>OY754948.1:7593744-10321277 GCA_963576515.1 Cryptocephalus primarius
ATTGAGACGTCATTTTATTTTTCGTTAGAGATGGTATACACGGAGTTGTATTTTTGTGATAAGACAAATAGGAAATTAGGGTTTGGGTTCAAGTAAATGTTTTTAAATTATACTACAGACTTTATTAAAGGGTGGTGCAGTTACATCCACATGAGTTAGGGAGTAATATATGACGTTAAATGAAGCCAGGAGAGTGTAAATGTGGGACCAGTTTACACCGTTGTATATTTTATTCCAAAACAGCAAAAATGTTGGGTATGAAAAATTAAGAAGAGTGCAGGCACTACAATTACAAAAGTTAATATCAGTTAAATAAATCAGTTTAGATATTGCTTACAATTTAGTCCAAAGTATACCAGGAGCAAATTTTGATGGATTCATGCTTGTAACAACGCACTCAGTATAAAATTCGTAATTAACTAATTAGACTTCGCACTTCGTATTACCTGAAACAATTATACTTATACTTTTAGTTATCTCATTACATTGAACTCGAACAAAACACTTTATTACGCAATACTTATCATTATGATTCCTCGCCTACAAGTTCTAATGAACGATATCGCAATTATATTTATTATGACACATTTCGGGATATTAGAGTCATCATTAAAACCAATATCGTAAGCTGTTCGAGAGCGTTTATTAAATAATGCGAGATGACGGCTATAGCGGGTTAATTAATCAATTGCAACATAGCTGAGATGTGTTAATTTGGATTGGGAGTTGTTTAGTGTAATGATAAAGTTGCTTAAAATGCAATGAAAAGCAATTGAATAAAAATAGAAGCGAGTGATAAATTTAAAGTAGAAAATTGATAATTGGTTGTTTCGTTGCCTCTGGTAATATGGTACTATTAATTACTGTAATTGTGCGTAACAATTTAATGGAGTCTTAACATTTGGAAGTTTTAAATTGTTAGCATTGAGGCCAAAATGGATTTTTTTCTTAAATTTCAGATTTAAATATTAAGAAAAAGCAAAATCCCAGGAAAAGCTTTCTATATAACCAAAGGCTGTATAGTTGACTTTCCTAGTGTTAAGGCCATATGCTCAGTTTTTCTCGTAAGCGTAGCTTTATTAAGCCGGCTTAAATAATTAATAACCTTGGTTTACTGGTTATATCTAGGCTATATTCAGTACAGAATACATTTTAAAGAGAGAAGGGTTTAATTGCTCAAAGTTGTGCATTTGACTAACAAATGAAGAAAACATCTCAAGTTTTCAGAACTATTTAATTTTATACCACCAACTATAAACTAAAAATAATGAACTCGCTGCATTTGAAAATTTGAAGTCAAAAATTTGAGTTCATTTTGTGCTCTTGATTCACTTCAATTCACTTGAATTCAAAAAATGGGATCTTACGATCACTTCGTTTATTATAAAAGCATTTTGAATTGATTGTACTTTATAATTTGAATTGATATGAGCTGTCACTACAATTGGAGCTGGAATATTCCTGAATTTTTTATAGAAACATGTTTTGAAGGCTTATATAATTTTTTGATCGAAGTATTTAATGAAAAGTCAACATCATTAGAATTTTTACTGCTATAGGAGCATTAAAATGAGCAGTTGGACTTGCACTTGGAGTTTATAATTGTTACCTATTGGAGTATTTTAGGTGAACCCTTCCTTACAACATAAATTTAGTTGAGCTTTTGCTGTAAATGGGGTTAGGTAATCCCTGAATAAGCAACTGAAATACTTATTTTCTTTTATTTTGTAACCACAAATCGACGCTGCTTGAAATATTGTTGCAGTTAAGATCCCAAAATGCATTCTTAGATTCCCCTTATAAATTTGGACAAAAATGGCACAAAATTGAAGCTCATTTGTAGTCCTGTTGGACTTGGAGCCCACAATTGTAATCATGGAAAACCAAATTCACTATTAAAACGTTTAGGGTTAATTCTTCCCTATAATTTGAATTTATTTCAGTTTTTACTACATTTGAAGTTGGGAAATCTCAGAATTTGCTATGGGAACAACCATTTTGTTTTTATATTAACTATCCACTGAATTGTTATTGCATTTGGAACTCCAAAATGTGATTACATTAATTTTTGGAGTCAAACAAAAATTAAGAATAAGAAACTTGGGATTTTTTGTATGTGTTGTCCTCGAACTTTCAAAATTCTCTACTAAAGCGCTTTTCAGTGTGCTGTACTATATAATTTGAATGAAAAAAAGTCTTTGGAGGTTTTTAACTACTTTCTACATATTAAATGATGTGAGGAAAACGTGCCAAATTTTAAAAATTGCCTTTAATTAATATTTGCTCAATTTCTGTAACTGGCATTTTAATGAACTGACTCCATAATTTCGCAATAACCTCAGCAACCCTTTTTGTTGCACGATATACAATACTTGATCCATCTGCATAAAATATTTATTTGTTCGTTAATGTATAAATTGGTTAATAGTTGGTTTATTCCTAGAGAAAGTAATATAAGAAAAGCCACGGATTACAAAAACAAAATATTCTATATTGCATTCTAATACATATAAAGTTGATTTATTCTGCCTATATCTTCGAACAAAATCCATCATAAATTTCTCCTATGTAGTTCGATCGTTTATAAGGTCATCGTGGAAGGCCGTAATTAATAGTATGTCGATGTCATATTCTATAATTATTTTATCATCTACTTCCGGAAATTTTGGAAATTAACAAAGTAAAATGTAACAATATAAAATTGTACAATACAAAATTCAGATTCAGATTACCAAAATAGCCTTTGCTTAACACTTTAAGCTTTTAACAATGAAGGCTTAAGTTAAGCGTACTTTAAATCTCGGAGCATTAACGTTGCATTTAAAATTTTAATTTTAAGCGAGCTTAAACTTTAATCCCGGCTTATGTTCAAACGGCGCATATAGTCATAGTGCATATTAGTGATACACGACGAGTTATTTAAAATTGACAGTGTCTTCTTCACAATTTTCCTCGGAATAAAAAGAACTAAGGCCAACATTCTCTGAAAACACCATATTAAAAATCGAATTAATTTTAAAATTAGTACACTCCATCAGCAAATTCGAAACAAACCAAATTCAAATATTTCCCCATAAAATCCAAACTCCATTTCCCACCACGTTTTCGAAACTTGACGTTTTTGGCGTCTTTCAGCCTTACGTGAACGTCTCCTTGGAGTACCTGGAGCGTCTTAGCATCGAAGAGGTTAGCACAAAAAATCCTTCTCCTTCTCACCACCATCGATGTTCGTAAGGTCGCTAGCCTTCGGCTCTGTTACCAGGCGGAGTGCAACTTTCACATTAAATATGCAAGACGAGTAGCATACACTCGCTCACTTCTCTGTCGCATGATTCTCTTCACGCTTCGCCTCGATTTCGTATGCATGTGATTCTCGACTGGGGTCAACCGGTTCCGAACTGATCTCAAACTGTGTCACGACAGATCAGTACAGGATTGGCACACCTTGATAGCAACGTTCAAAACACCGTAGACATTACAAATTTTCAATTTCTCAAGCAACAATTCTCTCTACCCTTTGGAATTACTTCAAAAGCACTACTCTACTCGTTTTCTTCTGCTGCATGTGCATTCTTTTTCTTGTAACTGATACCTAACTTTCCATTAAACTTCCAGGTGAAAGCCTTGGACGCGACCATGTTGGACAGTGGGAATTTGGCACATCCGGGAGTCGGACCCTACGGGATAAACTCCTTGGAGCCAATTAAGAGGCACGCTTACTACCAGTGGGTGCCCTTCGTGCTGTTCGGTCAGGCGATAATGTTCTACCTGACGCATTTGCTTTGGAAGAAACTTGAAGGTGAAAACCATCAGAGGATGATTTTCCCTAATAGTACATTTAAAACAGCGGTAAAAGATCGGGAAACGCCGGACTTTTTTGGGGCACTGATTACGAAAATGAAGGTTAAAGCTACCTGCAATTCTTGGAACACCCCTAAAATTGCAAATAACACCCCTAACTAGAGGTGTTTTTCGACTGTACTTGTTTTGCAAATTTAGCCATCTTATATGTTTTTTGGAGCGCTGATTACGAAAATGGAGGTTAAAACTTGTAGCAATGGTTGAACCACCCATAAAAAAAGTGGGATTGCGTTGCACCCAATTTTGCAAGGCAGAAACTGCAAGAATAGTGAAAAAACATTGACTATGCAAGACTTTGATGGAGACGAAGATTTTGAAAATGAAATAGAATTAGAACTTGAGCCTGAAATATTGATTCAGGAAACTGAAAATGATACAAGCGATTTTTGCGAGTCGCAGATAAATTCATAAGTTGATTGGGCCGAAACAACAACAGATTTTGACGAGGATGAAGAAATTTCTCCATGCAAATTACCAAGACTAGATACAACTGAATAGTGATATCTTGTAAGAAGTTTGATACTTGTCATATTTCATATCAATTAATAAAAATATAATCCATTATTAGTTTTTGTATTTTATATTTCATTTTTCACCAAAATTCACCGGTTGGGAGGGGTGTTTCATGCATGTGGGGCATGTAACACCAATTTTCCAGTCTCGACACCCCGATTTTCGAAATCAGCGCCCCAAAAAACATATAAGATGGCTAAATTTGCAAAACAACAAGTACAGTCAAAAAACACCCGTATTTAGGGGTGTTTTTTTTTCAATTTTAGGGGTGTTCCAAGAATTCCAGGTAGCTTTAACCCTCATTTTCGTAGTCGGCGCCCCAAAATACGTAGGGGACAAGTGGTCTCGTCAAGTCCGGCGTTTCCCGACCTTTTACCGCTGTTTCAAATGTCCTATAATTCGAAATATAACCATTGGGTTCGGTTTCAGGTGGAAGGTTGCGGTTTCTCTGCGATGGGTTGAGATTGGCGCACTTTGCTCTACAGGAGAAGGAGTTAACCATTAACAACAAGAAGATTCCCTCGAAAGAAGGGAGGTAAGTGAATGAGACGTTAACACACAAAATTAATAAATAAAAATAGGTTGAAGCCGCAGGAATATTAGAATTTTAATATAACTGCAAAACTTATGGTCCTTGTCTGGATGCAGAGTGAAAAATTTATTCCTGCAGCCTTACATCCTACTTCATCTGAAGGAACTGTCAATTACTGCTTTGGTTTTCGCAGCCAATTAGAACTTTATACGTTTAAATGTATTTCTCGGAGACAAAACGAAGCCTCAAAAATGTTACCTCAAAAAATGATGACTCCTGCCAGAATTAAATAAGTCTGTCATCGCCAAACCTGTTTTTCCTGGTTTGGGTTTTTCATTTTTTGAACAGAGAAATTTCAACCTCAAAAGTTTTGATTTTTATCAAAAATATTTTAGGAGAATATGATTCTTGCTGTTTTAGTTTCTAACGTAAACAGGGATGTTCAGAATTACCAATATATTTTGGAACAGAACAATAATCCTGCAGCTCCATCTTAAACTGTTTCGATGGCTGTCTAAGGTAAGTTAGGGCTATTAGTTTTACCGTTTTCGTTTTCATAGCGTTGGTTCTTCTAAAGGAAGTCTAAAGGAGTCTAAAATGAGTCTAAAGGAAATTTCAAAAATACAAGTCCTGCGGTTCAACCCAAAAACTTATGGTTCCCGTCTGAACTTAATTTGAAGTCTGTCCATCCTTCACCGTTTTGGGCCTCACAGTCCTGTAGGAATATTCACACTTGCCCCTACGACTACACTTCAAATTTTTTTTCCAATTTATTCACTAGCGAATGTCATTTTCTCCAATGTCCTCATTAACCCATGTTTATTTTCAGAGACTTGAAGATGCGGCAGTTCCGAGAGACTTTCCTGAAACGCATCTACATCAACAAGTACTGGTCCTACAAGTTAATCTTCTGCGAGGTCCTGAACGTCCTGCACGTGATCCTGCAGATCTACATCACGAACGAGTTCCTCGGGAAGAACTTTTACCGACTAGGATCGGAGATTTGGTACGAAGGGCTGGAGTCCAGCGTCGACGTCCTGGACGAGGTTTTCCCAAAGGTAATCGATATGATTTAAATTCTGAAAACTGCTAAAACAACCGTGGGTTGAGTGAATGCATTTTTATCCTGCTGGCACCAAAGATCGTTGATTAAAATATTCTGATAACATTTTGGTTTTTTGACGGTTTCATGATTAATTACTACTGCTTATTTCTCTTCATTAATTTGGATCCTTATTTTTGATTCTCAAATGCTGGTCCTTGGAATTCCAAGTTCTATAGTTTGCTTTTTGACTTGCCCTTACATCTCAAAGGCTCTGTTACTTCCGCTATTAGCAGAGAACGTACAAACTGGTACATTTGCTCAATCAAACATACATGTCCCGTTACCTGCAAATGATGTTAAGTCACCTTACTTAAAATGCCAAGACATCAATTTATTCCTAATTTCTCAACCGCTTTTCCTGAATGTCTTTCATTTGTTTCGAGTTTAATAATAAGCACTTAATCGGGTTTGTTATTATCGTTATTACCGTCCCGGCGATAACGTAACGGGAAAAGTCGTTAAGCACTATGTATGACGTAATTACATACCTCCCATATTATGACAGTCAATCATGGCCATGCCAAACTTGGAAATGCAATGCAAATTTGTGAATGCAAATTTCTCTCCCTTGCCGACGAGGTAATGTGCATTTAGTAAAGATAGCCTCAAGTAATTCATGGGAGAAAATAGTCTCTCATGTTTAAGTAATTATCTCGCAAAATTGTTGCCTCCATGCATAACTGAAATTAACGGCGTAAAGACTGGAGAATTTGTAACTATTAATTAATGTTTGATACGTCCCTTTTCAGTCAAGCAAGTGATCTCCATTTGCACATGAATGACTAATAAAATTAAACTGCAACCCAGATAACTTATAAACGTAGAATCTACCATTTAACTTTTATTTATGGATAAGACCGCTCGAGACATCAATTGAGGCTGGACCTATCGACGTCGCTCTCCTGCAAATGGTTACTTGTTTACCGTTAAAGGCTATTAATTGCAGTAGTAACGATTTGTAGTGAATTCAGAACTAGGCTCGGGTATAATAAATTTTTATACATGCAGTCGTTATAGGAGCTGATACCGCATTCGTGCGACGTTTACTGACGGAACATATGGTCGAATCAATCCTGCAAGTTTTTCACCTGCGACGTTAAATTTCAAACGGTGCAACCGGATTTGTCCCAAGGGAAAGGTTCTAGAAGAAACACTTGATCACTATGGGGAAATTTGAAGGAGCAATGTGAAGTTAATGGAATCTAAGTCTGCTTAAAACTTTTTTTAAAGAGGGAAAATCCTTTACTAGATGAGATAAAAGATGTCTTATAAGATGGAACGAAGTAAGTTCCAACTTTGGGATGGATCGTTTATCGCGTCTGATAAAGTGAATCTGTGATAGTGTTGCCTAAAATAACCCCTCACTCTCCATCTATATCCACTGATTGGTGTAAACTCAATTTTAAAAGTTAGGATTCTAAAATAATTGTAGAGGTTTTTGTAGAACTGTAGATTACCTAAAGTACCTCGCAATTAAATCCAGAAAGTTCAGGCAAGCTTCAAATTATTCTTTTCTCGGAGGACAAGAGACAAAATCTATGTGTTTCTAAAAGGTCACTAGAAATCTTCCTTTAAGAAGCTTTCTAGTTATAAGTTTACTATAGAACATTGGAAGGTCTGAATGGGTTTGAAATTGAAATCTAAAGAATTTATGTAAATTCAACCCATTTCAATCGTAACCCAAAAACTTCCAAAATCTGTGAAAAAGATTTGAAAGGATCTTTTGGACCTTTTAACTTTCAAAATTGTCGCCAACAGAAATCTAGACGGTTTACGTAAGTCCCAAACAATTTCAATGTGAATTTCAATTAAGAAATTATTGAAAATACCTCAAAATCGAATCTGGGAAGGTTACGTAGGTTTCAAGTTGTTTGATTCTTTGAAGACCACAGAGATTATTTTAGAAGTTTAGACGACACGTGGAAATTGCAAACGTTTCAATTTCATTTATGATATTCAAAAAAACTTCAAGCGTCTTGAAACAAGATTCCAGAGGGTCTTCTGGATCCTCATTTTAATTTTAGGCGTTAGCGAGGGCCCAGAATATAAACTTCAGGGTATCTTCTAGGACCTCATATGACCGAAAGTGTCTTAAGAGATTTCAGAAAATTCTTCCCAAGGGATCATGGAAAAATCTAGATTTTCCTATGATCTCAAATAGAATTTAAACGCATTTTGATCTTAATTATATAATAATTAATTAAATTCAAACTAAATTAATTAATACTCCTTATTGAATATACTAGCGTATATTAATCATGCCGAAGGAAGTTTTTTTCAGTGTCACAACAGTGCAGCAACGTGTCTCTTTGTAAACTTTTAAGTGTTCAGAGAGAAAAGAAATTCTTTGCAAATTTTGATTTCATCCGCCGAATGCCAATGGTTGTTATGTATGTAGGTTAGAAAATAATTGTAAAAATCAAGACGACAAAATCTGTTTGCACTCAATTCTTCTTTCCTAATTTGTTATTATTTTAAAATGTACCTAAGGAAGATATTTTAATATTGTTACTTAGTAATTTGAATTCTTTTAGTTTTGTAATGATTTTTGACAGAGTACTACATTATTTGTACGTATGCCAACATATTTATCAACGCTTAATGATATCATTTTCGGAACAAATTTTGATTTATACCATTTTCTATCGTTCTAAGAGATTAAAATATTTTGCAAAAATTTTGTTTTTGCAAAGATACTGGACACGTGGGACTTATCTGCCAATATTTATTACATAGTAGCAACATCCAGTTTCCAATTGAGTTCAAAGGCGCTAATATTATAGATAAGTTTTTCTTTTAAATATCTAACAAATTCATACATTAAATTGGCAAACACACTTCAATTTCTATTGTTCAAGTGCCGAGCTACAAAATTTATGATAATGTTAGGGTTACTGAGGTTATCTGCGATTAAAAAGTATCAATCCTTTAAGTTCGAATTAAGTAATGAAGGTTTTCAAGATACAACCTCGTGACCTCCCATATCTCTACGAATTTTTCAGACATATGGACCTAAAAATGCAAGTGTAGGTACTAAGAAAGGATAGGATTCAGAAAAGTAATCCAAGCATATTATCTCGGTTGCTGTTATAACCAGAGATTTCCAGAACACTTTATGAGTTGTATCATTCCTTAGTTCAAAATCATAAATTAGTTTTGATTTTTTTGTCAGCTGTTTTCAGTTTTCAGCCTCAGTAACCTCAGTAAGCCTTAGCCAGTAAGTAGTAGTAGCCAGTAATAAGCCTTGAGCCAGTGAGCTCAGTAGGCCCAGTCAGCCTCAGTAAGCCTCAAAAAGGCAAGAACCCCCTGAAACATTAGAACATCTCCACACCTTACTCAAGTATCAGAAAAGGGTCTCCATAAATCTGTGCAACGTTTCTTGGTTGCCGTGATAACCATGATGTTACAAAGAATACAATGTGATGTATCATTGTTTCGTTCTACGCCATTAGTTAATTAAGGTTTTGTTTTCCAATTCTTCCAATTCAAAAATCAGGAATATTCTGAAAATTCGGAAGGTCTTCACTTGCTACCATAATATGGGGGTGCCTATTTTGATCTTATATATTACATTTTATTTGTCTTTGACTAACATAGTGTTAAGTTTTAACATTTCCAAAGAACCAGGAGAGTTTTGGAGATCCAGCAGATCTCCAGGTGATACCTTAGAAAGCATCTGGATTTTCCCCGAGAAAACCTTGACGATTCGAAACATTTTCGATTTCAAATTGTCCTGGCACATTTAGTCCTCAACCCCTTAGTACTTAACCCCTCGATAATTGTTCTCCTCGTTGCCTAGATCACCAAGTGCACGTTCCACAAGTACGGCCCCTCCGGCTCGATCCAGTACCACGACGCGATGTGCGTGATGGCCCTGAACATCATCAACGACAAGATCTACACGTGCCTCTGGTTCTGGTTCGCGGTACTCTTCATCGTGACCGCGGCCGGCCTCCTCTGGAGGTTCCTCACCGTGCTCTTCCATTCGAGGAGCAGGCGCTTCAACCAGCTCGTCTTCGCCAACTCGTGCCCGGGCAAGCTGAACCCGTGGAACATGCTGACCGTGTCGAGGCATTGCAACTTCACCGATTGGCTGTTCCTCAAATATCTCTCGAAGAACCTCGACGGGATGGTGTTCAGGGAGATCTTCATCGGTCTGGCGGAGGAGCTCGAGGAAAGGAACAGGCCGAAGAAGGGCTCGTTGATCGATAGCGAGGAGGGGGTCGATGAGAAGGAGACGAGCTTGATTTGAGTGGGAGACTGAATTGTGATAAGTAAGGTTAGGTTTTAGGTTAAAGTTATAACATGAACAATACGGTAATATACGTTTCTTATATAAGGGAGTGGTGTTATTTAACAAAACGTTGCGATATTGCTAAATGGAGGTTTTCTGGGTAAACCCCCATTGGGGCTACTCATAGAATTTGTCACTTTTTGAACAATGATAGTTAGTGACATTGACAAAGGATGGTAACGAGTAGTAACCAGGACATTGACAATACAATAAAACAAGGAAAGATGGTAATAGATCAACCGAATTTAATAATTATGGAGCGACAAAATAACTTACATACCAAAAAGATAATTTACTCCACTATTCTGGAAAGCATTGCCACTTATGGCTCAGAAACTTGGGAGATAAGCCAGAGAAACGCTCAAAGTTTGCAATCGATAGAAATGAACTCTTGGAGATCACGTGGAGTGCATATAAGCAACACGTCAAGAAATGTAGTAATTAAAAAACGGATGCATGAACAAGAGTGTACCATAGATATAAATCGTCTCATTAGGTAAGACCACGTGCAACCGATGCCAACTGAATGGTGGCCCAAAAGACTATTTGAATGAATTGGGAAAGTGAATGCATAAATATGCTCGATGTTATTTCACTTCGGACTTCCTAATTGTAGAAAAACATAAATGGAGACTTGGGCTTCAAACAGAGGGTCAGGTTTGCAGTTCGTCTCAGTAAGAACGTATTTCAATCAATCAAATTTCCATAAAGTTCCAAGAGCTAACAACAATGCCTTATGCCTTTATGGAATTATAGTATAGTACCATAGTATTTAAAAAATAGTAATTCGATAAGGGTATTGCAATAGCATTAATGGCATTTCAGAAGTTCGACCTATAGAATGATCCAAATGGAGATATCCAGAAACTAACAAGTATGCTTTCTAATTCTAGGAGATTCAATATGAAAATTTACACTTCTAAGAGGTAGCATAGAATCACATGGGACATTCTAAAATTTAACGTATCTCCTGATTATATGGGTTTTCAGAAAATATCAAAAAAGGCATCTCATTCTAGAATACATAAAATGGAGACTTGGAGTCCGAGAAATCGTTCAAAAACGTTAATAAACCGTAAATTAAGTTTAAAGTTGACCCATACGGAGTAATACAACGAATAAATATGGCAATTTCCACTTTCAAAAGGTACCCTAAACGGTCAAGCTAATGGCGACGCTTTCAACACTTCTAACTGTAGAATAATCGAATTGGACACATATTTAAAGCGGGGCACTCAGCATCAACAAATCCATCCTCATGTTTTCAGAATGTCTTAGAAAATAGCAAGAGAGGCATTTCATTCTAGTATAATTAAAATCCAAACTTGGATTCTAAGGAATTGAAGCAATCGGTACGTGTTCAGAATTTTCCCGAGGCTAACAACAATGCTTTATGGTAGAGGGTATTTAGATTCAGAGTATTTCATCAAATGGACGTGGACATTTGCCCTTCAAATGGGCTCTTCAAAAGCATTAATGACATTCCAGAAGCCAAGAAAAACCCTTAGAAAATAATCTAATTGGACATTTGAGTTCCCAGACGGTTGTTCAAAATTAATTATTGTGTTTCCAAAATGTTCTAGGAACTAACAAGTTCGCTTTCTAACTCTAGGATTATCGAAATAGAAACTATCACTTAAAAGTGGTAGTTCAGAATCATTTGGAGCAATAAAGCAGTCAATAAGTGGAGTTTCTAATTTTTTAAAATATGAATGGAGACTAGCAGAATGGATGAGGTTTCAAGAATCTATCAGAATTTAACAACAAAACTAACTCATTCTAGAATCATTAAAATGAAAATTTAGATTCTTAAGCAAGCGGCCCGAAGTCACTCCATTTCGGAGTACATCTACAGATGGTCATGGAAATTTTCACTTCAAAAAAGCACTCCAAAAGCATTATTTTCTTCCAGAAGGTGATAAGCGTTCCTTCCAACTATAAACTAATGTAAATAGAAACTTATGTTCCCAAACAAATGCTCACAACCTATCACTGGATTTACAGAATGTATCAGAAAGTGAATAGTGTGCTTTGTAATTCTAGGAGGAGAAGTGGTAGTCCAGAAGATTTGTTGCATTCTAGGAATTAACAAGTGAAGCTTCTGATAAATAAAAATATAAAGAGACAATGGCTCCAAACGGAATTTTTCGAAATTAATTAGTAGATGTCCAGAGGGTTTCAGAAAAATCTGTCAAATTTTATTTTAGAATGATCGAAATGAATATGTGTACTTCAAGCGAAGGGATCATCCTTTTGATGTCATGTGCAGAGATAAATAAGAATAAAGACAACTAACTTTCGTCTTGTTTCAATTCGGCCCTTTTTTATACTAGCGATTTTACCAACTTTTTCGTCAATATCCTCTGTTAAATTTTTATCAATGAAAATGATGGCAAATTAATACCTTCTGGTCGGCACTTCGACTATTCTTTGAATTTTGAAGACACATATTTTCTAACCTTTTCGTTAATACAATATCTGGTTTTTCTCCGTTTTGGGATGAATGTGAACCTATTCACACATTCTTGCTAAAGGAATTTATCACGTTTAGTAGTGCCATAAAACCCAGTTTGGTAGTCTGGCTGACCATACGCCTCTAAGGACGGGTTGGATGTTTAGGGAAACAGTAATTTTTGAATGGAATCTACAAAAAATTTAACAAAAATCTAACCTTCTGTGTGGTTCATTTCTGCAGCTGTAGGCAAAATACAACAATGTGCCATTTTGCCATATAGGAAGAAGTTTAGAAAATAAAGCTGAATACAAAATTTTCCTGCAAAATGTAACATTAACCACGTATAATAATCTTGCAAAAAAGACATCATACCTTCTCTTTGGGGCCGAAAATGCAAACACAAAAAAAATTAAGTCTATGAATTCCATAATACAACAATTAGTGGAGATAATTTCTAAGGTGCTCAATAGTTTGGGATGAATTCAAAGTGGTTGTTAAATTCTTATCAAGTAACAACATATTTTGCACTACCCTTTGTTCTGTGCACATCTATTTATATAGTCCCTCCAACACATTTTCTAAAGGGCTAAAAGAACACAATTCAAAATGGTGGTAGTCAAATCCTTCCCACTATTTTTTTTTTCAAAACCATGGTATGTGATATTTCTGCAGAAGAGTAAATGATAGAATCAGCAAAAACTTAAAAAAATTCATGACTACTGCACAGGTGTCTTTTATATTTATTTAAAATACACATTGTTCATGAGAATGTCTAATTTGTACTTGTAGCTTGAAAACGACATGTAAAACACATTTATTGCTATTTTTTAAAACGCACTACCTAAGTAGTTATTATGAAAACCTTGTGCAATGAGAATCACCTATTACTTCATGATTAATCATCCGCCTTACAAGAAGTTTTACATGACATCTTCACCAAGTAGATGCCGAAAGTTTTCTCTTTAGAACAAATCGATAAATTTATTTTCAGTAACTATTACTATGCAGCAATGGTGTCGCTGTGAATACCGTTAGTTATGGTAATCACATAATTATAAAAAATTCCAGTGTAGTGGTTTCTTAACCAACCACACCGTTTCTAGAAATTTGTTTCATTCAACCGATTAAATTTAGTGAGTAATATTAATCATATTCGAAGAAATCTGTGATTAATGATTGCATCTGTGTCAATTTCCTTTTTCGTTCAAGGTACCCACATTCGTTACCCGAACATGAGGTTTATTGTAAATTTGTCCTTGAGACCGGACGATCTTTATCAAGACAATTAAAACGATCGGTCAACCTTGCAATCCACTCTCAAACCAGAGATTTAACGTGGACCTTTTTGATTACGTAATCGAGTTTTATCTCGAGAACAAATACCGTTTCCGAGAAAAGAGACAAGCGGTTATTGTGCATGGCGGTACATCTCTTGTATTTGCTCAAAAAATTCCGAAAGCTAACACTGTAAGGTGCCTAACGTCCTTTTGTGCTGTTGCTAAGTGACTTTTACCTGTCCGAGATGTCAGGTACGTACCTACCTACCACTGGTAACGTTCAAGAAAAGGATTTTTTGGTTCATTGCATTCCTCTTCTAACCACTGACCGGGCATGAATGAAGTGTTTGAATTTATATTTTAGTAACAATGTAGAAAAGTGAAAGTTTTTCATAATTAGGATGTCTGGAGTTTGAGTTAAATTGAATGTAAATAACTGGGATGGAATGATACATTGAAGGGAAAGCTTCATTTCTGGTAATTTTAATTTATTACTAAACCTATAATTACTCGTAAGGTTAAGCCATCTCGACAGAAAATTTGTGTATTGGAAAATGATTTCTATTCTTGACACTTCTGCAACATTGAAGCCTAATCGTATCAACTTAAGATGAAGATTGGTCTGATGAAGCTTAAAAAATAGGAATAAGCTGCTTCCAAAGAAACCTTGCAGATTTTTTTTAAAAGTATTTAGGGTTGTCAGTCATATTATCTACTTTTCAAAATTACTGAAATTTCTTCAAAATTTTTTGTATCAAACTTTCTACTCAAAGTGTATAGATACATAGTGTGTCATCATCGAAGTGTATAGATATTTGAGTTTACTTCTTAATGCAACTACCCTCTGTTTATTAACATTATTATTATTAACAGTAATAGTATTTCCTTTACACCTTATGTAAAGAAATGGTAAAATTCAAAATGGTGAAAAAAATCTAATTAAAGGCGACTGAAATTTTTTGAAGTTCAGTGTAATATTTGTAATTACAATTTCCCTTAGTATATAAAATCCACAATAAAAAAGATATAACCAAACTTTATAGTAATAAAATTTTAAAAGCATTATTTTAAGCCTCTTCTGACTAACGACCGGACATGGATAATAAGGTCCAATTGAAATATTACTTAGTATATAAAATCCACAATAAAAAAGATATAACCAAACTTTATAGTAATAAAATTTTAAAAGCATTATTTTAAGCCTCTTCTGACTAACGACCGGACATGGATAATAAGGTCCAATTGAAATATTACTTAATGTAGAAAAACGAAAGTTGACCATAATTAGGTTGTCTGGAGCTCTTGTCAAATTGAATTTAAATAATTCGAATGGGGCGATAGCCTCCAAGGAAAGCTTCTTTCTCTTTTTTCAATTACGTGATGGATTTTTCCGTATTCACCTTAAGTTTTAACTTATTAGTTAATCAGTTAATTGAAATTTATTACATAATGTTTCTATACAAGGAATATTAGTTTTGAACGAAATTTTTTTAATGGAAATGCTTCCAATTTATTGAGACAAAAATGAATGTGAGTCATAATTAGGATTAGGATCTAGATTAAATGATATTAATAGTAAAGCATATTGGTCCCTATAGGTTACAGGTAGGCTTTTATTAGTTATTATCTATAACTATTTTTTTTTAATCTAATAATGGAAATTTCATGTATTAACCTTCAAAATGCAGGTTAGGCCATAGGAACATTTTGTGGAATAAGACGTTTTCTTTGAAACTGAAAATGGATTTGTTTTGCCGCCTGAAATTTATTAGAAAACCTATTGCAGGATACAAGCTCTAAAATTGATAAAATAAATTAGAAACAAACCATAAAAACCCTTGTTAAATGTAAGACTGATGAATGATTTCTACAACTCTTATGAATTTTCAAATTTGAAAGTAGAATACTTGCAGAGATCACTAATTTTTAAGAAAAATATGTCGAATCAGTACAAAAATGCATAAAGGTGGCACTAAAATGAAAGAAATACTATCAGGCCTTTAATAACAACCACAAAATATTATTTTTGCAATTTTGCACTGTAGTGGCGTCAATGGCTAGCTAACACTTGAATTAAATTGAATTGAATTTAACAGATAGCATGGATTTTAAAGCCCAATTAATTCGAAATCATTTGAATAAAGATTGAAAAATAGATTCCCTACAGGTCGAGTCCAAAAAACCCTATAGGTCGTCTGCGACATTCCACACCTTCAAAGTTACTAGAGCTTTTTCGGGATTCTAAACTTCTGAGATTTAACATAGTCTACCTATACATTTTGAAAGTTTACTAGAATTTAAGGAAAATCTATTTTTTTTGCCTGATGAAACTTGGTCCTAATACAAAATTTACTGCCATTTACTGCACTGCTAAATTAGTTTTACCCCTATTTTTCATCCCCTAAGAAGGGGAAGTTTTGGCAAGCCTTGAACTCCTCAAGACTCATGCCACATTTCCTTAGGAATTTCAAATTCCAGAAACCAGAGGCTATTTAGGAATTTTGCAGGTTTGAGAAATTTAAATTGTTGACTCAAATTAAATTTTTAATAGATATTTTTACATATTCTATATATTGTTATAGAGATTTATAGATAGTATATAGGTATTATAAATTTTCTAGATAGAACTCGAATGAATAAAGTTTTTTAAAGTTACTTGTTATGCATGTTCCCTCTAATTAATATTGTTACCATCAAGTATTTAATATTAATATACAAATTTAAAACTACTTATGAGCTTAATTTGTAACCCCCGAAGGACTTGGAGGTCAAAATAACAATTCGTGAAAAAAATTAAATAGCTTCGAAGAAAAACTAAGAAGGTAATAAAGCACTGGTAAATTCCTAAAGCAGACAAAACATATAGTTTTATCCATAATAGGAATCTCCAATTTATTACTTTGAAGTATCGATATCGTTAACATAAATTACCAGTACACTAGTTCATCCAGTTATTGCTTAATAAACATTACCTAACATTACGTAGTTACATACGTCGAGAATTGCTTTTGTTTACATCTCTTTTAAACTCGCCACTCGATAACAAGCAATTAGAGCAATATATTTACCCGTTCTATTATCAGTCTCAATACATGTCAGGTAGTAAATAGTTGGACATATTATTTGTATATCTGACAAAATATTGTGATGATATATTAAGAGGTGATCGCAAATGAAAATAAACTTAGGAGGTTTTTCATTGGAACTTTGAATTTCAAAGCGGGGAAACGGAAAACTCGTGAAAATATTTAGAAAATGTGAATGGAAACTTCACAATCCGAACTTTTAAATTTGAGTTGCGCTAAAATTATCCAGGATTTTTGAACCTTCATTTTGTGGAAGTGGAGGTGGAATTTATTTGCCCCTAAGAAGTCCTTCATCGTTGTGTTTTGTCCAGGCATTAACTATCATACAATTCGCATAAAGCGCATTCATGCCCCGTCTATTATACAATCACTAAGGATCGTATACCACGCCGGTAGGATTCTCGGTATTCAACCGTGATAAGAACATCGATAAAAACCTCTATTGTAGATACTTATTAATAAAGCGGGGCAGATAAGCTCATCTTTCAGAATGCCTGGCGCATACTTGTCTTATCTAGATCGGACGGGAGACAACGAGTCACGCTTCTAGGCGAATTTTTTTCGGTCTACGAAAGGTTTTCTTTTAATTGCGATTGCGTCGCGGCCTCATGACATGTATCGACACGCCTGATTGAATTACTAGGGATTACTTCCTCGTTTGGGAGGTAAACAATCCCTACTACCTTCCCATAACCTTTGCCTTAACAAATGCAATATTTTTTCTCATAATTTTTTGTAACATAAATCACTTAAAATAAGCTAACTTAACATTATATCTTTCAATACAGGAACCCTAGTTCTATTTAAAAACGAAGAAATATATATGGTGTGTCACTGAAAAAAATCAAAATATCTAACATTCAACGCACCATGTATATGGAATATTTAAAAAATTTAAAAACCTTGTTAGACGTTTTATTGTATTTAGCTAGAAACGCTGTACCCAAAATATGATGAAAAATCCCTTTCTAACTTGATGCTCGGTACAACCACTTTCCAATTGTTCTGTGATAGGTTCAATCGATCTCTACCCTGCAGCTTTCCGCGTTCTTGCCTCCCCAGAAGCATCCATCCAGAAATCTTTTAAACCTCTACTGAACATAATGATTAAATAATTAAGCGAGTTTACAGCTCGTGCACAAACTCAGAGGCCGACAGAGAGTTGGAATTTTTCCTCTTCAATTCCTGGCGGGTTTCTGCTTCTATTGCAGCTAGCGAATCGGGCACAAAGAGCAACATTATTTCCATCTTTTGTCGATTTCGATGGATGATCATGTGCACGTACCGGTCATCAGCGTACGACGACCTCTCTCTTTCTCTCTCACGCTCTGCGATTGGAATTCGTGGTCTCGAAACTCCTTCGGACGCGACATTTTCACCATAGCAATACTGCCGATGAATGGATAATATGTTAAGTAATAAAGGTAGTAACTATAGTCGAGGTGTCATAAAAGTGATTTTCCTGGTTGGATTTTGCCAATTTGTTAGTGGTTATTTTGTATTTTCTAACTGTCTTTGGAAAAAGTTTCTGGAATGTTTAGCGACTCCCAAAGATGTACAAATGTAAACGAGAAGTCGCCTTACGTTTAACGAAGGCGAAATGAGAAATTATGCCATCAGAAAACTAAATGAATGGACTGAAAGTATATTTTCTTTAACAATTTTCTTATCTCTTACTCATGATCAACTGTGGCAAGATGATTATCACCCATAAGCAATTATGTGTATGTCATATGTTACATCTAAACTATATTTTATCAACAATTTGTTGTATTGAAATACAATTCAGTCTGCAGCTTATTTCATCGTAGACAGTGATGTAATTTCTATAAGTCCTAAACACACAACGTAAAAATACTTTCTGTGAGTTGATTATGTTTCAAGCAAATTTAGAAGTTTCAAAAGAAACTCGTAAGAAATAGTTTCCGGAGCTTAGGTAAAGATAGGAGGATGTAAAAACTCTTTAGAAACTTTTAGCTTTTCCAGATATGAAGGAGATCTAAACAAATCTCCAAACTTTACAAAAACTCTTAAAGATTTAGAGAAAGATTGCTTCTAAAAATATAGAAAATTTCAGAACTGTTCAAAAAATCCGAGCTTTCCTGAGTTTCGTGCGTTTTAATAACAATTATGATACCTTTATATAGAAGGAACACATATATAATCATAGAAGGGACTATGAAAATAATACAAAAATTTTCAGAAATGTCCAAATTTCTCAGATTTCATGCGGTTTAAAAAAATTCCAAGCTTTTTGTGATTGTTGTGAAGATTTGAAGAAAAATGTAATTGAAAGGAAATAAAAGAAGTTTCAGAAGCTTACAAAACTCTCATGAAGGTACGAGGAACATCAAGCAAAATTACAGAAATATTCAGAAGCCCTTCAGATTTTATATTTTAATTATAATAGTTGCAAAGAAAATTCCTAAACTTCCCAAGAATGCTGAAGATTTAGAAAAAACATGGTATTAAAAAGAATATGAGAAGTTTCATTTGATGAGAAAATCATTATGAAAATAGAAGAAACTTTCAAAATAATACAGAAATATCCAGAAATCTCCAAGTAGTAAGAAAAAGTCAATTTTCAAAATGATAGAAGGAGCTTTCAAAATAATTCAGAAATGTTTATGAATGAAATTCTCCGATTTCAAGTGCTTTCAAACAAAATTCTAGAGCTTCGTAAGAACTTTGGAGTTTTAGGAAAAGATGAGTCTGAAAAAATATGAAAAGATTTATGAGCTTAGCATCAAGATAGGACCAATGTTTCAAATAGTACAGAAATAACCACAGTTCCACGATTCTCAGATTTACAGCGAAAATTCTGAAATTTTCTAACAATTTTGAAAATTTAGAGAAAAGATTATTTTTGATAAAAGGATCTTACGGAACATTGCAGAAGATTTAGAAAAAATATGATTGTAAAAAGAATATAAGAAGTTTCATTCACTTTCAGCGATATTAAGGAAAATTACGAAGCTGTGTTAGAATTTCGAATATTTAGAGATAATTTTTGTCAAAAAAGTAGCTTCATAAGCTTAGAAAATTCTCATGAAGGGACAAAAGGCTTAAACTAGTTCAGAAATATTTAGGAGTTCCCAGATTTTATTTCGTTTCAAAGAAAACTCCGAAGTTTCCTAAAAGTTTTGAAGAATTAGAGAGAAAAAATAGCTTTAAAAGCTACATAAGATGTTTCGCAAGCTTAGGAAGTCCTAATAAATATAGAACTTTCACAATAATTCAGAAATATCCAGAACCTTTCACGTTCCTGAGATTTCAAACGAATTCAAAGACGAATGCGAAGGTTTCTAAAAACTTTGAGAATTTTGAAGATGATTTTGGAAAAAAATTGTACGTAAGCCTAGGAAACTCTCGTGAAAAAAAGAATAACTTTCAAAATATTACACAAACTTCAAGGATTGTCAAATTATAAACAGTTTGAAAAAATTTTGAATCTAAGAATTTCAGAAGATTTAGAAAAAGATTAAAAAACGAGTTTTGGAATGAGATGATCTGTCAAGAAAATACGAGAGATATTCAGAAGTACAGAATTATTTAGAAGATTTCAAGTTTCTCAAATTTCAACCGGTTTCAAAACAATTCTTTTTTTTTGAGAACTGGAAGGCATAGAGAAAGGTCTTAAAAATAACACAAGATGTTTCAGAAGCTTAGGAAACTCTCATAATGGTAATACAAACTTTCAAAATGAAACAGATAAGACAAGAAAATTGAAAAAAGTTAAAAATGTGACGAATTTGGATTACAACTTAAAGTTTCGATATGAAAGAACGCTAAGTATGTTAATTTAAAAGCAAGTAAGAAAGATTCAAATTGGTTCATGAAATTTTGTTTATGAAAATAGGTAAAAACCTAAGTACATTTTTGCTGGTTTATGACTTTTTTGATTCAGGAGCTCAGGAAACTGTTCTGGGATTAAGAGGAACTTCCAAAATAATATAGAATTATTGAAAACCTTTCTTAATATTTTGAAAACTAACAAATCTATGGCAAGATCAAATTAACAAAACTTTCCACAGAAATCCAAAAATATTCAGGAAATTAAAAATTCTTCCGTAAGCCTGAAAGAACTCTAAAGACAATATGAGACAAATAAAAATGTTTCGCAGTGTTTCCAGAAACATTTAGAAAATTTCCATTTGACTATAAAATTGATGGAACAGTATTACATGTTCTATTAGAAGGTTGTACAAACTTCAAAAGGTCTTAAAGATGTAGGAGATTTTGGAAGTTTATAAAAACTAGAAGGCACAAAAATTAAACTGCAAAAACATGGAACCCCTTCTTCCTACTTCAGGATATTGAAATTCGAAAACTCATTTTGAAAAATATTAGTAATTATGAAGGTTTTATCATAGAAGGAGTTTTAAGCTTATTTAAAAGCTGAAGTAATTTTATGCATTTAAGAACATTAGATACAGAATTACCTGGGAGGAGTTAATAAGATTTTACAAGTTTAGAGATGATGGGAAACTTTGAAAAAGGTTGAAGCAATTTTCCAAATAATTTAGGAGTATCCTTCTTAAGCTCCCTGAAACTCCAACATCAGAAAATTCGATGCAAATTAAAAATGTGGTAATTCGAAACCGAACAGTAGGTACTCATATAAACTTTTTTCCGATGGATGTTTTTTAATATTACCTATAAATATAGAAATAAGTTTTGCGAAGTGAACCCAGTTAAAATGATTTTCGTACGACTCATGTGTTTCCTCCTCTTGCAGTGTAGTCTGAAGATGGGCATTACAGGTTCAAAACATGCCTCAATAATTCTGCTTCAAACGTCACAGGTCATTTTGATTGAGTCAACTTTTTAGTTGCTTTCAACAAAGTTAATAATTTTTCTCTATTTAATAAGTTTCAGTTCATGTACAATCTCTCTTATAATCTCATTTATGCCTGGAAAATTCTAATTTACATGTTCTTAGTTCCTGTAACGTTTTGTAAACTTTTTTGAAAAAGTTCTTACTTTTGATTTTACTTTACTGTAATTGCTCTGGAAAACTTACTTTAATCTCAACGCTTTCGTTGCCAATATTAGAACCTTTAGAGCCTTTTTTGAACTTCCCATCTAGCAGCGGAACTTTTGTTGCATGTGTGCATCCTTACTGACGCATTCATGGCAATTTAAACACACTCACACGAGCTCTTCTTAACAATGAGCTTAAATTACAAAATTGTCTTTAGTTCCTGATTCAATTGGGCCCGCCGTCGCTTTTGTGATGTGTACACATTACACTAGCGTCGTTCTAATTATAAGCACGAACGTACAGCTGTACTAGTACTGTCCCCACATAAAGTTTTCCTTCTAAAAGTGTCTAAAATTATCCTTTCCGAACAAAGCGTGTATTTTTAGGGTAATCGCCTTTTAACGCCTATCGCTTTTTAGTTCTAAAAATAAAAGAAGTTGCGAACGGGAAAGGAAATTATCTGCATCCAAAGAAACCTCCTGATTTACTAATAATCAACTGATTGCCTGGACGACCTTCTGGTTTATACATCTGCTCCCTGACGGAAATAGGGTCGTAGGTAGACAACCCTAGTATGCTCGTCCAAATATTTCTTCCCTGCTTTCGATAATTATGAGGCGCCCCTATTTTACGTCGGAATTTATTGGACCGCAGTGCTGTAAAAGCAAGAGGGTGAGAGTAAATAGATTTTACATCTGCCGGTCGAAGTGGAATCGAGGGTAAAAGATGCACCGAAAAAATATAGTTTTTATGATGCAACAGGGAGAAATGTTATTCTGATGCATTTTCTGGGAGTGTAGAGAGTAATGTTTAATTAAATTTATCTAGGGTATTCGAGATCCTTGAAAACACTTCTGTTAAATCAATCAATAGATTTCACTTTGGGCATAGTGAATATTTTTACGAGGCAAAGCTCTATCAAGAAATTCCCAGACTCAATATTGCACAATTTGGAAATGTGAAATCCATATTTCCCCATGAATTTGACAAATTGTAAGCGAATATGCGACTCATTATGGAGTTGTTAAGTGTTGGTAACATATTGACATGAGTCTTGGAAATATAAATAAGTTGCTGCTTTCAAATGCTGTGTTCAAATTCCAATCCGAACACGTAAATTATGACCAGAAATAATTTCCTTCAAAATTTCCACCAAACAGAAGCAGAGCTTTAAACATCAAGCTCCCATCAACAGTTACCCTACATTCTACTTCCCGATTAACCCAGTTATCAGTTAACATTGAGTGCACCGAACGAACTTTTCGAAATTCATCTTTTTTTGGAAAGAAAAGACAAGCGCAGACATGCCCGATAGAAACACAATGGAGCACACACACGCACTCACGCCTGTCTTTTAGAGAGAGGAGAGAAGAAGCACGTTTAGGGACGAAAATAGACCCGACAACAGGTGGTTCGGTCGCCATGGTAACCACGGTAAATAAAATTCTAGCACATGCTTACGGTCCGTCCGAGTCGAAGCTCAAAACTACTTTCCGGCAGGCGCCCCGTGCGAGGCTAGCGGACGTTGCCGATTTTTCCAAAAGTCCCCCAAAGACGGGGAAATATGAATTTTCTTTCGAAAAGGATTCAAACTTTTGTTCAAAGTTAGTAAGCATGGACATGCTATCATATTAAATTCTTTATGACATTTTCAGACTTGAATATATTTCATTGAATCATTAAAACAATAATAATATCCCTTGATAATGTTTGACATGTACTGAAACCATCAAATTCTTTCCGACCTTTGAAATTTCAAAATATTTCCGAAATTGTACTTTTTAAGGGCTGTTAAAGCTTTTGACGAGTTGTCTTAACCATCTCAATTATTCGAAATAACATGAAAATACTCAAAAAGCAGAAATTGTTTCCAAAAATTTAAACCAATTGTTAATTCGACAATTGTGCTAAGATTCTTGGAAATTTCAAAAATTTTGTAAGATCAACAAGGAAATGTTAAAGTCCCATAAGTAACATATGACGCTGAACATCTATAAGTATGATAATGATTGGCATAATGATATGCCAATGATTTAACAAAAGTTTCAGGAATAAAATTTCTGCAGTAACTGAAAATTTGGAAATGCTACGCAGCACAATTCTACCATTTCAAAAATCTTGAACTCAAAGTAGAACCATTTGAACTTGAAAGAAATTCTAAATTCAAAACCTAATTTACGGTGGAACTCGTAAGATTATGTAAAGTTCATCATGAAATAATTTTTTAATATTAAAACTTAAAATCGTTTCCGAGATTATGTCTTTTAACTATAACTAAAACTTTTGTGGAATTCTTTCAAACACCTGAATTTTCTTAACTAACCTGAAAAATTTGAAAAATCAGGAAATGTAGTGAAAATTCTTTCAGCAATTGTGCAGATATTTAATATTTGGTTTTGACAGATTGAAAACCAGAAAAGCCTGGAAAATATTTTTGGATAGTACAAAATTGCCTGACATTACTGTAAAATCTGCTACGAAATGATTCCCATAAAGTCGGACCTGACTATGAATATCTAAACAAGTTTGTGGTAACATTTTTGAGTATTTTCATTAATGTTGGGATATCCTCGAGTTTCCAAAAAACAACTTAAACTCGTGAGAAATTGAAAAAAGGTTTGGAAAACTATTTTACTGTGAAATTCGCAAGACAACAGGAATTATGGAACTATTTGGCACTGAACTGTTTTCAATCGGGGGCTTCCAAATTTTTATGGATCTTTAATCATAAACAAGAGCTCTAAAATGTATAGAAATGTGAGAAAGGTTAATTAAAACCAGAAGTCTTTTTAAGTGATACAGGAGCTTTTGAATAACTTTCCAATTTTTTGGTGTTTTCAAAAAAACTTGTTATTACTCAAAATTTGAAAATAGTATACAATACTATCTTACCAGTTTTAAACTCTATCAAAATAGCAGCAATAGATAAGTCTAAACCACGGTAAAATCGTTGATTATGTAAAAGTTCTCAACGTATCATTTCTGCTTATTGGAATTTGAAAATGTTCCTAACATTATCTATTTCAACGGCAATTGTCTGAATTTTTCGAAATAACCTGAAAACAATGAAAAATTAAAGTTTGCAAAAAATTTTGCTAACTGTGCACATATTTGCTTTTCATCCTTTAAAAACCAACAGCTACTGGGAAATGTTTTCAAATACTATTGAAAGTTATAATATGGTCTGAAATTACTAGAAAATTCATAAAGATGTTAATGTTTGTACAGATTATTTCATCAGTCAAAATATTTCCTGAACTTTTGATGAGTCTTGGACTTATTTTGGAGTTTCCTAATGAACTAGAAGGTATATGAGGTTAGAAAGTGGTTCATTTTGGAACTCACAAGGCCATATTAATTTCAAAACTATCTAGCATTTAACAATTTTCAATTAGTAGTTTTCAAATCTTTTTCGAAAATAACTTAAAACAACTATAACATTATTGCAGAAGTTTTTGCAAAAGACGCATCACATTTTGAACTGTAAACTATTTCTGCAGTAAATTTTTACAAAAAAAAATTGAAGCTTATCATAAGGTCTCCAAGCCTGTTGGAGTTTCCAAAATAATCTGAAAGTATGTAAGAGTACTTCTGGAATATTTCCGCATGTGGGTTCGAGTCCTTTTGATGTGCTCACGAAAAAATAAATAATCCTACTTGTTCTAAAAAATCTAACTTACTTAGAAGTAATTGCAGATGCGTGGAAAGTTTTGATCAAAACAGACTTATCGCATTGCAAAAGATTCCGAAAAGGAACAGAGGTCAGTTGGAAGGGGCAACGGTCAATTGATAAGGTGAATCGAAGTCTGGTGTAATAATAGTCGACGCCAAGTCGAGTTTTGTTATCACAATCCTCATTTTTATGTTATTGACACGTATGAGTTGATGGCAGAAAACATTTTCTTGGTTTGGAGAAGGAATTTTTAAGAAACGAGGAGTCAAAAGATGATACCAAACCGTAACCATTCCGGCTGGTCGAGCGTGTGGTTATCGCCTCTCTGCCCAGACATAAAACGAAAAGGAAGCAAGACGGCCATAATCTGCCCATCTTCATTCGCGTTTCCTTCTCTCTTCTTCTCATCGTCCCTAGCATAAGAGGCGCACTTTTCGGCGTTTCGCCTTTAATTTACCGGACGAGGCCTGGTCGTTAAATGGTAAAGTTTAAATTTCCATCCAAGCAACGATGCATAAGAGGTCGCGTATGGAGACCGGCATCGGGTTCTCTTTGTTCTCCGCCGTGTTCTTCTGTTGGTGTGTTGTACCGGTTTATGTAACTGGGTTGAAAAATCGACGGTTCGCGGTGAGAACAATCGAATCGTAAGCCGATCGGGTCTTCGACCGAGGCGAAAAGTTAGAAAGTTAGAAAATCGGGATACGCAGAGAGAAAGAGGATTGTGGTCGGCCACCACAAAATCTCTAACCGACGGTTTGGGTTGTAATGAAAGTTGTGCAAAGCGAAGGCAAAGTGTCAAAATTTATGGAAGTCGGTGGTAGCCGAGTCTCAATTAGTTGGTCTTAAGTAGGCCACATAGAAGACGTATGAAATTTAACTACTGACACTATACAAACACTCGGTAAAATTTTTCTGACGATGGAACATGTCGTTTTGTTATTAGATGCATTAGAAGTATACAGATGTCTGTTCTGGAATCACAAGTACCATTCAAATTTAATGGTACGTGATTTCCATTATAAAAAAATAATAGTGAACGACCATGATACATTCATATACATACTTTTAACAACATCCTCATAATACCGCTTTGTTCTAATAAATTTTTGTTTATTTAACACTTCTTTACGGATGTAACCTTTTTCATTGATTAACACATAATTTATTCTGGTCTCTAGTTTGCATATATTAAACAATAGCCTTCCAAAAATATCAGTGTTAGGATATACAGAGAATGAATTCCAAATGTTGTTTAATTATTTGATAAAACCAGTTTGATAATTTTCTGCTTGACTTACCTATACACCTAAACAACTACATACAGTGGGCCGTACTTAAAAGGAAATATTGATTTAAAACATTTTTCTTATTCATAGGAAATTATGTGTTTATTGTATAGCATGTATTGCATAACACTCGTCGATAATCACTATTAATATTTTCGATGCTAAGGTTTTACCCCTGTATTTTCCATTGCTATTTCTGGCGTTGGATGGTCCCTGCTGGGAAGATGGTTTAAATAATACGTGATTAGTACTTAGTGACTTAGATCTCTATGACCAGCTTAACGTAAGTTTAAAAATCGCTTCTTACTACATAATTGGTCTCTCTTACTAACAGAATGATTCAAAATGTCACAGTACTGTGGAAGTTAAACAATACTTACAAAGACTTAATTATAAAGTAACATACAGATTTTTTGAAATATCCTCGCCAGTTAATTCGCCCCATTTAAACCCCTTGTAAAGTTTTTCTGACGATGGAACATGTCGTTTTGTTATTAGATGCATTAGAAGTATACAGACGTCTGTTCTGGAATCACAAGTACCATTCAAATTTAATGGTACGTGATTTCCATTATAAAAAAATAATAGTGAACGACCATGATACATTTATATACATACTTTTAACAACATCCTCATAATACCGCTTTGTTCTAATAAATTTTTGTTTATTTAACACTTCTTTGCGGATGTAACCTTTTTCATTGATTAACACATAATTTATTCTGATCTCTAGTTTGCATATATTAAACAATAGCCTTCCAAAAATATCAGTGTTAGGATATACAGAGAATGAATTCCAAATGTTGTTTAATTATTTGATAAAACCAGTTTGATAATTTTCTGCTTGACTTACCTATACACCTAAACAACTACATACAGTGGGCCGTACTTAAAAGGAAATATTGATTTAAAACATTTTTCTTATTCATAGGAAATTATGTGTTTATTGTATAGCATGTATTGCATAACACTCGTCGATAATCACTATTAATATTTTCGATGCTAAGGTTTTACCCCTGTATTTTCCATTGCTATTTCTGGCGTTGGATGGTCCCTGCTGGGAAGATGGTTTAAATAATACGTGATTAGTACTTAGTGACTTAGATCTCTATGACCAGCTTAACGTAAGTTTAAAAATCGCTTCTTACTACATAATTGGTCTCTCTTACTAACAGAATGATTCAAAATGTCACAGTACTGTGGAAGTTAAACAATACTTACAAAGACTTAATTATAAAGTAACATACAGATTTTTTGAAATATCCTCGCCAGTTAATTCGCCCCATTTAAACCCCTTGTAAAGTTTTTCTGACGATGGAACATGTCGTTTTGTTATTAGATGCATTAGAAGTATACAGACGTCTGTTCTGGAATCACAAGTACCATTCAAATTTAATGGTACGCGATTTCCATTATAAAAAAATAATAGTGAACGACCATGATACATTTATATACATACTTTTAACAACATCCTCATAATACCGCTTTGTTCTAATAAATTTTTGTTTATTTAACACTTCTTTGCGGATGTAACCTTTTTCATTGATTAACACATAATTTATTCTGATCTCTAGTTTGCATATATTAAACAATAGCCTTCCAAAAATATCAGTGTTAGGATATACAGAGAGAAACAACAATTTTCTGCATATCTCTGATGAGATATGAACCTAACTACAAATCTTATTTCATAGCTACTAAAAATACTCTTATTACTAAGTAAGGCTTGAACCTACGTTCAGTAGGATATTTTACATATGAAGGTTATTTACAAAATTTTCAACCCTATTGAGGAATTAATCTGGAAATTGTCCGTTATATATATAATTAAAAATTCTTATCGACCTAATAAATTATTTAGTTGGAACGCATTAAATTGCTTCGAAAATATGTATTAAATTAATAAATATTATTATTCTCACATGAAGGAAAGTTAATTAAACACAGTTTAATTGTAACTTGACTGCAACAAGCAAGTATGTACGTACTGAATCTTCCATATGCAATGAATGTTTTGCGATGAAAATTTTCTAATTAAAAGTTACATAAGGGAAAGCAAACTGAAAAGATCTTTGGTGCCCTAATCAAACTGTGTATTGAATTTCAAATTTAATGTGCAATCAATCATTACGTTCATTTTATACAACTTTTTTTTTACTAAATAATCTAAATTGATTAATAGGTTCCAAAGAACGACGTATTATGTCGATGCTAAGTAATTTTTGAACTCTTTGAAGTTAAAAGACGTGAAGTTCAAATGTCAGCTATGCTTGCACTTCTCTTAGATGAAAAATTTCTTTAACAGAAGAGTTACTCCATTTTCAACAAGATGGATCACCTCCCCACTACGTACTTCATGTTAGACAATGGTTGGATGAACACTATCAAAATCAGTAGATTGGTAGAAGAGGAGCAGTGGAATGGTCATTATGTTGACCCGACCTAACCCCTATGGATTTTTTCCTTTGGGATTATTTATAATCTACAGGCTTTCGTTCTCAACCTGATTCAGTTGAAGAACTAAAAAATGGAATTACTTAAGAATATCCAGCGATACTTTTGCGAAAGTTCGAGAAGAGTTTAACAATAGGCTTTATTATTGTCTTGAAAATAACGGAACCCATTTCGAACACCTCTATAAAGAGCCTCTTATCAAACAAATCAATTAATTTATTGATAACTATCATTATTTTATTTCAAACATTCGTAAAACTTTTTTTTTTAATAAAATACGATTAAAAACAACTAAAGCATACAAAAAATCAATACTTAAGTAACAGCTTCGAAATCTTTTAAATTATCACTCGATTCTTTTATTTGAGGAATACCATTTGCTCATTTTCTTGAAAATTACTGAACCAAATTTAAAAAAACAAAAAAACCGTCGAATTCAGAATTTTTAAAATTAGGTATCACTTGACCTCAAGTCCCTATTTAAATTCCAGGGGTGGAACTCACCCTGGCTGAAGGGTTCAAGGAACAGGGTTAAAAATATGGGTAAAATGGTCCTCCCTCCAAATAAAAATTGACGTGTCTCGACAATTTTCATAATTGTCGTTAGTTCTAAATTTAAATGCGATTGAAAGATTTTAAATTGGCAACCGGTACATAACAACCTTCACATACTATAACTTAGAAAAAATTTCTTTGAACTACATACGTTACAAAATGACGAGCTTAATGTTTTAGAGTTATTTAGATGATAGAACGGGTTTTGTCCCTATTCTCCTGTTTGTTTTTCCACAATTTTTTCTTTCTTTCCAGTATTCTCACAAATATATTTTTGTTCCCATTTAGCAGCAACTAAGGACGGAATATTGCAGAATGTGCATTCTAGCGATGACCGTTTGGAATAATTTGTTTTCCCGTTATTGCGAAACGTGAATAAACTCGAAGCATTAATCCTTAAGCAGATGGAGAACGAAAAGACATTAGAAGAGTCTAAAGCATTTCCAACACTATCTGAAGTTGAGATATCAACACTCAAATCACCCTCGTTACTTGTTCTCGTTTCTTAGCATTCGCAAAGAAAAGATGAAAGTACTTTTTTTGTCGTGGCAAGCCTAAGTCGACTTCACGGTTGCCTTAGCTAAACGGATTGTGACAGAAACTGGTAAGAAAATAATACTTTTTTTCCAGTGCCATTGATCTCTCCTAAATTGCGAAACTTGTCCTGTCGAAAGCGGGTCAGCGAAATTTTTCCCTGCTTAAAACTGGAATTCCGTTCCAGACCGTGTCGAATCGATACCAGAATTGACGACGGAAAATTTGAAGTTGCTGCTTGCGCCATTGGTCAGATTTAATGTCTGGGTGTCATCGTGTAGGGTGGATTTAATGAGAGTTCTTGCTGTGCTACTAATTTTAATGATATTTTATACTTGATGACACTGTATTAAATTGTAGTGGATTTTTTCTGCATACACCGTACGCCGTCATTATTTATTTTTAACAGGTAATAAAACACCGTTGGTAGCAACATTCGTTCAACAACAACAAAGGCGTTTGCAGATTTTTGTGCAACGCATGAAAAGCACGTAGGTCAGCTGTAGCGAGTGACGCAGAACTATTTTTAAACAAAAAGTGAACAATTTTTTCAACAAACGTTAAGTGTCAAGTGGAGAGAAATGCATAGAATAATAATAAACAAATCTGCCAAGGATTTTTTGATGTGGTAATGCGCATATTATGATTTAATAACGGAGTTGATATATCTAATACAAAATGGCTGTGAAATTTGATGTTTAAAATAAATTTTGATGAAATTTATTTAAATAACGCATATTTATGACATCTTGCTGTCACCGCCAAGGTTGCACATGAGCGGTATTTATTTTACTAACAGTAATTAGTTGCATGGAAATATTCCAAAGAAAAAACGTAATTGATGTGTATAACAAAGAACCTTTCATTCGAAATTTCATCAAACCAAAACGGTACCCACTTTTCCTAAGGTCATTGAATACACAACGAACTGATAAATAACAATAAACAATTCAAAGCGTAGCCTTGAAACTAACCCCTTCTGTACATATGTTCAACATTCAGATTCCTCGACAGACGAATAAAAATAAAGAAAACTGAATTGCAAATTGCATTTCCTTTTATTGTCATTTTCCTTCAGTTGCTTTACCCATCACTTGAATCACCACGCTGGGCAGTCGCGAACGTCCGAACGCATAATAATAACAATCCATCGACTAAATCACTACGTTCACGTAGAAAAAGTGTAACGGCCCGGAGATATTGAAAAGAGAGGGAGAAAGATAGAGGGAAACAAACAGAGACGGGACGAAATCAAACGAAAGTTCGCGGCGGCAGAGGCGGGACGGGGAATTTTCTATTAACGGGAAATTTAAAACAAAAAATAAGTTAAATTTTCTTCACTCATATCGGTGTGGGTCAGACGTCGAATTTTTATTCATAAAGGTTAATCCGTTTTTGGGAGTGTTGACAGTGAGGAGTAACTATTGCAGTAAGTCGTGTAATATTTGCATACCCGAAGATGGAAAGCGCGTTCATATTAAAATGGCTACTAAATGGAAAGTAAACGGTGGAAAGGAAAACCTTATCCTCTATAACTACTTATGACACTGAAGCTTTGAACACGACTTTTGTGATCCCCGTACATATGAAAAATCTTTAATTTCCAGGAAACTACGCTCCATGATTGCCTACAGAACGTTTTGCCAAGCAAATTTAACTTTACAAGAATGTGTTAGAAATTTACATGGTTTGAACTTCACGTTTCCACTACCAAATAGTTCAAAAATTATCTCTAGACACCTAGGTTATTGAAAAGGGATATAATTATTTATTTGAATCAACAAAACGTACTCCTTCATCTCCTAACATTGCCTGTATGTTAACTAACATATGCAGTATTTACTTAAGTTGGTAGCATATTAACTTTATGAAAAATTTTACTGTTTAAAACTTCTGCATGGTCTAACACACACAACGAGATCATCAGACTTAATAATTTGTCAATACATACGAGGTTTGGCATAAGATGTGAAGTTTGTGCAACAGTAAATTACCCTGAGTTTTGAAAAAAACATAAACTTTTATAAAGAAAGAATGTTGAGAATTACAAGCTAGTTACAAATATGAGGCAATATTTATCTATTGCTAGAATTACGGTTTTATATATTTCGTCATATATTTGGAGTAATATAAGCGCATTAAAAATACTGCGTTTTCAATCAGCGTTAGTGTAAGTGACATGTCTGTCAATGAATGTCAAATATTAATTTGAAATGCAAAATAGATTTCCCTGTGGCAGAAAATAATAAAACTTACCGAGAAGAGGCAGAAATATTGGATCCGGTCATCCTGGAAAAAATAAAACAGTGATGAAAATCCTTATAAAATTCAGAACATATGGGGATATGGAGAATAAAGTCAATGATAAAAGTCGAAAACAAATTGCCAATGAGGGCACATGTTATCAGCAGTAGAAAATTTCAAATATTCTTTATGCATAAGAGAATTCTTTGTTGATAGTTCAAATTTTTAAAGAAGAATCAATTTCGACCAGATAAATCACAATTTATTCATACATTGGAACCTAGGGATTATGATCGGAGCTTTGATTTTAGCTCTCGTATCCATGGAGAGATAGAAGACGGTTTATGCACAGGTTCAGGAACAGTTTCACAGGGCGTTATGGAACTACGAAGAGTTTGATAAAAAGTGGGCAAGTTCAGTCGTACTTTTGAAGTGCAGAGCTTTCTGGAACTGTGAAAAGCTCGACAAATGGTGCGCCGGTTCAGTACTAGTCTTAAAGTGCAGAACTATCTGGGATTACAAAAATTTGACAAAAGTAGCCAGGTCTAATTCTAGTCTTAACATGCAGAACTCTCAGAAAAATCGACAAACCCCAGATTCATTTCTAGTTATTAAGCGAAGAATCTTTTGGGATAACGAAAACTTTATCAGAAAATAAGTTCTAGTTTGTAAGTGCAGAACTGTCAGGAATTACGATAAATTTGACAAACAATGAGTTTTAAGTGCAGAACTTCTTGGTATTACGAAAATTTCGCTAAAACGTGCACAGGTTCATTTATAATATTTAAGTACAGTTCTGGAATTAAGAAAAGTTGGGTAAAAAAGGTTCAGAGCTAATTCTTAAGTGTAGAGCTTTTAAAATTACGAAAAGTTTAACATAGAGCAGGTAGATACCATTTCAGTTTTAGTTTTTAAGTGCAGAACATTCTGGAATTACGCGAAGCTCAAAGAACTGTGCGTAGTTTTTAAGGGTAAAGCTTCATGGAATTATAATAAGCTCGACAAAAAGTGCATATTTTCAGTTCTAATTTTTGAAGTGGAGAGCTTTCTAGCATTTTCTATAACTAAAAAAAATCGCCTGCTCTCCACTCTCCACGCCAATGGTCCTCTCGGCAGTCTCTTTCTCCCTCTTCCATTCTCTGTCTCCCTCGCACATGCACACCTCATACAGAAATCGGCCGCGCTTCGTAGTGGGGATCTCACAAATCGAGGGGGCAGCACAGCACTCAGTAGCCAACTTATTCAGGCGCGAGTGAATCCATCGTAAAGCTCGAAACATACATACAAACAGACACACAAATCGGCCAGGGAACCAGGACCGTAGGGGTGAGTATATCGACCGGGGTCCGACAGTGCACTTAACCGACCCGACGCTGAACATGAGCTGAGCTGAACGCCCCGAGAGCGCGACCGAAGAAGGCCCCTCGACGACGCCGGCAGCACGATGTACAAGTTACTCGGCGGTCTCGCCAATTACTTCAAGTACCATGACATAGTGACGGACTGTGCCATTTTCCGGATGCACAACACCTTCACCTGCGTCCTGTTGATGGCCTGCAGCCTGATCATCACCGCCAATCAGTTCGTCGGCAATCCCATACAGTGCATAGTCGACGGTCTTCCCAACCATGTGGTCAATACCTACTGCTGGATATCGTCCACCTTCACCATGCCGGACGCGTTCAAAAGACAGGTGATAAAAACACCCCCTCTCCCTTAGATAATCCATTCAGAAAATCTAATGCTGCTGTGGAACTCCCATCCCTAAAATCTAACGTAATTTCAATATAAGCATGCTAATGTACCCATTGTTAATATGCATGACGTTACTTGTTGTGATTGAAGGTAATTGGGACTAAACGATGCGACCACATTAGTACCCTGAAATGCAGTAAAAATAGTTAGCTAACTGCCAGGTAGTAAGGAACTCTAAAGGGTGCTTTCTATTGAATGAAATTAATAAATACTTATGTTTACTACATGGGCAAGAAGGGTCACCATGTTGCTACTGTTATACAAAGATGCTAGGCTTCATTGCACTTCATATGGTAGCTAACCGCCAGGTAGTAGAAATTCTAAAGGATGCTTTGTATTGATTGAAATGAATTAATCCTTAAGTTTATTACATGGGCAAGAAAGTCACCATGTTGCTACTGTTATATACTAAGCTTCATTGCACTTCATATGGCTAATTTGCACATGTGATCAAAAAGCTATTTATTTACACACCCCTTAATCCAGAAACTGTTGTTTGAATCAACACAGTTTTCCTGCGTTATGACAATCTCAGCTTTACACAGCAAAAGTAACAATGTAGTAAACTTTACAAGTTCAGTACTTCAAAACTGCTTCGAGGAAAGGGAGACGCTTTGTCATGGATTAAAGCTTCCTATCAAAAGTTGCTTGTGTGTTTGTTTTATCTCACAAGTGATAGCTTTGATTTTCACCTACCTGATACGACCTTTTGTTGTGTGAGAAGATTCCCATTTCGCCTTCCGGCCACGTGCGACCAGTGGGTAAAATGATACTTTACTCACGAGTTGCACGGGACAAGGTTTCTCCAGCTGGATCAACAATACACAAGTACAGGTTTTGAGGTTATGTCTCAAACAACAACTGGGAAGTGTTATTTAATCATAACGGTCAAGTGCAGAAATGAACTGTTATGACATTTTGTTTTGGGCTTACTTAAATTGACATTTTAAAAATTATTGATTTTACAAAAAAAAGCTTCATTTATTGATGCGAATCAATACTGCAAAATTTGCATGCGGATGAAATTTTTTTGCTGCATCAAAAGCAGTTAATTCAAAACAACAAAATGACATTTGTCGTTAACGCCTTTTGTTTTGTACATGAATCACAAAAATCGGCGACATTATGCTTAAGCTCTATTCTTAGCCACACTTTGCTTATATAGCTTATAAATACCACCAACAAATTCATTTCAACATGTGCACTAAAACCCCATGCAAAAAGAAGTCCAATGGAGTACTGTTCTGCTTGATAAAAAATAATATCAACTACAGAGACTACATTTTACCTGCCCTGACTTTCTACCATGCATTAAAGCTCCCTATCAAATTTAGTTGTATGTTTGTTGCATCACCCAACGCATTTATTACTTTCTGCTACACTAGAAGATTGCAAAAATTAATAAGAATAAATTTTTACAAAGTTTTGCAATTACTTCAATATTAAACGTGGGTCCAATAGGAACATGTATAGTTAAGATAGAACCATTAAGACACTGTCTTGTTGGTAATCACATTTTTTAAATATCCGACAAACCATACATTTTAAAATAAAAATCAATTTTGTAAATGGTTTACCAGCCGAATTAAACAACTGAAACCTATTAACATAACACATTCGCGGTTTACGAGGTCAATGACGACTGGGTAACCCACAATCCAGATTTTCAAGGAAAATGTGATATCATTACATTACAATGCGTATGCGCCTTACACATGGCACGGCTAAAAAATCATACAAGTGTTTCCGTTTAAGATTTTACGCACGTGGAAAAATAATAACGCGTCTATATATTGTATTCTTTATCATAGCTACGGTGACTAACGGTACCATAGAACCAACCGGTGGTCAAGTACCTTTTGTGACAAATTTCGAGCGGTAAATCGGTAACAAGAGGAAACTGCATATGACGACGTTTCCGAGGGAAACGAACAATTACAACAATATAGTCATTCTTCCAAAGTTCTATAAAGAGACACAGGACTTATTACACATGTACGAAACGAGAATTACATTCCTATGTTGGACGAAGAAGGCTTACATGACGAGTGGGACTAGCCTGGAAGGCTGATTTAATGATAGGTTCCACTCTTCACTCTCTCATTTTCTGAAAGTCTCGTAGCATATAATTATATTAATTTTTCTATGTCCGCAGGTTGGTTCGGAAGTTGCCCATGTCGGCGTGGCCAACGATTTCAACGAGAACGGAGCCCAGAAGTACTACACTTACTACCAGTGGGTCTGCTTCGTCCTGTTTTTCCAGGTAAAAGAAAATAGGGATGTTGGAAGGGGTTTTCAAGTTCTTGCACAAAATAGGAATGGAATTTGGATAGTTGTAGAAGCTGACGTGTGGATCACATTTAGGGCCAAAAACGTTATAAGTTTGGAAACGATAGATACATCACCAGATTTTTTGGAATATTTTGAAATTTTCCATTTCAATTTTTAATGCTGAATGGCTAAAATATCAAGGACAAATATTCTAAACACTCTTTTAGAATCTTTAACCACTCTTGAGCACCTTGAAATTTTGATTTAAATTTGGATGGTTTGCAGACGTTTCATGTAATTTCAGTGTAACTGTAGACGCTACAAAGAACCCAGAATAAAATCTGACTTTTCTAGCACGTCAAACTGTCACCAGTGTCTCCCAGAACCTTTGGATACATATAAATTTTCTGATATGGTTCTGATATGATATGGTTTCAATCCCTCGTTTTAATACAAATATTAAATTTCAATGATAGAGATTGCTTTATAATGTAGGAAGTATAGAGTGGCTTTAAAATTTAATCTAGGCACTTTAACAAGGTTCTAATTGTAAAACTTCTGAAGGTTTTTCTACAACTGTAAATTCCCGAAAGTGCCTTAAAATCGAATCAAGAAGATTTATCACGAAGTTTCAAATTATTTCATTTCAATAGGAATACAGAAAGAAATGTAGATTTCCGTAAATAGTCTCTGATAGATTCTAAAAGCTTTTGCATTATAATTATGCTAAAGAAAATCTCTCGAGGTTCCTTTAGAATTTTTGAAAGGCAAAATGTGATCAATACGTCTAAATATTTCAGCTGTATTTTTAATAATAGAAAATCTTAAGAATGTAGATAGTAGATTAATGAGGTTCTTTGGACCAAAATTACCGCCAAAAGCAATGATGATGACTTACAGATGACGGTGAAATAAAATATAGATATTCCTAAATGGTCTTTGATAGATTCTAGAAGCAATCTCATAAATTCAAACATCGGACAGTCTCAATCATGCTGAAGTTAAATTCTCGGAGTTTCATTATAAACGCCTGAATGATGACGAAATTGAATCTGTTTGGTTTATTAAAATTTGAAAATTTTCGATTTCAATCCTAAACGTTAGAAAGCTTTCTGAGTAATGACTCTCGATGACTTAATAAAGAAAATATAAGACGAATTTTAAATTACTGAAAGTGCCTTAAAATGAAAATATATTTTTAAGTTATTTGGAAAAAGCAAGCCGATGTGCCCTATTGCATAAATGTTAATATGAGAGTTGGTATTAAAATGACTGTGAAAAGATGGCTGTCTTGCATAGACCATAAGGGGGTGAAATAAGTATTCGAACTTATGAGCGCAACATTAAATTATATTTTCATCAACCATTTTTTTAAGTTAATGAAGAAAGAAAGCGAGACTGAAATTGCGCATAAACATTAAAGTGACAGTGGACTAAGGAAAGATGGTGAACTTGCAACAGTTTCTTCTAAAACCTCAAAAAACCTTCAAAATTGTCTTCAAAGAAAGTTTAGATGTTTCAAAATATCTTTATTTCAAATTCAAACTATAGAAAGTCGTGACTACAAATTCTAGGGGTTCTTCTAGAACTACAAATGACCTAAAGAACCTTAGAATCAAACGCAGAAGTTTTGCACCAGGAGAACCTCGAAACTTCCCGGAACTAAAAACTGATATAAGTTCTGAACCGTTTGGAACATCTGGTATGCTCTAGTGGTTATATCCAGGACCCATTTCGTCGAATAATTTTATTAGCGATATTAATTCCCAACATGGGCTTAGTTCAAAAAATATTACACGTTTGGGGTCACTGGAAATAACATATGGTGTACCTCGAAATACTCATTTCGGTCTACTTTTGTTTACTATTCATATTGACGATGCTACTTCGTACTATGGCCTTATCAGTTTATGGTCACTGGGAATATCTGGTTTGCTTCAATGGTCAAATTTAGGGCCTATTCTGTTCAATAACTTTACCAAGGATATTAACTCACAATACGGCCTTGTTTCTAACAATTTGGGATCATCAGAAGTAACATAGGGAGTGACCTTACGTCCTCATCTAAATCTGCATTCACATCAACTATGCTATTTAGTACCTCTAACAGAGAAGTATAAGTTGCTACATTGAGAATAGCATTTAGGTCAATGGTCAAGTTCAGGGTCCATTTTGTGCAATAATTTTATCAACGATATTAATTTACAATGTTTTCTTGTTTCCTAAAATGTATATATTTAGGAGTAACAAATTGGTGAGTCTGCAGGTCACATTTAGGTGTCCTTTACAAACGATGCTTCTATGATGATGCTATGTATGGATTTTCTCTAAAAATATTTCAAGTTTTGGTGTACCTCAAGGTTTGATCAAGATATATTAAACTGCAACTTATCCAGTCGATATATTGCACAATGGGCGCTTTTAGAATTTTTTTATATGGTCGCTAATTGGTGCTTCAAAACCTCTGGAATATTATCTAAACTGATTATTTTATTATGTGTCAGTCAAAAAAAGGGATGTTTCAATCTTCTTTAAGCAAACGTATAAAGATGGCAAAAATATCCACAATTAATTATTTTAGAAGAAAAGATCGAGGTAGAGGAAACTATCGTTATTAACCTTTACACGCACTATCATCATTGAAAGTCAAAAAATACATTATTGGTAATGTACAAATAGCGATAAATATTGTGAAATTGTTTCGATCATTTAGCGCACAAAGGTTTTAACTTCTCAAACACGAATTTTTGCAGAGGAGCAAAAGTCATGTTATTTAGCCTCTAATTCATAAATTTTCTAGTCGTGACTTATCCCTGAAGCTTTCAAGTAACTTATTACTGTTACTACAAATTTTTAAATATTTCCATACAGGCGACTTTTCATTAATTGCTGATGTAATTACGAATCATTCTTACTTCTAAAAAAACGCAATTTACAACACGAAGCACAATTTGCGATCAAAAAAAATGCAAACAAAGCATGTCGTTACACGATCTGCTCGCAAATGATGCAAAAATGCAAAAATTCTCACAATTAAAGAAGTCATAATGAGGCGTTTACACGAGGTTAGTAGCTAATGTATAGCACTCGTCACTATTACTAATACCATTCGTCTGCACACGCTGAATTAGTGCATAGTATTTGTGAACGCGCATGAGCAAGTGAATAGAAATCGATTCTATTTACTAAGCGACAAGTGACTACCCCATCACAAGTTTACTAAGCACTTAGTGACAAATTGGAGCAGCAAATGTTTAATACCGCCAGTGGTCATCCATTTTGTTTAGTGAAATTGACGACCTATTTCTACGCTATTTCTCTGTGTGAATAATATACACATTCTTAGCAACTTCGTGTGAACAGCCCGGCGTACTATTTGTGAGAAGTAAAATTGTAAGTGTGAGACACTAAGTGCTTAGCAAATAATTTCCATCAAAATTGGGCATAACGTGGCGTTTACACAGGCTTAGTAGCTAATGCTGAATACTTGTCACTTGCACTAATACACATCATTAGTGAAAGTACAAGTGCAAGTGAAAACAAGTCGATCCTGTTACCAAAGTGACAAGTGTGCTAAAGAAGTGACAAGTAACTCCCACCACCACAATTTTCAGCACTGCTCACAGTAGTGATTAGTACGGTGATACAGTATTAGTGACTAGTGAAAGTATGAGTGCGAGTTACTAAGTGCTTAGTGCTCTAAACGAGGCATAAGTTACGATATGTAACCTGTATGCGCAACTAATATAATATATTTCGGCACTATCGTGAATTTCAAATTTTAATTATTTTTAAATTTTGACCAGTTGTTTTTCGACAAAGTTTTAGCTAATTTTTGGGCGATTTACTTACATAAAAACGTTACGAAGATAACATAACGTACTTAATAACAATCGAAAAATAAAAACACAAAAACAATCATAATCTGTAATAAGTATAGTAAGGTATCGTATCTAATGAAAAATCCTTAAGAATGTTTTGGATAAATCAGTACCATAAAACAACTTGTCTACTTGGAACAGGGCCTGTTACCTAGTATGGTCTATTTTTATAGGGGATTTGTAGGGATTTACCGACATCTTTTACAACCCCTACCATTAATCCATTATGGACTGAGTTGTTAAATTTTTCACCATCGAAGGTGTATTATATTTCATGTGACAGTTAATACGGAATATCATCAGAGTTTTCAACAAATAAGTTCGCAAATGCCATCTTACCACATCTGGGCACAGATGCTATGAAGAACGCAATTTTTTCTGAGCTGTACAAATGATCTTACATGTGATCTTACACATTAATTTTTATACATTTGTCACAGAATTCAATTGTGTTTCCAACCAATCGTAATATTATATAGGACATTGATGTTGCATCAAAGAACGTTTTCATATGATTGGGCAACATGTAAAATTTAAAAAAAAAAAATAGGTTTGAGGGTTTTGCACAATAATTTTGTAATCCTAATTTAAATATTTGTTTTTCAAATTTTATAAAATATATATATTATTTATATATATTTATAATAATATATTAATTTATAAAATATAATATAAATTATAAGATATTTGAAAATTTAATCCCGTATAAAAGAGGTGTTAGTATTTAAAATACATTTAGGAACACTTAAATCGGGTAATTAGGAGAGCCCAATTAGGGAAAATTTCCAAATACTAGCAATTTTTGTAGGTTATAAACAATAACAATAATAATAAGGTTAAATATTTTAACGAACTTTTAACTGCATTATTTTAAAAATCACTACTCAGAAGAACTTAAAAAGACGCTCCTTTTTTTTAAAAAAAATACGTCAGTTAAAAATACGTCGGGTGTGATACATACATTACGATCGGCCATACAAATTTCTATAATGAAAATATTGCAAATTTAAAATAAAAATAAAATAAATGCCAATGCTTAAAGCCAATCTGAGTACGTATTGAATTTAAAAAAGACTCCCAGCCTCACAAGTCTCGCTCAACTGATCGATTTCGAAAACAATGCCCTCAAATTAGGTGAACGTTCACCGTGTAATTGCGATTCGTTACGTCAGCAGGTCCATTCACAATTTTTTTATCCGCCGTGTCGTTGCCCAATCTAACGTCATATTTTCGGAGATGTGAAACTTTGCGTAACAGTTGCTTTGTTAGACGGAGTAAATGAACAAACGGTTTTTTCCTAATGCAGCATTGTTTAGTTAGGTTTTGTCCCAAACGTAATTATTAATTGTTTCATTACATCGGAATAAACACGTGGCGTGTTTGCATTACAAATACTGCGTATTGTTGTTATTTAAAAAATAATTATAGTTGAGGTTAATATGATTTGAATATATTTGTATTGCAAACAAGGATGTTGTAGGAATCTTGGCGAGATTTGGAATCTTACTTTACTCAGCTCGTTCATTTCAGAAATGTTTTTGCAGATTTAAGATCAAAAGGCGCTTTCAACCTAACCTTTAATATTTCGACGTGTTTGTCTAAACGAAATCCTTTTGGATTTTCACAATTCCCCAAACTAACCTATAACCACGCCAATACATTTGGTGATCAAATGCACCCCCTTTGGGGTATTGTAACTATACCTTAAGCCATTACTATAGTTTCAACCAATCATAAATTTTAACATTCTTTTCTATTTTTTAGGCCGTAGCTTGTCACGTCCCGAAAGTACTATGGGACCTCTTCGAGAACAACCTCATGAGGACTTTGGTAATGGGCCTCCACATTGGCGTGTGCCCAGAAACCGAGAAAAATGCCAAAAAAGAAGTCATCCTTGGATACCTGATGAAACACGTCAAGGTACCCCAGAAAAATTTTCTCACAACAATAATTGCGATTTCGTACCGAAACCATTAATTTCAACATAAAACCACATTCCTAGTTAAAGTTTCTACCATCTACAAACACCAGTTCGTTATGTATCTATTGTGAGATTTCTTTTGAAACCTTAAACGACTTTTAAACGTTCCTCGCGATCTTCCTGTCAGCCAACAATGTTGCAAGGAGATGTGAACATACCGTGTCAATGACTCTTAAGAAATGACAGTAATGGGATGATTAAATCATCGCTGGCGCGTTGTTAACAGGTTTTTCTGGGTTAGTATTTATTGTCTGGGGCAAATTATCGGGTTAAGTCTACTTAAACACGGTGGCATCTATTTTAGTTAAATTTCTTGTTATGTGCTTCAGGAAATGGATGAAAAATGGAAATAAAATGTGAAAGTTTTCCAGTTTTGTCCCGTTAGGGCAAACATACATCCAATCATCTTGTTTTAAATAAATATCTAATCTACAGTCTAACAGCAACTTCTGACTCATTACTCGAATGTAATGAATTGATTCTCGATTTGATTCATGATTTTAAGCCTAATGATGCGTCATTTTCCGTCTTGAAACGTCTTAGCGACATGACAAATCATACTGGAATTCACCTTACCGGTAACAAACTTTCTGATATGAATATAATAAGAAGTTTCACTATGATATGACTTATACAAAACATCTACATTATAGTTCAAGGTTTAACTCAGTCTTTCTATCGAAAATATTAAAGCTTCTATTCACTTAAAATGATGTGTAGAATCAAGACCAGCGATTTTGGTGATCCCAATATCCCAATGATCTCTAGAAAACTTGGAATAGGTTACTTTTAAACTGCGATTTTGGTTGTATTTGCTTCATTTTAAATAATACAGTAATAGTAAATAATAATCCAACTATACAATCAAGGTATGAGCTTTACTGAGTCTAGAAACCAAACTAACTTAACTGAGTTACACATAAGTAACTTTAGATGTTCGCAAGTAAAGTTTAAAACTGAATTATCTTGCAAGAAATAACATTTATCTGATTCAGTGCCACAAGTATTGTTTATTTCTAATACTATTATAAAACAGTTGCAGTTGTTTTTAGCGAAATTTATTTACTGGAATTGTTTATGAAACCCAAAATTTGATTTTTTGTTAAATTTAAAATGATAGTGTAATTTAAATTTTAAAATTTCTGTGTCCAATGGAAGGGATGATGCTTTGACGTTAAGAGTGAGAGAATTTTTTCCAGAAAATTTGGAGGTACGAATTTTTAGTGTTTTGTTTTTTAAAAAAAAGCAAAATCTAGGAAACTGAATTAGCTAATATGGAATTCATAGCCTTAACATATGCATTCATCGGGCAATTGCATTTTGAAAGTCTTAAAGAACAATCTCGGGGGTAAAAGGTGAAATGGTTAACGGTTCACGATTTTTTTCGAATAATAACCAAAATTTCGATTTTCAAAATTTCACCGACAAAACTCAAAACTGCAAACTTTCTAAACTAACTAAAATTTCGTTTGGATTTTTTTGAGATTTGAACTACTGAAAATTCTTATGGAAAGTTCTCATTTTTTCAAAAAAAGCAAAATATCTCAGAAGTTACAAAAAATTGAAACTTTGTGACCAGATTGCTAATTAGGATGATACCTAGCTTTCGCGTTGATCTACCTTCCAAATTACCTGGCGAAATACATGGCCTTTTCACCCTTTTGGCCCAAAGTAAAAATGATTTTAACCGCTTACGATTTCTCCAAAAATTCACAACATTTCGACAGTATGTTTGAACGAAAATCCATGTCTTAATGCGCAGGAAAGCGAATCTCGGCGCTCAAAAAGACTATTAAATTTTTAAAAGCCTGAACTCTTAAAAATTCTGTTTTTATTATTTCAGAAAAATAGTCAGGATAAGAGTCGTCGTATTGAAACCTTATTATCAGACTAATGCATATTACTTTAATCTACCCTGCATGTTTCATAAAACATGTTGAAATCCTAAACTTCAATCTATTGGTTTCGCTTTGTATATGCAAAGGGGCAGATATCAATTGAAAGATTGAAAGTCTTTCTGATATGTCCATGTCGCACCTCAACGTCAATGACGAGCGAACCACTTCAATAACAGTATGTTAGATGTTAAAATAAAAATCAACTTACGTTAAAATATATACAAATTTACAGTCCAAACGGTAAACAGACTGAGAAATAGTGAGAGTGGGTTTAGGGACGATCTTGAATGCATTTCGAGGGGGTGGAGAGAGGCTAAAAAATCCCACCCTGGTATTGGTTTACACAAATAACCGAACAATTCCCATAAACGTTCAAAGAAGAGCCCCCATAAATACTTGTCATTATGGGCCACACATTCAATACAATTTTTTTTTTGTGAAAGTTCTCTTAACAATACGAGTTCTAAGAAATGTACATTAGCAAGCTCATGGCTTATTTTGAGTAAAATACAATTTTAAGTGGAACGGCTCTTAGCAAGTTTAATGGGAGGAAGGTTGGATACCATACGAATTTTCCAAAATTTCAAAATTTCGGCACCAGATGTACGAATGAAGTTGAGCCTCTGTCTCTGGTAGAGAGAAATATTTAAGTTTTTTCAAATTTGAACTTAACAGAAATTCAGTTTTTTTTAATAAGTTTAAGCACCCAATAAATGAATGAACATGATGTCCCATGACAAGATAGACTGCTTGTTTCTTTAATGTTTACAAACTCGGATCTTATTAATTCAAAAAAATTCAAAATGCCTTAGAAGCTATAAAAGGTTAATGCATTGAAGCTTTATCGCCTGACATTTCGGAAAATATCAAATTTAGAGCATTAAAACTTTGACACCAGACCGATACGAAACGAGAAATACGAAAGACCTCACTTTTGGTTTAATGAAAGGTAGGTTCAACCTCTAATGATTTTTCCACATGTGGCTAATATTTCACTTTTGATTCTTTTGCTTTTAAAAGTATGAATGAAGATCATGCCTCATCATAAAGGGAAATGAGTATTCCCAAAAAAATATTTTGAATTTTTGAAAATTCAGTCGCTATATTATCAAGGACAGCAAAATGTCTCGAAAACTGTAAAAAATAACACCGCCGGATCAACAGATATCAACTTAATTAATTCTGATGGTAGCCTCTAGATTTTTAAACAAATCTGCTGAATTTGGTTAAAAAGAAGAGAAATTTATAAGATTTTTATGAACAAATTCTTGAGAAATTAAATAAGATTTAGTTGCCTTTCCGGAAAATTACCGAATTTGACTAAAAATCATGTTCCTAGATTAGTTGTTTAGTTGAAATCAAGGAACAGGCAAGAACATTTGTTTTTTGAACCAAATTTGTATAAATTTTTGACTCAACTTCATACGATTTTTGGGAGAAATATTGAAATTCGAAAAAATTTATGGATCAGTTGTTTACTTAAAACTTTAGTTTTTAGAATACCTTTCTCATAAGTTGCATTCTTGAAAATTGACTAAAATTCGTTACCCTTTTTGGAAAGTTGCTAAATCTCGTTTAAAAAGCCTATTCTTGGATGATCTGCCTACTTAAAAATCAGTTCCGGGAAATTGACTAAAATATTTGTTATTTAGACAGAATTCATGTGATCTTTTCTGGATAATTTATTCCATTTGATCTGATTTGCACGAGAAATACTGTAATTGGTTTGAACTCTAAATTAGTGAATTAGGTTTTTCTTAAAAGTACTGTGTTTAGAAAATTTACTGGAAAAATAGTTGATAGGGGCAAGTTTCTTTGTTGTCGATGTATGATAGCTACGAAAACAACAGACACGTATGATACCTTATCAAAAAATCCAAAATAATCAGCACTGCAACACCACCGAATGTAGAATTTTCAAACCGTTGGCGAAAAGTGACAAATTCCGCCATTTCGTAGCCTCGTTAAAATTCCAAATATTTTGAATTCACCCTCTTTTCTCTTCCAGAGCCACAACTTCTACGCCCTTCGTTACTGGGCCTGCGAGTGCCTGTGCCTGATCAACATCATCGTCCAGCTGTACCTCATGAACAAATTCTTCGACGGCGAGTTCCTCTCGTACGGCTGGCGCGTGATGAACTTCTCCGAGCAGGCGCAGGAGGACCGGATCGACCCGATGGTCTACGTCTTCCCCAGGGTGACCAAATGCATATTCCACAAATACGGAGCCTCGGGGACGATCCAGAAGCACGACAGCCTCTGCATACTCCCGCTGAACATAGTCAACGAGAAGACCTACATCTTCATCTGGTTCTGGTTCATGATCCTCGCGACGATGCTCACGTGCCTCATCATCTACAGGGTGGTGATCATCGTGTCGCCGAAGCTAAGGCCGAGGATACTGCACGCGAAGCACAGGAGCATACCGATCGAGGTGTGCAGGGCGTTGTGCAGGAAGGTCGACCTCGGGGACTGGTGGATACTGCTCATGCTGGGCACCAACATGGACCCGATCATCTACAGGGAGATCATCTCCGAGCTCGCGAAGAAGATCGAGACGAAGAGCAGCAATCGCTAGGGCTCGTTCGAAACATTCCTCGAGGCGGATACTGCGCGGTGATATTTTAATTGTAGTTCACATTACATTCCTAGGGGGATGGGAACGGAATTACTCGAGATAGCAATAGTACAAAACAAGATTCTGTTTATGCGAAGGTAGCTAGTTGTACATACCTTCAACTGCCTTGTAGCGATTTAGTCTCTCAACTAAGAGTCAGGACTTATATACTATTGCATGATATAATGAACTCTCTATAAGTAATAAACGGCTTTAAATTGACGTACAATGTTCATTCGTGGGAATGACAAAATACACGATCTGATTTCAAATGTTTAAGCGTGATGTGTCCTCGTACAACTCTTGTTTATAAAGTATCCCTGATGACGTTGGTGCTGTGGTTTCTCGTAAAATTTTCGTCAATTACTCTTGAACTAGACTGGAAAAACACTTTTATCGTGTAAGTAATCGTAAAAAATTTTTTGATATCGTATACTCCAATTTTTGAAGATTTGTTTCTGTCGTGTATATTTCCACTCTTTTTATTAAAAGTATTTTATGGAACTTTTTATAATGATGTACCTATATTGTTAGATATTTAATACAAGTTTGTATAATAAAGTGCAGTTTCATTTTTTACTAAAACGTCGTTAGGTAACGTTTTTTGAATTGATCGAAATTTTCGTTCTGAGGATAAGAAAAGACCTAGTGCAATGCCAGTCTCTAACTGTATAATTCAGTAAAGGAATAAATTCAGTAAATCAAAGACAGTTTTTTTTTGTTGGAAACATGCTCGGACAGGTCGATTAGTATTTTGTTTGCGCTCGTTTTGATGTAGAAAAATGTTATACAGTGTGTACCAAATTTGAGATATTACATTATCCACTATTATTTTTGAAATGGCAATACTAACTTTTTTATGACAATTCTTAAAGGGTATACCAAGTTACACATGCCCACCACATATCAAATTTTTATTCCCTGTCGTTTAAAAGATATTTAACAAACGTTAACTAATTCGAAAAAAGAAGGAATCTGATTCAACTCAATGAAATAATTCAGGCAGTTTAAAAATGGAATGTCAAGAGGTATTTGTTTATCATTTTTTGTCAAACTAGATTGATGTTGACAATGTCTAGTTAAATGAAAACAAGTAAGGGGAGTAGCATCGTATCGAGCAAGGACATTTATAAGTATGTCGTTTTGCAATAAACAATGTTTGTTGAAAAATCCTACAAAATACCGTACTTAACAGAAACCCACAAGATTGAAATTTTAATAACGATTGGTTAAGGGAATAGGGCAAGAACACAACATGAAGTTATTTCTTTTACTCAGAAAGAAGTATCCTGATTTACTACATAAGTAAGATTGAAAACCAGTTTCGGGAAAATGGGTATTTAAAAAAATACATAATCATCGTCACAGTGCCATCGATGAGGATGTGAAAATGAATGTACTCCTTTCTGTTCGAGAAAATCCTCATGTTCCCACTAGGCAGATTGTTAGGGAACTCGAAATTAGCCAGTCTTCAGTGACGAGACTTCTTCAAACCCAGAAATTTCATCCTTATAAAATAACAATCCTTCAGGGACTCACCAAATATGATTCGTATAGAAGACTCCAGTTTTGAGAAAACAAATTCTGGATTTAATAGACAGAAATGTTGTAGACAAATGACAGACGTTAAATGGTGAGGTAAATCGTCAAAATTGTCGTTATTGAGCAGACAACAACCCGCAGTGGATGAGGGAAGGCACTCAACATCAAGAAGTTAATGTTTGGTAGAGATCGTTGGTGTACGAGTAATAGTAATATTTCATAAGGGGGTACTTGAAAAGCACAGTTTTTAAGATCAAACCAGAAAATATTGAGCAGTTACAACAGCGAATAGGAGAAGAGTGTAGGCTAATTTCCGCCGAAGTAATTAGAAATGTCTAAAACGAGTTTCAGTTGCGTTTAGGATACCGTCAGTTAGTTAATGGACAACATTTTGAGAATTTATTGAAGAAACATATTATTTGAGTTGACATCAGATAGATCAGTTGACCAGATTTCTTTATATTTGAATTAGTTGATGTTTGTTAAATATTTTTTAAACGACAAGGAATAAAAATTTGATATTTGGTACGCATGTGTAACTAAATATACCCTTTAAGAATAGTCATAGATAAATTAGTATTAGTATAAATTAGTAAATTAGTATTGATATTGATAAAATAGTATTGAATTTATTCCAAATTAGAGACTCGCACTGTATAGCTTAGTCAACGAATATAAAATTTCGTGAAAGTTTGCAAAAGTGTCAAAAAGGATGTGGATTTTGATTTAGGAACTTACATATAGTTGAAGATAAAAAAAATATTTTAAATTTTGAAATAAATTTTAGTATTTGACTTTGTTGCTGTAATATGTCAATAATGAAAATTAGCTGAAGTTTTGAATTTAATGTTAAGCTCAAAAATTTGATCCACAAAATTTATCTAAACAGTTTCTCAGGATTTACATTTCCTGGCGAGGTTTCACCAATTCTTTTAATGTAGTTTTGCAGAAAATGCATATAGAAAAAAACCTCTACACGAAGGTTGTAGACTGCTAAATTACGTATAAAACTGTTATGTTTCTTTATATCTTAATTATTTATGAAAATAATAGCGATTTTCCACGAAAACCTCTGGCAGAATGATGTTTTATATTGTCTATTGCCACATCACGTCCAAAACATGCAAAAGTTAATGGAAGAATGTTAAGTGTAACCTATATTTTGTTGTGATACTCAACTCCGAAATAATGTTTCCGGAAACTATAACAAACATTTCCAAGACATTATTGCTTTCTTCCATTCTTATTCCAATCTTTGCCTATCTGTTTAGCCCGAAAGAAATGACTTAAAAGCAATAGGATTCGTAATAAGGATTTTTTTTGTTGTATTTTTTGCCTATCATCTTGAATTCTCATCTCTCATCTCACATAGCTGTTTTCGAACAATTGACCTAGGCTCAACAATGCATAGAATTGTATATAGGGGTGAATTCAGTGGCCCGAACGCACTTAAACACTAATTTATCTGGACAGTTTGCATAGTTGCAGTCTATAAGAACACCAGCTTTTACAACTAGAGTTCCAATCATATTTGGTCAATTTTTTATTTGATTTTGGAAAACAGTTCCTTATTGTTCTTATTTGGGTTGAAACAGCTAATAAATGGTTTAAATATATCAACTAGTTAAAGATCATCTTTACTTAAAAAACATTTAGTTAAGGGGTAAGATCAGGTTCTGTACTGTCATCGTTAACTTTTTTGTAGTTTTGCACATGTAACTGCCCCTCTCAAAAATCTTGAGTTATTCTCATAGTCTTGTGATGAAGTGTAGAATCACATAAACTATCAAGACATTTTATATCAGTTTCGCACAGAGCCAAATTTTTTATCTGAAGGTTTGGTTCCCTAGTTTGACAATTTTTTAAAACATGTTGTAGCGGCCTCGATAACGCAGCGACCCAAGAAAAACCGCCCACCTCCGACCCTAGACGGTAGAGGGAGCGCGGACCGAACCGGGGAAAAAGCTTTCTCCGGCGTCCCTACGAAATTTTGAGCATAAATAATTCACAAAAATTATCACTACATTTCCAAAAACTTCCCCTTGTATGAAAAAATCTTGAAAATTACAAATTTGAACCGCAACGCCTCTTTTCGAATTATCCGTTAGGCCGTCATTATAAATAGCCATGGTAAAACGTAAAAACCGGCGTAAATCAAATCTAGGATGCGGAACGTAATTCGCGCAATGATTTAAAGCCGACGGGTACTGTCGCGGGTTTTTATTTCCTGGATAGTTTTGTACAGGTTTTATTACTCGTATCGCCTAATTATTTACATCTGGAGAGTATTTGTTTTTCGAATCTCCCATACGAACGTTTACGACGTCCATTCATCCACGTGATTACCAAAATTATTTCCGAAAGAAATTCGATGGAAAATCGAGTCGAGGTATTTGACTTTTCGGGGAAAACGGTGAGTAGCTTGAGGCGCTGTGAGGGTATTGATATTTCCGTACTCGTACATTATTAGTATATTAAAGAATAACTGGATATTAAGGTCTTTAAAACAAGCGTGATTTTTTGGAGAATTTTGGCTGTACCGTCGTTCTCGAAATAGAGCAAATGTTTTAGACGTTTACAAGGCAGTTATCCACTAATACATTATGCTGTTTGTTTTATTCGTACACTTTGAAATCAAAAATAACGGTCATTAACACCACACAATATGAAAATAAGAACTAATGACGTAAAATGATTAAATTCGTGATGTGTCAGTATACCTTGCCTTATCATGGAAATGAAAAGAACAAAAAGATTGCAATCTGTCACATAATACTAATTATCAATACAGTTGTTAGCGTTGTAGTTCTCTTAAAAAGAAGAGTCCTAACAATGATTACCTGATTAGTAATGCCAAATCGCGGTTAATACCACAAAAATCGTAATGATTCTTATGGGGCGTGTAGTTTTTGTCTCAAAGTGCAATAGCTTCAGAGCTACCAAGTGTTGTATAAAAATGTAGATAATCCAATTGCTATCAAAACTGCAAGGGATTGTTGATCAGGGATTTAGGCAAAAAGGAAGGTTAGAATTTTGAAATTTAACTTTTAAAGCAAGTTCATTAAATTGTAATTCAATAAGCCAAATATGTTTCAGGATATAGAAATCATTTGAAGAAAATTGAAGTTTTAAACCAATTTTTAAACCTTTATGTGTAGGAAAATAATTATCCCAATATGGACTCTCACTTATTTTCTGTCGTTTACAACCAGTATTGGGATAGTTGAAAATTGTTGTAATTCCAGGGAGAATCTTGGATGTGTGCCTTTAAAATTCAACTCCATAGCCTCAACAGTTTTAGAGATATCTAGTCATTTTTGAAGAAAAAGGAAACGGTTTTTCTAAAATTTATATCTGGCAGAATAACCCTTCAAGAAAGACTTTCATTTATAGCTTTTGGGATCCATCCTTCTTTACTGTCCACAACTAAAAATTGCGGCAATTGTGGAGAAATTCGCAGCGGTAAAAATATTAAGGTAAAAATCACAAATAAGGCCCCAGACACATTAGAACTAAATTTCAACCATAGTTCCAACAAGTTTAGAGATCGAGTTCTAGTTGAGAAGGAAACTGTTTTTTTTTCCAAAATTCAAATCTGGCATCTGGAAATTGTGGCAGCTTTGGAAAAATTTTCAGTAAGAAATTCCTTTTAATAACGAAATTTTTGCACTTCAAGATACAAATCGACACGTCAAAAGGCGATTTTAGGAATTGTGACTAAATTCAACTATATGGTCTTAAGATTTTTCAAAAATTTGTATCTGGAAAATTAAACGCATAAGAAAAACAACTTGTGGTAGAAATCCATACTAAAATAAGAACAATTTTAGGTTATGGTATTTGGGAACCATCCCCTTGCGATTGCGACCGGAATTTCGAAATCTTTAAATTATGGGATTTTTAAGGAAAATGCCAGGGGTAGTTTCTCCTTTATATAGTTAATAAATTAGATACTTGTATACTAAGGAACAAATCGCAAATAAGTTTCAAGAGACGAAACACGTGTGGGAAAATTTTAATTCCATAGCCCAATAATTTTAGAAATAGGGAACTCTTTGTGAGGAAAAATAAGACGATTTTTTGAACCATACCAGGAAAATTAAACCCATTTTCACATACAGTATCAGGGATCCATCTCGTTTTGGTAGTCTAGGAAATTTTCTAAATTGAAAAATGTGACGTTCTTCCCTTTTCCCTTTTTACGTAATAAAAAATGGATTGTTTTTTCGAGTAATTGTACTTTTATAGTACAAGTTTATTGTACTTTTTATATACACTATACATAAAACTGAATTTTTGAATATCAAGGTAATACGTAGTCCAGATATTTTAGAGATATTGAAAATTTAAAATAAACGGTTTTTTGAATATTTTAAGACATTGTCTCAAAAAAAAAAACGTGACAGACAAATACTGCAATGCCATCAGGAAATAAGAATTCCTTTAGTTTATTATCAGAATTTCTAAAATTCAAAATTGACACATTTTTTGGAAAATTTGTATTTATTTTCAATTTTATCTCAATATCTCTTGGCTTCAGACTTTTTATTTACTACCGCCATACCGACAACTAACAATTTGAACATTTTTGGGAAAAGTCGAATATTTAAACTTTTTTTTATATCAATCAAAAATAAAGCAAAATTCGAAAAATAGAAAAGTCCGTAAGACTACTTTAAGTCGTGTGGTTAAATGTCATCACTCTCACTACTACTTATAGTTTCTCAATGCCGAATCTGAGTATTGGTATTTCTTACAGTAAATCTATTGTCTTATTCCATAAATAACTCCTTCCGTAGATGAAACTTCGGGATCAACCCATGAATTTCGACGTTTCCTGGAGTCACTGAGACTCTTTAGGCTTATTACGATAGAAATATGGGCTATTGCGGAGAGGAGCAAGACGGGACGCCGGAAAAATTTCAATGCAATTTTTCGTTTTAGGATCCCTAGATGCTAAAACGAGCCCCCTCCCCCCATTCAAAAGTTTATTTAATTTAATACAATGAAATTTGTGAAGGTGCATTTTTCAACTAATCCAAATAAAATTGATACAAAAATAGTTTGGGTAAATGCCTCAGTTAACTTCGTTAAGCAGTCAAGTCGTGCCACAAAAAACAAAATGGCGGCCTGTGAAACTGAATAAAAAATTTTAATTCTTTTGTTTTCGATCTGGTGCATAAATGTTATAAAACTTTTTTGTGCAGCGGAAAATGCATAACTATTATGTGTATATGGGAAAGATATACTAAAGATATATGGGAAAAATTAAAAATTATTACTGTTCTTGGACCATCTTATTCGTTCATATCCATATTAATGTCTATTATATACAGCAGAATTAAATAACTATATATTGCTGCTAATATGTTGCTAATAAATTCAAGTACTCTGAGAGCTAAAATAGTCCATGCACATAAAATCTTTTGCTTCATTTTTTTCTAAACATCCCACAGAGAGCTACTTATTTGAGTCCTTGTTTGGAACTGGCGGAATTTTGTTTTTAAAAATTCATGTTTACCGAACAAATTGTTACACTAGTATAATCTAAAGAACTATGTACGGATTTTGTTTATTTCTTTGTTATAAACAATTCATCGCGAAATTTTCCAGGAAAAATGTTTTTCTATTTAACCAGCGCTACTTTGTAAAAACAGTCTCAATTTTCCCGGTTAGTAACTGTGTGAGAAATTTATCCGACCGCAAAACGTTTTTAGAAAAAGACACATCAAATCGTCTATTTTAATCGCCATATTGTATGTAATTCAAAAAAAAATTGTTTTTTGTATAATCCATAACAAGTATTAACCTACACAATAAATTTATGTTGTTTTTTCCTCTATCCTTGTAAAAAGAATTGGAAAAGGTACACCTTTTTTCCCTCCAAAGTGGCGTACGCTTAAGAAAATCTCGTTTACGGTTAATTTTTGTTCAAAGTTGCCGCTGTCTTGTAATTTCAATTGGTACCAGGGTCGATCTTTTTGGGACATCCGAAGGAGCTTTCGTTTTCGGAAAATCTACCCATGGGCTATCATTGTCGCGCGCACGTCACGAAAACCTTTTTCCCGCCATTCGACCGAAATATCCCCGTTGTTTATAATAATAATCCGGATAAAACGTAACCGCCAAAGAGTTATGGTAGTCCCACCTGCCGGCCCGTCGAGCGGGACTCGTTCAGTGGGCCACGGGCGGAATTGTCGAGTCGAGACCCGAATTTTATTTTTGTCAATTCCCGCGTTCCGCATTTATCAAACGGCGGCGAAAAATAAAAATACGCTCATTTTGCGACCGATTGCGGCCGACGCGGGCGCCGATCTCCTCTCCCTCTCGCCGTGTGCGTGCGAAATACTTCTCCGCCCCGAAGAAGGACACCCCCTCGGCAGGTGATGAAGGGAGGTGCGTGAAATCTGCCGCGGAGATCACTCAGTAAGTAACGCGAGAAAAAATTAGGAAAGGCGGTGGTAACGTGAAAGTGTCAACTAACTCAATTCGGTTTCATTTGCGGCTCCTTTTTGAGACGTTTTTGAGTTCACCTTCCCGCTTTTTTCGAGACATCTGCAAATTTAGGACACGTTGTGTTTTCCGCTAGTCTGTTCTACTAACAACAACACATCTAGTTTCTATTTTGGTCTCACTTGGGGACACCTTCCATTTTTTCTCGCGGTTCTAATAACTCCTATAATTTCGTAGAGTTTTGATCTGTATCATTTAGGACAATTTTATGGCAGTTTATTAACTACCGTCATTGTCATTTTTCCTGTTATTCTAGATAACGCCTAATTATAACGCCTCCAATACCAGTTTCTATGTAAATCCCATTTTGGGGCAACTCCTATTTTTCAAGCCAACTTCAGCTGCTAGATTTTAGTTCATATTTGAAGAACGTAGAATTTTGGTACTTATCTGCGGTTCGTTCAAGTTTTTCTATTGAATTCACTTTGGGCCATTTTCCACGTTTCCTTCGCTGTTTTACAGAATTTCCTAATACTTTGGAGTTTAGATATTGATTAAATTGTAGGAGAATTTCCGACTTTTCAACGATTCTATCAACTTCCACATTTTTTTAAGTTCAGAATTTAGTCTCGCCTTGAATAATTTACAATTTTCCAGCGAGTAACTTTCATTTTCATCTCATATTAGGGCATTTCTCAGCCCCTCCGCTACTTCTAATATTTTAAAAATAAGTCCCACTTTGAAACAAATTCCATTTTTTTCCGTGGTTATACCAACTCCCATAACTTCTTTCAGGTTCAATTCTCGCGCACCTTAGCATATATTTTGCTCTTTATCTGCGCTTCAGCCAACTCTTACTGCCGGTTTAGAATTTCCATTTTCGTCTCAGCATGGAAAATTTGAAATTTGCCTTCTACTCCTACGATTTGTATGTTTTTATTTTGAATTCATTTTGAAGCATTTTCGGTGTATCCTTCATTGTTTGGCTAACCATATTTTAGTTTCGATTTTGGTCCAATTTTAGGACAGCTTTCGAATTATTCACGAATTTACCAACTTCCAGAACTTCATTGATTGTGGAGTTTCGTTACGCATTAAAAACCATTCAATCTTCAAGTAACTTCTATCAAGCTTTATTCCCGTGGTTGTAATAAATTGGTGGTGGTTGGTTCTCTGTAGTAAAAATTCATGAACTCATTTAGGTCAATTTTATCGCAATACATGGTAATACCACTCTGGCTTGGATTCAGGCAAAATAATAATTATAGTTGAAAAAAATGTCAATGTATAATCATGTACTTCCTAATTACCATACGAATATAAGAATATCACAACTCTAGGTAGAGAAAAATACTGTTTATGCATGCACAATATAATAATATGCAATAATGCAATGCGTATAATGCATAATCGTGCACAATGGCATAAATGGCAAGCAATTACAATTTGCATTACTACTTCTAAAATTTCCATTATTAACTTTTAGAGTACATCACAAGGTTACCCTACAATACAGTTTTAATACACCGTATTTACTTTTCTTTCCTATAACATTACGAGTCACTTTGAAAACCTCAAGGACTTATGGAAGAACTTCTTGTCCTGCACTTCTTCAAACTTTCTTAATAGGACGTCGTTGTGTAGGAGTTTTATACTTTCAATTTTTTATTGCCTTAAACAATTATGTAGAATAGTAGTATGTAAAAGTTTCAAATCCATATTCGAAGTATCTCTCCAAGCCTTTCTTTCAAAGCAATTCGGTTTCCATTGAGTGTTAAAGGAGAAGCCCTGGCCACTATCACTGAAATTTTGGAAAAAATAATTTGGATAAATGTGCAGGGATTAAATCTTAATACAATATGTACATTGTGTAAGGTATGATGCTTATAAACTTTTCACTGCCGAAATTTAAAGAGGTTTTTCCCGAAAAAACGTTTTGGAATTGGCGGGCGGGATATCTAAAAAACTATTTAATCAACTGCCGGTAAGCTCAAATATATATATCTCGGGAAAAGCGATCTTAGAGTACATTTATAGTAGGCACTTAAGAACCTAACTAATAATTATTATCTATTAGAATTATGTTTGTGCCGAAGAAACTCATGTCTTTTGCTAAGTTTATATTCATATATAGGCAAATTTTGTTTTCCACAAATACTTTCACCAGCTAAAATATTTGTGAAGATATTTAATGTCTTGGGAAAAAGCACGTTTAATTTTCTGTATTGATCTGCAGAGTGTACTTGCAAATTTGGAATAGTTTTGTCTTTACCAATCACGTCGAGACCTATACTAATAGTACCAACATGTATCGCATACGAATATGTATATGCTTTATGTTACCAAGGATTATTAAGGATTATTATTATGTTATGAGGAATACATTTCTGTCCTCACAAAATTTTTTGCGTTATAATAATTTTGTACGACTTTTAGTGTGCCCCTGTTTATTACAATATACAACAGTTTTTAAAAGCAATATTCTAGTGTATGCTATTGCTGTGTGTCATTTATATGTCACTAGGCTATTCGCAATAATGGCATTGCAAAGAACTTTTCTTCTAAATAGTTTTAAAATTGTTCCTCGTACTAATAATAAAACATTTTTATAAATCTTCACTATCTAACTGTTAAGTAGGTGATGAGTAAGTTTTATAAATGTTCAGCAAAACAAGTATTAAACATCTTTATAGTTGCTGGTAAAGCGATAATTCAGTGTCTGCAAACACCCTTATATAACTTCTGTAGAAGAAATTTGTTTTATTACTAGAATGCTGTATAGAACTTATTATCCAAACGATTATAAAAGTTCCCCTGAAGATGTCTTATATTCTCCGGTCTTAGGAGAACAATAATAAAGCGATAGTAAAATGAAATACGATCCACGTCACAAAATTATAGTACTTCTTTTCTATCCGGGATATTAAGGTAAAAAAGCATGAAAACAGCGGATTTTTCCATTTACAGAACCACGCCTCCTTAAGGTTTTCAGTGTGCATTTTCTTACAGATTTTCTCATAGATTATCTTCTAGATTTTCCTTATAAGTCTACCAATCTACTCATTTTCGAATAAACTGTACAGCCACACCATTAAATTGGAGGAACAGTGGGAAAATTAAACTTCTCCCAAATTTACTGTTCGTCTAATTTTGGAAAACTTTAGGTCTCTGTCACATTTTGATAAATGTCTTAATTTATGAGCCATTTTCTTTAGCAGCCCTACCAACCGACTTATTTCAGTTCCGAATTTGATCCCATTTCAGTGATTTCTTCCGTTTCTCATTCTGATCTACCAACTTCTCCCAGTGAATGTCTCCCGTACTTTTCCAGCCCTTCTATAACCCTTCTCCTTCATTTGGGATAATTCTCTGCCCCTTCAGTATTCTTCAGATTTTCCATTTTCCATTTCCCCGTACTGTTCGCCCCTCCACGCGTAGACTCTTCCCATGTCCAGGTCATCGAATATACGCACACGCACGTGCTGCTCATCGGTTCTATTTCGCGTTTAAAACAAGTGTGTTTGGAGGCGAGCGGGTGCGTGTGTATTTTTGTTTTCCTTCTCTTTTTTGAGGTTCGAATATGAATTGCTTAGAGAATATGAGAGAAGAGGAGAATTTAAAATCGACTCGGCTTGTCCGATCGAAAAGATGATCTCAGTTTGGATCCGGGCTTTTCCAATTAACGTGAGCTAATTTTGATTCTTACGTGTGTAACAATTAATAACAATAATCCATACTAAATTATTGGTTTGTTTTGTGCCACTTTTTGAAGTAGAATATGTAATTACTTGTAGTTCAGAAACGACGTTACCAAAATAAACATCTTTAAACAGAAATGCATTATGTACAATTTTCCTCAACAATTCCAAGGCTTTTACTAGAAACGCGAAAATGTGCTATTTTATGAACCATTACCCTCGTAAATAACGTAAATACGGGATAACGAGTGTTAAAATAGACGAATAATACGGCATAGAATTACAAAAGTTAGTGAGTAAGAAAACTTGTGAACAAAACACAGTTCGTGCGTATGACTCCAAAAATCAAACGTAAAAGCGAACATCAAATAAATTTCCTAATTATAATTCCGTCGCGAAGCCTTCCGCTCCTATCGACGACTCGTCATTGGCGATCCCATCAAACGTTACGGCCCCATAAACAGTCTACGCTACTTCAGGACCCAACAACGTCCTAAACACTTACGTTAGTTATGACGAAAACCAACTCGATGCAAGCCAAAAAAGTAGTACGTATACAATTCTCCTTGGCCCCTTGTCGGATCTTCGGATGGTACCCAGCTCGGCACCCCAAACAGGCAAACCAAATCACAACCCAAGTCAATGCACATCTAAGCAGGTATTTTGTTTCACATAGCCTATCTTAGCACAGCAATTGTTTGTGTATACGTGTCATAAAACAATCAGTCCATTGCGTTTAAAGTGATATGCATAACATAACAAACATGGATATTCTATTCTAGCTATTTCTTATGATATATACATTTATTCATGTGATATTATTCATTGTTTTATGCGTAATAACTCGAAACCATTTTCACATAGTGAAGTTTAGTCAGCTTATTATTTTTGTATTCTGATATTATGTTAGCAATGAAAATGATACTTAATATTCTAGAAGGATCAGTAATTTTAATCCAGACTGTCTTGAAGCATTTAAAATGAAAATTAAATTAATTGAACCGTCTATAGTCCTTAAAGATTCGATTTTGAGGCATTTTTGTGCATTATGGTTCCAGAAGAAAGTACAGAATATTTATTCTATTTATTTCAAGTGATGTCATACATTGTATTGTATATCAAGCCATGTTATTTCTACCAATGGCACCTACAGCCTTTTACATATTTATGCTATATATATAATATAGAAATAATATGGAATTTTCTGATTCTGCTTGAAAACTTAAAGGCCCATTTACAAAACAGAGGGAATGCAAGTATTTGATTCAATGCAATTTCAAATTTTTCAAACATTTCATGGTTTGCTAAGGGCACTAGATGCATTTGCCCAAATACCTGGATGAGATTTTGGTACATTTGTTATGAATTGTTTGTTAGGTTTTGTGTTCTAAATATAGTCCAAAGCGTTTCTAAATTTTTTCAACTCGTAGGGTTCCAGAAAATAAAAATCATCGACTTCTTCGGGTACCACTAGCAAGGGACCAAAGGACCAGCTAAGACCAAGTTTTTAAATTTGTCTATACCACGATTAAGTCAAATGAAGTACGAAATTTAGTTTTACATTATTACAAACTTGCAATACTGGCTTGTGAATAAATGTATGTATTAGATGATTTGGGCTATAATTGTACTGTTCACCTGCATGGGCCGACGAGCTGAGCATCACTCGTTTTGCCTATAAATGGACCGACAAGGTGTCATAAACTTAACCCTATTATAATGCGCAGAGAAGGGTTTACACCCCAATTTTCTTCTTCCAGCAAATGCACTCGAGCAATGGCCCGCTGCACCACATCGTATCCCGGATGGGAAAGTCTAAGCTGGAGAGGGCACGCGCCGACAGGATCTTCTTGCACACGCACACGCACCAGCCTCTGAGGACCAAGAGGAAGGGCTCCTTCCCGGATAACGCGGCAAAGAAGAGGAAGCACCACCCGGACGACAGGTTGGAGGGCATGGAGCTGCTCAGGGGGGTGTACGCCCTGGCGCAGGTAAGGGGAAAGTTTCCTGCTATGATGTAATTCAGGAGTTTTCTTAGAAATGTGGGAGTGGGATAAAACAACGCACTTGGTTATGAGTAAATCTGTTATGTGTCAGTTAAAATGGTTGTGTTGATGAGAATGGTACCGAAAAAGTGCATCTAGCATTTTTCTGCATATTTTTGATAAACTGACACATTTTGCATTTTCTTCACAAAGGGAGCATCATATTGCATATTTTTAAATTCTTCGCTTTCAACCCAAAGTCCACTTCAAGATACCATACCCCAAGGACGTCATCCCTCACAAAATTTTAATTATTTTATTGTACATGATCATTTCGTGCTAATAATAGCTTTAAGCTGCAACAAACAACGGTAGATAAATTCGAACGACCATTTGTCGAACTCATCGATCAATTAGACTGTTAAGCACAGGTCGACATGAGAAATATTCATACTTGGCCAGGATTTTCAATAAGCGTCCCTGTACTTTTATTTAGAAGACTGCCCCATTTCAATCAAAGCGACCGAGGAATACCGTCATTTTATGAGGAGGACGTTGGCTTTCACAGATATCCTTAGGGAACAAGGGACAGGGAAATGGCTAACGGAACTTTCTTCTCAAAGGAATTCGCGTACCCGAAGCTACACTTCTGGAAGTACACAAACTTAAAAATTCCTTAGGGCCCCTTCCCTTGCTTTTCGAGTTTATCTAAAAACTCTTTGAGACTGCGAATTTGGGATCTTTTGTGACTTAACCAGGTCACAAACTGATTTTCAGGATATTAAGCTGATGGCCTAACTAATTACAATTTCTGATTTTTCTTCACCCAACTTGACTGAGTCAAAGCTAAACCCGAATTCTCCCACTTCGTGCTCCTTCTTGACAGTTCTCGCTTAATGGTAATTTCGAAAATAAATTCCCGTACCAACATCGGTCCATTACTTTTTAATTTCAACCAATTCCTATTCAGTCCAATGGCCAATTCCCCATTCTCCTTCCACTCAAGTAGTACCTGTCTCTCACTTACTTTTGTAATATATTAGTTCCAATTAACAACGACGTTTCGATTTTAAACGGAGGTACGGTCGTAGAAATCCGATTATATTATCGTGGAGTTAGAATCTCCCCCAGCCAATTTCAGCTTTACCATTGATGCCTTCGGTTTCAAGGTATTTTTTCAGAAATGACGGATTTTATATCAAACTATTCGTGGTTGAAATTTGGCTTTAATTGATTGAGTTGATTGGAATTATTATGAATTTTCTTTGTTATCGACGTAAGCATTAGACTGGCGGCATTAAAACTTTAAATACGGTACGTAATACATTCTAGTTTCGCATGAATCAAAAAACCATTACGCCACACTCACAACAAATATTAAAAAATGATGTTCAATAAAGTTGCTAGAAAAACAAAAGAATTTAATTCCATGAAAGTTTGTTAAAATTTGAGGTCGTTTTTCCAAAAATATTGCAATTTTCGTGTACCAGATAAATTAAGGAATAATGTAAATTAAGGAAAATGCTTGTCGAGTATAATATAAAGGCACAATTACCAATATAAAAAATAATATAGTCCACAACTACTTTTACATCGAAGTTGATGAAACTACCGTTTCTCGTGGTAGATCTATTGCTCATTTTTTAAATAGGATTCTATTACATGAAGACAAATCAGAGAAAACACATCTCATACCTTCCTTGAAAAAATAAACAATTTAGTTATAACTAAATTTGTACACGATTCATTAACTAACCTTTTTAGCAGATTTTTCTTCAAATATATTTAATTTTTGAAATCGGATGTCTATATGCTTAAGTCAGCACATTTTTTTTATGAGTGTTAATCTATATAACGTGTGTGGCTAACGACATTAGATGATCTATATATGGTTTATTGCACCCCAAAGCAGTTATTAGTACGAAATAGTAGTAAATAATAAAATAAATAAACTTTGTGTGGAATAGCACCTTTGGAATATGATAGCTGTAGCTTTAGGGATGAAAACGAAGAAATTAAAAAAATGCAATATAATGCTCCCTTTATGAGGAAAAAGAAAAATTTCTCTATTTATCAAAAGACTAAAAAAATGCATGCAAATGCGTGTTTTTCGGTCCTTGATTATATAGAATAAATTAATAATATAATGAAGTTTACCCAATATGATGTTTACAGAAATGTGGTGATGGGATAACAAAATTCACCTGGTGATTGAGCCCATCAAATATCACCAAAATGGCTATAGGAACAAGATAGTATCATTCACCTAGAAAGGAAACTTTGTCATTTCATTATAAAAAACACACTGACAGCATCACTCCTCATACGAATCCTCATAGAAAGACAAGATGATGGAATGTATAAACTTACAAAATGATTAGATCGCATGTTAATTAAGGAATTCGCAAAGATGATGTAATATTTATAGTTCAGTCGAGGGCGAACGACTCACCCTATCATCAGATACACTTTTGCAATCACACAATCAGGTCGAACATCTCACGCCTGAGAAATATATGGTTTGGTAGTAAACCTAACTTAAAAGTTCTCACTTAACAGTCACTCTCGTAAGTGACTTAAAAAGGTTGTGGTGATAGAATTCACTAAAAGAATCAACTTTGCCAAGGAGTGTTTTTCAGAGAATAAAATTCAAAATATCCATATTTAAAGGAGGAATCCACGTTACTTCGTGATAACAAATTGATGAGATGGGATGACAAAACTCACAAAAGATATAGTGATATGGTAATAAAATTTACCAATGTTTAATATGCTCCTATAGTGATATTGGTGATGCGATTCTAAAGTTTATTAAGAAGTATCGCTGGCATTTTAACTGTAACAAGTAAAATGATAATGCAATATAGTTTACCCAAAGATGATGCAATTAGTTTGAGATTTTCGTATATTAGGTAAAGAAAGGTTTCGTGATCAAATAATGAAGACTTTATTAAAAAAGAGAACCTAAGTAATATCGCACATTCAATGTTTGAAAAAAACGTATATCAATAAAAATAGGTGGTGGTGAGAAAGAAGCTCACCTAGCTGTCGAACCATTTACATGTCACTGAACGAAATTGTAGTGATTACACAGTGAATTTCTCCAACACAGAAAACAATTCACTTGTATAAAATATGATCACTTAAGACTTTATACCTGACTGAATAGAGGTAACGATAAGAAATTTAAATTTGATTAATGATTGGAACATAAGCAACTCAAGAAATTGTAACGATGATATATTACTTAATGTTTACTCGAAGAGCGCTATCACTACAAACCAAGCACATACTAAAATAAAGTGACGAGCTTTTAAAACTGATTCAATGATCGAGTTTCATTTAAAATGGTTAAAGGAAAGTTAAATAAGTGAAATGCACATAAAAATTCATTAGATGTTCAAACCTCTCATATGTCACCTAAAAAATATGCGGTGATTTGGTAGAAAGTCTCGTAAGAAATTTTAGGTGATAGAATTCACCCAAAGATAACACCTATGACACAGTTAATAAAACGACGAGAATATCCAAAAATTCCGTATTTAAGGGACGTAGTCGGTGCGGTTATAGGATAGTGAAATTCACTAAATGTCAAGCACTATCAGTAATAAGAAAATAAACTTTACTTATAAAGAGAACCTATTATAAACACTTAAGAAAGTTGGAGTGATAGGGTTCACCAAAAGAAAATAGGGTCATTTTGAAAATAAAATGAGAAGAAAATCTAAAAAGTTAGTATTTAAACGAGGAATCCACCCTCACTTAAGCAGAATAAAGTGATGATGTGGCATGACAGAGCTCACTCAATTTTCGAACTATACGGGTCAGTTACAAGAAATGTGTTGATGAAGTAATAAAGTTCTAAATGTTTAATATGTCACTTAAGAAATTAGTGGTGATACGAGTGAAAATAGATAATATTCTATTATTAAGATGGAAGAACCTTCTATATGTCACTTAAGAAGGTATTGGCGACGAAACACAAAAATGATTTAGAGAGGAAGCTTTTCACAAATTCACTTGTACAGCACTAAAGTGTGTGTGGCTCACTAAAAGTATTCGCCACATAAAATCCACGATTGGACACAGATTTTTGAATTTTTAAAAATAATTTCGCTGTCACAGTTAACGTATAAAAAGTGGAATTGGCTTTTGTTACATTTCACCTGTACCGAGTATTTATTCCGCCCGAACAGTTAAATAATCATTACGATTGACGTTCGTCAAAACATCGCTACATCTAAATCTCCTGCTCGCCCTGCCCCATCCATATTCGTCAAACAATTGACCGGGACCAATATAAATGTTTATTGTATATCGAATTAGGGCACCTAAATTACCAGGTTTGTGTACGCCGTTACGAAATAAATAAGTAAAATATTTACCGCAGTGACGCGATTGTTTCGGACACGTTGATAAGGTTTTGTTTTGTTAGGAAGGTCAGGATATTTTTAAATCGAATGTAATAATAATATGATGTGTGGTGTTTTGTCTGGTGACGCCCACACGAAGGACGAGCTAATATTAAGAAAAAATTACCTTGAGAGGTTATCGGGGGGAATGATAATTTTTGTTTCTGCAGTCCAATCAACTTACCATCGACGCTCCGGTGCTCAGACTGCACAGCAATACGACAGTTATCTTACTGGTAACTTTCTCTATAGCTGTCACCACGAGGCAGTACGTAGGGAACCCGATCGATTGCATCCACAAGAGGTAAGATAATAATGAAATAATCTGTTTTACTGAAATATTACACCCCTGGAAGTCGGAAAATTTGCTTTGGGAACAAGTTTTTGTTTTAAGAAAGAAAAGAGGTATTTCGATAAAACGCTGCACATATATTAATAGGGAACTGTAATTCAAAAAGTCTTTTTTTGGATTTTTTCGATCGGTTTTTGTCTGCGACAGCTTTTTGAAAAAAACATCAAGAAATCATGGTGTGCACGATTTTTTAAGTCAGGAAAAAAGTATAAACCGAAAAACATGACCCATATTTCCCCTCTTACGTTCATTCGGTAGTTTTTTATATGTACAATAAAATTTCAAAAAGATATACTAACTATTTTTTTTAAATCCTGCACACCGACTAAACAAAACGTTGTTTTGAGAAAAACTTGAAACTTCTTGCAGCATTTGAAGATTTTGCATGTGGGCGAAAGGCGACGCCCATTACTTTATTTTAATACGTTATTTTTACATTATATACGGTTATTTTTAATACGCTCAAAAATGCTTCATTGAAAAAGCATGCAGAAATGCCAGCAGCAAGTTGGGTGATGTTTTTGGCTGGAAAAGTGGCTAGGACCAAATTCCATACGCATGCGGTGAAATTTTCATTATCTTTTGCGTGTTATTTCCCAAGGAACGCTTTAAATAGTCGTCAAAAGATAGTTCTTCAAATAGTGGTTTTAATCTCTTCTGCATTTTTCCGTCAATAGCAGGATGCCAGCTGCCTCAGCCAGTTAGACCTATAGACTTTTCACCAATTGGATGGTACGAATATTGAGGATCTTCATCAGTGGAAATTATTTGGTAATATCTGGCCCAAAACTCTTTGCACAAGTCCTCCTGGGTGATGCCCAAACCATTATAATCATACGTATGTTAACCATATGCTGACAAATTTATTTGACAGCTGTACTTTTTTTGGTATCTTTTTCGGACCATTTTTAGGTGGTGCATTTTTATGATCACCTTCTTTTTCGACCAACTGTCATTGTATTGTTACTTGTAGTTATTGGCCTGTCAGTTTCTTGACCCCTCTATACCCTTGTTTTTACACGTGCAAAACACATTTTCGATTACCAATTAGAAAATCAAACCAATAAAGTAACAAACGTCTTCGGATCACCCTCTCCAATATAATATGGAGATCTTTAGATCTCTGAAACGTTTGAAGGACCTCCATTTTTCTAGCAGTACTTTTTTTTGGAGACCATCCACTACAGGGTTTACAATAGCTGTTCCTTAGCATAAGACCAATAATTTCACCAGTGTGCTTTCCAATCAAAGGAAATCCCCTCTTAGTCCACGAACCAATAACTGATACACTGAAGTGATATGCAGATAACATCGGTAGCTATGTTATAACCTTTTCTTCATTAGCGGATTTATTGAGCACTAATTCGAGCACAGCGTCTAAAGCAATATTTATATTATTGACATATTTATTATACGTTTCATAGCCCTAGTGCGATGTTATACCCATTAGGTTGCAAAAATTTTGTAAATCCATCGACTCCAGCACCAAGACTCTAATCTCGTCACCAAAACGAGCTATTTATTTATTTCGTATGCTTGGTCAATTTTTGGGCCCAAAGAAGTGAATTTATCAATGCACTCACATGCTTATCTAGCTTGAAACCCACTTCTTTTCGCCTGCTTCAGAAAACTTCACATCTATTATACAGTTTGTAACTAGGCAAAAATACTGAGCTGAATGAACACAGTATTGAAAGGTTGGATCAACCGAAACACTAAATTCATTACTTTTTTAGCTTAGTTCATCATGTTGTTCGGTAGTGAATTGATTTCCGGACGTGAAGTCCGTTTACAATACATTGTACCTTCCTTAGGAGTGTTTGAAATAAATATTTTTACTTTGAATATCGAGTTGAAACTGAGAATCACGAAAAATATTGAAGTTTCTATGAGCAATACAACCACGTGTCTCAGCCAAATTTAATTTTGAATAGTAACGGTATAAACAGTTTTCGAAGTGCTCTACTTGTACTATTTGCTTCCCTACTTGTAATTGTATTATGCCTATGAAAGGAGAATGTATATTATTCGAAAGAGTAGATGTTTATAACGTGACCTTAACTTACTGACTACGAAAATCGTATCCTTAATAGAATTTCCATTCCAATGGAAAATCATTTTTAAAAAAATTTCATTTTCTCTTGAAATTCCAGGGGTGTACTATTTTACCTTAAAACAAAAGCGCTTATTTGAAGATGGATGATTATGTCATAAGATTTTTATTTTTTGAATTTTCTTTTGGGATAAATAAAAAGCAAACTATTTTCCCCTGTTTATAACAGCAATAGCATCATAATAATAACCGGGACAGGTCATTTTCCTTACAACCTCTTTTATTAAAAAATTCACGAAACCACCACCTAATTTCCGTTCTATAACACGCCATCATCAGGCAACTATTCATACCCTTCGATTTCGTTAAGCTCGACATTAAAAGATGGCACCGTTATGAGCACGTCGAGTCGACTTCGAATGGGGTATCGAAAAGTGGACAAAAACGAAGCAAACAAAGTTCCGACAAACGCCAATTCTATTTTCTGATTATTCCCGAGTTTATTTTAAAGCGCATTATCGACTTGAAATTATGCGCACCCAAGAATAACGTCGGCGCTGAAAATGGGAAGTGCATGTGCGCCTCGAGGATTTTAATGGAGCCACTCAAGAGTCTACAGAGCGTGTTAATATCGTCAGTGTTAAAATTATGAGAAAGAAAATATCCGACGTAGCTGCAAGATTAAGCCCAGGATTAAGCTCGACAAATAACTTTCCATATTATGGATCAAATTGAAGTTATTTATATTGAGCTACTATTGAGCTTATATTGAGTTATTTATATTAAGGACGTGCAGGATTAAAAATTATGTACTGCAGGATTAAGCCCCAAATAACTTTGAATGTTACGGATAAAATCCAAATTTTACATCGAGACATGTGGGGTTTCTAAGTAGCACGTTTACTGAATTGTATGAAGTCAAGAAGTCAATTACGAAAAAGGAGAAAAGAATAAACTAGAATGGCGCGCATTCGCCAAAATTTCGAATTAATTTTATATTTTCACAAAGAAAGTTAATGCTTTAATACTGATTACTAAATTTAATCAAGCTACTTAATATGTTAGTTGTTTAGGTGTTATTTCCAAAGTTTTTCTTCAATTTAGATCGTAATAATTTTGCAAATTACACAGGGGACCATACAATCAAAAATTTCTTTTTCAGTTTTTCGATCTCCCTGTACCGACTCGCTTTTCGTTAAAATCTAATAATACCGCCGACGTGCGCTTCTAAGAAGTGCATTGTACGAGAACAACTCGCAAATAAAATCTATCTCAAAAATAAGTACAAGTAACCTCCAGCTTATCCTCTTTCTGCAGATTCCCTTTCTGTAGGCACCTAATCTACCTCTTCGGTGCCGTGTTCTATTTTCGGTCCTAATATTAAACAGATCAGCAATGGCAGTAACACGCCCCGAAATGTTTACCGTAAATACCTCATCGGATGTATTTATCCCGTCGCGATTTATCGGACGCCCCGCTAATCGAATCGACCCTTCCAGGGACATCCCCGAGGACGTCCTCAACACGTACTGTTGGATACACTCCACGTTTACGATCGTGAACCATGAGAAAAACGCGGCCACTCAGGGGCACATACCGGGGGTGCAGACCAGCCGGGACGAGCCGATCAGGCAGATAAAGTATTACCAGTGGGTAGCATTCTTCTTGTTCTTTCAGGTGAGTATGCAGTATGATATCGAGCAGAAATGTATCATGCTGTGCCGCCATATAATGATGTTAGGCAAAACCTATTGCATTTTCATGTAAGATGTCTCGCTGTGGTAAACCGCGTATTGAATGATGCCATATACGATGTAACACGTGATAATGGTACTATAATGGCATCTCGTCAAAAAGTTTGTCATGTTATTAGGCATGAACATACCTATACCGTAATTGGTAGACGCCATCCAATAAAAGTTAAATGATCAGGTGTTACATAACATTAAGATAACGTCACATTATGATGCCATGTATTATTAATGTCATACTATAGTGCCATGCGTCATACAAAGCATGAAAGTGTCACGGGAAGATGTCATCTAAAAAGGTAGGATGTTATGTTAGGCACTGCCATGAATGACCTTGTCATTGACTAATCACTAATATAATAATGACATGGTAATCTGTTCAGACTATATGATAATACTGTATGGATTTCATTTTACGACATCACGTATGGTGCAATGCTGTTATGACATCATAATAGTCATACTACAATGCCATGCATCACACTAGGTATGAAAATGTCATACTAATATTTAAGGATGAAGTTACCATTGCCTCAAATTACAGTGGAAGCCATAATGTCATGTCAGTATGTAGTAACAATGGCGATGACATGAAATGACGCTATATACTCCATGCCATAGTTGATTGCATACACTTTAGTCGAGCCATGAGAGAAAACGGCAATGATCTATGAAGTTGAAGGAGTTAAGTGTACAGCTAAGAAAATAATATAAGTAGATTGTTATGGTTTCCATGCTTTATGTTAAGCACGTTGCGATATGTTCAGTAGATATGGGGTCTAATTTTAATTACGAAGAGTTTTACTTGAACAGATACTGTCAAAAACGACTTATTAAATTGTCTAATATGAAATTTTTGTCGGAGGAGACGACTTTTGAAAATAGTCATTTACCATATTCCAAAGAAATTTTGGTCGAGGTGAAATTGGAGAGATAATTTATGCGAAAGCAGTCAGCAAAAGGATATTGGTGTATAGTATGCAACTTACAAAAAACGCAATGCTTTAAAATTTAAAACAAAAATTCTATTATTAGCTTGGCAAAATAGAAATTGAAGAAATGTTTCATGACATTTACTCAAAGTCGTACATCGAAATTTTTGGACAAGGTATCAGAGAAATGCGCCTTATGACCTTTTACCTGACTCAGTGAAGTCATATAAAATAATAAATAAACCTGTAGTACCTGGAGATATTGAATTAGAAATAGAAAGCATTTTGAAACCTCCATAATTTACCATATTTTTCTCCATGAAAGATTAATTTGCTGCTTAAATAAGACTGCTTACAATAATGCCAGTTTGTAATACAAATATATCAGAACAGAAGAAAATTTCAAAACATATCTTTACTTTTGATCGTTGCACCCCAATTATTTTACCCAGTTGTAAAAATTTCATTAGGTTAGATTATTTTTTCTTCAAACATTCGTTCAAATGGAACTGGTTTCGTAAAATGGAGAGGAGGAGAAGTTGCAATATCCAGAAATAACCTTATAACTTAATTAGACTTTTTGCCAGAAGGTGTGAATATTAGGAATGTTCCTGCTGTTTGTTTAAACGGGAAAATAGCATTGTTTTATTAGTGTGGTGAAACTGTTTAAACTGATACACCGGCAGGTGTACCACAATGTTATTCCAAAGCAATAAGATAAAAGCCTAATGAGTTATCCGTTTATTATTGTTCCCAAAGTAAGGATATTGCATTACGTACGGTATTTTTTCATCCTGTTCTGTAAATTTAAATATGCGCTGAAATTTAAAACACAATTGGCTTGCGAGGAGATTTTAAATAACTTTGGAACGTCTTATTTAGACTTTTTACAAGATGGTGTGAAAATTAGTAACATCCCTACTGTTTGTTTAGCAATCGAAAACGCTCGTGTCGTAAAACTGTTTAAAGTGGATGGGCTTCATAGTTGTTATTGCATTATAGTAAAAGGATAACAAATAGAAAGAGCAATAAGAGTGAAAAATATTTATTACGGTTTCCAAAGTACGTAATTGCATTCTTCAGCTACATTACTGCTCAATCTTGTTCAGTAGGAAATTTAAATTAGATTAGAAAAGCATAGACTTGTTAGGCGTTTGATGGAATGTTAAACAACTAGAAATAAGTCGAGTAAGACGTATCATTTAGACTTTTTACAGGAGGGTAAGAAATTTAGTTCCTGCTGTTTGTTTGAACGTTGAAATAGTATGTTTGATTAGTCGTGCGGTGAAATCGGTTAAATTAAAACCCCGACAGGTGTAGTACAAAATTGTTATGGTAACGTAGTAAGATAGCAAATACAACTTATTTTAGCTTGATGGCCGGACATAAATCACTGGATTTTTCCCGTTCCGTCTTTCGTTAAGGACGGCAATAATCCGGAAGATCGTTCTCTTTCGTATTACAAACACCGCCGGCCGATTTAAGTACCATATAATAAATGTTTCGACAATGCGAGATAAATAGCGCTAACGCGGGCCCATCGAAAAACTCAGTTAATTCCGCTATTAAAATAATTACGCCGCCTATTAATAGTGTCAATACGGGCGGACGAGAAAATAAACAGACGTCCCAGTATTTTTGACGCGATCCGATTAGGTTACCTAAATATTATTGTTTGTTTATAAAAATTTTGTGCCGGTTTTCCACCTTGAAAACGCGGGGGCGTACGCGCAAGGGGACGATTTTCGTGTGTACTTTTTTGATGTGCATGTGAACTCGCGGCACAAATAATCGGCCGGCACTGATCGCGGGACTTCGCCAAAAATATATTTCTCGTGAACGGGAACGGAAAACGACGAGGAACACGATTGGCCTATGGGCAGGACCGAAACGGGCGGAAACTAAGAAAAATCGTTCGCCTCTGGTACTATTTCGAAACAGAAACAAGATGAAAAGTAAGACGATCAGTCTTACGTAAGCTAAATAAGTTCAAAAGTAAAAAAATCAAACCTAATTTTAAAATTGTAATAAAAGTACTTGTCGTAACACTTTTGGCTTGACTTTTGACTACACTTTGTATGTTTGAAACCTGAAGCTGTTGTGAAACTAAGGAACATTTTAAAAGTTTATAAAAAAATTACTATAGTTTCAATGTTAATGAAATTCACATAAAATTTTTAAAATGTCAAACTATAAAACATAACCCAGCTTCGTTTGAGGTGGCTTGAGTGGTTATTGAGTTTTAACTGACTATTTTTAGTCTAGAGACTAATAGAAATTGCACAAATCTTTGAACACACTAAAAAAATACTGAAACTCTAGTTCTGATGAAACAACCACAATGTATTCACAGCATCGCACATTAAGTTTCAACAGCATCCACGCTTTTACTTGTACGTTTTGTTTCACACACAATTTATAAAATACTTAAAAACCCTTCTATTCAAAAACTTTCTTTCAATGGAACCTTTACAATAATATCCATTTAAGCACAGCGAAGTATCATTTGAATAACTAAGAAATTTTACTCACACTTATTAAACTAAGAGGAACTGACGTGTCCCAAAAATAAGAACTCATACTTTCTAAAACTTCAAGGGTTAAAATTGAATGTTCGCAAGCGCCTAAAAGGAAAATTAAAAAAATTCTCCGAACTCAGTGGGTTTGCTGGAAATTCTGAATAATTTAGGTGCTGAAATACTGAAAATTATTCAGAAACTAAAATTCTAGAATCATTACAGCCCAAATACACAAATTGGATGCCTTTTAGATTTTAGGTGCTGAAATACTGAAAATTATTCAGAAACTAAAATTCTAGAATCATTACAGCCCAAATACACAAATTGGATGCCTTTTAGAGCTGAAAAGGTCAAATTTGGACTTCGGCCTTTCAGTCGGTAGACCACGTTTTGAATCGCTAGGGTACAAAAGGAAGAATTAGTAAACTGCGCACCTCTTTAGATGTTCTGAAAATTTTGAACAACTTAGACAGCTTTTATTAATATTATTTTTAAAATCATTCCTAGTCCTATGAACACAGATGCTTTTCAAAACTTAAAAAAATGTACTTGGACTTTCCTCTTGAATGTATCTAAGATACTGACTAAACAAGTGTTAGAACCATAAGAGTTCTGAACCAAAAGAAATTCTGAGGCCTCCATAGATTTCCTGTAGAATCCAATGAACACAAATACCTTTCAAATGTTTAAATGACAATTCGCGGTACGGCTTTCCGTTTGTGACTAAAAATTCGAAGTTATGGTTTCTGTACTGCAGGAGTTCATAAGCAAAATGTGGATACTTTGGAAAAAAAATTAAAACGTACTTAAGTGCCAACTCAAAATTATTACCCTTTGAATCGTCATATCCAAACAACAACTTCGAGGACTCCGTTCAGAATTTCAGGACTTCAGAACTTGAGGGTAATGTCTCAAGTTCATGATTCTAAGCTAAAAGAGGTTAGAACCAATTTACGTTTTATTTCCAAAAATTATCTCTAAAAATATAGAACACACTGAAATAAATATTTTTGAAATATTTTAAAATTTACTTAATTTATTTTATAAAATTATAAAATGTAAACATTTGAATGATTTCCTGAATGGAAAATACGGCAATTAATAATTTATAATAAATAATTTTTAGTAATTTTTCTTATAATCAATGCATATTAATACCCAATTTTTCGTTGTTTAAAAGCTACTTCATGTTTTTAACTGCTTTTATTTCAACTACAGTCACTGCAGAATACAACTTTTATTTAAATTACATAATTTTGTGCATTAGCGACAATTTTAAGAATATAAACATTTTTATTTTTACATGCACTAGTTTCAACATACTTTTCTTAAAATTCCGGAAAAAAAAATGATCTGAGCTAATATGTTACAATTATGAGCGAGATAGTTCAAATTTAAGAAATAATTCCATTAATTAAATATCGATTACATCAATCAACACTTACACTATACAGGGAGAGCCATCGAAAACCAGAATAAGATCATGTAGAAAAAAACCGGGAACACGTGAAGTTTGTTTGTAAGGGGGGCCACTTTTGACGAAAAATTTAAGCCCAAACTTTACCCTCGTAAACGGGGCGTCATCCCCAAAATTTTTCAAATGGGAATGCGGGTCAAGTAATACCTCATTGAAAAGGATAGCTTATCTCCTGTAAACTGCTGCTTTACATTTGAAATTCGGTCTACTCGTTTACAAGATACTGAATATTGGAATGTCACTAATTACGTTTATGCAAACATCTATTTTACTTACAAACTTACCGTATTATGGAAGTAAATGTTGAAAATAAATCGTTAGGAGCAATGAACACTTTTCTTCTGTTATTGTTGATTTATAGATGTTTTCGGTTCATTGATGGTTTTTAGTGAGTAATAAATTATCGTGTTTTGTTTACCAAATGTTGTATTTTTTTACGACTGGCTCAGTATTACCTCGATCGAACGCTGTCTTGCGCTGTGTTTAACTGTAATTCAATTAATTCAATTGTAATTGTGGGTTTAAGTGCCTTAAAGCTAAACTTTTGAAATTTATAAATCATGGTATAAACAATTCCAGAAAGAATCTTGTAGGTGTATAGACCAAATTTCAAAAGCGAAGCAGTAGTGTATAGGGAATTGAATACCCATTTCGATGTGGTATTACTTTGATCGCATTCCCATTTGGAAAGTTTTAATTTTTTCTAAAATTTTTTCGTCAAAAATTGTATTTCTTACCAGTAAGAGTACCTTGAAGTGCTTCAGGTTTTTTCTCACATAATCTTATTTTGACAGTTATGCCTTCCGGTACATTTTCGACGGCCCACCTTGTACGTTATAATGGAACAACAGGTATTACTTGAGACTCGATTCTAATCGGAATAATGAAATTAATTTCCGCTACTTCCTTAAAAATTCGTTTATCACGAGCATTAATTCCTCGAAAGGAGGAAGACGTATACTTTTCGACAAATAATCTTTATACTTCTGCACAAGTAAATATTTATCCTTTATCAGCTCTAACTGGGTTATCCTCGTAAAATAGCTTTAATGATTTCCAATTAGAAGCGAATGCTAAATATTTGACAATAAAAATAGAATCGGACAACGTTCTTGTACGAATTTGTAGTTTCCTCTACCTCAACTGTAAGGGAGTCTCCTGAATATCATTAATTCAAGTTAAAGTTTTGTTGTTGCAATTTATGCAACGTTTTTGTTGTTGCATAAATTTTTTAGCGCAAAGAGAAAATGTAGCTATTTATCTCTAGAGAACTCATAATACATCGAACAAAAATAAAGAGAAATATGTTGAATTTTGCGGAAGACGACACAGCCTTAAATAATGGAATGTAAAAATTGCTCAAATGGCTCAAAAAAAATCAATCACAAATTTCAATTTCGATCATCTTTAATTTTTTTTAATCGAAGTGTTACATAATTTAATTTAAAAAGAATATATTTACTAATAATGCCCATTAGTGTTATTTACTTGTTTATGACGCTCTAGTTTCAGTTTTGAACTCTTGGTTAAGTAAGTTCATGCAACCTTAATTTATTTAATAAATAGAAAAATAACATTAGGAATAAACGTAAAAGAAATTAAAACCATCGACGGCTCACAATTTCCTTTATGAGTTAATTTTAAAAAACAAGCGGATTGTAAGTTTTCCTAAAACATATGCGATTGATTTATGACGTAACCTTAATACATTTTAAATGCAGATTCAAGAAGAAAAAGTATTATTAAGAAATTAATTAATTGTACTAAGAATTCGGTGTTGCAGAAATGACTACCGTAAAAATCCACATATAAGAAGAGGTAAAATTAAATTAATCTGGATATATAAAAATCAGCAAGATGGTTATTTTATTCTCCCATTTATTTGGATGTTCTCATTTTTACTATAACAAATGTGAAATTAAGAAAAAGCAATTTTTGGTGTAGTTTCAAGGGACTGGTTGCGAATCTAAATTGCTATCTTCATATATGGATGTAAATGTTGCAACAAATACTTAAGGCGCTTTTAAGCCTAATTGCAAATTAACGAAGAGACATCAAAATTTTGATGTTTATATTTAAATATTAAAATTTATATATCCTTACATTAAACAGTAGGGCTCTCATCAATTTTACCAAATGGAAATACTACTGTATTTAAATAATAGAAAAAGTTATAGAAAGTTTAACAATTTTAAAAAGTTAAACAATTTTAAGATGTAGTAAATATCGATTTGAATTTAAAATTACTACAACTTCTTCAATATCATATTCTAATAATAAATTCATATTACTATTTTTACAATTCGATTTTAGATGTTTCGAAAAAATATCGAATACAAGAAGAACGAGGTCACTTTCATTATTAGTCGCTCCCGTTCTTTTCTGTTCTTTCATGGTTTTCAGCTTTTTGAAAGGATGGTACACTGTAATACTGTATTTCATCGGAAAGTTTAAATAGGAGTAAAAAATCTGACTCATTTTTTACCAAGATTTTAATTAGTTAATTATAATCGATATTATTAGTCATTAACTTAGAATTAGCTTGTTTAAGAAAAAAGACAAAAATATTATATATAGGTATTTTTATATATATTTTAAAAATATTTTTTAGTCAATTATTTTTAAAAACTCTCAATGTGAAAGGCTGTTGTGTCACTTAGGCCTTATTTTCTATGAACATATATTGATGTATTTTATGCATATGAGAAAGGGCACAAGGGAGAACATGGTCACACCTAAGAATTTTTTCTCCACAACTTAGTGGTGTTTCACAAAATTTGAAAATTATTTTTTGTCATGAAAATCGCTTGAGGCACTTATGCCTTTTCTATTTGGGTTAAAATAGCGTGCTATACAAGTGCGCAAAGGGGCATAAGCGAGAAAATCGTCGACATTCAACGATTTTCACAACAATTTTCCGACTTACGCCTTCGTTAAAGATTCTTGCAATCGTTATGCCGGCTCTAAAGAAATATTTCTTTTAGAACAGGCATCACATAGTTTCAAAGGCATAAGCGGGAATATCGTGGACTGAAGCTGAAAATTTTCCTCAGCTTTTCCGAAGCCTAATTTTCCTCGCGACTAGCAGCGCTCTCGCCATTTTTTATGGATATATGATATCTTTCATACTTTCAATTGGGAGAAATGAAAAAATCACCGACAATAATCTACTTTTCTTTACATATTTGCAAAATAATTAACATACTTTAGGCATATGCACACCTTATGCCAAAAAATTACTCATCTATCGTTTCATAAACATGGCATAAAAGGAAGAAAATCGTAGAACTACGGGTAATTCCTTATACAAGAGTAACTCATCCTGCGTGGGAGTTGTGCAAGAAAATTATACCATTTTAAATGTTCAACAGGGAAAAGTCTCGAAGTCACTCCCACCAGCAAAGAAAACGACTCCAACGGTCAGCTAAGTTGTTTATTGTTGTACATGTTTCGGACATCTAGTGTCCATCATCAGCAACCACATCTACATTAAAGAGACGTTATAGAAAGTCAATTATAAAATTATGTGAACTTATATGGCAGAAACAATATTCCCAGGATTATGAATTAACAATAGAAGCATTTAGAAAATTAAATTTGCTGATGATGGACACTAGATGTCCGAAACATGTACAACAATAAACAACTTAGAGTCGTTTTCTTTGCTGGTGGGAGTGACTACGAGACTTTTCCCTGTTGATCGTTCAATCTGCCCCTTGGAGAATGGATTTCTACCACAAGTTATCATTTTAAATGTGTTACTAATCCCAATTTTAGCTTTCAGTACTCTAGGAGGAGTAAGGGAGAAAATCATGGTTAAATTTCTACGAATATCTCCCTGTCTGGTTAAATAAAATATCTAGAAAAATACCCAAAAGCACCAATTCTGATATTTTGCCATCGGCGCACCGACTCGAAGCCGGTTTCGAGAAGGATCCGCTCCTGCCCTAATCTTCAGGTTAATTCCCGTTTAAAAATACTCCTACACTAGTAGGTAACTGGCGAAACGACGTTAAATCGGTTAAAATAGACGCTCGAGACGGGCGCGCTCCGTCTCCTCTCGATACTCCTCACGCATTCGCGTTCGGTAACGCGCGCGACGTCCGTCCCTCGGGAAACCACAACTTTTCTTTCGTACCACAACATCTACACAAGTCCCGAAGAAGTTGAACGGGGCGGGAAAGGGCCACCCCTTTCCAGCGCTTCTTCTTTCTCTTAGCGGCTTCTCCTTCTTCTCGACGAAGATGTGATCGGACGTCCGGCGAAGTGTGGAGTTGACTGTGGCGGTTGTGGTGCCGGCGGTGGTGGTGGTGGTGGTCGTGGTCGTGATGGTGTAATGGGAAGGGGAGAGGAAGTAATTAGAGTAAGTAGATTTGACTGGATAGGTGGCCAGAGCGATTAAATAGTCTCGCTTTTGTTCCCTTCTCCTACACTTGAGACAGTTTAAAACGGCATGTTTTGTTGTTTACGCCCTGTAATGCAAGTAACAGAAATTTGTTTGGAAGTGATGGAGGCATGTTGAAATACAATGAGTAACAAAAACGTACTTTTTCTTGAAAATCTCCAAAAATGTTTGCAACAGTTTTATACGTGTTTCCTTATAGGGCAATTTCCGCCAAAAGTTAAGCCAACGCTTTCACCAAATATAACAGATCTGAAACTTCCGATTTTTCCCGAATTTTCTTTTTTACTGCAAATATTATTCATGTTTTCATAGGGATTAGCCTAATTATTTCGTCACTGACCGTTGTGGGGATTTATTGCAACAACGTTTAGGTAACCTCAGAATGTTTATAGCGACATTAGTCATCTTAAGTTATGATCCGGTCGACGGTGTTTTGTCACTGTTTAGTGGTGTTTAAAACAGTATAAATATACTTACCGACGATTTACAAAGGTCCAGACTGCAGTCTGTCTAAAGGCAGAAATTCGATCTAGCTAATAAAGGGTGGAGGATAAATGTTTAATTATATTTTTAAATGAAATTAGTACCTGAGAGATTTAATGTTAATCCAATTTAAATTTTAATTTCCAAATTAAAAACGTCATCAATAGAGTACTAATAGAATTGTGCCTCAAATTGAGATATCAAGGTTTTTTCAAAGTGTTTTAATTTGCAATTTTTAATTCCGGTACAAATTTTAACTTTTAATTTAACTTTTAATTTTTTAACTTTCGTTATCTTAGGAATCATTTTCACCGTTTTACCCTCAGTTGCATTTTCTAAAAAACTATAGTTAATGTGACATCATTTCCGGTCAAATCCACCAGTCTGAACAAATTGTACCGTCACAACTTTGTTAGTTCGTACAGATTTGTTCCAAATTGCCGTCAATTTTTTCGTTTTTAAGAATGGAATACAAAAATTGCCAAAAAGTATCTCGAACCAGTGTCGAAAACTGCCTTATTTATCGAAAAATCTTAAAGCTGTTGTAATTTGGTTGTAACAGTACCGACTTAAGCAACTCTAACGCTGTTTTAAACATAAGGAACAACAGAGATAAATTTCCAAAAATTAACTTCGAAAACTTCAAATTTTAATTTTAAATTTCAGGTTAAGTTACTAAAAAATACCATCTGAGATATCAAACGTTATCCACAATTCATTACCTCGTTATTTTCCAAACAAAGAATTCTGAACAAATCATAGCTATTCAAAATTCTAGGAAATTTCTTAAAAAAGTCTCTCTTCCCCAAAAAGCTTCAAATATGGTGTGCTTCGTTAATTCCCAGTGTCGATAATTCTAGAATACCCTCTACAGAATATAAAACAGAAGCCTTTTTCGATAAATGTAGAATAAAATAAAAAATTCTACGTGATAATTAACTATCTGAAACATCCTGTATTAAAAAACCCACACAAACTCGTGTTTTTAAAACAAACGAATAATTCAAAAAACATTCCATAAAATATACATAAAACTAAAACTTCATACATAAAACTTCCCTACAATGGTTTTCTAAACACATTTAAACTGGTTATGTTGAGAAAAGTTGTTCAAGGTTTAAACATACTGCAGCGTTGTAGATTTTAATATGATATAGAATTTATATCAATATTAATTAAATATGAAAACTGTTATTAGATTATTATTAGCATTTTTCACAAATGAAGATGTAATATCAAAGTTCAAAGACCAAAAATTCTTAATTAGAAAATTAATAAATTATTAATTAATTACATTAATGTTTTGATTTAGTTTCTCTAGAAGAATTTTCACTGAAATAAGAAAAACGGATTGAAATTTTTACCGTAGCTTTCAGTATATACAGGGTGAGTCTCAAATAACGCAAAACCTCTTAACAGTACTATACTGTAAAGTATTAATATAATATAAAGTAGAACTTCTATAATTTTATGTTCAAATGGCGTATAGTAAGAGTTAATCGAATCTAAACTTTCAACCCCGGTCCTGGATTGTACACATGAATTATGGAATTTATTTTAATAGAGCGTTGTTTGTAAAATGATTATAAGAAAATCTCTTGGACAGTTAATTTTATTTCTTTCTTCTTTTTTCGACTAATAATGTCATCGGGTTGTTTAAAAGGAGGCTGCCACTTCCCCTCAATTTACATGTAGCATCGATTCGTCTTCATTAATAATTTCGAAATACTTCATCAGAAAAATTTCGAAAAATAAATGTTTGAAAGCTGACTAAACATATTGATTGAAAATAAAAATAAACAAATAATTACCCAGAAATATTCCATGTATAATTCGGTGAAAAATCTAAATTAGGAGAAAAAATATAAGTTTTCAATTAAACGGACATACGATGACGTCAGTACCGAAAATCGATGTCATCACATAGTATAGCGATATTATTTTAAACATCAAATCGACCTATTCGAGCAAGTTTCTTATAAACATTTAAAAACGTTAAAACAAGTACTCCACTACCTCTATTTTTCACAGACATGAACTCAATATGTGGAAGGAAAACATAAGCTTCTCCATAAGTAGGAAAACCCGAAATCTATTTATTCAATAGTGGTTGTGTAAATTTGGAATAAATATACGACATGGTTCCCTTAAAAATACTAGTTTAGAGTCTGAAGACGATTGGCCTTATCAAACTGAACGTGAAAGTCATATGAAAATAATACGCAAATTCATAGAAGATGTATTGCTCCACTACTTACGATATCCATTCAAGAAGCATTGAACAACTATTTTGAATATTTAAAATAGGAGATGAAATAGAGGGCTCAGAACTAGAAATACTTGAATCAAAGATAGGAATTTCAATACTCGTATCTTGGAAGTAGTGCTGAGAAACAGGACAACATGAAAAGACATCCATAATAGAGCACAAGGAAAAAGGCTGTAAGTACAATAAACTCGCTACTGTGGTCAAATAAAATCAAGTTAATAATAAAAATAACTATCTACAATACCATTGTTGAGCCGATTACAACTTATGGTAGTGAGTTCGGCAGTTTTCAAAAGAAAACAAAAAGACAGTAGACGGACTCGAAATGGATTATCTACGAAGAACGTGTAGAACGTCAAGAACTAAGCACGTATGTAATGAAGAAATAAGGAGAGAAAGACGGAAAAAGTATTCACAAGTGCAGATAGAATAGAAACATAGCAGATAGTGTGGAATGGTCACGTAAGAAGAATGAACGAAAAAAGATGGGCAAGGGTGGCATTAGAATATGAACTACCAAACAGACGAAGAAGAGGAAAACCGGGGACGCAATGGATGCAAGGAATCAAGCAAACTATATTAGACAGGGCAATAGAAGAAGTTGCACAGAGAAACAGGGAAAAATTGCGGTCGATAGGCGGAATGCGTCGTCGGCTGCAGGATCCCCGTTGTAGCAAAACATGGAGGAAAAGATAACTTATGTTAATGCGACTTTGGAAGAGATGCCTCAAAAAGAGCGTAGAGTTTAATGAAACGCGTCTAAGCAATCATCCACATTTGAAAGGAAAAAAAAATAAGTAAATCCCATTCATTAGATGCTAGAAAAACGGTGGCTCAAAAGACTAGTAAATTGGGTACCAAACAGAGGAAGGACAGACGATCATGAATAAGGTGATATGGCAGAAAAAATGGAAATTATATATTTACAGCATGGTTAATGGAAAATAGAAGCCTTTGGAAGGCAGGATAGAGACCTAATAACATAATAAGCATTTGAAAACAGTTCTTCATCCTTAAGTGATGAATTCAACCAGGACTGGTAGTAATAACAGTACCAAAATAAAAATTGCATGTGCTGATGTATTTTAGTGAGCAGCGATATTGTGTTCTGGTAACAAATATTAAGTTTATTATAAGATGTGTTGAGCTCCATTGGTCTAACGAAGATTGTTAAATAATCTTTGGAATACAACGAACGTATTTTATTTTTATCCCCGTTTCACTTGCCAAGTTTTTAACTGTACAGATAGTTTCTTGAAGTAGGAAATTTGCCTTATGAAATTGAAACTTCAGAAAACTTTGCGAAATTGTTAAAATTTGGAGCGTTATGAATTGTGAACTAATACAAAGTATCACTGTTGGAAGACTGGCTTTCAAGTTTAAATCGGCCAAGTGTAAAACATCTGTAGCAACGCAAGAAACGTCTGGCAACAGGAATTTCAAAACATCAGACACGGCTTACGTTTCATACGTAACGCGATCATCCCTTTCTGATTGACTTAATGACTGACAATTTAAACAAACAGTAACTGGGACCACTGAAGGTGCGAAACAGTGAAAAACAACGAGTAAGAAACAAATATAGTCCATGGGTTCACAAACCAAAACATCTATTGTTCTGTTCCCAACTAGAAATCCATGTTCAAAGCGTAGTTAACATATAGCTAAACATTTGGTTTTTTTAATACTTTGATAAGGGTGATAACAGTATAAGAATGCTAAAAGAAATAGTTCATACTATAATACAAATGAAGACTTAATCTTGCTTATGGATATATCGGGGCATAACTCCTACGAAGAACCAAGAATGCTAAAGCCACTTGCGTTCACATTATCTTCATTATTTAGCTTTGGGTCTAGAATTGCATTCATTTCTAACTGAGCTCAAAAGCATTAAAGAACACTAAGAACAAATAGACAAATATTTCTTAGGTTAAGGCACAAACAATAATAATTTAGTCGGTTGCATGAGGATACCCTGCTTTAAAGCATATTTTATCACACTTTTAACGGTTCGTTACGGATACATACGTATAAGTGTCGATAGAGTGAAAAAGTAGTCAGAATAGAGAGTTAGAGTAAGGATATAGTTGAGCACTGAACTATGGTATCATATCTTCTTCATTGGTTGATACATTGCCTTTAGAAAATAATAGGCAAATAGTTACTTCTTTAAACACAGCCATAAAATGTTATTTTCAATGTTTCTTACCTTACCTGAAGGTTGAGGTTAGCCCTCGCACAAGTTTTGGAAAGCCTAGTATTAAGACTTTGAGCTACTTTGAGTTACTTTAGTAATGAGATGTAATACAACGTCAAAGAACACACTCGTCACACTCATCCGATAGTCTTTTAGGGGATGATTTAGGCATCTTTTTTCCAGGACGAACACGTCCAACTTTCAATTGCTTTCGTTTCATCAGAAATCCTAAGAATAGTGCGCAAATTAACATCGGTTGCAAGAGAATCACGTCCCTGCACTTTTCCAAAGTGGCTTACTGGTACTTTTCTTTCTGCCTCTCGGCGCTTAAACTGAATAAGCCTCAACGCTTTATGTCACTTTCGAAGTGAATTCCATATTTAAACGCACTCGACGAGAACGAGCTTATGACTCGTATTGCGACGAAGCTCTCCTTATATAATAATACAATACAATTATACAAAGTGATTTTGTTTTATGACTCTACTCTTCATGTCTGACATACATTCTAGAGGTGCAGTACAAAAGACAATTCTTAGTTACTCGAGCTGCACCTGATAGATTATGATGACATTAACAAAGATTCAGGTTCCTTGTATACAAAATCTTACAAAAATTTATAATTTTAACACCAGGAAAGCCCTAGTTTTCAAGCAATAATCAAACAGTTGTTGACGAAAACTACTGACTAAAATACTGGCACATGTTAAGAGAATTTGCGTTATTGTATCAGACTCATTCCGTATATGGCGTTTTAGAAACAAAATAATGGTGAATTATTTATTCTGAATAAGCGAAAAATTAATAGTAATTTTATTAGAACTATGACTATTGAGAACATGAAAAATTTGAACAAAACCGATGTTGGTTTAATTAAACCTTAATAATTTATTACAAAATATAAATCAAAAGTTGTTAAGTTAATACGGGTCGGTTTTTTTAAATTTGACCTTTCACAATTAAATTACGAACTACTTTTCTAGCATCATCCAGTATAAATAAAATCGGATTAATAACGTTTTATACAATTTTTTTTCCAAATTTTGTAAATTGTTCTAAAAGACAGATATCCTCATGTATAAAACCATTTGAACGAAGTATTAAACCAAAAAGGTCCCAAATTTGTAAAATCTTCTAAAAAAGTGAAATCTTAAATAAAACGACCTTAACAAAGTTTTATAGCAAAAAGTTTTCAAAATTGTTCTAAAAAGTTGAATTTTCTCATGAGCCCCCTTACTAAACATTCCCTATACTGGAGTCAGGTTAAATTCTTTAAGAAATAAAGGTTGTTAGTTGCTGAAATTTTCAAAAACAATAATTGGTGGTATCATTAATAATCAAAGCTTTATGCTCACTTTCCGATCTTGAATAAATAATTATAAACAACTGAATAACATTTTTCATATCTTTAAAATAGCGATAAAATGATAAAATAACGATAAAATAACGAAATATTGATTTAATCGAAAAAAATTTAATCAAAATTATAGAGGACGCATTTCACCACAAAAAAAATCTCTGATGACAAATTCCACTCAGAATGAAAATACCTAAAATAACAAATTATAAAATAAAGCCCTACATCATATTTGCGTCGGCATTATAAATTTTTGGGTCTATTTAAAAATTTAAGGTAGATAACTAGAAAAAATCTAATGACTAAATAAACCGTAAGTAATATTATATTGTAAATTCATACTGTTTACTATGTTTTTGATATTGTATATTATAGCATTATTAACATTTTTATTTTTATCTTCATCCTTTTTCTATTGTTAGGTTGTTATTATCAACAAATAATGAAAATGTATACCATTTTCATTGTAACCTATTGATAAACTTATTACTAACAAATGCTGATTGATGATTACGATGTTATGTACATCATTTTTAAATAGGCGCTTATAAATAATTTTTTATCTTTTTCTATCTTTTTCTTCTCCTATCTTAATATCATTTAATATTTGTGGCAAAAAATTAATCAAAACGTATAAATCAATCTTTAATTCATAGGGTAGTTATTATGCTTTTAAATTATATCACTGGTTTAACTTTGAAAAGTAGTAACTAAACAAACGAAAATTTAAAATGTAACTAAATTTAAAAAAAAAAAACATTATCTGGCCTTTCTTTTGCCCATAACTTTATAAGTATTCATTCTAGAGGGAAAGTGTATAAGGGTGAAAAGCCATATTTAAATTATCTAAAAGACAGCGTTTTTAAGTAGTTTTAAAATGCAATTTTTCCCTTGTAAAATAAAAAAAATATGGTGGAACAATGGATTAAAAAATATTATTTTTTTCAATTATTTTTGTACTTCGGACCCTCATCTTCATCCAAGAAAAATTTAACGATATAAAAAGCAACGCACGAAATTCTATTAAAATCGGTGTGCTAATTTTCCCACAATAATTTTGTAATCCACCCTACTCTAATCGATTTTTTTATAAACAACGGAGGGCCTTAAAAAATTGCTCAAATTATCAGTGCGTTTTCTTTATTTTCTTATACCAAAATTGTAGAATCTTAGAAAGCACATAATCTGTTGGAATCTGTTGCGAGACGTATTAGACATATTAGACATAAAGATGGATCTTGGTTCCATAGTACACATATTGACTATTTAGCAGCCTCCCAGGCTCCAAACATAAGTATACCAATAAATGCTTCCAGTTCTTCTTGCACAAAAGGAAAAATGGGCTTCTCATTTCTTGCATATGTTTGCCTTTCTATTTATCGCCGATTAAATCACACCCATAATACTTTGTGATGAAACTAGCTCAAAAGCTTATTTTATGATGGAAAATTGGGAACTGTATCTAGTCGAACCTGTTGAAACGTTTTGTATATTGCATTTTTTTTCTCTTTACCCTCGTAGTAAGTGGAAAGTTGCCACTTCTAGACGTATAAGTCCAGGCTCACTACATCTGTACAATCTGCCAACTTATTTCCACTATCACTATCATTACCTTGCAAAAACATCATCTAACCCAGCAGTTTCAGTCACTAGATCAGATTCTTCACCACTTGAACCATCATTGCCAAATCATTACAATAAATGTTGTAATCGTCTGTTTCTAATATTGCCAGTACTTCTTCGTCAACTGGCTTATTTTTATTTCGAAACTATAGTAGTGCAATCATTTTTATATGTGGGTATTCGACAATCGCACTAAATACAGTAACACTTGCACATAGCGGCTACTAAGATAAGTAGAAGGGAATAATTTGGGGTTTATTTGAACCCCAGTAAGTTTCCAACATACGCAAAATATATACATCTGTCGTTATACAGAGCGGGGTGCACCTGCACCCCAAGGAACAAAACTCACGGTAACTTGTCAAAATAAATAGAAATTTATAAAAACTTTTTTATACTAAATTAGAATTATATTTAAGAGACATTCTTCATAGAAACTTAAGTAAAAACAATTATCAGAAAATATCCCAAAAATTCTCAAAAGTCTGGGGTGCAACAGCACCCCGCTCGAGTTTATGAAGGTTGAACACTATTGAACTTTCAAATATTTTGTCATTATATTAACAAGTTACTTTCATGCTTGCTTTTCCTATGGGAGAAAATTGTCACTAGAGGTTTTTGGTGGGAAATTGCGTCCTTTACAATTTTTCGCTTGAAAGTTTTTTAATAAAATTATGATTTAAAAATTTATTGCGAGAAGAAAACGAAAATTCTTTTTTCAATTAGTTATAATTATACAGGATCTGAAAGTGAGCAGGAGGTATTGAATAGTAATAAAGATACTTTTCCATGATTTCGTAGAAAGTTTTTAACGTGACTCCGTAATAATTTTTTGAAATAAAATTCGCGTGACTTTTGGTAACACGCTTAGTAGAAACTTAGAAAAACTTAGAAACCGTGTTACCAAAAGTGGCGCAGTCAGTAGGATACTTTTGGTTCCACTTTGGAAACTATCGTTTTTAAAAACTTAACTTTATTACTAATACACTACTTAAAGATACAATATACAATATAAAATGCGAAGGACCGACGTTGACCAACTGACGACTCGGGACTGACTGACTGCGTGTGACTGACTATTAGCGACTGACTGGTGCTGTTCTGCTGCGTGTTGTTTTTATAGGATTTATCTGCTGACTCGGTGGTTTACTCTTCTTTATATTAATCCTTTGTTTTTAGTTGATATAACTCGTGTGGTACTTGCTCGTACGTTTCACACGAACGATCCTGACAAAATCCGTCGTTCCGACAGGCCGACCTGCCCGGGATGCTTACCCACCCGCCCTTGACCGCGTAATGCCCGGAAGATGTTGGACATCTTCAGAGGGCTCAAGTCGCTCCTCCGTGTCAGCCACATCCACATCGACTCGCCTATATTCCGACTCCACTATTCGATCACCGTATCGCTGCTGATCGCCTTTAGTCTCATAGTCACGACGAGGCAGTACGTCGGCAACCCGATCGATTGCATCCACACGAAGGAGATCCCGGAGGACGTGTTCAACACCTTCTGCTGGATACACTCGACGTTCACCGTCGCGAACAACAAGCAGGAGCCGTACGCGAGGATGTACCTGCCGGGGAGCCCCGGGATAAGGACGTCGCACGACGAGAAGGAGAAGAAGGTCTATCGGTACTACCAGTGGGTGTCGTTTTGCTTATTCTTTCAAGTAAGTAGAATGAGAGATGAAGAATGTTACATAGCCTTAGATCCATTAAAAGGATAGAATTCTTCTTGGGAAGTTGTTGAAATTAAAAATACCAAGTCGATAATCATAGGACCAGCAACAGCCAAATATTAAAAATTTCATTGTTAAATTTCATACAATAGATCCATATTCCTTTAGTTCCTAAATTCTGTATAAATCCTAACGCGCTAGCTTCCAATACACCCCTAACATAAAATGTCTGAATTATGCACATCCAACCAACTCCCTTGGACCCTTCGTTCTCCTAACAATTATATAGTTGACACTTCAATTCAATTCTTATCTTCGATATCATTGATTCAGCGTCTTCCAATACCTTTACATAGACGCCAAAATCGTCAAATACCAATACTAATTGTTGTTAATTATTAACACTAATAGCTGCTAATTAACACTAGCATGCAGCGTTATCCCGCAAGCCCATTTTCAGATGTACCCCCAGCTTCCGAGAATTGATGGTTCTAAGTGGAGTTTCAACTTACATATCCTTCCCCAATCACAATTTGATCATCAACCAGGTGGTCCAATTGATAAGGTTTTGTTGCGTAAACCTACAGATTGTAGGCTCAAAAATTCGATAAGGACTGTCCATTTTTCAAAGTTGAGGTGTGCATTTTCAGTTGTAAAAATTCACCCAGAACTGAACTCTAATCAACACTGCCTCAGTCCTCAAAATCTTAATCCTGTTCGATCTGTTATTTCTGTCCAAGATGTCTCTCTTACCAACATTATTAATGGTAACCATACCAACCCATGATTTAGTAACATTTTTTTGTAACTGAAAGAACATATCTGAAATCCTGCATACATTACTTAGTACCCAAAAGATCTAAAACCAAATCCTCTGGAACCTGGACTATCAAGATGTTTTATGGCTGAATTATAGACTCCAAAGTCCACACTTCATTAGAAATCATTAATTGAATGTCCAAATCTTTTACAAAGAGCACAAAAGTTCTAAAATTAAATAGTCAAGACAGCTGTTCTGCGGCTATTAAATATTTTAGTGTTGAATCGTAGCCCCCAAGGCGTACTCATGAACCTGATGGAATCTTAGCACATCTAGACAAATAAAGGGGTGGCAAAGAAGTCTCACCACCACCCCGGCTTCATCCTAAGCAAATCTCCTTAGAAAAATTGCAGAAGAAGAAAAGTATGTCTGGGTCAGGTTTTCATCTTAAACTCTATTCCTTCTGAGGGAAATGCTCCAAAGACTTTCTTTCGTCGAAGTTTTTAATTCCGTGAATTTAATTCTAGGCTCTAAAATAGAGTTGTACAGTTTTAAAAGTTACAGATGTTCCAACATTCTGTAGCCAAATATCCAAGGCAGTCGAAACGGAGACCCCCAAAAAATCACCGCTAAATTCTAGACCCCAATGCCTAACTCTAAATATTTAATTACACCTTAATGGATTTAGTTCCCAAAATATTAACTCAAAACCTTGAGCCAAATATTTAAATGGCAAATTGAAGCTGATAAAGTTAAGATACATTCAAGAACTTAATGGGACTATACCATGTTTAAATAGTTAATCCATAACCATATATCCAAAACCAATAGAGCTTAATTTATTAGCTTCTTAAAACGCAATAATGTTTAAAATATTCAAATAAAGTTCCAAACTCCTAGACATAAATACTACAGGCAACAGGACCCAAACATCTGTACCCTAAATTATATACCCAAAGTTGCCGTATTTGTAGTAGATAAGGGTAATTAGAAATACTTCAGTTTTGGTAGAACTTTGAATTGAACATAGAAACACATTTATTTTTTGAAAAAAGGCTTAAAATTGTGATTACTACTAAAAGGCCGATTCCTAGGGAAATAATGTTTGCCGGTCATTTTTGTCTATTGGTTTAGGAACGTCCTATTTCCAGTTTGTCTTGGAGTGAATGTAGTTTTCATTTAGATATTCAGCCAATTTGATATGCAATAAAGTAAATTGGAGTGAAAACGAGCAACAGGTGGTTGCTTGGATATTAAAAAAGTTAAATGGGAAAGCTGGTTTTAACACAATATCTCCTCTCTTGTAAAAGCGATTATGTAAAATTGATAAGTATAAGTGAAATCTGTAATTTTTCTCATTACAAGATGCGTAGAGATGCATATTTGGTACAGGGATATATGGTCAGTGAAAGTAGACAAATAAATTCCAACTGGCATACCTCGTATATTATTTTTCCAAATAAAAGGCAGCCTAAACCGATATATTTGCATCGTTTAAAAATAACCTAAAAAGTGTAATGCGAACGTGAAAACGACACAATCTAAGCTGCTTGAATAAATAATTACTCGCTTACTGTTTGACAAAAATTTAAAAGTTTCACATAAGCCCCGGGTCGCAACTATTTTTATTTTTGAATTTTCACCTGGCGAATTAAAATTTCAACCTGGACATTAAAGGTGTCGAAAGGCGGCCAACGCGTGCTGCAGGCGGAACCTAAATATCAATTGTTTATTTTGCTTTTGCTGATCTATTATTAGTGCGATTATGTGTTTGATTATTTTCACGGGATTTATTTTTACAACTTATTGCGGTTTTTCTTACAGAAACGTTGCACTTCGGATCCGTGATAAATCGTGGCAATTTTACTGAATCATAAATATTTTTGAACTCCATACCTAAGTAATTAATTCAGCGACATGCCAGCAGTAACCTGCGGTTTCCGCTCGTGGGATAAACATTCATAACTCAATTACGTAATGATCATTTTCAACTTAGTAGTTAAAAATTTTATTATGGAAGATTCGTAATATATACTTATGGAGGTGTATAATAAGAGATTTTTATCACCCGTGAGTTATAACTAGTTTTTCAAGTGTTAAGTTGTACTTAATATGGTAGAACATTCCTTAAAACAACGGTCATTTATAAAAGCGATAACTCAGCCGTGGGTTACAACTCATGAGATAAGGTTTTTTACTGATTTTCTTTAGAAAAAAATGTGGAATTTTATGCATATATACGAGTGTCTCATAAGTTACCGTCGCAATGTTTTTTTAACGAATTTTTGAATACCCTTTTCGGTGTTTTTTTTTCGATAAGTAGATCTTTTGCTGAGAAAATCTGTGAATTATATTACAAGTGATTCATCTCACCTGTGAGTTATAACTAGTTTTTCAAGTGTTAAGTTGTACTTAATATGGTAGAACGTTCCTTAATACAACGGTCATTTATAAAAGCGATAACTCAACCGTGGGTTACAACTCATGAGATAAGGTTTTTTACTGATTTTCTTTAGAAAAAAATGTGGAGTTTTATGCAAATATACGAGTGTCTCATAAGTTACCGTCGCAATGTTTTTTCAACGAATTTTTGAATATTCTTTTCGGTGATTTCTTTTTCGATAAGTAGATCTTTTGCTGAGAAAATCTGTGAATTATATTACAAGTGATTCATCTCACCTGTGAGTTATAACTAGTTTTTCAAGTGTTAAGTTGTACTTAATATGGTGGAACATTCCTTAATACAACGGTCATTTATAAAAGCGATGACTCAGCCGTGGGTTACAACTCATGAGATAAGGTTTTTTACTGATTTTCTTTAGAAAAAAATGTGGAATTTTATGCAAATATACAAGTGTCTCATAAGTTACCGTCGCAATGTTTTTTTCAACGAATTTTTGAATATTCTTTTTCGATAAGTAGATCTTTTGCTGAGAAAATCTGTGAATTATATTACAAGTGATTCATCTCACCCGTGAGTTATAACTAGTTTTTCAAGTGTTAAGTTGTACTTAATATGGTGGAACATTCCTTAATACAACGGTCATTTATAAAAGCGATAACTCAGCCGTGGGTTACAACTCATGAGATAAGGTTTTTTACTGATTTTCTTTAGAAAAAAATCTGGAATTTTATGCAAATATACGAGTGTCTCATAAGTTACCGTCGCAATGTTTTTCCAACGAATTTTTGAATATTCTTTTCGGTGATTTCTTTTTCGATAAGTAGATCTTTTGCTGAGAAAATCTGTGAATTATATTACAAGTGATTCATCTCACCCGCGAGTTAGAACTAGTTTTTCAAGTGTTAAGTTGTACTTAATATGGTAGAACATTCCTTAATACAACGGTCATTTATAAAAGCGATAACTCAGCCGTGGGTTACAACTCATGAGATAAGGTTTTTTACTGATTTTCTTTAGAAAAAAATGTGGAATTTTATGCAAATATACGAGTGTCTCATAAGTTACCGTCGCAATGTTTTTCCAACGAATTTTTGAATATTCTTTTCGGTGATTTCTTTTTCGATAAGTAGATCTTTTGCTGAGAAAATCTGTGAATTATATTACAAGTGATTCATCTCACCCGTGAGTTATAACTAGTTTTTCAAGTGTTAAGTTGTACTTAATATGGTGGAACATTCCTTAATACAACGGTCATTTATAAAAGCGATAACTCAGCCGTGGGTTACAACTCATGAGATAAGGTTTTTTACTGATTTTCTTTAGAAAAAGATGTGGAATTTTATGCATATATACGACTGTCTCATAAGTTACCGTCGCAATGTTTTTTCAACGAATTTTTGAATATTCTTTTTGGTGATTTCTTTTTCGATAAGTAGATCTTTTGCTGAGAAGATCTGTGAATTATATTACAAGTGATTCACCTCACCCGTGAGTTACAACTAGTTTTTCAAGTGTTAAGTTGTACTTAATATGGTGGAACATTCCTTAATACAACGGTCATTTATAAAAGCGATAACTCAGCCGTGGGTTACAACTCATGAGATAAGGTTTTTTACTGATTTTCTTTAGAAAAAGATGTGGAATTTTATGCATATATACGACTGTCTCATAAGTTACCGTCGCAATGTTTTTTCAACGAATTTTTGAATATTCTTTTCGGTGATTTCTTTTTCGATAAGTAGATCTTTTGCTGAGAAAATCTGTGGATTATATTACAAGTGATTCATCTCACCCGTGAGTTACAACTAGTTTTTCAAGTGTTAAGTTGTACTTAATATGGTGGAACATTCCTTAATACAACGGTCATTTATAAAAGCGATAACTCAGCCGTGGGTTACAACTCATGAGATAAGGTTTTTTACTGATTTTCTTTAGAAAAAGATGTGGAATTTTATGCATATATACGACTGTCTCATAAGTTACCGTCGCAATGTTTTTTCAACGAATTTTTGAATATATTTTCGGTGAGTTCTTTTTCGACAAGTAGATCTTTTGTTGAGAAAATCTGTAAATTATATTACAAGTGATTCATCTCACTCGTGAGTTATAACTACCATTTCACTTGTCATTCGTTACGTTCACTGTTGTAAAATATAATAATGCACCGGAGAACCTTCACGTTAGCTGTAATTATATGCTCGATTGCAAGTATGTTATCTCTGTTTCATTTCGTTGATATTTTTAAGATCCCGCGCGAACACATGCAAGCTTTCAACTTTGTGTTTTTCTCATCTGGGAAACTCGGCGCGCTGTTGGGGAAAGCCTCGAATAAACAAACGGAATAATTTTAATCGCAAAGGTATACTTGGAATCCGTCCTATTTTGTCGGTCTAAGGGGTTTATCCTTCATGCAGCATATCCGGAAATAGCAATCTGATAGAAGTGATGTCTGTACGTTCTAACTGAATTTAATTTTTGTTAAAAGATATGAACGAAGATAGAACAGTATCTGTACGAAAGTGTACCTTTAAAAGGGGCAAATCTATTGGGAATGACAGTGTGTAGAGGCATTCAGTTGTTTTAGAAACAAACAAGAATAGAGGAAAAGCAAACTGAAACACAAACAAGCCGTCAACCGTAAGGGTTTGGCAATACGATACTAGGGTTCGTTGTCATCTTTACCAACACCATAAAATGTGTACTGTTGAAGGTAACTGTAGGTTTCAATTTTAAAAACTTTGACAATTATCAGTAAAATTGAATATACGTAATATCAATTTTAGAAATTCATAAACCTTGAATCTGTATAATTTTTGTACGGAGCAGAATTCCCAAAAATCTTAATTTTGTATTTTGGTAGTTTATGAACTTACCCCTGGTTAGAACTCTTGCAGTTTTATATGGAGCAGAAGTTTTAAAACTGGAGAAATGTATTTTCATCTCCATTTATGATTACAGCTATTAGGCTTCTGTTAAAAATTTGTGAAACAGTAGTTTCCGAGATAAGGAGGGCAAATAAAATTGCGAACTTGACACCACATAATACTTTCAAAATTTGAAATCAATTGGAACTTCAAAAATTATACTTCAAACCGTAATAAAATAGAAGAAAAATGATCACTTTGAGATATAGAAAACACTGACCTTTCGAAGACAAGAAGACGTTGTCTGTTTTGCCCATATATGAAGGTAACCGTCACTGCTGTTGATAAGACTTACCTGAAAAAATAATAAGCGTAACATTAGCAACATTGAACCGGAAAAACTTAATATTGTAGTTTCCAAAATAATTGAAAAATACTAAAAAACCAGACATAAGAATGAAGAATTGATAAATAAAAAGGCCCTGGTGTAGAGCTGGGCCTGATTTAGCTGACGGATAAAAAAGCCTATACCGGCAGCCTGCCCCTTGGAACTACATCAAAATATTTCTTATTTATATTTTCTAGCTGTTTTAGTAAAGGAAAATAATATCCAAATCAATCATGGAACTACAAAGTGAATCCCCTTAACACAATTTTTTTCTCGTTCGTAATTAGCGACCACGAAAATCTTTTCAACCATTACCTTCGTTGCTAGTCTTATAAAGAAATGTGCTTCTCAAAAGGTTAACCAATGATGAGGTTTTGGGGTATTTAGATAAGATTTTTGAAGCTAAAGGCAATATGAAATTTGATCGGCCGATTTTTACCTTCATTTAAGTGTCCAAATGAATGTAAAAGTACACTAAAAAGATTTTCTAAATCTTTTTGGATATTAGTGCTGATTTCACTCAATTTGTGTCCTATTTTTGAGGTAAGATTGAAAACATAAGGTAGCCGACCAATTTCATCTTTATAATAGAACTCAGCAGATACAACAAACAATATTATTAGATATTTAGATTATTGTTGATGGAAATTTCAAATTTACTTCATCACCTACACAGGAACAATATATTGAAGCTTACTTTTTTTGAAAAAATGACAAGTCAATGAATGAAATATTGATTTTTTTAATGTTTAAATGTTTCAATGTTTTAACTGCACTGAAAATGATTAGAAATTTATATATGAGCGGCTCTATTAAAATATGATAAAATAATATCTGAAAAACTTGGAGAACATGTCTTAAAACTGCATCTTACAACGGCTTCACGTTTTAAATTATTTTAATGGAGTGTAACAATCGATGGCGTTAACGCACGATAAAACTAAAATTTCAATCATTTAATCGATGAGGTTAATAGTTCACCGATTAAATATCAGTTTTAATTTCCCCCAAACCCGCGTTTAAAATTTTTCCGTTATCATCACCTCTAAAATATCCATTTCGGCTCGCGTTTCCTTTTATCCGCGCTTTAACGAGCGCATAAAATAAATCGGCCGTCTCCTCTCCCCCCCCCTCTCTCTCTCTCTCCTAGTCGCGGAAGGAACTGCTTTGATGTGTAACATCAATGAATCAGAATTATTGAAAAGCTAATAAAATAAACTCCGATAAAATACTACATTAAACTAAAGACCCGAAAGCACCTCCGATTTATTCACTTAGACGAAAATAAAGTAAATACGCTCGCGAATTAAAACCTCCGCTCGGTCTTGTATATATACAATTTTCCTATTTTCCTGTTCGTATGTGATGAAACAAGACCGCTGACCACGTCGAAAGGGCCGAGGAAAAACAAGCCGATAAATTTTAAAATAAGGCTGAGTAGCTGGGAAAGAGTGTACGTTGAGGGTCTGACAATCTGCATGAAAGATGTCGTTTCAAAAGTATTTTACAAAAAAGAAAACTCCCATGCGATTCCGGTGTAAGTAAAAACTGGACGGAACTTGGATTCAGCAAGAAAAAGTTCCAAACTCAAAAAAAATTCACAAAGAACTGGAATAATATATTGAGTTCGTGGTTTAGGAGGAATCTTCTGTGGTAATTAACATGCAAACTTCTGAAGAAGTATCAGATCGAAACCATCGATATTCTATTTTGTGTAACGAGACTACAACTAGGGTTATATAGTTTGAACGGGGAAATATATGGGGGTACAAGCAAGGAATGTAATAATCTTAGCTTTTACATTTCAAATTGTACCTATTGCTGTACCGGCATTTATGGCACATTACAAAATAACACGTGCAAATTAATGTATTACATTGGTAATTAGGCGGTATTTTTTTAATTAGGCCTCATGGAATTTTTTCCTTATTTTTCTCGTAATTAGAAGGGTCGATAAAACTACGAAAGTGCCCTTCAAAGTTCAATTAGAGGAAGTTTTAAAAAATCGATCTTCCGAAATATACCCATTCCCGATTTGAAATACTTAAGCGGTATTTTTTTAATTAGGCCTCATGGAATTTTTTCCTTATTTTTCTCGTAATTAGAAGGGTCGATAAAACTACGAAAGTGCCCTTCAAAGTTCAATTAGAGGAAGTTTTAAAAAATCGATCTTCCGAAATATACCCATTCCCGATTTGAAATACTTAAGCGGTATTTTTTTAATTAGGCCTCATGGAATTTTTTCCTTATTTTTCTCGTAATTAGAGGGGTCGATAAAACTACGAAAGTGCCCTTCAAAGTTCAATTAGAGGAAGTTTTAAAAAATCGATCTTCCGAAATATACCCATTCTCGATTTGAAATACTTAGGCGGTATTTTTTTAATCAGGCCTCATGGAATTTTTTCCTTATTTTTCTCGTAATTAGAGGGGTCGATAAAACTACGAAAGTGCCCTTCAAAGTTCAATTAGAGGAAGTTTTGAAAAATCGATTTTGCGAAACAGACCTATTCTCGATTTGAAATACTTAGGCGGTATTTTTTCAATTCGGCCTCATGGAATTTTTTCCTTATTTTTCTCGTAATTAGAAGGGTCGATAAAACTACAAAAGTGCCCTTCAAAGTTCAATTGGAGGAAGTTTTGAAAAATCGATTTTGCGAAACAGACCTATTCTCGATTTGAAATACTTAGGCGGTATTTTTTTAATCAGGCCTCATGGAATTTTTTCCTCATTTTTCTCGTAATTAGAGGGGTCGATAAAACTACGAAAGTGCCCTTCAAAGTTCAATTAGAGGAAGTTTTAAAAAATCGATCTTCCGAAATATACCCATTCCCGATTTGAAATACTTAGGCGGTATTTTTTTAATTAGGCCTTATGGAATTTTTTCCTTATTTTTCTCGTAATTAGAGGGGTCGATAAAACTACGAAAGTGCCCTTCAAAGTTCAATTAGAGGAAGTTTTAAAAAATCGATCTTCCGAAATATACCCATTCCCGATTTGAAATACTTAGGCGGTATTTTTTTAATTAGGCCTTATGGAATTTTTTCCTTATTTTTCTCGTAATTAGAGGGGTCGATAAAACTACGAAAGTGCCCTTCAAAGTTCAATTAGAGGAAGTTTTAAAAAATCGATCTTCCGAAATATACCCATTCCCGATTTGAAATACTTAGGCGGTATTTTTTTAATTAGGCCTCATGGAATTTTTTCCTTATTTTTCTCGTAATTAGAGGGGTCGATAAAACTACGAAAGTGCCCTTCAAAGTTCAATTAGAGGAAGTTTTGAAAAATCGATTTTGCGAAACAGACCTATTCTCGATTTGAAATACTTAGGCGGTATTTTTTCAATTCGGCCTCATGGAATTTTTTCCTTATTTTTCTCGTAATTAGAAGGGTCGATAAAACTACGAAAGTGCCCTTCAAAGTTCAATTGGAGGAAGTTTTGAAAAATCGATTTTGCGAAACAGACCTATTCTCGATTTGAAATACTTAGGCGGTATTTTTTTAATCAGGCCTCATGGAATTTTTTCCTCATTTTTCTCGTAATTAGAGGGGTCGATAAAACTACGAAAGTGCCCTTCAAAGTTCAATTAGAGGAAGTTTTAAAAAATCGATCTTCCGAAATATACCCATTCCCGATTTGAAATACTTAAGCGGTATTTTTTTAATTAGGCCTCATGGAATTTTTTCCTTATTTTTCTCGTAATTAGAGGGGTCGATAAAACTACGAAAGTGCCCTTCAAAGTTCAATTAGAGGAAGTTTTAAAAAATCGATCTTCCGAAATATACCCATTCTCGATTTGAAATACTTAGGCGGTATTTTTTTAATCAGGCCTCATGGAATTTTTTCCTTATTTTTCTCGTAATTAGAGGGGTCGATAAAACTACGAAAGTGCCCTTCAAAGTTCAATTAGAGGAAGTTTTAAAAAATCGATCTTCCGAAATATACCCATTCTCGATTTGAAATACTTAGGCGGTATTTTTTTAATCAGGCCTCATGGAATTTTTTCCTTATTTTTCTCGTAATTAGAAGGGTCGATAAAACTACGAAAGTGCCCTTCAAAGTTCAATTAGAGGAAGTTTTAAAAAATCGATCTTCCGAAATATACCCATTCCCGATTTGAAATACTTAAGCGGTATTTTTTTAATTAGGCCTCATGGAATTTTTTCCTTATTTTTCTCGTAATTAGAGGGGTCGATAAAACTACGAAAGTGCCCTTCAAAGTTCAATTAGAGGAAGTTTTAAAAAATCGATCTTCCGAAATATACCCATTCTCGATTTGAAATACTTAGGCGGTATTTTTTTAATCAGGCCTCATGGAATTTTTTCCTTATTTTTCTCGTAATTAGAGGGGTCGATAAAACTACGAAAGTGCCCTTCAAAGTTCAATTAGAGGAAGTTTTGAAAAATCGATTTTGCGAAACAGACCTATTCTCGATTTGAAATACTTAGGCGGTATTTTTTCAATTCGGCCTCATGGAATTTTTTCCTTATTTTTCTCGTAATTAGAAGGGTCGATAAAACTACAAAAGTGCCCTTCAAAGTTCAATTGGAGGAAGTTTTGAAAAATCGATTTTGCGAAACAGACCTATTCTCGATTTGAAATACTTAGGCGGTATTTTTTTAATCAGGCCTCATGGAATTTTTTCCTCATTTTTCTCGTAATTAGAGGGGTCGATAAAACTACGAAAGTGCCCTTCAAAGTTCAATTAGAGGAAGTTTTAAAAAATCGATCTTCCGAAATATACCCATTCCCGATTTGAAATACTTAGGCGGTATTTTTTTAATTAGGCCTTATGGAATTTTTTCCTTATTTTTCTCGTAATTAGAGGGGTCGATAAAACTACGAAAGTGCCCTTCAAAGTTCAATTAGAGGAAGTTTTGAAAAATCGATTTTGCGAAACAGACCTATTCTCGATTTGAAATACTTAGGCGGTATTTTTTCAATTCGGCCTCATGGAATTTTTTCCTTATTTTTCTCGTAATTAGAAGGGTCGATAAAACTACGAAAGTGCCCTTCAAAGTTCAATTGGAGGAAGTTTTGAAAAATCGATTTTGCGAAACAGACCTATTCTCGATTTGAAATACTTAGGCGGTATTTTTTTAATCAGGCCTCATGGAATTTTTTCCTCATTTTTCTCGTAATTAGAGGGGTCGATAAAACTACGAAAGTGCCCTTCAAAGTTCAATTAGAGGAAGTTTTGAAAAATCGATTTTGCGAAACAGACCTATTCTCGATTTGAAATACTTAGGCGGTATTTTTTCAATTCGGCCTCATGGAATTTTTTCCTTATTTTTCTCGTAATTAGAAGGGTCGATAAAACTACGAAAGTGCCCTTCAAAGTTCAATTGGAGGAAGTTTTGAAAAATCGATTTTGCGAAACAGACCTATTCTCGATTTGAAATACTTAGGCGGTATTTTTTTAATCAGGCCTCATGGAATTTTTTCCTCATTTTTCTCGTAATTAGAGGGGTCGATAAAACTACGAAAGTGCCCTTCAAAGTTCAATTAGAGGAAGTTTTAAAAAATCGATCTTCCGAAATATACCCATTCCCGATTTGAAATACTTAGGCGGTATTTTTTTAATTAGGCCTTATGGAATTTTTTCCTTATTTTTCTCGTAATTAGAGGGGTCGATAAAACTACGAAAGTGCCCTTCAAAGTTCAATTAGAGGAAGTTTTGAAAAATCGATTTTGCGAAACAGACCTATTCTCGATTTGAAATACTTAGGCGGTATTTTTTCAATTCGGCCTCATGGAATTTTTTCCTTATTTTTCTCGTAATTAGAAGGGTCGATAAAACTACGAAAGTGCCCTTCAAAGTTCAATTGGAGGAAGTTTTGAAAAATCGATTTTGCGAAACAGACCTATTCTCGATTTGAAATACTTAGGCGGTATTTTTTTAATCAGGCCTCATGGAATTTTTTCCTCATTTTTCTCGTAATTAGAGGGGTCGATAAAACTACGAAAGTGCCCTTCAAAGTTCAATTAGAGGAAGTTTTAAAAAATCGATCTTCCGAAATATACACATTCCCGATTTGAAATACTTAAGCGGTATTTTTTTAATTAGGCCTCATGGAATTTTTTCCTTATTTTTCTCGTAATTAGAGGGGTCGATAAAACTACGAAAGTGCCCTTCAAAGTTCAATTAGAGGAAGTTTTAAAAAATCGATCTTCCGAAATATACCCATTCCCGATTTGAAATACTTAAGCGGTATTTTTTTAATTAGGCCTTATGGAATTTTTTCCTCATTTTTCTCGTAATTAGAGGGGTCGATAAAACTACGAAAGTGCCCTTCAAAGTTCAATTAGAGGAAGTTTTAAAAAATCGATCTTCCGAAATATACCCATTCCCGATTTGAAATACTTAAGCGGTATTTTTTTAATTAGGCCTCTTGGAATTTTTTCCTTATTTTTCTCGTAATTAGAGGGGTCGATAAAACTACGAAAGTGCCCTTCAAAGTTCAATTAGAGGAAGTTTTAAAAAATCGATCTTCCGAAATATACCCATTCTCGATTTGAAATACTTAGGCGGTATTTTTTTAATCAGGCCTCATGGAATTTTTTCCTTATTTTTCTCGTAATTAGAGGGGTCGATAAAACTACGAAAGTGCCCTTCAAAGTTCAATTAGAGGAAGTTTTGAAAAATCGATTTTGCGAAACAGACCTATTCTCGATTTGAAATACTTAGGCGGTATTTTTTCAATTCGGCCTCATGGAATTTTTTCCTTATTTTTCTCGTAATTAGAAGGGTCGATAAAACTACGAAAGTGCCCTTCAAAGTTCAATTGGAGGAAGTTTTGAAAAATCGATTTTGCGAAACAGACCTATTCTCGATTTGAAATACTTAGGCGGTATTTTTTTAATCAGGCCTCATGGAATTTTTTCCTCATTTTTCTCGTAATTAGAGGGGTCGATAAAACTACGAAAGTGCCCTTCAAAGTTCAATTAGAGGAAGTTTTAAAAAATCGATCTTCCGAAATATACACATTCCCGATTTGAAATACTTAAGCGGTATTTTTTTAATTAGGCCTCATGGAATTTTTTCCTTATTTTTCTCGTAATTAGAGGGGTCGATAAAACTACGAAAGTGCCCTTCAAAGTTCAATTAGAGGAAGTTTTAAAAAATCGATCTTCCGAAATATACCCATTCCCGATTTGAAATACTTAAGCGGTATTTTTTTAATTAGGCCTCATGGAATTTTTTCCTTATTTTTCTCGTAATTAGAGGGGTCGATAAAACTACGAAAGTGCCCTTCAAAGTTCAATTAGAGGAAGTTTTAAAAAATCGATCTTCCGAAATATACCCATTCCCGATTTGAAATACTTAAGCGGTATTTTTTTAATTAGGCCTTATGGAATTTTTTCCTCATTTTTCTCGTAATTAGAGGGGTCGATAAAACTACGAAAGTGCCCTTCAAAGTTCAATTAGAGGAAGTTTTAAAAAATCGATCTTCCGAAATATACCCATTCCCGATTTGAAATACTTAGGCGGTATTTTTTTAATTAGGCCTCATGGAATTTTTTCCTTATTTTTCTCGTAATTAGAGGGGTCGATAAAACTACGAAAGTGCCCTTCAAAGTTTAATTAGAGGAAGTTTTAAAAAATCGATCTTCCGAAATATACCCATTCTCGATTTGAAATACTTAGGCGGTATTTTTTTAATCAGGCCTCATGGAATTTTTTCCTCATTTTTCTCGTAATTAGAGGGGTCGATAAAACTACGAAAGTGCCCATCAAAGTTCAATTAGAGGAAGTTTTAAAAAATCGATCTTCCGAAATATACCCATTCCCGATTTGAAATACTTAAGCGGTATTTTTTTAATTAGGCCTTATGGAATTTTTTCCTCATTTTTCTCGTAATTAGAGGGGTCGATAAAACTACGAAAGTGCCCTTCAAAGTTCAATTAGAGGAAGTTTTAAAAAATCGATCTTCCGAAATATACCCATTCCCGATTTGAAATACTTAGGCGGTATTTTTTTAATTAGGCCTCATGGAATTTTTTCCTTATTTTTCTCGTAATTAGAGGGGTCGATAAAACTACGAAAGTGCCCTTCAAAGTTTAATTAGAGGAAGTTTTAAAAAATCGATCTTCCGAAATATACCCATTCTCGATTTGAAATACTTAGGCGGTATTTTTTCAATTCGGCCTCATGGAATTTTTTCCTTATTTTTCTCGTAATTAGAAGGGTCGATAAAACTACGAAAGTGCCCTTCAAAGTTCAATTGGAGGAAGTTTTGAAAAATCGATTTTGCGAAACAGACCTATTCTCGATTTGAAATACTTAGGCGGTATTTTTTTAATCAGGCCTCATGGAATTTTTTCCTTATTTTTCTCGTAATTAGAGGGGTCGATAAAACTACGAAAGTGCCCTTCAAAGTTTAATTAGAGGAAGTTTTAAAAAATCGATCTTCCGAAATATACCCATTCTCGATTTGAAATACTTAGGCGGTATTTTTTTAATCAGGCCTCATGGAATTTTTTCCTCATTTTTCTCGTAATTAGAGGGGTCGATAAAACTACGAAAGTGCCCTTCAAAGTTCAATTAGAGGAAGTTTTAAAAAATCGATCTTCCGAAATATACCCATTCCCGATTTGAAATACTTAAGCGGTATTTTTTTAATTAGGCCTCATGGAATTTTTTCCTTATTTTTCTCGTAATTAGAGGGGTCGATAAAACTACGAAAGTGCCCTTCAAAGTTCAATTAGAGGAAGTTTTAAAAAATCGATCTTCCGAAATATACCCATTCCCGATTTGAAATACTTAAGCGGTATTTTTTTAATTAGGCCTTATGGAATTTTTTCCTCATTTTTCTCGTAATTAGAGGGGTCGATAAAACTACGAAAGTGCCCTTCAAAGTTCAATTAGAGGAAGTTTTAAAAAATCGATCTTCCGAAATATACACATTCCCGATTTGAAATACTTAAGCGGTATTTTTTTAATCAGGCCTCATGGAATTTTTTCCTCATTTTTCTCGTAATTAGAGGGGTCGATAAAACTACGAAAGTGCCCTTCAAAGTTCAATTAGAGGAAGTTTTAAAAAATCGATCTTCCGAAATATACACATTCCTGATTTGAAATACTTAAGCGGTATTTTTTTAATTAGGCCTCATGGAATTTTTTCCTTATTTTTCTCGTAATTAGAGGGGTCGATAAAACTACGAAAGTGCCCTTCAAAGTTTAATTAGAGGAAGTTTTAAAAAATCGATCTTCCGAAATATACCCATTCTCGATTTGAAATACTTAGGCGGTATTTTTTTAATCAGGCCTCATGGAATTTTTTCCTCATTTTTCTCGTAATTAGAGGGGTCGATAAAACTACGAAAGTGCCCTTCAAAGTTCAATTAGAGGAAGTTTTAAAAAATCGATCTTCCGAAATATACACATTCCCGATTTGAAATACTTAAGCGGTATTTTTTTAATTAGGCCTCATGGAATTTTTTCCTTATTTTTCTCGTAATTAGAGGGGTCGATAAAACTACGAAAGTGCCCTTCAAAGTTTAATTAGAGGAAGTTTTAAAAAATCGATCTTCCGAACTATACCCATTCCCGATTTGAAATACTTAGGCGGTATTTTTTTAATTAGGCCTCATGGAATTTTTTCCTTATTTTTCTCGTAATTAGAGGGGTCGATAAAACTACGAAAGTGCCCTTCAAAGTTCAATTAGAGGAAGTTTTAAAAAATCGATCTTCCGAAATATACCCATTCCCGATTTGAAATACTTAAGCGGTATTTTTTTAATTAGGCCTTATGGAATTTTTTCCTCATTTTTCTCGTAATTAGAGGGGTCGATAAAACTACGAAAGTGCCCTTCAAAGTTCAATTAGAGGAAGTTTTAAAAAATCGATCTTCCGAAATATACCCATTCCCGATTTGAAATACTTAGGCGGTATTTTTTTAATTAGGCCTCATGGAATTTTTTCCTTATTTTTCTCGTAATTAGAGGGGTCGATAAAACTACGAAAGTGCCCTTCAAAGTTTAATTAGAGGAAGTTTTAAAAAATCGATCTTCCGAAATATACCCATTCTCGATTTGAAATACTTAGGCGGTATTTTTTCAATTCGGCCTCATGGAATTTTTTCCTTATTTTTCTCGTAATTAGAAGGGTCGATAAAACTACGAAAGTGCCCTTCAAAGTTCAATTGGAGGAAGTTTTGAAAAATCGATTTTGCGAAACAGACCTATTCTCGATTTGAAATACTTAGGCGGTATTTTTTTAATCAGGCCTCATGGAATTTTTTCCTTATTTTTCTCGTAATTAGAGGGGTCGATAAAACTACGAAAGTGCCCTTCAAAGTTTAATTAGAGGAAGTTTTAAAAAATCGATCTTCCGAAATATACCCATTCTCGATTTGAAATACTTAGGCGGTATTTTTTTAATCAGGCCTCATGGAATTTTTTCCTCATTTTTCTCGTAATTAGAGGGGTCGATAAAACTACGAAAGTGCCCTTCAAAGTTCAATTAGAGGAAGTTTTAAAAAATCGATCTTCCGAAATATACCCATTCCCGATTTGAAATACTTAAGCGGTATTTTTTTAATTAGGCCTCATGGAATTTTTTCCTTATTTTTCTCGTAATTAGAGGGGTCGATAAAACTACGAAAGTGCCCTTCAAAGTTCAATTAGAGGAAGTTTTAAAAAATCGATCTTCCGAAATATACCCATTCCCGATTTGAAATACTTAAGCGGTATTTTTTTAATTAGGCCTTATGGAATTTTTTCCTCATTTTTCTCGTAATTAGAGGGGTCGATAAAACTACGAAAGTGCCCTTCAAAGTTCAATTAGAGGAAGTTTTAAAAAATCGATCTTCCGAAATATACACATTCCCGATTTGAAATACTTAAGCGGTATTTTTTTAATCAGGCCTCATGGAATTTTTTCCTCATTTTTCTCGTAATTAGAGGGGTCGATAAAACTACGAAAGTGCCCTTCAAAGTTCAATTAGAGGAAGTTTTAAAAAATCGATTTTGCGAAACAGACCTATTCTCGATTTGAAATACTTAGGCGGTATTTTTTTAATCAGGCCTCATGGAATTTTTTCCTCATTTTTCTCGTAATTAGAGGGGTCGATAAAACTACGAAAGTGCCCTTCAAAGTTCAATTAGAGGAAGTTTTAAAAAATCGATCTTCCGAAATATACCCATTCCCGATTTGAAATACTTAAGCGGTATTTTTTTAATTAGGCCTCATGGAATTTTTTCCTTATTTTTCTCGTAATTAGAGGGGTCGATAAAACTACGAAAGTGCCCTTCAAAGTTCAATTAGAGGAAGTTTTAAAAAATCGATCTTCCGAAATATACCCATTCTCGATTTGAAATACTTAGGCGGTATTTTTTTAATCAGGCCTCATGGAATTTTTTCCTTATTTTTCTCGTAATTAGAGGGGTCGATAAAACTACGAAAGTGCCCTTCAAAGTTCAATTAGAGGAAGTTTTAAAAAATCGATCTTCCGAAATATACCCATTCTCGATTTGAAATACTTAGGCGGTATTTTTTTAATCAGGCCTCATGGAATTTTTTCCTTATTTTTCTCGTAATTAGAAGGGTCGATAAAACTACGAAAGTGCCCTTCAAAGTTCAATTAGAGGAAGTTTTAAAAAATCGATCTTCCGAAATATACCCATTCCCGATTTGAAATACTTAAGCGGTATTTTTTTAATTAGGCCTCATGGAATTTTTTCCTTATTTTTCTCGTAATTAGAAGGGTCGATAAAACTACGAAAGTGCCCTTCAAAGTTCAATTAGAGGAAGTTTTGAAAAATCGATTTTGCGAAACAGACCTATTCTCGATTTGAAATACTTAGGCGGTATTTTTTTAATCAGGCCTCATGGAATTTTTTCCTCATTTTTCTCGTAATTAGAGGGGTCGATAAAACTACGAAAGTGCCCTTCAAAGTTCAATTAGAGGAAGTTTTAAAAAATCGATCTTCCGAAATATACCCATTCCCGATTTGAAATACTTAAGCGGTATTTTTTTAATTAGGCCTCATGGAATTTTTTCCTTATTTTTCTCGTAATTAGAGGGGTCGATAAAACTACGAAAGTGCCCTTCAAAGTTCAATTAGAGGAAGTTTTAAAAAATCGATCTTCCGAAATATACCCATTCTCGATTTGAAATACTTAGGCGGTATTTTTTTAATCAGGCCTCATGGAATTTTTTCCTTATTTTTCTCGTAATTAGAGGGGTCGATAAAACTACGAAAGTGCCCTTCAAAGTTCAATTAGAGGAAGTTTTAAAAAATCGATCTTCCGAAATATACCCATTCTCGATTTGAAATACTTAGGCGGTATTTTTTTAATCAGGCCTCATGGAATTTTTTCCTTATTTTTCTCGTAATTAGAAGGGTCGATAAAACTACGAAAGTGCCCTTCAAAGTTCAATTAGAGGAAGTTTTAAAAAATCGATCTTCCGAAATATACCCATTCTCGATTTGAAATACTTAGGCGGTATTTTTTTAATCAGGCCTCATGGAATTTTTTCCTTATTTTTCTCGTAATTAGAGGGGTCGATAAAACTACGAAAGTGCCCTTCAAAGTTCAATTAGAGGAAGTTTTGAAAAATCGATTTTGCGAAACAGACCTATTCTCGATTTGAAATACTTAGGCGGTATTTTTTCAATTCGGCCTCATGGAATTTTTTCCTTATTTTTCTCGTAATTAGAAGGGTCGATAAAACTACAAAAGTGCCCTTCAAAGTTCAATTGGAGGAAGTTTTGAAAAATCGATTTTGCGAAACAGACCTATTCTCGATTTGAAATACTTAGGCGGTATTTTTTTAATCAGGCCTCATGGAATTTTTTCCTCATTTTTCTCGTAATTAGAGGGGTCGATAAAACTACGAAAGTGCCCTTCAAAGTTCAATTAGAGGAAGTTTTAAAAAATCGATCTTCCGAAATATACCCATTCCCGATTTGAAATACTTAGGCGGTATTTTTTTAATTAGGCCTTATGGAATTTTTTCCTTATTTTTCTCGTAATTAGAGGGGTCGATAAAACTACGAAAGTGCCCTTCAAAGTTCAATTAGAGGAAGTTTTGAAAAATCGATTTTGCGAAACAGACCTATTCTCGATTTGAAATACTTAGGCGGTATTTTTTCAATTCGGCCTCATGGAATTTTTTCCTTATTTTTCTCGTAATTAGAAGGGTCGATAAAACTACGAAAGTGCCCTTCAAAGTTCAATTGGAGGAAGTTTTGAAAAATCGATTTTGCGAAACAGACCTATTCTCGATTTGAAATACTTAGGCGGTATTTTTTTAATCAGGCCTCATGGAATTTTTTCCTCATTTTTCTCGTAATTAGAGGGGTCGATAAAACTACGAAAGTGCCCTTCAAAGTTCAATTAGAGGAAGTTTTGAAAAATCGATTTTGCGAAACAGACCTATTCTCGATTTGAAATACTTAGGCGGTATTTTTTCAATTCGGCCTCATGGAATTTTTTCCTTATTTTTCTCGTAATTAGAAGGGTCGATAAAACTACGAAAGTGCCCTTCAAAGTTCAATTGGAGGAAGTTTTGAAAAATCGATTTTGCGAAACAGACCTATTCTCGATTTGAAATACTTAGGCGGTATTTTTTTAATCAGGCCTCATGGAATTTTTTCCTCATTTTTCTCGTAATTAGAGGGGTCGATAAAACTACGAAAGTGCCCTTCAAAGTTCAATTAGAGGAAGTTTTAAAAAATCGATCTTCCGAAATATACCCATTCCCGATTTGAAATACTTAGGCGGTATTTTTTTAATTAGGCCTTATGGAATTTTTTCCTTATTTTTCTCGTAATTAGAGGGGTCGATAAAACTACGAAAGTGCCCTTCAAAGTTCAATTAGAGGAAGTTTTGAAAAATCGATTTTGCGAAACAGACCTATTCTCGATTTGAAATACTTAGGCGGTATTTTTTTAATCAGGCCTCATGGAATTTTTTCCTTATTTTTCTCGTAATTAGAGGGGTCGATAAAACTACGAAAGTGCCCTTCAAAGTTTAATTAGAGGAAGTTTTAAAAAATCGATCTTCCGAAATATACCCATTCTCGATTTGAAATACTTAGGCGGTATTTTTTTAATCAGGCCTCATGGAATTTTTTCCTCATTTTTCTCGTAATTAGAGGGGTCGATAAAACTACGAAAGTGCCCTTCAAAGTTCAATTAGAGGAAGTTTTAAAAAATCGATCTTCCGAAATATACCCATTCCCGATTTGAAATACTTAAGCGGTATTTTTTTAATTAGGCCTCATGGAATTTTTTCCTTATTTTTCTCGTAATTAGAGGGGTCGATAAAACTACGAAAGTGCCCTTCAAAGTTCAATTAGAGGAAGTTTTAAAAAATCGATCTTCCGAAATATACCCATTCCCGATTTGAAATACTTAAGCGGTATTTTTTTAATTAGGCCTTATGGAATTTTTTCCTCATTTTTCTCGTAATTAGAGGGGTCGATAAAACTACGAAAGTGCCCTTCAAAGTTCAATTAGAGGAAGTTTTAAAAAATCGATCTTCCGAAATATACACATTCCCGATTTGAAATACTTAAGCGGTATTTTTTTAATCAGGCCTCATGGAATTTTTTCCTCATTTTTCTCGTAATTAGAGGGGTCGATAAAACTACGAAAGTGCCCTTCAAAGTTCAATTAGAGGAAGTTTTAAAAAATCGATTTTGCGAAACAGACCTATTCTCGATTTGAAATACTTAGGCGGTATTTTTTTAATCAGGCCTCATGGAATTTTTTCCTCATTTTTCTCGTAATTAGAGGGGTCGATAAAACTACGAAAGTGCCCTTCAAAGTTCAATTAGAGGAAGTTTTAAAAAATCGATCTTCCGAAATATACCCATTCCCGATTTGAAATACTTAAGCGGTATTTTTTTAATTAGGCCTCATGGAATTTTTTCCTTATTTTTCTCGTAATTAGAGGGGTCGATAAAACTACGAAAGTGCCCTTCAAAGTTCAATTAGAGGAAGTTTTAAAAAATCGATCTTCCGAAATATACCCATTCTCGATTTGAAATACTTAGGCGGTATTTTTTTAATCAGGCCTCATGGAATTTTTTCCTTATTTTTCTCGTAATTAGAGGGGTCGATAAAACTACGAAAGTGCCCTTCAAAGTTCAATTAGAGGAAGTTTTAAAAAATCGATCTTCCGAAATATACCCATTCTCGATTTGAAATACTTAGGCGGTATTTTTTTAATCAGGCCTCATGGAATTTTTTCCTTATTTTTCTCGTAATTAGAAGGGTCGATAAAACTACGAAAGTGCCCTTCAAAGTTCAATTAGAGGAAGTTTTAAAAAATCGATCTTCCGAAATATACCCATTCCCGATTTGAAATACTTAAGCGGTATTTTTTTAATTAGGCCTCATGGAATTTTTTCCTTATTTTTCTCGTAATTAGAAGGGTCGATAAAACTACGAAAGTGCCCTTCAAAGTTCAATTAGAGGAAGTTTTGAAAAATCGATTTTGCGAAACAGACCTATTCTCGATTTGAAATACTTAGGCGGTATTTTTTTAATCAGGCCTCATGGAATTTTTTCCTCATTTTTCTCGTAATTAGAGGGGTCGATAAAACTACGAAAGTGCCCTTCAAAGTTCAATTAGAGGAAGTTTTAAAAAATCGATCTTCCGAAATATACCCATTCCCGATTTGAAATACTTAAGCGGTATTTTTTTAATTAGGCCTCATGGAATTTTTTCCTTATTTTTCTCGTAATTAGAGGGGTCGATAAAACTACGAAAGTGCCCTTCAAAGTTCAATTAGAGGAAGTTTTAAAAAATCGATCTTCCGAAATATACCCATTCTCGATTTGAAATACTTAGGCGGTATTTTTTTAATCAGGCCTCATGGAATTTTTTCCTTATTTTTCTCGTAATTAGAGGGGTCGATAAAACTACGAAAGTGCCCTTCAAAGTTCAATTAGAGGAAGTTTTAAAAAATCGATCTTCCGAAATATACCCATTCTCGATTTGAAATACTTAGGCGGTATTTTTTTAATCAGGCCTCATGGAATTTTTTCCTTATTTTTCTCGTAATTAGAAGGGTCGATAAAACTACGAAAGTGCCCTTCAAAGTTCAATTAGAGGAAGTTTTAAAAAATCGATCTTCCGAAATATACCCATTCTCGATTTGAAATACTTAGGCGGTATTTTTTTAATCAGGCCTCATGGAATTTTTTCCTTATTTTTCTCGTAATTAGAGGGGTCGATAAAACTACGAAAGTGCCCTTCAAAGTTCAATTAGAGGAAGTTTTGAAAAATCGATTTTGCGAAACAGACCTATTCTCGATTTGAAATACTTAGGCGGTATTTTTTCAATTCGGCCTCATGGAATTTTTTCCTTATTTTTCTCGTAATTAGAAGGGTCGATAAAACTACAAAAGTGCCCTTCAAAGTTCAATTGGAGGAAGTTTTGAAAAATCGATTTTGCGAAACAGACCTATTCTCGATTTGAAATACTTAGGCGGTATTTTTTTAATCAGGCCTCATGGAATTTTTTCCTCATTTTTCTCGTAATTAGAGGGGTCGATAAAACTACGAAAGTGCCCTTCAAAGTTCAATTAGAGGAAGTTTTAAAAAATCGATCTTCCGAAATATACCCATTCCCGATTTGAAATACTTAGGCGGTATTTTTTTAATTAGGCCTTATGGAATTTTTTCCTTATTTTTCTCGTAATTAGAGGGGTCGATAAAACTACGAAAGTGCCCTTCAAAGTTCAATTAGAGGAAGTTTTGAAAAATCGATTTTGCGAAACAGACCTATTCTCGATTTGAAATACTTAGGCGGTATTTTTTCAATTCGGCCTCATGGAATTTTTTCCTTATTTTTCTCGTAATTAGAAGGGTCGATAAAACTACGAAAGTGCCCTTCAAAGTTCAATTGGAGGAAGTTTTGAAAAATCGATTTTGCGAAACAGACCTATTCTCGATTTGAAATACTTAGGCGGTATTTTTTTAATCAGGCCTCATGGAATTTTTTCCTCATTTTTCTCGTAATTAGAGGGGTCGATAAAACTACGAAAGTGCCCTTCAAAGTTCAATTAGAGGAAGTTTTGAAAAATCGATTTTGCGAAACAGACCTATTCTCGATTTGAAATACTTAGGCGGTATTTTTTCAATTCGGCCTCATGGAATTTTTTCCTTATTTTTCTCGTAATTAGAAGGGTCGATAAAACTACGAAAGTGCCCTTCAAAGTTCAATTGGAGGAAGTTTTGAAAAATCGATTTTGCGAAACAGACCTATTCTCGATTTGAAATACTTAGGCGGTATTTTTTTAATCAGGCCTCATGGAATTTTTTCCTCATTTTTCTCGTAATTAGAGGGGTCGATAAAACTACGAAAGTGCCCTTCAAAGTTCAATTAGAGGAAGTTTTAAAAAATCGATCTTCCGAAATATACCCATTCCCGATTTGAAATACTTAGGCGGTATTTTTTTAATTAGGCCTTATGGAATTTTTTCCTTATTTTTCTCGTAATTAGAGGGGTCGATAAAACTACGAAAGTGCCCTTCAAAGTTCAATTAGAGGAAGTTTTGAAAAATCGATTTTGCGAAACAGACCTATTCTCGATTTGAAATACTTAGGCGGTATTTTTTCAATTCGGCCTCATGGAATTTTTTCCTTATTTTTCTCGTAATTAGAAGGGTCGATAAAACTACGAAAGTGCCCTTCAAAGTTCAATTGGAGGAAGTTTTGAAAAATCGATTTTGCGAAACAGACCTATTCTCGATTTGAAATACTTAGGCGGTATTTTTTTAATCAGGCCTCATGGAATTTTTTCCTCATTTTTCTCGTAATTAGAGGGGTCGATAAAACTACGAAAGTGCCCTTCAAAGTTCAATTAGAGGAAGTTTTAAAAAATCGATCTTCCGAAATATACACATTCCCGATTTGAAATACTTAAGCGGTATTTTTTTAATTAGGCCTCATGGAATTTTTTCCTTATTTTTCTCGTAATTAGAGGGGTCGATAAAACTACGAAAGTGCCCTTCAAAGTTCAATTAGAGGAAGTTTTAAAAAATCGATCTTCCGAAATATACCCATTCCCGATTTGAAATACTTAAGCGGTATTTTTTTAATTAGGCCTTATGGAATTTTTTCCTCATTTTTCTCGTAATTAGAGGGGTCGATAAAACTACGAAAGTGCCCTTCAAAGTTCAATTAGAGGAAGTTTTAAAAAATCGATCTTCCGAAATATACCCATTCCCGATTTGAAATACTTAAGCGGTATTTTTTTAATTAGGCCTCTTGGAATTTTTTCCTTATTTTTCTCGTAATTAGAGGGGTCGATAAAACTACGAAAGTGCCCTTCAAAGTTCAATTAGAGGAAGTTTTAAAAAATCGATCTTCCGAAATATACCCATTCCCGATTTGAAATACTTAAGCGGTATTTTTTTAATCAGGCCTCATGGAATTTTTTCCTTATTTTTCTCGTAATTAGAGGGGTCGATAAAACTACGAAAGTGCCCTTCAAAGTTCAATTAGAGGAAGTTTTGAAAAATCGATTTTGCGAAACAGACCTATTCTCGATTTGAAATACTTAGGCGGTATTTTTTCAATTCGGCCTCATGGAATTTTTTCCTTATTTTTCTCGTAATTAGAAGGGTCGATAAAACTACGAAAGTGCCCTTCAAAGTTCAATTGGAGGAAGTTTTGAAAAATCGATTTTGCGAAACAGACCTATTCTCGATTTGAAATACTTAGGCGGTATTTTTTTAATCAGGCCTCATGGAATTTTTTCCTCATTTTTCTCGTAATTAGAGGGGTCGATAAAACTACGAAAGTGCCCTTCAAAGTTCAATTAGAGGAAGTTTTAAAAAATCGATCTTCCGAAATATACACATTCCCGATTTGAAATACTTAAGCGGTATTTTTTTAATTAGGCCTCATGGAATTTTTTCCTTATTTTTCTCGTAATTAGAGGGGTCGATAAAACTACGAAAGTGCCCTTCAAAGTTCAATTAGAGGAAGTTTTAAAAAATCGATCTTCCGAAATATACCCATTCCCGATTTGAAATACTTAAGCGGTATTTTTTTAATTAGGCCTCATGGAATTTTTTCCTTATTTTTCTCGTAATTAGAGGGGTCGATAAAACTACGAAAGTGCCCTTCAAAGTTCAATTAGAGGAAGTTTTAAAAAATCGATCTTCCGAAATATACCCATTCCCGATTTGAAATACTTAAGCGGTATTTTTTTAATTAGGCCTTATGGAATTTTTTCCTCATTTTTCTCGTAATTAGAGGGGTCGATAAAACTACGAAAGTGCCCTTCAAAGTTCAATTAGAGGAAGTTTTAAAAAATCGATCTTCCGAAATATACCCATTCCCGATTTGAAATACTTAGGCGGTATTTTTTTAATTAGGCCTCATGGAATTTTTTCCTTATTTTTCTCGTAATTAGAGGGGTCGATAAAACTACGAAAGTGCCCTTCAAAGTTTAATTAGAGGAAGTTTTAAAAAATCGATCTTCCGAAATATACCCATTCTCGATTTGAAATACTTAGGCGGTATTTTTTTAATCAGGCCTCATGGAATTTTTTCCTCATTTTTCTCGTAATTAGAGGGGTCGATAAAACTACGAAAGTGCCCTTCAAAGTTCAATTAGAGGAAGTTTTAAAAAATCGATCTTCCGAAATATACCCATTCCCGATTTGAAATACTTAAGCGGTATTTTTTTAATTAGGCCTCATGGAATTTTTTCCTTATTTTTCTCGTAATTAGAGGGGTCGATAAAACTACGAAAGTGCCCTTCAAAGTTCAATTAGAGGAAGTTTTAAAAAATCGATCTTCCGAAATATACCCATTCCCGATTTGAAATACTTAAGCGGTATTTTTTTAATTAGGCCTTATGGAATTTTTTCCTCATTTTTCTCGTAATTAGAGGGGTCGATAAAACTACGAAAGTGCCCTTCAAAGTTCAATTAGAGGAAGTTTTAAAAAATCGATCTTCCGAAATATACCCATTCCCGATTTGAAATACTTAGGCGGTATTTTTTTAATTAGGCCTCATGGAATTTTTTCCTTATTTTTCTCGTAATTAGAGGGGTCGATAAAACTACGAAAGTGCCCTTCAAAGTTTAATTAGAGGAAGTTTTAAAAAATCGATCTTCCGAAATATACCCATTCTCGATTTGAAATACTTAGGCGGTATTTTTTCAATTCGGCCTCATGGAATTTTTTCCTTATTTTTCTCGTAATTAGAAGGGTCGATAAAACTACGAAAGTGCCCTTCAAAGTTCAATTGGAGGAAGTTTTGAAAAATCGATTTTGCGAAACAGACCTATTCTCGATTTGAAATACTTAGGCGGTATTTTTTTAATCAGGCCTCATGGAATTTTTTCCTTATTTTTCTCGTAATTAGAGGGGTCGATAAAACTACGAAAGTGCCCTTCAAAGTTTAATTAGAGGAAGTTTTAAAAAATCGATCTTCCGAAATATACCCATTCTCGATTTGAAATACTTAGGCGGTATTTTTTTAATCAGGCCTCATGGAATTTTTTCCTCATTTTTCTCGTAATTAGAGGGGTCGATAAAACTACGAAAGTGCCCTTCAAAGTTCAATTAGAGGAAGTTTTAAAAAATCGATCTTCCGAAATATACCCATTCCCGATTTGAAATACTTAAGCGGTATTTTTTTAATTAGGCCTCATGGAATTTTTTCCTTATTTTTCTCGTAATTAGAGGGGTCGATAAAACTACGAAAGTGCCCTTCAAAGTTCAATTAGAGGAAGTTTTAAAAAATCGATCTTCCGAAATATACCCATTCCCGATTTGAAATACTTAAGCGGTATTTTTTTAATTAGGCCTTATGGAATTTTTTCCTCATTTTTCTCGTAATTAGAGGGGTCGATAAAACTACGAAAGTGCCCTTCAAAGTTCAATTAGAGGAAGTTTTAAAAAATCGATCTTCCGAAATATACACATTCCCGATTTGAAATACTTAAGCGGTATTTTTTTAATCAGGCCTCATGGAATTTTTTCCTCATTTTTCTCGTAATTAGAGGGGTCGATAAAACTACGAAAGTGCCCTTCAAAGTTCAATTAGAGGAAGTTTTAAAAAATCGATCTTCCGAAATATACACATTCCCGATTTGAAATACTTAAGCGGTATTTTTTTAATTAGGCCTCATGGAATTTTTTCCTTATTTTTCTCGTAATTAGAGGGGTCGATAAAACTACGAAAGTGCCCTTCAAAGTTTAATTAGAGGAAGTTTTAAAAAATCGATCTTCCGAAATATACCCATTCTCGATTTGAAATACTTAGGCGGTATTTTTTTAATCAGGCCTCATGGAATTTTTTCCTCATTTTTCTCGTAATTAGAGGGGTCGATAAAACTACGAAAGTGCCCTTCAAAGTTCAATTAGAGGAAGTTTTAAAAAATCGATCTTCCGAAATATACACATTCCCGATTTGAAATACTTAAGCGGTATTTTTTTAATTAGGCCTCATGGAATTTTTTCCTTATTTTTCTCGTAATTAGAGGGGTCGATAAAACTACGAAAGTGCCCTTCAAAGTTTAATTAGAGGAAGTTTTAAAAAATCGATCTTCCGAACTATACCCATTCCCGATTTGAAATACTTAGGCGGTATTTTTTTAATTAGGCCTCATGGAATTTTTTCCTTATTTTTCTCGTAATTAGAGGGGTCGATAAAACTACGAAAGTGCCCTTCAAAGTTCAATTAGAGGAAGTTTTAAAAAATCGATCTTCCGAAATATACCCATTCCCGATTTGAAATACTTAAGCGGTATTTTTTTAATTAGGCCTTATGGAATTTTTTCCTCATTTTTCTCGTAATTAGAGGGGTCGATAAAACTACGAAAGTGCCCTTCAAAGTTCAATTAGAGGAAGTTTTAAAAAATCGATCTTCCGAAATATACCCATTCCCGATTTGAAATACTTAGGCGGTATTTTTTTAATTAGGCCTCATGGAATTTTTTCCTTATTTTTCTCGTAATTAGAGGGGTCGATAAAACTACGAAAGTGCCCTTCAAAGTTTAATTAGAGGAAGTTTTAAAAAATCGATCTTCCGAAATATACCCATTCTCGATTTGAAATACTTAGGCGGTATTTTTTCAATTCGGCCTCATGGAATTTTTTCCTTATTTTTCTCGTAATTAGAAGGGTCGATAAAACTACGAAAGTGCCCTTCAAAGTTCAATTGGAGGAAGTTTTGAAAAATCGATTTTGCGAAACAGACCTATTCTCGATTTGAAATACTTAGGCGGTATTTTTTTAATCAGGCCTCATGGAATTTTTTCCTTATTTTTCTCGTAATTAGAGGGGTCGATAAAACTACGAAAGTGCCCTTCAAAGTTTAATTAGAGGAAGTTTTAAAAAATCGATCTTCCGAAATATACCCATTCTCGATTTGAAATACTTAGGCGGTATTTTTTTAATCAGGCCTCATGGAATTTTTTCCTCATTTTTCTCGTAATTAGAGGGGTCGATAAAACTACGAAAGTGCCCTTCAAAGTTCAATTAGAGGAAGTTTTAAAAAATCGATCTTCCGAAATATACCCATTCCCGATTTGAAATACTTAAGCGGTATTTTTTTAATTAGGCCTCATGGAATTTTTTCCTTATTTTTCTCGTAATTAGAGGGGTCGATAAAACTACGAAAGTGCCCTTCAAAGTTCAATTAGAGGAAGTTTTAAAAAATCGATCTTCCGAAATATACCCATTCCCGATTTGAAATACTTAAGCGGTATTTTTTTAATTAGGCCTTATGGAATTTTTTCCTCATTTTTCTCGTAATTAGAGGGGTCGATAAAACTACGAAAGTGCCCTTCAAAGTTCAATTAGAGGAAGTTTTAAAAAATCGATCTTCCGAAATATACACATTCCCGATTTGAAATACTTAAGCGGTATTTTTTTAATCAGGCCTCATGGAATTTTTTCCTCATTTTTCTCGTAATTAGAGGGGTCGATAAAACTACGAAAGTGCCCTTCAAAGTTCAATTAGAGGAAGTTTTAAAAAATCGATCTTCCGAAATATACACATTCCCGATTTGAAATACTTAAGCGGTATTTTTTTAATTAGGCCTCATGGAATTTTTTCCTTATTTTTCTCGTAATTAGAGGGGTCGATAAAACTACGAAAGTGCCCTTCAAAGTTTAATTAGAGGAAGTTTTAAAAAATCGATCTTCCGAAATATACCCATTCTCGATTTGAAATACTTAGGCGGTATTTTTTTAATCAGGCCTCATGGAATTTTTTCCTCATTTTTCTCGTAATTAGAGGGGTCGATAAAACTACGAAAGTGCCCTTCAAAGTTCAATTAGAGGAAGTTTTAAAAAATCGATCTTCCGAAATATACACATTCCCGATTTGAAATACTTAAGCGGTATTTTTTTAATTAGGCCTCATGGAATTTTTTCCTTATTTTTCTCGTAATTAGAGGGGTCGATAAAACTACGAAAGTGCCCTTCAAAGTTTAATTAGAGGAAGTTTTAAAAAATCGATCTTCCGAACTATACCCATTCCCGATTTGAAATACTTAGGCGGTATTTTTTTAATTAGGGCTCATGGAATTTTTTCCTTATTTTTCTCGTAATTAGAGGGGTCGATAAAACTACGAAAGTGCCCTTCAAAGTTCAATTGGAGGAAGTTTTGAAAAATCGATTTTGCGAAACAGACCTATTCTCGATTTGAAATACTTAGGCGGTATTTTTTTAATCAGGCCTCATGGAATTTTTTCCTCATTTTTCTCGTAATTAGAGGGGTCGATAAAACTACGAAAGTGCCCTTCAAAGTTCAATTAGAGGAAGTTTTAAAAAATCGATCTTCCGAAATATACACATTCCCGATTTGAAATACTTAAGCGGTATTTTTTTAATTAGGCCTCATGGAATTTTTTCCTTATTTTTCTCGTAATTAGAGGGGTCGATAAAACTACGAAAGTGCCCTTCAAAGTTTAATTAGAGGAAGTTTTAAAAAATCGATCTTCCGAAATATACCCATTCCCGATTTGAAATACTTAGGCGGTATTTTTTTAATTAGGGCTCATGGAATTTTTTCCTTATTTTTCTCGTAATTAGAGGGGTCGATAAAACTACGAAAGTGCCCTTCAAAGTTCAATTAGAGGAAGTTTTAAAAAATCGTTCTTTCGAAATATACCCATTCCCGATTTGAAATACTTAGGCGGTATTTTTTTAATTAGGCCTCATGGAATTTTTTCCTTATTTTTCTCGTAATTGGAAGGGTCGATAAAACTACGAAAGTGCCCTTCAAAGTTCAATTAGAGGAAGTTTTGAAAAATCGATTTTCCGAAATAGACCCATTCTCGATTTGATATACTTAGGCGGTATTTTTTCAATATTTGTATTAATTGTATTTGTATTAATTGGTATTACAAAGTACCAAAATATTTATCTTTTAAAAAATTATAGAGATATGGGCTAGCGTCATGTTAAAGCTGAACCATACTTGCGCTAAAATTCTGAATACGAGAGATTTGGAAAATATAAGGAAATAATCATCTTGAATTAATTATAGTTTGAACCATAAAAAAATTAATTCATACCTTTTTTAAATAATTACTGAGCTGTGGGCTACCATGCGCCACACCCATGCATTAAAACATTAATACGAGAAATTTCGCAACAAAGAAGTAATAGCAATTTTTGTAAATTACTAATAAGTATCAGAAATAAAAAATTTATTACGCAGTTTATACCTCATATGGGTAGGGAATGTCAGTCTACACCTGTGTAATTTTTTTAAAGGTGTAATTAATTTTTTATTTGTGATACTTTATATTTGATGCATTCAAAATTAGCTCGTATTTTTAAATTTTTCATGTTAAATGGTTTAGCACAGGTGTGGCACTGCCTTAACATAACCCTACCCCACACCCCTGTAATTCCTTAAAAGAAAAGGTGAAATATTTTTTTTATTCCTACTACTGTGTAATTTGTTACATCTACATCTAATGTCTTTCGATGCAACATTTAATATAAGCGTTATTGTCGAACACCAAAACTATCGTTTCGATATTAGATTGAATAATGGAATCAAAAAATATCTTGCATGAGTTTTAAAATGGTCACATTACATTAATAGACTTCTCCGACATGAATAATCGAAACTGGCGTAAAATCGCTCAAAATCACGTCCAATAAATTATGAATATGTGTAACATGTTTTGGGTACGTACTCATTTCCTGGATGGCGCAGGGCCAATATTGCGCATGGATGCCAATTTCTGCCAGTATAATAACGTTTAGTCTATTATGCGAGACAAGAAGAATAAAAATAATCCTTCGAACAATTACGTAAAATTTTTAAAAATACAGTGCAATTCATAATATACAGGGTGACCTGTACCGACCGGAAAATAAGAAATACCACCAAAGAAATCAAAATTAATCGCAGTTTCGTCGTATCAACGATTGAGAATAATCTTACCTAGGGCTTAATGACATATCGGTTTCCTCCTGCAATTCGGAAAATTTAATTGCAACTAAGTTGTGAAAAGTCGAAGTGTTTTCAACAATTTGGATGAAATTTTTATCTTTACGCACAGATTGCTTTGATCGATACATTTTGGCACATTTGACGTTCGTTGTGATAATTAATTAAGTAATAATTAGCGTCCATTCATAAATATCATATTGAGGACAATAGATTACGATTAGTATGCAGCAATTAGTTTCATCACTGATTTTTAACAACACATTTATTTAAGAAATGATCACATCGATAAAACAAGCCCTTAAATACCTGTATTTTGATCACCTATTATGTTACATGGGTTTTATGAGATAAGCAGAGTATACGTAAGTCATTGATCAGAGGAACTGATATGATTGGCGTCGTCAGTCCAAAGAATCAAATACGTTATTCACGAGCAAAAGGTAATTAGTATAAGAAACGTTTTTCTGAATTTCACTGAATTTGTATGGCCTATAATTCACACGATTTTTCCTCAAAGGTTTTGCTGAAAAAATTGAGTTTTTTAAGGTTTTCTAACCATTTAAAGTGCAATGAAAACGGAGACGAAAATTTCCTCAGAAAATATGTATTTTACCCTCCATGTGCCAACACGACCTCAATTTTTTCAAACTATTGTAGGTAGTGAAACAAGATCAAAAATATTAAAAACTGTTTTCAACAGTTTTCCCATTCTGTTGCGAGTAATGTCACCCCTAAACAATAGCTACATTATTAAAATAGGAAACCTTTGCCTCAGCAATATGTAATCATATAAATAGAAGCCAAGTGTTAGTAGAGGCAGTTGAGCCTAGACCATTGTATAGTCGAGTCGTAATATCGTAGTTGAGTAGAATCACAACGTATATTGTATTTAATAAGTTTATTTTAATAAAAAAGTTTTTAAAAACACCTCTCGGTCCTCGACGGACGTAATTGGCGCAGTCAGTCCTACTGAGTCTCAGTACAATATACGTTGTGATTCTACTCAACTACGATATTACGACTCGACTATACAATGGTCTAGGCTCAACTGCCTCTACTAACACTTGGCTTCTATTTATATGATTACATATTGCTGAGGCAAAGGTTTCCTATTTTAATAATGTAGCTATTGTTTAGGGGTGACATTACTTGCGACAAAGAAAGCGTTGCTAGTGACCCCAAATATCAGAATTTTAATATCCTTTGACATTAAAATGGGTAAAAACAGTTACTTTTTCTTTTGCATCCTATTTCTCTCGTTAGATATTTATTAAACTTAATTATGAAACTTTTACCTTAAAACAACCTATATACTTTTGAATATATTTGGGACCAAAGGGAGTAGCCAAAAGTGTCAAAAATTCACATCCTTGATTGTGTGGCCATTAAAAGGGTCAATGCAAAATCAATGGCAAAAGTTCAAGCACAAATAAATTGATGAGAGTTGGATGCACGAATATGAGAATTGAATGAAAGTACAAATAAGTTAAGAAATTTCCTAAAAAAAATATTTTTCTAATATATTTTGTGAGGTGCAATGTTATAATGCAATTGGATGTACTTGGTAGATTCATACTCCCATCTTCATTTAAAGTCTAACAAATAAGTGAATCCCTTGAATGTAGCCAGCGTGATTAATAACGACAGATTTAAGTAACATTCATATTATTAACATATCGTTTGAAACGAGGATTTCTTAAATCACTTGACGGACCATGCACTAAATCAATCCTCGACGCATCTACAATTTTATAAATTTGACGTTAAAATTATCCAAAAATAATAAATTGAAAATTTCTCATTTTACTTGAAACGATGTGCGTTATAATAAAAATACAAATGATATTATATAAGCACATGAAGACGAAGAAGTTAAAAAAAGCCGACACTAATGGCAAGAAGTGGCAGAATAGATGAAAACGCCTGACTTATCCTTCGCTTTTATATCAAATACTTGCATCATTGCAACTTCCAGCATGTCAAATATGCAAAGTGTAAATGACGCACCAATTGTTTTAATGATTTACACAAACCGCGCGTGATTTCTTCATAAACACGTTGTATGTCGAAAATACAACCAACCTTGCACATAATTATCTCTGATATAAGGTTTGTTCCAACACCCCATGAAAACCATTACACGACGACCATTTCCAGTAAAATTAGCACATTATTTAATCAATGTTTAAATGATTGGAGAAATATGGTCGACTGTAAATAACCGATCTGTAACGAAGTATTGGAACGTACGTATAATTGTGCATCAGTTATCATCGACCTATTGTGGTTTTAGATACTACAATAAGGAAATAAATGTAAAAGTGGAATTATGGAGTTTGTGGTGTATTTGTGTAATTTTGTCATCAATGCAAGTTTAGATATTAAAAATAAAGACATAAGATAACAAATAATAAATTAAATTAATAAAATAAAATAAAATAATAATGATAATAATAATAATAATAAAATAATAATAATTATTAAATTATTAAATAATAATAAAATAAAATAAATTAATAAAAATTATAAGATAACAAATAATAAAGATATAAGATAACAAAATGATTTTTGATATCAAAACATTTTTTTAAGAAAGTTTATAAAACGATATTTTGTATGCATTGCATGTCATTTAGTTTAATATAATAAAAACTAACTAAAATCGTTCAGAAAACTTATATTATGAAGATGTCACGAAATCCCCAACGGCTCTTGGTATATGAATGAATTTCAAGAAATAGATGGTTACTATCCGACGTATAAAAATTAAAGTTTACGATTTCGCATTTCTCAGAAAATGGCGATATTTCTATAACTGTTGGAGTCAGCGAACTGAAACTCGGCCACTGAATTAAGAAAATATCTTGATCTACCCTGTAATTTTTTCTGACGCAATTATAACATTCAACATCTGTCCCCCAATTAATCCCTTACAATTTTTTAAAAAGAGGGGTTAATTAAATTTTCGAACCATTGATGAAACGGGGAAATTTCTCGATACCAACAGAGAAAAAGCTTTACAGTAGAGGCATTTGTTTTACGAGATATATAATACTGTAATTTAATTTTCCACGATTTTTCTAAACATCCCGAAATTTCGAAAATGCTTAGAGACAGCGAACCGAAACTCGTTCACAGAACTAAGAAACATGTCTTTGAACTAGAGTTAATTTTTAACTCGCCCCAAAGGGATGAAACAATTTTTTCAAATATTTGCAATATTTTGAAAACTTGTAAGTTGAATTTCAAGCAGCAAGCAAATCATTTCCCGTTTTAAACAGTAGAAAAATTTGACCAAAAAGACGTTTACCTTCAGACATGTAAAGTATTGAAATTTAGTTTTTTCTTTTCTTTTTTCAAAAAAATTAATCAAATTTTGGTGACCGCTTATTTTCAAAAATATTTACTGAAATTTTATTATACTCTTTCCCAAAAAATAATAATATTTCCTAAATGGTTTAACTGAAACATGGCTACAGAATAAACATCGACATATCCTGCGGGTTCTTTAGCAAAATTCGAAAATTTAAATTTGGCCTTGAAAAAAGGAAGGTAAAAAAGAATGAAGATGAGCGAAAAATGGGTTTTTAAAAAAGATGAGCGAAAAATGGATTTTTAAAATTCTAATTGTAAAAAGTGGGATGATTTCCTCATTTCCCCAACAAAGAAAGAATTTCATGAAAAAGGCGTTTATGAAGTATACAGATTCCTGTCTTTTTTGTCAGTCACAATATTTCCAAAACTGTTGAAGTCAGCCAACTGAAACACGGCTACAGAACTAAAACGAACACTCTTGAACACTGCGAATTTCATCGCAAAATGAGAATTTAAATTTTTACAGAAAGAAGGCGTCCTTATTTAAAATAAAATAATGAGGTTTTTTCCAGCATTTCCTTCTGGCACATAATCAGTGAGAAAATTACCTTGATGCAGGCTAATAGCCAGAAACTATTATTATTTTTGAAGTATATACATGAATGCATACATAAATAAATGCATATATGTACACCTATTATACATTTTTTATAATATTACTGTTATACTTGACCAACCAGTGATCCCGTAAGGTTAGTTATGAGCAATGTTGTATATATATGATTCTCTAGCACAGGTTAATAGAAAATATTATCTTTATTTCCACGAGTTCTACACAGGTTATAAATTTTTCTGAAAGCGTCATCTTCCAATTGATTCTTTTTCTTCCGATTACAAAAATCGTCGAATTACCCGTACACGTTTATTTTAAAAACGCGGATTCTTATTGACTTACAAAACAAGGAAAATATTAATGAAACCGTCGTCGACTATAAACTGTTCAACAATATAGTTACATTTACGATATATTTTCTCTCATTTTTCGTATCTATGATATATCCGTTCCGTTCCGTCTCTCGTATCGTCCGCTAATTGCTCCGTTGATTAACGGTATGTTGATATAAATAGAGAAGCGTCAAAAAACGTCACGTCTCTATTTCTCCTCCTCTGTATTAATTCGACCCGGCGGTGGTCCTCCTTGGCTGAATTTATGTTTCCTGTTTTCTGGATGTTAACCCAGTTTAAAAAAATCGGTGCATTTCAAAGGGGTAATCGAGTGCCGTTAAATTATTGACAAGGTACGCTTTTAACGTTCTATAAACGGAAAGTTGTAAATAAAACGTTTTATGCGTAAGTAAACTTGTTTGTGAGATATTTCTTTACGTTCTGAAAACTGAGATTTAAGAGTCGATTTCCTTTTTTCTTTTCGGAACTCATGAAGGAACGGCAGACTCGTGGGTTGAGTTTACGGGAAATATGGTCCATATTACCTTGCCAGAGCCGAAGTTTAAAATTTGCTGGTGCTTTCAAAAAACGTTTGTTCAATATAATTTATTAACTCGTGCTGTTGTTATACATGACACGATCAGATTTATTTATATTCCCACACATTTACAGGCTCTTAATAAATACACTTTGAGCTGTATAACATTTCGTAATTTTGTTTGTCCATAGGTCACATTTTTCTGAACTCATATTCAATTGACATTTTCTGATGTAGGGATGTTGAAAATCTGATCAACATTTTTTCCTCATCAAATTTTGTTCAGATGCATTTAGAGCCAAAATTTTCGAATTATGTTAAAACAATAATCCTCTCAATGTTCTATAAATAGGTAGTTGTAAATATCATTGTGTCTCGTTAAATTTTAAATTATTGTTTTACATACCGTGTAACACTAGTTTGCGGCTTGACACCCGATTTACTACCACCACAACTACACAGGAAATATTTTATGGGACTTTTGAATCTATCACGACACTTTCGCTTATATGCAAGTAAGATATACAGTATGAAAACCATGAAAAACATTTCGACATTTATTTTAACACAGTATGCAGAGTTTCTGTATTGGTAAAATGTATAAAGTAATTTAGAATGTATAAAGTTTTTGTGCTTTTGGCGAAAGGGCACTCCATGGAGGAGCACCGCCAAAGTAATTGAACGATTTAGAAAATAACGAACAATTTTATCACTACAATTTTGTGCCCGGTTTTTGAAAACGTAGAGATCGAACCAATAAGGTTATTCTAGTATAGAATGTTATATCGCCAAAGTTGCCTTATCATCTATTTTACAAGGTTCAAGTAAATTTAAAATTTCTTCATTCTCTGAATACCACAGAAAATATTTCGATGTTCTAATTGGTCTCTAGCGTCTCAAGCGGTCTCTCTTAAAAACCACTTTAGAGGGTCCATTAGAATTTTGTCCAAATTAATTCTTTTTAAATTTCAAATACTATAACAGATACAAAATAATGATTTCAAGTTTCCGGTTCCAGGTATTATTCCAAATGATTCAATTGCAATTCTAAACTTCAAGAATCTAGGAGGAAAAATCCAAAGGTTTTCTGGAACATTTAACATTCAAAATACCTCCAAAGGAAGGTTTATGAAAGTTCCATACAGTTGCATTATATTTTTAAACGCTAGAATAAATGTAAAATAAAGGTTTATAACATTTTTTCAAAATGTTAAACTACTTAAAGTGTGTAAAAATCTAATCTAGAAATTTTATATAATTTATAAATGGTTGGATCCTGCCATGACTCCAGAGGAATTTTTCGTATTTAGAAATTTTATGCCTGGAATTTTCGTAAATGGTCTCATGGTGGCTCTAAAAACTTCCTCGTTATAATTTCAAACAATAGAAAGCCTGAATCACGATAAAGGGACAGTATAAAGGTTCGTTTAGAACACTGGAGCGCCAGAAAAGGTTTAACATTGAATCTAGTAGATTTACGGAAATTTCAATCATTTCAGTTTTAATTATAAGCGGTAGAAAACTCCAAGAAGCTAAAAAGGAGATTCAGAGGTCCTTCTCAAATCTCCAGCTTCGACAATTATCTCCAAACGAAAGCTAGAGTACTAACGAAAAGTTCAAAAAATTTGATTTCAAATATTAACGTTAAACTGGATCTACAGTAATAATTTCCAGAATTCTAAATGATCGGAAGTGTCTTAAAATCAAATCTAGAACGTTTATGCAAGTTTTAAATTCTTATTCTCAAATCCTTTGATTTCTCTAGGACTCCGGACTCTAGGAATCAGGACGAAAATCCTGATTTTCTTTAATGGTCTTACACTGATTCTAATGGCTTTCTTTTTATAGTTTTAAACAACAGGAAGTTTAAATCACGCTAAAGAAAAATTCTTAATATTTCTTCAGAATATGGGAACGCAAAGAAGGGTTTAACATTGAATTGATAAGATTTACAGAAATCGAAAATATGTTCCAGCTGTGTCGAAGTTTGGCAGCGACTTCCGTCGCACCATGTTAGTGAGTAGGGGTACCTCGTGATGAATACGAGAAACTTTTAATTTATCTTACTTTCCGATGACCACAGAAAAAATTAAATTTTTCTAAATGATCCTAAGTACGTTCTAAAAGCATTCCCGTCATCATTTTAAAGATAAGAGAGTCTGAATCATTATGAATAGCTCTAAAAGTTCCTTTAGGGGTGTTGATTCCCAGAAGGGGCTAAGAATTTCATCTAAAAAGTTTATGGCGATTTCAAACGGTTTAATTTTAAATCTAAACGTTAGAAAACTGCAAAGAACATAGAAGGAAGCTCTCAGAGGTTGCATTGAAACCTTTACAATTTAATTTTAACCTGTAGAACAAATTCCACTGGTTCTTCTAGGAACTCAAATGATCAAATTTGAAAGATTTGTAGAAGTTTCAGATTTTCGAAGACCATGGAAAAAAATCTAAATTATTCTATACTGTGTCAAGTGCAGTCAAAAAGCAATTTGGCTTTGACTTCAAATAATGTAATGTCTGAATCTTACGGGAGAAAGATTGTAGTAGTTTCTTAGTACCTACCCTCTAGCACCATATACTTTGAGGCCCAAAGGTAACCACGAGGGAGTATAATTCTGCGACAGACTAAACATTCCTATAACTTAACTAAACCTAGAAATAACCTGAATAGGATATTTCTAAGAAGCATCTGTTAGTGTAAAATACTTGCAAAACGTTGAATATGTGCATTATAAGGTATGTATAGCGCAAAATAGGTACCTACTGTTATTATCAATTTTACCAAGTATACGAAATACGCAACATAAAACGTTTTTGTAGTTACAAAAGGGTGATGTAAGGAAAGCGTAATGAAAATAAGCATTTAATCATTTACCAAGCCCTATTCATAACAGTTATTAAACTCTAATCTGTTTGCTGTGGGAGTTTAATCAAAACGAAGTGCTGAATAAAAACGGACAAAATCGACAAGAAATATTGTTCCACATCAACCGCCTCCCTGATTGAAATTTCTTCACCTTTAACGCTCCTCTTCTAATTTAGTTAAGTGGCTACGTTGATAGATGGCAATCTCCCTCTCCTATCAGATGGCTGTCTTCGCGTTATTATTAGGCAATCTAAAATACGATGCACCCCACGAATCCAATATAACCGGTTCGATTACCTAACGTCCCATCTCGTATAATATATCCATTCCGGAAGGGATCTGCACGTTTAAGGGAGATAATTCGTATAATAAGGCAGACCAGCGTTTCTTCAACGTGAGAAAATGTGTCGCTATAAGCAGATTGAGTCATAAGGACTTTTAGTGATTGTCGGAGGATTTTAAATTAATATCAGGATTATGTAACGACGTAAATGGTGCATATGTAATATGTGAGGAGGAAATATTAATGGTTGTCAGGTATACTGCAATTTTACTTCAAATTCGGAATTGGTCATTTGGGCTCACTTTGGGCTACGAATTTTTCGGTTTTCGTTACGTTTTATTGAACAAGTGCTGCCTATTCACACTTATCGCCCAAAGTCGAAATACTTGGATTTCGACCCAAAATTCCTTCAATCCCTACGAATTTAAACCTCCAACCTCTCTTCCATCGACGTTTTTATACACAGATCGGGCACGTGTACCGAAACTCCAGAGTAAATCTGTTAATCCCCCGGTAATAAAACAAACTCTCTTAGCGATCACAAAATAAATACAAAGGTCGTAAAGCGATAGAGAAAACCTCCGCGGAAAATATCTCAGTTGCGTAAGTCACCAGACGCGCCTTACGCGTTTTCGGTTACGTCAAACTCTCTGAAAAAATGGTTAACGAGAATGCATTTCTGCAATAAACGCTTTCCGAATTTCCACCTAAGATAAGCCGGCGGGTTTTATCTAGGAAGGTTTTACGTGGGGGTTTAGGTGAGTGATTTTAAAGCAGCCGACACTTCTGTTAATAATTCCACTTGGCGATAAGCGCACACGGTTTTAAGTGCACTAATCCGTAATGGAACGATATGTGCGTTTTATTACCGTGCCGGGGATGTACGGCAGGAATCCGAAGATATCCGTGAGAAGCATTAATGTTCCTTGCCCCAGGGATGACGATAATTTGCTTCTACTTCAATCACTGCAGCCTCATTTTGCTTTATACTTTGCATGGTATCTTCAATTATTTCATTACACAACGTATTAACAGATGAAATAAAAAAATTCAATGCACCTAATAAAGTTTTGCGTTTTCAGTGAGATTTCTTTGCGTTTCAGAATTTTATAAAAATGATATATATATACATTGAGCTAATTGTTTCAAAAATAACAAAATAGTGTTACAGTGGCACAGAACTGTCATATTTCCAATGACATTTCAGTAGGAAATGATCTTAATCAGGAACGAAATAAGTCGCATTGAAATGATTTCTTTCGAAAATGACAAAATGGGGAGATATCAGCAAAGTACCACAAATATTTAAAATTTGGAGTGAAATACGATTATGATTATGTAGAAAACATGGATTAGGTACTAGAAAATACAATTAAAGGAGTAAGTAAGTTGGATCAATTTATAAGTAATAATGACACCCTTGTTACGTATGTCAACATCAGAAGCATAAAGAGAATGTTGACAAACTTGAAGCATTATTGCTCACAATGTCGTGTAAACCTTTAATTATTATCTGCACAAAAGCTTGGATACGTGGTAGTACAAATTTTGTAACTATCGATGGTTATGACTTTAGTATATTAGTAGATATACTTGTACAGGGTGCGGCATCATAAATTCATTTCTTCAAAACGCAATGAAATTCATTTTGTGAATTAAAATTTTATAACTTTTTTTGTAATATAGGTACATATGTAAAGTTTTGTTTCACACAGCTTAAAAAATCGTGTCAGGTAGGTAAGCCGAATTCTAGCTTCCTTGGAGAGTTGAAATAAATGCGGGATTTCAAAAAACACCACAAAAAAGTTGCAAGGAGGCCAAATCGTCCCCCAAATCCAGTTCTTCAAGTCGAGGGAAAAATTCTTCCAACATGCTCACATACCAGTCAGAATTCACTGTCACTGCCACACCCTGTAGTATTAATAGAGCTGATGGTTTCGTAGTGCACGTATTGAAACAGTATTAGAGACAGAACAGATATTTTGGATGATTCGATGGAATCGTATGAACTTTTAAGTACGTTTTCTTCATATGGGTATGAAGCGTATTTTCAGAAATGTACTAGAAGTATTGTTGAACTGAAAAGGTCATATAGAGATAATACATTCAGAAAAGTACGATTTCTGGTTGAATCTTACAGATTAAAATATCAAATAATTAACTATTATACATGACTATTGTAATAGTCAAAATTAATTATTAAAAACTCCTGGCTTAGAAAACTCAGCTAGTTATAATGTAAATTGGACAGAAATATATTGTATAATATATTTGATATAGATTCAGCTACAAATTTATATGTAGATAAAATTGAGAGTCTTCTAAAAGTCTCTACTGGTAATAAAGTTAAAAAAGTACGCTAAAAATTTTTTTGAATTACCAATGAAAATGTATAAAAGGAAAAACTGTATGAGAAATGAAAAAAATTCAAACGAATCCTGCTGTGAGAAATAAATATTTTGACATTGACTAGTTTGCTAATAAAATCGAAACGGCTAAAGAAACATATGAACACAACATAAATTTAAATAGTAATAAGAAAGTAAACAATACATTAAGCAAAAAATATTACTACCAATACTTTAAAGAACAAAATCAAGCTCAGCTAGTAAGAGCTACTGAAACAATTATACTCTCAATGAGTCGAGTAGGAGGACACGATCTATACCCTAATGAATCATTGTTCAGAATACAAATAGAGAAATCCTGACTGAATACTCGAAATTCAAATCAATAAATATATATTGTGGTCGGGTTGAACGGATCGGTGCAATGGAATCTTCCGGGACAGGAATAGTCCAAAGTTGTTCATCACCTGTACGGAAATCGCCGTTCAAATAAACAAACAGCCCCACCTGGTTCTAGGGACCACAAATACTTCCCTTGCTTTTAAACAGGGAAACCTCCCCTTAAAAATTAACCCTTGAAGCTCATCGGGAGCAAGTCCCACCTATTTCAACTAGTGCCCCATCATAATTGAATGGTTCTCTGTGCCTATGGGCATATCCTTCACAATTGAGGAATCCAACTTTTCTTTAAATTTTCGATCTTTCAACCAATCAGTGAACCATCTATTTTCTGAACCAAATAGAAACAGAACCATTAAGATGAAAATCTTTTAGCCCAAAGTTCTCCTGTTTAATAGAACCAGCAGCCTTTATTTTTGTGAGTTCAAATTTTCAGGGTAGATAGGCTGTATTATTATATGGCTACAGTGCAAAATCGACTGAAATTGGGTAAGTCGGACAGATGTTATTGAAAATTTCTTTAATTTGGTACTTCACTAAGTTCTAATTCATGTTAAATTTTGTCCGAGTCAGAAATAATCATCATTACAAGGTTCTGAAGAAATAGAACCGATACAAAAAATAATAACAAAATGTACGAAATTCTAATAATAAATCACACGAAATAGTGAAATTACTGTTTTAAAGAAGATATAAGGAGCATTCCATGCCAACTGAGCAGTCGATCCTACGTCACATTCTCGGATTTGGCTCAAAATTGGTACATCGATTAGTACCATTGAAAAAAACATGTTCCTAAATTTTCAGCTCAAATGGTCACTCCCAGCGCCCTGGAGCTCAGTTTTAAATTTTCAGGCATTTTTTGACCTCTCAGTGCTCGAAATCGGTTTTTGGCGTACTAACAAGGTATTTTGACGTGGAAAATGACCAAAAGTACACAGACGATGCCAAATTTCCCGTAGAATACGATCCCGTAGTCCGTTTGTCGATATATAGCAAGGGGAGCTCAGAAAACGAGAAAAACTGCTTTTTTTTCAAAAATCGAATTGCTTCAAGACGTACGCTTCAAATCGTCTCAAAATTTAGGAAAAGACTCTTTGATAGTTGGTCTTTCGAATGTCTATACGCGCGTAGTGATCATTATATATAAAAAAAGTTACACGCGTTTCACGCATTTTAGAGGGGATTTTCGGTGATTTTTTTCGTTATAATCCATGCATTGGCCCTATTCAGTTGGGTATTAGTTGGATTTTTTTCTCTCAGAAGGTGTTTTCTTTCTTTCTCAGTCCTTACAAACAGAAATTTCTCTCAGTGGGTTAGAAAAGGAAAAGATTATTATTTATCCATGAATTTTTCGTAATTTTTTTGATTTTTGATGAAATTTACATTTTCTACAGCTTAACTCTATTATTTGTAAAAATATATATACAATAGTATATAATCTAAGACATGAAAATCACAGTAAGAAACAAGAAACTCTACATTACAATCATTGGCGCCGCTGCACATCCCCATATTAATGTTCTTGTACATGACTCAACAGTCCATTTCATTTACCAAATTCCCTTGATCCTTATATTTTTTGAATTTGCTGATTGTGTGATCGGTTTTTAATATAGAATTCGGTCTTCCTTCATGAACAATAAAAGAAACCTGAAAAATGTGACTTTGATCAAAAATCAAAAATTCAAGAAAAATTCATGAATAAATGATTTTTTTTTTGCTTTTTTAACTCACTGAGAGGAATTTCTGTGTTTGTAAAGACTGAGAAAGAAGGAAAACACCTTCAGAGAGAAAAAAATCTAACTAATAACTAAAAAATCACCGAAAATCCCTTCTAAAATACGTAAAACGCTTGTAACTTTTTTTATATATAATGATCACTACGCGCGTATAGACATTCGAAAGACCAACTATCAAAGAGTCTCTTCCAAAATTTTGAGACGATTTGAAGCGTACGTCTTGAAGCAATTCGATTTTTGAAAAAAAAAGCAGTTTTTCGCGTTTTTCGAGCTTCCCTTGCTAGATATCGACAAGCGGACTACGGGATCGTGTTCTACGGGAAATTTGGCATTTCCTATGTACTTTTGGTCATTTTTCCCGTCAAAATACCTTGTTAGTACGCCAAAAACCGATTTCGGGCACTTAGAGGTCAAAAAATGCCTGAAAACTTAAAACTGAGCTCCAGGGCGCTGGGAGTGACCATTTGAGCTGAAAATTTAGGAACATACTTTTTTTAATGGTACTAATCGATGTACCAATTTTGAGCCAAATCCGAGAGGGTGACGTGGGATCGACTGCTCAGTTGGCATGGAATGCCCCATAAATAATTGTACGAATTACCATTTTTGTGAAATAGGCAAGAATTTAGCAAAGATATTTTTATTATTCATTATGCATTTATAATGCAAAAAATCACGTATCGTTCTTTAAAGAGACTCGAACATATTAGAGATCAGTGCTAGAATGTTCAGATAAAATTGCATTTGATTCACAAGCATGGGCAAAGCCCAAATTATCGATGCCCAGGGGCGCGCTTCATTTTAACAGATTTCCTTCACAGGAATACAATTTTATTTTGACTAATTCATCTGTCATGTTGCAAAATATTTCCAAATTAATTATTAACGGCTGCCTGTATTAAAAGATTATAATAAAAAACGTACCTCGATGTAGAAATTAGGAGCAAATTGTTGTTTATCGCATTTTAATGCTAAATATCGCGAAATAAATATTACAAAATGGAAGCTAGAATTCTGAACAGTAAAATAACTTGATGATCAGTGCTCATTCTATATTATAATTAAAAGTAACACACATTATGTGTACGTCGAGTAATTTATTTTTGATGACACTAAAAAGTGCAAGTACACTACTTAAGCAAGTAAGAAAATCGTTTAGTAAAATAAGATGGACTCATTTGATAACTTGGAGCTACTCTTAAATGCTAATAAGACAGAAATACATAACGAATATTAACAAACTAAAATTTTTCTTATAGATTTTTGACTCATACAATCCGAATCTTGTAGCCCCAAAACTTTGTGACAGAATTGTATATTTTTTTAACATCTAATTATTTAAATAAAAAAATCAAAATTTGTAATAATTGTTTTTAGGAAATAAAGCTCGAAACAAGGAGAAACTGCTATGTCATATACAAAATGTTATTGGTTTAAACGTTATGAGCGACTGCAAAACTAAATGTGGGCTTTTTTGCAAAACTCATAACTTTAGAAAAAATAAATGTTTTTAGATAAGTCAAAAACATGCAGCTTCTTTCCAACTTCCACTTTCATTTTGTGTTAAAATATTAACCAAAATTAAATCCGTAACACATTTTTCAAGCGTATAATCAAATAGGCTTTTGTAGCTGAGCAGCGTACTAACGTATATAAAAATAATGAATAACTTTGTAGACGATCAGTACTCATTCGACATTATATTTAAAAGTAACACACATCATGTGTACGTCGAATAATTTATTTTTGATAACACTAAAAAGTGTCCATGGTCCATTGTAAACCAATCATGAGCCACGTTGAATTATCATTGCCTGCTTCGAACGTGTCGTGTGATGTGTTACAAAGTAAAGATTGGAAAGTAATATCTACTGTATATAATTTTTTTGCAACGATCTCACCACAACATAGGCGCCCATTAAACCTTCCTGTTCGATTACACATATTAATGTCGGATCGGGTTTATCGCGACGTTAGTAATACGAACCCTGGGTTACATATTACAGATTTATCTTAACACGTAACAAGCGGGTTGGTCGTACTTTATACAGGACGTGCGTTTAAGATAACCAGTCTCGCTTGTCGTGTACTGCGACCGAAGGAAGTTCATAAGTCGTTTTGAAAAACATGCTCAGTGTTGGTGTAATTTTTCGACACAACAACAGATTTGTTATAGTGAAAAGTATCATGTTCTTGTATCAAAATCAACGCAAAGTAAATTCCAACTGATTCCAAATGAAATTCCAACTGAAATCAGCGTTCTGATTTCAGTTGGACTGAAATCAGTCCAACTGAATTCCAACTGAAACTTTCCAACTGAAATTCCGAGTGAATTCCAACTGAAAATCAGAGTTGGGCAATTTGAAACCAATGAGGGTTTCATAAAGCCAAAAGTTCACTCTTGACACATTAGCAGTTTTGAGTAATAATATTTAGAAACAATGAAGGTTCTATAGAGTTTAGGTCAGTTCTCTGCTCTGATTTTCGATGAAAAGAATGTTTATAGCAATCCTCGTTTAAAATAGTTATCCCTCCTCCCTTTCCCAAAATTGCAATTCCTTTGGCTGCTTGTTTTACCTAAATACAGAAATTCACGTTAATTCTCTTAAAACTTCAAAACTTTTGAAGAACTTTACAATACATGGAATAATCGAAGTGTTTGGATTCATTAAATTCGTAAGGAAAGCAAAACAGCAGATTGCTGCTCAATTTTGTGTCCTTCACTCTAACCCATAACCCACGTCCTGTATTCCATAATATTTTTTAAAATATCGGAGATTTGTGTTGAGGAAAACCGCATGAATGGCTACCAGTACGCGTAGGTGTGTTATTTGTGTACGACATCATAATTCCAGTTTCTTTCGCCAGAATAGAACCTTGAGCTACTTTATTTCATTGTGTGTCGTTATATTTTTAGTGAAACGTTCCTTATTAATAGCTTAACAATAACTTCGGGTTTTATTAGCGCCGGAGACGGTTTACCGTTCCCAAAGAAAACTATACAGGGGGAAACTTTGTCACGTTCGGAGATTCTAAAAGAGCATGGGCACGTGATTTGCTTGTTGTCCTCGGGAGAAAAAACGCATATACGTTCCCTTTTTTGTTTTGTAAAGTTCCGCAGGCTGTCACGTGCGGAAGAACGCTGGAAATAGGGGCAATTTCATGAAAACGTTTATGTTTACATGTCGGTTCCGGAGGCCGATGAAGAACGCGATTGATTTTGTTTCTCATTGTGGTCAGTTTGTGATCGAGAATCGTTCAAATAGGTTCATATTGATTGATGTTCTGACATTCTCTAACGGACCAGAAAACGAGGAATTTCAATATCGATAATGAGGAAGTGGAATGCCATTTTCTTAAGCAAATAGGAAAATCGTTTAGTAAAATTAGGTAGACTCATTTGATAACTTGGAGCCACTCTCAAATGCTAATAAGACAGAAATACATAACGGATATTAAGAAACTAAGTTTTTTCTTATAGATTTTTGAACCATAGTAATTCCAAAACTTTGCGACAGAATCGTATAATTTTTTTAAAATCTAATTATTTAAATAAAAAATCAAAATTTATAATTTTTTAATTTGCAACAATTGCTTTCAGGAAATAAAGCTCGAAACAAGGAAAAATGCTATATGTCATATACAAAATGTTCATGGTTTAAATGTTATGAGCAACTGAAAAATTACATATTGCAATTTAGGCTACATTTTAACACTCATAACTTTAGAAAAAATTGACAGTTTTAGATAAGTCAAAAACATACAGCTTCCTTGCATCTTCCGCTTTCAATTTATGTTGATATATTTACAAAAAGTAAATCCGTAACACATTTTTTAAGCGTATAATCAAATAGCCTTTCGCAGCTGAGCAGCGTACTGATATATATATATATATATATATATATATATATATATATATATATATATATATATAAATATATTGAAAAATAATGAAATAATAATAATAATAATAATAATAATAATAATAAGAGCACCATTCAGACTAATGGAACGTATGTTTTCGTATTTGCGAATTTGCTATTTCGTTATTGAATATTTTATATTTTTATGAATATTATCAGCAGAATACAAATATGCTTGGTAATGATTCGTTAAAGTATCCAAAAATTGTATAAACAATGATTCTTCATATAAATTTCATATTAAGGCTAAAATGGATTTTATCTTAAAATGCGTTTAGAATGTGTTTCACTAAGGAAACTATAGTTACCTACATGTTAAGAATACACGGAACAAAACAGTAGTTAAATCTATCCAACACATTCTAAACGGATTTTAAGCTAAAACCCAGTTTAATGCTAAACTGCGTTTATGAATGAGAATGTTAAATATTATGGTTTTGGGGTAGCTGATCGCAATAAAAATATCACTTACACTCTAAACTTGCTCAACCTGCACTCACTTATGCACTTAATGCATGTTTAAATGTATTTTTGAGAACTTTTCGAAGACCGGGTTAAATCTTTAGAAAATTCATATTCGAACATTTTCTGACATGCTGAATTATTTTGATTTCACGCTTGGTGTTGACTCAAGTTTCTTTGGTATTGCTAAACATATATTATATTGCTAAACATATATTATAGCGTGAAATTTAAATGACAATGAAAAATATGCAAAACTCAAAAAAGGTAAGGTTATTGAAATGATAAAAAAAGAATATCTTCGTCTTAAACAAGTTACGAGTCGAACACTAAAAGATCCTTCCTAAAGACCATCGTGCCAAAGTTAAAGTATTTTACCAATTTTACCAATTTCAACCTATTTCAATCGAGAGGTTAATTTTCGCATTTTCGCATTTTCGTAACAGTAATTCATTTGGAAAAAGTTCGTTTGTAGCAATATTGATGTCAACGATTTCTGCATTTGTTCATACATGGTGTCTACTTATGTGCATACTTTTAAGTATTTGGCATGCAGTCCTACCCGAGTACCCTATAATCAGATGCAGACTATTTTCCTAACGTTTTCCCAAACACACTTCAACAAACCGCAAGTCGATCCACGCTGTATTCAAAAATTCAGCTATTCCGACTGTTTTTGGTATAATTTATCTGGTCTACTTGAACAACACAGTCACAGGCTGTAGAACACCTCTTCACTTTCCCAGCAGTCAAACTGAGGTAACCAAATCGTACTTCCTTTCATTTAACCATCGATTAACTTTTATCCTTCAAGTCTCTCCTCTTCTCCAGGCGATCTTATTCTACACCCCGAGGTGGTTGTGGAAGTCGTGGGAGGGCGGCAAGATCCACGCCCTGATGATGGACCTCGACGTCGCCGTGTGCACTGAGATCGAGAAGAAGCAGAAGAAGAAGCTGATGATCGATTACCTCTGGGAGAACCTCAGGTACCACAACTGGTGGGCTTACAAGTACTACCTCTGCGAGCTGTTGGCTCTGATTAACGTCGTAGGTGAGTCGTCGCCCAACGAGGCGATTTTCTTACTCGCGATTGGTACCTGATTCGAAATTGTTGCAGCTCACCCCAGCTCTTACGCATGATAAACTCATTTCTCTTGCTATTTTTCCGGTTCTGTTGTAATTACATAAATTAAGTTTATTCAGAGTTACATAATTGAATATCGATAATGAAATGGTCAAAATGTGCACGATTTTGAGATAACATTTCACATAAACAGAGCTTCATATTCGGTTTATATTCGATGGCAACATTTTTAAAAAAGTTCAATGTCCTGTTTATTCAATTGCAGCCTTCATATTTTTGGCAAACACAACACGTGCGATTTTTGGTGTCATGTTTTCATCTGACACGCTTCTAAAAAATTACTCAGTGCATTTAGGTCAATATTGTTGATATTAACTGAAGCTATTTTCAAATTTAGTAATGGGGAAGAGCATTAATTTTTTCCAAAGCGTTTATAAATACTTCCGAAATTTATGGGGTATTGTGTTTTAAATCAATTAATCAATTCTGGGTTATATTTAGATTCGGTATAATCCAATGACCTTAACTCCACGCGGATTCATATTGGGTTGGTTCTATAATTAAATTGAACACAAATCGGTTTCGTGATTGGTTGTCTAATTAGCAAAGGCTGCAATTAAACCGTGAATTAAACCGCGATTAATGCGATTCGAAAACAGACACCCAGGTACACTCCGATGGTCCTTGAAAGGTGATCTACTTCTTCTCTACTTCTGACCCTTTTCCCGTTTCAGGTCAGATGTTCCTGATGAACAGGTTCTTCGACGGCGCCTTCCTCATGTTCGGCCTCGACGTGATCTCCTTCGTGAACACCGACCAGGAGGACAGGATCGACCCGATGATCCAGATCTTCCCGCGGATGACGAAGTGCACCTTCCGCAAGTACGGCGTCTCCGGCGACGAGGAGAAGCACGACGCCCTCTGCATACTGCCGCTGAACGTCGTCAACGAGAAGATCTACGTCTTCCTGTGGTTCTGGTTCATAGTGCTCACCGCGTTGACGTTCATGACGTTGGTGTACAGGTTAGTGATCATATTCTCGCCGCGCATGCGCGTCTACCTGCTGCGCATGCGCTACCGGCTCGTTCGGAGGGACGCCGTCGACACGATCGTGCGCAGGAGCAAGATGGGCGACTGGTTCCTGTTCTACATGCTCGGAGAGAACGTCGACACGTTGATATTCAGGGACGTGCTGCAGGAGCTCGCGCACAAGCTGAACAGGCACGACTTCCACCACGGGCCCGGATTCAAGGGGGAGATGCAGGAAGCTTAGAGGTGTCGGGGCGCGGTACGGGTTGCCTTGGTTGTCGCAACACTTTTCCATAGCTAATAATTCTTTAACGAAAACTTATCTATTTTTACTTTCCGTCGTAATTCTTTTGCAAATATAGCATTAATCAGTTACTAGAGCTTATTTTATTTCGGGTTAGTTAGTACATCGCTCAAGAGTGGATCGAACACAGATAAGAAAGCACGAATCTCCGATCTTGCTTGGATAAAAAATTGTCTGTTTGCTTACGTTTTCTTTTACAATTAAAATTTATGTTGCAATAGATTCTTTTAGATCGATTGCAGTCATAAATCGTGTAACACGATAATTTTGGATTTAATTTGAGGCCATTTTCAGGTTTAGATACATACGTACATAACGTTTAAACTACCTAACCTATTGGAATTAATGAAAGTATCGTAATAGTTCATGACCAGAAACTTGGACTATTCCTGGTAGACGGGATGTTTCAAACAAGAAACTGGCAACTGTCGGCAACAATTTTTCGGTTATTGGACCTTTTTGACTAGTGGAGCAAAACCTATCAAAATAAAATTAAAAATCTGTATTTCCTATAATATTTTACATTTTATTGGAATTAATCCCTATCCTTTTTGGGAATTAACAATTTGTATTTTAATATCTTGTAATATTTCTTGTTCTTCCCATCACAATTTTTAGGTGTTTCTAAAGCGTTTCATAAATAAAATTTAAACGTCTTAAAATTGAAACCTCTTCCATTTATAATAAAAGAAAAGTGGTCAAGGGACATGATGTTTCTTTCGATTTTCTCGCAACAAAAAAGCTTCCATTCATTTACAACCTTTCAATAAACCTTCAACTTTTCCATGGAAAAATGATACATTTGTACACACCGAACTTTATGAAAGAGTTAAATTATTTTCAATGGCGTTAAAAAATCCTGTGTTTATTTTTTAAACTTCTGCATCAACGTAAGCAAATTGATATTACTCTATAAACAGAATACGCTGAAAGCTCAATCTGGCTTCGATCAACGGTGATGATGGAGTGGCGTTTCGCCAAAATCCAGTTATACAGGCAATAACGACTCAAATCAGAAAACAAACATTACAATTTGACCACGAGAAATGTAACGTTTCAACCATCTAACAATATTTTTATTCGTACACCAATTTGTAGCGTTTTGAATTTGTGGAGACGGTGTTTATTGCGTGGTTGAATATTTGAAACAAAACGGTTATAACAGTACCGCTAGTAAATATATTTATTGCGGCATAAATCGTTTTTATAATCGAAAAGAAAGTAGTTCGACATTCGAGTAATAATTGTAACGGTGATTTGTATGAACTTTTTATTTCTATCACATCTCGGCACGTAATTTGCAATTAAAAGACTATCCTTCTGTGATTATGATTATCGACGTGATATTTTTATTTATTTATTTATTTACTTTCAGGATACTTAATGCATTTATTATAGAACGTAACGATCATCTCATCAAGGCATTCCGTACCACCCCGACATGATATTTGTATTTTATAGCGAAATTAGTCTGTCTCATTTCTCTAGTCAGAGCCGACGATAGCTGCCAAATCGAATGAATTCGTTCCAAGACATTAAGCAAACTTGAAAAATTAATGTGTATATATTGACATGCGAAGTTATAAAACGATTGACAATAAATCTCTCCAATTATTACACTTTTGTTGATTGTTCAAATGTTCTTTTTTTTTACATACTTAAGTAATACTGCCTTCCCGGCGGGAAACGTAACGTGAAATTCTACCCATTCACCCAGATAGGCCATATCTAGATCTAGAGAGGTAGGCCATAGATATGTAGATCTACATTCCCTTTAGCTGCAAATTTAACACTAGTATTTAACAGCATTTAGACGAAGTAGAAAGAGTTAGAGGACAATTCGAAAGCCAATTTTTCGTATTCCAATTTAATTCGCCATTAATCACCAAGAGCTTAACAGATTTCATAACCCTCACGGTACACATTTTAAAATTAAAAGTATTTAAGGTACGAATACATTTTCGAATATAATTTGGATTTCAAAGGACTGCGTGGCTCTCGAGTAGAAGTAAACGAGCCATTATTTACTTGCGTACGTTTCCTTCCCTTAACGAAAGTTTAAGTGAATTATTGTAAAGTAATCAAGACAATAACTGTTGTGCCATTTTTGTTATTATTATTGTTTTAATTTATTGTACTTTTTGTATTTTCTAAAAATAAATAATTTTTATTAAGCTGGCATTTAAATTTCCTCCCTCCCTTTACATGATGTATGTAGTATTCCAATTAACTTTCCAATACAATGAAACCATTATATGACGAGAAAGAAAAAGGAGCCCTATTTCAGTCCAGATTTGGATTAATATTACAGTATGAAATCGATTACAACGTAAACCGAGTTGCCAATATATCCAAGAACAATTTTTAAGCTATCCATTAAAAAATTATTAAATAATTTTTTAATTTTTTAATTTTAAAATTAAAATTAATAAATAATTAAAAAAACTCCAAACTGTTAAAGGCGCTAAAACATCTCATGGAATCTGTAACCTTTTCAAATTTCGAACTATTCAAAAGAATAAACTTAATTTTTCACAATTATAATAAACCACTGGCGTTGTTAAAGGAATTGTAATTATCTTAAAAACAAAAATGTATCTGTTGATGGGAAGTTAATGAGTTTATAAATTATCTATGTAAATTATAGTTCGTACCAAGTACCAAAAGAATTTTCCTAAAAATAGTAGAAGTAGGAATTTTCTTAAAAGATTTCCAAGTTTAAATAAAGGAGTTGTAAATCATATTAAAGACTTCATGAATTTAAAATACAACTGGTGAAGTGGCATTGGGAAGTTTCTTTGGTGCTCAGGACCGTTTTAGTTTATCGACGTGGTAACATTTCTAACAATATCATGTTTCAGAACTTCTAGAGTGCCTGAAGAATTATTATAAATCATAATTAACTGAAACTGATTTAAAATAACATGAAATTTGGAAAATAACATACGAAAATGTTACGTAGTTTTGGTGATGAACAACTTTAAAACGTTTCTAAGAATGACGTAATGGAGCCACATTTTTAAACAAGCAATTGTATGCTTAAAATGTAATTTGAGATGTTTTTAAATAGAAATGTCATCGATTGTAACATTTAAATAGATTTAGTAATGCACAGATGGCACTTTTCAAGCAGTTGTATCACACCTTGCAGTTTAGAATGTCACTGTCGATGTGGAGTTAGGTAATTTCTAAGATACTTTTGACAACTATAGGTTCTCAACGACATTTTGATTGAAGTTTGGGTTATCATCTTCCACCAGATTTTTTGTTGTTTCAGAAGAAGTAGGTTTCTAAACAATTTCAGAAAGAATTTAGGAATATTGTAAGTATATGAAGATAATTTCAAATAATAGGAAAATTGAAAAATAACTCATGGAGATTTTAAAGTGGTTGATGCGATAAATAAATTTAAAAACTTTCTAAAAGAGCCACATCGTTTGAAATCGCTCCCAAGACATTAAAAAAACATTTTTGAAAAATGTAAATCCAGGAGTTTTTAAATAGAGTATGACATAAAGTTCTGGAGTTTCAAAGAAACCTATGGCAATTTTAACGAATTGATGGCACTGTTAAAGGAGTTGTAAGTCACCTTATGTGCTCCATACAATTGTAATTTATCCACGACATTTTTAATAAAGTTGAAGTTAATATCTACCAGATTTTGAAGTTTCATCAGTAGAAATTTACTAAAAAATTAAGGAAAAATATAATTCACCGACACGTAAACTTACGATAACACAAAGTTTGGAAAATAATTCATGAAGTTTCTAAAGTAGCTTTAGTAGTACTGAATTAAATATAAACTAAGAAGTTTTAAGGTCGACTACGACACAACTAAAGAAATTTCGGAGTTTCAAACATACGTGATGAGTTATGACATCTTTAAAGAAGTCGTAAGTCATCTTAAATACCCCAGAAAAGGGTAACTGATTATGTAGATTTAAGGAGTTTCTAGGTTACTTATGTCAATCGTAATTTGTCAGCGTCAATTTCAATAAATTTCGGGTTGAATTTTACCAGATTTTTGATCCTTCGGGTGAAATAAGAATTCTGTTTCTGTAAAGAATTTAGGGAGATTGTAATTCACCGAAATAAAATAACATGATGTTTCGAAAATAACCCGTGAAGTTTGTAAAGTCGTTTTAGTCTAAGAAACCTACAATGTTTGTAATCCCTCCTCGTCATTTAAAAAGAACACAATTCTCTGTACAGAAGGTAAACTGATACGTTTCTAAATGGATTACGGCACTACTAAGGAAGCAGCGCAGTTTCAGAGGAGCTTATAACAGTGAGGGACATGCATACAGTTTCAAAAAGCCCGGATTGCTCCTCTTTGCGTAGATTTGGTGACAGAACACGATTTTGGAAGACTTTTAAAAAAATAACCAATGGATTTTCTATAAAATGTAATAGTCCTGGAAATTGGCCCTTAAGTCACGTGACTGCAAACGATGCTCTCATTGAGGTCACGTCATTCGTTAGTAAGCACACTTGCAGATATATCGTGTAACCATTGGTGGTTTGTGTTGGGAATATTTGAGAATTAATGACCCGAAACACATTTTCACCTAAAATTACCAGTTTTGTTCAAGTTATAGCGTAGACATTGTGGTTATATCTAAAATAATGGACGCTATCTCTGTTTAAGTCCTATCGGATAATTTACCACAGGAAGAGGTATAAATGATGACACATTTTTGCCACTAATGCCGAATGTATCAGTGCAGAAATGAAAGGGATCAAACCATTAAGGTATGTTATGTGTTCGATTAGTATCAGAAAGGATTATTATTTACGTGGCATATCTAATTATCCAAACAATTAATAGATACCTAACCTAACCTCAAATTGATACGAGTTAATTCAAAATAAATAAAAGGCTATACGTCATACCAGAACTAATCGATTATTTCACTCATATTAGTATGATTTTTGCATCACCACAACGGGTTTTTGCAAATAGTACCTAGTTCCTTTCTGGCTTCGTTTCATAACAACTTACCACTTCTGCATATTTCATACATATGCATATCTTGCATATTTCAGCATTGGAATGGTTACTGTCTACATCCAAACCTCGAAAATTTCTCATATCAATAACGGTGGTACCATGTCCTGCATCAATAAAAACGTGATCCATATAGTTTCTTGTTACCTCGTCATTTGTGACTCATGTCTGTTTGTGGATCATGTGGTTTATGATCAGAGGTTATTGATACAATAAGGAGATTTTTCGATGTTGCAAAATCTAACACAATGAGTCCATTATATTATAACTGTTCTATTTGTGTAGGCTAAATCTATCTATGATTAATAAATTCCTCTCTTCCTATTTTAGCGCTGATGTTTCTTACCGGAATTATCATATCTCGCTTTGGTAGTGTAGCAAAAATTCTTTCAAGTTCGCTATAGAATGTACCATTAGATCAGCTATTTTTTCTGTAGAGGGCGTAGTGATAGCAGAGAGTTGTAGACTTTAGTTGGAGGCACCAAAGTACAGGCGTTTCTCGCAATTAAAATTATAAACAATATAATTTCTTTTTGCCTTATATAATAGAGATAAATATGCACAGTGCACCGACAAGCCCAGTTGGTGACGCCCTATCAATCTCTGATATCCTATCAATCAAAGTTATAAAGTATAAAATGTAATTGATGATGTGGAGTTAAGAAGTTTCTAAGCTATTCACGACAGTTGTAATTTGTCGATTTTAAAAAAGCTACAGTCGTATTTTACCATACTGTTGATAAAGAACTTTGCTAAAGGTAAAGGGTAACTGTAATTAACTAAAATAACTTAAAATTGCATGGAGTTTAAAAAACAACCCATGAAGGTTCTGAAGTAACTCTCCCTCAACATAATTTTTTCCATCGACTAAATTTATATCGCAATAAGCCTGTCTCATTAGGATGTAAATGAAAATGCGTTTTAAATTGAATTTGACACAACTGGAGTATTTGCGGAGTTTATAACGAACTTATGACAATTGTAACGATCTGATGACATTTTTAAAGGCGTTTCAGTAATTTCAACGTGAACGTAAACAACGTCGTAAAATTGAAGATGTAACACTTGTGGAGTTTAGGTATTTCTCGGTTACAGATAATTGAAGAATTCTAAAAGACTATAAGAATTGCAATTCACTAAAAAATAACAAGAAGTTTAGAAATTAACGAGTGAATTCTTGAATACATTTTTGGTATTGAATAAATTTAAGACAATTCTAAGAATTACAACATTTGCAATTATAACACAACTTCTATGAAATTTTAAGAAACTTATGCCCATTGTTATAAATTAATGACATTTTTAAAGGAGTTGCAGTTATGGAGTCTTACAAACACTGTGAAGTTTAAAATGTGACTCATAATGTGGCGTTAAAGCATTTTTAAGTTAATCATGACAACTGAATTTTGAATGGAGCTGTAGTAAACAAGAGATCTGATGTTTCAAAAGGATTTGGGAACTAAATTTAAGATTTGAGATGAGAAAATTAAGGAAGGAAAAAACATATAGAACTTAAATTGACTTAAAAAACAGGAAGTTTGGAAAATAATATATTAAGAGTTTAGAGTTGTTTTGGCGCCGACTAAAGTTAAGGAGATTTATTGCACTCGGCCCATGACATTTAAAAAAATTACAGCTGCCTCTATAGATTGTATATTAGAATGGAAAGAATATTTTACAATAATCCTATATTATAGTAAGTCCAAAAGACGTACTAAAGAACCACCAATTATTCATTAAATAGCACAGCTTTTAAATAAATTAAGATTTAAATATTTGTTCGTCAGTTTTCGTCAGTTTCGTAAGGATTCCTCAGTGCGAAAGCCAATCAGGTATTTCGTAGTTGCGTAGTTGCCATGTTAGTTAGGACATGACAAAAGTATGAAAAAAATATCATGAGATCTGTTTCCTGAATAAAAGAAATCTTATTTTTTGGTTATAAGTGGTATATATGTTTACAAAGATTTGCAGATGTGATCTAAAAAGTGTTGGAAAGATGTACTGATGCACAGTACAATCAATAAAAGAAATCAATAGTAGTGGTTTCTTTTGTCAAGTGATGGACTTAGATTATGGAGATATTTTTGGCAACTGTTAAAATTAACTTATCATTACTGAAAAAATGTTGTGGGTTAATTTTGTGCCAAAAATTTTGTACACATACCATTTAATGGATAAATAGGTTGGTGGAAAACCTCCTCATGTGGTGAGTTTGTGACAATTGTTTATTGAAGTATCCACATGTTAGACTACCTTTTGTATTTGTACTGTATACTTGTATGTCGCCAAAGAGTGTAACTACAGGTAAAAGTACTTTGCGTAGGCATCGATTACTAATGGTGCATCTGCAGGAAAATACTTCTAAATCTGTTACAAAATCATCTCCACTTGGGGCAATTAAATTGAATTTTTATTTTCAAAGTGAAAAGAATTCTATAGGGTAGAAGGGAAGAAGACATCATATTGTACCCCATTTAGTAAGTATTGTAACTTATGAAATTCACCATACCAATACAATTTACTGTCCTTTTAGGATTTATTCACTCTCTTCACACCCTCATCGAGTAATAACATGCACACATTGCACACGGACAAAATTCGTAGTTTCAAATCAAAATACAATCATACCAGAATAACCAAAGGAAGAAAATGTACCTGCGAGCGTTTCATAATTACTGTCACACTATCATCATTTAACAAAAATACGGGAAGTTGCAAAACAATTGACGTTGTGTATTCTATTAAAGTGGTTACACTCAGCCATCAATCTGTTTACCGAGCAACATATTGACTCTTTAACACTAAAGATTACATTAAGTTTAACATCCGTAGGCTTTGCCTAAGGCTGGTCTGTGGTATACAAAAATTAACATAATTTATTAAGTCACAAAGACTGTAATTAAGTGAATATATAATAAATGCAAATGAAATGAAACGTTCTGATCGTCGTTTTCTTTGGATCCAGGCGATTGAAAATCCAACGCATTTAATGAACTACTGCCGATACCACAGAAGGACAAATATAGTGTTTTTAAAATAAAAGGATGTGAAATTAGTTTCTACCCTTTTTAAAAAAAAGCTATGGAAGAAAATCACGTTGGGTGCAGACCTACCATGAGCTCGGATATAAATTTCACCACTTATTGAATTATGGTAATGACCGGATGATGTAATCCCTTAACAAGCACAAAAAAAACACCCGACGAAGGTAGTACGGGTAAATACCCGAAGAAGGTAATTAAATATCTACATAATTGTAGCAATAACTATTGCAACCTGTTATTTTAACGGGAAGAAAATATAATTAGCTAAGTAATTGCTCCGAAACCCATAATCAAATCCCGATCGATTTTTTGGCATTATATTCTGGCGAAAAATGCCTATAGTCGAGGAAATAAAGCACAAAAGTAGGCCTTACCGTAGATATTTTTGTGCAGTAGGATGGATTGAGATGCGGTTTTGTGCATTCGACTTTTGAGAGCGCCTGGAAAGTTTGTGACCCCACGTGATCATGAATATTTGAAAAACTTGCAACTCAGAAAATAATGAAGGGATTGAACAGAATTTTATTACTCGGGAGATTTTGGGGCCACTGAACATGAATATGATATCGACAGATACCTCCAGGGTACCTGGTGCCAAGGACGGCAGGTTTTTTCGTCATCTCCGGGTGTTTCGCAGGAATTTCTTATACAATAACCAAAAATAAGTTTTGACTCTAATAATGGTCTGAATAGCAGTCATGAAATATCTGAAAAAAGATACAGTTAAATTAAATATTAGCGAATAATAGCTATATAAGCTAATAGCTATATAAGTATGCATAATAATTTATATGAGTAGGTAAAGCGTTCACTTGAATATAAATTAACCTCCAAGATTAATAATAATTAAAATCATTAAGTACTATTATTATATATAGTGTCAGAGGTCCCTATGATTCCACTGAATTAAATATATATTCAATATATGTACTTGTCTTATCTATCTTGCAAATATCAAATCTAATAAACATATAATCAATAATTTTTCTACATTGAAAACTTACTTAGATTTATGTGCTTTATCACCTATGTCAATTTTTTCAAATTGGAGGCACAAATTAGACCTTTCGTCATGTGAAAGTAGTCATTATGATAAAGGGTAATTTCCATTAATGACATTAATAATAACGACCCTTCATTCAGCAGATGGCATTAGAATTAATCATATTTAGTGGTAAATGAGTTCGGAACATGGCAGGAAGTATATGATTTTTCGCAAAATCAATATTTCATCTGAAAGTATTAAAGTCACGTAATAGAAAAAAGGATTTTTACACGTATAGATTTCTAGAAGTAACTTGAGATTTAAGTTTACAGCAAACAGTTAATAATTCATACTTCTTAAAGTAATTTTACTTATACTCATACACAAGATGTGGAATACTCAGAAGATACTCAGGAGTTTCTCATTAGGAATGAATGTTAATTTTGCTAGGAAGGTAACCCCAAGATTTAGTCCGCGGGATTCACAATCCTACAATTTCTTGATACGCTTGAATATTTTGAAGTCATTCACATATAAGGGCATATCGGAAGGCACTGGTATGTTCTTACCAGAACTTCATCTCTTTAGGTATGTCAGAGTACCCGATTTATTCATAATAAAAGTCCAGAAAATACATGGCTTAATATTGATAATCTGATTCTCAATATACGCTATTTTTGATTGGGACTTAATTATTTTCTAACGAATTTTGTTCTTTTATTTTATTTCTCATATGAAATCATTTGTAAATCATGATGTAAATTTCATTTTTGTAGAACTTTTAACCAATGGGATTGGCATCGTTCAGGATTACATATTGAATATTGAAAATATCAAGGCATTCAACATTTACATTAGAAATAACCAAGCACCAATCACATGTTTTAAGAACATCGTAAAGTTTAAAATAACTTTAATATAAAATTTAAAGTGAAAACTTCAGAATGTCCGAAAAAATCAAAATAAATGTTGATATAATACACGATAACCTCCTCCCGCAGAATCAAAAATTCAGTAATAAAATTTCGATCGGTAAAAGCTTGGATGTGGTCTATAATGTGTAATTTTTTAATGAAATGTGGTCCAAAAGTTTACAAAACATTGTAAACCTTGAACTTAGCTGTGCTTTGATTTCTTTTAAAGGGAAGAAGTATACCATTAAGCAGGGAGTGCATGGGTACAAATTTTTAAACAGGTTTATATCTGTAACGCTTCTACTAATGATATGAGCATCATATTATCCATGCCAAAAAAAAAAAAAGAATATGAACCCACATAACGTGCCGTTAACCTTTTGGCCCTGTAGAAAACAAATGCAAATAAAAGAAGGATTCTGTAAGTGTGAAGGACTGTTGAAAATTTAATTTCATTTTTAGCAAATCTGAAATATGTAGCACTCGCATGCTATATGCAAGACCCATTGGGGTTTTTGAACATCCATTAAAGGTAAAAGGTCCCTACATGTCCACATTGAGGTTTTCCTTTAAAATTAAAATATATGATGAAATTACACCTGCATATGCCAAAAAAAAAACAAAATTGGATTCGAGCATATGTGGTGTTGGCATGAGTTTTTCCTATTTGTTTAATGAGAATTTAGAAAATACGTCTAATATTACGTCGATAAATATTTAGAGAACATGTGAAACTAAAGAAACCCACAATTATTTTTATCAAGTATAGGGACAAATGTTGGTAACTAGTTTGCCTTGGTGTGTGTTTTTTTTATATATATATTCAAAATCAAAAGAAATGTATACTGTAAAAGTTCATTGTCTTTCATTTCCTGGTACCTATGTGTTAGGTTCCTATGTAATTTTTTGATCTCCGTAAGTTCCCTGCTTTCCTTCTATGCAATCCTTTCTTTGGCTAAAGTTTATCTGTATATTTGTACTTACGGCGAGCGTTGTTGCGTGAGCAGTAGTTATTTCTGAATATAAAAAGAACTATAGTACTTGTACTACTTTTACATTGAGCCTATAAGACATTTCCATGTTTTCTTACTGGTTGCATTTGTGTATAAGTACATACTAGGGCTTCAACATTATCCTTAGAAGTAATGAAGGCACAGCACCTAATTCTAACTGTTTTAGATTCTTAATAGTTTTGGAATAAGTGATTTGAACAAACCTTCAATAATTGTTAAAACCATTACATTTCATAGCATACTCTAGTTATGTTAAAACATACCAGTAAGTCGTTTCTTTCAATCTATGGCCTATAGGTTGGGTTTGAAGCACTGAACCACTTCTTATGGCGCTTTTCACCTTTCGAAATAATGTAAACGCAGACCTCACATTTCTTGTTAACTTTCACTTACACAATGTTAACACCATATTGATAAATGCGCAATATAAACAATAGTAAACGTAGGCCCAAGCCGAAATATAAACAAACGAGATTGTTTGACAGCACAAAATGCTGCTTGGCAGATTCTCAAAACACAAATTCTGAATTAAAAATGTTAAAAATGTACCTGAGACACAGTATGTGCGCGATGTGAGACACTTAGACAGAAAACAGAAGACAGAACATTAAGAAAAATGTAGCGAGGCAGCTAAAAGCCTGAAAGGTTACATTTTAAACAATTAATTGTATTTTTGATATTTTAAATATCTCGGGGAATTACAAATGTAATTTTGTTAAATTTCTTAACTAAAGGTTCAAAAGATCATTACAATAATTACAAATTCTTTAGAAACTTTTAAACTACCTTTGAAACATCGGTTCTTGTTAAACAATATTTAATTTAAATTTTAAGATAATTGTAATTACCTTAAATGTGTCGTTGTCAAAAGTTTTTTAGAAAATGTAATGTCACAAATCCATTAAAAACATTAGTTTTTCTAATGTAATATTCTGGTTAAGGTGGTGGCAGTTCATTAAAATCTACACACAATTCTTTAGAACTTAACTTCTTTTGAAACTCCAGGTCAAGTTATGATCATTGTGACTTAACTATTTGACTTTATTAGTTTAAATTTGGAACTTATTAGGGTAAAATATTGAAATGTGCAATAATTGAGATGCATGACGTCTAAATTTGTCAAATATGCAAAAATGCATTACACATATGTCCCCAGCCCTAATAATAAGATAAAAGGAAAATGAAATTTCGAACGTAATTTAAAAATACTGACCATTAAAAGATAATTGTCAACTGGCTTATACCAATATGTTCTAGAAGTTGTTTGCTATTGCACCATTAGTTGACACTCTCTTTTGCCATTTTGCCTTTCTACAAAAATGTCGCCACGCCCCTTCCCCCAGACTTACCTAAAAAGAAATAAAAATAGGCATTAACAACAACGAATCACAGTAATCTAAAATAAGTGGTCTTTCAAACAAAAAAAATTAACCTTACAAACAGCAAATTTTGAATTATTGACCTTATATGAAGTTCTATGCCCCTGTCGAGTTAATACTCGTTCGAAAAACGTTTTTATACATGTTGATCGTTACTAATATAATAAGTATCGTAAAAAGATTGGTCCTTTGGTCAAAATATTGGCCCAAAAATACTAACCGTTTGACGATGAGATATTGGCATGAAACCCACTGCTACTACTCCTCCTCTACCAATGTGCACGACACTATCACCAAAATGTTCACCACCTGAAACAATAATGATATTAAATCATAAGCAGTTTAATGAATTATCATACAAGTGATTCAAGTGACATTAAAAAATGGTATCTTTTGATAAAAGTGATAACCAAACATTTAAATGCCACTCGAAAACATTTGTTAATTTTGTTGTACGTATAGTATGTTAAGTTAGTGATTTTAACAGAATCAAAAACGTTAAATATCTCAGTGATGTAATTATTTTCTGTAATACACATGGCAAAATTGTACCACAGGTTGAAAAAAACTCAATGAGTGAAGGAGTTAAAGGGCTCATAAATGAAATTAAATCACATGGCATTTTTTCGATTTTAATATTTTGTATAGGCCCATTGTAACCGCTGAGATATCTTCTTTCGAATGGTACATATATGTCGATAGGTTATGATTTCTGAAATCACAGAAAGTTGCAAAAATCAAAAAACGACTTTTCAAAATTTTACATTTTTTTTATTGTTGTTTATTGTAAATAATGAATAAAATTTCAATAACAGAATTAACCTTCATTATAAATAACTAAATTTAATTTAAACGAAAAAAAATCATGTTTTAAATAAATAATAATTTAGGAAAAATTTCTATATTCATATTCATGATAAATGACACGTGTCACATGACGGTATTTACTACGTCACATGACTTTGTCATGTGTATTCAAGGATTCATTATTTGATCCATATAAGAGAAATCATTTTTCAACCAATCTGACAAGCAATTGTGTAGAAATGTTGAAAGATTATACCTGTACTTATACCTATACATGAATAATATATTAAATATATTTTTAATATATAATAATATCGCTTATTTTTTTTTCATAAAAATAATGCGACCGAAGCCATGACCCAAACTGAAATTACGGTAATTTTTCATCTTTACCTATCAATGAGGAACAAATAATTTTCAATTTTTTTTTTTGTAAAAAGTTCGTGATCAAAATTCAAATGACGCTAAATCATGCTACCATGGATTAAATTACATATTATTTACTACACATTTTGTATGCTTATAAAGATACTTCACATTTAATTTCTGAAATATTATTAAAGGGTATGTGCTGCAGCTGTAAAAGTGGCTGTAATAAACCATGTGGCTGCCGAAATCACGGTTTAAGATTTATGTAGTAATTGTCATGAAAACTGCTCAAATAGAAATGGAAAAATATTTAAAGACTTTAGTGATTCGGAACAAATTATTGTTGACGGAATCTGGATATTGAAATTGAGCTCTAAGACGTCGATAATCTTGAAGATCCTTCGAAATCTGAGAGTTATATACAAAAGAACAACAATCGAATGCAAGAGAGCGAAAATTGATTAATATTTCCTAATTTGTAATGAATGTAAAAATTTTATAAAAAAATTACAATCAAATGTTGTGCTATTATACATAATTATTTAATAAATAATTATATATCCCAATTATTTTATTAAATTTAAAAATATATTATAGAATATGAAATACATTATATACATTAATCGAGTTTTACTCTGGCTGACAAAGTATGGTGACGTTAAGTGCGTAAGTACGTAAGCAACTAAGTGAAATTAAGAAAAAGTCATTTTTGCAGAACATTAATCACAAATATAACAATTAGCAGATTTAAAAAAAATAGAAAAATGAAACTTTAAAAGAATCCATCATTGAGCGACTTAATTAATTATTAATCAATGAATTAACGTGATAACATTAAATAAACGATTACAAATTACCATCTCGACTATTTTCGTCAAATACCCATGAATATTACAGTTAAATAAAATAAAAATATAATAATTACCGATAAAATCGCCCATAAACTCCTCTCTACAAGGAACCGAATCTTCCCGTGCATCGACGGTACTAATTTTTCGAAAAAATCTGGGAATTTTGGAGAAATTACTAACGAAGTACCTCCGATAATTAAAACTAAACCGATTTCTTGCCCGTCAACCGTGCGACTAAATTCCTTGCGAGCGAACGATCCGGCAATTGTTTGTCCGAAAAGCATGTAAAAAATCTCACAAAAACTGTACTCTACCATGAGTCCCATCTGATAACGGCGACGAAAGGCGAAAACTGCTGTGATTTTAAAACGAAATTGAAGCAAAATAATTGAAATCTTTTAGTTTCATTCACGTTGGGTTATTTTAATTTTGAATGCGACTATGGATGCTAATAGCTATTATTAATAATTCATAGAAGAAGGAAACGTGGTTTAAAATTAATGTAGTTAATTCTAGTCGTTTAATAAAAATGAAAGATGTTATTGACGAATAACTAAAATTGATGTACTTTACATGCCAGTACAAGAGTAGTAAATCCCCGAAAGATTTAATAAACTCCATTGGTGCATAAGAAACATACATTTTATCAAGCGCCTCTCGAAGTATTGCTCAGTGAATAAGGAAGGAAATGAGTCCAGTTTTGTTACTCCGGGGTTTTTGGGATCGCTGAACACGAATATGATACGGACGGTGACGTCCAGAGTACCTGGTGCCGAGGACGCCTAATTTCTATGTCATCTCCTCTTGTTTCTGGGGAATTTATTATGATTATTATGATGAAACCTATATCATCAACACATGAATTTTCACCTGCATAATAAATACAGCATATAACCTGACTTTAAGTTTCCTAGACATTCTCTCTCTAGTCTCGTCCCGCAAAGCCCTATGACATATAGGTTAATACTACCACTATTTTTCTCTGATGATAGAGATAGCAGCATGTAGCAATCATTTGCTGGTAAATATTTTTTAGGATTATTCTGAGTTTCAGTGTAGATAGTGGCTGAGAGTAAGTTATTTTTATTCAGGCATTTTTACCGTTACCAAATATCCTTGCCCTACCGGGGGCTGAGGGGCTGGACCCTTCAAGTTTTTCCGCAGAGGGGGAATAATTGTCCATAACATATCACGTTGACATTGTGTGTAGGTAAATGCACAGGATAGAGGAAAGGACCAATTAGGCGAGAAACGAGTAATATTTTGGACCTGACTCTCTCAGAACTTACGAGAAATGGTCAATGATTAATGTAGAGCACAATTCGATACATTCTGATGTATCAGGATCAAAGAGGTGTGCTACCCTCTATCCGCTGGGTAATATAATAATAAATGGATCATGGATCATATGGTAATAAATGGATGGTAATAAACGTATCAAATACGGAGTACTTGTTCGAATTGCACATCAAGCTAGCTACTGTTTAGTCTTGCTTATTTTGGAAAGACTTAAAATCCCATAGTATCTCTGACCGTTCATTAAAGCAACAGTTGCTATTAAATGCATACTAGCATGTCCAATACGAAAGCAGGTGTCTAATTTATGTAAAAATCGATCGACGTTCAACATTCCTATGGCTAAATTCAGTTGATCAACGTACCCACTTAGTACATTTCCATCAAATCAGTTTAATTTTGTTTGCGTGTACGTTTCGATTAATCTCATGCACCGCCTCGCCCGTTTATGGCGGTACTAATTATTTCTATGTGATAAAATTGAGCTCGAACGTAGGCATCTCCTTTGTTCGCGAGCGATGTACACCTGTATCGATCGTAAATCGAGCCGGGATGTTCGGAATAAACAATTTCAGATACCGAACGAGAGTTTAATATTTTACCGCCTCTTCGCTCTAGTGCGAGCGGGTTAAGATTTTTCTACGATTGTCGAAAGGATAATGGCTGAACGCTTGGCCAGTTGGTAACGGCGCGCGAATTCGCCATTTCGTGGATACTTCGAAAGTCCTCGACTTATCCTAATTCGTTCGGTATAAGCGCATTTATACGATGTCCAATGAAAGTGGAGAGCAAAAGGACTCACATCTTCGGTTGGTACGTATTATTAACGGTCGTCGTTTTTCCCGCGCGTCGCATAAATTAATCTAAATTATGAAGCACGTAAAACGTTTATCCTACGAAGGCAACGAACATATCCGAAGTACCTCGTAGGCAGGGCAATAATTACAGCTTTACCGGCTCATGACACAAATAATAAAGAAAATAAATGGCGAGATGGCTGTCGTAGATCGTCCTTGAATGAGAAATCGCGCACAGATACTAACACACACATACACACGGGACGTACCTTGGTAATGCCTTTGAATTCCTTACGATCTTCGATAAAGTTACGACGGAGAGCGAGGGAGAAGGAGAGAGAGAAGAGCTGGACATCTGTATGCTTATACATTGAACTTATACCGCTTCGACTATCAGAAAACACAGGATTATTCCCTGCACGTCTTGTCGTACTTGCGCTCGTAATATTGCCTCAGGTATTGAAGGACTTGATTCGGTTTTCATAGCAGAAGTTGAATTTTTGCGTTGTCGAAATTGGAGACCTTCAAACGCAACACTTTTTGAAAAATGGTGAAAGTTGCACAACGCGCCTTGAAATTTTACGAAGGATATTGAATTGACGTTCCATAATTACGACCAAGAGTAAATTTATGTTGCATCGATTAATTGATTAACAATACTGAAACTCTTGAAAGTGTCTCTGCAAACCATTATTGCTTTTATAGATAAAGTAAACTCACTCAATAGCCCAGTTTATAGAGCTTTTTTTGCTAGGTAAAATTTAACACCAGGCGGACCAAAAAACTTTCTTCAAAATGGATGAAAGGTGATAAAAACCCAAAATTTAGACAACTCTGAGCTCCTGCGTCTTTTTTTAATAATAAAAATTATAAACAATAGGTCGTTTTTCCTCTTTTTCACCATAGCGCGAAAATTATTGACGGAAATGCAATACGTTGTATAGAGGATTTGTAGAGAATGAAAAGCCCTCAAAATGAGCGTTTCTACAAGGTGATCGGGGCATTTTTCTTCGAGAAAACTTAGAAAAACTGTTAAAATGGGCCCCTTTTTTAAAAATTCACAGCTTTGTCCAGTTTAAAGCTAAAGCACTAATTTTGGGTGAAATGTTAGGTTATTAGTCTTATCTGAATCTTTATCTTGTTGAGGGGACAACTGAAAAGTTTGTTTTGACTAAATGGAATGAACCTTTCTATATTGGACTTCGTGGAGGGTGGGAGGAAATCATTGAAAATGTAAATACAGCTGAATTTTCACGGTTTTCACGGTTTTCACGGAATTAATACGGTACTTCCGTAATAGCGCTTCCCTAATATATATTTTTTATGATTGACATTTAGAGATAGCAATATCGAAATAAAATTATGAGATATCGAGTCATCGATATATCGGAAGCGAATTATCGATATTCGCGACTGAAAATATCGAAAATGCAAGATGTCGATATCTTCATGTCGTTTCAATCTTTTACCATAGTTCAAAAATACGAAATTTAATTATATATTAGCAAGAATAAATGGAATTGATTTGTCAGCATAGTAAAGTTTGACAAAATACCCAAAATTTTCAGTTAAATTTGATGCATGAAGCTTTAAATTATGGAGCTGATAAAACCAAAAGCATAGTCTATACATACAACTGGTCAGGTCACTCCTTTGATCTCCTCGAAAAACCGGCATTTATTGCTACCTATCATAAATCGTTTTATAGTCCCCGTAAAGGATCCGAAACTGCAATGTACAGGGGTAAAGCGACTGTGAAATCGATATTTTCATTGAACCGTCTACATACGGGAGGCGAACGAATTTTAAACATATTCGAAGATTTAGACTGGTTGAAATTTTGTCGGCTCAAGATTATTTACAAACGTATAAGGTCAAAGAACACCATAAACAATTGTAATCAGAAATTTATCAGTACTTCTTGAAGTAATTGCTGTTTGCTAATTGTTAAGGATAAGGATTGAAATCAGTTGTAGGACTTGAAAAAGGTTCGCATATTAGGTACACCCTAAATAGACAAAGTACTTAGAGATACATATATTTCATTGCTAAAATAACACATATCAGCAACCAACATATAAGTGCATACATAATGACCGTATTAGGTATAAATATAATGAAGTACAAGTTTACTGTGTATTTACAAGTGGTTACTTAAGTTTTTACATGTTTTTTAATACATTTAATTTAGGGTTTTCCTTATTATTTTTTTGTTGTTTTATTTCTCTATTCGCAAACTTTATGTATAGTAGATTCCTATTCTTGTGTATAGAGAAATAAAATAAATATGTGGGAAATTGGGACATGGGTGTGAAAATTTAACATTTTTGAATAGATTTAGCAATGCCATCCCTACGCCCTCATGTATACAGAGGTCGTTGAATTTGGATGTAAAAATTTCTTCTAATGCTACTAAATAATTAATAAAATCACTTGGAGGGACTTTTAAACCTTCAAATATCCCACCATGACTGCCTTTATATTTCTTTAGCTCGCAAAATTCGGTATTTCTGTCGGATTTTTTATTGTTGCTCTAATTGACACAAATGTCTCATGAGTGTTTTAAAATACACTTACGTAAAAATATCCACCGACATATACAAGTGCCTTACAAACCTTCTACAGTTTGTAAATTTCGATAGTCTGAAGTTTCAATGGCTAAAACTGATTTTTGTTTCCACGATGACGATTTGTTGTGCTGCAAAAAAATACTTTTTTCCATTAAATTTGGCGTTTGTCGCACCGTGTGCAACCTTACGCGAAGACACCGTGTACAAAATGACCACAAGCTTTTCTTGCTCAGCCAGTAATCCGTCAGGGTGAGGGGGTAGAGGTGACAAGAGGTGATGGTTTTCGGCAATTCGGAGAGTGACTAAACTTATAATAACTGTATACACTATGCCAAAAGGATCTTATGGTATACGTAGAGACACGCTGTCTATTCCATTTTTGTTCGTACGCTGTATTGTGTCATTTATATGGGGTTTGAGAGCAAGAGAGATTATTTACACATACAATATAGATCCAATTTACATCTCTATGAGCCACCCATTAAACTTATTATTTGTATGTCTGGTTCGCGCTTCGTCTGCAAACGATCCTTTTCCGCTTTGGCGTGTAAAAAATCGGTTCCCATAGCCATTTCAAGCATTTTAGAAGGCCAAAAAGCGACCCGGTCTAGACGCATAAAACGACCTGTCGCTTCTTTTCAAACGACCGCCTGATCTCCGCGATTTTAATTGGTTTTAATTACAACCGAGATGCGGTTTCGCTTTTTTCTGCAGAACCACCGGCCACCGATTATATACCTGACGTGTCCCCCCCTATGAATATGTAAGGACACGACCGAGTTGATTGTATAGATTTCGTTCGCCCATTTTTGTTTTCTTGTTTCGATTCATTTATGTAATCTGCGAGAATGACAATGTGGGTAGCCGGAGCCGGTTTCGACGGCTGCCACGCACTGCCTTCTTTGGACACCGAGGGCCAATACACTTTTACTTTGGGTACAATCGCCCACTGTTCGATATTCTCGATATCGTGGGATTCTAGAGATTTTAAATGTTGACAAACACGGGACGAAAAGAGAGGAAAACCGTTTAACCGTCCACAACTTCACCAAAAAAGAGACACATTTATTAAATATTTTTGATGGCTCGTCACTGGTCTATACTCATTAGTATGGTAGGTAACTTTATCGACATTTTAACCAGCTGGGCGTCTTATATAGTTTATTTCGATTCAATGAACTGTATTCAATGATCGTACTTGAAGATATATTTTTTTAAACCTAGTCGGTCATGACTAGCTTATTTTCGTTAACGTTTTCGTTAACTTGCTTTCCTTATCTGTTCGGCTGGAATATTGCGATCGATTTTAAACTAACTTTTCCATAAGCTAGTGACCTGAAACTAAACATAGCTCAGAACTGTGGATGCACTATTAACTCGTTAGTTAAAAGTTTCAATTCAAGCTTTAAAGACGAACGATAAGCACCAACCTAGTCTTCTTTCTTGAACATTGAACTTATTTAACTATTCTTCTTTTAGACTTATGGTCAGAATTGCGATACCTGGGGTTCAGAAATTTTTTTTCATTGTTTCGTTGAGGCGCAAATGTCTAAAATAATTAAATTTAAGAAAGCCAATAAAGACCGATCAAACATTAACCGATCAAAGACCTACGTTTTGGCAGTTTTGGTAGTACTTCGGCCTATCTGACAAGAATTTGCAATGAATGTCAAATCGAAGAACAAAGTTTGTGAAAACTGACTGTGTTTCTTGAATTTAGATATTAAGCCTACTTTATAATAGCAATGTCGCTTGCAACTTACCAACCAAGCTTGTTTTATAAGAAATAATACCCACGGTTCAAAAGTTACACTGGAACTCAGATACCAAGACTGATCAGACCTTAGGAGTAATATGAACTAATACAGCAAGAGCTATAATGTCAACCGAGCAAAGACATATGCTTACTTGTCACATGAGTCATATTTAATTACGTGTTCTTAAAAACTTTTGCTTTTGAACACAACTATGAAATGCATTTAACAATTTATGATGAAAAATTTTCTATGACAAACATTCAGAATTACAACCACGTTACATGACAGTTAACCCAAGTCTATGTTACGATAATAAGGTTCTTAACTTTTAAGAGAGACTGCTACAATAGATGCCTACAGGTTTAATCATAAATGGCACCATCAAAATACCTACACTCAAAATTGGCATCTCCACTAATAATGTGGTGACCCAATAGCGAAGGGTAAATAAGAATCTCTCAATGTAAAAGGGAACTGAGGTTTATAACCTCCTAGCAACCTCTGAATAAGTGAATGTGTTGAGATAGAGTTTAGAAGGAAATCAGCTGCATAACATGAAACCTGTGGGTGTAATTAATAGTCTCTACCGTTTTTCCGGTAGGATTATGGCCGTAACATTAATGATGGACATCGTTACGATCAAGGGTAAGAAACCATCTATTCGATTGCACTAATATAATCATGGTAATCGATATAAGTCACGAAAGGGCGAGAACAAGCTGATTCTTGCTTGGCCGGGGATGATTTTTGGGTGGCGTATCAAGTCGTAACATAATATTCAAATGTTTAAAAGTTGATGTTCTGGAGTCTTCTGTTCTTTGATAGAGTTATGGATCTCGCATAAAAATGGACGATTAGTTCTCTCCTTCTCTTACCCTCTGTTCTCTGACCTAGCTGCCAGAAGTAATTCCGATTGTAGTATCTATTTTCTAGCGATTACCTGACTGTAATTATAATTATTTAAGTGTAAGTCTTGTGCATGGAGATCACTGTTCACGGTGTCAGATAGGCGTGCTGGTTTTGTCATTTCAAAAGTACGGACGTGGCCGCGTTTGCATTGACGGTTAAGCAAGCGGAGCGCCAGCGGCATCCAAGAAATCAGGAGACTCGCCAGACCTGAGGTCTTCACTAGGAGAATCGTCAAGCTCATCTTCCTAGAGGACACGAGAAGATCCGGAGGATCGTGAGGACTCTTCAGGGAGTCCGGGAATCATCAAATGTGTCTTCCTCAGGGACTCGGCCAGCCTCTGGGGAATCGCCAGATCCGTGTTCCCAAAGGATCAACCGGCTTCCAGGGAATTCAGAGAGTCATATGCGAACGTATCACCCTTTAGTTCGCGACATCGTAAACGTGTAATTCATCATTTTCCATTATAATTCCCTGTGGACCCGAAATTCGTATGTTAGGTTTGGTAGATTACTAGAATGCACTTTTCATTGCACATTTCGTCTCATTTAATTTATACATTGAATTATTTGATCCTATTGAGAAATATCCATGTTTCACATTCCAGACTTTCCCAGTCTCTAGAGTTGAATGACTGCTAAAACTAACGGGTTGACATAAATGGGTTGACAGCTATATTTCATTTTTATTACTTTCAACATGTTTAAATATGCAGTAACCGAAATATCTTAATTTGGAGGAGTCTCGGTATACCAATTACTGAGGCCATGGCTTCTACATAAATCTACATCTACATAAATAATATAATCTGACCGCACGGCCACTCACCACACTGCCTAGCCGTGCGACCCCTTCTTAGTTTGTTAAAAAAAAAGCAACACTTAATAACATTACTGTATGTAATTTTTTGTAAGAACCTCTATCGTAATTAAAAAGACAGAAGCGGTAGAGTCCAATAAAAACAAAATTCCAATAGCCAACTAATAATAATCGGATGACTAATGGGAACTGACTCGACAACGTAATTAAGAGTACGAATAAATAATATGTAAATTAGACGTGTCAACATACTTGACTTCCTGTCTTGAATACCAAGTTATAATTTGAACATTCTGATCACACACGCACGCATGCAGAATATAACAAGCTTAAGTTGTAATAATTTTTAAGTTTAGAGTAAATTATCGGTTAACAATTATTTTGAAGAATTCCGGATCCAATTAAAAATCATTTCAAGAAATTCAGAGAAAGAAATTTTAACAAATAAGGTGTACTCTTAAAACTGCCATTTTTTAAAATGAATCATTACTGTATATTTTATTATATTGTAAAGATTGCCATGGAGTGTGTAAATGTAATGTAGAATACAAAATAAACATATTTATCTATCTATCTACTAGTCGATGTACCTTGCTAAGCTCGGAGGGCGTGCTACCCAAATTCTTTTTTTCACCCAGAAAGTGGAAATTGAGATAATCGAATTTTTACAATTTTATTAAATGTTTGTTTTTAATAAAAACAAATACAAAAATATTTCACTATTTATATTTTCTTTTTTATATTTTAATATTTCCGCCCTATCGCGAAAAAAAATTCGGAGTACGCAATGTTTTTTTTAAACATCTTAGAGCCTAACCTAAAAATGTGTCAACTTTAAAGACTTATTATTCGCTCACTATTAGATAAAATTCATCCCCTTTTCAACCCTCTCAGTAAGTTAATTTTGGGGTCATAATTTTTTTCGGGATAAGCTGGGGTATAAGCTATAACCGTGCGAAATTTAAAGTTTGTACCTCGAAATAAAAACTAATAAAATAAACTTCACCTCTATTTTTCATCGCTCAGAAAGGTAACTTAGGAGTTTGTAGAATTTTTCTGGACTTATTCAGGACATTTGTAACATTTATATTATATTATTTATAAATAATATTTGTAAATTAAAATTATACAATCATTTATATGTGTCGGTATAAAATTTCCATAGAAACTTGCGAAACAAACGAAACTGGACCTAATAAAAATACAAGAAAATGAAGATGACAATGAATCAGAAAATTTTTATGTTTTATGCAGTATTAGAGAGTTTTTGCATTTCATACAACGTCGGGCGCTATTAGTGTTTACCTAATTTTGACAAAAACGCATGCGCATTAAACAACAGCGCATATATTTGATACACAAGAGCAACTAATTTTTTTTACAAAATTGCCATGCCGGTCGAGAAGAAGTTTAGAAGGACGTCTATTTTTTCATACCTTTTTTAACCACCATTTTTACAGTAGAATATGATATCTTCGTCATTCGACTGGTTCTTGTCAATGCCCCAAGTCCGATTTCTTCATTTTAAACAAAATTAAAAATATTTAGAATGGAACAAACTTAGAATGGTAAAGTTGGCTTTCAAACTTCTTTCGTCTTCTTCCATGATGTCTGCCTCGTATCGCCTATGTAATCATATGATGGCATGGCATTTCTCGACATATACAACTACTATTCTACATACTATATTTCCCTTTACCTTCCTGGAATGCGCAAATATTTCATAATAATAAATTCCCGTCTGAGAATGCGGATCGAATTTTATAGGAACCAGCTCGAAATTCCTAGGATTTTAATTTTACTTGTTATTACTACTTTTTCAATGATTAAATTTTCTAAAAGGATATTGTCCTTTGAGCGCCATCGCTTTATTGTATTTTTAACGATTCGATTTGTATAAGGGTTTAACAGGAAAATTTATGGAATATAGGAGAGAATGTGGATTAAATCTGCCATCAAAAGCGTTCCATTCAGGACGCCAATAGCGACAGCATCCCTCGAGAGGGAGAAAATGTCGATGACACCAAGTAATTTTCTTGAGCCTTTCATCAATCTAAAAATTTTAATTGCTTTGTTTATTCAAGCCCAGCTGAGGTTTACAGTTGTGAGGATAACGGGACACCTGAATTTTTGCGAGTAGGTGATAATGACCACCTTAAACACACGCCTTCGCGAAATACAACGTGGATATATAAAAGGAAAGATGTATCCACTCATAATTGCACGCCGTAGTTCAATAGAACCCATCGTCAATGAAGCTCCAAAGGTAGTGTTAATCACAATTAAATCTAAAGTTAGACATTTTTCAAAAAATATACCTCACGATTTTCAAAAATAATTACATCCTCGCTGTTTCTCACGGTATTTCAGTTTTCAATTATCTAGAGTACCTACCTAATCTAGAAAGTTTATAGCGTCGACAGACATTAAAATGACATAAAACGTTCATGTAATTAAAACTCGATTAGGTTATGGGGCAAAGGATACCTAATCAGTAACAACTGTTTACATTTAATAACAACCTACACAGACTTGAAAATAGCTGTTTGATGAAATTTTCCTACCAACCAATCTTAAATTTTAATTCAAGTATTTACTTTAAAAACCATTCAACCGTAGTAGCATTTTCATTAGGAACCTTTTTGTTTTGTACGTGACCATACGAACCTAAACGAAACATAATATATGTACCACCACTCCTCTTGTCAAACAGACCGTGATGCATGATTAATATTTGATTAGGTTTTTTCCAAGGAATGCTGTTCCTTCAATGCCAAGCATATTCCGAGTGTTAACTCGATACACAACAGAATTCTCTCTCGATACGAACATGCAAAAGTGCAAACACACAGTAACAAGCGGTACCCATACAACGAAGCACGTAGACAATAGATGTATGTGCATTGAAATCTGAAGGTTGATATAAATTCAACTGATGACGTCTCATGAAAAGTTTGTTGGAAGTAACAGTAACTTCATCGATTTTCTTCGGTGCGGTAAGTGTAAACAGAATCACGAAAAAATCTATCAAACGTGATGACATTTTGGTACCAATTTCAGAAAAATTTGAAGAAAACCCTTTCAACTCTTTTAAAAGGGGTTTTCACAAACTTTTCACAACAGATAAAGGAGAGCAAAGATTTCTAAAATCGTTTCTTTTCATCGCGAAAACCTATGGAACCACTAGTATGATAGTATAAATCTTCGCTTCAAATGAACCGTGAACCATGATGAATATTTTTTAAAGTACGTCCTTCGATGCTGAACACGTTTCTTGGTTGGTACCGTGCAAAACGATAACTAAAGTGTGTATACGAATTTAAAAGACGCGGTAGTACCGAGGTAATACGAAGTGTATATTGTATAAATTTCATTATTGTTTCTAAGAGATTAATTTTGGTTTGAATAAAAAACTAATCAGTACTTGAGATGCCTTAATTAAAAAGAAAGTATGATTTGGATCCCATATAAAGAAAGACTAATACTTTGGTTGCATCATGTCGATTTTGACTATGGCTTGGAATAGCACTGCAAATTTTTATGTGGGAGAACAGAGGTTTTATGTTCCTAAGGTGAAGTAGTACTATTTTTATGCCAAAGAATATTTTTATAATATATAAATGGTACTAAATATTCCGCTTATATTAGCTTATTCTTCAGTTCGATAACACCACAGCCAAATTTCGTCTTGTTAAAAAGTCAGAAAGTATATCTTGTCATTTCAATTGTTTAAATCTTTTTTAGAAGAATAAGAAGATATATGCGAAGGAGAATGCACTAGGAAGAATTTGGAAAGTTTCTGTGGCTTTAAAAAGAAAACTTCTCTTTTCGTAGAAAAGTTATAAAAGCAATTTAATTGCAGTCCAATATAGAAATAATTCAGTAAATTTTAAAATCTTTTATACAGTTTGTTATTACCAAAAAAAACTTTGGAATTTAAGGGGTTGTAAGCAACTTTCAAATTTGTTCTGGAAAACTGAGGAAGTTCAGCAAGATCTTCCAGGGAATCGCTTGAGGGTTCCTTGCGAACTTCTAAATCTTTTATTTAGGTGGAGGTGGAGGAAGATTCAATATTCCCTTCATCTACTTAGGTTTCAGGGAACGTTCAAAGGATTCCTCCAGGAAGTCGGCACATGGAAATCCAATACTTGAAGTCTCCCCTTAAAAAGTCCTTTTTAAAAAACATCGAGATTATAAAGTTTCAAAAAAGTGGGTATGCCTTAGTTATCAAACAGTCGATAATCTTTGAGTATTTTTTTAGCTGAATAAGTACATTGTTTAAAATAGAAAACGATCCAAATTGAAAATGTCAGAACTGAAACAAATTAACAGAACATCAGATAAGGACAGAAATTGAGCTGTCAACCAAGGATAATAAAATTTCAGTCAAATATGTAAACCTTAGCTACCAGGTAGCTTTTACACGTACGTTAAAAATCATTCAAATTACGCTGTATATCAAAAATAATAAAGTTTTAAAGAAATGCACATACACGACGATCTTTTATCCTTTTAAAAATTGTTAATCCGTTTTTTGAAATCGAAAACATAACTCAAAGTTTAAAATGTGAAAATTGAGTCAGGTGAATATTAAATTCAGGCAACAGTTGAAATTAAACTGTGAACCGAAATCCGATGCAGTTTCAAAAAAATGTGGTAGCTGTGCTTGCGACATATCTTTCAAGGAGTAAAGTTCCATAATTTATTTTTTCAAAATTCCAAATTATGGATACACACCATCCCTTACTCTTACATCCTACCCTTATCCCTTGCCACATAACTTGTAAAGAGCCTACGAGATCGGATGTGTTTATTAAAAGAAGGTTTAAAGCAGTTAACTTAAAGTTCAAAAGCAAGCAAACGTGGATGTGTTGCTTGCCAAATTCTCTACAAACAGTTCACCTTCCTTAATTTATATTTTTAATACTCAGGTACGTTGTTCTAAGTAGAAAACTTTCAAAAACATGGAGCAGATCGTTATAGTGAAGCCATACCTTTCAAGCAAATGAAAACAGTACCTTTTTGAAGTTAAATTTCTCAAATACAAACAACTTGTAAGCTTAAGTACGGCGGTAGCTCTTGTCTTTGGAACATTCCATGACCTTCGATTTGCTTTTGAACCAAAATCAATTACATGACAAGCTTAGCCCATCAGGTACTATTAAATTGGTCAAATCACGAAATCTTCGATTTGTTATTTAGGAAGCCTTGCGGTGTAAGCAATGGATTTCAAAATTGAAACTTTATAACTTTTTAAAACAAAACGTTACCGTGGCATGTGCTAAACGAAGTCACATAAGTGACATACGTGATTCAAAGATTAATCAAAAAATGTAGTGAAAGAGTTCACCCCTCCAAGCTTCTCACTATTATGTTAAAAATTAGATACTTTTAGGCAAGATGTCTGAGATGAGCAAGATGCTTCCTTGGTGGTACCATAAAACAACCTTTGTTATACATGTACAGGGACCTGTAAAATGAAATATTAGATGGGACAGGTCGTGCCACCGATGGGTTCCCTTTTCTTTTAAAGTGCAGGTACGTCCTTCGATGCAGAAAACGGCGTCTTCGCAGATTACCATCTCGCCGTGTGTACGTGCGCGCTTTTGGCAAAAGTGGCTGCGGCGATGGTCCCCATCGAACCCAAAGGTCGTTCGGTCCCAGATTGGCGACATTCACCCACGCAAGGTATTACCCCACCTGTGGCAACCGAGAAGGTTGCGCTCCCCTCTCGCGCCATTCGACCGTCGATTCTTTCGTCGTCAGCGGGCACCAACTAAACTAGTCAGTACGTACCAGTCGCGATCGGTACCCGCGCGTCTAACTCTTTGTGTGCGCGGCGTAGGCAGTACCACACAGCGTGACTTCCCTCTCTACTGCTCTCTATCGCTGCAAGGATTTTTTCCTGCGAGGTAAGTGTCTACTTGTTGCCTTCGAGTTTTAGTACGAGATGGGGTGGTACTGGTAGAGTAGCAGATAAAAGCCTTATGTATAGTAGGTAGTACCACATTTCTCTATGAGGCGATTGGTTTCTTTTGTCTTCATCGACCTCCCTAGTGAGACTGGAACGTAACCAAGGAAGAGGTGACGAAGTGGTCAACCTTGGATCATTTGGGTAGTACCACCTAGCGATCCTTCTCCCTCTTCGTCGTTCCAACTAAGGTTTTTACCAACGAGGTTTAATCCTCTCAACCCCAAACAGCGGGTAATACTAGATAAACACCTTATGTAATTCAGGAAGTACCATTACATGACTTTTCTCCCCATGTTCTCGTCCCTCGAGAACTCTTTTCCTACGAGATGGGAACCGGCGATGCGGCGAACAAGAACCTTATGTAATTTAAAATCCGAGCGGTAACCATTTCCTCATTGTCGTCGTTAATAACTCTCAGCCTGCTTGTTGCGGTCACGGTACAGCGGTTTTAATTAAAGGCTGAAATGTCGCTTCTGAGAAAGGCGAATGTGTGTATAGGAAGCGTACGCTTTTAAAATTTTTGGTCGATATTACGTGGGAGCGTCCAGTTCCTCGGAAATGCACGGTTAGTCAGCGCTGAGATGTGACAAATATTTGCGCCTAGTGATGTTGTGTCATCGAAGGCTGAGTCGCTTTCAATGCGAAAGGAAACGTCGATTGTTAGCCAACAGCTAAGGTCTTATGAATTATTGAAGTCCGCCAGTTGGAAATTAGCAAATTCGGTGTTAAATGTGACGATGAGGATGGGACATTTTATACGAATTACATTTTTCGTAATCCGCGTTTTCTGGGAAATAATCCTATGACTCATTTCCAACAAACAAACATTAAAGAAATACAGGAATATCACACGACCAATTTCACCATCGAAATGGAATCTTTGCATCAATTTAACAAACAATTTGTTTGTTATTTGAAGTTCCTAATGAAGAAAGCCCTTTAAATATTATAAGAAAAATACAATCTCTAAGATGGAAGAAATTGGTGAAATACACAATGAAACGAAGACCAACATCCCTAAGAACATGTCTATCAGTTGGAGCTACATAACACTTCATATAACAAAGGACACAATTACTTGAAGTACAAAATGAAATCACGTGACTAACTTCCAATCACCTTACCAGAATTTTCTGGACCCAAAGATATAAACATCAGCATTTTTTGACAAAGTTTGTGGCCAATTACAGGAAGCAATCGAGTGAAAATTGTTACTTTAAGTGTTGATATTTGTAAGCTACCGAAGCCTCCAATGGCTTTTAAGTGATTTTTAGACTACTCCAAGTGTGCCTGAAACTTTCCCATACTGTTAACATTTTTATCCTGTCCTTGTTTTAATACCATTTGAATTCTAATGAGTACACCTCTTAAAGTCCTACAAGCTTGCTATCTTTAAGTTATAGCTTCTTCCTCAGAAATGCTCTCCTCTCCCATTCCATTCACCCAACATTGACAACAAAGAGTTCAACCTGCACCTGTTCTCTAAAGAAGGTTCATTTTCTCATGTCACGTGAAAGATTCATTGAACGTACCATCAACGTAATTACCCATTGCAAGTTCACAAATCCTGCTATTTATTCTATGAAACTTCACTTCACTTTCAATTTTTAAACACCTCTTTCCTCTTCGACATCATTAAAGCTTGTGCGTCAACTTCTCTCGAGCAATAAATTCTCTTACGTTTCATTTCAAAGACTCATTAAACGCCCTGTCCTTTAATAAAAAACCAAGCCAGCTAACAATCGTTATAGGTATGCGGATCGGAATTGTTTACGCTCGCATTGAAATCGTAGGCATAAAATTCTTTGGGAAACTAACTGGCTCTCCTTCGGAAATTTCAAACTCGCCTTCAGCTTACCTACACGAGTCCAAGAAGGCGAGCGCGTGTGTGTATGCGTGTTTGCTCTTAGAATAGCTCCTTTGTTACACATTTCTCGTCGGAGACACTTTCAAGATAAGAGACCGTCGAAACGGATTTTAGAGCTTTTTACGTAAGCCTGACGATAAATGTTGCGTGTGTGTCGAAATATTTTAAGTGGCTGGAGGACAGGTAATTATTAACAAGGGTTCAGTAGTTGAGGAAATGGAAAAATTCTTCTTTCACTTCAACAATCTCTCTATATTTGGAATATCTATTGGGAACATCTATTTGGAATATATTTGGAAGTTTGGAATATCTCACCAAGCTTTGTTTGAAACATTTCATTTCATCGGTTAGTATAAACTTGTAATTACTGTTGTAACGCACTTAAAGTTGTTGGTATAGTGGTTTATTCCACTTTAGTACGCGCCTTTGATGTTAAACATTAGTAGACCTTTGCGTAGAGACGGGTTCCATTATTTCCATGAAAGCTCCATTGAAAATTGGAAACGGAATGTTTTATTTTTGATATATAAGATGTTAGTTAACTAAGTTTTCCATGAGTTTGTTCTACTAACTGTTGCAATGTTGTTGCTACCAATGGAAAGGTCCTTCTTGATTTTCCCGAAAAATTCACTACATTTAATTAGTTAAAATCGGTTTGTTACTAACTTCAGATTAATACTGAGAACCTAATATTGCTACCAGCACCATAACGCCCAATTTACTTCTTCCAGAACAATAAATCACCAAAATGACTCGACCGGTAATTTAGAAAGGTTAAGGAAATTCAAATTTTTTTCTCTCTCCATTTTATATTTACATTTTTCTGAATAGATTCAAGTAGAACCCAAAAGCTTTTTTGTTTGATTTCAAATACTAGAAAGTCTGAATCGTGTCGAACTGGTGCCACCTTTAGAATTTTGAAAGGCAAGAATCGTTTTATTTTTTCACAATAAATGGCTATGAATTTAAAAAGGGCACGATAATAACAGGGCTCCAAAAGGGTTCAGGAAAACGCTCTCCTAGGGAAAAACTTTTCTTTTTCCGAGGAGGTGAACAACAGCATTAATATCTAATTTTGGGAGCTTTTTCCGCAGGTACTTTTGAGTTATTGAGAAAACCTTCCCAATTTACCTGATAGTGCGGTTTATACCCGCCCAGGGCTGTGGAGGGGACGGAACGAACGCGCATGAAGGGCGCGTTACGTTAGGAGGTTAGTATAAACACTACGGAAGGGACAAGCGAAGAAGTAAACTGTGGCCTGAACGCTGGTACAGACTCGAGAAAGTTCTTGGAAGTTGGACGGACGCAAAACCAACTCACACAGTCCACTACTCTACCCCCTAGCTTTTTGTATCCGCATCAATAGTTATAAACTGTAATTTACGAATGGTTTAAAATTAGGCCACCGATGGCTTGAAAAGGTTTCAAATCCATACGTTTCACTTCAAGAGCAGAAAATCTGATAATTCCAAATTCACCTTGGGAGTGAAAGGGAGAAGTGGTGGAGTTTATTTTGGTGAAATTTAACTCCATGGTGCTTCCCTAACAAAAATAATACACCGGTTGCGGTTGTAGATAACACCTTCAAATGCCCGAAAAAACATGAAACGGTAGTACCCCTTATCAAAGGATGAAACAAGATCAAATTGCTCTAACAATACTAGAATAGCCAGAATGTTTAAACTCAAGACTTATATGACACTAATAACTTAATCTACAAAATTGTACAAAATGTACTGAAATGAAGTGAAACTTGTTTCTACCGATTTTATTCTGAAGTATTTTTTGAGAAGTTAGAAACCCTAATCGTGGTAAGATTAGCGGTCAGACCCAAGAATCGTTGGAAGAGATTTGAAAATCCTGAAATTCACTTAAGTTTTGTCGAGTTTGCAAAAAATTATTCGCCATATTGATTCCACCATTTTTAATTTTGCAAACTTAATAATAAATTTATGGTCAACGTCAAAAAAATCCCATTACGATGACTTTCACACTAAAAAAAAAAAACGGCTTTTTATTTTCTTCGGATTTCCATGAATCAGGATACCATTTTTTTGAGGTTAGAAAAAGAAATCACGTCACCCCATATTTGGTTTCAGCGAATGAAAATAAGTGAATTAGTAAGCGTTATCAATTTTTCTCCTTTTGGTAAAAATGAAATATAACTAACTTCCAAAATTTTTCAAAAAAACTGCAATTTCGAGCTTAAATGTTAAAGTTTCAACTTCTTTTGTTATTTCTCCAGCAATCTACAATAACGCAGCTTCATTTTGAAGAAAAATATTTACTGATAGCTCGATTCGTTCCAAAGGTCCACGATTTTACACAAAAAGTACCAGTCGGATTACAGTGCGTCGGTTCGACTCAGCCTATTGTTACTTATAAAAGAGCCTTTTGCGCTGCGGGCCGCGAGCGACGGCGAAGCAGTTAACGGTGAAACTTTTTAACTTATCTCTCTCGCTCTCCTATTTTTTTTATTTTCGACATGCATTTTCTAACGGGTCTCCATATTATTACCAGTTTGTTGTGTGGCGGAATATCATGCACTTCCACGAGTTCCGCCGGCACGCTCCGGTGCCCGTTCTCGATTAGATACCACCTCGAGTGGAAAAATCGCGGAGACACTCTGTTTCCCGAAAACAAAATTTTCGTTCCGAGTCGTAATCGAAGTGATGGATGTGATATTTGAAGGAATTCGGTGGTAAATCCTGACTTCTTCCATTGTTTCAGGCTTGGATGACTAGTATGAAAGCGTACTTTGTAACTATTAAGCTGAATTTTATTATGTTTTTATAACTTTTGTTTCAGTTGTAATAAGAGCCTTAAAGCTCAGGGATTTGTGTTGCATTTTTGTACTTTTGTTGTGATTGTAATAATGTGCTTAAAACTGTGAAATCGCTTTCAAAATGCTCAGCTTTAATACATTTTTCTATATCGCCCTCAGATACTATAATCTGATATCAATATCAATATTAAACTTATCAATATCAAGTTCAGATATCCAATATCCTTTTCAATGTTCGTCAATTTATAATGTTTATTCAGTGATGTGCTTACCATGGAAGGCAGGAAAGCACAGCTTCCCCTATGAATTTACGCAAGAAATATACTCAACTTTCTAAATTGAATAAAAGAAATACTTATCTTATTCATCGAATGTCGATAAATACCAATTATAAATAACGTATGTAAATGACACCCAGTCAAATTTTTTTATAAATTGAAATTTTAATAAAATTTTCCATTTTATTGAAACTCCCCGAAAATGTGTTTAATTTTCAAAACATAAATTTTCATTGTCTAAGTCAACAACAGTAACCATAAAATTTGTGTTTATGATTGTTATACGTAGGGTTCGTATTTTTATATTAAAGTTAACTTAGATTATGTCCATATTCATGCACACTTATTGTGAAAAATACGTTAAAAAACATGCCATTAATGCATAACATATGCAAAATATACACGCTCCTTTAAAAAATATATTACTCCTAACTTACGATCAGCTGAGGTAATTTTTGATTAAAATAAAATTGATTAAACAAATACAAAAAATTACCAAAACGTCAATAATCATGAAGTATGATTAAATCGTGAAATTTATTCTAGAGTTGTCTTATAAAAATTTTCTACATCAACAGGTCGTGGGATGACATTTGCTCAGCATTTTAATTAATAACAAATGTTTAATGAACTTCATCAATATCGGCATTATCACTAATTTCGTTTACATTAATTAAATGTACCTCTATTAGTAAATGTACACTATATCTAATGGCCACATGACTTATTCTGTCTACAAGTAAGAACAGAAATGACCCTTGACCATGTTTTAATTTTGGCCATGACGTGATTATGCAATGAAGTCTCATAATACGTAATGAACTTTCATGTGGCAATATTTTGTTCAAAATACTTTCCAAAAATCTCTCGAATTTTAAATATTCGCCCTTAATACAGCTTCATAGAATTGTAGAGTAGATTATTTTTGTTGTTTGTAAAAGTTTGATTTCTTTTTAAACAAAAAAAAAAATGGAAATTGATATACAGAAGAAGCAAAATATGCGTTGAGATGTCAAAAACTCTAAAATATTCAATTAAGGTACACTTACTTATTCGTTAAATAAATTTTTCTTAACGTGATTCGTTCAGATTACAAATTTAAGAGATATATTACAAATAGTAAAAAGGCGCAACTTGCACTGTTTCCACGCCCTAGTCATAAGTAAATGATAATTGTGATTTAGTCTAATTTGTGTATAGTACGGTCCCACGTATCTCCCCATATTTCCAAGAAAATTTTTTTAATTTATCAATCATAACTGAGAAAATATTGGATGTATCACCACATTACAAATAAAATAAAGATCCCATCGATATATTATCTTAGTTCCACACGGCATGCCAATAGTGTATAAAAGTACCGGGTTATTAATGATAATAATGGTTCCGTAACGATATGATTGGTGAGGGCGTAGAGGGATTAAACGATAAAACAAAGTGGGCGGAACACCATGAGGGTCGGTTCGATTAATCTGATCAACCACTTATTTTGAATATATTTTAAAAAAAATTCATACGTTTCTTTGAGCTACTGTGCTTGTACTATTTGAGCTTGATTGAAATTATCTAAGAATGTAGAATATTGCATAGGAGTAGAGAAGAGAAGTTTGCATAAAAGAGAAGTTTAACGATGCAAACGTTTAAGGATCCTTAAGGACAATTTCAAATGATGTAGATATTCTCCCTTAGTGATACGGTGAAAATTTCTCTTGAAACTTGGGGAATCATTTAGAACGTTCAACCGCATTGAACCCACATCCCAAAAATCCATTCTTAGTTCTCATCTTCAAGATCCACTACATAGGAGTACATATGAAAGTACCTCATTTACGTTACTACAAGTATACTTTCAAGGGCAGTTAGACCCTGATGATGTTCTCAACAGAGAACGAAACGTTGCTGTGATTAATATCTTCTTTTGAGGCAGTTGCTTAATTTGAGGGAATCTTGAGGAATTCGAAAGCAATAATGAGATCTGAAGCTGATGCATTTTTGTACCTAATGAAGTTTGTAATGATTGTTCGGATTGCAATGAGAAGATATATAGCCCAATGAAATAAACAAAAAGAGCAAAGTAATTCGTTTCAGGTTAAAACCTTTTTAAAATCCAAATTTAGGTAAAAAGAAAAGATATTTTTCAAAAAGTATCAGTTTAAAATGACGGCGCCATTGTTTAATTGGTGAACAATACAAAAAAATGAGTTTTTCAACTGTATTAAAGAACACATATAACAGGGAGCATTAAAGTTTTTTTCTTATAGCTGCTTGAAAAAGACTTCATTCTAGACCTGCTAAGAAAAAAAAATATATAAAGGATTTATTTAAATAATTGCAAAAAACCATCGAAATTTGAATTTATAATAAACAAACAAAAGAAACATAAATTATTTGGAAACTTGAGCAGAAAGTTGACTTATGCTATCTTTAAGATTCCCTTAAAATTTGGTTAAAAAATATCAATTAGTTTATGAATTATTCCATTTGTTTATTAAAAAGTGTACTTTTGCAGCCTAAAAAGCGCGGTTGGTGCTGCCACAGTAGAAAACTTCATAAAAGACCATTTTTTTTCGTCTTGATCTATATTTTCAAAATATTCGATTAATTTAAGTTTCAAAGATCCTCCGCCTAAAATGGAGTTTGAAAAATTGTCTAACTTGTTTATAAAGTTTTTCATTAATAACACTACAAGGAATAAATCTGTGTTAATTTCGTTTTGATATTGTGTTTTCCTGTAAATTTTCACGAATTAAAAAAAGACAATTTTCAATCGAGATAGCCATTTTTCTTAAAAAATTCACCAGTTATTTATTTACCAACATAAAGACTTGAAATTGCACGAGTAAATGAATCAATTCTTTAACTTATCAATGATTATTGTGGATATCGAAAATCTCTCTTTTATTAAGATAAATAACTATTGCAAAAGCGTGCTCCAAAAATTTTTATAAGTACCAAGTGGTGGGGGAATCAGCCAGCAACGCTCAAAAGTGAATATCAAAACTTCAAATCCAAATCGTCTGAAAATTTTAAGATACCTCGGGTAACTATGGACCAATTTTAACGTTTTTTGCTATAATTTGGGGTAGCACGTGAAAACAATAACAACCGAACGGTCCTTTTTGCAATAATTATTTATTAATTTGTTGTAAAATTTATTTTTGATTTTTTTATACTATTGAGAGAATTAATTGTTGGCAATGATACTGATTTAATATACATATCAAAGGACATTTTCCATTACAAAAATTAATAAAGCAATGGTTTTTAATATTCAAAAATCATTAAAATGAAAAATTACTTCTTAGAATACTATTAGAATACATTCAAATTACATATTATATTTTGTATCTTAAAACAGGTAAGTACAGCAAAATATAAGAGTTAAATTTATATAGTCCAGTTACTAACAGATTACTTTCTTACATACACAATATTTAATGCTATTTGCATACACATTTTTACAGAAATTACATTTTTCTTACCTTGGACGGTGGTTCAAGCAACTCCATGCTCTCATAATTACAATTATCACGAAACGGATTACTTTGAGATTTACGTGTATTAAAATTTTATTTGACTGGATTATAACGATTTCCACCGTTAAATCGTATATGAATTCGTTTCAGATTTGTAACTTTTAGTGTGGCTGTCAGAGTGGGAAATTAAAATTCAGTGATTTAATATGACATATAATTTCATTTTTAAGTTGTAAGACAGTTTAAGGAAAATAAAGTATAAGTAGTCAATAGACCCAACGCCTTTTAACCTTCAATTCTGAGCTTAGAACGTGGCATGATTTCAAATCACACTGAATACTTTTGGTTTTGAATTAAGTTAAGGATGTACTTAGAATTGCTGTACGAAGAAGAATGTGATGTCATACGATGACAAATATGGGATAACCGAGTCTTCGTGTAAATCCAAAAACCCAAAATCTCCATAAAGAACTACGTGGAAACAAAAGCAAGATTTCAACAACGCGTGACGTGTTTCCTCTCCACGCGAACTGTAAACAGTGTTAAAATCTCCCGTTTCAGTTTCATTCCGGTTGAGGTTACGCTCTTAAGCGACCATTAACATCTACTAAACTGAAACGTTTTTCACTTCTATTTCTTCTGCTTATCCGTTTCGCGTCCGCTTATAAGGCGTCGTCGTCGATCGACAACCGTAGCGGTTTTCGATGAGATCACGCTTAAAATTGGGAAAGACGCCTCCGGAGTTTTCAATCCAATTCTGTGGAGGAGCGAAAATAAATACACGCCTTTAAAAGAGTTTTGGTAGGAAGCGTTTCGTAGATTTCGACGATGGGGGCCAAACTGGAAACCCTTAAGCCAAAGTTAAGGAAAAGTTTAATTGGGGGTGGAAAATGGAATACTCGGCTTTTGAAAATTTTGCTGGGTTAAGACGTTACGAGGGTGTTTTTATTCATTTCATTGCCGCGCCCGTAAAAGTAAATTCACGAACTAAGAAAATATCCTCATATTTTCATAAGTAACATTGTAAAATAACAAAATTATTTTTTAATATTTGTGCCGCTTGTGAGAAACGAGCCTCAACAGACTCTTCATATGAGGATTAGTCTGGCACATTCTGTGTATTCAAAGTTGAGGCGTTTTACTTTTAAGCCTCTGAAAAGTGGTATATTTTCTGCCAAAAGAATATTTAAACATCAATTTATTTTTTCAGAATTGTTTAATGAAACCGATTACAGAAGAATAACGGCCTTATCCGATAAATTTTCTAAGCCACACTTGATATCTGATGCATTGAAAAAGCAAATTGCAATGCAAAATGCTAATTTTCATTTAGTTTCTTTTGTATATACAGGTACATGCAACCGTTTGTGCTCCGATGCTTCCTATAGGTATAATAACGTGCTTTACGTGTAATCTAATGGGTAATTTGTGTAACTCTAAGTGCCCGGAAAAATGAAGAAATGAAATAGTTTACTGAAAAATCGTGGATGGCACGCACCAATTTTGTAAGTGTTAATTTTGAAGTCAAGTGCAAAAACGTATTTTGTATTCTATAATTAAACTAAATACAGCTCATTAGGTATTTAAAAAGACATTTATTCTTGAAAATTTCTCTCCTGTTGATCTAAAGTTTAGCAAAATCAGGGGTTTGGTCATATTTGCGTCCTCCAAAAGAATTCCAATTTTTATAGATGGATGGGAATCTAATTCGTCGCAAAGGTTCAGTCTATAACCAAGTTTATAGAGGTTTTTGTAGATAAAATTTAACAGCACACGTATTACCGAAAAACATTATTCAAAATGGATCACAGAAGATAAAAATCCAAAATCTAGACAAATCTGAGTATTTTTTAAACAATAAAAATGAAAAAAAAAAATAGCTCGTTTCTCCGTTTTTTCATCATAGCGTGAAAATTATTGACGGACATGCGATACGTCGTACAGACGACTTGTAGAGAATTAAAAGACCTTCACAATGAACGTTTTTAAAAGGTGATTGGAGCATTTTTCACCGAGAAAACTTGGAAAAACCGTTAAAATGGACCCTTTTTCAAAAGTTCGTCTTTCAAAATTTTGGGTGAAATATTAGGTTATTATGTCTACTTTAAGCATGCAAAAGTGGAATGCTGTCGGATGAATAGTTTTTGCACAATTACGTTATTAACAATATAAACCGAAATTTTGCAAAAATCGGCGTATTAACCGAGATTTTAATTTTTCAAATGGTTTTTGAAAGAGGACATTAAAACCTACAGCTTGACAATCTTCGAATTTCATATACGCTTGAAGAAAGAAATAATAAATAGGCACAATAATAAATAACGTGCTTCAATCTGATGCGGAGTAGATTTTGTGCCTTTGCGACGAATTATATATAAAGTGTTTGAAAAGCATTCCAAATAATAAATCTTTTAAATGTATTTGCTTGTTCAAAAAAAAATTTAAGTGATTTTAAATACCGTATTAAGAAATACTAATTTTTAGTCCTTAGATGCCTTCAGGATAATTTATCATCTAGCAAACTCTGGGATTAAAATTGTTCCTTCACTATTTACTTACTACAACTGAATTTCTAAACATCTTAAATGTTAAAGTGTTAATCTTTGTGTTAAACTTGGCACAATTTTTTTACATCTCAATTTCATCACAGTATTTGTTTTAGCATTATAAAATGAACTGTGAATTGGAAAATTTGTGATCACGTTTTATTTATCAGCATTATATCTACATTATATCTACAAAGTTCCATTTATTTTAGATTTTGAGGAATCTATCATCCCCATCATTGGTCACCAGAATTTTATTTGGATCAATATTTACAAAAATATTCCCATTTTGGGCAAAAGCATTTCTGATTTAACTGAAATGTGAAAAGTATTATATGGAGTCAAATCACAAATTCTATTTTTCTGCTTGATAAATTTTCTTTTTAAAAAGATTTCAACTGTGTTTTGATTCAACTGGTTATAGTTCACTGTTTGACGCAACCGATTGACCTGAAATTTGAACAGTAGTTAGGGAATACCTGAAGGAACAAGAATTATACAAAATCGAAGTGAGCTCTAACCCGGGGGTGCATGTCACCCCTCCTGGGGGTTGAAATGTTACCATAAAACGAAAAGCTTTACAGAGTTTTACAAATGAGCTTCTTGAGTTATTCATGATCAAAAGTATCGATTTTTCGTCTGAAGTATCCGTGGTTTTGTACCATTCTTTATGAATAACCTTAGGTTTTATTACAAAAATGGTTGGGAACAAAAATAAAGACTTCAAGAGGACAAAGCGACCGGTTTTGTTCTATTTCGGTATATAAAATACGAAACGAGTTATGGCTCGTGAAATGTGACTGTTCACTGAAAACCAAAGTCAAACCTTTCAAGGTTGAATAACGGGAAATCGGTGTAATGCACTTACAATATAATTTCTTTGAGTTTTAGAAATAAGTTCAAGGAGTTTGACCGGTATGGGATGCCTAGATTTGAAAAAAAACTTGATTCAAATTAATAGAAAATTTTCTTTTTTCCACAATAATTCAAAAACTAAATTCTCAAAACGTCTTATTTTTTCACAGAAAATTTAATTTTTTTTGGTATGTTGCTAAGGTGAAAATTAATTAAGATATCAGGTATCTCGAAAAACAGAACTTCACTGTATTTATATCTTTTGAAATTCTCTGTAAAATGGTTTTTGAAGCAATTGCAGTTAAAAAATTAAGAAAAAAATGTTATTAAAAAACCAATCGAAATTTTAAGTAAAATACATGTGACCACAACAGTCTATCTACATTTAATATACATATTGCTGCAGGGGAGTACATATGGTTGGTAAGGGCTGAAAGGTTATAAATGAAATTATAAACAGTTAGTGGGTTTTAATTCATTATACATTTAACATTAAAACAGTTCAAGCTACTAAAAACTGATTTTCTTAAATTTTATTTAAATTTGTGCTTTCTAAGAGCTGAAACTTAGTAAAGCATCATGAATTATATTCCCCAGAACATAGAGAAATTTTATTAAATTAAAAGAGAAACTTATTAAATGCTGAAATTTACGATTATCTGGGATGGTTCTTAAGAGTGGAAAGATTGCAATAAATCATAAGGAATTTTACATACATTCTACATATTTAGCATAATTGCAAATGTATAAAACGCTAAAATGTATTATTTCCACAATTTTAGACCATAGGACTTTTGATGCAGTGGAAAAGTAAAGTTAGTTGCATGTTTCTATGAAAATCCTTATTGCCTGAAGGAATTTTAAGGTAAGGCGCTTTTGTAAAATTTGGGAATAACTCCAACTAGGAGTAAATTTACTAACTAAGAAAATATGCAATTGACATTTCTTCCAAAGTTTGCTTCATTCAACACATACGTATCCAGAATTTGAGTACTTGCCTAAGTAACACTACGCATTCTGCGCATGCGTCACCTTGTCACAGTGATTCATTTTTGTTGTATTTTCTTGAATATGTCAGGAACAACATACAAGATGTTATAAATCACAGGGTGGACGCTTTTAATAAATAATTACTGTTTATAAACTTTCGTTAGAAAATAATTGCGCCATTAGAAGGAACAAAATTTTTTTAAAGAAAACGTTAACAAACTATTTGTAAAAAATCCAAACTATTGCTTATAGAAATTTGTGTTCCAAGGCAGGAAAGCATCAATTGTCAGGAACAACATATAAGATATTATAAATTACAGGGTGGATGCTTTTAATAAATAATTACTATTTATAAATTTTTGTGAAAAAATAATTGCGCCATTGGAAAGAACAAAAAGTTTTAGGAAGAAAACGTTAACAAACTAATTCTACAAAATCAAAACTATTGCAAAATAATTATTAATTGCAAAATAAATTGCTTAAAATTTGTATTCCAACGCACGAAAACAACAACTGGCAACAGCGGACGTGCTGCATTTTTAGGCTATAACGTTTTAACTCACAGATGAGATAGAGTGATCAAAATGTAATTGAAAGAGCAGCAGTACCATATGGGTGAAAATAGCATTGGGGAACTGGCGACATCGATGTTGTCAGATTTCTGTTGACACATAAAAAACTCAAGCACGAAACACAAAATTAATGCGGAATTTTTTCGGTAAATCTAGGATTTTTATTTCCACTGGCAAACGGGTGCAAGGAATAAAGATGGCGGCCGTTTACGACTTATCTTGTCCTAAGCTAAAGATTTATTAATCTGAGTTTCATGTATCGTAAATAAGACGCGCCACGAGGTTAGGAACAGTGGTTCGTTGTAATTAGTGTGATAATTGGTGTAATAACGGTGTTATTATAAATTTTGAAAGGTAAGACTTGGTGGTAAGATTGTTAAGTATAACATATTTCAATGTAAAAATGTAGGGTGTTGAATATAACCAAATATACGGTTGCCTTATTTTGCACAAATTGGGATTTTTCCCTCTGGAAAACTGGATTGATTTCACTTTAATTCTGTTGTTCGTTGTAGTTTGTATTACAAATATTACTAGTAGTACCATAATTAACATCAAATGTTTCATTATGGAAGCAATCATATTCATGCAACTTTCCTTATCGCACAAATAAGTACTGCTCACCAGTTGTAAACTCTGCTTATGGATCAAACATGTTTCACAATTTTCTTACGAACGCTGCCGGTATGTTGGTAAGTGGAAGCACGTATGTTGATTTTATAGAGACATTTGTAAAAGACATTTTGTTACATCAGATTATGCTAATCCCAATTTAAAAATAACTGCCTGCATCAGTACCTAAATGTATTGATAACTGTAACACAAGCAGTATTATCATACTATAAATTATAGTAATATTTACCATGATACCCTGCCCACTCCTTTAGAGGTGAACGTCCCTATTGTAAGTGGTTCTGATCATTCTAGTCTTGATATAAATCAAGAACATGAGATTTAATTTCTGAAAACAGAATTTCTGAAACGATTGAATTTAAATAAATCAGATTCATCAAGTCTTGAAAGTAAAATGTATCAGATACATAAAAATGCAGGTAATTATCTAAACAATGCAAGCTTATTAAGTAATGAGAGCAGCTAATCGAACACTAAAATTTATACGAAGAGGGTAGGTTCAAGTTTATTTAACTACTTGTTTCTAGTTTTAAGAAACTATCGAACGAAGAAAAAGGAAGATAAACCATGTTTCATAACATGACCATGATTTTTACTCTAATTAGGAATTTGTTTTAGGAATCATGCAGTTCAAAACTAAAGACGGAGGATGACAAATCTTACTGAAAAGCATTAGAATTAAAGTTGTCGGTAACTATTACAGTCTCTAATGTTAGAATAATTTCAGTTTTATTCTCCATCACTAAATATAAATGTTTTGTTTGAATTTGTGTTTTCTTTGTTATTTGTCATTCAGTAATACTGCGTGAAGTGGAAGTGGCACTCATTCATTGGTTTATAAAAACTTGGGATCGTTTACACCAAGCAATATATAAGATTACTTAAGATTATGGAGCACTTATTCATAGAAACTTTACAAAAGAAAACGTTCTTGTAAGTGTTACATAATTTTAAGTGAACTTATATTTTGTTTGATGTAAATGGACCAAGAAATGCAATAATAATCGAATTTCAAAATTCCCGCCAATTTCAAAATCCAGCAATTTTCGAATTTCCCGCCGGTTTCAGTAGTCAGTGGTGGGGGGATTGCAAGGAATAAATATGGCGGCAAATGTCATCGGTGTCGCCTTAAAATAACACGGTAGTTACGCTTCTCTAAGGTATATGTTTTGTGAGCAGTACGCTGCGTACATGGAACGAAGGATTAGTGAGATATTAGATGAAATCAATAAAAGTCGGTTAAATTATGAAAATGAATTGAAAGCTTCACATGTTATTCTTGAAATTACGTACGGATAAGTAGCAGTAAGTGAAAATCTTTTAGAGAATTCGAGGTACACGTTCTGAAAATATTATCAGGTAACGAAACCTCTTATAAAAATGCAATGTAAGATGAAAAACACACTTTTTAAAGCGATGAGTGCATAAAATATACAATAAATAATGAATACACAATGTAAAGCAATTTATTAACTAAAATATACGCTTGTTTTCTAACAAACTCGTTGTAAAATACTCGCTTTTCAAAAATATGTCTTAAAATACAAACTAGATTGTAGCAATAGGTGTAATATAAAAATGTAGGTATATAAAATGTAATTGCAAATCAATAGTATTGCCTTATTAACTTATTAACCGACACATGAAAATATTTTTGGTCGTAATATTCTTTTACAGCGGCTTTCGTAGCCCCTATATGATCAAGCGAACCTTCTTTGAAGCCCATGGATTTATTTCCATTGATTTAGATATTCAGTAAAACATATAGCGCATTACCGTACGTTAATAACTTTGCCTTAACCTATTTCAACCTGTCTCAAGTCAATTCCTCTGTTCCCCATTTATTGGTAGACTATGAAATAGGTACCGCCATTACTGTATTACATGGACACCGGGGAAAACATCAAAACAGTCTTACCTCGTGGAACTTTTGAACGCCGCCGCTGCCGTCAAAGTCCTCCTCCCGGTCGACAGGCGAATCGCCCAGAAGTTCCCGAAGAGTTTCAATCGATAAATCGATAAAATCGACGCACTTAAGCACCCCCGGGTTTAATAGACCGAACGTAACGCGACATAATTACACGAGGAAGAACGTATGCCGTCTGCGTGCTGACTTGTACGGACTTGACCAGGGATGCACAGGCGCAGATAACTCACGCATGAAATACCTTATCGCTCTGGCGAGCGTAGGAAAAAACAGCACTTGGGACGCACAAAAAATTGTTTTGGTCGTTAAAGGAAGAGACGGAATTCGTTGAATACGTTTCACCATAGCTTGACGACAGCTATTATAAGGTATTATTATATTTAAGGAACCCGCTTGTTGATTTTAATACTATCATACTAGATGAAATTAAATTTTTGTACATTTTTGATATAAATGTAACAGCCATGTTAAAAACTATGTACGTGAATGTATCAGAATGATTACGATTCCCTCGTCTTCATCATTCCTTTTTATTCTTCGTACTCGTAACACTGCAGAAAGTCAAAAATTCGTTTCCATTATATCGGCATTTTAAACCAAGATTTTAAAAATTTCTCACAAATACAAGTTCAAATTCTTTCTTTGTCCAACCGTTCACCCTAATTTGATGTATCATTTGAAAGTGTATATTTAAACTATGTAAATACTTCTTATTCAATTATTGAATAAAACCGAAATGCTTAAAATAACAGTTGTGGAAATTTCCAATATGGGGTTAATAAAAATAAGAGTAACGGAAACAATGTTTTTTTAAAAATTATGTTTCGTTATGAATTTAGTAGTTTTTTGTTTCAGCAGTTTACTCGATTTTGACTTATAAGGTGTCATTTAAAAGTTTTCAACGAGTAAGTGTATACGAGTAAAATATGTACAAAAATATTCTAATTCTGTTCAAAATTTGGAACGTTATATGGAAACAATATCAAAAATTCAATGTTTCTTTCCCTTTTTGCGGAAACCGCCAAACCAAAAATTTTAAAAAACACCAATACGTCTTACTGGCTATTGAAAAATTAATAGTGAGACAATTTTGCCTCGTCCGTAATGGCACTTCCTTTAGGGGCTTGTGCTTTGTTTCGGATTCTATTATATCAAAAACAAAATTGTTAAAATACAATATTTAAAAATCACACTGTAAAACGTAGACAAACATAGCATTAAAGTCTCTTTAAACAATTAGATGCCTCCCTTTCCTCTTCAAATTTGGGAAGCATTTCAAATTCAAGCATTCGATGTCGCACTCTCTCAAACTTCCCAAGTTTTTTGATTCACCAAATCAAAAATATTGAAAAACTCCAGTAGGCTTTATTCCTGTAGAATTTCTGTAGATATTTTTGGTAGACAATTTTTGTAGGAAAAACGTTATCAGTCAGTTATAAACAAAAGAAAAACCCTTTTTCCTGCTAGAGCAATAGCTGTTAATACTTAAAGTAAACTGCTCTATAGGAATGTGGCACGTTTTGAAAACGTCTTCATGATGAATCAGATTGCATAAAAATCGGTTCAATAGTGGCTCTGCTATTGCAGAAAAACCCAACTCAGCTGCTTTTTAATTGTTAAAAATAAATGGAAAATACAAAATATATGGCAATTTAATCCCGCGGTTAGGAAAACTATACGATTGAGTCCCTCTTAGTCCCTTAGTGCAATCTATCCTGGTTAAAATCAGTATAATTTTAGCCACTTGCGTAAATTCATTATCCATAAATTACTATTTCTGTTTATTTTTTGATAGAATCGAAACTATGAAATCTCAAGGTGAAATATATTTATATCTTACTGATATGATATTTATATCTTGCTGATATATTTATGTCTTACTGATACTGATATTTATATCTTACTGATATATCTTACTGATATTGTATATCAGTGTGACACAGTTCTGAGACAATTTTTCAATACAATAGACCCATTAGTTTCTGAGATATGAAGATTACTGTAAAAAGTCCAATTTTATAATCTAACGTCCTAAGAGGAAAGTGATTTCAACTTTGACATAAGGTCATCCCACAAAATTAGACATGAATTTTTAAAATCACCATAGCTTTTTTTTGTAAAATTACAACTAAGTATTATTTTAAGAATTTTCATGTGTTCCTATTGATTTATAGGAGTACAGTGCGTCGTGTTACAGGCGCGCTATTATTTTTTGTTTCGTACTCTTGACAAGATTTTTGAAAAACTCCCGTAACTTTCGTAATAACAACTGAATTGTTGAGCACAACAACGGTCCAAACTTTCCACAATATTTAGTCTTTGCAAAACATGATTCATTTTGTTTTGTGATATGGTGTTAACACACATCCTACCGTTTCTTCAGTTTAGTTGGTAGCTTTTGTAATGCTTCCTATTTTGGAATCCAAAGTCCTTTCTTTTTAGTTTTGAGGCGAAACTCGTGATGATTTTTAGTTTGGGTTGAAGTTTTAATTCCATAAATTAGCTGTCTTAGAGATATGACAATTTTTGTAACTTGATCTGATTAGTCAGAATAAATCTTCTTGGTAATAAATGTTTTTCTGGAAGAAATGTTTCCAAAACCATGCATTTAAGTTTCGAGATAAACCTAATAGAGTAGCTTAAGTGACTATTCTTAATTCCATCCCCAAAATTTAACTCGCCATGTCCAATAGTGTCCAAAAAGCAATACCTCACGTTGTTGTAGAATATAGCAACCACCCGAACCTTCCGAAATACGCAATCTTATGCAGAAAATGATCCTTTTTACTTGATGACATCACTAACCGCTTGCCTAAGTGATAACGATCATGTGTACCTTCGTTAAATTTGGGCTACTTTTGTAATATCTTCTGTTACAGGGCTTACAAGCACTTGTCTTGACCAAAACCACCTTGAAAATCTTGAAATTTCTAAATGAAACTCTTAGAGTCACTCAGTGTAAAGATTTTTACATCTGAAATAAAGTTTCAATTACACTAATCTGTAAGTTTCTTACATACAAAATTTTTGTAAAAGACTTGGATTATTCAAAGTCCAATCTCCTGGAAGTAATTCTTTTACTTGAAACAGCTTCTCAATTTTTGCGCCGATGAATCTTCACGATTTTTAAAATCTAAGACAGTCGCAGTTTTTGAACATTTAACTCGTCAGTTCCAACAGTATCCAACATACCAAGATTTACTCGTTCACTTCAACGCTATTACATCGACACCTCGATCGTACTCAAAAGGTACCGTTTTAATGAGATTAATTTCCCAAGACTAGTCCCAACTGGGACGCAGAGACGTTTAAAGAGGTTCGAAGTTTTTCAGGCGGATCATTGCGTAATAAGATGAAAAAAGGTTTTTTTAACGGTCGGGTAAACTGATATTCGCGACGTTTAAATTACTATTCAATATTAACGAAGTCTAAGTCTCACGAGGAAAATAAACGAGTGGCAGAAAGTTAATCTGGCGAATATTTTACGTACTATGAAAGCATGAAGGTATGCGGGTAATGTGGATTTATGAAGAACCACCATGAATGTATTTAAATATTAGGCTGTGTGTAAAATGCGATGAGAATAATTTCTCGTTATATTCTTTTGTAAGGTATTTAAATTACACGCGTACTTAACGATACCACACGTTTAGATAACACATTTTCCGCAATAAAGCCCAGGAATATTAACTTTCTCGTATGTAGTACCACGTGTAAAATATCTGACCTACAACAATGAAGAGAAAGATGCTACGCACAGTTTCTCTTGTGGATCATCTCTTAAACTCTATATCTCGTGGGAAGATCACGAAAGTCTTGAAAATGTTTCTTTACAGTCACAGAACAACAAACTGCATTTTACTACTATTCTTATCATTGTTGTTATTATTTCAGGTACAGGAAGTGCGAATATGATACAGTAGAGACTTCCCACCGTCGCTGAGCCGAAAACTGAAGTGAGTATTTTCTATTATTATTCCTATACGTTTTACTTACATAAGAACAATGGAGAAAACGTACAATTAAACGGATTTATTATAAACGAAACAATACGAGATGATTAATTGCCGCTTGAAGTGAAAGTCGAGAGCGCAGACGCACTTACCGTGAGATTTGATGAACATTAAAAAGGGAGAATCTGTGGAATCAAAGGTAGTGTTTTGATGGGTTGATATTATTACAGCTGGTTTTAATATGATTACTCGCTAGTTTCATATTGCATCATTAGTAGCCAAGGCAATTGCAGCCAACGCTGCTTATTGCAGCATACATGCTGCAATATTCCCTAGTAAAACATGGAATTTAATTTATCCCAACTGTTTCAATAATCAGCAAACTTATAAACTAACAAACAGACACCAATGAAACGTCGAACTGTTAGAACTTAGGCAATAAGCAAAAACTAAACCAAATCGTAAATGGACTGCTAAATTTTTGTTTGCTTACAAGTATCCTTCGATCATAACTTTAAATTTAAACGATGCAGGGATCAAAAATAGTTACATAATAACTTCACTAAGACCGAACGTACAATAACAAAGTAGGAAGTGTATTACCTTCTTACTTAAATGTTGACAGAACCAATTACACTCTAAGAGGATTAAGTCTCAAACCACAACAAAAACCTTAAATATGTATTAACTCTAGCCTAATCGTTAGAAGGACGAAAACAGCCTTGTTACCACAAAATTAAATCTGAAATCACAAGAGAAACATGAGCAAATTACCCTTAGAAACTGGAGAAGATTGTCCAAGTTCTCAAAGTTGGCTATCATGGTCAAAGGAAAGGAGAGAAACCCCAAATCTTTCCAACTATTTTGTTGAAAAATAGCTAGTAAAAATATAGTTGATAAGTAGATAGATAGTTGATAGTAGTACATAGATAAGTCAAGTTGTGAATTCTGCAGTAAATCACTACGCCCATTTTTAAGAAAATTTAAAAAAAAAATTGTAAATTCTCTAGGGTACCTTTTAGGGCACGTTCACAGAAAAAATATTCTACATTGTAGAATCATCTACATTCACAATTGTAGGCATTTGTACTTCAGATATCAAATTTGATAAGGATATGTATTGACGTTTTGAATAAAATAGAGAACAACGGAAAATCCACACGAAAATGGAGCTCTTCAGATATTAATCAAGAAAACGATTACGGTAGTGAATATGAGTTAAGTGCCGTATTAAATATATAGAGTTTTGAAAAATCATCAAACTAGTTTTCGAGGTGACCCTAGAATGATAACGGCGACATGTCCTCTGCTGCTAACAGATTAATCGTATGGATTCAAGTTATCAAGGGATTTAGCCTAAATGCATGGTCTCAGCTTTTCACTACTTATATTTCCTGAGAAGTCGTTGATATTTTTTTTTCCTTTTAAATTCGTGTAAAAATGCCAGCTTTCCGAATGTGAAAAAAATATTTTACTTTCTGACAACAGGGAAAAATAATTCTCTAATGTTTATAATTAAAAATGTTAATATTTTTGTACAATGATATTGAAATATAACAAAACGATTTTTTTTTACTATTTTTGATACATATTTATAGTTGAGCTCTTCTTCTTTCTAATGGTATCTGTAGAATTACTGTTTCTTTGTTAATTTCTGACTTATGTTATTGAAAAAAATGGTCTGTGGAATAAACAAAATGGAATAAAACTTAAATTATTTCACGGATCGATTTGAAATTTAAAGGTTCATGTAGTACCACTCACTCACCAGTGAATGTTTTAAGGATTTATCATTAATTTTGATTTTTTCCTTATTGTAGATATTTCTAAGCAAAAATTAGTTTATCGCCATTTATAAAGAATCATTTAGCTTGTTTCATGTTTTAAATGGTGATTATTTAGTACGTATTATTGGATATGAACTTTTGCAATGATGGGTAATAATAGCGAAAATTTGGATTTTTGCACTAAATTGTTAACAAATAAAGAAATTTTACCGAATCTTTCGTAGAATATTTTCTTCTAAACCATCATGAACAGGGTCTTTTTTTCTTAATTCGCTGGACTATAACGGACCTCATAACGTCCGAAAAATCTCCTATTCAGAAAATCGACCCAAAAACAGTAAATCCTGTTTCCCATGTGGGAAACTATAAATGTCAGTTGAAAAATAACCTTTACACACTTGTACTGTAAAATCTATCACGTTCAAAACAATTAATTTTAGGTCTCCATAAACATTAATTGAATTTTAATATTAACAATTGCTAGAGGATTTCTTGGCCCAACGTTAGCTTACATTTTCGCTTGCAATCAATTGAAGTGCCCTTGAGACACAAAACAACATTTTTTTTAAAAACTCTTATTTTTGAATATTAACGTCAACTTAAAAATTTACAAAAAATTACGAATTAGCATTAATTGTATGATCAATAATTCAAACGTTAACAATTTACAACTTAATTGTTGTTAGAGTACGTTAATTGATACAAATATTGCCTAATTTTTAGTTACTATTTACATACATGTATGTGTGACACGAGTATTCCGTTTCGAACCAGTTATAATTAACAAAAGCGTAACATATGCAACCTGAAAAGTAACAGTAGTTATCCTTGACTATAAACGTTCGAATGGGTTTCGCAATAATTAAAACATATGCACGTTCCCAAAAAAGAAAGACAGTGTCGGACTAAAAAATTATCTACAAACATATCAAACGTATGAAGGTCCCCCGAATAAAAGTCTAAAGTTCTGTAACAGTAATGGAAATGCCACACGGTGAGTCATTGGTATATTTGCTGCAAGATAATGAAAAACAAATAAAAATCATACAAACTTGGAATCGTTTATGAGGAAATACGCGAAGAGGTTTAAATGTCAGGCGTGGGCTCAACCGTATTTCAAGTGTTAACTTTTTTTATAGACAAAGAATATAAAATTTTCTTTAACCGTTTGCGTCCCAAACAATATGTACTTCCATCAAACAACAGAACATAAAAATATCCTCTTTTATTCTTAAACTATTGCATAACCGACGAGTATTAATTTTACTAACATATGGCGGTGCCGTGATAGTAATAATATCAACAAAATAAAAACGAAAGTAGGCAGACTTGTAATCTACAACAAGTCGCGGTCGGACATATCGATGGCCTTAATTCAGGCCGAACACTTTCGATTTCTCTTCGCGGCTGTCAGAAATATTATTTAACAAGTAAAACCGAACGCGGGGATAATTACTACTACGTATAAATCACTGAGCGAGTTTATGAGTCATTACGAAAAATCAATTACGGTGTTTAATGAATAATGTATGTAATGTTAGAATGTTAGATATCCTGATTTTGTAGTTACGTAACGTCAACGTAGGTTATTTTTAAATTGTTTTAAGTCGTTATCCGTGACGCATTGTTTCTTGAAGAGCAGTTTAAAATTGGAAAAATATAAAACGTCGATATAAAAACATTGTCCTATGTTGTAGAAAAAGCCTAAGATGGGTTCATTGTAAGAGGATATTTCAGATTGTCTGAACCCATCTACAATCCCGATCTAAATTCAGATCATTGTAACGGAATATATGTAAAATTACAATCATTAAAACTACACAAAACTTTACATTTGCCCATAAAGCAAAGCATTATTCTGGAGGATTAAAAAAATTTTTCATAATTGTTTCTGACCTTGTTAATGTGCTTCATGCAAATTACACAGCAATTTTACAGACTATCAGCTACGCCTAGCATACTTGGCTATGCTGTCTAGTTGAAACTTTTATTTAAAGAAGATTCAGCAACTTGGACAGAACATGTGAGAATACCTTGATCTTGCCATAGTTTCAATATGTCTTAAACTTAAGTCTTGTTAAGTTTTAAGTACGGTACAATTTTGATCCAGACATGTCTGAAGAGTCTTGTCAAGTTTATGATACTGATAGCTCTAGCCCTGTTGAAGCAGACTACGATCAGCATTATGACTACGAAGCAGTCATTTGGTCTTTTCCTAAGTAAAGACACTATTGAACGCTATTTCGAGATATGACTATTTAAAATCTTGATGCATTCATTTTACTAGTTCTATTTAAGTATGTAGTTCATTTGTATTTTCACCACCATAATTTCATCCAAATATGTGGCTTCCAGCTTACAGTGTTGAAATTTCAGTTACTATCCAAGCAAACCAACTGGATAGATTGGCCAAAATATGGCGTTTCTGAAATCCTGTTGTGAAAATGCCTGAATAGGAGTCCCAGACTCGTAGCATTAGCATAGTAGGTCTTATTCAAACTAGCCATTTGACTTTAATTGTCGTAATGGAGCATCTTTGAAATTTTGCTTGAACCATATATTTCGAAGCTTATGGTCCTTGAATTTCCAGTACTATCTAAGCAAGCTACTTAGTTATAACAAACAAACAAACCTTTTGGCTGATATATGCGATATTATCCAAGCAGTCATTTAGTTGTGATTGCCAATATGAAATTACTTTTAAATTTTAAGGAACCGGTGCCTACAATCACTTTCCAAATTTATAGGAATCACTTCCAAGTTTATATTTCCACCATCATAGAAGCAAATCTTATGGTCAAAACTCATAAAATAAAGCGTGTCTTACACCTCTGATCCAAATATGTCTAGATAAGGTTCCCAATCTAGTTTCATTGCCTTTTAGGTACAATCTAATCAAACCATTTGGCAAATTTGGTGATATTATGCACGTTTAAATATTTTAATGCAAACCTGCCTAGATCACTGTCCGGTATTGGATAGTACCGATGTTTGTAATACCATAAAAGCAAGCCTTCAGGTCGTAACTGACCAAATAGAGCATGTCTTGTAATTTTGATCAAAATATGTCTAGAAGTGCTACCCAAGCAAGTACAATTGTTACTTTAAATACCATCCGACCATTTTGATCAAGTTTGGCCATATCATATGCCTTTCAAGATTTTATGCATAGTAGCCTGGATAGGTCTTCCAAATTTATAGTACTAGTACTTCTGTACATACAGTATCCAATAAGGATACCCAATTAAATTTTAAAAATTAATTTTAAATCCATTTTATCCAGATTTGAATCCTGACATATCTGCACTGGTATGCTGAGCATGCAGTATACATACTTTTGGTACCATCCAAGTAAATAATTTGGTTATGAATGTATCAATAAAGTGACTCACGAAGTGACCAGGAATTTTAATTCTGATATGTCTAAACAGACTTTTGAAGCTTGCAACGCCCTAACGAGCCATTTGCTCAGGATTACCAAAACAATCATCTCTCACAAATTTGCTGCAATTATACCTGAATCCCAAGCTTGCAGTACTGTTGTATGAGTCAACAAAATAACTTTGCGATGATTAGGCATCATCTAAACTTGCACCCTGTATATTCGACCTAAACCTAAACCTCGTTCTCCCACATGCAGATGCCTCAGTGCCTCCACCTGTTGGTCGCCGCCGCCGCCATCGTTTTGGTTGGCGCGCGCGCCCAATCGAACTACGCCGACCAGGCGAACAACATCGAGTACCAAGGCACAGGGTTGCCCGACCAAGCGACGCTCGACGGCAAAGTCACGAAGCTCGACGATCTCAGTCCGGTGATATTCCTGAACCGTACGAAGGCCGCGCTGAACTGCGCAGCGGGCTCGATGCTGATCGAGCTCAAGTTCAAGGACAAGTTCTACGGGATAGCCTATGCAGACTTCGACAGGAACTCCGCCTGTCAGGTGTACGGAAAGGGCGGGCTCAGCTACAAGCTCGAACTGCCGCTGAAGGGTTGCGGAACCAAACAGGTAGAACTATCTTCTGGGTAGAAGGTAGAACTTCTATTCTTTGAACTATTTCTAGTTGGATTCATTTGGACTTAAAATTGTTCTTACTGTAGGACCCTCAGCGTGTGTTCACCAACAACATCGTCGTGAGGTTCCATCCAGGACTTGAGATCGACGGCGACGAGATCATAACAGTGGTTTGTCGATATCCGCCTCCGATTGCGCCGCCGCCGGCGGCTACCATCTTGCCATAGTGAGTTAAAATCGAATCCATTGGGTTCCAGATCCTAAGTGTTCTGTTCTTGCAGTCAAGACACCAAAGCCGCACCGATTGTTCCGCCACTGAGGGGATTCCAGATACTCCTCATCATATGCGGGATCCTCTTCTTGTCGCTCCTATTGCTCGGACTTGGATGTTCCTATTACTGCCTGAGGAGGCGTCCGGTGGCCTTCGTCAGACCGTTCTCGTCCATCGGGACCGATTCCGAGATCACCAAACTATCTGGGAGCTCTCTTGGTAAAAATTAGTTCTTTAGTCTTAAAGAAAAATCATTTACTTGTAGCTTGACACCATCAGTGGGTTGCCTCTATATTTTAAAGCCAATAAGTGATCATTACCTATAGGACGTGATGAAAATGAAATACATTCTATTTTTAATTTCTCCCTTAGACCACCCGTCGATGTTCGAGGGGCTGAAGATCCCTCGCGCTACCGTCCCCCTGGCGGCTGCAGCGAGTAGCAGCGCAGGCAGTGAGGGTCCACTTATGACCGACAATCTCCCCTCAGACTACCCCTCTGAGTCTCATTCCGAGATCGACGTCGACACCGGCTCACTGCCGGCCTCCTCAGCTGGCAGCTACGACAACCAAGCCTACGAGGTCGAGCAGCTGCCACAGCCGCGATTCGACGTGCAGGTGAAGGTGAAGAGAGCGCCCCCATCGCCGCCGAGCATCTCACTCTCGGACAGCGAGAGCACCAGGACTGACAGGTATTGGGACTCTCTACAGATAAATTTTGATAGTTTTGATCTGGTGTCCAACGCCGTACGTTTTATTTTCTTTGGGGTTATCTGGAATTAGTCATGAGAAACCAAATGATTTCAAGGAAAGTTAAAATATTTTAAAACCAATTTCATTGTGAATAACAGGAACCTGTCGACGATCCCAGAGCAACGCGAGGAGAGCGTCAGGTCGGTGGAGTCTCCTCCGCCTCCGATGATGGAGAGGATCCACTTCACGTCCGAGCTACCGCCGCCCTCGAGGCACGTGCAGCCAGCTCCGACCTACAACAAGATCTTCAGGAAGCAGATGGAAATGCATGAGGAGCCCATCAGACCGGCACCGCCCAGGTCCATCGCCTCCTTGGACACCGAGATGACCGACACGCACTCCATGACGGAAATAATGGACGACTCACACAACAGGTATTGATTCATACTGGCGCATCACTTGCTTTGGTGTCATGTCTTAAAGCAAGGGTCTTCGATCTACGGCCCGTAGGTCTGGTCTGCTATAGTGACTATCATGACGCTTCTGATCTACCTTCTATTTCTGTTGTGTTTCCTCTGTTTGCTCCCTTTTCTTGGATCTGTAGCTCCATTGATTTGATGCCAAGGACCACTGATAATGCATCCAAGGATGCTGTCCGCTGTGCACCTGTTAGTCTTTTAATTAATTTAATTTAATTTGTTGGTGTACACCGCATTGCATTTGTTTAGATTATTCTCAGTTCATGTTCATTTATCACATGATCCTTACATGTACAACATTTATTGGCCACTTCTTCGTGGTATGGCGTTGTTTCCATTCTCCCATGTGCCTGTAAAAGATCTCACCCGATCAGGCCTCTTCAGGATAATAAGGAAGGAAGAACAATTTCTTTATCTTTTAATTTAAACATTTTTACTTAAACTCTTAATACTGAAGTACAATTTGGATCTGTACAGACTACATACAGACTCCTTATAAAACAATATGAAAATTTACAATAACTGAAAATATAGAACACGTTTTCATTGCCCAAGGCAGTATGAGGTGAGGCTCCCTCAATGACAATCACATAGTGAATAAATTTTAACCAATTCCTGGGGTCCCTATTTCTATCCCCAGGATTCCAACTGAACCCAATGACCAATAAGTTTACTCTCGCTTACAATTTTCTTAAATTAAGTAGCAGGTAATCTCCTGCTAAAAGAAACATAATTCAATTTATAACAACTCGGAAGGCAAATTTATACAATTTAAGCCATTCATAACATAAATTGTTGGGTAACTATGATGCCCATCTACAAAAGCTTCCAGTTCATTCATACAGTTTCCTAATCGATAAATATGGCCTCTTAAGTTGTTAATAGGCATAATACCATTTAATTTCTGTCGTTCCACCTCACGAATTCTGCAGTCCGAAATTCGTTGCCAAGGGACACAAAAAAGGGGGGAAAGGAAGGAGGGCCCTTCACCACCCCTACTCCTGAAGTGAGTAGGCCTTTTAAAGGATAGGCACGTAAGGAGAGAGGAGGTTTTATTTACATAGTGTCCCATAATAGAACAATTTATACAATCCGAAATAAAGGAGATTACTTTTGGCTAAGCTTCAAAATAAATTAGACACGCTCCAGAGTGCCAAATAAAATTAGATATCTTCTGTTGAAGAAATGAAATTGAAATTCCATAAGTTTAACGAGTATATGGCGGAGCGGGTGCCAAGGGGGCACAGGGTACATTGCTTGAGCACAATAAATTCTGTATTATTGTTGATAATATTGTTGTCTTCGTTTAGGATCATCGCTCCGACGCCGCCGCCGCCCCCGCCGATCATCCCTAAGCAAGAGTACGTGCGGCTCGCCCAGAGGACCATCCCCTACGAGCCGCCGATCGCCGTGGTGCACAAACCCGAAATAACCTCGCACGTCGTCGACGACGTGTTCCTGCGGACCATCACCGAGAAGAAGACGATCGAGGATATCGAGCGCAGGAAGCGCCTCGTGACGGAGTACCACACGAGAGCGAGGCCGGCGCCGGAGCAGAAGTGGGACGTCACGATCAAGAACTACCCCGCCGAGCTGCCCGAGCCGCCCGACTGGGAGAACTTCTCCGACGTGTCCTCGGCCTCCGGCCTGACGCTTACGCCGAAGTTCGAGAGGGCGCCGATGAGCCTGCCGCCCCAGAGCACGATCGTGGATGACAAGCTGCCTCTGAATGCTCCAGAGATCGTCGCGAACGTCGGCCACCAGCGGCCCTTCGAGGAGGACGTCCTCGCCGCGTTCGACGTCCCTCTCGAGAACCCCCAGGTGCCGAACTGGGACGTCCTCATCCGGGTCCTCCAGTCGACCGAGCAGGACGAGGTGGACGTCATCGAGAGCGCCGAGACGTTCAACTCGCAGCTGACGACCGCCGACAAGCTCAAGTGGCGGCAGATCATCGTCACCGAGTCGACGCTGAGGACTTTGCTGACCGAGTGCGTCGTCCGCGAGGACTACGAGCGGATCAGGTACGACGAGCGCTTCGCCACGCTGTTCGAGCCGCCCAAGTGGGACATCATCATCAGGATCCTGACGCCCGTCGGCGACAGCAGGCAGCCGAGGCGCAGCAGGAAGAGGAACGAGTGGGACACGAGGAGCAGGCGCAGCAGCCTGCCGACGCTGTACGAGTACGACTCGGACGGGGAGAGCTCCGTGAGGACGCTCACGAGGGAGGCGCTCGTCAGGCCGTCGATGCCGCGGACGACGTCCAAGTCGAGCTACAGGAGCGAGGCGGACCTCAGGTCGATGTCCGAGGTGACCGTCGACTTCGGCAGGCCAGAGCCGGACAGGTACTCGGAGTCCTCCAGTTACTACCCGGAGAAGCGGTGAGTGAAATTATTCCTCTTCGGGCATTACCTTCCCCGTTTCAGACTTAGGCTACCATAATGGCTATACGTATCTCATTTACTATACTAGAAAATAGTTATGACCGAATAATTTCTTCAAACTTCCAAGCCAGGATATTCTTTTCGTGGCAGTACCTCTACGACCGTCGATCTTTCCTCCTATAATGTTTCATAGAAGTCTATCTTTATTAAGGTTGTATAATGTCCAAAATATTCTATTTTTCCGCTTCATGGTAAATAACAGTTCAGGTCTGCTGGCCATCCCACAGAGAACCTCCTCTTTGGCTATCCTGTGCATCTATAGTATTCACAGCTCTCGTCGATATGACCGCACCTCAAATGCCTGGAATTTTCTTTCCATCGCATGTGATATAATCAAGGCGTCAGCACCATATAAGATTCAATACGGCGTTCTCCCATATCAGAACACAACCTCTCATCAACAAAACATAAGGTCAGACAAGCGTCAGTACCATGCTATCTGAAGGCGACGGTAATGACATTTGTCGCCATATGCATCCCTAGCTGTCCCTACCTCATGACTACTGAAATTGACGGATAGACTTTCATTGGACTGGACCTCTACTTTTTAGCTCTGAATTTTTGCAAAAATTCCAAAATTATTATGTGTCTACTTTCGACTTCCGTCTGTTGCTCAGGTACTACGACGAATCCGAGCCTGGGCACCCGTCGCTCGCTCGCTCTCTGAGCCAGCCGAGCCTGGCCCGTTCGGCGAGCGAGTTCACCGAGCGCTGGATCGCCCCCTCGAGGTACGACACCGCCAGCGAGTTCACCTCGCCAGAGGGGACGCCGAGGTCGCAGCGCAGCGCGAGGTTCCAGCCGCCGCCGCCGCCGCCGCCCCACCTCGATCAGCGCAGCTCCTCCGTGTGGCAGACGGCCAGTCAGACGAGGGGCGCCGTCGGCGCAGCCCAGGTCGTCACCAGGGAGTTCAGGAGCGAGGCGACGACGAGCTTCGTCGGCAGGGCGCCGCCGAAGAATTGGTTCGCCGATAACGACAGCGAGGTTAGTTATAAGTGAGGACCTCCGGGACGAAACCGCCCTCTAGATGGTAACTACCAGGTGGAAATAACGGACTTTCTGCGCAGATCGCAAACGTTACTTGCGGGTTCTACGTATGCGCAGCATCGTATATTCGCCAAGTGTGTTTGAGCTATGGGCGACATTCTACGTGACCCGCATGTATCTTTTAGATGCGCTGTTTCAAGAATATGGCAACTGCGCGTGAGTAACCATTACAGTAGGATTACACACGCGCAGTATCTAGTTTCATTGATATTAAACATCTCCTTCACTAATTCCTCCCTAATTTTGCCCATTAAATTGGGAATTATATAAGTATTGCACAAGTGTTGAAATGGTGAAAACGAAAAAAAATCTTTTTTAACAAAATTTGAATAATTAATTTATGTCAGTTCACAAATACAGCCATATTCTTGCACATGATGAGAATTACTGTCCACATACGTCGAAGCTGATTAGTATGGGAGCATGTTTAACCCATATCTGGATAGTTCGTTCAAAAACCCAAAAACAATTTACCTAATAAAGATTCACTGCAGCTGCATGTGGCCAAAGTCGTAACTATTCTTCATAAATTAGCTTCCTTCGTAAAAATTGTAATATTAATGCACCAAGGAAAGTATCTATGAAGAAAACACTCACGAACTTTCATAAGAAACGAATAAGACGGGAAACAGGAACTAATCCACTTACAAATGTTAACACTTCCACTGAATTTTAGGTAAATTGTTAGTTTGGTGAATTGCTTTCACTGACAATTTATTGGGGAACGAATGTTGAAGAAGTTTATCGCCTGGGGGTTGCCTTCAGAAAGTTTTTGTCCAAGGGGAATTTTTCTCAAACCGCTTCCGGCGAAGGAGCAAAAGAGGGTTTCCTGAAGTACTGGAATCAAACTCGTTAAGGTTTTGATGACACACTGATGATTTTTACCATTACCAGTTACCTTGAGGTAAATTTCTGCTTTTAAAATCCAATGGTATATTTGGAATGCTCGCGAAAAACCTGAAAGCTCCAGTGGCAGCAGAGGGTCTAATCCTTCGCTGGAAGCTCTTAAGTATATGCCCGACCAGTAAGACAGCAGTACCTATAACGAGCCATATTTAGACTAGGTTTCCACTGGTGAGGTACGACTGTCTTCCTGAGAATCATTAAAACCTACTGCCTTACTAGATTAATAAATACCATAATTAAATATGTACTTAATACGATTTTTAGTAACTAGAATGCTGTGATAATAACATCTTCACTCCTCTCTCTCTCTCTCTCTCTATCCCTCTGTCTTTCTCTCTGTTTTTTCGTGTTTCCGAACGCCGGTTTGGACGCATTTTACCCGGCTTTCCACTCGCCCTTCTCCGGACGACTGTAGAGTTGGGTACCAACGAGATTATTAAATATGGTGCTGTTTAGGAAACTAAAAGTGTAACTTGCTCAAATGCGGTGACGGGTGAGGGGCTTCGATATTTTTTCTGTTTTATATTGCCACGAGAATACACAAGGTGCCGTTCGCTTTCCTTCTTCTCGAGTTAAAGACTTATTTTAGTTTAATTTCTAAGTCTACAGTTTTGTTCTTGAATTGGTCAAGGGCGGATTTATTCCTTGTGTGCTTTTCTTACGCGCCTTGTCAGGGCGCCGAAAGATGAATTTGTAACATTACTTTAGGAGTTTGTTTTGTATCAGTTTTGTAACGATTTAATATTATTAATGTATATATAAATAAATTTTTGTATACACAAGTACTGGTCTTATTTTAAAAAATTATATATATATATATATATATATACAAAATTCTTCTGTACGTGTGTGTCACGTACTCTTGTTAATGCCTTGATTAATTTTTATGAAACTTTTTGTGTGTATTTGTGTGGGTCCTGAACGATTTGGATTATAATTGGACAAGGTAGGTGGCGCTGCGATAGCATTTCAGGTGACAGGTTATATTATTATGACAATTTATCATTATGTCAATTTTTTTTTGTGTTATTTGAACTCATTTTTAGCACTTTCCTCCTATTTTGCTCGCTGGTCCCTTCCTCTAATTTTGAGTTATATTGAAAGGGAAGTTAGTTCCTCGAATGCAATATTCCAGCCATACAAAATACATATAATCCCTCACCTCTATGTACATTTATTTTGTTTCATAAATAAGTAACTTAATACAAAAATAGACACTACAGACTTTTCACTTAAAGATATAGTGTACTACATATACGTAGATATCTTTTTATCGTCTTGGTTGAAGTTGTAGTCGAATTCTGGGTTCTCTTCCACTCCTATCAAGTCGGAATCGCCGCTTTTAACACTAAGGACAATTTACTTTAATTATATAAACTGCGTAAAATACCTTTTATCGTACTTACCTCTCTCTGTCGTGCTCTTGTTGGTAGTCAAACAAGTCTCTTTCCTTCTCAAGCTTGTCTATAGTGTATATGGGATTAGAACCCTCTATCGTGTGCTTGTTAGCCGTAGGAAGCGAAACTCCCAATCTGTTAAGTCCAGACTCCTGCGAGCCAAACGTCTTGTCTACCAAATTCTTTATCCTTTTCTTTAATCTAGGAACATCGAAGGATGGTTATACCATTAACACATTTTTTCATTGTACTTACTGTCTTATCTTCAATATGTAGGTGATCAGTAACACGAGACACAACGCCCCGAGCACGACCGACACACCGATCAACCAAGCTCTGAGTACTCCTTCCAAATTTTCCGTGTTGCTGTTGGTAGATGGGAAGCTGACTAATATTAAACCAGTCTCGTTCAGCAGCGTGTTCTTCAAGTCTAAGAAAATTGCAATGCCAGAAACGATCCTGAAAGAATGGTAAAAGAAATTGACGTTTACTGAAATAGGAGTGTTGCAGAGGAACATGCAAATTTTTTACTAATCTCTTGAGTTGCTAACAATGTTAAGGAGTTGTATGAAAAACTTAATTGTATGTCATTTACTACTGACATTTGAGAGGAGATACAAGTATCCAAGGTTTTAAGTTCAATGAGCCTAAAGACCTTTAATCCTTAAAAGCAAGTGCTTCTTAGGACTTTTACTACCTCAAAATGTTCAAGTTTGGGCATCTTTCGGAAGACCTTACTAAATCATTCAATCAGTAGTAGCGACGGGTGGTATAAACAAAGTGTAGTTTAAGTTGAAGCAGATGTACAAATGATTTCTAATGGACTTCCAGGACCTTCTATTTTGATACACTCATGGACGTCCGATGTACGTCCTGCCATCACCGTATGGACATACAATGGACGACCAAATGCCGTCCAGTAGACGTATAAAGGATATCCTGAATGAACGTCCTTAAGGCGTCCAGCACCATTTACTTTGGCCAACTTATGGATGCCCAATGTACGTCTAGTCGAAATCGCTTGGACGCTTATTGGACCTACTGGTGAGTGTGCTGTTTCGAATAATCCCTACTTGGAGGTCCTCTCGTCATTGCGTCAACTTACTTTAAGATGCTCTCTTTTTCTACCACTTGCGTGTTGGATGTATTAACGAAGAACAAATTGGCGTAAGTGTAGCTGCCGGTATCCTCCACTTTGTACTCCAAGTCCTTCCTGAATCCCAAATAGGTGACCCTGTCCGAGACTATCTCCAGCATCTGGAAGAAGGAAACGAATGAACAATCTATCGCGAGAAGGAGTCATATCACGTCAGCATTACTTCATCCTCCTTTTCTAGCACCTCCTCCCTAGTGTTCTGGAACTTGAACTCGACTACGTTGTCAGAGGTCACGATGAAGATCGTCACGCTCGTAGAGTTGCAGTGGGTGGCTGGAAAAACGGAATCAGAAGGAAATGAAGAGTGGCAATAATTGAGCCTTACCTCCGGAGTAAATGTCCGGCGGATCGTTCACGTCCACTTCGAAGACGAAGTAACCGTTCATGGTGCTGTCGACGGCGAAGTTGAGGAGGACCTGTCCGGTGTTTTCCTCTATCGTGAACGGCTCGGGGATCGTCTGGGCGGATATACCATCGCCGTGCCTCTCGAAGTCGCTCGCTATGTTGTACTTCAGTTTGCCTTGGTCGATTTTATCGGCATCCGTCGCCTAGAAAGGAGAAAATTGAGCATGGGAGTTTGAAAATAATTTGAGTCGAGCCAGAGGTGCATAAGGAGTTAATCTACTATCACATGGTTCAGGCAATAATTTATTACGAACATAGGAAATTTGGTCTTCAAAGGCTACGTAACTTTCCTCGACCGTTGACGAGGCAAAATGCTTTGGGTGCCGAAACGCCTGTATAAACAACACATATGCGTAATAACTAACCTGCTATACTGGAATCCAAATTTAGTGATTTGGAAAGTTGTGTATTAACCTAACCTTTGATACGCCTTTTGATTAATTTAGATTAATAATTAAGGCCAGCCGACATTTTCCTTTGAGTGGGAATTGGTATTCATAAGTAACATTAGATATTTGAGTAAAATATGAGTAATACGTCTTCGAATAAACGAACACTCATAACTTAACAAGTATAACTTAACACTTACGTCTACCAACACGACAGGATAACCTTTGGTGTACGTAGGCATGATAGCGCCGTAGAAAGCCTCGCTGGTCCACATTGGGGGATTGTCGTTGATATCGATGACCTGCAAGCAGTTAATAAAATAAGCAGAAATAACTAAACTTTGCCAAAAGGGCTGAAACAATTATACTGAGCCCTACAAGCCCTATGTGTTTGATTGGGAGTTGTCCCCTACTAACTTGGACATATTTTGACTTTTGCTATCCATGTGGATTCAGGTTATTTGGTAACACCCCGTTACATTCTTTCAGTCATGATTGTATAACTTGTCTAGAGAATCTTACATGTTTCATCAAGTACTGAAGTACTACTTAGCAAGTGCTCGCATAAAGCGAATTAATTTCTACAACAGATTATAAGAACCAATACCCATTAAACGCAACCTACAACCAAAGCAGATGCTACCTATCCCCATTCTCAATCTAAACCCTTTCTGTGGTATACCAACCGTGACGGTGACTTGGAGGGCCGAGCTCGGATCCCTGTTCTCGTTGAACCCGTAGCGATTGTTCGAGGCGACGATCTCGAATTGGAACTCCTCGTCGGTCTCGTAGTCCAACTTCTGGATGAGGTAGACGGTGCCGTTATCGACGTCGATGGCGAAGAACTGCGCTGTGTAATTGTCGGCGTTGAGGAAATAGAACGGCCCGTACTGATCATTTTCTTCGTACTGGTAGTGCGCCGGGTAGGGGAGCGGTTCGGTAAGGCTGGGGTCCTCCTCGAGGAAGGAGAAGCCCCACGTCGTCTGGTCGAAGATCGGTTCCTGGGTCTCGTTCTGGAAGACGATGGTGATGCTGACGTTGCCCGTGTAGGGCGCCTCCCCTTCCATCTCCGTGCCCTCCTTGGCTGTAGCGATCAGCATCAACTGAAAATACAATAAAAAAACGTCGGTACACTGATAATAATAACTCGAACAGAAAAAAGAAAAAGAAATTTGAAGGCTTGTATTTGGGCTTTTAGTCGGTCAGACTCCAATACTAGTAGTTATTAGCAGTCAATTAGCGTGTTAAAAACAGATAGGTGCCAAGAAGAATTTATAGTACTATATTGACACTACACTATTTTACTGTATTATCTCGAAGAATCCAAAAGGAGAGTCAAATAGAATTCGTATACAATAGTACTATATCTTCTAGTCAGCAATTCACTTGGCTCTTAAGACCGTCTTAGAAGTTGATATGTGTTTTAATATTTTACAGTACTGTAATGATACTGTTGCACCTTGCTATAATGTCTAAATTAATATTTGAGAGTAGTTTATTCGAATTTAACACTATTGTGTCACTTCGTCGGCAATGAAGGTGATCCATGATAACATGTTGTAAGTTGGTATGTATTTGTAAGTATGCAAATGGATACGGATATTATGTGTTTTAGTTAGCAACTCTCATGGTTATTGGTAATGTATTAAAAGTTGATATGTGCTTAGAAGCTTTTGAAGTGTTACACTCACATGAAAAGATCTTACTGTAGTATCTGCATGAATCAACTAGTACCCTTAATAATACCACTTGGTGTTGGTAACATGTTTGGAACTCAATAGGTGCTCAAAAGACCTTGCAGTACTGCAGACAATCCTACAGCTTCTTGCTGCATTATGTGGATGACTAGAAGGTCTAACAGGTTTAAACCAATATTCTTACATCTTCTAGTTAGTACTTCACTTAATTCTTATTTTAATTTGCCAGGTGGTCTGGATATTACGATAATGATTCTTTAGCAAATTCCTGTGGTGTTAGAACAGGTATTGACCAAATGCCTAATAGACTCAAAATCGGAAACTAATACAGTTTTGTCTTCCAGTTAGAAACTAAGTTATTAGTAATACTATGTAGTATAACTACAGCAGATTTTTTTAGATGCTGTAGTGGTAATTTCGATTAAATCTGAAGCATCACATTAAATGTTAAATTTAGCAGTTATATCAACAATTGTAACTTACCTCGTATATCTTGTTTTTAAGAACGGTGACCTCGTCGTATTGATTGTTGACTTGCAGTTGGAACGAACAAGCCGTATCGGTCTCGCCCACTCTGAAAATCGAGCTTCCTCCTAAAAAGTAAAATAAAGAAGAAAGTAAAGCGAAAAACCCCAGTAGGTTTGACTATTGAAGTCAAACATGTTTGTTGAGACAAATATTTCTTTGGAAGGTGGGAAGCCTCAAGTGGGAGCGATTTTGGTGCAGGATTTGGGCTCAAAGATATGCACTCAATCAGAAGTGATCTTTGATCCCATATACATAAATGTGTCAAACCTGGGGAAATTTGGTCCACTTCAAATTCCATATTCGGCCATCTGACGCAGGAGTCGCTGTCGCTGTTGTCACTCGCGCTGAAATCGGGAAGCTTCTTGTTCTCGCGGAACTGTATGAGTTGAGTAGCCGGTTCTTGTTCCTACGATTAAAAATGCAATCAGTCGATCCAAGTCCATTGGTTATTCTTTACCGAGAGTAGGGTGTAGCGGTCGCCGTCGCTCGGAACGACGAATCTCGGTTGCTCGAAGTTAAATTTGTTCACCACTAGGCTCAAGTTGTAGACCGCGGTGTTTGGTTCCTCTCCTTTGTCAGTCAACTGAAATTTTGATCGATCAGAGTGGGAATAATTCTGGTTAAGAATTTGAGATAAGACATATCATAGATTTGGTACAGTAAAACAAAATTGGTCTCATCGGTTATTTCTCATATTATTGATTCTGAGACTGCTTGGTCTATATGAATAGACTGGATTGGTCTCAACTCACCCTTATGAAGACCATATAGCTGCCGAAGTGTCCCTTGAGATCCTCCATGGCCATCAGGTGGGATCGTTTGTGGGTAACGCTGACGTTGTAGTCTTCCTCGTTCGTATCGACGACGAACAGATCGGTCACGTTTTCGCCATCTTCACTGAGGACTTGGACCAGTTCGAAGTCTATCTCGGCGTTCATTCCCTCATCGATGTCCGTCGCTAGGATTTCCACCACTTCTTCTCCCTACAAACATATCGTAAAATATCAATAATTGGTCGATTGTTCAAACTTGCAATTGCTCGGCACGTATGTAGGGTAGGGAGGAAATGAACCCCCTCTTGCAGAACAGTAGTCAGTATATTGACATGAAACCCACCTACCGAGAAGCTCTGATGTATTCCAAAGAATTGTCTGGGGAGTGCTGGAGGCTGGGATAGGTCGATACTAAGTGTGAAGCAGAAATATTTCGAAAGGACCAAATGATATTACATGTTCTAGATTAAGGGCATGAAATGTAGACTCCAGATGCAATATGGAAAGATTAACATACAGGACAATAGATATAAATGTCTCTATGTGGTGTTCACAGACTGTATAACACCAATAACAAGACAACATGCTTTGCACTACCATAAATCCGCAGGGGGGATAATGTATTCTTCATAAGCATTTTCATAATTTCAGGAGAAGATGTGCTACCCTGGCTTACAGATTTGCTGAAGACTAGTGACTATCATAGCGAAAAATGTATCTTGATATTTACAAAAATTAAGTCGAAATTACCCACTGTACTAACTACAGGGGGATACAGTGTATATACCATACCCTACATTTTGTGAGAAGTACTTGACAAGGTTTCTCGAAGCTATGGAACATAAAAACTGCGTCACATCGCCAAAGGTTCGGAATTTATAAGTACCTTGTTTACTTAATGACATTGTCGGACGTTTCATTATTATATATCAGAACTATCCAATACAACGTATGGTAAAAACACCTACTTAAAGTGTGTAAATGTAATCGTCCCTTGGTTTACAGTGAAATTTATTATTATTTCCCTTTTGGATAACAAACAAGGCATAAAATATGATCCACTGTAGTGAATTTGCGAGATCCTTTACATCCTATGGTAACCCCATCCCTCTGCTTGCTTTTGCACCTCAAAAAATTTTTCTCCTTTGTCTGTGTGAAATATTCGAAGGAAGTTTTACGGTGTTTCACGAAAATCGCCTCTACAATTTTTTTAGACCAACAGTTTTGTTATAGGATTATTGATTATTCTTTTATACTCCGTATTTATAAATTAAAACGTAATACGAGCCACAGATTGGTCACTACATCAACGCATGAAGACGGTACATTGGCGTTAAGAAGAAAGTCGGTGGTATCCTTTGGGTTTCCTTTACCAGTATTCGCATTTTTGCAAGAATATTAAATTTAGTGACTTCATTGTATTAGTCATTCAGTATGCAATACGTTCGGTAAAAGTAGTGTATAAGTCATGGAAAAATTTAAAGTAAACGCTGCCACATATTAAATTGTCCAACCTTTGGCGAATGCGCCTATACTGAATTCGCCATTTCGTAATCCATAGCTTCGTAAATCCATGTACAGATACACCATGATCCACACAACTGAAAATCAGTCTGGCTTCACAGCGGCAATTTCTAAGCAGCAGTTATACGAACTGTTAAAATAAGATAGGTTTAGTTAAACTAGAAAAATCTGTACATGGTCCCTATTGACTTTAAACAAACCTTTAATCGAGTCACAAGAGAATTGAAGTAACAGTCACTAAGAGCGCAAAATGTACTCGAAGTTTTCTTTATCATAGTGCCACAAATTCGTGGCCCAGCAGACGTAAGCAACTCATTTCAAGTGAAAGTTGAAACATCTCCTTAGTGTAGAGTGAAAGAAACCAACAAAAGATCAGCCGCACTAAAAATTGACCTAATGGAATGCGGTTTCAGTGACGCAAAAGAAGTAGGATACAGATGACCCGACCCTGCCTAAAACATACTGGTTCTACGTTGAGTACTGAAGCACGATTGAAATTTTTGGCTGTTACCTTGCGTGACTCCAAAATATGGAAGAAAACTATCGGCAAAAATTAAACAGTCGGGTGGACCACTATGCCCTACGGTGGTGAGTGCTGGGCAGTTTCGAAAAAACACGAGCTATAACTCTACACAGTGAAGACCAAAATGTTGCTTTGGGCATATGGTGTAACGCGCTTAGATAGAGTGCGAAATGAGTGTGTTCGAGGATACTTGAAAGCGGACCTAATAACCGAGAAAATCAAAGAAAATAGGCCCAAGTGGTATGGACAAGTATTGAGGATAGCTACTCAGTCGAAACTGTACTTGTCCAAGCAGCGATCAAAAGACAGATCACTAGCGTCTTAGTAGATCACACCACTGATGGAGGAGTAATACAATTTGGAAAGAAGCACTACTGGGAGCGACCCCAAGCAAGTTGGGAAACGGGAAAGCCCAAGAAGGCAATATCGATTGTTCCAATGTTCCATAAAATGAGTTTCTGCTATGTGCTCTGCCAAATGAACTATGTTAGAAACTGCACCAATACAAGAAAACAACCACATTACCTTCTTAATGTTCTCGTATACCTCCACGTCAGTCTCCATGTCCAGCTCGGGGGTGTGATCGTTTATATCGATCAGTTTGATCGTGAAGCTAGCCTCCTTTACGTGACGGGTGAGATCACCTGAAAAAGTAAATTAATCAACGCAATTCGCTTCATTTAGTAACTTTATTTGTCACCTTGTTCCTGATTAGGGTTATCGGTGCACGTGATAGTGCAATCGTAGCTAGGTAAACCTGTGTCTCGGTCCAGATCTTCATCACCAGTCAGCACTTTTATGACGTTGTTTTCTATTTGGAAGACTTGACCACATATCTGATTCACCTTGAAGACGCAGAGTACTGTGTGGAACGGCACTGAAATGGAAATGAAATAGTAAGAGGGAATTTGACTTCTGGACAGGGCAACACTGTCTTACATAATGTAAATCGAATGCCAGTCCAGCTAAAAAGTTATTCATTCAATATGAGTTTATTATTGTGGCATTACACGTGTATCTTTACGTTGTGTTTTCACCGCTGAATTAGATATTATATTTACTACCTGACCCTGTTATAGTTTACATTATTAGTATTCATGTATCAATATATTCAAATATCCTGTACATTGAACATATTTTAAGCATCTTTTGGAAGACTCCTACGTTTTCAATAGAAATAGGAGGCATAAAAATTCACCTTTCTTAAACTATTATTAGTGTATTTTTCCGCCCTCAAAAAATAACACTTACCATCCCTGTCTGCGTCAGAAGTTTCAATGTCAGAGACGTACTCGCCTGTCGGACTTTTTTCCACGACGTAAACCGTGTCGTTAATAGTTATGACAGGTTCTTTGTTATTGACATCGATTATATAGAAGGGAACCTGCAAATAGTGGATCATTTACAGATAATGCTTGTTAGGAAAGTTGTAATTATTTACCACTAAAACGTCGGACACGTGTTCTGGATTGGTATCGACCGCGGTGCAATTGTAGTAGAAGTAATACGTCGGTCCTGTGTCGGCGTCGATTAAGTGATTGTCCCTTACTGTGAGGGCGCCAGTGCTGTTGTCCAAGAGCAACCAATCGTAGTCCGGATGGGATGGGCTGGAAAATTTAAACTGAAGGGTAAGAGTGTTTAAAGCACGTGGATGACGTCAAAGAAACCCCATCAGCGCCACCACACGGCTATATTTGTACCTAAATGCGTTGTTGCCAAGTAATAGTAACAGTCTTGGTGGTCGTATATAAAAAAACCAATTTATTCAGGAATACTCGTGATAGTATCTGTAAAATTATTTTAATACACAGTATGTTCATGAATTGAGCGACGAAGAGAACACACTGGTTTGTGTGAGCATGAGTTCTTGATGTAAAATCCTACTTGATATATCGCCATGTAGTTTGTATTAGTTTATGAGCAATAATGACTACTCGTGAGCTTCCTTGGCCGAAGTTAGTAAATAGAAAATTACAGAAATTAGAAGTACCGAAATATTAGATACAGAAGATGTTACAAAATCAATTATTATTAACGGAATTCACCCGGAATCACATATTATTGAATAGTATTAATTATTATTTGCACCAGATACTTGCTAAATCACTCTGTCAACTATTGAATATGCTTAGTCATGTGTTATCTTCCAAAATATCTTCCCAAATTCGCAAAGCCCCTCCATACACTAGTCTCCGTTATTTTCTCCTATCGATTTTCCAGCGAAAGAAATTCCTTACTCGCAATAATAAGTGATGATGTCCCCGACGTCCAAATCTATCGCGGTGATGCTCCCGACAGAAATCCCTTCCTTGGCGTCGTCCTGGACCGTCCTGTTCGGTTTATCCTCGTCGTCGAGTTCCGCCTCTGGGAAGTACGGGATGTTGTCGTTTATGTCGATCACGCTGATCAAGACGACGGCTAAAATTTAGTTTAAATGAATAGTATGACATGCAGCACCAGACGCCGCTGTGATCATACCTGTCGTGTTCTGTTTGTCCAGGAACGCCGGATCGGTGTTCCAGTCCGTGACGACGATCGATAAGTATAGAGCGTCGAACAGTTCGAAATCGGGTGTGGTGTTGGTTGGATTTTTGGCGTTCACCACCAGTTCGATGTCGATGTCGTTGCTGTCTTGCGCTTTGGTGAAGATCAAATCTACGAACCTGTGGATTACAATTAAAATGAAAACTTCTGGGGGGTTTGCGTTCAAATTTTTAGAATTTCGTTGCAAAGTTTATTGGGATTATCACCAAAGTTTTGTGTACGTGATGGTATTATGGGGGGAATATTTCTAAAATTTCAACAAACATTTCCGAATTATGCCTTCAATCGGGCTGGTTAGGCGAGAGAGTGGGGAGTTTGAAACCTGAAAACTGCCACCTCGGATTTTTCGTCCATGGAAATCTGCATTCACCCCTCTCTCCAGCCTTTCTCCTTCTTTTATAACGACCCAACATAGCTGCACGTTATTCCCACTTAACCGAGGAACACTTTTTAACGAATTTTTTAATCTCACATGTGCTCAGGTGTTATGAAAAAATATTTCTAAAACGACACCACCAAATTTGTTACTTATCATCTTAAGTATCGTTTACATGAGTGTATGGATAAGTAATGCCGTCGTAATTTTCAGAAGACGACTTTCACTTCACGCCCATATCAGCAGGTACACCTAATATCCAGGCGATATCTGTAAATAAATTTTATATTTGGGTGGATGGGATAGCCGAGCTGATTTTTAATTTAGAGGCTCTCAAATGTCAATAGAAATGATAAATTATTTTTATTTTTCGAGAGGTTTTTTTTAAAATTCATTATCATCTCTACTGACATTTGGGAACATCTGAGGAAAACATCAGCTCGGCTATTAGATCCACGCTGAGCATGAGAGATCTCGCCTGGACTATAACGTTAAATGCAGATTGAAGAAGAAAATAATGGGAGAGCCCCCAGCTTTACCTAAGCGAACGCTTGACTGTTGTTACTCACGGCAACGGATTGGCAGCGAATAGGTTAATAAGATTCTAGCAAATAAGTTCCAATAAGTAATCGGTCAAGTTTCATTAGTTCTGAAGTACCAGAATTTTTAAAACTGTCGACGATTTTAATTCTGATACGCTCTAATATAATGTAAAAATGTTCCAGAAAATTGTTAACAAATCCATTATTAGAGTTGTTCATGGATTTTTGAATCGTCGAGGATTTCAGTTATTATGTGGCCTAACATTATTGGAACACATTTCTTAAACTTCATGATTAATTTTATTAAATCTACAGCAGACCTTTAACGGGGTTTTGATAAATGATTCGGTGGAATTCCATAAAATATGGAGTTCCAGTAAAGGTTTTATAGATTTTGAATCATGTCGGCCGTTTCAAATAAATTGTGTGTTTAGGATATGGTGACATTATTTTTAAAAGGTCGTCATTGGATCTTTTGAAAATATTGCCAGATAAACAATGAAATAGCATTAATTACCCAAGCAAAATTTAAATCATTTCAAAGATTTAGTGTTTCTTCTATTAATGAAGCTTGGAAACTGTGGGGCACTCCAGTTATGATATTATTTACAAGAATTTGTGTAATTTACAGGGATGATTTTTATATCTAAATTTGGAGTGAAATTTATTTTTATTTACAGTGCGAAATTTTTTGAAACTTCACTTCACACTCGTCCTAAATTAAGCAGAATTTGCTCTACCACGCCGCCACTATTTTGACCAGAGGGTTTAGCCCTCTCTTGTGATTTCTAGTCATTAGGTAGATGCCAACGACTCACTCGACTTGTTGCCTGATATCCTCGTCGGTCATGTTAAGAGGTCTGGAATTCTTCCTCGCCACGCTGTTTTCCCAATCGATTGCCGCAGTCAAATTGGCGTCTGTGTCCGGATCCGTAGCGGTTATCGAAACGTTCAACTTTATGCCTATCACTTGGTTCTCCTCGACGTTCACCATGTCGTCCTGAAAATAATAGTCGTGTTCGATATACCATGCTAGTAGTAGGCACGCCATTGTTAGCAAAACTTACTATGGATATCGTAGGAGCCTTATTGTTGACGTCAATCAGATTGATGGTGAGAGTGACCGACGACGTGTGATTGACCAGATCGTTGACCACGACCTGAACGAAGATCGGATTGACTTTGTCGTAGTCGAAGGCGTCCTCTTCGTTTACGTAGATTTCGCCCCAGGGAGATTCGATCCTAAGCGTGCGCTTCGCATAAGTGGAACCCTCCAAACGGTAACTGTAATACGAAACAAAATTAGTGATGCTATGGAACTAAGAACAGCACTACTTCTACAATGTATGATGAAACTAATGAACAGGGGAAACCGAAGAAACTAATCTGAATTGCGTGATGACGACTACTGTACAGTCCTCCAAGGTTGAGAGAAACCTATATTAACGGTGAGGATAGTAGAATCCTGCGGTGAAGTGCAAAATGGACCAACATCATACCCAAGAGTACGGAATTGGAAGGTAGATACTGGATATCTACATACAGTCTTGATCAACTTGAAGCAAAATTAGCATTAAAGAAAGTACCTGTAACAGTAGATACAGATGGAAAAGCCACAGCAATCAATAAAGAAAGATTAGGCCTGAAGTGAAATACCACGTGAAAGAGTATTTACGACAGCGACAATGATTAGAAAGCAGAATTCTCGGAATTTATATAAGATGTAAGAGGAATAATGACGATTTCATACTTACAAGAGTAGGAGTCATAAAAGAGTAATCCGAATTGCAAGAAAAGGTAACAACCGGCACATGTTTCTGCTTTAGCTTCGTAGGGTGATAGCTAATAAGTAGAAACACGTGGCATTTATGAATACCGTCACTAAATCCGTCTCATTCGTACTCCTGCTATGTGATTATAGACGAAATAATAAATAAATTAACGTTTCGACCATTTCTCAAACCCTCCTGACTTCGTCCTTTAGCCCTTACTTCAGTCTGCCCTGGTCCTCGGCATCCCTGTCGGTCGCCTCTATCTGAGTAATCAACGTGTCTTTCTCGGCGGTCTCGAGGATGTAGATCTCGAATTCGGATGAGTTGAACTGCGGGATCTCGTCATTGTAATCGATCAAGTTGACGCTCACCAGCAACCTGTCGGTCAACGTCGGTTCGAGCTTATCGGTGGAGACGACCTACGCAGAAAATAAATTTTAGTGAAATTAACTGGACATCCTCCTCAGGCTTGAAGTGACGTTGTCGACTGGCAGATACTGGCAGAAGTTGAACCACCATATACTGGCTTGTGCCTATGAGGATACTGAAGGTTACACCAGGGACAAGTAAAATAAGTGGAACATTGGGCGCTCCTAGTGGTGCCATCCTTGTGAACATTGGGTTTTCTTTTACAAAAATGTGCAGCAAGGGTGTGATTTTCTGAACCCTGCCAATTTAATGAAGAAATTATTCAACTAATAGAGCTCTTAAACAATATTGGCATAGGGGCAAATAGGGGTAAAATGGACATATGCTCAGGAAAATTGTTCTTCTTGATTTTCTCACTTATGCCTTTGAAGCTATATGAGATTTATGGTAAATTAAACCCTATTTTATTCGACATAACCATTGAAGGTATCTACATTGAAGGTATATAATTGTAGGAAAATGTGGGAAATTGTTGACCATTTTCTCATTTATACCATTTAGTAAGTGGGTAAAAGGAGCTGTTATCAATCTATGTTGCAAGTCATAAATGTCACAAAGGATCTTGTTATTGAAAATTATTGAAAACTTTATAAAAGTGTGTACTGCAATCTATAAAATTTCATTATTAATAAGATAGTTAAGGGTAGTTGTCTCATTTAGAAAATACGTAAAAATAGGATAGAGAACCTCAGTTGACGAAACTGGCAATGAAAATGTTAAGCGAACTTGGAAATGGATTATGAACGTACTTAATATAGCACGTCAAGAATTAGATTATTTATTTATTTTCTTCACTAATGGGCCTTACTGAAAAGTATACAAATAATGTGGTACATTTAACTCAGCAAAAAACAAGTTCTGATATAATGAACAACTCGAATTTTATTGAATTACAGCGTACAGATTTATAAATTTTAAATAATTTTCTGTAATAAGGCCCTTTGTAGCACTTACGGCTGTTTAAATACGAGTTTATATCAACTTTTTATAATGACATGCAAAATGGCATAAGTGAGTAAACTGTCGCCATTTCCACAAATTTCCCAAAATTCAGTGGTAACTTTAAGAAAATATATTAATGGTTTTCAACGTGACAGCTCTTTGAAGCTCTTATTCCACTTTTTATAGGGGCCTACGTTGACGTTTTCCATGCACATGCTAAATGGCATAAGTGAGGGAATTGTTGACACTTCACCCCATTTTCTTAGTAATTTTCTAATAACTTTCATAATGAAAGGCTCACCAGCTGCTTATGCACTTCAAACTAATAAGTTCTTGTCAATGCAATGAGAAAATCCCAAAACGAAGATTAAAATTTCCATCAATTTTCCTGCTCCTTAATATCATCTAACCTTTATCTGCCCTTATGCCAAAATTTTTTGTGTGCTCTGTCTGTGGAATAATCATCTTTTGAATTGACAGAGATGAGAAAATCACGGGCCGCCACCCAAATATTTCAACCTCTAGGACATGTGCTGCACTTATACGTACGATATTGGTAATGAAGTCGGCTCTTTACTCTCGATTTATAAATGTGGTAGAAAAACGCCAGAGTGTTTTGCAAAGAAACTCCAATTTTTACAAAGATGCCACCACAAGCAGCTTACAGTATATAGAGATTTTTTTACTTGTTTTTGAGGTATCTATCAATACCATCAGATGGATAGGTTATCAAATAGTGGTTGAACTTCTGACATTATCTGCCGGTCTATTACCCTTGAGGTTAACGATAATGGAAGGGTTCGTCACTTGCCTCTATTTTGGGGTAGTTTGTCGTACTGAGTCACTGTGGTATTAATAAATTTTCAATAAATTAGTATACTATTGGATTATTTGCGGATCGCCTGTTTCTGTCATTTTTACCCTCACTATCCTCAGGGCGTGTTTAATCAAAAATGATTTGCATCGAAATACTATCAAAATAAAATCTGTTTCCTCTTACGTAGAAATTAAAGCTCTGCCAGTCCTCGTTCTCGTAATCGAGCCAAGTTGCATTTTTCACGGAGATCTCGAAGTTGGCCGTCCGGTAACCGGACGTCGGTACTATGAGGAAAGCCACGGTATAGTCTATATCGGAGCCTTCGTACATTTCCAAGGCGACGTTGAACTGAGCGTTTTCACCCTGTATGAAAGAGAAAATGTTGAATGCACAAGGTACGGGTGGAAATCGAACAGTGAACATGAATAGACATATGCGCTGCTATGCATTGAGAGTAATGAATGAGAATTTATTTCACTCTTAGCAATTTAGTGCTGTTTGAAATTTTAAGTGTTAATTTTTGATTTACAGGTAAATCTAATTGAGTTTAATTGCTATCCTCCTAACACCCCCAAAAAAAGTGATTGAGGATTGTTTCTGAAGGGCCACAAATTGATTGACAAAAATTTGAGGAGAAAGTCTTTTTTTATTAAGAATTAGATGGGATTAAATTTATTTAGACTCGTAGCTACCAATACACTATCATGTTTATATCCTTGATACAAATGTATATAGAAACCTTAAAGGTTATTAGCACTTTAATGAAACTGTACTAAGTAACTATTAGTTGCTTCATGAAAATTGAAGTTTCAATATATTTTCTGTCAGATTTTAAACTGCTGTGTTTTATGAGCACGTTTTGAAACATTTTAAATTAAAATTTCTAATATTGAGACGAATTCAGAAAATACCCTTCAATTTCATTAGTAGTTCAACAGGACCGTAGTAAATTGCATTGAGAAGTATAAGAAAAATTGAAGGGTCAATAAGTTTTTGGGAATTTTCACTGCTTAGTCCTGCATGTCGAGTTTTTTTGAGGTTATATTGAAACAAATTCACATTGAAAACTCAAACGTGGTCGATAATTCAATAAAACCGTAATAAACAACATTTAGAAGTTTTATAATAACGGAGTTTCGATCAGTATAGGCATTTAAAAATCACAAATATTTGTGGCAAACAGGGGTACTGTTGCATCTTGCTAAGTACAACTGAACCATACAATCCAAATGTGATTGAAGCGTAGGTGTACTAAACACAGACGAAGAGCGAATGGCTCATTTGTACTGCCTATTAATCTCATCCAATAATGCGTTGAAACACTCTTACCGTGTCCTTGTCATGTATGAATATCGAGGTGTTGAAACTGCCGGCGAAGTTCTCCAGAAAGCTGATCTCGAAACTTTTCTCACTGTCGTCATCGAAGTCTACCTGATCGGTCTCGTTCAGGACGATGTACTCTATCCTCGGCGGATTATCGTCAATGTCGATGATGTAGAAGCTGATGTTGAGCGGCGTGCTGTAGTTCTCGTCGACGTAGGCGAGCAGCTCGAAGTTATAGAAGGAGATATCGTTCCTGTCTCTGTCGATGCCGCGTACGTTTATCACGCCGGAGGTTTCGCCGATGGTTATGTAGTTTTCTAGGGTCAAAAGCATTGTTGTGGTTAGCGTAGTGCACGTATAGCTGGGATGCTTCCCTGTACTCACCGTCTTCTTCGTCTTCGCGTACCTTCTTGTAAAAGACTTGGGCGTCGATGCCGGTGTCCCCGTCTCTCGCCTGGACGGTGAAGGTCTGGAATTGAACCGGCGTAAGATTCACGAGTCCCAATATGATTCCTTCGATACCTTACCTGATCCTGTTTCTCCTCGAACTGCTCGTAGGATATGTAAGAAGTCCACCTGGGGGGCGTGTCGCGTAGATCATTGACGTAGATTAAGGCCCTGACCAGGGCATTGGGGGTCGTGTTATGACCGGCGCTGTCCTAATTCATGTGTCAAATAATCATTTTGTCTTCAGGACAAGATCTGATGTGAGTACTTACGAAAGCGTTGATGTCGAAGATGTGGAAAGTCGAGTTGGGATATTTCAGCTCCACTTTCGTATAAATGTACACTTCTGCCGAGTACACGGTGTCGGCAGGTTCCTCCCTATATCCCATGGCGAATGTTTCGCTGTCACCCTATAAACAGATTGCAGTCGAAATAATGGTGAATGCGACACTCAACGAACAACTGCCCAAACTGTCTATCTCCATAGTTCAATGAAATAAATGTTTTGAATGGTAATAGATCTGACAAGGATGAATATAATTTAAGGGATAAACCTTAATATCCTTTGAATATGTACCAAAAATAGTGTGGATATATTTTTTTATAAATAAATTACTGAGTGTTTTCAATCTTTGGCGAATATCTTCATTATTTAGTTCCTGCCTATTAATCGAAAGATTAGAACATTTTGAAATTTTATAAATGCATTTTATAAAAACTTTTAACCACATAGCCTAGTAAAAAGAAGAAACAACCCATAAGACCTGACTGCAACAATTATTCACTCACATCTTTTCACCTAAACGTTAGAAGAATAATCTATATATACATGCATGTATAGATAGAGAGCACTTTATTTCCAACAGGTATACACCCAACTACAGGAAATGTACAAAGGCTTATATAAAGGTATACAATACAATATAGTAATATATATACAGTATATTCTACAATGTATAGTTCAAATTAAAAGGACAAAAATAGTTATTGTAATTGCAAACTGTAAAGAACATTACAAAAGAAATCATAGGTGAAAGGTCCGAACAAAAATACACTCAAAATATAACTGGGAGGACTATTATTAATATCACTTGGAGATTGTAATTTATTCGGCTAGGATCGTAGTAAAATGTCGTTTCATATTACATTGAACTTTTGTAAAAGTGGAGCATACGTAATCTTATTATGTAGCAATTTGTAAAGAAATAAAATTGTGATAAATGGTTGTCGTGTATTAAACGATATCACTTTAAATTGATTTATAAGAATAGTATAACTGGTTCCTCTTTGAGAATATATTTAAATATGACAAGTGTGATATCATATCATAACTCCATACTATAGCACATAAGCGTTAAATAAAGCTATAATTGTATCTATATTCCTTAAATCTCTCCTCATTAGAATTTCTAACATTCTATTTGCTGCAGTGGACCTCTTAAGAATTCTAGTGAAAAATCAGAAGTTTGGACTATCTCAGAAGTATGAGACGAACTCAAGGTTCTTCCAGGTTTCTTATGTTCATATACTACATTTTAAAATTGTGAAATGTAAATAATTGATTCTTATTTGGACTCATTTAATTCATGATTCTTGCCAGCACTTCGTAAACGTGTAAAAATCAGCATTTACTTCGTAATTGGACTAAATGAGTTGATGATCCTTCCCAACATAGCTCCAAAAATTGAGAAGAATTTTCTGAAACTATTGAATCGCCTTTAGACTAACATAGCTTATGACTCTATCCTAATTCCATGAGTTATCCAATATTGTTTTAATTATTCCAGAATCTGAATCAAGTTTGGGCTAACTAAACTTAAAATTTTGTGCTCGAGCATTTGTGCTAAGTATATAGGGATCTGAGTTTTTGATTCATCCTATTGATTTCTAATTCAGCCATTATTTGTTTTAAGTGTGATCTTTGTCGAATTTATTCCATTATCGAAGGTTACATTGATAGCCGAAATAATTCTGGAAACTCTCTACGCGAAAACAATATAAGATTAGATAAATAAATTTGAATTGAAATGTTTCAGCATGTCAACTTATGGAAATTTAAATTGGGCATCCTTACTTACAATAATGTTAAACGTCATAGAGGCCAACCAACCATCGGGGTCTTCTACTGTACAGCTGCACGGACTCGTATCAACGGTGTACACGGTGTTTTCCTGCAACCAAGACCAATATGTCATGTCTGGTTAGATGAGGCCTTGAACCAAACACGAAAAGTCCTATATAGACTAGAAAGTCTTGAGTAATTCAAGGATTCTTTAAATACTGGAGTTAGGCATTGCAAGTTCTCATCGAAATTGGATTTGAAAAGTAGCAAGCTAATCATTTTGTATGTTCCGATTTTGGACTGCTTTAAGTAGCTATCTTTATAATCACCTAATTTTCTCAATTTAGTGCCCTGAGTTTAACTCAGAAGCCTTGACTACTTTGGTTCAACACATTCATTCTTCATTCCTGAAACAATTATAAACAAGAACTTACGTCCATGTTGCATTGGGGTGCAGTCAGGGTCGGTGGTTCGTCGTCGATGTTATTAATGGTGAAGATGACATTGATGATAGTGGAGCTCTGGTCCAGAAACGTCAGCGAGTACCGCCTTTGTGTTTCGTCCTCATAGTCAAATGACTGCCTCGAGTACAGAACGAACACGCCTTCCTCGGTCTTAACTAGCACCTTCGTGAACGCCGACTCGAGGATGTAGAATTCCGAATCCGGATTTGCCACCACTAAGAAAAGTACAGTAGGAGGTTAAGATATTCCTGTTCCTATTTGCCCTCTAGCTACTTAACCACATACAAGTAGGACGTCATAAGTAAAGTGATATAGATTGTTGGAATTCGTTTCAGTTCTTGATTAAGCCACTGTAACTGTTGGTGCTATGCCATACGACAAAATCTGCGTGGAAATTAAAGTATTGATATTTAATATAACGATGAAGTCATCCTAGGTCGGAAAAATTGATCATTTCATCTGATTTGAAGATGGTGAGGAAACTGGTTCCATTGAACCAAGAGCTGAAGCAAAAACTAGCACTACTGGTTAGCGGAATGACGCAAAAAGCTATCCGTGATATCCGAATAGAGAAATAACGCAACCATCAGGTTCCAAGTGCAAGACAAACTGGACCAAATGGAGATACAAGGTGAGTAATAAATGGGACCTTTTCATTTGTCTTAAAGCTAAGAAGAAAACATCAGCGAAATGTGACTGGACGAATAATAAGGATAGATTCAGTTTTCCACAAGAGGGAGTGACAAAAGACAGACTGACTCCTTTGATTGGCCTAAGAGATCAATTGGGAAAAGGCTACATTGTGATTGATCAACGAGAGGAGCAAAGTGTCAAGAATTCACTTCTAATGGGTAATAGTGACCTAAAAAAAGCCAACTTGAACCCAATGGCACTTTAAACTTCAAAGTAAAACCTCAAAAATAACAGAAAACAGTAAATTGGTGGATAAAGTATCAGCACAATCCACTTCAGTTGATCAAAGATAGGGTCTCAATTTACGAAGGGCGGATGGAACCTTTTAGTTAACCTTAAATTTTAAGACTGGAAGAAAAATATCTGTAGAATTTTTCTACCTAGGTCAAGTGCAAACATTCTTGGTAACATTCCATTTCAGCCACATCAGAAGCGACCAAACTCATCATTCCTATAGTGAGAGTGGCCAAAAATGAAAGGAATCCTCTGTATGGTCTAAAATCTCTAGCGGTGAGTGGGTGAAGCAAAACCCTTTTCGATTGGTCGTAGGATCACAGATCACAAGATACTCAAAGGAACACCCTAATTGCCATTTATCGATCACTACAAAAGTAACCCTTACCCTCCGATATCGTGAACAGAGGCGTCTGGGATCCTGCGACGAATTCGTGATTGTTCTCGTTCATATTCGCTGTATAATATATTACGTTGGAATTCTCTTCCACATACGTCAGCGTTACGTTCTCATTGGCCGATTCTATCTTCATCGCGCTGCAAACTAAAATCTTATGTTTAAGTTCGCTGAACCAAGTGGGCAGACTAAATCTTACCTGCTGCGCAGCCCAAAAGAAGAACCGGCAGGTTTTCAAGTGATTTCTTCATGGCTGGAATTAAAAATTGTAAATATTATAAGACCCATTAAAGGAGAATAGGTACGCTTTTGGACGCTTTTAAGTGTATCAAACTGCTTTACCTATCTACACTTGTAATTGGAAATCCCGCTCTTTAAAAACATATAGGTTAACAGGCTAGCTAAATAAGCAACTTGCAGATCTGACGCATCACTCGACCCTTTCTTTTTTTGTTTCTAAAGATAAACGAGATAAGTTAATCGATCTATTTATAATGCATGATCGTCTTTAAGTACGCAGAAAGTGACAATCTCGCTTTACGATCGTGGAACGTTTTCTACGCCCTCAGAGGTGTTCGGCGTTTGGAATCCAAAGTGAAATATAATACAATCCTTCTTACGAAACGATAACGTCGTAGTTGATGAACGTGTTGTCAGCGACGGCGAAAAGTTGTCAGTGAAGGAAAACATTCCGTTATCGACAGCGACTCTGATAGAGATGTTCGATCATTTCTAGATAACGATTTTTTTGTTTCAATGAATAGTTCAAATTTGAAAGTGGAAAAAAGTACAAGACGCCTAAGCTTACTGCACGTACTTACTGGGTTAAGGTGACTGTGGCATGTCACACCAGAAGAATAATCACATACAACCAACCAGCTGTTCGCGAAAACACCCTTTATCAAATATCTGAATCAAAGCGCCTGTACGATTGTTCGCTCACTCGAAGTATCAACACATAATAAATTTCGATACAGGTATCATCTAGATTAAACATTTATCGACTAGAGATAAAAGTGGTTTTTATATGATGAAGTCTAATAAATATTGGGAATGGCGTTATCTAGGCTTCCGTGTCCATGCAAATATTTTGAAGATTAAAAATGGACCGGACCAATAGCTTTATATTAATTTCATTTAATTTCTTTAATTGTAAATGCTTTTATAGGAATCATGAAGATGATAGTGCATTTCTACGCCGTTGACAAGAGAGATTTTTTCTTGCCTATCTAGTGCACTGTCTACTAGGCATTTTTCATCGCCCAAGTTAATGATAGTGCTACCATAACCCCTTTGTTAGCGCTACAAACGCTCCAGTGATATTTTTATTCTACAAATAGTATCAGTAGCTAAAGGATGGAATTTTGTAGCAAACAAGCAAACAGACTTCTTTTGATATAGCAAAAGATGAGTGATAGCACAGACGAATTGCTTTAAATGTGATACCATTGAAGATGGAATGTAAATAAAGTTTGTTTTCTAATTAGTCATTAATTTTGTTGTTCAACCTCGTATATTTTTGCTTCCAGATTTTCACTTATTAGTTCGGGTATTAAATTTTCCGTTTCTTTTGCTACATTTAAGATTTTCCCCTATTTTCCATTTCCGTCTCCTTAACAAGTTCGCTGCAACCAATATTGAGTTACCCATATTACTAGTTAAGGTCTACTCACAGCCTACTTATCCACTTAACTTAAATTTTCAGTTTTTACGCTAAATGGCGACAATGACACTCGATCAAGATTTCGTTGTGGCGGGCCAAGCGTCGTTTATGTTTTGAAAAGCGTAATAATAATAATGATATTGTCAATAACAATATAATAAAAATAATAATTAATTTAAAAAATATTATAATAGCTATTTAAAAAACTGTTGCCAAACAGGCCGAAATTTTATTGCTAAACTATAATAACAATATTCATGTTCATAATACTAATGTGAAATATAAGCATTATTCAAAAAATTTGGAAAAATAAAGGTTATATTGCACAAAAATATTTATTATCCTCAAAATTAAGAAAAAAATGTAAACTATAATAATGAAAAGGAAGCTTGGAATCGAATGGAGGCTACTACGAAAGTCAAATGATTATGCCATATCTGTCAACCCAACCCAAATTTTGAACGCAGAAATATCGTTATTTACTTGTGTTACCGCGAGGTGTCGTGTGAAAAGTAATGACATACCTATAGAAAAGTCCCCATAATTATCATATGAAATGGGATTATTGTCCAGTTTTCTACGATTTTCTATAATAATGATTTCTTAGTGAGATTTTACTTTCCATGCTTATAACCTTTTATGGAAAACTGTATTTTCAAAGTGGCATAGCTTTTAACAAATTGTCTCCGCAAAGTATATTTGGTGTCTTCTAACTAGTAATTTCAAGTGATTCTTGTCATATATATCATTTGTACCATTTTCGTCGTTCATTAGGAAAAATATAAGCCATTTTTTAACCTAGAATAGCTTGACAAATTCCTATTAACTACCTCATTGGTTTAGATGATAGAGTTTTAAGTTGGACTTGTATTCAAGTTTTTAAGTTTCACAAATATGCTTATACAAGAATCAACTGATTTCATAATAATATTTCAGCGACCATTATGCAAAAATCAACGGTCGTGTAGAAATAGCCCAAATATGCCCCTTTATAAAGAAATATTTACTCCTTGCTTCTTATTTCTTTTTAATGTTTATAAGTGAAAAGTCATTTTAAGAAAGGTCGGGTATAAAATAAAAAATTTGTATTAATTCTCTTAATAATATTTTTAATTTTTTGCTCTTAATATTGAATATGTTCAGTGTGCTTCCTTGCAACTTTATTTTATTGATCTCACTTCAACCTACAAATTATTTAAATTTTCGGGTAATTCAATCAATTAGGCCACCATGCTCCGTTCAAGTAATTATGTTTTCGGTTAATGGAATTCGGGGAATTTTCCTTTTGTATCGTAATTCTCTTAGCCGATATTCGAAAGGAAAGGAAAGGAAAGGAAAGTCCCAAAAGGTTTTGAATTTTTCTTGCCATATTTTACTATTCTAGTCTGAATACTGTATTTTTAAATTTGTTACCTATGACGTGCGTACGAGTCAGCAACAAAACTAATTCTTGATTGATCTTTATATAAAATGGACAATAATTGCTTATTACAATATTAGCACACCTTACTGAATTGACACGTAATGAAATAATTATTGTGATACTTTAGCGACATGAAAGCAAAAATTAACGCTCATATAAATATATTCCAAATATGCCCTTTATAAACAGATGCCGTCTGGACTATACCAATTTTGCATAGTTATCCTTTTATAAATCTGTATTAAATATGTTTGATATACTTTTAATTTCGTTTCAACTTGTTGCGAAACATTTTACATGCCATTGGCAATTCATTAACATTAATTAGTTCAAAAAATTGAAACGATATTGGCTAATTAGCGTAAAGAAAGTTAAATATATTTCACAATAATTTGATTTAATAATATCAAATCATTTTTTTCGATTTTTCGATTTTTTCAAAACTTTTCGATAAAATTCATTAGCAGCAAATGTGATGAATAACTCGACCTTCGTAAAATTTTGGAAATTAAATAAAAAAAAAATCATAACAATATAACTTATCTGGTGCATGTTGAAATATTACAATTCCCCTTTTTACGCTATTTAAACGCATAATTTAATTGTTGCGTTACCGGTTTGTGATTAGTGCATAAAATCATCGTCACATTATTTATACGCGTACTATAATTTGGCATACTTATATAAACAACGCTTAAGTAAAACAAAAAAAACCTTTATTCCCAAACAGAATGTGAGTATACTGTGTGTATACCAGCAGTTATCGTCGGTTAAAAGAGCAACTTATTTATCGGTACAAAAGTCAGAGGTCTTTAGAAACATCTACATTCAAGACTATTCAATAACTCGACGGCGGTGCGGTCGATAACTACAAAAGTGAGTACCTAGGTTATAAGTTGTAATAAAAAATAATAAACATGTAATTAATTATAAACAGGGATATAAACGGGGACATAGCTTATGGTGCTTGATTGTAACGAATTAAACGAGATTTCAGTTCGCTTTGAATAGTTTTCTATTCAATTAATCAAAGCACTTTAAGTAATGTCCCTATAAAATTTTGAAAAAATGGTTTGTAGATATATCCTGCTTACTTCGGTAAAATACATTTTTTTTACTTTAAGTCAGAATATGGAAATTAACCTTTTGTTTAAATCTGTTAAAAAAACAAGCGCCAACTACGACGGTTTAATTGTGCCTCAAATTAATCACAAATTTCTGTTTTCATTTCCAAACGCTATACCTGCCAATAAAAAAATTGACATGTCAAATGATTAATTATGACCAATCGTGACGCCATATTTTCTGACATTCTAATCTCCTTCTAACCGTCGTTACCCTAATTACCACATCCGGGTGAATATCCGAAGTTCAATCGGCTCGCCGGGTCGTTCCCCAAAGACCTATTAGCTCCCTCAGAGATTGAGTCACAAAGTCTTGAACTTAGCATTTGGAACGTTATCGGTCGACGTTGTTTTTAATTTGGAAGGCGAGATAATGGGCGTGAAAAGTGCATGTTGTTTAGACTGCGGAGGAGAAAAAATTGTCTAGTTTCTAATGAGGGGCATCGTTTGATAACGGAATTGTCAACACGAGTGGACTTTTGGAGCCGTCTGAGGGGTGATTAATTCGAGAGAGAAAGAGAGAAAGGAGCAAAGTTTTATTGCAATAATGTTGTTTTTGAATACGTTTTCTTCTAATTTTACTGCCTTATGTGATAAGTCGCAATGCTTCGAACATAATCGAGGGATTAAAAATTGGGCGGACAAATCTGAGGTGCTATTGTTACATTTAACAATTCTTACTTATCTCATAGTAACAGGTATACCGATAAAAAAAGTGTTGTTATAGATATATCAACGGATTTTCGTGTTAGTCATCTTATTTATCTGTAAGTAACGCTTTAGATTAAATTTTTTTTCTTCTGTAGAGATAGCTGAAACGGTGCTAGCTAACACGGCCAAAAATTTATTTACTACTAAATTGTAATAATGAGATAGAGATAATCTCATCAGCGAAAACCACACGGGGTATTCATCTTTCTGTCTACCTGATCTTAGACCTGTATCTTAGATATTTGCACTATTTTTGGGGGAATTTTCTCCAATGAGAGCTTTGGTTTGGTCGGTTAAGGGTAGTTTTTGACTAATAGGACCTTCGCACTTTCAGTTTTCTTAAATTTTAAATTCAAGAAAGCGTGTGTTTCAAAGTGTTAAAAGTTGTTGGCGTTGTACAAGGAATAATTAGCTGCCTTAAGTGATGATATTGTGACCAATAAAGCAATGAGCAGTCATGAAGCAGACATGAACAAGATGGCACCTCAACAAGTGCCCAAGCAGTAAAAAGAAACGCCATAGAAGATGTTAGGGAAAAGCTGTCTGAATTAATAGGTTTAGGTAAATGAATGCTTATTGGTTAGTTTCATGTACAACAAAATACGGTCTTTTTTCCCATGTTAAAGTTAATAATATCGTTAATATGGAATTAAAGTGATTTTTTAATATATGTGTTCAAAGTATAGAAAGTGGGGAAATGGTTGTGTCTACAAATGACATAAACAGACAAATGCTACCTACAATTCCTAAATCTAATAAATCCAAAGAAGAGATGCACAGTATTATAGAAACATTGCCAATTAAAACAAATCGTGAAGAAAAATGTTCAATAGAAAACGATGATATAAACCATATAATAATATTTTCATGTGCAACGAATCTAAACTTCTGTTTGACATCAATTATGATGTAAATTCATATACAGCATCCATTCGCAATCTTACTTAATCACCATACTTAAACAAACTTGCTTAGAAATATAAATTCAAATTACAAAGTTACAAACCGTACTTAAATCCTTCAGGAGTAGGAGACGGTTTTGTAGATTTGTAAATTCCCCATGATGAAACATTTGTATCATATTACGATTATTTAAGAGATAATTATCTAGTTGAAAATTCATTTTTCCCTCCAGAGATATCCATGAAATATTTCACGGACGCATGCAAATCTTTTCATGCAAAATTCAATCCAAAATTGTATAGTAAAAATCCATCATTGCACATATGTTTTGACATCTCGAAAAATTTTCAATTTGAAACATTAATAAAAAAAAGCAAGAAAAATAATGTTTTTCTCAAAAATTAATCGATGGATTGATAAAGCAATATCACAATAAAATAATTTTCAGATTTAATTTTATAAAAAGCCTAGATTTATAAATAACTAAGTAACATCTATTTATATAGTGTATTATGAAATACAGTATTATACAGCACGTGCAAAACAAATGTGGTATCACATGATCTACTGACAACATATATGTACCAATTACAGCGGGGCAGCGGGGAATATGCAAGCGGGGAATATGCAATTCACCATTGTATGCATATTCAAATTCGCGCGCTTTTATCATGTTGGCAACAATGAGCGATGTTGTCGGTCACTTTGTACTTTCGACTGAACGCTTCTTTACTCACAGTTCGTGGATTTTAAATTTATAGTTTGCATTAAATACAATCGTAAAGACTCTCCAGCTTATCTAGTGTTCTTTCGAGAAGGTATTTGTGAATGGATTATACTGATTACGTGTGTATTTCACTTGAAATACTTTTAACTTTCAAGATTCACGTTCAAAATTAAAAATTTATTAAGTTATACGTATATGTATATATAGAATCTACCATTTGAAACCTTTTACAATAACAACTCATAATGGGAAATAGGATAAATTTGATATTTTTGTCATTTTTTTTAAGGAGCAAAATTCCCAAACGAAAAAAATTCTGTTTTAATTCCACAATTGAGTACTTTTCCCACAGTACTTTTCGAATTAGAGGAAGAAAATCATAAACCTATGAAGGTATAGGTTTTTCTTATTTCGATCAAAGGTCTTCCATTGGCTGTTCCTGTTTAGGTGTTCTATATTATTAAAATTGGCCAGGGCGTTTACGAGTTATAAGCCTTCAAAATGACGGATGTACATACAGAAATATTGTGCAAGCTGGTTTTTCTGGAGTTTTTTTATTTTCAACTATTGTTCACGAACCCTTAAAATGCTAACAAAGGGCTGAAATTTAATTTATTCAATTCTACTGAATAACTGGTAACATGTAGAATTCTCAACAACGCAGGCTAAAAAACTTGCGATAATGTTAAATCTAAATATATTTTTAATAATGTGGTGTTGCTAATTGACAGGCTTCATTACGTTTCAGCAGTACCAGGTAATATATACATATAGACATGTATACCCCAAATGATGACAGCGTGTAAATAGTTGGTTCGAAGGCTTGTTCTTAGGGCCGAAAATAGCTGATTTAACTAAACTTACCTTCGTGATTTTCAGCTAATGGATCGATATTTATCATAATTTTGTTACGGGTTTTTCTATAAAACGATTTCAGCATCGTTATTTCAGGGCCGTATACTGCCCCAACTAAAGAACTTTGTACTAAGGTAAGTTTACTTAAATCAGCTAATTTGCTGTCCAATGAACATGTAGTTAGCTTTTCTACGGACTTTTTACAGACGCCCTATATATCAGTAGAAATATGAAGTTCCCGCAAGACTTTGCAAGGTGATATATTTACTTATTTCCAAATGCGAAGGAATAGTTGGGCTGGATTGGACTGAACTACAGGCCGTATATATATTGATTTAGCTCAATATTGACAGTTTATTTCTCCATGACGTCATCGAGTCATGTGCCACTAGGTTTTTTTTTATTTCTACTGTACCTAATGATATGGGTACCTACATTTTAGTTCCGACAGTGCGTTTCATATTTTCTTAAATTCATCAAAGAAAAGAAGCCAAATCTTCTTTGGATACTTAAATTTTCACTTGTTCTTATTATCGATTATTTAAATTCCGAAATTGATAGCAGGGCCAAAATGATATAAGAGTCTAATTAAAGATATGAATAAATTTGTTATTAATTGTGTCGTTATATATCCATGCGATTACGAGAGGCGTACCCATAGTATTCGGGGATTTGGAACGCGCATTTACCAAAAGTAAGTACTATTTTTATTTATAATTACGTTACTATTACTACCGTTTGTGTTATTGAAATTATATATTACAATCGTTTATTTACAAAAGTGGCAATTTCACTTTCGCAACAATTAAATTTTTTTAAGCTCGGCATACGTTATTTGATCCCCAATCAAACCACGACAACAATAATAACGTGAAAATCAAAAAAAAAATACTTAACCTCTCGGTAAATAAGTTATCCCCGCCTCCAGCCTTCGATAACCTTTGGTTATTTTTAATAACTTACACTCGCACTGTGGTCGATACGTGTAAAGTCGCAAATCGCCTTGTTAACAAAGTTTCGCTTTTAGGTGCGAGATGACACACAGGCAGCGTACCAGAAAACGGAAACTCTTCAAAACATACCGGGCGATCAAATCGGCGGATTTGGCGTCCGCCTCTGACGCTGCCCATCAGACAGTGATCATCAAGAGATATGTCAGTTGTTCCGTCCAAACGGATGACGAATGTAAAAGACAATTAGATTCTTTACACACCAAAAACCGTTACCAAGGTTCGAGAGTGCTGTCGTTGCTAACCGATCGTTTTGTTGCAGTGACCAATCCGAAGAAGAAACAGTTCCAAATCAACGACCTGCAGTCGCTGAACAGGATCAGCAACCTGCCCATAGTCGAGACGGGATGGGGGTACGCCGAGGACATTTACAACAGGATCAAGGTAACGAACATGTGCTTGCAACCCTTACCAAATTTCAATCTCCTCCTAAATAGCGTCACTGATGTTTATCTAGGTCGACAATAAGTTCCTTATGGTGTGTACTTTATTCCAGAGGTCTAACCATTACGTGTACTGGACTTTGGACCAGGCAGAGTCCTCGGTTCATTCAGTATTCGAGGCTGCATCACCGGCCATAACACTCCTGCAGGGCCCGCTGGTTTCCATCGATAAGATCGTCTGCAAGAGCTTGGATACTGTAGAGCAGATCGTCCCTTCCATTAACTTGCCTCCGCAGGTGGTACGTATAACATAATTGGTTATCGGAGAGGAGAGTCTCAAAACGAAAGTCTAATCTGACAAGTAGTTCAGGTAGAAACTTTATGGGTAACCAAGTAATATCTAAGTCTCCAGATGAATGTCCACTTGTATTATAGTTACGGTACATAAATTACTCTTCCACCTGGGAAAGTATTTTATACTAATTTGTGTAGACTAGAATGGTAAAACTACTTGTCTATCGTAAACCGAGTGATGGTATCCAAGCACTCAATCTATTTGGCTGTTACTCTACGCAAAATCTCAAGTTGCACGTCTGTTCTACCGAATGATTTAATTGCGGTCTTGAGCTCGAATTATTCTCCCCTTAGACAGCCACCGCGAAGAAATTCGTGTAGTCCATAGACTCTAAACGCCTGCTGGGAGTCACTAAGGCAAAATTTCTGAAGACCTAGATCACCTACTCTTCTTGGTGCATTAATCATTCTTTTAACCTAATTCTGGCGATTTCTAGATATACGGGAACACCAAGAAGTACGTCGCGGACGTTGGCACCAAAATAGCCAGACCTGTATTGAAGAGGGCTGATTCGGTCAAGCAGATAGGTAACCAGGTGCTCGCCAGTAAGTACACAGTATTCGCCGCTGATACTCTTGACGGGGCACTGGACGTCGCCGAGAAGTACGTCGACAAGTACTTACCGGCCGGTGGAGATGATCAAACGAAGTACGGTAAGAAAATATTAACATAATTCCTACTGGCTCAGGTGCCAAGCTAATTCTTTGCAATGAAGTAAGTTTACCATTGTTCTCAAGGATCGAATAGCTCCAAGCGAATTTGATTTGGGCTAAGGAGAGCAATGTGCAGCAAAGTAATGTTTAGAGGTCGGCCTAAGGCTTCAATCGCTTAATTGCACTTTTGCTAAAAACAGCCAGCTCAAGAGCCCGAATGAATCACATTTCAATTTATCTAAATATCCCAGAGGAAGTTGAGAAACATGTAAGAATTACTTTTTTCAGAAAATTAAATTTCCTATCAAAATGGATTCTTCCAAACATGAAAAATAAATAATTTGAAAATATTAGAAAAAAGCATTGTACCAAATTGAAACAATCCATTGAAAATAAATCAAGACAACCAAAACAAAAAAGATTTCCAAGGAAGCACCGTACTTCTTTGACAAAGAAGGTTGTCCAAATTCTTAAAGTTGGCCATTTGGTATATATAAGGAAAACTTAGCCTTAACTAATTATATAACGATATTCGTAGAGACAGGATTTGACTAGCCCTTAGTGATCATCAGGCAGGGAGCATCAGGCTAAATAGAGTGGTGAATATATGTGCTTAGTCTTAGCTAACTATATGACGATATTCGTAGAGACAGGCTTTGACTAACTCTTAGTTATCATTAGGCGGTTAGAGTGCTGAATATATATTAAATCCAATATTCACATGTGTACTTAAAACACTACAAAAATTAGACGGACACAATGAACTATGATGTACAATATGGGTGATCTCAACACTGTTCAAAACTAATAAAGTCATAAGACGTGTTTACTGCTTCCTAACAATTGGTGATCAATGGGTTTAAGTAGCACCAAATGGCAAATTCCCAATTTGTGTTTCTCTTGTATTCAAATTGTTATTGGTCATTTGAAATCCCATTGTAAATCACATTAATTACCATTAGGTCTTTTTCATTCCAGTCCTCTTTAATATCTGTAGTTGAACTTTGTCTCTTCGCTGCCCCTTCACATTTCTCCAACTCTCAAAACATTAATTCTCTTAGTATTCATTCGTAGTTATCGCAGTCGAACATGAAAATTCTCATTTCTTCCACCATTCTGCATCTGCTTTTGTACAAATTTGAATTACCGCTTGCACTTGTTGACTAAATATCTCTTTTCCTTTCAAAGAGAATCTGGAGGTATAAGAGGCTTATAGGTCATTGTAAATAATTTTCTTTCCATTAATTACGTTAAGAAATTGTATTCTGGCATAATACTGTATAATGACAAAACCGAAAATGACCCATTTTCATGTTCAGTACTTCTTTGAGCACATGGAGAATAGCCCATAAAGCAGTACGCAATAGATAATATTTCTTTATTCACGGTCTTCACCAACTTTTCCAGAAATCTACCGTTCCATCGACGACCCGAGCGGCAAAGCCCTCCACACCATGCAACACGCCAAGGGCCTGTCAAGAAAACTCCGAAGGAGGCTCACCCAAAGGACCATCGCCGAGATGAAAGCTTTGAAACAACAAAGTACCGAGGCCGTCCACGTCCTCGTCTACGTCGCAGAACTCGTAAGTCCCAAAACTAATTCCCCACCTCCGTCACTCCGACTTTGCGTTCCTCCTCAGGTGGCGAAGGATCCGAAACTCGCTTACCAGAAGGGTAAGGAGCTGTGGAGCGACCTCAGTAAGGACGAGCCCGAGAACCAAGCCAGACCGGAGAACCTGGAGCAACTGATCGTCATGTTGACTAGAGAGACCGCCAGAAGGGCCGTCCATCTGATCAATTATACCAGCGGCGAGCTGAGCAAACTGCCCAAGAAGGTGTCTTACTCGATCAATAACGTGCTGAGGAGCGTGTCGAACGTCGCAGACTCAGCGGTGAAGGTACAGCTAGGAAAAAAAGTAACATAAGATATATTCATTTTTCTTCTCCTTCTTTGTGCTTTGGCCTCAGTCTACTGGGACTTTTTGGCCAAATCAATCTAGACATGTAATTTAAATGAAGTGAAATTATCACATGTACTCGTATTTATAAGAACAACTAATAGCAAAGCCTCCTAATGGCACACTATTGCATCTTACCTATTGATCCGATTGCTTGATGAGTTATAATCATTGTAACTTATTAGTTACGTTATTAGTGGGTGTTGTTATTACTATTCTAGACGGGAAGGACGCGAAGCACGACAAACTCCTCCGCTTTGTTATAGAGCGATTCGATAAGAATTCACTTGATTTCGATCGGTTTATTTCATTGCCGAGATGATAATTTCTAAAGGCAAGTACCCTTCGAGTGATTCGATTCATTTGCTTTCACAGACCGTCCACATGGAGCACGTCCAGCAGCTGCTCGTCGAGGCGCTCAGACTACAGGGGCACAACCTGGCGATCGGCCTGAAAAAGATCAACACTCAAATCAACGAATATTTGGTAAGATCTTCTACCTCTAATCGTAATGCCTTCAACGGTATTTACTAGATCCTCTCGGGGTTCTCGTGAGCTCCCCTATTTGGTGCCTTCTCTTTTCTCAGTACGTTGGTTTTCGGTTACAGGATCAACTGGAGCAAAACTTTGCAAATTCTGAGCTTCCAAAAACAGCCCTGTCGGTGCCCAAGATCAAAGTCCAACCAGTGAAGGCGACGCATTTGAAGGGTAGCAATTCGACAATAAATTCGAAAGTAAATGTAAACGGCGTCGAAAACAACTCGTAAATTCATATCCATAGTTTGTAAGAAGCAAATCTAATAACATTTACTTCGGGGATCTAAATATTAGTGTTACCTGTCGACGATAGCTAGGTAGCATACATTTGCTACCTAGAGGGATGTTTGACGGATGTATGTTAGTCTAATACTTTGGGTACCTATATTCTTAACCGTTAAAAATGGAAGAAAAGTGTAACTAGTACAATATAAAAGTTCTATATTTATGTACACGACATATGTTAATTTAACAATAAATAAAAATAATGATATGGCAAACTGACGCGCGTTTCACAAAAGTCCACAAAATAAATTAACTAGAATCGTAGATAATACTCTTTGCTCTGTCTACTACTTCATGTTACTTTGAAAGTTCTATCACTAGCACAGGCAAAATTACACATATATCAGAACCAATCTAAATCAGTTCGGCGACGTACTCCGGTTGTCCCTCGTGGTTAATGGTCAGCTCTGAGCCTTTGAAAGTCGCTCCAAAGGGATCGTAATCGTTCGAACCGCTCAACCTATCCGGCACCTGGAAGGTTGACCCTTGGAAACCCATCGCCGCCTCATAATACTGAGATATAGAAAAAGTCATTACAAATGCAATATACAGAACTGCTTCATCAGAAACTAAATAATAACCCTTCGTTTTCGTAAAGAATCTTTTGACCCCATTCTGTGCTCGACATAGACCATCTATCGACTATATAAATATATATTTTCTAAGTAATTTGGGAACCGTTTTTTATGGGCTACCCAAGGTTGCTCTATGGCCTGTTGCTTCATTAAAAAAGGTGTCGTACACGCCTAAACAACAACAGAACAATGTTGTCGTTGAGAAAGGACCTCGAATGTTATATATACACGGTGTTTATAAAAACAACACCAACTCTACACTCCAGTTAAGATGGCTTAATTAAGAATGTTTATGACATTAACTATAAGTGAATAACGAAATACACTAGACAATTGTCTATTCGATAAATACATAAAAATTCTACCATGCGGAGTTGACATATACACAAGAAATGATTGGGAAATTTATCGGATCTCATCTTACCAAACAGATCTCAACTTGTCCATAAAGTGTATTAAAAGAGTCTTGACTTACTACACTAAATAACCAAATGACACATTTAGAAATAGGTGAAGCAAGACATAATCACTAGGTATGCTGACTGAAGGAAACATTCTTTTACGGTCCCAAACTGGTGACCTTTAGAGGACAACTCAGACTTCTACGGTAGTACTTACATTTGGGGCTTCTCTTAGCGAGCTGTTGTTGCTACCGCTTTGACGATGAGCCGCGCAGGAAAGCGTGGCGTAATCAGCTAGGTCGTCGCCTAACGACATCGTCGCCAAGTGAGACGAACTGCGATGGGGATGTTGGATGGTGGCGTAAGTGTTGTCTTCCTAAAAGCAAAAATTCCAAATGATAAAATCCTACTGCAGAATAAAAATTACTCACCGGGATATATTCGTCGCTGTTCCGCCTGTTACCCGCCAAGTTCTGCTCCGGCTCGTTGAACACCTGCATCGTCAACTCTTGCTCCTCGTAAATCTTCAGTTTCCTACAAAAACCGCCTAAGTTTAAAACCGACCGGTCACGCCTCGACCTGCACTTACTGTTCAATCCAGAGCGGATTCTCTGTGGTGTTCAAGTCGTCGATGATCGCCTTCTTGATCAAGGCGTCCTTCTTCTTCAAATCGGTGGAAGACAGCACCCAGTGCCTCAAGCAACAGCACACTATGGTGAAGGTGACTATACCGACGAAGAGCACTATGAGCAAGGCTATGAGAGCGACCAACGTCGGGTCAAACCTCTCGGTCTCCTCGATGGCATAAGCAGGGACGACATTTTCTATGGCGAAACCGGCGTAGTAATCCTTCAGGAAGTCGTATTTTGAATCGATGGTCTTCAGTACCTCCGGCACAGGTAATATCGTTTGGGTTTTAGGGTTCACCGCTAGGATGAACAGGTCTGACCTGAGAAGAAGTACCACTCATGACTGTTTTAAGACTGAAATGCGGGGAACTGCCTCCCCAGCAATTAACCTATTTTAAGGGCGAATTTTAAGGCTCAAGGGAAAGCAAGAATAGAGCCGTCTCTAAATAATACCCAACGGCCATCAAAACTAACCAAAAAGACAAAACAGTTTCTTATCAGTTATGGGCCCCTCACTCAATATTTATCCTCTCGGCTTACCAATCGTCGTTTCGTTTTCCGCTATCATCGATGTGGTGCTTCAAATCGTGGACGATGATTATACTTTGCGTCGCGTTGCTCAGCTCGGATACTATCTCTTCCATCTCCTTCTTGACTTCCTCCCTCGGTCTGGACAGTATCACCCTTATTAACTGGTCTGGTTCGAACACCCAAACCTACGGAAGAAACAAAACCTGAGAGCTGCTGCTGAAAATTGTCAAAAAATCCTTCACATCAGGACGGCTCAGAAATACCGTTAGAGGAGTATGACATTTTTTGATAGGTCGTTTCAAATATAAGTTTCCGAATAATCTAAATGAAATCTACAATCGCTTGAAAGAAAATGGAAAAAATTTGAAAAACTTGTAAGAGGTTCTGAAAGATTTCCACTAAATCAATCTGAGAACTGTATACGTTCAAAAGAACAAGGAACACGCCTGAAAAGTGGGTAAGAGATTCCAGAATGTTTTCAAGGAACTTACAAGTTTTCTGGGGCAACTCTAAGGTAGCTTATAGTGGTTAAGCGAAAGTATGACAAATCTGGGAGTTTCTCATGGAAACTGAAAGTCTTCTAAAAAACATAGACGGTTCTGAGTAGTCATAGTCGTTTGAGTGAAGGTGAGAAAGTCTGAGTATTTTCTGAGGAAACAATAATGATTTTAAAGAACATATACAACTACAAACCGAAAGAATTTCTAAAAGAATCTAAAAAGGTTGCATCGACACTGGAAAGATTATGAGTAATCATAACGGATTCATATAAGTTTGAAATAAAGTTCGAGAAATCTGGGCTCTAAAGGGCTCCAAAGAACCTAGAAGATTACTGGGTAATTACTGAACGAATTACAAATATTTCAAAGAAGATATAACACGCTCAGAAAATTTAAAAGGGGGTCTTAAAGGTATGTGACATGTCATAAAGGTTTCTTAGTACTCTTACAGGAATCTATAGAAGTTCGTAAATGGTCGTGTACCTCAGTCAGAAAGATTTAGTGGTTAATGTCTGGTAGGCCTCAGAAAATTTTAAGAAATCTAAGAGAATCAATCTTACAACAGTGGCACATTTTAGTAAAGGATGGAACCAAAGCTGATAGTTTCTTGTACTTCAGGGATCCAAGGATTTCGTAAAGTTTCAAGAGTCAGAGCAACACGTAGATCTGCTCTAATTAATTAAAATTTTAAATAGGGGAAAATGGATTATATTGAATAGTAGATGAGGTAGAGTTCTGAAAAGCTGGAAGGCGTTTGAAGTATCCCAAATATGTTTTCAGGCAGCTGAAATAATAAACCTGAAAGTGTCCTCCTGGATCAAGAACCGAAGTCGTACAAAATCAAAGTCAAAGGTGAAAGTAGAGAATGAAAGATTGCGGTAAGTTAAACTTTTTCAGTAATAATACAATGGTACCTACATGAACTTTCGCGTTAGCCTCTCTCTCAGGATGCGCGTTCTCCCTAGCGATCACCTCCAGAATGAACCTGTGCTGATTGTTCTCAGCCAGATGGATCGCGGTATGCACCTCCCCGTTTTCGCTGATATTAAACGGCGAAGGGATGATCGAACCCGAGCTCCTGTTCGAACCGAACTTGTACAAGTTCGACGCTTTGATGTAGTAAGTCAGACTGCCGTTCAGACCGAAATCCGGATCCCTCGCGGTCACGTTGCTGACGAAGGAGTTCAAATTGGCGAAGGTACTGACGGCGGCGTAGTAAGTTCCACGATCGAACTCCGGCTCGTTATCGTTCAAGTCCTTTATCGTTACCTTGACTCTGGCTTTGCTCCTGCGCATGTCTTCGGTTTCGGCAGGTTCCATCGACGGGAAATAGTTCGGATCGTTATTGGCGACGATCGTGAGGTCGTACGCCTCCCGTCGCTCCCTGTCGAAGGACCTATTGGCGTAAATGGTGCCGTCGGAACGGTCCAAGATGAAGGAGTTGTCTTCGTTGCCGGAGAGGAAGTAATAGTAGATGTTGGCGTGGCTTCCTTCGTCTCTGTCTGTTGCCTTGACCCGACCTTAAGGAAATGGTTCATATGTTAGCGATGCTTTGTTTAAGTCGGCAGTAATTGAAAATGTGTTAGCCTTTGATTAAATTTAAAATTCGTACCTAAGGCTGTTCACCACATTTTAGTTTCCAGTCTCTCTCAATGTAAATTTATAACACGCATAGCACAAAAAACGTGATTTTGTCATGATCCACTCTCACAATTCGACTTCCACCCGTCACTAGCGACACCTAGTTTCAATCACACTTAACCCACCCAAAAAAAAAGGGTCCAAGGAAGAATTATGGCTTTGTAATACTTAGAATACTATAGAAATTGTAAGGAAATACGAAACTGTGCCCTTGGAGTGGGCTGCTATACAGTAATGACTTGAAATTTTGGAAAGCTTCACTTAATACAAAATCAACTTTCTGGGTTTTGAATCACGATCACTCACCTATCATCACATTCCTAGGGTTATTCTCGGTGACGTAAAAGTCGTAAGTGAAGGTGGAGTTTGTCTCCGGAAATTCCGGTTTGTTATCATTCTCGTCCACCAAGCGGATGGTCAAGTAGTTGATGGTTTCGTACCATTTGGGGTTGCCGTGATCCCTTGCCACCAATACCAACTAGAAAAATGGAAGTTTTGAAGAAAAGTATAGTAAGAATTCTATATTGAAAGATGAGGAAACACCAGGAGAGTGTCCCAAATCCTCTCGTTAGAAGCATACTTGGTACTTAGATTTCGTTTCCCTGTCCAGGTTCCGCCTGGCGTGGATCTTTCCCGTCTTGGCTTCGATGGTAAACTCCGGAGTTTCTTGCACGTACTTCCCGTCGAGCTTGAAGTGGTAAGTCACCCTACCGTTTTCGTTGTCGTCTTTGTCGACGGCTTTGACGGTCGTTATGAGGTAACCCGCAGTCGCTGCGGTCTGAAAAGTTATAACAAAAGTAAACGTAAGTAATCAATCGTGATATCGATAGAAAGTTGTATAATGAAAGATTCTTAAGGTACTATAGCAGACTAGAGAGTTAAAAATCTTGTTTAAACTTCTTTAGTGAGCCATTTGATGGCGCTTTACATAATATTACTGGGCTTTTCAAGTATAAAAATCTTTTTTTACTAACCATTTTTTGTTCCTTACTTATAAAGTGCGTCAAAGTGAAGTACTAAAAAAAAGTGATAGCTATAGTGGTAACACTTGTTATCTTGTAAAAATTTCAAAAAGTATCAAAACTTGGATTAAAGCACCCAATTGTTCTTCATGTGCCCCTGGGTAAAAACATTTTTAAGCCTAGCAGGACTTCAGAATCTTTTCCTATGTAAACTTACTTCCAAAACCTCGATGGTCCCGTTTAAGACAGCGGGCATAACGAATTCCGGTTTGTGATCGTTCACGTTCAATACGTTGATGTTCACAGTGGCTCTGTCGTAAAGTTGACCGTTTCCGGCGCCGTCACGAGCTTCTACCGTCAGATGGTATTCCCTCGTTTGGCTCAGAAGGGATTTGTGAGGGAAGAGGATTCCCGTCTCGACTCCAAGTATGAAAGCGTCTAGAATATATAATATTGTAAAGTAACAGGTGAAATAGATTTAATCTCTTGAACATACTCAGATGTAGAAATGGTATAAACTGCAGTTCGTTCAAAATAAATCTGGTTAGACATGTCCCGGTTACAGCATATGTGTACCAAGTGTATCAGGGCGTAGGCAAAACACTGTTATACGCAGATTAAAATTCGCGCACTTATTTCATGTTGGCAACAATGAGCGATATTGTCGGTTTCTTCTAACACTTGACCGGATGGCTATTCGACTAACATCCGAATGTTTACTACATTACATAGTACAGTATATGTAATACATATGTAATACAGTACTTACACTGTAGTGTGATACACCGTACTACAGTGTATCACATTACAGGTCGCTGATTTTAGTCATAGTTTGCGTTGAATACAATCGTAAAGACTGTTGAGTTATGGGTTGGGCAGATCGGATTGCCGAGCTGATTTTTACTTCAGAAGCTCAAAAATGTCAGTAGAAATGATAATTTTAGTGTATCGAATACATCTAAAAATACCTTCTCATTTTTTACGTACCATCCGTCGTATGGGATCGTCGGCAAAGAGCATAGTACCCTATGTGGGTACCCTATAAGGGTGGTTCCCGATACGGTTTAACACCGATAATTCTGTCCATTGGGAGATTGGTTTTGGCCACTTTTCGAGCAGAAACATTAGGCCTCTTCTCCACTGCCGCCTAGTTCATATGACTTCCTTAACCCGTCTTTGGGTTTGTTAAGATTTCCAAGAGTAACGCATCCCAACGTTTAAAATGTGTTAACGGCACGTTGCACTGCTAACACAGAAGGTACTGATCTGAGCGGAAAATTTGCGCTAAACAAATCTACGACTTGCCGCACTGAATTTTTCTAGTAGTACTACTTTACAAATAATATTATTTCCTTTACTGCATGAGGCACTATTTCAAAAATATTAGAGAAGCCCTTTTCCAATTTCGATACAGGAACGATAAAGAGAGAAAATTGCCGAGATCTACGAGTGTGAGAGATAAGATGCGAATATTTTGTAGTCAAACGCATTAGAAGGAGGCGACACATTTTGACGTGACCCAAAGCAAATCCGACACGACATCTCTAGTCGCATCGCGGTAACAATGACGAATAAAATCGTAACGAGTTAACTCTTTCCAACGTGTTTCACATTTCACGTTCACATGTTCTCTACAGTAATCATTATCGCTTTCCCCATGTCTCTTAGATATGCTCGTACACTGTATACTGAATACGTGGTATTTAATGTGCCATCAATGACATGCAACCAGATTTGTTTTAACTGAACAATACTGAACTGTCCACCACTTAGGACTATGGAATTCTGCCCGAAGTGATTTGTATTGGCTTATAAGGTCCATCCAGTAGTGGTCCAATTAAAAAACAAAAAAAAATTACTGACTTTATACGTTTTTACCTATACAAAATCAGAATATTCATGTAATGTAATATATGAAATGCCTATTAGTATCGACAATTAGAGCAGGTCCACTACAGCCATTAAATTTGAGTGCCGAGCACGTGTTCAGTTTCAGTCGTCATTAGATTTCATTGGCGTAAGGTAAGTCGCAATCATTATTTTAAAATGGCTTTTTGGAGACCTTTCGATGCGGACGAGATTAATAATGCCAATGATATAGACATTATACACAATACTAATAATGCTACAGAAACAAATGAGGCACAAATTTGGGATTTCGTCATAATATTTCGTTGACAAAGTGAGTGGCAATCTTTTATATTTCTTTAAATATGTTACGTTACCTTACGTTACTTTAATATATTGTATATTACGTTAGCTTACCGTTAGTGTTCCCGGAAACGATGCTGTAGTGGATGTTCCCGTTGATCCCCACGTCTTCGTCGGTGGCGTTCAGCTGAATCAGCGGTACCGGCGGGTTCAACCTGACGTTTTCTGTGACGGTCACGTTGTACTCCTTCTGGGTGAACTTCGGCGCGTTATCGTTCAGATCGTTGATCCTTATACGGATCGGAAGCGACGTGGACCGCCTGAACTGCGGCGGCGCCTTGTCGGAGGCGACGACCTGTATGACGGTATCGTTCAACTTCTCGGCGTCGAGGAAGTTCGAGTTGGCGACGGTCACGTAACCCGTCGCCGGGTCGACGGCGAAGTTCTCGCTGTGGGCGCCGACGAGCGAGTAGGCGACCTCGCCGTACTCCTCGGCGTCGCCGTCCTTCGCCCTGACCGCCAGCACGAAGGTGCCGTTGGGGGAGTTCTCGTCGACCGTCGCCTCGTACTCCTTCGACGTGAACACCGGGTCGTTGTCGTTGATGTTCAGCATCCTGACGAGCACCGTCGCCGAGGCTTCGAGCTGGGGCACGCCGGAGTCGTACGCGACGACGGTGAAGTTCAGCGCCTTGGTCGTCTCGTAGTCGATGCGCTTCTTGATCTGCACTATGCCGGTGCCGTTGTTGATCTCGAAGTGCTCGCTCGGGGGCACGATGCCGTACCCGGCGATGTCGGAGTCCTCGTCGATCGCCTCGTAAGTCGCGACTATCGTCCCCACCGGCTGCTCCTCCTTCAGCTCGAGGTGGTAGACCGGGTTCTCCGCCGTCCACGGCGGCAGGAACACCGGCGGCGAGTCGTTGATGTCGCTGATGGTGATCACCAACAACCCCTGGCCCTGCTGGACCGTCGGCGCCGTGATGTCCGTCACGAGGACGGTGATCCTGACGACCGTCGCGAGGTCCCGGATCAGCGGGTTGGTCACCGTGACCCTGCCGGTGTTCTTGTCGACGGAGAAGAAGTCCTTGAAGGCGTCGTTGTCCAGGACCTCGTTGCCGTGCTTGTCGAGGGCGGTGATCGGCTCCGTCGCCGCGAAGTTGAGGGCCTCCGAGGAATTCACGTCCGGATCGAGGGCGACCAGGGTGTAGACCGTCGTGCCCAAGGGGACGTCCTCCATGACCTAGAATTGTTTTGACGTGAAACTTCTTTAAAATGGAGGTGAGAGGTCTTCGGCCTCAATGTAAAACCTGTGGATCTAGTATTGTTTAAGGAGGATAATCAAACGCCTTTAAGATCGAAACTTGGTAGTACAGGAGATATGAATTGTCAGCACGCTATATTCAAATCCACCATGACTGTAGTCCGTTGGTGCTTCAGACTTATGGTATTTTAGCATATACTGATAAATGTTTAACATTAATTATAACGTCAAATGAAACATTTACTGGAAATGAATTTTTTTATTTATAAAATATAATTTTATTTAAAAATCAAAATAGTCAATATGTCGGCCCTTACATATTACATTATTACAAATTATATAGCATTTTAAATGAGAATAGTCGGTAACCCTTCTAAAATTAAAACGATTTAGTTTTACTTAGTAAAAAATCTGACGTATTTTTGATGACAATAATACGTGAAAATGTTCAAATTTTCAAGGAAATTTTTGTATAACAGGACGGCAATCTGTATGCCGCTGCTGCTTTTTTTTATTAATCATGTAATTAGTTCATATTTCGAACGGCATACTGATCGATTGGAATAAATGAATCATAATCGTATCAAATTTATATATGAATTTTAAAGTAGTTGGTGATGTATATATAATAAGTATGCTATTTTAGCCGTTACTTTATGACGGCCTTGTAATTATTTAATAACTACGTAATTAATCCATTAATTTGACGGCATACAAATTAGTTGGGAGAAACCTACAAACTTACTAAATCGAACAGAGATTCTAACGCTAGTGTAGCTACTGATAAAGGCCGATTCGGAAGAGAGGGGAGAGGATGATTTGATTGTCAGTAGTAACTGTTTCCTTATTTTGTATTTTTGGTCGGTATGCTATTAAAGCGTGTTTTTTCAATTATTTTTTTAGGGTATAATTGATTTTAATATAGAGGTCCCTAAATTAAAACTAATAGCAACCTTACCGTCATTACTTTGCTTCTTTAGTCTACATCTTTAAAGATCAAGATAAATTTAAAGATCAAATCTTGGCAACATTTTTATAATTATTATTTTCGTATGATGCAATGATGTATATTTAACAGTGAGAAATAATATAAATCCAATAGAATGACTTTGATAACTGTTTATAATGTTCTTGTAAAATCTAATCGGATATGATATTCGATACCATGTTTTCGTTAGTTAGTTAGACTTTAAATTTTTTTATTCGTTTCTTATTTTATTTTTTTTTAGTACCTATAATTTGATTGCCTTTAGTTTGAATGAAGAAATTAGGTTAAAACAAGGTCCTTAATATGTATATTGCTGGTCTCTTATTTACGTCGTAAAAACTAGGCAATTGGTGAAGATGCAAAATATTTTATAACAGTAATAACGTTTTAACGTGATCGTGAGACGTTTTCACAAAACTACCTACACTTACATAGCTTACAACTGTGTTTACCAGCTAAATACTCGTATTAAAAAACTTTTTCACATCTACCAACACTTTATAATAAATGGCGAATGCGCCACGTAAACATTTTATTTTTTATCCTGATGATCCTTGTCAGGACCAGTGGGGACAATAGGACAGAGTTACTAAATTATTATATGGTGATCAGGATTTAAAACGTGTGCAAATTTTCAAGTTTATCAGACATTGTGAAGTTGGTGAAAATTACGATGAAAGATTTCGTTACAGACGTAAATATACGTCGAGGTAATAAAAGTATGTAAAAAATATAATTCGTCACGCAATTATCTTGATAACGACATTAATTATTATTAGAACCCTTATTATCCTGATTCGATGATGAATTAATATCATCATTCGGGATTTTTGTTCATTATTACCGTCAAAGGTCCCCTTTAAACAAATTGCACTGGATTTACTAGAACTTACAATTTTTAACAAATTTCCAACGAATGAAGTCAAATACTAGGTAATCAAGTGGCAGTGCCACGAAGTGGCAAAATTTTACGAGATACAATAAAAATCATTGATAATACAGGTTTGTTCCAAGCGATTCGTATGCGATTCAATAAATAAACTAATAACCTGATTATGATACAAATACTACCAGAGCATACTGATACTTTACTAGTACGAATGGTTGAAAATTCGTATATAAACTTTTTACGACATTGCTAAGTTTAATATGACTATAACTCGTGACTCATTTGTTTCAACCGAATCAAGTATGCGGCTTGAAAAATGTACTAATTACGTAATTATTCAACAGCAACAACTTTTTTTAAACTGCCTTTGATTTCACCATTTTGATGTGCTTAATTAAATCTGAGTTCCATGAGAACAATATGCCATTTTACAGTTGAATATTTCTAGGTGTATCAACAATGATATAACTAATAAAATTAAAAAAGGTTATTTCAGCTCCGGAATTAGTCCGTATGTTCTTTGAAAATTGAGTATGTCATGCCAAAATCTTCTTAGTTTTTAAAAAGAATACCAACTATTGTCATTTAAAACGAAATAGGTACATTTTTTACATCTAAGAGCGATCCGAACATTTAGCACCCACCCTACCTGGATGTCATTCCTTATTGACTAAGTTATTTTTTTATTAAATATCACGTGGTATGATTGGTATACTGACTATTACCATTTTGAAACAGATTTACATTTTACAAATAGAAAATTCATTTCCAGCAAATTTTATAACGGGACGCTTTATTTTATGTTTATTTTTAATCAGTATAAGCCAAAATATCATAAACTTGAAGAGTCATACCCTTAGGGGAATGCACGAGAAACTTCCTGTATGAAGTAGTTATGAAGTGAGTTTAGCCATAAAAATTCCAACAGGTTTTCGTTTATTTTTCTCCTTTTTTTTTTTCTCTTGTTATTGTAGTTGAGAGAGGAGTTAAGTCCTATTAGAAATGGAAGTTAATTATTTTAGAACTCAGTCAATGTTTATTAATTCAAAATCTTCGCTAAAACCACAGACTAACGGTCATGCGCTCTCACGCAGCTCCTCCCAATCTATTCGGAAATTTTTCAAAAATTTTTCGTTTTCACACTTACTTCCGTCGTTTGCGTCGTCGGAACGAAGTATGGGAACTTATCATTAGTATTGATGACGTTCACGATGACGGTGGTAGTACCGGTCAGGCTCGGAGTACCGTGATCGACTGCTACGATTTCTATATTGTAAGTGTTCCTCCGGTCGTAATCCAATTTAGAGGATACGGATACGACGCCGGTCGAATTATCTACGGAAAAATCATCGTAAGCCCCTTTTTGGATGGAATACTCGACCACTGCGTTCGCCCCGTTGTCCAAATCGGTCGCCTCGACTCGTACCACCGACGTTCCTTAAAACGACAGAGAAATAAGTACGAAATTCGAAAATTTGATAGTGATGATGGTGAAATAAAAACAATTAACCCATTTTTCCTTCAATTACTTATTGTATCTATGGATTACGGTTGTATATATTACATGTTTTATCAATGTAACTAGATGTTACAATTACTTCTTGTTTGCAACTGTATATTTATTTCTACAATGCATGATTCCAATGATTTTATCTACTTTTCAGATCCCATATGTTTAATATTCATGGTTTTACGATTCTGTAGCACTTGAAGCTTAAGGTTTCTGTTATGTCTTGTCAAATAATAGTGGAAAAAATAATTCTGAATATCACATAGGAATGAATTTCAGGGAAAAAGTGTTTGCGACTACGACCAGGACTTCAACCTGGATCTCTCGATATCGCGTCGACTATTTTACCAATTAAACTGTTCTAATCCTATTTTTTTCTTTAAGATGTTCGTATTAACAGCAACAACAGTGGGCCGCATAGACGGTCCTTATTCTCGCACGTAGGGGAAATTTGATTACTCTTGGGAATTTTGCGGAAATAAAACTACAAACTTGATACAACAGCAAATAACAATTTTCAAACTAGGCGACATTCGACGACATGAAAAATAATACACCAATGAAATAAAAACTTTTACGCATATGTATCCTTACCGATTGGAACGTCCTCCTGTATAGCATCCAGGTAACTCTCTCTTGTAAACACCGGCGCGTTGTTATTAACATCCAAAACAGTGATATTAACCAGAGTCACTGCATCGAATTTCCCGTCACTCGCCTGTATCAAAAACAACAATTAAACCAACAAATCCCCGCATACCGTCTGCGGAAAGTTGCTCGAAAGCAATTTTTCAAAAACAAATTGTTAGAGCAGAATATTTTTCCAACAGAAAGTTCAAAAATAAAATTATTTGGACAGAAAATTGTAGTTTTTCCTTTAAGCCAAAATCTGGAGGGTTTAGTAGCAACCAAACGTCTTTATGTCAATAGCCTTAACAAAAATATCAGAAATGCACGAAATAAAGTTTATAACAAACCAGATATTCCAAAAACTGTACAAGTAATTGACTTTCCACGGCATCTTACATAAACCGTGAAAGGTGAAAACTTCATTTTACATGAATATTGTGTAAACCCAAGACAGATCCATAATTTTTGGAACCCAAAAGAACCTCGACTATTTATGTCATTTAGCACACTGGTATATGGGGCATTTAAAACTGCACCTCTCTTATTGTACCAATTATAAACCATTCATAGTGTGAAAGAAAAAGCTGGTATTCCCTTAATATACGTTCTCTTGTCAAATAAATCAGTCAGTATGTTGCAAATTTTAAAAAATCTTAAACTAAATTTATAGCCTGCCTCATGATTGACTTCGAATTAGCAATGAAAGGCGCTAAAAATCAAGTGTTTCCACAGTGTAAAGTGCGAGGAATTCTGTTTCATATTTCGCTGTCAAAACAACGAATTGAAATATAACTATGGTACTGTGCTAATTTTGCTCAGAAAATCAGACATTTAGTTGCCCTTGCTTTTGTTTCTATAGCGCAAGTCAGTTAAGCATTCGATTTGTTATGTGAGAGTGAATGATTTCTCCAGGAATCAAAGACATTTTAGAGTATTTCGAAGGGCCTTCGATTGGTGGTTTTCGTCGTAATCGACGCCTAGAATTTAAATTTCCACTGGATAGATGGAACTGCCATGAAAGTATCATAGACGAACCTCTACAGACAAATAATAGTATATAGAGTTGGCGCATTGGTTTCGAAAATTAAATTTCAAGTACTCATCCATTAATATAGAAATTTTTTGAGGCGCTGAAGATAGAACAAAGCCTCATGGAAATGCGTCTACGACAATTAGAAGCTGATGCAATCTTCCATGCAAGAAGGAAAGTACGAAGATTCCAAGCAACGCCTGCAGAATGTTGTTGGCACTTTTTCTGCTACTGGTAAGCTAACTTATTTAAGAAATATTGCTTTTAATACAAGAATATAAAAATGAAAAAATAATGATTTACCGTCGAAAAATATATGATTCGAATAATTTTACTTTCGAGCAATTTTCCTTCCTCGAAACTCCTTACCTTCACAACTAGGCCGATAACGTCGTCGGTCTCGTTCCTGACCTCGAGCCCTTTGTTGTTCGCCATCCTGATCTTCCCGCTGTTCTCGTCGATGCTGAAGAGTTGCTCCCGGTTCCCGGACACGATCGAGTAGGTGAGGTGAGAGGTCTTGTCGGCGTCGGTCGCCTCGATGATCAGCTCCGGGTCGAACCTGACGGCACCCTCGTTCACGAACACCCTGTACACGGACTGGCCGAAGCTGGGGGCGTTGTCGTTGCTGTCGGTCAAGGCGACTTTCAGGGGGACCGTCGAGGTCTGACCGGTGCCGTCGTCGTCGGTGGCCTGAAGGGAAATGGGGAAAATTGAGGGCAACTCTTCAAACACTTTATTAATAGTCATACTCCATTTGGTTGGAATTGATAGGAACCTATCTCTTTATACATGCAAATCCAACCACGAAACCCGAAGAGGTGGTTCAAAAAGTTTTAAACAACTGCGACATTTTTCCACGAGAAGATTATATTTATGGAGTAAGGTTTTCATGTTTCAATTTCTAAATTGGGCAAATTTTTTAAATTCCAAAAGTTATTTTATCATTTTTAGACTTGAAATGCACTTCGTATGCCTATAAAGTGGACATTAAATGAGTCAGCCTATGGAGCTACAGAAATGTTTAAATTGATCCATTTTTTAATTTTTAAATTTTTCTTTGTCATTTGTAAACTTAAAACTTTTTTGGAAAATCAATCAATATTTCGGTAATGACAGTAAGCATGCTGAGCTTTAAAAGAATCTAATTTGAGCCAGAATATTTTATTACAAACCTCTGATTGCTATGTTCACTTTTTAAATTTCAACAATCTCTTTTCCATTTTTAGACGTGAAAACCTTTTGAAACGATTAATTTAGATTCTAGAAAAAGGCTAGAATCAGCATTTTAAGTTCAGTAACTTCTATTTTTAGCTAGTATTTTGAATCTCAAAAGTTCTATTGGAACTGAGTCAGTATATAGAGCTTAAAAGATATCTAATTTGAGCCAAAAGTTTATAGTGCAAATGTTCCTTTGCCCCTTTGAAAAATGTACCACTTTTTGAGCAATCAGTTATGGTGGACAAAAGGGCTAAACTGAATCAGCCTTTCGAACTCTAAACAGCTTCAAATTGGAATTTCCAGAAGAACTTTTGCCATCTTTAGACTTGACACATTTTTTGGAACGACCAGTAGAAGTGCTGAAATAATATTGCAATTTTATTGAGCTTTGAGCACTTATAAACTGGGCCAATATTTTAAGTTCCAATATTTTATCAATTTCAGACTTGAAACACATTTTTGAATTTTCATTTCATGTCCTGGAAAATGATCTAAATTGAGTCAAAATTTCAAAAAACAAAAGTTATGTCAAACCAATATTTTGGGCTGTAGGAATTTCTTTACAGTTTTTATTCTCGTGGGGCTTTTGGATTAACCCATCCAGGTTTTGAAAAAGAGCTTAAATGGAGCTATCACTTCAAACTCTACAAATTGAAAACCTAAGATTACTTTACTGTTGGATTTCAATTTTCAAAGGTACCAATCATGGAAAGTTTTGTACTGGGTCAGCATTCTAAGTTTCAAAAGTTAATTTAGACCCTGTCAGAGATATGATGTGAAAGGAAAGTTAGAAACCAATACACTATTTTCCCCAAAATGTTACTATGATTATGTTCCATGGTGATCGCCATCTTACATTGAGGGGGCATATTGGAGAAAGTAGGGTAGACGGATTGGATTTTCTCTAACAGATAATAATTACACATTTAGTCAACACTATTTTAGGCAAATTCGGCCGTGATTGCTAAAGAAATTTGTCTTAGTTGTGTTCATTCGAATCTTGAAGATTCTGAAGCGAACAAGCACAGACAAACTTCACTGTATGTCACGTTACATTTCAAACACTGGTTCCATTAGTAGTAAAACACTTTTACTTTACCAACACCTACCATTATTACGATCAAGGTTAAAGGCAATAAAACGGTAACACAAACTTCGCAATTGTTGTAATTAACCCATCAGCGGCGCGTTTAAACCATTTCGTAATCGCTAAATGCTCCCAGTTCCATTTACTACTCATCCTGGCTATACTTACAATAAATTGCAGGTGATATTCCGGCTCCGTCTCATAGTCCAGGCACTCGGGCTTCCCGGGAGATTCGCAGGCGGCCACAGTGACTGTCCCTGTCCTGTTATTGACTGTGAACTTTTCCGCTCCGCTTCCCGACAGTTTGTAGACTATCCCGTTCTCCCCGAATCTGCCGCTGTCCCTGTCCTTGGCGACTATGGTGGCGACTGGGGTCCCTGGGGACGCCATCTCCGAAATTACAGCAGAATAACTTTCCTAAAACGGATTTGAAAGTAACGAGAAGTGTTACATACTGTAGAGGTGGCTGTAGAGTGAAGGGTTGAAGTTTTAGAAAATGTCTGTAGGTTTGTTCTTTGCTGCAATTTTTGTTTAATTTTGAACGTACTTTTGAAACCGTTTCTTTTTTAAATGATTAAATGATTATACAGGACAAAATTCAGTGTTAATGGAGCTTAATGAGGACAAGAATGTTACGTTGCCTAAGAGATTCATTTGGATACAACTCCAACCAATTGTTTCGTGCTGCAGCCTTAAATACACGAATTGCATTGATTATTGCCAACCTTCGTAGCGGAAATGGCACGTGAACTATCGTTTCAAAAATATCGTTTCTATTTAATCTAAATAGAGCGTGAAGATGAATCACTTGAAGAATAAGAATTTAAGAATAAAATAACAAGAAACGAATTGATTAGAAGAATGTAAAAAAATTATTAAATTACATGCTACTAAAGTCTCTAAAGGTGGTTCGATACTACTTGGACTTGAACTTATGCTGTTAGAAATTATGGCGTGATTAATGTCGATTGATTTATTTATAATATCCTCACATAGTCGCGTTTCAGTCAAGCCGAAAATGTCAATATTGTTAAAATTTAAGTAATTTTCAAATTCATGTACTTTAGGCACTAACGATCTAATATTAACATGTGCTGCATTTAGAGGTTTAATGAGCATTTGCTTTACAGATAAGTAGCATTATATTAAACAAGATTAAAAATTTGATAGCAAAGAATGCTAGCGAAAGAAAGAAACAATAGTAAACAAATTGTAAACACCTGGTTTCGATCTGAAAAACACAGACCAAAAACAAGTTATAAATTTACATCTGCACAGGTTAAGAAATAATTCCATGATAGTAGCTCAAATAATGGAACTTATACATGTTATCATGTTATACTTTAAATCATAATTAGATGAGTTATAGATAGTGACCAAAGTAATTAGAACCAATCACGTCTAAATTGGTTAAGACTGTATCACAACTAAATTATGACCAAACCAGTTATGACTAGATCAGACCTAAATTAGACACGACACCTGTCTACTCTACTTGGTTTTATCTTACCTGGTCAAAAGTGGGAGCGTTATCGTTGATATCCACTACGGTAACCGTAACCGTAGCGGACGACGAGAGTTTCTTTTCTGTGTAGAGCTCCCTGGCGACGGCGAGGATGATGAATTTCCTCTGGTTCGGGTCCTCGTAGTCCAGGGAGTCGTTCGCCACCCTTATGGTGACGGGGGTGAAACCCAGGGCGGTCCTCGGCTCGATCGAGAACACCCCCGAGATGTCGTTGAGTTCGAGAGAGAAGGCAGAGTTGTTACCCTGAAGAGTAACAGTCGAATATTATATAATCCTTAATATGAGCTTTATAATGAATGACAATAGCGATATAATTGTATAATATACGTATAATAAGGATCAAAATGTATGGCATTCCTATTCTAACTTTGAACCAAGTTGGACAATTCAACATAGTTCGTATCACCACACTAAAACCATTAGTTATATTAATTTCCGAGTAATTGAGAGCACGAATTTTCACCCGCATACAATTTATCAGTCGTAAACCATAGGCGCAGCATTAGCTGTAGGAAACGTCCTCATTACACACATTTATTATGTTAATGATTATATATTGTTAATGATATTCTATTAATGACTCATTTCAGAGGAAAACTTGTTTTTCCAGTCATTTTTGTTCCACCGGTTAAAGAATTCACGGGGTTAAATACATTTAGCAAATGAGTAGATCTAATCATTCTTAAATGAAACTAATTCATTCGTTCCCAACTTGCCTGGTAAAATTATTGAAAATTTCACTTAACATATGCTAAGTTAGATCGATCTTTTAAATAATTATTTATCTACTTAGGGCCGAAATTGTCCTAATCACCGTCATCAAATGATTATCAACAAATAAATGCTTCGTAGAAAAACTTGTATGCATAAATCGTGTACCATAAGGCCGGTAAGCCAGTTTACCATAAGTATAAAATCTATGCTACGGTGGCACCAAGTCAGTTGTGTTGTGATATTTCTCTTTGTGCAATCGTACATTTTAATGCTAGTTGTCTGGTACAATTTATATTACATTATGATAACCACGTCAACTTTTAACCCGAGAAAACTGCGACTGGCAAGCAAAGCTGCTTTCCGTCTAAGAAAAAAATTATAATGAACATACTCGACGCATTAGTTCATAAACATTACTGTTAAGAAAAACACTGGTACTTATTCGAATATGACAGATTGGTAAAGCAAAAATTTACCGCTCTTTTAAAAAAATGGATGGAAAAACACTTTTGCAGACTAAAAGTGCGATGTAGGTACTACAGGCTTTCCATACTAAATCAAGGGAATTTGTACCATTGAAGGCTACAGACGAATCAGTGAAGCTTTCATGAAAAACGTTACATAAAGTAACTGCGGAAAATTGAAGAAGTGTAGAAAAGAGGGAGACAAATTATGGAACATAGGTCACATTACTGGTGAGCAAGTGGAATCAATTATAGTTATACCAAATGACGATATATCGGATTCCGATTTTGATGGTGGTATGTAATTATTTAGTTGCAATGCAGCGACAAATTTCATTACACATTTTTTATACAATTAATCTATCTATTCATATAATTTGTATATATTTGGTTAAGTTGTAATTAGTAGTATCGACGGATTGGCATTCGGCAAAATATTAATAACGCCAGTTTTTAAACTATCAGTTCTAAACCTGAAAAAAGTGAGAAGAAAATGTTGTCTTACCTAAATACAATTATAATTTCTCGTGTTAAAATGAAACTCATGTCTCAAGCACGATAGAAGAAATTCTCATTCATACCCAATCGCGCGACACTGTCCGATATGTTTTCCGTTTTCTCTTTGACATATTCTTCGGGTTACTATTGTATTTGCTACCTGTTTTTGTTTCAACAGGGAGAACACACCAAAAGTTATACAAACACACTGCATATGGAGAAGCCCTTAAGAGTTTCGTACACGCTTTCCAATTTATAATAATCTCTCTTATAATAAAATCTCTATAATAAGTTCTCAACTCCTAGGAAACAGAGTATACCGATATAACCTAAAAGGTTACCTCGTCTGGATCCTTCACGGTCATCTCCAGTCCCGGTAAGGACGACCCCTCCTGGATATTCTCCGGGACTTCCACGAAGTACTCCCTCTTATTGAACATCGGAGGTTCGTCGTTGACGTCCATAACCTTAACGAAGGCGTCCATGGCGGCGACCGAGAGCGGATCGGTAGTCTTCTTGCCGTCGATCAATTCGTACGCCTGTAAAACCACCGTTACGCAAATGATAGCCGGAAGAAATGGACCTACCTTAATCTTAAACTTGAGGATTCCCTCGGGATTGCTGATGGACTCTTTGTCTAACGGTCGCGCCGTTCTCAGCTCTCCCGTGGTCGAGTCGAGCAGGAAGTAGTTCATGGGGTCTATGGAAGACAATTAAATACTATTTACTGTCCTTTGGTCACTCTTGTAATGAGTCGTTTGGAGTTTACATAAGGGTATTGCACATATGCTATTGATTAAATTTTCGAGATGTTCGACATGTCGCCGTGTAATCAGATACAAGTTGGAAACTCTGTATATCAGAAAGTGGAAATTTTTTGGGACGTCGAAAGTACATTTCAGTTAATCATCGTGCTAAGTTTCAACAAAATCTTAGTTCTATTCGTTTAAAAAAAATCTGCGATAGGTGATAATCGCAATAAATATATTAGGTCGTTATATAATTAGTAACAACTCCAAAACTTCTCTAGTTATAGAGCTGAAACTCCTTAAACTCCTAAAGTACATTCTAGTAGCCTATCTTGTAGACTTTCAGTTGAATTAAAAAATATGTGATAGATGGAAATTGCGTCGCATAATACAGTTTGAAAATTAAACTTTTCGAAATCCTCAAATGTGTTATTAAACATCGAGTGAAGTTTTAACAAAATTGGAGTTGTATCGTCGTTTTAAAAATCTCTCTAGATCTTCAGTTGGTAGAAATTCTAATAAATTCGTGGTGTTGCCGCAAAAACGGTTATAATTCCTAAATTTTCGAAAAATTTGAAACTTTCTGACGTATGTAATTCGAACTTTTACATCGGAAATATGTCGAAGTGGAATTTGGAAACCTAAATGACTTATTTTCATGTAAAACAATTTTTATAATCTCTAACTGGAAGTTTTCGCTCAAACTTCAAGTAAGGACGGCGGGATTTTTCACTAGTTTAGCCCGTAATTCGAAATAATCTCACCCTTGCCTCCCTCGCCCCACCCTCGCCTTGAAAAGGGCCCTAATAAGAACTTTAAAAAAATATTATGGACTAAGTTATTGCGCCAGCATCTTTTAGATTGACATGTAGTGGAGTTACTTAATGGGCTGCAACTTCGGAAGTATTACTTTCTACACTTATCTTCTTATGCCATGAGATAGATGAAGTGGGCTACACAACTGCATTAGTAAGAATTTCCTAAAAATGTAGATGTTACAATGTCGATTATAACATTTTAATCTAAACTGAGACAGAGCAATAACTCGATTATTATCAATTTTTGACAATATTTCTCGTATTGTAGGTCTTCTAGCCCTCTGAAACTAGAAAATGAGAAATGTAGAAGGTAATTCTTGCGAAGTCACAGCACATTAAGTAATTTCTTTACATCTGAAACCAATCGACCCTTACGCAATCGGTTGATGGCATTTTTCCGAAATTAATAATATGGCAGTTTAATACACATTTTTGTTCTCTAGCTCTTGATACAAGAGGAAAAGTGTAGAAAATTATACTTTCCGAATTACATATATGCCTTTACATATGAATAAGTTATTGACATTTTTGTAAATTCTTAATATGGTAGTTTTGTAAACCTTTTTGTTCTCTTTCTCCTGGTAGAAGAAGAAAAGTGTAGAAAACAATACTTCATGAATTACAGCACATTAAGTAACTCCTGCGCATCTGAATGCAATGGACTCTTGCGCAATATGTCAGTTATTAATATTTTTTAGAAATTCTTACTCCGGAATTTTAGTAGGGTATTTTACACTTTATTTTTTGGTATGAAGAAAAGTATAGAAAAGTATACTTTGGAAATCACAGCACAATAAGTAACGCCTTTACACATCATTCAGTATCGGCACTCGCGTAATAGCTACGTTATGGACAATTTTTGAAAATTCTTAATATTGTAGATTTGTAGGCCATTTTCCCCTTTTCTCTAGGTAGAAGAAGAAAAGTGTAGAAAACAATACTTTTGGAATTAAAACACATTAAGTAACTCCTATGCTTCTAAACGCCATGGTCTCTAGCACAACAATTCTTGGTATAAACAGAAAAGTATAGAAAATTTTCTTTTCGGAATTACAGCTCAATAAGTAACGCCATTATATATGAATCAGAATGGATCCTAACGCAATAGCCCAGTTATTAATATTTTTTGGAAATTCTTACTGTAGCAGATTTGTACGCTTTTTTGTGCTTTATTTCCTGGTATAAGAGTACCAGTGTAAAGGTTATACTTCGCGAGTTGCAGCACAGTAAGTAACTTCCTTACATATGGATCCAATGGACGTTGGTACAATAGCTCAGTTCATGACTTTTTTCGAAAAATCTTACTATGGCGATTTTATATGTTGTTACATATTCTATATTCTGATATAAGAATTAAGGTGTAGATAGTAATACTTCCAGAGCAATGTAATATTAACCAAACACATATTATAGTTTGTGGTGAAATAACAACCTTAGGCGGAAATGAATCATTGTTGAAAATTCGACAATGGAAATCTGCTGCTATCTTCACACACATCTAATTTTTTTTAATATTCTTTCGCAAGAAGACTCAGAAATTTTGTTTGTATTGTTTAAGGACAATAGAATAGACTCAAATTAGCCAATAGAAAATTGTAAGTTTTCGTTGGAGAATCATGACGATTTAACGGTAACACAAATTTCCTACTTCTAATGAGGTCCCTATGAAGATTCGATTTTGGGAAATTCAACTGTATTTTGGAAATTTTACGTTTTATAAAATTTTTGGAAACGTTTCATTTTATTATATGCAGGCATTATACCATGTATTAATCCTGTTAACATATGTAACGTTAGAAATAGCAACATTCTTTACAGAATTTATAAAGTCAATAATAATTACATCGTTTAATAAGATCGATATTGGTCAATCAGTCAATAATGATCAACTACTTTGAACACAACAGTGAAGTCTTATAACAAACTTATATAGAAATTCGATTAAAATCAATTTCGATTCGATATGCAGGTCCCTGTCCCACGTTATACTTATCGATTACGATTATTTTTTACTTAACAGGTGCGGTTCGTTTGCATGGACGTAATCAAACAATAACCGTTTATGAACAATTAAGAAAATTGATCGGCGATTATTTACGTAAAACGTAACTTTCCTTGTGCAACACCCTTTACGCAACCTAACTTAACGGCGCGATTTAAACGCGCGCGTAAAAATTCGTGAAAGTTTACGCGGACCGCAAATGGACGTTATACTCTAATCTATTCCCGTTCCGAATGAATGCATGATTAATTAAAACTAAAAGTTCAAGGTTGTCGCGCACGACAGCGGTAGAAGTAATTAGACGCGATAATAATATAGTCACGTACTTTCTTCGAGGGAATAACCGATTTTCCTGGGGTTGCCCCTGTCGCCGTCTTCGGCGTGGACCGTCATTATCAAAGTGTTGATCGAGACGTTCTCGTAAACTTCCGCCGTTAGATTGCCGACGAAGTGCGGAGGAGTGTCCTGCACGTCTCCGACTTTGATGAACACGTCCGTCGTGCTGCTCAACTTTCCGTCCTGGAAATGACAAAAGTTAAGACCAGAGTAAGAAATTTCCCTCCAAAGCTCTCCCAGGTCGCAGGTATCACAAGGAAGTAGGGATGCAAGCGATACAACCATTTTTTAGTAGGAAAACATCGATACATGTATTTAATCAAAAGCAGATCAAAAAATCGAGTGCATATATTCTTACGTATTCTTCAAAAGAAAAATCGAAAACACATCGATTTAAGGTCCATCCAGTCTGAATTGGTCCAGTTGAAAAAAAAACACAATAAAATTTAATAGCCATATTAACAACACACAAAGACCAAGAAACCGATGCATAGGTGCGCCATATTTAAAGAAATATAAAAGACTGCTACTCACTTTATCAACGAAATTTTATGACGAAATCCAGAATTTGTGCCTCATTTGTTTCTGTAGCATTATTTGTATTGTGTATAATGTCTATATCATTGCACTTATTAATTTCGTCTACGTCGAAAGGTCTCCAAAAAGTCATTTTAAAATAATAATTACAATTGCATACATACACCACTGAACTCCAATGACGACTGAAAATGAACACGTGCTCGGCGCTCAAATTTAATGGGTGTAGTGGACCTGTCTAATTCTCAATACCAACAAGCATTTCTTATACGGGCATACATTGTAGTGACTAACAACATTTCTCCGCGCCAGATATACGGGGGAAGGTTAAACGGTACGTTACATGAATATTCTGCTTTTGTATAGGGTAACAACGTATTTTTTGAATGCGCTAGATATAAAATGAGTATTTTTTTTGTTTTTTAAGTGGACAATTTCTGACTGGATGGACCTTATCTATATATTAATATTCTTCAGGCTATGTTTTTTGACGTCGTTATTCAAGACATTGATATATCGATTTTCATAATTACGATGATTGCATTCCTAACCAGGTAGGTGAGCACAGGAATAAAAGGTGTCACAGTTGCAATATGAGACTACCAATTGTTTATGTGGCTTGATAACAAAAGTTGTTATTATAAGTCCAAATGGATTATTATTTTGTTCTCTATTACGTTCTCTATTACAGGAAAAAATACATCTGAATGTTACACTCGTAAAAAGGTGAAGGTTAAAACGAGTGATTTTTTTACAATTTACTGAGTAAATAGACTTTTTTATCAAAAAATATTAAATGTAAAAGATGCAGATAACTAAGAAATCTCCCACTTCTGCACTTACGGTTTTTGGACATAATTTCAAAATTTTCGAATAAAAGCCGAAAAAACAATTTGAACACAGCATAACGATAATCAGTAGGCTATGATTATTTCAAGAGTGCCATGCATCAGTAGTATAATACAGATAACATCTCTTACATTGTTGTTCATATAATTTATTTCCAACTATTATGATAAATAACAGATTTCTCTTGGATTTAAAAATGTATAAAAATCCCAACCCAATACTATATCGAAAAGTTTCCTATATTTAATTCTTTTTCTTTTTCTTCTTAGCCTTCTTTTTCAGATTCTCATCTGGTATCACCACAGTCATTATCATCGATTTGAATATTATCTGATATTATCCTGATGTATCTTCCGAGTCTTCTGCTGTCTAAACATTGTCTTTCACTATTACAGCAAGGACAATTTGAGCATTGTAATCCTTATTTTCGACCACTGCATCTTAAAGTATTACAGTGTTTCATACCTACAAGAAATATTGTCAGTCAGACTGTGGGGAATCAACTTTTCTTCCGTATACTTTGTCATTAGAATTTTTTCCAGTGAACTCTTTCCACGCCAATTTGAAGAATTTCGTTCTTTTACAAACCATGAAGGAAGTTGGAAATATGATTAAAATGAAAGCTGCGTGGTTGCTCCCTTATTAGGAATTAACTTTTCTAATTTAAAAGTGGATTCTACTGAGATCTTTTGATAATTTTCATATTTTATTTCCCGCAGCGATTTTACACAATGAAGCTTTTTTTAGGCAGCAAATCTTTGTTAGCATCTCTACTACAAAAAATATCTGCCAAATCGGTAAAATTTTTATAGGTAAAAACGAGTTAATTGAACCTCTCTTTTGCACTACAGTAAAACTCAAAATAGTATTTCAACCAGTGAAACGATACGAGAACGCCATATATTTCGATATGAATTATTGCTAAAACTGTTTAAAAAATAGTAAGAATCTCTTGCGTTTATATAAATGTTGAAATTATTTAATCGATTTGATAATACAAGAACGTCTAAGTTTTATTCAACAACTACAAAAGTTTTATTATTTCCGGCGAATTTAACTGCCGTATTATAACATTAATGAATCAGCCATCCTCTTCAGTTTGTGTACACGTGTATTCAGCAGATTAAAATTTGGCAGATAACCTTTTGTTGTTTTTGTTTGATGAAAATGTATATTGGAAAAAAGGTATTCTTATTTGGTCTTAAAATACATGAACAGCATATAATAAACAGTAGTACAAGCATGTCCTTTTTTCGCTGAATTTCGCTGAATTTTCGCCATAAATTTTACCGAGTCTGAATCCATTGCCGTACATAATATGTGCTAACAAATGATTTGGATTATTGTCTTATTATTACACTTATTATTATTATAGGGGCTGGTCAAAAATTTAAAAAAATGTCCCTTGAAAATTTTCATCTCTGTGATCAGCAGCAATTTTTGCTAAGGCGTTATAAATAGTGTTATAATTACTTTTCCAGATGTTTAAAAGAGGTAATGGAACATTTGTTGAAGTTTGAAAATTAGAATGGATATGAAAATGTTCCATAAAACCATTCCCCCCGTAGAATTTTCACTTAACTATTTCGCAAAATCCACAATATGTAGGTCATAGAAAATTCAAATGATCGATTACTATCCACTTTAACAATATTCTCAATTAGTACTTTTTTTAATCCTTGTCAACTTTTTTTTTCAAAGTTTTTCAACTGTATGAATCCAAATTTTTCAGCTGTATCTGAAGCAATCTTCTCCAATTGACATACTTTTCAGCGTACTTTCTGAATGTAATTATTTTCTGAGTAAGAATAATTTTCAGGGTCGATGCTTTAAATCGTTTTGTTTCTTCGAATGGTCAGAATAAGCCTACGTAATGATTCAATTAACATTCTTCTCATACGTCTATCTGCGATGTTTACTAGCCAGTTCGTCCTTTTTTCTCTATTTTTTATGTAGAGGATTCTACTTTTAATACGTGTATACTTGACTTATTATAAGAGTATGTACTGGAAAACTTTCAAAATTTTAACCATTTATGTTTGTGTAAAAATATTCATAGCTCACTGATTCATCGATGTACTAGCAGTTCTTTTTATTAATTAATAATTTCATTCAAGTTAAATTAATGGAAATTATCAAGTAACCTTAAAAACCTATACATGCAATTACTAATAATATATTTTATAAATCACTGAACCGTATTTAAATGTATAGAGAGAACATGAATCTGGACAGAATTCGAATTGACAGTTTCTTACAATGAAAACGACATTTCTCTGATAAAGTAGTACATTTTTATATGAAACGAAAAAAATTAGCCACGATCTAGAACTCCCTACAGCAAAACAAAGAAGCTTCTTGCCTGAACTGAACAAAATGCATTTTCAGGATTTTTGTAAAGAATACTGAAATTGATTTAACATAAAGATTTTTGAGTGTTACCTGATTGAAAAATTGACCGGGAGATTAATTAATAGGAAAAAAAGTTGTGCTGATGTTTGAAACAATAGGAAATACAGAAATCTGTAAAACACAAGACGATGTTACATATTGACTTATTCACCCTACACAAAATTTATATCAACCGCCTTTGCCCTAATCAACCACTACAAGCACCAAATAAATGTAGCAGTACTTTTCTGTTCCTCACTCTACGTTAAATAAGAGACAACTTCTTTAATTTTAGCTATTGAACCTAATATTTACGCATCCTTCATTTAAGCTACCTAGTGAAACAAGATCCTTACCGTAGCCTTCAAGACGAAAGCGTATCTGGTCTGGTTGGCGTAATTAAGCTTCCTCTTCAGGACGATCGACCCTTTGTAAAAGTTCTGCTCGCTGTTCTCAGTTTCAACGCCGAAGACGTCGCAAGCATCAGGATACTGGGACGTACTCAAGCACTCCACTTCGATGTTCGAACCGGATGTGTCCTTATCGATGACGTTGACGTCGGTGAAGACTACATGACCTGGAGGAGTATCCTCCATGACTGTCAGCTCGTATGGCGTCTGAAAGCATGTATGGATATAGACTTGTAAAAATTTTTGGTGTCTTCTAAGGTTACTTTTTGAAATTCAGGGGAGTTATCGTTCTCGTCGGTCACTATGACCGTCACGGGGACTTCGACGATGTTGTTCTTCCCTCCTCCTTCGACTTCATCTTCGATGCTAACGACGATGTTCAAGGTGCTGTTGGTCTGGAATATCATATTATTAAGTCTCTCCATCTAATTGTAATAGTGTTTATTAAAAATAGACCACATAAGCATACTTCTATTAGTAATGACTTGCACCGTTAAAATTTTCTAGATTTGCTTCACTTCGTGGGAACTTAGAAGCTCCCACACAATCCTTAGGCGGATTAGGAAACTTACAAATATTTTATATTATAAGGGATTCAATCTATAATCAAGAATGTCAAAAATAATATGGAATAAAACAGAATGAAGAGTTTTGCTACTATCTGCACTATATTGCATGAGACTTGCCTCCCCTATTTTAAAATATGGTGAGTACACATGGAGCTCATCTAGGAAACTTTTTTCTGAATAAAGTTCTAGATGATTTGAATTCCATTCCAAGAGTTTCCATACATGCTTTCAATAAGGCAGGAAAAGGAGGTTCGGACCGAGATTTTAGATCTTGATTCCAGACCAAATATGTGGACATAAAAGTATTAATAATTCATTCAAATAATTCAGTCCAGATTTAAGTTTCAAAAATAAACTAAGTTTCAGAAGTTGCGTTGGTATTTTTGAACAAGATGGTTCTAGAATAGAAAAATATACGATCCAAGTGTTATAGGCTTGGTTCCATCATTCTGGTTGAAAGAGGTTCCAGACAATCTGGTATTCGAAAATACCTATCTAAAAAGAAATATCTAAAAACTAATCTAGATTTCGTAATATAGTAATTTTTGATAAGGATTCCAAAATTCTAGCTGTATTAATGAGGACACGGATAGATTTAGAAACTTTATTCTAGATCCAGATGTTTAGGCTACTTTACACTATCATCTGCAGGCTTTTAGATCTTTTGCAGACTAATCTGAAACAGAGGTTCACATGTTTAAAATACGGAGTTACTAAATGGTCTAATATTGGTATTTTTAATTATTTTAGAGTCTAGATCTTGAGTTGTGTTGAATTTAATCCTCAGGATCCACTTCACGTGAACTCCATAATGATTAGGCTTCTCGTTTGGTTGAAGTAAATCTAGAAATTTCTAAGCCTTTAAAAGTTTCAAACCCTTTTGACGACTAAATGATTATAGACCTTATGGAGCCCATTTACATTTATGTCTGAAAATTCGTAATAGTAAGATTTCTAGATAGTCTAAAACTTTGTACCTTCTATGTTTTGGGAACTGTTTAGCTTTATTTTCAGGACTGAGTTTTTGTGCAAGATGTTATAGCTACTTATAGAAACTTATAGCTTGACTAGCTATAACTAGTAAATTTAGGTATTCGGAACGTCTCAAGCTATTTGAATCCTCGATAGGTTTTTAGACCTTGTTCTTCCCTAAATATTGTAGAGTCTACATTTTGAGAACTGTCAGGTTTAATTTTCAAGATCCAGTTCACGTGGACTTTATAATAGTCAATTTCAAGAAACTTCTCGTTTATATTATATCGAAATAAATATTAACATTATATTAAATACCTTCAATTATATGAATTATATGTAATTGTGTTGCTTACCTCGTAGTCAAGTGGTTTGACGACGGTGATCTCGCCGGTACTATGGTCGACCCTCAGGACGTCGGTCCCGATCAGATCGTAATACAAAGTACTGTTCTCGGGATCGCTCCCCTCCAGCTTGTAGACGACGGTACCCACGGGGGTGTTCTCCGGCACCACCAGGTTGCTCAAGTCCTGCGTGAACAACGGCGAGAGGTTCCCACGACAATCTACCAAAACCATCATCAAAATCGTCCAGTGAATTAAAACAAGGTTCCCGACTTACTTCCCAGCAGGCCCAAGAGGATCAACGCGAAGGTACTTCTCATGTTTCCGCCTCTGGGATGAATTATTACGTAATGGTAAACATTTAGCTAGTGTCACGTTGATGTTGACTTAACGTTGTTTGCAAGACGACTGCATTCCAGATGGATCTGAAGAGAGAAGAGAAGAGGTGAGAGGGTGGGCGGGATGCAGGTAGAAACGGGATTTAAAAATAGTAGGTCGAAATCTGGGAGCCCTGCCGTTCTTTTCGATAGAAGATGGCTTTTGCTTAAAAACTAAATGAGAGGTGGAAGTCGATGCGAATAAGAAATTTTGAAAGGTAACAAATTTTATGGAAACGTAGAAAGTTTTGATATAGTCTAGAAAATCTAGACTGATTGCACCGGTGTGACAAACGATTCAAATTTATTAGTCATTTCAATATCTTCATGTGATTAAATTCAATTATAAATCCAGGATTCTCTTGACTTACCTTAATTGGTACGTTAATTAACCCGTATTGTGCAATTAACCCACTCTTGCATTTAAATATTTTTTTTTTTTCGGGCATGAAATTTAAATAAAAGAAATATATTATCGAAATTTCTATTTTTTTTTTAAATTAATCTCAAATTCCTGAAGATTCTTATGAAGTGATAGTGAAGAAATTAGTGAAAGTGAAGTGAAGTGATATATTATTAGTGAAGTGAAGAAATATATTATCGAAATTTCTATTTTTTTTAAATTAATCCCAAATTCCTGAAGATTCTTACGAAGTGATAATTACAAAAAGGAAAGTTCTCAAATAACAGTTGTATTAAACACAGTTAACTAACCAATAACACATGACAACAACCGTTCATTTTTAATATCGATAGTTTCTACTCGTTCAAACAACAGCCCACGTAGATTAGGTATAATCAAAAGTAGTTCATCGTATTGGTGTTCTGTGTATAACGTTGAGTAAATACAAATCAATCTTGATCAATATAGGCTCTACTTAATGATACTAATGGTCTTTCAAACAACTTGTATATATAATTTAAAATAAGTTCGAAGTCAGAAGTGTGAAGACGATTTCTTTGCACTAAAATTCTATTCATAGAATTAGTACATTAGAGAATGCAATTAAGGTGGCTGAAGGGTTCCCGAGGGATAATGAAGTCGTTGCAACTTAATATCACAAATTTGGAAATATATTAATCGTAATTGGTGCTGTAATCATGTAATAAGCCTGTAAAGCTGTATTTTGGACTTCTCAGTCCAGTAAAACATTTCTGATGTAACTAATTTGATTAAGGAAGTTTACTGGTAAAAAAATGTAGGGTTGATGTAACTGGAAGACTCAGAAAGTGAGAAAATCTCTTAAATTATGTAAGCAATTTAAAAACTCTATTAAACAGTAACTGATCATTTAAGAATCCAGATTTAAAAACTCAAAATCTTGAAATCTGCACAAAAAAGGCACATTATGAACAAATATAAGGAATACATTGTTCATCTTCCCTTAAATGGTTCTGCTCGAATCAACGTAGTAGCCAGAAAGTTTCAATTAATGTAGTGTAGACAAAACAAAGACATCATTATAAAGTAAATGTTCATTTTTAGAATCCAGATTCAGAAAACTCAGAAATGTCGAAAACTAGTGTGTATTACGTAGAAAAATGTAACTAGAAAATCCATTCTGTACAACCATTAGACACATGAACCTATAGAACTTTTCTGATTTGTCCAATTGTTCCTAAAGAATTCTGATTTAAGCAACGCACTACTCAGGATGCTTCCAGTTTTGAACCATTAGAACTACATCGTTAATTGACCCAATAACTAGAGTTAATGGCGTTTATGACAAAAATGTGAAAATAATTTGGAAATTGTAATTACTTCGTCTGTTTCATAAACGAACATGGAGACGGATTTATAAAATAATAGATTGCGCAATAATCATGAGTCAGGATAAAAATGCTAATGGTATAATTTGTGGAAAACACTATGTAAAAGTTAAAAATACAATTAATTTCATAGTGAACTCAGTGATACTGAAATTTTGAAAATAAAACTGTAGACATCTCCCTGCGTCCCCGCCCCTGGACGACGCAATTTATCAATATAATCTCAGGCATTTCAGACATGTCGTGTACATTGAATTTCAATTGCTTTACGTCCCACAATCGTCCATGAAGTTTTTGCCACCCTGTTTTTTAAAGATTATGGAAATGTTTTTGAACAAATGATACAAGTGACGTAGAAAACAAATTTCCCACTTCCTTCAACCATCACTCAGTAGAGGTGGATCGAATTAAGTCGATAATACACTTTTTAACGACTCAACGGTTTCTTTCTTTAGTTTCCTGTTATCTCGGCCAGTTTCCCGTGAATTCGGTGTCTTTTAACCACGTATAACGGTACCGGAACGGATTCTCGTCCTCTTCTTCTCTCCTCTCTGCGTTCGTTAGTTATTCTCAGTACGTGACGAAACAATACAGCGATAAAAATGCTATTGTTTGTAAGAATTCGAAATGAGATAACGTACGACATGTGGAATATATGCAATGTTATTGCATGGCATTATGGTTTAGTAGGTTTCTGTTTAACAGGTGTTACGTCAAGGATCGCACCCTACATTCCGTGTGAAGGCGATGAAGGAATGACAATAAAATGTATATAATATGGTTTTTCGGCCGGACGTGCTTTCTAATTGTTTATCTCGAAAAAAAGTTATGTGTTATTCATGCTTTCTGACGTGGTATGCACTCGGCGGTGATATCAAATATTGCAAAACGATACGGCTTTCTAAACTAAGTGAACATAACATAATATGCAGATCACTTGGTGAACGGCAGAATAAGAAATATTTATAATACCGCTTTTTGCAGTAAATTGGGCAGGATTTTCGTACTAATACGAATGATTACGAGGCAAATCAGATTTAAATATCTGAGAACACGCAAATGGCCACCATTTCCAACACTTTTATCTCGGCAAAATTTCGAAATACGCTACCAAAATATTTTAATAAACTATATTTCAGTAAGTTCAGACGCGACCTTAAATGTCACTTCTCTTAACCTTTATAACATTTAAAACCGACTTTAAGGCTCCTGCCCTTCTTTAGATAAACTATTACAGCCAGAGGGGGCTAGAAACGTAAATGATATTGTAGCGGATTCTTATACAAACTGGCTTTACTTTTCTAAAACTACAATAGTCTTTACACACAGAGATTTTGTACTTCACCGACGTCAGTATTTACATTTCACAATTTCATAAACAACTCTTGTTTTCCCATAACAACGACCTATACGGGGCATTCGCTACACTATCCCTCCCCGTCTTCAGGGTCGCCCTCGACCCTCGGACGATCTACTTCCACAGCAGTCCATATCAGCGAACTGCTACTGCTACGGGTACTGCTACAGCTACTGCTACTGCAACTGCTACTGTTCCTGCTACGGCTACGGCTACTGCTACGGTTACGGCTACTGCTACTGCTGCTACTACTGCTACTGCTACGGCTACCGCTACAGCTACTGCTACTGCAACTACTACTGCTACTGCTACGGCTACTGCTACAGCTACTGCTACTGCAACTGTTACTGCTCCTGCTACGGCTACGGCTACCGCTACTGTTACGGCTACTGCTACTGCTGCTACTGCTATGGTTACGGCTACTACTACTGCTACTGCTGCTACTGCTACAGCTATGGCTTTTGCCACTGCTACGGCTACTGCTACTGCTAATGCTACGGTTGCGGTTACTGCTACTGCTACAGCTACTGCTACTGCTACAGCTACGGCTACTGCTACTGCTGCTACTGCTGTTACTGCTACGGCTTCTCCCCTTCTTCAGAGATTCCGCCTGATCCTTGCCAAATCCATTTGATTAACTCCATTGAGCGGGTTGGACTGCAAATCCTGTACAAAAATTCGTCAGCAGCAAATCGAAATCAAGCAGGCCAATCCTCTTTCTGACCATGAAAGACACCAGGGATGACCAATCCCATCCAATGCTCCAGGTAGAAGAGGGACCTGTCTCTTGAAATCCTCCAAGCAGGCCAATCCTACTTCTGACCATCAAAGACACCAGGGATGACCAATCCCATCCAATGCTCCAGGTAGAAGAGGGACCTGTCTCTTGAAATCCTCCGCTGCTCCTGCAGTTACTGAAATCCCCAGCAACTGCTTCATGGTTCCAGACGCACAACCCAGTGGTCAACCATCACCAATTCTTGTACTAAAGATGAACAGCGCCCGTCTCCCAATATGAGTTACAAATGTGAGTGTAGCACTCAAACGGGCCACGCGCGCCAGCCGCACGCAGTCAATCCATTCGAGTGTTATTCTAAATCTAACTTAGCTGTAAGTCCTGTGGAATCTCGAGTCGCACCAGCCGCTGAACAACTCCATAACGCCGCACAGACTGCACTCCTCGCCTCTCCGCCGCGTGCCATCGCCATCACTTCTGTACGCCATCCCAGGTCCACCAAAATTTTTCCGCTACTTCGGTTCACCAAATCCCGGTTGAGCCCCCAAATTTGTAGCGTTTCTACGTACAAACAGATTTAGTTCTTCTAAAATTACGACAGTCTTTACACACAGAGATTTTGTACTTCACCGACGTCAGTATTTACATTTCACAATTTCATAAACAACTCTTGTTTTCCCATAACAACGACCTATACGGGGCATTCGCTACAATATTAATCACACTGCAACATGTTACACACTTGTACAGACTGTTCCCTCTGCACGTAACTGTTCAGACAAGTACGGAACAGTGCAACCTTTTAACACCTGTACAGGCAAGTACTGACCTCTACAGAACAGTACATGCCAGTACAGACCTGTATCGAAACATACAGACCAATACAAAGCTGTACAGAACTACACAGACCAGTAGAGAGCGGTACTGACCTGCTCACATCTGTACAGGCCAGTACAGACCTATATATAATTGTACAGATTTGTATAGAGAGCTGCACACACCTGTAAAGACCAGTTCAGACTAGTACAGACCCGTATGCAAGTTCACAGACCTGTATCGGAACAAACAGACCAATACAAAGCTGTACAGTACTGCACAGACCAGTAGAGTGAGGTACTGACCTGTTCACATCTGTACAGGCCAATACACGCATGTATATAATTCTACAGATTTGTATAGAGAGCTGCACACACCTGTAAAGACCATTTCAGACTAGTACAGACCCGTACACAAGTTCACAGACCTGTATCGGAACATACAGACCAATACAAAGCTGTACAGTACTGTACAGACCAGTAGAAAGCGGTACTGACCAGTTCATATCTGTACAGGCCAATACAGACCTATATATAATTGTACAGATTTGTATAGAGAGCTGCACACACCTGTAATGACCAGTTCAGACTAGTACAGACCCGTACACAAGTTCACAGACCTGTATCGGAACATACAGACCAATACAAAGCTGTACAGAGCTGCACTGACCAGTAGAGTGAGGTACTGACCTGTTCACATCTGTACAGGCCAATACAGACCTATATATAATTGTACAGATTTGTATAGAGAGCTGCACACACCTGTAAAGACCAGTTCAGACTAGTACAGACTCGTACACAAGTCCACAGACCTGTATCGGAACATACAGACCAATACAAAGCTGTACAGAACTGCACAGACGAGTAGAGAGCGGTACTGACCTGTTCACATCTGTACAGGCCAATACAGACCTATATATAATTGTACAGATTTGTATAGAGAGCCTGTAAAGACCAGTTCAGACTAGTACAGACCCGTACACAAGTTCACAGACCTGTATCGGAACATACAGACCAATACAAAGCTGTACAGAGCTGCACAGACCAGTAGAGTGAGGTACTGACCTGTTCACATCTGTACAGGCCAATACAGACCTATATATAATTGTACAGATTTGTATAGAGAGCTGCACACACCTGTAAAGACCAGTTCAGACTAGTACAGACTCGTACACAAGTCCACAGACCTGTATCGGAACATACAGACCAATACAAAGCTGTACAGAACTGCACAGACGAGTAGAGAGCGGTACTGACCTGTTCACATCTGTACAGGCCAATACAGACCTATATATAATTGTACAGATTTGTATAGAGAGCTGCACACACCTGTAAAGACCAGTTCAGACTAGTACAGACCCGTACACAAGTTCACAGACCTGTATCGGAACATACAGACCAATACAAAGCTGTACAGAGCTGCACTGACCAGTAGAGTGAGGTACTGACCTGTTCACATCTGTACAGGCCAATACAGACCTATATATAATTGTACAGATTTGTATAGAGAGCTGCACACACCTGTAAAGACCAGTTCAGACTAGTACAGACTCGTACACAAGTCCACAGACCTGTATCGGAACATACAGACCAATACAAAGCTGTACAGAACTGCACAGACGAGTAGAGAGCGGTACTGACCTGTTCACATCTGTACAGGCCAATACAGACCTATATATAATTGTACAGATTTGTATAGAGAGCTGCACACACCTGTAAAGACCAGTTCAGACTAGTACAGACCCGTACACAAGTTCACAGACCTGTATCGGAACATACAGACCAATACAAAGCTGTACAGAGCTGCACAGACCAGTAGAGTGAGGTACTGACCTGTTCACATCTGTACAGGCCAATACAGACCTATATATAATTGTACAGATTTGTATAGAGAGCTGCACACACCTGTAAAGACCAGTTCAGACTAGTACAGACTCGTACACAAGTCCACAGACCTGTATCGGAACATACAGACCAATACAATGCTGTACAGAACTGCACAGACGAGTAGAGAGCGGTACTGACCTGTTCACATCTGTACAGGCCAATACAGACCTATATATAATTGTACAGATTTGTATAGAGAGCTGCACACACCTGTAAAGACCAGTTCAGACTAGTACAGACCCGTACACAAGTTCACAGACCTGTATCGGAACATACAGACCAATACAAAGCTGTACAGAGCTGCACTGACCAGTAGAGTGAGGTACTGACCTGTTCACATCTGTATAGGCCAATACAGACCTATATATAATTGTACAGATTTGTATAGAGAGCTGCACACACCTGTAATGACCAGTTCAGACTAGTACAGACCCGTACACAAGTCCACAGACCTGTATCGGAACATACAGACCCATGCAAAGCTGTACAGAACTGCACAGACCAGTAGAGAGCGGTACTGACTTGCTCACATCTGTACAGGCCAGTACAGACTTATACATAATTGTACAGACCCGTATAGAGAGCTGCACACACCTGTAAAGACCAGTTCAGACTAGTACAGACCCGTACACAACTTCACAGACCAGTAAGGAATTGTACACACCTGTACAGTCCAGTCTAGGATTTTACAGGCCTGTACACACTTGTGCAGATCAGTAGAGATCAGTACAGAATTATATTATAGTTATACTAATATACTTATTGTGACCTGTTAATCGGGATCCCTTGTTTCTGCAGTTTGAGTCGTTAAAACCAATTAATGTTTGGACAAGTACACTTTGAGAAATGACAGACACTTATTCTTTTATCTCAAGAAAAACACTTGTCCTCTTGATGGCTACTTAGTTTCCAGCTTTGTACTTATGGGCTTGTCTTTTTCGTGAATTATGTGAATTTTGTCAAACATGTAATGTAATATTAAATTCATTCCTTACGTATTAAAACGAATGTTGAGCTCTGTCTGTAAAACAAAATTAATTGTCAATAGAAAAGAAAAGAAAAGAAAATCTTCACTACCAATTTGATCAGATATCTGTCATTAACGGTGATTAAAAACTAGAAGTAGGACACAAGTTCACTTCGAGGTTTTATTTGTTTTGCCAGATTTTCTAGATCCTGCAGCTCCAGAATCTGTATATTGTGGTACTGTTGTTCGTCTCAAAGGGGCCTCTACACCATTGTATGCTTCGTCTCCTTGAGTTCATCATTCCTAGACTAGTTTTTAGTTGACGTTTGAGAAGAGTTATTAGGTCTGATGATGGTGTCAGTCAACGAAACTGGTCATCGTTAGTGATGAATGTATACTCAATTTGGCGATGAAGACTTTGATTTTATTCCTGTTGAAGATGAAACGCCACTTAGAGAAACTGGAGGATTAAGTTTTCTGCTACAATTTTACTAAAACTTTGACTAGAAAATTTAACTTGCTTTTAGCATTGCTTTAGGATTTAGATTTCTTTTGGGCTTCTTATTGACATATTTTGTGTATATTGAAAAAGAAGAATTTTTAGTAAAAAACAAAACTTATAAGATTATTACATGTGTATTCGAGTTAGAGACGCAGCAAATTTGAAAAATGGCATGTGAACATTTATAGTTTACTGAAATCCTCATTTTAAAACAAAATTTGTCATTATTTAAACTAGTTCGCTATTGCTGACTCATATAATGGACCTTGCTTTTCCACAGAAAGTACCTGTGGGTACATTATCCTATGTATCATTATCTACTTTCTATTATCATTTCCCTCGTAGACGTATTGATGCCCAACACCTGTCACCCACGCGTTGCTCACGCCACCATTGAAAATCCTTACAAGAAAAGTTACAAATTTTACAGTTTTGACGCTACTGTGGAGGTGTTTTGGAGGTGGAGATCTAAAATTTCCACTTTCATAGTAACAGAAGAATATAATAGAAGTAACAATAACTCATTAAAATCAGAAAAACATCAAATTTACCAATAACACTCTTTCTTTGCCTATTCGAGAGTAACGTTGTTCCTAATTCAAAAACGGACATACACACGTAGAGAGCTCGATTTACGATTCATAACTCCTTTTTCCGAACACCTTTAACTTACGGAAACATCGATTAAGGTCATCTCTTCCTAAACAAAGCCGCTAATAAAACTCCACCATGCGTAAGTTATAATCCATCTTGCCCAGTTAGGTGACCTAAAAAAATATTACCGAACGCTTAATTAGATTTTCGAGTACCGTTGGAAAATGGTACTATGATTTCACGTACGAGCGCTCCTTTCGTGGGTTCTCTCGAAAAGCTTTGAATCGGTCGGACTGATTATTCATAACGGCGGCTGTTTCCTTGCCAATGGAATGATAATTTCAAGAACACCTTCGTTGTTTGTACGGGAATTTCGAAAGGTCGACAAGTGGATTCAGAGTTGGTTAAGAATTGCATGCGTTTGTTTTGACGTAGGAAGAATAGCTTTTGATTTGGTTTAAACATTTTTCCAACCTCCTTCAGCACTTAAATTCTTCGATAAGCCATTTGGACCTGTTGAAGTCAATATATACCCAAAATCAAACAGAATAATACATAAGTAAAACTCGAGGAGCCGTCACAATAATGAGGTTGCTTCCTTACATGTCCACAGCAGTATAAACAATTAGATAATAAGAAGTGAGAGTGAAATCGTTATTGCACAACTAACGGAAGAAAACTTTTAAAGTGCACCTTAGTTATCTCGACATTCTTTCCATTACTCGTCATCTCACATTTCCAACACCAACTGCAAATATATTATTAGTTTAAGCAATGTTATAATTTCTTTTTAAGAGCTATTTGACTTGCAAATAGAGCTTAGAATTACCCGACCGACACGATGCTGTTAAGCGAAAGTAACGAACAAAAGAACAAACTAATTGAACATTCAGTGTTAACGCCTCAACTACGGCTATACCGTAGATTGTGGTTAAATGGGACATTGTTAACAAACTAAACGTCAGGTAAATTTATTTGCTTGACAGTTACAAGTTGTAACGAGTCTTAATACGATGAAATGTTACGTTGATTGAATCTCTTCGGAAAAAGATTATGTAAATGCAAGATTTGGGGATATTTCAACGTTACAAATTTGAGAGAAATGGCTTAGAGAGCCTCGTAAAAGCTTCATTTTGAACCTCTCAGATGTGGAGGTTGTAGAGTCCATTTTAAAAAATTTCTGGTGTGAGAAACTAAACCAAAATTATCAGCAAAATCCAGCATTGGTCTAACTATGAGATTCAGAAGCCGATAAAAATTCCTCAAATTATGTGGACAAACCAAAAATGATATTAAACTGTAAAGGTTTACATCAGAATCTAGGATTAAAAGCTCAGAGTTCCTGAAAAACGTTCAATAACTGCTCCTGGGCCCAACACATATATTTCTAAGACAAATGAATCGTTAAAACGTTTGTAATACTTAGAGAAGTTTGCTAAGAAATTCAGAATGATTGCTTGGATTCATTCTGAATTGACCCAATACTGGTAAAGAACTTCATTCTGAGCTCAACTTAATACTGGATACGCAATATGTATTCAATAACTTTTGTGAAAGAACTTGCATTAGAGATGGTTTATTAAAAACATTTTATTTGCAATTCTTCTAGTTCTGACAGGAAGAAATCATTTTAATGATAATCTCCAGGTTTTTCCTTACAATTTTGGGCAATAAATATCATTAATTTCGAAATAGACTTTAAATTATTGAAAACTATGGGCCCGATGACCAATAAGCTTCAGTTAACTGGGAGACATGCATTTATCTTATCTTAAGTGATCTATAGCAAATTCATAAATAGTAGCAAACAGCGTCATCTTGGGGCAATCACATTTGCAGCACTCAAAACCGAATGGTACTTAGATTTCTCTATACAATACAATCTCCCAATAGTAATCACACTTTACACTACTGTTAATCACCAAAAAAAAATTAATAATCAGGTTTGTTAAGAACTATTTTGTCTTCTATTGTATTTGAAACAAACAGTGTTTCAATGAGAGACTCAACGCAGCACATTTATTCTGACGAAATTTTAAACATTCTTTGAATTATTCAATTGAAATCACCTGGGATAATTTGTTCACAGATTTTTGAACAATCCTTTTGCTTTAAATTAAATGAAATAAAGACTCAAAGCAATATAGCCAACATACAATCACCAAGAGAAGTCTGACATTAGGAAGGGACGAGGGACTCAAAGCAGCACATTTAAATACAGGAGATTTTGCACATTTTTTGAATTACTTAAGGGAAATCGAAGAAATGACTCAAAAACTGCACATGTTAGGAACCAAAGTTCTTTTAAAGATTTTTGAATCTGCCTCCTGCTTCAAATTAGAAGAAATACGATCCAGTGAAATGCTCCAAGCACTAGTATTTTTCACCCTAGCTCCAAAGGCCCATAAATTGTAAGCACATTTTAAAAGACTTAAAAAAATTGATAGAACTACCAAGAGAATTTTAATATTGGGAATTGACTAAAAAGTAAACTGACACAATTAGTTTTTATTGGTAAGGTTTGTCCATAGCTTCTAGAACTATCTTTCTGCTATAAACTGACAGAAATAACGTTCCAACGAGAACTGTCACTAGCAAATTTTTGCTACTAGAGAACTGACAAAGCAAATATTGATTGTAGACAACTTTTTTGACACAATTTCACACTTGCAATACTTAAAGAAAACAATGTAGCAAGACGGTTCCAAATTAGGGAGGTTTCTTCATAGTTTCTTAACCTATCCTTCAGATCTATACTGGAATAACGTTTCAACTCTAGATAGAAATTTCTTCAAAATGATCTACAAAGGATCAGTACTAAAACTTGAGTACTTTTTGGAGTACCTACTTAAACGAACCACTGCAGTAAATAAAAGCCTCCTAAGGGAGATTTACTCAAAGTTTACTTAATCTTCCTTCTAGTGCAAAGTGCTAGAAATTAATGTTTCAACAAGAGACGTCAAGCAGTAATTTCTTCGACACGATCTACATGGACCATTAAAAGTTAAACACTTTTTAGCTTACTTAAAGGAACTTAAAGTAGTAACGAAATGCTGTGTAAAATAAGCAAGATTTATTTACAGATGTTCCTTTTGATACAAATTGACAGGCATTTTGTTCCAACAGGAACAGCAGTCTAAGCAGTAACATTTTTCGACACATTTGCAGATGACATTAAAATCTGAACACTTTTTTAATTACTCAAGTAAACCAAACCAAAAGTTCCTCAAAAAAAAAGAGGGCGGGATTGTTAAAACGCCATTTTGGTGCAAATTGAAAGCATTAAGTTTTCGACGAGATGCTCCAAGCAGTAATTTCTGCGACACGATCTGTAAAGGCTTACGGTCTACTAAACATTGAACACTTTTTGAATCACTTGAAAAAAATTTAAAAAATAACCAAAAAATTGAACCAAATGAGCATGGTTTGTTCACAGCTGTTCATCTGATGCAAATTTGAAAAACGTTTTGATTGAACGTTGCTTAACATGTTCAAAAGATTTAAATGTTTTAATAACCAATTGAAATTTGAATTTAGATTACATAAACAAATCTATCAATCTATCCTCACAAACTAAGTAGGGTTTTGGCAAAACTCCTTAAACTATCCTTCTGGTGTAATCTCAAAGAACTAACGAAAGATTCCAAGCAGTAATTTTTTCGACACGATCTCGATCACTAAAGGTCACGAAATCCCGGCCGCAGCGAGAGAAAGAGAGAAAGAACAGCGACAGATCTAACTCCATCTCCTCGCTCAGGAATGCCGTAAACTCGTGGAACGGCAGGGGGCTCGGTACCTTACCATCCGATCCGCACCTTCCTTGCAAAGACAGCACAGGTAAGCAACGATCCCGGAAATCCGGAAACCGACACCCTCGCACCGTATCTAAACTAACGCGACAATAATTGTGCCCAATCGTCGTCGTCGATGGGAGCGGGAGCGCACGCACGCCGTGCTCATCCGTCGCGTCTCGGTCACTTAAGTCACTTTAACGCACTTTAGCCGTGTAGGATTTAGAGCAGCGGTATTAGGACCGAATTCGCCCACACGTCGACCGACCGGTTCAAAGGTGTCGGATCGGTCGCAATCAGTCGCGCGCTCGGCCTCGATGGGAGCGTACCATCGCCGGGTACCACGCTTGGAATGGTCGAAAGGAACGGAAAGGTCGTCGGTAAGAGAACCGGTACCAGGAGAGGGGAACTGACGTTCGTGGAAGTTGGGGTGGGGACTCGTGGTTCCTACGGGTGGTTCTCGAGAAGTCGGATAAGGAGGAGAAAGAGGTAAAGATTGACCCGACTTCGATTTTGAAATTTAAATCTCTGGTTCCAAACGAATCGGCGTATTTAATAATGAAAATCTGGCGATGGAGCTGCAGAAGTGAATGTGTACCAATAACAGCAATCCATTTAGAAACGACGTGTCCCTAACCATGTACCCAAAATATCCAAAAACTCCGAAATGACTAACCACTTCTTGGTAATGCATCAATGATTCATTCATCGATATGAGCTATCTGAGATATTCATCTCAGAAAAATGAACAAAAAAAATTTTGGCTCTAGCAGCGGTCTGACGTATTTTTTAATATTTTTGCCGTAAAGTAACAAAAGTCATATGATGACATCCAATTTTTTTTTTTAATTATAGACAACTGAAAGCCCAAAAAGGCATGATTTTAGCGAGTTTTTGTCGGTAAGTTAAATTGTTATACCCAATCAAAAAACTGATATATTCATCTTGTAACGCTTTAAAGACCTATAAAATGAGCTATTCTAAAAGTTATTTGTTGTATTTGTTGCAATATAAAGCCTTAAATGAGTTTAAATTAAATTATGAGTAACTTCGGAAAAGGTAGTTGAACATATTTGATTTTCTGTAAAAATTAAGATCTTGCGGTGCGCAATATATGATAGAAATTTCATAGTGATTCATCAGGTAGTTTTTTGCAAACTTTAATTTGTTTCTATGTTTATGATTGAATTTTATATTGACATTAGTCACGTAATTATAAACCTGAAATAAATCTAGGGTCTAAATTGAAGAAGAGTAGTTGTTCTATCAGTTCAAATTAACAGATGAGTAGTAGCATTTACTTAAAAAGTTCAACTTTTTGCACGAACTAAAAAAAGGTTGCCCTACGACAATTTGGAACGCAGTTAGCTTTTTTAAAAAATTCACCACTGGTTTGAAAATTTATTAAATTTGTCATAGAAACGATTATTTTAAAATACATCAAGATATTCTCTAAGAAAGGATATCTCATCTCGATGAAACCTTGGTAAACCCAGTTCGTCACTTATCAAATATAATTTATTACTTTCTTCAGAAGTTTTTGTTAATTTTTATAATGGTACACAAGCATAGGTGTCTTTAAATATACTCCAAATTTCTCTTTAATGGCATCTGAACAAACGGTAAATGTGTTTTGTTTGTATCACAATGCTCGGCTCTTTGTAAATGTTTCTCTCCACATTTTTTTAAACAATGGAACCCGTAATGCCTTTTCAACGTCTATGATTGTTATTAGGTTTAAAGTGTGACTGACGTATCTATTGTGGGCAGGTAAAACAGGTAATGGTTTTCAATTGATGTCGGATGATTTAGTATGTCAGTGATTTCCATAAATTGTGCGTTTTCCATTCCAGAATCAATTTTGGCAACGGCTTCTTCCCCAAAAACTTTTATTGATAAAAATTCTGACAGTTGTAGATCTGATGGTGCTAATATAAACAATGACTTGCAGCTTGAAGTTATTCAGTATCTTCAAGATAATGATACTGATTTATCTAAGTAGGGGCAGTACCTATTTGTCAAAAAGGTATTCAATATAAAACTCAACTGCCATCTTCACCCCCCGTAGAGATAATGTTCTCGTATACTGATATGATGATGAAACCAAAGCGACCCTGATCAAAGCGAATTTATTAAAATAACATTTTGTTAACTACCTACTGCATTTTTACTATGTTTTATCAAAATAAAGCATGTTGTATTTGAAGGTTTATTTCAAGTACCCATTTTGTATTTCATGTTTTAAATAGTTTCATCTAAATCATTTTCCATTTTGCATTTCACGTAGCTTTTTTAAACTTATTTTCCATTCTTCATTTTAAATACATCTTCAGTGCCATTTTACCCAGCCTTGATCCTAACAGAGCTCTCTAGTTCTGCCATTCAGTCTCTGCAGACCATCCCAGGCTTACCGCTTTCAAAATATTTTAGGAAATAATTGAATTTATAAGTGTTAAGACTAATAACTTTTGGGATTTTATATCTACAACTGGTCTTCCCAGCGATTTGCAAAATATATGAGACAAGTGAATGGTTGTGACCACTTTGAAAACTCTCTACAAGTCTTCTTGGTGGTGTAAAGGATCTGTTTAACCATTAACCACACCTTCAAGAATTCTCGACTTCTACAACCATGTGCGAGTATCGAACCAAGATTGAAAATATATATATACAATCTCACAACTACTCCAAGCATTCCATCCTTCACATGCATATACGTGTATTTATGTGTATAGTTCACCTCGCATTTCGCACGACCTTGCCTGCTTACTTAACCTAAGGCCGAGCGAGCCGGATCGGCTTACGGGAAAAATTTCAGAGGTGTGTGTGGAGATCAATACCTCGTTCCCATCACGTTGCCAATTTCGATTATGGCGGTAATAACACACACAACCAGCGGAGAGAAAGCGTGATTATGTAAAACATTAGGAAATTACGGTCTAAAGTAAATAATCTTGGTGGCTTGAGTACGTGAAAAAAAATTCCTAATAATATAGAGAGTTATAATTTTCCTCGGGTAGTCTTGTGATTGGTTTGGAGGAGTTCAAGTTTAAGGTTGTGTTATTGTTGATGTTATCGATGTGTATTGAAATGTCAGCAAACTGACTAGACTAGTAATTGTGTTATTGTAATTAATGCTGTCTACGGTGTTGGAATCAAATGCAATCAATGCTACTAACTTATTGTTTTTCAAATTTTCAAACATATTCCAAAAATTTTCATGGAGTCTTGGAGTACAGGATTTCGAAATGGGTGTTCCATATAAGAGAAGTTTCATGTTATTCAGGTATCTAAATTACCGACGTTTACTACTATCCACGTTCATGGAGACTCCAGGATGTTTATGCCAGGTTCTAGGTAAACACCTATAATGAATCTTTCACCAGTAGTCCTTTTAGTTTCTAAAACTGTAACCCATTGAACACATTCAGATCCTTCCTATGCTCTAATGTAATAAAACATTTTTGAACCTGGTAGATAACACTGTTAGATCCAATCTTCACCATTAGCCAAAGTGCGCATAGAAACACAACTTCAGATTAAACTAATCATCTTTATTAACTCCTTGTAGAGTTTTACGTTCAGCACGTACCCCCCAACAACGCAGGCAACAGGACTGGCAACAGCTGCTTCAACAACAGAGGGTTCACAGCCGAAGGACATCCGCACGGACCCTGGAATTGTAACAAAATTGTAGCATAACATATTAAATATCAAATATAGGACGATATGAGACGTTTTAAAATAGATCCGATTTACTTACCGGCAGCAAAGTGGGTTTAAGGTGGACTGGTTTGCAGCTGCACAGATTGCCTAGGGGAATCGTAGCTGGAAGAGGCAGCGGGAGGGCCAATGGGGGTGCGGTAGCGCAGCACGGATTGCAACCCAAGGGTAGAGAGCTCGTAGGGAGGACCTACAACGCAAATCGAGTTTTGGTAAGAAAAACCAACATTTTTCCTTTAATGTTGTTCTTACCAAGGCGAAAGCGACGAGGGCGACAGCCCCTAATACGAATTTGGAAACCATGGTTACTATTTTTGTTAATTTTAGAAGCAGTTCGGTACTTACTTAACTGTCTAAACGTAGCTTTTCTTATATACCGATTTTTTGTCAATGTGTTTACGATACCAGGCGCGTTCGTATCGGTTAAGGTATAAACATTAGTTGAACGAACCCCACTGCGGAAGTGTTTGTATACGTTAAGAAACGAAAATATTTGATGTGGTGTATATGTTTAATGGCGGGATTGTTTTCTTATGCAAATGCGGAAACGTTTTCATTTCTGTCGGCAAGTTTGGTTTAGCAGCTATCAATTAATCCTTGGCATTGAAAGAATATCTCAGTAATATTCAAATCATTTAAATCGCTAAGTAAAAAATTGAATTCTTTAATAAATTTAAGCACAGTTGTATTAGGAAATGGGAGGAAATTTTGTAAGCAATTGTCAGTTTTGGAAGTTTCCGGAAAATTTAAGGATATACTATTTGTTTCTATCGATATGGATAGTACATCATCTATTATTATAGACAGTCTTGAGGTATTTAAAATATAATTAGCATTAGAAAGCTGCAGTTTTAAACCAAACGACCCATGCACAAATCAGGATTTGAAACAAATTTCAGTAAATTTTCCCAAGAGTTAAATGAAATTTCCAGAAATTTCTACATGGCTTTTGTCCAAGAAACTAATATCCTAATCAGTTTTCAAAAATTAAAATTATAACTAAGCAAATAAATCCAGAATCGGGCTTTTAAACGGGATTCAGTAGGTAAGTATAAACAGAATTTATTGAGCTCCAGTCAGTTTTCCAGAAATTTTCCCCACTTCTGGTATCGTTTATAAACCACTCGTTTGATGCCCAATTTAAAGCATGCTTTAACCGCAGATAAACCATGTCTTTTTGCTTGGTAAATATATCGACTACTATAAGTATGTAAGTAATAAGTAATAAGTATAATAAGTAACCCTTAACTCATAAATATAGCTAACAATAATAAATGTAGGTTAAGTAGAAATAAATAAATCAATCCAAAAATTTCATTTTTGTAAGCCATGTGATATTGTAAATGGTGGGGGTAGCCCAGAGTCCAGACTGTAGTGCCTCTTATGGAAAATCTTGAAACTTAATATTATTTTTATCAATCAACATCTTAAATTAGGAGAGGAGAAAATTGTTTACTTGTCCAAATTTAGTTGGATACTAAATGGATATTTTTAAATTTTTCTGTAATCCTTTAACCTTGGATTAGTGATGCTGGTCTGCGGGCCGTAATTTGGAGACCCTCAGTACTGGGGTGATCAGTACACTGTCCATATTGTTTCTTTTCAATAATGCAAAACAAATCATTTTATACATTTAATAATATGAAACGCGTGTACACTGACGCCATTGATGTGTTATGTGACTTGTTTTGTTGCTATTATTCCTTGTGAACTATTTTCGCTTCGTCTTTGTTGCTCTTTGTTGCTTCATATGTTGAGAAAATGTCTCACGAAGATTGTATTGCACCTAGAAGCAAGGATACAAACGTTCAAAATTTTGAAATACTTAAGTCATGTGTTTTTATGAAACAGCAGCAGAAAAATAAATAGCAACTATATGTAAGAACACATTATCATGTTGTGAACATAATTTTAATGTTAGCAAAATCAATTACTTTATTAGGTCCTACATGACAAAAACTTTGATCCCTTTGATTTCTGAACTGATACAGTCAGCATTAGTGGCAAAAGATGTTATCAGTAATACATGTACATGTGTAAATTATCCGACTGGGCTTAAACAAACACAGCATGTGTGATTTTGAATATTAGCAGAATGTGGTATGACTTGAATAAAGCTTGTAATTTCACGTGGAAATGTATTTCCAGACACTAATTCACTAATAACGCATATATGTGTATTAAATATGCTTACTGAGGGCATCATTTACATTTACGAGATTTTTTGTCAGTTTTCAGCGCTCTTAAATAACAGTTTATAAGAGCATTTTTGGTAATTTTTTTTAAAGTATCTCCTCAAATCGTGTTCTGTCACCAAATCTGTGTAAAGAGGAACAATCATGGTTATTTCAAATTATATGCATGTTCCTAACTAATAACAAATTAACTAACTAATACAACTATAACGTCCATCATATTTGTCTCTTTTTGAGTTTAATCCTTAGGACAATAATAAATATTTAATTTTGTTCTGAAGTTTAATCACACAACAATGAAAAGATTCGTCCCAAGAAACTTAATTCGTGACGTTCAGTGATTTACCCAGGTTATGTTGATGTTCCCGAAATATAACCTATCACTCTCTACAGCAATATTCGTCCAGAAATGTACCAGCTGGAGCTGAACGACGCGAGGAAGAACCTCGAAGCGTGCATAACCGAAGACATGAAGAAGGAGTACTTCAACCTCCTGCGGCAGTGGATGCTCTTCAGCTCGCCGATGACGAGGGAGGACCTCGACAGAGAGGCGAGGAAGATCCTCCTGACGGACGAGCAGGTCCGCTGCCACAACTACTTCCTGCTCGCGCTTTTCAGGAAGGTCAGCTCTGGCGGCAGGACCAAGGGCCACCGAACGGCCAACGACAGAGGCGTGTTCGAGAGCGCCGACTACTCGGACTATGTGCAGCCGTCGAGCCCGACGATGGTCCTGCCTGACGAGTACGAGTCGAGGAGCGCCGCGGCGGAGCTCTTCATACCCGACAGCGGCTTCATCGCCAGCAGGATAGCGGTCACGGCGTGGAGGAGCGGCCTCGAGGGCGCCGATGATAATGTCACGGAAGTCATGGTCCACGCCTGTCAAGTATGTAATGCGTATACAAATTAAGCAAATGCAATGCTCTTATTTGGTTAGTTTCAAATTCTTATTTCATATGTGTTTTAGGTGTTTGTTAAGAACATCGTCACTGCGATGATCAGCAGGAGGAAAGGTTACAAGGTGCGTGATAGGAAGTTCCAGTATGGCTTCAATCAGGCCGTGCCCGACCCGTTTATAAGGAATTCGAACAACGTACTCGACGAGACCCAGGAGTGCAAAGTGGAAGTCGAGGACGACGGATTTCAACCGAAATATAAATCGTCGTTGGAAGTCATCGAGCAGCAAGTCGCCTTCGCTCACTCCTGTGCCAAACGCAACCGTGGAGATGTCACCTTGAATGTTAGTCTGCTGTACGATACCATCAGGGAAAATCCTAAGCTTTTAGGGTTGCAGTCTATCCATAGTATTAATTTGTTCAAATCCGGGTTGCATTTAGAGGAGGAGGTGATGCAGGATTATTGAAAGTATCAGCGTCCTGTAATGTTCTGATGTCCAGTGCCCTGCCTTCTCTCAAATGTGACCAAGGAAATATCACCTTATTCATCATTCTAGATACTATGTAACTATAGCATCTGTAGTTGTATGGTATATACTTATACTACAACTAGTATAATAGATGCAACTATTCTAGGGTGACGGTGGAACAAGGGATGTATAATGTATTTCCAGATATTTTGTCTGGGTAAGGGATGACCTACAGGAATAACTTGGGAATGAATTGTACAAGGATTCCGAGGTATCCAGTATTCTTTGTGTCTCATGTATTTATTTATTAATACTATTTTCTTCATGTGTTTATTTGATCCACTATGTTTATGTATGAAACATGTACTTTTAAGTTTCTACAGTGAGTTTCCTACCGGTGCAGATGCACTTATCTGTTTCTGTAAGCTTTGAAATAAACAAATTTGGAAACGGAAATAAAATTAGTAATACTCAAATATTTTTAAAATTACGTAGCAGATATATTCTTGCATTTTTAATTCAAACTCCAAACTCGGTGGAGTAAGTCAATTTTGTATAAATAAATCTAAAATGTTCAGGTCTGTGGGTATTCCCTTTGAAATGTTTCAACGTAAATCTTGCCAGAATACCAGGAAAATAAAAAACGGGTGAACGAATCGTTCCACCTGGAGGTCGGGTTTTTACTATTTGTTTTTGTTTTTTAAACGAGTTCGAGTTCAGCAGCTTCTCTCTTTTACAGAACAAGAATTACTCTTCTAGGAATTTATTTATTAGTTTTATGAATGAATAACGAGGGAATTTCTTCCAGGAAGGTTTTATGTTTTCTTAAAAGGCTTGGAATGCGGATGGTAGACAGGTGGGTCGACTGGAGGAAATCTGTTACGGAAACGTTCATGAATGTTTAAATAGAATAAAGGAAGGTTTTCTCGGAATAAAATGTAGGTTAAAGAATGCTCCTTCTGATCTTAATGCGGAGAAATGTGAAATGATGTATTTCCTTAAAGGCGTAGAGAGTGGCAAGCCCAGAGGGTCTACAAATTAAATATGTTTGTCCGTCAGCTCATAGTTTTTTCGATTTTTCTCTCGTATTCTGGAAAAGGCGATTATATTTGTCCAAAACAAAGAATTTCGAAATCGTCACGAGCGAAAAACTCTTATCTACACCTTGCATAGAAAACAAATGTTGCACATACACAGGAATTTTACCTATATATGCCTATATAGGTATACATGCCTGCCGGTTTGTCACGCTGCTAGAACCGTATACATCACAGTTAAATTTGGATAAACCTTGTATACATTTTTTTTGTGGTCCTCAGAGACTGAAATAATTTGAGACTTCCATAAACCTTCTAGGTTTGACTTTAAGACACTTCAACGCTTCTAAATGCTACTTGAGACAATTTAGGATATCTAAATTAAACCTTTTAGACTAGATGTTATGATCCAGATTCCTGGTGATGTTTAAAATTAAGTTTAATCAAGTCATCTGTAGACTATATTCATTTGATTTTGAAGCAATTTCTGTCATTAGCAATTCCACATTTTCACTCAATTGTGATTGGTGATTCACTCAATCACCAGTGGTTTATCTGTGTAAATTGTTAAAACAAGTCCATTGCTACGTTATTATGCCATTGGGCGTAGATACCTACTGTGCGAGGGGTGGTGCTTTGGGCTCAAAATTTGGAAACACGTCTTTGAGAATATGTGGCCATTTAATTGAACCATTTTTTTTTAATTCACAGCAGAATGTGTTAATTAGTTTCCATTCTAATCCAATGTTCCCAGGTAAATCTCTGGAAACGTTTCTTCCACAAATAATCCGAGCAAGTACCCATCCCTCTTACTCTGAGTACAGCTCGACAAGCCTACGACCAATTGAACATGTTTGTGTTCAATTATCCATGTCGTCGGTGGATTCTCCCTCGATGGTGAACCTCGGCAGATCCTCCCTCTTCTTGGCCGCGTTCTTCCTCTTGCGCCTGTTCGTCACGCCGTCCTCCTCATCCATCATCCTTACTATCAACATCTGGTCAGAGGTATCCAAGGGGGCGACCGATATGTCCCTCACGGCCCTGAACTTGCCGCAGTTGTTGAGGTGCTCGTTCTCCAGGCGGAAGAAGTTCCACACGAACCTCCTGAGAAGCAAATACGAAGATTTAAAGTGGATTTTGAGAATAGCACTCCATGAAATCAAGTAAATGGAAAGAATAGACGGAAATGAGATCATATTACCTAAACACCTCGAGGGGCGCGAGCAACGTCACCATCGAGTTCTCGAGGGCGTACTCCATTTCTGTCATGGAGATTAGAAACGCCCAACCAAACCTCAAGACGAAGTCCTCCACGATAGCGAAATAGTAGAACCACTGGAACAAAATTCGTGACATAGTAGATGCTGAAAGGTGTCGCTGAATCAATTAAAACGGTTCTTAACAGTCTATAAACCTTCACTTAACTGAGTTTTACTGAACAAATACAAATACGTATAGTGTACCGTAGAAGAATAGACGATCTCCTCCCTCAGGAACCTGTTGTCTCCCGCCTTGGAGTCAAACAGTCCCCAGTCGAGCTTGATATCCCACGTATAGGCGTAACATGAGCTGATAATGGACGCAGTTATCCACAGGTAGAAAAACGCGTTCTGTGTCGTATCAGAGGTGGCTTCTGGGAGAAACAAATAATCACTACATTATTAACAATACATGTAAAGTGCTTGGGTATATGAAAACCAAAATCAAAATACTGGAATGACACTGCTTTTCCATATCGTATATTCCACATACAGGCGTAGTTAAGCAGTTAAGGAAGTTAAGGACAATACAGTTAAGGACAGTTTAGAAGTTAAGGACAATACCAGCATTCAACGACTTAAACAATAAAACCCTTTCATCCTGTATAAAATATAGTTTCTACGTAGAATTTTATAAGAATCTATTTAAACAACAATTCTATAAGTTGTGTAGGTATATACTTGTAAATGTATTACAAGGAATGGTAGTACTAAAGTTTGGATTGACACCTCCCAGTACCTTTCAAACTATTAGTGTAACTGCTGTGCAAAAGGAGGTACATTTAAATCAGGTACACTCTATTGTATTCTCTCCTTTCTTCACGTCATTTACACTGTGTTTGTAAGATGTGTTACAATAAATACAAAACTTTAGTCGATTTACCTTGGTCGTACTTTCGATTCAGCGAAGAGAACATGACAACAAAGAAGGAGGTAGCGTACTTGCAGGCGTTCGCTATGTGAGGGAAAGCCTCCTTGGTGTCCCTGTACCTCCTCAGGCACTGGGCGAATCTCAGCCACGGTGGGATGCAGGATACGAACGCCCTGAACCATATGAAGTTCACCACGCAGTATTTATCATCTGTACAAAGAAATTCATAATTAAGTTCCAAAGTACTTCAGGCCAATAAAAGATGTGAAGTTCGCTTGGTACTTTTGGACTTGGACTCTCAGATTGCGTTGTTTCTCTAGTAGCACATGCTGTAAGGCAGTTACCAACGGTTGAGAAATGTGCCTGTTTAAGGTACTGATTAATTGGTAAGCATACTTAAAACGTTTCATTTTTAGAAAAACAAGACACTGTAGGTATACCTCAGAGTAACTGTTTTAGTTGCGTCTAGGGAATTCTTATATCAATTGTAGATCAGCAGGTTGTGGTTCCTACATGTTACAATGTAAACTTTTTCTTAGATAGAAAGGATTGTTGTAAAAACCTTTTGAAAGCAGCAAATTAGGTATACAGCGTGGGCCATCGAAAACGTACCGGAAGACGTAACTGTTAGAATAGTGTTGAAAAAGACTTGAAACACGTGAAGTTTTTTTCTGAGTGGGAAAAGTTTTAAAAATTTTACCCCGAAACTACCCTCCTAAACGACGATGTCATATCCCAACAACTTTCAAATGGGAATGCGGATCCTGTGATCAAAAGGGTTTTTGTTCCATATGCACTGCTGATTAATTGTTTAAATCCGGTATATTCGTTTACAAGATACGGAGTATTGAAATATCACTAATTATATTTCATGAAAAATGCTATAATTAAATCTATTTTACCATTTGTCTCATTGCTATTTGTATTTACTAATTGTACTAATTGTCCAAACAGTTAGTCTACTACAGCCATACCAACATTTTGTGCAACTAGGGTTATGTCTCTATTCAACATTTTTTACCTTTTCCTACCGACCAATCTGGATTCGTCAGATAGAAGCAGATGAAATACTGAGTATCCGTGAAGAGCGTCATCAAGCTGTTCAATTGGTCGGCCACCCAAAAGTCGGCGAAGGACACATAAAAAAGCGGCGCCATGAACGCTTTACCCTGAAAGAAATTAACATTTCCAGAAGTCTTCAATCGAGAAAATCCAAGAAGACCTTAACTCAGACTCTAAGTCAAGGTGTTTTAAGATACTTCTTTCTGTTCAACTTCGATTAGTTTACGCCTTAAGTTGACATTCCTAAACATGCCCCCAAATCGAGTTGTTTCATTTATTTCATATCAGTCTCCTTGTAACAACATAATTTTTTTCCACGAAATTACATATTTTGGATCAAAGAAGATTCCACTTAGTCAAAGGCAATTTGCTCCACTCACCAACACTCGTAGGGCCCAAAACCTCGCCTCGTGCCTGAACGTCTTCGTCGGATTGAATATGAACACCATCATAATCGTCATCAGTGCCAGCGGACTGATATAAGCAGGTATACTTAGTTGTTTGCTGTAGAGGAACGTGAGGACCGACAGCGACCAGATAACCCCAAAAACGGCAGCCATTTCTATGATGTGCTGCTCCGAGAGGTGGTTCCTTGGGTCCATCTCGAAGATCAGGACGTGGTTCACCCCGGAGGACCTCCAGCCGTAGATGTTGATGCCCCACAAGAAGAGGAACTCGATGATCAGGAACGGGCCTCTGTAGAGCCTCGTGACGATTATCCAGTCCTCTCTCTTGTGGAAGATGCCTGAAAAGTTTACGTAGTGAAAAATCCTCCAACCGAACGGATCAATCCAACAGTGTGTTACATACAGACTAGGTATAAGTTTGGTTTTTGTATTTGCGTAACCTGAGCAAATGGTTCTGTAGATTCTGATTAGGGAATCGAATATAAGGACTGGGTACCGTTAGGACTTATATTAATTTGACATAAGGACCTAAGTTAAGTGGCTTGGATCTGGATTTTCTAGTACAACATATTTTGGTTGCTTTAAGACATGTCGTGATGTGGCACAAGGTTCAGAAATAACAACTTTAACTTTTGGAATGTTTACCGTTTGGATTTAAAAAGTCTAAAGCAGAAAAATAAGGACTTGATGACCATAGTTTGGGCTAGCATGATGACTTAGGTTAAGTCGTTTAGACCTGCCCTTTTTAGCGCGACTATTTCTGTATTGGAACTATGTTTAAAGCAGCAAAATAAGGACTTCATGATCATAGTTTGGGCTAGCACGATGACTTAGGTTAAGTCGTTTAGACCTGCCCTTTTCAGCACGACTATTTCTATATTGAAACTATGTTTCGAAAGGTTTTAGTGGGAATTTGGTTGTATGGAGATTTCTCTTGGTCTGGCTTATGGATCAGAAACTGGTTCTGGAAATGCAAGGTTCTTTTACGAACCTTGAGTTCAAATTTCCTGATTTCTTACCAGACAAGAGCACGGCTATGAGCAAAACGATTAGAGCTCCGGAGAAGAGCCCGACCTTGAACGTGGTCCAGGGGCTCTGGTGCTCCCCCAGTGGAGGCACCCTGAGCCTTTTCATCGCCCTCTGCCTGTCGCCCCCTTCCAGTTCTTGGGTGACAGTGGTCTCGGTTTCCCTTATCAGACGGTCTATGTCCTTGTTCATGTAGAAGTGCGAGCTCTCGACCTGCTGCACCCTCCATTTGGCACCGTAATCGGTCGATAGCAGCTGAAACACTTGGAGTAATTGAAATGGGCGAAAAGGGAAAGAGAGAGGGCGTATCGCAGAGATTCTTCAGAAATTATATTTTCAGGGTAATTTATAATTTTTGTTGGCGATTATGCTCTGATGTATTCAAGATTATTAGTTGACTAAAATGTTTCAACGATTTATAGCAACATGTCCGTTCAATGAAAACAATCATTTCTTACAGAATCTTACAGATTGTTGAAAAATGTTCTTCACGGTTATGTACAAGAATAGTCCCAAAGGTACTGCACCTGACGTATACATTGCGGAAGTTGTTTGAAAAATATTACTACGTTGTTGTTTAGTATTTGTTCAAAAACCATCAATAATACGTGCTCAATGAATTTGTATACGTCAAAAAATTGTCATCACTTTCTTTCATGTAAATTGAAGTCATTCGGGCATTTTGAACGTTTGCCCGATGCATAGGCAACCAGTTGTTAGGAAATAGTATTAAATAAAACATAAATAAGCCGTGAAGAGTGTGGACTTCGCACACACATTTCTAGATTTCGTTGGAATTATGACTTGTTAATAACTTATAAAAAATATGAAGTATTTAAATACCAAATAAAAATAATATTAAAACTATAAAATTTACACTTATACAATTTTTTCCATTTATAATTTGATTGCTTTTGATACTACTAGAGATAAGAAATGATTAAAAATTTCTCCATCGCACATATAATCATCAAAATTAGTATATATTTTTGAAGTTAAATTTTAAATCACTTAATTTATTGCAAAACCAACAATGTGTGTTTTCTTGGTTAGGTCGGGTACTTATAGGGCTACCCTCGTACTTACTCTGATCTTAATGATAGGGAATCCTATGGAACTCATTCACTCAAGCTAATTTTCAAAAATTTACTTCCATACTTCCAAAGAACCTGAGAATACCACTTCTTGGAGATCAGCCTCAAAACTGCCTCTGCCATACCTTATCGTGCTTCTTGAGGATCTTCCGAAACCCAGTGAAGTTCAGGTTCTGGTAGTTCTGAAGGAGGATGAGGCTGAGGTAGAACTCGCTGAAGGCGAGCTTCACCTCCTGCATCTTCCTCGCAGGGAAGTTCCTCTTCCGCAGGATGTTGTTCTTCAGCGAGTTTCCCTTCCCCTTGAACTCCACGTCCTGCATCTCGCTCAGCTCGCTCCGCAGGCTCGCGTATTTCCTCGTCGCCTCCGCCAGTTTCTCTGGCAAGAGATCGTTTGAATTTAGTTTAAAATTACTAAGATAAGCGTGTAAATCATAATTAAAAAGAATATAAATATTAATATTGTGAACAACAAGCATTATTCACTGAGGTTCTTGTCCATCTCCAAGTTGAGTCGTGAGTTCAACAAAGAAAAGAAAACAAATCTTCCACTAATCTGGTGCATTAATAAAATCATCATTAGGCTTTAAACGATAAGAAGTTCATTACGCAGTACTAAATTTAAAAATATGAACGGTAAATATACCATACAAGTGGATATAAATAGTTAACGTAGGCCATATGAAGTAAGATCTGACGACCAAATGGAAATCAGTTATAATTAGAAGAGACGAGTGTACAAACATGGTAGGAGTAATCTACAAGTGTTACTTTTAAAGCCTGTTGGTGATCTTATCAAAATCATTTGCTTGAATTTATCGGTACAGAAGATTGGTAGGGTGCTTGGGGATTTTCTTTGTTGTAAAAACTGTATTTTCGACGTATTGACTCAAGTATAAACAAAAAATGCATTTTTTCTGGAAAATTGGGCCATAAAGTATTTGGGGAAAAACGTTACCAGCGATTTTTGGAGGACGAAGTGGGATTTCTACCTGAGTAAAACGTGTTGATTTTCGTTAGTTCCTTGTCGCAATAGGAGAAGAATTGCTCATCGAACTTGGCGAAATATCTGGTGAGTATGTCTGGTTCCACTAGTTCCGCTGATGGTGCCTGTTCTACAGCTGCGTAGAGCATCGCCTTCATTTCCTATACAATTTTAATGACATTGTAAACGATAAACAAAACGTGGGCCAATAACAAGTTAGACAACATCGCAAATCCTTTCCCAGTAAGTTACGTTACAATTACCCGTTGGTGTTAACGTCCGATATTCCCTACTACTCATTAATAACAAACATCCAATGAACACAATGACCCAATTCGAGATGTCGATTTTTCTACTCACCTCGTAATTTATGTACTGTTTCCTCCATTCCGGCGTTATGTGAGCGGAAAGGTGCTCGGCGAACTTCATGTCGTCGCGTTTCCCCTCACTTTGGGTCGAAAAATAACAATTTTGGGATAAACTAGGTCGGATACGTCAAGACGAGGTGTGACGTACCTGCGGCGGCGTCACGACGGGACATGCGTCGCGACGCCGATGCCTTCGCCAGCGACGGCACCGGCGTTTTGCCAGGAGTGAACAGAAACGATTTTTGGGAATAATTTGAAAATGATTGTTTCTGAAGTGAAATCATTAAGACGCGATTTGAAAAAAATTGATCGTCAGGTGAAATTGAGGATTGAAATTGGTTGAGTGCGCATCATTAGAAATGTCATTGTCACATTATTGTGACGTCACTAGGTATTTATATGAAGTATTACAATTGACCTGTCTCATAACACCTGGTCGGCGCGCATTGTGTGTAGACGCTGAATGTTGCCAGATTCACAGATATTCCTACACTCTTATTATATTGTAAGTCTATTATTGGTCATCTTCTTAGCAGGTGAAAAGGGATAGCCATGGCACTCAGCTGATAATGACAGAAATGTACCCTAACCTCATACCACAACCTATACTAGGCCGTGTGTATTATTTGTGTTCCATTGGTTCCTGATGTTTGTTTTTGCATTTTCTAAAATATCATTATCAGGAACAGTCCTTTTTTATACTCTTCATCGGTTTTCGTATAGATACGATTAAGTATTATAACTCCAGAACCTGATTTCCCGACCTATAACATTTACATTATGCGTCAACGTAAAACGATCAGGAGTCTTGAAAAATACTGTTTTAACACTGAAGAACATTGCAAAACTGACAGAAGAAACTAGATAATTCACAGAACGACACGTTTCTGTCATTAATGAACTGTTAATTTTCAGTTGTTCTAAAGACACCTGGCACATCTGCAGTCCACAAGTTGGAGGGGGGCTTATTATTATCCTTTATTATTAAATAATGATTCCTGTAAGTTCTCTCTATTCTCTCGTCTATTAAATATCCATATTTGGTCCTAAAGTGGTCAAATGAATGTTTTAAGCAATAATCACAAAAATCGACAGAGGGGATATCAATTCTATTTTTGCCAATTTCAAAGTTATGGTTGCCAATAATTTCCCACTTTAGTTGGTTGGGATCATTGAGACATATTCAATTTTTTAAAAATTTGTATCTCGTAAACTATTGTAAATCACACCCCAAAATCCTGAAGTATTAGTATGAGAAAAATATAAATTTTAATTTCTCGAAAATGTCAACATAAATGCTCATACGAAATGGTGTGAGCCCCCGTACGCTTATGGTGGCGTTGGATTTCTCAGAAATTTTGTGATTTATCATTATCTCCCTTTTATGATTAGGATATAGTATGAATTTTTTTCTCTATTTTTCTATTTATTTATGTACTAAAAAACATATACACTCATAAAATGGCTCTTACGAATTTGTTTCTTATTACCCTTAAAACTTGATTCAATATTTCGGAAAATTTTCCAGTATTTATTTTTAAATACAGGCTAGACTTTGGCGAATGCGCAGAAAATCGTCCGAAACTGTTTCCCTTCTTGGGTAAAAGAAAACTCACAGAATGTACTTTTTAACCCATTTATATTTCGTTAACAGCAACAGATAATTATGGTATGAATCAACTGCATTAAATCGAGTTAATGAATCATGAGAAATTAATGAATGTCCCAATCCACAGCGTATCAGCAATCAGCGTAATGTACCAGATATCAGTACCTACGCAAAACTGCTAAATATACCCTTTGACATATCGACGCATAACCTCAAAACTAATATAATATATGTTCACTTATGGAATACAATAGCATAAATTGTATAAATGTAAGTAATTCAATTTTACGATAAAAATGACATTTTTTGTCTAGAGTTTATTAAAATAAGATGCTATTGAATATTTTGAAGAATTTTATATTTCCAAAATTGATACGTCAGTAGAATTTGTCAACAAAATTTTGGAAAATTGATTTTCTTGCCATTTTGCAAAAAATTGCAGGGGCTGCTCATCTTCCCTCTTCTAATACAAAAGCTCCCATTTCATTGGTTACCTCCAGTAGTTTGCAGAATATCATATTTGATTGTTAAAGAAAATTAAATAAACTTTTCACAGTGAAACTTAATTTACCTTTTTTTCACCAGAAAGTCATGCTGTATTACTTGGTTCCTGAATGTTTAAAATCAGATGAGATCAATTAAAATCAGAGGATCAAATCAGATTTAAAGAATTAAGAATTTCAATAATTTTTATTGCAGAAATTTACGACGATTCGCAAAACAGATTATTTTACTTTTAGTATTTGGAAATCTTTTCTCTTCTTTTGCCACCTAAATATTAGAATTCTATTTTTGCGCATTTTTGCAAATCACATATGATTATTAAGCTTCACTTACAAAACAAAGACAAATTTTTGAATTGCAGGTATAAAATTCTCAGGGTGCATCAACTGCCTACATCTAACTGTGACTAACTTTTATCTATCAGTTTTCCAGATAATGGAATTTATGAAGAAACTTGAAAATCAATTTTTCCAAAATTATTATCTCGAAAAGTGGAGTTATTTCAAGAAAAAATACCATCTTGCCTAAAAGTCAATCTCTATGACTTGGTCCTGAATTTTTAAAATCAGCTAAGCCTGATAGGTTTGAAAAATTCCTCATTTAAAATTTTTTTCCAGAAAGTAACAGATTGCACGGGGGAGGATATTTTAGTTTTGGCATCTGGGAAGTATATTATTATCCATTGGTTTTTTTAAACGTGATTTTTCCGGGTTTTTGGAATAATTCAGGAATCAATTAACATTTTTTAAATATTTGAAAATCAAGGCAGACTTCTCAGGGCGGATCAATGAAATAAATTTTTAATTCTGTTGCTATGATTTAACTGACTACCCCTACTAGTTTCTAAAATAAAAAAAATTGTTAATTTATATTTGAAAAGTTTGTTTCTGTTACTATATTTATTAAATTGGAACTTTCCTTGTTAAAAAGTGTTCCTCTAGTATCTGGTATGGAGATTTTGGACAATTTCATATTTAAAAATATTACGTCATGATTTACAGATTTACAATTACGATTACCTTCATGTGTCACTGGAATTTTTGAAATTTGAATTTGCCGCATTTTTAGCTAATATTGCAGGGAGTTGGTACAAATGTAAGTTTTTGTCTGCCATTTTGCATTTCTATTTTTAAAGTCTAGAAAGTTTTGATGGTTTTGGAAAAAATCAATTTTCCAAAATATAAGGAACAAATAAAACTGTCGTCAGTTTAAGAATTGAATTTAAGAAGAGTTTAAAAACAATTAAAAGCAGTCTTCTTTGCCAAATAGTTTTTCATAACTTTACTTACCGTCTCATTAGATTGTTAATTCGCCTCAGCCTAATGAAAGTCAAGGAATGATGGGTAAAGGAAAAACACATTACATGAATATGTATATATATTATCTTTATTGATCACAATAAATTAAAACTTTTAAAATATCTAGTCACCAACTTGTTGCTATCAAATTTTTCTTTATTTATTTGTTTCTGGCAGTGTTCCACAACTGTACATCAAATTCCCGTTACACCATTCATATGTATATATGTACTTATGTATAACTTCCCGACTTAGGTAACTTTGACCTCACATAAATTAGAATAAATAAAATTATAAACGTAAAAAAACTTTACATGAAACAAAGCCCCGCGAGGGGACACGTGTACAACACGAACAACTAATTAGTTTTTGGTAAAAGAGTTCCGCTTCCGTTTTTGAGCCTCTTCAATATTCAGGACCTCTTCTGGTATCATACACCTGGAGCGAACAAAATGGTAATATACAAGAATTCCTTAGGTGCTCAGGGTGGGTTGAAAAATGAATATCTCTTTGGGTTTGGTGCTGTCGGGCGTTTCAAAACGCGTTGTAATGCCAAAATCTGAGTGAAAAGGCTTCGAAAGGGCATTGTGCCACTGCCCGTCTTACAAGAAAAATTAGTAACTTCCCCCACCGCATTAGTCCCCTTAAATACCCACCTTCATGGATTTTCATTGGGATGTGAAGCATTTTTGTGACATATCTCAAATGTAACAGACTGGTAATGATAGAAAGAAAACCTACACTTTTTCCTTGTAGGATTTGCCCCTTAACCGTGGCCCCTTAACAAGTAAACACCGACGAATTCCAGGCAGGAGAAGTATCGATTTTCTTTTGATAGTTTCATATTACTTAAAAAATGTGACTGCTAATTGGATTACTCGTAATCTTCACAAAAACTTCAATTCTGTGGTCTAATTCTACAAGTACTGTCTATGCATTTTTCTGAGACTCGTGAATCTATGATATAGGTTATCTGTTGTCATGAATAAATTGAATTCGATCGTGCACATTACAACGCCTTATCGAAACACCCCCTAATCACAAAAAACAAACTGAGGCCTTCAAGACTGGCCGCTCAAAGGAAAAGAAACCGCCTCCGACCGATCAACGTCCTCTTCTGGTGTCCCTTCCGTTCACCTCATCTCATCTCTCTTATCCCCGACAAACTCCTCCTTGGGATACTTACCCGTATGCCGGACCTGCGGCCCTCCTGGCTGACGAAGTCCCTGACGACCGCCGAGGCGGAGGAGGAGGACGAGGAGGAGGGCCCAGCGAGTCCCCCGCAGGAGCGGGAGAAAGTCCTCCCCAGGGAGCCGCCGAGCACCCTCGATTTCGACCTTACTCGGACATAGTGCTCTAGTGTGGATCTAGCGTAAAACAGTGCAAAATAAAAACGGTTAAAAGAAGCGGTGCGAGGGGGAACACAAGACCACAAGCATTCTATGTTCACCGGGGAAAAACTCTTGGAAATTGGTAGGTGCTGCAAGGGAAACCGTCTAATGCTCACTTTCGTAATCCACGTTATGCGTACCTTTTCTAATTTTCTTATTATTGGTGGCATAAGCTATTATGGATCGATTGGTGTAAATGGAAATTATTTGAATTGCTTAATTGCGAATTGTTCAAAAATACTAATCAGATTTCTATGTTCTCTTCAAAAATGACGGAACATCTAAACGGTCAAATCTAGCTGCGCTCAAAAAAGAGAACCATTTCATATTAAATTATATCCTTCAATAATAACAAAGTTAGAAAAGGTGAGCACTTAACATTGAACACTGTGTAGCACCAAGGATGTACATTCACTCGAGACTTTAGTACAGTAAGATGAATAGAACTCACATGTAGAAGGCTTGAAACTGTTGTAGTAGTAAAAGATTTATATGGTTTGTTACCTTCCTTTGAATTTTTCAATCCTAACGCAAGTCAAAATTTTTGAGGTTTCCTTAGAGATTCCAAGTAACATAACTTTATTTTTGAGGTTTCCTTAGAGATTCCAAGTAACATAACTTTAAAGTTATGTCGTAATATACTTTGACATTTTTGATTAAGTGCTCAACATCATCGAGAATTAGTTGAAGTCCCAAGTATCAAAAGGGATAGGAGCATTGGTGGGATAATTCTCAAACAAACACTGCTCAGCATATTTGTTAACTTCAAAGCCCCAATACACCATACATAATTCATTCATATTCGGCTATCAACAGAATTTCTTGCTAGAGAGGATATTTTGTATTTATCTGGAGCAGCTCATTCCAGGAATGCATGAATTTATAAAGGTAGAAGGTCCCAGTGCGCCTTATTTCTGGAGAACAATGAAATTTTATGTATCTTCTGGAGAACAATGCTAAACATAGGAATTTGTTTTGAATCATAGAAAGTTTGGACACATTAAAAGAAACTATGATTTGGGGGATGGCTGAAATTTTAGTTGAAGAAAACACTACAGTTAACTTGTTTTCTGAAGAAAAGGAAAAAATTCGAATTAGGCTATGTTCCCTGGAAAATACTGAAATGAACATTTTCCGGAAAGAATTTAAATCAGATCCATTTGCTGGAGAAGAATGACAGCATAAAAATTTGACTAAAATTCTAAGAAACCTGATTGAAAACAGAAAACAGACTCAAAGCAGCTCTGATTTTGGAAAAAAGTGGAAACTTCATTTTTGAAAAAGAATGAAATTAACTTGTTTTTTGGAGAAGGAGAAGAAGTTATAATTAGTCCTGGAAAAGATTGAAATGACTATTTACTTTTGAAAAGATTTAAATTAGGTACATTTTCGGAAAAATAATTACAAAATTGAAACAGATTCAAAGAAGCTGCGCATTTTGAGGAAGGCTCAAACTTTGTTTAGCTAAAGACTGAAGTTAGCGTATTTTAAGGAGAAAACGAAACGAATTCCGATGTCGCTTTTTTTTTGATAAGATTGGAATAAACTTTGTTTCTGGAAATTATTAAAATTACGTTCGTTTTGTGGAGAAGAATGGCAGAGATTCAAATTTGGCTTAAAACAAATTATGGTTTTGAACACTGAAGAAAATGGCTAGAACACTGAAGTTAATTCTGGAGAAAAGTGAGCAGTATGAATTAGGTTTTCCTGGAAAACATTGCAATGAATTTTATTTTGGAAAAGATTTAAAAAAGGCTTCTTTTCTGGAAAACAATAGCAAGATTGAAATCTGTTTTGAATTCCAGTGTAACTGAGACCGATTGAAAAAAGCTACCCATTTTGGGAAGGTTGATATTTTGATTCAAGGAAAGACTTTGGATAACTTGTTTTCTAAAAAAAGGAGTAGTGTAAGTTAGGTTTTGTTGTTCGCAAAATATTGAAATAAACTATATTTCTGGAAATGATTTAAGTAAGGCACATTTTATGGAGAAGAATGGCAAAACTGAAAGTTGAGTAAATTCCTGGAATATTTGGGACAAATTAGAAGAAACCTTTCTTTTGGGGTAAAGGCTGATATTTTGTTTCAAGAAAAGATTGAGCATAACTTGTTTTCTTGTAAAAAGGGAGTACGTTGAATAAAGTTTTGCTATCCAAAAGAGTAGAAATCAATTTTATTTCTGGAAAAGTTTTAAATATTGCCCATTTTCTGGGGAACAATGGTAAATCTAAATTTGTTTTGAATTCTAGGCTAATTGCGACAGATTGAAAGAACTACCCATTTTGGGAAGGTTGATTCCTCCCCCCCCTGGAAAAAATTAAAACGATTTATTTTCGGAAAAATTGAAACGAGATTCAATCAGTCAGTCAGTATTGAGAATTAGTATTTTTAATTCTAGAAAACTTGAAGCAGATAAAAGAAGCTGCGCCTTTTGAGGAAAAGTGAAACTTTGAGGAAAACTTATACTTCCTACTCCTACTTTTTCCTGGAGAAAACGTTTGAGTTGAAGTTGCTGGCGTTTACACTACAGTTGTTTCTCATATCAACAGACATTATGGAACGGTTAATTGAAGTTACCTCGATGTACCTTGAAATGTAGTGCTCATCCAGAATAACCTCTAAAATTTAAAACTGTTGCGCGAATTGTTGTCAACTTAAATAAAAAAAACAATAGCTGACTTCAACGCTGCTGTCTTTGAATCAAATGGTATTAGGTTATAAGAGGCAATCTGGAAACATTCTAAACACTATTGTTACTTACTCTCGAATTCGAGTTCTCAAGTATTATTTTTGATTTAATTTGATGGTTCGTTAAACTAAGTTCAGTTGAACTAAGTTTTAATGGCACATGTATAACGGGGCCTATAGGGAGTCAACCATTAATATTGGAACTTCACCATACAGAGTGAACACGTCACTTCCGCCTCGATCTTGTAATGAGACCTAGGTGGAAGGACTCAAAATCTCTCGTCATGGTGGCATCAAATCTCATAAATCCTCGCTGAAATTTAATGTTTTCTTATCTAACTGAAGCAGAAAACCGAAAAGAATTACAAACTAGTGAATATTTGTAGATGTTTTAGTTGTAGATCGTTTAGGAGGGTAATCAATTCATTCATCTGATATGTGAAACAGAAAAATTATATAAGATCTTACTACGCTAGTTATCAAATCAAAAACTGACCTTAGTTAATGTGAGCAATACAAGAAAACCAATCAGAGTCATAGCTGGCGGTTTGATATGAACCTAGGACCAATCTCTGAGATTGAAGGGACCAATTCAGGCAACAAACCATATAAAAGAAACTCCCAGACTTGCGTTTGGGTCAAATTTTGATCACTTACGACCTGCTATTTGAATTCGATCTTGTAATGAGACCTAGGTGGAAGGACTCAAAATCTCTAGTCATGGTGGCATCAAATCTCATAAATTCTCGCTGAAATTTAATGTTTTCTTATCTAACTGAAGCAGAAAACCGAAAAGAATTATAAACTAGTGAATATTTGTAGTTGTTTTAGTTGTAGATCGTTTAGGAGAGTAATCAATTCATTCATCTGATATGTGAAACAGAAAATTTATACAAGATCTTACTACGCTAGTTATCAAATCAAAAACTGACTTTAGTTAATGTGAGCAGTACAAGAAAACTAATCAGAGTCATAGCTGGCGGTTTGATATGAACTTAGGACCAATCTCTGAGATTGAAGGGACCAGTTCAGGCAACAAGCCATATGAAAGAAACTCCCAGACTTGCGTTTGGGTCAAATTTTGATCACGTACGACCTGCTATTTGAATTGGGGTTCTTAAATCAAAATAACGTCAAAAACGATTTGGGCATGTCCTGCAGGTTGAAAATTAAAATAAAATTTTGAAAACTTTGAGGTGCAGCTCTGGTATCGATGGTGAAAGGCATCGGGATTTCGCGCTAAAAGCCGTACCGACGCACATCGAACAAAAATAAATGAATCCAACCTCCATTCAGTCGCATTCTTTCTAACACCGAAGCATGCAACATATCCCATATAAAACATCGAATGGGGATGCAACAACGTGTTCCATCGAAAACTTCCCCTCCCCCGGGTCAGTGCTCTAATGAGGAAAATTGCGGTGCAAGCGTACAACAGCAACAAAAGGGTACAGGTAACATAGAATGTTTGTGTGTTCTGTCGTGTTCTCCGTGTAACGATTAAAAGTGCGGAAACTCGTTTCGGAAACTCTTTATTCTTCGAACCAGTAATTATAAATAATTTCAGGCTAAGTCGATCTGATCGAAATGTAAAAGTGATTTGAACTGAGGGAATGCCCAACCTTCGGTAGAACGACAGTTGCGCTAAACAAGAATTGACCCCACCAGAAATACAATAATAATTATCTATCAGCAACGAGAGAAAAGTATTTTTTGATATTTTCCTTAGGTAGGTAAGAATCCTTCTAATTAACCTTATCGGTTTGTTTAAAACAGCGCTAGATTCATTAATGTTTCATTACAACAAGTTTGTCTACTACCGAACACCTGAGTACTGATGCGAGGAATTGTTTAGCGCCACTATCCATCGGGTGTGGTATTTTTGGGATCATAAAATCTAAGATCTTGTACATAACATTCCTACGATACCCCAGAAAGGTTTAAGTTGGGTATTTCTCATTTAAAATCTTAATAATATTAATAATAATACAGAGCAACGCAACGTTATCGTGGCACTTAAAAAACAGTAGGAATAGAAACAATTGTTATAAAAAGGCAACAGTTATTTAAAACATTACATACGCTCTGTCCCTCAAAAGAATTCCTATCGTGTATTTGTATATTAGGCAACACAAAAAATATATCATTATCATATTTATAATAATACTTTTATCATTTCAACTTTCTTCTCTTTCTCTCTCCCACTTTCTCGCTTTCCCTTTCTCTCCCTCCCTCTCTCTCTGTCTCTGATTCCATTTCGGTTTTGATTGTTTATCTGTTATGCTTTGATATAGCTCTGGAGGCTTCCACTTGAAGTTCTTCCATTTGACAAAAAATGACGTACCTTGCAGGCAAGATGAGAGCGTCCAGCTCGGCCGTCAGGTGGCGCCTGATGATGTTTTTGCTCGCTGGGATCCCCAGGGCGGTCGCCATCGTGTCGCCGTTGAAGGAGGGCTCCAGGACGACGAGGCCGCCGTGGACTCCGCTGTCTGGAACACCCCGAGAAAGTAAAATATTTTCACCAGGTTTCATGATGGAATTGAAGGCGACCTTAAGACAGTTACGCCCGATTTCATAAGCGATCCATTAGGATTTAAAGTAAATTTTAAAAAGTGTGCATTTCATAATCAAAAGTCTCTACCACTTTAACTGAAGGAAATATGTAATATGATGTGTGAATGTTTTATTTCGTACGATTCAGGTTATTGTGATATCATTAGCAGTGATTTATAGTGAATATTTAAAACTAGTACTATATGTAACGTACATATTTTTGTTACCAGGTATATTTGTTAATCTGTTACATTTCTGACTGTCTTTTGCATTTCTGACGCATTTTTTACTACAAAAAATCAGTTTAAAACATGTAGATTTTGCACATTTCACTCACTTTATACACATTTTATATAAAATGGCATATTTAAGCAAATTTTACCATCTTTGCTTTCCATAAAAAGATTTTATTTTTTGTTTAATGCAAATTTTTCGGAGTTAGTTTGAAATAATAGTTATCAAATTTGTATGACTACTTGCTTTGTTATAATCGATAAAGGGTTGTAACTTCTTATCATCACCCTACGATTTTCAGATTCGTGCGAAATTAAAACTCACTGCACCTACGTTATATAACATCTCACGTTTATTCATTGAATTTGTAGTCTCTTAGTCCGTTGTAATAAATTAACTGTTAATTGGTGTCTGCTCCCCTTTGTTTAACATGTTTTATAATTTTGACTATGCCCTTGTCCATAAGAGGAGACAGACAGTTTTAACCACGTCTTTGTTAACTTCACTGTGGTTAGTTGGAATTTTTCAACTTTTTAATTCTTGGGCCATCGTTTCTTCAACGTAAGTACACTTATTCTAGATGTATTGCTGATCATGCGCACTATATGCCCGAAACATCTTCAATAAATTACTTAGCTGACCTTTGGAGTAGTTTAATGGTGGGAGTGACTTTGAGATCCTTTCCTGTTTTTTTTATTGTGTACAATACCAGAACTGACCGACACAAAGAATAATGAATACACCTGTTTGAAGTGTCTAGATGCAATGATCTCCCTTTTGTCAGTGGAGTTTGTTGTGTCATGCCATGCGTTTATTCAAAGAGCTTATTGTTGGTGTTTGTGTAACATGAGAGTAGATGGACGTTAAAGGGTTTTGTGTATATTTATGGAAACATTTCCCTCTACTTTTTTAAACTTCATATTGAAATATTAACACGTAATTCCAAACATTATATTGTCATATTGAAGTACTTAATGCAAAGGAACAACATAAACATGAGTGGCGGATCCCTCAGTATATTGCCGGTTAGAGGGGATACAGCTGACGGCAAGAATGAAGCGGCGGCAGGCTTTGTGACTATCACGCACGATTTATTTCCAGCAGGAAGTTTGAATTTAATAGATTCCCTGGATTCTGAGTATACAGTACTTTCTGAAATAATAGATACAACATGTGACCTAAAATTGACACTGAGGACATGACAGCACGTGACATCACTATACCAGACTTGTAAAATTTCCAAACTTTTGGCGAATGCATAGTGTTTTCGCCATTTCATCACTCCGCGTAACAGCATATCATCCGAATAGCGAATTCGCCATAGAGTTCAATCCGCCAATAATTCCCCCACGCGTAGTGCAAACGCCTATTTTGTGTTTCCTTGAAATTTCACGAATATTGGAGTATTATTGAAGTTTTTTACACCACCACCAAATTTAATAATGATTAAAAAAGAAAACTGTTGGGTGTCTTAGAAATCAACTTAATGGTAATAGGTAATGACGGTAATGTGGCGGACAGTGTTAGTAAGAATATGGTGAATGAGCCCATAGTACATTAGGTAGAAAACATTCTTTCTGTTAGTTTGAGAAAATAATAGATATTAATTCAATATTATATTTGAACAATTAATTTAAATTCTATCTTTAATTTAAGATGTCAGGTCATACGGAATCAACCTTTTTTGATTTTCATTACGGATTCCTACAGTTTTCTTGCCAAAAGTGCAATCTGGCAAGAGTACTGCGAAACCGAAAATTTCCCTAATTTTCTCTTTTAAACTCTAACCAAACAATTTACAACTTTCCCCTTACCTTTCAGGTTATCAGCGTACTCGCCCAGATCGATGCTCCTCGCCCATCTGATGAATCTCTGATTGGTCCATACCAATGGGTCGGCGTCCATGTTCTCGCACTGGTGCCTCCTGACTGCCAGCGCCTGAAAAATTAAATTTCTCAACTTCACATCGGAGGTTACCACAGAGACAGAAATTCCGTTTTGCCAACTCCTGTAATATCCTTCGATTTATTTCTTACCGCCATAAGGAATTCAATTTATTCCATCGAGTGGGCCGTTAACACGTAGTGTGGTATATACGTGTATACTGAAATAAATGGATAAGCTCGCTGACACTCTCCGGATTAATGGCTTCTGGATTCAAAGCCCTGGGAAAATGTGTCGGGGAAATAGTGCGGGGAAGATTAATGTTGGCGGTGCTGTAAACGATGGCAATAACAAGCAACGCAAGACTTTCATATATCACAAAAACGCGCCACTCAAACAATGGCCGGCGAAGTTACACGACTCGATATTTGTACGGGACTCGGGAGAGAGAAACACAAAACGAGGAACACTTTTCATTTCACGGGGCAATTTCAGAATGTGTGAACGTTTTTGTGAACCCATTGTAATGCAGCAGACCTACAAACCAAATTGTTTTGAATTTTTCGGGAAACAGATAGCAAACGAGGAACATATTTCACTAATTAGAAGTTTTCATTCATGTACATTTCGCATGTATAAGCAACTAAGTTCAAAGTTGAATACAAATTACACAGTGAATACAAAGTAGTAGTACAAAGCAGTGGGAGAAAACAGATTTAAAAATACATGTTGATTTTTCAATGTATGTATATAATATATGGGAATTTTTAAATTTAACTATACGTTGCTTATGAGTTATCAACTTACAACATTTTACAGCAGGGAGCTATGGAATTTCGATAGCAGGTACTGTTATCCGTTAATTGTTAATCCATCCACACTTTTTTAAAAAAATATTCCTTTCAATTCAAGCAAGCTTAACAGGTACACACCATTAAATCTAAAATATGCTGTCATGTTGGCTAATTGATTTAAAAACCAATTATAAAATAAATTATTCTACATTAATTAATTATGAAAATACTAATGCTTATGAGAGGGTAGAGGTGAGAGAGGGTAGATACGGTTGGATTACTATCAGGGAAATACGGTCTGGTATAATTGCCCAAACATTATTTGCTTTTTACGAACTGAGCGGCAATGACAAGACATCGCGATTAGCAAGTCACAAACCACCCTTCTGAAGTACTTTATGGTAGGTAAATATACAAATATAAATTTATAGCATAAATATGGCAATTTAAATATAAAAGTATAAGACAATAATATTCTTTATCACATAAGCACATAGAGAACGCCTTTATGGAAATATAAAATGTATTATTTTTTTTTCTATTTTCATTTCCATTATCCATTGAATGAATTAAATCAAAAAATTTCAAAATATCAATTTCCTGGATAATAATACTTTCATTAAAGTAACCGACTAAACTTTGTTAATTAAAGTTGTTTGATGCGATGTACAAACATTTCAATTGGGTTTTTTCAAGAGGCAACTTAATAGCCTAAATGAATATTGTAGAAAAAAATACCAAACTGTATAGGCCCCGAGACTTAACGTTAACAATTTTTCCGGCGAGAAATTCGCGTCACAGACATGGGCGATATTGGTGCCCCCCAGCGTTTGGTGACAGAACACTACACTACGAGTTATCTCTCTCTCTCTCTCTCTCTCTCTCTCTCTCTCTCTCTCTCTCTCTCGCTCTCTCATTCTCTCGCCTCTATCTCCCTTTCGTATTTTACTCTTTATAATTCTTGTAGCCGCCACCTAAAGCGGGGGAGCCAATATCGCCCATACCTGTGACGTCTGTATATAGCCTGAAAAAATGGAGACTTTTATAACAAACAGTCGAGTAATTTTCCTTATAAAATTCACTGTATAGTATATAGCTGTTCGTGTACCTCCTAACTTTCACTCAACGCCAATACTAGCAGGCACAAATAATCAAACATAGCGATTCCAACGGAGAATAACGGTTAAAGCGCAGCTCTTTTTACGAAAATGCTACACATTATGATTACGAATACGACAATATATTTAGGGTTCCCTATATTATTGGGCCTTATCGCTATAAGGGCACGACTGAAAATTTGTAAGTCTAAGGTAACGGTTCCTTTATGAAATATTAATTTAAATTACTCACTATAATATTAGAAATTCTGGAAAATGTCAGAAAGATTCCCTAAATATGTTCCCCAAAAAGACATCAATACAGAGGTACAATATATAGGGAATAAGAATTTACAACGCCTTCCCTAACGACATGGCCATCGAGTACCAGAAAACACTTAACCAATATCTAGATTCCAGTTCTAGATTTCCCTACCCTATTCTAAAATCCTGTCTATTTCAAAAATTTACCTATATTCCGTTAGGTAAAGGCACGTCAATAAATGGATAATATTCCTACCCACGTGTTAACTTGGGCGAAGCATTCTAGAAATTCACTATGATACTTCTAACTGCTGTTTCTAGTATTAAACAAGTATCACTGACCTGTCTGTCGTATTTCATTATACGCAGAAGATGGATCCCGTGCACCACCGAGGCTTGGTGAAATTTCCTAGTCACTCCCAAATACTTCTCCAGCTCCTTTTTGCTCAAATGCTCCAACATCCTAGCATCCACCATGTTAGCAGCGAAGTTATCAGAGTACTGGAAATATTAAATATGTCGTTTACACTTAAAGCACTTGTTTTCGTTTCGAAAATCTTATCCATTATAACACCCCAAGATACTTTCTTATTTTATGCATGCGACGTGACCTGTTTACAATTTAGTAAATCACATTAAGGCATGATTAATGGAAAGTTCCCTTCCACCGCTGAAGGTGATTAATCAGGCGAGGCAAGCGTTCAGATAAGAACGGAAACAATTCAAATTAAAGTTAAGAGAAGGTGCTTCGCATATTTTTATCAGAAACTTACTCGTGACAGAATCTAATAAAAATTTACTTCAATAAAAAATTTAATAAAAAGAGGCAGATTGTAGAAGTACATTTTTCATGTGTTCAAATGGAACATCATGGAAACAAATAAGGATGAGGCTGATGTTTCTTTAGAAACAGTAAGTAAATAGTCATTTTATTACTACTCGAAAGTAATATACAATATTTTAGTATTCATTAAAACTGGAGGACAAGTAATTAATGTATGCATATAATCATTCATATGCAGTTAGACGCTACGGCTGAACTAATAACAGATACCATAAAGAAGAAATTGCTGACACGGAGGTAGATGAGAGAGTGAATGTATAAAACAATTAAAAAAGTAAACTATAATCGCAAGGATACTATCACAGCGTGATATAATGCTGTAGAACTCCTTTGTAGAAGCATTTGTACATTAGAAAATCCTTTGAGTATTTTTAAAGCTACTTATTTTTCACAATCACAGCCTGTTTTCCAGTCCGATTACGCCCGCAGAGTTTGCTGTTAGACCTAATCTGGCACAGAGAGAGAATTTTTTGAAACTCCCCAAGGAATGAATCAAATTTAGCATTTTCTTGGAATGATATACAAAACCATAGGACAAGTATGGGACTTATTTGATTGAAGACGAGCACAAAGCTTGTCCAAATAGATGGGAAGAATATCTTGCATGATATTTGGTGAATGTACTATATTTTGTGGCGAATTCGCATCTATTTAGTTCGCGCCATTAGCAAACTTACTTGAAATATATCGCGCGCTTATCTAACGTGCAGCACAGAAAAACACTTTGCTTTTTATCCGGCTGATGATAGGCACAAACTTGCCTGAAAAACACCCCGTGGCTATTTACCACCCAACCAAAGACCAAAACCACTCAGCGCCTACCATTTTCGGTCTCTCACCTGCGCAAGTCCGAGGTCCGGCAGCCACTCGCTGGAGACCCAGGTGTGTCCCAGTTGGGCGATGTAGGGGTACCTGACCAACGCTGGGTTCCGGTGCTCCTCGATCGCCAGCCGAATCTTCTTCCTGTGCATCGGGTGAGTGATCCCGAGGCCGCACTCCAGCTCCAGATCACTGAGCTCTAAGAGCACCTGACCATGCAAAGGACCAATCTATAAGATTTCCACATAACAAATCATGCCTTTTTCCCCTATCGAATTTTCCCGCGTGCTTAGCCAATCAGATACATTGTGAGTTCGCCAGTCGATGGATTTTGGGTTCAGAATTTTCCGAATTCGTGAATAACGTGATGGGGAGGGGGAGGTGTGAATCACCTCGAAGTAGGTATTGATAACTGAAAGGAACCCAACTGGCCTTGTCCAATGATAAATCAACTATAAAAATTATCAGGTAAGAAGGAATCTTTCGATGGTGCTCACCTTTCCGCTTTTGATATTCTCCGCGCACCTCGCCCCGTATTGAGGCATACCCAGCGCCACCTCCAGCCAAGCTAAGACAGTAGGGGCCCTCCATCTTTCCATTGGGATGCTGCTTGCCTCCCTCAGTAGACGCAATTTTTCTGCGTAACCTTCTTCAGTCAATGGCGACCAGCTGCGATATGGTTCATAACTGTGTTCACCTGAACAAACAAAAAATAATTAAGTAATTAGCTCGGCGAACGTCAAAGGCAAGCTGTGTCACTCGAGAAATATTTAATCACTTTGTTAAAGTTAAGATTTTTAGATTTGTGCGAGAATAAATAGTCTCGTATATTTTGTTCTATGTCTTTAGTGGCGTCAGACAGTCGCACTTTGTTTATGCAGCGAATTTAGTAAATCTGAAATAACTTCCCAACCACTCGATAAATTGAAACCAAATTTGAACCTCCCATAATTTACAACAAAATCCATCATTTCAGGAAATTTTAAATCAAAAGGTTGCAGGGTACATAGGATAGGATGAAACTGACTGTGGAGGAATTTGACCACAGATTTATTTAATGAAAATTTATAATCGGAGCTCCGAGTCGTTATTATGTTAATTGGAAATAACTCGGTAAATAAGGGGATACGTGCTGTATGGCCGACTTAGAAAAACCGTTCATTGGCTCAACGAGAAAGTCACTAAATTAAATTTGCTGGTATTAAATCTTTCGAATTTGCCTATTTTTTCGAATTTTTCAAATTGTCAAACATTCTATTAGTCTGACATTTAATAACTCATGTTTTCCTACCAAACAAAAGAACTAATGAGCTTAACATACGCCAAAAGTATTTCCAACTATTTGAAATTCATTAATTCTCCTATTAGTTTGAGGTTAAATACTTCGAAGTATTTCAACGCAAAGACATGATAGTCTAAAAAGTAATTAGACTAATGAACTAACACACCAATCGCAATTCGAGATCACTCGACTAGGTTTCAATCAATCCTCAATTATTCCTAGGTTAAGTAATTTGGAGTACCTACTTGAAAGTAACGGCATGATTCCTTACCAATTAAATAAAGTAATTCACTAAATGCACCCCGCAGGCAATTTCAGCCACCTAAATCTTTAATTAATCAGCAATTAGTTGCAGCTTGGTTAGTTAGAAGGATTTCGAGGTAAAACACAGGTTTTGACAAAACATTTGATTAAAGCAATGAGCTCAATATACGGCAGAGAAATTCGGAACTAGGGTTCAATTAATCACCAATTAGTCCTAGGTTAATTAATTTGGAGTAACTAATCTGAACTAACGGTGGGTTTTCTTGATAATTTATTTAATTATTGATTCATCGATAAGAACTTAGATTGGTAAAATATAACAATAAAATTCCTGGTGTTGAGGTAAACGAAATGAACTGCCTGCAGGACTTGTGTTTCTACAAGTAATCATCCAAGGCTATAATAAATTGCTCTACTAGAAATGATATATTTTCGATGTGTATTTATTTTGATTTTTGTTAGATCATTTGTTCATTATTACTGCCAACCGACTTTTTCAGTTACGACTTGCTGGCGCTTTCATTATTTATAGTTATTAGTTCATTTGGAAGTGTGTTAAATAATTAAATAGCTTTTATATGGCTACTCTTGTTAAATATTGACTAGCCTTTTGTCGACAAAATTATACTTTTGTTTCTGGTTGTACTATTGGAGTTTTCATATCTTATATATAACTAAATGTATTGAATCTTTAAATATTCGAAGGCCTACAGTTTACCAAGCTTTAACGAACTGTATAATGTATTAAAGTGATTTTTATTAATAATTTTTAATGACCTGTGTTGAATGTTTATTGGCATTTTTTTATATTATTATTTAAGGATATTTGATTTAATGCCAGTAACTTAGACATAATACTGAAGTTTCTACTTGATCCCAAGTCTTCTCAGTTGCTATAACAGCAGTATAATTATTAATAGAGATATCTTCCTTGATGATACTTGTCGATAAATCAGAAACATAGAGTATAAGTAGTGAGGGTGGCCCCAGTAGCGTACCCTGAGGTACTTCGATATTTACAATAGTATATGCGCCAACATGATCGTTAGTTCCTACACATAGTTTTCTTCTTAAACAGGATAGCAGTCGTTAAAAAGATTCGATGGTCTATAAAATCTAAAACCAATAGAATGGTTTTTATAATAACATTATCGACACAAGCACTCTCATTTTCATTGTGACATGTACTATCAAGGATAATCTTGAAAGATAATCTATATTACTTGTCTCTTGCAGGGAACTCGCTTTGTTCCTGTGCCTCGACCTGGCGAACACCCTGGAGATGCTCCCCCAGGTCCCGCCTCGACCACCCGACGGCCTGCCGGACTGTTTACTCCTCCTGCCCATCGTCACGGGTTCCGGATCGAGGGGGGAGCTCAGTTGTTCCACGGACCTAAAAAAGGGATAGATATTGATATTTATAAATTTCACTTTGGTGTCTTGGAATTGGAAGCTCTCTAAGGAATCCAAGTTATCCCAGAAATGCATCCAGGAAAATAGTAGTTGGGAGACTTAATACGATTAATGGCGACTCTGTAATGGAAATTAAGTGGGATTTAAAAAAACCAAAATGTTTAGTTTGATAACACTGAAGAAAATTATATTTTCTCGTTATTCTATATTCCAAGCAGTAATTTAACTTTTACAATGTAAAAACGTAAGTAATTTGAAAATTCGTGTTGACATTCGAGCTAAGGCGTTCCTGAGACCACCTAATAGTCTCCAGGAAATTCCAGAATGAGCCAGAAAGTTTCCAGGAAAGTTAATCTTTTACGTATAACCCTCAAATAGTTACTTAAGTACGCTTAGTTTAATTAAATGTTATCTCACCTGGATAAAGAGACCGGATCTATCGATCTCGAAAAATTGTTGGCGTTCAGCGGCGATAAAGTCGGGCTGCAGTCTTTGTTTGAAGCTGAAATAAAGTTAAAACAAGTTCCATTAAAACTTGTGGACGGCCCTAGAGGGATGGCCAAGTAATTACAAAATTTTATAAAATTTAAGATCTAGAGTACACAAAATCCCATGCATACTGATTTCAGGGACTGTATAAACACCGTCAAGATCTAATTAATAAAATGATCATTGACGAACTTACATTGGTACAAATGTGGCGGCGGTACCGACGACACCAGCGACACCGAGTCCATGTCCTTGTTGCCCCCCTCGACTGTTATCGTGGGGGTACCGTCCGTGGTGGAGTCCGAGAGGTTCCCGGCAATGGAAGTTGCCCCGCTCTCCCTGTCAGAGCTGACCCTTACGCCTGAGTCTGCGCTGCAGCTTCCCCTATCGCCTATAGGGGCCAGGAAGGAAAAATTATTTCCATCGAACTTTTCCATATTTTGTAAATAATGCACCTTAAATATTTTATTGTCTCTACGTACCAGGTAATTGTCCCAAGCCGTGATGCCCGGAAAGCAACCCCCCGGAGCCAGGGGTGAGGGCGCCCCCATTCATGCTGTGGCGAGGTAGAGATGCTAGAGATTCTTGGTCCGAGAGGCATCCGCTGGAGGCTAACTGTCTTCGAGCCTACATATACATATAATTTTGTTAAATTAGATCGTGATATATTAGATCTACACTATCTGGAACCTTAGAATATCTTTTACATTAGCCACTTGGAAAATATTCGTACTGAACTTTGGACTTGTAGACGCTGGAAGGGTAAAAAATGAAGTTCGTGCATAACTTAACCACCTTACTAATTAAATCCCTGTATTTAATGGGTATGACCTTATACACTGTAATAATTTAATATTTTTCAGCATTACTGGAAGAAAGGCCAAATAGAAAAGGGATCATCAATAATTTTTGGCACATAGGGGCGGGACAGTAAGCGTCGCGTTTATATACTACCAAGAGAGGCATCAGTCCATTAGTATAACTGTAATGGGCACACTTTGGGGGGGTAATTAATTAATTCTATTTAACAAAGGGTGATTCGGAATAGATTTCCTGATTGACTTTTTTATAAATTAACCCCTTTCGCTTAAGACAACTCTGTACCCTGTAACCCTGGTAATTATTGAGATCTGAATTAGAATTCAAATAAGCATATATGAGGGCAAACGGGAAATTGTTTGTGAGATTTTATTTCATAACTGAGATATGGAGTTCGAAAATGTATGCACACAACTTCACGCAATTTGTAAATGGATTTATCCAGGAAGTTCTGCGGTAAATAGATTTTTATTGAATATCCTACAATGCTTTGGAAACCTAAGGTAGGTATAATGAACGAAAGTGCAGAATCTTCGAGAGATTGGAGGAGTTACAGAACTTCTGGAAACCTTTAGAAACCATTATATAGAATACTATAGAGCTCAAAACCTTATGAAACCTTCTAAAACATTCTAAAATGTATCTAAAATATATCCAAAAAATCGATATTAATGTAGAATTGATATGTATTCAATAATATATTTTTCTGGAATTAATTGCAATATTAGATGGTGTATATATAAAGACAGAATGTTTATGTCCCACCCAAGGGAAACTAATTCGCTAAGTATTTTAACCAATTATCATCTCACAGTGAATGTGACATTGACAACAAATTAGTGATTGTTGACAACAGTGTGCAATTTAGTAGTACAATGAATGGAATAGGTAAAACACTCTAGAAAAATGTAAAAACTAATACAAATCATACATTGATTTTTTTTTCAAACTGTTGTGAAAATCTGTAGGTATAGAAGTTTTTGAATGCTTCTACGGATTAGAAAAATCTAGAACCCGGCCAATGCCGGGTGATTGGCTAATAATAAATGCACCTCAGATAGATTGACAAATGAAACGGCGTTAAAATTGGAATATTCGATAATTATCCACTTTATTTAATTACTATCTCAAGTTATTTCCTAAGCGCCTCGTTAATTATTCCTCTCGGATAATTCTGGTTAAAATTACCTTAAAAAACTTCACTTTTTGTTTACATACTTCGATCGTTGAAGTCGTATAGAAGATACCAATCTTTAGTGTCTCGGGCACGAAACCCCGAAAGCGAATAAACAGTAAAATGGAATATAATAAATCAAACGGTGGCGCTTTGAACTTTAATGTTTAATGGGGTAATGTATTACTTTTTCGTTTTAACGTCGAAGCAGGTGTTTTCATGCTTTGTACCACCGTTAAGGGAGAATCACAAGGGGTGTATTGTGTGTAATGTTCGTCAATATTTTTGTTTAGAAATAATGCAACTATATACCTATCAAATTTGACGCATTTTTTTAAATACACTTACCTACTGAGTTAAAAAGGTTCTAATAAAAATTTGGGGAAAAACCAAATTTGACACTGATATCATACTTGATATAGGAGTACTCTAGATTTAACATTGCGTTACAAAATTTATACAATTTCACAATAGTACAAAAGTGGATTTTGCTTCAACAGTGCAACAGTGCATTGTGCATAGCGTAAAGGCGTAAGTCTCTGTTAATTCAGTTCAATTAACAGAACGGAGTCTCACCGACGGAAAAAATTTTGGAAATAATACTTTTGATTTAAAATGAATAAAAAAAGTTGTCGACGCCATTTTGTATCATTTTCAACGCTCAATATGACGCGAATATGACATGGTAAAAAACCAGTGTTGCTGTTGTAAACATTTTGAATTCGTATCGATATGAATTCCGTTTTCTCTTAATAACTCCAAATTGAAGTAAAATCCAAAATATTTCCATCCCATATTTTATTATATTTATATGTATTATAGTCCAAAAGCTTGGAACCTTAACTCTCAGACTTAGACAGCAACACATCAGGAAATCAAAACATGAAATCGATTAAACTCCACCTGTTTCTTTGCTAAATAATTCAGAATATCCTATCACAGGTTCGCAGGATAAAATCCAAAACAGACTGGTTTGTTTTCTTCTTAGATATTATCCAAGGAATCTCGAAACACCAAACATAACCTATAAAAGCAAAAACCACATACCCAAAGAATATTGGATCACCGCTACTATTTACATACAATAAAGACAGAAAGTCTGGAATGCCCAATACAGCACTTATAATCACCTTCATCCAAAATTGGTTCGCTCAAACGTTTTACTGTAAGAACAAGTTATATGGATGATAATTGGAGCCATTCCAGTCTTTCCAATCACACTCCTGTAAATTTCCTGGACAGCCTTACGTGGCAAACACTCTCCAAGAAACCATTATACCCAAATTTTAAAAACAATCTGAATTTCCTTCCTCACCTCCTGCAGCTGCTCCTGCGCCTGCTGCAGCTGCAGCTCCTTCGCGTTCAGCTGCGCGGCCAGCGACAGGCTCCTCTCGGCCTCGTCCCTCGCGTGCCTCAGGAGGCTCCAACGCTCCCTCTCCCGTTCCTCCCTCTCGGTCGAGAGCTGCTGAAGGGAGGTCTCGTTGTCTCGGACCCGCTGGAGCAAATTTCGGGAAGGTAGTCGAGAATGGCGACGGGCCAAAGACCGCGAAAGTTCGTCACCGAACGTGTTCCGTGCAGTCCAGAGGAATGCAAGGGATCCCTAAAGTAGCCATCCGTCGCATTCCATTGGGCAGGGATAAATTAGGAACATGTTCGGGACTCATGTGATGGCAAACGATAGCTAATGTGGAACTAAGACCATTTGTTCCTAAAGTAAACCTTATCTTCCATTAATATTATTAGTCATTATTAGACTAGTAAAGAACATGTTAACAACTCCTGCTGGAGTAGACATCATAACTTATTAGCTATTATGGGGCAAGTTCTACTGGAAGAGATCTATGAGGTCTTCTTTAGAACGTGTTCACAACACCGCCCTATGAAATTTATGTTGAAATCAACAGTTATGCTAAAGTTTTAGTTGTTATCAGTAGTATATAACTACAATATTAAAGTTTAATAATTATGATACCACTGGCAACAGTTGACGAAAAATAGTTATATTTGGAATATGGAAATACATACGAAGATAAGTTTGTGATCTGTAATCTTTTTGCAAAAATAAATCTCATCTTCCACTGGTCATTATATATTGCTGGAGCAAACATTACAGTCTATTGCCTACTATAGCGTACATACCATACTGTACTTGTTAGCCTAATATCATAACCGTTGCTTGAACAGATCTCTAGCTGTAGTAAGAATAATTATCTTTTTAGTGACAACTATTTTAGTAGCTGCCCTTCTCCAGTGATAACTAGTAGGCGAGCTTTTTATTGCTGTATTAAACAATTTTAAAAAGGCAATTTACCATTTAAAATAACTTCAGAATTAAATCGACGAGATATCATACAAAGTATGAAGTAAATTGAAAGCCTATTATCATAGACTAAATTTGGAACATGTTTCAGTGGATTCTCCTACGATATTAAACAAGCCTGGAACATGTAACTGCTACCGAATAAGGCCTTATGTCCTATTGGCTATTGTAGAATAACTTGGCAAGTTAATACTTCGCTAGGAGGCTCTCCACGCCTTATTTAATGACAAATTATAAAATATATTTCGACTGTGACATCTCGAAACTAGTAATCGTTTTGACACATTAAACCTATCTTTCCATTGATCACTATAGGACAAGTTCAGACCATGTTCGTAGCTCCTACTGGAGCAGATACTGTATCCTATTTTGTTACCATAGGAGCAACTCCTTCTTAACTCCTGCCGGAGTAGACTTAACTGGTCGATGTAGAAACAAAGTTTCAAACGTGTTCACAACTCCTATCGGAGCATCGTTAATACTCCGCTAACCAGGGTAGGACAAGTTTGGAACATATTAGTAACACTAGCAGAAGGAAATATCATGCAGGTAGGATAAGTTTGGGGGGTAATTAAATTTGTAAACTCGCCTCGTTACGAAGGTTTCGATAACTATTTTAAATACTTAAGACTTAGATTCAACGATTTTTATTTAGACTGTGCGCATATCAAGGATGGAAAGGTTCGTTCAATGGCAATTACGTGATCTAATCAAAATCTCTTAACTAACAAATTGGATAATGTCGGCCGTTCGGACTTTCAATAGACAGTTGTATTAGTCATTGTACATACAATTCCCATCCCATTACGAAACAGTTTTTATTTAAGAAAGCACTTCGTTCTGTTTCAAAATTCAGTACTGTTGTTATAAGTCTTTTACTTTTACAAGGACTAAAAATTGCTTCACAAGACATTTACCGTTAAGGTTTGAAGGGCGGATGTGATGGGTTTATTTCTGGGAACTCAGTAAACGACTGATAATCTTGACTTAAATCAGAAAGTCGACGAAAGGGCAAATCCTCCCAAAATAGATTTCTCCAGAGAATCCCTCCAATACCTCCCAATCGAATACCACGAGTATCCATCGCGAAGATTGTCACTCTATTTTCCTCCTACCTTTTTACGATGGATTCGCACGCGAAAACCCTGGCACTATTGATGCGGGACGCACGTCGAGCGGAACGATATAGGTAAACACCGCTTGAATTTTTAACATTTCCGCAACTACGACACAGAACATCCGGTTTTCCGATCGCTAGTTGAATAATGAAGTTTCCTCGTTTCGTGCACGCTCGAAAACGGACGACGCATCATACGCTCGAGTTTTGCTACACGTACCAATCCGAAAAAATGGAAAACTGAAGTGCTATTGATTGGCTCAAGCGTGAGGGAAAATTTCATTTTTTTCAGAGTGACTTTGTGATAGGAACACTTTTGAACTTTTGAAGACAAGAGAGGGAGCATAATTCTAGCATTTTAGATGTTGTAGCATATGCTACAACAGTTGAAAAATGAAAAATTGTGGCTTGATCTGAATTTGCTCTCAGAAAGCTTCAGGCGATTCATCACTTCTGTAAAATGCATTTTAACATAGAAATTCCCCTTATAAACTACCAGCCACGCTATCGATCCCTTCAAAAAAAACCACAACACCTAATAGTCGCCGTCTTCCATTTTCCATCTCATTATCATAACCCACCACGTTACCTCGCCTTATTATTACTCACCGCTTCATAATCGATTACACACCGTTTTATTTTATTATTTTTTGAAAAGTTATCAGCACAGGCGGTAGAGGGCAAAACCTCCGCAAGTGGGAGCTGGGGGAGCGCACACACATACGTTCGACCCCGAAATCGGGGATCCCGCGAAACGGTCGATTGATTAATAAAGCGGTTGCAATGAATGCATCGTCTGCCTGGGAGGCGGTTTCGAAATGTGTTTCCACTCTCAACCTCATCGATAAGCAGTGAAGCGGGTGAAAATGGGATTGCGTCATTTTTCACAGAAGTTGCTCCAAGCGCAAGTTAACACTAATGGAATCGCCTCGTACCCAGGCGTTGAGTTCTAGGGTTAAAACTAAGAGAAGTTCACGTTTGGTGATCCAAGACAAGGACAAGGACAAAGAAACCTCCAGGACATAGATTTTCAGTAGAGTTGATGATACAGGATGCAAGATACATTTAATGGCAATGGAAATCCAAGACAAACGTTTGTTAAAAATATTTCCAAAATATAGTGCCTGACGATCCACGACGTATATTTCATGGAATTTTGGTGATCCAAGGCTGATGTCTTAGTAAAATCGTCTGCTTTAGTGAAATAAGAGATTCGTTCCATGGAAAAAGCCGAAGTTTAATGGTCCAAGACGTATGACCCCTTCAAATAAATACTACATCTGGTGAACCAAAACGTTCGATCGATGGAAAAAGATCAGAGCCTGATAATCTACACCATACAATGCTTGACACATTGGATGACACAATATGTATGATTCTGTGATAACAGGGATAATTCTAGACATAATGGATATATGGATAATCTATGGATCTATGGATAATGGATAATCTACGTTTAATGGAGAAAAGTGAAAACTGACCAAAGACGTGTGTTTATTGAAATCAACATCAGAGTGTTAGATCTGGCGATACAATACGTAAATTTCATAAAAGAAAATCCAAGTCACGTGATCCATGACGCTAGTTTAGAGTAAATTTTCTGCTCTAGTGAAACAAGAGCAAAAATTCATGAAATAATTCCCAGTTTGATGACTTAATACCTGGGATTCAAACAAACCTTCTAGTATTATGTCCAGTGAACCAAAATGTTCACCTCATGAAGAAAAGTCAGTTCTTACTCATCTTAGGCTCCCGTGGATTGACACAAAAATCTCAAAATATAAGTCCGGTGGTACAATATGTTTGTTACTAGAAAAAAGTCCTTAATTCAAGACATTCGTTTAATAGTAAAAAACGAATTTTGATCAAAGACATACCTTTATTTATATTTACTAATATCTGGCTAAATATATTTAATAATAAATCTGGCGATCCAAGTCTCATGATTTAGGATACAGGTTTTGAAGAAATTTTTTGCTCTACTAGCAGGAGTAGCAGTTCATGTAAATGAATTACAGTTTAATGTTCCAAGAAGTATGATTCAAACAAATCTTCTATTCTGGTGAACTAAAATATTCATCTCATGAAGAAAAGTCAGTGCATGATGATCTATGACACGTGTTGATTGACGCAAATTTCAAAAAATAAGTTTGATGGTACATTTTCTTTTTATGGAAAATTTGTCTCAATACATCACTGACTCGGCTTGTAATTTTATTATATGTATATAGATAGATACCAATGTTTCGAAAACAAATTTGTCTACTTCCTGTTCCAAAATGGAATACGGCAAGATACCTATCGAGCATTCATTAGTATTTATAGTTACACTGGATATGGAATAAGTGCGTGTTTCTTTGACAAATTATATTCCTGATATGTTTGCGTATTTGTTCACTAACAACTTAGAACTGACACCACAAAACAAACGACCGAGTCATTTACCAGAGAGAGTAGCGTTTAGAGATGGTTAAAATTAAATTCACGTTTGTACATTTTTTAAAATAAGCCTATGTGTTACATAATTTGCAAATAATTTTCATTGCAAACATGTATTACATGTAAATTCGTTCCCATTTCACTTCCTACAACAAAAAGAAGCTGAAAGTCTTTGGCTTACAAACCAACAAACGCATTGAAAATTATAAAAAGTAATATGTAAGAAAATTTTTGTATTGTTGTCGAAAAAATGTTGAGTTTAGACTTTCTCTAACTTTAATAAAGAACCATCTGAAGTGCACTTGTATTTGCTCCCTTCGATTAATGAAAAGTCCTAAGAAACATTGGCGAGCAGACAATATTCTCTGAACTTGCTGAAAAAACTTCTAACCAACTAAAATAAAAGTTTTCACTGCCAATCCAAGGAATACAAAAAAACTTTACGCCTGTAGCACACTTGATCAATTTCAATGTATTTTTTATTAGTTACTGTAATATGATTATACCCGATGACACCCTATAACAGTATATAAAATATATAAGTATAGCAGACAATTTTCTTGTACTGATAGTTGAAATTATTATAACATGACATGTAAAATTTTGATTTTTTTTGTCATTTTACAATTTATTTTTAGAATGTAAGTAGAAAGAAGCAAACAATGCTTCAATCTCGTTTAACTACATGTTGCCATTATTCCCTGGAGGTGGAGGTGGACTTAATAGACTAAAATCTGAGGTAACTAGTTGAGCTATTTCAAAATTTTTAGGGTTACTCCTCTTAAACTACCGACCATAACTTAAAAAAGTAGGTGTCGTTGAAAAGAAAACTCAACGCCCTTTAAAATGATGTATTACTCAACACCCCTGTCCATTTAAAATATAAGGGTTGAAAGTTAACCCCGGTTAGGGGTTGGAGTTGAAGGGTTGAAAATTCCAAAACAAGTGTCGCCTAAACAAATAAAATCGATTTTAGCGTTTTCTACTTTATTATCCGAAAGAGGGAAAACACGGTGAAGTAAATTTTCGATAGGCCACCCAGTATATATAATTATATATACAGTGAAACAAATATAGAGGCAACAAAATAGATTGTAATAAACTGTGAATCTTACTGTCTGTAAAAACAAAAAATGATGATTTCGGTTTCCTGTTTCATGTCATTTTGTTTTCCAAATTTTCATCCCTTTTTTGCCACACACCACATCACCAATTTTTTCGTATCTTATATTTTTCATTTTATTTTACTGTTTTGCCTAAACTAAATATAATTTTATATATTTTAGTAGCTACATTTATATTTTAAGTTGTAATTGGGCGTATCTCACTTGTCGATTTGTCTCTTGTCTGATAAGGCCATAGGAGATAAATGACTGATTTAGTTTCAACTAGGCGTCGTTATGATAATAAAATTTACATTGAAAAATTACATAACCCGAGAGTCATCACTTCGTCGACCAAGCGAAGTGTTTATGACTTCTTTAATTTGCTCTACAAATGCTAATTTTAGTAGTGTGTTGCTTTTCAGCAATGAAATGTCTGATTACAAAAACCATAAATTTACTTAACGCAAATAACACAAGTACTGAGATAAAACATTGATTTTATAAGTAGGATATTCACAACCTTAGATCATTAGATTATTTAATCCACATCTAACGGTCCTTATTGACTGGATACTTTTAAACCGTTTTCCTACCTAGGATTTTCCGTTCCCAGCGATTACCTACGCTCTGGAAAAGGTCTAAAAGGTCTCTTACCTTCCCCTACCTGTTCCTCTCCGTAAAATTAAGTGCCCCGAAATAGATACCGAATCGGACTCGCTAATTGATTAAAATTTATCGACGGACTTCTCCCGTTTCGCCCTGTACAGGTCGCATCCATCCACTCTGCGTTAATTGCTCTTTACGTGTAGTTAAAGCGGAATTTTATTAGCTGATTGAAAATGGATTACTGGCGATCGGGGCGCGGATTAATTCGAGCAGTGCACTCTAACGACCGATATTCCGCGGTTAGAGGCAAAAGGGGATTAAAGTCACAGATTGAAACGTTAATATGTTTGAATCAAAGATTCGAAGAAAAAAAATTCAGAGTGATGACGCAAGGATGTGAAACTGGACACCAAGCGTATAGGGTTACACACGAAAAACTGTTGCTTTGCTAAGCAGCCCATTCAGTCTCTATCGTAAAGCGACTAAGCGAGGCTGCCAATGAATTAGTAAACAACAAACCGCAGAAAAGAGGATATTTGGCATACGTACAACACAACAAGGCTACCTATATATTTATTGCCAGGAAAGTCGCTCCAAATCTACACAAAGACGAACTTCTATCTTGTAAAAAAATTCCATAACTGCCCTAAGTTCTCCTGACAGCTAGAAGACTGACCACTAGAGATAGGTAATCTTAAGTAGTAAAATACATTCACAACCCTTACTATTTGTATGTATAATAACTAGACGAACTTTTTAGGGAAAATAAAAGTTTATGGATTAGGTCATAGAACAGCAGTATATATATTATCGTAGCCATCATGGTTAATATATGGACCCACTAGAGCCCAGTGCTGAGGCTAACTTAAATACCCAAAATGTGTTGAAGATCCCCCTGTGAAAAAAGTTTGGCTCTTCTGTAATTCACCATATCACTATTTAACTCAGAAAAGTTACCCCTGATTGCACTCTTCAAAAATATATTCGATACGCCGTCCAAATGTTTCCAAGAGCCCCAAAAATTTTCCCACTCTACTCAATAGTCCGCATTAATCAAAAGAGTTCATTTTTTCCCTTTACCTTGAGTCCTAGGATCTTTAGTGCGTCACTAGGAGGGAAGAAAGAAAAGGTATAGTGCTCAACCTCTGATTTGCTTAGGCCATATGCACAATTTGTCATCCCTCATTTCTAACTGCATCACATCAATAAGGCTATCAGTACTCATATGGCAGGGAGCTAGTTACCTTCCTCAAGGGGATAGAAACACGTCAAGATAAAAATCTCATCCATTCGGTCATCAAAGAATTCAATGAGAAAATAACTCTGATCTACTGAAGCTATAATGGTATACAAGGCAACTTCTTTGAGCTCAAAATAATTATAAACAACGTAGCTCCAGACATTATGATCTAAGATTAAATTCACTTATCATATTCGTTTCATCTCCATGTCAATAATTATTTAATAATCAGATAAGACAAAGTGGGCTGTTTTGGAGTTGTCACGCTACCAAAAATACACTGCAATACGAAAATATCATGTTAAACAAATTTCGGTTTTCTTTCTATTCCCAATGCATTCTGATCCATACCATCCCGAGGATATATGTCACCATGCTCTTACTATACTCCATCAACGCATACATACAGGACTATCCAAGGGTAGTTTTATTCTAGCTGTATTCTTAGACCGTAGACATGCATATAATAACGCTTTCATTAGCATTTTACATGGGAAACTCTAATGACTAGAATTCACTACAGACATCTCAGTAATCATCCTAAACATATTTAAGTCCAAATCTCTTTATGCCAAAGGCCAAAGAACAATTCCATTCAACAACCTGTCAGGTCTCATGTAGGGATTCCATATGGATCGCCACTCAACTCCCGATTATTTAACACATTTAATTATACACTACATCTTTACCCAATTCTATACCACATAACTGCAAATTGATAAAGAATGCAGATGATTTTACTCTAATAATTCAGGGCCAATCCATCTTCCTTCTATATCCATAAAGTTTTCTAACGTTTACAGTTACAGTTGAAGCGTTTTGAATTCCTATGAACTTTCAGGGTTCAATTTATACCCATTATGGCCTTCAAAAATTATCAAGGAATCTCTTGAGTGTCTTTCAGAGCGATTCAATCTTTGCTTGAATAGATGTTCAGAAGGTTTCTAGAATCTATCTGAGATATCCAAATATATTTCAGTTTTCCTCGGAGAATGACGCAATTCGAAACTGGCATAAATCATCTAGATTCGATTTTAAGGCACTTTTGGTAAATTAAAACATTAGAAAAATGCCTCAAGACCATTTTAGAATAGCTTTCAGATGGAACTTTCGTAAATCATCAGAATGTTCTTTGGTGGCAATTTTGAGAGTTGGGTTCCAGTGGTTCTTCTGTTTTATTATCTGTAAATTTAGAATTATATCAGGCGAAATTTGTATAAACCTTGTAAAATTTCAAATGTAAGTTCTTTTTAGGTTTTCACAATCCCAGAAAACCTCTAGAGTTCATTCTCAGCATAACTCAGACTTCCTGTTGTTTAAAATTATAACTAGAAAGCTTCTTGAACACATCTAAAATCATTTAGGAAAATCTAGATGTTTCCTGTGGTCCTCGGTGACTGTCAGATATTTAAATATCCCAGAAGTTTCAAGATCAGATGTTAACGTACTTTAGACAATTTAACCTTCTAGATAAACCAGGAATTTACATTCTCGATTTTTGGTAGCGTTTAAAAACTGGAATCATTCAGAACGTTTGTTAACAGTCTACATTTCATTTTGGGGACAGTTTTGGGGCTTCTGCTTTCAGAAGAACTTTTTGAACTTTTACTCCATATTTTGTCAGCTTATAACGTTTAAAATTAATCCGGAAAAATTCATACTTTCCAAATACCTTCTAGATTCAATTGTAAAGCAGTTGCAGCCTTTCGAAACCCTAAGGAAATCGACTGCATGTCTATTGATGTGCCGATCCTGAAAGGAAACCAAAGGCTCTTGGCATCTGATTAAGGGGCAAGCAAAATTTTCGAATACAGGCCCATTGTTGCGAGTTTACTCTAATAATTTGCGTGATCATCAACGTTCTGAAAAATGGGAAATTACATTCTTTTTCCTTTGCACATTGAACATCTACTGTGCACTTAGTTGGATTATAAAACCATCCCCTTTATAATGTATCGTGAGAATGAATCCAAGTTTCATCTAAATAGATAATGGATTTGATTTAATTTCGATAGTCATTAATTTCTTCTATTCTCTATCTTCTAAGACGAACTGATTGCATTATAATCTGTTGTTAAATATAGTAAAAACTAATTGATTTTCTGGAAAATTAATAGTAAATTTTCGTTGCTGTAATTAATAAATGAAATATTAATACCAGTTTTATCTCCAAAGAGCCTACAGTTGGAATGTCCCTTCTTTTGTACAAATGTAAATAGATGAATAGGAAAAGGGATACCAACGAGGCTTTAATGGATTATAATGGATAATGGATAAGTGTATTCTTACCCTTAAGGTAATAACTTAACCAAAAACCTAAACGGTAATAATGTACACCTAAATAATTCTTCCAGTTGCAATAAAGTAATTCCTGCTCGTTTAACGATAAGTTGCGTTAGGGAGGATTGTCAGGATCTACCGGCGATTATAACTGCTTCTAGAGGATACTTTCAAATTTTTATTCCACCTACTCATCAAATTCAAAAAATTACCAGGCATAACCTGTTACCCAGGGACAACCTTCCCTCATTACTACCCTCTAAAACAACCCAATGACTCACCTGTCCATAACTCCGTATGAAATCCCTGAGCTCCTTCTCCTTATCCTCGAGGGTCAGGTACAGCTGCTTCATCTGATTCAACAGATCGAACTTCTCCGCCTTCAGTCGACGCTTGTCGGTCTTCAGGGCTGCGAAAAAGGCTCAATCTCAAGACGTTGTCGGCAGACAAAGAGTTAACAACATCGCCGAAGCTACGGATATGACCAAAGTTTCCGTTGGACGTCAGGCGGCTTCGTTGCCGTAGTTTTAATTAGTCCCAGAGCGAAACTTTGACGATATTCCGTACGACGGTTAATTAGGAACGCAACGGCGATGTCATGACACTGTGTATCGTCAGGTGAAATGTCGTGCAGATTGAGGAATTCTCGCCTTCCATTGGGGCGTTTCAGACTCGAAAATGGGGCATTATGAGGAGATATTAAGGCGTGACGTCTAGTACAAAGCAGAAACTGAAAATTGGCATCAGCACATTTTGTGACTAATTTAAAGTGCAGTTGCCACGGTTTCAACTCATCAATAAATTATTCGGGTTGGTTGGGTTCTGGACAGTTTGAAATTTAATCTAAGGTTTTGTAAAGGTTATCTAAAGGTGCTGTAGAAAAAACGTTGAGAAAGATCATTTTCAGCACCAAAAAAGGAATTCAAGTTAGAGAAAAGTAACTAGATCTGAAAAACTACACCAAGGACGTAAAATTAATTGAATGAAAACTGAAAAGTTAGCAAAAAAAAATATTTTTTCTGTTGGACGGATTTGTTATGCTGTTATGGATTTTACTGTCACTCTTTTATGGTTATGCTTGATCGTCGTGAGTAATGGTTATTTTATCTCGTTAAAATCGTTATAGATGTTTCCTCAAAAATAATCTGCTCAGCAATCGAATCAGCAATACCTACTCTGAAAATAGGCCCTAAATGAGTATAATTTAAATTTAATTCAACATTAAACTCTCCCTTATTTTCAGCATAACGTATAATGAGTTGATACAAAATGCAATCCGATTACCACATTTACAATTCATTGAGCTATTATTTTTAAACCATTGGGTCAAAATATTTTGCCAAAGATTCAACAAACATTAAATTTTTTTTAGTAAAAATTGTAAAAGATGTCTAAAATGAAAACATTAGCGATGTGTACATCGTCTAACTTTCACATAACAGGCATGTGGTCTACACAAGTTAACGAGCTCTTAGGAAATTCTCAAGAGTAAAGTCCCCGTTGGGGGTATTTTGAGAAAAAATGCCATGCCTAACAAATTTTCTTCTAAGCCCAAGTATTAGGTTTCGTCACTGTCAATATTATTCATATCACCCATTTTACTACATATAAAACAAAACACTACATTCTGCTGCATTTAACTATAGTGACCAGATTGCTACATTAGACATTTATCTCCAACATTTAACGTGAGCCAAATTTGTCGTTGTAGTATTTTGTTATTCATTCACTTTAAATAAAATGTATAACCTCGAAAAATTTACTCTTTTCTAAGGCGCGCTTAAAGACGCTTACTTCAAAAACAACAAGAGATGAAAATAACTAAAAATCATGTTTTCTTCGGTTCTGTGGCGCTCAGTTCGTTGGTTTCTGCGACCATCACCGAATGTAACCGAAGATGAAGACCACCTGCTCGTTATGCGAAATGGTACAAATAAAACAATAAACAAGTATATGTAAGTAAATAAAGAAAAAGAGATCCATACAAGGAAAGGAGAAGAAACACCCCGGACAGAAGTGTGGGGGAAATTTCCAGTAAAATGTCCAGTGGCAAAATGGGGGACGAAATATGAGAGGCGAAATGTTAGGGCGAACATTCCGGGTCCCATAGATCTCGTAGACATGGGCGATAGCAGCGCCGTTCCATACTTGGTAACCACTTTGAAAGCTCTCATACCATGGCGTATTTTTTGCCGTTACACCTCCACGTCTGCTTTATTTTTCATTATTTTCACCAATCGCAAACGCCACATAGTACTATATTCGTATAACTAAGATAAAGTACACTGCCTGTTGCACCTACCATCCATGTTTCTATTAAACGCTGTGAGCGCCACCATCGCCCATGTCTCTTATGTCCATTTTCGCAGGAAATAAGCTAGACTTAATTAACAAGGAGTCGAGTATATTTCTCTATTAACCACACAATCTATAGGCTATTGACTGTGGCTTGCAATAAGGAACTAAGATGGTTTTTGATGAATTTTATTGCTTCATAAGTACAATTGATATATTAAACAGGATACAGCGGTAAAAAATAGGGGAACCAAATTTAGGGGTGCATATGCATATGCATATGCAGACGGGGTAAGTTGGTCCACTTTTGGGTCTTTAGGCTATAACTCGAAGTCTTTTCAGTGAAAAAATGTAAAAAGCTTTTTTGTATTTAGAAATTAAATTGAGAAAAAAATCGATCAAAAAAGAAAAAGTGAAAAAAAAAATTGAAAAAATTGAAATCTTTAAAATTTAGTACGTCAGTTAATTTCCATCGTAGAAACTTTTACCTGCCACCATATTAACGGGAATTTGGAAAGCTTTATATTTATGAGGCAATACCTTTATGCATGGGATGAAGGTGGCGAATCTAATAATTTTGGATGAAAAAACCGTTCGAACTGGAATCGATGGAATTGAAATATTTTATTAAACTGTATCAAATAATTCAATACAATTGTCAAAATCGAAAAACCAACATTTCAAAAAATAACCAAGATCAAACAACCAACCAAAACCACTTAACCTAAGTCCACTAAGGAAAAAGTTATGAGGAAAATTTTAAAAAATGCAATTTTTTTTTTTTTGTTGATGAATATCAATTCTTTTAGGTGATATTTCGATAAAAAATTTAATTCTCTACAATAAGCTTCTTATATTTTTTCTCTAAAAATGCATAGTATTCGAGTTATAGTCGAAAAACCAAAAAGTGAGCAAATTTATCCCATCCTCAAAACGCACTCCTAAATTTGGAACCTCTCCGTGGGTCCTTACCTCTTCAATATGCCAACTGAAGATATGAAATATTAAAATTCCTATAACGTCTTGGATCTTTAATTCCCGTTTTTTTCGACACAGAAAATAGCCTTCTACTTTAGACACAAACATGCAAATTTCATCCTTACTCAGCAGCGCCTCCTTGGCGAGCTGCAGTTCCATCTCCAGCCCGTGCGTCTTGGGGTCGACCTCCTCGGACCCTCCGACGGGGGCAGTCCTCTCCGAGAGCACGGACGTCGCCCCGGAGACGACGAGCCTCTTGAGGCGCGTCACCTCCGCCTGGAGCCTCTCGTTCTCGACGCGGAGGCGTCGGATCGTCGCCGAAGACGACTTGGAATAGTTCGAGGGCGAAGGGATCAGCGCGGAGAGGTCGTCCCTGATGCCGTCTGAGCTCCGAGGGGAGCGCGGCGACGAGGAATCTGTGGACACATGCACCTCCAAAAATTAGATACGTGATACCGTTTATCGAACACCCTGTACGCAGCGCCGTTCCTGGCGTGGGTGCAGTACTTGCAATTGCACTGGGCGACATCTTGCTTGTGACAAAGTTCATAAGTTATTATTTAAAAAAAAAATAACGAGATTGTTATTGTACGTACTTCTGAACTTTTATGTACTGCATTACTATACTGTACTATTAAACACTACTGATTATATAATAGGATCCCATGATCAGGGACTATCTACTTCCGTCGTTCTCCTTGATTATTTAGAGGCATTTGACACTCTAGATCATGAACTGCTATAGGCGAAACTTTCATACTACGGCTATGTACAAAAATAAAGTGCAATTAAATAACTTTGTGTTTTTCTTACCAATAAATATGTAAACCTTTGTACCTGAATACGATAACCAGGTTTTCATTTTTGAAAGCCGATTTCAACACAAGTATTATAATTTAATAATTCTTCTACCAAATATTTTAAAAAGATGGTATGTCGACTTATGACCCTGTAATTTTAAATTTGATTCAAAAAGGGAGCAAAAATTTCCCTTTTTGCACGGAATGACGGAAGATCCAGGAACGGCACTGCCCGTACGTACTTCATACTGATTTTCACTTAATCAGTTCCATCTAATCTTGTGATCAGAATTCACGAAAGGTTAAGCGTTTAATGCTACTAATAACAAACTGAAGAAGTGAATTGATGGTTAGTGAAATAATTGTACAAATAATGTCCACCAGGATTGTACTGATGGTAGACTGTTAGTCTACCTACTGTTAGTCACATTATTGCAGACAATTTCTCTTCAGCAGTTATGAGATTTCTAATGCAGGCGTCTTGTTTAGTTAAATATGGCATAATTACATGTATTACTTCATCTAATTTCTTTCATGTGATAATAGCTTCGTAGTAGATTTCATAAATGCTCATATACAGGGTATCCAGAAAATATACCAATAAAAAACGGCAAATACTCTAAGTGATTTTAAGGTAAGGAGGTAACGTCCTTTAAATATGACGTTCTCACTTTAAACTAAAGGACATGTAAATTTTGAAACCTGACACGTTTAATATTTGAACGACGAAGCTTCTATATTTAATTTGATTTCGATCTAAAGACCTCAGCCCTTATTTGGAAATACGTTCTGGCACTTTATATAAAAATTTTATTTTTGAGATTTTTTGGTCTTTAACATATAACGTAAAAACTTTGACATTTTTGCTGTATTAACATTTTTTTTTCGTTGTCAGTAGGACGCGCCGTTTAAAAAATTATTTGAATTTCCTGCAAATGCAACAAAAATTTATAATTCATGGCAGCGTTGGCAAAGAAACAATAAGTCAATGTAGTAATGTCAAATAACCAATGGATAAATTCTAATATGAATTGTTCTATTGACAGGTTACTGGTTTTACTCTTTACTGGTTTTATTAAATATGAAAAATATGCCGACATGCATATGTATGTAGTGTATTATGAGATCCATTGCCACAATAGAGCATTACGCTCGGGCAGCTGAAGGAAGATACCCACAGAAATTTCCGGATATGAGACATCCGCTTATTTATAGCTCATCATAAAATAAGAGAAACGGGACCATTGATTCTCAAAAATAATGAAGGAACATTTGCTAATGTTAGGAAAGCTACGATGAAGAAGTTATTATTGAATATTGAAGTTCTTAAATTTGATCTAAAAAATGAAAAATAATTAAAAATGGAAATTTTGTGATTTTAATTATCGGTAGGTCATTCAAACTAAAGGCCTCAAAAAAATCACATTTACCTTAAAAGGTGGTGAAATTTCAATCCACAAATTCTAATTTTACGCACCAGACTCTACCACCATCTGACTTAATGGCACAAGTGCCATTATCTGTATAGAAGTATCTGAATAGAAAGAAGAGAAATAGTAGTGAGCTACCGTTAAATATTCATACTGGGGGGGGGGGGGGCAGCGTTTTCCTACTGCGCCCATTTTATAATCAGGATGATCCCTGACAGCTAATGTTCATGACTGATTTTTGGGGAATTAGTGAAGTAATTACTTTGAGAGCCAAGTCCCTACCAACATTGAATTGCAATCTTAATTCTCCCATAAAGAGATGGAAGCAACTCCCGATTTAAAAAACACATTCGACCCCGAAACAATTGCCAACTCTGAGTACGATTTGAACTCACAATCTCTGTCTTTACGCGTCATCACTTAAGCCATCTAAATTGAAGCCATGGGTATGAACGAAGAGGATAATGGGTCAATCCCCACCCAGAACCATCAAATTTTCCAGTCAGTCCAACAGTCTGCCATTACTTCATTCATGATCAAGATCATGGAACGTCCCATTGAACGTGTAAGGTAATTCTTTATTTGATAGATCATGGATGTGTAGATTTCAAGGTAAACAATTTGAATGCCAATTATAAAAAATTAATTCTGAAGATAAGGTTTGCATTTTGATAAGTCTTTGGCCTTTGGTTTCATTATGACCTTTTCATCCGTGAAAATAGCAAACATCTTTGGAGATATTGTTGGAAAGTAAGCTCCTTATGGTCAAATCCCTGAAAATCCATGAAAATAACAAACATCCTTGGAGATATTGTTGGAAAGTAAGCTCCTTATGGTCAACTCCCTTCGCAAGCAAAACCTCCACGTCTATGCGCTTACCCATGTCCGGCTGGCTGCTGCAGCCGGGCTTCGGCGAGCCCGACCTCGTCTCCAACGAGGACCTGCTGTCCTTCAGCGGACTCGCGCCCTCCTCGATCGTCATCTCCACCTCCTTGAAGTCCCCTCCCTCGGTCTTCTCGGCCTCCTCCTCCTTGGCGCCCGTCGCCCGCCTCAGGCGGACCGTCTCCGCCTCGACTGCCTCGAGCTCCGCCTCCAGGGACTTGCCCCTCCTATCGCTAACGAACTTATTCTCTAGATCACAATCGTTGTGGGTCGCTTTGACGACGTCGTCGCCGCCGTCGCCACCCGGGCTGCTAAGCGGGGGCGGAACCGCCTTGGCGGGGTGGGCCTGGTGGGAAGAGGAGGCGTTTGGGGAGGGGGAGGGCGTGGGTTCCGACAGTTTTATCTCGTTCGAGAGGCAGGCCGTGACGGGATGGGGGGCGGGGGACGTGCTTGGGTAGTCGGGGTCTATCCGAGAGGTTAGGTCGGTCGAATGTTCTTCTACCATTCTGCGAAGCTTTGCCTGGAAACGTCACAATCTGTTAGCTCGACTAACTCAAATAGATTTGATGTTTCAATAATTTCATATGACATTCCCTCCACATAGCACTGGTGAAAAGATGAATAGGCCAAATCTGCCATTCCTATCATTTATCGGTTCAGAACCAGAATCGAAATCATCATTAGGCATTAATCTGCAGAAAAGCATGATGTTTTATGATTCTGAAATGAATTAATACACACAAGGGCATGCCTCGTCTCCCATAGACTTTCACCGTAGGCGGTGAGGCTTAAAATGGGAAAGTCTGGAATTCCTTTTGAAAGTGCATTAGATTTCAATAGCTCTCGACTCCAACATTGGTTCTTATCAATTTACAAGTCAATTAATCTAGAATATAGAGCGTCATTGAAAAAATCAAATTGGCTTTTATTGTGCGTACCTTATATTTAATATTTCAGAAATATTGAAAAATTTATTGTCTCTGATAATGCCATGTTTAGAGTTTTTCTGTATTTGTGATGGTAAACGAGATATGGAAACGGAAAAACTCCTACATTTTTATCCAACTAAATTTGCTTAAAGTCTTTACCTTATGTATGGCAACTTTAATTCCCATTCATATATACAGAAAAAAGATTTATTGCATCTCATCTTGTGACAAAAAATAAGATTGACAAAGATAGACTTTCCCTCCTTCCACCAACCGCTCTGTAGAAGAAATAATGAACACGTTACAACAGTAATAATTTATAATTTTTAATGTGTTTGGGGTTATCTACAATAGGTTAGTGCGATCCTTCCGGTTTAACGGCGATAATTGCAATAACGACGCACTGTCCAACCAGATCATTTATTTCCAAAACACGTATCCAGAAAAGAATAGAAGGCGCAGTGGACACCAACCGTTTTTCGAAAAATCAGAAGTCATCCGAAAAAAGCAAACTTGTAAAACCAAATTCAGTGTCCGAAATATAAAATTCTTCCTTTTTATTTAGTTCGATTTGATAGTATGCGTTTTTGGTGACTATTCTGTAAGATAATAGTTATGCTTGTTACGATTGATTGATTGATACATAACAACCACAACAATTGAAATATCCAAAACAACACTACACAATAATTACCATAGATAAATAATATGGAAGTGATTTGCACCGACATGAAATAAGTATTAATGCAAGCGAATTGTCACAATTGTATAGATTGATACATAACAACCATAACAACTGAAACCGGAGTCTGTAACTACGTTAACAATGAAATCACAACTGGTAACAATTGTTGATACTAAGGCTGAGTAAATTACGAACCATAAAATCTTCAAACTTAATTCAGGATTAGCTTATTTGTTTATCATGTTTGTTTACATGGATTTTTTGGTTGGCACCGACTTCCACCCTCCTACTCGAACCAATTTTATGAATAAAGTAACTTTGTTCCAAAACGCTGATCCGTTGGACAGTGCACCCAGGTGAGGGTCAAGTGGGAGGGTTATACTCTTGTCGATATTATCAATACTTTTTTAAATATCTCAGACTCTGACTCACCTCTGACGTGGCCACAGTGTTGGCGAAACACCCTACATACAAATAAAGAGTTTGTGAGAATCTGGCAAACATTCGAGCTCGTGATATGGTTTTTCGACGGCTGAGTGTGTGGATGGAACGCATCCCTTGTTCTTTCTCTCGAGAGTCCCGCTCAACAGGAGACCCTCGAGGAAATCGGGATTTCGCCTCGGCGTCTAAATGATTTATCCCCACCGTCCGAAATAAAACCCACGGCGAGAGCCGTTAAGTCAATTAAGCCGGCGTCGAGAGGAAAATTTGTTAGTTTTCTGAGGAACGGATAGCCTCCATTTATCCTTTAATCAAAACGAATCGACGGGTGAGAGGGAGAGAGGAGCACGGGAAGAAGAGGAGGGAACTGCACGAGTTTAATACGACGGTTCGGTCTGAAACTCGGGATTCGGAACGGCATGAAAGTTTCACCCCTCGGAATTGGGGGAAGGAACGCGGAACGCCGAAATGGGGACCATTACGGGAACCTGGACGTATATAATTTATTTTATTTCGCGGAATCGGGGGAGGGCTCCCCGTCCCGATATGGTATATATTGTTATTTATTTATTCTCCTTCGGATATTTAATCGCGGTGCCGGCGAAGCGTGCGAAGATAAATTGTCGAAAATAAAAATAAGTAGCAACCAATAACACTTTTTAGGGAAAGTTTTTGAAAGAAATTTAATCCCTCATACATTTAAAACACAGTCTTATTTATGTTTATATGTCGCTTATAAAATTTCAATGAAAGTTAACAAGTTTACAATCCCTCACGTTGAGAACGCTGTGTTCTTCACATTTATGACCCCATTTATTTATTTACCAAATTTCCAAATGCATACACATGATGTAATACATTGCAATTCCTACAGAAGTAAGAAGAAAGGTACCTATTGGTAAGATCGGTATATGTAAAATTAGAACTTAACTAAAACACAGGTAAATTATCCTTTTTGCATTATTTGTTAAACTCTGTTATTAAAAGTTTTTTACTATCCACTTTTCTAACATCTATGTTGCCCGAACGGAAACGAATATCCAAATTTACCCTATAATTCCAAATTAACCCAACTAATTAGTGATTTAATAAGATTGAAGGTATTCAAAATTATTGATATTAAATATTCAACAGTAACTCATGCGAAGCCTTAAAAATTCTTAAAAATCAGTCTTTTAATTTATGTGAGACAATATTATAGTGAAGACTTTCATTTCACTGTTACGCGTAACAGGGGAACTTGAAGTAACTTTGGCGCTTCTATTTTAAATTAAGGTTTCACTTTAATTTTTTTTCAGATGTGACCAAATGTGGCTGAAAAACAAGGACTCTCACTTCACTGTTGTATACAACAATGGAAATCCCTTCAATGCTACACTTGTAATTAAAAATTCAAGAGCAAATAATGTAGATTTTGAAAATGAAACCATGATTAAACTCTTGGTGTATTTGATGCTGAATTATAACTCTTACTATAATGTTACGTATAACAAGTGAACTTGAAGGATTATTACCTCTTCTGTTGCAAAAAAAAATCAATTGCAACTTCTGTCGTGTTTTTAAATTTTTTAATTGTAATCATAGTTGATCTCTTGGTTCACTACCTTTAATTTTAATTTGAAATTTCAATTTTTCCATTACGGATTTTTAAAAATTTCGAAAATGCTTCAATCTTTGATTTACTGGTTTTTGTAACATAGTCTGGAATTGAAAGACCTCACTTCAATGTTATATTTAAATGGGGAACTTGCAATGCCTCCACTATTCTGTTGTAATTACATTTTTAAAACTAACTCGTGCAGTCTTTTAAAAATTTTAAAAACGTACGCATCGTCGATTCATTGGTTTGTGTAGCACAGTTTGGATTTGGAGACTATTTCGTCAAGAGTGCGTTCAAACGGAGAAAATTCAGTACCTTTAATACTTTATTCCAATTTAATTTTCAAAAACAATATATTTTTGGAAATTTTAAAAACGTAGCAAGCGTTAACCTCGTGATTTGTGTGGTGCGGTATTAAAGTGAGAACTCTTAATTCAATGTTACGTCCAACAGGGGAACTTACTTTTTTAAATGCCATAACACACTATGCTAGCATACCTACATCTCCCTAGACCTATCAAGCTCTTCCATTGCTTTGTGCATTAGACACCTAATGTCTAATAAAATGCAAAACATCCAAATACATCATTTGCATGAAGTCTAAATAGCTTGTAAAGCTAATAAAATTCAGTTTGCCATCAAAATAATATTTAATTATCGTACGGTAAAACTTCATATTTCGCAACCACGTTCAACTCTCATTTGCCTCTTCTGCGTTCATGAAAGAAGCCTACGTACAATACACCCCATTATTAAAATTCTCATTGAGAACAATTTACCTACATAATAAAATTTTATAAGTATTAAAAAATTTCCATCAGCATATAACCGAGATAACTTCCCAGGCTTATAAAATTTTATGTTTTCATTTTGATTACCCTACGCTGCTGAAACATCTTTTTGTTGCCTTAAAAAGAAAATGAAATATTACCTGAGCGTCTATTAGTAGACGTCGCATTAAAAGCGCCATGGCGGCATGGCGGTTTTCGTCGCGGGAAGTTCCTGCTCCTCTAATCTCCCCAACAAAGCCATTTTGCGTCCTGGAAAATCCTTCCTGTTTTGGAAACCTGAAAGCATAAGATGTTCCCGTTGTATCCTTCTGAATTCTTCAACAAATTCCAAAATAACGATTGTATTGAATTTCTCTACAAATCCCGAATTTATCGGTACCGTCGAGGTCTTCACCGAAGCTAGAGGAGTTGTCATCAGCAGATGCGCTTCATTTTGATTCGCGGACTGATTTAAACCGCGTACGTAATAGCGAAAACTAATTACCTAATGTAATAGCGCGGATGTCGAAATTGACTGTTCCATTGTAGACTTTGTGGAATTTCCCTGCCGCGCCAGACTATTTGATGATTAATCAATTCAATGTGCCAGTTTATTTATCATTCTCATTGCGTATCGTTACAACTTCTGAAATTCTTACATAATTCTACAATATGAGACAAGATTTAATCAAAGTCGAATCATACAAATGTTAATATATCGTAAAGAAAAACGTTTATGGTAATTTGAGGTATTTTATCATATTATTACAAAACTTACCGCACTTATGAATTGGGAAATTGTATCTTTTCACCAGAATTCGATATCGTGGCCATTTCGACCTAATTGTAGTGGATACACATGCAGAGACTCTTTAGGATCTCGTGGCAACTTTTAGGCATATTTCTATAAAAATATTGGCTATTATGGAGAGTAGCACCACGGAACTTCGGGAAAATTTCCCTACAACCCCCCTTTTTAAAGGTTTTATACATGTAATCTAACGAAATTTGTAAACATGATAGAGGGCACATTTTAAGCTTGGGTAAAATATCAGATATTTTTAATTACAGTGTAAATACACTTGTTTAAATGTTAATAGACACCTACGCTCCTTTTACGGCACAATTTACGTCCATTAAGCTACAGTGTTCATTTCATATCTCCGCCAGCGGAATGGTGTCGTAATTTGTAATTCATTTGAAACGTTCAAATTTATTTTGTTAGTTTGTAGCTCTGGGTGTGTCCAATAAACAATGGCTAATATTTAGTCTTAATCTGCAGTACTCAGCCACTTGGCGCATTTCTGAAATGTTTTGGATATCGAACCCTTTAACACGATAGAATTTGTAGCTGTTTTGTAGCTGCCACATGGAGTAGGTTGTACTTTTCAAAACACCACATTTTTACGAACGCACCCCTAAACTTCCAAAAATGACCTACAATTCATAATTGCACTTTTCATAGTATAATTGAAACAGGATTATTTGTAGCAGATATTTTGCTAATTTTTCCACCCCACGTTTATTTTATAGCTCTGCTCATTTCCATGGAAAAATATGGTTAATGGAGCCAAAGTTTTATTCTGCAGTAACAGAATTGCAATTCATTGCTCTTAAGGGTGATATATTACACTTTCAGCTTATTTCTCTCTCACAGTTATTATGGAACTTAACTACATGGAACTAATTATATTATTCATAAAAGTGATTATATATAGTAGATTTATAGAAAACTAGGGAACCGGGTTACCAAAATATTCTTATGGCATGATAATGACACGAGGACCATGACACCAAGAATGATGCCATGCATGTTCCTATGTTTACTATTGATTTACTGTACTTTATGTTATAGCTAAGCTGCTTTAAACTCACTTTCTTAGAATTTTAATTTGTGTAAGGCATTGAAATTCGAAAATTGTTTTACATTTACATCGATTATTAATCTATTACGATTATACAAAGGGATAATCCTAATGACAAATTTAGTACAAAAATTTCCTTCTACATATTGAACCACGAATGTATGAGAGCCTGTTCATTTCCTTATCAACAGTTGCTTTTATTATAAGTACTTATTCTAACAAAAATCTGTTCATGTGTTATTAGAGATCCTAAAACTGCTACAAATTCATAAATTAAAAGTACCTACTTTGGCCTTCAAATAGAATTAACTCAATAATTACACATAGCCGTGTAGAAGATAGAGGGATAAACCGTGTCTGCAATAAGACTGAGAAGGAAATTAATCGGCCAAAAATAATTTGACTATCATTTATAGATTCCTGCCAACGCTGCACGCAATACATTGAAAATAAAAAAAAAACTGGTGGTGTCAATGAGGAAAATGGGAAAAATCTTTTAATCAGTAAAGAATACTTGGAGCAGCAGTGTCAGGTGCGTGAATAGGCGAATCTGTCCACTGTTCTCGCATGGAGGCAGATTCAAAATGTGATGAATTTACTAATAGAAAAAGAGTTTCATAACGGCAGTGTCTATCCATGAGTGTTTCACTAGTTTTCGTTGATTTCTCATTACGATGAGAATATTGCAAACACTCCCACATTAATAATCTCATATATACGAATTTTCGTATAGGAATCGAGTAGGAGTCAAAATAGAAATTTAATATTTAGCAGGCATGTGTAAAAAAATAGACTATGACATATTTCGAATTTGGGACACACTGTATAATATTTTCTTACATTAAAAACGACGCAATTCAAAATACTAATCGAACTATCCGAAAATGTTTCCAACAAAATTCCAATTGGAATTTGTTCCAAGTTAGAGACTCGCACTGTAATTGGCGTCTACCTGACAGTAACATTCGAGTGGAGCGACTATGAATAAAATGTGAATATTGAAAAACCATATTTGCATTAGTAGCTAACGTAGTGATTAGTAGCTTAAACACAAGTAACCATTTTGATAATAAACGTTCGCGTAATGTACAGTTCAACTTGCCTGTTTGTACCAATCCAAACGTACGAAAATACTTATCCGGCCTAATCGAAAATAAAATCGATCCATCAATATTGTGCAACAGTTTCATCTCCTCGGACCGACGGGCGCATTAAATTTGCACGATTTCCACCCCTCGGAACGTTTCCCTGTAGAATTCCTGCGATGACTCACATGTGTGTACGTGTGTACAGTATATACGGTGAGCGCACACAAGCCCTCACATACGCTGAGGGGAGAGTGTTATTACTAAAGGTAGAAGTAATTAGATTTGAACGGCCCTTTGACTCGAAGGGTAAGATAAAATGTTTGTTTTCGGCGTACGTGGCATTGTTTCTATTTCGGATGTTGTGTAGCACGGGGTAAACCGTAAATGTATGTACACAGGGCGAAAGACGCAAACACGCCTCGGGGCAGATTGCATTAAACGACCCTCGCGGTTTTCCTCTCGTGGGGAAAAATGGCGAAGGAGGTTTTTGGATAATCGCTAAGAAATGTAAGGCGGTTATAACAACGAAATTTTTTGTTTATCGATATGGACATTAATGGTAAATTTAATATCTTTTGCCTGAATGCTCTTCTTAACAAGGGATAAGTGGAACCTAACTATAAATCATATTATACTCTTAGTTTGGAACCTGTTTTCAGCTAAGAGCCAATCGATAATAGGGTTGCCTTTCCTGATCTGGCGATTTGAGAATTCGGGGATCAGGAGGTTTGGGTATTTGTAAATTGGGGGAGAGAAATAGTTTTCTTGCCAAGGGTAGTTACGAAATATCAAAGTAGTACACTTGTATTCTAGTACTGGTTTACGCTTTTTGTTCAAAAGTTGATAACTGTAAATTAAACTACAGTTCCCCAAAATTACAAATGCAAATTTAGTAGTAATCAATAACATTATTAACTTTCAATTACCGTTTAGATATGAAATGGTTTTTGAAATTTCCACGAAAACGAGGAATTATTTAAAAACGACAAAGGTAGCAGGGGTGAAAAGAAAATCATACAACTACTTATTTATACTGATAAATATTATATACTGGATTCTCCACTCATGTAGTCATGTGGTGAGACTACACAAAAACGTCGTCAATTATTCCCAGTGTTGCCGCTCATTGCAATAGTAGGCAACAGATGTTATTTTTCAGAGAAGTTGATATTATTTATGTTTTAAAAAAATCTATTACCTATTGACAGCCAGTACTCTAAAGTAATAAATGACTCTACTACTATAAAGCTCTAAAAGAAATCTTCCCCTGGAAAATATCACGCCGCCAACTCCACCTGGTGTGCCAAGTGAGAACTACGAGAATGTAATACGTTTATCTACAAAAAAAATTAATTTTGTCATCATAACCGCATTATTCATTTATAACTTTGGTTATTCATTTTAAAAGAACATTTCTCAGTACTCCAATTACGAATTAGCCTAAGATGCTTGGAATTCTAAACAGTGATTTGAATATCGAATATTCTGTATAAATTCCCCAGACGCCCCTATGTACGTAATTTCGCCAAGAATATAAAATTTTCCATTTTTCGATCCGCCATATTGGATCCGCCATCTTGAATATTAAAACTCATTGGGAAATTCGCAATCAACAACTCTAGAAACCCCTATGTTAATACATAATTTTATCTAAAATTATCAAGGTTATTCGTTTTTGGCTACTTGTCAGCCATCTTGAATTTTAAATATGTAATGCCAAATTCGTAATGTGCGCCATAGAATCGTATTTAACTACTATCGCTGTAGGTTTTCTGAAACATTGTCCTTCTGATAGGATTAATCACAAATAATAATATAGGGCATTTGAATCAGAATAAGGTTAAGGAGGGCAACGTGAAATTTGATTGATCTCTGCTAATTTTTTATTTTAATTATACTTTGACTATTTAAACACACTAGAAATCATTTCGAAATCTATTTATACACCATACGGTCGTTTTTCTGTTGCCTCCCTGTTGCTGGCGCCCATTCACAAGAATTAAGAGGAATTAAAAGGACAGAAACAAATTACTACAGAGTAGAATTTACGGCTATGAGAGCAAAACGTTCTGAAGAAACTGACGCACTGCAACTTCCCTTCCTTAAATGAGGTGCCATAAGATTTAATAGTATAATTTTCCAGATCCAAATTCATTCTAGTGTACTTAAAGTACATGGCACCACCCCCCTTTATTTCTTGGAAAAGGTTGTTAAATTCTCTCAGAGCTAGTCTTTCGTTATTAATAGGCCGAATTCACCACCTCTCGTCAATTCATTTCTTTCCTAATTTATACTTTTAATACACACTAAACAAAAGCGCACCTAACATAGCAATTATTTTAGTTTATTTTCTGGTATTGTATGGTTGTGGAAGTTTTAGATGGAATGTGGAATCTAGGACTTTCAACGTAGCAATTTTATCGATTGAAAGCAAAAAATGTGAGTAAAAGTAGATTGCAACACTATATAACAGGTATCGTGTTTTGTGTTTTTTGTTAATTAAATAATTCTATGTGGGTTTTCACAACCTATGTCTATAATCATTTTGATGATTTCCAGCCCAGATGAGAAGGTGAGAATAAGGCATCAATGGGGGCAGGGTCTCTAAATTAATTCCAACAGATGGAAAACTTACTACTGGATAATAATTTGGAATGCAAACATGTTGTGGGCTAAAAACACTGATACAGTGACCTGGCAACACAAAAATTCTGTATCGTTGAAAAGAGTTACAATTTCAATGTCTAAACACCATGTAAGAATGTGATTTCTTGACAAATGACAATCAAGTATCAATCAAAATATTCAGGAAAAAAACAAGTAAAAATGATGCTCTTTTCCAAGGGTTAAAGAATGTACAAGGGGTAATTATCCAAATTGAAGCAATGTCATGAACAGCCTGAGGCAAATATGAGCTATGAGCCAAAGAAAATACATTTTGCCGTCCACAAAATATAAGTGCAGCTAGCACTTAAGATTCATCTACAGTGCCACTTAAATTTTAAACCTAGCGTATGAAACTGTCACAGAGAGTGGGAAATTTACCTGGTCTATGTTGCGAAGATTCATGCGCTAGGGAATTTTCCATGGCAACTTAAATTGAGTATGGATGGAGGGTACACACTTACATTTATTTCGAGAATTCTGTTGGTGCAACCGCTCAAAACGGAAATTTCAAATTGTTTCTTCAAACCATTCTTGGAAATTTGCCAAAATCCTCGGTAACTAATCGTCGCAGTGTTACATAAAGCATATGTAAACCATATTACAATTAGTGAGCATGCCTTTAATGATGATTTGTAGACTAATTGTTTCATGGGTTGTAAACCAATCCAGTGAACCTTGCAGTCTCAAGGCGATACAGCAGTATTTAAAATTCGTTCGTCCCCTTATACCGAATGACTCAATATTCTTCTTAATAAGACGGAGGGTGGAGAGATTAAATTTTTAATCTCTAACCATCGTGATTGCTGCAACATGGCGCATGACTTTCATTTAAAGCAATTCGTTTTATTACATTAACGATTTTAATATACAAGAGCCGGGAAAACACTTTATATGTAATAAGAGATTTTTGACGAGAGTTGGACGTACTATATTTAAATATATATGTTGTATGTTATGTATATGTAGCATAATAATGTAAATACGCGTTTTTTAACTAATTCAAATGAAATTTATTCTAAAAGTAGTTTGGGTAAATACCTCGGTTAAGTTGGTTTACACGACGAATCGGATAAATTAAATAAAAATTCGTAATAACTTTGTTTTCAATCTGATGCAGAAATATTACAAAGAACTTTTGTCCGATTGGCCATCCATGGAGTTTTTTTATTTGTATGTAAAAATACCCAAGATGTTCCGATAAAAAGAAATAAAGTCGAGATAGCTTCAAGTTTGACCAGAAGAAACAAATTTTCAAGATATCGTCAAAATATTCTTTGCGTTTTACTTTATATCCCCGCCAGATTGTGAAAGACGTTATTGGGACTTTTACACAATTCCATACTTTGTATGTACAATGTTTCAAAATTAGTTGTGGTAGACTTAAATAATACCCTTTCTATTGCGAGAATACCACTCAACCCTCTACTCTATTGAAATCACCTTGCATTTTACATATTTCACATCGCGGATTGTTTTTCGTGCTTACCTCAAATGAAATATTTAGGTCTCTGTGTACCTCGGTATTGTTCCGTCGCTTGCAGAATATCTCCAGATAAATCCCTATCCTATCTTTTGTACGGATCCAGAACAGTATTTTCGTTATTCCAGCGCCTCTTTTGTCCAAGCGAACTGAAAAGACCCGCGAACGTATCTTCCCGTTGCCCTACTTTCGTCTGTAGGCGGTGTTTCCTGGAGAGGCGCTCCTCTCCCGGTCTGGATGCGTATTAAACGCGACGTAACGTTTGATAGGATTCAACGTCTCGGTATTGTGTTCGACTATGATAGGATAGTTTCGAAATTCCAGAGGGATACGTTCCCGTAGTTAATTCGGGAAATTTCACGGGAGGTTTCGCCGTGACAGGTTTCGCTGCGACGCGGGGAAAATTGTGTTTTCTCGACGGGTGGAAATTCCTCTACGGTGAACGCTTATCAAACGTCGGATCGTATAGTCCCAAGATTATATTTCATCTTCATCCCCAAACCCCAAAATAACTTTGAGTTTTAAGAACAAACTAAGACGTACGTAATCGCCATGGTTTGACTGTTTGACGGGATGTCAAAGTTGAGTGAAGTCAAAGTATAGCGTCACTCTCTGACAAAAGGCAGAACGGAATATATCCTGTAGAATGGTTCGTGCGCAGAGTCAGACTGCAACTCAATTACTACTGCGCATAAACCGATCTTGTGGAAAACTAAAACGGTAAGTTCGCGCATAATATACTGCGCATCCAACTTCCATGTTCTTCGCACACTACGACAGCCCTACTTTCGGCATGGCGCTACGTGAAAATGTGGAGGTGCATATGTGCTTTCATCAAAGTTTAAACTTAACTTTAAAAGTAAAAAATAAATGATTTAATTAATGTTAAATATTACATTCATGATATTTTTTCTGATAACACTTATTTGATTCAGGATTGACTTAAGGGTTACTCTATATTAAGTTTTATTTATCGAAAGGCTTAGTACAATTTTGTCAGAATTTAGTTAATATTTGCTGCGTTAATTTAAACAAAATCATAACTTTCATACGAAGGAAAGTTCTTGTAAAAAGTGTTTTCTAGCTATTAAATAAGGGGCTTTGGGGAATTTTTTAAAAAAATTTGCGGGACGGTTTGAGAGATAACTAACTGTACTAGACCTGTAAGATTCTTGTGGAATCTTATACGGTGTAAGAAACACGAGAACTTCCACTTCAAAAATTTCCTACTTTATTTGAAATTTCGAGCAATAAGTCTACTTCCACCAATTAAGAAATAACTTGAATATATTACAACTTCCAAAATGCTCTCAATATTTCTCAAAAGCCTTTGACAATCGTTAGAATACAAATAGCCTGAAGGAGATGTAGTAATTTTAAGAACTTTGGAATATTCTATGCAACCTGAGACAACTCCAGTAAACCTGCACAGTGTTAGAGAGCATTACAGAATGTTTTTAAGCTTTACACAGCAGCTTTCCTCCTTTTTACAGTTTGGTTTGATTGAACCACTCTAAAAGCTATTTTCATTGAACCATAGTAAAGCCACACCTCCCATTTCCTATAAATAGAAAATGTTAGATGGAAACACAAACAGAAACACTTCGGTTTTTCACTTAAGTTCTTACATTTGGTTTAAAACACCCATTTCCATGATACAGGAATACAAACGAAAAAGCCACAATTTCCATTGAGCATCCAGCATATGTGGACAGCCTTTCGCAATTTCCAGAATAGAAAATCCTGAGGAAGCTACAGCACAACTTTAAATGACTGAATAAATTTTGAATAGGGTTGAAAGTTTAAACTTTAAACTTTAATCAGCAGCTTTATTGCTTCAAAACGATACTCCAGGTCCATATGACAAACAATACGTATTTAAAATATTAATTTAAGACAAATTAATTTGACAATTAATGTATACGTGTAAATAAACAAATTGGAAGTTTTAGATAATTGACCACACAGAACGATGCAGTATATTTAGGTCATAAACCAATTCCCATTGGACAGGAGGAAATTGGAAGTTCCGCAATTTCTGTTGAGCCTTCAATATTGACAGCCGTTGTCAATTACCAGAATATGAAAAAACCTGAGGTGGAGCAATTTTAACAACTTTAAAATATTCAATGCAACTTGGGTAACTCAGAAAACTTTGCAGTGTAAGGGGGCTTTCTTTTATCTGTTTTTAAACTATACACTCAAGTTTTAAATCTTTAAAAGCTCTTTCCAGAAGAAGATTTTTCTTAAACCTACAAGATTTCTAGATAACTTCTTCTGTTTATAGAAACTGAGAAACTTGAGAAAATTTGGAAAATATAAACAATCGTGAATTATTAAGAGACTTGTAGGCATCATAAACTCTATTAGAAGATGTCAAAAGCCTCAGAATTTATATTTAATGCTTAAAAAATCTACCACTTTATTTGGCCATTTCTTCAAGCCATCAGGAAGAAAATTGCAGAATCTATAATTTCCAGCAAGCCTTCAAAATTTCTAAAGAGCCTTTGCCAAATTTTAGAACCCGGAAAACCTTCGTTAATTTCAAAAATATAGTTTCTTTACAGTTACATCTTTTACAATTTTTACATACAATTTTCAACTTTATTCTCCAGTGTTTACTAACCTCTGACGTCACAACAGATTTTTTTAAATTACTGTTCATAAAATTGTGGTTTTTTTTTAGAAATGCATGGAATCCTGCTTCTTTTGTATGTTTTTCAGATTTTATTTTGAACTGGTATTATTTTCAGAGAGCAGTGAGTTCTTTATAAAGCTAATCTTGTACTGGAACTTCTGGTATGCTTATTAGCATGCAACAAATGCTAAATATGCACTAAGATTAAATAAAAAAATTACACATTGCACACAGTCTCACATTGCAAAACTGTAATTATTAAAAACAATTAGTAAAAGTAATTAATTAATAATATTTTAAAAGACAAATACAAATTTGTTAAAAAAAATTTCCTCACTAAATTGTATAAAAAATTATCTTTTTAGTGAAAATAAGCTGTAATCTATCAATTGTTACGTTAGTTTTTAGATCTGTGTGAGAGTGTCTCATAGAGGTTCGTCGAGATCATTTTCAAGGAATATTCGTAAGGCATTCCAGAGTCATCTCCAGATAAATTTACTATGTTACACGCTATTACAAGTTACTTAATAATAATATGAAAACGATGGGCGATATATACTACGAATGAAACGCTTTGGCGAGGTCTAGAAATGAAACAATTACAGGTAATGTTTTGTCTGCGTTCTCTTAGAAGGGGGGGGCCTATAAACAAATATCTATTAGTATCCTATTCATTTTTTTTGAAGAAGATTTTAAATTTGCGATGAAATCAAGAAAATATCACTTCAATTTCCGAGTTTCGCTTCAAGTATCAGGATTCTGCATCACCAGTATTGATGAAGAGATCAAAGCGCTGACATAGAGTAGCACCACCGGTAGTAAATATGCCGTGGTAAAGTTGTATAGAGTATGTACATCCATGTAATTCACCAAATCTTTTGAAAATCTGACCCTGTTCGTTTCTTCAAAACCACATAATTTAATTAAACCTGACCGTCGAATGTTTCACATACGCAACTAAAGTCGTGTCATTCTTTACTTAACTTTAATCATCAGAGTCTCCTCTGAAACCCTTTACACCTGACAGAATGAGCCACTCAGTTTCCCAAATCCTATCATGAATCTTATCCAGCATCCCATTATGTGCTTTATGAAAGCTCCAGAAGGGTCACTAAAAGCCGCTGCCATTTTGCGACTACGATTCAATGGCCTCTCATCTCGGCTCCGGTTTATTTACAAATTGCGGTTTAATTCCGCGAGGGTTCGAAAGGTGGACACACATTGGGTATATATTTTTTTACCTGGAATTGGAAAATTTATGGCCCCCGGGTCCATTTTCCGGCGGCAATTTTTCACTCAGTATTAATTAAAGCCGGGGCCATATTTTCGAAGTTTTATGAGGAGAATTTTTCATTCTCGCCCCTTCCGCGAACGAATTGATGAAGTACCATTTGGGCTGTCGAATTAACAACGATTTGATAGGTTCTGGGAAAGTAAGGTTAATGTAATAAATGGGTTAATAAATGTTAGATGACTATCAGCAGATTACAAAATTACACTTTAAATGTTTCATGCTCTGCATTTACCCCCCACAACATTTGGAGGAAAGGGATATTAATTTTCAAGGGTTCCAGTACTTCCATTGTTTTCCCCACTTCCTTCCCCCTTATTTACTCTAGTTGCCGTCATCTAGGCAGTTTCCTTCATCTTACCAAGAACTTTTAAACCGATATTCTTTTATTAGGCTTCCTTGGCAACATTGTCTCAACGAACCCTCTTATGGAGTTTGGCGGTGTTCGTCGCGGCACCCAAAAAATTTGGAAAATTTGGAAAGGGACTGGGGCCGATATGTCATATTTCTGTCTTATATTAACAGGATTATAACGCTTTAAACGCTATGAAGGACGTGTCATGCCCTCCCCTGCTTCTCTCCTGAATCGCTGCCCCAAAAATTTTAGAAAAATCCCCATCCAATTATCCAGAACTATATTATTAGGTTCTGGAAAATATTGCTTAGTTTAAAAGTAATTATTTTTGTTACGGTTTGAGCGTTTACGGGATAATTATACATTGAATTCTAACCAAATCGTATTATGTGCATTGGAATAGATGTCAATTAAAATGAAGTACCTATAATTCAGTTGTAAATCGGATAAATTGTTTAGAAAAAAAAATTCATTTTTTATTATTTACGAATTCGTATGCTGGGGTTGGCGCATGCGTCACTTTCCATCAAATAAAGTGTCGTTTTATCTCGTATTGCTGTCAGTTGTCACGTTCATGATTGTTCCATGCAGCATAAAACATAGAAATAAAATCTAAGATGGCGGACAGTGTCTACATTATAAGCACTAATTTCACAACTTAATACATTCGTTAGTATAACGATTTAAAGACTATCCTCTTCATGTCAAGTCTTCCTAAATATGTCGACTCAGCAAGGAATATTGATGTGTTCAAATTCATCTTTTGGTGAAAGTATGCATATCTGAGAAAAATGAAATATGTAGGGCTGGAGGGTAAAATTAGTAGAAATATAATGGTACCAAAATGATTTTTGAAATCGAGAAGAGTTTAAAGTAATAAATGTCCAAATTCTTGATTACCTATTACTACGACTATTTGGGATCCTACTTTAACTGAGTACATAGGAGAAATTATAAATCCTATTGTTGGTCAATGTTTACCTAAACATATAACTTGTATGACACATTCTTTATTAATTCATTCATTATATTTCACTTTTTTTACAAATACCTAAAACATGGTAAGATAACAAATGTTTGCTCCTACGCTATAAAAATATTTTTTTAATGTATCAAGTAGATTTATGAGTTTTTCAATAAATGAGTAATAGCGTTTGATTCGTAATAAATTCATTGATTTAAATTTTAGAAAAACGGCAAAGTGTAAGTACAAATTATAATTTATATTTGATATTTAGGGATCTTATATTTATTTTATTGGAATGAGAAAATAAAACGTTTATGAAATAGAATGTTTGGAGTATAGAAGAATGTTAAATTTATTTTTTATTCTATTTGTGTTTAGATTGTATAAAAAAAACACTGATTTAAAAGTTTTCTTTTTAATTAAATGGGCATTCTTTTCTAAACTTTATGTTACAGTTTTTGGTAAATTATTAACAAGATTCATACATGCAATTCAAGAATCCTTTGCACTGGAAAAATTTGATCTAGATTTTTCACTATATATCTAATGAAACCGAATGTGTATAGTCGAATGTTATTTATTAATAAGTCTAACTTTCCCAAAATATTGGCATATATAACCGTTGATATTAATTTAAATTGTCAAGCCATTCTGATATATAATGTTTCTCTCCTTTATTTATTATAAATAATTTAAAGCTAGAACGGTTCCAACCAATCCTAAAGGTGCGTGTGTGCGAAGCGCCCACTTTTTACGGCTTGTTTATTTTCTTATCGCCTGAAACTGCTTGAACTGAATCATTGAAAGTTGCATCGTTTATCTCATGCATATACAAACACCACCTAAACATATGTTAAGATATTAGTAGGGTGTTCCTTTTTTTAAATATCCCCACATACATATAATTTATATGCTAATGTCTTATCAGCGGGAGGGTTCCCTTGGGAAATTTAGAATGCACATCCAGCCCCTTTTGACTGTCTTTGTGCACTATTATTAATGTCGACATTCAGCCCCTACTAAAAAAAAGCCACGTCTCAATTCAATTCGGGAACGTGCAGAAGTAAGGGGAATGTCGGGAAATGTAGGAGGTGGCAAGGTGGTCTAACAACAAAATTTATTACCCGTTACACATTTAAATACGAACGATTTCATCAAACAATCTAGAGATAATTGCGTAATGTTCTTTTCAATACACTGAAATTAGATATGTTGAGGTGCTAGAATGTCAGAAAACAATGAGATGGAACTCTATGAAATAGAGGGGTGGTAGGTAGGTCGATGATTGTTGAAAATTTTGTTTCAATCAGTCGTTCAAGTCAGTCATAAACAATGACGTCACTAGAGTCACTTCTATGTTAATTCATTGCACTGGTGAATATCTAAGATGGAGGAACCCAAAGCAATCATCATCAATTATTATGTTTCCCATGGGCCACGGCTCTTTAATATTACATGGGACCAGCCTGCACTGGGATGATAAAGAAACTCTATAAATTGCAAGAAGGGATTATCAAACTTACTCCTGGGAAGAATATTTAGAATTAGATATTGTCATTAACTGTTTTATCTTCAGGCGATAAACTATCAAATGGAAATTATATCCCAGTTCCCCAATTGATTTCATTAATCACATTGGAAATTGGATTATGAGCACCGATCCGTTAAGTTTTCAGGGCAATTACACATTTTTACATTACTGACTGCCTTAATTTTCTCGAAAGGTCGAAAACGACGGGCAGATAATTTGAAAAGTAAAAAATTTCCTCGTTAAATATTAAACGAAACCTTTATTTGGGAAATTTCCCTCCCTCTGCTGCCTGTCGAGTATTTTTCCTTCTTTCATTATTTTATTTTTATTATTAATATCCCCGGAATTGAATCCCCCGAAATAAGGTCGTGAGATGAAGGCGTCCTTATCACGGATTCAATAAAAAGATCCCTATTTGCATAATATATCCACATAGCGGAATTACCTCTCCTCCTCGTGAAAGAGAAAGAGAGAAATCGCGTCGTAAAATCTTATATATCTGTCACCCGATTCGGAGGGGAGGTGGAAACGGAATTTTCCTGGCGAAAGTGAAAAGTCGAACTGGGAAAATCGGAACGATGACAAATTCGGCGATCGACGGCGAATTGTGCGTGAAAACCCACTCTAGTTCTTATCGAGACAATAACAGATTGATTTATTGTATTGGATACACAATAGGCCAAAGGGATTCGTACATCTTTAGTAAATCGGGTTTTTGTGTTGTATAAACCAACCAGAGTCGTTACATTAAGTTGCAGAAAGAGAGAGAAAGAGAGAATTTTTGTACTGCCTTCAAATTCTGTACATGTGAATAAACGAATGGAATAAATTAATTTTGAGCAGCTCAAAAAATCATTTGACAGTCAGAGAGTGTTACTTACTATAATAGACTATATACTTTAATAGAATGTAGATGTGCACTGACAAGAATTATTAATTAATTTTGAGCACGTGCGAAAAGTATTTCACAATGAAAAAAGTTACCTACTAAACAAAATTTATTTAAATTCTACAGCGGCACAAAAGAAAATTATGAAGATAAATTTATTTTGAGCATTTCAAAAAAGTATTTGACAATCGAAAAGGATTATTTGCTATTAATGCGGACACAAAAAGCGAGAAAATAGAGTAGTGAACTGTATGAGTATGTTTTAAGTCCTTAATCACCCATTAAAAGTCATTCGCTACTTAAATCGTCTTTATTTCACCATTAATACACTTTAAGCCCGGCTACTTCCAAGAACTTTCTCGAGTCTGTACCAGAGTGTTAAATTCAGAGATTACTTCTGAAAGTGAATACCTTCCTCTAAGCTAGTCTATTCTGTTACTGCACTATAGTAACGCGCCCTTCCTCCGAGTTCGTTACGTCCCCTCCACAACCCTGGGCGGGTATAAACCGCACTATTAGATAAGTGTGGAAAGTTACTTAACAGCTAGAAAAACGTCGAATACAATGTCAAAAATGACAAAAAAATTCAATTAAACTTGAGCATTTTCAAAGAGCATTTCACAGGAAAAAAGGTTATCTAATGTATCAATTTTACCTGCTATATACCTTTGAATAAGCAAATATTACACATTAGTAATGAGGGTTTTAAGAAATCATTCAATAGTCAGAGAGAGTCGCTGGAACGAGCCTTTTTGGTATCAGATTTTTTTTCGATATAGAATTGTTTATTTTGATCCTTTTGTGGGCAAACAATAAAGGTACATTCAGTTGTGGGTATATTAAATTCTGTCGGTGAATAGCCCGGGGAAGTAAATATTAAATTTGTATTTCAGTCTTCTTGAATATATCACAGTATCCTTTATGGTGATGGATGCATTGTGCTGGAATAGTTTCTAAAAAGGTTTAAGCATAATTTATAGAACTTCAATCCATAGCACTATTTTGCCATATTAGAATTATACCGGGATAGCTAGAACTTCCGTTTCAAAGTCATTCAATAAGAATGATAAGAAAAGACAGATAGGCACACACAAGTGTACGCTAAGGATAACAAGGCAAGGAGTCCTACCTGCGCGCGCATCAGGAGAACTTTGAAGTGTTCTCTCAGTGGGTAAAATTTGACAGTTCGCCGCTTTGTGTTCTGCGAGTTTATAGTAGATTTATAATCTTTTGATGCAATCATAAATTTCAATTATGTGCAAGTACAAGATGAGACTTTGCAGCGCTTAATTTTTTAACGTTAATAGACATACGTGCGGTACAACTTTGGTGAAACAGGTCCATTGAATTTCAAGAATTTTTTCTAGTTAAACTGTGAATGCTACTTCAACAATACGAATTACAAAAACAATTCTTTTTGAGAAACAAGGGATCCATGTGGGAAAACGTTAGGAACCCATGTTCTTCTATAAATTGTTCGAGAACGAAAAAACAATATCACTATTGCCTGATCCCCGGTATCCCGCCCGTTCTTTTGCTTCATTCACTGCGTTCTATCAAATCCCTAATAACTTTTCAACTGATGGCGTTGGTAACCAAAATGGCAGAAATTTTTAGAACTTGGAAAACCTGCGACAATTTCAAAAATGTAATTCCTTCTGCTGAAGAAAATATTACAGATTTTATTCCTTAATGTTTACAAACAGTCTTCTACTTTATTCGGTAAAATTTCCTGTGGGTTCACAGTAAACAGTCGGTCTAGGGTTTATGTCACAACAGAAAAATGTTTTACACTGCATAACTAACTGTAACACTCATACAAAGTTATTTATTTTTTAGTAATGTGTAACAATTTAAAACTATTGTTCATAAAATTGTAAGGTTATCTTTTGGAAAACACAATACACATATACTTCATACACTTACTCTGTACACATACCTCGTACACCTACCTCGCACTCATACCCCTCGCTCAGAGACTGCAATATTTATATTAAGACTGCTATTTTTGCAATGTTCGGTGATTTTCCTTTGTTTGCTGTATGATAGACAATTTTTATCTTAGCTAATTGCATATCAATAGCATATTACATATAATTTCTTGATTGGCAGCATGGAATATCTTGGTCACATCCAGAAATGTAGCCGTTACACGTAATATTTTGCAAAAATTTTAAAATCTTATCCACTACTTTTTGCTTTGCCAACAAACGAAGCAGCGAGTCATAGCTGCGCGCGCTGTTAGTTGGACTGTGAGATTTTATTGGTTTAGAGTATTAGAGAGAGTTTATTAGTATTAAAGATTTTATTAATTTTTAAAGGAACAAACGTAGGTTCTTAGTGTTGATTCCGTCGAACTCAAGGTGTGTCGTTGCTTAAGTTATTTAAATTTAAACATATTTAATTTTCAAAAACCATACTTATATCATTTTTATGGTGCTTAAGTTACTTCCAAGGTTACTTTTTGGAATAGCTCCTTGTGTTTTCGTTTTATTATTCGTGAAACAAACATGGGAATTGGCTCGGTTCAATTCGGTCTAACCTCCAAATTGCACATCTTAATTACCGTAACAATTTACTTACTCATCGCGGTCTCGTCATCGTCATTAAAGCATATTTCACCTTCACGCCCGACATGCTTCGCATTGTCTATCACGCTCTGGTGAAATTCAGGAATCTAACCGCTGTTATGCGACTCTCTGTGGGAAAATGTAGAAACGGGGACTTTTCCATTTCCCAACAAATCGCAAAAGCTGTAACCGTATACTCGAGAGCTGGTGAATTCGAGAAAATTCCCATATAATATGGTACTACGGTAAGCATGAAAAGCATTAAATATTATAACAACGCCGTTTTGCCTTGGGACAAGTCTAGAGGCTAAAGATGCAATTGCAAAAATTATCGAATTTATAACGGAAACCTATAACTGAACCTTACTAAAGCTTTTGACACAGATACCATTCTATGCTTTTAAAGAGACGAAACTAACAGCATATGAGGAATAGTTTTAGATAGTATTGGTAATTATTCAAAAATCGACAAGCAATGCAAGCAATAAGCAAGGATATTTTTTGATTTTTTTTTTGTATATATGTGAAATCAATCAAGCCAGTACAATACAAGACAAGTACGGGTAATTTGCATATTTAGAAATCCTTGGATTCCAAATGGCACAATTTATTCCGAAATATTCTCCAGGATGAGAATTTTTGTAAATTAAAAGGATTCAGTATTTCTAAATTATAATAATTGATATTAAAATATATTTAAGCTATTACACCGTTAGTATTGGGCTACAGGCGCCATAATTCCACCATTCTTTTTGTTTTTTTATAAGCTACATTTTTGATGAGAATGATTTTTTTTCATAAAATTCATACTTTTTGAGTAATTCGCGAAAAACCATCTGAAAAGTGGTTTATTTGGTTGAAAATTTGACATTCACTCGCGAATAAGTCAAAAAGTATCGACTTTCAGAGAAAACTTTACAGAACAAAAGTTGCTTAGAATGAGGGAATTTATCCATTTCCGGACATTTTTTCAATGTAACATTTTTCACCACAGAGAAGAGGTGTCCTCCACCCCAAAGGGAAATAGCAACCCCCGGCACAGTCAACTTTAAAGTAGAGGGTAAGTAGAGCCTAAATCCAAATTTTTATGAAAATCGGTGCTGCTTGGCAAAATTATACGGAAAAATGATCATTGAGTGGACTACAGTGCCCTACAATACCATGAAAACACCAATTGATCTTTTTGAAGACTGGTTCAATAACTGGTTATTACCAAACATTCCTCAATAGTGTTATCGTAATGGATAATGCCTCTTACCACAGCCACCAATTAACTTGTGTGCCTAATACAACCAACATAAAAGCAGAAATTCAAGAATATCTGTTCTACAATAATGTGCATTTTGAAGATTATTATAAAAACAAGAACATTTAGTCACTTTAAAATCTTGCAATATTCAAAAGCAATACGTATGCGATAGGGTTGCTCAAACATCGGTCATACAGTCTTTGCGTGATGCTCCATGTTGTTGTATATTTAATCCCTTTGAAAATATTTGGCATCAAGTCAATTCAAATTTTAATGCACAAAACGCTTTACCAAATCTTGATGGAAGTGTCATATCTTAATAAGACCCGTTGTGGACACTATTTTCATAGATTCTTGGAAAAATTCTTTAGAACATCCAAAAAAAACTTGAAAATGTATTGGAAATATCAATGTAATGATTCACTCACAACAAATGTAAGCCAAAATAATGGATAGCAAAAGTGAATTAAATGTTTAATATCTTTATATAACTTTGTTCATGGAAAGTAATTCTAAAGAAAATACATTTTATTCGTACAAATTTTTTAGTCCAACCCTGTCCCCTACTCATCCTTCGCTTCAGCTTGCTCATCTTTCCAAGACTTTTAATGGGGGTGTTAAGAGGATGACAATAAAATTTAATTGTATTTACTTGGTAAGTTATAAGTCGCTACGGTATATTTGTGAATTTACTATACTCGGTACATTGCAAAGTTGGCGACATTTTTAACATGTTCAGTGTATTTTGGGTAAATATCTGGTGCGTCATGTTCAAGGAAAACTTCCGAAATTTCCAAATTATTTCGTCGCTGGAGTTCTTGATGTCATTTTTTTAAAATTTCGTGCAACTCGTATTACAAAAATTTTTTGATCATACTCCATTTTTTCAATTTTAACATTATTACAGATTTAATGTTTTCTACACTGGAGCATGTAGTTTCATTGGGCGCGAAATAAAACCACAAATGTATTTGTGTATAACACATTGAAGAATTTAAAAACACCCTCAACCCCTCAATGAACTTAGTGGCGCAGAAGTGTCAAGGAAACACCTGAAAACGCCTGCCTGAACCACCACCCCTAGATGAAATAATTCATCATTACGGTCTACACGTAAACTAGAATTGAAAGTTTCAGCGATTTCTCCTGAAAATGCAACTGATGTTGCGAAACCGGTCGTGACTGTCTCGATAAAACCCTTTGTGCGAGTAGGGTCGTCTCCTTTCGACCCTCCTTACCAGTAACATCGCCTCACATATGGCGCATTCTATTTACCTTCACGGATTCCAAGTGATATCTCCAAATCATCTCCGAGGTATTATAACAATATGTACTATTTTTATTTATACTTTTAACACCCTGTATATCGAGTTTACAGGAACTTTTTTGTATTCATGAGCTCCATTGTTCCTCAATTTTATGAGCGTATGTACGTTGACAATCATCGTTATAATTAATACAAATCTAAATTGTTTAAACGAATCATCACACAGGAAATAAATTAATAATACTGACGGTAACGGTATTTATTGCGCAACAGTAATGGAAACATGTGGTAAAAAAAGTGATAATCAGTAATTTCCATGTGGGTAAATCAACGTATTAAAAGTTTTCTACATTTTTCGATAAGCAAATTTTGAAACTGTGCCTAAGAATTTTTGGATAATTGTTTAGTTGCAATTGCGATATTAAATTTTGCATTAAATATTACACATCCCGACCTTCAATTTCGCCTGCCCACGTACCTCCTTGGCGTTTAATCGATATTTTAAATTATTTGAATGAATCACGCCGCGTTATTGAGGACGAATCGACTATTGTTTTACGATAACGCCGTTATCAGTGCCACCGGGTTTCTTTGAGACAGCCGACATTTATCAAAATGCTCTCAGTTTGGAGGTTCAACTTTTCTGGCTTCGCTTGTTGCTCGTTGCGATCGAAAAAAAAGTAAAACCCTTCGCACCTGTTGGAAATCAATAAAACCTAATTTGGTACCGAAATTAATCACCCCACCTGGGGAAAAAGCGTCGGAAAATTGGAATACTGCGAAGCGATACTTACCCTTACGGCGAAAATATATAGGTCAGCATTTCACAGGCAAATAGACACACCCTCCTTATTGACTGGCAAAATGTGTTATTACAAATCACCAGGACACGACGATCCGGAGCGCGGGCAGGAAGAAAATCTACCAGAAGACTTATGATGTATGTCAATGTGGCATGGAAGTCGCATCTCTTCCTCTTTCTCTCTCTCACTCTATCTCTTAACGTTCACAACCTATCGCGTGTGTTTTTAAGGAAGTACAATCGCTTTGACGATAGATATTATTGTCGTCCCCAGTTTAATCCAATTATCAGTGAACGAGGCATGTATACATTCAACTTTCGGCGCTCGTCGCGGCGACTGTTTGACCCGGCGCCCCTCGGACGAGGCGTCGCGACGCGCTTCCCCGCTGGATCCGAGGGACTCGCGATATGACTCCTCCTCTTCCCTCAGGACTCACTATCTGTCGTCTCCTCTAAGGATTCGTGCCGCAGGTCGCCATCGAAGAGCGCGGAGCCGACTGAGGATTCATTCATTGACTGGAGAGGGGACGCTTGCGCGCTCCTTTGGCTGTTCTCCTGTCGTTCCGGTGTCCCCCTCGCAGGAGGATGGTTCGGGGTGGGATCGATCCCTTAGACCTCTCGAGGGTGGAAAGGTGGAGGTGGTTGCCTAGCCCGCATAGGGGATTCCCACGCGAGGCGGGTTCGGTAGAAGCACAGGCTTAAGGGGATATACAGAGGTGACGTGGCATCCATAAATACAATGTTCCTTGTCGACATTTATATAGAGAAACGCGGTAATGTAAACATAGTAAGGAAAGAAGTAAGGTGGAAGTGGAGTGACATTGCGTTACATTAGGAATATGATTAATGTAGTAGCGTTGTCAGATCGATAATTTACCAGTTATAATTATCATTGTATTTAAATACATAAATAAATACATTTTGAGTTGTATGCTTTAACGTAGTTAAATAAATAAGCTTTATTTGCATTGACTTCGATGTAAAATAACATATTAAATACTTTTCTCACTGTATATTACGCCTGAAAATGGGACTTTTTAGTAAAAGAGGCCAGTACAGTGTATTGGAAAATGTGAAAAACTTCGCCAACTTTGCCCATTTTTGAAGTGAATTGCTTCAGTGTTCTCTTGAGCATTTTACGCGCTTAACGCCAGATGATATTTGGTGATTCAGCTACACGGTAACATCAAATTTTCGCCCAAATAATATGGTGTAATAAGTGAAAAAGCGATTAGAAACAATGAAGTTGTCGCGCCTTCGCCATTTTCAAACTAAAATATTTGGTAGTGGCTAAATGAACGACGCGAGGATTGCCCCTTTCAGGTGAAGAATTGTAAGGAATGTAGTAAATGTTTGGCACAAAATATTTATTTCGAAAATGAGACGGAGGTTTAAAAAAGGTCCTAAGTCGGAGAAGATGGGATAAAGTCTGTCGTGGATAGGTATAAATATCGAATTATTCGAGAGGGCAAGGAAAAATCCCTACTGTACAAATATTACATTGAACTTGTGGTGAGGTGAATTTTTACACCAAATTCGCATAATTTGGAAGGCGGTTATTCTGAAAATTGATGAATTTTTCATGAAACATATATTGTAAAACGCGTGTGGGTTACAACAAAAGTAATACTACTTAAGTAAAATAAATAATTTATTAGAAACCTGCGATACAATTTAACCATAATATACGCAAAAAATTCCATGTGCTATTCTTAATGTACTCTTAATGCATCGCCATTTAACTAAAGTTATTTTCTCCATGGAGTTTCAACAATTTCGATAATTGCGGGTGGATATTTGAAATGTTCTAATAAATTAATCAAGCTTGGTTTTACATTTAACGTATTATATACGGAAAATATTGGCAATTATTTAAGTGCATCAACATTATCTGGCAATCTCTGCATTATTACTTCTATCAATTTTATTAGAAATAGATTTACATTTCTCAAGTTTACATGTACCTTAAAACCAGCAATCCAGTATTATGAATATCACTCCAAACAACAACGACATATCAACTTATTGATTTAACAATGATTATTTCATAATTATAATTAGTGTCGCGTTTAGTATATTATGTAAAATTGTTTGTTGATAAGTAATAAAGATGTGCCACCTTATAGGACGAAATGTTATACCGTCCCGTTTTGCCGTACTCCTCACCATCAAATTTGTGATCAGGTAGCTGACGCCCCTACAGATTGCACCGATGGAAGCTTGAAATTGATAGAGGCGAGTAGAAATTCATACCATAGGCCTAAGAACCTATCCTACGAATTTCATTACGAAATTGCAAAGTTCACATTTTTAGTACCAAAAAATGGAAGATTAACCCTTGCGATTTTCTCAAAAACGTTTCTATTTTCGACATTCCTGTGCCAAACAAAATGGGACGCCTCCTTGATGCCAGGAATGACAGTTTTTCTTCCCTACGACCTTTACTTTTAGTGATATAGGGGAGAGGAGAATGGAAGTATTAATTCTGGGAAAACTCGCGATTTCTTGCTTTTATATTCGTTTTCAAATCAGCTTAAAGGAATTTTATTTTCTATCTAACATGCATGTATGCTCTGCATTTCGGTTTGAAACCGAAACCCGACACCACGCCATTTTATGGTTACATAGCAGGTGACAAGTGGTTATTTTGTATGATTATTGGATTAGAGATTTATTTCTGATGAATGCTAATGATGGTGGATTGCTGCGTATGTGACTACAAAAGCCAATATTAGAGAAGGGAAGCTGGGATTATGTTTCATAAGAAAAATGTTTATAGCAATTAATTTTCCTTGTATTTGTGTTATGAGCTGAATTGTTAGAGCAGAATATTGTAGCTTAGTAGAACTTTTTTTCTAATATTTTCATCGACAATTGTCTGATTATAGGGACCAATTATATGAATTTAGAAAATGATTTGAATCCACTAGTAAGTGAGCTTTGATTTGGGTCATTTTATCCTTTTATTTATTTAGACATAAAAAATATACAGAACAAGTTCCTCTTAAACATGGTTGTCTTCAAAAAACGATGTAACATGATAAAATAATAATGAACACTTCACAGCACATTAAAGTCAAATTAGGCCAATCTACGTCAAAATCTCATGATGTACCACTACCACTGGGACAAACTCGTTTCATATCTATGACTATCATGTGCACATGCACATTGTGATTTTATTTTGTTGAGGTTGTTATCGTAAACTCATTCTTAGGTTCTAGTTTAGTGATTTAGTGCTTACAGTTATTCAATTTAATAAAAACGAGAAGTTTGTTACAAATTTATCGTAGCATTAAAACAAATAACCAATAACTGATGAATGAACAACTGAGTTAGCTAAAATCACCAAACACCCTGTTATACCAAAATAAAAAGTAAAACATCAAAAATAGTATATTAACGGTTGATAAAAGTGTAGGTACAATCTACTAATCAGTGCTGATCTAAATGTGCATATACCCTTCGTAACTTTTCTTTCTTTCCTTTATTTTTATGTTTGTTGAATTGCTTCCACGGCTTCTCCACTATAGTCTGCTCAGGCTGTGAATTACCACTGAAACAAAATGCCCATTTCAAATAAATGACCCCCTGAATTTTACAAAATTTAATATTAAAAGCAATTGTAACTTATTACCATATAGATCCACCACACTATGTATAAATTGTAAAAGTTAACACAACATCCTACTAACAAAGTATTAAAACAAAAAATTAAATGAATAAAATTTCATTGTTTCTAGTAAATTAATTCTAGAGCTATCAAAACCAATGCACTCCACAATTCCTACCACACAATTATGCACAAAATATTTCGATTCTAATAAACTCTTATTGAACATACTTTTTGATGAGCCCTACTCCCATAGCCTTGCTATCAGCTCCTCTCACGTGTACGCCCTTTGATGGCGCTTTAAAAAAATTTTTATCCAAATCTTCCATCGTCAAATGGTAGGGCTGAAAAAATTTTTTTAAAAAAAGTTGTCTAAAAACTGACAAAGTAACTTACTTTCACAGCTCTTGCAGCGCTTGGGGGCACATTCCGATTAGTCGAAGGCGTCTTCGTCCTTTCTGGCCAGGTGTGGAACGCTGACTGGTCCATATCTGGAGGAGCATGACAGTATAACAACTTCCCGTTTATGTAATCCTTCAGGATGTACCTGGCGGCCCTCGCGTTGTCCGGTTGGCCGTTCGCAGTCATGAATCCTCTGTTATCTGAAACAATGATCATGCTTTTCCCTTATAGTTTTAGGGTTTGTTAACTTACATGCGTATGCGTTCAGAAGCTCCTCCGCTGTGGGGCTTCTGTCCGGGTCCTCACCATCCATTGGTGCTGGGATCATGATCCCATACTTATCCTCCAGGACGTGACGTGGTATCAAACTGGTGACGAGGTTTGTTGGCGGCACGTGATCCCTCATCTGATCGATCGGCAGAATGCCGCTCAGGATCATTTCAGCTTTAGTAAAGACGAAGCTTGGCATTACTAAGCCTGGGCAGTCGCATAGGAGGAGGTCTTTATCCAGGTACAAAGTCTGGAAGTGTTTGGTCTTGCCAGGAGTCGCTGATACCGATACCTTTTTGTATGTCAATAGGGCATTGATGGTTGAACTTTTTCCAACATTGGGATACCCGACGAGCCCTACTGTTGTTACACCCTCCAACACCTAAAACCAATATAGGATCATGCCAGTTATTATTTTAGCTTAAGATGCATTTAGAATGTGTTTCAATAATGTAACTATTGTTACTTCCATGTTAAGAATACATGAAACAAAACACTGTAGTTACATCTGTGAAACACATTCTAAACGCATTGTAAGCTAAAATCGATTTTAATGTTAAAATGCGTTTATGAATAAGAGGGTAACGGTCTTAGTGGTGTCATCAACAACTCTTTGAATAACCTAATTTGAATGGTTTCATTCTAATTTACCATACTGAGTCCAGTTACCATAGAAATAATCCTAAATCAGAAGACCAAATTTAACTTACTTTTGGACCCTGGTGGATGGTTCTGAACAACTCAATCAGCTCCTTACGGCTTAACAGCTTACTGGAATTTTGCACAACAGCCTTACAGTTACCTTCCAAGCTAGTTTTACCTACAAGCTCCTCAATCCTGGTTATGATTTTGTTCAGGACCTCAGCGTTTTGCTCGACAGCATTTTCCAGTTCCGTTACGTGTTTCTTAATAGACTCCAAACTGTTATCCCCTTTATCATCACTGTCTTCTTCTTCGTTATTGTGTTCTTGCTCTGTTGTGAAATTCTGTATTTCTTCTTCATCCTTTGGGCGCTCTTCCTCTTCTTCTGCAGCTAAGCGTGCCGAGAAAAACACGACACATACTCCTATAGAGGAAAAATATGCTGCCCACCCCTCACGCTGCTGATCATTCAAGAAATCAGCCTTGTTTACCAGTATTAAGTTCATCTTATCATCAGACACTTCCTTGACATACTTCTCCAGGTCTTCACACCTGAAGAGCAGAGGGTTCCTAGCATCGGCGATCTGTACGATCACGTCGCTCCGCTCGACCACGCGCCACAGCTGCCTCCAGAACTCCAGGTTCTTTTCATAGGGTGTCAAGAGTATGCCTTCGTTCTCCTGCAACTGTGCCAGCGACCTCCTCCACTCTAAGAAACACTCTCTTTCGTTCCCGTCGAGTTCCTCTGGCGTGGTGTCGGGGCCCCACTCGGGTCTCCTCGGAATCTTTAGCACTTCCCTGAACTTCTCATGGGCAGTTTTGACGTCCGCCACTTCTTTGGGCGTTAATAGGCCGACGTTCGATCTGGGGTTCACGAATCTGATGTTGAGCTTCTCCGCTTGGAATTCCGTACCAGCCAGCTCTGCCGTCGATAGGAACTCTTGGAAGGAGGACTCCTCGGTGACAGAGCGTAGGTTCAGTCGGCCCCAGTCGTAACCGTCCTGGATCTCCGTAGTATGCAACTGCGAAATTTAAATATGTTAATTGGAAATGGTCCATGTTTTGATAAGTAGTTATGGATTATTACCATGGAATCATTTGAGACGAACTTCTTGCCACGGTTCTTCGCAAATCGATCTTTTATTAATGTCCTTCCCAATGAATCCTCTGACTTCTTTTTCTTTTTATTACCCATGTCTTTTATTCAAGTTCAATAAACCCAATTTGATATCTTATCAATATGTATAACCTGCAAATTTTGTCACAAAACATTCAAACTGCAGGTTTTTGAGAGAGAATTAGGTTATGCTTCCCCTTCTTTTAGGTTATATTTACTGGTGACCATAACATTTTCAGATATTACCAGAAATGCAATTACCATTGTGTTTTGAACAGTGATTCGATGTGTGTATTTTACATCAAGGAACTGTTTTAACATGCATTTAATTTTTGTTACTTTTCTCGCGACTGTCGTGGCATCAAATGCCGATCAGATATGGGGCCCTGGATTAACCCCAGACAAAATAGTAATGCCTGCCAGATACTTCTTCATATCACTCGAAGACGCCTTAAACAACACGTAACCATACACGACCCTCACACAACTTCATTACTAATGTAATTGGTTTTCAGACAATCAAAGGCCCCTCAGGTTGCTATCGAAGGTGTCAATACATTCGGCAGACCATGCCGTGTGTGGACGGAGCTGCTGGACCGCAAGGACCGTTTCTTCATTGTCAGATACAAAGTACATGAGGTGTGTGCCAATTTAAAAATCAGCGTAAGACTTGATGGAGTGCATCTACCTGGTTCTCCTTTCGTGACGAGCAAACCAGTACTCCCAGACGACTGTAATTGCCCCGAACGTGATATGAAAACTTTTCTGACGTCCTGGGATTGTGGCGAGACTCCTGCTCTCGTGAAAGAGCAGGTAGGGTTATATGGAAAGATCGACTGGAAGGAATTGAGACAAGAGGTAAGAATGATAATAAAAAGAAAGATTATAAGTTGCGTTTCATACTATGAACGTTAGTGTATTCCTGTGTTCTTTTAGCTTATCGACTCATTCAACAAACCCCTTTCGATAAGTCTTTGCCATTACGTAATTAAGAGAAATAAGATATACAGGAAGTGTTACGGGAAGTATGTGGATTTTAAAATGTTTGTCGATAAGGCGCTACTGGCTCTTTCGAGGAAGGTAGTCCTGCCAGATGTTGAATTTTTTATGAACTTGGGCGATTGGCCCCTATCGTCGAATAAGATGCCCAAAAAGTATCCGATATTGTCGTGGTGTGGAAGTGGCTCTCATTACGACATTATCTTGCCGACTTATGAAATAACTGAGTCCGTTTTGGAAAATATGGGAAGGTAAATGTCCAGATTTGTAAGTAGTATGTTGAAACAATATCCAGTATTTCCAATACATCTAATATTTCAGTAAATTTTACTTGTTGACATACGTTATTGCAACTGTGGTTTAATCATTTTTAGGGTATCAGTGAACACGTTGTCTGTACAAGGCAATGTCGGAGCGCCATGGGAGGAACGAATTCCGAAACTATTCTGGCGGGGCCGAGATGCCAACAGGCACCGTTTAGATTTAATCAAATTGTCCAGAGAAAATCCCGATTACATAAATGCTTCTTTGACCAATTTCTTTTTTTACAAAGAAGAAGAGCATATCTATGGACCAAAGAGCGAGCATATATCTCTTTACAAGTTCTTCGATGTGAGTACTCTGAAACCTAAAACTGTTTGCTCAACATCATAATCATTTTTGGTTGCAGTACAAGTATCAACTAGCCATCGATGGTACGGTAGCGCCATATCGTACGCCCTTCCTCTTGGCCGGCGGTTCTCTTATGTTCAAACCAGACTCTCAGTATTTTGAATACTTCTACAAAGATCTCCAACCAAACGTCCATTACATACCCGTTCGTAAGGATCTCGGAGATCTCATCGACAAAATCAAGTGGGCGATGCAGAACGATGAAGAGGCGAAGAGGATCGCAATGAACGGACAGAAGTTCACCAATGAACGTATTTCACCTAAGGATATTTATTGCTATCACGCTCACGTTTTCCATAAGTTCAGTGAAATAGTAACTAGCACGGTTGAGGTGTTAGAAGAAATGGAAGAGGTCGAACATGAGAAGTTACAAAAGTGCCCGTGTAGTAATGATCTCAAAGATGAACTGTGAATGTGTTTCGAGGGTAAGAGTCTCAATTTTTGGTACTAAATTTATTTTGGTACGTTGGTTCTTGGCAGTAACAAATATGAATTCAGCATTAAAAACATGATGGGATATTTGTCCATCATATTGTACTTGTAAATTTTCTTATACTCCAGGAATTTTTAATAGATTATGAAGCCTCCAATTTAGTTTCTATTTTTGGATGTGATATAAAAATTTCTGGAACAGAATTTCTAATTATGACACAACCACAAGGCCTTGTCTAAAGAAGTGATCAACAAAGACCAAGAAGTCTTGGTTCCTAAAAACTCTGACAAGTTGAGCTTTTTGGTCCTCAAGAAGTGATAAATCATGGGAGCTATATCAAGACGTATTTAAGTACCATGTAAGTTGGTAAATTCCACCTAAATGTTCCTGGTCTCATACTATTGAGTACTTTATCCACATGAATTATTTTTGAAGCAATGGATCTATCGTACTTGGATCGGTGCGTATCGTATTTACTGACATAGGGTGGAAACAGGGGAAATATATGGCCAACGGATGAAAAAAATACTTGGCGTTAACGGCACCAGATGGAATGACAGTGCCGCTGTCTTCACATGCACGAGGAATTAACGACTTTCAGCACAGTCATGCTGTGTGACAACGAGAGTGAAAATAATAAAGACATCACAAGAAGGAAAAGTGCCGAAAGACCAAAAAGTACAAATTGAGGCTAAATCTGCCAAAGGGCGTTTCATGACATCAACTAGGCGCGTAAAGTCCATAAGTGTAAAAAATGATCTTTATTGATGCTGGTATATACAAAGAAAAACATATAAGAATCAGGATCGAAATCATCTAATCAAGACATAATGAAAGTAATGAATTATTTAATGTAGTACTACTAGTACTTACCTACTTATGAGAGTTGATAGGTGAGAAAAGGGTGAACAAATCAAGAAAAACTTGAAAGAAAGAAAAATCGATAAAAGTACCAAATATTACTAAACGTATACTAGATCTGGGAGTCAGATCTAATGCATCAAATTTAGATATCTTTTTTGCATTACAAGAGCCTTGTCCATTAATAGATTATCTAACTGATTAATGAAAATTTAAAATTGTAGGTGCAATACATCTACTTTACGAATCGATTATTTAAATTTTCCTCTTCTTCTACTGTTGGCACGGTGCTTTGCCTAAGCTCGTTTGGCTCTCTTGTACTTATTTTCCTATGGTCTACCTCGTAGACCCCATTATTGGATTTTTGTGCCATAAAACACAATTGGATGTGTGTCGCAGAACACACAATCTCTGGCTCAGATTAGGGTCACGTACATAGGTTAACTTATTGGTATGTAATGTAGCACATTCGAAATTTTGAAAGCCATGGTGATACATTCCAAAAATTTACCGACCAAATCTTTTCGTCCTTTAAGACCATAGTGATCATAACGCCGTTTCTCCTCATTTTGTCAAAAAGATGCAATTCTATGATGCAAAAGTGGCCGATCTCCTCCGTACCTCTCAGAGGGACAGCTTGTTCCTGAGAGAGATGGCGGAGAAGCTGCGGGAATTGCTGAAAGTACTCGGTCCAAGAAACTACTACCGGATGAACCAGACCGTGCCCGCCGTTGTTAATGTTTGGTATTATCTTATGACAACATTGGGGAACCTTCAAACATTGGGGGAGGAATACTCAGGAACTATTCGAGTGAACAGAGAGAACAAGATCCCTACCAAAATGGTTAATAAGCATACATATGGTCAAGACCTTTGTACTTTTAATAGTGATTTTTGTAATTATATTTTCTAGGTACAAGTACTATGGCTAATTTTACACATTGGAGGGGAATCAGTCCTAGATAGACTCTTGAGTTCATCGAAAGCCAAAATAAGCAAATCCGTCAGTTTAACGAAAGACGCCAAAAATCTGCTACTGCAATGTATCGAGTTCTTCCAAGAAGAAAAACCTCTTCTCAAAAGAATACACAATTCTCTCTTTTACATTGACGGAAGGTACTATTACGTTTCCAACCGACTTACGGGGATACGTTATGTAAATATATACTTAAGACTAAATCTCAATCAGTTCAAATAATTTTATTTTCAGGTGTTACTACGGCAGTGGCTTCAAGACGACTCATTTGCAGGGAGTTTTAAGATACTAGGCCACTTATCCCTGTTCTATGTGTTATTTCATTTTGTGAGTAGGATTTTCTCTAAAACAAACCAAAACAGTAATAGTGAGCATATTTCAATAACTGTTTCAAAGAAGGAGTGTGTGTTATGTGGGGAAAATATAAAATCAGCTTCCAGTACCCCATGCGGTCACATTTTCTGTTGGAGTTGTATATATGATAGTTTGAAATATCAGAAAGTGTGCCCCATTTGTAGGGAAAATATCGATCCTAGTAGGATAATATTTTTACAGAATTATGTATGAAGTTGCATTTAAATAGATATATATTTTTAATAATCTGTAAAAAACCTTTATTTCAATAATGACTAGTATAGTACTACATAGAACAAGAAAAAACTCACAATTGCTCCATTTTCTTTGCGACATCTTGCAATTTAGTACTAACTCTGTACACAGAATCTGCTTCGAAATATGTGACGACACTTCCGAGGAGTGCATGCCCAATGAATATTGCCACTAAGATGTTCTTTATCGGTTTACTCTTCTCCCGTACCATCTTTAGTACTTTTAAAGGTTGCTTTATTGGAGGCACATCATACGTAAGATATTTATGAACTACCTGAGGAAAAGATAAGTATCATTTGGTTAAAAAACTTTAAACTTTACTTACGCTTAATGACACCACTGGAGCTAAGAACAAAGGGAGCAAACAGCCTGTAATACCTTGGATAACAGATGACCTCAATTCAAGACACACAGGGCACACGTCTTGTTTCAATAACGTAACGTCTCTCAACACAACCTGTAAAAATGAATACAAAATGATTTTCATAACATTTTCAACGATTCATAACTGAAGATGGCTAACCTCGTGATGGAATAATGCTGACAATGCAGCAGGTGCTACGCAAGTCGGAAAATACGTACTAAGTATACCATAATTCATCAATTTAAATTTTCTTCGGTAAAAGTTTGTCAGGTATAATCCTGTGAGTACTGTGGCATTTGCCAGGATCAAGGCACCATATTTGAACGCAAATCTGTAACAAGAGGTAGAGTATTTCTTCAGGGAACGTCCATGTAACAACCAAGAATGTTTATATTAGCGTAAAGAGTAGTCCTCAAATAATTTTGAAAACGTACACGTCCTTGGGGTCCTTCCAGTTATTTAACAGTTTAGTATGATATTCGAACGCCTCACTTTCGGATAGAATTACGGCGTCAGAAGGAACAGCATCCCTCCTACTTTTCTCTAAAGCCATGTTTAACCTCCACAGTGAATGAAAAATTAATTTCGTAATGAAGTGTCCCTAATATAACCTACAAATGCAAGCTTTTTGGCGTTCTGTGGTTTATGGAAGATTGGTGGAAAATTTTGTTTTCGGGCATTTATCAGTGTGCGATTTCTAAGTAAGCTTCGTTAACTAATTTCGATAATATTGAGTAAAGTTGTCCATTTATCAATTCCCGGTTGAAGTGAGTCGTATATTCCAGTTATTGGACAGCTCTCCCAGAAGTTAACCTCAACGAATATACGCGAAAATTTCCATGTTCCGCGGTGATCGGTGAGGGAAGTCGAGAAAGTTACTGGAATTGTTTAACGTATTTGGGGAGATAATTACTAATGTTAATGGAAAAGAACGGAAAAAGGAACATTCCAGGTACCACGTTGAGTACCCAAAATGGGCATTTATTGATTTCTTCCGGCGTGCAGTCCCTCGACACACTGCTAGGTAAGCTATTGCACACTTCCTCGTTTCTCTTTGTTCGCTAATCACTTTTATACCCTAAATTTCGTTTCATTCTCCAGGAGAGGGAATACCCGTGGGAACAGTCATTCTGGTCGGTGAGTTTCGTGATATTTCACTTGATTCTAATTTTTATACTAAAGTGTAATTGCATCTGAAGCACTACAAGTACTTCCTGTAACAATTATATCATAGTTTTCCAGCAAAGTTACATTTTGCATTGGTAATTGCTTCTTAGTTTGGAGCATAGTTGTAAGGTATTCGTAAATAATTTGTCATTATTCAACTAGGCAAAAAATAAATCACCTGAGTTGAATTCCTACCTAAATGCTCACTAATCTGTGATAAGTGTTATGATACTTCTAGAACCTGACTTTGCCTTATTCATATCGCAGTATTTTAAAGAAGGCCTAACATAATTGCATAACCATTAGCATATGTTTCATCATACTAAAGAAGCTTCGAATTTAAGAAAAATGTTTGTACAAATTTTTGTTTGTTTTTTTTGTCATAAACAAGTGGATTTTAATTTAATTATTGTGTATAAATTACTATTTGCTTTGTACTAAAAGTATCATGGTTTACACAACCTTGACTTTGTTTATTGCTATATTTGTTATCTTTTTGGAGTACCCACCCACTTTTTTATTTATTGATTTATTATCGTTCTGAAGGTTTGGTAGGATTATTAATCATAGTTTCCACCTTAAATTATTATTTTCAGAGGAGGATTTCCATGGATCATACTCAAAGGTTCTCCTCAAATATTTTCTTGCCGAAGGAATCGTATCCAAACATTCTACTTTAATTGCTAGTCAAGATGTGAATCCCTTCAATATAGTGAGTAACACTAATCAGTTTCAGTGCTTAGAGTGACACTATGATTACAGATCAAAGAATTACCTGCTGTGATTGAGAGTGATAATGAGCCGGACAAGGTTTCTAAAACCTGTGGTAGTGATAAAATGCAAATAGCTTTCAGATATCAACATTTGCCAGCATCCAATAATCCTTTACAAAGTAACAAACATATCGGCCACTACTATGATCTCTCTAAGAATATGTCGCTCGGCGATATCGAGAATTCTGATATCACCTACTGGTCTGGCCAAAGAATCGAAAATGGTAAGATGTATCGAACTAAAATAAACACGAAATGTAAAGCAGCAGTTTTGTTTTCAGGTACAAAAACTTTTTCTAATCCTGCCTACAACGATCTGCTAAAATCGATAAAGCATAAAATTCAAGAGGGTAAACTGTTCCTGAAGGATGTTCCGGACAAGAGGAACGTCCTGCGCATAGGGATACATTCCTTAGGATCTCCGATGTGGTTGCCGCACCGAAAGACCCTACATTCTACTGAATCTACTCGAGACCTGGACATGTTTATATTCTGCCTGAGGGCACTGGTCAGATCTGCATACGCGGTGGCGGTCATCACCATTCCTACTCACCTCTATCGTGAAGTAAGGACAAATAATTTCATATTGTAATTAATTTATTAATTGCATGTGCACATTTGTGCACACAAACATCGATAATTCGGCCCACATTTTTCTCATTGAATGACGAAATTGGACAATTGAAATATATGTCAAGAGGTTACTTTAAATATCTAATTCTGAGATACCAATTGTGCTTTGCGGATATAATCTGTTAACGTTTAACATCAAATTAGAGTAGTGGGTATGTGCAGTAGGGTTTTCACTTGCACTCTGACATAACATTCGAGAATTACAGCCGCTACACACTTTTCCACTTCACGCCCCACGTAGCATCATTTTTGCATACATCCGACTCATTTATGACATTAATTTTTTATATTAAATGTTTATATTCCATACAATCACTCTTTACATTTCTTCAATTGAAACTTACAGCCACACGTCGGTCTTAGCCTAGCTATTAACACAATTTGAAGATGTCTTTGTTCCTTCTCATATTTACACCTATTTCTTCATATTTTTTCAGTGAAAATTTAATATTATTGTGCGATTCAATCACCAAGCATTATTTCTGGTGTTGAGCTTGCAAAAAGGTAATAGGAGAACGCTGGAAAAATTCCTTTGAATATGGCCAATTTTGGCGAAATTTCTCACATTTTATTTTTCCCTCAAAAACCACTAGTTTCTTCAAGAACTAATTATTTTTTCCAGTAGAATGATACCGTCCTCTTGTACTAAAAAAATGTCTCATTTTCGGGTGCATTATTCATTAGAAAAGATGTTGTCCTATGATTCTTATGTAGCTAACAATTGCTAATCACCTGTACAAAAGATTAGAGATACTAGTATATTGAAACAATAATTTAATACAAATAATATTTCTTACTATGGCTTTTATGTCCCACAAGACAACTAGTTGCAGTAGAAATTATTGTACTTTAAACAAGAAGTTGGTTCGTTTTTAATAGGTCGTCTTGGTTTTTAGTATTCACAACTCATTTGATAGTTGTTGGAATATGGTATGTTTTTGTTCGCAAGTCTCATTTTTTTCTGAGTAGTAATATGTTTTTGTTCCTTGTAATACTATTAGATGCAGAGCACTCACATTCTTATATTTCATAATATCATATAAGTCGTATTATAAATATGTCCAATTATTCAAATTTAACAATTTTAATATTTATTACTTTATAGGAACTCCATATAACAGTTGTATCCCTACTCTGCGACATGTGCTATTAATTTTGTTTCATTTCTACTGTACTTATGGACAATCTCCTTTACATATTAAATTTATTTACGTCGTCCATATAGTAACTGAACCTGGTACCTGGTTCCTTGAACCTGGTATTTTTTGGAACTTTGTCGAATTTCTTTTCCTAAACTCACTTGTTTCTTTTGTTTCAAGGCATCTCTTGATAGATGTATCCATTCAAGCGATATAGCTATAAGACTTCAGGCTTTCAGTGGCACCGAGTTGGAGAAGAATCCAAGTTTGTCGGAATACCATGGTTTCTTCTACTTGACCAAGTTAGCCGCCCTCAACTCTCTGGCATCCAAGCATCCGGGCTCGGTCGAGTATGCCTTCAAACTTCGGAGAAAAAAATTTTCAATAGAGGTCCTTCATTTACCTCCAGGTAGAATGGGATTCTGTTAAAGGGGTTGTGCGGTAACGTTTGTAATTTTTTTTAGACATCCGAGAAGATACTGGGAATAAGAAACATCTTCCTACGCTGGGTTGCGGAGGCAGTAATCAGTCTTTGGATTTTTGAAGTATTATGTACCTTGAATAATAACTTTAATGATTTTTAACTTATTTATTGAAGAGTATTATATTTTCGAAAAATGTGACAAATAGAAATGTTTTCGTAATGTAACGAGTGTTTCATTGCACGTCGAAGCACACAAAAATGTATTATTACTAACGGAATCTAATCAAAAACTTTTCTGGGTACAAATTTGTTGGTTTTCTTACCTTTCTAGCCTAAAATCAGATCGTCATTTACTCACTTCGCTCACTATTACTAACTTACTTCACTCACTATTATTCACTTCACTTATAGAGACATTATAGAAGATTGAAGAAAGTTGGCGGGTTATTAGTTATTTCTTTTTCAGACTATTTTCGCATGCTTTACCTCCACTAATGAGTGACTGATTCCCACTGTTTTACAATAAGAGGCCCTATGCCTGGAAGGCGTGAGATGTCAAGTAAAACCTTTAAGTAATGGTGTGACAGCATTTAACACAGTAAAAGTCGTTAGTGACGTCACAAGTTGGTAAGCATCTTAATACCCATTAGTTGATACAATTAAGCTTTATAGGCTATTTCCAGTAGGCAAGGATCTGGAAATATATGGAACTTCAGTTTTGAGTAAACATAACGTGCAAAGATTTTGATTACAAATAAAGGGGAAAGTTGAGCCTCTATGATTTCCATCATACACGTTGAAAATTGGGATATGCCTAATTTACAGTAAGCCATTAACATTTAGAGATTAGTCTTCGGTAATTTTTGGAATATGAAAAATTCAGATAAGTAGTAGTCACATTGGAAACTACGGGCTAAGATACCCTGAGATTCTAAGGAAACCTGGAAGTGGTGATAATAGTTTCTTGTTTTTATTGCTTGGCGACCGTTCAACGGGTCTTTTTTCTACTTTAGGCCGACTTTTATGCACTTTTCTGCTTCTAGGACACACTTCTAAAAATCTGCTTTCATGCTGTTTATGTGGTTGCCTATCAGGGTTACTATATATATAGGAATTATAAATTAAAGCAAAGAATGAGAACAATTTACTTTATTGTGTCTTGTTATTTTTCTTTAATTTCGGCTAGTGTAAGTTCATGTAAATGATTTATCGACTTATTTCAACTGACTCGCTCGAAAAAAATCAGGTTGGTGGTTGGCGGCCACATTGTCGGCTAACATAACCTAGGCACAGTAACATAACCTCTTAAAATACGTTAACAAATCGTTGTTCCTTTCGTGGCTTTTTAAATACATCAAAAAATGATGAAAACTAAGCGTATCAGAGTAAGTTTTTAGGAATTGAGTACTATTTATTAAAACGGTCTATTAAATATATTAAAACATTTTATACCCGTCTGTATCTGCACTGTAAAAATTTCAATTTTCAGGTGAGGAGATGTCCTCTGTGTGGCAGAAATTTATCACTTTGCTGCATTAACATCAGATCATCTATTCTCTTCTGTAAAGACGTGAAATGCCCATATCCTGTAGGCTATAACTGCACAGTATTCAAGAAGAAAGTACGGCGAAACTCTTTGGTACCAAACAATCCAACATTTGAGCGCAATTCTGGTAGCGCTTCACCTTTTGCTTCGATCCATGAAGAACACTTTAATATAGAATCTGTTGCACATATGTTAATAGATGACATCACTAAAAATTGTGAGTCAATTTCAGATGATATGGATACAGACTATAACCAGCAGGTTTTAAATGGGAATCTGAACCCATTCAATTCATATTTTGAACAAAACGAGTTCGATTTAGGCATAATTAAACAGGAGTGTGACACAACATACGAAGATATTGCTGAACTGAATGAAGTTTACGATGAGCTTAGCAATATTTTAGCAAGTTTGAATTAGGTGATTATTAAATTATTGACTATATTTTTTTCATTAATATATTTGACATGATTTTCATTACACAACATTCAGTAATGATTGCATTTGGAGTTAAATTTGAATTGAAATTTGTGTAATTCATATGGTGTATGCATAAATGTTGATGTTAAATTGACCTGAATTGTTGTAAAAGCACAAAAATATGTGGTTTGTAATGCTCAGTCAACTCCAAACGCAATAGCAACAACTTATTGTTAAAAAAGATACCAATAAAAAATAATACCTAAATTATGTGTATTTTGCATTTAAAACGAAGTTCCCTATGTACAATGTACGTTTATGAGTTGATTACTGGTTCACCTATTATTAGTCAGCAAGTAAATAAGTCTAATCAAGAGCAAATAGTATGTAACGTCTACTAGAGCCCTATCCATGTGGAATTGGGAATGTCAATTATTTTGGTTCATAAGAGTGACGTTTTCATTTCCTGTGAGGGAGAGTGGTGCTGTAATTCAAGTATTAGCTTACTACACAAAATTCTTTCACTTGCTAAGTGATCTTGTAAGAGAGTGAAGTTTTCCACTCAAATATAACCTTCGAAATTTATCTCTTCCATTACTGTGAATTGACGAATTAAAATAAATGAGAAAATTCTGATACTTCTAGCGTCTTTGATGACCTCTCCCTTTCCGCATTCCTTGGGATTATGTAAACACCCTATTATAGATAAGTTTAGCACATATTTCTGCGCAACCTTTACCAATTTAATTACTTAAGATTTTAACTGATTAAAATGAAGGACAATATCACTTCAGATAACTGTTTTTAATTACAAGTGTGTTTGTATGAATGTATTCATAAGCAAACCAATACACTTATAATAAATCTGAAGTACCTGCTTGAAAATTAGACTAGACATCCGATATGTTATAAATATATGTCGTAACAAATCGCAACGTGAGTTCATAAGTTTGTAATTCAAGCAACTGTCAGCTTCACAATAATCAAAATATTTTTTCTACTAGTGTCACTAATAGTCGTGGCCACAGGTAAGTTTTATATTTAAATTCATCGTTTTCGATTAGGTTCCTAAACTGCGTTTTCCAAGCCGAAGACTATGAATATGTCTACATTCTATCCACAAGGTCCCAGCTAGCTCTAGATGGGACCAATGTTAATATCACTGCAGCGATCCCAGATCTCTCCTACGGACAGCAATGGTCATTGAAGGGATTACCCACAGGAACTTTTGCACTCTTGAACAGAATGACCGCGTAAGTTACACATCTAAAATATATTAATCAAGGGGGAACGAAATCAGACCATTTAGAACACTGGATCTGAAATTATAAATAATCCATGGCTAGATAAGCCATTTACTATTAAGTAATTGACCAATTAACTAAGTCAAATAAACTTTTTCTTTGGGTCAAACAATATAACTTGGTTTTAAATAACTCTGGATGCGAATTCCACCTGATGGTATCGAATTTGAAAAAATTTAAAATAATGAGGCTCGGTATTGCACTGCAACACAACCACATGCACCATTTTCGAGCCTTTGGTGAAGGCGCAGCGAATTCGCCACTTCGTTACGTCATAGCTTCGTGAATCCTCGAAAAAATTCACTTAAGTTTGCCACAAAGTAGATCTGTTTTCAACTTTCTTACACGTATTTAAACAACACATTGGATTTGCTGAACATATTGATATTGTATGTGCCTTTTAGTCTTTGCCTCAGTGTGTACATTGGGTCTAGTATCTGTTGTTTGGACAATTGAGCTTTCATTATATTCCATACGTAACGTTCTAGATATTACCTGGACATTCTGGATCTGGACTGCAACCTGTCCCAGCCGGTTTCTTCCTCGGAGCGCCTGGAGGGCGTCTTACCCACTCAGAAGGTATACATCAACTCCGACGGTACCATCGGCGTCCCATGCGATCAATCCATTGTCCTCGAGTTAAACGATGAGAGAAAACTTACTTTAGGGCACAAGGGCGATAACGAGAGCGATAATAAGTTTGTTATACAATTGGTGGTGTCGGATTAAAACACCTTCCTTAAGAGCACTGAATGTTTTATTGATTTTACACTTAAAAAATATGTACATAAAATAAAAATACACAATTACATGAGAATGTACACCAGAAACTTATGTACCTACTGCTACCGTTAGTTAGATCGAAATAGGATTTAAATCGTCAAGTAAAAAAACATGGAATCGATTAGTGGTGAAAGAGAGGTAACGTTATAACCAATATTTAAATAAGAAATAAAGGGTCGTTATTGGCAGTGCGAATACCGTCCAGCATGCACACCTAGTTATCTGCAAGCTCAGCAACAACATTCATTATTGTTCTATGGATGGAACAGCCAGTTTACATTTAATTTTATTGCTGTAGATAACCTCTAGAATAGTATTCAACAGTTTCATATAAATACAGGAATATTCCTACGACTTAGTGTTGTTTCCGTGAAAACAGCAATTGCTAACTAAAATAAATTATATGGACAATTCCTATATTTATTAAGGAATAAAAATATTACATATTTCTTACGGCACATCCCTGTCTTTATATAATAGAATCAGTCGTGTTTTCAATCGATTGCTCTTATACAAGACAACAGTGAATATAAAATATTTATATTTTCTCGTCAACTTTAGTATGTATTTAGATATACTCTTCTCTTTGAATATTTGATCATAATTTTGCAACTCGAATTTGTTAGATATAATTGGTCACTCTTATTCACAGATTTCAATTAGATAGATATCAAAAACGAAGCATTTCAGCGCCCGTACGTCGAAAAATATATTTATAAAAGCTGAAATTCAGTCTGTGCTGCTAAAAATCTTGCATCCACTCTCACTAGAAACACGTCTATACATGTAACATTAATATATACAATAGTAAGGTTTAGAAAGGTGCAGGCGTGGGAATATTTTACGTGTTTTGATTTCAAAGAGGTAATATAGTAGTAGATGGATTAGGCCAGCATATTTCAACGCGATCAATACATTGCTTACGAGTCTGGACGAACAGTTTAAATTGACACACAGCACATGTAAACCTAATGTCTTTTTCGGTCAAAGTTTGAAAAGATGTGTAACGTCCCAGAAAGCGTTAATTATAGTTCTTAACTTGATATCTTAGTCTAGTAAATTTTCAATTCCGTATAAATCAACTTAGCGTAAAAAGCATATTTACAAAATTTATAGTCTAGTAAAGGTGTAAGAAAGAACAGAAAAAGATTCTTTCCTGCACTTTTGCGTAATTCACCTATCTAATGACGACTTCTATTAAAACGGCCTCGATGGAATATCACACATTTAAATTAAAATGTCTTTTGTACCGTAAATTCGCTTCTTCGAACTGTAAGTTGAATAAGACAATAGAGTATTATCGTTTTTTCCATTAAAACGGGACATTTTTCGTACCTAACACATTCATTACAAGTTCTAACATTACGGAATTAGCAGCATTCAACTAGCGCGTCAAGTACAAGTAAGTGTTCGAAATTAGATTGAAAGAAGACACGTTCCGCCTTAGAGCAAAAAATACATGAAAGTGGAAGCTGTGATTAAATAAGATAAGGCATTTTCGATCCCATAGGGTCTCACAGCTGAAATCTATTCCGACTCTTATTTTAATGCTCTAAACCGTGAGTGAGTTTTGCACTTAACAACTCCTTATAGCGAACGAGGGTTCGTTTTCAATTAAAGTAGCAGGATCTTGGCGAGTAGCACCATCACGACCTGAGGGGCTAACGCTGCAGCTTTGCTTATTTGTATGTCGCCGGCCTTCAAGAAGGGCGCGTCTATCACGTGGATTATACCGTTGGTGCACTCCACGTTGGCTCGGAATACTGGTATCTTCTCTCCTTTCCAGTTTATGATGAAGGCTGAAAATATATGTAAGAGTGAGAAGGAGAGGGCATACCGGCTCTTGAGTTTCTTACAGACTACATTTTATAGTACCTGGCACCTATGGTTCTAGCACGGGGTACAGTTCTCATCAGTAAGGCTGGACAAGATGCCATAAAAATTGGTCATTATATATGCACTTCCTATGCCGTAAGAAATAGCTATTTTATAGAACTAAATATGCTGTATAACTATAAAATATGCCTTCAAATATGGATGTTGAGGCGTATTATGTATATTATATGCCTAAACTTGTAAAGCTCTTACATGACGTTACGTTGCTAATTTTTTATTGCTGCAGAATAAGCTCACTTTTTTTATTAAAGTAGGTATAGAGGTATTAATCTATTGGTAAAATAATAAAATAAAAATACGTACACATGACGTAATGAGGCAATATTTAAATAGGTAAGATTTTTCTAAAACAATCTGGTTTCTGATTATTACATCATTTGATGGGTCCTCTCCATTAATCACTTTTCGGACATATTGCAATAAAGCTAAATCACATTTTTTTGTGAATAACGAATACAGTTTTTCAGATATGAGTGAACATACGACATTAGTTGACAATTTTATATGACCACGAAAATCTTCCACTAATGATAGTGAGTGATAGAAGAAGATCCTTTGTCCTTCTAATTTTTTTAAAATTATTGTAATTCTGCTAAAATTGGCTATAATGAAATTTAATTGAATAATTAATTGAGATTTTTCAAAAAGTTGTTTACAATCTGCTATAGACTGACTAGAAATTGCATTAAAACTTTGAACTACGTTTGTGAATTTTCCAATATGCTCAGCATAAAACAATGTTCATTCATGTCCCCCTTTTAGTTAGGATAGGTTGTGGTGGAAGAGTGTTGTGTTTTAGAAATTTGCAGCAAAAATGACGAGAATATGCTCGGATATGCTCTTTCATGTTAAAATATGGGACCTGTATGCTGTAAAACTCCAAAATATGTAAAATATGCTAATTGAAGTTTAGTTATTTTTAACAAGAACAAAGCCATGTAATACGTAAATATAACATTTTCATCTAAATATACCCATAAATAAAAAATAAGCGATTATGCTTTTGCCCAGCCTTACTCATCAGATCAGTTGTTGATCTTTTACAAATTGTGGTAATACCAGTTATAGTATTTTTACAGTAGTTTACTGCATATCAATGTAGCGTACTTGCTAGTTTTATAGCTTACTATATATAGTTCAAAGTAATCTAATTCTAATACTTCTTTTTTTTTTTTAAATTTGTCACCCACTATGATCTGGTCGTTCTTCCACGTAAATCTGCAACGATCCTCGCGTTGTCGGCAGTTCCACCTCCTTCTTCCTCCCGTGGGAATTGATCAAAGATACGTTAGACAATTGTTTAATCCTCTCCATCGTATAAGGCTCGTCGGAGATGACGAGGTGCTGTTCCAGAGTCACAAGAGCCTGGAAAACGATGACAGTTAATAAGAGTAATACAGTTAATATTTGTAATGTCTGTTGATGCTTACATGGTAGGCAAAGTCACGCATGAATATCTTCTTGAGTTCAGAAGGGTAAGCGACGCTCGCTACCCTCCAGGCATTCTCGCTTGGGACGAAGTACGTGAAGGTTTTGGTCGTATCGTTCAGCTTATAGTTGAAATCTTGGTACTTACCAAGGTCGAAAGTGGACCTTAAAGAAGGTAGATTTAAATGAAGAATGCTAATTATTTGAAATATTTTTTTGATTGTGTGTCTTTCAGGATTTCACACATTGGGTGACTGATCGAAGTTTGGGAGGTGTCAAAGATCACTTCCACATTATTTAAGGGACATTTTGTTATATTTTGTTATTAGAATATTGACCTGTTAAGGAACCTTTAATTAACTTAATTGTTCATTTAGGAAGTATTCTTTAAGTATTAAGTAATAAGGAACCTCAAAAGTGTAAATTACTTAGAAAATAGGGCAACCCTGAACTAGATTAATCCATTAGGTTATTTAGGTACTCTTTATTCACGTATTGTGTAAATGATATTTTGTAATTTACAATTTAATTAGCGCAATGGAATTTAATACGTACTCGTTCTGGGTATTTTAAATAGAGTCCGCCGAACCTGACATAATAATAAGATTTCCACGCAGAAGTACGAACTTACGTTCATTTTAATTAATCATTTAATTAATTCCTCGCGCGCCTGAAAAAGCAAAATAAGGGCCTCCGCACCGAGATGTGGAGGGTCTACCACCGCAGGGAGCAGAAGGGCAAAACCTTCTTCATCCTGGGGTTGGATGGGACCTCCGCAAAGATACTAGAGACCCTGAATTTCAAGGCCTACGCAGGCTTTCGACACGTGACGTTCAGCCGGAGAACTAAGCCGGCCGAACCACAGTCACCTGGGAGGGCACCACCCACACCCGAGGAAATGGAGCGGGAGATAACTTTCCTCTCCGAAGAAATGGCGTCTATGGGGTCCCCAAAAGGGGACATGTTAAAGGATTGAATAAAGGGCTTCTCTTTTACAGGGCAGGGACTGACAACCCCCGCGTCTGCGTCTTCGCTGCCAGAAGAACGGGAGCCAGGGTGATTCCGAACTTCTGCCATAGAGATTTGGTGGCAGTTCAACTGGAAGTTACCCAGGAGGGAGGAACCAAAACCTCCATGGTAATCTGCTCGGCATACCTACCGTATGACTCGAAAAAACCACTGCCATCAAAAGAACTGGTTCAACTCCAAGAGTACTGCAGGGAGAAGGGCATTGCATTCATTGTGGGGTGTGATGCAAACTCCAACCATGTAATATGGGGTAGCAGCGGCACAAACCACAGGGGTGCAAGCCTACTGGAGTATCTTAGCACCACGAACCTGGAAATACACAACAGGGGAAACTGACCAACCTTCGTGAATGCCGCGAGGGCTGAGGTTACAGCCATCTCGCTTGCCACCATGGGAGTAAGGGTAGAGGGATGGAGAGTATAAGATGAGCCGACTTTGGCGGACCATCGATACATCCTCTTTAGACTAAAAGGGCTACACGGGGGTCAAGACGAACGATACCCCTGGGGACACACTGCACAGCTTTCCAAGCAGAGATCTTCGCCATTCTTGCTTGTGCACAAGAGAACGTGTCAAGGAACCACTGTAAACAGAGCATTGACATATGCTCTGATAGTCAGGGGGCGCTAAAGGCTCTGGGGTCACACAGAACCTCATCCAAGCTTACCTTAGAGTGTCAGAGAACCTTGGAGGAGCTGGCAAAGCGAAACAGAGTTCGTCTGATATGGGTGCCAGGACATAGCGGCATTGAAGGTAACGAACGGGCTGATCGACTGGCCCGGCTAGGGGCTGAGACTCTCCTCGCTGGGCCCGAGCCGGCTTGTGGAATTACCAAAGAGACTACAGTGGAACGCTTCAGAAGGCGCCTAAGAGCGGAATTCAGAGAACACTGGAGCCAACAACACCGACTTTGGCAATCGAGGGCCTTCATTGAGGGACCCGACCAGAAGAAGGCAGTAGAACTGCTTATGTTAGACAAGAAACACATACGTACGGTAACCGGGGTCCTGGCTGGGCACTGGACGCTAAACTACCATATGCACAATATGGGGCTGAAAGATGACTCATTGTGCAGGTTCTGTTGGGAGGAAGATGAAACCTCCTATTACATCTTGTGCGACTGCGAAGCACTCGCAGGAGCCAGGTGGACCATCTTCGGGGTAGAGAAGATCTTCCCGGAGGAAGCGAGGAACCTCTCACTAGGAAGCATTAGTACCTTCATGGGGAAAGTGCGACTAGGTTGAGACCTTAAACGGCGGGGGATGACACAATGGACTGTAGTCTAAGTGTCGCCGAAAGGCACCCCAGTTTCATTCATTCATAAATGCGTCTATGAACTTCACGGGAATGGACCTAAAATTTTTGAATAAAATAATCTGCTTCTTATTTGCAAGGACATGCGGACTTATAACAAAATTTTATCTTTTCAAGCCACTTTTACAACACTTCAAGAATCTAAATTATCCCAACTCTCCTTTATTTTAAGTTATATAATCATAAACGATCTTACATCCTGTTTTCTAATTTTTCCGTAGCATTAAAAATATTTCTTACATTTCCTGAGACAGTGGCTCCTAGGGAAAGAAGTTTTAGTAAATTCAAACTTAATTGTACATTTCCCAAGGTCCACTGTGTCCTGAAAAAGTTGATAAACCTTGCCACTATCTTAACTGAAAAATGATGTTTGTCAAAATCAAATATAATAGGGGATTTTGCATTTAAGAAGTCTCGAAGAGTCTTATTTTAATTCTAGTTTCAACATTTTTCAACGTCCATTATGAAAACCTATGTTAGGGATTAGCAAAATACATATGTTTGATTTTTGTTACTGTTTTGTATTGTCACTAAGTGTACAATATTGCAAAAAAATTTAATTCAATAATTTGTGTATTTTTATTGCAATTAATTATGCACCTCCGTAACTGAATATGTAACGATACTCCGGTTTTCATTTTTAAAACCTATTTCATTACATTTATTTCCCAATGATCCCAAATTAATAATTTCCCAATGAAATATCTTAAAATGACGATGCGTCGATTTATAAGGTAAATGAGTCAAATGATTTCCTTTATCTTCAAATACGATTTAACAGGAAGTGGCGGCCATTTTCCTTTTTACACGGGATGACGAAATATTCAAAAACAGCACTGGTTATCTGAAACAGACATTTTTTAGTATCCTCCAATGTTTGATCAGTGATTCCAATGTTTAAAATTCTGAAGGGCGTAAAAGTGTTCTACCTAAGGGTCTAACAGACTTGCTTACTTAATCATGGGATCTGTCCTCAATTTCTCGTAGACGGTGGTGTAAGGAACCCCCAGTACCCTATCGATGACGTGTATAATACCGTTGGTGGCTGCCAGGTCTGCTTGGATGACCGTCGCATTCACCCCTCCTCCTTCTACAGTCAAGGTGTGGTTGTCTTTTGTCGACACCACGTTGAAGTACAGTTTCTTATTTTTGTTGTAGGATTGCGCCTGGTGAATCTGCAACAACAAAAAAGTTTTGAACGGTTTCACTTGGATCGCAATTGGATCGTTGGCCGTTGCGCGTTACAGTTCGAAGATTTTTCAGTACTTCGAATTTTCAGTGAATTCCCGTTTGCAAAATTGAATGTCAGTGTAAGTGTGAAAGTGTGTAAAATAAAATAAAAATAATCAACGCGGTAGTCCAACTGGAACACTAGTCTACAGTAATTCAGGCTAATGTTACACTAACATTCGGGAATTTAGGGTAAAAACTTACCTTGATTACGCCGAGAATTTCACTGCAACGTGCAAATTGAGACCAACCTTTTACTGTGGTAGATTACGTTAGTTCCGGTTAGTTTAAGTTCATCCCAAAAAGAAATAATCTACGAAACTACATGATACCATTTGGGACGTTTCAAGAAAGCCTTTCAATTTTCACGTTTTGGCATGGTTGTTGCAATGTGATCTCACCTTTTATCCCATTCGAAATTCTTTGTTGATACAAAATTGACTTGAGAAATTATCAATTCAAGCAATAACATCGAACTTGTGCAGTTTCTGCTATCTCCGCGACGCTTGAAAGCCACTCACGAAGTCAGGCAGTTTTCCCGTTAAGATCTTCGATATTCCACCTTATTAAACGGGAATCCCGAGCGTATGTACTATGTGTGCGCGAATGCTTAGATGCATACAGGGAGAGGATCCTTTGTACGTGCAACTCTATTGAGGACCACTCCATTCGAGTCAAAGATAAATCCGTTACAGCATCCGATTTGGGACTAGCGCGGTTATTATATGTCGAAATCCCCGCGTTTCCGGGACGGGGACTTTTTGATGGCATTTCTTTTATTCCGCTCGTTTTACTCGAGCTCTGCCTTCGGTCGGAATGTGGAAATGGAAAACATTTCGACAGGGAACGATCCCTCTTCGTAAACTCGGAGGATTACTTGCGTATTCCGGATAAAAAACAAACAACTATCGATTTCGAAGATGTCTGATGGTTTCGAGTTAAAATCGGAAAAGGTTCGAATTTCTGTAACTGCATATTTCGCGGCAAATTTCACGAAAAAAATTAATTATTTTTCTGTAATTGGTTGTTGAATCTTCCTGTATCTTTGCTAATCTCCATGAATTTAAATCGGTTGCTGAGTAATGAAACTTTGTTAACAAACGATATTTTTAAATATTTATTCAATTCCTATACAAAGCGAGTTATTTTGCATCAATAGCTGTTCTGAAATTGACTTTCCTTGATATCTGGAATACTTTGGAAAATTTCCAAAATACTATTTATAAATTATCCGTAAAATTTGTGTACGATAACCCAATTCAGTTTTTTTTTTTCAGTTGGTACTTCGCAAAAAAGAGGCGTCATAAAACATTCACTAATGATATGGACCCTGTTTTATGGAGGTTCGATAGCAAAGTGAATAATAAAAAGATTATATGAAATCCGTTTATTATCAATTTTTAATCAACCAAATAACAATTAAATTTCGGCTCGATTAGGTACTTTTAGTTTTTTGCAAAATTCAAACTAAAATTCATGTATTACGCACGCGCTGTAATTGGTAATGGGGGTCCTCCATTTTTGAATGTGATGTAATTTATGTTCTATTAAAATAAATTTGAAAATCCTCAAGGATCGGTTAAAGTTTATTGAGTTCTAGAAAAATATTGAGACAATACAAATTTTTCAGACATGGTCACATTATAGTGAAACCTCCAATTACGGCCACGTCTATAATAGAGACACCTCCACTTTAGTACAATTTTTTGATGTCCCATATTGATTATCCTAATTATTTTTCGGTACTTGGTTGTTGAATCTTCCTGTATCTTTGCTAATCTCCATGAATTTAAATCGGTTGCTGAGTAATGAAACTTTTTTAACAAACGATATTTTTAAATATTTATTCAATTCCTATACAAAGTGAGTTATTTTGCATCAATAGCTGTTCCGAAATTGACTTTCCTTGATATCTGGAATACTTTGAAAAATTTCCAAAATCCTATTTATAAATTATCCGTAAAATTTGTGTGCGATAAACCAATTCAGTTTTTTTTTCAGTTGGTACTTCGCAAAAAAGAGGCGTCATAAAACATTCACTAATGATATGGACTACTTTATGAAGATTCGATAGCAAAGTGAAAAATAATATGATTGTATGAAATCCGTTTATTATCAATTTTTAATCAATCAAATAACAATTAAATTTCGGCTCGATTAGGATACTTTTAGTTTTTTGCAAAATTCAAACTAAAATTCATGTATTACGCACGCGCTGTAATTGGTAATGGGGGTCCTCCATTTTTGAATGTGATGTAATTTATGTTCTATTAAAATAAATTTGAAAATCCTCAAGGATTGGTTGAAGCTTATTGATTTCTAGAAAAATATTGAGAAAATACAAATTTTTCAGACATGGTCACATTATAGTGAAACCTCCAATTACGGCCACGTCTATAATAGAGACACCTCCACTTTAGTACAATTTTTTGATGTCTCGTATGGATTATCCTAAATGTTTTTCTGTACTTGGTTGTTGAATCTTCCTGTATCTTTGCTAATCTCCATGAATTTAAATCGGTTGCTGAGTAATGAAACTTTGTTAACAAACGATATTTTTAAATATTTATTCAATTCCTATATAAAGTGAGTTATTTTGCATCAATAGCTGTTCCGAAATTGACATTCCTTGATATCTGGAATACTTTGAAAAATTTCCAAAATACTATTTATAAATTATGCGTAAAATTTGTGTATGATAACCCAATTTAGTTCTTTTTTCAGATGGTACTTTGCAAAAAAGAGGCGTCATAAAACATTGATTAATGATATGGACTACTTTATGAAGATTCGATAGCAAAGTGAAAAATAATATGATTGTATGAAATCCGTTTATTATCAATTTTTAATCAATCAAATAACAATTAAATTTCGGCTCGATTAGGATACTTTTAGTTTTTTGCAAAATTCAAACTAAAATTCATGTATTACGCACGCGCTGTAATTGGTAATGGGGGTCCTCCATTTTTGAATGTGATGTAATTTATGTTCTATTAAAATAAATTTGAAAATCCTCAAGGATCGGTTAAAGTTTATTGAGTTCTAGAAAAATATTGAGACAATACAAATTTTTCAGACATGGTCGAGTTACTGGAGAATTTTCAAAACTCAAATAACCTATATTCTATGAAGAATTTGTGGATTTACACATCATAATGAAACCTCCAATTACGGCCACGTCTATAAAAGAGACACCTTGATTATCTTAATAAATATATGGAGATGAAACTCTATAATACGGACACAGACACTTTTTGTATAAAGAACGGCAACAAGTACAGGGAAATAATACTGTACAATACGGACGCTTAAATCAGATTTGCTGACTTGCAACTACGATTCTCGATCGAAACCTACCACAAAGTACCAAAGGGACCCAACATCAGCATCCGTCCTTTACTCACCCCTCTCCGGCTGTTCTTCAATATCTCCTCGACGTAGAGCTTATGGTCGACGACGAGGTGCATCTTCAGTATGTCCATGAACCTCGTCCTGTCGTTGAGGATGCTCGCCAGCGAAATATCGTTCTCGAGGGCGTTGTTGCAGGGCGCGAAAAGGGTCACCTGCTGGCTGCGCTCGATGATCCGCAGGAAGTCCTGGCCTTCCTCGCCTTGCCGCTTGATGGCGTCAAGGAACTTGTTCAGTATGTGACCGTCCTTCTCCTGAGGGACAGACATATAGTTTGCACATAACGTGGCCTGGCACCGTGGGAGACGACACCAACGACAAACACATCGAAAGCGTCCAAGCTTTCCCATAGCTACTTTCTTTTCATTTTTCTTCATGCACAAACTGTACAGTATATACTTATTGCCTAATGGGCGTCGCTCAGAATTCTTACTTTTCGCTGGTATCAGAAAATAAAAGTTTAAGGCAACAGAAAAATTAACTAGGTGTAACATAGCAGAGAATAAAGGATGAAATTAGTGTTTCTGACGTGATCTAAAAGGGTTCAGAGGACGATTCCTCAAAAAGGGGGTCAAAATTAATGTATGTCCAATTATATCTTCTTTCCAAACTACAAAGTTTAGAAATTAAATTGTTTAATGTTCTATAAAATGGCATGGTTTACATGAACCAAATTTAAATTAAAAAATGTTATCAAACGTTGTTCATCAAATATTCATAAAGTATTACAGGAAATATCAGTTTAATTGAAAATACCAACTATATTCATATTATTTTAGTAATATTTATATTGTTTATTCATTGATAGTTTAAGAAAAATAAAATATCCGTTTTTGAAATAATTATACAAAGAATTAAAAAAAATCCATTAAACTGTTAACATACGCAATACGTGGGAGTTTTTCATTATATAATTTAGATATATTTTGGCTCATGAACAGTTTTTGCTTTGAAAATAAAATTTTGATGCATTGTTTTTTAGAAAATTTATTAAAAAAAGTGGCAAGGCAACAGCAAAATTAATTTCTTCACCAAAAATCCAAAATTAATACATTAAAATATGTAATATTGTTAATATTATATTCAAAATACTAACGTAAAATTAAAAAATAAATGGTTGTAACTTCCCCGAGTTAACCCACATAGAAATTCTCAAAAAATCAATAAACCTCAAATAATTTTTTTGACCATGTTGGAAAAGGTTATGTTAATCTTTTAAAATACATTAGTATTTTAGGTAATTTTTCCATAATCAAATCGCATATTGAACGAATGTTAGATGTATATAAAGCTAAATCTGTACGATTCCCAAGGTCAACATACGCCATTTTCACAGTATCGCAAAAAATTGTTATAAACAATTACCATGTTTATTTATGTAAAAATATTAGCCACTTACCTTAAATCGTACGTATGAAGCATATAAAAATTCTAAACATACAAAAATTAAAATAACAGCATAAGCAACAAGTGCAATTTGTCACTTTCAACGTTACCTATAAAATAGAGAGCAAATAGTATTGGATTAACGTAATTAGCGCCAGTTGGCAACATCCACAATAACATCTTTCTTTATGTTTACCTACTCTACCCACACATTTCTTAAAATCAGAAAATCTTTTAACGGGTTTTATTAGTCTCAAAATGTCATAAATAAAACTTATAAAATACACTTGCCGATTGATATACCAAAGTTTTAATATTATTTACTAGAGCTATTAGTACCGTAACTAGAGCAATTTTGCATGGAGTAAGACGTGTTTTTTTGAGTTATTTTGGAAAAGATCAATTTAGATATATTTTTAAAAAGAAGCAAACTTTGCAGTCGGCGGACCAAATAGATTTTATAGAGGATTTTGTAAGTTTCAACTAATATAAAACAAAAATGTACTAAAACTATCTTGAAACCTAATCAGTGTTGTCCTCATTGTATAAAATATGACGATGTTAAAAATATTAGAAAACTAAAATTGAACCAATTTTAATGTTAACAGTTTCGAAATGTTGCGAAATAATTTTGGTATATTTTTTGAAAACATGTTAATTTTGATAGGCATAACCGACCAATAAAAATTTGTCATTTTAAGAGCAAACACTGTTCATGAATTTGGTAAACTACATAATAAAAAAATTTTGGATTTTGGAGAGGAGACATTTTTGGCATAACATTATCTGAGTCACGTTCTGAAAATTTTTAGATTAGTCAAGGAAATACCCTTTGTGTTCTTGTTGGTTAAGATCAGCGTGATAGTGATTATTAAGATAATTACATAAAAGAAGTATTGCTTAACAGTAAACTTATCCAAAAATGATCGGAATCTATGCAAACACAGTTAGCATCGTTTGTATTAATCATAATCAGAAAATATGTTTTTGAAGAGCGCATTCATTTTTAAATTTCTCGTAACAAATCAAAGCGAAATAACCTTTACACCATTGTCGTATGGACAATAGCATAAATAGCAAGTGTGATTATAAATTACTAATTTTAGGACTTCAGTGGGTATGAATGTTAACTTCTAGTAGATATAATAAACAAGAAGTTCTAATTATTATTAGTTTAAGTACTCATCTTGCTAGTTTGGAACAATTTTCAAATGATTAGGGGTAAAATATGTAAAACAAAAAAATATACAGGTACTTATTACTTTACGTTATTCATATCCTATATTGCCAATTTTGGCGAATTCTCCAAACCCATTTGATGGGTTTGTAGTTGTTTAGAAGTAATTCGAAAAATACTTAATATTTTTGGTGTAAATTATACCTGAAATACTCAGTTGAGCTTGGACATTAAATTGAAAAAATGTCACAGAATGGAATTAGTTAATACATAGCACAAGCTCAAAATATTTTCTTGTTTTTGGACCAACAGAAATCGTACCGTAAAATGTTGTTATTTACCAGTTTATGGGTTCTTTACCAAAAAAATCAAAAAAGTATAATCTGACTCTTATTGGTCGCAGTTAACGATCATTTTTGGACTTGGTACTTTTTCTACCGCATGCTGTGTGTTCAATACTCGGTGTGGAGCATCCCAAACGTGTCAATCTGTGAGAAAAGTGTAGACAAATTTTAGACTAATTTTACCTGATATTGCTGCGGATTCCAAAGAACGAAGGGAAACGAAATAAACGTTATATTATGGATTAAATCAAAAGTAAGGAAAGTAGTTCCTTTAAAAAACAATTAAACTACGTCGTCAAGTTTAGAAGTTAGTCAGATTTAAATATATCCACGTTAAATAAAACAACACACCGGGGGTGTTCGTAACAAAGGACATCCAAATGGGGGATCGTACAAGAAACGTCGTTATTCCCAAGTAATTTTAGGTACCTTTTTAATGCAAATTATAATTAAAAGTTAGCAAATCTACATTAACAAACGCTGCATAATAGGAACACTCATTAGTACAGCAAGCTTTAACAATATTAATCCCTAGCGAAAGCCGCTCTGGTATACAAGGCGAGTTTAATTATTTCGAATAATTAAAATAAAAGTCGCTTTGAAGTTGCGCGACGTTTTTTTGCGAAACAAATTGAAAACATGCAAAACTCGACGTCGCCGAAATACCGGAATTACCTCCACTTGTACACCAGGCAATTAATTATTTACAACTAATAATACCGCCTGCAATTAACCCTTCAGCAATTCGCTTATTATCTTTTTCTCAATTAGACCTACTGTTTGACCGATGGCAGTGTATTCAGGAAAAACGTTCGGTTCTAAGATGTTCTCCTTTCTGGCCACGTTTCCGACATTGCAAATGAAGTCAACGTGATTCTGGACAGTAAAATCGATCAAAAAAGACCATTAGGATTGTAGATGTAGTTCAAAAGTACGAAACTTCGCTAACCAAAAAATTACCTCAGTACGGGGTGCGGTGAAAATTTGAGTCTTCAACAAAAAAGAGAATAGGAGGAAGAGGTGCTGGATGCGACGTTACGCTGTGCTCTTATTTTATATTAATTTTCATTGTGATGGTGTAGTCAATGTTTGATTTGTCGAAATTAACGTTTTTGTTGTTCAAGCATAGAAGACAATTAACTAGCAACTAGCAACTTTAAGTAAAATTTGGCTGAAACTAACACAAAAGGCTTTAAAAGCAGAGCAGCTAATTTATGTTTAAAGGTCAATAATCGATAATTTTTTGAAATCATCGATACTCATTTTTTGTTCTTTAAAGTGTTTCCTTTAAAATCACTTTTAATTTTTTTAATCACACATATATTTTGAGAAAAAATCGTTGTAAATTATTCAAAAAAGGCTCTAAACATAAAAAAAAAAGTTGGTTTAAGATTTTATCTTTGGTAAACTTTCAAATTAGTTTAAAATTAAAAATTTTGTTTGTCTCGCACTTTAAAATAGTGAAATTAAATTAGTTGCACAAAAATGGTTCTAAATACACCTTAAATAAATTTTGTATGAAGGATTACAGAATTGGTAACTTTTTGAAATTTTTGGTCAATTTCGACTATCTGTTATTTAAAACATACAAATCAAATACTAAACTAAGAATAGGTTCCCAGTCATCACCTAATGAAAATTCAATGTAAACACTCATTTTCAAATTTTAACCCTAACATTATATAAAATTCGCCTCAAATCAGTTTAAATTTGTAATAAAGACCGTAAGTAAAGTATACAAGAGGAAATTTTGTTTGAAGATGCATATCTAGTCTACTGAATTCTCTACTGAATTCAATCTACGAATCTACTGAATTTATTTGAGTCGCTAATTTTATTTTTCCACTGCTTAAAAAATAACAAAAGTTAAATTTCGAATGAACAAGCAATTATTTGACTTGAATTTTAAACGAAACTTGCTTCAAACTTGCTCGTGAGTGATTTTAAGAACAACACTTATAAACGTTTGAGGAACTTTTGAAACTTTACCATTTCACAAATTTAAATTTGCTGCTTTTTATTGCATAAAGTTCAATAGTTTTAGTTCTGATCTGTAACTGCTATTTATTTAAATAAATTTCATTCGAGAAATTACACTTGGTAAATTTTTTAATTTGTTGATTCAGCAGTTGGGATTTACCCCTTTTGCAAAAATTCATTTATTTACATTACAATTTTAAGCGATGCTTGCTTGGAGTTGACTGAAAATAGGTTCTAAGGGCAGCATAACTAATTTTTGTACGAAACACTGAGGGGAATTTGCTTTTTTTTGAATTACCTATTGTCACTTTTCAGCTAATTTAAACATTCAAAAGTACTGTTCAATACCGGTGTAAAAAGTTTGTAAAACAATACTCTGATGTCTTCCAAAAAACAATTTTGACTTTCCTGCTCATCACAGTAACACCAATTTTTTTTTAACAACAACCTTCTTTCTTCGTCTTCCCTTTGCATCGCTATATCATCGTACAGCGTAAGATCACATCTCCCAGCACCGAAAAGTGTGCGTGTCTAAAAAGTGACGAGACCATTTCTCTTGTGTATTATGTAAAAAAGGCACAAATGACCTTCCCCTCTTACCTCGAGTAAATTTCTCACGTTACTATCGACGATCATGAGTGGTTTCTGTATAAGGTGTACCACCCCATTTTTGACGGGTATGTTGGGCTGCAAAACTTCCGCGAGGACGACGCCGGGGGTGTGGTTGCTGTCTCCAAACAAAGTATGACTCTTGACATAATCTAAAGAAAGGTTACACTATTGATTATTTATTTAAACTCAATTGGTCAATGTTTAATATCACGTGATAAAATGGGGAGAATGGGGCACTGATTTGAAAAAATATCTCAATTCATAACATTTCAATATCTATTGCATTATGATGTTGGGTTCCTATTTATTTCCTTCCCTGACGCGAAAAACAAATGGTGAATTCACCATAAACTGAAATACATGCATGGGGCTCGAATACGCCAATCATTATATATTTATTTATTTATATATAATCAGTATATATTTCTTTAATTATGCATTTTGCTCATCTGGTACGTCCAAAAACGTTATCTACGACATTTATCCAGTGTTTCCAGAAAATTTCGCGAAAATTCGAGTGTTGTCGACTTTTTACCAATTCCCCCCACAATAAATATGGGACACAGCGTCAGTTCCCCGCACTACCTGTCGGGGATCCTGTAGCATGAAAGTGTTCGCGACCCTAAACATATCAGAAAACAAATCCCGAGGAAGAAATATATTACTAGCAATATAAGTTCCGCATATTAAACTTGGGCAAATGATTTTCTCAAAACTTATCTAAAATAATATTAATAATATTATCTAATTAAATTTCCCTGGTTAGGTTGGAAAATATATCCCTTAATTGTTATAATTTGAAAGGTAGGTAAGCAATCGCAATTACCCTTGGCGGATTCTCTGCAGGTAGCTCGCGCGGAACTGGCACGGACACCCTTGCGACCTCTGCTGGCAGTTGGAACATATTTGTGAGGATAAACTTTCATGGCGCATCTACCCACTTTTTTTACTTGAAAAGTCTTTCCATTTTCGCTAGAGAAGGTAAATTTGCCTATACCCCAATTTTAGAGCAATGGGCTTCTTTAGGATGATGAACAAAATATGAAATTCCTTTGCAGCACATACCTCTTAAGACTTTTGAACAGACACTTTCAAAAATTTGGAAATCGAAAAAACTTAATATTTATTTTGAAAATTTGTCGCTGTTATCGTGTAAAAATTACACATTTAAATTTTATTATCCACCTGAGAAATCATGAGTTAAGAAGAAATCGTAATAAATCGCTGCTATACAAAATTATTATTCTACTGATTTCCAGGTAAATTTGGTAAACTTTATTTTAATTTTTTATTTTGGAAAACTGGCATTATTCAGAATCAGAATCCTGGAATCAGAATTTCCTTCCAATTCCAGTATTATTCATTTTAAATTCATCTTCATGCTCTTATAAAACAGTCACAATCTGTAGGGTTTAGGATGATGAACAAAATATGAAATTCCTTTGCAGCACATACCTCTTAAGACTTTTGAACTTACAAACACTTTCAAAAATTTGGAAATCGAAAAAACTTAATATTTATTTTGAAAATCTGTCGCTGTTATCGTGTAAAAATTACACATTTAAATTTTATTATCCACCTGAGAAATCATGAGTTAAGAAGAAATCGTAATAAATCGCTGCTATACAAAATTATTATTCTACTGATTTCCAGGTAAATTTGGTACACTTTATTTTAATTTTTTATTTTGGAAAACTGGCATTATTCAGAATCAGAATCGTGGAATCAGAATTTCCTTCCAATTCCAGTATTATTCATTTTAAATTCATCTTCATGCTCTTATAAAACAGTCACAAGCTGTAGGCTTTAGGATGATGAACAAAATATGAAATTCCTTTGCAGCACATACCTCTTAAGACTTTTGAACTTGCAAACACTTTCAAAAATTTGGAAATCGAAAAAACTTAATATTTATTTTGAAAATCTGTCGCTGTTATCGTGTAAAAATTACACATTTAAATTTTATCATCCACCTGAGAAATCATGAGTTAAGAAGAAATCGTAATAAATCGCTGCTATACAAAATTATTATTCTACTGATTTCCAGGTAAATTTGGTAAACTTTATTTTAATTTTTTATTTTGGAAAACTGGCATTATTCAGAATCAGAATCGTAAAATCAGAATTTCCTTCCAATTCCAGTATTATTCATTTTAAATTCATCTTCATGCTCTTATAAAACAGTCACAAGCTGTAGGCTTTAGGATGATGAACAAAAAATGAAATTCCTTTGCAGCACATACCTCTTAAGACTTTTGAACTTGCAAACACTTTCAAAAATTTGGAAATCGAAAAAACTTAATATTTATTTTGAAAATCTGTCGCTGTTATCGTGTAAAAATTACACATTTAAATTTTATCATCCACCTGAGAAATCATGAGTTAAGAAGAAATCGTAATAAATCGCTGCTATACAAAATTATTATTCTACTGATTTCCAGGTAAATTTGGTACACTTTATTTTAATTTTTTATTTTGGAAAACTGGCATTATTCAGAATCAGAATCCTGGAATCAGAATTTCCTTCCAATTCCAGTATTATTCATTTTAAATTCATCTTCATGCTCTTATAAAAGAGTCACAATCTGTAGGCTTTAGGATGATGAACAAAATATGAAATTCCTTTGCAGCACATACCTCTTAAGACTTTTGAACTTGCAAACACTTTCAAAAATTTGGAAATCGAAAAAACTTAATATTTATTTTGAAAATCTGTCGCTGTTATCGTGTAAAAATTACACATTTAAATTTTATCATCCACCTGAGAAATCATGAGTTAAGAAGAAATCGTAATAAATCGCTGCTATACAAATTATTATTCTACTGATTTCCAGGTAAATTTGGTACACTTTATTTTAATTTTTTATTTTGGAAAACTGGCATTATTCAGAATCAGAATCCTGGAATCAGAATTTCCTTCCAATTCCAGTATTATTCATTTTAAATTCATCTTCATGCTCTTATAAAAGAGTCACAATCTGTAGGCTTTAGGATGATGAACAAAATATGAAATTCCTTTGCAGCACATACCTCTTAAGACTTTTGAACTTACAAACACTTTCAAAAATTTGGAAATCGAAAAAACTTAATATTTATTTTGAAAATCTGTCGCTGTTATCGTGTAAAAATTACACATTTAAATTTTATTATCCACCTGAGAAATCATGAGTTAAGAAGAAATCGTAATAAATCGCTATTATACAAAATTATTATTCTACTGATTTCCAGGTAAATTTGGTACACTTTATTTTAATTTTTTATTTTGGAAAACTGGCATTATTCAGAATCAGAATCCTGGAATCAGAATTTCCTTCCAATTCCAGTATTATTCATTTTAAATTCATCTTCATGCTCTTATAAAACAGTCACAAGCTGTAGGCTTTAGGATGATGAACAAAATATGAAATTCCTTTGCAGCACATACCTCTTAAGACTTTTGAACTTGCAAACACTTTCAAAAATTTGGAAATCGAAAAAACTTAATATTTATTTTGAAAATTTGTCGCTGTTATCGTGTAAAAATTACACATTTAAATTTTGTTATCCACCTGAGAAATCATGAGTTAAGAAGAAATCGTAATAAATCGCTGCTATACAAAATTAATATTCTACTGATTTCCAGGTAAATTTGGTACACTTTATTTTAATTTTTTATTTTGGAAAACTGGCATTATTCAGAATCAGAATCCTGGAATCAGAATTTCCTTCCAATTCCAGTATTATTCATTTTAAATTCATCTTCATGCTCTTATAAAAGAGTCACAATCTGTAGGCTTTAGGATGATGAACAAAATATGAAATTCCTTTGCAGCACATACCTCTTAAGACTTTTGAACTTACAAACACTTTCAAAAATTTGGAAATCGAAAAAACTTAATATTTATTTTGAAAATTTGTCGCTGTTATCGTGTAAAAATTACACATTTAAATTTTGTTATCCACCTGAGAAATCATGAGTTAAGAAGAAATCGTAATAAATCGCTGCTATACAAAATTAATATTCTACTGATTTCCAGGTAAATTTGGTACACTTTATTTTAATTTTTTATTTTGGAAAACTGGCATTATTCAGAATCAGAATCCTGGAATCAGAATTTCCTTCCAATTCCAGTATTATTCATTTTAAATTCATCTTCATGCTCTTATAAAAGAGTCACAATCTGTAGGCTTTAGGATGATGAACAAAATATGAAATTCCTTTGCAGCACATACCTCTTAAGACTTTTGAACTTACAAACACTTTCAAAAATTTGGAAATCGAAAAAACTTAATATTTATTTTGAAAATCTGTCGCTGTTATCGTGTAAAAATTACACATTTAAATTTTATTATCCACCTGAGAAATCATGAGTTAAGAAGAAATCGTAATAAATCGCTGCTATACAAAATTAATATTCTACTGATTTCCAGGTAAATTTGGTACACTTTATTTTAATTTTTTATTTTGGAAAACTGGCATTATTCAGAATCAGAATCCTGGAATCAGAATTTCCTTCCAATTCCAGTATTATTCATTTTAAATTCATCTTCATGCTCTTATAAAAGAGTCACAATCTGTAGGCTTTAGGATGATGAACAAAATATGAAATTCCTTTGCAGCACATACCTCTTAAGACTTTTGAACTTACAAACACTTTCAAAAATTTGGAAATCGAAAAAACTTAATATTTATTTTGAAAATTTGTCGCTGTTATCGTGTAAAAATTACACATTTAAATTTTGTTATCCACCTGAGAAATCATGAGTTAAGAAGAAATCGTAATAAATCGCTGCTATACAAAATTAATATTCTACTGATTTCCAGGTAAATTTGGTACACTTTATTTTAATTTTTTATTTTGGAAAACTGGCATTATTCAGAATCAGAATCCTGGAATCAGAATTTCCTTCCAATTCCAGTATTATTCATTTTAAATTCATCTTCATGCTCTTATAAAAGAGTCACAATCTGTAGGCTTTAGGATGATGAACAAAATATGAAATTCCTTTGCAGCACATACCTCTTAAGACTTTTGAACTTACAAACACTTTCAAAAATTTGGAAATCGAAAAAACTTAATATTTATTTTGAAAATCTGTCGCTGTTATCGTGTAAAAATTACACATTTAAATTTTATCATCCACCTGAGAAATCATGAGTTAAGAAGAAATCGTAATAAATCGCTGCTATACAAAATTATTATTCTACTGATTTCCAGGTAAATTTGGTACACTTTATTTTAATTTTTTATTTTGGAAAACTGGCATTATTCAGAATCAGAATCCTGGAATCAGAATTTCCTTCCAATTCCAGTATTATTCATTTTAAATTCATCTTCATGCTCTTATAAAAGAGTCACAATCTGTAGGCTTTAGGATGATGAACAAAATATGAAATTCCTTTGCAGCACATACCTCTTAAGACTTTTGAACTTACAAACACTTTCAAAAATTTGGAAATCGAAAAAACTTAATATTTATTTTGAAAATCTGTCGCTGTTATCGTGTAAAAATTACACATTTAAATTTTATTATCCACCTGAGAAATCATGAGTTAAGAAGAAATCGTAATAAATCGCTACTATACAAAATTATTATTCTACTGATTTCCAGGTAAATTTGGTACTCTTTATTTTAATTTTTTATTTTGGAAAACTGGCATTATTCAGAATCAGAATCCTGGAATCAGAATTTCCTTCCAATTCCAGTATTATTCATTTTAAATTCATCTTCATGCTCTTATAAAACAGTCACAAGCTGTAGGCTTTAGGATGATGAACAAAATATGAAATTCCTTTGCAGCACATACCTCTTAAGACTTTTGAACTTGCAAACACTTTCAAAAATTTGGAAATCGAAAAAACTTAATATTTATTTTGAAAATCTGTCGCTGTTATCGTGTAAAAATTACACATTTAAATTTTATCATCCACCTGAGAAATCATGAGTTAAGAAGAAATCGTAATAAATCGCTGCTATACAAAATTATTATTCTACTGATTTCCAGGTAAATTTGGTAAACTTTATTTTAATTTTTTATTTTGGAAAACTGGCATTATTCAGAATCAGAATCGTAAAATCAGAATTTCCTTCCAATTCCAGTATTATTCATTTTAAATTCATCTTCATGCTCTTATAAAACAGTCACAATCTGTAGGCTCAACATACTCCATCCCGAAATCATCCCTAAGAGCTCCACGTGTGCTCTCTCTCTATCGATTACTCGCGGGAGATAACCGGGAGGGACGTCCCCCGGAGGTTCCTTAGCAGCACATCGAACTTACTTCTAACCGTGTTACCGCTTTGTTCCTGTGTGAAAGAAATCAGCACTCTTATGTCGTTATCTCCGCTCGCTAAGGTCTGGAACGGGAGGTCCTTCTTCGTCGGCGTCGTGAAAAGGACGAGACTCGGTATGACGTGGCCGTCGATTACCTTCTCGTCGATCAACGAGCCTCGATTGTTCTGAAAATAAAACTGAATCAAGAAGAACAGAAATTGAGTTCGAGTCCACTCTAAGTTTCGTCCGCGGTCTTTAAATCCCAGAAGAATGTTATGAGAGATTATAGTGCCTCAGTCGTTTAGGTGAAGAGTTTAATTATTTGCTGAAGTGCTCTTGTTGACAGCAATTTTAGGTACTATTCATAATGTTGATTTAAAATGAAGCTGGCCAATTAAACCACGAGGTCAAGAACACGTCGGTTTTATAACTACAGGTTAGAGGGTAACTCTCAGTTGTATAGATCATCTTTGGTCTAAATTTCAAATTGGTCTGTCGGTTAGCAGTATAGCGAATTTTGAGGTTAGTTGGGTGAATCACATATAACCTATGAAAAAATGGACATGGACGATATGTTCGATCATTTTGTAAAAATCTTAACTGACGAAGAATAATATGATTCGTATTTAGTAGAACTACCTCGAAGATCTAGAAATTTGAGAGTACTACCTGCTCATAATATCCAATGGGATGAGGATGAATTTAAAGCCAGGTTCAGGTTATCCAAGTCAGTACAACGTTTTTTTGTCTGTGTATTAGTTTGTGCAAGTTTCAGGGAAAATTACTTTTGTAGATCAATTTTGTAAATTTAACTGAGAAGGGAGTGAAAATTTAGTAAAACCGGTTCAGAGTTATCTAAGAAATAAAGATAATTATGAGCTGAATTAATCAAAATATGCTTCACTCAGTGAATTGAAAAAAACTATCTTTAATAAAATTTCTATCTTGAACTAGTTCAATCAATCAAACTAGATCAATGAATCTTGATAGTTCAAAAGTTAGTAACGTCAGTCAAAACTGTTGTCTTAAAATAAGTAAAGAAAGAAAATTTATGATCATTTGCAAGCATCGAAGATGTCATGTTCAATAGGAATAATAGGAAATTAGTATATAAACAGAGTAAAGAGATTTAAGTACATGGAATCCTAGCTGAAGGACAAATAAGATCCCTATGAGGAAATCAAATGCAAAATTGAAATAGCTAAAGCTATTTTCTTGCAACCGAGACTTAAGTCTAACTACTCAATGTTAAAGGTCAAAAGATCGAGCAAAAATGCAGAGAATAAATAAAGGTCAGCAACTTTTAACCTCGATGCACCGAAGAAAAGCAGGCATGACAAGTACAGTTTTCTGCAGTTGATTGTCGAGGGAGGGATTGAGGGAACAAGATGCATCAGACGTTGACAGTTCCCTTGGCTGCAAAATCTGTCATTGGTTTGACATCAGAGAAATCTGTACAACTTCGTTTAGCTCAGGAGAGAAGAGTTTCCAGTGATGGTTGTCAACCTCTGCTGAGAAGAGGGGATTTACCGAAGATGATCAATAAATTTGTACCTTTGAGTCAACACCTTCTTCGTAAATTTGTGTTTTTATCGTCAACGTTTTGCTTCTGGTTGGAAGCATTTTCAAGACATACTAAAAAGATCACGTACGTAGAACAAAATAATATGTTTAGAAATGGAAGGATAGAAGATGTTTCTTAATGACAGTACTTTTAATGTTATGGTTAAATAAGTATTTTATCAGCTAAGAACACTAGGCTGATAAATAAACACCACGGCTCTGTAGTGACTTCAATTTTCTAGAAACCCCTCGAAACTGTTAACGCTCGTTTAAGTTGCACAAGAGCTTTCGACCTCTTGTTAAACATGAGTACATGTTAAATGCACATGTTAATGTTAATGTTACATGCACTTGTTAAACATGGTAACATGAAAATGTTAATTTAAAAAGTTCTTAAAATACTTAATGGAACGCCTATTTGATCTCACAACGAAAAAGCTGTTGTTTCCACAAAAATCTCATAGTTTCTTAACTATAACGGTTTAAAAGTTTTAGGTTTGGAATTAGTTACTTAACTTTATAATATAGAAAATCTCAATATAACATACATACCAATTAAATTCAGTTCAGAAGTTGGAACTACTTACCGTCCATATGAAAATACTATCGTTAAAATCATATCAATGAAAACATTTTAAACTTAATGGAATATAGTGTCACGAATCCTCCACCTGATTATTACCTAATGTTATTATTTTCTTTAACTTTTTAACTAAGAAATTTGAGCTACGACCACTGAGACGTGGTTATTATGAAAATTGAACTAACCCAAGGAAAACTTATAATTGAGTTTCCATTAAGGAGGAATGTGCTTTGAATTGGAATTTCAGAAAAGGAAAGGTATCTTTACCTGATTAGCGAACAGTTAATTTGCAAAAGTACGAAATAAATTCTCAAATAGCGGGCACAGAAAAGTATAGCAGTGAATCGTCCACATCAAAATCAATTTACAGTTCGGAACGTTATTTTCTAAAGTAAAACTTCAAAAAAGTTCGAAGACGTCATTAACTTCGGCAAAACGATTCGATGTGGCAGATCCACTACGTTCATTACAGATTGCTTTACCTCAAAACCGCCATCGACCGGTATAAAGAATGTGTGTCCTCCTTCCACTTTGTAAATGCCCTGTTTGTTGTTTTGCTCAACCTTTTGTCGGAAATTCCTGAAACGAGAAGACGGATCGGTCCTTTACGTTATCCCATTTGGGTGGATTACATTTTGAATGGAAAAAATAAAACCGTCGGAACGAAACGGAGGAGCTCTCATTAACGTCGTACGACGTATCGAAGCGGGATAAGACTACTTAAACTTACGCGCAATTACTGTAATTTAATTAGTATTAGATCTTATTATTAGTATTAAAGGAGCATTGTGGAATAGTTGTTATGTCTTGTGCGGTGCTCAATATTAAGTCGATGTTAATAACCTTTGACGACGTTCGTTTGGAACGTTGATAGATATTTCCAGTTAAATTGTGAATCATCCAGCAACTGTAATTATTTGTTAATTATCCTTTGCTGGTTAAATCATAATAATCGTTGAAATTTTAATTGGGATTAAAATAATGATATATTTTAAAGGGAGGGGTTTTAGGCCAATAAGGAAAGTCTAGCAACGCGGGAAACTGAAGCTTCATTTTCTAAACAAACAGTTGGTGTAAAGAAGTACTGAACAGTGCTAAATTATCTAATTGCTTCAAGACCATAATTTAAAAAGTGACAGAACAAAAATACGATTCAACTAAACGCACAATTTTGAAAATACATTATTTTAACGAAATTATTATAAAAGTTACACGTGTGATAAGAAGATATCATTTTAATGTCCACGAATGGGCATATTGCCTGACTAATATTTGCCTTGATGTTCATTTTTCTTCTTCTTTTCGTTGCATATTTTGCCAATCTTTCCATATTCATTGCATTTATTGCATATTGTACCCTCTTTTTTTCCCAATAGTCAATGCTGTATGCTCACTTTGTTTTATGGCCTCCACTTTTCTTGGCTTGTGCCATTTCTTCCAAAAATTTTTTGAAGGGAGAGGAAGTTAGTATTTTACTTTTTGGCTCTCTGTGTATTACGTATTACATTAGTGTAATTATAACTATGGGGATTTTTTGGAAAAGGCGCTTGTGTCTTATAAGGCATTATTGATGGCTCAGTGTAAATTTCCTCAGCTCAGCAATAACTCCAATTTCAGTGTTAATGCAAATTGTATCGTTCACAGGCTCATTAAATTTAATTTACTAAAAAGTTAATTTACGTATTCTCGGGGTGGGAATTATTGTACTAAAAATAACAACGGGAACCGATACAGGAATGAGTCCTAAGCAAACAATTCCTAATAGAGGGCATCAATAAATCAACCAATCAATCAATCAATCAATCAATCAATAAGGCAATATTTTTTGAGCGTTTGGTGGTTTTTAGTCGGTTTTTTTTTTTATCACAACAACGCTTTTGGAACGATTTTCCATGAATAACGCAAGACTTTACATATGTCAAACTACTTAACCAGAATAAGAATGAAGCTAATTAAGAAACAGGAAGATTTCAGTTATTTTTGTTTTTATTGATGCAATACGAATTGACCTATGGGGCGGCCAAAGTGTTCTCGTGTTCAGCAAAAATTGTCCAAACAGTCAATGTTAAGTAATGGAAAAATGGAAAATTGTTAGGGGGATGTGTATAGATAAGTTGTTGAACTACTTAAAATGACCTTTCAAATCAGATTTTACCTGCTGCAGCTCTACCAGCTGACATAAAAATTAAGGGAGATATAATCAAAATAAAATGGTGGTGTTTTTTGGAGAAAAAGTCGGCAATAAGAACAACAGCTTCACTACAAAAATTCAAATTGATCGCAGTCTTTTCAAACTTTACTTTTTTTAAGCACTAGTAACAAGTTTAAGAAGTTTGGATGGTTTAGATGGTTAGAAAGTTTATTTTCCTTGAGCCCTCTAAGCTCAAAAATATAAAAACAAAAGGTTCAAGGAAGTTCAAATTCAGAACTCTTCTAGCCCTTGAAAATCCCTGAAAAATGGCTTTTGAAGCGATTGAATAACTTGAAGGTTAAGGAAGTTATCGTTGAAAAATTAATTATATTTTTTTGGGGAAAATTGATGAATGCCAATGAACCCATAGCCTGTACTATTAATAATGTGATGATAAATTATGGCAATTTGTGTAATTTCAATTAGACATGGTATCTTAATTTAACCATAAGAGGCTACTGTTTCAAATTACTGAAATGTTGCATTAAATAAAAAATTGTGTTGTGTAGGGTAAGGAGATTTTCATTTAATTCAAATGCACAATTAAAATATTTAAGTCTGTCGAAAAATATTTTACTTTTAATTATTTCTTAAAGGGTACTTTTTAAAGGAAAAAAAGTATATCATAGGCTACATCATAAATTATGTTTTAGAATTTTGAATGATTCTTATTGTAACATTCTTCAATAACATCAAGCTAAAAGAACTAATCAATAATTTTCACAATTTTTGAATAAGTTACGTTATAAATAGCAGAGATTTTTACTTTCCTTCATTAAACTTTTTAAAATGTTGAAAAGGAAACGCTTATAACTTCGTCATAACAACCACTCCCATTGGGTGATTCTTAGGGGTTGAAATGTTCTAATCTATCGTAAATAGTGTTCGAGAACATAAAACAACCAACAGCCATATCCGAAGGAATTCTGAAGTAATAATATATTTAATCTGTCGTACACCGTACTAATTGCCTTAAATTCGTGAATAAGATTGTATTCGTATCTTCATTGTGTGTGGCTTTGAATGGTGTAACGATTGTCTTGTCCAATATCATACCAGGTATGAAGTGAAACGCTATCGATATGAATATGATTTTCATGACCATAAAAATTAGTTGAAGACCTCTTTAAACTCCATGCCCTTCCAAAATCAACAGAACAGATTATTTGGATTGAGTAGGCTGTACACTTTGTACAAAATCAACTGCTTCGTTTAGAGTATTGAAGAATAAGCTATCTTCACTCTCTATTTTAAAAAGACAAGTAAATTGAAGCTGGGTAAGTGTGTACAGGCTCGAAAAGAAGGTGAGCGTGCCTGATACACTTGCGCTACCTATCAAAAGATAGGTATACTGTTAGATAGTGATGGCGTTAGGCTAACCACAATTTTATAAATAAATTCATGTTCAAAATACAAAGATATCATTTCAAGTAAAACATAAATCTTTTAACTGAAAAACAAACACAGGAATCACATTTTGGCAATCTCCTTCTTTACTACTGGTATTATATTGAAGTGAGAGAAAGCAATTTTACTTCCATTTTTCGAGTTTCCAGATTCCATTAGTTGAGTAAAGCTCCGCCTTTTAACACGCTAGGCTCGTTCCGTTCCAACAAGGTTAATTTTGTAATTCAAATTATAATTATATCTACTTTAGTCCATATGCAGGCTGGGCGGTTTGAATGTTGATCGTCTCGTAGCTCTCCAGGAACTCCCACGCGGTCGGGTTGTAAACAGGCACCGAGGCAGACGAGGGGGAACGAGTGGGCACTAAGACTTCGTCTATTTTGTGGAGCACCTGAAAGAAGAGATATTAATTTTTACAAAAGCGAAGTGTGGAAAAACGCTATCTTCAAAACTCTTGGTGGGGCGTTATTCAATTTAATTCTGACGTAAGTGCGTGCCTAAAGGGACGAAAACACCCTCAGATCTTCTCTAAATGGGCGTGTAATAGTGAAATATGGCACAAAGTTCGGTGAAGGCTGGCACACACAGAACAGCTTTAGCTTTTCGCGAGATAAAGGGAGTTTACAGCAGAGAGGATATAGTGAGCGCAATATAAAAATATGTCGTGACCGTAATTTCGAAAGTATGCTCGTAAGTATGAAGTAATTCCTTCAAAGGAAGCTTATCACTGGTATTTTTTTTAAATAACTGGTGAACACTAAATCAATGCACTTAATGTGATTTTAATATTTTGTGATACAAGTCCAATTTTCTAAACTTGAGTCGGAGGTATTTACTTTCCAGTCTGAATTGACATGCATACATCTCAAAGTAAAGAGCTCATTTAAAAAGTGGCGTTTTGTCCTGTACCACTGAAATCATTTACGATACTTCATGCAACGGACCCCGTACAACTGACCCTTGTCAGCCAAATGGAGCACAAGAAATAGGAATCGCATATTTGTATCGAGTGTTGCAATGGGAACACTAAGGTAATTAAAATTTTTGACCGTGTGCTTTTACCTGCCGACTGTGCCATGTTTATAAGCTCAAACGGCTATTGAGGGTTTTTTAGCTATTCCAAGTGTGCCTGGAAAGAAAATACAGATGTATACAAAATTGTTTCGCCACTTCAACAAAAAGGAAGTCAATTTTATAACGTAAAAATGTCTAATCCGAAATCCCTTTACCGATATTCTTTTACCAATCACAGACCGACTGTTGCTCGAACGCTGCTGCGCATGTGCTTATTCCTCTCATATGTTTCCATTGTGTAGTTTTAAAATCGCTCGATAGAGCAGCATTAATTGAGCAGCGTGTAGGAAAAAACCCTATCCACTTCAGACCCTTACTTTGGCACAAGTAAGCTACGACTGTTCGGTTAGATCGAAATAAAACAAAATTATATCTACGTAAAGAGAGTGTTAGTGTTTATTGTTTGAAAAAGAAATTCATACTTGTAGTGACTTTTCGACATAGACACGGTACATTTTTCTTATCATTTAAGGTAGAATATGTTCCTGGATGTTGTAACTAATCTCCCTCATTTTTCTCTCCCTCATCTCCCTCAATCATTTTATCTGAAGGAAACAAGGAGACGATATGGTTAAACACCTAACAAGATACAGATTTTCCAAATGCATAGTATTGTTAGAAATTTATAGGGTTCCAAACCAATTATTCCTTTCACTCAGATACACTAGCTGATTGTAGCAGCTCAAAACAGCTTCACATGAAAGTAAGAGCAGATACTGTCACGGCCGGTGAGCCTATGAGGTCAATTCAGATGGAGATAATTGTAAAAAGGACTGAGAAAGATATGCTAGAAGACAAGTTAGAAATGATTATTTCTAAAAGATACAGAGAGGTGCCCCTATGGGTAACTGACTGAGGGAAAAGAGAACTATAAAACCAATGAAACATGCCCCAAAATTGTAGGCAAAATAAAATTACAGTAGGAAATGGGTAGCGCAGTGCGAATTAGCTTACATCAATCATCCCGTGGGATAGAATGAGCGTCATTTCATCCAGCGGGATGGTAGTTGTCACAATGGCCGGTTGACAGGTGATAATAACCAACATCTGACTGATGAATGAATCCCTATATTATGATTGCTCGTATTTTTATAGTTGATGCATATTCGCTCTGCATTAACTGACCCCTAAAGGATGACTATAACTTTATACTAGAAGTTACAAGGGAGAAATTCAAATTTACTGAGGTCCACGAAAAGACATGAGTAAACAACCTCGTGGGATTTAATAAAACATTGGTATCAACACCTTTTTTGAAAACTTTCAATTTGCAAATTCAAGACACGAGTAAGAGTAATGCCCCATTCAAAACTATCCGTACCGAAAAACAAAAGCAAACTGATCTCCTGAAATGTTTCAATCCACTTCGACCACAATACAACGGAATAGTTCCTCGGGCCTCTGCTTCACACACACATTTCCATGCGAAAACGTTGATATTTGAAATATTTCCGAGACCTTTATGTCTTGCGTGCCGTAACAAAACTAAATTCCATCTGCGAAGAGAGAAAGAGGGAGAGAGAGAGAGGAACGCGATAATGAGACGATTTTCCCCTCAGAACTTTTCTTTTTCCTTAGCCAGACGCGATGCTTTTAAGAAATTGAACCTGCCGAGCCAGCCGAGAAGAGGAGGGTTTAATCTCTCAGCTTCGGATATCGAAAATGTAAAGCAAACGCAATTGCGGACGGAATTACAATTCTTATCTTCGGATTATATTGAACGAGATGTTCTTGGGGGAAAAAAAAGGTCTGCGCTTAACGTGACAGTCGAATAGGGGTTGTGTGCCTATCAGGGTTGTGTTAGGGAATTTTGCCCCCAATTTAACTGTTTATTTAGTATGTATGAATAAGAGGAAACAGACGTAGAGGGCTTATTCATTCGAATTCAAGATGTGAACAACAGAAAGATAAACCAGAAATTAGAAGAATTTTGACATACACGATCAACCATAATTTTAAGAAAATTCCTCTCTGCGCTACTCATGCTAATTGGGATTTTTCTGGCACACCAGTCGAGGGGCAGATTTTTCAGAGTTAGTGGAAGGCCCAACCCTTATCTGAAACATTCTGAAATACTTAACCCTTGTACAAGTATGTAAAGTATATGTGTAAAGTGTACAGAGTCTGCATATTCTAGAAGAACGTCAGGCAGACAGACCGCAAAGCAAGGAATAATTACGAATGAGCCTTGACAAGTAAATAAAAGATGTCTACAGAAATTAAACGGCGGTGTGAAATAAATTTTATCCGTGATACACCCGTGGTGACACTAATGAGATGGGCGGAATGCGCGAATAAAGAAAAGGGGAGGTGGTATACGTGTTGTTTGTATCGAGCAATAGAATTTAGAGCATACAAATAAGTGAGTGGGTGATGCCGCGACAGGTTACAGCTAGGTGCAAATTTGTTTAAATTTTGTATCTATCATTTTGGCTTTTATATGCAGTAGGATATGAAAACGTCTCTATTTAGTAAAAGAGTCGTTTCAGTCAACGTCTCTTTCTTCTCACAAAAAATTATTGCTATGCCTAGGCGTATGTAGATCAGTTTAATCTATTAGATTCTCTCTCCACATCAGCAGTGTTTTATGTAAATAAATTAAGCGGACTATGTCGAAAAGTTGTGGAATATATTGTCACGAACACGAGACTTCGACGACCATAGACAAAAACCATTAATAAGTCCACGGTCGAGGGCAATGCGATACGTGTTGCAGTTCTAACAACGAAAGCGAGAGTGTTTATGAAAACGACACGCATTTCAACAACAAGCGAAAAGATCGCAAAATAAAGTTAAATATAAATAGAAGGAGCAAAGTAGTGGAGAGAACCAGTTGGGTCCAGAAGTACAGACTAGGACAAATGCTGTCCAGGGGGGCCGCCCGGAAGAGAGCCGTCCCTTAAGGGACCGGCCGGACGGCCGGTCGAAGGGGGGAGTAGAAAGAGTACCCGGCCTGAGACTGTGGTCCGTCGTAGAAGGGTCCAGAGAACAGCCGAACGCCCGAATAAGAACCTACCATCGGCCATACCAAGATGCCCTCCGCCACCTCACGTGTTATGGAAGTCAGAAGGTCCCGACCTCAGTCGATCTTGTAAGTCACCTTCCTCGCCTCTCACGCTCCAGCCCTTGGGGTTCGCTGTGCCACATTTTCTTGTGTTATTTCGGTTCTTTTGTTTGATGCCCTGACATTTAGATTCTCCGTTCTTTGCGAGAAATAAAGCCTTTTATCCCTTTTTGTCTTAAACCTGTTTCTTCAACAGCAAGCTCTACCCCCATAGCTACCAACCCCTTACCTCACGCGGCCGTGACATAGGGTAAAAGCTCGTGACAATATTTCAGCACAATGTAAATAAGAAAATTTAATTTTACCTGCATGTTTCCGGCTCGGACGTTAGACTGGCTCACTAATATCCTGGCGTTGTTGATGTAAACGTCATCGTGATACCTTCCCGTTATGTGAGTGATCCATAAAGGAGGATTCCCGGCTATTTCCGAATTAAGCGAAGTGTAGGAGCTGCCGAGTTCTTCCGTCGTCTTCGGTATGCTCGCTGCGGAAGAAAAAGAACGTTTAATGTTTCACTCTCGGTAATGGACTTTAGTGAAAACTACCAGAAGCCTACGATTTTTCAATTTTCCGGAAGGAATTTTAACAGTTCGAGGGGTCCCCACAAAGGCAGAAGGGGGGAGAGATAGAGGGAAAAAAGCGTAACGGAATGGTTCGAATGTGTTCACATTCTGCCTCGAAGATTATACAATCTCGATGTTTATCTACAAATTGAAAGTCGGTAAAGCGTGAGGATGCCTCCCCTTCGACACGGCAATAAAACCGCTGTAACCTCTAGGCCATTTCGGGAGATTTTGCCACATGCCTAGAGGTCTTCCGGTTACGATTTTTACTTACGCTCACGCTCAAAAAAAATACTGGAAGGGAAATACCCACTTAAACTTTAGTCAGACTATTGCACAGTTATGGGCATATCTTACAATTTAACATTTCACGATTAAAATTTTATGGCCACGAACTAACAATTTTTGAAGTATTCGAGGAATATTAGAAACTTCAGCCGACAAGAAGGTAGAATGTGTAAGAGCTTCGATAAGTCGAATTGTATGTATTAAATTTAGTAAAGGTATGACACTTTCATATGAGGTATTATGGTAAACCGGGTAATGAATTTTCAATGGTCGTTAGCCGGATAAATGGGGTAATACAGGAAATGTGCGTATAGGCGGATTTACAAATGTGTTGCTTAAAGCTCAAACAAAATCGTCGCCTATGGTATATCCTACAATAGTAAAAAAATAACAAAAACGAAGTCAAACAAATTAGAAATCCCGACTACCAAAAGGGTATTAAAATCGAAATCCGATTATATTTATCAGTATCGATATAGATGGTTAAACGCAGCTATTCTGTTATATTTACATTATTTTTCAATGTTGAATATACATCAATGCATCATATATAGGCAACAGTTATGAATAATATATAATAGATCTCTTGTTTTCATCAATGCATGGTCAGGACCACGAGATTTCCACAACTCTCAACAAAACAAGAAACGAGATCACGGCTCAGGCCAAGGTGAAGTTATATAAACTTTTATAAATACGCTGACTATCAAGGTGCGAAATGTCTTCATAAACGAGACACCTTATACCAACAAGCGCGAAGAACACAAAATAAAATACGAATATAAGTGGAAACAGGAAAGGCGAGAAGTGCAGGGACGTTCAGACGATGGCATCAGACTAAGAGTGGCCGACTTGAGAGGTTACTCTGCCGGCAAAGAGACCGAGAAAAACCTACCATCCCGAAGATGCTCTCTGACCCGCCTTGCACTGTGGATATCTGAAGGTGCAGAAAACAGCCTTCTTATTATGTACGTCGCCACCCTCGCCTCTCATGCTCCAGCCCTTAGGATTCGCTCTGCCCGAATCTCGTTTTTCATTTGTGTCTTTTTAATGCCAGACTTATTGGTTCTCCGCTCCCAGGCGGGAATAAAACCTTTTCTTCTTTTTGTTTTACGATTATTTGTTTTATTCCCTTCAAGCCCTACCCTCCGTGGCTACCAACCCCCTACCTTACATAGCCGTGACAGTATTACGTTAACTTTATATGGCCAGGATGGAATTAAAGTGCCTTATTATAAAAGAGCGGAAATTCGGTAATCCTTTGACAAAATAAGCAGTCATCAGTAAATTCGAAACAATTTGCCTTCAATTATCCTACTGTCTTCAAATTAAAGCGGCACATCAAATTGAATCAATCAATTTTGAAAATATGAATTCAAACAATTTAGGAATATCCTGTTAGACCGATTGTACCATTATTTTATCTACTTTACGAGCGTAAATTTCAAACGTTGGCAATTTAGGTTAATAGGTCTTTTAAATTTGTAAAATTAAATAAACGAGTGGTGTGCCTTGAGGCTACGTGTACTTCGATCACGTGCAGCGAAAAGCAGCCCAGGAAAACCCATCGACTCGACCTGTAAAGGTTCTAGTTTAAGAGGTCGAACCCCCAATAGAAGTGCAGTGGCGTCTTTGCAAAGTCCTGACCAGTTATAACTTATATTTGTGTGACGACATTGGTTCCAAACGTTTAACGTATCATTTTTAGTAACTGTTGCTAAAATTAGTTCTGAACATTAGAGATTTATTTGGAGTGTATGTCAATAATTTATTTCTGGACTTTTGAGATAAATAATTAAAGTTCTTATTCATAAACGCAGTTTAACGTTAAAATGCCCTTAGAATATGTTTCACAGATGTAATACGAAGGTATGTATAGTATGAACCTTATTGAAACACATTCTAAACGCATTTTAAGCTGAAACCCATTTTAACATTAATATGCCTTTATGAATAAGACCGTAAGTGTTTGTCGATCGATTCCTTCTATATTTTTGATATCTATTTAAGTGTTTATCAATAACTTTCTTAAGGACATTTGACCAATGATTAAAATTTTAAGTTTCAAATAACTTGACAATTAATTCAATAACATTAACTTGATATTGTGTCAACTATTAAGTTACCAGAGAAGGTTTTCTTGCTCTAACTAGCAGAGCTAATATTCGTAACAAATGTCAGATCATTAATGCTCTATACAAAATTCATGCGTCACACACATGGAGGATAGTAGCGCCCCCTGCGCTTAGTGATAGAATACACCTCTACTACTACTTTTTAGCTGACTATCTCTCTCTTTTTCCGCTCTTCTAGGAATTTAATTGGAAAGTTATTTCATTTTACTTTTCAAACACTATGACGAAAGACTAAAATGGCGAACGAGCCCGTTTTCCACCATATCTTAAATCTCCAATTTCCTCTATTTCCCTATCTTTTTGAATTACTGGAAAGTTTTATGGATTTCATTGTTTATACCAATTCCCAACGTTAAAGCAAGCGGGTGAAGTTCAACAGCTTGCTGTGCTTGCTCGTATCCGAGGAATTAAAGGACCTTGTTTGCACTTTGCATGCAAATGGGTTGGCAAAAAGTGATCGTTACGGAAACACCGATCCTGTTTATTTCCACGGAAAGGAGCGTGTCTGTGAGTTAAAAAGAGTGAAACATAGAGAGGGGATGAAGGAGAATTCTTGCAGTTATCTCGAGAAAGGGTAATTTTTGCAGTTAGGCCCCAATTACCCAGCAAAGGCGATATACATCTCCAATCTTTGGGAGTGGCGTTGAAAGTCTGTTTGGAATCGTGGAATTGAGATAACAACGAAAGTACAGGATTGCCTTTGTAGTGAGCCAGACGCGCCTTATTATAAAAGCCAGGTTTACCTAGGGATTAAGAAAAGTTTACAAGACTTCAAACATGATATTCAAAAAATTTTGCTCACAGAATCGCTTTGGAAATTGTTATCACACTCATCGAATGTTAAGCGAGTCCGAATTTTCCATTTAATTGTCAATTAGTGAACGTTGACAATAATGGGAAATGATATCAAGTCGCAGCGAGGCATTTATAACCTATTGTTATGCAGTGCTTCTGACACGTCCTACTGTAAATGCAGTTAATTAGTAGTAAACTAATTATAGCGAACTAGTGTCATTGTGTACATGCTAATTGAGAGTAACCATACGTCTTGAATTGTGTTCCTTCGGCAGGATTATTAGACAATTACGACAATCAAATTATAAAAGGGGGAACTTCAAAGGGCAAAGTGTTGTAGGTAGTGAATAGATATCAAAGAGAAACCTAAAATTACTGCTTCTATTTTCAAAATCAAACTTGTGGATGTTTATTAGTACCTTTATGAATATTTTGTTCTATTTTAAATTTTCCAGCACCTATTGAGTTATATTTCACCATGCTGAAAAAATATCACTACTCCAGTTTGATAGGTACTGCTAAGATTTTGTAGAAATTGCGAATTTTGTAAAGTCTAGGGTATTTATTGACGTAGGCCTTAGCACTTTATCATACTTTTGCCAAAAATCCACGAACTAAATATGTACTGAAAATCGTTTGATTATTACAAATAAAACAGTAAGAACAGATCATTTTAACTGAAATTATATACTTAAGCAAAATATTACCTTAGCTCGTTACTTACTTATTACAAATATCTAGTATTAATGCTAGAACTTGCTTTTTAAGGTTTTAAGGTAAGGACAACACTGCTATTGCAGAAAACTCTACATTCCACGTTAAAGTAATAAGGCTATATATGGTTTACGATGTCATTTCTTAGAAATAAGGATGGTAGTATACACCTGACTGTGGTGTCCATATTTTAGTGCCTAAGGACCAGTAAACTAGTTAAGACTACTTTTTTGTATCCATATTGTAACTAATACCAATGTTACAAAATTCTTTGCGTTTGCGCACTGACATTACGACGACTTTCTTCAAAATATCTCAACAGAGTGTGGGCTCAGTTACTGTTGATACGCAAAAATACTCGTTAATAATAGTAATAGTAAATAAATAAATAGTAAAAGGTATTCTCTCTCTACAAAAATATATTGACAAGCAAAAGTACAAAGAAAACTTTTAATTCGTTCTCGATATGACAAAATTTTTTTAACAAATGATGTATTTCATTAATAGGTGAAAAATATCAAACGACAATTTCCTCTTTCAAACCTTTGTTATCCTTTTTTGACTATCAATTTCCCTTTTATGTGTCTTTGTTACCATAAAGCAATGACATTAAAACCATGAGAAACTGCAGGTATACACGAGAATGGTAGAAAATCGTTCGTCATGTTTTTTAAAAATATCTCAGTATCGAGGGTATTATAAATAATCCCGGTGAATATGGACTGGAGTGCAACTTTTAAAAATAAAAAAAATGTATGATTTACCGCAACGTATTCCCGTGGGTTTATCGCGCTCGCTCGTTGAATGGATAATACAAATCATCATAAAGCCGAGGGGCGTTTTTACATACAGAGCGTCCTAAAAAAATAAGGTTGGTAAAGAGTGAAATTCATATTTCTTGTATCGTTTAATTCTTAGGAATGAAATCGTAAAGATTGGTTATTTTGGATTAAAACGTTGTTTTCTTTCGACACAGTCCATACTTTTGCTAATGTATTTGAAGGTAGAGATGCAATCAGAGTCCATGTTCTCTTGTTTCGAGTTGAAATTCAAAATACAATCGAGATAACTTCAAGGATTTAAATTTCAAATCAAACTTGGAACAGTTCTCTGCTAGAGAAAAAATTAGCAATCGTTATTAGTTGCAGATTACAAATGAGCTAACTGAGCTTAAATGAAACATGTTTTTTAATGAAAATACACCCAAAGTTTTAGTAAAATTGATAGATTGCATCCAACGAATAGGAGTGTTTGCTGGGGTGAATTGGGTGGTGAGAATAGCTATCTTCAATTTTTTTAAATGTTGCAGGAGTGGCACTATACAGTTTTTAAGTTCAGTTTTTAAGCAGTTTTTAATAATTCTTCTTCCGCATTTTTGTGAAAGAAAAGTTCCATAGGGAACTGTTTTGAAAATAAATTAATTGATCAACATCTTCTAAGTCCAGCCACTCAAAAATCTTTAAATTAAGTTTATCTGTCGATATCGTGTCTGAGAAAAACTAATATAGATTAAATCCTCTGGCACTACACCTCAACGGGAATTGAATTACAAGGGTTAATGTACGGTTCTCATCTAAATGCCACAAATGTGAAAACTATCAAATTTTTAGTAATTGTAAGCGGGAATAACATAAGGTTATCCTAGTTCAGTTACTCTTTTTTCATCTTACAATTACTAAAAATAATGTATTTTGATATTTATGTACATGTTTCGAAGAAAATGCCTTAAAGAAAGTTCGTTCATTAGGGATTGAACAATTTCAGAAAAAGTTATTATTAATTTAGTTTTGTCAATTTTTTATGGGGATTTAAATTTGCAGAGAATTTATTTCTGTTTGGAAAATATTTATATATGTGTTCCAAATCATTTCCCCATTAAAGATTTACCTAATTTAGTTTAAAAGTTTGAATTATATCGAACATTATAGTACTTTTTTAACTAATTATATAACTAATTAATTAACTAAATAAACTAATTATAGTAATGTTTTATTATCAACTTGCAGTTTCACGTTTAATTCAACTAAGTGCAAACACAAGTAAAAAACATGACTTTCGAAATCCATTGTGTCCAATAACTTTTTTTATATTTTTTTTTATATTTTTATTATATTTATATTATGTTTATATTATTATTTAATATATTACTATATTATTATTATGTTTATATTTTACAATTAAATGTAATGCTAATGATGTAAAACTGGTCATTTCTTTGATATTATTTCCAACAGTGTAACGAATAGAAATTGCTGAACGATCCAGTTATGTCGGTGCTCTCATCAAGACAAAGAGAAACAAATTAGAAGGTATTGCTCATTATTTTCTCCATTTATATTACTCGCTTTATATGCTTTCCATAACTTAATCTATCTTAGATTATACGTACATATTACGTTTTACATAACAAATGTGCCTTTTTCTTCCTAAGAACTGTAAAATGTACTACGTCTTACGAGCTGCGTATATTTTGCAACAGTTAGCCACTTCATAATTTCCACAGACGCAGTGAATTGTGACCTATAAAATCAAAATTAATATAAGAAAGTCTATCCCTTTGAAAATTAATTTCTCAAAATCCTAGACATAAGCAAGGCAATTTGGAAGCTAGAAGCCTTCACATGGCGTTAGACACTTTAAAAAGTGTCAAAATATATTGTTAACTTTTAAATTTAATATGTAGTCTTATAACAAATTCAAACAGCCTGAATTTCATTTCCCCTTTTTTGGGACGCACCCTATAGCTTCGGGCGTAAAAACAAAAGGTTGATATGGTTTTATAGCACGTTGATATGGTAAAAAGACGAGTGTAACGGACGTTGTAAAACTTTAAAGACTTTTATCTTCCAGTTTCGTCGGTTTAATAAAAATTTTATTAACACTAAAATTCAACTCGGTTCTTCCCCCTCTCGCTGGTTCTCCTCTCCGTTCCTCTCCTGCGGCTTTGTGTTTCCATAATAGGCGAGATATTCAATTTTATGTCGTCCTTTTTATTTGATTTTCCCGTCCCTCCCTTCTACGCTATATTCCTTTATTGAACCAATAACGCTTGTAACATTCGACTGTTCCGTCCCAAATGCCCGGCTGGCCCTTCGGCCTAAAAGCCCGCCTAGACATCGTCGCTCCCGAGGAGACTTATGTAGCAGATGAAAAGGGTCCAAGATAGAAGTGAGTTAGCTTTCTAAAGTAGAAATCGACTTTAGATTGTAAAAAGATTAAAGTTTTCACTTGGAAATGATAATACTAAAGATGGGGAGATGTCACTAAGAGGATTAACTGGATACAACCTGCAATCTTTCGGAAATTTGGAAAGAAACTAGGAGGCGTATGATCCACAGTAGACTACTTAGCTGAAAAATGATGTCCAGGGATTGGAGAACATTCACTACTAAAGCGTAAAGGTAATGTATTGCAGTAAATATGCAATTATAATTTTATGTAATTAAGCAATAATTGCGTTATAGTCCAGTAGAGTAGAGATATCCTGAAATGCACTTAGTTTCAGGAAAAATTAGAGATACTCTAATACAAATTTGAACGAAAGTTATTGATTATTTTTTTGATGTAACAATCTTTTACTTTCTAGAAATATGTGGAAACACAATTTATTATCTGCATATTTCATACATTACTGTGCATATAATTATGCATATGGTAAGTTAATTCAGTGCATATGCGCGCAAATTTCTAATACTTTCCGGTGCATAAAATGCACCTTAGTCACTGTGTTAATGACAGATTTACTTACTGATGTGGTACAACACTAAGGATTCCTTGTCGTCACCGTTCAGACTAAATTTCTGGAAGGCGGCGTTTATGGGTGCGAAGATCGTAGCAGGTTTGTACTGAAGCGTCACTCTGGCCAGCTTCGAGGAGTTCATCAGGGCATAGAACTGAAATTAGAAACGAACATTAAGGAAATGGATAACTTTGGAAACATCTTTTTAATTTTCGATTTTAGTGCTGAAATCGATAGAGGAGGGATCGCTGAATATGATAGTCTTTTCTGAAATAATTGTCGGCACTCACGCTTACATAGTTGATGAAGGGTAACTTTTATTTGGTTGTGCTTTGTTTATTCATTAAACTAAAATAGTTGTTGGCGAAATATATAGGATTAAGAATTTTTGAAAAAGTTAAAATAGTAACTATTGGAGTATTTTCAAAAATTTTGATTTTTAGGTTTTAGTGCTGATATCTATGACGCTCTTTGATTGCTGGAAACTATATTTATTTGGAGCTACATTAGATAATTGCCGAGATATGAAACACTAAATACCTTCATTGCTTTTTATCTCTTTAGGATCAGGCAATTTCTTCATCCCCTAGATAGAGTAAACGAAAACATTGTTCTTCAGTGCACTTGAAGTTTTATTTCAAGTATCCAAATTCAATTTACTACGGTTTCATTCTCGTCAATTAACTTACTTATTATAATATTAATGCCACTCGCGCAAAATCTGACATACTATCAACACACCTGCTAACAAATTTTAATATACACCTTCGCTAGTATTTCGCGCCTGTCATTTTCATAATTAGATTTTATGTGACATAACCGCTATTGAACATCCTCACATCAGTTATGTAATTAAAACTTGACGCTGTCGTTTAAGTTTATTAAAAAGATTAAATGGTGGAACAATTATTGAACTTCATTTTGTGTAAAGGCACAAAAGACAAAACAGACTGATTTAGGGCATGCATATTTATTCAATCGTTTTCCCGTCCATTAAAATGTAAACGAAGCCGGCCAAAATACGTTTCATGGAATATCGAACGGATAAAGGCCGACGGGGTATTTGTACATCGATAGGTCGAGAAGAAAAGTTCAGCGTTTTACGTGCATCCACGGGCACGCATAACCCGATCTATATAACGTCCACTCCCAGGGATTTCATCGAATTTACTTCCTTAAAGGCTTGTCAGATCCGAATGGATCTGGGGCGGAAAACGCGGACCCCGCTTCATACCTCTCGTCCCGCGAGATGAATAGAAAAATATTTTAGGTTTTATTTGATTTCGACGCTTCCCTTTTCTCCGTCGGGACGACGGGAGCGGAAAACGTAAATAATCCACACGGAGTAGTGGAGGGTGAAATCATCATCATCAGCTCAACAGGACACCGAACGAGGAACACGCGAGGCGCAGGAAACGGTGTAAAAGAGAAGTGGTTCCTATAAGAAATATGACAACTGAGAATTTTTGATGGAAGCAAACGAAAATGCAGTAAATGAATGATAAATTTAGTAAAGAATGTTGATTTTCCATATTTCCGCTAGAAAAATTAAATGAAAATGTTAAATTTAACCGGTTTCACATCAGATTACGTATACACAGAGAACGTTAATAACCTCTTTTTTAGTAACTCTTGAGTAACATCGTTTTCTCGTGCCTCTGAGAAAGATGCCCATAGGGGAGAGATGCACTTATACAAATACTAGTGGGATAACAAAACGAGGAAGCATAGGTGCGTGCGCCTATGGTGAATTTGACCACCATACCTTGGCAGATTCGAAATAAAATGCCTGTTGTAAGTATTACTTACTTATGTCTGTAAAGTCATATCTTTGCTGCAAAATTTATAAAACTGTACATGTTGGTACCTTATTTAAAATAAAAATTAATATGACTTAAACACCCACGAAAAATACCACCAGCAAGGCTTCTTGGCTCAGACTTATCAGGGCTCAATAATATCACATACTGTGAATGTAAGAACGAAATACGCAGACGTATAGTTATGCCAGTACGGCAAGCATTAAGTTATAGCAAACATGGAAAGATAAAGACATCACAAAAAGCTACAAAACCAAGGCATATCAATATATCAATATTTTCAATTGAAACATGGAAACCTGGACTACTGAAACCTGAATACCATGGAGAGCAGATCATATGAATGGCTCTATCCTAGAAGAACTTTATATCAAAACCAGACTTAACACAACAATCAATAGGAACTTACTAAGATATTTCTGCTACATAACACGAGGGAAGGACACGATAGTAATATTGATTGTGGAGTGAGGGGACAGTCTCTAGCAAGGTGGAGGAGGATCATTTTAAAACCACAACTATCACTCCCGGATGCACCATACCAGGCACAGGTGTCATAGGTATACATGATACCACCACGCCCCTACGAAGGCTACCGGAAAGAGGGAGAAGAAAATAAATTCGATGTAAGGTAGGAAAAGAGTTATTTAAGCTAAGCTAAATTTTTTTTAGCTAAGAAAGCTAGAACGTCAAAGGAAGGAACCTCAAAAGCAGCTCTGCTCAATACACGTGTGGCAACAAGTTCGAAGGAATCATGGTATCCATACAACATATGCAAAGTCTTTGTGGAGGCAGAGACAAGGCTTATAATGCTAAGATGCACGATATTCAACAAACTATGAAAGATGAGAAAACATGAGTGTTCGTAGGTGAAATGACACACGGTAATGACATGTACTCATCTTGTCATCTTTGTCATCTTTTTAACATGTGGTCAATGTTATTGTAGAATGTTTGGAAAAAAATCAACAATCAAAAATTTTTCTGTCGACTTTTGAATGCATAAATAAGGCCAATAGTTCTACAATTGTCCAACTATTTAACACTTCCCTTTCTTTACTTTGGCTGGATGCTGTTCGGTATGAAAATATGGAAAATATGAATCCTGTTATTCGTTGCAGATGTTGCACCATACATGGAAGTAGTAGGAACAGCTTTGAACGTGAAGTGAGTGTTAGAAGATTTCCGGGGATTATTTCCTATTGTGGGTTTTCTTAGAAGCTCCATCTCACATAAAATTGTTTCGAAAAATTTCTCCAGAATTGTCCTTATCTCCCAAATTTGTTTTAACTGGGGTACTTGGAACTCTGCTATCATTTATTACGCAGTACATTATAAATACTACGAGAAAGTTATTTCTTAGTCAGATGAAATCGAAGCAGCATCAAATAAGTGCGTGAAAAATCTTTTTGAAAAGAAATGTAATAGAATGATTTAGCATTTATTGGCGCAAATTATTCTACGCCTCCAGTTTTGATAACTTTGCTAGAAAGCCAAAACCAGCCTTTAATACTTTAAATAATGGTAGAAACGCTATAAACTCTGTTCCTGGAAAAAAGTTCGCCATAATAAAGAAAAATGTGGTTGTCATTTCTAGAAATAATGATTTAGAAATAATTTAAAAAAATTAGAAAATTTAAATGGCAAAAGATAGAGTAGATTTTAATAGTTTGGAATCAAAATATGTTTCGTGGTTTAAATACATCCCCATAACGTCCGTTGCTGTATAAAGAACTTTTTCTAGATTGAAACATATACCTTTGAGCAAGAGACACAATTTTACATGAGAAAACGTGAAAAAATATGTTGTGGTAAATTTTAATTCCAATTAAAACTTTAATTTGATTATTTTACTGTGTATTTAATTGCTAGAATATCACATTTAGATTAATATGTATATTTTTTTTATAAATAAGCGTCATTTTACGTTTTTCTTTTTAAAAAATTCCTACTACTAGGGCCTATTTCATCATTTTTAGTTACCTAATTGTCTGTCTAAATTGAACATTTTTAGTGCCTAAACACTTGGCCTTTACTGATAACACTGATCTCTGAGTCTTAGCCTAATGAGCCCGGGCTTTATTTAGTGATCCACACTGAATATCAAAGAAATATTGATTGTCCTTATTATATTTCAATATTATTGAATATTTCAAACGAGGCAAAGAAAAATATCGGAGTTAGATGGGATTGCAACTGTATTTTATTATCACAACTTAGGCCCTTTTGTGGTAGTCAGTGCTAAAATTTCCACCTAACTGTGTGTTATTGGTGCTTTGGCGTAGTAGAATATGTACACTTTAACTTTAGATAACTAATTGAAATGACCGCACGATCACTCACCTAATTGGGATAGACGTTGAAAACCCCTTTTCCATCGTCCATTATAGTTATATAAAGTTGGTACAAAAAACTAGGTGGCGTCTTATTCTTTTAATTCATTAAGATTAATTAAGAAATTCTGTACCCTTACTTCGCGTTTTTCACCAGTCCTTTTTCAAGTCACAATTGGTACTAATGATGGACTACACTTGACCCGAAACATGTCCTCTAAATTAAATATATTGACTCAGAAACGAAATTAGTTTTACGCTTTGTTCATATTTCCTCTGCTTGTGAGATAATCGACCCATTTCACTAAAAACTTACACAAGCGATCCTGTTCGAGTCCCGTAAAGGAGATCTGTATCAAAACCGCCTTTGACGTGTGTTATATGCTCATGTATATGAGTACACAACATACGTCACCGCCTGGCAAATTGCCGACAGTAATTAGACGTACAAATACTCGACTTATGTCGGATGCTCAGATCTGACTGCACAATTAAGTGACAGTCAGAAATGCGGTCCCCGAATGACGATTCGTTATTGGCAAAGTTGGTTGAAGGGGGACGTACTAACGAAACGGCTTTAATTAAAATTAGAGGAAAACGGTTATTCCGTTATTAGTTTAAAATTTCATTAGTTTTGTACACGTGTTGTATATTAATGATGTGTTTTTAGAAGTTTAAAGAAAGTATAGCGAATATAAAGAGGGGCTTTCTGTAGAATTACGTAATGGTTGGTGTACTAAGGAGTTCAGTCTCAAATAAAAGATTTAAAATAAATTAGGTTATATGACAGCAATATTTTATTACGACATTTTATAAACAACGTTATAACTTAAACTTGCTTCTTTGCGGCGGTATAGCCGCCATACTTGGCACCTTCGGAATGTAATGGTTATTCTCTTGAATGATTCGAAAATAATTAGTTAAGAAAATATTAGCAAAAAATCACCTTATATGGTGATTGGTATAAAACCTATATTGGTACCATATATTGGTATATGGTAAATTGGTATAAAACACCAATTATTTCTGTGGGGCTAAGAAGTAATCTTCTTTTTGAAGGTTGCGCCTTACGATAGATTTCTGTCAAATATCTTCTGAACGGCTTACGTAAAAATATAAAATTTTACACATATACTCACTTTTAGGTTTAAAATCTGTTATTTCCTCGATTTAAAACTGGTCCATATGGAGGCTATTACTCTCAATAGAAAAATTGATTCGATTACTCAAATATCGTTGAATCCTTTCAATATTCCCCAATTATTACGAAATTTAAGACATGAATTCTCAATAATTATATCTAAGCTTATATCATGTTTTTACTCTGAGAATAAACCAATTATTTCAAGTATATCCATATACAAAATACATGAAAAGCTGATTTGCCAATAAGGGTAGAGCTGGTAAAATAACCGAAGATGCCGAATATGTAAAGAAAAGGAAACAAGTAATTCTCATAGCCTAGATACCATATAATTTGATTTTTACATTTTTTATATCTTTTTTTAGTACAAGTAAAAGGTTAATATTCAACTAATAATTAGTGATTTAATCAGTCCTTCCCTACAGTAATGCTGATTACCTATGAAGAATATTATGTGCGGTATGAAAGGTGTTTTCATTTGATTGTAATTTAATGCTATAATTATATGTATATTTAATACATATTGTTAAATAAAAAAAGGTAAACATATATTTGTACTTAACGAATATATGTGTGTTAATAGTTTAACGTACATATTTTGTTAAAACAAAAAAACATGTGATACATATAATGAGGATGATTCAAGCGAAAATTAATGGTAGTTATTTCTCTATGGAAGAAAATGAGGTGGAAACATGGGGTGGATACACCTATTTGAGAATGGACGAGAAAACGAATTTAGAGTTATTAAGTTTGGTAACACCTTTCATAGACCAGGTAAGTAGCCAAGGGACGTGTTTGACTGCAATAATTGAAATATCGATATTGAAAACGCAACGCTAAATCTAAAACGGCGTGAAACCCCCACACACCTCTGTTTTAACCTCAATTAATACTTTAACAATGGAAACTTCGACTATCGAACGAGTTCGACCAAGAAAAGATTGACCCTGGACGAAAACGTAACCATAACTTCACGAAGAAATGAGGGAGAAGTGCTGAGGGAGTATCTGCTTTAATTCGTACTCGGCAAAGTAAGAAATCTTTGTAAAATAATCCAATATAACTTGCAGACTTTTCTTCCACTTGTTCCTTTTGTTTCGTCCCGTCTAACGTCCGATTACCTCCCGACTTTCAAACTTTCGAAGTATAACTCGCGATGTTTTTAAAGAAAGTTCTCAGTTTTCGCTCCCACCCAACGAAATCACAACACCCTCTTTGAACTCTCAGAAGCCGGACGCAGCTATAATTACGGCAGAATCTGGATGCCCCTTCTCTCCCTCTCGGAAACGTCGGACCTCTGATGCGTATAAATACTGCCAAGCCCTGATTCGCACAAGACGCTTTGACCGCCCTTACTCCTCTATTTCTATCCCTGATTCCCTCTTCGGACCCATGAATAATCATCCCGAGGAATTGTTAGAGGGGCAGATCTCGTGGCCGGGATTGTTCGAGGGTTTCGGGGAGGGGATAATTTGATCTGTCGAGGGGTGTATAGGTCGCTCATTAGTGTCCATAGCCTTTACTTTTGAAATCGTACGACGAATCTCTCGTTAAACGTAATTCAGAATAAATACTAATTCATGTTCGTTTATGCAACCAACGGAGAAATTTATAATTTAATTAATATTCTGTATGGAATTACTGGAATTACTGGAATTACTGGAGAATATTTATCTCAATAAAAATTACAAAAAAGTATTCATGTGTGTTTCTAATAAAATCACTAGCTTGGCGGAAAATGAATGTTGTAATTTGTTTGATGTTACACCTTGATAAGTATATTGTCACGGCTACTTGAGGTAGGGGTTGCTTGCTACAGTGGGTAGAGCTTGCTGTGAATAAAACAAATGATCGAAAAACAAGAGGAAGAAAAGTTTTATTCTCTCATGGGGGAGAAGAGCCAATAAGTCTGTGCACTAAAATAAGATAAAATGAAAAAAGGGGAAAAAAGGGATCCGGGCACAGCAAATAGAGGGTTGTTCGGACATTCGGATTTACAGAGTGCGAGGAGGGTCAGAGAGCATCTTCGGGGCGGCAGGTTTTTCTCGGTCTCTTAGTCGGCAGAGTAACTTCTCAGGCCGGCAACTCCTCTATATACCCCCCAGGCCCTCCGGCCAGCAGTATGGACAACCCTGTCCCCTTCCCGCCTTGCCCCTTTCTATTTATATTTGCATTTGGTTATTGTGTTCCCCGCGCTTGTTGGTATAAGATTTGTCGTTTACCAAAACATTTCGCACCTTGATAGTCAGTTGATATAACTTCACCTTGGCCTGAGCCATGATTTGGTTCCTTGTTTTTTGTTGAGAGTTGTAGAAATCTCGTGGTCGTGACAATATTAAAACTTAATCGCATATCTTGCATATCATTAATCAATGGTATGTTATTGTCAAATATCAATTCAGAATTTTCAACATACGAAGGGTTTTTATTAAAATTTTATTAAAATATTAATTAATCATTGAGCAGATGCTTGCGGTAATAAACAGTGATATCTATATGGTTTTTGAGAGTTCTAATGAACTTTTCATTTAATTTGATATTAATCCATGTGTCAGAGGAATATTCCGTTGTGGAATTTCGTTCTCCACGTAAAATATTCAGCAGTAATTTCGTCCCACTCAGGTGCCCTTTAACAGGTCAGAGTGTTTTTTATATGTCGATTTCCATTTTGTTAATTAATCCTTCATTCGAAAATCAACAGTTCCCCATTGGGCGCTTCCGAAGGTTGCGGATTGAGAAATACCCTCCGTGGAAAATTACCGTGGAAATGAAACACCCAGAGCGCACCAAAACTAATGCAGCAGGGTTTGAATCGCAGAGTAAGCGGCTGCAAATGACGCTAACAGTGGGCAGTTGAATTCATACTTTTAAATCAGCTAGAGAAGGTTGTGTTGCAATTCGAAAAATAAAATTTGACCTATGGATTCTAAAGGCACAATATACTGACTGGGAATAATTACCATACCATGAACATGGCGTTACTCTATCTATCTATCCTCTACTCTATCGATGCCTATATAAATTTTTATATTCGACAGAAGTTTCTCAAACACTCTATATGTAGTGCAGTGAGGTGCTCCATGACACACTAAATAATGCACGCATTCGGAAATTAGACCCCGTTAGCGTTACCCCTTCTAAACCTCCTCGAGTGCAAGATTATCTCCGGAGATACATTTAATTATTTATTAATGAAAACTTAATGGATAAATCAATATTAATTACGCTAGATCGCATTACTGTAGTGTTCGAGAATACGCGGGATTAAATCTTCCACTATCTGGACAGTAAGCTTAAATTCCTCAAGCCATTTACGGCGACCGGGGAACGGCAATTATCAGACGACGAAGGGTATTTAGGAGAGGGAAAGTAATACAATCGGTTTTCCATCCTTTTGCGGTCAAAAAATTTGTTCACAGCTTGAAGGTATGAGGCGAAATGATTTGTCGATTACAGATTGATTTTAGAAATTTTTTACCTGTCAAGGTGTCGCGTTTATTGTGAAACTAATGAGCGTTTCGTTTTTACTCTCAGTCTTACAGCCATTTTGGATTGAATTTTAATTGCGATAACTCTTATTAATGAGGCCCGTCTTTTATAGTATATAAATATAATATAAATATAATAATAATATATAAATATAGTATAATAACATAAATACGTTTATCTGATGATTCCATTGGCTGTTTTGGGTAAATAACCGTTAATTATAATGCATATATATTCTCATCTTGTTTAATTGCTAACAAAATATTATCTTGTAGCGGTCAAATTTCTACGACGACTAAGTTATCTGTGATAGTGGAATAACAGTGACGAATTCCATTAATAATAATAGTTTTGTTAATATTCATTAATGTTTGATAAAGTATGTAAGAAATTAGTTGGTTTTCAATTAGATATCTCTCCCCTTTGAACCTTAATGAGATAAAGACAATTCAAGTTGGAAAAGCCAAGTGTCACGCTCTACGTAAGACGGTTTTTGATTGGCGCGATTTTCGACTGAAGGCCAAAGGAGGTGACGTAAAGCGTATACGCTACAAGCGTATACAGTACGTACTGTAGAGGTCATAGAGGAGTCGAGTACGAACTTTGACACAGACGACTTGTGACGTGCTCCCGGGAATGCAATTACAGTTTAATCACTTTCACGATTGTAATAGAAAATTTAAATTTCATAAGAAAAGTTTACTCTTTGATGACACGCTAACATTATTGTCGTCAGTTAGTTTTGTAAGCTCTAGTTTGCAGTTATAATAAGTTTGGATTAGTTACAAACATTGAAATAATCAATGAAGGGTAAAAGCGGCGCTTAACTATACCTAAATTAGCAAAATTCTATGAAATGACTCAAAAGGAACCAAACAAACAATTAGCTCGACATGTGAAAATGATCTTAATAAGGTTTTGGCAAGTAGATCATTTAAAAAATGTTATTCCTTGTTTCTCACTTTGCCTTCTTCCTTGACATTATTGTGAGTAGATCAATGACCCGATCAAATCTGCAGGACGTGTGTGAACTTAAAACGACACTATCAGATTGGCTCGTAGTGCTTTGAACGAACTGGCGATTAAAAAAGGAAGAAGACGGTATTCATTAAGCTAGGAAAATGGTGGCTCATAACGATAGAGGCCATTAGCGCGTCTGTCTCCAGACGTCGCGATAAGTGGCGAGATGATAGTCAAGTCAAGGAATAACTCTCTTATTTATAATTGCATTTTAAGGTAACTATATATTTTCAATAAGGTAATTATAGTTACCCCTATGTTAAGAATACACGGAACAAAACTGTAATTACATCTGTGAATCACATTCTGAACACCTATTGTCACGGGCTGGATGTCTTCACCCTTTGTCACGACCACGTGAGGTAGGGGTTGATAGCCACAGGGCTATGAAGAGCAGAGCACAGAGCTTGCTATTAATAAAACAGATCGAAAACAAAAAAGGTAGAAAAGGTTTTATTTTTCGCCTGGAGCGGAGAACCTATAGGTCAGGGGTACTAAACAAAACCAAAAAAAAAACACAAAAAAGAGAAAATGAGATTTTTGGGGCACAGCGAATCCTAAGGGCTGGAGTATGAGATGCGAGGGAGATGACTTACGTAATAGATTGTCGTTCGGATTTCCATAGAACGCGACGGAGCGGAGGGCATCTTCGGGGCGGTAGGTTTTCCTTCGGACCCTTCATCGACAGACCACTTTCAGGGACTCAGGGACGACCCTCTGGGCAACCCCTCTGGATAACACTCTCCTGGGCCACACTGTCTGGACTGCATTGTCCTCTTAACGCCTTTCCTCTTTTTATTTGTATTCATACTTTGTTTTGTGTTGTGTGCGCTTGTTGGTGTAAGGCATGTCGTTTATGTAAACACCCATCACCTTGTTTGGTCAGCGTGTTTATAAAAGTTTGTAACGCTTCACCTTGGCCTGAGTCGTGATCCAATTTATTGTTTTGTTGTGGAAACCTCGTGGTCGTGACACTATTATAAGCTAAAATCCATTTTAACGTTAATATGCATTTAATGAATAAGACATTAGAGGAAGCAGAGTTTTGAATCTAATTTCTTAGACTGTACGCTAAACGCTAATTAAGCCAGGGAGCAAAAGTTGATAACACTGGACGTCTCAGATTTTCCGCCACGCACGTCAGTAAATATTAGTCACTACGGAATTTCCCCTATTAACGTGAGTGAGTACAATAAATAGCTGTTATATTTCAATAAAAATATCTTCGTCAGATAGAGGAACTTTTGGTGACAGCCTTTAAAGGAAGTGATTTTTAAATTGGGATCATATAAAACCACAAGGACCGTTTCTAAAGGATCCAGAAACAAAGTGATGTTTTTCAGCCTATTATTACTCATATTTCAATAAGGCTTGTATAAAAATTTCAATATGGATATGGTATTCTAATATTTTAGACAAACCGTATTGCTACTTCCGTTGGTTGTTAGCAGATTGTCAAAATAAATTATACTCCGCATGGGTTAACGGTGTTTCCGTCAGAAGGAATTTTACACAATGTATTATTTCGAATTATGAAAACTGACAGCAGCGTAATAGTGATTACAAGGAAATACCATCGATATTTCATTACAAAGCGAAACAAACAGTAAAATTACTTTCTGACGAGATGTATTTCATCTATAATTTATGTTAGAATTACTGTACCATCATACAATTTACCTATAGGAAGTCATGACTTTATATGTGGATATTTCATGTCAATTTTACGTTTACTACCGAATTATGATACCATTTTTAAAAGAACTTAAAATGAGATTGTTCGTTTGCGTAGTATCTCAGTTAGAGAAACTATTAAAAAAATTAAAAAAGTTCCATTTCTGGCGATTATTTTTGATAAAAGCCTGCCAAAAATTGACGAATTCCTTGTAGTTTTTTGATACATCTCGATAACGGAAAATGATGGTCCTGTGCCTACAGAAATAAAAGTATGCGAGTGAATTTTGAATTAAAACTGGGATTTTAAGTGCCAAAAAAGAATATGAAAAAGAGTACTCGCTAAATGCCGCATACGTTTGCTGTGCGACACGAGTTAAATTTAATTTTAAGTGATGCTGCGGTACGTGTTTCTAAAGTGTCAAATTTTCGATAACTCGGAAAAAATAGAATTTTTCTTGGCAATAGTATAAAACGCTGGTTAATATTAGGTAACTATTCGTCTAAAAAATATAAAATTATCCTTAAACGGCCAAGCCCTACTAGATGATGTTTAAGAAAGGAAGCTTTATCGACTATATAGGAGAAACATTCATTCATAATGAAAGCTTTGCTTCAATTTCTTGTAGAAAAGACGAACATGACGTATGTAAAAATATAATATACATTTTAGAGAGTAATGAATTTACAGTGCTTGTCGCCTCTATCCCTTGACTATTTGAAACCATTAACCCTGTTTCTAAGGCCCTACAGCATGAAAATGATAACACAGAAAGCTGGTATCTTACAAAGTAATTTTTTGAATAGATTGAGCGAAATAAGGAATCAAAATTCAATCCAAGGATTGTTAAACGAGTCTGGAAATCTATCAAAAGAGTGGAGGATAAAAATTGTTTTCAAAAATAAAAGATGGATAATAACGAAGCATTTTTTTGAATAATTATCAGAAGATCAGAGAATTTCAGATCCGGTATCGTCTTTCAAAGTCAATGTGTATTATTGCTTTTTAGATGTATCAATTTCTCAAACTAAACAAAAATTTAAACGAAATAATAAGAAGTGAAGCAGGAAAACTGACTGCTTTATAGAATGGAGTCAGTCGATTTGTATGAACAATTAATTGCTTTTAAAGCCTGAAATTCAGGAAATTTATTCCATTAAGGAACTTACGGAAGTATTACTGATGAAATTCAATAGCCCTGCATCATTTTCCGGAGGTCTATAGAGGTACAAAATCTGGAAAAACTAAAACCATCTCCAGCTACGAATGATTTAATAATTAAATCTGCCGAATAAAGACGAGGAAGATGTATAGTTAAATTGTTTTAGATAACTTGGTTCTTAGGAGCATTCATTGTAAATAATTACTTATTTTACCAAAATTTATTATTCTTCTAATCTATTTATAATCAATAAGTATTTACATTATTCAATGCGAGCGTTATTGTGAGCTCTAGTGAAAAATCTTTACCCTTCATTTGGGCTTCGTCAGTGTCAGGTAGAAGGGCCCTCGACAAATTTTGGTGCATGCCCTTCTAGGCAAGCTACGCCATTGTATAGAATATATTTTCCTTACAGAATGTCTAGAAAATCCGATAAAAAAACAAAAACCAGATATAATCTTATGCCGATTTAATGAAACTTGGTATTTATAAACCTTTTTCCGCAGTTACGGTCGAGATAGAATATTTTCCGCGTCAGTAGATGGAAGTTTAATTCAAAAATTTATTAATTTTCGATTCGCTTCTACCTGTCCGCATCAGCTGTTGTAATAGACGATCCTAATAAAATTCCCTGGGAGATCTGGGTGATTTTTAATAAAGACCGCAAATGCATCCGGGAACGACGACGGCTGCATCCCGTTTTATCGCAGGTCCTATTTCATCTTGACGCGTGTTTCACCCTCTCGCCGTCTATCCCTTACTTTTATGGGTTCAATAGTGATTATAATTTCTCGTCCAGCGATCCTTCGAACCGTAAAAACTTATCCGGGGAGGCACGGAGGTCTCGTCTATCCGGAGACGAGGTTTTCCTTCCGGGCTCGCTTTTTGATGTTACTACGGAACAGATCGTAAAATGGGCAGAGACGAAAACGGTTAAATGCGACGCGAAACTGGGGAAGATCTGAACGCAGTATACCAAGGAACAAGCTTGAAATTTGAAATTGGACGAGGGTGAAATTGCCTGTGAAGGAATTTCACTGAAGCAAAAGTAAAAAAAAATGGAGTAAAACGGGGAAAGAGTAGAACATTTAAAAAACATTTCGCGGTAACAGAAAATTTGATTGCCTCCTCTGTTGGTAATCATCGCTCATCAGGTGATATCGATGACGATAAATTCAGATAGACACGTTTATTTCCGAATTTTGGAATTGATGATATGTATGCCCCTTTTAAATATTAATTTACTTTGTTGTCAAATGTAATACATCGAACATTTCCAATTAGAATAGACATTATGAATTAATGCCTTCCAGGGGGCCTATCATGTATTTCAGTTTGTAACTTTTTGTACCTTAATTAACATTTGTTTTATTCGTTATGCTCAATAATTATGATTTAGGTAATTTTATTTTATGGTGCTGACAACACAGTTTCGTTGGTGACGCTGTAAGTTGTGTATATTTCACTAATTGTGCTTTTATGAACGTTCTGGCAACTAACAGAGAATGTTTGATGACTGCTACGTCTGGAAAACACCAGCAATTTTAACTAATTTTGTATTAATTATAAAGATACTTTTACTAAACAGGCACTTTTGCATACAAATAACGTGTAATCAATATTATTATTTTAATATGAATAATACTATATTTAAAAATAGAACTTCATAATAAATGCTATAATCCATGCTAATAAATTCTAAAACTTTCCCGCAACCTTTATTAATTTGAGGTATATATTACTATTATTGATACGCTTATACCATTAATTTCGTTTTCTCCCATGTCGACTATGTTTTCTTGCGTTGAAGTAACAGCACTGACCAGGCATTGCGCAAATGGTTCACTTTTCGAAACATTCTTCAATGAATGATGGTTTAATTTTCATAACAGATTTATATTTAGCGCGTAAAAAAACAGTAAAAAAACAGAATTAAATGTACTGTAGATAATATCACCTAGATAAAATGCTAAAGATTAGGGGGGACAGGTGATTCTGATCTCAGATATCAGACAAAAATATATCCTGTAGAACAAATAGAGCCCAATTTTTGGTTGGTGTGCGCCTATTTTTTTTTCCAAAAAAATCATTTTAAGATCATGTTTATATAATTTTACAAAATCGGTCTGAGAAGACGCTAACCTAAAATATTTTCGTTAACATGCGTGCTCCAAAACCTCACGAAGGCACCACACGACCTTCATAGAAAATAATTATAACTTGTGAAAATCGAATATAGATCTATGGTTAGGCTGGATAAACTGGACATTTGAAATATGAGTGATCAGAAATTACATTTGCCGCGGGTTGTCGATATATTAACATTATAACGTTATATAATATAACGCGAGACGCCAGAAGTTAGTAGCTCTTTTGTAGAAGTTGGTAGGAAATTTATTTTAACTTTTCAAGGCAGTTTTTATTTGGTACGAGGAGACTTTACAGCCCGTTTTCTAGAAAGTTTGTAGGCAACTTTAGAAACATGGGGATCTTTATTTTGAGCTCAAACTTGTTCAACTTTATTTGATTTAATTGGATCCTAGAGGTCTTTTCATTAGGCCTTCTTTTGAGGCAATCTGCAGAGGGTATTTTGTAATTACAAAACAATTCATAGTTTCAAACTAAGTTTATTTTGTGTCAGAAACTCAGGTATGAGGTTGTGCCACCTTTAGAGTTTAGTAAATTATGACATCACTGCAATAGAATAAGTTATGTACCGAACAACGATATTAATAATTTCTTTGATTTCGACGTATTTCTTTTATTTCCTTTGCTTTTCTTTTATTCCCTTTTATTGTCGAGATTTTTCAGAGAAAGACCAAAACTTTCTCGATCTTACATTAACTTTGACGTTTTATAAGCTCTATTCTGTCTTATTTTCACTAAGTCGGACTCGATGAATTCTCGACCATAAATTTAGAACTGAAATATGTCGATGCACCAACTTTGTAGTCTCCTCAGATCCCCCCTCTCTTTCTCTCTCGGCTCGAACGATTAACTAAAAGGCTCACATTTGGGCATTACACGAATAATTCCCTCAGAACTGGCATAAAACCCATTGTTATTTGAATAGCAATTTAACTTCAACTGTTCCGTAAATTCCCTTGACAGGACCATTATATAGCTGAGCTTATATAAAACTAGTTTGTTTACATCAGACAATGTGGATTATTTATTTAAGACTCATCTATATAGATATAAGACGATGTTGGGGTGGTAATTAGTTAGCGAAATCGAAGGTGCATCGACCGTATTAATTAGTAGACATGATCGAGTGTATACAGTAGAGTAAACAATTTTTCCGTTAATTCGCGAGCTGGATATTTGCTAGGATACATGAAACATTCATATCGATAATTAATTTACTGTGAATTTTGATCTGATCAAATGTTTGTTTTTAATTTGCATCGGTAACAGTGAAGGTTTCATTTTATTGCGATTTTCATGCACTCGTCGAACAAAATTTCATTATGATTATGGAAGCCATGACGAGAAATTTAAATAAAATATCACTCTTGAAAGGTTCATGAAAAATGGAATGTTTTGTGTTATAATATTTTCGGTAGAGAGGAAACATGTTTCGATAAAAATAATAACATTAATTGATAGATGGGTAGATAGAAATAGTTTTAAAATAACGCTTCTTAATTGCGTCACTTCTTGGTGGAAAATAGTAAATGAAAATACCCGTTAAAAGTGCACATTGAAGAAATATTTATTAAGAGCCAATTTCAAAATTAAACGACAATATATCCCAACAGCATAATAATATATACCATATTATTGGTATACAAGCGTATGCCATGTGGAATACGCACGGAGGAAATACTTTTTAGTTGTTGCTCTGACTGGACTGCAGGAACGATTCGTCATCTGATCAATCACTACAGACTCAACTGTGAATTAGCCCACCTAATAATTGTTATTCACCACCTGTGCCTTGGATGATTTACACTGGCGATTCGTAGATGTAGTATCAGTACAGACACGTGGCGAAACCCAAACCGCCTGGCGTTTTCCGCCGTTATTTTGTTAATAATTTTGTAAAATACCTCTGGCTTTAATAGTGGAATAATTATGTTTAAATTGCCTGGTCACCCCCTATTAACTGCCCGATGGCATGATACTCTTAATGACCGTTCCTTATATTCTCTTAATATCTTTATATTTTTCAGTTAGATCGAATTTTAAGGTTTTAATTTTAAGGTTTTTTTTATTCAACATATTGTAAATAATTAAATTTGTGTTTTTGATTAAAAATCTTTAACTTTTCTATGCTTTTCAATATTATCTCCAGAAAATAAAATGAAACAATCATTTGCTGAAATATTTAGACATTATAACTGAAAAGGACATTTCGTAGAAATTGTTTACAATAGAATAATTTTAAAATACTCCACAGTACTATTATGGGTCCAATAATTTAAATTAAATCAATTTACGAAACGCTTTTAATATTTTCACGTCGGATCACTTGCAGTATATAAATACGAATTTGTTCCTACTAAATAAAACTATTTAAATGCAAATTCGTTATTTAGGTTATTCAAAATTATCGGTCCATATTCAAGACCTGGTCACAAGCAACATATTTAAATTTTCGAGGCATCATAAAACGGTATACTTGTGTCCCTCACTCAGCTCGAAGAGTGAAATCGCGCTTTTCGCCCAATGTTCGAGCCAATTTTTCTCAATTGTCTCCAAACATAAATGAAAATCCAAGGTAGCCAAATTGTCTATTTTGATATTCTCTTTCAAAAACAGCTTGATAAATTAAAATCGGCACACCTCTGTTAATACGACGAATTCTACAAAATAACGGTGTATATTGTTAATAACGTAATTGTGCAAAAACTACTCATCCAACAGCAACCAACCTTGGCACGCTTAAAGTAGACATAATAACATAATATTTCACGCAAAATTAGCGCTTCAACTTTATACTGAGCATGGCTGTGAATTTTTTAAAAAGGATCAATTTTGACGGATTTTCCAAGTTTTCTCGGTGAAAAATACTAAGATCAACTTCTAGAAACACTCATTTTGAAGGCCCATTTATTCTCTACAAATCGTCTATACAATGTACTACATATCCGTCAATCATTTTCACGCTATGGTGAAAAAACGGAAAAACGACCTATTTTTGAATGTTTATTGTTTAAAACATCGCAATCCACCAAAACATCAATATTTTTCTTGCTCTATAAACTGGGTTATTTAGTTTAAGGATTCAGGTATGCTAAAAATACAATTTCTATTGATATTGCCACAGTATTGAGAATAACATTGCGACATAACAACCAATACCTATTCCCAGTGTAGATGTTATACGCCCACTATTAGTTCTTATAGTTCAGGAGAAAACTACTAGGGAACCATACCACGTTATTCAGTGGAAAACGTGCTATCAGTATTCGAAAAATATCCCTCCTAGTCGATATTGTTGAAATATTCATTAATATTCCTAAAATTAGCTAGTCCAAAGACATTTATCAATATTTCAATCTTTATCTAAATCGGTTATTAATTGAAAAGGGTAGGCCGAACGATGGCTAATGGCTTTAATATTAAATCTGAAGCTAACTCAGTTATATACTCAATTATCAATATACAATTAATTATATTAATGAACACAATATCTAAATATATTTTTCGACAATTGGGTTAAGTTATGTTTTGGTAAAGAATAAGGAAGGTATAGCATTCTGCCAGAAGAAGCGGATTGTAATCGGGTGAACAGAACGTGGGCACTTAGAAGACAGTAATATGAGTAAATAAGTTATCAATACGTCATCAACCAAAATCTGTTTACAATTCTTAACAGCTATACAGAGATAATACGACAAAGGGCACAAAAGATTACCCCTTGAGATAAGATTAATACTGCCTTTAACATGAATATTCAAATATCCACTATTACTAAGTGACTCTAACAAATTAGGGAGATTCAGTAATGTCTTTAGTCTCTATTGTGTACCTTCCTTAGGGTTAACACATTACTGATCGCCGAGAGGAACTCGTTGGCGCCTCAAGAAATACCTAGTTAGAAAACCTCATTTCTCTCTCTAGCTGGAACAAATTTCTAGCCAGTAAAATGTGATACGCTTGATTCAATAACGTAACTAATGAATTTGTTATGAGTGGCATTAAACATATGAAATAAGAGAATTTCTTTCCGGAGAATTTCAGATAAAGGCAAGAGAAACAATAAGACGAAATGGAAGAGTGTTATTAACAAAAAACTACTCTTCAACCCCTCGTTCACCCTTCCCTACTTTTATCAAGTCGTGTCCTCACTCAAACAGCCTCCCTTTTATTACATAAAAGTCCGCGTCGTGTGTTATCTCGAGAGGGGAGACGACGCGACGAAGCATGCTGTCGTTTAATTTTTTCTTATTAAACCGCTCGAAGAATTTAATTACGTCGGATGTCCATTTCGAACCAAGAGAGGTGCGTATATATAGCATATCGAATCTCTTCTATTTTATTCAGCGTCTCCCCTCGTCCTGTAATTTCAAATGTGAATTATTAACGAGAGTTTTCTTTAATCTTCAGGGATAAGACATTCTTTGGGAAATTTCATCGTCTCGCAACTCGTTCCGCGCACCCCTCGACCTTCACTTGGAGAATTTCCTCGGAGCGATGACGCTTAATTTTCTTTATCCATCGTCGTCGTGAGAGATAAGTGAAAAATGATGTGCCGCCCGAAGTTTATCTCTTTTACAAGAGTTAAGTAAGACCGCTGACGAAATTACTCCGATAAAATAACGCCTGGGTAAATAAAACCCGGTGCGGAAACATCTGGGCAAAAGAGGGTATTTATGGGTTTAAAAATTGCACAGGCAAAGCATTTGTGAAATTCTTTACAAGTGGTAATTTTGGGTCTGCCTTGGATTGCGAAAAACTTAGATATCTTAAAACGCGGTTGGTAAAAGGACCATTCTAGAATTCATGAAGCCGTGGACTATAAAAGAGCACACCATTACAAAATGGCGCATCCGCAAAAAGTTCGAACTGTGTAATGTATGCTTTCTTTACTTAACGATATTGGCGAATGTCCCATTGTTCTGTGTTTTGTTTTTACTTGTGTATTATATACCAAAGCTTTCCGATACAACGAATGGTGCAAACAGTTGTTTAATGTGTTTAGATGCAATCGACCCGTTTTTAAAGTCAAGTTTAATTTCTTTAAAACTCGTTTCATTTTTCTTCTTCCTGCTCCTGTACCTCAAAACCAAATTTTCCCCCTTACCCTCGAAAAATCTCCGAAGGAAAGTTCACGTTATTTCACGAAAATTTCCTCCTTTGCAATTTTTATACCGACACTTTTGTTATAGGATTTGTTATTGCTCTCTTAAACTTCATATTCATAAATTAATAGGTAATATGTGATGCTTTTATTCCGCACTTTTGCAGGAAGTTTAAATTTAATGACTTCACTTTGTTGATTTACCGTTATACAATATACTCGGAAAAAATAGACGTGCATAATAATCTATTGAAAAATGTAAAATATGTAGGCGTCCGCCACATATTAAAATGTTAAATAATAAATAAATAACTAACTAATTATATAAATAAAATAAAAACATTAAATTTTCGAACTTTTGACGAATAGAGAGAGAATTTGCTATTTTCTTATTCCACAACTTCGTGAATATTTGTACTGAAGTGAGCTTAAATCGGATAGATTGGATAAAAATAAAAAGAACTAAGAAATATTTATACAAAAAAAGTATACAACAAAATTCCATTGAAATTATGCGGCAAAGCTTTAATGTAGTAAAATCTCCTTAAAGCAACAGGGAGAAGTAACTACACTGGAAACTGGACCTCCAAAAATCTTTGTTAACAGAAATATTAAACAAGAGAAGTAAGTAGGAATGGAAGCAAGCTTGGAGAACTCGTTTTCATGAGCACATGCAATAACACAAAAATATAAACAACGAAGAGGAAATTGTCATGGGTTTCCTTCTTTTTAGAAATTTTGATAAATCTATGTTTACAACATACCCAATCTTTATCATAAATGGCGAATGCGCCTTTATGCAATAGGAATGTTTACCACAATTATGTTAAATTTTGCCTATGTTTCAATTCATAATAACAAATAATGAACTTATGCAGTATGTACTTGAATTTATATTACAAAATCCAGATCAATTGAAGCCACAAAGCCTAATTACCTTTTACTTAAATTACTTAAATTTCCGTCTAAATAATAGACCAATTTATAGAGTACTTTTTGGTATATAAATTTGACAGCAGACGGACCAAAACACTTTGTTTAAAAGGGATCAAAGATGATAAAAAACCGAAATTCAACCAATTCTGAGCTTTTGCATTTCTTTTTAAACAATAAAAATTTTATAGAATAGGTCGCTTTTCCCTTTTACACTATAGCGTGAAAATCATTGACGGAAATGCAATATGTTGTACAGATGATTTGTAGAGAATTAAAGTACCTTCAAAATGAGCATTTCTAAAAGATGATCGGAGCATTTTTCACCGAGAAAATTTGGAAAAACCGTTAAAATGGGCCCATTTTCAAAAATTCACAGGTCTGGCTAGTTTAAAGCTGAAGCGTTATTTTTTTTAAATGTTAGGTTATTATGTCTACTTTAAGCGTGCCAAAGTTGGATGCTGTCGGATGAATAATTTGTGCAGAATTACGTTATTGACAATATACACAGAAATCTTGCAAAATTCAGCGTATTAACTGAGATGGGGCGATTTTAATTATTCAAACGGTCTTTGAAAGAGGACACCAAAACCTACAACTTGGCTGTCTTCGATTTTCGTATACGTTTCGAGAAAAGTGCGAAAAATGGCCTCGAACATTGCGCGAAACGCGCGATTTCGTCTTTCGAGCTGAGTGGTGGGTACAAGTATCTTACTTGAAGCCCCTAAAACTTGGTTCGAAATGGGAAACTCCCGTTTTGCGCAATATTGCCATTTTTCACACGTTTCTCCAAACATATATGAAAATCCAACATAGCCAAGTTGTAGGTTTTGATGTCCTCTATGAAAAACCGTTTGAAAAATTAAAATCGAGGAAAAAATCGGATTTTGCAAGATTTCTGTGGTGCAAGAAACCTGAGAATTTTTGAAAAAGGGTCCATTTTAAAAGTTTTCCCAAGTTTTCTCGGTGAAAAATGCTTCGATCATCTTTTAGAAACGTTCGTTTTGAAGGTCTTTTAATTCTCTATACATCGTCTTTACAACATATTGCATTTCCGCCAATAATTTTTACGCTATGGTGAAAAAACCGAAAAAGACCTATTTTTTTGAATTCTTATTGTTTAAAAAAACCGCAAACGCTCAGATTTGTCCAGATGTTGGGTTTTTATCATCTTGTATCCATTTTAAACAAGGTTTTATAGTCCGTCTGCTGTCAAATTTTATATACCAAAGCAGTTTTCTTTATAAACTGGTCTACAATATTAAGTTCCAAAGCTGCCTTCGTTTAAATCCCCTCTGTAGTACTAAAAAATGTTCTTTCAGAAATTATGAACACAATCCGTCTCACACACTTTGACATCGCAAATTATCTGAGGAATCGCCCCTCGAAGCTTGCATGTATGAATTCTCTTATACCGGTACACACTGACGAATGATCTTAAGAGGAACGAATTCAGCCTCTGTCATTCTATCCCGTGTTGAAGTGTTTCTCTTTCGGTTTGTTGATCGTTCCATTGCACGAGTTCGTAAATGGAAACAATAACGACGGCTACGGGTTCTTTTCATCCCCGTAAAATAATTTTCTGCTTCGGTTCGGTCTTATAAAACGGCCCATTCAAATCGGAAAGTATCCAGCTTCCTCCCAGACAGTACCCCCGTCCTTTCAATCTCGACAATGCTCCCGGCGCAAAGTTCGGCATTGTTCCTGTAATCTCGTTCCTCTGTCTCGGCTCGAAACATCCAGAATTACGTCAACCTGTTAACTTTTCGAGTCTCTGTCGCGTCTCTCGCACGGAGGGGTGAAAATTTCGAAAATTCTTCAGCGTTTTAAGCAAACAAAGCGGGATGAACTCCCTTCCCCTGGGAGTTCTATTATTTATGTATATAATTAGCCAGGAGCGGAGTGGCGACGCAGTAGATTAGGCTCTGCGGCAAATTTCGTGAAGTATCTTTACTTAATAAAGAATTTACAGGCGGGATTACGTGCAATTTCACCTAAACATAGTTGCGTCCGGGTTGTACTTCGAATTTAAATGCGTAGAATTTGACTCTGGACACCAAAACTTCTTGCCTTTGAAGTTACTGCATTTAATATAGAGTTGGAAGCTTGCAAGGTCTATTGATGACTAACATTTGGGATGTGGTTTCACATTCTTGATGATGTCGTGGCTTGAACTTCTCACTGAAGGAAATTGTATAGTTGGGTACCTGTAATTTTGATCACTCAATTTTCATTTTTAGAATAAATTATATATATGTATATGTTACAAGAACTTTTAACTGCTGAAACTTTTTGGAAAACTTTCTTATTATTACCTTTATGCAAAAAAGTTCTGCATGGCCTAAACACAAAAATGGAACAAATATACCAGACAGCTTCCAGGCAATGGAGGAGAGGGTAATATTTGAAACACAGAAGACAAGTCACATCACAATACAAGAAAATGTGTGATTCGTTATCGTGACCGAGATAAATAATTCTTATGAGAAATTGGATTGGCCAAGTAAATATCCAGGCCGGTATTTATTTTGTAAGAGGATAAGACATGTCTAGAAGCCATAAATTCAAGCAGTCAAAATGATCTGAAAATAACAGCAAACCCAGGCCAGTGGAAATTATCTCTTTACTACAGTTTATAAAAAATTGAAAAATCCTTCATGGATTTTATGAGAAATAAAAGACAACGAAATAAGTTCCACCTTTGGGGTGGATCGTCCATCAAATCTGTTAGTGTGAGTGACCTGAATATGCATTCGACATCAAATCAATTTTTTAATATCACGAAGTTTAATTTGCGTTTCTGTCTACTCAAATACTATTGCGAATGAGCTCAAAGCATTATGAGAGTCGATTTTGCTTAAAAGTATCTGTACTTAGAGGACTGTCGATTTAATGCAATTCTGAGCCATTTTTGAATCAAATAGATAGCTGTACAGTAGCCTGGTACTCTGATCAGACCACTTTTTTCTTTTACGCTATTGCGCTACTTATGTTAGGTGCTATCAAATGAAATTCAATGAATTACGTTTGAATAAAATTTTTTAAAGCATGACGAACATAGAACGAAAGAGCGTCATTGAAAAAGTATCATGAAATATATCATTATGACACAACACTTGAAATTTATGTATTTAAAAAAGGGCAAAATGACAAATCCAGTTGAAACGTGTTCAGCTACAAGACCGACAGCTCCATTTATAACATATTGGACGACATTTACTGTTTCACACCCCTAGAATTTTCCTGTCATTCACAACATTCGCTTCGAAAGTTACTTATTCCGAAGCATCAACGGCTGACAGTCTGGCAAGGAATTGCACACAGTGAGTAATTTCCAATTAAACTTTCGAATTACGCAGGAGTACGTTAAGGTAATGTACCCATCAACTTCTCCGGCTCCTCTCCCGTTTGTCTGATTGAATCTAATTTTCGAAACGTTCCGGGAACGTAAAATACGATCTTTCTGAATTCGCGCCGAAAATTCTATGAAAAGAAATACGTCTCGCCGCGTCTTGGTCATTAAGTCGACCGCGAAATAACGCAATCTTTCCGTGACTAATTTTTAAAAGTTTCGAATTTTAATTAAAACCAGTCCGGAAGTTTTGCACCTTGTAGAGTGCCTTTCTAGGTACCTCGTAATTAACAATTTAGGAATTTTATCGGAAGTTTCCCCATAAAAGTTTCAACGGTAATCTATGCGGAAGGCAGACGGGAATTCCGTAAGTTTGAGACTTAAGCCAGTTAATAAAAACTGATCATTAGTTTTCACCTTTAGTTTTTAAGCTCTCTGACAAAAAGTAACATTCGTTTTCAGTACTTGGTCTTTTGGAACGTTCATAAATTTGTACCTTATTCATGTACGTACGTGTAATAGGCTGCCTGCAAGAATTGTTTCTGGCAACAAACCCATACTGACAAACGACTAGAAGAAATCAGATGCCCCTGGTAAGAATCGAACGTTTCGGACCTTTACTCCATACCTTTCAGGTAATGTAGAAGAAATTAGTATGTATATTCAATGGAGATTCAAACTAAACCCAAACATGCAGCTACATTCCACCATAACAACAAAACAGACTCGTACTACGAGTATAGTAAGTATAGAATAAGTATCCTAGTACTAGGGTATAAGTGTAAGAGGACTAATATACTATAACTACAAAAAATAGTTGCATAGATATGCACTATATATTTTCGTTACACAAATGCAAAAACTAACAAATATGTGTATATCTATTTAAAAAAATCAGCAAACGACTGATGTTGTTTCTACCAAAATTTTGATATATCAAATTTTTTGATTTCTTGATATTAAATCAAGAAAAACAAAACATATATTCAGAAGAACTCAGATTGTTTCGAACAATCTAGCGTTCATATTAAGCAAAATCTTCTGAGAAGAGACACTACCAAGTCATAGTGGGGGCTAAAAACATAAATAATTTTACCTAGAAAGAGTCGAAGCTTCCTTAAAGGGTGACAACAATCATTGTGTCAATGTTATACGATATTATTATTTATAGTTTACAAGTGAGAATAAATTGAGACGTTAAAACACAACCACAAGCATAAATTTAAAACAAGAGAAAATCGTATGAGATCCGACTAGTTCTATTGATCTACTGATTCCAGAAAAATCGTAAACAGTATTTAAATAATAACTCTCATGTCGTGTGGTATGGAGGAGAGAAAATGAAGAAAATGGTGGGTAACCTTCCTGGTAATGGTTATTACAAGCTCTTTAAGGACTACTAATAAGTTCTAGGTTGTAATCATCAGCAGAAAGAGAAATACGAAAGAATTTATGAACCACGGTAGGGAAAGCAGCCATCTTGTGTGATAGGGGATGAAAAGTGTGAAATGGAATGATGAAGCCAATATAGGTATGTCTTATATAAATTTGAAATATAAGAGATGTTGAATTTAAAGATTTATATATAAATGAAAAGAACCTTCATTTCCTACAATCATACTCATATTTATGTATAAATTTTTCAGAAACGTTAAGTGGTTTTGTAGTTCCTCCATAATACCATTAAACAATACAAAGATGTCATCCACGAAACGGTACCAAGAGATTAGTTTGTTAAACAAAGGGGTTATGTCTAGGTCTAGTTCGAAGTATGCATATTTGGACATTTGATGCAAATAGATTTCTAATCAAACTGATGCATTCTTTATGTGAAACACTTGGAAACACTTCTTCCACATCGAAAAGAGCAAGGATGTATTTCGAAGGACCAAATATATCCTTAATATGGTCCACAAGGCCTTTAGAGTTTTTTAATCTGTTCTCCATTCAGCCATCTCGATAATAGTGAAGTAAGTGACTTTCAGAATGAAATTATTGGCCTAACCAAGATGGTACTTTTATGAACCTTTGGAAGCCAGTGTAACTTAGCACAAAATGATTCAAGAGGATGAGTGATGCAGGGTTTGCTCAAAATAAGAGGAATGTTAAGGATTTTTATGGTGTACTTAGACATTGTTTGGATTGTTATGGAGATGGTTGAAAGCACCCGATTCTATTAATCCAAGTACTATAAACCTGTACCCTTCTCCAGACGTAATCACCATATCTGTTTTAGAAAGGAATAAATCATGTTCCTGTAGTTCCTGTTCTACTGATCTAGTAGCATTCCAGTCGCCCTATTAGCCCCCAGGTGAGTCTGCGAGGCAGAAAATCAATTTAAAAAAATGTTTACGTTTTTTAACAGGCCTTTAGGTCTATTACAGTTTGCTGGAGAAAAGTGAATTCACTATTTTAACCTTTATAAGAATATTATTAAAATCTACACAACTACACTACAAATATTTTTTGTTTCATTATAATCTACAAGAGTCTTCTAGTGCAATTTAAATGAGTAACTGAAGAGGAAATATTTAATACCACAATAAAAGCACGAAGTGGTCTGTTTACACCAACTTCCAAACTTAGACTTAAAACCGATTTTAAGACTGGAAAATCTCATACCTTAATCTCAAAATTCTTCCTTAGGAATAATGAAACACTACTGTTACGCAAGTTAAATTTCAAGAATTTAATACTTGGTTTTTAAAAACTTTATTTCGACAAACACGTAGTGACATCGACTGTCTCTACTACCAACTGAACATAAAGCTACCACGTTAGTTTTTATATCTGAGATAAAGAACGTAACATGATATTACAATACAAGTGTAAAAAAATGCAAGGTGACAAATTGTGTCTTGTAACTCGCACTTTTCTACGTTCCTTTCTTGTTGTTTTTAATTTTAGCGATTAGATAACTTTTTCGTTTTTTATTTCTTATCTATTTCTTATCTAAGTTTAATAAGTTCATGATAAAATAAAGAAAAACGCAATTAACTCCGAGCGTTTATTTTAGATTACTAGAAATACGTTTTACTTGTTGAAACTGTAAGTAATATTTTAAATTACCCATTTATCTGTGTATTTATAATTGATAACAGACTATTTTGCAAATAACTTTTAACATCCTTTTAAATTTAACCTTGTATACGATAAGAAAATTACACTGATTACTGTTCAATGTATGTGTGAAAAGTATGTGATAAATAAAATTTAAATTTTAAAAACAAGCAAGGATTTCTTAATTTGGATTTACACTAATGCGCATTCGCCATTTCATCGTTTTCGAAAAATGAGGAATCATCTGAGCGGATTGCTAAGATTTTTTTGTTTTTTGTATGAACATAAACACAAAAAAAATGATACCCTCAGCCGATATTTCTATTTCCGTTTCAATTTTCATTGTCGTATATAATTACAATTTTTTATTAGATGAAAGATGTAATATTACCCACGCTAATATCTCTTCTCCGATCCTAATGAAAATATGTTTTAAGAAATGTAAAAAGAATACGAAAACTATTGAGTTTCAATAATTTTACCATTGGGGTAATAATTCCTCACTCTCAATCTGCGCATGCTCAAATTTCACTCTTGCTCTTTGTATCGTTGCATTCACTTTTCTTCGTGTATGCCATATATTTGAATTCTATCATTTTTTTGTATTTCGATTACTTCACACTCGATCACTTTACAAGCTGAGTATTTTTTAAATTGATTCAAAAGCTAATCTTGCTCAGTTTCCTACTTTACCTAAGCTGCGTTCTACTTAACAAAAACCTCTAAGGGCGAAGGTGTTAAAACAAATTCCGGGTATTCTTATGCCACGTAATGTGTCAGGCTAAGTTGAATAACGTGAAGAACACAATACACACATTTTTATGTTCGACCTGACGAATCGTTAGTGCATAATCTAAAACATTTACCGATTTCAGTTTTCCACGTAACTTCCGAATTAATTTCGGAACTTCAGTATTCAAATTGCCTCAGCGGAGGGGAGCGCCAAGTTCGCAATTCCAAATATTTAACCTGAATATGTAATGGCTCATTATAACCTCTGCCGTGTAAAGTGTAACGTTGAAAGACGAACTCTTAACGAGCGGATGTACTTTTTTCGCTTTCGTCAACGCTGATTGGATCGAAACGAGAATTAACCGTTTCGGGGCAAAACAACCGCTGCAACATACACAAAACTGTCGTCGACGAGTCGCTAGCCAACTTCTTTAAAGAAGAAAATAAGCTATAATTGAACTAAATGAAAACTTTGCCTAGCCTTTAGCTATTATACTGAATTTTTGTATAAAACTGATTGGAAATTTATTTTCTAGAAGTAGAAAAGAACGGGACGTGAATATCGGTCTAGGGATAGGAAGTATACACACTCGTTTATTGATTACCACCCTAAGAGTCGCCCTTGATTCTTTCTGACCTAGCCAAACTTTGAGATTGACGTTTTGGCCTGAATTTCCTGATCAACGAAAACGTAGGAATCTATCTGCTGTTCATAGAAGTTGGACGTAATAAAGGTGTAACAATTCAATACAATGAAACAATTAGAAATCAAAGAATTAGTGTTACCAATTCTAATCGAAAATGAGGTTTGCTATAACTTACAACATTAACACAGTATAAATTGTAGATCATATTCATTGGGATTTAAAAGGATTATACAGTGTTAGAAGTGGTTGCAACAACATCAAAACCAGAAGTGTCAAGGATCAAACATATGTTGTGAGAAAAATCTTCAGAAATTTGTAATATTATACAGAGAAATTGAAGAAATGTGAAATTGACTAGAGAATATTGTAACATTATTATTTAATTTGTTATGTGGAATTGAATGCTATTGTAAAATACAAAATGCATCTCCTATTTCGACATTTTATCCGATTTGTACTTTTTTTTAAATTGTTCTCAGTATTTACCATGAATACAATAGAGAAGGACATTAAACTCATTTTATAAAAGTCTCATTTTTTCCGGCTACAGATAGACGTTATTGTCGTGGGAGATGGTGGCGCCCCCACACTTGGAGAAACGTGAACTTTTTGGGATTGGGGTTTATATAGTTTCATATCCTTCTGTAGTATCTAGGGTACTTATGTAACGAGTCTAGGAGAATTTATCGCAAGCAATCCACTCCCTGCAATACACCACATGCAATTAATCGTTAGCAATTTACCGCCGCATCAATTGATCGCATAGGTAATTTGTAGCATGCACATGATTGTCAGGGTATTTTAGTCGCCATACACTGAATAAGTTTAATTTAGGGGTATAAGGGTAAGTTCGGGCATAAATTTGCTAAATTAAAGTTGAAATTGTTATGAAACCATTTTTCAAAAATGATGGTACTTTTATCTCGAGTCAGTTTCATATTTTTGAAATTTCTCTGTGCATCACAGAACTTTTATAAATTATAGTTTCTTAAATGACGTACTATGTACGAATATAATGAGATAGTGTTGTAACCGAATCAAGTTTCGAACTCTTGAGGTGCTCTTAGTACGAAAAACACGTTATTGGAAAAATAATATTTGGAACAATGGAGAATAACATTTGCATATTTAATTTATATTGCCTACCATAATCAGTTTCTTTACCAATTTTTTCTGAAAATTGCCTCTTTATAAATTCCCAGTTTTTCTCCATTCTCGCAAATAATTGAATAACATATATAAACGCCTGTAAAAGGCCCACAAAATGAAGTGTATTGGGCCACTTATATATTTGCAAATAATCGCCTAAACTCTAATTACGTCAACCCAAACAATAGCCTCAACTGAGAAGCTAGAAACTCTTAGGTCTGTTGGCTTATAAAACTATGTAATGCCTCATTTTTTATAACTTTATTATATCCCTTCCAATGATTCCTTCTAATAAATCTTCCAATACGACTAAAAAACAGAAATGAAATGAAATTTTTCAAAACCAAGGGATATTTACAGTATATTTCACACTTATATAAAGATTTAAACCAATTGCACTATTATACTAAAGTAATGTGCAACTTCAAGATTTCAGAACTTTTGAAGAATTGGTCTTTCCGCATTAATCTTCTCTTGTTTCATTAAAGGGGGAAACCAACCTGTTTACATCGTGTAAAATATTAAAATTCGATCAATCTCAACTATTTAACTAAGTTAATTTTTATCCAACATTGAGGTCGCAATCAATCTTATTTAGCTGAAATCTAAAATTACAGACGTCTTTATAATTATGCCTTTATCAAAGAACCTTTCATGAAACTACCGAAATCACAAGAAAAACCCATTTTTCAGTAATAAGCCATGTATTTTTTTATATCTTGGCGTCCAACTCTCTAACGTATCATTATTATCCCCCCCGACTACAGAAAACACTCGTAGAATCGGCTGTAATTCATTTAGTGATGGCACAAAGTTCCCCTCTCGAAATCAATTTATTTCTGGCCTTCCATTCTAAGTTTGATTTATGTGTTTCCCTTTATATTCGAGCACCCCACCATAGAAAACCGAACAAAACTTAGCGTAAGGATACAAAACGTACCAAGAAAAGTTATGCAGAGGGTTTTACTTTTGCGTACATCCCTTATTTATTTATGGAAGTCCTCGTGATATACGTCTGGTTAGTCCGAATCGGAAAAGTTTGGTTAGTATGAGGGAAACTATTCCTATCGGCTTTGTTAGTTCCAATTTCTTAAAAATGACAGTGACATATCGACTGATATAAGTTTTCAAAAATATCGAAGAAAAATTCTGTCTCACCATTATGATATGGAATAATTTCCCTTTTTGAAAACACGTTTCTACTATCACTGAGTAAAACACATGGAAACACAACCAATTTCAAAAAAGTTATAGATTTCAAACCAATGTTGGAGGAATATTAGAGGTTAAGTGTGACACAAAACACGATATTCCGAGATTTTTATACCAAAATGGGTGGAAAAGGCATAAGTACTGTAGGAATATTACTCAAGGCAAAAGTCTACTCACTCAAACATCTGTGTTTCTTCATTTCCCTTTATTAGCATAACAACTGAACAATTTGTTTCTGATTTTTTTGCAAAATATTATATTCCAATAGATTGCCTTATGAACTGTTACACAAAAGGGAATTTGTTGTTAGCTTCGACTTGTGTATACACGAGCATGCCTTTATATAGCTCATTGTGTATAAATTAATATATATTTTCGTTTTCTAACATCTCTCGTAATAAAAATAACTAAAGAAGGAAAATGAAATAAATTTATGGAAAATTCAACGAAAAAGGTTATTGACTTTTGAAATAACTGCATGCCATTTTCAAAAATGCTCATTTTTACTATTAATTATTAATTTCGAGTATAAAATTATGTCCTGTTAGACTCTGGCGTAATCGTTTATATTCTGAAGCAAGTGTCGATCCAGCGTTCGGTTAAGAGCTGAGTAAGCGTCGTGACGTCTGCAAGACGTAAGAGTGAAAACGGTTTGACCTTCCCTTCCACTATACCATAGGTACATGGTACATAGGTACACTTTTTTACGTAGATTTGTCATCTGCACTTAATCATCTGCAATTAACACATGAGACGGAAAAAAATTACAGTGAAGAGAAGCACCTAAAATAATTCGTCAACACAATAAAGCGTATAACATAGATGAGCAGCCAGGAGCTATAGAAAATCATGAAATAAATTATTATTACCAAGATATAACGGTATGAAAGCAATGTTGAAATGAGACACACTATTTCAGAAATATAAATTTCTCGCTGGAGTAAAAGCAAATAATGGAAAAAGGTGAACACAATATTTGAATCAACTACTAAGGGGAGAAATATGATGCCAACAGTACGAAGAACAAGTAATAAAATATTAGCAAGGAAATGATAAAGATGAAATCAAAATTTTTTATTAATAATAAGAGAACTGTATAGAAATAAAATAAAGGCACTGGGAAAAATAATAGATCAATTAATATTTAGAAAGTATGAGAAACAAAATTTCAACAAAAAACATCTCAATTTGATACTACAGATATGATATCGATGCAATGAAATTGAAATTCCTGAAAAACGGAGCAGCGCTATAAACAAAAAAGGGAACACTGCGTCTTGTATAAATTACATAGAAAGCCCGTTACAAGATGAGGCAAGCATATAAACAAAATTAGAGTATATGGAAAAAGTAATAATCGGAAACAACCAAGGGAGGTAGGAGATGAGAGAACAGCAATAATAAACCATGTGCTAACATTAAACCACACAAAAGAAGAGGTGTGAGTAGAATTCAGCCTTGCATTTGCTACAAATATATTTTAGACCTGCCTATCATTCCATTAAAAGACAAAACTAAATAAAGTCTTGGCAGAATTAAGATTCAAAAAATAATTACAAATTAATTTAAATTTAAAAAGACCAAAATGGGTCTAACGGATCCGATATTTACTGACCTATTTCACCTAGCAACAGAAGTAATAATTGGAAACAGTCAAATACAAAGATATAGACTGATTGTTCGTTATCACAGCGTTATCATTAGCACAATAGAATTATCAATATCATTAGCAAAGTGTTTCATACGCCCTTTGCAATTAGCAATTAGATTTCAATGCAATTTCAAAGCAATTAGAAATAATTTATGGAAGGTTTGAAGTACAAGGCTAGAATATTTGAATTAATGATAAAGTAGTAGCCTCCAATTGGAAGTGAAGAATATAGAGAATAGTTGTAGAAATGTTTGTGTTTAGGGGCGATAACTGTAAATAAAAACTAAGAGAGACAAATTAATTTTGAGGGAGACTGGTGTGATTGGATCTACAACGATGATTTTAAGTGCTAGAAAGCTCTCATAGTAGTAAGAAATGCCACAAATCATAATAGCATTATATGCACAAGGAACATATACCATGAACCACCAAGTGAATATTGGGAATTTTCGGGAACGCTAAAATTGCAGAAAGGGAGTCAAATAGTAAACACTGAAAATGACAAGAAAAATTCGAGAAGGAAAGCACATATAAATCGAATGCCAGAATTGACAAGAAAGAATATAATATGTTCCATTACATTTCAATCAACGTTGCAATATCATATCGGATATTTAAAATTTTACCTTCTCGAAATTTTCCAAATATGATAATTAAAATATATTTATCAACGTATCCACCAATCTCTACCGCAGTAATAATCGTTTACCATCAGCTATTTATTAGCAATGTAATAATAATGACGATATTTATCAGGAAAATAACGAAGCAAGTCATTACCGAAATTATTTTTACTAATTTCTGGTTTAACTGTAACTACATAAGAACCAGGCCGAAATAGGAAAGCTTATTGTAATTTCAGCGAAATGTTGAGATATTCGTGCGTTGTGCTTTTAGTGGCGCTCTGCATTCAATGTAAGTGAATATTGTTTTACGATACTTAAAGTGTGAAGCTCCTGTCAGTTTTGATTTATGTTAAAGGCATTGTTGGGATATGGATTATTAATTACGTCTGGGACCAGAAGCCTTTTTGAAGTATTTTGGGTTTCTGTATTTACCAGAAGCGTTTTCCTGCAGTTAAAGCAATTTCCATCCCATTGTCCAATGTTAACATTTCTTTTTTAAAATCTTATATCGGTACAGATGTCTTTTTTACTCCATTTGTGGCATTTCGTGCATTTTCCTTCTTTGTATTTACTTTGTGTTAAGAACAATTCAAGAATACCAAGGGTTGTGTTTTATTTAGACTCAATTCAAGCAGACAATTTTTTAATTTGTTTACCCTGTAAAATTTCCAATTATCTGTATGTTTAGCTAATTTGGTTTCAATATCTATTTTAACATGAACTTTCCAGAACTGCTATTGTCTTAAATATGGAAAGAAGCAATAAGTAGAGATATTTTTACTAGACACATTATTTGTTGTATTGTCTTAAAGGTGTTAATTTTGTCTTTTTTTCAAAATTGTCTAATGGCTCGTCTAATTCAGAAGTACGTTCCTTTTGGTACTTTAGGCATTTTAGTCCTGATTTCGCCATTCATTATTTGTGGCAGCTGAAAAGTATTTAGTTTCAGTGCTTCGATGAAATTTTTGTTACACAGCAGCATTGTAGTGAAAAGAATTTATTGAAACACATTCTTGGTTTATGATTTATTTGGATTTCAAGTTCTAATCGTATAGCTTGATACACTCCAAAATAATTATTTTATTGATATTTTATTCAAGTCGTAGCGTTATAATTGCAATACCACTTTTCCATAATTTGAACTTATTTTTACTTTTCTATGTATTTAATTGAATTGATTTCATCAAGCGTCTTTTTGTTCTTTCTCCCCATATTGGGACCTGGCGTCTCAGTATATTATTTTCCTTAACAGCCCTGGTTCTAATCACGGTACAGAACATTCTTTACCTCGTAAAATAGTGACAAACACTTGTACTGTTAGTCATTTGCGCTGTTTCAGGTTCTCTCGCCGCAAATAAATGTTATAATGTCTATATAACATCCCAGAAGACAGGTTTGGTTTTCGATGGATCTATCAAAAATCTAGTTGTGGCGGAGTCCAATAAATCTGACGCCCAAATGTGGTTGTTGCAAGCCAACGGGTTCGGACCTTACTTCATCAGAAACAAGAAGACTGGGTAAATTGAACTTTTCTGAATTCTTACATACGCTTTAGTCCCAGCTTAATAATTTGCTATTTAAGGTTAAGTTAAACCTTGAACTTGAAGTTACAACGGCTTATTATTAAGTAAGAGTTACATTTTGATCAACACTTACACGTTAATTTACTCCATTACCATCAATAAAAAAATCTAGTACATCTGCAGTTTAGATAATGTTTTTTTTTTTAGAAACGTATTAGACCTACAGAAGGGTTGCGGCAAAACAACAAACATAATCACTTATCCTTACCATGGCAGAACGAACCAGGCATTTTACGTCGACTCTAACGGAAACATAGTGCCCGTTTGCAACGTCGAAACCAAACTGACCGTCGATAGCAAAAACAACGTCGGACTTGGAATTAAGAATGATTCGAGATCGGACTCAGTGTTTTTAATAACCAAAGCATAAGTTGAAACAATATGGGATTAAACTGAGTTGGGGAAGTTTGAGACGTTTTTGATTTTTGATGTGTTCAACCATACGTTGAAAGCCAATTATTACAATGATTAAAATGCACAAGGACATTAGACAAAAAAGGAATTTCGCCCTATTGACATGGTGACTGATATATGTCAGTTCCATGGGTAACTCACAGACTTAGTCTCGAGAAATAAATTTGTGTGATGTATTTTCCTGGAAACTTTTAAAGATTATGGGTTCGATTTTTGAATGACTCAGATATAAGCGACATTTTCTTGTTATGAATCAATCCCACATGGACATTTTCATGGACATGCCATGATTATGACTATGATATATTTTTATTACGAGGAAACCATAACAAAACTATTATCCACGTATAGCTAGTATGGAACCAAATTATTTCAAACAATCAGCCGGGACATTTGCAGGAAAATGCGATGCACGGAACATCTACGAATCCCTTAAAGAGCTCTCAAATTTTGCAAGAGATCCTTATCGGCCTTATAAGCTTAGATTTTGATTTTTGAATTCTTTCACCGCTATTCAAATTTTATTATTTCACTATTGGGTTCTCAAATATTTTCAAATTATATTTCCTAATTTCTTAGCCAGAACTACACTACTTAATTAAAAAGTGAAAGTCTACAGAAACATTAGAGAATTTAAAAATAATAAAATAACTATTCACATATACCCCAAGGGTAAATTTCTTGGAGAAAAGCCTGAAATACCCTGAAGAGTTCATTGGATTATTACAAACTTTCCAGACTGTAAACTATTCAGGCACAATGAACACCTCGAGGAGTGTTCCAAGGATATATCAAACATTCCATAAAATTCGAAAGGGATCTCCCTCCCTCTATCTTCCCTTTTCTCTGTCTGGCGTACATAATAATGTATTCATTGTCACGCGAGATCGACGTAATCAAATTACATCGGATCTTCCCGCATTCGAGTTTTCAACCAGCCCAGGAAAGTCGGGGAAGAGACACGGATAATAAACCCGCATGATGTTCGGGAACCGTTCCACATTTGATGCGTGATCTAAATAATCGCGTCGCGTTAGTGAAAAGGCGAGGAACGGGGTACGTCGTAGAATTTCGTAGATATTTTGCTCCAGCGACGTAGGATTTTAATTGAGGGTAGGTCGGGATGACAGGTCTGACGTGTTCGTTATGGGGCGAAGGAGATGGGTCGTTAGAGACCCATATTCACGCGTAGAGTTAGAACGCAGAAAATTTTTCCTACTAATTGCGTCAACCCCTAGCAATAGAACCGTTTAAGAAGACAGCAATCCTTAGATACGTGAAATGGAAACAACGCATGGAATAGCGAAGTACTAAACTTATTAAACGCATACGCTGAAGACGGTTTACTTTCCGTACATTAGTTGATATAACCTCAAACTGTTCAAACTTTTGTTGAAGTCAATCAAGTATTGCAAAATGGTTTTAGACACCCATTTTAGGCAAGAACTAGTTCGGTATTCTTGGGAATAAGTATGTTACCAGTGTTTATTCCTCAAAATGTGTTTGGGTTTGTTCTTGAGTGATTCACTTGGTCATTGATTTCTTGTAACAGCAAGAAAAGGAAAAGGACAGATCATTCTGATTACAGCGAGATCGAAGGGCCAATGTAATTTGACTGCTTCCACAAATGTTAAGTATAATTTATTAATAGTATGGGTAAAAAATCTTTTGGGAAAACAAGTAGGAAAAATCAGTGGAATAGGCTCTTTTAATAGGCCCAAATATCCTATATAGCCTCTCCTAAACTAAGGCCCATCGGTTTACATTCAAATGTGCGCAAGACTGAGCGTAATTTATTGCATGAAGAACCATCTATTGGTAATGCACCAACCTTCTGCAGTTGTTTTATGGTTTCAGTAATACCATGCTTATGGATTAATGCAGGTGGAGCCCTCTAAAACCATTTCTCTCGCCAGTTTTGAAGCGCGCATTGTGATTTGCTTATTGTGTGGATCAAAAGTAATGAACTAACAATGGGTTAGAAATTGGTATCAAGGCTTTAAAAATGACCGTACAAATATGCATGATAAATAGCACCCTGTGATCTTGTATTCATCGGAGGAAATCGTGGAATAAGTGAACAGAAAATTGCAAAGTGATCAGAGATTTACTATTAATAGTCCAATCAAATTAGTTTCTTTCGGTTAATACATTCTAGGGTGAACGAGCATTGTGTTAGTAGTTGGAAAGTAATTGAAGAGTTAACAGAAAACACCCATACTAAAACAAACCACTTCATTTGCCTATGCAACAAATGGTAGGTGTCCAAAATTATTCTGTTCTGTAGGCCAAGAACGGCTTTGTAGACGATTATGTTGTACACAAGAAATGTAAAAAGTAAAAGATCTCTAACCGTTTTTGAAAGACATACTTTCATGCAATTCATAGAGAAAATCAAAAAATTATCTCTTCGCTCCTCATTTAACCCCTTACAAAAAGGGGTAATTCCTTTACAAACATTTAGACTCAGGACATCGTACAAACTTCTAACATCAAAATATCGAAAGCTGGCTTCAAGACGAGGCAATGAAAAATAGGTTCTAGAGCCAGTAGTAACAGTAAATCAGGTGTGACAATGCGTGTAGATGTCGTAAGCATGGGATAAAATATGCTGGATTGTGCTCAGTTTGTAATGGGAAAGATTGCGATAATGTTGAAAATATTAGAGAAACTATAGCAGAAGATGATGAAAATAAAACAACTGATAAAATTGGGGATAAAAAAGGTAAAGTAGGCAGCAAGTACATTTGGGACTACTGAAAGAAAGACTCCTCGGAAAATGCCCATTTCCAAACCCTACTTCCACGTCCAGGTCGTAACCCCCTGGGGCAACGTATAGCGAATAATTGATGTACGCTGGAGTTTAAAACTGGAACCGATTTGCTAAGGAAGAAATCCCCTACAGAAAATCTTGGTCCTCCAGGCTCGGCTATTGAGCAGTTGGTTGATAAGCAGCTCTCGTAAAATTCTGAATTATTTTGCAACGGAAAGATAAACAGTTTTAATATAATAAACGGAGCAAGGATATGAGACAATGGCTTTTAAGTGATTTTAATGCATGGTTAAGCGATGAACCCCAAATAGCAGGAACGTTCGGTAAACCTACAAGCGATGACAGTTGTAGACTTTTTAGAGATTTTGCCGTTTTCAAAATGCTCAAATTAACAATTGCTTCCTTGAAATCAAAGGACATACACAAATATGTACGTCGAGATGTTAAGAATCATTAATAAAATTTGGGATAGTAAACGATAAACTAGAGGGAGAGGTAACCAAGGGGCTGTAACATCGGCTCAGAGAATTTCTTAGTTATCAGATATAAATAACTATAAAAGTTAATAAATAGGTATGGAATCCAAGAGAAGAAAATATAACAACGTGGTAGTCTTCAAAATATGTCTTATCCAAGTAGAAAGTATTAAACAATTTTATCAAACAAGCTTCAAAGAGAAATTTATAATAAGCCACTGCTTATTTTTTGCAATATTTATTTATCTGCTTTATATATTTGGCTTATTAATTGCAATAAACCAATTGCAACGGACATGTGAAGAAATTGGTAAAAAAAGTTTTATAAGCCGGAAAATTGACCAAGATATACGAAAGTATAAAGCAAATTAGAAAAGTATACAAGTAGAGTGTACCATAGTACAAGGGAAAAAGAAGCTATCAAGGCAACAACAGACAGAAATTAAGTGATGGCCATTAAGGAAGATGTAATGATATAAATATTCAGCTGCTCAAATACGGAGGAATTTTCTTAAAATTTAGATTGTTGCACTTGTACAACATGTGCTGTAAATCTGGAAGAACTCTTTAAAATTGCAAGAAGGCAAATAGCAATTGTAGTACTCCTGCTCTTAAAAAACAGGATAGGAATTGTTGTGAAATGTATATATTACGCTATAAGCTGCACCTTACAAAATATATGTCGAAATTTTGAATTCCTGATTAAAAGTAATATCTAAAATATTAATAAACGAGGAATAAATGTGTGTGATTTTTAATCATACTTCACTTTCCCTATTCGGAGCTATTCTTCTAACTGATCCAGAACTGTCATTTACTAAAGCGAAATAAACGAATAAACAGCGCCAAATGGATAGAATAATCGAATAACGCTCCCATTTAAGTAATACAAAAATAAATTTCCCTGTATCGATAAATACGAGGCCAGTTTTTTTTTGTTCAAAATCTGACTCACCCCACGAGCCCTGCGTCCCGTAATTATCGTCGAATTGCATTATTGACGAGCGTCGAGGGGAGAGTTTTCGGAGGGGTTGCTTGTAAACAAAAGCGGCGCCAAGATGTCGAACCGATCCGCATACATTTGCCTAACGCGACTTATTGAGTTTTCCCCTGCAATATACACCCTTGTATTTATCCATGAAACAGTGTCAACTAAAATTTCATACAAAAAAAGGGTAATTCACATAATTTGATTTCATCGTTTGAATATGTTGACGTAACAAAATGGAGTGTTACTTTTTCACAGTCACATTTATTAATCACTGCCTTATTATTATTTTTTAGAAATTTCTAAATACCTTTGCAGATTCCATAAATTGCACTACGTTTCAAGCTGCTGTGTTGCGAAATGTCATAACCTCTGTCATTTCTGTCATAGGTTTTGTTTCATTCTGGTGATCTATTGCAAATGAAGTATTATTCCTCGTATTCCCAAAAACTTCATTATTTAAGCTGTTGCGATTTGGGTATTATCTTGTTTTCTGATGTTTCTTCCGTCCTAATAATTCTCATTTAATTTTGTTCTTCATAAGCAAATGCATCAAACATCTTAGTTTTGGACACATACTGCTTAATTGTGAACGATAGAGTAGTTATGGCAAAAATTTGGGAAAATACATAGAATATTTGACCTATTGCATCAAAATGAAAATTGGTTCTTTGTATGCTTGGCGGAAGGTTAGTTCCGCTGAGTTCTGTTAAAAATATTAAATGTATGCCAATTCATACGAACCATACAACTTAGTTGCTTTGTGTCATAACCATAAAATTGGCAATATTTGTATCTTATGTAGCGACATACATGGTTGCGATATTAACTGCATTAACATACTAATGTCCATGAAAACCTCTGGTCGTGCTTGTGTTCTAACAATAGCAAGAACGTAATGAAAAAAATAATTCCCTTTTTCCAAAAATTGAAATATGACATGCTTCAATGGTATGCGGATAAAAAAATAATTCGTGATGCAATGGGTATATTGGTTAATCTGACAATAGATGCGAAACGAATAATTCATCACATATGAATACAACTGGCAATAATAGGAAAATATGTAGAGCTTTTAAATCGAGTAAATGAAATTCGGTATCAAATAATCATTATATCGTTAAATACAGAAAGCAGTACTGAGAAGAAAACATACAACCAAAGAAGACACACGCAGAGTGCATACGGAAGTGGTCAACAAAGAGAGCTGAATATATAAATGAAGATATAGAGGAATACATGAATCAAAGGACAATCAGCCAAAAATAGAAGAAAAGCACCTGCACTACAGTAGTCGAATGCTAGAATGGAACTAATGACACAAACAAGTGACTAACACAATCACACATACTTTGGAGTTAACCAGAGAGAAGATTGCCATTTCTTGGTACAGGTCTACGAATAGACGGTTTTGAATTCAAACGCATAACAAGAAGTAGAAAGCGGTGAAGGAATGAGGAAAGGAGATAAAGAAAAAGTAAGAATTTGTGACGAAAAATGAATCACACACTCTTGCTTGTTCTTCGTATCCTTTTCACCCACAAATATGAAATATTTCTGAAAACTATTAAGATGAGAGCTGTGTGATGATCATTGAAAGATATAAGCACAGAATAAAGAAATGACTGGAAGAGAAACTGAATCTTAAGGGTGGCAAGAGCCATTCGCTGTAATAAGCAGTATCGCAGTGAGCGTGAGTTACTTTAAAACTATAATAGCGATAGAAGAAAAAGAGAAAATAAGCCACATTAGGATTGGAATAATATTCCTATACAACGCTTTCTGCTATTGTGCTATTTACGGTAAAATCAAAGTAAATGACTTTCATTATAAATTCGATTAGATTTCACGATTAGTCGATATACCTGCAATCGACCCATGTCCAAGGATACATTTAAACTATATCCTACCAGGTCCTTATGATTAATTATTCATTGGTTCTTGCCTTCGGAATTGATCCAAACGTCCTTCCTCGCAAGTAACGAAATGTTTCGAATATCTAATTAGAGCTGAGCTCTTCCATGAGTCGATATGGGGACAATTCCCCCGGTTTTCGGGGGCGAATCAATAGGAGAGCGACAGGAAAGCCGAGAATGCGGTCGGCTGGCGCCGCGGCTTGGCACCGAGACGCTTTTCGACTCCCCCTTCACCCCATTTCATAAACAAGGGTCGTTGCCTGGCTGATACGATGCTTTTGTCGGGGAGAGAAAAGGAAATCAGTGTCGTTCATTCATTAACGGAGGAACGGCTCTCCTATACTATATGATCCATCCGGTTCTGGGGCAATTTTTGAATGGGACTCAATTTTTGCTAAACACGTACTTACTGCGAGGACATATATTATTGAATCTTGAACGTCTGTCGTATATGGAACTGGAGGAAATGAAAAGCAAATATTTGCTCTTTATTGAAATCATTTCCCTGAAAAGATCTGGCGTTTTGATAAAACACATCCCGTCGCCTGTAATGAAAATATGAAGTTGTTTGTTCAATGTTGCAGAACATTTCCCTAAATCTGTTCCCGGTAACTTCTGGAAATATGTAATTTACGTCAAACGATAAATAATGTATCGGAATATAACGAAGGGAGTAGGGAATACGTTACAAATAAAGGGAACAAGCGTTCTCGCATGAGCAATCGATTGATTGCGTACATTCGTATTTACATATTTTCTGACTGCTTCCTTTCATACTGTCTACTGTCCTTCTCAAGCCGAAAATATTTGAAAATACTTATGACAGCTCCATAAAAGGCCCGAAAAAGCAGGTTTTGAACCAATGAATAAGCAACCCGAGAGTGGTGCCCTTTTGGTGTGTGGAAATGTAGCGCATAGGCCAATCCTAGTGAATTAGTATATTTAATTTGTCCTTTCGCAACAATTTACAGGGAATTTAGCTTTTCTTAACGTTCGGTGGAATGTTTCTGACTCAATTTGAGTATACATTAATTAATAATTACCCCACTGAACCTTGACAAACCGAAAGCGTACGTAGCGTTATATAAACAGCCAGGAGAAAAATTTTAACTCATTAAATTCGAGCGCCCATCATTACTGCTATCCTCAATTATGAAATCATGTAAATGCACTCATTTTATCTCCGTTCCTCTCTCTCTCTCTCCCCCCCCTCTCTCTCCCTCCCTTTCGTAACTATTGTATAATTTCATACCATTTTAACTCGATACATATTGATTCCATTACAATTCAATACGTAAGTATTTATTTAATATGGATTTTTATTATGGGATTTATGACTAACGCAATAAATAAATCAATATTTATATCAATCAATCAATAATCAATATTTAAGCAATGAAAGTGATGTAAATATTAACGACACAAATAATGAAAGCGATACTCAAATGACCGATGATAATAACGAAAAGATTTAAAAAAAGAGTGCAACGGCTATATGTTGGGGGTACATTAATCGTTATATATGTATATGTAATAATTTTTAATAATTTTGAATATACTTAGACTTTAGTTTGATCAGGGCGGACCAAAATAATGTGTAGCAATTGCTGTGTTGTTATATTAGAACCAAGTATATTATAAATTAACTCATTTTAATCGAGACATCTCTCACCTCTGTTACCCTCCTAATTATTGAGATCTGAATTAGAAACTTAACGAGTCTATGGGTGGGGAAATTTTTTGGGACATATATTCCGAGAAATGATAACACGTGTAAAGCTCGTTGTACGTGCCTTAAAACGTTATTTGTCTAATTTCCGTGCGCTATCATGGAATCAGCCGATTATTATCAAAGATGACAAGTACTAATATGAACACAATAAGCGGATTATAAGGATTACTAACGCACGAAACCAGTTGGTTAGTCAGAGGGTAAATCTTACCCGGTAAGAAATCTAAACGACGAACCTTTCACACTTTTCCAGGCTCTCTGGAATCCAGGCTTCTCTGATGACACACTGTCTAATGGAAAATCTCTATAAAAATTCTGATGCTGTTTTTGATAATGCCGCAGAATGTTATATTTTTTGAATATTACTAAACTTTGCCCACATATGACGCACAAAATGGTGTTATAAATTTTGAAAATCCCAAATCAACCCCCCCATTTAGTATTGTAATCTTGCCCCGTCCTGATTCCATTACGCACAGGTTATTAAAAAAATGAGGAAATGAAAATCGTTTTCAAGTCAAAATTGACAAACAGAACTGGAATAAAACAAATACTCTGTAAAATTTTTACCCATACAAAGCACACTAGTACAGTCACTCACAGACTACGTATTATTAACCTTAAGGTGACAATTTATAGATTTTTCTAAAGTGACGTCAAGATTTTGTGGTAATCACTCAGTTACTATTTTTTTACCTATTTTTACCTGATCATAACGACGCATCGGGTACATTTTCCTTGAAAAGATTAAGAATGACGCGTTAATTCTCAGTCATCCTTACACTTACTAGTTACTGGGAACAATTACTTAACTACTTGTACACAATTTCGTGTACTAACTATTTAGAAACGGGTAAAAACATTTTTGGTATGCTAGTATATGTTTCATATATGAAATAATAAAACCCTAAAACCTCAAACACGTCTAACTAAAATCAAATTAAATCAACCATGGATCTCCTGACGTAAAAATCACGAAAATGCCCCAAAAGACAGGCGGTAATGGCTATATGGGTGCCATAAATTACCGGTACCCCTGATAAAGCGGTTGCTCCTGGGAGCTCGGGAAACACTGTTAGTGGACACCTCTGACCTAGACCCAAAATGAGAGATAAGAATTCGATGGGACAAATAAACACTTAAATAAATTAGAGTTCAGGCTACAAAGTAGTGTTATGTAGCGTAATAAATAAAGCCGTTAAAGTAATGTCTGTTGTGATTTATTCGACCAATGTAAAATGTAACAATACTAAGGGTGAATTTTCTGGCTCGTAACTAATCACATTGTCCAATTTGCTGAGGGGATATTTACAATTTTCACCATTATTCTATATTAAACTCATGGGTTGTCGGTGTGTCTGTTTTTTTTTTAAAGCGACCTCATTTAGGTTAATCAAGTCAGGAAATGCGCGAGCAGGAACGTTCATTTAAAAAGCTGGCGGCGCCCCCTCATCTGATCGATCGATATTACGGAACGGGATGAACGTAAATTACCACCGTCGTCGGTTAATGTATGGTTCTGAACGAAAATCGTTATTATTTTTTCGCGAAGAAAAGCTTAAGGTAACGACTTCGTCGAGGTCGAGCTTAATGCCAATCACTTTCTGGTGAAGAATTAGGGAAAAATTTACCCCTCCCTTAAACTCGCCCCTTATTGGAGGACCGGACATGGGATTAACCTCCCCAACCGTGCAGAATTCGTTAACCGAATATGTCCCGAAATTATTCATCGCCATGTACGGAATAATCGAATTACGTCCAATCTTTGCGAATTTAAATTTTCATTTAGCCCTCAATTTGGATGGGAAATAATTAACTCGGTACGTGATTCAAATAACTTAAAATTAAACACTCAAGAAAGAGAATTAGCATGGAATTTCATTGGAAGGGATGAAGGAAATATAAGTACACACTTATTTTATATTGTAAAATGTACGAATACGCTTTATGTTTATTCGATATCACCTGTTCATAATACAATAGTTAATAGATAGAATGATAAGTTTTCAACCACGTAGTATATTGAATGTCTAGTGCATGAATGAGAATTGATTACAAAAGGTATATAAAACGATTACACAATGCATTGTAAATTAATATAACAAGATGTCATTTTCAACATGTTATAGTGCTAATCATTGTTAAAACGTGGCAATGAAGCCCTTGCTTGAGCTTTGAAGATTGAGGACCCACCTTACATTTACTTTATATCGTATATCAACCACCTTACCGTATATCAACTTTTGAGGACATTTCATCTTACACAACTCTAGGGACGGAAGGAGTATTGTAAAAACCCGTTTGAATTACTATTGTGTCCTGTTTAGTGTTAGGCATACGAATATAATGATGGATTTAGTGTTGGAAGTTGATATAGCACTTTCTTTATAATTCGGAACGCTGTAGAAAGGTGCATGCTGAGAAATTCAGCAATAGTGCCCAAATTTCACTTCATGTCAACACTTGGTTCACAGTTATTCGTATAATGTAGTACTATAAGTATTGCTACAAGCATTTTCCAGCTAAATCATTGGTGAATAATATTCCACTTACACATCTGCGGAAATTTTAAATAGTCTTTCAGTGTTTCCACAAGCCTTATGGTGGTTGGCTTTGTTAACCGAAGTCTGTTTTGAAAAAAGTTCTCTCTATAAAGCTTCCTGGGAAATTCATTTTCCAACGTTTCAAGGAGTACAAGATAGAAACATTGGGATGGAATCGATATAAATAATCAATAAGACATCGAACAAAAAATGAAAGATAAACAAATTAGCGATTAAGCGTTTAACTAAACGTCACGCCAAAATATTTATGGTTTAAGAGTTGTTTGAGCTTAGGAAAACTAATTTAATTCGCCCGAAAAGGCATATAGCGTAAACGCGTTGTTAAATATTGTCACGACCACGAGACTTCGACAACCATCAACAAAAACATTAGTTCGGATCACGGCTCAGGCCAAGGTGAAGCGTTATAAACTTTTGTAAACGCAACAATGATGGTGAGAGTTGTTTATACAAACGACATGCCTTATAAGAAGGACAAAGAACGTAAAACGATGTATGAATATAAATAGAAAGAGGAAAGGCGCAGAGAGGACCGTGTGGTGTGGGACAGTGTTGTCCAAAGGGTCATTTCTGAGGGCAGTTCGGACGGCTGGCTGAGAGAGTAGAGCGAGTATTCGGCATGAGAAAGTGGACTGTCGATGAATGGTCCGAGGAAAAACCTATCATTCGAAGATGCCCTCCGCCCCGTCGCGCTCTGTGGAAGTCAGAAGGCCCGGACGACAGTCGTCTATGCCGTAAGTCACCTCCCTGGCCCCTCACGCTACAGCCCTCAGGATTTGCTGTGCCCAAAAATCTCATTTTCTGTCTTTGTTTTGTTTCCCTGACCTAAAGGTGCTCCGCTACAGGCGACAAATAAAACTTTTTCTTCTTTTTTGTTTTCGTTCTGTTTTATCCAAAGCAAGCTCTACCCCTTGTGGCTACCAACCCCTACCTCACGCAGCCGTGACACAGGGTGAAGACGTACGTGACAATATGAAACCGGGAGTCGCCATTTTATAACTGAATTTACTTAACGCAGTTTTCAGCTGCTAATCAAACTGAAGAAATATTTCCGTAGTCTTCTATGTTTATTACAGGGAAATTAGTGAAAAATTAGAATTCAGAAAATTTGCGTGGCTCTGGTTTATTTTTTGTTCTAAATCTGAATAGCGAGATTCAAATTAAACACTTCATGTTTGCGTTCCATTCTGAAACAAATATTTATCCTGAAATATCGGCGATTCAGCATTCCACCCGTTAATATGAAATCTATGTTAAACAATACACAGTGCGCAATAGGAAATAGGTTATTCCTCACATTTTTAATTCAGGGATTTGTACATTGTTGGAGTAATAGAAATTCCGTCTAAAAATAGTTCAAAGTTATAATGCAGCCCTGATTTGAGAAAGGTCCAAGTGACCGTTATCCTTCTACAGGTACAAGGGTTTATGCTGTTATAGAAACAGAGCGATTAATTAATTAATTATTTTTAACTCTGCGTGATAAGCACAAGCGCTGAGTCATTCCATTGTACAGTTTCGTGTCGAGGCGGCCCATTTAAATAATAATCACTTCGAATGTGTTTGTATATATGTGTATCGCACAACCCCATGCAGTTTTCCCGTTTCCTGTTGACTAAGCCCTTTAGCCCTCCCAGGATGTAGCGAACGAGGGGGAAAGCGCAGGCAGAAGGTCCCCGGACATATCGACAGACGTGCCTCCACCCCTTCCATCCACACGTGAATATGTACGTTCCGCGTATTGCACACAATAACCACTTGCCCCCATTAACGTTTTAAACTAAGGTGCGTCGTCAACAGCAACGATGTGTTTTTTTCCTGTTTCGTTTCGAGGGCGATCGGATCGATACACGCACGATGGGGGCGGCGGGGAAAGAATTCGCCCCCGGGGGGCGCTTTGTTTAGTTAAAAAATTCGCGGACGTCAAAGCGACCGACCGTCGAATATCAGATTTCGGGACCGACGGAATTATGGTGTGGGGACCACGAGTGATCCGCAATTTTCCGATGTATCCGCATGTCGAACGGGTTTAACCTTTGATCCGACGGATATCAATCAACGAGTTACCGACAAAAAATATTTAAAAATTATAAAGAGGCAAAACGGTAATTGCGATGAGGTAGCCGGGGGCGCTCTCTTCCTGGCTTCTCTAAATAACATTTCGCACAACAGATTGGAATATTCGATATTAAATTTTGTTGTATAGGGTGAATACAAAATGTTGTTGTATACACAGAGCGATAAATAACATGAAAATTAAAGGTCGAATCGCCTCGATCATTAACGGGTAAATTTATAATCACACCCTGAGGATTCCTCAAACCCTAAGGCGTACTTACTGTGCCATCTGTATTTTATAGTCAACTAAGTGTACCTTAAGGGTGAGATGAGGCCGAGGTCGGTTTAATCTTGCATGTCCCTCAGTAAATATTAAAAGTTAAGTTCGCCTTCGAGACGTGGATTCAAGATGAATGACGATTATTATGAGTACGTCAATCGAATTATTAATAATATAAATCGATTACCTAAACGGTATTTGAGAGACGGGCAAAATCCGTTAGATTTATATAGTGAATTTGAGTTTATAAGGAGGTACCGCTTTTCTAAAAATACAACTGTACATATTATTTTGCCTCTGTTTAATGATGGTCTCCATAAACCCAATAATAGAAGTTTGCCAGTGGTTCCACTGATCCAATTATTATTCAGTTTACAATAATATTGTAGCGGTTTCTTACACAAACAGATTTAGTTCTTCTAAAATTACAACAGTCTTTACACACAGAGATTTTGTACTACACTGACGTCAGTATTCACAATTCACAATTACATAAACAACTCTTGTTTTCCCATAACAACGACCTATACGGGGCATTCGCTACAATATGGTACAGTAAACTTCCAGGCGAGTTGCACTTTTATACATATATTTATATCTAGAAAAAGAGAGATTGCCTATGTTTTATTCAAATTTTTGAACTATATTTATCTATTCTACTATTTCATATTTATTTTAGACTGTTGCTGGTGATCTTTGAGTAATTTCACAATCTACAGTATCTCTAATAATAAAAAAAATTTCAGAGTCATTAGCAAAAAAATGAAGAATGTCGCAAAATTCCCAGAAGACCCTTTTCATTATCAAGCTTTTATGAATAAATCTAATCAAATTGCCAACGTTCCTGGTGTAACATCTTGTACAGACAGTACCCACCTCGCAATAAAAAATCCTGGAAGAGCTGTAGGAGAAATATACAGAAATAGAAGGAGAATTTTCTCCATTAATCTACAGATACTTACATTATCTTAATAATGATTGATGAAATTGTATAAAAAGTGTTATTTACATGTGGCATGTGGCCCAAGAATGCAAATATTAAATATTGTCGCTAGGTATTCAGACTCTACTCATGATAACACAAGATTTCAGAGAAGTGGACTTCGTGTCAAATATGAAAATAATGAAGTACCAGGTCAGCCTATAATTATTTGTTTAACATCAAATTGCGGTGACAACATCAGTTGGGTGACAATTGCTATGCATGTAAAAGATATCTGCTACCAGTTTGACATCCTAATAAACATGCAGAAAGAAATTGTAATAGGGCTCATAGAAGCACCAGAAATATCTTCGAAAGATGTTTGGGAATCTGGAAAGAACGATTTAGGTGCTTTAAAAAGAGAGTTGAGGGTTAAAATTTACTTTTTCCTAGTTTAACTACAAGTTTTAATTCGTTGTAGTTTATAACCTCACTTTGGCACGATCGTCGAACCATAGAAATAGAAATAATACTTCATAGTCCGGTTTCTTATTCACGATTTGCGCTGTTGTCAAAACTTTCACCTTCTTAAGTGCTCCCTGGCGGAGGCAAGAAGATTTTGCAACTATCGAACAGTTTATCCGAGGTTCCACCAAGGTTTCCTCCACCAAAGCCTCCTCGAGTATTCCTTAAGTGATGGACTATAAATTTACTCCTAAATAATATCAAATCATTTCGGTTCTGAAGGGCAGTTTGTACATTTTTTAAAACAATTCTTCTTTTTTCATCTAATAAAAACGATCTTGTACTGACAATTTTTAATTTGTTGATACCTTGCAATCCCAGCGGCGTACCCATTAAATGAGTCTGTAAGATTCTTAGCCAAAAAATAGCACCCATTACTTTTTTAATAAAATATAGAACTTTTTAAATTAAGCAATTCTTGCCTAAGATCACTTAAGTATTATTTAAGAAGCACTTCTTAATCTCATTACTAATTTAATTAAGAAAGTTTTAATTCTTCAGCTCATCAGGGCACTTTATTGTGTATGGACACAAACACAGTTACGAACACATGCTGTTGTGGGGTTGTAAGATACCTTAATAAGGTTTCATTTACTCCCATTATTGTTTTTTGCAAATTACCGCATTTGCTTATAAGACACGGGTTCTTTTTAGCTTCCACGCAATTTTCCAGCCTCTTGAGGAAACCACCTTTTCCAAAATAGCTCAACCTTATGGGGCATCGCGTAGGGAACAAAAAACTATCAGAATGTTTTGATTCGTTTCTGGTTTATTGCCCTATCTCATAAAATACCTGAATTTCCTCACAAGTCACACAACTGGGTAATTAAAAGTTGAGCAGAGTTTTTCGTCGTTAGAAAAATATATTTTTATCCAACATTATAATTTAGACGTATTGGCAATGTTGAGTATAACTTCCCAACTTATCTGATAGTGCGGTTTATACCCGCCCAGGGCTGTGGAGGGGACGTAACGAATGCGGAGGAAGGGCGCATTACGTTAGGACGTTAGGTAAAACACTACGAAATAGACAAATCTAGAGGAAAGTACTTCCTTTTCCCTCAGAGTATTGGAGTATCACAGGTTTTACACCGTAATTTCGCAGACGATAAAAATCGGTATATTAGCTCTCTTTACGACCTGGGATAATTGAACGCAAACCAATTTAACAGTGTAAACCAATTTTCTTAATAAATTAAATTCAGGGTACACAAACGCTAATATTATTAACGCCAGAGGGTCAATGAAAATGCTAATATCGTCTCCCCCTGACCTTTAATTTTACCCTTTACCCGTTCGCTCCTCCTCACTGTGGGAGGGATTGCGTTCTATATTTAGGACGAATGGAATCTTATCTTTTGACTGACACCGTGGGATCTTCTTCATTATTAAGACGTGCCAAAAACAGTTCATGTTATACCTTATAAATTAGGTTCGTTTGAAAGCTTACAGGGCCTGAGAAATATAACATGCGAAATACCCATATCGAATGTGAGGCTTCATAAGGATTAATATCATATATATTTAAATGAAAGGCAAATCATTATTAGCAATGGATAGAAGAGCATTAGGATTTTCTTTATATCAAGATTGCAAATGAAATAGAATCTTGTGAAACCTCTGAGCTTATTAAGCTTTAAAATTAGTGATACTCGGTTACATAAATAGTGGCTTCTAAAAGAAAGTAAAAAGTGTATTTGTGCATAGTTAGATTCATATAACCGTATGTCGGTAGGACGGTACAAGTAGTATGAATGGTGAAATCTAACTAAATTTGGTGATAAATAATAACACCATTAGGAAAATGAAGATTCCATTTCGTCCAAAGGTACAGCAGTCAGGATTAAAACCATACCTAAGTTTTGGGAAAGTATACCACTAAGTACGAAATGTAAATAATAGTACAAATGCAAAATACAAATATTCTATTACTAATTTAGGTCTTGGTGGTGCATTTTTGTATCAAGTGTAGGTGGTGCATTTTTGTATTAATTTAATTCGACGTTTGAGGAAAATGTAATGAAGAAATAGCAATAGAAGAATTGTCCTTACCTGACCCTGGCGCCTAAACTATGGTTTAGGCATGTACATATCCATAGAGAATAGAAAAACTCAAAAATTCCACTTGATTCTATCCGGTGGAGATGAAATGAACTTAGTTATAAAGAGAAAGAAAGCGATGGCAGATTCATTTGAGAAACCAATAATTAGAAAGAGAGGAAGATGCTGTACTGGTAGTACGTTAGGTTTTGGTTGGTAGTTGGACTAGAGCATGTTGGAATATCCATGGACTAAGTACAAGCTCGTTTGGATTTTGATATCTGCACAATTACAAGGGTTACAAAGTCAAACAATATGTCGATGGAAAAGGGTTAAATTACCAAATAGTCTGTCAAACAATAAAATAAATCGATCATTAGAACCGTGTATCTTACATGAAACCAGTACCATTAAGGGACATCGTCCCAAATCACACATTATGAATTAGTTATTAATTAATCCTGTAAAATGTAACCGCTAGAGGTTTTATCGCTTCATATGTCCAACCATTTCACTTTAGGCAAACCATAAATAAAGTAATTAGCAAGTGTGTTTTAGTTAATTAACACTGTTTGTTTAAGCGATGCTGGTGTTGCAGAACTACTTCCATATTCGCTAATTTCATATTCGTTTTGAGTTACGTTTTCAATCCCCTCATTTTCTTTATTAGCCTCGTTCGGTGCACGTTCATACAATGACCATGCAAATGAGAGATCTAAATGTATAGAATATTGCACACATTACAATTATTGTGCTGTCAATATTAATATGATGTATAATACAGTAATACCGCCTTTGCTTTGGCCGCATCTTTTTCGAAACGTAACCTCAAATTAAATGATATTTAGGGTGCTGGGTCAAAGCGATACGGTGAAATTGCTGGTGCTTCTAGAGGAAGAAGGAAGGGTTTTGGGTAACTTTAGGTTCGTATTATCCTAGATAAAAAGGACACTCGGAGCTACCCAGAAAAGCTTTTCTTTCATATAGGGACTGTAGTTATATTTATAAAGTTATAGTTATAAAAGTTGTAATAATTTCCAAATTTTAACAAAGCTTATTGATGCTCTGGCTGTTAAATCAAAATAATTCTTGAAGTTCTCTTATCGTTTTCATTTCGCTACTGAACCGCCTTTACGATAGGGTTTCTATCTCGAGGAACCGTACCTGACGATTTATCGGATATAAATTCAGACAGACGCTTCGAACCCCCACGTGGAGGTTTAAAATTTACTTTCCTCCCTCCATTGCGTTCGAGATATACCCTTTTTTCGCCTCGCGCGGACTTCCTACGTCCGTTTCCTCCTTCGGCGAAATATCGCCGTGGGAGGGTCCCGCCTCCCGTCCTGCTGTATCGAACGCCGATGTTATTTCACGTCCAGGACCAGATGTTATGGAAATATGGACGCCGTTATCGCCTCCAGTGGAACTGCCGTAAGAGGTCAGCCCTTTTGAAATGTTAATGTCGACATATTAAAGGAGACGTGCTCTCCGGGACGACGCAGTCTGGGGGAACCGCTCGACTGGTTGACAAGTTCAATTACAGGACAAGTCGAGGGGTGTACGGAGAAAAAATAATGATATTTTGAGCACAAAGGGCGTATTATAGTTGAAGGGAAGCTGTGAGAGTGAGCTATCTAGTGCAGCTCATAAACAAATGTTCGGGGCGTTAAAACTCAACAGATAGTGTTTTAAATTTAAATAATTTAATATATATACATGTATAGTAATTTTATTTTTCATTCATTTCATCTTGTGATAAAACACTGGAGATATTTGACACAGCATTAGTTGTATTAGGCAAGCAATTATTTGAGGCAAACAGTTATGTGTACAAGATATGAGTACGAGTTATGTGCACGAGCTACGGTTGCGAGGTATGTTTTCGAAATATACTTACGAGGTATGTGTACATAGTATATGGGTACGACATGCGACGTGTAATGAGTACGTGGCATATGTACGAAGTATGTGTACGAGGTGTATGTACGACCTATGTACGAGATACTTGTACGTGTACTAGAGGCACATTCTATCAATGTACAAGGTATGGATATGAGGCGCATCGTTTGATGTATTTGGTACAAAATAAATTGAGGCAAAGAGTACCAATTTAATAAGCTGTCCGCGGTAAGGGTTTCTAACAAAATTAATTTCAATCTATTCAGATGTTCTTCAACAAACAGTATATCTGATACCCTGCTTACTTTACCCTGTAATCTTTGTATTAAATTGACCTTAAACTTGTGCAAATGATTAAAATAATAAAGCATGTACCTAGTCTGAATTGTGTTTGTATCATCCCACATGAACAACAAATTTTCTTTCTCCTTCCTCTTCAAAAGTGAATTGAATATGGTCATTAAATTGATTGAAGGATATTGTTATTTATGCTGAATTAAACTATGGCTTCATCAACTTCATAGGCATTATATAGAAAACTGATAACAATGACTGATATTATGTAATAAGGTCCAGTAATGGAAACCACTAGTTTGCGTCAGAATCATCCTTTTTCGTCGAAATGGTAATACAATTACCTTAAACTACTCTCAGCATTGCCAGCAAAGATACCTTTAAAGTTCTTGACACGTCGGTTTGAAAACTCTAATCTCCGACAATGTCTTTAGAGCCTTATCGCGAGGAGTTACATTGTCCTTGCAACTTTGTCCGATTCAATTACTCGCCCTGGACGCAACTAATCCTATAAAGGGAATTTACGCGAGGAAAATGGACGGCCAACTTCGATAACCGGCGCATTAAAACAGTATTAAGCCCTACAGGCTCCTTGTCTTGTGGCGGTCCTCGTTGGACGTCGATAACTTTACGAATGTAGGAGATTTTCCCGAGTTTACCACAAGCAAAGGGGGAACGGGTGGAGGCGTCGTATGTGTATTTACCTGTAAGGAATGATCTGGCTTCCGTTTTCTTTTATTGCGAGGGGAAGAAGTGGAGAGAATGTAAATGCGAAGTTTACAGGAGGCGGGAAATGGAGATATTTGTATAAACTGGTAAATTGCCTCACATTTGTTATACCGAGAGTTTTATGCGGAAACGTTCTGTCGGCGGGTGTGATACTGGCACTTACAATGGAAGGAGTTTCCTTGGAAGAATCAACTCTTTGTTTATTGTTCGAACTTATTTTATAGGATTTCGTCAGAGAACAACAGATAGTACTTCATTGGCATATACCGATATTAAACCGTTGTAATAATTGTGAAATTTATATATAAAATAATTTTATAAGGTTATACTAATTTAATTTATACTTATTTTTATAATATATAAATGAAATTTATACTAAAATTTTATAAAAATAATTAGTATTTGGGTTATACAGCGATTAACATATTATTTAAATATGTATTGAACTATTCTGCAATGATTTATAGGTAGTTATTAAACCAGTTGCTATTTTTTTAAAAAGTAGTGTTCAATACTTAAAAAAATACAACAAACTGTTTATATCGAGTTTACAAAAAGTGGGTTTGTAAGAAATAATAATATTAGGAAGGAATGAACTAGTTATACAACATCAGCAAAAGGGAGACAGGAACTCAGTTAACTTGTTGAACTAGACAATGTTTGACAATAACCATTATAGGAACTGTCTGAGTTTACTTTGATATGTTTTTGGTTAATGTGTGTTAATCAGTTAAATAAGTTAAAAGACGATTCATTATTCGTTTGGGAGATATTTCTTTATTTATATAGTCGACTGACATACTCTATTTTTAATTATTTGTATTCTCTGCTCTCACCTGTAAATTATCTACAATGAACTCTTAAGTAATTATGCCAATTTAGAAATAAGTAGATATGGAGCGTGTTAATTCAAATTAGTGGGTAATGTTGCACGCACCTACGGACTAACAGTGGTGAAGGTAAGCATAATTCTAATTTTAAGCAAATAACAGGGAAATGGTAGACAATCGCAAAAGTAGTAAAATATTTTGTTACTGAAACAAATCAAAGAATAAATCGATTGCAATGCCACAAACGAGGAAATTAGTGCATAAAAGGTGTCACTTTTTTTCCCAATAATTCAGTACTTTTATACTCACTAATGAAGTTGGCCCTTACTTTCAACTACCAACTTTAAACGATGTGTATATTTTATATAGGATTCGTTAAATTTTTATGTATAGCCTTTCAAACCTTTTTCTTTCTGATAAGGAAAACTTATTCTGGTTAATTTGCTTTTAGACCCTTTTACAAGATTGACTTTCATTGATTGAAAATACTAAGAGAAATAGTCTAAATAACGAATTGAACAATAAAGGTGAAATAATATCTTCTAAATATTTTATCACCTCATCCATGACATACTGTGATAGAATTGAGGAAATTGTTGAACCCGTAGGGTATTAAATATTCCTTGAAAAAAGATTCATTATCGAAAGAAAAGAAGAATATATATAAATATATATTATCACTTTACAACGTTTGAAAGATACTCCATCCCTTAAGGTAAATAGTGTTTTATAGCAATTATTATTATTATCATAACGGCCAGCAAATGAAAACCAATCTAAGTTATTATACCTTGGCGAGCACTATACCAATATTTCAAAAAGGTTTTACAAATAAAAAGTGACCACAGAAAACAGTCTCCCTTTATTTTCGTTGGATAAACTTGCCATCTTTAGCAAATTGTTCCTCAAATTTCCCCCCTTAAGCGTCGATAGCCGACCCAATCCAATTAGTCGCTCAATCTTCTGATTACCTCCTGATCCTTTGATCTACAATCTGAATATTTCTAGTGTCTAATGACAAATGAAATGGTTTGTTTAGAAAGTCGAGAAACGATCGATGCGTGATTAACTTTTGAAATTTCTATACAAGACTAGTTTTGGGATTGTGTCGAAAAGTCGAGTGTTTCGAATTTTACCCTATCTATTCCCTTTTTGCAAAATCACCAGAACCATATTGGTAAAAATAAGAAACGATCGGTAGGTTGTCCAATTTTCTCATAAGTATATGTTATCTATTTTGTAAACGCCAAATAGGATGCAGCAGATTGAATGAAATATGTCAATGTTGCCTGTAACCTAGTTTATCGACCATATGACATGTTACTATGTCCCTCTTCGCCATAATCCTAATCTTCAAAATGTTGAAGAGATTTTGGATCAATATGTGCTATTAGGACTAATTAGTGCTACTCTGTATATGAGTGTCGCTACGAAGGGATGTGAGCACATTCAATTATTGCGACACCAAGTCAAGACCAGATGGAGGTGAAATCGTGACGAGAAGAGAAATAACTTGTTAGGGATTTTTCGAGATCAAGGCGCGTCTCATTGGATTCCTGACGTCACTAGGTACGTCCTTTTACTGAGGCTTTGTAATTTAAAATAAAAGTTACATCACGTTGGTTAGAAGGGGTTACGCGATTTTCCTAAGGAAAAATGAAAGTAATTCTAAGAAAGTATGTGCCTTTCCAGAATCAATACAAAACAATGGAATGTTGCTGTCTCACACTGTAATTGGATAATTTGATTCACTAAACCTGCAGCATTTCATGGTGGATTATTTTATAAATGCGCTTGTTAGAAAGATTTGTGTGTCCGTAAAATTTTTTGTGGCTTCTTACATTTGCCTTGAATTTCTCATTCCGTGTGTAAATTTATCTCCTCTATCTTCGGTTTTTGGGCTAACTCATTTTAGTTGCAATTAAAACAGATTGTACCTCCCTCGTAAGTTTCGCCTCTGGAGACTTATGGTCCTCGTTTCGACGAGAGATGGACCCGCATCAAACGTGAAAAGTTATCTAAATGATTACACACTAGCCGAGAAACGACCCTCCGTTAAATCTTCATTTATCGCGTTAGGGGAGGACCGTTATGATAATGAGAGATCTTGTTTACGTGGGAATCCGAGCACAATTTTTATCTACCTGCAGGGTCAGGATTCGCAGAACGTCACAGACCCGTGTTGGTTCATTTTGATGTTTAAATATGGAATTAAATAAAAAATAATATTACAATCGAAAAGTGTAAGTGCTTAACTGCGCCTAGACATTACCTTGTACCGTCCTCTCTTCTCGCAACGAAATAATTTGCATAAATTTCACTGAACCCCTCGAAATCGATGATACCTGTTTTCTGGGGTAGTCTGCCGGAGCTAATTTGAATTCAGAGGGTTGTCAGCCTACCTCGCTTCACAACACAAACTTATGGAACCATAAACATCAATGAGTTTCGAGTGTCTCAGGCTTTCCCTCTTGGCAGAATTCATTATGGAGGTAAAACTGATCTCCAGCGGATCCTTCAAACGCATCCTTCGTGAATAACGACAACGGGAAGTCGATTCTAATTAAACAATATTATAGCTAGATGACCTAGAAAGTATAAACTCATGAAACATTCCTTATTGAACTTCTGACCTGATTTAAAATCTGAGGAACTCCTTAGATTTCAGGATGTGCTGGTAACTGTTATCATTGATTTTTTCATAATTTTACCTAAGATGTTTTCTATTGATTTGATTTCAAAATTGATTCTTTCTTCAATTGGTAGAAACAGTGCTTAGAAAAATCTTAACAGCATTTTATCTTTTCATATCAGTATGGATTTACATACAAGTCGCTTTCAACTGTGTTCTTACCCAATTTTTTAAATTCAGAAGCAAACTTCAAACAAAATTTCCGACTAGGAATCGTAGTTGTAGGTTTTTATTTGGGAATGGCAACTTAATATGATGACAACGTCAACTCATAATGTAATATGATGATTGTAATCTGCAAATATTCTATGAGAAAAAAGCAATCATCTTGAAAATCCTAGCCCGCCACCATTAAAAGCACCCTTATTTGTTTATCATAGTCGATTAAGAGAATAGGGTCCCTAAATAATCGTGAGAAATTTGTTACTTCTAGAATAAATTTGCGTTTTCTACAGGACGGTTTTATCTAAGGAAATACTATCTTGGTTGGTTAGGGAAAAACTATGTTATTACTTACTATGTTGTAGTCGATTAAGAGAATAGGGTCCCTAAATAATCGTGAGAAATTTGTTACTTCTAGAATAAATTTGCGTTTTCTACAGGACGGTTTTATCTAAGGAAATACTATCTTGGTTGGTTAGGGAAAAACTATGTTATTACTTACTATGTTGTAGTCGATTAAGAGAATAGGGTCCCTAAATAATCGTGAGAAATTTGTTACTTCTAGAATAAATTTGCGTTTTCTACAGGACGGTTTTATCTAAGGAAATACTATCTTGGTTGGTTAGGGAAAAACTGTTATTTACTGTACCTAATTGAGATAGATTTGACTGTCCTAGTCCAGGTGTATTCCCACGGTGTCGTGAATACTTTTGTATTCTCACTAGTTTTCTTGAGGGTGCACTGATGGTAATCTGAATTTTATTATTGGCTGCCCTCTTAGAAGGGCAAATCTGTCCTCTTGTTTCTTTTTGATTCTGTTGGTAAATGTAAACTCCGTAACATTAATGCTAATTAATTTCCTCTAACCACCCGTTGCTAGTTCAAAATTATTAAATGTTCTCTTGGGGCAAAACTAGCAGGTTTTTGACAAAATTAATGTTTATTATTTAATACGTTACAACTTATATTACTTGTTATTTTTGTGTTAAGTCAGAAACTAGTCTGTTGGTTATTTTCAGCTTAGCATGTTTCTCCAAGAAGGTTTCATCTAATCATACTTAATTTTACATCTGAAGTAAAATGAACTGTTTAAAATTTTCATTTGACATACTTTTTCTGAAGGCGCCTTAAAGGACACTTTATTTTTGTAAATATTCTCAGTTGATCTCAATTTTCGTAAAAGCAACTTTAATGGTTTAATGCAGACTTTCCAATTTTAGTTAGTTATCAAGCATCAATGACTTTTAATTGATAGATTTCCCTAAAATCCTTCTAAAAGGCACTATACTCTTGAGAATTTCGTTTTATTCAATTTACTCCTAAACAGCTTTAGTGATTTACTTCAAACATTTCAACTTGCCTTAGCTACTAATTACCTGAATCTTTAATTTGAAACATTTTTCTCTTAAATAGCTATATCAACCATTGTAATGGTAAGAATTTTCAAAGACGTTATAAATTTATATAAAGGGCGTACTTTACATGAAAAGGCTATAAGATGGAAACATCTCAAATTTTTGAAACACAAAATACCTACAAACTTTCATGAGACAATGTTGGTAAGTATAAATGCGTTAAAAAAATGCGTCTTGTAAATTAGATGTAAATTCATTTTGGGCTTTACCAATCCACATGCAATAACTAACGTTAAACCCATATTAATCTCATGGCATTGTCATGAGAAAAAGTGAGTCGAATCGATTAGATCTTTATTCGACTTAGACTTAAATCTTTATTCCAAAATGTATTGAATAACGAGTTGATATAATAAAGAAAAAAGATAAATCACATGCTAAAATACATGACAAACTCTGCACGCGTTCTTCTGAGATAATCACTAAATATATGTTTCTCGTCCATTTGCGAACCCTGTTCGTAGTATTTTACTGCAAATCTACAAGTTTTCTATGCCTTTAAAACCCAGTAGAAGATTTCCTATTTGAATTTCACTTAACGTAACAGAAGCGTTAACACATCGCGTGGAGAACACAATTACTTTCGATGCGATGGCTCGGAGATAGGGTTTCTCGTCCCTTCGCATGGCGTTAAACCCTCCGAAGTTAACCGACCCCCGGGCAAAAAAACAGAACCCAGAAAAAGTGCCCTTCGACCGGGAAATTAGAAATTCAATTTCTGCGGATCGTTACCACTTAACGCTTGAACAAGAAGTCGACGGGTATTTTTTCTGTGCCTCTGCCGATGTTCGAGGGATAAGATCGAGTCGAAAATTCGCAAAGGGGGATCGATGAAGGGGATTAAAGCCGGGAGGGGAGGAATTTCGCGAGGAACCCAGTTGCCGAACTCTTAGGCTACGCCAATTCCGGCTCCATCGAGTTAAATAATATATTATGGTGATTGAGTTTGGCAGTACATTTATTTCACTTGCTTTGTAGGATGAGAATTTACAGCTTGCAATAAAGCTCGGCGGAATAAACTCCAAATGTAAACGAGCCGGAAAACGTTTTTAATTAAACTTCGAAAATGACTCGGTGAGGAGTGTTGCCTTATTTTCCCTGAAAAATTATTATTTCTTCGAATATTACATTCACTTACGTTGTGTTTTCGCGGGAAAACATTTTCTCTGAGTGCCGACGAAATTAAAAACTTCCATTGTGTCCGAATCCGAACAAAAACCGAGTGAGCCGAGATTCCATAAATGGTTAGAGAAAGGGAGCAAGGGGGGAGAGGAGAAAGACAGGGAGATTCTCCCGCGTTCGAATCTCCTTTCAGTTGATATAAAATTCTTAGTTGACATTATCCAGCCCCCCAAATCCGAAATTTAATTAAAAACCTTTCATACTATGTACGAAGTTGATGGAGGAGACCGAAAGGGATGTGGGAATTGATTCCCCACTTTGGAAGTTTGCAATGGAGTAGCGACTCTATCGATCTCCGTCGAAAATAAATATAACTTTCTTTGTTGCGACTTTGTTCGGAAATTTACCTAAACTCCACCCCATTTTTTCCTACAGTAAAAATTTGGGAAAACTAGAATTTTCTGAGGCATTTAAAAACTCAGTCTACCACCATAGAAAGTTTCCAGTTTCTAGCTACACAGTAACACTATTGCAGAAATTCCATTCCCTCTCTTACAAATGTTTTTAAACCACTTGGGGGCCTAAACTGTAAATGTAAATGTGTAAAGTTTAAAGTCTCTAACTACTCAAGAAGCACTTATGAAGTAAACCGGTATAAAAAGGTCACCCCAATTTTTCACCCCCTTCGGACATTTGGGGTGTTGGTACTTTATTGATCGATGTTCGAGCGTAAGCTATAACCATGCTGAGTTTCAACTTTCCAACTTTCAACTTTCGTTATAAGGAAGTTCAGAATTTTTAAATTGCTTGGTGGGGGGGGTCTAAGCTATAACCGTACTGAGTTTAAAATTTCTAATTGTTCGGCAATTACTTTGGAAGAGAAATTCCATAAGCAAATTTCACCCCCATTTCTTACCCATTTGGAAAGGGAAATTCGAATTTTTGGAAACCTTCTGGACCTAATCAGGACCAAAGCTTCAAACAAACTTCTAGATAATCTGGAAGTGCCTTAACATTTCCGGACGTACATATACATACCCGGTGACAATTTAAAAACTTTCAATCGGGTTAAAATTTAGGACTAACGACAATTATAAAAATTGGCGAGACACGTCGATTTTTATTTCGAGGGGGAATCATTTTGGGCATATTTTCAACCTTGTCGCTTCAACCCTTTAGCCAGGGTGAGTTCCACCGCTAAAATATCAATAAGGACGAGGGCTCAAGCGATACCTCATTTTAAAGCTTATCAAATTCTGAATTTGACGGTTTTTGGTTTTGTAAACTTGGCTCAATAATTTTTGAGAAAATGAATAAAACAAATTGATAATATAGAACATTTCGAAGTTAAATTTTTACTTAAGTATTGATTTTTTTGTATGCATAGTTGTTTTTAATCGTATCTTATTTATTAATTGTAATTAATTGACATATTTTAATGGTTTCCGTTATTTTCAGGACAATAATAATAAAGCCTATTTTTGAAAATTAGCGACATGTCTCCCCAATTTTTATAATTGTCGTTAGTTCTAAATTTAAACCCTATTAAATCTTTTCAAATTGTTACCCAGTATATGCTTGCTGTGTATTGGATGTTGGAAACATTTCTGCGTTTCTTGTACTAAAGTTATTTAAACTTTCACATAAATTTAAGAGCAATCAGATTAGGTGTTAAATAAAATAGTACTACAAAAATGTTTTGGTGAACTTTTCAACATATTGACAGCATAGCCCTAATGTATGTTGTCTTGTGGATGTATTAAAATTGATTTCAGTAGAAATAGTGAAAAAATTATATAGTTTAAAACGTGTTAAGTACCACAATATATGCGATTTTGGAATTTTTCGTTTTACAAATTCCAGAATCTGTCTATTAAGAATTTCGTGTATCGAGCATACTTATATTTCTTAAATTCATTTATAAGAGGTAATGAATATTTTCTATCATTAAAATAACAACACGAAGTGTATAGTGTTGTGGTATTTAGAGGTATTCATAAAATTCCTATACTAAAATTGGTAAAATTTTTGAAATCATTGAGATTTTTCTGAATGAACAAATAGAGTGTCAACGAAATCGAAATTTGTCAGATTTCTTATTACGTTAACAACTCTTAAAATAGTGGGATGTTGTAAAAAAGTTGAAATTCTAAAAGATAGGAGAATTTATCAAAGTGTCAACTGATCACTGAACTCTTCGTAATTCCTCCATGAAGTTCGTAGCCTTTGAAATAGCTCCAATTCTGACATGTTTTGAACATTTCCGAAATTCATATCGTCCATTACCTGTTTTAACTCGCCAGTTCACATAAAAAATTTTTCTTCTAAATAATATTCTAAATAATCCGAAATGGTGGATGTTAGAAAAGTGGTTGAGGAATAATCGGATTAAACATACTAAAAGGAAAGTTGTGCCAATAATTACATGTAGACCATGGAATCCTGTTGCTAAAAAAAAGATGCTCCATAGATTGAATCAGAAATTGAAAATGTTGCTTCAATGTATTCAAATCTTTGAAGTGTAGCAAAGTAGATACCTAAAATTACTGTTAATGTTAATCCTTGTAAGGTTTTTTTATAATTATTTTCTATGAGGCTATGATGAGCTCAGGTAATTGTTAATCCTGAAGTTAATAAAATTAAAGTGTTAAGTAAGGGAATTTCTAGGGGGTTAAAAGTTTCAATTCCTTTAGGAGGTCAATTTAATCCTAATTCAATTCTAGGCGATAGGGAGTTATGAAAAAATCTTCAGAAAAAAGAGATAAAGAATAGAATTTCGGATGTAATAAATAGAATTATCCCCCATCGTATTCCCATTGAGACTTTTATAGTGTGTTGTCCTTGATAGGTCCCTTCTCGTGAAATATCTCGTTATCACTGGAACGAAACTAAAATGTTAATTGTTAATCCTATTAATAATAAGTTGTAGTTATATTGGTGAAATCATTGGATTAATCCAACTATTGTGGTTATAGAACCAATAGCTGCTGTAATAGGTCATGGGCTATCTTCATCTACTCATGGGTCATGGGCTTCATCTACAAGATGAAATGGGTGATTCTCTTGAATATAAAGTTATCAAAATTACAAAGACGTAAGATTGAATAATTAAAACTGCAGATTCTAAGATAATTAGAAGAATTTGGGTTATAATTAATAAGCTAATTATAAAAAATCTCAAAGAAGAACCGGTATTTCCTAACAGTGTTATTAGAAGGTGGCCAGCAATTATATTTGCCGAAAGGCGAATTGCTAAAGTTCCTGGTCGAATAATATTCCTAATTGTTTCAATACATACTATAAAGGGTATAAGAATTGATGGTGTTCCTTGTGGAACTATGAGTGTCAACGAAATCGAAATTTGTGAAATTTCTTATTAAGTTTACAACTGTTAAAATAGTGAGATGTTGTACAAAAGTTGAAATTCTAAGGATAGGAGAATTTATCAAAATGTCAACTGATCACTGAACTCTTCGTAATTCCTCCATGAAGTTCGTAGCCTTTGAAATAGCTCCACTTCTGACATGTTTTGAACATTTCCGAAATTCATATCGTCCATTAGCTGTTTTAACTCGCCAGTTCACCTAAAAAATTTTTCTTCTAAATAATATTCGAATGGAAAGCGAGCGTAACACCTACCTACTCTCCGCTCCTACCACGTTAATTATAAATAAACAATTAGGTAGCGGAACGTTACGACCAAAGGGTTTTGTGGTTGAAATGTTGGCAGGAAAATCTGATTTATTATAGAGGATTGTTTTCATCGTGTGTAATATGTCTGGGGTGAACCGTTCAGAGGACCTCGACGCCCGCAAAATGCGACTACGAAATTTCAAAAGGATTATTAATTAATTAGTTAAATTTGCGGGCGGCGGGATTTCGGAATCGGAATAAGGTTTAAAGTTTACTGAGTTATTTACGTTCTAATTTTGTGTACTGCGGTCTCGATGAAATCACAATTATTCAGCAAAGCCCACAGTTTTACATATAATAGAAAATATTAAATGGATTTAGGTAAATTGTACGTGCGGGAAGTGTCCACCGAGGAATCGTAGAAAATTCATTCTCGATCTGGTTAAATTACGACAAATCTTCTTATTCCAGTCGTTTATTTTCAGGGGAAAATATTTACCCGCGAATCGGAAATGAGTGAACATCATAAAATCAAACAACGAAGTCTGCAAGCATGCTCCACTGCAATTTAGTTTTCGTTCCGTTGGGGAAATAACTTCGAGGACGAAATCGACAAAGGAAAAAAGAGAAGTTCACGCGTCGAGAAAGTTTCTAATTTGACTCACCGAGGAAATTTGCCGTTCCCTCATTATGCATACGTAGTTGCTCCACTTTAAATATTTAGTTGTGGAGGTTTTAGCCAAATTAGTTCGGATTGGGATGAGCGAGCCACCCGCAATACTACTGGAGACAATTAAAGTTAATTTGATGAGAGTTAGATTGGATCACAATTTTCTAACCTATACAAAACAATCGACTCGTATTCAAAAGTTTTTGACTATTTTTTCAAATAAATAAGAATTTTGAATTATTGGTTTAAAATATAATAACAAGGTATGGTCATACAAAAAAGAACAGTTTTATCGATTATAAGTTTGACTAATTAATCTATGATCCATTTTAACAGTAGCCTGTGTTAGTAATAAAGAATGTATGGTCTTATAAAATTGCAAAATTTGCGAAAAATAATTATAACAAATTTTTCATGATAATAAATTCCAGAATATTCCAGAATGGTGAGCTGGTCAAGAAAACTATGAAGGGATAGAAAAAATATGCGTTTACTACGGTTTACACAAAGTAAATAGAAGAGAAGAGGAGAAATAATATACATTCCAATTAAATATACGAAAAATTGAATCAAAGATTTAAATTAACAATATAGATTGCAGGGTAACGGATTTTCATATAAATTTATTAATTACTTCATATTACATTGAAAAGAAATTGGATAGTGTTGAGATCATATCGAAAATTGCTCCTGCGCATTTTAATAAGATAGATATTGTACATTTCTTTCAAATAATGATCAATTTACGTTTTGAATTCCAGCACTATCGTGTTATATATTATCGTATATTGCGACAGCATTGTATATAAAATACTTTGAAACAAGTTATTATTGATTATAGGGAAATTGCATTAAACACAAGGAAAATCTGCAATATTCCACAAGGTGAAGAAACAGTAGGACATTGTGATTATTACGTAGAGTGGCTTAATCATATACGCGTTATACAATAGTATAATTAGGTTTTTTTTGAGCAAATCTGAAGTTAGTTTATAAAAAAAAATAGGAAGTTTTATTGAGCTGTTAATGTGTTTTATATGAACGTTATTACAATACTATCTTTACTAATCATTTTCTACTAATCATTCTCTTTTAGATTTAGATTACGCAGTTCACCATTTATCTATTTTAATGTCGCCGGTGATAATATGGATGTAAGTAACTAATTAATACTTGCATATTAGGTATTAGAGAAAAACATATTTACTATTCCAATACTAAAGCAATTATTACTTCAATATTTCATAACTCAACAGTTCAAATCAAGAAGTAATTTCAATAAAAATTACAAGAGGTATGCTGCTAGAGGTATGAAGAGAGTTCATGGTTTATAAGGTAATTTCGATGGTGACCTGCTACTCAATGGAGAACCAATGGAGAAAGCTCATAACTTTAAGTACCTTGGAGGTAACATAACAAGCATACTAATGCAGACACCCAAGTTAAAACACGATATCGTTGTTTTTGGGATATAGGGCCATACTATCTTGCAATAATCTTGATATCCTCTTGTGATTTTTCATCCACGTTATTGTATGGAATCGAATCGTGGACTTTAGAAGTAAGCACCATGAACAGGATTGAGACGTTTGAACTATGGTGCAATAGAAGGCTGTTGTGGATTTTTTGGATATCCAGAACAACTGTCGAGCAAGTGTTGAGAAAATTGAAAACAAAGATACGCCTTTTACCCACAGTTAAGAAGAAGAAAACCACGTATTTAGGACTCGCATTCAGAAGAAGGAAAGTATTGCCTCCTACAGCAAATAATAGTAGAAAGGATAGAAGGGAAAAGAGGTGCTGGAAGGCGGAAAATATTTTGGAATTACGACATTAAACAATGGAGCGGTTTTAATAAAGCGTATAGAGAATGATAGTGACGGGTTTAGACAAGTGATTATGATTGAATATATATTTTATTATTAGCAGTAGATGCTAGAAGTAGATGCCCATAAAATTAATTTCAGATTTGATTTTTTTAAATGTGTTAAACTAATGTTATTAAATACATTGTTAACTACCATTACCAGGGTATTAACAAACTTACTAAGTTATTAACGACTAATGCATATAACAACATACTATTAACGCCATATTAGTTATCAGTTCCAATGGTATTTTGTCATGGTTTCACATTAGTTAGGCTGTCACCATTTGGTTCATTAACAATATATGCTGCAAATATCCGAGATGGTTTATACATCATTCAGTACCCGAATAACTACACGTGAAATTTGTTTATATTTACCGTAATGCAAACAGCCGTATAAAACACTCGCGTTTCAAAAAGATTTTATTCCATATTTTCAACTTTCATATCTTCCTACGTTTTCTTGTTAACACTTTATCGCCGCGAAACAAAAGTCTTTTTTATATCAGCAGTTCAGTGAGGTGTTTTTAGTAGACAAGCATAAACGAGAATATGCCAGAAAAAGTTCTATAGAGAAGGCACCCCAAGCGTGAACCGTATATAAACGTTAAGAAAAGGAAAACCTATCCATGCTGCTGCGTGCTGTGAAGAGTGAAATGTGGAATTTTTTGGGAAACGCTTAACCTAACGAGTAGCTAGAATGGATATTTCCGTATTATTTTCTAACCTACAGAGATCATTTGAGCTATTTCTATAATGTTCCGTAAATGTATTTTACAAGCTTTTAGTTTTATTGGCATACGTAACATCTGCCGCTGTGTCTTTGTCTTCACCTCGTTTCATTTCCTTCCCTCCTGCGCTCGGTTTGCATAAACGATTCATGTTTCTGGTTCATCAAGTGGAGCGTAATTGATTTACGGAATCGATTAGGATGTAACGTTAAACACAACAATAGAATAGACTATGAACCGAAGGTCCATCAGTCATTCTTATGGTTTCTCTGAAAAGGCGAAAATTAGGGAGAAATGAACGCGAAGGGGGTCGAAATCTAATAATATGCTATACACATTGAAATATTGAAATACACAATTTAGTAGAAAAAGTACTGAGGTATTTAAAACAACCTAAAATTATTATGTTGTTGTAATCAGGTAACTAAGGGGAACGACTACTTCTATTACTTCAATTTAGTAGAAAAAATACTGAGGTATTTAAAACAACCTAAAAATGATTATGTTGTTGTAATCAGGTAATTAAGGGGAACGACTACTCCTAGGGCAAATACCCCTTCCAACGTTGAATCATACCCCTAATTTCCCCTCTTAACAGTTTAGTACCGTGATGTTGTTAGTAGATAAACTGGGCCGGTTAAGCCCTTCAATTTCGAACATAACCTGAAAAAGAAGGTGCGGCGGAGGAGATTCGAAGGGTGCCGGAGTTCGGGGGCGGAGTCCTGGAGCCCCTGTGGTGGGTGAGTAGGTACTTTGTTAATAAAAGTCGGAAGGGTTGTCGATTCTGCATGGGATTTGAACCCACAACCTCTGGCAATCTCAGCTCACTAACAATTCAACCAACAAGTTGATGATACATTTAAAATGATGAGGTAGAGAAACTTGCGCATAAAATCAGGTTACTAATTTTAAACTCAACGACCTGAATTTAATAAACTTAACGTCTTAAGACTAGCATCTTTTTTTAGATTGGTTATCCTCAACAATTATTTCTATAAATTTTTGAAAGATATGCTTTATGAACCCTATCCTATTTTTTCAAACAGCTGTAACCAGTGTAAAATAAAAAAAAATAACAATTAAATGATGTGTATGTTAGAGGATGATAAGAAATGGGATTTAAACTTAATTTTTACATTACAATATTAAATTTGAATCAACTTGCAACTTTAATCCATTCATTTTGACGCCATAGCAGCTACATTTTCTAACAACTGAAGTTCGAAACCAACGAATCAAGGAGTTTAACGACCCCTAATACCACGAGTCGATACAAAACTCCATAATTAATCCAGTTAAATACTTAAGTGAGGACTCAGAAGCGGCAGATGGGCAGAGAAAAAATCCATCTATATACGCAGGTCCTTATAACGCACACATTGTTTGCGTTTGATCTCAAACGTCGAAAAGGAAGACTTACTCGTATAAGGTTAAGTTTGCTACGGTAATTATGGCTTCGTAGCTTTCAAACTAATTGAATATAACGATGGGTTTCGCGATGCCTGCGGCTTTTGCTACCTCGGTAGTCTGCGAGCGTTTGTTAAAAGCTTCTCTACGTGTATTTATTCAACCCGCATAGGTAAATTAGGGGCGGAAAGTACGTTGGAAATTAAAACGTTCGACCGAAGTTGAATATGTATGATACTGTTTCTATATATGCGGTAGTGGTGTCGTAGTTAATGTTCATCATTTAAAATCATATGTCTATTAACTGTGTCATTTTGAAACAACAATCAGGTCTGAGAAGAAGAGACTTGAAAGTAAACTGAGGGAATGATCAGCCTTGTTATACATCCCTCCTATCCCTTGTACATGTCGATTTCCACGAAAAATCGTCCGAAAAGTGGCCACGAAATGCACAAAATTTAGATCCCTCGGCACAACTTCTGGAGTCGGTTTTTTTTCAAGTTTTGGGTCCTAGGAAATCGTTGAAAATGGTGAACACGCGAAAGAATGCCCCGATGGGGGTTTTTCGGGCGCAAGTTGAGCTGAATTTTACCTGAAATTTCGCCAACTTTCCGATTTTTGAGCTCATGTTCATACTGATTCAGGAGTTTATCCAGAAAGTCACAGATTCCATTTTTGAAGTCTGATTGCTCACCACGACCCTGGCGGGGGGTGAGATGTCGGGGAGGGCTGTGAAAATTACGGAAGTGAACTATCAGCTTTCGAGGTCTCTGGAAGTGATTCAGAGGGCAGAGACATAAAATGACCACCCCCACCCCTCTCCCCTTCAGTTTCAGCCTGAAGGAGGTACGGGTGATCCACTAAACTCAAAAAATGAGATGACCGGCCTTCTAAATCCACAGACAGATTCTTTGAAGCCCGGGAGCTCAAAATCTACTCGCCGGACACCTCCCTCCCCCCAGATTCCACCCCCTCAAGGGCCAGGATAAGTCCAAAAATGGACTCAGCGGCTGTCGAAGCGGCCCAGATGATCATTTTCTGAACCCTCAGAGGCTCACAACCCACCCACGTAATTGTCACCGCTAATTCTCCGCCCCCAACCTTTGCCCTTGCCCTCCACCCCCGGGTTCCCTCCTACGAGGCTTGACATGATCTCATTCAACCGAAAAATGTAGTCACGGCCCAAAAACCCCCATAAAGAAACTCCGGGGCCGGTATACACATGATCCCAGGAACCGGGAATTCGGCAAAATTTGAATTAAAATACAAGTGCATTTTCGCCCGAAAATCCCCCATGGGGGCATTCTTTCGCGTGTTCACCATTTTCAATGATTTCCTAGGACCCAAAACTTGAAAAAAAACCGACTCCAGAAGTTGTGCCGAGGGATCTAAATTTTGTGCATTTCGTGGCCATTTTTCGGACGATTTTTCGTGGAAATCGACACATATAAAAACCTTTACAAAAGAAGCTACCGATAAAGGTAGCTAAGGAATAAAAAATAGGAAATTAAATATATAAGCAAGTTAAGTAGCCCTAAAAGGGATTTAAATTTGTTAATATGAGTATCATTAATATGAGTAATTTATTAATCCTCGTTAAGGGGAAAGTTGTTCCTGTAGGAACCTGCTGCCGAGAATGACCCATCTATTAAAAGTAGTAAATTTCCTAGTTTTAGACTGAAGGGGGGCGATCTTTTAACAACAGGTGCAGTGCGACTAAGTGTAAAATCCTGGCCAGGTATGATTTACTTCCTGGGGAATTAGGAATAGGAAATTAAATATATAAGCAAGTTAAGTAGCCCTAAAAGGGATTTAAATTTGTTAATATGAGTATCATTAATATGAGTAATTTATTAATCCTCGTTAAGGGGAAAGTTGTTCCTGTAGGAACCTGCTGCCGAGAATGACCCATCTATTTAGGGTGGTAAATTTCCTAGTTTTAGACTGAAGGGGGGCGATCTTTTAACAACAGGTGCAGTGCGACTAAGGGTAAAATCCTGGCCAGGTATGATTAACTCCCTGGGAAATATAACTGATCAATTCAAAGTAAATTTAGACTTTGAAGAAAGAAACCTGGGAATGTATTTGTTTTTTTGAATTCAAGTTATGTACCAAGTGGGTTTGATTTAGTGTCTAATTTGAAACTGAGTTTTGTGAAAATTTATAATTAATTAATTATTAATTAGATCAAGTGAAACAGAAAAATCTTATATTACTGTTTTAGTTCAACCAAATTTCATTTTTTCCAGGTAAAAGGCTCTCATGGCTCTAGCTGGTTAAAGCTATTAATATTTATTTAAAGAAAAATTAATAACAAGTTCTATGTTCTATGCTCCATACTATGATCCCAAGCAAAATAAAGACATGCTGCACAATAACAATGCTGATGAAAACATGGTCATTAAGACTGTCAACCGGCAGATTATTTGCTTATCTAACTTTCTCCATAATTTCAATTTTGTTGAGTTTGATTCCTACACTTTGTACGATCAAAATCTCAAGTGTACGTAACTTGGTTAAACAATCAAATATCCCCACATCGAACTTCCTACGTTGAATTTTTCCGTTTCCCCCTCGGGGTGTACCAAAAAAGGTAGCAAAGTCCTTGGAGTAAACAGCAGTATTTTATTCACCGAAATGATCAAAAAACTTTATACACACTTTCACTAGGAGATTGCTCCCGGGGGGCGTAACAGCCCCCAGACGTAAAACAGAATATACAAGTTTGTAATCAATAAGCGGTCGAACGAGATTTCGGTACATATTTGACGAACCCCCGAGAGTTGAAACAGGAATATTTCCTATATGGAGACTTGTTGGGGTGTTTTTCGGGAATTTTCCGGATTTACGATTTCGATAACGACTCCAAATTTCATTCTTCACGTAACTGGACGATTATTAAGTCCCTACTTGAATAAAAACTCTCCGAGTGATCCAAATAGGGAAGTGACGTCTATTGTGCACGGGGACTGAGTTACTGGGGGTTTTATGGAACATAAAAGATCTTTCCACACGCTGAAGGACGATTAGCTTTTTCCGAAGCATTTTAAGGATCATCATGGAGAGTTTGCGACCGTTATGGACTCTCGGTTGTAAAACGCAGGGTTTCGGCATTCGAGAAATGTAAACGTTTCAAAAATAAATCGTATGGAGTGCAATTAAAATTTAAATCGATTCGGATGATTTATCGATTGGTACGTTAATAATGTGGTATGTAAATGGAGATAGGGGATCACTGTAGTTTAATAACGATTTGGAATAGAGTACAGACCAATGAAATTTCGGATTATTAAAAGTAGGCTTGTAGTTCGTTATCACAGAACGCTTATATTTAATCATTCTGCTGCTATTGACAAGCTGCGAGCTACGTTTTCGTAGCTGGCTAGGCTAACCTAATCGATCGTCTGGTAATGTTATTAGTAATTTACCTTATGTTAAATGTGTGATTTGTTTCAAATTAATAATAACTCATCCTGCAGTTAGTGAATAAAGGGGACATTAATTACGTCGAAAATGCAAACAGGGAATAATATACGAATATTAGTATTTTAGTTACGGTTTAGAGTTAATTACACACCACGGTCTGATAAAATGATGGTTGGATCTATGAGAAACGAAGGCACAATCAAAGTAGATTTCTCTCATAAAATCTACCCCCTAAAATTTGGTCTAAGAACTGCTTTCAAAGTTTTGTTTCCAATAAAACCGACCAATTTTGAATATAAGAAATTTCAAAGAGTTACTTTTGAAAAACTTGCTTTCAGAATTATCTTCCTATAGTTAATTGCAATTTTTTGGTGCAATTTTGATGTGTAGTATGAAATAATCCTCTTTTACCTGTTTTATTAGCCTATTTTGTTTTTTCCCATAATTCGACTTTTGTTTTCACATAGATTTTCTTATATTTTCTGATTGATTCATAGATATTTGATACTCGGTGCGGAAAACTAAATTTCGCAAAATGTCGCTAGTGACGAAAAACAAGACAATCCCAGCTTCGATTTACGATCATAAGCGGCATTTAAATGCCACAAAAGAAATTTTATCGTAGCTAAAGTAAGTTGGAGGAAGCCAGGTAACTTCATGGTTCAGTAAGGAATGCTCCAAAACCAAATGAGATGTTATTCCAATACATTTATTATTGCTAGTTACTATTATTCTAGTTAGATGATTATCTGAAATTCAAGTTAATGATAAGTTCTAGTTAATTTTTTTCCAACATGACTGTAATGTATTACATCTAAAAATTATTTTACAAATTTAACAGATTATTTTATTTCATTTGTGGGTATGTGCGGGAAGTTCTATACAAATATCTCATTGACAATAACTCGATTCATTCAATACTTTTCGTGACATAAGAAAAAACCTAAAAAGCACTGATTTGGTTATTTTTATTTACAATATAACAAATTTCCTGAAGCAAAATTGTGGCTGTCCTATGAGTTATTAAAAAATCATTATCGCAAGTGGATTGATATACAGCTTAATAGCAAAGACATCCTCTAGGAAAAATCTGGAAAAACTGCCTTCTCTTTCCCTATTTCCTGGGCTTTTTCTTAGGTTGTCACACTTTATCCGTAAAGTTGGCACTTATGACTTTCCTATTAGGTTTAGTTATACTAATTTCAACGTTCATTTTAGGCAGTGCGTATTGCTTGTTTATTAATAAAGTTTTATTTGCAGATTCCAAATATAAAATAGTCAAATAAATCCAAAAATAAACGGAGAACTCGTTTTAGGACATTAATACCAAGCTCTAAACCTTTTTTCGGTTTCTCATTCTAAATCAATACTGAATATATGTCCCTAATAAATTTTAACTAGTTTTTTTTCAAAAATAACTGCGAAAACTGATGGAAATGAAGGGTATGAAGTTTAAATAACCACAAACTCCTACTCAAAGGAGTGGTGTTTAAATCAACAATAGTGACACGAAAGATTTGAATGACACTCGTTTCAATAATAAAAAGTTTAAGCAATTTTTTGATTGATACGTACTAAAGCTTTTTTATTTCACAGCGTATGCTAATTAAACCAAGCTACTTAACTATTGTTTTCCATCACATGCAAAAAGTGGAAAGCAAACTCGTATGAAAGGCAAGTTTTCAAGATATTAATGAATAATATATGAACCGGCCAAGACTCACAATTATAATTGCAACCCCCTTCGATTAATGAAGTAGCGCAGCCGTGTTAATTAAGATTCTTGCAAAGGTGAGGTGAGAGGTCGATCTCTCGGAGTAATTTTCCGCAACAATTAATCTTTGATAAATTATAATTAAGGAACATGCGATATTTTGATAAATTGAATTTTCGCGTCGACGAAACCTTTCTTTCTCGTGTACGGTAAAACCGACAACAAAAATAGATCGCCGTTTCGTCAGCGCCATGTCGCAGTTTCAATTTAATTTTTAATCATCTAGACAAGTTATTAAAAAAATGGAAACAAAGATAAATGACAGCGGGGAGAATGTGAATAGCGAACTCTGAACACGTAGGCCTTAGTATTCATAACATCAAAATGGTGATCCCACATGTCCGACGCTTTATCACACGATATCTCAATTTATCACACGGGCAGTTCGACACCGTATATTTAATAACAATTCAGTTCTACACTTCAATTTACAAGGTTATATTGTATAATACTGTTTTTAAATTGAAACAACACCAATGTACAATGTGATCTACTGGCACTTGACAAGTTGGTTATAATTCGAAATCAGTTTTCCTTAAATTTTAGTAGGGGGAAATCCAAATAGATGAAAGCGATACTGTTAAACGAAATTTTGAACAAAAGGATCATTTTGTTTATAGATTCAATAAGTTAATAATATTCTCTAAACGGCTAATTAGTACATATAATCTAGAAAATAGGTATGATACTTTTATAATAGTTTTTCCCTATGTACGAAAATTCCGTCAAGTTAGATTCAAAAGTTGCGTAAGTTTAAACACGGATACTCTCTCTACTCTCCCTTCTTCAACCGGTCGTCCTGCCGGCCCCAACGGACGACCCTCTCATGGTCATCCCCCTGAACAGAAATGTCCTAGGCCACGTTGTCTGAACCCCACTGGTCCTCCTCTCGCCTTTCCTCTTTCTCTTTATATTTGTACAATGTTTTACGTTTCTTTGCGCTTAAGGCATGCCGTTTGTATGAACAACTCCCACTTTCATTGTTGGTACGTTTACTAAAGCTTATCACGCTTCACCTTGGCCTGAGCCGTGATCAGATTTATTGTTTTTGTCGAAGTCTCATGGTCGTGACCATATATCTTTTGAAATAGCGGAAGCAAATTTTGATTCATCATCTTTTTAGCCATGAAGAAGACAATGCTACCATATAGTGGTGAAAAGTGTCCCCTCCTAATACCCAACTAGATTTATGTTCACGTAATAATAAAACAGTTAGTGCACAAGAGATCGGATGTCACGCGGGTCAACTGATAGTTGTTGGGATAAGAAAATTCATAAGTAATCAAAATGAGGAGTATAAATATGACATTTAGAATCTTACGTTATAGTTTTGACCCAAAAATATCCCATTACCTTGTTAGAAAATATGGCAAAGACGGGTTCATGCAAAGACTTCTCCTTAGTTACTCGCTGCCTGAATCCCTACCCTTCAAGTAAGAATAACCGTCAATTTCATTTCAATCGACTCGACCGACCTGACGTCCACCAGATTACAATTTTATTTTGTTATTCGGATACGAGTCGCTTCTCCCGCACTCGTTCCGGTTCCGATTTTCCCGGTCGGCACGTGAAATTTCGCGTTAAACCCTCAAAGGGTTTACGGTCGCGGCTACACCGGAATGGATTGTCGAACCGTCGTTCTAAAGGGCCCTTTGTTCAATGCAACTCTTATCCTCATCGACAAATCTGCGACTACGACAATATTTCAACGTCCCTCTCCCTATACCGCTCGTTGATCCCGGATTATGTTTTTTAGTCCTCCTATTGTCAAAGTGAATACATTACAAATAGCGAGGATTGCAGAGACCAAAAAAAAATCTGCGAGGTAAACAGGGGCGCGCGCTAAAGAGGTTTTCATTGGGGTAGTAGGTGACGATGTCAACAGAGATTAGTAGGTATAAAGGGGAGCTTATCGTGGATAAATTGCTTGGAGGATATTTTTGGGTACAAAAATTGTACGAATTGTTGTGGAAATACGAGATTTGGTTCAGAAATTTGCCCATACCGCCTTATGTATTGCCATATTACCGAAATATAATAACACAGAAAAAATCTAAGAGAGATAATTTAACAGTTTTGATATAATTGCTTTAACTAAGAGTGGCCAAAATGTATTGCAATCATGAAATTATCAGAAAATATGTCGAACCACATACTGGTAAGCATTATTTACTTGTTCTCACTTTACTCAAACGAGGAAGAAAGACGATTTAATCATTATAATTCAGTTATAATTCAAAGAATGCCGAAACTGCTAGAAACTATAGTAATCTAAATTGCACTATATGCAAACTATTGAAGGAATTTATTTGGCATATTTTAGTGTTCTAAATTTACTTCAGCATGTGGAATTAGGAATAAGGCATAACACGGTGAAAGTTAATATTTTCTTTATTTGATATATAATTCTTGTGAGACTCTCAGCGGGAAGAAGGAAGAATAATAAAGTTCCATGTTGTTAATATGGTCTATTAAAGGTAAAAAAAACGTTAATTGTTCTCAGGATCAAAACTAAATTGACGATAATATAAACGATTGCTATAATTTCATGAGCTCAGGCCGTAAGAAATTAAGATGAGGCGGTTTTATATGGAGCTCCCGTTTAAACAAAAGCAACATCCAGGAAAGAGGTATAAATCAGAACGGCCAAAAGACACCATTATATAATGTTTTAATGTTGATATCAATGTTGAAAATATTTACAAAGAAAGTACGATAGGCCCACTGAGAGTCGGTTTACATTGTGATCTATCTACCTTGCGCAGTAAATACCATTTTTATTTACCTTTCGCGTTTAAGTTTAAGTCCTGGTTAAAGTCTAAATACCTTTTTCTAGGATCTAGGGCAGTTATGGAGCTAAATTTCGGCACATCTATAGTTTAGGCATGCTCACGCCCGTAGAGATTCAAAACGCACTAACATTCCACCTGGTTCGATCTAGGTGCCAAAAAATATTTAGAGACAGATGCAGAAACATATATTCGAAAGAGAAGGAAACATTATGGTTTCAACTAAACTTTCGAAAACGTGAAATTTACTGGAGTAGCAATAACTAACATTTTATGAGCACATTAATAATGAGGGGAAAATTTACTTCATACTGACATAAGCTTTGAAAGAATTTCATGGCAGAAATGATGATGTTTTCCCTTATAGAACAATAGGGCCGCGGGGTGCTTTTGTAGTGTACCGTAATCTCGATCTTTCGCATCATATCGGAGAATTAATTAGCATCTTACTTTTAGAGATAATAAAAATTGCAGATGATGAATACATCTTTGAATGTTATTTTTGTTTAGTGACAGTGTTTATTTTTGTTTCGAGAATTATTTAAAAACTCCGGACTTCCCACATAACTAGAAGCTTTAAATTTTGCACGCCTATAACTTAGGAATTTCAACTTAACATTTTCAACTTTGCGTTTTCGAGGGGGTGGAAATGAGAGTGTAATATTTTTGGCAGTTGTATTTTGAAGTACATCTCGAGTACCTCAAAGGTGAATAGCTTAGAGACGTAAATCCTCGCAATAAAATAAATTTAAAAACCCCGAGTTCCAATTACTAAGGGACTAAATAATAGAGTAAAATTTATGCAATAGCTACTAAATAGCCAGAAACTGGAAATTTGTTATGATTACAGACTGGGCTCCTAGATTGTCCAGAAAAATTCACCAATTAAAAATTTCATTTTGGAAGGGTGGAAAAAGGGGTGAAGTTAAGTTGACCTCCGAGCGAAGCTCACGATACATCAGAGTGCTTAAATATGAGATTAGAATTGCGAAATTACGAGAATGTCTTTCTGCGTTGTCCCTTTTGCGTTATATTAGATAAAAGAAGGAGTTTCTATTTTGCAGAAGGCATAAGTTTCTGAACCCTTACAACGTTACTGGAATACAATACTGGAAATCGAAACTTCGTAAAGTTTGCCTATTTGTATTGGAGGTATGAAACCGAACTCATCTCCCAGGGGAGTTAGTAACAAGTAGTTAGGCGAGGAGTGTCCGATTGAGCCGTGACAAATGAATCAATATGAAAGTGTAAAAATTAGCAGCATAATATAATTGCTAGTGTAAATTATTTGATTCATGTAAGTCGTTCAGTGATAATGAACTATTAAATGGAGCTGCTTACATTTGTTCACCCCGAAATATATTTGCACAATTAAACATTTTGGTGGTTGGCTCAAACCAAAACGTTCTAATGTAAAAATGATTAATAATAGTTAATAGATAAGTTTATAACATAAAATGTATCTGACTCATATATATTTCGTTGTTTAGAGAAAGGTACCTAGCATACATATGGATTTGGGCCAGATATTATAGATGTATGTAGACAAGAAGAACACAGGAATCGAAAAGAACGGTTAGATTACTCTGATCAGGAATTGAAAAATTTAAATGGGCCCTAATGATGGAATTCGACCAACTTTTACATATGTTTCCTAAATATGGATTTTGAGAAAAGTAGAAAATAGGTTATAAAATGTTAATAGGTTTCACTAGGTTGCGGTCTTCACAGAAAATTCATATTTACACTTACATGTTACTATAACAGTATTCAAGCGCAACTAACCTTTAAAAGGTACTAATCTGTCTTGATGTTTATGTCTTTGATATTTCAAACAAATTTTCAACGTTCTTAAAATCTTAAATTGGCAAAAAGCCTGGCCAAAAAAATATTTGTTGTCGCTAGATTTTTGGGACGCCTTGTATTTTAGAAGGTAATAACAAACGAAACATGAATTATTTAGTTTAAAACAGATTATTGGGTATCAACTGCTTTTATTATCGCTAAGCAAACCCTTTTTAATAATATTTTTAATGAATGAAATATTATGTACATTTTTTAAAATTTTATTTTAGTCATGTTTGCCAATTTCGATACAACGAAAACGTGGTAGGATTATTTAAATCCTTTTTAAAGACGGCCTCGTCTCGACCCAAAATGTTAGTAATCCACATCAAAAAATGTTGCGATACTTTAATAAAAATCCTACGAATTTCCAGCGCGTCTTTTACGCTTTCTTTAGACATTTAGGAACGTTATAAATCGCCCGGAATTACGCTTAGATCCACCCCTCTGTACGCCAATGTCCCATTTTCGAATCGGCGTAAGCCATTTCGGACGACTGCGTTTATTTGTCGTTGTGCCGTTGGTCCTACTGTAAACAACTCGGCTGTAATAAATCTATTCATTAATCTTCTTTTGTGTTTCGAATAGAATTATCCGCACTCCGATACTTCCGAACAGATAGATCTGTTCCGTTCTAAATAAAAAAGAGGATTTTTTTTAAGTCCGTACCTAACGAATTTTTGAACGCCCAACGGTGTTTCCGTCATTGTGATTCGTCGGGGGCAGCGGGGATAAGTCACGTTGATTTTTCCGGTCGTAATTTTCGCGTGTCACCGTGGGTATGGAATTTTTGATGATTTGTCCGAAAATTTTCCGAGTAACGGCGCACAGTAAATAATGGAGCTTTCAGGGAAATTTCAAATTATTTCGCTGGCGTCAATACCGGTAATAATTCGATGTCAGCAAGCATCGGGCGTTCAATTTTACGGGTAAAATCATCCATTCGAAGTTGGGCATAGGAAGAGATCTCAAAGAAGTGCGTTGGAACAAATAAACATAATTAACCAATCCAGTTTTCGTAGTAAAAATAAATAATTTAACAAGACACATCTATTTGGTCACGACAATGGGACACCTAGAGATATGACCGTTTTTAGGATTATTTTAGTAGAATCTTAGGCAATTTCAGAGAGAGCAACATGACGGGCATAATCGAAGAAATCTTCGAATCGCTGAGAAATCTAAGAAACGCTGATAGCGCCGCCTGAGTCGCGGCTCTCTGAAATTCTCTTTTGTTTCTAGGGCCCATGTAAATACCCATTTTCCCTTTTAAGATATGAGTAAATTTAAATAATGCTCGTAAGGTGGAGACGCCTACCTATTTATAAGTAGATAGAGCTGTAGCTTAGTAATATACTAATTATAATTAAAACTGGATTATTTTTCTAACACTCTCAACTATCCACCATATTCTACACCCCCAGCTAAGGGTTGGCAAATGTAGAGTGCCGAGTAGGCGTGAATAGATTTACATTTTCTTTCGTTTACATCCACACTCTCAGGTACAACCCCTAAGCGCATCTAGGCTTTTGCTCATGGCTCTGAGCGTGCCTATATAGTGGGTTCTTGTCATTAAATAATTTTGATTATATATTTTTTACACTTCATTTAACAACCTAACGTCACTTTCATCATAAGAGATATATTATAACTGAAATAATCATTAAAATGACTCCACAGTTGTGCTGCATCGATTTGCTTTATCGACAAGCAGAGAGGGAATATAAAAATTGTACAAGAAAAGGGATAGGCAAGATATGAATTATTAATATTTGAGCTATTCTCATATAATACCCATTAAAGAAAATCCTTATGTTGTCCTTATGTGCTCCTTATGTTTTACGTACAGAGTTCCACTTAGCACTAGATCTGTTCGAGAAGGTAGGTTCCAATTTCCATTTTTATGATCATGTGTATTTCAACTGTAACGGTTACCTTTTAAGGATTATTTAATCGTAGTGAATCATGTGTGATTCGGGACGAATTTCCTTAAATAGTTATAAAATATCTTATTCAGCTCTTTAGATTCACTAGAAAATATTGGTGACTATTATGAAGGATGTCGAAATATCCCCTATTCTACTGATCGGATATTTATGATTCTCTGATAAAATATGTAAGAAGATTGCCTGTTTCGTTCCAGACATCTCTCACCTCTGTAACCCTCGTAATTAGGGAAACCTCAATTAACAGCCTTTAAGTTTATAGGCGAGTTACGGGGGATCTGTTTACTGTACTGCAGTTGGTTGGCTATCCTAAGGTAGGTTTTTTGTCCTGGAGTTAGTAGGTTCGAGCTTGTAGCAAGGGGGATGGGTACTGCTCAAGTAGCGGAGCCGTCAGATAATATTTTTCATCCATACAATAAAGGTATTTGCCTTAGTTAAGTTAGTTAGTGAATGAGTTTATTGAAAATGAAGCGATTGCTTTTAGGAATATGGAGTTTTAGCAAGGACCTTTAAAGTCATTTTTCATATAATAAATATTTTAATAGATTACATGTTTAAAATTTCTTGCTTAATTTCCACTGATCACACCCTGTTGATTAAAAATTAAGTAAGAGTGTCTTGTAAAGCTAGCCGGCTGATAGATTATTTTTCCTTTTTTTTTTAATTTGAATCTCAAGGAAACCACATTGCATAAAAGATAAGGAATTCTGTGCTAGTACTTCATTACCGATTAAAGTAAGGTTATATCGCAATGATTTAAGCCTTGATAGTAGGTAGGCATTATTCTCAACTGAGGCACAAAATAAACGGCGATTACAACTCCCCTTCAACTCTCTTAAAAACAACTCCCGGATTTATCCTCCTTTTATCCTCCCTTTTGTTATTAAACTCCGTCCGCATCATCTCTCGCAAATTACGGAAACTTTCCCCTGAAAAATTATTACGTCTAAACCGGCGCGCCGGGAAAAAACTCCCTAATATTCTCCCATAATAAACAGGTGCGCTCGCTCAAGTTTTTCCCAGCGAACTTCCTCGGTTGCAGTAACGAAGGTGCGTTTAATTAAATAACTCCTAATTCATGTAATAAATTCGAGTTTGCTTGATAGTTCGAAACGTAATCTCTCGTAGGAGATGAGGAGCCAAAGCCATAAATTGGGAGCTGTGCAGGAACGATAATTAATCGGAGCGGGGAAGGTGTGGTCTACTGAATTATTATAATTGGATCGCGGACGACATGAAATGAGGACTGCTTTGGTGTAGCGTAGTGCCTTGAATTTGCTTGAGTAAATATCAGCATCCAAGAACGTTCCAATGAGAGTTATGCCCCCATTGAGTTTCCATGCACTCTTGATTTCGTGCTAATTTAAGTTCGGCAGAAGAGCTAAACTTCGAGAAGCAACCAGGAAGAAAAGTCAAGCAGATTCATGGTAAATATTAACAATAAGGATGATTTTGTTGAAGGAAAGTACTTGGTACCCAACTATTTTAATAAGCCCTCCAATTTTAATGGACAACGCAAAAAGGATAGGGGTTTGCATAGGTTAGCTCAAGTAGTTGTGGGATCATCTCAACAAATTATCTAGGTAAAATTAAAGTCGACACACTGCGCTATGCCAGAATGCCAGTAACCAGTCTACCAAAGACCCCATGAGTTAAGTGGTTATTTTGGTTACAAAATACCACAGAACGAAAAAGCTATAGCTAAGAAATATAGCTGTCAAACCAGCTATCTCCGTTATTTGCATCGGTCACATTCCAAGTATTCAACACTAATATGGTAAGGCAAGTATGGAGGGACCATTTGTACCAAAAATACGCAAACCAAATATTCCTTTAGGACCAATTAAGTGAAAATTGGTATAGTGATAATAAAATATTTCCTCTTTCCATTGAATTAATGAAAATGATTTTTGAATACTTGCGTCACGAAATATAATGGACTGAATACTAATAATTAGTATTTATGAGAGCAGCTCAATAAACTTGGCAACGTCGCACACTTCATGCGCGCCCATTGGAAAAAGATGCGAATACTGCATACTTTATTTCGCTTTCATACACTAATAAGTCTTCGATCGTCTGCTACTTGCACTTATGGTTATTCGCGACGTAGCCAAATGTAGAAAGAGAATACGTAATTGGCTTTCTCCAGCAAAATACATTAAAAATAAAACTTTCGAGCTTTGATAGTGTAGAATTGCTTTGTACCCATTTGAATAATTGGAACCGGAAACATATACATACAAAATTTCCGATAATTCGATTGGTGTTGAAAATCACGACGAAATTTAAGGGGAAGTGTTCCAAGAGAACCAAGTTCTATTGTGTACTTCAAAAACAAACTTTGGGCATTAGTACCAGTCATGGACAAATCGTCAAATGTAAATCAATGATGTGATATTAGGATGTCATTCATCATAGCTCTAATTTCAAGTGCGGCTTGTTACTAAACAGAATAATTGACACGTTCAAACAAACGCGAGGAAGTATTTGTAATGAAGTTTTAAAACGAGGGGCACTTCAAGCGGATTTCTAAATATCAACAATTAAGCAATCGATCCATCAAAGCCTCCCGACGTCACTCCACCGATTCAATCTACATTCCCGCTCTCTCTCTATCTCTCGGGCAGCAAAACAGCCTGTCCAGCTAGAACGCTTTTATTAGGGAAGACTTTTGTCAGCCACTATAATGGCGTATTGTACGGAATGTGGCAAGGACGTCATTTAAATGTGTCGAGCGGTTTCCTGCGCTCTCTCCAAGAGCGAAAATTGTTCAATTGGAATTTAATGACCTCTACCGACGGCGTTTCGAGCCCAATGGAGCGTTAAACGAAACTGATGCTCGTGCAGAGTGAATAATAGACAAACAGACCTCTCCATTGTGGACAACGATGGTCGTTTCTTCAAATTCCTCTGTATTTGTGAAAATATTTTCCAACAATCCCTTTATAGCTTTTTCAAAAATTGAGTTGATTGTACTTCTTGTAACACAAGTTGTTTGTATCAAGCCAGGTAAATCCTGCCTGCTCTAAATAGGGTCTTGTCCTAATTTACGTTACTACTACTTCGTTTGGAATATATTTTTTTGTTAAAAAAATATTGAGCAAATGGTTCGAGATTAAATACAAAGCAACCGTGAAGGAAAGAGATAATTTATTGTTAGTGTGTAATAAGGAGAGTCAGAAGATAATGGTATCAGTTAAAGCAACTTTGACCCTCTGACCATCAAGCTGATAAATAATGTTGTATAAAGGTGAAAATGTGAACTCACCTCAAAACGCCTAAATATTACTTTTTAGTCACGATGAGGAGACCTAACATTGGAACAACCACAATAAATTTACTGTACGTGGAAATGGGAAGCGAGAAACAAGTAATCCTAAAAGACCACTTAGATTTGACTTCATCACTAAGGAAATTTTGAAAAAGCTCCTTTCCTAAAGTACGACTGCATCATTCAAAACGAGCGACGCACCTGAATCATGAAAGCAAAAGTCTAAGGCTAGTTAAATTTTTAGGTACTAAACTTAGTACTAACTAAACTTACTAAACTACTACTAAACTAAACTTAGGTATTAAACTAAAGTACTAGGTACTTTAAGGTACTAAGGCTAGTTAAATTTTTTCACGGAGTTACACCGTTAACCCCCTGCTCCATCAGTCGAGAAGTATGTTTCTGTCATGTCAATATTCAAAAGTACTAAAATTTTATTTATGAAATAAGAAAAATTCTCTAAGAAAGAGAAAGATCTAAGAAAAATTATTACTTGCTATTCACAAGTATTACTGGTACCAGAGTATAATACAATTGCAACGTTTGATGATAATATTTCCTTTGTAGCTGTTGGAAAAGCAACGACAAAGCTGATTAAAAGCTGAAGAACATGTAATAACATTTAAATTAAAGACCAGTGAACTTTATGAATAAACAATACAAGCAAATTCCAGAAGTATTCCAGAACAGTTACCTTCATATTCCTCACACCGAGCTCGTGATGTATACAGGAATGACATTTGAACCTAGATTTCACTGGAGGGGGGACTTCACTCTCATTAAAAAGGTAACGAACTTGGAGTAAGATCGATAGCTGGTAAAAAACTACTGGGTATCCATATATAATTTAACAGCACACAGTGAAAGTTATTGACTATTGGGTTCATATCAGAAGTACTCCTGTCTTTGCACATTCTCAAAATGAAATATCAACGAAAATCGTTGACGAATCCTAGCACTGCTACAACAGTGGGGCTTTGATGTAAAAATTGTCAAAACAAAAACAAAACAAGTAGGAATAACACCTGCTTCAATATGGAAACGCTGTACCACCTATGGTACCAATTTATTTATAAGGAAATCAGCCTCAGAAATTTTATAAACACTAGATAGATTGGGTCAAAACAAAATTATTTTCTGATTATTTCATCAGAATGTAATTATATAAAAACACGATTTTTGCAAACTTCCTATGATATAAAAACTCGCATCACATTGCAACATAAATGTGTCCGTACTATGGATGTTTTTAAAGAGTTCGTTATACCAGATATATTTACGTGTACATTACTACCAAGAGGAAACATAAAGATTATTTACCCCAGTACCATGTTTCCACTGTCGAGTTACTCATTAATAATTTACTGATGTGTTGATCAAAGCAGAAACGAGCGACCTTCTGGGGACCGCTACGCTTTTCATTAATTTTCCTGCTGCCTCACCATTCGTAATAAACGATTAGCTGGGGACAAATATTGATTCGGAATTACCAGTGCTTCAAAATCAACAGATCGTGGAGAGCCCATCAAACGAGAGGCCAGGGGAATGTTCTATTGGAAACGAAACTAAGCGTTGGCGCAAAAAGTTTTCGCCCTAACTCACGTTTCCCCGGCAAACAACATAATTTTTGGTTTAGGACGGAATGAAGCAAAGTTTCCAGGAGGCGCGCACACGCACATACACACACACACAAGCACATTCGCGGGTATTAGGAAAGTTTCCACGGGAACCGATGTGTCTTTGGGAGCATTCGTTCGGGCAAAGTTATAATTCCACTTAGGCGGGATGATACCCTCTTGGGAAGATGTCGCCCGCAAGTTGCTTTAATAACTGATAGGCGGCTCGAGACCCAAAAACTATTACATGAAATTTAAGCCTCATAAAAGTTTACAGTAGCGCCAGAACCCAACCCTTAGTGCGTCATGTGATTATCGTCGACTAGTTAAGCGAAAGATTAATTCACGGACAAGCGGAGAACCACATCAGTTACTTTTAATTTTATGAAGTACAAAACACAAGTTGGAGCCGTAATTGGTGTATGAGTTGACATTCCTGAATTTATTACAGGAGTCAGATAATATAGTCGAAAGTGTCTCGCGCGTAGTGAGGAGAAAAGGGATTTTATTCGACTTCAAAAATGATCACGATTTAGCTTAAGATATTGAAACATAATTTCAAAAAATTACAAAATGGAAAAATCAATATACCATCATGGCTGCGTGAATATCGATTGCATGGCCCCCTGATATAGATTGGAGCACGACAGGCTACAGAGGGCCGAAAAAAGACTTACACAAACATCTCTTTCTTATATATTTATATAAGTCTCCTTGAGAAATCACGAACGTAAATAAATTACGCTAACGTACGTGCTTGAGAGAACCACAGAATCATGCAAGTTTAACAAAAGGACAATCGTAAAGACAAATGACATATGCACGAAATTGAAAGTTTACAATATAAATATACGGTTAACCAAAACAAAAGGGGACGGTGGGGACCAAAAAATGGCGACTTCTTCTATGAAGTTTTTAACTGTCTTCGCTCTCAGATCGACGGCCGTTGTGTTAAAATTTTGTCAGATCAGGGCCGGATAGGTATAGGACCTTGAAATTGGCGCTTCATTTCTCGATTTCTTGTAGTTACGGAGTTTGCTCGGGCGCCAGTTTTTGTAGACTTTGCTGTCTGTAGGTCCGGGTAATTTAAACTCAGTAGAAAATCCAGGAAGTTCGTGAGAATAAACACAGAATTCGGAAAAATACTGGGCTTGTTGTATTTGAGGAAAACTTCAACAGCAGTGTTAAACAGATCAAAGGCGATTACAAAGAGAAGAAAGAATTTTTTTTAGTTATTTTCGGTGCGAAATAAAAACAATGTTTTGTTTCAGGCGGTGATCGGCGTATGTCAAATGGATTTACAGAAATATTAATACGTTATTTAGAAATTTACAAACTGATTAAGTGGATCAGAAAACATAGCCAAGTTATTAACCGGTCTAATGAAGCGGCTTACTAGAATAACGTGCAAGCAATTTTAGAGCAAAGATGCATTTAGGCAGAGAGTGGGGGTGCAATAAGCAAAGGAGAAACTATCAAACTATTTACGATCGTCAAGAGAAATGAGATGAACAATTCAAAATTTGTTTGTAGATTTTGTACCATTCCGGAACTTCCTTGTAAATTTTTCGTTCAAATCAGCTAGAAAAAAGAGGTAATTTTGGTATTTTTTATATCTCTTGAAATTTCCTCTTGAATATTAATTTTACTATTGACTATAAATATTTTCGTCTAGATCTTGTCTAATGGGCACCTTACTGATATCATTTTGCGGTGTTTTGGAATCCCTTGCGAATCTGCGTCGTATTTTTTTAAACGTTGAATGTATTTTCTAATGTTGAATATATATTCATATTCAGACATTCTCACTTTTGTTGCTGTACTTGATATAAGCATCAATATAGATTGGTGTAAGATTTCTAGTATGCCGTTTGTTGTAAATAAAATCACATATTTAAAGGTGTCCAAAGAAGAAATATACCTTTGTTCACAGATATCTCGTAAAAAAGTAATTTAGCTCTATAGAAATAAAAATGGCATTTTCACCAAGATGAAAATTTCAGCACATATGTGAAAAACATAGATTAAATAGTAAAAATTATTACAAATAAATAATATACAAGAAAAGCTTAACTTAATTATATAACTTAATTTATAGTCAAACTGTGATTTCACACCCTTAATGTGCATGTGCGTATAAAAGGGATTTGTTTCACAATTAAAATTTTACCTTAAATTTGGCGCCCGATGTGTGACAGTATGATTGCTCAGTTACGCTACTTTATATTTCCGGTGACTTTATCTTACGTTGCTTAACACCGCCATCTTTCAGCTTAAATGAACAACATCGCCCATAGTGAAATTAAATTACTCGTGAGAAGTGTGCAGTTAGTTTAATGAGAATGTTGTAATAACTACAAATCGAGTTACATTTAAATCAAATTACAAACTATACGCTATGCATGTATACTACGCTTTAGAAAGCTTCACGCTCCAGTTTGAAAGAAAATCCCTTTTCAATTTTAAAGCCAAAATTTCGCAAAACAAATGCCACTGAAACAATTCCATCACTGAGGATCGTCCATTTGTATTCATTTCAAATACGCCGCATTAAACTCCACATTAACGTTTTGTCTTTTTTCGTAGTGCCGTAAACGACCGTAAAATTACGAAATTTAATCCCGGACATGCTATTTACGATAACCAATTACAAAGTCGGCGTCCCGGAGTACAAAAATACACCGAAATGCGCTCCCCGTTAATCCCTCGCGTCCCGAACTCCTCGCTCGGGAGTAAAAGATGCACTTTACCCGTTTAATACACGCTATTAGCGCTTGGGGACAACTCAAGTGGGAAATTGCAATGTTTGAATAAGACCAGAGGAACTTTAGGAGCTCGGTTAAGTTTTAGATTAATGAAATGTGCTAGAGGCAGTTTGACGAACCGGTTTATATACAATACAATGTAATATGTAGAAATTGTAGTTGAAACGGTCAATCAATCAATCAAGTATTGGTATTGATATAATATTTGAATTATTTTCCATCCACAGAGTATATTTTGTTGGAGATGAAAAGTACATTCACATTTTAATTCTTCTCATTTGTTTCCTCAAAAAGTCATTCACTAGGAAGAAATAAATGTTTGAAAACTGTTGAACCCCTATAAAACATCTACAAATCTGGATAGTGTTACATGAGTATTGGGATAATTAAAGCAAGACCATGTTGTAAATTCAACAGTTATATCTAATAGTTATGGTCTAACTATCGAAGAGTTAGAGTAATAGGCTAATTCAATATGACATTATTTCGTTGAAGGTGAAAACCCTTCAAAACAACTGCTTTTGGTTGGGTGCGTTATGTTTTGAATTTTAAATGTTTTTAAATTAAATTTTAAAAATTTACTCCACCATGGATGCATCTACAAACAACGATTTTAATTAAGTACACAGACCCAATCGATTGCTGAAGATTATTAATATCAGTAAATAGTTGATTAAAACTGCAGGTTTTCTTTCTTTATTTTTATATAACGGCTAACTCTGAGATCCTGGATGATCTTATTTTATCCAAGGCAATTTAATAAACGCAGAACATGCAGTATACTGATATATAAAAGAGCTGACAATCCTGAAACTGAAGCATTATCGATTGGGTTGTGATATTTCCAAGTGGAAAAGAACGAATTACAGAAAGTGCTCATGGGACTAGTTGGGTTTCATATTTTTTGCCCCAAAAATTCCCCAAAACTCTGAATTTTCGTTGATTCTTTCGCCAATTAAATCCAGTAATCAATGATCCCAATAACCTGCCTGAAATACTGAACCATGAGAACTACCAAGGATATCATTTTTCCTGGATTTTCATTTAAGAAAGAATTCTATACGTAATACTTTCAGGATCTGTTGAACAAGATGGACATTTTTTTTTTGGAATCACTGAAACATTACAAAATTAACATAATTACTGTAAAATTAATTGAGTCATATTTGGAAAACCGGTATCAAGTTGCAAATATTGGCAGTAACATATTTCAAATGGAATATTTCAAACTAGGAGTTCCACAGGGTTCTATACTGGGTCCCTTATTATTTTTAATATACATTAATGATTTACTATGGTCTGAAGATGCGGGTGACAGGTATTACAATATAGTATTGCTTCTCAATGAAAGCACAATCAACCGTTAAATATTTATTCAATAGCAATAATCTTATTTGTAACCCAAATAAATTTAGAAATATGATGTTCACACTACGCAACACTGATAAATTAACAGATCATATAAGCGTCGTTAAATTTCTAGGAACCCATATTCATCATATATCGAAATGGGATATACATGTCGAACACATACGTGTGAAGTTTAGTAGTACCAGTTGCTTAGTGAGAAATCTGAAAGGGACTGTATTCAGTGATGTACTAAAAGGTGCTTATTTGGATGTGTGTTAAACATTCATAAGTTATGTAGCTATGGCATTGGGGCACGTGGTTTCGATGAGTAATGCTGAGAAAAATTTCAAAAATTTTTGCTAGTTTGCGCTATATTAACGATTGTCGTCAGGCTTCTGTTGAAAATAATAAGTCGAACTTTCCTTCCTTCCACACTTTAGAATGTTTAGCTTTTGAGTATCGAAACAAAAATAGGTTCTCCTTAAATACTGATGACAACAACACACTCGAGGCAAAAATAATATAATGCGTAAATTACAAGTTGGGCTAAAAAAATGGGATATGGAAATGTTTAATAGATTAGTGATTAAATTTAAAAATATCACTGACTTCTTATTACTAAAGGCATTTTATCATTCCAAGGAAGTTTATAACCACAAAATTTTTGTAAAACAATGGTTTATAATTTTATGATTTTTGTTTCTATCAAACTGTAGTGATTCTCAATGGTCACACTATTGAATCAATTGAAGTAATCGATTCTGTTCTTTGTGGACTTGTATAATTACGTTTTTGTACGATAACATTAATATATTAGTATTTTCGGATTCACCGTCCATTTTGACACGTAATTACACACCAAGAGCCCTATTTACGACAACTTGAAGTCCTCTCTATTGCCTTTGAAATTTGAAAAATTAGGAGATAAAAACAAATTCACTTTTAATCAACAAATCTCGTTTGATAGCCCCATATATATCGTAGATCAACAGTTTCATTTCTACCAAAAAAGAAATTATATTAATTAGATTATTTATATACATCTGAGATGGAATAACCTTTAGTTTAATGCTTTAAAGTGAATCACCATTACTGCCATTATGATAATAAATTTAGCGGAAGTCTTTTGTGATTCAGTTATTCATTCCGAAACAAATTTTGCATTGCTAACTGGTATTTTAAAATACAATGGTAGTATCTAACGTTCTATTATCGTCAGTGGCAAATATGTGTACAAATAAAACAACATCCCGTCTAAATTTTCTCTTACAATTTTTTGAATTGCTTCAAATCAGCATTTCACTCCAAACCAACTTAATTGCTCCCAGTGACTCAAATTCTGGCTTAACGAGTGAAACTTGCCATTACAATTATAGGGAACGAACCGTTAGAGTTCTTTAACACCACAAAAGATGAGCTCACGACAAAGTAATTAAAAAAATTAGTACCAATTAGCTCACATCTTACATCTGCCATGAGACACACGAGTCAAATGTTAAGTTGCAGGAACTCCACGCTGTGTGCATGCGATGTCTTTATGTAATAGGTTAATGCTACGACGACAACCTTCTTGTAGACGTATTACAAATAACCTCGAAGGACTGCCAAGTTCGTCCTAGATAGGTTTCGAATTACGTTTAAATTAAAAGGAAATACGTCACAAAGTATAATCCTATGGTGTCGGATGACCGACAACCCTTTGCAACGGAATTCGAATACAGGAAATAAAAATAAAATTGGTGTTGATATCGAAAATTAGAGTTGACGGTTTGTGTAAAAGCGGTACAGCAAAAATAACCATAAAAGTGTGGGCCCATTCCATGAAAATTTCATCATATTGTAATGCGTTTTATAAAGCATTTAGTAGTGATGTTAGGCTTTATAGAGGAAAATCGATGGTGCATGTACGATTTTTCATTGATTTGTAATAAATTTCAAATTGCATTAGTTGACCAGAGAGCAATATCGACCACTCATCGAATTTTAATTCAGTTTTTCAAAATTTCAGATATGAACAATACTGAGTCAAATTGTACTTAATATTTGTATTCCCACAAATAACATTGTGTGGTAAAATTGCATTGCCCTTGTAACATTGGTAACCAAAATTAAAATATCTCTTACAAATCCGGCTTATAAATACAGATAATAACTTACTTAACTAATAAATCAACTTTTGTTGAAATTAGTTTCACCATAATATTGTCAATTAAATTTAAAAATACAGAGCCGTTGCATCAATGATATTTTACTTTCTCGCATGAGGTGCTCATGCGCTGTGTCTCAAGAAAAATTTTCCTTTAACGAAACGCATAAAAATCGTTTAATTATAAAATTGCAAAAGAAACTTTAAGCAGCAGGATTTTACACTGATTAAGGTATTCTGGTATTCTCATACTAAACTTGCTGATACTATATTATAGTACCTGTAGATATTGCTGTGTTAGTTATTATTTTCTTCTTTAATATCTATTCTTTTACTTTTGTTTAAAAATAATTTCACCATAATATTGTCAATTAAATTCAAAAATACAGGGCCGTTGCATCAACGATATTTTGCTTTCTTGTATGAGGTGCTCATGCAAAGTCTCAAGAAAAATTTTCCTATAAAACATCAATAACTCCTTTAGTCGTTTTTAGATACTGAATGATTAAATTTTTGACGTAAACTAATTTTTACTAGAAATCATATCAGTTCGCCTTGATAAGCAAAAAATTCTGTACTGTCTGTTTGAGAATCCCAGTTTATTTAAATTTGTTACTCCAGATGGCTAACGTTAATTGAGAGAGCGTAAACAGAAACAATAACGGTCAAATTTCCCAATATAGAAAGTGTAAAAGTGCAGGCCGGAAATCAAAAACCATACTACTATATGAAATATCGGTGTATGTAGAGGCAATTTAAAATGTCGAACAATAAAGAAATCCAGTTAGTAGTATTAAATTTGTTTAAATCAAAACTGTGACGTATTCTATGTTTCACTAAATTCGCATATCGATTATGTGTTAATGCTGGTGGTGGATTGTTTAAATATTTATTTTAGACTTTCGGTTGTTTTGGACGTGTGTATTTACTTTGATAATATGCTATTTGAATTTCAGTTTATTCAAATTAAATTAAAATTGTCAAATATAGCCACATCATTTTTTGCGCAATCAATCGCAATCGAAATGAATCTAAAAAATAATCAGTAGATGATAGAAATTGAATAACTCAGAAACATAGGTCGATCAAAAAAGTTACTCATGATATTTTGTTGTTAATATAATGCCGAATATGGTGGTGATTCATTTGTCGCCCCCTGGTAAAACTCACCCTGTATTATGTAATATGACCGGCTTTTAGAGAGTGTCTGAGCCTTGAATTCACCGGGGCATGTTTCATCACGTACTATAAAATCCAACTATTTCAGTGTAGAAAGGTTTAAGGGCAATTTTAACCCCTTATCCGGCTAGGCCCTCATAATGAAGTCTTAGAAGGTTTTGTGAAGGTATATCCAAGAATATTTCTTGTAGTATGTAAAAAATAATATGCTAAAAGTTTAATTCTTCTGCTGAAATAACTCTTAAAAGTACTTATGTACCTATATCGTAGGTACCTATATCGAAGATCCCTTATATACCTATATTCTGATGAGAACGTACTCATGCTCGATTTTTTCCAAATTTTTAGACAAATAATGTTAACATTTACAGTTGAAAAACCACATTTTTTAAAGGAATTAATCTTATCGAACTTTTAACGTGTTTAAAAAATCTGAAATAATTTATAAATGTCAAGGATTTTGTTAGACTTCATTAAGTTTTCCAAGGTAATTTGGCGGAATCACGACTAAAAAAAACCAACTTTTTTACATAAATTTTGGTAATGAATTGTAAATTTTAACGAATATTTATCAAGGCCTTCTTTATTGACAACTAAGTATAAATACAAAAATATAAATTTGTGATTTTTCACATTCCCATGTTCAATTTATAACTTTCTTCTGTATTTATAGATTTGCCACGGTAACGTTTATTGAACAATCGCAAACATAAAATTCGGGCGTTCAAGGACCACACGTGTGTTTAATACATCAAAGTATGAAATTAAAACTGGGAACCATGAGATCAGCTTTAAAATATAAGCAGTTACTTAAAATAATTGTTTGCTCAATCGCCAATGTAGATTGCATGCGTTAATAGTTAGGCGATTAACAGAGGCCGTGTGAAAGAGATCATATAGTAAAAATTAACTTATCTTGTAGAGTTTGATGAAATTTAAAAGTTAATACACCCACAATGTATCAAAATATTAAGCTGCAAAATGGCACAAGGAGAAAATGGAACCATTAGATTTATTTTCATTAGAACAGCAGTGGTTTGGTAGTAGTACTTTTGGGGCAATTCTTTGCTTTAGAAAAAAATACATTATCTCTTTTGTTCACAAAGACAACGCAGTTAAATAAATTTTTCTTTGCCCTTCTGATTTTTCTGGCTAAGAATGACCCCCCTAAAAATTTGGAAAAAATCGCTTCGTTATTTGAAACTTTGCCGGATTGTCTTAGAAAAATCTGAGGCAATTCATAGATTATTTTTTTACCCTTTACGCTTTTACTTTTATTATTCTACTCTTCCCTTAATTTTTTTCGAACCCAATATTTTTCTTCAAAAAGTGGTATTTTAGATGTAAATGTTAGCGCTTTTTTTTTAAATCTGGATATTGAAGATATCCAGACTTTCCGACCAGAATCCCACAAAATTTCAGTTACAATATTTTAGGGCCCTAACGGGATTTAAAATAATCTGGGAATTTTCAGGGGAATTTAGAATGTCTAAATGAGCCAACCTGGATTTTTTCCTATTTTTCGGTCAATAATTCATCTATATTGATATTGGTAGAACTGGAACGTTTATATCGATTCCGACGCCCCCTAGTGGTATGGGATTCTAAAATTTTGCCTAACTTGACATTTTTCAAAGCATATTTGAAGCGCATCCAAGTCGGCGCACTATGAATGCTGCGATTTTCAAAAAGACACATTTTCATCAAAATGCAGAATTTTCATGCAAAATGCAGAAGAAAAATCAGAACAATGTGTTCACAACACATGATAATGTATCAAAATAATACAACACGTCAGAATAATGTGTCTTAGTGTTTTCCGATGTTTGCAAAAGCGTTCACAAAAATTACGCACAGTATTCAAGTTGCAAAATTTAAAAAATGTAGCAACGATGTCCCTAAAGTATATCCTTAGTTGACTCATACAAATTCTGATATAACTGCGCATGACGTTTCTTCCCCGTACTAACACGAGGTGGAAATTAAAAACTCCAGAATCATATATATAGTATATCATATATACATAGTGTATATATATGCTAGATATTTGCGCATTTCCTCGGCCACCCTCGACGACATCCGATGCGCGCCGAGGAAACGTCAATCTTTCGAACGTCACGACGCCAGTAGTAACCCAAAATCAACAATCGTTAAAGCGGAATTGATTTAACCCACGGAAATGGGTTAAAAGCAACGGAACGAAATACGTTAAATGCGGTTTCATAGGTTTGACAAGACGAACGTAAGGTTTTTAAGGGATGATTCGCATTACGTAATCGTCATGGGACCGATGTCGGTATAGTCGAGGGTTGCTCACCTCTGAAATGTCCGGATCGTCCTTCATCTTCTCCTCGAGCGTCTGCGTCGCGACGCCGACGACGAAGACGGCCGCGATCCCGAACAGCAGGCACCTCATCATTTTTCCTCGATTCTAAAAATAAGTAAACGCTCGTCCCTAAACCGCACTTTATCGATCACTCGGTATACACACTCTATATGTATAAAGTGTGTATATATATATATGATATTCGTGTTGAGGAGCCGCGACGGACTGACATCGGTGCCGGTGACGTCCACCCCCACCACAGAGGGCACGAGGGGGGCGCGCGCGCACGCGCCGCGCGGGTTGCGTAACCGCCACGAGGACGGGAGCGGGACGTCGCGACGCCGAAGGGCCGGCGGCGGCGGCGACCAAGACGGCGGCGTTGCAGATCGAACCGGAATTCCGGCACATGAACTTATTTCCACCTTAACTGAAGGTGGAAATGGGTAAAGTAAAAATAAATGTAAATTTCACTTAACACGTGCAGATTTTCCGCTCCACGTGCGTAGTATATTTACGTTTATTCATTCGCCGTAACGTTGTATGCTGTTATTATGTGCCGTCGTACAACGAGCAGTCATTTTAAATACTTTCAAATACACCACAGAAATTAGACTTTTCCCGGGTAACTCACTGGGACAAACCTTTGACAGTGGTTTTGGGTAAAGGACGTGTATAGGATGAAAACTTATATAAATTATGGGTGGAATTTTTGCGCATTTTTTTATTCACGATCAAGGGTTAAAAATGTGCTTGTAGTGCGAAAAATGTGCGAAAAACTTTTCATTAATTCGGTGAAAAGAGGGTTTTCCGGGCTGTTGGGCCGTGGTCGATATAGGATTTTTCTTAGCCACCCAGAACATTTACAAGAGGAAATGAACCATCTGAAGAATCTATTAAAAACTCACGGTTACAACAGCAAATATGTCGAAAAAGCTTTGGAACGTAACCGAAAGAAATGGTGGCGAAGGAAATTTTAATCAAAATAAATCAGTTAGACGATATAAGAAAAGTAACTAGAACTGTACGAATGGTGGTTAGACTGAATCCAGAAGTTATTTTCCTTAAGTGGCACAGAAGAGAGAGAAAACTCTCAGTGAACAAGATACAAGAAACAAGCGGACTCCTGTTTTAGACGAGTCAATCTTTTTTCACTCACCCGACCCTTTCAGTACATTTAACCTTTTTTTTTAATGACTCGATGAGGACACTTCGACCCTTGAAACCGGTGACGCACCTAGCGAATCGCCATCGATCCAACGAAACTCGATACCCGCTTCGTTCGTCTATCCGTCCTTTTACCTTTTACCTTTTTTATTTTGTAAAACTGCTACGAGTCACGAGACCCTTCAACTGATAAGTCAATATTTATGAGCCGAGGGGGAGGGATTATCAGGCGGGATGATTCCCGTGCAGCCCTTCGGTATTTAATTATAATTTTACAAACACAAAAACGAAGTATGCAAGTGGAAGAGGAATTTTAAACAACATCTCCGCTGCTAATAAAGCATCCACTCATCGTGCTGGTTTAATCAGGGAATATTATTAACTACTAAATCGTTAGAATTGTTGAATATAAAAACGATACAAAAATGAAAGAGGTTATTTATACAATCAACTTCTTTACCATACCATAACGTTTTACGAAATTAGGAATAAATGTAATGAACATGCTCTATAACGTATTTGGTTTCTTTAACTACACGTTGGAATAGTATGGGATAATTTCTTATTTGTTTTATAAATATCATTTATATACTTTGACAAAAATTTTAAAATACTCGTTTAATAATGAGTCGTTTCACTTGTGCACATATTTTTCATATAATATTTAATAATACTCACATAATTCAATATTAATCTGGATTTAACATTATGAATAGTTTTTTCATAATTATATGCATCAATAAAAGTTTGTAAAACACTTATTTAAAATAAAAACTTATTTCAAATTTGTGAAACCTTCACAATACCTCTTTTAAAAAAATAACATTGTTATTAATGATTGCAAGAATTCAATAATTCATCTAACTTATTACTGAGTTACCCATCTATTTCACTATGAGGGCTATTTCAGTTTCAGTAACAAATCTTACTAATAACCAGTGGGTAACCGCTATGGGTAAGTCTTTTTCCTTAAATTTAGCTGACTTTTTGTGGATTTCATAGAAACTGATTACATGTGCAACCATAATGTAATTGAAATTTCACATTAATTCAGACAAAATGATTGCATTTGCATCATTATTAAACCTAACAGTGACTGTGCAGGAAATTTTGGTATCAAAGAGTTTGGATCCATCAAAAAATAAAACTCACCTTAAAGATAAACAGAAATAAACACAATTTAATCTCCAAATTTAAAAAATCCACACTAACTAATCATCTTGTCGATTTAACTCCAATCATTCTGATTTAGGTTTTGCATTTACAAAGTTTTGAACATTGAACATTATTAAAGGGGTTGATTAATTAAGAGTGCCTTTAAAAGACTTTGTTCTGGTATTTGGGATGACTAATTAAGGGTCTGTTCTAATATTTTACATTTCTATTGGGACTAATTAAGTTATTATTAAGGCTATTATTGTTTTAACTAATTAACTATCTCACGTGAAACCAGTAAAAGTGTATTACTATTCTCTCTATCACGACCTATACAATAATAATCGAAATGGATGCTCTTTATTCATGCTAGCCGAGTCATAACACGAATACAACTTTCCAAATGACAATATACTTCCGCATAGTCACAATTACCTCTCAAATGTAAATATAAACATACCGTTTCTACTTCCTCTTCTTTGGTTTATTTGGCCTAAATTGAAATGGTCATTTACCCAGTGTCGATGAGCTTCAGAACTCCACCCTTTTGTGGATGCACGTGGCTATCCCTATTATATGTTCTATATTTTTACAACTAACATTAATATAACATTCACTCCTCTTTCACTAATTTAATACATATTTCTGATTGATTAACTTGATTAATAATGTCAAATTGATTTTGTATTTATGTATATTGTATGTTTAATTCTAACTCCCGATTACATTACAATTGAGAGATCTGGAATTAAACATAATCCTAGTACCTCATATCATGAAATTAATACGACTGGTCAAAGTGTTTCCAGCTCGATAAAATTACTCGTCCCATGCTTTCAGCATTTGCACTCATCAGTGGAATAGATTTACACAAGTCCTTCTCTTCCCCATACATGTAATAATATCCAGTATTGGCGTGGTACAAAGTGTCCACCATTACTAGAAATTTACTTTATTCATGAAAAAAACACTAAATAGTTGACCCTTCAGGAGAATTGTCGACTTAAAATAGTTTAAATCTACACATGTGATGAGTGTTACGGTCTTCTCGTCGTGTGGCATTGTTTAACCTGTTGATTTACTTTGTAGGTATATCGCAATTTGCATTATATCACCAGCCTGGACGTGTAAGTGGAAATTTCTAATTTACTTTAACACATATTTTCCCGACATTTTCCATCCAGGTAGGAGCATACCGGCTTAACAGATAAAAGCCGCCCTACGAAATAATTAAATCGCTACACGTACCTAAAAGCTGTATACACAAGCGTCTTCTTTCACCTTTTAGAATCTGCTGACGTGTTCACAGCCATTCTATTCAACTACCCGATTTTTACTCAATAAACTGCTTAAACCCCTTAAATATGACATCATTTGTTATAAATATAATGGCTTAACCCTTAAACATAATATTCAAGTAGGAAATGGCGATTCGAAATCAATGTTATTTTTCAAAAATTCAATGTAAACAGTCATTTTGAAAGTGTTTTTAGTTTACGATGCAACATTCTAAAATATATATGTGAAGTGCAGTTGGTAATTCCATTTCAATATAATGCATATACCTAAAGAGCGTTTCATCCATTAGAAATATTCAGCAACATGTGCAAAAAATTATGTTATCTTTGTTTCAATATCCAGTAATAATTAACACGCAGTGACAGTTCTAAATAAAATACATTATATCAAATTCCCACTTCTTCACTTTAAAACGTGACACTCAACTCACAACGTGACGTCATATGCGTAAAACAGGCGAATTTCGTACCGCTACGTATCATACATTCTCTTTATTGTAGTATGACTAAAACAAAGGGCACTGCTGCTAAAGTACACGATTGGTAAACACAAACTTACACGCAGTAGGAAACTCCCAGGAATTCTACGTCGACTGCATTGATATGGTGGTTTACGCATGGTGACTTGTTTCTTGCAATGTTTCATACATGACTAAAGTGAATATCACCAGAAATATTTCCAGGGACCGAAGTATATCCGTTCACTTCTCTTCGCCACAAAATACTTGCATTTATCGCAATGATGAGGATGTGAAGCGTGTTTAATCGTGTAACTTGGTAGAAGATAAATTTTACTTTAAGTGCGACCGAGGCACAGCACAACTGGTAAAATATATTTACTCGAGAAGGAGTTAATAAATTTATAATGACACCAGATCGTTAAGGTAAGGGTCCGATAAAATTGAAAAGTAGTTTCTAACTATCTAAACTGGAAAAACTTTTTAGAGGCAATATTCATTATGGGGATAATGGGTGCTTGACGCGGCAATGCATTGCATCATATGAAAATCGACCATAACCAACGCTATAACGGAGCTTTTATCGTAAACTAATCTTTTATACCTAGATCGTATAGTGCCCCAGGGGAGTTTTATGATAATTGCGAAAACAATAGAAATCCCCTTCCTCACACTGATAGCACCTCTTTATTTACAAATTATCGTAATGGTAAATGCATTACTCAGAACGTGGAAATAATAGAATCCTGTGGGATGATAAATGCATGTTTTTAATCCTGAATTTTAAATGAAAACCTAAAATACCTAAGGTGAAGTCTTAAACCAGACCGTGTGGAGCACCCGCATTGAATATATTCACAGGTTTAATTATTCTGCATATTTATGAAGAAACTCGTAAAAACTTCACCCCTACATCGAGATTCTTTCCTTGCCTCCTCAGAAACTTACTTTTTCCAATTTATTACCAAAATTACCATTACAAAAGCTAAAATTACAATTGACCAAATTTGTTCCAACCACAGATGTGATAGAATCCAACCTATCAAATATTGCTACTAATACCGTTTAATTTTTGACAATGTCAAAAAGCCTTAATCTTACTGTAGGAAATATTCAAAATGGTCGCCTCGAACGTCGTGGCAACATCCTAATCTTAATAAAGCTGTCTTCCAATATTGTTCAACATATGTGGTGTAATAGACGCAATCATAACAGTTATTCCTATTTTTAATTTAGCTAAATCCAGTGGTTTAGTTTTGTAAACAATACTTTTCACATATTTCCATAAGAAGAAGCCTAACAGCGTAAGATAAGGTGATCGTAATGGCTATGCCATTGATCCTCGTCTCACTATCCACCAATCTGGAAATATTAGGTACAGGTACTGTTGGACATTGATTAGGTAACGTGACGTATCAGAATATAAGTTTGCCAAAGTTGGTACGAACATATTTTGAAGCATTGCTCAATAATTATTTCCATTCAACTTGCCATCAGTGGGAAAGGGACCCATAACATTAACCTTCTCAGGAGATTGGATGTGTTCTCTTCTCATCCAGTGGGGATTATCAGTAGCATATTGTAGACCAGTAATGACAGTTCTGATGCCTAGCATGTCGCTTAGCTGTCGGCGATTAGGCAACAAAACGTTCTATTTGGATAACACTGTTATCAGTTCGATCATTTCTCCACAAAAATTTATTCTTCAGTGTTGTGGTTGCTTGTCGAACCGAAGTATCTGGGTTTTCCCCAAACTCGTACATTACATCCAATTTCGTATCCCTGTTAACTGTATTGGAAGATGCTGTTTCTTACATGTTTTAACTCGCGAAGCTGCTTTTCAATTTTACTAATTATCCCTTGAGATATAAGAGGAAACTACGGAAATTTTTCTTAGAATACGCGAGCAACTTCGATCTGTGGTCGTGTTTGATCACCGTAACCAATCGTCTGCAGAAGGGTTATGTTATGCACTTTGTGTGTGTTTTTTGCTTTCAATTTAGAAATAATTTCATATGAAGTGGAGCGTTGGATCCAGCCGCACTGACTACCAATTTGCCTTCCGCTCGCCTCCGTGGGAAATAGCCACCATTACTCGCCTGTTGAATATCAAACTATTATTACTTGTTTTACTATTAAACGCTCGTGAGGGCGAGAATTACAAACCTCACCGACCTAACGAAGCCTTGAAAGACGGTCCGCACCGACCCGCATACATTAATCCCTATTACACAATTACCCGACGAATTTATTCTGTTTGATATTCCTTTTCTCTTTCGTTTTATTTCGATCGTCGTCTGTCACTTTTTTCACTCTGTCTCATACTTTCGTTTCATGTAGTCGAGCACATAAGGAATTGCCTTCGTTACTACCGTTTGATCCTACAATTTTTCTTCGGCTTTGTTTCCGTTTTAACGACGCCTCCTCGGCGTGCTCTTACTTCATTTGTTTTCCATCGTGGAATTGAGAGTATGAGTTTTTTTTTTAAACTTCATCAACGTTGTATTACGTTTTTATGTTTCTGGGTCGCAACGCGTTAAACGCTCCGTCCCCTGTATCATATGTAGTAATTTATAATTCAGTTGGTTTAATGGTATTAACGGCCCTCTTGGTGGTTTTTGGGAGGGAAAGTTTCGCACTCGGAGGTCCCACAGTACTTTTAAATAAAATGAACAATGTAGGGTCGCTGAAATTCGAATGAGTGGAAAGGACGACCATTGAACAATTAAAATTTGTCGCTTTAGATGAGGGAAGAGTTGAGACCACCGGCAGAATTATAGAGATAATGTCGCGTTTTGTTGTTTTGTGGCTTGTCACGCTTTCCATGGGTTATTTGTTCCGTGGCAGGTGTAAAAAATTATAGTAACAGGTAATTAGAATGAAATCGATTTTATGACGGTTGACATGTTTTGAGTCTGAGTACTAATTTTCATTTTTGCAACATTTTTCAACTGGACCAAAAAATGTTCCTAACTTTTAAATAAAAAAAATGCTAATGCCATTGGAAAGATTTACGAGGTATAAAGTTAACAAAGATTATAGTAATAAATGGCGCACATGCGTGGAAAAGTTGTATCAACAGAAAGTTGAAAAAAAGAAAAGAAAAGTTGTATTAACAGAAACTTTAAGTGAGCTCATTTGACAAAATTTATAACACTACATATATAACACTACTTTTACTGAACGCGCCCAATTTAACAAAAATTTTTAACAATATTTATGTTTTATTTTAAGTATGAGATGAAGAAATAAGTTTGGAAGTAATCAAATTAAATGGTAAACCTGAATATATTGCTACGATAAATTTTGTACCAACGATTTTAGTACCTCGACTGATAAAATAGAGTGAAAATATTTCTTTATACAAATCTAGTAACACGTGACCCGGTGACATCACATATGTACCAATTCTAGTTGAGTGTAGGCAAGCTACTGTTATATTCATATTCAAATTCACTCATGTATTTCAGTTGACAAATAGTAAGCAATATTGTCCTTTGTATGTTCGACCGGATGGCACATAAAGGTTTGTTTCCATTACAGTTCGTGGTTTTAAGTTTTATAGTGTGAAATAAATACAATCATAAGACTATTCGGATGATCAACTGTCCTTTTGAGAACGTATTTTTGAATGGATTTTACTGAATACGTGTATAAAAAGTAAGGGGAGCTCACTGACCTTAAGTAAATTCGATCTAATTATCTTTTGGAAAACCCCACAATAATGTTAGCTCTCCATGAACAACGTCACATAAGATTTTTTTTGGAACAAACTATACACATCTTAGTTATAACACTTCCTAACGACGCTGCTCCATTTGCATAAATTTGATTCATAAAACGTGCATCAGTATTGAAAAAGGAGGTATCTACTATGTATGCGGTAATTATTTATGTCAATCAGATCAGTGCCAAGGGAAATATAGCTTTCTGCACAAATTTGGAATTTCCATGTAAATATATATAATTGACCGGATTCCCCCGGGTAGCTGACTACATTTCCCCGGGACCAGGATAAAAGTGGTGATAATCCCCTAGCTAGAGAAGAAACTGAATTTATCAGAAGAAAGAATGGAAAAATTAAATGTGATTCTTGAAAAAATAGTCAAGTCGTTGCAAACAAATTGAAATTCTTTTGAATAGGAACGAAATGAAATGTATGAATGAATATGAAATTTCGGCCAAGTAAATCTTGGCAAGAAATACGGACAAAGGTAGTAACGTCGACCAGGCATTAATAATGGAGATCCAATTGAGCTCACTCTCGTGTTGTGAGGCAACTATGTCTCATCATATAGACGTTGTGCTTTCCAGTGTGCCTATTTGATTGTTGCTAAATGACCGTCTTTATTATACACTTTTCATACACTCTTACTTGATTCACAATATTCACAAATTAATGCCAGTCGTGGGGAAAATAAATGAAACAGTGTCGCGAATTATCGGAAGTGTGAGTAATAACAGTTATTGATTTATGTTCTCATAATTTTTTGGTAAGATTCCATATTTAATACGACTTCTGTAATGATTGTAATTACATCTTTCGATTTTTAATAACTTTTCCAAAGTGACTTATCCGGGTCAGTAATGGCAGGAATTACTAACCCAGCGAGTCATTTGCAATCTTATCTCAATTTTGAAATCAACCTAACGTTAGTAATCAATAGCATAACGAATTTTTATTGGAGATAATACCTGGTTTATATAAAGTGGTACACGGTAACAAAGAGGCATATGTAAACTTGACTGAAATATTAGCAAAACTTACTTATATTGTGGAATAAAGTTCATCACTTACTTAATAGCAACCTGGTCTGGTGCTCAACCGATACCGCAATACGCAATTCAATACTAACACTATAATCCAGTAAATATAAGCTGAAAATAACAACTTTGCGTTATTATCTGTCAAGTTGATTTTTTTTTAAGTGTAAATAGTAAAAATGGTAGGGGAGACCGGAGCTAGTTCTCCATCGCGCTGGAATTCGCGTATTAGGCGCTGGTTGGGTGAAAATCCAAATACGTTTCAAGTGTTATGATTCTCTCTTCCTTTCAAGAAAGTTCCGCATAGTTTGCTCTACATTGCAAGGAGAAAAAGTGATTATGTTCAAATAACTCATTGTTTTTATGGTAAATCATTACATTTATTTGTAGAGACACTATTGACACAATGATGAAAATGATATAAAATGATTCTTTGCCTGCATGTATTTGTAAGATCCCGGTGAGATCCTTAAATATGGTTTAGGGGCTAGTTCGCCATTTTTTTGAACATTAGTTAGCTAATTGTGAAAGTTAAAATTTACGCGATAGGAGGCATTATGTTGTTGTTTGATGTTTGTAATATTATAAAGAAATTTAATTGAATGCTTCTTCTAGAATCGCAGAAAAAAGAAGAATCATAAAAGGCTGTAAAAAAAATAAAACAAAAGGAAAAATCTGACAAAAATACAAAGAATAACAGAGCACAAAAATCATCATAAACTCAAGATGAAGCTAAAATTTGTTGTAATCGCAATAGTGACGATGAAGGCGAAGATAGTCTGCACATTTATTGTATTGAATCTTTTAGTAAGTCCAGGCCAAGAGAAAAAGGGATTTAATGTACAGCTTGCAAAACTAGGCACATATATGTTGTATTAAAGGCAGAATTGATTGTTTTGTATGTTTAAATGGCATTAGTGATTATAGTGACACAGACCAAAATTACCTTTTGTTGATTATCATTTCTAAAATTATTGTTACTACTTATTAATCAAGTATTTTTAGCTAAAAGTTCCTATTAATGTAATTTATAAGTGGAAACAATTTACAAATTATGATTTATAAGTTTCTATAAATGTAATAAAAAGTTCTTTATGTTATAATTCTGATTATTCACTTATTAGTTATTGCAAGACTGCCAATAAGTAGAATCGTGCACGAGTGGGACAGACAGGGAGAATTCGTCTTTATCAGGCTTCGAGAAATCTTTGCATTCGACTCTGTGATTTAACCGCTACCGTCTTGTCCTTTCACATTTCTCTTCTGTCTCCCCCACTTAGGTGCATGCGTCCTAAACTTGTTAAAAGGTGACAGAAAAACCCAGTCAGATTCTCGGCCTCGTTCTACGTTCTGATGCTCACGTATGTTGAGTATACTTAAAATATATTACCACGACCAGATAATAATGACTCATCATCAGATCACCTAAATTAGTTGTCATCAACCGCAACGATTAACACAGATTAGTAGACCGACAAAAGAGACAAAAACACGAGTTTGCAGTTATTAAAATACTGTGATAACGATAATTAGTGGCGTATGTAGGGGGTCACCCGTGTAACATTAATCTGAGCAGTCGTTAAATCAGCAAATTGTACTACACAAATATCTCGGAAAAAATTAGTAGAGGCAACAGTCGATTTGTCATATTTTACTATGCCATAATAACCACCCTCGCCTTTAGGACTATGTAATATAATCCCTCACAATTTCGCAACGAATTAATATGATTTTCGTTTTAAAGTTACTTATTCTCTTAACTATTTCTCTTCCTCCAATTGTCATTTGTGCTTTGTACTTGTATACTGCTACATTTATTTTGTGTAACCCCTAAGAAACGCATATTTTTATTAGATTTTACTCTCATAAACTTACCTAAAACCAGGGTGAATTCCTCCGTTCAGCGATCAAGGATCCTTAATACTTAAACCTGGGCATGACAATCCTACGAGTCGATTCTGTATAATTATCCATACTTGTCCCATAAGATAATATGGTGAACACGCCTCGTTGGACCCTAGCAGTCGATTAGTCTGCAACTACAGATTCCGACGGGAAAGGAACACTAGGGGAGCTCCACCTTATCCTTGCACCTACCTGCGTCCTCGTGGCGAATCCCACATCATACACAGGCGACCTCAAAAATTCATGAATATGTATTTCAGGAGAAAACCAAAGGATGAAAAGAAAATGGAAAGCCATTAATTGACAAGAAAAATTTATTGTTTCAGAACAAGGGCAGTGCACCTCTTAACGTCTAAGGTTTAAGCTTAGAAATGTTACAGTATTTGTTTAAGAGCTTGAAATACCACGGGTTCCATTGTATAACACGTATTTTTGTTCAAGTAAATTTTGACTGGAGATCAAGCAAGCTGGCGTGAATTATTGGTCCCAGAATAAAGTCTGGAAGTGCTTTACTCTGAAATAAATAAAACCCTCTCTGTGCACAAGAAAACACTCATGTGATGTGTTTAGGTGTGGCATTTTAATCGGACAACGCTAGTGTTCTTCTTAAGAATATTATTTATTGTCAACTTGGATTGTTTAATAAATATTCATGGAGTGTTTTCTTTCCACTGCGTTTTCTTAATGTGATATGTCCTCGGGTTTCAATCCAGCCAACATTCACTTGTATTCTACACATCGTTTTTAACATCTAGATTATATTCTGATTTTTATTGCAACATTTATAAATTCTATGCAATCTAGAAATATTTTTAAAAAGATTCGATAGAGATAAAGGATTTATCAGTCAAAAACAATTATATAAACATACGTTCATTAACCAACCCCTACGGGTGTGTTCGTGCCTTGCAACATGCCTCGCCAAAAAAAGTTGTTTTTGATACGAAAAACGCAGGAAAAAATACGTGCTGAATATTTTTACATTTGAAAAAGTCGCCTCGGAATAAACGAAATAAGTACTTATTAACTATAATTGTTCGCGACAACATAAAAAAGCTTATCCAAAGAAGTATAGTCTTAGTCCTTTCCGAAAACGCAGATCAGGCTTTGCCCTCTCTTCACATTTATTTTGGACGTGTAATACATAATTTATATTATATATCATTAAAAACTGCACCGTAAATACGAATCGTTCCGAAGTACTAAATAACTACTCTAAACGCTAGGTAAATATCAACATAACTCTTTGGTATACCTAAACCTTGACCAGTATTCAAAGACATGAGGTAGTGTTAGGATTCAGCAGCAATTGAGGATATCTTGGGTGAAATGAAATAAAATATTTTATCAGATCAAGTAGAAACGATGATTTGAAAGCAGTTTCCACGCTCGCAAATTTGTTAGACAAGAAGAAATGAAATTTCCTTAATGGTTCAAATAAAAATAACTTTCTACAAAAAAATAATATTTTTCACAGTTTCAAGAGAAAGGGGGAGAGAAAAAATGATGATAAAGTAAGCTCGAGTCTCCCAAGTTACAAACTTGTCTAAATGAAATTCCCATCAATTCCAGATCAAAAGTTTCCAAATTTTGTTGGACGATGCAAAATAAGGATATCCTTAGTTAGAAGAGAAGAAAAACGATTTCAAGGCAACCTTAATAAATTAGTTTCGCAACGAATTGGATGCAATTACCATAGCGTAATTACAATGCTGGCAAAATTTTCTTGAAAAACAAGAAGAAAGCTGCATTTTCAATGAATAAAAGCCGAGTAAATAAATTAATAACTGATTTTGCCAAATTAATTGTTGATGTAGGATAATTTTTAAACCGGATTTCAAAACTGTTAACCTAATTCGCCTATTGATCACAAACCAGTTGTTGGAACAATTGTTACAATATTGTAATTATTTAAGGGTAGAGTTTTATGAGAAAAAAAAATTTTTTAGCCATTTCTGTTTTAAGTGGCGTGGCTTTTATCGACTAATAATAATAATTAGAAATATAACGATTGATTTATTTAAGTCATGGTAGAGCAAAATATTTTTTTTTTGCACTTTGCTGTCGCTTCATTAATTTTGTGGACAGAAAACACTTTGCTGTCACTTTATTAGTTTTGTATTCACTTCATTAAATTTTGAAATATTTGAAAGTTTTAAATTTGATTCGACTCTGATATAACTTATGAAAATTGTTACGAAACAATCTATGGTTTATCGCACTTCCTTCAAGATTTCTATATCTCAAAAATGATCAATTCTACAGCGTTTCAAAACTATTGATGATTAAAAATTTATAAACAATCTGTACTGTTTCGAGTAGTTTCGTTACAGAGAATTCTAATAATCGGAATTTGGTAATACATTGAACAGTGTTCATTGCAAATTACCTAAAAATCGCTGGTACTATAAACTCATCACTTACAAGACAATCGATAACAGCCAATGTTCTTAATTTACGCCCGTTCCAGACCGTTTTCCTGAATTTATTTGCCTAAAAACACAAGAAAATGAATTATTGGAAAAAAGGTGTTTACGACTGCGACCTGGACTTAAACCTGGTCCCCCCTGAGACCGTTTTTCAGAATATATTTTCCGAATTCACAAGAAAATGAATTTATGGATAAAAAGTGTTTACAACTGCGACCAGGACTTAAACCTGGTCCCTCCTGAGACCGTTTTCCCGAATATATATTTTCCGAAAATCACAAGAAAATGAATTTTTGGGGAAAAGGTGTTTACGACTGCGACCTGGACTTAAATCTGGATCTCTTGATATCGCGTCAAGGATTTCACCAATTAAACAACCGCGGTTCTATCTCTTTCTGTTTTATTTTCTGTTTCTGTTTATTTTTTCGGTCATTTTCCCGAACGAACTTTTCCCGAATACCTTCAGCCTTGAACGGAAAAAGCCTCTGACGCGAAATGCAATGAAAAATATTATCTCGCCTTCGGTTAGTTTCACTTGAATTTCATCGAATTTACTGTAATACCGTCCAAACCCCAACAACTCACCAATATACCGTCCCTGACCTTGCGATATAATAAATAGTAAATCTTCTTCTACTTCTTCTTCTTCTTCTTCTTCTTCTTCTTCTTCTTCTTCTTCTTCTTCTTCTTCTTCTTGTGGGAATTTCTGAATTGACGTTGGTGTCTCGTGGTAGAAACATGTACTGAATAGTGCATGAGGAGACGAGGATATCCGAGGTGTCCAAAATAAATCCTACGCATGCAATCCTCTGTGATGTAGATTGGAAGTTAGAATGAATGCCTCTTAAAACTGACTGAATATTAATTTCCACAGTTTGGCGAAGGGGTTTAAGTTTTGTTATCGCCAGAAAACCCTAACCTGTGATGTTTCAACAATTGAATCCAACAAAAGTGGCATTATCGGTATTAACCAAATCAATATAAGCCATGATTTTATTATAAATTGTTTGCACTTAATTTGATTGTTTCAAAGAAAATTTCGTTTAAGCGAGAAAGAATAAATACATACAAAAGCTGGTTATATTTACAAGAATACCGTGCCATGGAGTACATTTCGGTATATATGTACAGAATGAGAACGGAACGATTCGTATTTGGCGTTAATATTCAACAAAAGCGTAAAGTGTAACATTCATTAAACTCAATTTAAAACCCCTTTTAAGTTTCATATACTCTAAAGACTATGTAAATTTAATTAAAATATTTACAAACATTCTAACACGATAATTTCAAAAGTATGAAACCAGAGCAAACAAACGGGGACAATAATAACAGTCGCCGTTAAAAAAACAAAACAAGAAAAGTGAAAATAAATGCACCTCCACCGTTTCGAAGGCTGCGCAATATGTATGTATACATCTGCAAAAAGGAAACAACATTCACTTTGACACTTACTAGTTCCTCACACTCAGATGGCCAGGACACACTTTAAACTTTGCACACTCTCCGGTTCACTTGCCGTTACCTCATCAGTCGATTAAAGTGCGATCGTCAGGGCCGGAACGAGGGCCGAGAGCGTGAGCAAAAGGAGCCCGCCGGCCGACGGCGTCGCGACGCCCCCGACGGGCAAGTCGCTCGCCTTCAGGAGCGGCGCGTCGATGATATGTATGATCCCGTTCGTGCACTCGACGTTCGCTCTCAGGACCGGGATCGTTTCTCCCTTCCAGATGATCACGAACGCTGGAACAAAGTGGATTCGGTCGAGGCGAACTTCATTGGAGAGTCTGATGGGATCTCGGATTTTAGAATTCGTGACTTTGTCGGGGTTTTGGGCACTTGTTCGCATGTTAGTACTCCAAGATGATGTATAAAGTATCACAAATCGAGTGGTCCTTAATTTGATGACATTGCAAGTTTTTCTAATAATTGGTCAAAAATGTATAGTGAATGTTCTTTGGCATTTCTTCGAAAAATGCATCCCTGTCGATCTGAAGTCAAGAAATACAAAGCATGGCCATTCAAAAACATATCGCACGCACTGAAGAATTAAAAACACCGAGATACTCTTAATCTACGTTCTCTAACATATTTATTTGGATATTAGAATTTTTATGTTATATTTTTCACCCATTTAAGTCCTTTGGGACTTAGACTACTATATAAGTATGTTAATTTTTTCTTCACCAAAAAGAATGGGAAAGGAATAGGCACAGCATCGAAACTCATAATATTGTGTCCACTCAATTATATTGCATTTAGTGATTCGGGGGTTGACAGATTTTTAGTGAAAATATGCTCGGACAGGTCGATCAGTATTTTCAATTCCGCTCTTTTTATTTCAGAAAATATTATACAGCGTGCACCAAATTTGAGATATGACGTTATCGACTATTTTTTTTTAAATGGCAATACTAATTTATTTCTGACTATTTTTAAAGGGTATATCAAGTTATACATGCTATCAAATATCAAATTTTTATTTCTTGTCGTTTAAGAGATATTTAACAAACATAAACTAATTCGAAAAATGAAGGAATCTGATTCAAGTCAATGAAATAATTTAAGCAGTTTAGAAATGGAATGTGGAATATGGCGTATTCCATTACCGCTCTGATTGAAGGGGTGACCCCTTGAATACCGATGCAGTGCGTCTAAGTCTAAACCCTGGCCACGTATGACTAAGTTGTATGTCAACATACGATGGGGAGTAAAAGCAAGTATCAGCAAACTGCAAATTTCGACATTAGGGAAAGTAACTTAGGGATTTATTTGATATTTGGGTTTAACTTATGTGCAAATTGTTCAATCTGAAATTGGGTTCTGAAGGAATATTTTCCTTTGGTCGCTGGACTGATTATAACTACCCTTCGAAGACATTTACATTTCTTAAGAGAAGCTTAAAGCATCCCCACAATTTCACATCCAAAGATAGGTAAAGTCGAAGTAAATCCATCCCTCAGTTATTTAACTTACTGTTGTCCGATCGTTCCTCGACGAGTAACTTGAGAGAGCCCGTCTTCGTCGGTAACTCGATTTCGTGTCGTTGTCCGTCCATGCCCCAAGTGCGAGTGTCCAAAGTCAACTGCTTGATCCTCTCCATCGTGTACGGCTCGTCCGATATGACCAGGTGACGTTCTAGAGCAGCAGTAGCCTGCAACAAATTAATCATGAAAAATTACCGATCAAAGGTCCACTATCGTTGCGTTTAGGTCGAGAAATTGCTTGACTGAAGTCAGATTTGATGTTAACCTTTACCTGGCACACCTCCCCTGAGTAACATACCTGGCACATGGGGTTCGTACGAACCCCAGTGACAAATATCCTTGTAAAACTTGAAATATTGATTGTATCTTTTTAGAAAAAATCAGAGATCAACTTCAGATACCCCTTCAAAGGGTGAAATAGTCAGAGTTTAGAAAAATGAAGATTGGCGTTCAGGGAAAATTCGGAAACTTGAAAAACTTGAAAAAAAAAATTTTTTTACAAAAAAATTCATAACTTTTTTGTTTTTTGATAAAAAGGGCTAAAATTTTAGGTGTGTCTTCAATTATATCACTATAAAGGAAAAATATTAGTTTTCATGGGTCTTCCAAAAAAATGTATTTATTTGGAGAAATGAAGGTATGGATTTCACGAAAAAAATTTTTTTTTTAAATAGTGAAAAAGTCTTATTTTTTTATTTTTTCAACAAATTCCTTACAAAATATTCTTTTTTCAAGACGTAGAGTCTAATTCGTTAATACCCGGTACAATTGGGGCACATTAAAAGTCTAAAAGCCTATTAAAAGTAGGTACCCCTTGTGCCAGGTAAAGGTTAATGGGTTAATGGGAAGATATGAGGTAAGGTAATTGTAATATTCTCTGTATTGGCGATTTTAGAAGAACTAGTGGACACACTAGTGGTTTGGAATTATTCAATGGTACCTAATGTAATAACTTCTTTGATAGACACATTTTTGTCTTGCTTATTATACTTAACAGAATATTAAATTTGAGCTACAAAACTCTAAGCTTTCAAAATATTTCTATTTCTTATTTTCATTCATCTTGCTCATAGCTAAAGAAACAATTGAGAAATTTCATGGTGACTCTGTAAACCGACCTTAACATGATAACCAATAACTGATATGATGTAACAGAACCCTTGAGTTCAACTGCCACGGTAGTGGTAGGTTTCAGTCCCACTGAATACCAAGTATTATGTATGTCGCGGGAAGTATGTAAAAGATACCCAAAATCCCGTTCCCATTCACGCCGTTAACCAGGCAGAAATAGATTTACATATGATCATAGGGAGATATATTAGGGATAATAAAAATCCAATAAACTATTTTACGCAAGACAGATTTTCGAAGATCATAATGTTATGAACCATTTTCCAACTTGAAAAAGTGAAGAATCGAGGATTACTGTTACCGCTATTGCTACAATTAATTCTATCTTTAAGATTTTAAACTATAATACTGGTAATTTTCAGGTAAAACTGATTACTTACTTAGTATTAACTAGCATTCCTAGCATGCGTAGAGGAGAGTGCTGAATTGAGTGAGAATTCTACAATGCTTCCCTACATCTACATCCCTGACATGGCGCGTCCCAGTAGCTGGTATGGAACGCCCTGTAGATATGCAGGGCAGGTATGAATAAGGCTTGCCAAATAAACACCATCGGATCAACTTATGACATGATTTACGGAGTAGATTGGGATTGGGATTGGGATGCAACTATGGAGGAAAAGATAGTCTTCCCGTAAGTTCAAAACCAGGCACTTGCAGACCTGCCACCTATCGTCTCAACCGACTGTAACACGCAGGCAAGAGGAAATCTCCTTGATTACCTATTCCAGAGAACATTATGACAATTCTAAGAAATAAAGGTAATAGAAGTACTATGCGATCTGGCAGCCAGGAAGAATCTGCGAACCAAGCAAATTATATATATTGGAGCGAGACTTATCAGGAAAAAAGCCGACGTGTACCTGAAACCCACTGGGCAGACCAAGAACAATGGGACCGGTACAACAATTAGAAAATTTTCGTGTCAGGAGTAAATAAAACTAGAAGAAAAGGAGTAGCCATACTGGTTCAGAATAATCTAACAAATCATGTACACGAATATCATTCAATAAATGATCGCCTAATTAAAAAGACGCTTGATTTACAGCCAACAAAGATCCACATACTACAGACATATAAGGCTAACATGTTTGCTGGAAGTAGCAGAGATATATTAAATAATCCACGACAATATCTCCAATATATCCAGGAAGGAACCGATAATAATAATGCGCCACTGGAATGCATAAATCGGGGAAACAAAAACGGTAGAACATTTGAAAGGAACAGCAGGCAAATATAGAATAGGCGAACGAAGTGAGAAAGGAGAAAACCTACTCCACTGTGTCTTTGGCAATGAATCCAGCACCATGCAGCAACGATATAAAAATAAATTACATCCTTGTCAGCCAAACTATGAAAAACTCAGTCATCAATAAAAAGACAAAACCAGCGGCTGATTGCAGGTCAGACCATAAACTGAATTTCGCATCAAATTTTCACCTTGCCTCCTAAAAATTACTCATTAGATAATCATTAACAACCGCTCATTAGTAATGACTCAGATTTAACTACTCTGGGTATCAGCCTTCAAATTAATTTATTAATTCCTTGATTATCTCTACAAATATAGGTAATTGGTCTGATAGTTATTAATCGGAAATTTTCATTCTGTGAGAAACTGTAGAACAACAGTGAAGTTAGCAAATTAACAAATTTTATGCCACTCTTTTGAGCGGAGAGACTATTTGAGACTAATTTGTGCGGAGAAATGACCTGACTAGTGCAAAATGCATTAATATGTGCTTAAAAGCGTATTTGGATTTCAGAAATTTGAGGAAAATCAAGAACAAGGCAACAAATTGTCAAATTTGGTGCTGACAAACCATAAAAATAATAGATATATAGATATGTAGATAAAATAGATACACAGATAACTGAAAAAATGAAACTATTGCATTCAATATTTTTTTCAAATTTCGTATTTAATATTTTAATTTCGACATATTCAATATATGTTCAATGAATATTACAATAAAGCTGTGCTGTTCAGTAACTGTTTTGGCTATTTTGCATTATTTTGAAAGCAAAATCTATTCACAAACTCTACAGTCCGTACACTACGTAACAAAAATATGTCCCAAATCATATCAATGTATATCCCTTTCCTTCAAAACAAACATTTTGTAATCCATGCCACATTGTACCATTTCTAAGCGATTTTCCTATCAGTAATTGTTTTCGGGTCTCTTTTCTTCTTTTAAATTTTACCATTAACTTCAAGGAGAAATTGTTGATTTTTAAAATTACAATTCTGCTCACCTGTTCTGCATGTTCTGCCAAAAACAGTTTCCTGACCGCCGACTGTGATGCCACGTTCGATCCGAACCACGCCTTGTCGCTGGGGATGAAGTAGGTGAACTTTTTGCTCGTGTCGTTGAGTTGGTTGTTGAAATTACGAAGACTGCCCAAAGAGTAAGAAGTCCTGCACAAAACATTGAGTAAAGATGAAATCTAGTGACGAACGTAACATTCGCAACTTTAAAATCCAAAATTCTGCCAACTACAACTTCACCCGATCTCTAACTTTACTTCAGTCTTCCTTACTTTAGTAAAGGATCCATCTTGATCTTCTCCAGTACGGTCGCGTAAGGTACGCCGAGGACTCTGTCGATTACGTGGATTATACCGTTCGTAGCAGCGATGTCTGGTTGGATGACGGTCGCGTTCACCCCTCCTCCTTCCACTGTCAAAGTGCGGTTATGTTCCGAAGCCATCACGTTGAAATACAGGTACTTTCCGCGATAAGCAGTGGGCGCTTGGTTTACCTGAAACAAGTAACAAGACAGGAATGAACCAAGAGACAGAAGAACTTGGAAAAAACAAGGCATATTCAATAAGTTAGGCCATGTATTTGATAAAATTCCAAATACCTACATGGGTTTTTGCAAGACATAACGTCTATTTTGGTCAAAGTAGTCTGTTTTCTCAACTTTACATTTTTAGTAGTAATGTCATTACTATGCATAGGACTAAAGAAATGTGGGAACCAAGAAAGAAGTGAAGCATCGAAAAAAAACGTCATTAATATCACTTAAGGTATAGCTAGGAGCTACGGTCACCTAGTGACCATTGAGGCTCCAACGTGTTTCTACTGTGTTCCCTCCTATAATCAGTATGACCACTGACAACTAATGTTTTTCCTATTTCCCTATTTTTCTTTTTAGATCGTTCAATTTCGACATTAGGAAATTTGATTCACCGGTTTTCCCCCATTCAACTCGGTTTCTTGGCAGGGCATACTTGAAGAGCGACGAAAGAAATAGACTGCGTCTCATCTGTACAACACAATCGGCAGTTATCTGAAAGACCGATGGCTAAACGTAGAAGAGAAGGTAGAAATGAAAATGAAGTATTTTACCGAGGCCGGTAAAGCCCGCAGACGACATGGGAATAGTTGTGGTTCAAAAGATACGAGGCCAAACTGGGTAACGGATTCGTAACGACAAATCCTTAAAAATCTCGGCTATCAACCCTGGTCCGTAACAGGTTACAGGACTGGTTCTTTTATGGTGCTCACTTACCCAAACATCCTAAGAGACATTTGCAGGAGTCGTTTCATTTTTCGCTTAAATATTTTTTGGTATTTGCAAGCAACAAACTAATTTCGAGAGAGTCCATATGTTAAACCTACAGCTCTTGACAAGACACTAGATAAAACTACTTGTCGCATCTGTTTATTTTAACTCACCCCCGTCCTGCTGTTCTTCAGTATCTTCTCCACGAAGAGCCTGTCATCGACGACCAAATGCATCTTTAGTATGTCCGCGAACTTCTTTCTATCGCTCATGATGGCGTTCAGAGTCAACTCACCCTCCAGGGCGTTGTTGGAGGGGGCGAAAAGCGTCACATCCCGGGTCCTCTCGAGCGTCCTCAGAAATTCTTCTCCGGGTGCCCCTTGATCCTTGATCACCTGAACGAACCTGCTGAGGATATGCCCCTCCTTCTCCTAAATGGAAAAAAAAGTTGTAGGAAAACGTAAGACGGATGTATCGCAGCGATATGAACTCCTCGGATAATTTTCTGATGCAAGGGAATAAAGGTGGAGTTGGTTTCAAGAGGAAGAAACGACGCCGAGCCGCGGGCGATGCGGGACTTTCGTTTCTCGCTTTTATTTTGGAACTGGTAACGAAATGTCTAATTAATTTTAATGGCGAGACCGAAAAGTCATCCGTTGTCGTTCAAGTCGCTGCATGCAACACAGAGTGGCTGAAACGAGGTATTCACGCTTTAACTCCAAAGGAACTTTACAAGAAGGTTTTACACTAGAATTTTAAATCTGTTTTTGTGACATCAAGGGTAGAATTTTCAATTGTGTATGCGTTTAAGACGTACACAATCATTTTTAAGGCTACTGTCATTCAATCGACACAAATTCAGACAATACAAAAATCCAGAAAAAGTTCAATATCGGCCGGAAATGTCTCCACCCTTCCCGATATTGGAAGTTTCCTTTTTGTTTTCTGAATTTATCTCCCAAATCAAAGTAGCTACTATTGTCTTCGATTCAACTGTGGGATCGTTTCAGCCAAGTCTGTCGAGAGGAAAATGAAACTGTACTTTCCCTTGCTACGTGTTTCGTTTTCCTCTAGCTGGGAAAACTTGAAGGAATCGAATTAGACAACTTATATACCTTATACTGCTGCTCTCCGTGAAACAATGTGAGGTGAGGCGATCCAGTAATAAAACAAATTAAATCCACGTTTATGAAAAATGAAGCGGTCGTACGAGGCACAGGCAAAAAAGTATATTTGGGGGATATACAGGTTTTCTCCGTCTAGAATTTTTTGTATGTATGTACTATCCGTGTCCTCCGTAAACCGCGGAAATTATTTGATAAATAAATTGCAAAATTAATTCGAAGTCTTATATAGATATCAGTAGATGCAGTAAATGCCATGTCACTTGCTACATGAGCTATTAGCTTCATTTTGAATGTATAGATTTGTATCTACCTAGTGCTTGGATATTTTAAACTGATGAAATTTTGTATTTTCTGGTGTATGCGGCATCAGACGACCAGTCTTTATAACAAATTTTTTACTAAATCAGAAAATCAAATCCTAACCCAAAAGTGTTAAAATTGAACCAGATGAAATGGGTCGGTGTACTGCTTTTTTGATATATCACCACATTACGAAAATATTGCCATGAGTATCGAAACACCTTTTAATAGTATTCAGCGACTTTAAACTTGAATTTAAAAAAAAATCCTTTCAGAAGAACTTCTTAAATTTAACACAAAGGCCTGGTTTAAATAGTCCAGTGAAGTTGCATCTGAATTTCAAAAATATCAAATTTCGTAGGAATTCCTAGTAGACATGGAATAGTTCTAAAGTATTTCACGCAGAATTTCTGCAGAATTTCGCGAAAATATTGCCAAAAACCAATAATAACTTCAACCATCACTTTTCGGAAAAACAGTGTATATTTGACAGACTTCTGCAGCTTGACTATAGTTCTGATAATTGGTACTTGTCCTAGAGTACTTTGACAATTTTTCAAAAAGTATAATTTTTGAAAAACTTTTAATAAAATTGTCAAAGCACTCTAGAACTATGTTATATGTTTAATATGCACTGTTTTTCTCAAAAGTAATTGCTGAGGTGCTTACCTTTGTTTCGTGAAATTCTGCAGAACTCTTGAAATCCTGAGCAAAATACACTAAAACTATTCCATATCTACTAGGAAGTCCTATGAAATTTGATATTTTCGCAAATTCGGTTGGCAACTTCACATGACTAATTAAAACAAAATTTAAAAGTATGTATAATTTCCATATGTTTTATGGAGAAAATATAGAAACATTTTATACCCCTATTTTTTCAATCGTCAGTAGAAAACTTTATCGTCATCAACTAATTAATAAGGCTCCCACAATATGCAAAATGCGTATTTGTACAAATCTCTGCGAAAGAAAGTATGTCTTACTATGATTAATTGTTCTACTTTCCAAAGAGTATATTTACAATTTTTTTACTCCTAATTCAAAACTACAATAAACTGAAGCTAAATATTTCATTATGCAATATTCAATTCGAAAGTTCCAAAATTTTTTAAAATAAAAAAATAAGTACCTCCTGGGCTTCATGTGGTAACTAAGGTGTCAAAAATAAACATTGTCACAAAAAGTTTCTCAAATCAAAATTATAGTAAACAAGTACTACGTTACTATCAGTAACATCTAACAGTTTGTCTAAAGTGCTATACAGAGTTGCCAACTATTTAAAAACATTCTGTAGATTTTTTCTGTTTTTAGATTTTATTTAAAAAGAAATTTCAAGTTGATCAGGACGTGAAAACCACTACATGTAAAATGAGTACACAAAAGCCTGAAGTTCAGGTTCAGCTGGATGAAGGTAAGAATGAAGAATTGTGGAACATCCTACTGTTGCAATAATATCAATAACTATAACACAAAAGAAAAATAAGAAAAATTAATGTTGCTGGAATGTGCTTTCAAAATTAGAAAAATGGCAGCTGTTTCCCATTAAGTGTGATATTGTAAGTATTTTTTACCAAATATGTGAATTTGAGAAGTCGTTACGGACTTATTAAATTACCATAATTAAAGATGAATTAATTTAAATCTGCCAAATTTATGCAGAACACCAGGGCACCACCTATTGTAATTATGTGTTATTAAATTGGTATGTACAGTAGTATACAAAAAATATCCATATATACAGAGAGAAATTTCGAACTTGATAAGAAGGGCAAATTTAAATTTATTAAAATTCAGCAAAATTTAGTACAACATTTAAGCTAATTTCCCTTCAACCCTCCTGTTTGTTTATTCTCACTCTAAAATATCTGCTAAGCCCAGATACAAAAAATACCTGTGTACATACCGTTTCTACTGTTTTACTTTCTCTCTGAACATATTTTGTAAATAATCCGTATTTATTTCTCCGAAAATGGAGCCAGTTAAATAGTATCAAGTTTCTACATTTCTTCCTCACGAACCTGAGTCGCCTGGGTATATTCCTTATCTCTCCTGATTTTATACTATCAGGAAAACACTCTAACAAATTAGCGCCTAAATTAACCAAAAACCATACTTTTAATTTTCAGCAAAATCTTGTTGCATACGGTAACGAAAGACCGTTGATACCATTGAAAAGAAATTGTTGCCCGTCTTTCAAGCGTAAAAGAGGAATAAGTTATCGTAATTTTAGCAATTCGGATAATCGGGAAAAGAAGAGACCTCGTGTTGCAACTGTAATAAATATGGACACTTTACGCGGAACTAAGATAAAAATCAGTCAGTAAAAATAACACAATAGGAAAAATATTATTTTCAGATTTTTCCGGTCAGCTGTAATTCTAATACTTGTGTATTGACCAGTAAACAAAAAAGTCCATTTACTACTATTGTTATCATTATCCAGTCTAGTGCTGAGCGCGTAAGAGAACAGACTTGATTTTCAAACTACACTTGACGTAAATGATTGATGATCTTGGAAAACTTTATACAAAAACATCAAAAATAGTATTTTTGAGCATTTCTCTAGTCAACTTATCATTTCTTATATTCATTCCATACTTTCGATCAGGTTTTAAAACGTATAGTATCCTGGTATTAAGAAAGTCACTGGGTCATTACTAATTAAAGCGGAAGCGGCCCTAAGGGTTTGTTATAACCTCAAATTTACTGTCTACCCGTCCGTCATTCCCCCCAAACGTGGCCGTACTTAATTCCACCTTCGACAATTGATCCCTTCAAGGCTTTCAGCCTGATTTTCTACGTGATACATAAAAAGGCCACAAACCGAATAAAATTTGAAATAGGAACCGGGCCTATATTCACAGTCCGCGGTAAATATTTAAACGTACATTGTCTACGTCCTCACTGGGGGAATTCACACACGTCCGAAATCCATCCAACGGCCCTTTTAATACTCATGAAACTACATATGGGCTCTGATGAAATTTCCTAGGCGGCCTCCATGAAATATGCACGGGTCGACCAATGAGCAATTCGTTCATTTTTCATGAACTTTCGCTCCTCACTATTGCCAAAATCACAATCGGGCGAGTAGGAACGTATAGTTCGAGTTATTGGCGAATGCTACGAAGAAAATGGCGAATGTTCTGCAAACATATCTTTTAGTTGTAAGTAAACTTTCTGTCGATTGTCGAGATAAGTTGGAACGCTCGTAAACCGCTTTATTTGAGATAAATGCAGCGTCGATATTAACGATTGTGGTGTTCATATTGACGTCGATGCCTTTATTTGCAGTTTAGTCTGCAGTTTTATGAATTTGGAATGGTTTCAGAAACATTCAAGGAACAAATTTGACTGCACCTCGTACTCCCTCATAATCTACAAAGCGGTCATGCAGTGTGGCGTGTATAACGTGTACAATAAAAAATTTATACGGATGTGTCTATCTCTATGAAAAAGTTTGAAACAGAGAGCGGGAAGTTTAATTTTTTAACCAAGCTCGACGGATGTGAAACAAACTTTCATCTAATACGTGATTGAGTTGTTTACTACTATTTTCACGTTGTTCGTAGAGAATTTTACAATTTTGAAAAACAAAATGTAACGTGTTATTTATTTACTCCCACCCTCCGTTCCAAATTCATCGTTCCGTGAAACCACCGTAGCAGTTTTGAACAAGATGAACGACGTGATAAGAACCTTTAAAAAATATTCAAATGGAGGTCTAAAAAGCTCTTTAAGTGGTTGTCGTGTTCGTGTGCTTTTAGCGAGGTATTCGAAAAATAGCAGAAGTCAGAAACACAACAACAATCACCTCGAGTAACTGCTTGACGTTGCTATCGACGACCATAAGCGGTTTTTGGATGAGATGAATCACTCCGTTCTTGACTGGAATGTTGGCTTTGACTATTTCGGCGAGGACGATACCTGGTGAGTGCTTTCCGTCGCCGAAGAGCGTATGGCTCTTCACGTAATCTGAAATGAAAAAGATTCGAGTAAATAACAAGGGAGTTATGTATGTGTCCATTTATGGGAATACTTTTACAGCATTTAATATTTAACTTATTGAGCTGAAATGTTGGGAATGTACTCAGATCAATGCATGAAACCGTGCTAAGGAATTAGTTTTTCTTTTAGTTTGAACAAAAGTGCCCTTTTGGATTTTAAATTTAAAAATATGGCTCTTTAGCGCGATTTTCCGAGTGAAATGGACACCGTATATAAAATTCTATGGCTTAACAATAAACGTAGCAACTTGTAAATGTGATCTATGAAATGCATTTTGACGATCGAATTTGTTAATTTATTTTATATACAAAAGATACAATTCTATCGCTTATACTTTTGATATGATACTTTTAGTAATCTAACAATAATTTAACCGAATTCAACTGTATTACTTTGAATGTTAATATTATGAGGCTAAATGCAAATATTGCTGCGTTTGATGCGTACAACAATACCCTTAGTATAACATAGTTGTATGGGCTGAGACTGTAGTTTAAGGTAATACAAATATTTACAAACTACTAAACTATGAAGCACATTATGACAATGATGCAATCAATATTGCTAATGGACTTTTGATATATGTTAATGATAAATTAAGGCATAAAGTTGAAATCATGGATGTTGATGACTAAATTTATAATCTGTTTGGTAAATTCAGCACAAATTATTAAATTTCTGTACTTTATAGATGTTTGGATTACTATACAGTTATATTCATTTATGCAATGAAACAACTCAATGACGTGGAAAAACAAACACCAAAGCATGGCCAGTGGCCTAAATGCCGATATATTAAATGCCGAGTCTGATGTTGAAGAGTAATTTAATAACACTTACATATAAATTGGCCAAAAAATGGGAGAATTCTGTATTGACAATAAGAATGCAAATAAAAATGAAAAATAAAAGGATTGCTGACTGAAATTGCTATTAATTCCAATTAATGTAGCAAATTAATTCCAACAAGGTAATCAAGCAGTTACTGCACCACAGAATCAAAATAAAAAAATATTAAAACGAAATATTAAATGAATTTTCTTTACCCATTAAGTTTAAAAGATAATTACTGGATCGAAGAGAAGAAAGGGAAGTATTGATCACGTTCATTTATAAATTTTAAAAGTACTTAGTCCATACATTAATCTTGTAGTAGTAAATGGATTCTATGTATATTAGTACAGGAACGTGACCTACCTAGTGTATTAGAAAAATCAGAAATAGCCCCAATTTTCAAATCATAGGAAAACATTAATGTTAGAATTATATGCTGAAATACATTCTATTTACTAAAAATAAAAATGATAAAACAATTATCGAAAACTTGTAACGGTCACGTCATATGAATTAATTAGTTGTATTTAATAGAGGGTAATTAGGAACAAATTCATCAATAATAAGTATTTCTGTAATATCCTCGGTTCTACTGATCGGTCAGTTGATTGGATGATGAACTAACTAACCCCTTGAGAATATTTATCAACTCTGTGACGCTCATAATTATTGGGATCCCAATTAGAACTATAAAGAGGGAAAGAAGGGTGAAAAACGGTTGGTAATACTGGGTAACTCAGGAGGTTCATTTTCTGCACTAAATTTTCATGCTATGCCCAACCACCCCAGAAATTAGTAAAATTATGTCTAAATTCTTTCTTGTTTCTATAATTGTAAGACCAATACTGAGTTTTCTCCCACATTTGTGAAGAAGTGTACCTTTCCTTGAAAGGAGAATAAAGGACGTTTTTAGGAATCAGTTTAGGCCCAAAACACTTCTTAGTTCTCTTCATCAAATTAGTTATATTCCGCCCTACATATTCTTTTAAATTAAGAGTGGTAGCAGGATCTGGTGGCCACGATAAAAATAATCGTAGTGAACATTTTTGAAGTTTCAAAGTATATCCAATCGCAGTAAATCCAATCGAATTTTAAAGAAGCTCCAATATTTAGTTTAGTCTCTGGCCAATACTTTGATCATACTCGAAAAATCTTATAAACTTTCTCTACAGTCGAATAGTAGAAATCCCCGAAAGAAGCAATCACATATCCCATTGGACGCCGAATAGAACTAGACGAGAGAATCGAAAATCAATTTTTGACATTTTTCTAATACCAAACTGTCCCAGTCCCCATTTCCTCCCTAATAATCAGTCCCCATTCTGTGGGTAAGAAAATCTGAGAGAACTCTTAGAGGGGAACGTCACTCCCTGGGAGAAATTCGCGAATATTTCAAGAAGGCTTAAGGTAAAAAATACGTCGAATCTGCAAAAGGAGAGGGTCATTTCGAATCTTCAATCCGGTCGAGGATTTGTTTTGAGTTCGACCTAATTCCGTGAAGAAGTCGGGGGAGATGTAAAATGAAATATAAAGGGTGTCGAACGTCGGGTGGCGATTTATTGATGACTCGGGCCTTTTGTATTTCGACCGACGAGAGGGTGAAAGGGAGGATCTTTCACTTCGACGAATTATCCGTCTGAAAGCCGTGTAGTGGGAGGGATAGAGTTGTCTCACATTCGAGACACAAATTTTAACTTGAGATAAAAATAACAAACATCCTGGGTTAATGGTACTGATTGACACGTTCATTGATGCTTCAACACTTTGTGTTATAAGATGTGTTTTTTGTTTATTTAGTGATCGTTAGTCACACTGCATTCTACTGAACCGCTTGCATTACGACTAGACAGCAGAATTATATGCACTTAAGTACGATGCATCTGATGCTAGTGGTGGGTAATGTAAGGCAGAAAATATATTAGGAGTTAAATCATGTTCTACACTATTATAATCACTATATACAGAACTTAAAAATTTGCCAATATAATCTAAAATGCTTCTAAAGTCTTGGAGAAAAATTTGTGACTTTCAAGCATTGTTATTATTTTGGAAATAAATTTTATTCATTTTTATTCCTTTATTTATTTTCCAAAATTTCTTCAATGTACAAAATTTACACTAGGAAGGCCTATAGGGGGCATCAATGCTCGTAGACAGGTTGGCCCAATAATCTATAATTTCGATATATAATATAATTTGTTTTGTACTCACTAGGGTATCATATTTCTCGATTTACTCAAGAGGGAAAAACAACATTTAATTAAATCGCTTGATAGTAATACAATTTTTTCACATCTTCTCTGAACTGCTTTTTCATCATCTTCTTTTTGTCTAGAGAGGCCGGTAACGCAAAGAAACTGTTACTTTTATGAATGACGAGTATGAAGCTTATGAACTGTCCTTTCCCGGAAAGGTTCCAGTAAAGGAAATTTTTTCTGTATTCTGTAAAAATATGTGTTACCCACCATTTACTTTTTTGTACTGTTTAACGCCCCATGATGATCTACTTTTCTTGTAACTTTTCTGGGTGAGAATACATACTATAACTGCGATAACGCTTTGACTAACCGACAAAAACCTTAAGCGTGAGTCTGTTAAAAAGACAGTAAAGTGCCTATGGTAGCCTTAAGGTCAATAGTCATACATACTAACGTGCTCCTGTCGTCCTCCAACTGTGTCGCTTACTACGAAACCGGAAAATTGCAAAACTTTATGTATTTACAATGAGTATGTTATGGACCGACGTAAAGCCGCCGTAAGGCCGCGGTAAAGTCGTCATAATGACACGGGTATTTTCTAGAAAATTACTAGATTCTAACGTTTCTAACGTTCTCTTAAGGTTTTAGTTCCCATCAGAGCTGGGTAAAAACTACATTAAAATCTGATAATTATGTGACATCATGTGCCACAATTGATTATATGGAAATGCACACGATATGACAGGAAGACGACACGACCCAAGAACGACAGGATCTGCTTTTCTATTTTATATTATTTGTGACTGCACTATCTACGCTTCTGATATATACATTCAATGTTCTTATTTCAGTATAACGCGCCACAATTATTTAACGTTTATTGTACTTAAGTGAATTATATCCAGGCATTCAGTATATTTCTTGGCGCGAAACTTTTTATTTCTGTTCGATGCAACAGACCCTGTGATGTACTCATAAATTCTGTGCGTCTTGATTTCTATGGCATTTAATGTATTTTTCCGTCCCATGGGGATACGTATTCATTCTTTTTACGCGAGGCCGTCCACGTGACGGATCACTTTAAACTATGATAATTAAAACTGAAAGGTGAAGTGGAGGGAATCTGGAGCCGCTGGCTGGCTGGGAAATTTATTTCCGGCGACACTCCCGAAAAGAGAGAAAGAGCATTTTAGCCGGGATAAAAAAGCAACGAGAAGACAAAGCTCCCCCTAACAATCCCGACACATGAAAAATGGACGCGAACATATTTTACTGACGAACCAGATATATAAAATAAAATAAATAGCTTACTATTTTTTACGAACACACTCACACACTCTAACACACACACACAAGAGAGTTTAAGGGATAGAAAACCGGAGGAAGAGAGGGGCTATATTACCCTACGTGGTTTGACAAATGGCCCTAATGTTCGGAAACGCCCCGTGTCGTTCCGAGGGAATTTGCTTTATGGGTACCCCGAACATTTTTGCTCCTCCAGGACCTTCGCAGGACTCACCGGTCTTCGCCGAACCCTCCTGCTCTTGCGTGAAGGAGACGACCACTTTGATGTTGTCCCTGCTGGCGGAGGTCTCGAAGGGGAAGTCCTTTCTCGTCGGCCTCGTGAAAAGGACGTGCTTAGGGATTACGTGCCCATCGATGATCTTGTCGTCTATTAGATTCGCGCGATTGTTCTGAAAAATAATTGCCAAATTTACAATAGAAGGTTTAGGTTTTATTGCCAAACAAATTCTCCAAGGGCTAACTGAGTTAATTACGAAAATAATCAATACCCACATTTTGACATACTAAATTTAATGTTTTGGAAATAGGAAATAATATTACCAATAAATCACTAAAAATAAAAATGTGGTGATTAAAGTCTGCAAGCTATATAACATTTAAAGTTTTGCAGTTGTAAATAAAAGTTTTGGAAGGACTGTTCCTTTATGAATGCAAGTGATATCTGATTTGTCGAAGGATTACGACCCATATTTTTACTTATTTGGTGATGACATTGCGGCTTAACTTAAATACATTTAATTTAGAGCCTTTAATAAGAATTGTTAATAACTGTTGTTCATTTCTAATTACTGCTATAGTATGGATTTATTCGGAAATCATATTAAAAAAAAACCGAATATTTTCTGCATAATAACAGGACTAATTGGTCACTATTCAAAGAAAAACTGGATAGTTTGGCCTCTAAATTTAACCCTGAAAATCGAACTGAAGATAGAAACGACAGCAAAATTTCTAACAAAAGCATACAAGAAGAAGCATGGCATGCCACTCCTGGTTGTCCGTTCACCCCTAATAGTAAATAATGTTTCTACAACAATTATGCAGAAAATCGCACATAAAAGGCAGTCACGACCAAAGCTGGCAACAAACAAAAACGGAGTAAAATAAGAAAATACTCAACAAAGCAATAAACGAACTAAACGACTAAATCCACGAGGAACAAAACCGAGGAATGCAAGAATATTGAGAAATATGACTGCTGCTGAGGCGATGGAATACTCGCTTTGGGGAGCCACAAGGAAGCTTAAAAGACCACGAATGGTGAATCCACTAATCAAGTGTGCAAACAATTCCTCTGCCAGGGATGGCAAGGAAAAAGCTGATGCTATGACCAAACACCTAATAATCCCTTGGATAAAGAACATGGAATAACCAACTTCTTATATGTACCCCAAATGGATCTATCTTACAACAAATCTACGACTATATAGTAAAACAACTATAAGGCAAGAACTAAACATTAAAAAAGCACCATGTGACCTAATATTTCGCAGTCTGGCAATTACTACCAGACAAATTCATGGAAGTAATGACCTATATGTTCAAATTGCAAAAATTACTTCCCTAGCCCCTGGATAATAGCACAAATCTTGATGATAGTACTGAATCACGGGAACAGCCTGAAAGTGACTCTTCTCGCCGGGCAATGCCTGCCCTCTCCAAAGTATTGCTAAACTATACTTTAAAAAAATTAAAAGCAAAATAGACAATAAGCAGGTAGTTCCAGAGCATCAGTTTGATTTCGGAAATAAGCACAGTACAATGGAACAAGTGCAAAGATTTAAATGCTAAAAGAAATTGTTCTGTGTGAAAGACATCAAGGAAGCCATTCCCGTCTCTACAAGCACAGAGAACTAGGGCATTACAATGTTCTGCTCCGTCAGTTAAATGTGCGCGATCTTAATGCCATACTCTGAATGTATAGCATAGTAAAAAGTGTTCTATAGTATAGTAAAACATTTGCTGCCAGTATACCTAACCACAAGATAAATTCAAAGTTAAGACTGAAGTGTCAATAGTTTTTTTAGAATGAACATTTAGATAGTTGTATAAAACAGTTTACTTATTGGAGTAATATTCTGCATGTAATCATTCTGCTGGTTAAAACAAACGCTCATTGTCCTACGAAGCACATTGCAAATCTCTCTAGGAGTTTAAAAAAACTAATCGAACAACGCAATATATTTCGATAATTTGGCGAATGCACCTGGCGTACTTAGCGCCATATTATACTAGATTTCGGTGAAAGGGCGGGGATGTCGGCGCAGATGTGGTCTTTTGTGTGGTCTCTTGTCTTTTCCCCATCATTTGTTTCAAACCCTACTGAACACGATACACCGTACTAATGACGACCAGCAGTCAGAAACATGAATCTAACGTTGCCTTGTTTCCACTGTTCAGCGGTATTGTTCGCCAATTCTTTCATTGGTATTATCGATGAAAGTGATTGCATTCAAAGGATAAGTAGGAAAAAATACAATAAAAACCGAATGGGCGTTTATATAAATATGATTATTTCACAGTGAGAATAGCGTTTACTAAGCGAACTTTAAGCCCTTCAATTAATGGTTAAAATCCGAAAAACCTACGATTTTAGTTTTTCCAGTTTTTGGCTTCTGGTGCCTCATCGAGGGAATTTATAATGAAAAAAATAGCAGATTCCCCGCTAAAAATACTCGTACACATAAATCGCATATCACATGTATATAAATATGATTAGGCTACGCGTACACGGCTTCGCTTGTAGCTCAGTCTAACCCAACAATTTTGCACGTCCTCAAAAGAATAATTTGTTAATATATGATTTTTCCGGAAGCACAATCTACAACCTTGCCAAATTTCCAGTTTCTCCCTATTTACTAAATATTTCATAAATGTCACCACACTTTTCGTCCTCTCGGTATATGAAATTCTGGGTTTTTAATTTTTTTAGAGCCGCCCTGGAGATTAAGCCATAACCTTGCAACGTTGATAACCTTCATTTCTTGCAATGGTCGAATTTTGAGCATGTGAACAACAACAGAACATGTAAAATATGTTGTACAAGTGTTTATTGGGGTTTAATGTTTAATATAAAATATAATGAAATAGTTAATATATGCCTTGAGAAGGAAACAATTTAAGGGCCGTTCAAACTTTGTAAAAATACTTTGTGTTACTGTGTTGTGACATAAGAAATATTGTATAAGAGAAGCGTAAGTAAACTGATGCAGCTTCATCCACGAGAAGTAAATAACAATAATTATTAATAATACGTATTTAAAGATTTACTCGTATCTTCTAGAGAAACGATTTTAGCTCGCAGCAGCAGGTATCCGGTAAATTTTACCTTTACACCTTTTTAAATTTGAATTTTGTTGGTAATTTGATGGTTACGCTTTCTACCATCACGCTATTGTTCTATAACATAAATGGTAAATGGTAATGGGCTGGTAAATAGGCAATAATGTAAATATATGAATTGATAAGATATATTTTGTTCTATCCTAATCAATTTGGATATAAATTATAAGTTTGTTATATTTCCTTTCTTTTTTGGAATTTTTCAATTATGGCATTCATTATAGGATTACAAGCATTTAGATTTTGAGCTTTTTTGAATAAATGACGGTGGCATCAGTCAAGTCCTTCGAAACTTTGTGGAAAGAAATTTGTATTTCGCCACAAGCAATTAGCATATTTTTAACAAAAATGCACTTCGAATCGAGTATTGTTAATTAACAATTTTGGGTGTTTTAACAGTCAACATACTTTTCAGAGCTATTGCTATAGCGTAATAAAACCAAAGCAATTTGTTGAACCTCATGCTATGAAAAACTGTAAAAAAATAAATGAATTTACGTTCAGTACGGCCACAAAAACATGTTTTTGACAGAGAAAAGTTTGTAAAAAAAACTAAACCTCTAAACACAGAAAAAACTCCAAGCCCAATTAGCCAGCCGTTTCTCAATAAAAACAAATCGGCAGTGATATTATAAACGATGTTTTTGATATCCGCCGGCGGTTTAATTAGTTTCTCACCTCGTGTCACAGAATTTTAAAATGGCCATGCGAAATGCTTCAAAACACATTGTGGCTTTGGCCGTTTTAATCACGAACGAAAACACGCCGTTAATGAAACCCAACAGTTTTCGTTCACAATGAAAACGGCAAAAATCATTTCCAAAGGTTTCTAACTTCGCCAAACAATCTCCGGCAATTCCGGTTACGTTCGCTTCAGATCTCTGATAATCAAAACTATCAGTTAATTAGAATTCGTTAGTTCTAAGACCACTTCAAACTTTCGGTTATCTAATCAAACTTCTTTCATTAACTCTCGTTTTATTCGGTTTGCATTTGGAATTTAGACTATAAAATGGGCAAATATTGCATGTTAAGCTGTGGTAGACTTCGGTTTATAATTGGAAATCGATAAAAGTGCTAACAATGGAATTGAATGCTTCAAAACCGTTTAATAGTTAATAGTGAATATTCTCGCGGATAAACTATGAACATAATCGTTAGTAGAAACCGAAGAAGACAATTTCAAGATTTGACAAAACCACATCTATGAATGCTTGTCATCGGTTGTGACGTCACCAACCGCCTCGTCATACTTATTTTTAGAACACTTCCGAGGGACCCAAAATATCGGAAAACAACTCAATGTCAAATTTTCCGCATTCATACAAACAAAACGATTTTTCCCGGGTTTAACCCACTTCTATTCACACTTGAATTTCCATATTCCCTTTCATTTCCATGCATTTTAACTATTTTCAAAAATCTCTAGAGCAGAATTTGGCAAAAGGATTTTGGTTACAAATTCGTTTACGTCCACGCTCATCTGAGGATACTATCCCTAATTACAAGTTGAAATGTTTCATGATGTTGACTAATTATTTCGTAATTAACATTTACATATCCAATTACCTCTCTAATACGTACTATATAACTATACTAATGCATACTATAGTGTGCAGGTCGTTAACTCTCTTCGTGTAATAAGGAGATTAGATGAATTATTACTTTTCATATTTGCAATTTAGGATTTCACAATCAGCAGCTATTAAATCGTTTTTAATTTACTCATGAATGTGATCAGTAGATTGGTAACAAGAAAAATTTTCAAATTATTGTCGAGTACATAAAACTAATATTATTTTATTAAGAAAGGAGTAATAGAACTACTTACCGCGAAGCCCTCATCGATGGGTATGAAGAACGTGTGTCCTCCCTCGATGTTGAACACGTCCTGCTTTTTATTTATCTGAACTTTTTGACGGAAATTCCTGCGGAAAAGAGAACAGTTTAGCTCGTCGCGAGACCCTCGTCCTGCTTGCTTTTAATTAAATTCTTTCGAATCGGTGAAATCACATTTTCTCTGCATTTTATATTCGGGAAAATAAGAAGATAACAGGATTTATGAGAAGGCCTATTCGCGCCTCAAAATCTTACAGCAGCAACAGGAGTAAAAAGTATTATTGCGCACAATTTCAAACACTGTAACAACCAAAGAAATTGATGATACAGTAGTAATGTAGAAGAGAAGATCGTAGTTGTGAGTTTTTCCCCGAATCCCACTTCTTCTTTATAAAGATTTATGTTAGGAATCAAAAGTTGTACGAAAAATTATACAAATAACCACTTTACAAGACATTTTTCATAAATTCTTTTAGAACTTAACTTTGACAAGTGATATTTTCAAACTCTGCACTTCGTCTGTAAATGGGTGACCATAACAAATACTTCAGCAACAGAAACAGAATGTTCCACAAGAAAAAATACTATTTTCCCTAGTGAAATCATTTTTAAATCATTTAAAAACTTTCCTGAAGTTTTGCTTTGAAATATTTTAGATTCCGCAGTTAGGCATGTTATTATTATTTCATGAAAAGGTCATGGTCTAAAAAGATTTTTGGCACCTATTGTTTCGTATAAAGGCAGAAAGAGCCCTTTACTCTTGAGAATTACCTAAGTGCTTGTAAACTTATATAGAATGCATCCCTCATACGATAAAGTTAAACAATGGACACATCGCCCATTTTTATCGATGTAAAGAAATTATTTCAGTTAATTTAATGGCTTAGGGAAGTTCCTCGAGCTATTTGGGCTCAGAAAAATCTTTTTTTTGTTTCGTTTTTTTGCTGATACAAATAAGGTTATTTTTCAAGTAACTTTTAGTAACAAATAACTGTCCTCGAATAGCTAGGCAAAGGTACTTGGAGCTCTTTTGAACTTAGGGCAGTTTCTGTAACGCTGAAACTTCTTGTAGTGTAGAAATTTCCTACCAGATTTACCTAAATACAATGGGCAACTTCTAGTCGAAAAAAATTGGTTACAAACGACAAAATAAATATCTTTGGAAATATTTTGAGCTCAAAAAGGTTCTTGGAGCTTTTTGGGGTTTGGGAAATTTTCTCGGTCGCTCAAAAAAGCCCACTTATCCTTTACGTGCTAGTTACAGATAAACTTTTTATATGAAATTACTATGCTTGAATTGCTATGCAAAAGCCTCTAATGCTTTTCGAACTTTGTATATAAAATTATTCCTATAGTAGATTTAGACTATGGAAAACTGGATCACTTCTAACTGGAAATAAGAAAATTAAAAATTCCTTCCTTGATAATCCAAAAGGGCCACGTATTCATTACCTGCAAATTGCAGATATACTCAGATACAGAAATACAGATACAGATATATACAGAAATACAGATATAATTACAGATATATTTATATTAAATAACTATACTCGAAAAAGTACGCCTGAGGTGCTGGAGCTCTTTTAGACTTCAGGCAGTTTCTATACTCCCTTACGTAATCACCCAAAATGGGTGGATTTGTTACGAATTAACCCAAAAATCTTAAACAGATTAAGTGAACAGATTATTCTGAAACAGAAAAGTAAACATCCAAGTCGAATTGTAGAGATTGAAAAATAACTAATTTTGGAGGAAATTAGGAAGAACTAAAAATAGTCAAGTGTTGCTTGAGGCTGCTTTACAGAAAATTGTTTCAAATAAAAATTGTATGTATTTAACGCGTCAATTCAGAGAAAAATTTAGACAGAACAGTTAAAGAGGTTTTTGGTAAAATTGAGAAAATCTGAAAATTTATAAGGGTAGAGGGCCCTTTCAGAGGAGAACAATTGATATAATGATTGGAGCAGATTTCGAGATAAAACAAAAACGACTAAATCACTAAGGAGTAAAGTGTACTTCATCATTGAGTGATTTAGCCAAAATTTCAGCTTTTCAATGTTTCCTGTTTATATTTCAGGGAAAAAAACATGTTTCAAATGAAAGATAGATATTATACAGATAAGTAAATTTGCGAAATTTGCGATAATTTAAGAAAGCGGTTTTTAACAAAATTAAGAAAAACCGAAAATGTTCAAGAGTAAACTGACTTTTAGGAGCCGTTTAGAAAAAAAAACTGCAGACATTTAATATAGTAGTTCAGGTGTAAAGTTTTGTACGACTGTGTGAAGCTGTTTTGGAGAAAATTGAGAAAAGATGTAAATTCATAAGTGCAAACGGACCTTCAGAGAAGAACAGTCAAAATAACGACGATGGCATTCCATATGGATTAAAAGTTATGGTAAATAAATGTGGTCAAAAGTTTAGAGGAAGTTCGACTAGTTTTCGAGATAACATAAAAAAGAGAGGAGTTAAAGTGTCCTTTAACCCTAAGCAATTTTGATTGAAAGCGCATGGATTCGAATTTTCAGGGGGGGGGAGCCCAAGTACAAAGCGCAGCATTTCATTATTTACGCTTTCTGAGAAAAAGTGGTTCATATATATACACATAGAGACATTTTTCCAAAAACATGTTTTCAGGAGACCTGAAAGGAACCAATATCTCAAACTTCCAAAATCGACTCCAAAACTACTTCCTCGTTATACGAAGATATAATGTGAGAAAACAAAAACCGTTAATAACTACTTAGGTACAACGTAAAAGTTCCTACAATTTTAGTGACCACGGTGTTTCCATTATAATACTCGCACCTGACGCACTTCCTATTCCTAATGCTCATTTGGGAGACTAGAATTAGCAGATGTCGCTTATATGAGGATTCCTTGCACAAAGTATCGCAGATAAATACTGTTCTATTGTATATGACGAAAAGCAACCTTTTATATGCGCTCGGTATTCGTAAGGCGTCTAAATTCAGAACGGGAAAAATATACTGCAGAAGCAGAAGCACGTGCACCTACGGTTTGATTCAAACTTTCAAGTGTCTAGAAAAATTACTCCTATCATAAAAGAAAACCAAGGAACTTTCCTTATTTTCCCGAGTACTACAGGGCTCACTAAAATGTTTCCATTTTCCCCTTTCCTTACCTCACTCTGTGCGGAGACTGGTTGATTAGGGATTCGTAATTCTCCAGGAACTCCCAGGCGGTGGGGTTGTAGATCACATTGGATGAGGACGCCGAGGAGCGCGTCGGTATTAAAATCTCGTCTATTTTGTGGAGCACCTGCAAGGAAACAAACGAGGAAGGATCAATTGTGGTGTCGTCTTCGTTCGATAAAGCTCCAAGTCGCGTAATTCTTCATTACGAGATCGTTCGGTTGTAATTCGCCACTTTGGCGATTTTAGGGCACGCCTCTCCCCGTGTCCGTTCAGATTTAGGGCGAATAACGTCCCAACTAGGAAACTTTATTAGGGCAATACGTCCGAGTTACCTCCTAAGCCTCCTAGAAGATATATATACGATGAGGGGTTTTCTTTTATTCGATTTCCTAGCGTTGTCGAAGATAAGTGCTTTTATTTTCTAGGCGGGCACAGGGGGATTGATTGGGGCTACGGTTGAAATGTCGGTTTAATTCCCGGTTTGACGCACTATACAAGGTGTGTAAAACCTGGAAAAACAATATTCACGCCCGGAGATCAGTGAAAAATGATTACAAAAAATTTATTACGACTATTATTTTCTATTATTGTACATGAGCCTTTATTAAGGAATATAAAGATCCAATGTAATTTGTAGATACGTGAGTTGTAGATTAAATGTGCGAATGTGTGACGTGATCAACCACATTAATTCATAGGGATAACGTAAGATAGAAGTTGTTGGAATGCCGTGAGAGCAGAAAAAGAGATAATCTGTCTCTGTCTAGTGACGAATGAGTGGGGGCCAAAAGCACGGCAACCTTTGCGTTATTGGACAAAGACACATACACGTTTAGACCCTCTTTCTGTTATATGTATGCGCGCTTTTGCTAATTGATATATAGTATGTCGCATTTTATTTGAGGAAAAATTACAGTAAACGTGGTACAAGACACCCTAATAAAAGGACATAAATTATCTGTTGAAAATGGGGAAAGGTGAAGTGCTTTATTGCCGATAAGGAGATAGTTTCGAATGGTCGTCTGGGATATTTGGACCGTACCTGAATTTTCGAAATTAATCTTTTCCACACCATAAAAAAAATTTAAATCATCTTTTCTCTTTTTTGAATATGGTGTCTAGGTCATTACGGTGCAAATCGTTGACTTTTTCCAATTCGTCCTCGCCTAATTCTGCTCCTTCGCCATACTTTATATCCTCATCCACTGTTATTTCTTCATCTCAACCTGCTTCTTGATTTATTTCAAGTTTTCTGTTTAATCAAAGCCGCCACATTTTAAAAATTATGAAACGAACACTTGTCAAGATCAGAGTAAAATGAATTTGTTGTAATACACCATTTAAATACATTTTCAGTCCCACCGTTAAGACAATTTTAGCTCGTTATTATGTAATTTAAATTTACACCACGATACATCAACGAGAATAAGTTCTTTCTTGTAGTCCCTGGTGTTGTCTAAGTACAGTCCATTTAATATTTACATTAACAATTTACACTAATTTACATTAACAATTTTTAAGCCCCTTCATCTTCTTCCTTTACAATCTTTTACAATCGAGGTCCGGGTAACGCGTACCACAATTCGAGTCTCAAATAAAATGCGACGAATTACACTCGGATTACAGTCTAAATAAACTATTTTTGTATGGTCTTAACACAAGTGCAAACAAACGATTGGAGGTTTTTTCACAAAAGAAAAACTATTTATTATTACTATTGTAAGTAAAAATTAAATAACACAAATTATTCAGGGCGGCAAGTAGTAGAAGGAAATAAATATGCAAGGCACCGTCCACGTAGTCAACTGCAAAGGGTTACCAAAAATAAAAAAGGGAGATAGAATTTAAAAGTGTCGCCTTTTTCTAATGCCTTTGATCACACTTTGCAGCTTCTCATTAGAACAAAGCATTTAATCCCTCAAAATTTTAACTTGACATATGCAATCGTTTATGTCCAACGAATTTGGTAATTAGGATAAGCCTTAATTTGCAATGCAAATTCCCAGCTTACGAGCGGTCCTACAACAAGTTGCTCAAAGTACACTAGTAAAGGGACCGCACAAGTAATTTGAGATAAATAAAACATATAAAACAGTTGGTTTATAAATATTTACTATAAAGTAATTAACTTTGTGGGAACGTCAATAAATAAAGAGAAGCATGTATGGCACTTCATTTATAAGAAAAACTCTACCTATGCTTGTACTATGAAAACCAATTTATGGAACACTGTTACCAATAATTCTTAAATTTAATGATATGGAATGCTAATTATTTAAGTTGGCAAGAAAAACTGATAAAGAAAATACTTCGTAATGAAAACGATACATATTTAAATACATACACAATATGGTTGAATAATATGTTACATTTTGTATCAAATGCTTACGATTAACATTACTAACTATTCATCATCATAACTATTTTTAATATTTTCTAAAAGAAAACTATGCTATCGAGCAGTAAAATGTACTTCAACATAGAAAAAGAAATGTTCTACATGAACAAAGATTACAGGTGAATATCGGATTTTTGGTAGAAAATTCGTGGATAAATAATGAACTACGGAATCACCTGACTGTCCCCAATTTTTTAGAAATGTTTTTTACAATCAAAAAGCTTTTATGTTTTCCATTACACGTACAAATTTCTTATATATCATTTTTCCCATGACGCCTTTTACTTATTCACATTGCTTTTGAAGCCGGTGTGAAGTTAGCAGCCAAAATTTCAGCAGCCATTTCATATTCAGTTGCCATTTTACCAGTAGCGTCTCAATAAAGAAATGTAAAATGACAATACTAAAAAATTTTTGAATATCAAAAAGCTAACTAATTATCCAATATAACAGTAACCAACAAAAATTTAAAAAGGTCATTGACTTGCACAGGTGAAATTAGTATTGTAACTCATTTGCGCAAAACTGAAGGTATGTTAATTGACCAATTTTTGTTTAAGTTGATAGAAATAAAAAGTCAAGTTGCCTTTTGCACGAACGTTAATTTGATAGTAGAGATAGTAGATAAACTGTAAAAAGTGATCAACTTGCAGTGACAGGCAGTCTAATTATATCTTCCAATAGAAATTTTAACACGGAGAAGCAACCAATATTGTTGTACAAATGCCAGTAAAAGTTCCCAAAAAACTGCAGTTATGTTACTTAACGATTTATTCTCATGCAACACCATTAAATCATCCATTGGCATCTACTTCATGAATTAGGATTGTGAGTTGCATTCATTTGTAATTGAAAACAATAATTCAAAAATACCATTTTTAATCAAAAACAGCATTATTTTTTATGATAGACACGAACATGGGACCAGCAAAATACATTGGTCGATTGCATATAGTTACTTGACGTATACGTTAAGTTCTGCCTCAATGCATTTGTGAATTGGTATAAGTGTGCACATTTATGATTTTGCATTATGCTCAAATAATGTACAGCTTGACACAACATATACCACTGTAAAAAAGGGGATGGTTGCATCAAGACACCCTAACCAGGACCCTATTCACTATTCCATGCGATTGGTAGTTCTGGCCTATTACACACAAATAAAAACAAAACAGGAAATAACTGAATGTTCGCCACTGACACCAAACTAACAAAGTACGTCTATATTTCCAACATTTGCTCCCATATGCCCTAGGCGCCCTATGGCGAAAAATAAAACATTTCATTTAAAATTCAGTTAACGATTAACCCTAGCAGCAACAGTACAAGAAATGTTAATCAGTAATATTGTTATAACAAATCCATCACATGACATAAACATGCTCAATTTGTTTAGTTATACTGTTCCGATTTCCTATCAAAATATTTCCAATATTGTTAGTACAGTTTCCATATGAGGACCTAATATTTTTTTCCGGAAATAAACGTGGAATGGCCATTGATTAAAAGTCCTGTCGGTGTTTATGTCCAAAACGAATATTCGTCGAGTCGATGCAATGGAAAAATCCCACCAGAAAATAGAAGATAAAAACGAGCAAGTATTGACTAGTGTTTAATAGCAAATATTGCTAACAGACGAGAAATCAGTGACAGTTTTTAATTTCACAGCGGTTTCGTAGTCATTGGAAAAATGTATGGAAGTATCAGTTTTACAAGTATGTTTTTCCAGTATTGATTTTGTTTATACTGCAAACATAGTTTTCACTTAAACGTCGAAACGTGTTAAAGGGTGCAAAGGCAGCATGATGCCGTAATGAATAACTCACGGTAGTTACGCTTCTTATGATTCATAATTCAACTCACCTGATTGCCGGAAGGGCTGGCCGCCTGTATGTTCGACTGGTCGACCAGGATCTTGGCGTTATTGACGTAGAGCTCGTCCTGGTCTTTCCCGTTGACGTGGGTGATCCAGATGGGGAGATTGCCGGCTATTTCAGAATTCAGAGAAGTGTACGAGCTGCCTAGCTGCGCTATCGTCTTGGGTACGCTCGCTGTGGAAGGAAAAATTGTTTATTTGCGGAAAAATCCAAGGAAGTCGTACGAAGAACGTCCGAAAATATTATTGAGAAAAGTTATTAGTGTTGTAAAAAAAGCCTGCGGAAAATTTGTTTGTTGTATTACAATCGTTATGTTTGTTCATCGAAGCTGGAAATGTAACTGATTTGGATCCCTTGCGATAAAATATCAATTAGCTTACGAACTAGGTAGGTTGTGTCTTTTGAATGAACCCAACTAAGTTCATTAAAAATTATGAGCACCAACGAGCCATTTCCATAGCTAAATGTCCACACAATGTTTTATATGTACTGGTAGAATTTATGCCTGTTTGCTTCATCTTACAACACGTTATATGACGATCTTGCATTATTCATTTTAGCACAGTAATCAAAGTTTTCTCTCACAACTGATTATGGAAGACTCATTGATGAGAGAACAGCTATTCAACTCATTATACAAGCATTTCACAGTGACGAATGGCGGGGTTATATCACCAGGAGTGAAAGTAAGGTGATCGATGCACTCTTGCCTTGATATTACACTCAAACATTTTACGAGCTGATTTCGTATTTTTGCCGAGATGCAATGTAAATAACACAAATCACGCTCAAATGATAAAATATCCTGAAGAGGGTCACGGACGAGGGGGTCCATCTTTCCGGTGGAAACGTTACATGGCGATTGACAAGGCTTAGTATTGCCTGTGTTGCTTAGTTTGAACATATTTAAGCTGAGAGGATAGCCAATGGATAGCAGGACATCCGATCTTATCCAGCATGGTTACCAGCGTGAACGGGAACGGGATTTTGGATAACTTTTTCCCGCGACATTCACAACACCCATGGTATTCAATGGCACTCGAATCCACGACGACCGTGACATTCACAAATTTGTAATTTTCATTCCTCAAAGAACACAAAACAAGAAATATTATAGTTGTCATTTGCACATGCACTACATCACATTAATCTAAAGTCTAACGCCCCTGAGGTTACGTTTTAAACTAGTGCAATAAACTAGTTTAAATTTCACAATGTCACTGGTGAGACTGCAGAAAATTCAACGTTCTTATTTCAGAAACAAGATATTTTCACGACCACGAGACTTCGACAGCTATCAACACAAACAATAAATCGGATCACGGCTCAGGCCAAGGTGAAGCGATACAAACTTTTATAAACTCTCTTACCAAATAAAACGAGAGTTATTTATACAAATGGCACGCCTTGCAACAACAAGCGCAAAGAACGTAAAACAATGTGTGATAGAAAGAGCAAAGGCGCGGAGAAGACAGTGGGGTCCAGAGGTCCAGACAGTGTGGTCCAGGATAGTGTTGTCCAGAGGGGCCGTCCAAACAGTCGTCCTTGAGGGCCGACCGGACGGCGGGTAGGAAGAGCAGAGAGAGTATCCGGCCTAGGAAAGTGATCCGTCGACGAAGGGTCCGAAGGAGAACCTACCATCCGAAGATGCCCTCCGCCCCGTCACCTACTGTGGAAGTCAGAAGGTACGGACGACCGTCGTCTATTTCGTAAGTCACCTCCCTCGCCTCTCACGCTCCAGCCCTTAGGATTCGCTATGCCAAAAAATCTCATTTTCTCTTTTTGCCTTTTTTTTCTGTTTTGTTTAGTATGGCTGACCCATAGGTTACCCGCTCCAGACGAGAAATAAAACCCTTCCTTCTTTTTTGCTTTCGATCTGTTTTATTCATAGCAAGCTCCACCCCCTATGGCTACTAACCCCCTACCTCACGCAGCCTTGACACAGGGTGAAGACGTCCGGCACCTGACAATATTATTTAAAAATTAGTTTCTCTTCTACCGTTGAGGAAACTCAACGACAATCTTGTCAATAAATACAAACGTACTTTCCCCATTATTGTTGTGATGTTCGCAATGACAATTCCACAATGACTTTCGAACCACTTATACAGGATTTCATTCACTAAAAACCGCGCTAACAATACAAAAATGAATAGTCTTAAGGGAAATTTTTGCACTAATTATGGACAGATAGTAAAATTAAAACTTTTTACGCCCCTCTTTAAGTGCCGTTCCCGATCCTTAACGAAGTCTCGCAATTAATTTTTAAGATTAGCGTTTCGTCGGAATGGGAGCGTACTTTTTATTGTATCGGATTTTATTGATATAATTTACTCAGATGGAGAGGTTTTACGGTCTTTTGAAAGCGCCGTGGATTTAATGTTCCGCAGAAACGATACGAGAGTAAGAAGATTATAGTATCATAGTGCTTAGCAGGGGAGGAAGGGGGGGGGGAGGGGGCAATTACTACGGATGAAGCAGGAAAGACCGTTTCCACGCAATCGGCGTAAAAACTTCATAAAAATTCAATGAAGGATTCTAATTAAAGTTTATATTAGCGTGCGAGGAATTAAAATTTAACCGGTATAAAAGTCTGCAAATTGGACGTAAAAAATGGAAACCTCGCGTCTGGAATAGAGCTTGACTCTCGTTTATTTTTACCTAAAAGACCTGAATAAACATGTCCCCAGGGGAGCCATATTTGCTTTGAACCAGCTAGACTGTAGCTAAAGGTTCATTAATGTGTAATTAATTAGAAGGCAGCACAAAATTAATTGCCGCGGATGTTAGCAAACGAACTAATAGGCGTTATTACGAAAAGTTCTTTCCAAAATTAATATTACTAAGTGCGCTTGATAAATAACAGTACCGATTTCAAACACCGGCCAATGAAATCAAGTTCTTTTCACAAGAAGGGAAGGATAACATAATTTCAAACTTTCATGTATCATGAAGGTTACATGGAAATTACATGAAGGTGGCATGTTCATGAGGTTACAACTGTTGGTCGTTGCTTCATATTGCAACTTTATCTACTTAAGTTTATGTGAATTAACTAACTGACATATTAATTAATTGTATGCATTTCAGTTGTAACTGAAGCAGAATGAAATCACATTCGAAAGCTTACGTTAAGTATACAGATCTTCTCACTTCGTCCTCTACTCGTTGTTAGGCTAATTTTTGGAGAATATATATTAGTATATACTATATACTTACTATCTAGTTTTATATACTCTGCGAGTCAGAGAAAACGGGAAAAAAGCTTTCTTTCATGCCCGATGGCTGCATCACCAATAGACAGTTTTAAGTGTCAGTTAATAATAGTTTGATATTCAACAAGTCCCCCTAGGCTCTCTCTTCCTCTATAACCCGTCCCTCTACATGTAGAGAGAGAGAGAGAGACAGAAAAGACCAATATTAGTCCTAGAAGTTCAACACTCAAACTCTAAACGTAGTGGGTGAGTATAATGGAGAGTATGGAGAGCCAGGCTGTGTTTACCTCTAGTGGGACCTTTCGATTGTTTTATCTGAACCAGATTCAACCAAACTACGAAAATAATTACAATATTTTAAACAACTGAAGCTCAAACAACTTACAGTATTTACGGTAATTGACACTGCTAAACATGAGCGTAGGAAGTACTCCATAAAGGATGCTACAGCTGCAATCGTGGAGAAAGCAACAAAGTGGGAACGTGCGTTTTGATTTTGAATAGGTTAAATGTCAGATTACTATCAAACCATAGACAAATCAATGTCGCAAAATCTAAGAAAACTAAAATCGATAGTACTGATCTGTTCTAGAAATAACCTAAAATAATTTCATCATTCTGCTAAGCCACCGAAATTTGAAATTCAGTCTCTAATGTGTGCCACCTCACATTAGGCCAAGGAATCTAGCCCTGTGTTTAGGTTTCACATTTCACAACCTTCCACATTCTATTAGAACACTTTTAGTGTTATCAAATTCATTGGTCGACACATTTTCTGCGCGATTCGACCCCTCTGATATAACCGTTGGTCTATTAATAATATGGTAGAGCACATGACCGTGAGGTCTTCACTGTCAGAATCCTTACTAAGCAAACTGTCGTCGCAGAATATGTCAGCCATTTCTAAGAAAGTTCTTTTATAAATATTATTTTCTTTGTCGAGGATGCTGATTTCATTCCAAGTAGTTTGGTGTCCACCCTATGTGAATGTTCGGTTAACCCACTGGTATTTAAATCGGTGTCTGAAATAAGTAATTAAATATTTCCATCGAGTTGGACACGTTTCAAAATTCACATTTAAAAATTATTTCCAGATTCCCAACCGTTAAATTTTTAATAGTTACGAAAGTCCATATTTTACCCGCGAAAAACGGACGTCAACCCTCCTCGAGGAGAATAACGCAGAAAAATTAATCGTCCCCGGCGACAAACAATTTATTTTCATTTTTATAGATGTCGGCGGTACAAATTCGACAAGAGAAAATTTTCGCTCTGAATAATCGCCGGTCAAAGTGAGGCCGCGATCATTACTCACAATTTAAATGCGACTGCAAAGTCAGAGCGGGGCTTATTGGAGCCTCAATCCCTTTTAGAACAATCCGGGGCCTTAATCTTTTTCCGTAAGAAGCAATTTTTGTAACTTTTCAAATTAAAACTTCGGTAAACCTGTAAAATAACAACTCGCCGAAACCAATTATGTAAAAATATTATAACAAGGTTTACAACCGCAAACAGTCTCGCTATTTGGTTAATGACTGAGTATTTCGACGTTATTTCAGCCTTTATTCCCTTTGAACCTCGTAACCTACATTCCGTGTAAGTGGCATATTTCCTCAATTTTTCCACACCCCCTACATAAAGAATCCTACCGGGGGTTCCTTCCGCCCTCATAAAACCTGTCAGTGCGACGAAATATAGACGAATCTATAAAAAAATGTTATTTCGGAAAGAAAGCCTCTGTGTCATCTTTCCATATTTTCATTTCAAAATATGTATCCTACAGAGAGTGATATTGAGGATTTATGAGATGTTCTGTGACAGGGTATAAAGCATATCCTCGAGGGATTTTTTCGGGGTATAAAGTTTTCTATTAAAACTAGACCGATCACACATTTAAATTTCAATACGCCCCGAACGGAATTAAATATGTATTTATAGAACGGTCCGAATTTACAGTGAAACAAAATTAATCTCTCACGTCACATTATAAATATATCGGAAATTAAATCAGGCGCTGGGCGGGCAGTGGGAAGCAGGGGCGGCAAAAAATGATAAATTACAAGGGACACCTCGTCCGGAATCGATTGGAACCCAATAACGCATCGATAATCGTACATAAACGACGCGAATTAACAATACGAGAGTAATTTCATTAATAAAATCCTGTCACTTACTTATATGATAAAGCACCATCGCTTCAGTCTCTTCGGCGCCAGTCGTGGTGAACTTCTGGAAGGCAGAATTCAGTGGGGCGAATATCGTAACCGGTTTCAGTTCGAGGTTCACTTTTGCCAGTTTCGAAGTTTCCATCAGATTGTAATACTGAAATAAAGAAAAATATTCTCAGTTAGCCGTTTCACTATTTATCATAGAGGTTTCATAACTAGTTTAGAACTTTAAGGTAATTGCGTTATATATTAGTATATATACCAACGAGCAATAGGCAGAGATGATAATAAGTTCCACCATCTGTATACAGAGTGTCCCAGGAACAACTGGTCAACACTGGGAGTAAGCAGGTGAAATAGAAATAATGTAATAAAAAATTGTGTTAACCTTCCAAAATTTTCCAGAGCCTAATAATATGTTCTCTATTATTAGAACAATAGAAATGGAAATTTGCGTTTTAAAGAGGTAGTCTAAAGGCATTTGGTGCATTACAGAAACCAAAAGCGAAAGCGGTTTTTTAGAATAGGCTAAATGAAGACATGCTCCAAACCAGTTGTTTTGGAAATAGTTATTTCGGTTCCATAATTCCAGAAACCAACCAAAACGCTATGTACATCTAGAATAATCGAAATGGGAACTAATACTTCTATAAAATATCTCAGAAATATATTTTGCCCTCAAGAAATTGACAATTTTTAAGAGTAATAATCGCAGTTGTTAAAGAAAAACAGCAGATTTCCAGAACGTTCCAGAAAGTAACAGATGCGCCTTCTAATTCATGAATAACACAACCGCACAAAAAAAGTCCGAATCTGTAGATCAGACACGTGTGTTCTTATGTACTTTTCGTAGTTGAATCCGAATCCGAGGTCAAAAAGACCTGCACCCCTGAAATTGGCCCAAGGGGCCAAAAATGGCCCCTATAAGGTGTGAAACACTGATGCTCAGGCGAGGTCGAGATTACATTCTCAAGCCAAAGGCGAATTCTTGGACAAAAGAGTTTAGAACCGACTGGGATTCACCCTCTGAGGTCGGAAAATGGGCCCTGGAGGGCCGGAAAATCCAAATTCGCAGGTCAGGATCGCAGCACTCGGATTTTCCTGTACTTTCACACTTGGACAAAGCAGACGACGGTGAAGCAGTTCTAGACTCATTGTAATTTACGTTCTGTGTCCAGAAACTGGGCCCTCGGGGGCCGGAAAATCGGGAATTTAACGAAACGGTCTCGACGTGTGAATCTCGATTTTCCGGCCCCCGAGGGCCCATTTTCCGACCTCAGAGGGTGAAACCCAATCGGCTCTAAACTTTTTTGACCACGAATTCGACTTTGGCTTGAGAATATAATCTCGACCTCGCCTGAGCATCAGTCATTCTGGAATCCACGTTTCACATCTTATATCGGCCATTTTTGGCCTCTGGAACCAAATTCCAGGGGTGCAGGCCTTTTTCTGACCTCGGATTCGGATTCAGCAATGAAAAATATGTAGGAATACACATGTCTGATCTACAGATCCGCACATTTTTTTGTGGGGCTGTGTAATCGACAAAGGATCCTGTCTTGTTTAGGGGTAATCCAAAAGCTTTGCTACGTTCTGGAATTAGCAGTCAAACCGGTTATTAGAGGATAATGTAAATAAACACTTGGGCTATAGGAGGGGAAGGGAGTTGAATGGAACCAATTATATGATTTTCAAAGCAACTGTTAAATTTCTAGAATCTTTCATAAACCAACAAGTATATTTTATTATTCCATAATAACCTTAAATCTTGCATCTCCACCGTCCAGTAACAATTGGTAGGTTTTTAGAACGTTCCAGAAGCTATTAAGCAAGTCTTGCAACTTTGAAATAATCTCGGTGGAGACCATCTCTTCACAATATTTATGGACAACCTATTTCAAGCAGACTTTTACTAAACGTTCTAAACGATCTGTACTACAATATTTTTGATGCAGCAAAGGTAACAGAAAAATAACAGAAAATCATTTGTTGTCTTCTTAAACTTATGGTTTTTGTTTAAATCAACTAATGACTTTTTTTTTATAAGTAACCAATATTCAACTCATATCACTGACACGTTAGTAAAGTTATTTAAAATTGTTAACCTTATAATTATACAGTTAGTTCATAAGATTCATAAGAATCCATTCCTACTGGTATTTACTAAGTCCCTTTTATTTTCCCATCCAAGTACTACTTCTTACTTTGGTACCGTAACTCTGCGTGCACTTTGTGGCTTTATCAACATTGCCGGCAAATCTAAAGCGGACAATGTCAATCCACCTACTACACACTAAAACAAGTTTTTGATTTTCCACACCGTCGTTTACATATAGAGGACGTGCCCCAATTTTCCATGCAAATTTTAAACGACAACCCTCAAAGCGAATAGTTGAAACTTTGCTTTCATTGTTAACGTACATAACTTTGTATTCATAACTTTTGAGGGCCGCAACTGCCCCCCATCTTCCCGCCCTCGTATCACGTCCTTAATTGCTCTTGCAGCTATTAGTGATGTAAATTGTGTGAATCGGGAAGAGGCTGCTGGACGTTGATAGGCACGGGTGGGAGGGAGCACAGGATAGGTCAAGCGGTAATATCCTCAAGAACCGCATGACTAGGGTCGAAAGCTTTTACCGTTGACCGAGCGGGCGTCGGAAGTAATCATTATTAAATGAGATGAAGCGACTGATTAGGCCGGGCTTTAGGTTAATTGGAGGGGCTCGAGAGTTTATTGAATACGGGACGTTTTTCTCGGATAAAATGATGATCAAAGTGAGACAGAAAGAGAGAGAGAGAGAGAGAGAGAGAGAGAGAGAGAGAGAGAGAGACAGGGAGATATGTGGTCGTTTGGTCGGTTTTAGGTTTAATTTAATTCTGGAGATTTAGCTGATGTGTATCAAGAGCGGAAAACGCCCAGTCGCCGCTAACATGAAATACACAGCCTTTATGAATTGTAACGATTTTGTAATAAGGATTGTTTCTAAATGTCAATCTCTTCTTTGCAATCTCGCGCCAGTCCGAGTCCACTTTTAATTGTATGAGACTTGATGAACGTACTTTTTTCGTGGAAACTAATAAACTGGTTTTCACTTCAATGTATTAGCGCTATAGGTTAAGGGCGATCATGTTTTACACGGCCCTAGTTAATTAATTTAATATGTAAAATAGTATAACTTGCCATTCTCATAATTGTCCTTAAAAAGAGACACCACACACACACACATTCACTTTCATCCACTTCGAGGTGGTATAATAAACCATAAAGTTTTAAATAATACTCAGATATTAGCAACGTTTGTCTGAATGTAAACAGCTCTCTACATTCTTTCTTTTTTTATGTCACTTCCACGACTAAATTATTTATTCTTTCCTCGTTTATCTCTATGTAAACCTCTATTATGTTTTTATCCCTACTTAAATTTTCTTTAGAGTTCTTAATGTGAATATTTATTGGCTGCTTCAAAGTACATCAACGTAAAAAAAAGCGACAGAATTTGCGTTTCTTGATCTTGGCGTCAAGGCCTATGCGTATGGTATAGTAGGAGGGGAGATCAAACCGTTCTCGCTTATATACCTCGCTGACGTCAAGACGTTACTCGGCCCCTCACCAAGCCATGTGTTGCAACTCTGAATCTAATTACAGATACAGGTATGCTCAAAATTAATAATCAGAGTGCTATGATAATCCATACGTTTTATGTTTGCATGTAGTTATAGCAATAAATTGGAGGAATTGAACTTTAAAAATTCCCCAAATTGCTGTGCCCAGTTTCATAAAAATTTGAGATTAAGACGGATTAAGAGATCGTTACAATTTAAATGTTATTTAATTTGAGGCACACATCTATGACAGATTGTGGTGCTGTTAATATGAACAACAATGAATTTGAATAGAACAAGTACCTTTGTTTAACTTGTATGTGTATTGTGAATTCCGTACCTCCTAAGGGACTCTTCTTCAAGGACGATTAAGGATGTTCGATACCTTGTAGGGACAAACTAATACCGCTAGATGGTGGTAGTACCAGAAACACCGAAATAAAAGATAAGAGTATAAAGGCCAGCCCACCCGGGTGCCATAAATTATCCTCGGAACTGCAATACAATCTAAGAGGTACAGATGTTTATAAGATCTGAACTCTTACGGTGCCGTTTGCAGCGACAAGGGGAAATCATTACGTATCGAGTGTTTTTTTAGTGTTCTTTGGTATCAACTTTTTTATGAACTTGTGTTGCGCCATGTATGGCGCAAGTTGCTAAATGTACAGGGGGTAAAAGAATTAATTTTACTAGTTTTTCTTATACAGCACGTGCATATGCGGCTGCAATTTCACACTGTACAGATCCAGCTTGGCATCTGCATGTACGGAGAGGTGGTAAAACATCCAGAGAGGTGGAAGTATTCAAATCCAGACAGCAAAAACACCTTAACAGACAAAACAGTAGTAGAAAGAACGTTACACACAAAATTCGGCATGTGAGTTCTGGACCAGATTTTGATTATGGACCGAATGCAGTATAACCAGACATTTCGGAGGAGCAGCTTTCAAATAGAAAATCTAACTTTTTAGCAAAACTACAGGATAGGGTTTCAACATTTGATAAGCTTAAAGATATAGAGAATTCTACCAGAGAGCAACATAATTGCACACTATGGCATGAACTAAGGAAAGACTATTTAACTGCCTCCAATTTCGGAGCAGTTATAAAACTTTTTTTTTAAAACTAGCTTTTTTTGTAATACCCCTTATTTACATTTTGTAGTGACCCTTTCTCAAAAAAATGGTATTGCAAGGTACTCAAGACTACACAATTAATAAATAATAAAAGTTTCTGAAATGTTACATAGTTAAGTTTTTCTCATTATTTATAACTTTGGTTCATACTGATTCAAAATTTTATTTTTAATGATCATATTCGATAACAGACGAAGCGGAAATATTTCAATTACACATTTTGAATGATAAATTTACCTCGTTAGTTTACAGTTCCTAGTTTCTGTTCCGACCAAACACTTACTTGTTACAAATTCACTTGAGGGGAGTTTACTATGAAATAAAAAAGTGTTCAAGCCTTTGGAAGAACATATAAAATATATGTGCTAACGAAAGATATAAGCAATATGTTAGAAAAAAAGGTAAAGATTGTAGAGGTAAAGAATGTGAATTGTAATTGGAACATTACAATTTGTAATGGTAAAAATTGAAATTTACTGTATTCCTTTGCGAACGTGTGTATAAGTGCCATTATTATCATTTATGTTATTTTCAAGTAATGATTTGTATAAAGAAAGACTTCATAAAAATGACATTTTTGGAAAAACGAGATCGAAATTGTATTTTATCAGCAATAAAGAAAGGTCGTCTCCCTTATGGTGTGAAAGTTAGTGATTTCGTGTAGTATTTAAAAATATCTATTCGAGGTATCCGAATGAGAATAATGGTCATAAATTTTATTGTCCGGTCACCGTGGTCGAGTCGAAACCTCCCACACCTAAGCTATTGGTTCCCTAAAGTGGCTTATCACAAAGCGGGCGGGGCTGTGGAGGGGCGTCATTCATTAATTTAATTTAGCTCTGCAGTTGATAATTACAAAAATTTAGAGTAATAACTCTAGCTGTCAGTAACAACTACTTCATTATTATTTTTCTGCGTGGCCCGACATTGCCTCTTAGTCTTTACATGCAACTTACAGCAGTATTTAGTTATTTCTATATTTAAATCATAATTCTGGAAAATCTAAACATATTATTGACAAAAGCTTCTCGCACATTTTTTCGTATACAGAATATGAACTGCCTAGTGAAAGAAATTTAATGATTGACTGATTAGTTTGTCTTCTAGAGCTTACAGAAAATTGCATTGTATGGTATACGGATATTTTAATGTATCGAACAACCTTAACCCATGTTCTTTCTCGTTCTGGCGAATTTCCTCATTTCTAAAGATTCCATTCGTGTAGTATAATGTAAGTAAATAGGTGAGTCATAGTTTCACTCTAAAATTACGAAACGAGTGCGTTTAAAACTGCGCGGGCAAAATCTAAACAACGAATGTTAATGGCTTTCTATCAATATTCCAAAAAACTCGAGGCAGTAATTATAAGCGGTGCCATTCTTCCTGAAAACGTTCCTACAAAAGACTCCGAAAACATCGCTCATCCAATTAAGCGTTCTAAATTCATTAGCAACAAAAAATATAATAGAATACTTCTAAACTTCCCTCCTACCCCAAGTTAATTCTGTTTTCCCGAATTTAAAGACCTCCTCGCCATTGTCTCCATCGCGAATCGGGAAAATTGAAAGCAAACCGAAAATGGAATATTTTATCCCCCAATGGAGAGGCTCTCCGCCGTCGAACAGGCTTTTTTCATTTTCCTCTCTTCAGGGTCGCGGGAGAGTAAAGCGTGCCCGAATACCGAAACGGGAACCGTTTACAGGGTATCGATATACTTTGGCGAGAGGAAAAACAACAACTCGAAATTGCTCTTAGTCAAATAAATTCGAGCGACTCAAGTTTTGTTCAACTTTCTGCAGTCGAAGGGGTTTTTGCGACCCTGCAAGTGCTTGAATAATAAACGCAATAAATAAATCATGTACTCGCGTATGGATGTTGAAAGCTGTTACGCTTTAAATAAATGTAACGTCGAGTCATCCGCGTGAAACGGATATTTCATGTACCAACGAGAACATTTCCGGAAACCCTGTTCGATATAATCGTGTGAAAAATTCTATTCCAATAAAATGTCGAAGAAATGAAATTAATTGAAAAGAATTGAAGTAGAAGTCAAGTTGGACAGTTTCGTAAAGAAAGTAGTACATTGTGTATGTGACACACGTCATAGCGATTGACAATTTATAAACTATGATTCATATTTAACTGCAGCTGCAATTTCCATAATACATTTATGTTTATCAAATATTTTCGATAGAAACGATCTTTGGTCCAGTCATCTGATCTAGAAAAGTGTCCAAATATTTAACCAATGATTTATCTGATAAAAGTGTTATTCAGTAACGACCATTTGAGAAAACAACAACAACAACAATTGCACTTGTTTAGCTGCTCTAGCATTGGGTTTCGGTAGAAGATATGCACTCGTTGGGATAATGCAACAATTGAATTAGTAAAGACATTAACTAATTATTATCAAACTCAACCCTTTAAAATTAGTGTCAACGGTGAGCTGTATTTTTAGAATTATTAAATAAGAAATTTTAATATCATACGGTAAAATGACTCAACAAAAATTTAGGGACCATATTTTTACTCAGGCGCTAAGAAATATATCCCAGGCAGCGCAATTTAGAGCGCGGGAATTTTCGGAGAAAAAGTTTGTAGACTCATTAAATGAACTCCTACAAGTCACAAAGAGTGATATTATTTTTAAAAATGTTTTTTTTCTCTGGAAAGCCTATCTATCTTGTACCAAATTTGTCTCCTGGAATATAAGGGTGTCTAAACTTTTGAAATAAATAAGGCATAAATGTTAAAAACGGAGAAAATAGAAATTTTGTTTAATAAATCCGAGACAGGTTTGTCATTGCACATCTGCAATATTTTGTAATTGTGGTAAACTTTGTGATAGAATAATTATATCTTTTTCATTTAAAATTGCTGCAGTTTGCTTCGTTCAATAACACGTCCATTTAACTTTTGGCATCGGATTTAAAAAAAAAATTCCAAGTTGTACTTTACCTCGCAAAACAAGTTTTGAAATTTAATTCTCTCGACTCTTATCTCAATTTGTTACCGTAATTTTCTCATTTGCGTACACCGTGTTCCTGGAGTTTACGAATATGTATTAAAATAAATTTAGAAACGGCTAATTCGCTTCGTGGGTATTATTTTTAAAAAGATGTACCTTCGCGGTTCTTCCCCGGCCGCGATAATAGAAACAGATGACCGACTTTCCCGACACCAACAAAAATATTTCCGCGCATTGCACATATCATTTTTCACTTTAATGACCTCCCCGTATCATATTTCCAGTTAAGCAGATTTCTTTTTGTATTTTTTTAAAAAATTAATGAAATTAGGCTCGATGAAAAATGGCCGAGCCCCGTCTCTCCCGATGGGAAAATGACCGTGCAATATTTGGAAGGTGTATAGTTACAACCGGTATCGATTGGACTTTTTACAACAGACTTCTGGCCTTTTATGAGGGAGCGAAATTAAATTTGGCCCAATAAACTTTTTATTAGGGACATTAAAGCGGGCATTTATTTTCGGATAAAACGAAGGAACGGCCATGTTATCTGATCCCTTCTCCGTTCGATACATAATAGTTATATTTTAAATTTATCCTCCAGCCGAGATTGCCCGCTTAAATTTTATAATCCAGATATATCCCATTTTTTCTCTCTCTCTATCTAAAATACCTGTAGGGTGTGGTGAAGGCGCCTTTTTTATTTTATGGGAAACAATAACGAAAAATAGGTTGCTGGGGGTCGTAGCGGAACTTGCCATTACAGGCCAACACTTAAGAAACGATTTATTTCAATTTTACGTTATTACCTACATTAAAACGTATCTCGGCGATAAATCTTTGAAAAAACTCCATTAAATTTACTAACCTGATTAACGCAAAACAGGCGAACTGAATCTATTTCGCTGTCATTTTCAAAGCACAGTTTATATTGCGATGCTCGGAATCGAAGCTTGTCGACTATAACGTATGTTTTCCTTAATACCTACTGGATGAAAAAAATCGGTGTAATAAATAGTAAAAATGACGCCCATAAAGCACGGAAACGGCAACAAGGAAAACAACAAAAAAATGGCACATATGGCATTATATATTATCCTATAAAACCCCTCTTAGTTTAAAATATGTCCTTAGGTGGCCCGCATAAATCACCGCTCTCACCCGTTCTTTCCTTCAAAAATTAGATAAAGAAAAAAGGGGAAATGTGGAATATCGGGATTAATTAATGATCGAAATTCAGGTGAGTTTATTATTAGAGTGTCCATTTTTAGGTTCATTAAAGACACGACGACAATATATAGTCTATTTTAGGCACGCCACAAGCACAGGTGCAATTATATCGCTTATCAAATATATATTGAAAGTATATATACACAAACACTGATTTCACATGCTATCACGTATTTTTTATGTACAAATAGCATGGCACTGAAAGGTTAAAATAAATCTATAAAACTTGTACTACAGCTTGTTCAGCTAAACATGAAATGACTTCTCAGATCATTGTCTCACCGTAGGGTGGCCATAAAAGATATCGGCAAATCCCCAAACTACAAGGCCCTGTTCGAACCAGATAAATTGTTTTATGAATGTTACGAAAACACTCCTAAGATAGTTGCGTAAGCCTTTTCATTTTTTATTTTTTTTTCGCTAGATAAGGTACACCCTCATCCATATGATTTAATAAATTGCTGGGTATACATTACAAGACACGAGGTGTTTCGATACCATTGGCCTCCTCGAGTGGAAGTAAGGGAAACTAACCGAAGTCACTATTTTTTGCGCCAGTACATTGGATTTCTTCAAAATATCCTTGACATTTTGGTGAAGTGTTGGACTTAATCTATTTGTGCGTTATTGGAACTAATCTAAAGAAATGTGGATTGAATACCGAATCAATGAGAGGTCTCACAATTTATTTCCAGCAGCTAAGGTTACAGTCAAAATACTGAAATACGATAAATGTCAACTTTCGCCGGTGTAAGTCAACATTCACCGTTTTCGTTTGGCGAAAGTCAGATATAATCCAAAATTAGACACAACTATAATGTTTTTTCGTGGGAAAATGGCTTTGTTTCTAAATCTGAAAAACTTTTTAAGGACATTTTTTCATACTTTTTCTCTTGTTTTCTTATCAATTACTATTATCCTTTTTTACTCTTATTTCATTGTGCAGTGTGGTTTATTGACTGAGCAATTATTTCACTCTAAAATTTACGAATTGGGGCAAAAAAGCTTAAAACAACAACACAAAGTACACATTTTAAAAATCTTTTAACTGCAAAATATTTTTTCTATAACAACAATACTAAAATTAGGTACACAAAGATGACAATCTAATTACCATAAAATGTATTGCCATATATTTTCTTTTGTTTGGACCTTAGCAAGGACCTTGCTAAGAGACTTATTGCCCTTGTAATTCAAATTCTAATTACCGTATTTTGCATGTGCCCAAAAGACAACAAAAATTTTTAGACAAAAGCACAGTATCATTAGTTACCTTACGCAATGTAGAGCCCTTTTTTTATTCCATTACTGTCCAACCCAACATATTTTTCAGAACCATACGAACTCTAGTTGATATGAACATATTGTAGCTAGCAAACTAGTGCCTAGATTCTTCTGCTACGTTACTATGTACTACGCACTGCTACGTGACTTAGAGGTTGTCCAAACATATACAGTGGAATTAAGTTGTTGCAAAGGATTTTAATGAAAGGTATATCTGAAGACGTGGAAGCCCCATCTTATAGAGCGTAGTACCTTTAAAGACCGCAGCCTAATCTCTGCGATATGAGACAGGGGATCATCATTACAACCCCCAAGTCACGCACTTCAGCAATATAACTTGGGTAAATTTTTGCAAGCATATATTTTCGATGATTTCCGAGGCGCCGACTTTATTCTTCCTCTCTGGATAGTCACTTAGTTTAAATTGCAAACACAACATAACAGCCTCGTCAGCATCGAAACGTAAACTTTACTCGGTCCCATTCTCCTTCATCGTTTTAATCGCTTCGAATAAGATTTCCGAGGGGAATTTCCAACTTTATTTTCGCGATAGCGAGTTGTGCTTATTGTTATCGCCGGGGCTCGTCCACATAATTAATTATCTTGTTATCGAATAAATCTTCCGCGAGTTTATCTCTTTGTGCGAAAAGTTTAGACGTCGCAGAGGAGCCTACGACCTTATGAAATCCTCAGTTAATAGGATGATACTTTAATGGAGCGTGAGGCAGGCGGGCTTCGCCTCGGTATTGAGGCAAGTTAATTTGGAACGGATGTAAAGCTGACGCAATCGGATAAAAATGTTCCGAGTTTAATAACTGTTTATTAACTGCTGTCTGTCGTTAATTGCAATTCCCTAACTGGAAAGGTTAGCGGAAAAATTTGAAGTGTTAGTTTAACGCCAAAGCTCCGTCTTATGGCCTCATTAGGGGTTGTTACGTTAAGCTTTTACAGGCACCAAATAAAAGTTAGGATTTTTTAGAGGAGTTGTTTAGAATCTTCGAAGCAGGGAACTTGGGTGAAGAAGCAGTTAGGGATTTTTAATAACCGTGAAATTAGTTATCAATTCAGAAAACATTTTGTGATTTAGTTAAGTCGATAAAGCTCAGGCATAATCATCAAGTGTATCTCAAAAATTTCAACCACCTCATTGTAAGAAATTTCCCCGAAATTAAATATAAGCAATTTTGAAGGGAATTTTGAATTTAAAATTTACAGGACCCACATAAGGGCGGTTTTCTTCCGACGCTTCGATTGAAGGGAGACGATCTCCTAACAACATGTGCAGTGCGATTAAGGGTAAAACTCTGGCCAGGAATGACTAATTTATATGTGGACATATGTCGAAGGGAATAACCGATCACTTAAGTATGTTACACGTAATTATTGATCTTGTCTGTTGTTTATTTTATAGGTGTGTTTCCTGTAAAAAGTATTTATACTATTTTATTAGCAATTATATCACGTGAAATCTTAATGTGCGTGTTACTGTTTTCTTCAACCACGGCCCACTATTGATTTCAAGGAAAATGGCACTCGTGGCTCTAGCTGACTGTAACTTAAAAAAATTCTAACAGGGTTTGTTGTTGTTACGTTCGTGGGTTCTTAATAATTAATAACACTAACTTTGACTAATTAATCGTAATTTTTTAACTAACACTAACACTTTACGGACTTATTCTAATTCATTTAAATGTAAATTTATATTAGTGCGTGTTTTTACGACGGCTTTTGCTTGCTCACACGAACACCTGTTTTTCGACTCACTGCTTATCTCTCGGTCGCCGTTTCATATTCTAACGGTGTTACTTGGAGATTTTTCTAAAACAATTCTCGAAATCGGCGGCGCCGGATCGTCGGAAGAAACGTAGATTATTCCAGTACCTTCGACTGCCGATAAGGAGTGGAGAATTCGTTACACTGTACACAAAGAACTTAGTCTTAGTTTTTGATTGTTGCAATTGTATTGGTTTCGCGAAATTAATTACTTATCATAAACAATAACGCCGAAAACCGAGTCAAAATAGTTTGGGTATTTTTTGTGGAAGCTGTTAGTTTAATACTCCTTCCATCTAAGAATCCGTTTGGTATTGGTGACGCCACCTAAGAAACACTAGCGATCCTCCCATAGCGGCCGCGAAGTCTTTACTTACATAACACCGTACATGAGTCATAATATGGAACACACGATCGTCCTAACTTTAGGCTAGTTCCATTGTACAACCTTTTATGTTGTTATAGACAAGTAATCTTAGATTTGTTACGAATTTATTCACGTTCATCAGTTAGAGTCTGTTCTTAAAGCGGAGACCTTCTGCACCTCGCAGGATTGTTCGCTCTTCAAATCTAGGAAGGGCGCTCCATAGTTCTGTTAGTTGCTGTGTCGCAATCTTGCCGTTCCGAATTGTGAATTAGCCTATTCAATTCAATTAGCCTAGTTATTCAATAGGCTCTTTTCCGAAACCGTTTTAGAAGCGTAATTTTGTCGAAGGTGGATTTGAAGTTTTGACCATCGGCTGTTATATAAATGATACAAGACGTGGGGAAATGTTTTACGAATATTCAAGTTGTGATTCGCTGGTTAATACAGTTGCTTAGTGGGGCAGTCTGCAGGTATGTGACCTCCCATGATTAGGCCATACTGTTGCAAACAAATTTATTGCCCAGATGTAATCTATACTCTTTATGAATCAGTAAAATTATGTACAGACGACGTATATAAAACATTAAAACGAACATAACACTAAGTAGATATTGAGTCGTTCCAATTCTAAAAGTGAATCACACAAGACAGCATGAAGTGCTCTTTGTATATTCGTTAACCTATAGAACAAGAACGACGGAAACAGTTTTATGCAACTATGGATTGGCATCGATTACAAGTCTGTTTGACGCCATAGCACTCAACGTTTATGCAACGACGCTAAATCGTAACAATAAAAAAAGAGGGATAGCAAGTAATTTTTTAAAACTCCTGGGAATAATTCCATCGCGAGCCATAAACAACGGCGCTTGGAAATATACAATAGAGAGAATACACTGAACAGAAGGGGAAGCGAGGACCTAGACGTTATTGGCGTGAGTCCGGATTTATCTTCCAGAATAAGAAGTCGCAAATAAAACTTTAAATATAAAAGAAGGAACACGCCATTCGCTAGCGTCTGGCACCTGTCAAAACTATGTAATCAGCGCTCGTGAGAAAAATCGAAATTATCGTCGACTAATGACAACATTTTAGTACGTTCTTAAATTTTTAACGTCGCCATGCCACACGTTGCTTTTATCCCCTGCGAATTATTTCGGCAATTACAATTTTTTCTCTAGCGAGGAAAGTGGGACGCTTCTCTCGTTAATTTTAACGAACGGTGCTTTATAACAACTTTAAAATTTTGATGTAGTCGCTGACTGTAAAAAGCTACGAGGATACCTAAATAATTTATTACAAGAAGTTTTGCAAGTTTACATTTACATTTATCCATTCGTGCCGAAAATTACGACGCCGCGTTTTACTGGATTCGTGTCCCTCCTTCTTAATTCTCTGCGTCCTTTTTGGATTACTCATAATTAAACAGAGGAGTTTAATGGAAGGGGAGAGCGAAAAATGCAATGAATCGCGTGGGAAGGGAATATTTGGTAGTAAAGGAGAAGAAATTGAACAAAACAACGAATCTGATATAATTAAAAACAAAATATTTATGTATCATATTATTACTATTTATTCCGGGTAGAAGATTTTCTTTTACATTGACAAGAGCATCTAATTTGGTTTTTAAAAAGCAACTCAATAATCAATTTTAAAAGCATTCGTATGATAGAGTAGTGATTCCTTCTACGCTATATTCCACTATAGTTTTGAAATTCATCAATTTAAAACTGCCTCTGATATATCTTTACCTTGCAGTATGAATCGAATTCCGAACTTCAATTACTGCGTTATACTGCATACTCTAATCACAGTCCATGACAATTTTTTTGAAAAGAAATGGAGTACTAAAGAGAACAATATTCTTCTCTATAATTTAATATAGTTTGGCATGAAAGTGAATGTTTGCATTACTTGGTATCAAGAAAAATACTAAATAAATGTAATGAAAGTGCTTAAAACTATATCCTGCCTACCATCAACGTAAATAATATCTACCTGAATATAAGAAATTTAAGTTCGTACTCCAGGAAAAAGTAAAATATTGCAATAGTTGGTTGGGGAGCCTTCGCTTTCTTCGAAGATGCCCGAAGAAGAAGAAGAAGAACCAGAGGGAAACACTGGAAGAAATTAAGAGGGAAAAGAAGGGTGTTCAGCCCGGTTTTGAAAGAAACGAAGACACACGAGCGGCTAAATCCATTTAGAATGGCCGATGCCATTCTAAAATAAATATCTAAATAAAATATAAATATATCTAAATAAATATATAAATAAAAAAATAAAATAATATCTACCTGAATATAAGAAATTTAAGTTCGTACTCCAGGAAAAGTAAAATATTGCAACAGTTGCTTAGGAAGCCTTCGCCTTCTTCGAAGATGCCCGAAGAAGAAGAAGAAGAATAACCAGAGAAAAACACTGAAAGAAATTAAGAAGGAAAAGAAGCAAGGAGTGTTCAGCCGGTTTTGAAAGAAACGAAGACACACGAGCGGCTAAATCTATTTAGAATGGCCGATGCCATTCTAAAATAAATATCTAAATAAAATATAAATATATCTAAATAAATATATAAATAAAAAAATAAAATAATATCTACCTGAATATAAGAAATTTAAGTTCGTACGCCAGGAAAAGTAAAATATTGCAACAGTTGCTTAGGAAGCATTCGCCTTCTTCAAAGATGCCCGAAGAAGAAGAAGAAGAAGAGCCAGAGGAAAAACACTGAAAGAAATTAAGAAGGAAAAGATGCAAGGAGTGTTCAGCCCGGTTTTGAAAGAAACGAAGACACACCCCCATTCTTCATCCCCATTCGTAAACTATTGACAAGTCGAGAACATCCCCAACGAGGAGCTACCTTATTTAGAGCTCGAAAGAGGCTTGACAACTTAGCGGTTTCCACCAAGCCAGACATTAGCTTTGCAGTAAAGTACTTCTTTACTTAATGGAGGATTGGAACGCCGCGAAAAGTCTCCTTCGAAACCTCAAAGGCACAATAGATTTGGGCCTAGTCTTCAGAAATAGCCTCGAATTCATAGTCAGATAATTCGATGGAGATTGGGCGATCGCCTCATGGACAGACAGTCATACTCTGGATTAGAGTTTCTAGCTGACGGAAATTTTGTGATCTCAAAGGTTAAAAGAAAGTTTTGTAACAAGTTTCATAGTAATATCTAGTGAATGAGCTGAGAATTTTTTTACATTAGTCTGTTTTATAGCCTTCTAACCGTTACTGGTCCCGTAAAAGTGATCGTTACAAAAATATCACTGCGGGCCAAATGGATTGTCGCTTCCAAAAAAGAAGTCTTTTCTTTCATATGGACAAATGTGTTTGCTGCCTAATGTACACGTTCCTTTTGGTGTTAAGTTTCCATGCTAGCATTATCGTTTACGACATGGATTACGCCACCCTGTTGTTGTTAGTAAGCAGAAACACGTGTTGGTAGTCTGGTTTCGAATCCTAGTCGCAGTCGTAAACATCTTTTTCCTTTTAAATGAATTTCTTGTGATAAAATGTGCGGGTTTATATATTACTGAAGTAGTAGACGCCATTCACAAATTCACTGTACTATAAGTACGTTGCATAATTTTTAAAGATTTTTTGAAGTGCCGCAACGTTAAACTTAATAATTACTCGGATATTTTCGTAGCGTTAAACAAATTTCACTTAACGAAAGCACTGGTTACAAAAGGACTGCAAAATGTTTCCAAATTTATGATAAAACCTGGAGTTTACCTACAATCAGTTTTTGAAAATAACGACAATTTTACTATCAAAAATAGAATAATGTGAAACGACAAACCAGGGCTGGTTTCCAAAAAGAAAAGAACCAACATTCGATAATGAATATGCCCTTTACGCTACGTTAAAAGTTCTATAATAACCAGTGATAACGACTTCCGAGTTTATAATTTCAGAGCGCTTTTCGGTTCGTAAATGTTTTTATTTCTTATTCGATCCACCTTTCGAGTTTGGTGGAGAGGAAATCGCAGAGGAAAAAAGTATGGGAAAGCTCCCTGAAACAAAGAGGCCGCGTTAAAGTTGTAAAAAAGCGTAATTATCCGGAAACCGCCATTAATACCGCTTTGGCAGGTAGTTTACGAGCGGAAGGTCCAGAGAGAGCGAGAGAGAGAGAGGAGGTAGAAAGCAGGGAGTCCGAAAAGCTCCCCGGGAACATAACTTAATCTGATGAATTTGCTTTACGATCAAAACGGAGATTGTTCCCGAAAAATTTATTCTTTTTGTTCAATCTCGTCTAATTTCGTTATGAAAACAATTTTAGAACTTCTTCGCCGCCCGTAAGTTACTTGGAGACGTGCCCATTACCGTGGATGACATTATTAACAATTATAGTCTGTCTAAAAATGAGGCGAAGTAATAAAAACTCATTATAAATGCAAAACCGATACAAGGTTGCACCCACTAAATATGTCGAGTTCTCTAATGTTTTGCACGCTACCTTCCGTAATCTCTTTATATTACGAGTGTTTCTCCCTGACCATTGGCTATTTTGTACGCCTCGGCACATGCGAAGAACCACTCACTGGCGTACGGTCGGGAAAAATGACGAAATGTGCAATAATCGATAACTGAAAAAATTACGTGTGCGTGCGCGTGTGTGTGCGTGCGTGCGTGCGTGTGTGTGTGTGTGTTTGTGTGTGGGCGCGCGCTTGAACGAGATAGAGAGGGAAAGAAAGACAACACTTCAGTACATGTATGGTCGTGCATTAGTTTATGAAATTTTGCGGCCCTGAGAAGGGCCAGTTTATGAAAAGTTTTTCCCAGCCGTCACCTTCTCCTTGGTAACCTCAGTCGTCGTTGCCATCGTCGAATTCTTCCCAAACATCGGAATCTGAAGAAGAATCATCATTTGGGTTGATAATAATTGGTTCTATCAACGACTCCGAAATGTTATCCAACTGTAACATTTGGTCTTCAATTTTCAGAACGTGATTTATGCATTTTTGCCAATTTTCCTTGGAAACTTTACATATTGCTTCTTTAAGCAAATTTTTGATATCTGCTAATTTGAACGTTGTATTTGTTCTCGCCACGTCCCCTTTTATTTGTGCCCATATTAGCTCAATGGGATTCAGGTCGCAGTGGTACGGAGGAAGCCGAACCACTGTTATTCCTTTCGCCTTGGCTAATTCATCGACGACGTGCCTTTTAAAATCACCTTTACGTGAATTGGCTAAACGCAAGAGTTCTACTTTTAATAGGTTTTCGGCACATTCGATCTTTTTCGAGGATAACCATTCTGCGATACGTTGTTTTCGCCAAGAGCTATTTGGTAATTTCTCTTCTAATCGGAAATGGTAACTAGCGTTGTCCATAACTATTATGGAACCATTCGGAATTAGATCGATCATTTGACCAAACCATTCTTCAAACACGTCCGCAGTCATTTCTTCATGGTAGTCTCCTGTCTTAGTTGATTCAAAAATTAGTTCTCCCCCTTCAACGAAACCATCCTCGCTTCCAATGTGGGTAATAATAAGCCGTCGCCTTTTACCCAACGAAGGCTTTAAACCGGTGGACCAACCTTCTAGAAAAGCTTGCCTTCGATTAGTTACACTGGTATCTTGCCAAAATTTTGGCACGGAATGTCCTGCGTTAATCCAAGTTTCGTCCAGATAGAAAATTTTTTTCATTTCTAGCCTACTCCTTCGAATATCGCGCAGGTAACTTCTTCTCCACACAATGATGTCATCTCTTTCCATCAATACAGATTTTCTATTGTGCTTCTTCCATCGAAATCCCAAATCCTTTAAAATCGTCCATAATGTACATCGGCTCATTTTTGGAAAGTCCTCGTCTTCTTGGACAGACAATAGAATTTTATCTAGTGTTGGAAGTTCGTTGCGGAAAAAGAAAGCGTGAACTTTTCGACGTAGTCCCCTTTTTAGAAATTCGTCTAAGGAACTTTAGTATTTATCTGCACCTCGATTAGACAGCACCCACTTTTGTACATCGGTAGGAAATGTTCATATCTCTTCGTTTCTTCCATATCCCGAGGATTTATTAGACAAACAGTATGAAAAAAAACATTACCGTAAAATATTATAAAAAATACCGATTTCCAATATTGTAATATGTTATATTAATGACGAGTTAACAACAATTCAGGTAAAAAGGGAAGCGTTCCTGAGATGATAACAATCGCGGTCGTAATACCTACCTTTTAATAAATCAATTATACCGGTTTTAAGGAAACTCAACATTACATAGACAAATTTAATGCATTTATTAATATTCGTTGATTTCTTTAAGAACGCCTCTGGTTAGCGGCGAAATAATCGGTTTATTACTTCGCCTCATTCTTTGACAGGGTATAATTATCTCGGAGCTTTGAAAAATCGTGACGAGAGGCCGTCCCCTTCTGTTTCCTTCGATGTCGCATTACAGATTTATAAGTACCTGAGAGCTAAAATATTCTCATTTCCGCCGCGAAAATAATACCGTCTTCGCTCGAGCGAATCTAAATCTGAATCTGAAATTCAAGAAAAGATCCAAATAAAAAATTCAATGGTAGAACAGTAATGCAAATACTTAACAACACAATAATCCTTATTGACGACGAACCACCATTAGTGACAGTCACTTTGTGAGCCGATTCCGTTTCAATATTCTACGCAGCACCTTAGTCACACAACATCAACGTAGAATACCGCATAATAAACAGCGAACATCGACTTACTTTTTCCGGTTACGACAGAATGTGACATAAGATTCGTGTTGCTTATTGGACGTGTAAGAATTATTTTTTTAATGGAATAATTTTAAACTGTCCTCGTATTCCATTCTTCGCTTTTCGTCATTTTTACCTTATTAGACTGACACCAACTAGGCCTCTCGAGATTTTGTCCGACGTTCTAAAAATACAAAATTTATATAAACACTTCGAGAGCATCTGCGGGCATGAAGGGACTCGCGAGGAAAGGGTTCGCCTGTGAACCACTCTCTATATACTAATCTACGTGAACACCTGTGTTACTGTAACGGGCTTGATTCCTATAAAACCTACAACACTGAACTTTCTTCGTCTTTCTACTGTTTTATTCGTCTTTCTACTGTTACCTAGCATAACTATTTATTGGTAGTTAACTATTGATAATAAAAATATGTAATAATCATAGTTTCTCTCTTTGATTTATTCAAACATGAGTTAGACACTGTTCGCAGTGCCGCCTTTTATTTCAAGGCAGAGTACTTCACGCGTCTCTCCCTTGATACCATTGCACGTGCTCGAGGTAATTGCCACTAGTAGGAAGAGCGGTATTTTGAGCAGTTAGTACCTTAGTACCTTCGCACACTCGACCCCAGATGTTTATGAAATTGTTGTTTACTAGTAGCTGGGTGGATACTTTGCGCATTACTCCCCTAATACCCAGTACTTGGATGTTTGAGGTCTGGTGAGTATTTCGCGCGCTACTCCCTTAATGCTCATTGCAGAAGCCAGACGAAAATAGAGACAACGTTCAAATTGAATCAATTGTTTATGCAAGCTATACAAAAATGATACAACATCCTATTGTTTTTAACTTAGAGAGAAGAGAGAAGAAGTGCCATCATCTCAATCGTCTCACACGTGCCTTACGTTAACGCCTCACCCTCGACATCTGGCCCGCTTTTAATTCTTTATTTAATTAAAGTAAGATCAAGTATGGCTTTATCTTTAATCGTTTTAATATTATCAAATAGCATTTACTCATATGTTAATTTGTTTATTGGTCCTTTTATTTAAAGTGTTGTATAGATATACATTGTTTATTATTTTTATTGATCTGCAAACTCAAGTATACGCTTACATTACATTACATACGCTCTTCGTATATTTGTGCATTAATCCAGGGATATTACTTCCTTAATTCAATTTTCCTTGCTTTCGTCGCAAATGCAATCGTGGATCGGGATATAGAACGCCGTACTTACCGATTTGTACTGAGTTATACTACAAATAAGAAAACTACCTGGTGCACGTAGGAATACAGCTTTTTCTTTTATATTTTACGTACGATTCGAATTTCAGCTTTTCAACGTGAACTGATTAGTTATGTCGAAACAAGGTCCCCTCTCGAGACAAACCCTCGTATGTCTAGTATTGTTGTATCGAATATTAGGAAATTGCTCGTAAGTCGGAGATTCCTCGATAAATCTCCCGAGGAGCGTTTCGTTTATCTCAAAGTAGTCAAATCGGGAGGTAAATTTTTCGGAACACGAGACAATCCCGGATCGATCTGACCGATTCATCCTACCCTGGACGAATAAAAGGTTTCGATGCGTCCCTTTCAAATAACGCAGAAGGGATCATTCTTTTACCCTGACCGAAATGGGCGACCAGTGTCGCACAAAGGTTCCCGGATCCGTCCCTTTTCCGAAATATACCAGGTCTTATTTCACGTCGGTGTTTACTTCAGACAATATTGGGACTAGTATTAAATAATGTCTAAAGTAAAGCACCAAAAGTTCTGATGAAATGATAGATTTCATCACGTCTTTTGCTTGTGTGCGCGCGCGCGTGTGCAAATGACCCTGCCTATTGAGTACGACACTATTTATAGCAAAGTTTGGTAGATAAAATTTAACAGCAGACGGACCAAAAAACTTTGTTCAAAATGGATCGAAGATGATAAAAAACAAAAATCAAGCCAAATTGAACTTTGGGCGTTTTTTTAAACAATAATAATTAAAAAAAAATAGGTCGTTTTTCCGATTTTTACCTAGAGCGTGAAAATTATTGACGGAAAGGCAATACGTTGTACAGGCGATTTGTAGAGAATTAGGAGAAAAAAAAGGATGGGAGCATTTTTTACCGAGGAAATTTGGAAAGAACCGTTAAAATAGACCCCTTTTCAAAAATTTTCAGTTTTGCTCATAAAATAAATTTTATGTCATATCAGAGTCTGGGATGCCCTGGGAGAATTTGTAGAAAAAAAGGATCGGAGCATTTTTTACCGAGAAAATTTGGAAAAAAACCCTTAAAATGGACCCCTTTTCAAAAATTTCCAGCTTTGCCCATAAAATAAATTTTATGTCATATCAGAGTCTGGGGAAGCCCAAAGTCGTAAATTCATTTAGAGCCTAATACTACACATGGAAGCGATGGATGAAGCTTCTAAGTTAAACCCGACAGAACTACGGACAGATTACCCAAAATCACAGAAAATAACAAATTCAGCTGTTTCGACCACGCCTACCTTGGTAAGAAGAAATAAAAACGTCACTGTTATCTTCCCGCTCCTTATGCCCCAAAAATGATAGACGGTCTCCTTTTTCTCCCGTTGCACACATTAGTTCTGTAAACGTAGTATAATATTCGCTGTTAGATTGTAAAACTTCCCCGGCTGTTTTTCGAAAAGAGTCATAGAGGCGAAAGGAAAAGGCGAACCTTAATTTCCGCAAAGGATATATCTCATCACTGATAAGGAATCAACAAAGTGCGTTCGGGCGTCTCCGTTTCTCTCATTCTCAGTGAATAAAGAAGAGGAAGGAGCCGATATCAAACAAGAGCAACCCTCCACAAATCACCCGCATCGCTCCGCATATATTACTCCTCTCTCTTTTTCCCCTCCTCCTTTCGCATCCCTTATCGGCGGCGCCATCCCCTATTGTGACTGTTAAACAAGAAGAGGAGAAAGATCATTAGAAGTAAATCAGGCCGCTCTCTAGATTTTACATGAGGAGCGAGGACGGGGAACGAGTTCCTCTCGAGCTTTCGATCGGGGAATCGGGTCGCCTGTTTCGGGGATGGATTTACGAGAGGAGGAGTGAGCCTCGCGTACGCTTAAGATCTAAAAAATTACCCTTGTAAATATTTTACGGCCTTTTTACGTCTTCAGTACTTACCGACGATTGATAGATCCACCGACTCGTCGGTTTCCCCTTAAATTCTTTATGAGGCAATAATGACATCCTTAACATTATCGTTTAATACTGACGGTAAGGTATGCTTATTGGTTCAAGTATAACGGATAAGCTTATAATTCCTAATCCATTACAACGTTCCATGAACAAATTGACGGGTCGATCAATATACTTTCTGTTACGTTTATTAAAATTTGCTAGCTTTTGGAACATGACTGCAAATAAAACTACCGTCTCACCTACTAGTAATTCAGTGCCGATTTTAATATAATGTAACCTCAAATATTTCAATAAGAGGCAAAGTTATAGTCCATCTCTTAGGGAATACTCAATTAGGCCTTGGTGGAGCAAACCTTGGTAGAACCTCAGATAAGCTGTTCGATAGTTACAAAATCTAACGGATTTTGCCCGTCTCTCAAATACCGTTTAGGTATCGATTTATATCATTTATTATTCGATTGACGTACTCATAATAATCGTCATTCATCTTGAATCCACGTGTTGAAACTGAACTTTACTTTAATATATTCTGAGGGATACTCAAGGTGAGACCAAACCGACCTCAGCTCATCTCATCCTTAAGTTGCACTTATTTGACTATAAAATAGAAATGACAGAGTAAGTACGCCTTAGGGTTTGAGGAGCCCTCAAGGAGCGACTGTAAATTTGCCCGTAAGGACCGGCAATTTCCGAATCTTACTAAATGGTATTCGATATAATTTTAATCATAAAAAGTATATGGCACATTTTGTAAAGTTATATCAGGTGAATGCAATTTGTGGAAGCAGTGAAATATTAACCGGTACACTTAACGCCCCATCTAAGCAATTACCCTCATAATCGTCAAACCTGAGTCTCATTTGAATAATCAACTTCGTTAACGTTGCTAACGAATTTTAGAAAGGAAACAGCTACTAGAAATCAACAGGTAAGTTCGAAAAGTTTACATTAGTACTAAATAAATACTTTCGTTGTACAAATAATAACGTGTAATTCAGTGCTCATGTTGTAAAGTCTATTCTGAACTTTCTAAATAGGAATTTTGGTCGAATTTTTTGGTACAAGCGGAGAAGCTTTGAACAAAAAATATTTATCGCCACTTAGTGTGGTTAGGAGAACTTTATGTACTTCGCCTTGATTGTGAACACGCAATTTTTCATTTGAGGCTCGAAAAACTTTCGTTTTATTCTACATCGCAGCAAGATAGAGCTCGGAATGTAATTTACAAGGAACACTAAATAATATCATTGAAATTCGATATGCTAATACATGGAATACAACCGACGTATTCCACCTCCTGCAAATAATAATAATTGTGTTTTCCCTCATGCCTCTTCTCTTCTGGGGGGATATTATGTATTCCCAGTTTATGTAAGATACAAACTGATTCCGGATGGCAGCTGTTACACGCCTTGATACATTTTAACAATTCGTCGAATGTAAATGAGCCCACTGACAAAGAGATTGAGCTCCGTGAAACCCTGAAGGATGAACATTCCGGGCGTTATAAAAATGACACTTTTAGCAGCTCCGAGGAAAGGTGTCGAATGCCAAATCGACTACATTCTCCTCCCCATAATCCGAAGAAGAACGAAATTAATTTCTGGTCCGCCTCCTCTTTCGTTGCTACCGGCGTTTATATGAGAGATATATATTCCGAAGCTTTTGTTTTAATGAGTTTAGTTGGCACTAAGAGCGATCATTAGTGACTACCAGGATCGGGTCGCGATATATACGTTCGATCATTATTTATCCTGGCACGTTGACAAGAAAGCTTAATGAGATAACAAAGGTCGTTTTTATGTAGCTCGAGTTGGGTTTCGGGCGCGTCGAATCGAAATTGCCTCCTCATGGGTGAAGATTACGGAACAAGTAACAAAGTGGGTATTTGAACAACAATTGCAAATATAGCAAAACGGAGTTTTGTTTAAAGTTGGCCATGTTCCAAGCCTCTGTTAGTTGTAGGACAGGATTTTTTTAAACCTATTCCATTAGGCTTCTGTGTCCTATTTAGATCAAATGACAAGTCAGAGTTTTGAACCACCAATTGAGCTGAACTAGTATCCAACATTTCATGGGACGCCCAGTGGATATGGAGTATCTCACCTGAACGGTAGCTCAGATCGAGAAGAGTAAAAAGGGCTAGAAAGCCTATGCGCGTATTAAGGGTTACACAAGATAAATACAGCCATGTAAAAAGACACAAAAAACAATTAGAAGAAGAGAGTAACTAAAAGAAATAACTACAAGAACAATGAAAAATAAATTCCTTACATATTATGAAGGATTGCACAGCCACACACAAGAAAATTCACTCTAATTACCCTAATTATATTGAACTTCAACCCTTGTACATCACATTCTGTTCCAAAATTTTCAACAAAATCGTAAATATAATTTCAAAAAAAAAATGTATCTAGGGAGATCTTAAACATTTTTAGAAAACATTAATGAAACGCTTTGATTTTGTCTATTTAAAAATTTAGACCAGCGTAGATTTCCAATAGCTTTTCCATTTTAAAGTGATAATAAACGATATAAAAGGATTTTATGTAAATTTATGGATGGGGCAATTATTCGGCACTAACTCATATACGCGTAAACAGTTAATTCAGTTTAAATATAGTTTGCTTAAACGTTGTCTCTAACATCGTAATACTGGGTGTGCGGGGGTACTAGGGGAGTAACACGCAGAGTACTCACCTAGCTACCAGTAAGCAACATCTGGGGTCGAGTGTGCAATGGTACTAAGGGAGAGACGCGCGAAGTACTAGCCGAGCTGCCAGGAAAACGCAATACACTAGCACCGAGCGTGCATTGGTACCAAAGGAGAAACGCGCGAGGTACCGCTCTACCTACTAATGGCAACTACCGCAAGAACGTGCAATGGTACCAAGGGAGAGACGCGCGAGGTACTCTGCCTTGAAATAAAAGGCGGCACTGCGCACAGTGCCTAACTCATGTTTGAATATATAAAATAGAGAAAACTACGATTGTTACATAGTTGCAACATTAATGATTAATTACCAATAAAATAATTAAGTTAGGTAACAGTAGAAAAATGAATAGCTTAGTGATAAACTCACCAATTGGTTGTTGCTTCCACCTCGTTCAGTGTTGTAACCTTTATAGGAACCAAGCGCGTTACAATAACACAAGTGTTCACGTAGATTAGTATGTAGAGAGTGAGTCACAGGCGAACCCTTTCCTCGCGAGTCCCTTCCTGCCCGCAGATGCTCTCGACATGTTCATATAAAGTTCTATTTTTAGTATGTCGGACAAAAGCTCGAGAGGCCTAGTTGGTGTCAGCCGAAAAAGAACAGACTACGGGGACAGTTTAAAATTATTCGATTAAAAAAATAATTTTTACACAAATTTGCTATTTTTCCACCAAAAAACTTCTGAGTTATAAAAGACGTAAGGTGCTTATTTAAATCAAATTAATCTATGTTTTCCGATTTATGGAGATGCCTAACCAAACCTCCTAGTCTGTGTTATCCTGAACACCCAAACGCTGGAATGCGGTTAATTTATTTCTGGACCACCGGCGACGGCCGAAACATTTGGGACATCGGGTCAGGACGGCTTAAACCGCCCGCGGACTTGCCAAAACCCCACATTACACTTGCTGATAAATCCCGAGGGCTCCTTCCGCAAACGTTAAATCTCCTTGGCCTAAACAGCGCCCAATAATGAAAATCAATGATGGGGAGGTTGTTCGCCCTCCTCTCGGCATCAAAACATTCTGGCGCCGTCTGGGTCGGGATTGGGACCGCGTCCCGTTTTATCAAGGATCCGTTGACACAAATCGCTTGTTTTTGTGCCGGGTACCTCTGAAAATGGGACAGATAAAATTACAGACGGGAAACGATGTATAAAAAACGTTATAAGCCCAGTTTCGTTAGCCTATATTTTAGTTATTACGTAATCGCTTACAATTTCACAAATATTGGAGCAAACAAGGGAATAAGATGTATTTCACTGAAGAAGTCCTTCATTTTATATAACGACACGAAAGTCGAAAAATCTCCGATTAAAAATTTACAAGGACAAATAGGTACACATTCAAGGACTGATAAAAGTGTTGTGTCCAACCTAAAGCTGAATAAACAGTAAATTCAATACCCGCTTAGTTTGTAGATCCACACACATGCATCAACGTGACCTAAGGTAAACCAGAATCATACCGACTTAGGTAAGTCTCAGGTCAGTTTAACTGCGATATACAATACATTGACCTCCCTTTTTACAATAAGAGTCAGTCTATAATAAATATTCTTTTTGCAGTGCCTCACTTTATTTACAAGAAAGCAAAGATTAACTAACTAGTTGTTAAAATCGTCAGGCGGGGACAACGTGCAATTAGAGTGGAAATATACCGGAGGGAAAATTAAAGCAGAGAACGCTGCAAGTTAAGCAGTAAATAGCAACAATCTTAACTAGTGGTATTCATGACATCTCCTGTAATCTGAAAATCCCCAGTTTCATTTCGCAGTGTCGCAAATTAGCTGGCTGATCGTGGAGTTAATCCGCATGCAACGGTGAATTCGGTTATTTAACAATCCCTTGTGGGTAGAAAGGAGATTTGAAATTTAAACTAATTAGAGAAAATTCCTTTAATTATCATCCACTGGAACTATAATCTTAATTGTCATAAACCAATAACGTGGGAAGCAATAGCCTGACCCTTAAAACTTCAGGGTTTTACATTCTGGGGAAAACACTTCGTCGCAAGTTTATTCCAATTATTCATTTTTCAAAGATTTGTAATACAGCTTATATGGTAATCAATATTGAAGAAATGAAGCCATTTAACTAAAAAAGTTCTATAAAGAATAAATGAACGAAAGTTTTTATTAAGTCTGAATTAAACAGTATAATTTAATAAAAATACTGAGTGCGTCGAATGGTCAATGAGTATTTTAATACGGAAAATTAAACATTTATAGAAAATGCATTACTCTACTAAATATCAAAGCATTAACTTACGGGAAGGTCGATAAAAACGGCATGAAATGGTAAAGTAATAAAATTTAAAACTGGTGTCAAAATCTCATTCGACCACATACACTAAATACATTTTAAACGCCACGTTTCACATTGTCGTTGTCGTAAACAAACTTCGCGTCGAAAATTAACGTATTCATGTATAGTTCCGATTACAATCAGGCCATTAAGGCGCCACTCCGCACGAAATACGATCATTTGCACCAAACTGTAACACTACACGACTTACTGAACAACTCCGCTATTATATAATTGTTATTGTTTGTAATATTACCCCAATAATAACTACTATAGCACACCGTACCTAATAAGAAAACATATTTCGTTTCTTAGGCCACATGAAATATATCAAACGGACGAATCCAATGCGTCAAATAACTTCTCGTTAAAAATGATTAATTGCCAATTTTCGCCAATTTTCTAGCGGACAAATCTCCTGAGGGTTGCATAATAAAATCCTCCCTTATTTCGGAGATACGGACAGTGTAAACCAATTAACTGTTCGGATGCGAAAAGGGGGAGGGAAGTGGGGGAGTGCAAGCAATGGATTAAAATCCGTTTCATGAAGGGATAATCTAGACAAAGCTTATATACTTTGTAATGTGGATGATTCGTAATGTTCACCAGATTGTTATCTTGTATCAATAATAAGAGTTTTACTTTGGATTGAAGTACTTGATGACGATAACTTTTAACATAATTTATTAAATGATAGAAGAAGGGAAACTCGACATCAGTACTGAGAAGCCACAAAAGAAGGAACCACAGGATGAGAATTAGTAGCGTATTTAGGGACAAAGATGGGAAATCCATGATACTAGAAGGAAACCTAAATTCTCAACACGGGATTGGACTATGAAGTGGAAACTAGGGAAAATTGGTCATCAGACCTCAACCAGTGATGCTATAAATAGGAAGATCGAAGGAACAGTAAGAGATCAATACCAGGAAAAACATCAACTGAGAAGAGCACAGAAAAGAAACCAGGGATCATGCGAGTAATGAGCGAAGAGAGTCACCACTGACAACTGGGCGATATTGGGCGATCAACTGGGCCATAGTGGAGCATCAGGAGAAGAAGGGTAAAAATAACAGGCTGAACGGAAAATAAAGAATCAGCTTCGACCTGGACATCAAGAATACCAGCAACAGGAAGGACAAGGAGATCATGGAAGAACTTGCGGAGCACACGAACAACAGAGAAGATTCTTACTTGAAGGAGCTGAAAAGACCCAGAAGGCTTTCGATCTTCTGGTAGGATCGACTTTGAAGACGGTGGCCAAAATAATGAGGAAATTTGAGGACGACCAACGATGATGGTAGAGATCGAAATCAAGACCCTACCAACAAAAAAAATATACCAAATCAGAAGAGCATGACCAACAAGGTGATCAAGAAACTACTGGAAGAAATGGATCCAGGAACTCTACAATGTGACGTTGAGGAAGAATAGTACCGAGACTACGGGAGAAAAAAGATGTCATCATGTTCCCAAAGCCAGGACAGGAAATTTCCTCAAAAACTTTAGACCGATAAGCCTATTGAGCAATCTAGAAAAAACTACTGGAGAGGATGCTACTAAAGGAAGTAAATGAGGGAGAGGAGAAACAACACAACATAACGGCTGAATAATTTGGATCAAGGACACCAACGAGAATTATCAAATAAGTTACCTAACTGCAATTAATTGGACATTAATTTTATTAATTTTTATGTGAAACAACAACAATTTTACTCCAGACTAAAAATTATTCACATCTCCGTGATGCATTCCTTTAAATTTTTCACTATTCAAAGAGTTACTTTATTTTGACATGACTTTTATTCCCTTTCATATTTCATCCCGGTTACATTTTAAAAAGATTACCCTTGGCCGACGCGATAATTATCCTTCTTTGTTGTTCCTACAGAAACCTATCTTTCCTCGCGGATACAATTTACTCCGACTAATTACCGCGGCTTGTTTCTTTATGAAATCTTTTAATGCGTATTATCCGGGAATACTTGGGACTGTACCGAATTCTAAACGTCTGAAAGGAATACATAAGCCGTTTCAATTCAAAGGGAATGAGGAATGAAAACAAAGGTTAAAGTTTACTTGACTTTTAATCCCCGACGGACGTCTTTAGAAATTTTAAAAACAAATTGTTGAAATTTTGTCATATCTCATACACATTTTTTTGAATTAACTGATAGATATCTGATCCACGTTCAGTAAATTGAATTAGCGATGCATGTTTAATGAACAAACAGAAATCAAAAGGTTTTTATATAACCTTCTCGGGTTTAATTAGCGAAATTACTCCTAATGTAAATAATAGGTGGGTTTGATATGCCGCATTCGACCTAAATGAGATGATAGTTGTATTTACTTCTGCGGGCGAAATTCCCAGGTATTTTATTTTCATTTCTGAATTGGAGCCCCAAAATTTCAGTTTAATTTCATTTTCACTAAATTAACATTTTGTAAATTTGAGCTAAGCATTAACATACGAAACTAAAGTGAAACGTTTAGAGACGAAATTTCAGTTTCCACAGAAAAGTGTATACAATAACTATTATCTTATGGTAGTATTTACATTTTACTTCATCAAAAGTGCCTCCATCCAACTTTTCCTCGGCTCGTACCGGAGGGTCAGATGCATACTAACGGTCAATTAATTTGATCGGATCCGTTTAATTATGAACGGGCAATTAGCGAAATGGAAGGCGATGCCATACGAGGACGCTCCAGGTGAGATATGGCCGTAATTTATTAGGTAATTATTTTATCCCCGCGCAGCGTAATTAGGATAATTGGAAAAGAAAATGTATAAGCGGCGAACTAATTTTCACGGAACACAATAACCACCGCGGACGGCCAAATTAACAACCTCTCGATCCCATAATCACAGTTCGGGAATTAAGTGGAAGTTTGTTTTTTTTTTCTGGAAGCACGAACCTGTCGAGGAAATGATAGAACCGGATTTATTGACCGAGGAGGGGTCGCACAATGCCGACGAGATCGAATTGAATCCCCTTTCGGTATTCATGGCCGAAAGTAACACAAAAGGTCCGGGGGAGGTAATTAAAGTGCCGAGAAAGGAAGAGCATCGTCTTCTTTAAAAGGTGGAAAAGCGTGTAAAAAGGAAATTCTAACGAGGATCATATTTTATTATACGGCAAGCAAATACAGAGTTCTAATCGGCCCGAGATACGAGATGGGTTTTTTATCAGGAAAATGTATTTTCTTTGGTATTTCTTTTTTCGGTTTTGCTTAGGTAGGAAATCCGATTAAGATACGGCGACTTTGTGAGAATTGGGCTAAAATACATTATGAGAAGAATTTTATATGCAGGATTTACAGGTAAAGTCTGCTTTTGTTTCCTGCAGTTCCCTTGTTCCCCGTTATATGTGTATCTGTATGTATGCTGTGTAGATATTTTCCTCACTAATTTGAATTTACAGTACTAGATAGTCAATCCTTCTTTTCAAAACGATCTTAAAAAACTTCCCCCTTTTTCCCCCGTTCTTTTAAACACCTCTTCATTCGTTACCACGGCGGTCTATAAAAGGTCCCGAATTTAACGATAATATTCCCCAATCTTAAAGGATTTTTCTTCTTTTCCAAATATTTATTTCCCAACCGTAAAGAGGCACTGAGCAAAGTAAGACATTAAAATCTCAGTGGAAGTCTTTACCGCTAAGTACCATTAAGAACTTTTCAAAATTAAAGAACGCATTAGGGTATTTAAGGTAGAGAGGCGTCTCAAACAGCTTCTACTCAATTTTCAAAATTTCCTGGAATGTACTATGTATTTGCTGAAAAGTTTCTGATCAATTATGGGTGGAATAACCCTGGAATATTTTCCTTCAGTATCCAGCTGAAATGAGTTAATAATTAACTAATTAATAATAACTAAGAACTTTAAACTTTAATAAATAATTAATTAGTAATAATTAATGAAACCCGAAGAATAGGGCAAAGCGAAAACGAAAAACTTGCTTCTCCGACCCCTGTCACTTATGATCAAGTTACAATGATTTCCCCGGACATTAATGTATGGAGTGCACATGCACATTCAATATGAAGGTCTTTTCCAGCGTGAAATAAGGAGTTTTACTTACAAGTCTTCTCGGGGTAAAAGTTAACGTTGTAATCATTGTAGAACACAAACTACACAACGCGACTAGTGTTAAAATATATAACAATTACACTAATGGAAATATCACGACATAACTAACTTGATCGTGTTGCTTTATGCCGGTGTAGCTGTAAAATGCGGTCGATACCTACGTGAATTATTTTACTTAAGTAGCGAATGACGTTCGGCAATAAATTAACTTAAGTACCATTAACGAAGATTATGGGGGAGTGAATCACAAGGCTTGATATTTTCCCTTGTCATAAGTGAGTTATAAATAGATACCTTATTAATTACTTATATAAAGGTACATCGGGCACCTGTGAAATAAATGATAGTTTTTAAAAGAATGCCTTATAAGGATGAGGATGTTGGTTGGCATCGTTAGTTTTTTTAAACATAGTACCAAAGTATCCAAATGATAAGTATTTACAATTTTTCTACAATGTTGCATATTTGCTTCATGAGAAATGCTAAGTCCGTGTTTTATTGCTAATAAGAGTTAGCGGGGTCAGATTCGTGCTACTAACAGTTTGGGAACATTTTACCACCTTTGCTGTTATTCGGACAAAAAATACTTTACTATAAAAATTGTATAAAATTACAACAATTTCAGAATTGCATGAGGAGAAATGAAAATTAACCAAGGTATACGAAAATAACTCAAATAAACTTTGGTAATAATAAACTCTCCTGTCTATTTTTGACCTTGTTCGACTTTAAGTTTGATGCTTTTTCCGTATTTTGACCAAACTAATGATGAAATAGGTTTATATGCCAACAACAGCGATGACACAAAAGAAGTCTATGGAGGAATAGAACAGGGAACATATGAAGGCAAATGACACCTAAATTGTCATGAAAGACTCAAACGCGATTAGCAGAATTCCGAGAGGAAAATACAGTTAAGAGTCAAAGCAGGAATAGAATCGAGGGACGTTTACTTCAATTTTGTGCCAAGTATAATTTACTTGTCACCAACACCACCACCGCAGAAGATACACACCACTTTCACCAAGAGATACCAAAATACACCACTTTCGTTACATACTAGTGAAAAAATGGTACAGAAATCAAATAGAGAATAGTAGACGCCATCTATGGGCTGCCATGGGTAGCAATGATAATCTGGTAATGATATAATAAATATGCAAATGCTGATTTGTTTTGTACACGTTATTGATCAAGCTTTATAAGTTCATTTTAGATTTCCTGGAAATGGCACGATTAATTGCAAAACGTATTAATTAGCTGAACCATGTAGAGAGAGTAAAATTTAGCGGCGGTTCTTCAATGGAAATTTAACGTTGAGTGTTTAATGCAATACCGTATAACACTGTAAAAGTCATTTGCAAAATAACTAAGGAAAGAAAAGAACGTTTACCATCTGCTAAATACCAGCAACACAACAAACGAAACAAACGAAAGTTAGAACAACGAAAAAAAGGCGTATGTTGTTATCCGAAATCATGAACACAATATAAATCATTCCTTTGGGTATTTGCATTTTGTTAAGTCATGTCAACTTCCAATCCTGAAGAAAAATAACACCAAATATTCAAAATGCCAAAACGTCGTGTCGTGTCCTGCGGAACACACACCTCGGATTTCGACAAAGGCAAATCCTCGCTTGATTCGAAACTTGAAACTTTTTTCCTACCCCTTAAGTCCCATCCCCCTTCATCCCTCGGTCTGATCTTCACCGTTCGACGTGTAACCTAACCTAAAGGTCTCGATTGCGTTGTTGTGTATTTTATTTCTTTTATCCGGCGAGCGAGTTCGAGGCAAGGAAACTAAACTTTACCTTCGAATTAGATTGCTTTTATCGAGTTCTGGTGTAAGGGGAGGAATCTTTAATGTTTTTTCATCCCGCTCTCTCTTTCTTTTTCCGTTCCTATCCCTCTCCCGATTGTTTATTTTCCGACGGCGAGGCGAATTAATCGCCAATTCTAATACGTTCCTCGGTTTAATTTCCATAGATTAATAATAAGCGGCGAGTTTTTAATCCGCCCGAGGATGGAAAAAGTTTAAAAGCTCCCGACTAATTTAGGGGGAGCTAACTCGACGCGGGAAAAAAGGAGTCTCGGAATTTCATTTTTTGTGAAATTTATTTGCCTGTGGTAAGAGTATTTTAATTAGGAACAATTGTCACAAAGTAACCCCACAAAAGTTGAAACTCGCGTCGTACCTAATGGAGTTGTATTCACAAGAACAAAAATGGTACATATTTCGGATCGCTTGTGACCATTCACTGCTACACGATTCTGCGAAGGCAGGAAAAAGATCGAATTATGCCAAGAGGCGGTATCATATAATACAGATTGTATAAATGCTTGTAAGTTTTAGTAAAATGGGATATATACTTGGAAATGCCTATTTACACACGATATGATAAAGGTAAGTCTTCCTTGTCCAAAGGTGCATTCCATTTGGTCGATAAGTCCTCTTGTAATGCAACGCTTTTCTTGCAAACCGCTTCGCCAAAAAATTCGCCATAACGAAATGTGCAGCGAAAAACTTGCAGGATATTCAAATAATTCTCCCCTATTGTTTTATTAGTATGGTCCACAATCAAACTGGCACATAATATGTGAACCTTGTTGCTAGAAGAAGGAGAAATTCTAAGCAAAAATGTGTCAAATATATCATGAATCAAATTTCATCAAGCATTTAGTTTCTTTAATTCTAATTTCTTAAGCACACCTTATGCATGACAAATATCAAATTTTTAAACATAAATGTGTGAGTGCAGGTCTCTAACTTGGAATAAATTCAGTAAATCAAAGGCAGTTTTCTTGTTGGAAATTTCCTCGGACAGGTCGATTAGTGTTTTGAATTGGGCTTTTTTTGATGCAAGAAAATGTTTTACAGAGTGTACCAAAGTTGAGATTTACGTCATAGACTATTTTTAATGACTATATTCTAATCATAATTATTGCAAGTTGGTAAGATCAATTTTTCTATCGTACTGAATTATTTCTTAATATATTGATAAAATTCCCTATTTTGATTGATGCTGCTAGGTTAACGTCACCATAAACCATTACTAGTAGACGTTACTTGTAGATCAAGACTAGAGAACTACTTGAAATCTGACTGAAATCTCTCCTAAACACAAAGTTTAACAAGAAGTTGAAAACTGTATGTCAATTAAAAACGTATTAGTACGAAAAGGGGAAATTTAATGAAAATACCAAACTTATTGTGAGCAAAACGAACATTTGACCTGAATTAACTAAGAATGAAAGCAAAACAGAAGCTTCTGGCATAAAACAATAGTCGACTGATTAATTCCGAATATTTTCACTACAAAGCATTACCATTATAAAAAAACCGCTACTAAAGTTATTTGCTCTCATCTTTTCCTACACTTTTGAACTCTTTTGACTCTCTCGGCAGTATTTCGAATCGGCAAAGGGCGCAAGAATGCTCATTCATTTCGGTATCCCCTTCTGATGAAAAACCGTGCGCCGTAATAAGCATTTCGTTTTCCATTTAGCGTTTCTCTGTTTCTATCTTGTAATGCCCGATGACAATATTATATCAAAAGTAGAGTTCCGTTCTTTCGAACGAAATAAGTTGAAAGATGACCCCGTTGTGAAACTGCTGAAATGTTTTCCTCTCTAAAAGCTTCAATCAGGATTATACGGCGAATATCCTCGTCGGAGCCTTTCCTTTAAGCTTTATCCTTGAGAAATAATCATGCTCCGCCTCTTAGTAGCTGCCGCGTCGCGCTATAGATGCCTATTATAAATATTAATTCGCTCGGGAACCTTCCCGGGACCCCTTGAATTATGCAGAATTTCATATATAACAGGAGTCCTCTTTCCATCTCTATTAGATGAATATTGAGACGTGACGCACCGGAATATGATCTCAGTTTTACGTTTTTCCGGATAGACTCGCGGAATTATTAAGAGTACCGACACGAACTATCAACACTCTGTACTAGGTGCGGATAATCTCTCAAATCTCTCTCATCACTACCACCGACACGTTCAGTAATACGACACCGAATGCATCAGAAAGTTTTGACGATGTGGAAAATGGATTGGGGGGGTTTATTCTGATTTTAGAAAGTTCAGCGTTCAAAACCTTTATGAACATGTGAGACTAAATTCTGCATTGAAAAGAAGAGATTCTAAAGGGGATATTAAATGAAGAAAACTTTGTTGGTTGGCGCCTCCCAATAAACACACATAATATCAATAAAAGTTTTTATAAACTTCAAATTGCCTTAAAAAAAATCGGTTTTTTAATTGCGCAGAACAAACTTTCAGACATGGTGATCTTAAATGCTTTAAAACACGAATAAATTTTCATTATTATTTATGTACCATGGATATAAACATGAAGGTGACGCAACACTCCAACACAAATTTGACCACGTGACATCTCACCACGAATGTTCGATAATGGCGACAATTCGTCACTATGACATTTCATGACACCCCAATTCATCACTTGAATAATTTACCACAACATTTATTCATCATATCAATTTACCACACTGGCATTTTCAGTCTTTATTCAATTTTTCCGAGAATTTTTCAAATTATATTGCATTTTAAATCTTCAGAAGTGGATGAAGTATCATGTCACGAAAACAGATTTGATTATTCTTACAGCCATATGAACATTATTTATTTATCTTTATTGTCATTAGAAGCACATACCCCTACATTTTTCTATGAATTTTTAAAATTGATTTGATGAATATATTTCACGTGGTAAGTTGTCCAAGTGATGAAGTTGGATGTGACGAAAAATCATAGTGATGAAACATCCGTGGTGAGATATCACATGATAAAATGTCGTGTGGTGAAGTGTCATGGATTCAAACATAAGACCTTCAATGATCTTTAAGAAGGTAAGTGATAAAGACTAGGTTAACAAAAGTACTTCATGGCAAAAGCGTTAAGCAGGGCCAGGAAACTTATGGGAAGTTGGCGATACGGAAATATTGCAATTAGGTTAGCCTAAGGACGTTACAATATAACTGTTTTAATGAACATTCAGCTGACAAGAAGTTGTATGTTCTCTATGAAACCGGGTGAATAGGTTGGTGTTCCATGCATAACATAATTTGGATTTTCATTGTGTGTTGTTCGTTGGTTGGATTTAGTGAGGTATCCTGAAAGCATTCAATTTTTCTTCTAGATTTTCTATGTAGTACATACCTCCCCAAGTTTCTTTCTGTAATATTTCAATTACATTCTCCACATTACTAACATTTACCGCCATCTTTTGTCTGTAAGTATAATTGAACTTATGGTGATATCCTAGTGATTTCGTCTGAAGCAATACAGTGTTATGTGATGATATACAGTTAACAGTCCATTGGTGACTAGTTGGAGATAAATTCGTTTATATTTTATTTAGAACTGTTTTACAAATCACATGAGCAGGTTAATTATGGCATTTATGCTATCAAATTTGGGAAAAGCGCAGCGTTTGACATTGAATGAATGTGGTCTATTAGTTAATTAACACTCATTAACACTCAACATTTATTAATAAAAGATCAAAACAACTCACTTTGCACGCTCCTTCATAAGACTGAACATTTAAAAAAAAGTGGGCTCCTTTTGGCAATTTGATATGATAGGTATGACTAATATAAACCTGTTTGTAATAAATTAATATTACCATCTCGTTTCGTATATTCAAAGGTGCATAATGACAATTTTAGAGAAGAAATGAAAGGAAAACGTAACTAACGTATTTTTCACAATATCTATAAAATATAAGGTAGATCTAAGTATCAGTATATTCATAGTGATATCTGACGTACTTGCGTTATTGTTCCCATTATCATTCCCATTGTTACCAGGCGAATATATGGGAAGCGACTGCTCTTTGAAGCCGCTGGAGTATCGTGTATCTGTATGTTATTTCTGTATCTGTAGCATATGTAACAAAGTATCTACATGTATCTTTTGATGTAGGTTCTCTATACACTAACACACCTATAAACGTTGCTCTTGGTTACATTGTATCAGAGTTTGAAAATTTAATTTTGTGTAATGTAATTTAATTTGATAATAATAATCTTTTGACTGTTCAGTTTCCTCTTATGAGGATGTCTTGTACCAACATGTTAACAAATGTTCACTTTCACCGATAATTGCGAAAATTGCACTTATCGACTTAGAAAATGATATTTTTAATAAATCGTTGGTACCTACTACACTTACGCTAAGTCAATGACACGTTACTTTTTATTCTTAAGGAATGAATTCGATTGGTTTGGGTAAAGAATTATATAAGCTTCATTTCTGTACATTTCACTACTACATGTACGCAAAAGTGGCTATTTCCAATTTAAAAGCAGATTCGTAAAATATGTTTCCAATAAATAATATTACTTATTTTTTTTAAATTCTTTTTCTAATATTTCATCTACAATTTTTTTCATCATTCTCTTATTCATTTATATTCAATTTATTCTACAACCATGTCTTGCTTACCTTTTAGTTTTTTGTCCTAAAAAAGCCTCAGAGAAGAGGCGAAACGTCGACATACTTTTAGTAAATAAATAACGAAGGGTGCTGCTCGCATCTGTGACTTTCCTACTTGAGCATGTTTGGTTCGCTGCCCTGAGTTCCTCTGTCTTGGTTATCTGTATGTAAATTTATTGATTTAGGGCATTTTACCACTAAACATTTTCTGCTAATTGCAATAAAATCGCTGCAAGTCGTGATTTTGTGCATACATAGATATATTAAATATTTCGTGTGCAATTTTTAATTATCACTATTTTTCGACAAAAATAGGTTCTTTTCTGAGCTGACTTCAATATGGAGCTTCTGGTGTGGTCTGCTTGCAAGTACTACTTTTACAACGTAGACGAAGAAAAAAGTAATTTTGTAAGTACTGTCGTATGTACACAAAAAGTATTGTTTTTCAATTTTTAAAAAAACTGATGTAACCAATTTCTGTAATCCAATAAACTGTAATATTTATATTAAGAGCTTGTGCAATGCTCCTAATACACTTCTTCTCTTGCTTCTCTTAAAAAGCAAAAAGAAGTAACTTCTAGATAGAATCCTTATCCTTGCTAATACCATATCTGTAGAGTTTATTACACAGAGCTCTATGATTGGCAGTACGAAACACTTTGGTCACGTCGGGAAATGGAGGAAATACAGAAAGTATTTTGAGCAATTTTTGTAAAAATAAGAGGAAATTAGTTTCCATTTCAGAGGTATGTAAAGGTTAAAAATGTTACACAAAAATATGGTTATTCTTTCTAATGGTGTTTTTAAATATTATTTATGACCGGACTGTTAGATTGTTTGCGATTTTAGAAAATCGTCATAAAATAAAACCGTCTGAATTCACAGCATATGATTCTGTAAAAACTTGAAGTGATACCATAATTTTTTAAACCCGAAAAATGTCTATTCTAATGTGCTTGACAACATAAAGAATTTCGAAGTTCTTAGTAAATTTACAATTAAAATATGTTGTGTTTATTCCTGTATGAAATAGGTGAATCACATACAAATTCTGCTTAGGAAATTATATAACTGCATGAATCAATACGTTCAATTTTTAGGGCCTTTTCGATACTAAAAACAATTTAGGAAAAATAGATACCTTTTAGACGATTTTCTCTTAAATGAGTAAATAAAATTATGTTGTAAACCGAGCCCATTACAGATCTTACAAAACGGGGGCTCTATTAGAATTCTCGTTGTTTGTATCCCGCTACCTAAAAACTTCACCGTTTTTACCCAAAAATGTTTATTACAGCAAGAGCTATAACCTTAATAACTCGTAATTTGCAAGACAAATATAATGGCGATAGCGACCGAGCCTACTCATTCTCCTCGGTTTAAGCTTTTCGCGTGGTCTCCCTATCGCTGAATCTAATTGTTCGGTAAATTTTCGAGTTTTAACATCGCTTATTGTACACAGAAATATGTGCTTTTGTGAAAGAACAAACGACAGTGTTTGTAACCATTAAAAAAGTTTGAGAGTTTGTAATTTTGGCAATGATAAATATGTTTGAATATCATTTTTCCAGAATGAACTCTATTCAAAACACTATCCAATCCGGAAAATTAGTTGACCCTGTGATGAAAATTCTCGAATTTATTCAACATGTTTGTTAAATTTTGTTCAATAGTAATTTTAGAACCCTGTAAAATTGGCAATTTTTGAAATATCGAAATTTTAAAAAAGTGCAAGAACCTTTAGGTTAGTCACTAGTGCAAATTAGTTCAGAGTTCAGCTCAGAGAGAAGGGAACAAGGGAGAAATGGATCATACACAAGAAGTGCACATCAATCCAGGAGTAAGATAGGAGTGCATAGAGGAATCGCTCAAAGATGAAACAAGTGCATAGGCAAGTTGCATGGGCAAAATCTAACAGTGTCTATCCATCCATCCATCCAAGCAAATCCATATCGTCCCTATGCACTCCACAGGAGGCTTGCATGTGGATGGGCGCCTAAAATCTATACAAGTATACTCTATGGTAATGAACTTTTTATCATTTTCTTAAAACATACTCACTAATAGGGTTTAAAAGTGAAATTTCATCTCCACTCACCAGTAAACAAACAGTAATAATGCTGCCAGTAGACACACTGCATACATCAACTTGCACTTAATTTAAGCTCTTTGAAAGCTTCACTCAAAATTGGATTCCGATACAGACCCCGCATGAATATTTCTCTTTTTCGTAAAAGGAATCCCCCTTCTCCTCCTCGGCCCGAAATTTATTATTGATGAGAGCTCTGGATACACCCAAAACGATCCAGGGTATCGTCCCTCGTAGGCCGCAGATGATAAACTATTTTTTCTCGCCTCGGTTTCTCATCGTCGAAAGATAATCGTCCTAAGTTCTCGGCGAGTTATGCAGCCGGGCTTTTATCTCGGTTACGTAAGGGCTAACGAGACCTTCGGAACTAAGAAAAATACCGCCAGATCGGTCGACAAATTTCAATTTCGGCACGTGCTGCTGCAGGCCGGGCCAGCGATAAATAATTCATACACAAAAGGCAATTCGCAAAGTCAAATGACACATCCATATTCATGAATAAATGAGTATTACGCGCTATGAATACGGAAAAAGTTTATCCGAAATTTGATTAGTTTTGTATTCATTCGGTTTATCCGCAAGTAGGGACGACGCCCTTCTCCTTAGCGAGGGAATGAATTAAATTCATGTTTTGCTTACGACCGACCTCGCCAACTTTCCGGGAGGTGCCAAGACCAAAAAATTCGGTATTAGATTGGGCCGTGAATACTTTAACGCGGGAAATTCCTAGCGGGTAATGAGGGTTGGAAGGAAAGTTTCTGATTTACCGTGCTTTGTTTATGAATGTTCAAAATTTTTAAGCTCCTCAGGATTCTTTTAACAAGGTGACTTAGGAAGTTTAGGGGGGTAGGAATAAGCGGATAATTTTAAGATAATTCCGTGGAACACTTTTTTGGAGTTGAATTGTATAATATAGGTAATTATTCTCGCTTGATTATTCAAGATGGTCAGCATTTGGAAAATAAAGTTTTATACTAAGGAACAAAATTATTCAGCTGTGGTAAATGTAAGATTTTTAACTGGTGAATAATGTATACATATCAAGCTGTGGGTACCGAACAATTATGGTAGAATCGTATTAATTAATTCTTCGAGAAAATATACACCTATCAATCAAAAAATTATATTAGTAATATCTTCATAGGAAGGGATCTGGTAAACGAGATTTTAAAAATGATGAATCAATTTTAGTGATCCGTGTTATTGATCTTTTACTATGCATTAGCCCAATTAAAAGTTATTTAAAACTATGCCTTTCGATTTCCTATTGAAAGCGTCAAATTTTTTTCTGTGTGAATATACTGTAATATTTCTATAGTAATATAATAATAGTCAATAACCACCCTATACTTATTAACTAAGACGTACCATTTATTCCGGTTAATTAAAAAATAAAATAATAAAAAAACGATAACCTCCCCTCTACATACTGATTTAAAATTAGAATTCGACACGGCCTAAGATGGCAGCAAATCGATGAAAAATCAATAAAATTGAAAATATATAGCGGGTCCTGTAAGTAATGGCTAAGAGTTAAGATGAATATAGAAAAAGTGAAAATGCGAAGAAAAGTTCATACAAATGAGAGTCGAAAAATGCTTCTCCAGGTCGTTTTAATCCTTTGAAATGACTACTGGAAAGGCAATCGTTCAGTTGTGTTGAAAATACAATCTGAAATACATCAGTGATGGTGGAAAAAGTTCATACTTTGGTTTTCTTGAGAATTACTCTAGGTTTTGTTACCAAATATGACTAATATTTACTTAAAAAACATGGACATATTTGAAATTGATACATTAAGCGTTTTAAAAGGCTTTTTGATATTTTACAGAATATTTTGTCATTGGCGCATTCGCCATTTCAAAGGAATCTCATTTTAAGGATAATCATCGGTAATTATTACCCAGTAAATGTAATTCAAAATGATTTGAAGTGAAATTTAACAAAAACACTGATTTATTTAGATAAATAATGACAACCGAATCAGTATTGGCCAGAAATGGTGAAATTAATTTACACAATTCGCGCTTATGGAGTGAAGAAAATCACATCGAGAACAAAACACCAATATAAATTTATTGTCTACATTTGGGCAAGAATAGTCGAAAACAATTTAATTGGTTATTAACAAGTTAATTCGCGACCATGTTTTACTGTTATAACTTGAGGCGACCAAAAACATTTGGAATTTTTTCTCATAAGACCATAACACAGCAGAAAATGTGGCTTATGCACGAACAATATCCTCTCATCATCATTTTATGATCCGTAATTATTATAAATATGTGGAGTAGTAAGAGGTGGAGTATAGTATAGAGAACAATATTAAATATGATCTGGATTATGGTACTCGCAACGCAAAAAAATAATTTTATAGACTAAGCAAACGCGTAGAAATAAAAAATGTCATGTAGAAAATCAACTGTAACAGTTTTGGCTTAGTTGAAGAATGTACTTAGCATACGATTTTGTAACTTATAAATCATTTATAACAATACATATTATCCTAGATTACCTTACCTAGATTATCCTAGAGTGGTGAATACTATTTATCAAAATGATTCTAATCTAATTCCCTTTGTTTTATTTGTTTGACGGTTAAACGATGAGACGTGATTATGGTCATGGGCTTTGTAACTATAAGGAATAAATGATAGTTTAAATTAATAGAAAAAAATAAAGGAGTGCCGTTTAAAAATATCAAGTTGATGATAAATTGAAGAAGGGTGAACCTAAATTACATTCAAGAGTGCGCTCAAATTAATATTTGAACATAACGTGATGTATTTTTTCAAAATTTTCACACAACTTATTTCAGAAATATTGGAAAGAACGTGGGACTCCACCTTGTATTTTGAACGGGATGAACGATGGACTTGTTCTATCGTCGGAACGAGGAACCTCGCTACTACATTTTTCACTGACGTTACAAACTCCTCCATCAGCGAAAATGAACAAAACTCCGGCAAGCAGTAACCGCACTATCCATCCTTCTGTAAACATAACGTTCTCCACTTATATCAGCAATAAAACCATTATCAATTTTCCGAGAAATCATCGGTTACACGTCGGCATCATAAACCTGGCGGTAATTGAATTTTTTGGTCGGGGATAAGAGGAATTGTTAGGGAGTACGATAAGCCGGATTAAAGATGATGTTCCGAGCCGTCGAGTCCCGGAGTGGAGATAACGGTCCCACATGCACATAGGCGGATTGGGCCCGAAACGGAATGACCGGAATATTATCTTCCAGCACGCGGTCGTAAACCATATGTACTCGTGTACTTGTTGGGGTTTTATAGCGCGGCGATCGTCAGAGAGGAAAAGAGAGGAACGATACAGAAAATTTAACGCCGATAAAAGCGGTAAATATATGGAAATCTACCAAAAAAACAGAAACAAACATGAACATTTAGGGCAGTAAATCCCTATAGCTGAATCCCAAGTACCAGTCCCAAGTCAATCGAATCGAAATTTTTCGTGAAAACGCATTAATTTTTTTTAAATCTCTCCATTCAAGGCATAGACCTCACCGTGATAAATGCATTTAGTATATGAGTAAATCTACCCGTTCTTAAATTAAAGCGTTTCCTTCGTTTCCAACTTGCCTGGTACAGTTATTAGAAATTACACTCCATAGCAGTTTAGATGGACTCTATAAATAATTAGGTACCTACTTAGGGCCACTATTGTAACAATCACCGCCGTGACATAAATATCAACAAATAAGAAACACTGGTAAGCGTAGAGCATGTACCATAAGGCTGGTAAGCCAGTTTCTATTTGTGCAATCGCATAATTTAAGTTAGTTCTCTCACGTCATTTATGTTACATGATGGAAACCACGACAAATTTTAACCCAAGAAAACTGCGACTGGTGAGTAAAGCTGGGAGGCCTGTTCCCAGAACCCTTGCTATCACATCCAGTGTTTTTCCAATTAAAGGAAGAAAGTTCTGGGTTCCACCAATTTCCTTAGAAACCCTTCCAGAACCCATGCCATCACGTCCAATGTTTTTCCAATTGAAGGAAGAAAGAACTGGGTTCGATTCCTGGTCGTAGTCGTAAACACCTTTTTCCTTACAAACCCTTCCAGAACCTTTGTTAACACGTCCTGTTTTTCTAATTAAAAGGTGAGAGTTCTGGGTTCAATTCATGGTCATAGTCGTAAACACTTTTCCTCTTACCTCCGTAGAGGTAAAAGGAAAACCCTTGTAAAACCCTTGCTATCGTCCAGTGTTTTTCCAATTAAAAGAAGAGAGTTTTGGGTTCGATTCCCGGTCGTAGTCGTAAACATTTTTGTCCTTAAAAAACTTTCTAGAACCATTGCTATCACGTCCAGTGTTTTTCAAATAAAAGAGGAGAGTCTTGGGTTAAATTCCTGGTCGTAGTCGTGAGAACTTTTTCCCTTAAAAACCCTTCCAGAACCCTTGCTACCAGTGTCTTTCTAATTAAAAGGAGAGAGTTCTGGGTTCGTTTCCTGGTCGTAGTCCTTAACACCCTTTCCTTTAAAAATTCAGCTAAAAAGCCATGGGGATAGTTGTTACCTAGTGATTCCGTGCGCGGAATGACCGGAATATTATTTTCCGGCACACGGTCGTAAACCGTATGTACTCGTGTACTTGTTGGGGTTTTATAGCGTGGCGATCGTCAGAGAGGAAAAGAGAGGAACGATACAGAAAATTTAACGCCGATAAAAGCGGTAAATATATGGAAATCTACCAAAAAAACAGAAACAAACATGATCATTTAGGGCAGTAAATCCCTATAGCTGAATCCCAAGTACCAGTCCCAAGTCAATCGAATCGAAATTTTTCGTGAAAACGCATTAATTTTTTTTAAATCTCTCAATTCAAGGCATAGAACTCACCGTGATAAATGCATTTAGTATATGAGTAAATCTACCCGTTCTTAAATTAAAGCGTTTCCTTCGTTTCCAACTTGCCTGGTACAGTTATTAGAAATTACACTCCATAGCAGTTTAGATGGACTCTATAAATAATTAGGTACCTACTTAGGGCCACTATTGTAATAATCACCGCCGTGACATAAATATCAACAAATAAGAAACACTAGTAAGCTTAAATCATGTACTATAAGTCTGGTAAGCCAGTTTACCATAAGTGTTAAACCTTTGCTACAGCGGCAACACGTCAGTTGTGTTGTGATATTTCTATTTGTGCAATCGTATAATTTAACGTTAGTTTTCTCATGTAATTTATGTTACATGATGGAACCCACGACAAATTTTAACCCAAGAAAACTGCGATTGGTAAGTAAAGCTGCTTTCTCTCTACAGGAAGAAAATATTTTGGATTAGTTCATAAAACTCCAAACATTACTGATAGGGAAATCGTTGACACTTAATACTGTTTGAAAAGCAACAGTTTGCGATTCTCCAAAGAAAGAAAATATGGAGGAGTATCGAACCAATAAAAATATTGAAATTTATGATTTAGATGAAAATACCATAACCCATAAGATTCACCTTTTTATGTACAACAAATAAAGAAATGCATATAATGGACATAATAAAGGATAGTATTACGGAAGGTGACGATTTACCATATATTGTCGTAAAACATTGTTGAAGTGCCTAAAAGAAGTAGGTTTTTCGTGGGAAAGACATTATAAAAAGGCTCTTCACAAACTTTACATTTTTTGTTGGAGAAGCGAATATTTAAGAAAAATTAAAAGGTTTTTATAAGTGTGAAAAACTGCTTATTACTTCGATGACACGTGATTAAATGAAGGGCACACTGTGTCGATATATTGAGTTGGTAAGTCAATTATTAATTCGCGACAGGCTTTCGTGAAAGGTAATTCTATTGACATGAGCCCACCTGTGAAAAAAGGTCGTACGTTAATAACGTTTTTTAAATAATGGTTGAGTAGAATGAATCCAGGAAAAAGTTCCGCCGGTTAATATTCCCTGGTCATTAATGGATGGATTGCTTAAACGTTTAGTAGCTGTATTGTAATATTTTCCAAGAAACCAGGTTTCCTTTACGATGACATTATTTATGTTTAAATAATTTACTTAAATAATATTTTACATTTCATGTGACTTTACAAATCTATCAGTCCTTTTCACATTGACTCATATAAGGATTGCAGCTCCAAAGATTTTTGAAACTTTTTCCGCGGTACTTTTTCCCGCAGGACTTTTTCCGTGGCACTTTTTCCGGTGGAACTTTTCCCGCGGGACTCTTTCCGGTTACGTAGTAGAATATACCTCAAGGTATTAGGTATTAGGGATTTAAGGAATATTTTGTATTTCAGCTACCAATGTATAAATGGGTTTGCTTGAAAAAGTACTTTTTTTTCAATTTTGATGTCGTTTTTCGTTCTCAATCCAACACACCTTCCTAAATACAAAAATAGTCATGGCAGTGATTAGCAACCAATAAATTTTAGTCACTATAACAACACAGATCATCAGGTAATCGGTAGTAGGAGGTACGTTTCAACCAACATCAGTCGCTAACATTATCAGGAAAATTTGCAGAAAAGTTGAAATGGTCATTGCAGTGATTAGGAACCATTAAATTCCAGGCACCATCACAGTACAGTTTATGGGGTAATTGGTATTACGAGGTATATTTCAACCAATAAGAGTCGTTAGCATTATCAGGAAAGGGCGTCATTAAGAGGAGTAATTATAGTGGGAGGTTTTCAGGGTCGATAGGTTAGTCTCTGAATTAATCATGGTGAAGCGTACAAACGATACGTAGAAACTAGTATCCATTGGATATTGCAAATTCCAAATGTGACAGGAAAATGCAAAAATTTAATTCAATGTGTATATAGTCTTACATAGATGTCATAATTGCTGGTGAAAAAGTGTGCTGTAAAGTTTGAGTAGAAATTGCAATTATTTATAGTAAATTGTGTTATGGCACGGTTTTATAAAGTCAAATTTCAATTACATTTCACCTTTGTCAGTTTCGTAAAAAGAAAAATATTCCAATAACTTATCAAAATCATAAATTTGTTAACAGCTTTGATTCTGTTAGACCGATTCCATTCAAATTTGAACAGCACTTATATAAAAATATCGTCCATCGTTATTGTAAAAATCAACTTCCTAATTAAAGTACTTTGAGAGTTATCGATGGCCGCTTAAAATGGTTAAATTCGTTACCTTAATTGCCTACGACGCGAAGTCGTGGCGCCAGCCTAATGGGGAATTACAATGGGCATTTTTATTTACGGACAGTGTGGACATAACTGCATGGGGTTAAAGATCTTTTGATTCTCTACCTTTGTTAACTTTGACTCCGTTTGAGTAGGGAGTTAAGTGAGGCTTAGGTTGGGGGAAGAAGTAGAGAAGGAGGATAGAAGGGATTCGGTCGTCATCTCTGGATGGCGACTGACGTGTTATTCATACTAAAACGAAAAAATGCTTTGAACTTAAGTAGGAAAGGGTTGAAGTCAGTTAAATTTGAGCCGATTTACTGTTCTCGGAAAGAGTGCCTCTGCCCGTAGCAAGGGATAAGGACGCATTCAGAAAAATGGTCGCCAACCACCGTTAGAAGAAGGTGCGAGAAGAAGAAAATTTTCTTTACCAATAATTCAATATTAAACCTTCAATATGTTAATACTGAAAATTATTATTATAGTATTACTATTATTGATTACGGTGAATTTAATTTTGTCTTAGCTGACAAGTACGGATAATGGCAATTTGTGAATGAAATTGCAAAATACCTTTTTCTACAAGGGTTCTTAATTTTGTAAATATGGTTCCACTTGATACGCCTCTACATCATACCCGCATCCCTTGACTAGATCTGCGGAATGCTCCGCCCTTCGAGCATTCCCCGCAAGGAAACCAAGAAGAGCTAAGGAACGCCTTATTAGGGATTCCGTAAGTTAGGTTAGACGAAAACTCGGGCGTAATTAAGCTTAAAGTTTTACAGGTGAGGTAACGAGTTGTCGTATCCCCATATGTGTAATACGTGTAGGCCTTGTCGTTATTATTATTATTTAATGCGGTAATTTGGGCGACTCTCAGCCGTGGAAAGGTATACTGAAAAATTTAAAGATTGAAATGGGAAGCGGTGGAGAGGTAGCGCTAAAAGTTTCAGAGTGACTGGAGATGTGTAGAGTTGAAATACTCTAATTTCTGTAAAGTATGTATCGAAATGTGGAAAAATACTAAAATTGTAGATAGGCACAAAACTTACTAGATAGTAAAGGTACTCGGATTTAATAACCAAAAAAACTAAGTTTTGAAGTGGCGTAGTCGAAACACATTTTTGTTATGTGACTAGGGAAAATTATATGATACCAGTATACATCTTTAATATTAGACGTTGAATTCTGACAACGATAAAACCTTTACATAATTAGTATAATATTTATATATTTTGAAATTTTCAAAATTAATTATGTCCCATTACTTGATATGGTAATTATATATCCGATTGAGCTGGAATTTGAAATAAAAACGCCATAATCGTAATCTCTCTTTATCTCGCCTTCACTGTACGTTGTTAGGTACTCCAAGCTTTGACTGTTATTATTATTTCCGAAGCGCCCTGTACACGTCATACATACTCTGGTCTGGTGCCAGAGGCTGGAATGCGATGCGCCCCCTGTCATATTTTGGATCTGTGTCCTGAAGGTGCGTCTACGAGTGTGTATTGTAATGAAAACGGCGTACAATATGTGTAAGCGAACCATATATCATGGCGCGGGGATTGGCATTAAGATTGTTGTCTGTTCCTCCCTTATGCGTCCCCGTCGGAAAACGCGAGGGATTTTTCGTTTGTTCGAAGTGGATTACGAGGGATTTGCAGTCGGCGCAGCAACACATAATCAGTCAGAATTAGCGGAGACTTTAGAATTTTCACGCTCGTAAGTTTTCCCTCTAACCTCGTCACCTACGTAGAAAAATCAAAACATGTTTTAACTACTCAACCGGTTTAAGCTAGCGAAGCTTCACAAGCGAGTTTTGGACATGGTTCATAGCTCTCCACTTTTATATTAGATGCATTTTACGCTCATTCAAGCTTTTCGTTTTTCGAACATTTCTACCAGAAACACGTCCATCACGAACAAGAAGAATTTATCAGGAAGAAACAAGACCAAATTCACAATACTACAACAAACGCACATACCAGCAACACCAAAGGATCCTCCAACCACGACCACAAAAACCATGGAAAACGGAAACATCATCACCCTAATTTGATAAGTAATCAACAAGCCCAACGACTAGAGTACCAAGTGAGGAGCACATCACCACATCGACGATACCTCAGAAGAACCAGGGAACTTCCAGAGTAAAGTACCATACAAGAGTATCAGGCGCCAATGCTCTGTAAAGTTAAATAGAGATGTAGTGTTCCAATTAATCAAGAGGTTCATGAAGGGTGTATTATAGTTCTCCGCGCGATAATAAAAAGTATATCAATTCCTGCATAATAAATGTGGGACACGTCAGTTCCCCGCGCTACCTGCCGGGATCCCGCGGCATCCAAATGATCGCGACCCTAAACATATCAGAAAAGAAGTCCCCAGGAAGAAATATATTACTAGTAATATAAGTCCACCATATAAAACATGTGCAATATGATTTTCTCAAAATATATTAATAATATCTAGTTAAATTGGCCTGGTTAGGTTAGGATAGAAAATACATCCCCTAATTATTATAATCTGAAAGGCAGGTAAACGATCGCAATGACCATCGGCGGATTCTCTGCAGGTAGCTCGTGCGCAACTGGCACATATTTGTGAGGATAAATTATTATGGCGCAGGGAATTGGCATCTACCCATCATAAAACAGTAGTTCAGAAACTTAAACACTTTCTTATAATTGTGGCGGAATATATATGTAAATTAAGTTATATTAAATAAATTGATGCTCTTAAATCGTACTAAGAACTTAACAGTACCGAATCTTATTAATTAATAAAGTTTAATAATAGTTTAATTTATAGCACCATTCCGGTTTTTAGCATCGAGCCCTTATTTACAGTTTCCTATCTCACACTATGATTTTTATTTAATTTTTATATTATTAAAACCACATAAAAATCTATTTGATAATTTTTTTTACTATAAAATTACTTAAATGTCAGCTTAGAATCTTGCTTTTAAAATCAATTGTAATAATCTTACAACACTTATAGATTCAACTATTTGGTGCCATTTCCTATCATCACGTTTTAACGTTGTCTAAATATGATACGAAAACATTTACGTGTCACCTTTCAAATTCCATTCGTGACATTTACCACAAGTTAAAATCATTTATCTGTCAAATCCAGAAATTAAAATTATATTCGCCTTTACTTGAGATATCAGAAAAGTCAATAACAAAGCAGGATTTAAAGGAAATCACTTCGAATGCAAAAGTTACGTTCGCCATTACTTCATACCTTTTAATATTTTAACTTTCGTATTCGTTTGAATTACATCTCTATAACTCGTGAAAATCTCGCCTTATCTTTACATTCAAGAATATAAATTACATTCATTCCTAAAGCTCGTTGCTGAAAGGAAGACAAGTTGTTTCTCCTTTTTATAGGTTTGTGTAAAACATTTAAATCTGAAATCAACCCAGCGAAAAATTTACATTAATACTCTTTTAGTAATTACTTTTATTCTTTGTGAAGTTGTATTTAATACAAAGGTTGGTCGTTTACAATAACGAAAGTATTTGCTCTTAGTGCTACTTTGTAAAATCATATCAAATACAAACGTTACTGATCTAATAGAGTTTTCAAATTCGAAACCCAGGACCTACGATATGATCCTTTTAAAACTCTTACAGACCTGTGACGTTTAGAACAAGGAATCCATAATTCCATAACCTTAACCGTTTTTGGCAAAATAATTTTTCTCCTTCATTTCGCAATTTTCCAGTCAATTTGACGCTCTCTTTTCCATTGTTCGTTTCATCCTTGCCCCGTTCCCTGATCCCCGGTGGCATTCCCGAAAGGGACGCGCGCTAATTCCACCAATACCGCGACTTTGACTCGATATCTAACTCAAGACCCATGCACGGTAATAAATCTAAAATGATTGATGTTCCTCGCAGCGAATTTAGGACGCCCCTCCCCGCGCCCTTACGTACAGCGGAACCTTTTTATGGAATTTATTTTTCCATTTCAAAAATTTACCTTAATGGAGTCGAGGGCGCTGTTGAAAAAGGAACGATAAAGTTATTTAGGGGTAAAGCGCTTAGTTAAGTTAATGGAATATAGAGGATGTTTGTCGGGACAACGCGCGATCGTTCGTTCTTCTCTTTTTCCATGTTTAATCGCGGAGGGGAAAAATTAAGCGAGCCATTTTCTGGATTAACTGCATTAAAACCGAGAGGGGATAGTGATCGTCGGCTTAATACGAGCGAAATGAGAGGTAGACTACGTTTCGAAGGTCTCGTTTTAATTACGCTCGCATCAAACTTCTATTAAACTCCGAACGCGGGTGAAAAAGAAAATAACCGATTTCCTTAGTCGAAACAATGATCAGTTGCGAGTTTTCTTATAATCTCTCATTCGGTTTTAAAAAATGCCAATTTAAGACGACGGAATTGTTCCGGAGATTGCTGAAAATCTCTCTAAAGGGCCATTATTAAATTTACTTCTTGGAAAATAGCTGCGGGGCAGTGTTTGAATGGGTTTTGTATTAGTATTTAAAATAGGACGAAACATGTTTCACTACGTAAAAGTACGTACGCCGGAGGGAAAGTATTTTCCTATAAAATTGTCTCCTTTGAAGTTAGTGTGTACACGTCCCCGATTAAATATCAGAAATAAATTTATCTGAATTACACGATCTCGGTTAATTTACCTCCTGCCGACTTCACGGTAAATAATTACCCAACGAAAATAGTCTAATTTCCCTTCTGATTTTATCGTACCCTCATGCCTCCCTTTTGTTAGCGTTAAGTCAATATTAAAATTGTAAAATAAAGGCTACGTTACATCGGAGAACATCGCTCAAGCCCAACTTTAATCACTGAAAGTGCCTGAATAAAATTATAACGAAACCGTTGCTTCCGGCCGATTTAATCAAACACCCTGAGTTATAATTTAAAGATATAACAGAAATTTTAGAATGCTCTCCATTAAGTAATACAAAACTGTTCGTGCTACAAAGAAGAAGCGTAATAGCATTCAATCAAAAATTCAGGTTATTTCATGGTGTGAGGATTCTTTCTTTGAATTTTTCCATCAGATTGAGTTCATTTGTATTTACAAATGTTTTCTCCTTCAGGATATTTGCAAAACTACTAGCTTATTACTAAATTCCTGCCAGCTTTGTGAATGAAATGAAAATGGACTTTTCCAAATATTAAAAGATTTTGTATTGCTCCTCTTGAGTTAACAATGAAGGGTATTATAAAACTGTGGATTCTTTTTTCGTTCGGTTCGGTTACACACAAACTCAACTGTTATTAATTTTTATACCATTTTCATAACGTGGTCAAATTTATAAAAAATTTGAAATCCACGAGTTCATTAATGTTTATTTGGAATATCAAAAAAACCCAGGAAATGACCAAATAATTTTTCAATCGAGTTGGCATGAATATCTTATCTCGTTGCAGTTGCTATTATAGCGTCTTTTCATTATTTCGTCACTGCAGAAATGTTTGCGGCGATTTAGTCGGAAAATACATGAAATATTAAATACGACACATTGTTCGAAATTGAGAATAGAGGGGAAACATTAAAAAATCTATAAAGTTTTAGTGACTATAGGTTTCTTCCATCAGTATTATTTATGCAATAAAATAGTTACTAAGCTATATGAATCTTTTTATATCAATACAACCCTATGTATAGCCAACGTGGTAGTGATAAATTAACCTTTGGACCCTAGTTCGATAGCATGTGAAGATATGGAAAATGATTGGAGTCTGAAGCGGCTATGGTGGGAAATTAATGTAATTAGTTTACAAGACCATCTAAGGGGATGGTGAACCTACATTGTTAACCGTCTCTCTGAGCGAGCCTTAGAGCACTCTACGTCTAAAGAAAGAGACAGGGAGAACTCTTTTCCTTCAGGAAACCCGAATGGCATTCCAAGCAGAACTTCAAGTAAAAAAATTCCATTCCTGGTATCAGAGAAATATCTCTTTCCGTTCAGCACCAGAATTTTAAAAATCCGAAATCGACCAATTATTGGCAAAATTCGTAAGGGATTAACCTTCCCCCTTTGACCCTGCGAAAATCGCAGGTTAGGTCGCTTAGAAGATTCTAAGTCTATGACGTAAATTCCAGCGCGTTTACTTCGACCGTTTTCTAAATATCCCGATTTTCCCAAAATGAAAATTAGCTGATTTCTCTCCACTACAACTCAAAAAGTAGATGTCGCAAGAAAGAAACAATTTCATTTCTGGCGTAAGAGAATTGCACCCTTTCGTTTAGGCTCTCTACCTCGAGAGAAGGAGAGGCGGAGTGTGGAGAGCCGATTTTATAAATGACGCATTTTCCAATCGCGTCGTATTCGCGGGAGTGTATTTAATTGATTTTGACTGTCCCTGGAAAAACTGCGAGCATTCAGACTTTTGCAGATTATAATTACGTACCTTCCAACCCTACTGTATCCATGCGAGTCCGGTTGACCGATATTAAATGCTTCTGGAATTCTGCCGATTTTCCGACCATCTCGGTTTCTGATTGAGCATTTTCCAATGGCATCGTATGCATTGGAGTGCCGTTAACTGATTAAGAGTGCCTCCGAAAAATTTGCGAATTTTCTGACCCTCTCGAGTTCTGATTGCGCAACCGATTTAGAGGGCCCCAGGAAATCGGCATATTTTCCGACCATTTCGGTTCTTGATCGCGTATTTTCCAAATTTTCCGACCAACGTGGTTCTTGATAGCGCATTTTCCGATCGCACCTTATTCATGGGAGCCTAACGAATCAAATCCACGTAACATCTGGAAAATAGCGAATTTTCCGACGACGGCAGAATCCGATAAGGCTCCTTTTGAGTATACCATATTCCTGGAACCCCCACGAACTGATTTTATGTACTATATTATATTATATTCTTGTAAAAAATATGGATTTAACACCAATAACGATCATTTCAGATAAAATGTCGTCATGTCAAGGGGTACGAAACATCCCTGAGGGGTGTGCTAGGTGGAAACATAAAATGGCTGGGGAAAGTGTGCCTCCATGAATTTCATAAAATTAATAAAGAATACATGACCATACACACAAGAAATTTGAGGTAAGGGAACATTTAATCGATTAACAAAATAATTCGAAAACGAAACAATTAAATTTGTTAGAAAATTATGACGGTTACGTAATAAATTATGTAAAAGTTATAGAAAGAAACCAAAACACCATTTTAGCTTTTCAAGAGATACCAGAAACACGTCAAAGTGTTGTTTAATTTACTGATGAACGCATCATATGAATGGACACACATACAACCGTTTTCTACTTGATCAATTGAATACGTAATGAACAAATCCACCTATCAGTTTTATGTATCAATTTTCCTACCTGGTCGTAATTACAATTAATGGAAGCGAGGTGTACAATGTAGGGAATTATTAATGCTGATTAGTAGTCTAAATATATTTACTGTAATTAAAACGGACACCGCATGAAACACAATGGCTTCCAATAATGTTTAATTCAAAATTCAGCACAAAACAGGTATTGAACAAAATGCAGCTATTGATACTCGTCCAATGGGAATTGAATGATGAAGTCTCGTTTTAAAAATGGATTTAAAAAGTATCATTGTCTTAGGTAAATCTAATGTAAATTCAGTAATGCAACAAAAGTGATATAGTCAGTTAAAAAGTGACACATGATATTTGCCTCCAATATTAATGAATGAACGCTCTTATACAAACAGGAGAATAAATGCGTATGAAAATTGAAATTTACACCATGGCGATCCCTAGCGAGTTCGCCATTTCATACACTTTTGCTAAGGTATTCCATATAGCTGCAATAACTTCAAAAAGGTCCAAAAATTCCTCACACGGCATCGCAAATGCGCATACTTAAGTATTGATCGATGGCTATCTGTCGAAATATGTTTGACGTGATCGATCGTTGCAACCCAGAAACGTCATCCCGGAACTTGTCCTCTTTATTTATGATTTTTCAACTTCACTTACCCCCCGAAGTGTTGATCATTCCGGCCTCCCTAACCAACGCCCCGCCCTATGTATTATTCATGCCCGATACCGATACTCTCCGCGATAAGAAATATTTATTCAACGTTGATTCTCCCCTTTCGATAAAATTTGTCAACATCGGCCCGGCGGCGAAAGTGCGCGTCGAAACCTCCGGCCGCAAATTGTAAAATGCTGCATCTACAGGAGTGCAAATCGGAAAGTTTCACCTATTTTGTCAGTCAGATTTCAAATGCGAAGAAGGTGGAAATGCGTTTATTTCCTTTCGCTTCGTCGAGCGGTAGAAGGGTTGCAATTTTATTGGTTCCTCAGATCAACTGAAAAGAGGTAAGAGACCTGTATTCCTATGCTGATACAAAGAGTCGTGTAATGCCACTATCTCTAAATAACAAAATTTAAATTCATATTTTTCACAAATAATGAAGTACTTGTACTAAAAGTAAGCAATATATTATTGTAAGATGTTTTTCCAGAAACTTGATTAGATTAAATGTATTGTTGCAAACAAATATATACAGTAACATCTAGGGTTTCCTGAGACCGAGACGATACCGAGAGTTGCCAAAATTTTTCCTCAGATTCCTTTTTGTATTCTGTTCCGATGTTCTCATATCGCAAGATTGTATTTTGTCGTGAAAACTGTAAGATTCATAATCAAGAGAGCTTGTCATCCCTTCGGAGTCTAGGGACCCTAAACATTTCCCTTGCTTTTGGATATCAAAACTTCCCTTACGAGAATTTTAAAAGAGTTCCAGAATAAAGCACAACTCATCAATCTTAAAGCCACCTCGTACACCAAACACCTTGTTGGGCCCGAGGCCCTAGCGTGACAGAAACTTCTGACGTCTTGTCACGAAGCAGGACTGGCAAGATTTTCTTAAAGTCCCTATCATTCGACCAATGAACTATCTCTGAGCACTATCTCTGTTGCACACGACCCGTAAGCAGGTGTTTGTCATCGGGAATAGGGTTTTTGTGGGGAGTTCGCCGAATTCGTCATTCTAACACTTAACAAACCTATTAAGATAAAGTTTTTTTAGCCAAAAAAAAGCGCTCCTGTTTAATAGCGTCTACACCTTTTGTTTTTCAGAGTTCAAATTTTCTAACTGTAGTGTAAAATCGACGAAAATCCAATGAGTCAGATAGGAGTTATTCAAGATTTCATCAAACAGTTTAATAACTTACTTAGTTATATATATTTGAACATTGCATACTTCTTCGACTAACCTTACTAATCTACCAACACGATCCCACTGCTGTTCGAACAAAAAGTACAATCATTTCCTTTTCTGTTTGAATTTCCACCCCTTTTGAGATTTGATAGTAATTTTCCAACCGCTTGACCGTCACTATGACACACATATCGGTGAGTAAATAACGGAACGTCCAGGACGGCATAGCTCATGTTAAACTTAGAGAGCACATCCCGTTTTAACATTTCAAAGGCGTCCCGGCCTTTAAACGTGCACTCGCTCCCCGCGACGAGCGACGTCATAACTTATCGACATGGAAACGCTGTTGCTTCCAAAGCAAACAGGAACTGTACCAAAGCGAAAATTGATTCTGAGGCCCAGAGTGAAAGTTCAATGGAACACAGGAAAAGCAGGATAGGTCGTTTGTCCTAGTCGGACTACAACCGTACGCAAGAAATGTAATTAATGAAAGAAATGAATGCAAATCAACTGATTTCCAGTCTTTGTTTGATCAGCTGTGGTGGTCTTTAATTTAGTTTCAGCATTACCTAGTTTAGTTTCATTATGTTTTATGTATGCTATGTTAGCTGTAAGGGTAGCTGCATGATTCTTAAGTAAGAACACTCTGTATATGTTAGCTTGATAGGTTTTTTTTGTAGATAAAATTTAATAGCAGATGGACCAAAAAACTTTGTTCAAAATAGATCAGAGATGATAAAAACCCAAAATCTAGGCAAATCTGAGCTTTTGCGTTTTTTGAAACAAATAAAATTTAAAAAAACAGGTCGTTTTTGCGTTTCTTCACCATAGTGTGAAAATTAATGAATACGTTGTATAGACGATTTGTAAAGAATGAAAGGTCTTTGAAATGGTTGTTTCTAGAAGGTGATCAGAGCATTTTTCACCGAGAAAACTTGGAAAAACCGTTAACATGGACCCTTTTTTTTTCAAAAATTCACAGCTTTGCCCAGTTTAAAGCTGAAGTGCTGATTTTTCATGAAATGTTAGGTTATTATGTCTACTTTTAGCGTAAAAAAGTTGGATGCTGTCGGAAGAAAATTTTTGCACAATTAGGTTATGGAAATCTTGCAAAATTCGGTGTATTAACTGAGATGGGCCGATTTTAGTTTCTCAAACTGTTTTTGAATGAAGACGTCAAAACTTACAACTTGGTTATCTTCAACTTTCATATACGTTTGGAGAAAAGTGCGGAAAATGGCCTGAAACATTGCGCGAAACGCGCGATTTCGTACTTTGGTCTGAGTGGTGGGGGCTTCAAGCAGCATAAAACAGTATACTTGCGTAAGTAGACAAAGTAACCTAACATTTCACGCAAAATTAGCACTTCAGCATTAAACTGGGCAAAGCTGTGAATTTTTGAAGAGGGGTCCATTTTAACGGTTTTTCCCAGTTTTCACGGTGAAAAATGCTCCGATCACCTTTTAGAAACGCTCATTTTGAAGGTCTTTTAATTCTCCACAAGTCGTCTGTGCAACGAATTGCATTTCCTTCATTAATTTTCACGCTATGGTCAAAAAACGCAAAAAAGACATATTTTCTTTAATACTTATTGTTTAAAAAAAACGCAAAAGCTCAGATTTGTCTAAATTTTGGGTTTTTAGCATCTTTGATCCCTCTTAAAGAAAATTTTTTTGGTCCGTCTGCTCTTAAATTTTATCTACTAAAACAGATTTTTTTGCTCTATAAACTGGGCTAAATTTCTTTCAAACAAATTGATTTTTTGCTTACGAATCATATGTCTCCTCATTTCGGTGGATTTAATTATTGAAAATTTCGCACGTGAGCAATGTATTCACGACACTACATTGAAAAATAAAATTATTAGTTCGCGAACCCGCTGGCGGAGTTTATTGTTCTAGACAATCGATGTCGTGTCATTCCTCTATTAAACATGGAGGCGTCGAGTCGAAAACGTTCTTTAGAACAATATAATAAAGGCATAAAAACATTAGTACGGCGCGTCCCATTCTCGAGGAAGTCAATTTACCGCATTAGCGTTCAGCGCTTTTTGTCCCACCGTCACTCCCCCTTTCCCTCAGAAACCATTCAATTTCGTCATCGGAGAGGAAGTTGTCGGTGACGCCGAAGGGAAGCCCTTTCTGGATGGACGCAAACACATTTCACATTCATTACACATAATGTATAAACTAGCACTTACAACACTTGCCCATTATCAACGCTCGAAGTTGGGGTTGCTGAGACGGGGGCCGCACAGCTTTGTTTCGTCGAAGGTATGTTTTGATGTGGGGGACGGCGGAGACTTTACGGCGATTTCGGCCGGAATTAGGGCCCGGCCAGTGTGCGACCGTTTAGGGAGGTCGAGACGTACCGGCCGGACCCCTACGGTCGTTTTAAGGGTAACGAGGATGACCTAAACAAGTTAACAAAGACGCACTGAATTTTTATGACATAAAGAAAAACCTACAACGTAGGAATATTCTGAGGCACGCTATAGTTCGTTGGATGACAAAGCGCGTATGGCATATTCAAATCAAGTGACGCGTCGAGCAATTAATAATAGTGCTCGTTGTTTGCTAATAAGGCTTTTGAAGCATTTATTCTATTTATGAATCATACTAAATTTTAATTGATTAAAAACTTTCATCAACTAAAAGATCAATTATTCTATCAAAATTTCTGAAGCAAGACAACTTTGTTTTTCACTACTCTTCCAAAAACGGAAGGATTTAAATAAATCCACATATAATACTTAAGATAGTTTATAGTTGATAATCGCTAGAAAATCGCTAGAAATTGATAAAGAATATTGTCAATAACAGATGTTCAAAACTATTGCCAAATATGTTCAAACATGCCAAAAATGGACCAAAAAACTTTTCTGTCGAGACATTCAAAAGAATGAAAAAAATATAAGAAACACAAACATAAAACGCATGGAAAAACAAAAAACAATTTTAAAAAAAGTAAAAAAAAATAACGCTTATGCTATTACTCCAGTTATTTAAGTAAATATCAAACACCTGAGGGTCTTTTTGTAAAACACTTGAGTTTGTGTAGTTTTTTACATGTATATGCCTCTGTAACCATTTAGGAAATTCACCAAGAAAACCTCAGCCTATGGTAACAAGAATATTTTCCATATTAAGTGCCATATTGAGAGCCCTAATCTACCAGTATTTTACAAGGATTAAACCATCTGACCATAGTGAAGAAATCCTGACAGTAAGAAAATAACTTTCTTGTTCATCTTGCTCTGCATATCAAATCTTTCTTTGTTGTATTGCTAACTAGCTGACCCGGCGAACTTCGTATCGCCTAACAGTCGATTCTTTAATTTTTTATTTTTTTTAAGTTAATTAGTCAACAATTACATTATGTCAAAATTAAAAATTATAAAACTCACAAAATTCTTTTAATAGTCACTAAAAAATCACAATGAAAATCACAATTTCAGATTTCTTATTATGATACCTACTTATTATATTTGATTTTATTTTTACTTATTCTAAATCAAGTTTAATTTTTGTTGTAGTACTTTATGGTACACGATATTTTTTGTTTGATTGAAAAAATGTATTGTAAAAATGTATATGGGCTATAATAGTTATGATTAATTAACATACAACTGCAAATACTATTACAAACCTTAAAAGTTGGCATAAAATTTTCCCGAAGTACTTTTGATGCTCCAAATGAAGTCATTTGAAAGCAGTCGTTATATTGTTGAATATTCTTTAAAAAGTGTATTGAATCTGTTCCTATTCCTAAAACTAATGAGTACAATGGATCTGGAGGTGGAAGCAATGGTATCAATTTCACCTTTCCATTTGCGCAACACAATCCATTGGCTACATTTTTGTATTTCAATGCCTTACAATATTGGCAAACTGTGTTCATAGGTCCAATAGCAACACAGTTGTAGGCACTGTAATCAATTGACATATCGTAACAGAAAGCAGCTCGATTCAAACTTGCACCATTATTAGTCGAATGTCGCGCTTCACGGGTCTGTCTTAAGCGAATTCTTTCACGTTCATTGCGATCTTCACGTTCCTGGGCAGTGCGATTAGATTGATAATGCATTTGATTTGTTGCATTTCGGGTTCTCCTGCCTAAATTTGTCCGCCGCCTTATAGGAGGCATATTTAGTAAGTCACAAACACACAACCCTTTTTTAATTTTATAGAAATTTGTGTATTTTAGGTTTAGTAATATTATAGATGCATAGCAAAGAGATATTTACATTTCAAGTGACATTTTACCACAGACAGTTTACATTTTACCATAGACAATTTGTTTCTGATTAAAAAAATAAATATTGACAAATATTGACATTAATATTTATACGATACTAACGTCACTCAATTGTTTTGCCTTCCCGGAACCTCTCCACTAACACAAACTTTATCGTATGGTATTAAAGTTCAAATTGACTTTTAAGTATTATCACAAATCTTTTGTATGGGAGTATAGAAAATTGTTGTTTTTAGACTTTTTCAGGAAATTTAAAATTTTTATTTTTTTTTTTTAGAATTTTTCTCTCCGTAAGAACCATCCTCGTACTTCAAGGAACATTTTAAAAAAAGAATTAGCGCAATCGGTCCAACCGTTCTCGAGTTTTGCGCTTAGCAACACATTCAGCGACTCATTTTTATATAATAGATAGAAGATATAAAATGCTTTCCATTTATTCATAAATATTGAAAGAACGTTCTAAAACAGATTTCTGAGTAACTTATTTTGTTACAATTTTTATTTATTTAGTGTATTATTGTGTCTAATTGCTAATTTTTGTTTTTAATTATTTGTTATTGAAACTAATAGGGGTACTACTAAAAAGGGCTCGCAGCGATGTAGTCCCAAGGGATCAAATGTGATAGGTAACAAAATTTTACACTCAAAGCAATCTCTTATCAAGAGCTTCGACCCATAACCTTGGGTGCGAAGAGCCTAAAGCTGACTTAAGTATTGTCACAATTATTACAAGTACGAGTATTATAAAACTGTGCAAACAAAGAAAATATCAAAATAGAAATATCAAAAGAAAAATAAACAAAGAGAAATATTTTAGTCCTTTTGCTACTGAGTTGTGAACTCAAGTGTGAAACTAAGTGTTTCTTTGGAAATTACTATAGAGCTTATGATGGCAGGTAATCAAAATTTAATTAAACTTACAGATTTTGAATTTTCACGCTTTTTTTAATTGGCATATGCTTATTTGTTTTGCCCAACATAGCTAATTGATAAGACAATTTTATACCCATTTTTTTTAAATAAACAGTATACTTTTAACATAGTTTAATACCAAAGTGCTCTTAATAGTTCTGCCTCATGTGTTATTCAAATTTCCTGCGATACTTTGTTGTAATTCCCAAAAACTCCAATTTATAACGTCATACATATAAGCTGATTTCTAAGAAAGATATCTGGTATTTTTAAGTTTTCAAACCAAAACTGTAATCAGTGACCCCAAAAACACCTTTATAAAATTATGGAAGTCAATACAAACCTTTCTCGACTTTTAGTCAGGTTTTCAGGCAGCCCCGTAACTTGAGACGGGATAAAGCAAATCCATAAGTACGAAAGGGATGTCCGAGTGCATAATAAAACCGTATAAGTATATCCTCTTCTCGGCGTGCTTACCTGAAAAAAGAAAAGCGTTTTTACTTATGAATCAGTGCGCTTTATGAATTTAAGATATTTTTTGCGGTATATTATTTTGTCCTGTAGACGGAAACTAACGGCATAAAAAGCAGCTAGATTGAACTTCAGAAAATCATGGCATCTTATCTTGTTCAAAAATGTTCAAAAATTAGGACGAAAGTTGGATTTATTTAATTATCCATTAACTGGATTTAAATCCTATAAAGAAAGAAACCTCCTGACTCCTGATCCTGAAAGAAATCTCTTAGGCGGTAGAATAACTTATGTATCAAAATAGTTCAATAATCAGACACTATTTTAATATAGAAGAAACCAAAAGTACTTATATAAGGGGCGACGATGCCAGCAATCAGTCGGCCTTAATTAGCCCTAAAAGCCATTCCTTCGCCATCTTGATTACCTATTGTAAAGTTTGAATTATCGCGTAATTGTAAGTGTAGAATTACAATTAGTTTGAAAAACGACCGTCTCGCAAGTAAAACTAAAACTAATGATTCCATTAAAGTGATAGCTTATATACGAAGGGTTCAATTTTGAAACAATACTTCATGGATCTTGGAAAACCTTCTGGATCAATAGGAGCAATTTTTTCACATTGTGGAAATATTCACAAATATGAAAGAGATACACGACACACATTTAGTTCACATTTAGTCGTGCCAGTTGTGCCTTCGTCAAGTTAGAAAGAGACATGTTTTCTCTCACCCCGCTTTATATTCATCTCCACCTGAGATCTCCACCCCAGTACACAATCCCTGATATCCGTGATATATTTTTGTACGAAATTTTTATCCATGTATTTCTGTTTCTCTTGTAACAAAGAAACCTCAATAGCCTCAATAAATCCCAACAGAGTATTGTTCTCTTCTGGAAGCTGCTTTAAGTGAATATTTTTCTATGTATTTTTTAAACGATCGGCACAAAATTTACAAGTTATTGTTTTTGTAAAAAACGAGGAATGTTTAACCCACGCGCGTGGAAAAACCGTAGGATTTTTCTCAACACAATTTTCTAAGTAATCACAAAACCGTATTGTATCACTAACATCTCTCCATTCTATCCAATAAATTAAAAATTTTGTTGTTGGATGGAATCTAAGGGATCCATGCCTGTTTGTGTAAAAGTTTGCCCTTTGGACGTCCCAAGGTAAGTAAATCCTTCCCCTTTTCAATTCGTCAGACTCACCCTCACATCCCCCTCTTAAATAAATATTAGCTACATTTCTGTGAAACATGGAGCAAATGTATGTATTTAGACGAGTATTCAAGATCAATACCACGGGGTGGGGAGGGGGTGGGGTGCGTTACGAACCTCTCTCTCTCTTCCAAGATCCCCAACATCCATCAGTCTCATTGTGAAAATGGGGGAGAACTGGGGAGTTCTTAGAAAACGCGAAACGGTATCTAATTTAAAGATAACAAATGCACATGCTACCTGCTGCAATGGCTCCCCCTCCCCTCTTTTTCAGATAAAATATCACGAACATTAGAGAGGGTAATTAAAGAGATGGAGGGAACGGTCTCATTCGAAATGGATCCGCTTTCGGGACTGGCGCGCGGTTTGTGTTATTGTGTAATATTAACTCGGTGTATGGGCACGGAATACTCATAAGAAACCGCAGAATTTATATCACTAGGAATTTCTCATTACGGCACTTGTTCGATAGAAAGCCTCAAACGAGTTCGTCGGGTAAACAATTCCGGATTCATAACCGTAATTTGGGCGGAATTATTCGGATATTAAGAGAAATTTATTACAAATTTGGGGCTTATTGTAAAAGTTAGGTAAGCGGAATTTGATTTCGTTCCGTTTTATTGCCTCTCTTCTTTACGGCTTTTACATCGGATTGTTTATTCTCTCGCATCGCCAAACGTCGACACTGTATCGAATATTTGAGGTCTATTCGCGTTACGGTTAGTTAAACAGTTTCCCCTTGGACCGCGCCATCTAATTGGATTCACTTTTCGAGATCAGCGAATTAACTTATTTCCATATTAGATAGAAACACTTTGAACATCAGTAAAATAAATAACGCCGAAAAGGCGAAGAATTTTGCAAAGAGGGGAAAGAGGCCAGCCACCTTTGCAAGTGAGTTTCATTGAAGTTTATTAACCCTCAATTGACGTAGTAACATTTCATTTGGTTATTATTATTTTACTTTGGGTTATCAAAGACATCATTATAGATTTACGGCCATTTCTTGGAAGTAGTTGGTATATGTCATAAGTTCTTTAATATTCAGCTGATAAACGCAATTATATAATAGGTAGCTTTGTGAAACATTCTCACTCCTCGACTCCATTACATAATAATATGAGGACAGAACTTAAAAATCGAATCAAAGGGCATTTTTTTCATAGAGGCACAAGCTAGCAGATATATTGAAAATTGACTAAGAGAGATTTTAAATAATAACTGCATTTTAGTTAATGTAAACAAGACTTAAAATAATGACGATATTGACAACATTAGTGAAACATTTACTGTAAGTTGACATGCTAAGCAAATTTCATCATGCTTACCATCTATTGATGTAGAATGGAGTTTTTGATACAAAGATGATTTAAGTAGAAGTTTAAAAATGTAGAAGATATCAGTAAGTTAATGGCACTTTATGATTACTGATTATTAAGCGAATTAACTTATTTCCATATTAGATAGAAACACTTTGAACATCAGTAAAATAAATAACGCCGAAAAGGCGAAGAATTTTGCAAAGAGGTAGACTCAATTGACGTAGTAACATTTCATTTGGTTATTATTATTTTATTTTGGGTTATCAAAGACATCATTATAGATTTACGGCCATTTCTTAGAAGTAGTTGGTAGATGTCATAAGTTCTTTAATATTCAGCTGATAAACGCAATTATATAGTAGGTAGCTTTGTGAAACATTCTCACTCCTCGACTCCATTACATAATAATATGAGGACAGAACTTAAAAATCGAATCAAAGGGCATATTTTCATAGAGGCACAAGCCATCTAGCTAGTAGATATATTGGAAATTGACTAAGAGAGATTTTAAATAATAACTGCATTTTAGTTAATGTAAACAAGACTTAAAATAATAACGATATTGACAACATTAGTGAAACATTTACCGTAAGTTGACATGCTAAGCAAATTTCATCATGCTTACCATCTATTGGTGTAGAATGGAGTTTTTGATACAAAGATGATTTAAGTAGAAGTTTAAAAATGTAGAAGAAATCAGTAAGTTAATGGTACTTTATGATTACTGATTATTATGCGAATTAACTTATTTCCATATTAGATAGAAACGCCTTGAACATCAGTAAAATAAATAACGCCGAAAAGGCGAAGAATTTTGCAAAGAGGGGAAAGAGAGCCACTTTTGCAAGTGAGTTTCATTGAAGTTTATTAGCCCTCAATTGACGTAGTAACATTTCATTCGGTTATTATTATTTTATTTTGGGTTATCAAAGACATCATTATAGATTTACGGCCATTTCTTAGAAGTAGTTGGTAGATGTCATAAGTTCTTTAATATTCAGCTGATAAACGCAATTATATAATAGGTAGCTTTGTGAAACATTCTCACTCCTCGACTCCATTACATAATAATATGAGGACAGAACTTAAAAATCGAATCAAAGGGCATTTTTTTCATAGAGGCACAAGCCATCTAGCTAGTAGATATATTGAAAATTGACTAAGAGAGATTTTAAATAATAACTGCATTTTAGTTAACGTAAACAAGACTTAAAATAATGACGATATTGACAACATTAGTGAAACATTTACTGTAAGTTGACATGCTAAGCAAATTTCATCATGCTTACCATCTATTGGTGTAGAATGGAGTTTTTGATACAAAGATGATTTAAGTAGAAGTTTAAAAATGTAGAAGAAATCAGTAAGTTAATGGCACTTTATGATTACTGATTATTAAGCGAATTAACTTATTTCCATATTAGATAGAAACACTTTGAACATCAGTGAAATAAATAACGCCGAAAAGGCGAAGAATTTTGCAAAGAGGTAGACTCAATTGACGTAGTAACATTTCATTTGGTTATTATTATTTTATTTTGGGTTGTCAAAGACATCATTATAGACTTACGGTTTTATTCATAAACCCCTTCTAAGGTTAAAATTGACTTTAGCTTAAAATACGTTTAGAATGTGTTTTACAGATGTAACTAGTATTTTGTTTCAAGCATTCTTAACATGGAGGTAACTATAGTTGCCTTATTGAAACATATTCTAAACGCATTTTAAGCTAAAATCCATTTTAACCTTAAAATGGTATTATGAATAAGAGGGTTACATATCCATTTGGATATTTAGTGTTGGTTGATAATGGGCATGTGCATGGCCATTTTCATTAATTTTTATTGAAATAAAGACGCAGGTTATAAAAATAGAACAATATATTTTGTAAGATTTTTGTTGAGAACACAAATAAAATTTTCCAAAACGTGAAATTAACTTAAAAAAATATTTTCTTGACTTTAGTCTTATTTCAAGTACAATACAAGTAACGAAAATCGGCCAAGTAAACTAACTAAGGTCAGTAGACTAACAAAAATATATTATTTTCATTGGAACTGCAATTATAGCGTGTATTTTTTCATGCAATCCTTATCCTTCGTTTGGTTACAGATTGAAGTTGTAATGAGCCTATTTTCACCAACGTTCACTGTTCGATACAGGATGTTAAGAACTAGGAGACAAACAAATAAATCAATTTTTACATTTCTTACACTAAACAATTCGTAATCCTGTATACGCAGGAAAGTGCCTGGAACTTTTTTCAAAAATTTGTCTAAATAAGTTGCATGTCCATTTTGTCCTTTAAGCAACCGCAAAATGGGATAAAAGTAGCAAAATATTTTTTAAGAAAAAAAATCACGCGTTATACCATTTTGAAATCACCTTAAAATGGGCAATTTGTTAATGTAATGCGCAGCAGTAGATCAGTATAATCTGTTTCCGTTACGATGCGCTAAACATCATGAAAAGAAAAATCTAAATTCGAAACTTTTAATCAAACATTTCTCACAACCTCCTAAAATGTTCTAGATAAATTTTATGTAGAAGATGGCATAATTATTCAAAAATGTTTTACTGAGAAAAATGAATTAAAAAGGTGTAAAATTGTACCAAGAGTACAAAAAAGTACTAAGAGGGCAAAAATTCGATGTTATAAAAAATACATATCCCAAAAACGGTAGAACTTTCGTCATTTTTTTAATAACAAATCATATATTTTCAGAGAATATAAACCAGGGTACCCCTTGGTTTATATTCCCCTTAAATTTAACGAAATGTTTACGTTATACGAAATATCTCCATAATAGATAGTAAGAGTAGATTCTAGTAATATTATAAAGCTTGTTACCTTTATACGGCTAAAAATGTTCCATATTATTTCTATTATTACATTATATACAGCAGAACAAAGAAAAAGTATTGAACAAAATGACATAGCTTGGTGAACGTCATGGCAAAATCAATAATTTTTAAATTTTATGATAAACCACTTTACGTTCACGGTTTTATTAAAGTTTCTGTTTTAATTTTTTTAATTTTACTAATTTTTTTATTTATTTATTTTTTTTTAATATTTTTAGTTTTAATTAAACAGAAACCAAACTTGCGCATTATGAAGATTATTTCTCATATTCATACAAATTAAAAGCAGTGTACATGCACACTTATGATAAATGGTTTTATATTCCTGTCTGTTTAAACACCCACTTGCCCATTCATTTAGATTTCCAGTCCTTTAAATACCTGCAGTGTAACAAAAGTTTTCTCGCTTGATCTACTCTGATGAATCATTTAAGGATTAATATGGTCATGTAGGAAAATTGTTTACAATATTAAGTTTATCATATGATTTTTTATATATAAATTTTATATAATTTATTTACTGTTATGTTTACAATACAAAAAAAAATGATAAAAGTATAGCATAAGTACACGTGCAATTACGTGTATTTGTCAGCTTCTAGTAAGTTTTCAGTCATGTTCACAAACATTTTTCACTGATTTGGCAAAACTTTAGAACATGTATTTTTTAGGACTATATTTATATTTTCAAGGTATGTTTGAAAAATTCTGATATCGGCAAATACAGACATATTACAAGATAGTGCACCAAAAAATTCAAATTACAATTGTGCCAAAAGTAATGACAGCGTGCATATATAGATCATAAACTACTATTTTTTTTGCAAGGAACAGCTTAAAAAATTACCGGTTTACGATTTTTGAAAAAATGCTTAATTTTTGCTTTTGCTTCAGTTTTCCTCCTTACTAATTTTCCGTACATTTGATACAAATTTAATTCTCTTCACAATTTTATTCTCTAAAATGCGTTGATTAGAACATCACAATTGTTTCATTAGTTATGATTTTGTAAAAAAAAACTTAAAAACGCGGAGATTTTTGTTTAAAAAAATGTTTAAACGACAGGTTAAACGAGGAGACCTTACAAAGAAATAAAATTTGGAAAAAGTCAAAAAACACTCTATATTATAAGAAGAAACAATGTGAATGCAAAGGGCGTGAAGTCTGATCCAAAGCAATTCTTCAGATCACCTGAACAGTTGTTCCAAAGGAAAACAAGGGAGACACCCGAAGAACAAGAAGCGTAATTTTGAATTTTAGTTCTTGCAGTATAAATCTGATTCAAATTTCATACCGTTAGTGTTTAAAATAAAAAGGGTATCCGTAAAAAAATTTTTGGCGTCCACCGCTGCGAATGGCCCATTAAGAAATAACGAAAAATTCCCCCTCTTATTTATCAACAAGCGACCCTTCCTCTCGAGCACGGAAAGAAATTACTTACACAGATAACGCTTGATTTAACGGCCATGCATCTTACTTATCAATTTTCGCTGCACCGTAATTTAGTGCGGTGTTGAAATTTTCTATAAATGAGTCTTGCAATGGAATCATTAAGGATGACGTGCCCGGGAAGTAAATCGTCCTTAATGGGAATCGATGGTCGCGTGGAAGATATCTCGTTCCGTGCGTATCGGAACGTTTCGTGTTAAAAATCATACCAGAGTCGATTAACGGGAGGAGAAGGGGACAGGTCGTTAAATCAAGCTTAGGAGGGTATGTCGAATTCATGACCAATCAAAATTACTGCCCGAAGCAATCGGGAATGCTTAACATTAATACGATCATTAACGGGAAACGCACAAGTCACTCGATTGGATTGAAGTTTCAGCCTTGTAATACAACAAACCCATTAAAAGTACCAGGAGGAAATTTCGGTGTAAAAATTCACAACGATAGAATGTTCTAACAAAAAATCTGAATATTTCAACGACAAGACACTTTATTGGATTTCTACAATGAGAACTATATAGGCTTGTTAAACTATATACTTTCTTGATTTTAAATTTTGCTTCCCAGTTATACAGTTTCTAGTTTTGGTGTAACTTTGACTTTTGACGGTATATTGGACAAATATAGTTTCTCTGAGGTCGACGTTTGTCAGTTACAATTTCATTTAGATTCTCCAGCACCATAAACATCATATAAACAGACAATACAAACGAAATACATTCACCATGAAAACACTTGTTCATTAATTAACTTTTTGGTTTCTTGCTTTGTTTGAATAATGTATGTAGAGTTCAGTATACCAAGAATAGTCAATGATGTAAACCAACTATAAAATGTCTACCCTCTGTAAAAGGTTCCTGTAGCTTCTATATGACAGAACATTAAAAGGGGTGTAACAGGGATAGAACAGGGGTACTAAATAGATACAAAATGACAAAAAAGAAAACAATTAATCCTAAGGGCTGGAGCGTGGGAGGCGAGGGTGGCGACTTACATAAAAGAGGGTTGTTGTCCTGACCTTCGGAAATTCACAGTGCGCGACGGGTCAGAGAGCATCTTCGGGGCGGTGGGCTCTCCACGGTCTTTTCGTCGACAGAGCAACTTCTTAGACCGGCCATTCTCTCTTCTGTTCCCCAACCGGCCGTCTAGGCAACCCTCTGGACAACCCTGTCCTCTTCTGGTCTTTCCTCTTTCTATGTATATTCGTATTTGTTTTGTGTTCTTCGCACTTGTTGACATGAGGCGTGTCGTTTATCTGAACATTTCTCGCCTTGATTGTCAGCATGTTAATAGAGGTTATATCGCTTCACCTTGGCTTGAGCTATGATCCCATTTCTTGTTTTGTTGATAGTTGTAGAAACCACGTGGTCGTCACAGTAGTGTAGATTTTAAATGGAGCATTTATACAACTGTAAAACGTCGACTTGAAAGAAATATCCTAGTTTTATTTGCCATCCACATCAAAGAATTATAAAGTGCCCATTAAATTGTTAATGACGTGAGATTATGTCTAGCCGAATCTTGCTTCCCTTGCAAGTTCTCTTACCAAAACACGAAAGTTCAATAAGCACCACTTCAACAAAATTACATTTGCCTTTAATAAATTTAAATCAAATTTCCAGTCAATCTTGTCAAACTTGTTCCCTCCTAAACAATTTTGCTCGACAATCCAAGGAATCTCGCTCTATCTATCCATGAACTCAGGAGAATGAATTTTCCGCGTTGAATAATTCACACGGCGGCAAATAAGTTGTCGCGACTTTTTTCGAAAATATGACGAGGTACAAACAAACCAGACAGGACTTGTCAATACTTCTAGTGATGTTTCCCGTCTCCGTGAATATCTCAATTTGAAGCAGGGAAGGACTCGAGGAGAGATGATTTTATTTGCAGGACGATGTTAAAATATTTTATATTTGAGTAAGCTTTTCAAATTACGAGGAAGGGAAAATCTGGAAAGATTGCATACAAGAATAGTTCGCGATTTCATGTACACTGCAGTCTTTTTCAGTTTCACAAATAAAAAGGTTTCAAAATAAACGGAATCATTATTTTCATAATAACTTGACCCTATTATTTTTGATTGGTATGCAGTGTGGAACTGAAATAATGTACAGATAATATATTTATTTCAATGTGGTGATTCATCCCACATTCTTTCCCACATGATGACTGATAAATTAACACTTTTCATGGAAAGACGGGTGGACAGGTAGTTATTATGTACTTAGGCCTAAGTCTTTACAATGTAAATTGCATCTTTTTTAACACAATTAATCTTATTAGCTTGACCAGAATGTCCTTGGCCATCGTGCAACGTAATTATGTATGAAATATTTCAACGTAATTTTCACCGACTTCACGACGTCGGATCAATTTGATTTTGCACATGTTTTAAGGCAACAAAAACAAACATTTAATAACGTAGTCTTAATGTTCCTACCAGCATCATCAGCATAAAACAGATTAATGCCATTAGTCGGCGCCTTCGCCATTTCTTAGAAGTAGTTGGTAGATGTCATAAGTTTTTTAATATTCAGCTGATAAACGCAATTATAGGTAGCTTTGTGAAACATTCTCACTCCTCGACTCCATTAGATAATAATATGAGGACAGAACTTAAAAATCGAATCAAAAGGCATTTTTTTCATAGAGGCACAAGGCATCTAGCTAGTAGATATATTGAAAATTGACTAAGAGAGATTTTAAATAATAGCTGCATTTTAGTTCATGTAAACAAGACTTAAAATAATGACGATATTGACAACATTAGTGAAACATTTACTGTAAGTTGACATGCTAAGCAAATTTCATCATGCTTACCATCTATTGGTGTAGAATGGAGTTTTTGATACAAAGATGATTTAAGTAGAAGTTTAAAAATGTAGAAGACATCAGTAAGTTAATGGCACTTTATGATTACTGATTGTTCAGTAACTTTGGAAGGTAATTAATAAATTCATTCCATCCCTTTTTAAGGTAATTTAAAATTAAAATAATGAGGACGAACTATTTTGGAAGGAAAAAAATGTTATCAAAATTAATATATTTTTATGTAGAGAGTCAGGGTTAAATAGTGCTGCGATACAAAGTATCGTATTGAACCAGACATTGTCAAATACATGAGAACGTCAAATGGATAGCGCTTCCCCTGTAAGCTTAAGGGAACATATTTTTTCCATCCCCTCAGAAAGTAAATTTTCTAAATATCGGATGTCTTGTACGATCTGAGAATTCAAACTATAACCATGTCAAGCTTCCAGTGTCCTAACTAGTTAAACCTAATAAACTTTACCCGTTTTTCCATTCCCCCGGTAAGTGAAATTCAAGATCATTAAACTTTGTTTTAAGGTCTAACCATGTAAAATTTAAAGTTAATAAATCGTAAGTTGTCATTTTTAGAGTGTTAAGCACATGTGATCGACTTAACCCTAATTTAAGGATCGAGGAAGAAACAGAAAACTGTAACAGCTTGATACGTGCAATAGGAAATATATTGTACAGAGAAAACGTAATTACCCATAGTCACACCAGGTGGCACGAAATTCTATAATAACAAGTCTACCGCCTGGAGTTCTCTAGGGGGGATATAAATTTCCGTGGCCCAGAACATGGGGCATTAGTTGCTACCCCACTGAGTTCAACGAGTGATCAATGTAATTAGTTGTAGTTATTATTGTGGACGAGAAAAATCTACTATTCGGCCATCGATTACGACTGAAGCTTAAAACGCGCATTTTCCCATTTTCGCGGATTAAAACGCGCATTTTCCGACTTTCGCGGATTAACACGCGCATTTTCCGACTGTACCGTACACGTGAGAACTTAGTTGATCGATTCCAATTATCTCCGGCAGAACTGCGAATTTTCCGACCTTCAAAAATTAAGACAGCATTTTCCAACCAAAAATTATGCAGAATGATAAAATTTACTTACAAAAAAGAAACAAACCAAAAGAGAAGAGACTGTGAATATCGAAAATCAAATAAAGAAGTTATCAGTCATAGGAATTGAGGGCATAAATTTTTCTGTCAGTCGCCAATTAATTTCGTCAATGATAGATAGAAAAATGTGTGTCTTATAAGAACATAAATGCATTCAAAAATGGTTCCTCTGCAAGGCCTCTCCGAAAGAAATGAATTGCCCCTCAATAGTTAAAAAGCCTAATGAAAATAAGTGCCAGCGTGACATTTCCAGTCTGCACGCATACAAATATATAATGGACTGCCTTTTAAATATTACGTTCCATGTACATTTGTGAGTGGCAAGACAAAATAAAGAAAATTTTCAAAAACGAAGAAGACAGAATTTTAGAAAAAATTCAAAGGGAAAGTGTCATCATAGACAAAAAATCAAGCCAGAATTTGGTATCAGCAACGATAGGAACACTGCAAAGGCAATTTTTTGCCCTGTTATGGGCACGTTATGTATACGAAAATTTTATTTATCGTTTGAGCACATTACTTGGGCCACTCTCGACAGGATACGAAATTCATCCTGACAAATTTCAAAAGTATTCTGTGGAAACCAGAGAGCTATATTTATAATATAGTATATAGTAAAAATACCCAAATGATTTCCTATAAGATGCAATTGAAAAGTGCTGAAAGTTTGCCACGTGGCTGCAAACGATGCTCTCATTGACATGACGTCATTTGTTAGTAGGCATACTTAATACACGTATATACATTAGAGCTTATGTTGTGTTCTGGTAGTATGTCTTGTGAATATTTCTCGAAACACATTTTTACCTGAAATTGCATTTTTTGTTTAAATTATACGATCTTGCATTAATATCGAAAATGACTGCACCAGTGTAGGAATCAAAGGGCTCGAACCATTAAACTGCGTAAGGTTTCTGTTTAAGTACCAGGAAGGACTATAATTTACGAAGCACACCTAATTATCCTAACAGTTAATAGATACCTAACCTAAAATTTTTCCGTTTTTAATTTAAAATATATAAAAGGCTAAGTATGTCTCATACAGGAACTAATAGAGTATGTGCTCCTATTAAAATTATCTTCAAATCACCACGACGGCGATTTCACAAACGGTGACTGTTTTCTTCCTGGTTCCGTTTCATAACAACACACTACTTCTTACGTATTTTAGTGTTATTAGGACAGCTCAAAAAAACCCTTTTATTCCCCCATAAGATACAATTCAATATTTGTGCAAGACTTCCTCAGAAGGGGAAGTAGCAAAGAGCAATAAACTAAGCGAAAATGGTACACAAAGAATAACAACATCAAAACTTCCTAAAAATCATAACGAGTGACGACACACGTCAGTAACGCCAAAACACAAGTTTCTCTCTGTTCAAACTATTGAATGCAAAAAAGGAGATCTTTTTGCCTTATTAAATAGAAAAAAAATGCATAGTGCAGGACATACCCAATTGGTTAAGCGCTATCAATCTATGATAGAAAAATATCAGTGCATATTTCGTTTCTAACCTGAAAACGTTTTGCTGGCACACATCCTTTTGAACTTATCTGATCTAGTGACTGTAATGACGTTACCATTTAAATCAATATCACAGAAACTGGCTCCATCGGGAGCAAATTGCCTTTCTGTCTCCCATTACGACTTAATACTTATTAAAGTATGCCAAATCCGAAACCTTGCAATGTTAAAGCGCATCCGAGAACAGCCTCGGGGAACAAATGCACTTGTTTGTCAATGTGAGCCCCGAAGTACGGCTATCAAACGCAACATCAAACCCCTTTAAACATCTCCAACTTCCCCAAACTGAAAATCTTCCTCGGGTGTTTGTTTTCGCGATAATTCGCAAAGAACTCATCAAACTAGTAGGTAACTAAAGCCAACTGCTCCTGGGAATATCCCGCCAACCAGTCAATACCGTTTTAAGGGCCAATACGTTTCCGATGGATATTTCCCGAAAGATACTCCTAAACAAACTTTGACACAAATGGAAAAGTTTGTTATTGTAGGTTTCCTGGGGAATTAAATTCTCGAAAAAGTCGTGCGCCTCTCGAATCGAAAGCGGCCGCCTCGTTAATTATAATCTTTATTTGAATCGCAGGGTGAGAGCTCGTCAAGAAATTCGAATGCCTCTCAAGAATTAAAATACACACCAGATATTCCCAATGGATAAGGAAGAGGGGCGGCCGATCGATTCCAATCTTGTGAGATCGACAGCTTAATAGAACAAATAATTACTAAGCATCCAAAAAAAGCGATCGAAAAAGGAACGTAACTAACCGACTAAGTTCGGAATTAGTCGTAGTATTTTACATGGAACAAACAAGTCTGGAGTAGCGAAAACACGATCCATCAAATTTAAAGTTGCTTAACTGTAATTTATTACGGGAGAGCGGAAAACTGTTGTTTCGGGCGGAATTCCCGCATTTCGAATAAATTCGCGCTACGATGGAGTAAGAAAAATCTCTCTGTGGCGCTAGTGGTTTAATTAGAGCGCACAATACAGGCCCATTGTTCGTCACGCTCACGATTGAAATTTACTGCTATCGTCATACGCATAACACACGTCAATGATTTTGCAAAAGCCTTGATATTACATAGATGCAAAAAGATATACCGCGATACGAATTGCAGATGGAAAATGGCACGTAGGGCGCAGCTTATTGATGCATTACGATCTTGATTGGCCATGCTGCGCCCTACGTTCCCACCAGATACCGTAAATTTGATGTAACTCGGATACCCGAAAATACAGGAACATGATACTTTGAAATTATTCGTAAAAGCAATGTATGTATAGGTGATCTAAATATATCGGATATAAATGACTTTAAACTCATTTTATAGCCCAATAACTACTTAAGTAATCAGTGTAATCAGTTTCTTGACGAATTACCTCGAAATAAAAAAAGTAAGGCTTTTACGTGCCTTCCAGATTAAGATAATTCAAAACTCTGAGACGAAAGCGCTCGACACTATACCGTATTTCGCTTCAACGCAAAGTAATATTAATGAAGTATCCGTCAAAAGAGGGTATTTTTCATGTACCGGGGGGAAAAATTCGCAGTTGCCGTAAGCAGTCCCTGCATTTTCACCTATTTTTTAATAATTATGTAGCGGCCACCCGGTATGGCGACGTCAGAACAAGCAGTCCGAAGAAGAAATAGAAGAAGTAGAAGAAATCCGGCGATTAAGCGGTCGGATATCGAAATGTCAGTGGCGTTTCGCGGTTTGGACAAAAAGGTCGGAATAATGCATGTTTATAAAAATATTTACTGTCTTCACTTTAACTTGAAGAAAATAAATTCATACAAAAATAACACCAGAAATTATAAATTTTGCTTTATAATCTATATATCTGTGAATTCTTCTATCAACGTGACATTAAAAAATATGTGAACGCATTCGTAAACAGGCAAATAAAAATACTATCATTGAAATAATAGTTTCCTTCGTATTATGTTTCAGTTTGTTTGTATTAACTCAGATGGCCGTTTTACTTTAAAAACGATTCTGTTTCCGTCTGCCCTAATCCGTTTTCTGTAAAGGGACCCGGCCTCGAATTTCCGGCAATAGCGAATCTACACGTCCCTATCTGCATTGATGGAAAGACATCAATCTTACAAACGCGCCTAATCGTTCGAAAACTTCGTTGGAAGTTGTAAAGTTCTTTAGAGTTCCCAAGGTATTCGCGCCCACTTCGTAGAGCCGATCCGCAGCAATTAACGGTTCCGATCGACGAAAAGGGAGGTGCATAATGAACCGAGTCGATTCGTATTATTTTAACGGCTCGTTTCGGGGATAACTCTATTTTTACACGGGCCCGGGGTTTCTTCCCGTCTCGTCCTTTAATTTTTCGCCGAGAAAAAGGGAGAGCGGGATCTCCTATGAACGCGAATCCTTTTAAATTCCACCTGAAATTTTTCGACTCCGCTCCGCGGGACGAAATTAAAAAAGTTTTCGAATCTGCCGCTGATTTATTTTATCGGAACGAGGCCCGACAGAAAAAATAATTCGGAATTTAATAGGGGCTGTTAGGGGGGGGTTCTAAGATATGTAGGAGCGGAACCGATTGGTTTTCATATAAAGCGACGGCGAGACGTCGAGATGTAGGTTTATGTGAGGGCGTGATTGATCACTGGCGGAGGGAAAGCGATTCAACCGTGCCATCCCTTAAATTTATTAAATAACATCGAAGGGGATGAGGTAAGATTGTTTACAGTTCGAACAAGGTATTTTCAATCGAACAAACTGAAATTATGAATTCCCGGCAAATTCGATTTAATAATGAAATTATATTTATATTATAACTAACATTGATAACTAACTCAGGAGATAAAGATTTTTCTTATTGAACCCTAAATAAAAAAATGACACTTTTTGTACCAAAAAACGACTGTGTAAGGGTGCTGGGAAAAATAATTTTAATTTTAGGAAATCAGCAGTTTTGGAGAAAAATAATAGAATGTGAGAAATCTCCCCAAATTTACCGGCTTTCAAAGTGAAATTTTTATATGTTCCCGTACGATATTCCCATGGGTTACACGATAATGATAAAGTTCGATTATTCTACTTTACGCCGATGTAGCAATTTTGCCAAAAAAATCTGGAGAAATACGTGAAAAAACGGCGCTTGATAAATGCTCCAATCTTCACCTATCCGAATTTCAAAGAAAAATTTATTCTCACAAAAGGCGCCTCTGGTATTGCCTTAGGCAACTGTTTGCCACTGTCACAAGGACCAATAGGATCAGATACACCAGTAGCGTACGATGCACGCATATTAAATGATTCAAAACAAGAAATAAGTACCATAGAAACAGAATTGTTTGGTATACTATGAGCATGTTAATATTTTCGGCCTTATCCGGCCTTTTCGCCGTTTTCACCGTTTTTTGAAGTGTATTATTTACATACAAAGACTGCTTATATACTATATACCATATGTCCTTTAAAGAACCAAATTCAAAGTTAGTAAAATGGCGATTTAAGATGACTAATATATATATATATATATATATATATATATATATATATATATATATATATATATATATATATATATAGAGAGAGAGAGAGAGAGAGAGAGAGAGAGAGAGAGTATAAAACAAAAACTCGTATATTAACTTCTAGAAAGAATATCCTTCATCAAACGTGTTAACCAATGTAACGTTTCCGTATCTGTGATCAGATTTGTAAGTTGCTCTCTATTTTGCATCGAATACGTTGTATGCAGCAACAAATGATGATTTAAAAAATTATAATTCCAAATTAGAAATGGCAAAGCGGAAAAACCCCGCTTTTCGCCTTGTAACTAATTTTCGTACCATTGACTCGAGCGGCTCTTCGCTTGGTAGATTTTGATGAATCTAAATGAACTCTCTTCCTGCCTAACGTTATTAGAATAGAATTTATGGGGAATTTCTACGTCAACGACACAAAATTCGCCATATAACAAAGCTTAGGTTTCCTCATCGGGAAAAAATCGTTTCGTATAATGAAACCCTCCCGGTAAGTTAGTTTTAATAAAGTACCTTTACGATTTCCCACGAAAATTTCCCGTGGAAATCCCAACAGCTGTTTCGACGTGGCGTCTTCTCCGAGTTGAGGATCGTAAATTTTCCCGATCCCTAAAAATTTCCTAACTTATAATAATCTTTTTGGGGAATTTAGAAAAGGGAGAGTTATTGATGTTTAATGGAAGTCCTTCATACGTAACTTCGACAGTAATGGTTAAAATAAATTAGAAATTAATAACTAAAAATAGCACAGTAATTGACAAAATTGTAGGTTTCTGTGTAAAGGGGAAAAATTATTGTCAGAATTATTAGTGATATACATATTTACAATAGTAAGAATATTTAGCTACCATTAGAAATTTTTACAGTAAGCCAAAATGTCATAGTCCATACTACAGTAGTGTCTAAAAATACAATTTCTAATTTTGTAATTACAGCACAATTTTCCAAGATTCATCGGCGATTAGAACAAGAACAATGCATTCTTTCGTTGAATTATTTTTGGCATATTTAAATATTTTTAACTCTAATTATCCAGTGTCAAAACATACATCTAATCTATCCATTCAGCAATTTCTAAGAAACAAATTCGGGTGCTGAGCAAAAGGAAACATTTTGTAGTTCATAAAGTTCTTTGCTGCCAATAACAACGAGAGAGCGCTGTAATCTAGGATTGAAGACAATCTGCTCTTCACATGGTAATTTAAGATTCCTATTTCTATTCCTTCCTATATTACTTTCTGTGGCTTTTCCATTTCTACCACTTACATTTGAACAGTTTTATCCCCCAACAACATGAGTACGCTATAATAACAGAAAAAGTAACCTCTACGAAGCCCCAAAAACGACACAGTGAATGAAAGAGAACTGTAAGGTTACTGTTTTTCGATTCGTGCGAAATATAAAAGTCCCATATGTCGTAGTTAAAGTTATTGTGGCGAAAGTCTAACTCCTGTTGTAATTAGGTAAATCTGTAATAACTTTTGAATTATTTTTGAAAATGTTTGAACCACGGATTGTTTGATGCAAAATTGGTAGCTCCTGTAAATCTGAAACCAAAGGGCCGAAGGATATAGCTGATATCGGCTGAGGGAGGTTTTGACTCCCTAAAAAATTTGAAACGGAAAATGGATGGCCCTGATAAAATTTAATTGGTTAGAATCGAAATTTACCAAATATAACTTGGTGCAAAGTTAAACTTTTAAGTTGGAAGCAACAAATCATTAGGAACTAAGTAGGAGAGCGAGGGGATCGGAATTAGAATTTCTCTAGTATTCCTTTTCAAGGAAAGTTTTAAACAGGATATTTCAGGAGTTCCCATAGAAGAGGATCAGAAAATGCTCAAAGACGTGGAAAACGATAATTGTTTTGTTTCACTAATTAATTGACCTCATATTTTTTGTATTATTATGTTTTTGATTAAACAAAGTTAGTGTTTTAAAAACATATCTGAAAGAAATTGAAGGGAAAGCAACAATTTGACAGGCCGTTACTTTTCTTAGCAGTCGCTATATAGGAATAAGTCCTAACCTATTCAATATCAACGTTACAGGAATATTAAACAGGAGAAGGAAAACGTTATTCCTACATCGCTTGAACATTTTGGCAAGTTTGTGAATAATATTCGTTGTTGACTCATGAATGACACATTTGCTTAGTTTTTGTGCTTTGCCGTGAGTGTGTTTTTTAAAACATTTGCAAGAAATTTAATCCATTTTTTAAAGGGGCGTCTTATCAACAATAAACCAAAAAATCTGAACATCAGGAAAAATGACTAATTCAATGTCAAAAATGTAACAAAACAGAACGAAAATATATGATTTAAAAAGCAGATATGTATACCCGGTTGCAGTTGACACAGAAAAAATCCATTTATAACAAAAGATTCTCCATTCAAACATTATTCAATGTGGCAAATTTGCTTAGGACCACCTCTCATTGCTACTACCCTTAGCCTTGCCGTTTTGATAGAATGTGATTTCGGCACTGTTTCCTCTAGTAACTGTGTTTTTTGTTGGTACGCTTACAGTACATTTTGTGTATTATTTCATATATTCAATTAGTTTTCCTGTGCTTAACTTAAGGCCCGAAATTCAATTTGAAGACTCACAGCCTGGCTAGACAAATTGGATTAAATGTCTAATGCCGCCCGTCAATCCTACAATCCCCTGTCAATCCATTAATCACCACGATCATGAACTGAACTGAAGCCAGATTAAACGTGTTAGATCTGTCATACTAGTTAATAATTATAAAAAAAACATATATTACTCTTAAGCATTCTTAAAGAAAATTGAATTACAAAATGGGTTATTGCTATTAAAATTTTAGTGATGAGCCTAACAAAACCGTTACAGCTGACCCCCTCGGCTCTCATTGGCGTCAATAGGGTCTAAATTTTAAAGCTAGCAGGGTTAAGCAATCCTCGTTATTAACCCCATTAATAATTTCCTGTTCCGCCCCGACCTACAATCCTCGATTTAATATCCCTCCACTTTCTTGCCTTTTAACTTTTTAATACAGCGAAAGATTTATGTTCGGCCGCAGGAAAAATATATTTGTTCCCCTGCTCGAACGGTGAAACTTCCCTCCCCCGCCTAAAATATAAAACAAGGAATTCTGTGAAAGAGTACAGGTGGGACGTCCCGCAGGGATACGACTTTGTAGGCAACGAGAAAATAAGATTTGCGATAAAAATTCGAAAGGGGAAGTCTCCCGTGAATCATCGAACGTATGATACGCAGTTATTTCGATGAATCATTCCGAAGGATTTTCCTCGTGACTTTTAATCCGTAATGAAAATAGTTGTTGGATCCACGTCGCAGAAAGTGACGAAGGAAAGCAATTACATTTGTATTGAATTTTAAATTCCGGAATGGAAGCCTGGAATAAAACATTGTTAGGCAGCAGGGAAAGTGAAATACGACCTTAATGTTTAACGAATTTTACGGTACACTTTATCAAAGCTAACTGAAAAAATTTAAGGACGACTTGCCTTTATACAGAACGTCGATTTCCAATTATAAAGTTACTTTAGCACATGGAAACAAGTCTATAACTCCAAGATGGGGGTATGAACTATGACGGAAGATGAGTTACTTACTGTGCTAATCAGGTAGTATTTACGTTCAATAAAAGAGGGAATGAACATGCTCGTGGACAATGAACAATAATCAAGAATAAATTTCCACGCAAATCTATACTAATCTAAGAGTTTATACGTTTATAGCGCATTAACAATACGCTAAGATACATATACCTTAACCAATCTGTTAAAACTGTACACTGTAGGCGAGTACACAAAGCGATAACGAAAAGCGACAAAAGTGGGGGATCTGAATAAAACTGTTCCAGTTTTATTCGTTTCCTTTCAATAGAATAGAAATCTTTACTTTTAGCTAAGTACACTTACATTTGAGTAATTTATAAATTAAATTAGAGTGTGGATTTCTTTTATTTGGTAGGTATAAGTAGGTACTCCCCTAGTAGCCATGAAACTGCCAGCGCTTTAGTGATTGGCAGTTTCGATTGTTCACATCACCTGCGGATAGTATTTAGTTAATGATATTACTTGATCATGTATTAAACATGTGTTCTGATAACAAAACAAAAAAACAAACAAATGTTCTGATAAACTGATCAGAACCGACCTAATAGTTCTCTATTCAAAAATGATTGGAATAAAACATGAGAGCTTCTAAAATGTAAATAATATTTCACAATCTATGCAATTAATATTATCGATCTGTAATATAATCCAATGGAACAAATATATAAATTCAAATCTACATCGGTTTGAAGTAGGTATTCTAGTAATTTGCAAAAATATAACGCCACGTTAAAATGAAACGCTCGCCATTGATTTTAGCAGCACGGCGCTAATTGAAATGATGCTAAAGTCTCCAAAAATGTATAATAAATTCGTTTGCATCATCGAATTGAACGGCGATCGCTGCATAGAATTTACCAAACACGATCAAAGTGGTGTAATTTCCAATCAAGCAATTAACTGAAGTGTTGTTATAATTCATAAAATAAAATGGACTACAACAGATTAATTCAGATGAGTACAACAGTAAATAATTTAGCACCATCCGAACGAACCTCCTACACAAACGTAGACTAATTTCAGCTCATTTATACAGTGTGTGAAATTAAATTGGAATCATATGGAAAAATTTGTGATCATTAAACGTAAGAAAAAGTTATTCTTCATAAAAAGTTTCGGCCAGGACTGGAGACTGGACAGAGGAATGGAAGGTAAGGATCAACCAGGAGAAGAGCTAAGCGATCTACATAGGAATGAAGGTGAAAGGATCGAAGATAAATATCAGCGTAGGAGGCAAGGAATTGGAATGAAGGAAATACTGGAAATGTATTTGTACCCACAGAAGGTAAAGCAGCGACTTAACCAATTGCCACCAATAATAGAAAAAAGTAGCAAGCAAGAACTGGGATACAGGGGAGAATGTACAAAGCAAACATCAAGCCAATTATCTTATATGGAGCACCAGCATAGGGACAAGCATCAAACATGAACAGAATGAAATTGGAGAGGATACCAAATCAGGCAATGAGAATGACGCACGCATTATGACATATGAAGAACGAGCAGTTACCGAGGGACTTAAAAATGAAAACCATAAAGGATGAATTCGGGGACAGGACGAGGAAGAGAATAAGGAGAATACAAGAGCACCGAAAACGGCTAATAAAGAAGGCCACCGACTACGACGAGAAGAAGAAATCAAGAGTGAAGAGACCAAGATTAGAGCTACTACCAACGTAGGATAAAGACTGAAGGAGAAGAAAGAATAGAAGAGGACACGACAAGAAAATGTAAACAGGAGAAGAGAAAAATAGAAGAGAGAAATCAATACGAAGAAGAAAGACCAGAGAGAAGCATTAGAAAACAAGAGGGAAAAGAGGCAAGGGGCATACAAGGACATTCAAGGGGCTTTGAAAGAAAATAGGATATACATACACATGCAAAATATTACTATTGTTTTTGACCCTCAGGAATTCCAATCCGACAGTATTTTCTACCGCAAAGCGTAGCAAAGGGTTGAACAAGACACAAAATAAATTTCTTGAAGCGAAATATCAAAAACTACACCAGACAGAACAAACACAAACACACCGGGGTGTTTTCCCCAAAATTTTTAAAATGTTATTTAATACAGAAATTTGACTGAAAAGCTGTAACCTGTCACATGACATTGCTCTTTCCTAGTGTAAAAATTTCTACTTTCTCTCCCACTAGAGAGTCTTATATACGTACTTCCTAGGATAATTCAACACGAAAAATCACTACAAATACAGCAGAGTCTTAATTCTCCCTAGGGTGATGCACTAGATGCTGTTACAGCAAACTAAAGGTCCCTGTGTACTAGACAGTTTTATATAGGTACTTCCTACGGTGATTCACTCCATGAAATCAACACAAACAGTGTCGTGTTGTTTTGATGCTCTCCAGGGTGATCCACATGAGACAGTCAATTCAAAACACCGGTACAATAGGAAAGCGCGACTCATGATCCCTTGGGAACCACACAGACGTTATTATTCGACTTAACTCATCTAGTTTCCTGTATTCGTCTATTAAAACTTTTTAACGTAAGTTAAAAGGAACAATCTAGAGCTCAGAAAAACTCTTTTGATAATTATAGAGATCTGACATGACCACCGTCGTAAATGACTGAGGTCGTAAACAATTTCTTCTTAAAGAAATTATTATATTAAACGAATCCACTTGACTATTGACGACGTTAAAAATTTACCAGTAAAAAGAATAAAACACGTCAACCTAAATTCAGCAGTAACTTATTCTTATAAATCACGAGAGATTTATGAAAGTGGTAAAGGACAATATGTATACCAATATTCTAAAAATCACATTAAGTGAAGGCGTGAATAATCTGTAATGAGGCCTAACAAACTACCAGATGCATTGGAACACTATAAAAGCTGGCGCCCGAGAACTTGTACTCTTAAGCCATTATCCCGAAATGCGCCATTAACGCCAACTTTATTCCAATACCAAGCAGTAAGTGGATAAATAACAAAGAACCCAAAGTCTGAAATTTTAAAACCATTCATAGTACAATTTGAAGTTGTTACTTAATAACTAAGATGCATCAAAACGACGAAACAAAAATTCGAACTGACAAAATTACTTTTTACGCAATTTACAAACCTAACCAATGACACTTCCTCGTTTGAAACCCTCCAAATGAACCGGTACGGTTCAATAGATTCCTGTGTCAAACGATTTCTTCTCCTTTCTCCTTCAGGCATCGAGAAATCGTTGAAAATTACGTACAAACCGATAAGTAATTTCCAGAGAACTTTTAACACAGGAGTAGTGAACGTAATGGGCCGTAACTTTTGTTATTGTGCAATCCCGAAGTGCATCTCTCCCGCTCTATACTCTTAAGCAAATTAATAGGTAACAATTTCAGAAATCGCTGCAAAATTAAGCAAAACGATGATATTGTGATGGAAAAATCTCCGGGAAAAAGTTTCCTCGAGAATTTTTTTCCAAAAGTTTCCACTTTTCATAATCAGATTCACCGACGGAATTCAATTTTGAAGTCTACGTAATAAGTATGCACCTCGTTTTTGCGGTACGCGAGAAAAATGCGGACGTCGCGTCGAGCCAGAATTACTTTCGAAGAGTACGTCTCGCTTAGGAAATATTTCTAATATAAATATCTTTAAATCACCGGCGAGAGATATCCTCATTTGCTTCGCAACACTAAAATTAAGCCATTCGTATTCAAAGCCTTACCTCGTCTCGCAGGAGTTAAAATAAGGATTACGAGATAATTAAAAAACATCCACTCCAGACGACTTATTCGAATAGGAGGCTCGAGTTTATTAAAGGTCGCATGGGGGGAGTAAATCTGCCAGGAAAAGCGACCGACTGGACAAAAAGTTATTGCCGACTAACGAGGCTCATGTAAAACAGTGAAAATAGCAGCAGAAAAGTATGAGTTAAGAGCAACTGTGACGCATTTTGGTGTGATTATGTTTTCCATTTGCTTCTTAAATCAGAAGCTCTTAATGAACACTTGAACATTTGGTGTACAATCAAAGCAAAAAAAGAACCCATCGACAGATGATATATACACATTTTCATGAGCATATTGACCAATATATTACAGCAAGTCACTGCTAACTCTATCTTATTTACTTATCTATCTACCTTTTACCTTAATTTCCCTTTTCAATTCTCTACTTCTCACGTTATTTCTGATATACAAGACTGCCTGAGTGCAATGAGATGCAATTTATGTATACACGTGAGACCTTCTCAAGCCTTCCATTAGCTGAACATAAACGCTCTTCCATAAAGCAGAGAAACACCCCGTAAATCAATTCGTATGTATGCATCTATAGAGACAACACTTTGTAACAATATTGCCATGGGCACATGGCGGGCTAATTACAAAAAGATTCATAGCAAAAGGAATCGTGGCATTATTAAAGGCACGTTCAGTTATCTAAAAGAATCGCGACCGCTCTCTCTAACCCTGCAAAATAATTACAATAAGTGATGAAGTGACTATGAAGAATTGTTGAATTTAACAATGAAAAACCTTCAGCATTTTTTCCAACACAAAAGAAAACAAACTCAAGCTGAAATTTAACCCAATAACAATGATAATACTAATGTGCACTAGCTTGCGCAAAAAAGTAAAAAAATAAGCCAAAAAATTAAAAAACCACATTATTTCCACATAACAGCTTTTCCTTCGTATCGAGCAGTATAATACGCTATCCATTTTTTTTGTAACTCGCCACCAGATGGCGCTACAGTATACCAACTTCTATTCTGTTCAACCGATAGCCATGAAAATTGATATAAATGAATATTTAAGCAAAGAAAATATCACTTTATTCTAACTAGCCAGCAGATGGCGTTGCATCATATCAAATTCTATACCGGTCAACCGATAACCACGAGAATTAGAACAAATGGATACTTAAACACAGAGAATATTTTAATGCTATCCACTTTGTTATAAGTCGCTACCAGATAGCGCTGCAGTATATCAACTTTTGTATCGTTCAATCGATCACCATGAAAATTGGTAAAAATTGGTAAGGAAAAAAGTGTCGTCGATTTTTGAAATAATTCAAGTTAAATGCGAAAGGGAACGAATAAATTAAATTCTTTTTTTGAATGGGATTACAATGCGCGCCTATTTATTTATATAAATATATTACCGCGCCTATACTATTTATATTTAGTAAATGATATATTACTGCGTCAAATGTTGTGTATTGTATATATGCAAGCGAGAGATAACCGCTAGTATTATATACAACAAAAATAAAATGCTATAAGTGCCATTATGTGCAAAAATGTAGTTTGGAATACGTCATATGAAGACTCCAAATTTTTACATTTTATGACAAAACAATTTTATTAAACACAAACTTTAAAAACACTTTAAAAACTTTAACTTTAGACACAACTTTAGACACAAAGACACAAACTTTTAAAATGTTTAGATTAATGGCCTTCCTACCGTTCCTAGTGAAAAATGCGAAAGAGGAACAGCAAACACCTAAGTAATTTTTGGATTTTTCATTAAATAAAAGAAGACGAAATAACCTAAAAACCTGTACTCTGATTTTGATTGTATCGTATGTTTGCCATATTAAAAATTTAATAACAACAAGTACAACAATTTCGTCCATAATCATATAAATTTGATTGTACTAATGGGTATCATTTTACTTTGAAATTACTAGGGATTACTTGGGATTTCTTGGGAATTTGGCTAAAATAAAAGGACACCTATTTTTTATTATTGTACTAGTATGAAAAATAATATGAGATTTTTCGAAAAGGTAGATTTGAAAAAAACGTTTTGGACAAATTTCATATCAGAGGCAAAAACCTATAATACTTCCATGCACATTTTTACTAATAAGCAACATGGCACAACACATGGTTTAATGTGCATATTCACCCCCTTGTTCAGCAAACTTCTTCAAAAGATTAAAAAAATACTCTTGAGCCGATTTGCGGTGAGAAATCGACTTCTCACCGCAAATCGAATATGACCTTTTGTGAATATTTCCCTTAGGAACATTTATCGTCCCATAATCCATAAAATCCTGAAAGAATTAAGTGATTGATCCCACACCGAAAAATTAAATTGACCATCGCAGTCGTCACCTCTCGGCCAATTTGAAATATTTCCAATTAACTCATCGAGTCAACTTTCATTCCGAGGATTGTCTAAAATTATCAACGTCGGTGTCAATTTGTTAATTCGTCAGACGGGACTCGAGCAAACGAGCGACGTTCCCATCATTAACTCAAGGTCCTCTTCGAGACTGGAATTTTAATATGCAACTTTGGAAAACTTATTGTGAATACGAGGATCCTGGCGTGCCCCGGAAAACCCGCATTGCACTCCCCGCTCGAACGACGTTAACGTTAATTATTAGCGTAAACTTCCCTTAAATGAATCGCAAAGCTCCCTCTTACATATATAAAATTCAAAAACGAAGTTTCTCTCAGCCAGACACGAACATAACGTGTTGTTCCTGTATTGTTTCAGTAAAGCTGATTACCCTCCAGGGGGGTCGTATGGCTTTGTATTTTACTAAATATCGTCCCGCGAATCCCCGACGATGGAAGACACGAGATTTTCCGAGGTCCTTGCAAAATGTATCCTTCAACCTACTGGAATAATCTCCGAGTGTTGATAATTTTCACAAAGGAGCTCTACTACGCCAAACGCTTTTTTGCGGTGAATGTATTAAGACGAATTGTGATAATCCCATAGTACGTTAATGGCTCCGCCGATGGGATCCAAGTTCGGGAGCGGCGGCATAAATACCGTTTAATTATTTCGCGCGAAATTAGTAAATACCTGAAGTAAGCTAATTTAGCTTTTATTTCTGTGAATAACTTTGAGAGGAATTAACCGCTGTGAAACTCAGGCACGGTTATAAGCTTTATACACAGCAAGTTCTTGGCTAAATATTATATTTGTCTATAAATAATTCAAAATATCCATATACATTGGAATCTCTGTACATTATTTATCGAGGATATTTTTTGTCAACACGCCATATCGTCCTTTATGAACTATTTATGTATTTACTATGTATTAGCCATCTTTTTAACTAATTGTCTATCATGATTCAGTCATTAGTCAGTTAATTGACATCTCCCACGCCAGTAAAGTAAAAACGAGTACATGATACTTTTACTTAATTAATTATTACTTACTTTTTTATAACTAATTTTTTTATCATACAACGTTATACTTGTACTGGCGTGATTTATTTAGGTCTTTCTTATCCTACTAGAACAGATAACGTTTTAAATTGAAAACTATGGGAACTTAAAAATGCACTAGAATCATTTATATCATTTATTATTTATTATTCATGAATATCGTTCATAAAATCATTATATATAAAATCCCAAATAAGTCATTGAAGTACAAAATAGGCATCCTAAACAAAATATGGTTTTTTTAACGTTATATTTGACCTACTCCAGCTTGGCAGACATTTTTATGAAGAAATAATCCGTTAAAAAGTTATGGCCTTTTGAAAATTTGATTTTCCATAAAATGTTGTAAGCGGAAAATTAAAAATTCATCAGTGGTCGTGCAAACTTGTGGAAAACGATGGCAATTATCGTTTTTTGTATTTGCTTCAACTTTTTGAGAAAAAAATATTTTCCCTCGCACTTTTCCACAGCTCACCAAGTTATGGACCTCTACTTTTCACGGGATACCTCGCAGTAGCACACATAAATCACGATATTTCCATGCAGCCCTCAAGTTTCCGACGATTTTTATCGTAATCATTTGACATGGAACGTAAGAATTAAAGCAGTGACTATATGACCGCGATGAAGGCATGTTACATTAGAACTTTTGCAATTAAATTTACGCGCTTCAACTTTTACATTCGATTCATAGGATCATGGAATTGCCAAGTTAAGTTAGGCTGCTTGGTTCTGTTTGTTTCTCATAGAAAGGTAATAAGGCAACGGTCGGCGGTACGGCCTTTTTTTGAAAACATTGTGGTGAACTTGTTTAGATATTTTTAATGAAATATTTACTCAAATAATATTACTTTTATTGTAACCCCATTCACAATATTTATGTCATAAAAAATTAAACAGTAGCTATAAAATACACCGCCTATAACGCGAATTGGGGGCAAAATTTCACCTTACCACAAGCTGTAAAAGTTGTGATTGAGGGTTTTTCCTTGCCCCCTCGCATAGCATTCCAGAATAATACCCATGACAAACTTTTTTGTATCCTTAGCAACGTTTTTTCATACATCCGTGTCATTTAGAGATAAATTTTTATTAAAAAGTCATTCTTACTCTTAAAATCAATGAAACAAATAGCGAAAATGGGCAAATTTGGCGAAATATCCCATGTTTAATTTTTTTTTTCTTAAAAACCCCTGATTTCCTTATGCTAAACATATATTTTTTTGTAAACGAATGCTGTCCTCTTCCCCTAAAAAAGTCCCTATTCAATTTTCTATAGGCAATAGGCCCTTCCCCTATAGGGCGCGACATTCAATAGGAAAAATGTTTTTCCCCAACCGTTGCACAATACACAATGAACAAAGAACCATTCCCAAACTAGCCAGGAGGGCAGCCCTAGATCTGACTGTCGCATTTGGGCTTCATAACAATTTTATACAATAAAGTACCGATGACGGTACCTGACATATTGAAATAATTCTAATTTCATTATTAATGTAGAATTTAAAAAAAAAATGCAACAATAATATAATGTTAATGTTAATCTTGCATTTTCCGGATGCATCGTTTTCGAGGGGTGAATTTAATTAATTCCGAGTACCGCCTTTTTAACGGTGAATTTTCCAAAATTCATGAATTAAGATCCCGCATTTAACGAATGCACTACCATTCTAGCGATGTATCATTAATTAATCCCATTACCGCTGATTAAAACGCAAATTTTACGAAATCAGCGAATTAAAGTGGCACCATTTTCCGAGTGTACCACCGTACCTGCCAGTGTATGACGAAGTGATTCCAAGTACCGTTGATTAAATCATAAATTTTCCAACTTTCGAAGATTAAATCGTGCATTTTCCCATACATATCGCATTTTCCCAGCGTACTCGCTGGGTATAGTCCGAGTAATGCCGATTAAACGACGAATTTTCCGACATTCACGAATTAAAATCGCGCATTTTCCGAGTGTACCACAATACTCGCCGGTGTATAATTAACTGATTCCAATTACCGTCAATAAAATCGCGAATTTGTGAGACTGTCGAGTAGTAAGATCGTTTATTTTCCAAGTGCACCGTTCTCGTGGGTGTATTATTGATGATGATGATTGATGATGATTCTTAATACCTCTGATTAAAACGCGAATTTTCCGACTGTGGCGAATTATAATCGAGCATATTCCGAGTGCCCAATCGAACCTGCGTGTATATATAATTAACCGAGTACAAGTACCGTTGATTATGTTACGAATTTTCCGAATTTAGAGGATTAATATCGTGCATTTTCCGAATGCATCGTACTCACAGGGTATAATTAATTCCGAATGAGGCCGTTCAAATGGCAGATTTTCCCAATTCTGCTAATTAAGATCGCGCATTTTATCACCGGGTGTATAATTAACCGATCCCTGGCACCATCGGAAAAACACGCATTTTCCGACCATCGCCACGTGCTTTGTCCGACCGCACCGTGGTAACATAATGGACTGAATCCATTTCATTGGTAATCTCCATTGGATTTTGTCTTTACAGTAACTCTTTTGTTAATATTGATATAAACTGATCAGTGGTGCTTTTCGAAACAAAATTACTTTAAATATTAACTAATTTCTGTATTCTTGTTTTTACTTACATTCCTGATAATCTTTCCAAGTTAAAGTGACGATCAGTCACCTTAAGGAAGTAAATCTTTCAAAAACAAATAAAGCTGAAAAGCCTGTTACACCATGAAGTACTATTTCTGTGCACATGGATGCTGTGTAGTTAGAAAAATAATTGTAAAACTACTTTAAGTGTCCCATGAGCTACCCCATACGCCATCAGCGTTTTATATACTACAGCAGGTCTTTGTGACACAATATAATTATTCCGGCCTTACATTTCTGGTATTTTAATTGTTATATTCCTGGAGACCGGCGTAATGCTTACAAGTTTCCTACTTCTTTTAAGGTACATGTGAGTATTTTTCTTTGCCAAGCACACCTTAACTCCGTCTGAGAGATCCTCCATTATTCCAACCAGGACCTTCTCTACGTAATATTTATTTAAATTAAAAGAGATAGCCGTGTTTCAGCCATAAGCTCGTTTTGGTGTCACGCCACGATGAGCCATCAATTCTTTCATTTCAGCAATAGCATTACTAGCCAAGGGATGAAAATGCGTTACATCAGGCATGTAATATTTCACAAACATAAAAGGTTTCAGAATTATATTCGCTCTAGTATGGATATTTTACTTACACTTTGCAGACTTGATATTCATCGCACCGCCAGTGTGTAATATTTTCATATGTTAGCCATAAATGACCAAATGGCCAAATCATAAAACTTAATTGCATCGTTTCGTCTTAAAAAAAAGTACGATATCCAATTTTGTAAATCGAGGTGATGAAACAAAATTATTTTTGTTTGTTGGACCCTGTTTTGCAAGAGGCCCAATACGCCATTAGGAAAAAGATTCCATAATTTCAATTATCGAAACGAAATGAACTTATAGGACAATCTTCCCACCTTCTTCCACTCTCTTCCAACAATTCTTCCAGAATCTTCCACTTGGTCCGTCTGTTTTCAGAAAACCAAGGGTTTTGTCTGAAATCAGAACAATTATTTCATTGTACTGACCGATCCAGCATGCTTGCCCATATGAGCCTACTGTTTATTCTTTGGTTCGTTTGTATCGCTTGTTGATCCATCAACATAACCGTAATTAACGGATAACCCTTCCGAGAGATTTTTATCCCATAAGCATCACTTCATAGTTTCGAAACCTTTCAATAAGCGTCGCTCCGTGGCTCGGAAGGACACTTAAGGTGCTTACGGTTAGTGCGCTTCACGCGTCACTACTTCAAACGTTACCCGAGAGAAGGGCGTTTCAGGATATTGCCCTTTGAGGCTTTTTCGCTGACGCGTCAAGACGCGTTTTTATTTTCTAATAACAAGCCGCGGTCTTTCCTCCAAGTAAAATTTTACCAGTAAAAGACGTTATGTTTGAAAGGTTGAATTTTTTTAAGAACCTGTAATTTTGTTTTTCGGTGGAAAACGATGCGCCAAAATTTATACTTTGGCTGATGACTCGAACGATTAAACTCTAATATTTAAAAAACCATTAAATTTTATGAAAAATTATACATTTCTGTAGGTATTTAGTCGAGTACTTGCTTGATTACGTGAACACCTCAGGGTTACAGGTGCTATTACTGATTGTAATACAAATGAAAATATTCCAAATTTCAAAACACGTTATGTGGAAGGTTAAATTTTTCTAAGTTGTAATTTTGTTTTTCGGTGAAAAACGATGCGCCAAAATTTATACTTTGGCTGATGACTCAAACAATTAAACTTTAAATATTTAAGAAACAATTAAATTTTAGGAAAAATTATACATTTCTGTAGGTACTTAGTCGAGTACTTGTTTGATTACCTGAACACCTCAAGGTTACAGGTGCCGTTACTGATCGTAATACAAATTAAAATATTCCAAATTTCAAAACAATTAGGAAAAAGTTACAGTAGAGTATATCATTCAAATTACACCACCTATATTATATATAATTCTTATCGATGTTCGTATTTCAACGATAACTACCATGCATAGATCGGAGGGTCTTTCGTACCGTCCTTTATGATTTCCTGGGCGTGTCTAATATGGGGAGTAACCTGAAATTACGTACATGAAACATGTAGTTATATTTATAAATATGAATCAATCCGAAATAACTACCTTGATGGCTAATACCACTCATTGATTTCGATTGTAGTTTTATTATTTCTTCTTATACATTATTATTCATTTAATCAATTTCAAGCAGAAAGTCGCAAAACTACAAATTTTATAAAACGGATGTTTCGGCATTTATTAGGTTTTTCTCAGGACCCAACAACCCCAAAGGAACTGATGAAGTAAAATTGTTGGGGGCATAAATTTATTGGGTTACCATAGAAAGAATGTCAAGATTTAGTACATTACAAAGGTTTCAACTTATACTGGTTCAAATTAGACCTAACTAAACATTTGATTCAAATAGACACTTCACTTTAACGCTTATCTTTCCACAGTAATTTTTTGAAATTTTGGTAATGAGTAAAGCATGAGCTATAGCCAACTTAGCCTGTTAATCATTGTGCTAAGTCACTGAAATAGCTTTTAAGACACTGAAATGTTTAATCTGCTGCAATATAACTTGGTAACATATTTAACAAAAGGTAATATTGACATTATAATAAATATAGTAGATCCAGTACAAACTATCCAACATCACGTAGTAAATCTGCTTAAATATATATTCCTTTTAAAGCTAGACGTTATTTATAGGTGTTTAAATTGGTGATAGATTTTGCACTTGAGTTTGTGACGTTGGTTAGTAAAAGTTTCACATCATTAAATGGAGCCACACTACTTGACCTCCAGATTGGATAGCTGGTAATTCTAGTAATACATCCTGATGGTCACAATTTGAGAGATTAATTAAATTTTTTTTTCGTTTATCGTTTATTTTCGTATTATTTTCGGTTCTAATGATGAGATTCAGGGGATTGTTTGATAGATTATTTTATAAATTAACCCCTTTCGATTGAGACATTGCTCGACTCTGTAACCCTCGAAATTATTGGGATATCAAATAAAATTTAGCTGAGCATGTACGGGGGGAAATGAAATTGCTTGTAAGATGTTTCCAAGAACTGAGATAAGCTGTTAAAGTTGGTTGTATATTCATGTTGTATTGGATGTAACTTGTGGATATAGGAAGAACCTACGTTGGAACGGCGGTGCGCGTAAATTGAGTGCGCTGGCCGGAATTAAAGGCACCTTCTACTTTTTATCTTGATAGATCTAAAAGCCTTCATTCAAGGATCTCGTTTGTATTATAGCTTAGGCAATTGGGTTTAGACAACGGCTTCGCCTGTCATTATAACATACCCGTTTAGTAGGGCACAATTCCTTTCAGTTACCCTCGTTATATGGGCAAACTTAATCACCTGACTCTTAGCAGTTAGAAATTTAGGTTAACTCACGTGAATGCACGAGTATTGATCTTGATTTCTCCTTAATTACTAAGTTCGTGAGGCATTGTTTAAGGTGTATTGTTTCAGTAGCTTTACTAGTACTGAGTGGTAAGTCTTATTTTTGAATCGAATAGTGCAGAATTAAAAGGGAGGTGAAGGTAAATTACCAACAATTTGTATTATTTCTACTAATGAGAAGTAATTTTTTTTAAATCCATCTAAAGCCTGTAATATTTTTCAAGCTCAACCCCAAATCAGAAACACGACAGAAGCGTTAGACAACCGCGCAGCTTTCGATATAAACTTTGTGTTTCCTAATCAGGGGACCGCTCTATCCGCCAGTTATGCAGATCTATAGAAAGTTCCCGGTTTTCTTGGTTGTTCGGTCGAAATTCGGTACACCTACACGTTCCCGGAAAATTGAATATGTTCCCAGGCGACACGTTTTTCGATACGGGAAAGTTCCAGCAATAGTTACTCCTAAGGAGCGAATATTAAACCCGGCGGCGAAGTTTACGGTTAATGCTCGATACTTGCAAATGGACGCGTGCAATTCGCCGCATTTTATTTGAGACTCGAATTGTGGTACGCGTTACCCGGACCCCGACTGTAAAAGATTATAAACGAAGAAGACGAAGAGGCTCAAAAATCGTTATCCCCTCGTAGTGACAAGGTGTTTACAAATATTAAATGGACCGTACTTAGAGTACCTAGACAACAACTTCCAAGAGCTTATAAACTTAGAAAGAACTTATTCTCATTGCTGAGTCGTAGTGTAAATTTAAATTACATAATAACGAGGTAAAGTTGTCTTAACGGTGGGTAAGATAGGGACTGAAAATATATTTAAATGGTGTATTAAAATAAATTCATATTACCCTGATCTTGACCAGTGTTCGTTTCATAATTTTTAAAATGTGGCGGCCTTGATTAAACAGAGAACTTGAAATAAATCAAGAAGCAGGTTCAGATGATGAAATAGCATTTGATGAAGGTATTGAGTATGGCGAAGGACCAGATTTAGGTGAGGAAGAATTGGAAGAAGTCGACAACATAGAACTACCAATGTAATGGCCTAGACACTTTATGCAAAAAAAGCAGATGATTTCAATTTTTTATGGTGTGGTAAAGGTTAATTTGTCTGTGATCATTTAAAAATTCCGGTACGGTCCATCTCCTAATCGGCAATAAAGCACTTCACCTTTCTCCGTTCAACAGACCTTTTATTAGGGTGTCTTGTACCACGTTTACTGTAATTTTGTCTCAAATAAAATGCGACGTCCTATACACGTTCGCAGTTAATACAATAGATATAAGCATTCAGGTGCAGACTGACAGAGAAGTTCTGGTAATCAGTGAAACGTCATTTCATTAGCAAAAAATTCATAGGTGGCCGTCCTGGCGATAGCTGACTAAAGTGAAATTTCAATTTACTAAATTCTAATCTGTCAGTACTGTAATAATTTATTATTCCTTCCGCATTCGCGTGGAGCCTTGATGGATGCCATCTCGCGGCGAAGGCAGAACTTCAAAATAGTCAAGTTATTTGACAGAACACAGCTGTTCCCTACCATTCTGTCCTTAGGTTTATTTCGTACAAACTCTTACTTACGCATTTCTACAAAAAGAGGCCACGTGCAGCTTAGGTATCGTCGTTTTCTCCTTTGGAGCTCAACAGTATTCTGTTCATAAGGAGCGTGCTATAATCCAACCTGCAATTTTTATAAAAATCGTGGATCTTTGGAATGAATTAAGATATCAATATAAGTTTCTTTTCAAAATGAAGCTGATCTATTCTAGATTACTGGAAAATAGGCACACTGACAAAAACAAACGTTGTAATTGTAAGATTTAACCCCAAAATTGCCGTTTTTTGAAAAATATTACAATTTAGGTACATTTCGTCTTTTTCAAAGACAAAAAAAATCGATAACGTTTACTAATTCGCTAATTTTCGATAGATTTTGGTCGGTTGAAAGCAAACATGGGATAAATTTTTTCCTATTAGTCATAGTATTATTTCTAACATACATGAAAATTCGAAAAAGCAAAAACGAATGCAAAACGGCGAACCACCCAGCAGTTTGTTATTTTCTTTGTCATCTAATCGAAATCCTGACCAGAAATTGCAACTTACAATAGGGTCCATTAAAGAATGCATTGTAATCACCAATTGCTGTTACATAAAATGAAAAGTTGATTGCCCAACTCTTTTCATTTGAATAAATCAATTGTTATCCAACTTTGGTAGAATTTTAGGCCAATTATTTCAACCTATTAATTATTTCAACAATCTCACTTTCTGATTCTTCACCTGGGAAGTCTTTAAATAACTAAAATAAATGCCTGCCAAAATATGTAAAGTACTTTCCGTCATGGCTATTGAAAATTATGTGATGCAGCATTGCTACAAGCGTTCAAGGGTGAAACTCCTAAAGTATATCAAAAAGATGCTTTTAAGTATATTCCCGGTAATTTTCGAAATATTGGAATTTTTTTCAAAAGCAGTCACATTTAAACCCAAATGTTAAAGAGACAGCAAATTTATGATAATTATACGATATTGATTCAAATTTAAATACCTGCTTGTAATAATTTCTCCAAAAAAGTATTGAGAGTTTTAGAAGAAACGAAAATTTGGCAAATCTATCAGAATTAGATCAAATGAAGGTTATTCCTAAAATTAACTTTGGTATGGCAATGCCTGACGTTCACCATTATCGTCGTTACCATAAAGTGACAGTAGACACACACGTTTAATCAACAAACATCTCAGGAGTACACATGTAATTGGCCATTAGCGAACTTTTTAAAAATTCATAGCACAAGAGTCGGATCCAATCGATAGATCAAACAGACTGCGTCGAGGGTAGAAGAAAAATATTTATACTGTATTACCGCTACACCATTACGGTGACGGTGAATCAATAGTTTTACCCTGGAAACCATAGTTTCTATTGCATCAATTTATTATATAGCTTTTAACTTAACGGCGGTTAACCGATATCTGAGTAGAATTTTATCGGCCCTCGAATCGATAGAATTAATATCACGCGCAAAGTAAAAAAAGCAATTTCGTAGGACATTACAGAAAATTGGGTTAATTGTACATTTTAATGACAATTATAAATGCTGTTACAAGTGAATTAGGTTTGAAGACGGAAATTTACCAACTTTAAAGAGTATTCCGCCAAAATTTCAAACTGGTGGATCTTTTGCGAATAACTGTAAATTTGTACGAACCCATGAACCTTCGTACATTATTAATTATTGCGTTTGAAACACGTCGTGAAAAGTTTGGTAATCACCACCATGGGAAAAGGATATACCAAGATACCATCGAAAAAATCTTTGTACTTGATCGTTCTTAGAGACATAGACATACTTATCTTTCTTAGACATACTTATGAAGAGCATTGGTCGTCTTCTCTAGCAAACAGTTTTTAACTTTGAAAAGGTATTTACCATCCCGAGAAACGTAATAGAATCCATATAGAAATTCTCAGAGAAAATAGCGAAAAGTTCAGCGAACAGGCAGAACCTCTGGATGTCCTGGAATGGAAACAAACGTGGCTTAATTATTATAACTACCATAGGCCGACGCAGAGGTTTAGTGTAGAATCGTAGCAATTAAGATTGGTGTTGGTAAGTATATAGTCTAAAACAGTTATTAACATTTCCAGTTCTTAAATCTAGGTAACACGTTGAGATAATATAATTTAGTATGGGTGACAAACAGTAATACACTGCTCGCCACGAAAGAAAAGCTGGTGGAAGTATCCACCTGAAGGTATAATCCTTTTTGTTCCCCTCCATATTCTTCCTCTTTCCATTAGTTATCAGCAAACCCTTGTAGCACTGTACTGTAGTACTAATTTGTACTAAAAGTTCTTAGGAGGTTTAGAAGAAAATTTCAAACAGAATTCTGAGACAAAACTGTTACATTAAAATCGTGAAAAGCTAAAATTACCTGCCGGAATAAACGGTCCGGAATTTGGACCAAAGGTCCTTATGAAGTGTGGACGAGAATTCCAGAAACAATTCTCTGAGTAAGTATAATTTTTCCACCGAATGCAATCTCATTGTTAAAAGAAATCCCAGAAAGGATGTAAAACCCATGATCGGTTAATGAGTCGATCCAAAAGATACAAAATTTTGACTAGAGTTCTCATAACGTTTGAGGTCGAATTTCAGGTAAAATTTTAGGAGAAAAGAATCATTTTTTAAGATGAACCCTTTGTAAAGACCATTTTTCGAAGTCATTACTAAAGAATTATTTATCCATATGTATACATTATATTATTTATTAAAATATAATTACTTACAAAGGATCTAATAGAGGTAAGTAAAATAATTGGATGATTAACAAAGGTACCCCTGCCATTATTTTAAATTTCAGCTACTTGTCCTCCTTCATTTCGCAAAAATAATTTAACATGACTCGTCTATAGTTAGCCTAGCATACAGCAGGAGAGTCCATTAGATTTTTATAATTAACTCGTTGGTTCTGACCAATCTGAGCTCATTCCTCGATTTGAATTAACCAATAAACGACAATAGTGTCTTTGCACATGGGCACTAACAAAACCCTCGAGGAAATTTCCCTCAAAAATGGTTCCCCTCCCTATCTGCGCGTCTCTGCGTCTCTATTCGTAATATTGAAAACTGATTCACCTGCAGAGGGTGAGGTTAGGTTAGATTAGGTAAGTTAGGTTAGGTTAGATCAGGTTAGGTTAGATTAGGTTAGGTTAGGTTAGGTTAGATTAGGTTAGGCTAGGTTAGGTTAGGTTAGGTTAGGTTAGGTTAGGTTGGAATACTTCTAGTTAAAGGTGGCGTCCTAACTTAGTCGCTAAACATCAAATTGTAACCATCGGTGCGGTAATACCCAAGATATTTAACAAAATTGAAACAATAAACAGTATTTAGACTTTACTTCGTTTGTATGTACTTCGAAATTATTCTTTAAAAAGATGAAGACTGCACACTGTGCATCTGTATAGATTGGTATTGTTACTATTATTCGACATATTTAAGATTTTGGCAAGCATTATTTTTCTATCAGAGATTGGTTGGGTTCAGAATTTATTGATATAAGAAGTTGTTTAGAAAATCAAACGTTACATTTAATTATACTTCCTAATAAACGAGATTGTGATGTGCGGCAAAGGAACCTTTTATTTAGGAGAACACTTTCTAATCGGGAAAAATTAATTAACGACCCCAGAAAAGGGAAAGTGGGGCAAAAAGAGAATTGATCGATTTCGCCGCGGCGTTCACTACCGTATAGAGAGGGCATAAAAGCCGAAGACGGAAACCTCGACTCGAAACGTACATATTAATCCGTAAATTTACATTAGTGCGAAAGGTCTAATCCGACATTTACGAGATCGTCGAAAGAATAGTGATTTTCGTTTCCTTATCGCCGCGCCCGAATGAAATATGGTAAACAAACGACACTTTTATTGTTAGAAACGTTATAATTTTATACGTTTCGTGATCCGTATCCTCGGGAAACATCTGGTCCGGTCGAAGGTTGCGTGTGTGATTTTTTCCCCGCGAAAATGCACGAAGAAACTTACACACAACGGCGATTAACATTACCATGACCACCGAGGCTTAATGAAGTTACAAAAAACAAAAAAGGACACAAAAATTTCTTTTGTAACGCAAAGTAGGGCACGTAACGTAAAATAGGCGTTTTAAAAACTCGTTGCTTTAGAAATGCAATACAAAAGAAATTACTAACATCCATATGCCACTGTAAGGTACCCTGTACTTTGTACGTCGCTAGTCTCCTATAATCTATCTGCCATCCATCGCTTTAAGTTAGGGATGTATTGTATTTTAAAAAACTGACAACGTAGAATCTACACACTGCTCATATGTTTATGTTGAAGGATCCTACATGTTACCTTCATCACTGTCATGATTGTCATGGTATCGGTCTATAGGAGCCTTACCATATTCAGCACCCGTCGCAGCTTCACTCGCTCACTTACTTCAAAAAGCTGCGATATATATAATTGTATGTAAAACAGTAGGGGCATTCCATGCCAACTGAGCGGTCGATCCCACGTCACAATCTCGGATTTGGCTCAAAATTGGTACATCGATTAGTACCATTGAAAAAAACATGTTTCTAAATTTTCAGCTCAAATGGTCACTCCCAGCGCCCTGGAGCTCAGTTTTACGTTTTCAGGCATTTTTTGACCTCTCAATGCTCGAAATCGGTTTTGGCGTACTAACAAGGTATTTTGACGTGGAAAATGACCAAAAGTACACAGACGATGCCAAATTTCCCGTAGAACACGATCCCGTAGTCCGTTTGTCGATATCTTACAAGGAGAGCTCAGAAAACACGAAAAACTGCTTTTTTTTTTTCAAAAATTGAATTGCTTCAAGACGTACGCTTCAAATCATCTCAAAATTTAGGAAAAGACTCTTTGATAGTTGGTCTTTCGAATGTCTTTACGCGCGTAGTGATCATTATATATAAAAAAAAAGTTACACGCGTTTTACGCATTTTAGAGGGGATTTTCGGTGATTTTTTTCGTTATAATCCATGTAATCCTTACAAACACAGAAATTTCTCTCAGTGGGTTAGAAAAGGAAAAGATTATTATTTATCCATGAATTTTTCGTACTTTTTTTTTGATTTTTGATGAAATTTACATTTTCTACAGCTTAGCTCTATCATTTGTAAAAATATATATATATATATATATATATAGTATATAATCTAAGACATGCAAATCACAGTAGGAAACAAGAAACTCTACATTACAATCATTGGCGCCGCTGCACATCCCCATATTAATGTTCTTGTACATGACTCAGCAGTCCATTTCATTTACCAAATTCCCTTGATCCTTATATTTTTTGAATTTGCTGATTGTGTGATCGGTTTTTAATATAAAATTCGGTCTTCCTTCATGGACAATGAAAGGAACCTGGAAAAATGTGACTTTGATCAAAAATCAAAAATTCAAGAAAAATTCATGAATAAATGATTTTTTTTGCTTTTTTAACTCACTGAGAGGAATTTCTGTGTTTGTAAAGACTGAGAAAGAAGGAAAACACCTTCAGAGAGAAAAAATCCAACTAATATCCAACGGAATAGGGCCAATGCATGGATTATAACGAAAAAAATCACCGAAAATCCCCTCTAAAATGCGTAAAACGCCTGTAACTTTTTTATATATATAATGATCACTACCCGCGTATAGACATTCGAAAGACCAACTATCAAAGAGTCTTTCCCTAAATTTTGAGACGATTTGAAGCGTACGTCTTGAAGCAATTCAATTTTTGAAAAAAAAAAGCAGTTTTTTGCGTTTTCTGAGCTTCCCTTACTAGATATCGACAAACGGACTACGGGATCGTGTTCTACGGGAAATTTGGCATCTCCTATGTACTTTTGGTCATTTTTCACGTCAAAATACCTTGTTAGTACGCCAAAAACCGATTTCGGGCACTTAGAGGTCAAAAAATGCCTGAAAACTTAAAACTGAGCTCCAGGGCGCTGGACACATTTGAGCTGAAAATTTAGGAACATGCTTTTTTCAATGGTACTAATCGATGTACCAATTTTGAGCCAAATCTGAGAGGGTGACGTGGGATCGACTGCTCAGTTGGCATGGAATGCCCCAGTATCATTTTGTGTTAAAATTCATTAATTCATTAATTTTACCATTTTGTATGCAGTTATGTATACATAACATTCTGATAATACATATAATACTTTCCCTATCATAATCAAATATTTCCAACATCAATACTTTACGTCTTGCCTGCTTTTTTCAATTCCACCTCGATTTCGCACTGATTTTCCACTTCTCTTGGATCTCACCCTTTGTCACTCGTTATCAAATGGCGAGTTGCATCGATTTTCTATTTCAATCGCTCTTAGTGTAAAAGCTATTGTTCGACAGCAAATTTTGCTGCATTAGCTGTTGCGCTTGGAAACTCGCCCTAGGAGCAGATCGTCTCGTGTTTTCCGCCGAACCTCGCTTCGATCGCTAATGCAGGCAGTCTTGATTCGACGACGAGAAAGACGTCAAAGGCTGGTCAATGACGTGGAGAAGAGAAGAGGATTTTCGGTTGAAATGATCGAAAGTGATTAGTCGTGTCATTTTTTAGTTAAAGGCTTTCTTTTGTTAAGATGTGAATTATGGCTTTTCGTTATTAAAAGTTACGTTGTTTTTAGATTCGTGCGAAATTAAAAACTCTCATGTATCTTATTTAAAGTTTTAACGACGCCAGAAAGTTCGGCGGTCTCAGTTTACGTCGATAGGTTTACGATGAGGCAAATTTGTAATAACTTCCAACCGACTCAATCAATCAAAACCTTTAAATTCACAATTAACACAGAAAACTAACTTTTGCAGTTGCAAAAATTACTTTATTTATTGATTATTTTCCGTCCCCTCAATCAATATTTTCAGATTTTCGCACATTTATTTCCATACTTTAATAACTTTTAATAATGACGAATAATCTCGTACAAAATAAGCAAAGAAAAATAGCAGGAGAGGTTCTCTTTTCCTTTCTTTTGTGCGAAAATGACACCTTCTTGAGTGGGGTGGGGTTTTATTAAATTCCTAAAGTATGGAAATATACTTGCGACCTTAAGGGATGCTTGCATGTGATTTATTTTTCGATTACCCTTAGTAAAAGCCACCTCCAATTACAAATGTCTCCTAAAGTTGATAACCAAACTATTCATGATACAATCGAAATAGGATAATTTGTAGCTAATATTTTGTTGATTTGTTCCGTCAAGGGAACAAAGCATTACCCATGATACAATAAAAGAGAAGAGATGTCTAAAGTAACAAATTTGAACCGGTTTTGTATATTTTTCAACTCAAAATAACGAAAACAGGCTCTTAAACAATTAATTTGCAATAAATGACGATATTTCTATTCTCAATATTGGGCCTATAATTCAAGACCAAAATAACAAATTGGAACCGGTTTTGAAAATTTTCCAACACAAAATAAAGAAAATAATGCTTTTTTGCGTTGTTTTTCGTTACGGTAAGGCGATTCTTTCGTTGATTCGCACTGTCATAATCTCCCATAAGAAGTGTAACTTCAAAATTTGAACACCCTATAGCTCGGAAACACATGCTTCCAATATACATAGGAATCTCAATTCATATTTTCACCCAAGGAAACCGACATTTAATTTTCGTGCAACACTTATAAATCGCCCTGTATCAAGATTTTTCGATTAGTTTCAAATTTTGGGAATGTTCCATGCCAGCAAAGATGGAAGTTCAGTACCGCCGCTTACTTTAAAAACCTATAATCAAAAACGTGAAAAAATAATAGGATTCCCCTGATTACAAAACGAAAATACGAAATTCGTGGCTTCTACAAATATACTTTGATATTTTAAATGGTATCCATTTTCTTACCACGATTTTTCTCGAAAACTGTTGTAGTAAAAATTTTATAAATCAAGGAAAAGGAAATTTTCAAAACAAAAAGATATCACAGAGACCACTCGAAATGTTGCTCTGTTCTTAAGTTATACGGATTCAAACCTCACGTCCGTATATTAAAATCAATGCAGTACCCCCATCAAATATTAAAATGGTAAAACCCCTCTTACCGATGGTAATCAAACGGCGCCGGCATCTTCAAAGTTCCCGTCTCGGCCCTCTCAATGTCGCACAAAAGTCTCTGAAGAAGGATCAAACGTTTCCTTGGAGAAAATCGAAAATTCGGCGCACATAAACACTCCCGTATTATAGGAACCGTACAACTCGTTGCAGTTAATCTGCTCAAATGCTTCAGAAATTCAAACCTAGAAGCGATAAGTTTTTTATTTGTACGACCTCGTCAGGGCTGACAGGCGCACAACGCACGAAAATTCTGTTATCACCGCCCGGCAACGCGTAAAAAACTTGAGGTTCCCACAAAAAATTGTTTTGTTCGAGAAATTCGTGTCTATTGTAGACGAATTTTAAATAATACGGTATGTGCGTATGAATAGGTGTATGTATTTGAGGACGGTTTAATTTATTTCGACACGCTAATAAATGAAACTAAATTTTTGAACAATTAGAAGTGAAATATAACAACAGCGTGATGTAACTATATGAATTAATCAATGTCATAATCAAAAATGTATAGGATGTGATTTTATAATCCTCCACGTGTAAATTTAAGAACTTATAATTTAAATTTTATGTAAATAGTTCATGTCAAATTCAAAAATTTGTTGCCTCCTTACCTCAAAAATTATGAAATTCCTCCGGTCCTTTACTCAATTACTTTACTCTTACTTACTTACTTTACTCAATTTTAAGGACATTTTGCTGCATTTTATACCAGAAATTGCCATTAAAAAAATTCTGAATACACTTTTAACTGGAAGAATAGAAGAAAACTTATGTATTAAGAAAGCATAAAGTTGACAAAAGTTGAAAGTTCGTCTTTTAGGATTCTTGCTCCATTAGTTGAATTTAAAATTAATATATTTGTAAATTAACTACTGCAATATTTACAGTGTTGTTTAAGTGTTGATTGTGTTGTTTATTTCAAATTTAATAACTGGATTTTTTCCACTTCACTTGAAAACAATTAAATCAAAAATTTTGAAAAAACCTAGTCAGTATAGTTTTCAAAAAAACTCTTAAAATTGTATGCATTTTCTAAAAATTAGAATGGCTGATTAAAAAAATGCAATATTAAAACAAGTTGATATTATTATTATTATTATTAATATTAATAAAAATTGTTGAATCTGAGTAATAAACCATTTGTTTAAATAAATTTTTTGTTCTTACATGTTTAAATTATCTTCATCTGTAATCTTCAATTTTTCTTTTGTACGGTGATGAAATTGTCCTTGACGCTTAGCATTTGTTTTTCCATTTTTTTCCTTTCTTTATATCACAATTTTTTTCCTTTTTTTTTTAACGCTATTGTAATGAAATTTCATTGGCGCTGAGGTAGTTAGAGGCTGTTTTGGTAGATAAAATTTAACAGCAGATGAACCAAAAAACTTTATTTGAAATGGATCAAAAATGATACAAAACCAAAAATTTAGACAAATTTGAGTTGCTGCAGTTTTTTTAAATAATAAAAATTGAAAAAATACGTCATTTTTCTGTTTTTTTACCATAGCCTGAAGACGCATAGACGCAATTGCAATACGTTGTAGGGACGATTTGTAGACAATTAAAAAACCTTGATAATAAGCGTTTCTAAAAGGTGATCGGATCATTTTTCACCGAGAAAACTTGGAAAAACCGATAAAATTGACCTTTTTTTAAAAAATTCACAGCTTCGGCCAGTTTAAAGCAGAAGCACTAATTTTGCATGACATGTTAAGTAATTATGTCTACTTTAAACATGCAAAAGTTGGATACTGCCCGATGAATAGTTTTGCACAATTACGTTATTAACAATAAACACCAAAATCTTGCAAAATTCGGCATATTAACTGAGAAGGGCCGATTTTAATTTTTCAAATTGGTTTATTGTCAATTACCAAGACGGACTCTGCATTAAACACGGCATGAATCAATCCGCCATCACGTAAAAGGAGTAGAGAAAAAGACACTTAATAACTTATAAATCAAAATAAATATAAAATAAATATAAAATAAAAATAAATAAAAAAAATAAATATAAAATAAATATAAAAATATATCTTTATTTTATTAATAAGCGTGACTACAGTATTTAATGTGAAATATAAGTGTCTTGCAAACACATACAAAATTTCTTTTACAATCGCCAACTTGGTAATTTTCATGTACGAATCGTTAATGTTACGGGCATGTTTGTGTTACCAAAACAAAAACCAACCAATCTAGCCTAACTGATGCATACTGTATACCCCAGTGACAGAAATCGTACCAATTCTGTTAGAAAACTCAAGAAACCAAGAATTTAAGTTGTATCTCTCGTTTTCCCATCGTAATTTCAAACGCAACAGTAAAAGCATTCCCAAGCAATTAATCCTATTAATTTCCAAAGGTGAAAGTGGAAGAATTCAAGGATAAGTCACTTTTAAAGATTCGCATGATTAAGCTGGGTGAGTGATCCATTTGACGTTTAAATTAGGTGCATTAAACCATTAAGACCGTGGTTTTCGTCAAACCTCACCACGCAGAATCGTTTCTGTTTCGCAGCCAAATAAATAGTGATTACAATTCAAGAATTTTTTCTATCGACCATTAATAATAGATAAATGAATAAAACAACGTTTGTCGGTTATATTCCGCCAAGTAGGAGAGATGACGCACCTCGTTTCGATTCCCACCGAATTTTCCTCCGTCTCAGCTATTTAAAATCGCGAATAACACTCTTATCTGTAAACAACAAACGGATGGAATTGCCAGTTAAGGCTTAGTCACATCCATTCATATTTACATTAAAGACACTTATACAGCATTTTGAGGATGATGAATCTGTTTTTGACGAGATAGGCATTTCTCCGCAATCAGCAATCGTGCCATGAATTCTCGAAAACAAATTATTTACCGTTTTCACTTAGTCATACGCAGTAAAAAATGGCATGTTAATTGCCGCACTAAAGAATGGCGCAGATGGTTCATATGACGTTAGGAGAAAATTGTAAAAAACATATTTTCACGTCATATTTTTTCACAAAATTTCCGATTAGGTTTGACACTCAGGTTGCTTAATTTACAGTTTTTCTTCTAAATTACATTTAATCCATATACGTAATTTTTGTATAATACAAAAAGAAACATTACCTATGAAGATGTCCCAAAAGGGACGAAACGTCGGGAATAATAAATTCGTTCTGAAAAATTTGTTTTCAATTTAGGGAGCACAAGAGAACCTTTACACCTCTCTGTACTCGACCCCGAGAAAAATTCGCTAGAAATGAGGGTATTAGATATACATATTAAATAATTAAACTAATGATTAGTAATATCATTTCTAAGAGAAAATTAGCAAGAGTAACATCATTTGTCAATTATTCATAAAAAATAATTGCAGAAATGCTGAGGGTACGTCTGAAATGACGTACAAGGGGAGTTGGTTTACAGTCCTTTTTCTTTTGTGGGTTGTATTTTACAAATTTAGTTAATTCTGTAAACAATTTGAAATATAATAGACGTGTACTGTCACTGTCTTTTATTTTATCTGTCCATATTCCTACGAGAACATTTTTCCTGTCTTGAAAAGTACGCACATCGGAGGCGTTCTGAAGCTTTGAGAAATATAACTAGAAGTAGTTCAGTAGTAACAAATATATTCATTATAAATCAAGGGAGCCTAGTTTCGGACCATGGTTAAGAAATCAGTTACTGAATAACGTAATGTAAAACCTCGTTGTTCACATATTACAGCAACCTCAGTATATCATACATTAAAATCTTGGCGCCTATCGAAATATTGACTATACTTGGTACGTTTCTCATGTAAAAAATTGAAAAGCGTGGTTCCGGCTTTTTGCGTTTTATTATATTGTAAACCACAGGTAAACATCAGCTCTCAAACTTCATCCAATGATTCAGATGCGGAAACTACGAGTTATACGCCGCAAGTATTTATTCTATAGTGACAATTGGTCGGGTAAGTAGGCTAATGACTCGAATGGGGACCTGACCGCCGTTTATCCGCTACCAGAATTGATCTCCGAGGCCTAAGGCGATTCTTTAGGGAATTTTTATTATGACTTTGCTTTTCAACCATTGGTACCAGTGATAGTGATTTATCGATAGATCTACTGATTTTCATATCGATTTATCAATTTTTAATGCAATCTATCAATTTCTAGATTATATAAGTGATTCCGTAACTTTACTTTTTATATGATAACTCGGATGCATTGCAGTTCCACTCAGTGCGGTCTTACCCACTTAATTTCCTTGACAGACATCACAATCTTGCTTTGAGATCCTTATCATGCAACATTGTAAAAATTGTGTAAAATTTGGAACTTTCTCAAAGAAACTTAAATTTATAGAACGAAATAATGAGATAACAATGAAATAGAGCGAAATAATAAATTAAGAAATGCTAGGGAGATACCTTAACCTTGCTACGTCAATCTTATGGCACATGACGCAATATAATTGTGAAACATCCTAGACTCCTTCAAATAAACTAAAACTCTTACAGACGTGTCACAATGAGCTGCTTAGTCAGTGAGTAAAGTTCGGAATAAATTAAAGCGGAATGCTCTTAGACATCACAATATTATGCATGGCAAAATGCAATTTTTTTTAAAAATTGTGAAAAATTGGAGACTCCTTCAAATAAACCAAAACTAGCTACTCAATCAGTGGGCACAGCTTAAAATTATTTAAAATAAAATGCCCTTACATATCTTAATCTTGCTACAAGGACCTGGTGTACCATGGTATGCAATGTTTGACATAGTTATCAAAAATTAAAGAACTGCTCAAACGAATTAAAACTTCAAAAAGGCGGTCAGCCTCAAAAATGAACTAATTTACATGCAGAACACACTTACTCAAGCGAAATGCTCTTATAGATCCCCTCCTTACTACTAAAATTGTAAGCATGGTACAGAACAATTTTTCAAAAAATTATGAAAAATTCACACTTGATTGAAGGAACCAAAACTTGAAATTTTTTCAAATCATTTTTCAGGAAAAATTGTTACAAGTAATGAAATAAATGAAAAGATATGGTTAGAATAGTAAGGGTCGCGTTAAAAAATACGAATTTCTTTAGATGCGCATAGCCAACTTTTGGTATTTACGAACATTTGTTTCACAAAACGCTTATGCCAAAATATTGCCTCATGTAATGAAAAATAATTACCCTAATTTCATCTAAATAGGTACATCCGGATCTTTTTTATCCATAAAATATTTCTTTAGATTTAAATCTTTCATTATGTAAGTCCTCCACATAACGTAGTAAAGACATCTTTCTTCTTCCTTGATAAATTTTTGATGTTGAATGGCGCCTTAACGATGCACTTTTGAATAGAGGTAAGTTGAGATAAATCCTCATATTTTGATCTCAGGAGTATGTGGAATGCTAAAAGAATAGCAGAATACGTTGAATTTCAAACTTTTAGTAAAATTAATTTATATAAAATTTTAGATCCTTCACATCGCTGGTCATATGTACAAAGTGTAGTTTCCAGAAATTTTGGACAGTATATAATTTTGCAGTTATTTTTACGGATACTGTGGCAAATAAGAATCTTCTGGCTGCTTACAAAATTTTGCACAAATCAAATAAACCTACAAATAAATTATTTTTACAATTTTTACAATAGATATTACCTTTCGTTACTAATTTAAATAAAAAATTGCAGTGTGAATCACCCAAACTCCACTTGTTATATAAAAATATCTCTCGAATACTTTGACTATTTTTAATTGCTTTATTAAAAAGGAATATTTTACTATTCATTAATTTCATTAATTATAACGTTAATTATACATCATTAAATAATTACAAGTGCATTAATTTTACTATGCTGCTAATGTATCAAAATCTCCAGTGAAAGTAGATCTATCTACCGAACGACGATATTTTTTAAGCTTAGAAGTTTAGATTTTTATATAGAAGCCTGCAGTCAAATAATTCAACGGTTTTCCTTAAAAAATAATATACCCAAATTAATTAATTTTACACACTTCGATGTCGTCAGAGACGGCACGTTAAACTCTATTTCTGAAGAGGTTATCAACTGACCCCATTCATTCTCAAATAATGATTCACAGTCACTGATTTGGAATTGCTCTCATCAAGAAATATCAATGATATTTCTTCTCCAAGAGAAGTAGTATTATTTTGGCAAAGGTAAAATTATTGAAATTTGATGACAGCTCAATAATATTTAACCAACTGCCTGACTTTTTTGTATATAAAGCTTGCCACATTGCATTCGCAAAATGTAGAAAAGTTATTTCCACCAATAAATTTGATGAAAACAAAACAAAAAAATTAATTAAGAACTTTATTTTTTACTTTATTACTTTATTATACTTTATTTTTAAGTTGTTCTCAAAAATGTTTTTGTATTTAGCACTCTGTATTAGAATTTACATCTACCCTTTGAATGATTTCAGTAGATTTCAAGTGTTTTTTGAGTTTTTCTCTAATTTTGACCAGTAAAAATATTATTTTCCCTGCAACTTTCGTTCGATTTTCAAAATCTACCGACTTCCATCGAGATCCATCGATTTTCCTCCACAGTTCTACCGATATTTCATTCACAATGACTGTTCTCAGCAGATAGACAGATAGTTGCCATTCAAAGTGTACCATATTTAAACTTTTACGCGACTTCGCGGCGCAATTCGCGAATTCAATTCTACAGCGCCTTATCTCGGAAATAAATGGCTACAAGACGGTGATTAAACGAGAAATTTATTCAACCAAACTTTGAACGCCCCGGCGTAATAATATCAAAAACGTCGGAACGATCGTCAGCGAAGGAAGAAAAAGTATCGAAAATCCGAAGCGGACGACTTAAGCCGAGTGATGATGATTTCATAACGCAATTATTATGTTTTTTATTGGAGTTTATAAGGGCGGAAAGGAGCTACTTTAATAATTAAGGCGTAATTAAAGTCGTTGCGTGACGGAGAGCAGCTGTGGCCACGGCATTGACCATCTTTAATTCGGTCAATTTAATGCTTTCTGAGATAGAAATTTAATGGGAGGAGAAGCGCAAATACCGTCTAAATATTGCCAGTAAAAAATAGTACAAAACTGAGGAGAAATATGGAATTAATGCGCAACTAACGGTGTGTTAATGTCAATTAATCACATATTAATTTCAATTCAAAGAGTAATTTACAATCAAATCGAAAGTTGCTATCGAAAAATTTCAATTTTCTTAGTTCTTCTGTAGGAGAAGTTTTACATATACAGAAAGTTAGTTACTTGATGATAAAATTAGTAGTGTTGATTATTACTGGTGTGCTAATACTAGTGCTTAATAGTAGTAATACTATTATACTAATGTGGTGATTAATATTTATATGTAAATCTTGTGTTAAATGTCAAATAACCCCAACTCTGAAGCTTACAAGCGTTATAATTACAAAAAAGAATTAAAAACCTTAAGGCCTTATAGGAAAAGAAATTTTGGTTATTTCCCCTTTTTTAATCTCTAAGTGGTACATCAATTTAGAAGTGCATGTATAAGTTATGATGCAGTTATGATACAAGCATGTATGTCAGCGAATTAGTTGAGCTTACAGATCAATAAAATAATAAATAGAAAATAAATATTTACTTAAGAAAAGTATGTTTATCCAATATTTTAAGTAAAAGGGCCAGTAAACAAATTAATATATGAGTAAATGCTATTTCATAACCTTAACACGAAGGTAAAGGCACATATTTATTCTTATATTAATTAAATAAAGAATTAATGGTGGGTCAGATGTCGAGGATGAGGCGTTAATGTGAGGCACGTGTGAGACAAGTAAGATGATGGCACTTGTGGAAAAAAGAATAAAAACTTCTTTGAGCAACTCATCTTCTATGTAAGTTGAAAAAATAGAATATTGTATCTTTCTCGTAAAGTTTGAAACAAATATAATTTGTTTAAACCTTGTCTCCATTTTCGTTTGGCTTGTGTAATCATTAAGAGAGTAGCGCGCAAAATATCCACCAGACCTCAAACATCCTAGCAGTTGGTGTGCAGGGGTACTAGGGGAATTAGTAACAATTTCATAAACATCTGGGGTAAAGTGTGCAAGAGTACTAAGGGAGAGACGGGCGAAGTACCACTGGAGCTGCCAGAAAACCGCAATATACTAGCACAAAGCGTGCAACGGTACCAAGGGAGAAACGCCCGAGGTACCGCTCTGTCTACTAGTGGCCATTACATCAAGGACGTGCAATGGTACCAAGGGAGAGACGCGCGAGGTACTATGCCTTGAGACAAAAAGCGGCACTGCGAACAGTGTCTAACTCACGTTTGAATATGTCAAATAGAGAAAAATGGTTTTTATAGTTTTAACATCAATAGTTAACTACCAGTGAAATAGTTAAGCTAATTAAGCCAACAGTAGAAAGATGAATAGTTCAGTGCTAAACTCGCCAATTGATTATTTTTCCCAATGGTCGAAGAGACGAAACACGAGCACGCCCTCTTATGAAGGTTCATTGAAAACCAAGCACGCAGTGCGTCTGATTTTTATAAAACCAAAGGTTAAGCATTTCTTTAGTGTGCTTAAGTTTTTATAATGAAGATCTATTTTTAGAAGGTAACAAATTATCATGCGATAGGCTTCATATGTTTAAAAAAGGGCTAAGTATAAAAATAATACAATACAATTGTACAAATGTACAATAATACAATAATACATTTTTTTTTACATAAAAAAAAAATTATAAACAATTTCATTCTTACACTACACAACTAAACACCTATAAGAAAAATGTAAAAGGGAATTTATGACAAACCACCTCACTGACTTTCAATCCTTTGAAGCAAAATATTGTCAATAATGCAACTGCTATATGTCTTTGTAATAAGGCGGTAATTTATAGGATTGATATCGAACTCATATATAATAAATTTATATCAGACAATATTTTCAACTTCGCTGATTATTCTCGCAGAAATCTGATTAAAAGCAATTGTGTGATCCATCATGTTTTGCGCATGTCGCATGGATAACTAAAAGAAACTCAGAAAAACGCACTGAAAAAAATCCAGAAGGGTAATGAATGTACTGAAAAGCTGCAGAAAAATTGTATAAATAGTTTTTCACAAAAGTCTGGAATTGCGAAAAGGAAAAGATTTTTTATACTGACTAAAATTTTCTCCGAACGACAAAAACAATTTCTGTATATCGTGAATCATGTAATTCATGGCATTTTTTTAATTACCATCCAGTCTTTCGTTCGAATTGGTAGGAAAACCCTCGGCTCATACAAATTTTGTAGGTACACATTCCGTCCTGACACATACCTCCATTTCCCGAGTGAAATATTGTCAGTAACTCATCCAGACCCATGAACATTGAAACGTAATGCATTTTTCATTTTATTTGAGACGGAACGAACACACGATACTCTCTTATATTCCTTTCTATTCGGCCTCCCATTCACAAAACAAATTTCGAAGCGAAGCTCCCGTGATCCTTGAAATGTTATTAATTTTTTTGGGTATAATTCCAGATGTGGAGCACGCACTTCGGAAAGTTTTAATTACTTCGGTCCAGATGACCGATCGGGACTTCTTTTTTTAATCTGGCCCTCTCGCAAATGATTAAAAATCGGAAAATCGGAAAACTCCCGAGCCATCGCGGTATTTGCAAAAGTTTTATTAAAAAAAAAAAAGCTGGGACGTCGCTACTTTTTGTAAATTACTAAAGTATTGATCGGAAGGCACAAAAAGAATAAAAATTAGAGCTGATGATATTCTAGTCCTGTGGGTACTGTCTTCGGGTCATATTAATATTCTGGATAATTTCATGCCTGAGTTCAGTTTATTTATTTAATTTCTAATCGGTTTCGTATTACAATTATTACCAGACGGGTTGATTGCCATCACAGCTGAAACGCAAATACTCCTTGTTTATATACGTTACAAACTTAGGGGGCACCGTCATATGTGGTTGTAGACATACTACGTAATAGAAATGAAGCAAAAATAGATACCAGCCACGTATCCCTACGGGGATAACAGTAGTGTGTTCCAAAAGAGATTTGCTCCTGACAAGATTACACATATCATAGCCAAAAAAATCCAGAATTTTTTAAATGATGTAAAAAGAAGCAATAAAACAAATGGAAGTGATAGAAAACTAAATTATACCCTTGTGATACCAACGATGTGACACAGGCAGGGCAAGGGGAAATTATTTTTCCAAAAACGTCACAAATGGTAGAAAACGATGTCATTCACAGAAATTACTAACTATGAGCTTTGGAACCCAAGATCGAGCAGAGAAAATGTAGGCAAGAGAAACCCTTGGGCGACAAAGAATATATCATCACGGAAAATATGCAGGATTTTAAAAGTGGGTACGTGGAATGTAAGAACAATGTTTCATGCAGGAAAGATACACAATGTTATCCTGGATTGGAATTAATGGACCATGGGTTTTAGAGAAAGGCGCTGGTTTGTTTTAGGTAATTGTGCAATGGTAAAACATAAGACCTACTAGCCTAGAGATGGAGACAACCAGCCTAGTTATGTGGAATAGATTAGCTTTGCTTCTAGCGATGCGAGAATTTTTATGCCTATATTGGTTTTGGTTGGGTTGGGATTTATGAAATGAAAGTGATGAAAGGCTCATTTCTTCTTTTTAGGTTTACTTAATTATCTCCTTTAGGAGAATCTACATGTTTTAATTATGCCAATGTATTATTCTACTATTATTGTAGAGACCATTGAGGTCTCTGAACATAATCCTGCTGCAGCTTTTCCTTATTAAGGTATCTTAAGAAAAATGTAAATATTTTGCAAAATTTTGTACATTTAGACATAAGGTAACCTGTCAACAGACTCAACAAATACCTAATATTAACTCTTAATCCTAACCATCAGACACATACGAGTAGAAAGGAGACATGTTAAGAATATAAAAGGATCATTCTAATTAATTGTTTATTAACTAAACAAGTACCTAACAGTTTTACGCAACAACCTGTTATACTTCAATCGTTGTGAAAAAAATAACCGACAATGGTTGAGTGAACTGATGGAAACGGACCTCAATTTCATTTTGAGTGCAGTTCATGCTTTTTGAATTATCCGGTATATCGTCATACTTGTACATTTTTTTAACTGTAATGTGTACTTTTTGGTACACGCAATGTTTTTGAAAGAATGAAGCAACAAAAATATTCCCTGTGGTTCATTATATGAAAGATAAAAGTGATATACTGCCCATTAAAAAACTGAAGACTAATAATGATGGCGATTAAATCAATTAATATCAAATTATGATGAAATTGGAAAAGTCAATTAATTAGTTAAATTGGAAAAGTCAATTAATTAGTCCTAATAGGATCTAAAAAAAATTATACATAATTGGAGCCCTTTCGCTTTGAGAATGGTTTTTGTAAGAAGCTTAAATATGGCAGGATTAAAATACGAGTTTGGGATCGATTTTATTTCCCCTAAACCCTCAATATTCCTGGACTACTTTTTAAATTGTTCAATATTGCCACCACAAGCACATGCAATTGATTTTATTGCGTTTACAACGAATAACAAGCAAAAAATTTCTAAAAAATTCAGTTTTCGATTAAAACCATTTGATTTGAAATCATGCCATCTGCCGGGATTTATTTCCTTACTTCATATTCACATTCTTCAGAACACGCTTACGAATTTCCAATTAGCTCGACGTGCACCAACCTCCTCCTGTCACGAAGGAACGGGAATCACAAAAGAACGTACTTAGAAAGACAAAAGGCGTCCAGAGATCGGACCCGGACCGAATTGGTTTTGTGTCATCAGCAGTTTTCGGAATATTACACAAAACCGGAACGATCTGACAGAGGTTACCAGAAACCTCCGCAGCCGTCCCGAACGTCGAAACGGATACAGTGAAAGTGACAAGAGAGGAAGGGAGTACACGAAGCCAGAAATTAATAACGACATGGAATGATGCAGCCGTATGTAAAAACAATCCAGAACTGATAGTCGCGGAGAGAGGGAGAGTTCTTATGTACTATTCATACAATCTAAAAATGCCTCAGCACGTTTTCTATGTATGCATTCGTTTTCCTGCTTCTTCCCGGACTGGAACAGGTTGATTTCGCTCCGGGGACTCGTACAGATGCCATCCGGAGAATTTATTCCCGTTTCCTGTCCGTCTCATTTATAAAAGATTCCCTTTTGGCTAAACGTGAGGAACGGCGTCACCAGCAGGTGTATTAGCATTTGCAATAGTTTTGCTGCGTCTGAAACTTACTTGCCTTTGTTAGCATACAGGGTGCGGCATCATATTTTCCTTTTTTGAAATGTGTGACATTCACAGAAATATTTCTAAAGTTTTGTTCCCCACCCGGTCAGTTGCCATGATTTTTGATTTTTTCGAATGGACGTTGTGATAGCAACCCAGCAAGTCTTTCGAAATCGGTCCAATGTAGCCCCGGTAGGCGCTGTCCCAGATCGGAAATCGATTGTTACATGGGTGGCTTCGTTTAGACAAACCGGGAGTGTGACAAGACGAAGAACTGGAGTCCGTCGGCCCATTAGAATAACAGGGAAAATTGATGCTGTGAGAGGCTCAATACTGCGATCTTCATGACATTCTGCGCGCAAACATGCGATTGTTTTTTACAGTGATGAGGCCCGTTTCCACTTAAGAGGATACGTCAGTAAATTTACTAATTGGTTACTGGGCTGACACCAACGCCTGTGAATTGCATCAAAAGCCTCTGCATTCACCTAAACTTACAAAAACGAAAACTTACGAAACTCGCTGCTGACTTGGACCCATTCGCCTCACCTGTAAGGGCGAGGCTTCAATTGAAGGGGGCGAACCCATAACACAAGTGCAGCGTCGCCTTATAAAATCCTGGCCAGATATGACTCAAAATTTTATGTTAACAGTACCACAAATCACCTTCCAGCGAGATGTTTGAAGGAAGTCCGAACAGTGATTTCAAAAATTGAAACTAACCACTGTTTTCGATCTTGAGGTGGGAAAATATCATTTGCCATATTAAATAATATTGTCTTTTGTATTGAATAGAATACTGTTTGGTGTAATAACAGTTTTCTTATAGTGAGTGTGAGGGACCGAGCCGAGCTTAAGAACAAGTGGATAAATTAGATGCAAAGGTTGGTAGTTAAGGTGAATTACACTTTTCTTACAATTTTTTTTTTGTTAAATAAATTTGCAAATTATGATACTTTTCTAAATTCTCGCGAAGTTTTTAGACTGGTTATGTCAATCACAAAGAGTCCAAATAAAACAAAATAGAAAAAAGTCGATAAACTAGAAAATGCGCGGAAAACATGATGCATTGCGAGTCATTGCAACATTCTTTACGTCAAACGAAGGAATTCCAAAAAATTTAATCGACCCCGCTTTTCGTTTTCCAGAAAAACGGAACTCAACAAAGAAACGAATTTCATTTCGTGCCTTTGGGGCATTCTGTGTACATTTCCGCCACCGACAGACTTTAAATGACATGAATTCCATACGGCTACAATGTATTAAAAAAATCGTGGAGGACGGGACTCAAAATTCCGGCGGAAGCACAAAAGTATGTCGGGAGGGTAGATTGCAAGGGCACTAATTAAAAGAGTGCGACGAAGAACGACAAATGCCTCCGTAATGGAATAACATTGTTACTCGTGAAATGGGAGACGGGAGGGATCAACGCAAGCTAAAATTTAAGTACACAATTACTATTGAGATTTTTATTTTATGAGGTGCTTAATCCTAGATAGGTGAAATGAATACTATAATGGCCAAAGGTAATGAAATATCCGATGCTAATAAGGTATTAAATTCCGCATTAAAAAGTGTTTTGTTTCAAAAATGATTGTACTCCACATATTTTTTTTAAATGTACTTAGGGTTAATTGAAACGAGCAAACATTTTATTTGAAATGTAATTTGGTTATGTAAACATTAAAAATCTGTGATTATTCCTCCTTTATGGTAATGTACAAGCAAAAAGCATTTGGAATAAAATGAACTAGTTGCAAACAGCTTTTTGGACTTAGCCAAACTGTATTGCTGTTTACGGTGTAATTGTTGGACACATTTTTACGTATGAGGTACTCATATATTGAGAATTCGGGTCGGTTTTCAAAATTTCTGTTATTGGCTTTTCTAGACGTGTTGAGGCCCTCGAGTCGGAAAACATGTTTTTGGAAAAATGTGTATGTATGTATGTACGTGATTTTTTCTCAGGAACTGTAAAAAGTGAAAAGCTGAAACAATGTATTTGGGCTCTATGCCCTGAAAACTAGACTCCTTACGATTTTGGTTAGAATCTGTTAAGTGTAAAAGACAGTTTACTTTCATTACTTGGGGGTTGTTTATTATCTCGAAAACTAGTTTTCTATTCTACTCTGCATATTTTGTCTAATGTTTAATTCTCAAAGAATATCTTAATTATTTTCCTCTGAAGGGACTTTTAGCCTTGTAATTTTCAGTTTTCCTTCATTTTTTCTAAAACGGCTTTACATATTCTTACTGAACTTTACATTTTAACTGCCATCTTAAAAATGCCTCTAACTTTAATTGCCCTATAGCCCAAGGGCATTTGTTCCAGCGTTGTAATTCATAATCCTTGTTAATAGGTTTTAATTAATTTACGGTGATAAATACATTGTTATGAAACAATCAGTACTGACCGTCATCCCCTACTTAAGTAATATAATTTACATACTTTACAAATACTTCAGACTTTTTTGAATTTTCTTAAAAATTTCTTTAAAAAAAATGATGATTTATTTCAGATTTTGGAATGGCACTTAGCCATATAATACCTATAACTTTTTTTAAGACATTTTTTTCAAAATCCACTGTAAAACTTACTTCATTCTTGAGTTTTTTCTTAATTTTTTCCAAAACAATGTGCAAAACACATTGGATACATAAGGATAATAAGGATACAATTTTTTTAATTCAATACTAGAATTTTACCTTCGTATTTCGTATAAAAATGATCAAATTAAGTTATTTTGGGAATAGAAATTGAAAGAATTAATAACAAAAAACTTTAATTCGGTCTGCTTATTGAAAAATATATTACAGAAATTCTCAAAGTTTAACCTTATGAATTCTCCTTTGCGAATAGAGTTAAATTACAGCGATTTGAATTCCATGTCGTAATTTGATTGATAGCTTAATGTACGCTATGTAGTCGGCACAATATCTCAGCGAAATCAAATATTCAGGAATTTCAAAATAAAAATAACTAGGCTCTTTGGCGTGGTCAAAAGAACGGGAACCTTTTTAAATGATGCACTACTTCATAAAATTCGGTAACTATTTCCTCCACAGAAGCCTAATATAAAACACTGTTTAAAACGGCCCTATCCCTATCGGACTGTGGTAATTAACCCGTGTAAACGAGACTTTTGTCTTTACTCGTTCGAGTAATACAAACGCACCACTAACCGCATGCTTTACCGAAAATAAGCTTTAAAAACTCCTCGTTAAGCCTTACGAAATATTTCTTTTATACGACCCGATAAATCCTAAAACCGAGAAAATCGACTCGTCCAAAAACCGCGATGGATGGATCTAACGGTCTCCGTTATTAATCCGAGATTAGACACACTCACTCACACGTTTACGTTTCGTACCGAGAGGCAGAATAAGAAGATTTATACAATATGAATTCCTTAAAAAAATGTAGAAACAAAAGTTAGATTTATTGGATGCCGTGGAGGTATTTTCCTATCGACCGACGGGCATAGGATCTATGTGCATGTACATACTTTCTAGGGACCGTATAATACCGTGGAATAATGGTCGTAGATTTTAATCACATCCACATGACGACACCCGTACGAATTGAAAACAAGAGGGCCGTAACCATAAACTATTGGATTTCATACCGCACGATCTGTTCCACGCGCGTGTATATGTATATACAAAACGGGGAGATATCTGAAAATCCGGAAAATAGGATTTTCGTTCCACTCAAACGACCGGGTCGCCATACTCGTTATATAGAATGTGTTGATGGTTTGTTTACTAGCGATTTATCCTGAGGGGATTTATGGCCGGCGACGCGGTCATTGATATTTGTATCCTCTATCTTCCCTCTTCTTGCCTTCCTCCAGACATAAAAACCCCCTCTTTACGTCGTCCGACAATCCATGGAAGACAATGAACGCTACGGGAAGAGCTTCTCTGCCTACGTAAAAATAAAAGTAATTGTCCAAGACGGTTTATTCACCTATAAGACGAGGGTCCTTTCCACTGAATTATTTTATTCTTTGAATAAAGATATATATGTAGGAAACGTAGCAGACCCTCATTAAATAATAGAAGCCAATTAGGAGGACAATGAATCCGGTTCCAGAGATATCTCTCTAAAAGCCACTTTACGACATCTTATTCCCTACCAGGCCTTTGTGCATGTATAGTGTGGATATTTAATTATAGCCGGAGTTTCGAATGGTGGAAATATCCTTGCTAACAATCAAAATGGAGTTCGAAAACACGAAACGTATAATGATGTAGTTTGTATTCGATTGCATCGGATTATACCTCATTACCACCACTATTCGTTGAGTTTGTACTTCAAGAATGCAGAAATAGGGGTTTGAAATTTTGATTATTTTTGAAAAGCAATGAATTTCCGAATAACACACCAATAAACAGGTTAACCAGTTGAACAGAAATACATCTTATAAATGAACTATCCAGAGTTAAAAATAATATTTAAAACACATTTAATTATAATGCTTAAAGCGCAATGTGTATTTTTGGAAATATTCAATAAAAATCAAATGTAAAAGATTACAAAATATTAATATAGTCCTAAAAAAAATTTCGTTCAACGTTTAAACAAATTAGATGATCAATTTATATGTTTAATCAGTAAAAATTCGCATAATGCTTCGATATCACAAATTAAAAAATATCATCACAATCCGTGGATAAGTTCCAAAGATATAACAGGTCACATTAAGAGATTGCCACCCTAATCATTTAAAGTAAGCTTAAAAAATTCGTTACTAAAAATTATTTATGGAAATTAATTGCATCATAAATATGTCATGAATCCATACATAGATTGTAACTTTCTTTTTATATTATATACCTTCACATTTTTCATTTATTATTTTATTAGTTAAGTTATTGCTAAGTCGTCTGTTGTTAAGACATGTTGTTGTCATTTGTTTCCATTTAAATACGTAGTTTAGTACTCAGCAGATTTATTTCTTGTCTTTTCCCACTTAAACATTTCTGATGTGACTTTTCCAAGATTTTTGTATTTTGTTATAACTTGCAGTTTGTGATATTTCTTCTATTGTTAATGAGACCAGACCATGTTCGTTCTCTCCTACTTAAAGTATCTATTGGGGCATTCCATACTAACTGAGCAGTCGATCCCACGTCACCCTCTCAGATTTGGCTCAAAATTGGTACATCGATTAGTACCACTGAAAAAAGCATGTTCCTAAATTTTCAGCTCAAATGGTCACTCCCAGCGCCCTGGGGCTCATTTTTAAGTTTTCGGCCATTTTTTGACCTCTAAGTGCCCGAAATCGGTTTTTGGCGTACTAACAAGGTATTTTGACGTGAAAAATGACCAAAAGTACATAGGAGATGCCAAATTTCCCGTAGAACACGATCCCGTAGTCCGTTTGTCGATATCTAGCAAGGGGAGCTCAGAAAACGCGAAAAACTGCTTTTTTTTCAAAAATCGAATTGCTTCAAGGCGTACGCTTCAAATCGTCTCAAAATTTAGGAAAAGACTCTTTGATAATTGGTCTTTCGAATGTCTATACGCGGGCAGTGATCATTACATATAAAAAAAAGTTACACGCGTTTTACGCATTTTAGAGGGGATTTTCAGTGATTTTTTCATTATAATCCAGGCATTGGCCCTATTCAGTTAGATATTAGTTGGATTTTTTCTCTCTGAAGGTGTTTTTCTTCTTTCTCAGTCTTTACAAACACAAAAATTCCTCTCAGTGAGTTAAAAAAGCAAAAAAAAATCATTTATTCGTGAATTTTTCTTGAATTTTTGATTTTTGATCAGTCACATTTTTCCAGGTTCCTTTCATTAGTCATGAAGGAAGACCGAAGTCTATATTAAAAACCGATCACACAATCAGCAAATTCAAAAAATATAAGAATCAAGGGAATTTGGTAAATGAAATGGACTGCTGAGTCATGTACAAAAACATGTCATGAAACAAACGAATGGCATTGCAGAATACACTTTAATTATTCGAGCTTCGTAATTATGCATTTCCCATTTAAATTTTTACAAGCTGGTAACTGTGAGAATTTAAATTAAAAAAGAACTGATCGTAACTAGATTACGAATACGGTGTTCCTTCGTAATGCCAATCTTTTTTTGAGGGTATGTAAATTTTGACGTGACCAACGGTAATGGAAAAGATACGAACGAAACAAGTTAAACACGCGTGTTAATTACATTCAGAGGCAGATAGATAGTAATTAAAAGTCGCACAACGAAAAATATCACTTTTAAAACAGAAAATATGGTAATTTTTTGGAAAGTATAATTAAAATTTATGCGGTAAAATACAAGTGTGACTATGTGCGGACCTCAAAAATGCGGCTACTATTTTGCATAATAAAATAATAAATATTTAAAATGGTTTTCGGAAATATTTTGTTTGGAAAATTCTGGAGAATTAATAAATAAATATTCTTTGTCACTAATAGTCACTAATAATATTTTAACAAACCTTTTATAACTTCGATAATCGACGATGGCAAAACGGGTTTACACCGGGTCTAACTCAATTAAACATTTAAACAAATTATCCAAAATCCCTATGCCAAGACGCCAGTAACCAGTATACAGAGTGTTTTCAGAACTACGTGGATACTTTGGTCACTAAATATGTTATGATTTTATGATAATGAAATAAAACTATCAACCTAATTAGTTTCGTTTTTCTTAGCAGTCTCGTTCGAAATATTCAACAGTAAAATTGTGGAAGGAAAACGAACCAATCAAACAACCTTTTGTCATAGTTGTACATAAGTTAACTGCAACAATCAATAATGATAATAGAAGAAAATGCAGAAATGAACTGCAGAAAGTGTGAAAAAAAGCAATCGTAGACACGTGTTTCCGGGTTTTGGTCTTCATTTGCGGTTTAAACCAAATAACCACAAATTCGTTTGTTTTAAACCATTTCTAACAGGCTGCACAATACGGTATAATACATTAAATCAAGAAACCCTGATGTAAAGAACTCTGATTATTCGGCAGTTTTTAATCGAGATTTCGAGAGCCTTCGCCATCTTCTTCAGGAGTAATACCGCAAAAAAATTTAATAAATTTATTAAAAAAACCTTAAACCAATAAATGATAGTAGGCTTAATAAAATGAGTGTACATATGAGGGAAGTACAGGTAACTCTAAATAATATTTCTTAAAATTATAATTATGGTTAGAGTCAACACCATGCTCAACTATATAAATGTATTAGGTACATAAGGGTAAGCTAGTACCATAAAAGAATTTACCTACTTCGAATGAAACTATTACCTGTTACAGGCTTACGCGGTCGATATAAATTTCGATAGTTTAAACACTTTCTTGCAAGAATCTAATTCACTCAAATGTAGCTATCTGGAATGGGTGTAAACTAAACAAGAGTACAGCTGTATTAATAAAAGAACTGTTATTAACAACCTTAGGTAATTAAGTTGAATCATGGTTACAATTTTTCGCACCTTGTGGTGTTTTGTTACAATCATTTTATATAGTGATTCACCTTGTATTGTGGGGTGTATATTGTGTACACTGGTAACTGTTGTTATAAATATTATCATATAGCATTATCTGATAGCACATTCATATACTTGTCAATTATGAACCATCGACGCTCTTCTGTCAATTGTCAATCTGCCAGAAATGACTTTAATATTAGCTTTGTACCTGTCTATTGTATTTCCTCCATCTTTAGTAATTAGAATTTAGTTATTTAGAATTTTCTCTCTAGAAGATTTATGTAGACCAGTAAGGTTCAGAAAGTCCTTTTCTTCTTGTAAACAATTTGTAGCAACCTTAATAAAGGGGAATATTGGCCTTGGTCGTGGAAATATTACCATATTACTTTTGAAAAATGTGTTTGTTGCCTACTTTCATGTCTTTTTTCGTGGTCTTTTTCTACAAGTTCTCAGCATTGTTTACTACGATTGTAGCTGAACCACCCTGATGAAGCTAACAAGCAGAACCACGTGTCGGTGGTTACTGGTTTTGCTCCTCAGATGGCGTCATGATACTTTCATTTTGTAATTATTTAACAATAGAATCTGGTAATTTTTTCAAGTTCACAATGAAATTCGAAGCATAATCAACGAAAGACGTAAACTACTACGGAAGTACTATAAAGTGTGCCAAATATTCGAAACTTTCTTACCATTCTCCCTATCCTTTGAAAGCTGGTTGGAGGATATTTGGTCTTCCTGGGATTTCTCTGGACGGAGGCCAAAACGTCCTCAACTCGAATTTTTAGGAAGATGGACTGGCCCTCCAATAACCTCCAAAGCCTCGGTCGACAACGTTCGATATTCGATGCTAAACCCAATGTCAATCACGGACAGAGTTGACAACATAAACTCTAAACTTCTAAACTTAACTTATGAGGGGAGGGAGGGAGAGAAAGAGAAAGAGAGAGAGTTTAATATGGCGCAATAAATCCAGAACCAAATTAAGCCTCAAAGTAAACAGTCTATTAACTACTGAAATAATTAGCTAATTGGCATTCTTGAGTTGCTCGTCACACTTCTCCAATTCGTCCATTTTGGATTCGTAAGCAATAATGCTGAAACAGCCACGTATTCAGCTAGTTTGATTCCAATAGTTTATTGGTGGTTGAAGGTCAATCACAAATTTCACAAAAAAAATAGTTCGTAAAATTCGTGATCGTAAGATTTATCGCACCAAATTAATAAAGCGAAGGAAAACTAATTTAAAAACAAATATTTCCAAGCGATCCAAACCAGGGTATTAGTCCACGGTTAATATACATCAGATAGTTACTCGATTACTGATTAAACACAGCGAACAATGGCTATAAAACAAACGCCCGAGTTTAATTAATTCCGTTAAAAATAAACTCGCCGTGTTGAGATGTATTAATGAGATCGAAGCGTAACCGTTATTTTTTTTGTCAGATTCCGCAACTAATTTCGACGTGTCCATTCGTTAATTTCGAATAAAACAAATGATATTGAATTTAAATTCGAATTCCGTGGCCGTATTGCTAATTGTCACGCGGACTAATCAACTTCATTTGTCGCGATGGCGGATTTATCGGGTGTAGTCCCTGACGTTTATTAAAATAGTCACTTTTATACGTACGTAGTCCACATACGTGCAAAACAATAGAATTTTAGTGCAATGATGGCCTACGTGATGGAATTTTTCAATATCTATATATGTAGAGTGCATTTGAACAGCACTTTATAGCAAATATTTCATTTTGAAAAAAACTAGTTTGAAATTCTTCCAACATGTGTGAAATGAACATAGGTAATATGAACAGGATTAAACAGCTTTAGATTCATTTGATTAACGTAATAATATCGTCTATTTGACATCTGAAGGTATAGCAAAACAATATTTCAGAAACGTAAAGCACAGTGAAAACAAAACATTACTCAAAAATTAGTTTTCTTGGAGAAATTTATCTATGGGGGGGGGTCATCATTAATCACTGAAAAACGTCATGAGCTCCTTTTTGGTTCCATATATTACAGTTACATTAAAGATTACGCATCCAATTCCTTTCTGTAGCTTTTATTCGAGTGGCTCCCTCTATATTTTCAATCTGTATATGCGTTCTAGCTCCATATGTATACACCTACTTAGGTACCTTAAATGGGACCTGCACTTAGAATAGGCTAATATGCTTTTGTGCCTATAAGATATTATCACAACGGCCCAACGCGACCTAATATAAATTCCATCATAGCGGCTTGCACAGGGGCGAAATACACTTAACATAAACATCCGCTACTTACAGTTATATGAGAATCCCCTTGGGAGGATGTGAACGATGTCGGAAAGAACCACTGACTCATGCAGTTGATCGAGGTTGAGGAAATAAATTCGCAGTTAACCAAAACAAAAGGGGAAATTCGATTATCAGTCGGAAAAAGATAATTGCCGTTGTGAACTACTTCCACGTAACCTTGTTCCATGAAGCTTTTAAATTTATTTTTCCCTAGCTTATCGGTTAATAGAAACACTGTTAAAATCCTATCATACTACCATCTTATCTCAGTCTTTGTTACAGCCACCATCACCTGAATTACCGATTTGCACCACAGAACACCACGCATTCTTCTGATAGTTAAATGCTATGATTTTGTGGTATTCGTATTCTGTGAATTTAACTAACATGTCTTGAGCTGATTTGGTATTAGAATATAACTGGTAATGATAAAAGATTAGGTGTTTAAGATATTATGCTCCTTCACCTCAGACGACGGAGTATAACAACTCGAAACATGACCAGAAATTACCTTCATCACTTAGTAATGGTAACATAAAGTAATTATTAACAGTCTATGTTAAGTCAACATTTAGTTATTACTTCTAACTGCTTAAGAGTTACTATGCTGCAATTCTGTATCCAGTTCAAATGCCATTAAATTATGTTGTGATTTTTGTCACTTTTGAAGGACGTCATCGGCAGATTGCGCATATCTGTTTTCATGCCACAAGCTTAATCGAATCGGCATGTGTAACAAATACAATTTGCTATCAAACATAAACGAATCGTTACCGTGAACTTTGCCATAATTCAAGTTTAAGTGACGCAAATTTGTGTAGATACCCCGAACTGATATTGTGAATATCCTTTTTCTTTTGTATTTCGATGCGCATCATACGAAACAATGGTTTTCTAAAATATTCTTAAAAAATTACATCATTTTTAAAAATAGTACATATGTTTCCTTATTATAATTTCTGTTAACACATTAAACGTATTAAAACAGCTAATTAAATCGACACGATAGTTAATAAATATTTGTTGATTATTGCCCGAAAACACGTTTTAATCGAATCGAGTTTACCTTTTACATTTAACCAAAGACCAACAAAGGACATTTGACACATTATTCTATCACACGTCAATGAGAAAAGGCATTTTACAATTTTTATATCGGATCTATCCAATACAGAAGTATGTGTAGTTTTGTCGTTGACCACCTAGAACTCATTTTGGAAAGAAATTTTTCCATCGTGTTCCCATGTTGACTTATTTGAAGTTAAAAATTCTAAAAATGGCATTTTGAGCTACTTTTGATGGTACATACAAGACGCATCAGTTTTTTGAAGTCTTTTCTACAACGTGCGTTTAGTAGTACTACGCTTCTACGTCGAAATAAATTTTCGAATGGCCATCTACGTATTTTTCTTATGGCCATTTTAAGATCGTTTCATGCAATGAATTGAATGAATTCAATGAATTCGTTCAATTCAAAACTATGTATGTTACACGACACGACCTTTTTGTCAATATTCCGATATGTTCTTCAAACCTAAGCCTGCAGTCTAAAATTATACCAAAAAAATTTTTACTAGCAGATCACAAATGTATCATCAATCACAATCCTTTATGCTTTTGATTTTGGGTTATGACCTAGAGGGGAGTGGTCAAATATCATTATACGACATTTTTCTGGATTTAATTTATGCTCATGCGAGTATGATTGTATGGATAATAGATCTTGGTTAATATAGTCTTCAGCAGATCTAAACAAGGAGTGTAAGAGTAGTATCACTAGACATCATCAGCAAAAGAGTGTAATTTGCAATGATGAACAAACTTTGTCATGTCTACAACATTGATGAGGTACAGTAGTGGCCCAAGAAGAGATCTCTGTGGGACTCCTGAGGTAGCAGGAGCAAAGTTTGAAGCTACCCATCGATATCCTATTGCGTTCAGTATATACAGAGGTAAATTAGTTGTGACATCACAAATTAGCAACAAATTATGGAGTAGGTCTGATAGAGGAACCACAAAATAGAAGTAATAAATGTATAATTTTGTTGCTTCCCTAGCGCTCAGTCTTACAGTTGACATTAATTTTTGAAATTATCCTTATTAAAGGAAATAACACGACCTTCTTTGTGGCTTCTGTCCTACACTCCAAAAATTTTCTCTTGCAATACACGTATACCATCTGAAAGTTGAGCGGGATTTGCAGTTACAGACTTGTGAAATACGGGCTAACAATAAACTACATTCGTTCAAAGTTTACTTAACGTACACGTTGAAGTAGTGAAAAATATTCAGTTTCATTCTTTACAGCATAAGTTATTCATTCATATATCATGGATTACAATTTGAAATTTTACATTTCAACCGCATTACTTCGATACTTCGCAAGGTTTAACAAAATCGTTGGAGTTGAAATGGGTCGAAAACTTCTCAAGCTTATCTGCTGACATACACCTTCTAGAAATCCTCTTTTCATTTACAAAAAATTGTTGTTACTTAATTTTACTACAACTCTTAAATGAATATTTGGTAAAATTCAAGTTTATTTAGTTTATCTTTACTACGAAAGTTGATCGACACTCTAAAAATGTATTTTTCTCATTATATGGTCTTAAATTCTATCCCAACTCAATTTTATGCAAAATGTTTCAGTATGAGTAAACTGATATTGTAATTTTTGCTGTTTTAGTCGGTCGTGTGTCACCGTAGGCGCACCCTATTCTTCGAGTCTCATTAAAATTTATAAATCATGAACATTTATGACTCACACGTCGAGGAGAGAGGGTATAAAATCGTTAAAGATTCCAACCTTCACGGCGTCGATTATGATTACACACGTTTCCTGCATATTTGTTTCCATGCATGATAGATACGCTTTGTCGCCGTTATTCGCTTAGGTGTTCATTTTCTGTGGCATAAAAGTAGTCAGAAAATTTAAATTTTTAATCAAATGTGTTATAATTAAGTACTAATTTGGCGAAATGTTCCATTTGAAATGGGTGGTGTGCAAAAGGAGGGCACTAATCCTAATTACCGTTTTGTAATTACTTAATGTCTTACCGGGTTGCTTTGGATAAAAGTGGATTGAGGCAAATTGAGGCCCTATCGCGAATTTCAGGTTAAATGTTTCAAAAATACGATCCCGCCCTTAACGGTAAAACGGTTCAGAAAGTATATTATCTTAAATTAACTTCCATATAACATTGATCTTATTTTTTTTTTCCTATTAACCGGTTGGCAGGCGGGAGAAAATTAGTTGAATTAATGAAAATTAGTGAGAAAAAGATATTTAATAATCACGAATTCCATTATCAAAGGGGAGAGGGGGTAGAAAACCGGGGGGAAGGTAGCTCAATATTCGAGCAAAGCCTTTACATTGTCATACGTAGTACATTCGAGCTGTAACTTTTTCAAATGAGTGAGCGAGCAAAGCCACGACGGGTCACGATTCTTGTGTAGAAATTAGAAGTTAGCTATACACAGTTGTCTATATGAAAATCGGCTTCAAATACGCGAAATTAAGGGAAATCCACAGGATTCCCACAAATATGATTTTGCACTTATTTATAAAAGATTTTTGTTCAGAGTGAACTCTCCCTTTTCTCTCTCCACCGTTGGTCAAATTTTTGTATGAAAGAATTTTTATCAAGACTCCTCTCCGGTGGAGGATTCGAACATCTTTTGTTGCCCTCCAGACTAAACGATCGCCCCTAATTGGAATTAAATTCATCGGAGCTCGAACCGACTCGCCGACAATTTGACTGAGGGTCGGCCGTTCCCAATCATAATTGGTTTTCGGCGACGTAAGTCCTTTCGGCGCCGAAAGGAAAAGTCAAAAGAGTGAGCGATCCCGCTTTGCTTCTCGATACGTCAAGGGACGCTTTCATCTAAAACTTCCAGCGTGATGGTTTGTTCGAGGACCAAAGAAAGAAATCGAAACAACTTCGTACTAAAATATTGTGATGCATTGGTAGCTCCATTAAAAATGGATTTTACGACCTTAAAACTTCAGTGCGACCCTTATTTTGCAGCTCATTTGCATAAGATATGCACAGTAATGCATGGCAATGCACACATTGGGAGTGCTTGCCCGATGTGCCTAATGGCTTGGGGAATAGTGACAGAAAATAGTGACACATTAGTTATCACCCACTAATTACTATCCATTTTTATTACACAATATTCCTAACAAATGAAACCTAACAAATTATTGTGAAATCACTACTAGTTTGTTATTCACTAACTATATGTCTAGTTCTTTAATTTACCCATTTTGAACACCATGGTGGAGAGGAGTTTATTTTTAGAAAGATTTTAAATGTGCTCGTCCAATGTTGGTATTTGAAACATTCACTGGATTATCTGACAAAGATCCTACAAATAATATTTCATTACGTATTCAGCATTCAACGGTCTGATGATGACTACTAATTAATCGAAACCGGTCGCTATTGAAATGCCAACTATTTTAATAGGAGATTTACATCATAAATGCTTTGGAAGCTCACTGGCATATATTTTCCAGTTGAAATTACATAAGAGCTACATACGCCGACCACCAAACACTTTTGCAAACTATAAAAGAGCACATAATCCCTCTACTGATAAATACGACAGTCTTATTGGCCACCTAAAACACGCCTTTATTACATTTTTGTTGTATAGCAAATTGGAGTTTTAACAAGCAAAATAAAATAACATAACACCATACAAATCTGAAACAAAGATTTTTGTGCAACCTCCCTTAAAATGCTGAAATTTTGTTAACATTATAGTATACAAAAAATCTGTGACAAATGATCATGACCAATGCCAAGCCCTCCTTTCTTCACTTCACTTTACTTATCACAAGAAGCATTTTACAGATCATAACAAGCCCTAAATTGAAGTCTGGTATTCGTAATTAATGCCTAGGTGATATTTAAAATAAATATGGAATAGCAGGGCACCTTCGCCATACTCCTGCACAGATTGATGTTCTGTGTTGGGATTTTTGGATTTCAATATAAGTATAATTTAGTTCATGTTTTGCTTAGGGTGCAAATCATAAAAATATCCTGGCAGTTTTTTTAGGAAACGCATAACTAAATGTCATTTCTAATATTCAGAGACAATTATGTGTTTTTGTATTTAAAGACGCGACATAGCATGTATTTAATTCAAATTTTAAAAGAGGAAAGCCCACATTTCCACATCAGGACATATTTTAAAGATGCCTAAATGAGCATTTTGACTATTCACTTTTTGAAAATATGTATGTGCCAGTAAAACATTACTTTTGAAACTTCGCTGTATATCATATTTCCATATTTTTCTTTTGTAATTGTACTCCTTCCCTTATTTTTTGTATATTAAAAACATATTTTACCATGATCTACTAACCTTATTGATTTCCGTTTAAATATGAAAAATTAATGCAAACATTCCTTTTGGAACGATTTATAACGTATTACTTTGAAGCGGTGTTTTTAGAAGTGTAAATGCCATGAATAATCATCCCACATGTTGTGTCACACTTAAATGTCCTTAAGTTATTATGAGTAATTTATCGATCTATTTAAAAAATTGAATATAAAGAAATAAATAACACGAAGGTACCTTTAATTACGTTTAATTCAATAAACTGATATTAACACAGTCGACAACGGAAAAAAGGGTATTACGTCAGATTTCCTTGTAGTAGCGCCGATTTTAATTAAACTTGATAATTCAAAAGTTATAGGCTCCTAATGTGTACTTTTTATTTTAGAGGGTGAAAACTACCCTTTATGAACAGTTGTAATAACATAAATCATTGCAATACTTTGATTGAATTCATGTTTAAATATGTAAAATAAATATTCTTTCATGTTTAGAATGGTAACATTCCATTTATTGCAATGTTACATCCCTTTAGAACCATCTTTTGTAACAAAACTCATAAAAAAATTAGTTTTCAAGTTCCAGATTCCTTTAGAAAATCCTTATTTTAAAAGAACTTTGTATCCTACCCTTCGCTTCAAAAATTATTCATTCGCAATGTGTGTTCTTTTTTTGAAAGGGGTGAAAATTAGTTCACATGACGAAAATTTAAAAAACGATAAATTATAAATAATCAAAGCTAGTCCTGTGAAGTTGGCAACCAAATTTCCGAAAAAATCACATTTCATGTAATTTTCTATTAGATATGGAATATTTCTAAAGTATTTCCCGCAGAATTTAACAAAAAAATGGCAAACATGGATGGTGACCTAAGCAACCACTTTTGAGAAAAACTGTATCAGACGTATTTCTCTTGACCTTGACCATAGTTCTAGAGTTTTTTGACAATTTTGCAAAAATTAAAATTTTTTAAAAGTGTAAAATTTTGCAAATCGTAAAAAGAGTTATCACTAGAACTCTAACAGTTCTATCGATAATCGAAATAACTTTTTTTGTGAAGTAAAATAAATATCCCATTTACATCAAATTACATTAGTATTACAACGATTCATCCCTTATAAATCGCCCCTAAAAACGAAATTCAAAATACCAATTGTTTTTACCGTCTTGAAATTGGTGCACTTATAATTTAATTTAAGGTCTTTTCAATTACCTACTTCAAAAAAGATCTTGTAACTTCCTCCAAAAATTCTTGGTTTTCCGGTTAGTTAACGTTAATATTTTCAAATTCAACTGTAGACTATTCAATATTCACCTTCAAGGAGCCATAACTTCGTTAATATTGCATCGACAAAAATTCAATAAAAACCAATCGATTTTTTCTTTTAAAGCCTTTATTTTTGCTACGTATGATTATTTTATGAAACGTAAGGTTATCCGGTTACTTACAAAAAGAAGCTCGAAAACATGCTTCTTTCGGGAATAACTCTAAAAATATTGTTTTATCGAAAAAACCTCGCAGATTATTTTTTGTTTAAAATTCATCCATCTATCGATTCCACCCCCGAGAAAAGGTGGCATCCATCCCCCGGGTAAAAGTACACATTCGGACTAAACTTTTGTTTCTTGAGCCATACCCTATCTACTATTTAAATTTGGTATCAATGGGGTCTACTAAACCGAATTCGGAGCTAAAACGATTTGTCGACTGGACTATATGAGTAAATTAGTAACTCGCCTAAATTATAAACCTCATTCAATCCTGAAACTAAGCAGCTGCTTATTAAATTTTATTACTTCTTGTTAAAGTTCCTGAAACTTTTTTTTTGGGTATTACAACTGAAAGGTCTACAGCATAAAATTTATGTGCAACTCTGCACAATCTTTGGCCATAAGTTTAAATCTGGGGTGGCGTTATATCTCTACAGTATTAATATGATTGGGCCAGCCCTTGAATTCCCAAATTGTCTTAATTTGAAAAATCAAGTCAAATTTAAGGCAAATGGTTACTTTAACCATTTCTCGCATACTTCACCATAACTAAAGTACACTGTGGATAGCGCTTGGCATCGTTGCTTACTTCATTTTTGGCGTAAACGCATTTTTCCACTTCATCTAAAACGGCTCGTCCATAACAAATTCACGAATTATGCCGCCGTCCAAATCACGCAATTCAGCTGCAATACTTCGAGTGCTTTATGTAGTGCGTGTTTTTCCTTGCCCTCTAGAATAACGCTTGATGACCACTACACATGACCAGGACAGCCGTGTCCTATTTGCGCCACCCTTTATTGCATGGAAATGATTCATACAGGCATCGCAATCACTTTCGTGCAAAACAAGGGGCAAAACCGAGAAGTACCTAAAATAAACATTTACCTTTAAATCTGGCGAGGCCTTATAGATTTACAGTATTAATGTGACCGGGTCCGCCACTTGAATTCCCAAATTGTTTGGATTTCAAATGTCCGTATGACCGGAGGTTTAAGTCGTTAAGATTCCCTCCAATAATTTTAATTTTGTGTGTTTCGACTCGATTGCGAAACACCTGCTCTCCTTGACACGGCCAACCGTTACCTGTGACAGATCCATGTCGTCTTTCATCCGATCCTCGATGGTCCCTGACAGGCCGGCCCCGTAGTCGATCAGGACCAGCAGTACCAGTCCGAGGCACCGACGATACATCTCACCCATGTCCGCACCAAAAACCAAAAAATAATCTCACCACGAACGATTAATAAAGCGAATATCCACTTCACTCGAGCCGAAGAACGAAAGAAGTTCGTCGACACGTCGCGTCCGACGAGGTAGAGAGGCGAAGAGGAGAGCCTTCAGGAAACTTCTTCGCGCATAAACATCCGAATCGGGGACCGGTGCGTGACTGAGGAGGTTGATGATGGCGATTCCCCACTCCTTCCGAAACTTGGGATTCGTAAAGTCCGCGCGCGGGAAAGGCGCGCGCACGCGCACGTGCGCGCGTGCGGGGCAGGTGGGAGACGTCGCCTGACGTCGCGACGGGAAGAGCCGGGACCCGCGAGGACGGAGGACCCAGAATTTAGGAAGAGTTAATCACGGCCTAATTTAAATGTGGTGAGAAATTATAAGGACGGGAGGAGGCAGAGGATAAACACCTTTTTTGTTAAATGATTAAGGTAAACATATCTCTTATTCACTATTCAGTACGTGTGTCTATAATGGCAGCATCGTCAATTCAGAGGCTCGCACCAGAATTTACGATTTATTATTTTACAAGGTTACAAACGGCATACTAATGAGTTGGGGTTCGGACGGTATTACTGTAAATTCAAAGATAAGAGTATGTTGGTAGTTGAACCACAAGCGAGCAATTTTTCACTGCTTTTCGTGTTAATCTGTGAGCTGGAGCTGTAAAATCTTCGTGATCCAGAATATGGACGAAGTAATCCCCAAACTGTGGGCAAACTTCTTCATAGGGGCACCGCACAATACAGTGCGAGTCTCTAACTTATTGGAATAAATTCAGTAAATCATAGTTTTTTTCTTGGAAATATGCTCATCGACTATTTTCTTAAACGGCAAAACTAATTTTTTTATAACTATTCTTAGAGGGTATATATCAAGTCACACATGCGTAGCAAATATGAAATTTTTATTCCTTGTCATTTAAAAGATTTTTGACAAACATCAACTTATTCGAAAATGAAGAAATATGATCAACTGATCTATCTGATAATCAACCCAAATAATACGTTTCTTCAATAAATGCTCAAAATGTTGTCCATTAACTAACAGAGTAAATATCAGGCCCAAAAAGAGTCCAAAATTCGAAAAGAAAGATATTCGTATGAACCTTTAGTTACGGTACTAAACCCCTCCTGGTATTGGTAACGCCACCTAGCGAACAATAGGGACTCTCGCAGATCGATCACATAATCCATTTCACTTCTACCTTATGTCTATCATGGAGCAGATACGCGGAACACACAATCGTAGTCTTTAGGCTAGTTCCATTGTATAACTTCATTTCGTAGGAGTGCCTACTGTACGTTACAACTTTTTGAATCGAATTTTCTCGAAAACCGTTAATCTTACGAAAAAAATTAATATTATGTTTCTTGTGGGCAATTTCATAGGTTACATATTTGATAACCACCATTTTCTTGATTAAAGTAACCGTTAATACAAATAAGTTACTTTTCTAAAGTATATAGAAAGGTATGTATAATGTAGAATTATCTCGACAAACCTAATATTAGGTCGTGTCGATCGAGCATCATTCTCAACCTATTCAAAACTTCTGAGCAGGAGCTATATCCTTTTTCGCTTTTATTAACTATAGATATAACTTTAAATTTTTGTGAAATCGTTTAAATATTGAGCTTTTGCTTCACACCACTAACTTCTTAGAAGATATTTTCCACATAAGTGTAGTATGTTATGGTAATTTCCTTGTCTGCCTGTTTGGCGATAGGGATGGGCTATTTTTATGAAACATTAATATTCTCAATTTTATATTGACTATTTCTGGGCCTATTCTATTACTTGTAAACAATATATACATATTTTTGGGATCTTCATATTACGATATGATTCTGAATTATCAAAATTCGAAAAAATAGACTCATGACAGATTAGTCTCAGTGAGAAAAACCGCCATCTTTACTTAGAGATAGGAAAATATGCGCAAAATATATGGAAGCTAATTTACAAAAAAAAATCATTTAGAACAAAGTTTGGTTTCATAATTCGACTTACAGAAACATTCGACATATAGAAATTTGAGTTACAGAAGTTTGTTTGAGAATGGAAGTAATACCTTTGCTTGTGAAAAATGGAATGACTTCTCAAGTCAAAAAATATTATTGGGCGTTGTCACCGTAAGATAGTCGTTAATTATAACGACGAATTCCCACACTACCTGGTGCAATTCGAAGCAGGTTATTCTTTTATGTTACTTATCCAAACATTCTTAAGGACATTTACATAAGTGATTTCACTTTTAGCTGTATAAAGTTTATTTCAACTTCTGAGATCCCCTGGGACTATAAGGAATGAAGAAAATAAATATGGAATTGTCGCACAAATATTTTTTGAAGTGTATTTTCATTAGGTTTTGGTTTATTAGGTAAGTTTGGCACATTTGTTTGTTGCCTCATTATTTTATTGTTGTCTTTGGAAGACTGATTCATAAAATCTGCCAGGGTCCCTGAAGATCGAAAACCATGAATTCCACAAGCATGTAGAAAGGAGTCCTGCTAAATGCAGCGAGTCTTGGCCTCTTTACTTTTGGCGAATTCTCAAATAAGCGAAATAACTCAAAAATTGGTCGACATTTTCGACTGAAATTTTATATGTAGCTTTAAAACTGCAGCGCTAAACGAATTCATCGATAATGGAATTAAATAATCAATAGTAGACTCTTTTTTTTTTCTTTTGGATTTGAAAAAGTTAATATCAGTTCACAATTGTTTAACCAATTCTGAAGAATTCGTTGTAAACCACATTCATATTGACTGTTTTTTTAGGATATTAGGTATTTTTATAAAATATCTCATTTTATCACTCTAATTCTTTAATAAAAAAATTAGCACAGCATTTACATTAAAGAAAAAAATATTAATTTACATGATATTTTGAGATCCATTAAAAAAGAAAAACTAGCTTCTTTTACAAAAACTAGTTCAATCTTTGGACTATCAATAGCAATTGATAGTGGACAATTTCCCGGGGAAAATACTGGTGGGAAAGCGTATTTCTTTGAAAATGCTTAATTTCGGAGATTTAAATTTCAAAAACAAGCTAGATTTCAAAATGGACTACGTACTGTATTATTTATTAGATAAATAATAAATGACATTAAACAGTTGGGCAGTTCACAGGTAAGCGAAAATCGTGAAATATATTATAACAGAGTTGAAGATAACGAAAATTGGACCTATGATAAGAATTTTAACTCGAAATTTTCTTGTTTAAATTTTTTATTGAAAATTAGTCATTTAAATTATTAATCATTAATCAATTATTAATCAACAACTAATTATTACTATTATCAGCTATTAATCAAACATAACAGAATCTAGCAAAGTAATCTAAGCTAATCTTCTATTGCGGCCATCGACAAACTGTGTTATTCCCAAAATTTCCCAATGCGTTTCTCACAAATTATTAAAATATTTCATGCCTAGGAACTCTGTAAATACTCGTAGGTAATTGAAAAATGTTTCTAAAAAATCCCCCCAGTTCTTACTAAAATCTCATGCAATCACTCGCTACTTCGCCATAAATTGAAAGATAAATGAAGCTTCTCCCTCGTTGTTGTTGTAGGACCCTACTTGCTTTAATTAGTGTTAAGGATACTCGACTTGTGGTAAAACACCGAGGTATTCTTTAAAAGCGCCGACTCTATAATTATCATGTAGCCCTCGCGTAAACTTCTCAGCTGGTTAGCTCGGAGAATGTAACATTTTACACAAGTTGATCAACAAACAAGAAACTTACTTAACCCTTGTTCTTTGTTAACTTTAATGGTTTTGCATGTGCAAAGATAAATTGGTCAAGATATAAGATAAACAGGAACTTTTCATGGTGTTCCTCTGGAATTTCCTAATGAAAATTCCTGGAAATCTATTGTTAGCGTATATTGAGAAAGGATGTGAATCACGCGGCGTTGAATGGCTCAGGGGAAATGAATATGTGAAGACATTTCGACGACGATATGAATTCTCTACAAAATGTCTTTGAATATTTTAAGTAAATGGATTGTCATCATATCTTTTAAATGATGAATAGAGTGATGGGATTAAATTATGCAAGCTTTCTACAATGGCGACACGAGGGGAGGAGAGAAAGGGAGTTCTTTTGTAAAATTTAAAAGGTATCAACTGATACAAACTATGAAACTTTTTAAACTATTGTGGTAAGAAAAGTGACATTCAAACCAATATACAACATAACTATATTACTTCCAGTCTGAATTGAGACACCCAATATACGAGCGCATTTACAAGTGGCTTGCTGCCCTATACCGAAGCCTATTACAACGGGTCCTCGTAGAACTAATGGGTACCGGTGACAGTCCACCAAACGAAGGTAAGAAATAGGAATTGCATATCAGTATTGAATATTACAAAGAATATGGTCTATTTTTAGCTGTCTTAAGTCTGCTTAGAAATCTTATACATTTCGCGAGAATACACGGTGGGTGCTACAGAGTTTCTGTTCTACCCCACCCCGTTATTTTTCTGGGCAATCTCGTAAGATTTTTACGGGGGTTATAAAATTTTTATGTTTAACCTATTTTTTTTTTTGAAAACGATGTGTTCAACGGTCATATTAGACGATGACGATTTCATGCGGCATGTGCTGTCATCTATAACTTGTCTTGTTAACACCTGTTACGGACTCTTTTTGCTAGTTTCAACCAACGAGGTCGTAAAACTTTTTAGAGCCCCATAAGAATTATTCTCTCTGCAAGCCTTGACTTTAGAATGAGTCTAACTTACTTAGAGCCAATTTCGTAATACAGATAATTGAGTAATTAACTACAGACGTGGATTTTATATTCACATTTGTGCAGTTAATGCATAGTTAGTGCGGCTGTTAAGTTAAATGGAGGATTTCTGCCAGTTAACTTTTAAATTCTGAATTAACTGTATATCACAGCTACCAGTCAACATTATGACCATTTAATTAGTAAATCCAATAGCCTGTTAAATAATCCAATATGGGGCTTGTTGGCAAGCATTAAGCGATAAGGACGTCAAGTTCAACGAAGACAATAAGGAGTAACACTAAAACTTTTAAAAGAGGAAAAGTAAAAGGAGGAAGAGGAAAAGATCTTTCTCTTAAACAACGAAATTTTCTTTAAATATTACTAACCTCAGCTAATTAGAGCCACGAACCCTTTCCCCTGAAAAAAATAGTGGGTCGAAGTTGAGGAAAATAATAATTCAAGAATTTTTTGTTTCACGTGATATAATGAATAAATAAATGTAGATTATTACAAAACCCAGTTTCAAATTAGATAAAAAGTCAGACAGACTTTGTACATAAGTGATATCCAAAAAACAAATCCCCAAGTCACTTTGCGAAAAGCCTAAACCTACAGTATATGGATCAGTTGTACTCTCCAACATATGACATGTAAAATAGTCATACCTGACCAGGATTTTACCCTTAGACGCACTGCACCGGTATTCAGGAATCACCCTCTCAGTTAGAGCTGTAATGCCATACGCCACCCTATGGCGAAGTTTGCTGAGATGCACCCTATGCTCTGAGACAAAGGACCAAAATGCCACCAAAGTTCTTGGACGTACGTCTTATAACTTAATCGAGATGACTTCACTATTATGCCTAAGCTCTAATAGCTGTACTAATTTGCAAAATAATTTATTGAATTGCCGACTAATTAATAATTCCTCAAACTAAAAATCACCACAACTTCTTCCATCAAAAACTGAAACAGAAGTCCCTTCCCTTTTCTCTCATCCTACACGTAGTACCAGATTCGAAAATCTAGTGGAGTGTAATCGAAGTAGAAATTGATGAACAATACCGAAGAAATGATTGGGGTAATGAAAAAATAAAGAAGTCATAGAAAACGACAAATCATTGTATCAGATATGGCTACACAGCGACGAGCACGAAGATAGGAGAAGGGTATATAAGAGCAAAAAGAACGAAATGTGGCTTGAAACCTGTAAGGAGATTCAACTGGTGCCTCTAATAGGCTAAGAAAAGCTGGGAACGGAATTTCCATCACGTTGTCTAATATTACATTAACATTAACAACATTGGCACGTCCGCATTACTCGCTAAATGTGTGTGATTATTTAGATCAATTGTTTCCAGTGAGTGGCCTCCTCGGTCACCTGACTTATGCCCTTTGAATTTCTTTTTATGGGGACTCATAAAAAGCAAAATTTGTCGCACACCACTCGAGACACTGTAAGACCTGCGCAGACGCATCGTTAACGTATGTCGCGAAGTGACACCGCATGTTCTGCAGAATGCACGACTATGGCAATAATTTCTATCGTTGCACGGAGGTCGGTGGGCGCGATTAACAACATTTACTTCGATGATACGGTAAGATTTTAAGTAAAATCGATTTGGGGGAAACGTAATTAGTGACATTTTAACACTCCATGTCTTGTAAACGAGTGGACCGAATTTCAAAAATAAAGCAGCGGTGTTTAGGGGACCAAAAACCATTTTTGATGTAGTATTACTTGACCTGCATTCCTATTTAATAAACGTTTGGGGGATGACGCCCCTGATTAGGAGGCTAAAGTTTGGGCTATAACTTTTGCGCCAAAAGATGTCCCCTTCACAAACAAACGACGTGTTTCAGGTTTCTTTTCGACAAGATCTTATTCTGACGGCAATGCCTTTCGGTACGTTTTCGATGGTGCACTAATTCTAAATCGTTACAAGTTCCTACACATACAATCACTAAGTTAACTAAGGCAAATACCTTTATTATATCGACAAAGAAGGATATGTGACGAAAATGCATCCAACTAACTCCTTGCTCAAAGCTAACTGGCTCCGGGACAAAAACGGGCCTCAGGATAGCTAGCCAGCTCCAGAATAGCTACCAACTTCAGTAAAACTAACAAGCACAGGCACAAGCACAAACCCGTCTTGTAGCTGTAGCTTACGTCACTGGTTTTCCGTGATTTTATTGATTATTCTTCCACCCTTTTAACTTTTGCAAAGTAATACATTTTGTTTCCTACAACTTTCTGCAGCAAAGCACTTTATTGTAGAGGAATATGTAGTCGATGTGCTTTAAGGGCAAGTGTTACTGAATTTTTTTGGCGTTCAACCATCCATAATTAATATATGCGTTTGGCAGTTTTTTCAAAAATTATCGTAAGTACATCTTCAAGGCTTATCTTGCACAATAACTCTGATTTAGATTTATGCACAATAAATTGTATGTAATTATTGCTACTGTATTGTGTAATATATTAATTATTGTTTTTTGTAGTTTCACCTCCTTGGAACCAGTGAATCTGGCGTACAGTACTGATACGCCAATAGGATTGAATGTATTACAAAAATTACAGTTTGTAATTAAATTCATTTTTCGCGTGCCAGTCAAAATCTCTACGATATAAAATAATCGACCACGTAATGAAATTTCTCGTCCGTCCTATACGTGGCGCGTCGCGAAAACCGTGTGGAATACATGAAAAATAGCCTATTTCCACCAGAATGTGTGCATATAATTCGGTTTCGGGGGTGGAGAAATTAAAAAGTCAAATCATCACGGGCGGCATATAATTTTGCGCGATAAATTTCTGGCATTGATGTAAAAACGCTTTCAAAAGGATGAAAGGGATGAGGAATTTTAATACGGAATTGGCAATTTCGGAGGGAATAAGATGGATTATGAAATTTTTCGTTCGCTCGTTCGTTAACCCAGCTTTTCGATATCCCACGTGCTTTCCACTCAAACCGACGGTCACATTTAAACAGACGCGCGTGTATCGTTCAAGGAACAAAATTGGTAAATGAATAAAATTTTGAAGGGTGAAACCTAAAAGCGTCTTCAAACTATTCCCTTCTTCAGAAAACTCTTCAGATAGTTGGTCAACGAAAGAAATTAGTAAAATTAATAAAATAAATGATCGAAGTCAGGGCACTAAAAAAGATACAAATGTGAAAAAGAGAAAAGAGATTTATGGCACAGCGAACCCTTAAGGCTGGAGCGTGAGAGGCGAGGTTGGCGACTTACATAATAGAGGGCTGTTGTCTGGACCTTTGGATTTCCACAGTGCGAGGCGGGTCAAAGAGCACCTTCGGGGCGGTAAGTTTTCTCGGTCTTCTCGCTGGCAGAGTGTCTTTTCTGGTCGGCCACTTTCTGTATCCACACCCAGATCTCCCGCCTTTCCTCTTATTTATATTCGCATTTGTTTATTGTGTTCTCTGCGCTCGTTTCTGTAAGATGTGTCGTGTATCAAAACATTTCGCACCTTGGCAGTCAGCGAGTTCATAAAAGTTTACATACTGTGGTCAGTTAGACTATGGAAAAGGGACGGCACTTGGTAAAAAGTTTGATCCCTTTTCTTTAGTTCGGGCTTCCGGGCTATAAGTGTCTCCGACTCAAAAAGCTATTCAAGACGCTATTTGGTTTTCTAACTTTAAACCCAAATAGGAAAATATGTGTTCCCAAAAATAGGAACACAACGTTCAATAGTTATTCATTCAGGCACTATTTTGACCAGGGAAATGTTTGTTCAAAGTAGTAAGTACCTATGTATGACATGTACCAGTGTTAATTACCCCTTACGGAAAAGTAATCTCTTCTAACAATGTCCATAAGGTCTTTTCAAAATTTGTCAAATCCCCATCTCGACGAGACTTTTTTGATAGCTGAAAAAAAAGGGACTTTCAGACGAATGCACATTTTCATATAGTCGGTTTTAGTATCCAAAATTTTCCTTGGTACATGACATCTTTCAAAAAACGACAGGTACGAAGGTACCGACTGAATACATACGTATGCAACAATACTATGAAACTCGCATCTTTACAGCCTACATTCTACATCTAACTTTCGACACATGTACCCCCAGCTAAAAAGCAATTTTTTGATCGACCTCTAAAATTTGAAATTTGATGAGAGTCGTTCTAACTGGTTCAGAATCGAATGTAGATGAAAGAGTAGATTTTTGAGTGCGAAAATATGATAAACTTTAAGGAAAATAAACAACAAAGACACGGATGGCATTTAATTAATTTATTTTTTATATCGATTAAAATATCCTGCTAATAAATACATTGCAATGTAGACAGCTACTGTGGTTAAGTGATAAAAATGTCTCGACGTTATTAGTCCTGCGTTTTTTAAATGTCTCAAAGTGTGAAATCTGTAAGAAGTACACACTACGTGTCAACCTTAAAACATTTCTATGAAGCGATGAATGAATCTTTGTAGTCCAATAAACTATGTATGTACACATTATTTAAAAAAAAAAGAAAACTTAATAAAAAAGAAAACATATATCAAGTATAATTAATTTAACACGTGCTACTAGCAAATTTAACATACTTACACGAGAAAACGAAAGAAACTGTGCGAGAGAAACGTATACAAACTTGGACAAAGCCGGATGACATTTAAAAGACAGACATACGATATTTACAAATAAACTTAAAAACTAAAAGTATTGTTATTATATTAATTTTAAACATGAAGATTAAGTTCACCTCTAAGTTACAAACACCTTTTTTTTTAAAACGTTTATCACAATATTCCATACTATTTACTTAATTTACAAAATAATACCGTGCCGTTAGCTCATATTGAAATTTTGATCAAATCCAAGGCGATGAGTGATAAACTACGTACGTTATTGTACCTCAGGGGCGGAAACCTCGATCCCCGACCCCGCTGAATCTGAAAACTTTCCCTGTTTCGAAGAGGCAAACCTTATAATGCTTATAACATGAACGACACATGTGATACAAGAAAGTCTGAGAACTTAACAAACTTATAATTATTAATAAACTTAAGTGAATAGACGACGGACCTGAAGAAGTGCGTGAGGGTGTGACCGTTACGTGAAGCGACCTCAAGCGATGTAGCCTACCAGATAATTTTTCGGTAGTTTTCCCATGCGACGTTTTCGGGCTAAATCGAAGAAAGGAAAGAAAACAGTTAGAAAATTCTCGGGATACACCGACAGAGTGACGCGAAGGAGAGTCGAAAATGGTCGAAACTGCAACGCTAAATGAGACGGATTAAAATCGCACAAGTTGAGTAAGAGAGTAAAACACTTGGCAGCCAATTTGTCTTTCGGACATTTTTAGCAGCCAGTTGGCATTCAGCAGCAGTTTTATCGATAGCAGCTCAGTAAATAAATGCAGGTGACAATTCCAAAGACATTTTTTTCTTATCTAAGTAGTCATTGCATAACATTAACCTAAACGAATTAAAAGATCTATTACATCCTAATATAAATGGAAATTTTGGCTACCAGCCTATCGTGGAATTATGCAAAATATGCTATTAATAACAAAACTATGGATAATTAACTTTAAATGGATTTAATTCAAAGGAGAAAAGTTTTACAATCAAGAGGATTACGGGGGCTGCCAATACCTGCATAACAATGAAACCTTGTAAAATGTCCTCTAAAGTATCGGCTTTGCTATCTACCACTCTACTTCCATGTCCACCTGAGCAATACAATGGATGTGCCTCATGTGGCAAACGAAAAGGCGTGAAAGGTGAGTATCCGGCGCCTCCAAACTGCATCACATTGGCTAAGGGAAAAACCCTCAACAGAAAATTCTGGTCCTCCAGGTTGGGGTTAAGGCGTTAGGGGATACCATGGGCATGGGAGATTTCAATGCCCACGTAGGAAAGGCAGTGAACATCGAAGTTGTAGGAAGATTTGGGGAGCAAATGAAGAACGACAGCGACAGAAGATTAATCAATTGGTGTAAATCACATTCCTTGAGAATACAAAACGGCTTCTTTCCTCATAAAGAAATAGACCAGTATACCTATGTGCAATCTACGTGGAATGGAAGATCCATGATAGAAAAGATTTAAGAATGAAAACACAAGATGTTAAAAGTTTATAGAAGTGCCAGAAAGTGGATGAGATGTCATGGTCAAAGCAAAAATTCTAGTCAATTGTAAGAAAACCAACAATCCAAGTAAGAAAGAAGTGATCAGTCTGAAGCATCCAGATGTCATTTAGAAAATTCACAACAGGACTCAGTAAAATTCTTATACAAAAAGGAATTCTTAAAATTCTATGATAAGAAATCTGGCATGGTGGACAAACATTGCTTAGGAAATGGTGAAAGAGCAGGAAACAACGATACCAGAAATGGTTAAGTGCACAAAATCGAGGAGGGGAAGCGCTATGTAAGATATAACAGAAGCGTAAAAAATATCTCGAGGGCCAAACAAGAAATATGAGAAACTCAATCAATGGGATGCTCCTAAGTAAGAGAAGCCTGGAAAAGACTGAGCAGACAAGGCAAAAAGAGCTAGTCTCCCAATACTACACAAGAGTAGAAGGAGCATTATAAAATCTCTTTAATGAAAATCGAAATAAATATAGACAGTATATCAGCTAAAAGACAGAGAAGATGTCCCATTGAACTGGTGAAATATGGGAAGTGCTAGCATAAACAACCAAGAGCTACGAGAGGATATTAAGACTTCTATAATGAGTTCCATTTCCAAAAAAAAGGAAATACACAAGCCTGTAATAATTATATTAGTGTAACCAGCTCAATAGGAAGGTTGTTAAAATAGAAGAAATAAAATATAAAAAGTCCAAGCAGGTAGATAGTGTGCTGATATACAACGCCAGTTCAGAGAAAAAATATTATAGAGCAAAGTGAGGTTATGTATCTAGCGTTTAAAACCATTAACGCCATTATTCGATTTTGTTTATCGACTTAAGGAAAATTCTAAACCTCAAGAAATGACGTGACTTATTGTTTGAAATGAGGTTACTTAAAAAATCCTTGGTGTTCCGATTACCAAAACACTCAGTACATCCAGTTTATTTCAAGTCTATTCGTATCTGTAATTCGGAAGTACGCATGCGCATACTTCTAACGCTTCTTCTACGTTGATTTGTCCTCAAGCATCCAATACAAAGAAACGAGAAATCAATCTTAAAAATGTATTAGTGAACTGGTTTTTTTCGAGGTGAGAAATGTCAAATTGACCTGCCAAAATAATAGTGGAAGGGTAGACAATATGCAGTAAAAATATTATTGACTTCCAAAGGGACTAACGGTAGTTTCGATAAGTATAAATGCGCAATGCAATATGAAAAATATGCAATTGTTAAATAACAAAAATGGATATAGTAAAACTTTTGAAAAATAATTCCCTTTTCTGCGAGAGTGAAAAATGAAGCTTAAATAGATTTAGTACTACTAAATAAAATACAATTCAGGATGTCACAAGCACGAAACCTTTTGATTTCCATTTGTTCTTCACGAGATATTTGTCATCAAAGCCGTAATCAAAATGACAATCCATTAGTTCCTAAATTACCAGTAAGAACAAATAGAAAAAAATTGCAAATTACAGTTCATTACTAAATTTTTCCATCTGCACTGGAAAGAATAGTGATTTTTGGAAACAACAAGTTGAACCGGTGACATTTTAGAGAATAATAAGAACTTTTAATTTACAAAATACTATCACTTATTTATTTCAATAACAAGTCTATGTATCCGCTTATCTCGGTAGTCGACCTAATCTCATCCCCTTTCTTCACTCCCTCAGAAAATGAAATTTGGGATTATCACATTTTTCTACGCGCACAAGATGTACATTAAAATGCCCCTTTGTCAACCAATTTGAAAAAATTAATAAGGTTTAATAAATGATCAATTTGAGGCGAATACAAATCGATATCAACGTGGTTTTGGTGAAAAACGACAGGAGCTTTTTATATGAATAAAAAATACAATGACAAATCTTACGAGTGTAAACCATTAATAAACCATGGTTACTCGCGACAACCTGAAACGGATTAGAACGTCTTAGTTTCAGCAATATCATCATCATAATTCGAGTTTTTGAAGAGTGCACGAGGCGCACTTTAATCGACATATCTTTTTTCTTCGTCAACAGATTTAAATGAAATAACCACTAAATTCAATTTCAAACTTAACTAAACACATCATTGAAAACCACCTCCGAATTGGTTCAGCCATAGTCAAGATCATCGTGAACAAACTTCAGACAGACAAAAACCTAGTTTTATTACACGTACAGATTGTAACCAACTACTTAAGCAAAACCGTTTTATTTTATGGTGTACATGCATGCACTTTTTCTATTTAATTCCAGAGTTAATTTATTTCTAAACGTAAAACATTGCTCGTACGTAACATGTTCCATTAATTATTTCACCCCTTTAGACTCTCTGAAAGTCAATTATTTTTCACTGTTTATTATTCACTCTTCCGTTATTGCTTTGGCACAAAGCCAGCTTGACTTTTTTTACATCACCTCAAAAGAATATGATTTTACTTTTCGAAATGAAAAGCCTTGGAGATAAATTATTTTACTGTTTTTGATCGTTTGAAAGGCGACTCCACCTTTTATTTTATCGTTAATTATTTGATCGTCAGCACGCGCAATTACTTTTTAATTCGTTTAGAACTGGGATAATTGTTATACAAGGTCTAAATCTCAATTTTGACATCGAAAAATATGTTTTTTGAATTTCCATTTGCATTTGTTTATTGAGACGCTATTAACTAAATCTCTGTTAAATACCAACTGACGACTGAAAACTCCAACTGAAAAATTGGCTACTAACTTTACACTTACTTTCAGACACCACGACATTCGTTTATAAGGACGTCTCACTTATATTAGCGTTGAACGTCAAATACCTGAACTGCGACTGAAGTCTTCTTTACCTCAGTGCTGTTCTTGAAGTCAAAGCGGAGACGAAATTTCTTTGTTTGTTTTCAGTTTCCGTTTCCATTTGGAATAAAGGTAATTTGTTTTTTCCGATCCTCCAATTTATCACTCTGCCGTACTCACCTCCAACCTCATTATTTGCATTACTAATTCTGATCGATTTGTGCTAGACATTTAAAAGCAGCGAAAAGAAAAAGGGAACCCAGAACACCGAAGCGATTTGCAAGATTCCCGAAACGTAAATGGGCCCTTCAGCAAACAAAAAATACGCCCACTTTGGAAATATGCGTTAATCTCTTACGAACTATTATTTTCTGTTTGCATCGAGCAAGAACTAATGAAAACGCTGAAAAGAAAATTCAAGCAGAAACATGAATTATTGAAAAGCGGCGTAAATGATTGAGCTGGGAATTTAAAAAAAAATTCGCTGCGCTGTTTAGTGATGAATAAAATAATCATGATTTATTGCAGTTGTTTTGTGAACATTCCCTCTTAGTCGTTAATTATTTCCACGATTTTTAACATTAATATTGAGATGACGTAAAGACAATCAAATTCCAGGAAGAAATTTAAGCACACGTACATTAAAGTTTAAGGAAATAAAATTTCTAATACCTGAATTTTTCGAAATGATAACCTTACTCAATTAAAAAAATTCCACGACTAATAAATTTTACCATTTAGTTTGCCTTAATTTTTGCCAAAAATATGTAATTTTCGAAATTTATATTTCTTAAAAATTGGGTATTTTCTCAGTATCTCAGTGTTGTAGCTAGTGCAGGCGTTCTATTGACTCAAATGATAGTAGGTACTAACCTATAGAAGTATAATCGGCAGAAAAGTAACACGCGGTACTGTATATTTCCTTTGAAGGTTAGATGCGAAAAACTGTTTTTCGCTTATACCTTAAATGTCATTAATTGATTAATTTAGGTAAAAAAATCTTCTCTACGAAAGTTATAGACAATTTAAATATTTATAAAATGAGATGTACGTCAAAATTGGTCCATTATTTAACGAGAAATATGCCAAAAACAGTAAAACCGCCACAAAATAAAGTCCATAGGATCATGACAGGTGTACCAGGAATACACAATTGTAAAAAATCTTCAAAAAGTATAATACACGAACTCTACCCATTTATATATTTACTTTGTCACTAACATGTATATCATGGACACGTCAAAACGTATACCTTATCCAGTGAAAAATGAAATGACATGCAAATATCCGTAAGGATATTTAGGTAAGTAAGTACCATAAAAGAATTTACCTGCTTCAAATGACCGTGAAGGAAATAGGGATATGCCGTTTTCCATTTGGACTCCTTACGGTAACAATGGTTACTAATCTTTTTTGATCTGAGAACTCATTTCATTTTTGCTAGGAAAGGTAAGAAACAGTGAATAATTAAAGAAATATTTTAAATATGATTTGGAATTAAATGACAGATGTATGTCCTTCCCATTTTCAATTATTTATGAGGACCCACGACTCTTTTTGCTACAATTATTAACCAATAAAAAACCATAGGTTTTTATTGTTTTCGGCGGATTTTTTTTAATAACTGATCGATTTTGACATGTTATATCTCATATGTAGGTATTAAAAATGTCTACAGCTCTCGTACAGAACGTTTTTGATAGCCTTGATTTCATAGCCATTCAGCCATAAACGAAAAACCATTTTTGGGTTTTTACCCAAACCTTTGGGTAACCTAAACCTCACAATAAATAAATAATACAGTGTGAGCTAGATGTTACTCTTCAGCTGATGGTACTTCGATAGCTTAGTACCTTTCATTAGGCTCATAATGTTTATTTTATAGCTATACTAAAATATTTTGGATGCCTACACCACTAGCAAATTATGACAGAAAATTCGAAAACGATTATCTAATTTAAAAACGTCCAGTAGCAGGACAGGACGTTTTCTTGAAGTTAAAGTAAAAAAAACTAGAATGCTAAATTTATTTTAAAAAACGGGAATTTCGAAAAAATAATTCCCTGATACAAAAAGTAAAAACTTGTCATAAAAAAATTATAAAACATCGGAGGTGTTCATTTTGAAAATTATTAATTTTGACTACAAAAAAATTATGTCCCAATTTGAAAATTCCGGTAACATGTGACCATATATGTGAACTTATACATCCAATTTATAATAATTGTAGTAGTAAATTCAGAGGATGATTTCCTAATTTGTAAAGTTAAAACACATATTCACCTACACTATCAAGTGTCTGAGAAATGAACCTCTATATACCCAGCTTTATCAAATTTGTAATTTTAATACATTCTCTTATTATTCCAGGTAACAATCCCCTACCGGTTCGGATTGTTCCCCTTCCTGGAATAGAGGAGGAAAATAGGGCTTCAACACAGATATCTCTCCCGGTTCTTTTACACAAAGGACGAGATTTGAATACATCAACGTTTTCATTCCGGTAACGTACGAAACCACTTTAGCATCTTCTCTAAAAGTTGACGCCTTAAAAATGCAAGCTAACTTTAAACTACAACCGTACGTATACAACATATTCCGGGATCCGATAAAACCCGCTAAGGAATTCGCAGCGTGCTCTTGTCGAAAAATATAAACCGAATTTGCATAAAAATAAAAAGGGAAATGACCGAATCGTTAGATAAAAGAACAAGCGGCTAGGAGTGTACACAAAAGCGTTTTAAAAAAACATATAAACCTGTTAAAAAAAAACAATCTGCCGACGCAATCAAACCCCTGCAATAAAACCTTCGCGTACACATATAAAAGCAACACCCTTACACCAAAGCTAACAACGTGTCGCCCCTAGTTCTAATTAAGGGCGCTGGATCGAAAATATGGCGGAAACTTCATAGCGCTGACCTTTGAAATGCATGGTAGGCGCGTTGAGTTCATTCGCCATATTGTGCACGCCCACCATTTCAATTTTTTAAAAGAATGGTGAAGTCTTTCTATTTTTTGGAGGTCTAGCAATAATCAAATTTGCTGAAATAGTGAGATTTGAACACAAAGTTTTAAATGTTTGTTCAAAACAAATTTCATAATTTCAAAAAGAATAGAATTAATTCCGCTAATTTAAAAAAATTAAAGAGTAGGTGAGTGTCATTAAACACGATCATCTCCAACATACGCCAAGCGTTCGTCAGCAAATTCGTTGTGCGGCACAAAAATTTTTAGGCCGAGGTAACTTTCTTTCGCCCGGCGTACATCAGATTAAATACAATATTTCTGGGCCGATTCCTCGGCCGAACCTACGGATTGCCATGAATATTTCAGAGGGGCTCCCGAGTCGGGATGCCCCCCTAAAAGATTCACACTTCTCCGAGGTGCACATTTCTCGATCCAGCGAGCCCGGAGCCCTTTTAGCGTGCCTGGCGTGCGATCGAAGCCAAGAGAGAGGCGTTTTTGAGTGCGTGTGTTTGTGTGTGTGTACATACGTAAAATTAGGATCGGTTGGAGCTCAACTACGAGCTAGTCGCACCCAAACGTGACAGTCGCCGTTCTGTGAACAGATCAATGCGTTCAGAATGTGGGAACATAGAGGGGATATATTTTGGGACAGACCGGCGAAGCAACCTGAATGCGTTCAGGGATTACTGTGATATTTATTATGATTTACTATGATACTCCCGTCATCGTTAAAGTCTCCTTCTTATACGGCGATTTTTTATTATTCACTTCACGCAAAATTAGAGTTCATGAAGTTTTTCACTTGAAAGTGATGCATAGTAACGACGGTCCTTTTCTGACTATACTTAACAGGCCATAAGATTAATTTTCCCCAGTGCAATTTCAATACATAAGTCATTGAAAAAAGGTACGTACAAAGAAATGTCTAGGTGAAGATTCAATCCCCATGCACTCGTTTGGAATTTCTAGTCGAAAGAAAGTTTACTAATTACTACTTTTTCCTCCTCGTAATTCTGCTCGAAAGAGTTCGAAGCAGTTACAATTCAAATACGAACGATTGTGAATTTTTTCGGATTCGTTTGAACAAAATTGTAAGAGAAAAATAAAGTTGCTCACAAGCGTCAGTGTTTTCAGATTCCGGGTCCTAGTAAAGGATCTAGGGCACTGAAAACACCAGTAATCTAAGGTACTTCCAGTAATCCAGAGGATTCTGGATGGTGTCTCCAACATTTTTCACCCCATGTTATCTGTCTGCATGGCTAAGGGAATCTTCTCATAAAGAAAGAGAACTGATTTAAAAACAAATGATAAAATTACAAGCAATGCAACAAATAGTAACTTTTTTTTATGGTTTTTGGCATTTTGTACCTAAACTGATGATCAAATATCGATTACACAACAGACCTTTCTTGTAATCCAGAGGATCTCCTGCAAGTTTTTTCTCTGAGAATTTTCTCCAAAACCATACTCCTCAAAGATTTTAGTAAAGGTTTAAAAAAAATGATTATTAATTTTTGTGTTTTCGCCCCAAGCAGCTGAAGTGTCACCAGCTTACAAATGTTTGTTTTAAATACTATTTTTTGTGGTATAACACGTCCCTCTACAAAGTTTGAAAAACTCGTTGATTTTTCCCCCATAAAATATACATTTACTGAACTAATAGCGTTCTAGTTTCTCCATCCTCAAATTTCCCCATCATTAATGATACACTCTCCAAAATAATCCCACTAGAATTTAAGCTCTCTTAGCCCTTTGCTTCACTGCTTTTTTAAGTATGTTCAACTCGCCCTTCTTTTCAGCTTTAACACATTTAGACGGTTGTCACTTTGTAGCGTTTTTCTTAACTTCAGTTGCTCCAATGCTTCAGTTAGATTTTTTCGTTATTGTTCCTTGCGATTGAATTTAATTTTGTATTGCATTCGTTGCATGTGCAGTTTCTTCTTCATATCTTTCCTTATTATTACTACAATATAATCTGTTCGAGTCGATTTGAATATTTCTGTCTATAGACTATAGATTGATGACAAATAAATTAACTATCAGCACTGTTTTTATTCGAAATATTTCAAATAAAAGGTATAGTACTTTGAAACAATAAAAGGTCAATATCACTGCTTTACTTCCAAGCCAAAAGCAATTCATGAACTCTAAATCTGCTCAAAGTAGATTTCAATCGCGTTTCAAATGATGAAAATCAATAACACGATAGAAACACTCGACTTTTTCCGTTAAAATTCTTACAAGTACTTGCGATATCAAATTAAAGTATCGTCAGGCTTTAATTATAACAGCATGAAATGGCGGATCGAAAATGGCGAATGTGATAACGGCGCATCCGCCAGATACTCGAAAATGCTCGAGAAATTTCTTCCAATTTACAAATTTTCAAATTTCAACTGACGCTCAGTTCTGCTTCGCTGATCCTCTAATTGTTAATTAAATTCACAACAAAAATTTATGAAAACAATGTAAATTTTTTCAATAAAACAAAAGCATGGTATTTTTATAAGTAATTAATAATGTTATTAGCAATAAAAGATCGACATCATGTTGGAATTGTTCCAACAATTAAAAACTAACCAGCATTCAAAACGTGTTGCATGCAATGGTATTAATAACAATCGAATACAACACAATTTAATTCTATCGACAACACACAAGTAAAACAAATTGTTAGTTAAAAATTACATCATTTGCCACAGTTACAATCAAAAGATAAACTAACATGTTTACCTTGGAACGCAATAACGATACAAAATTGGTAAAGAAGCGTCCTCAATAAAAAAATTAAATACTTCATGGGAACGTCTACATCACCTTTCTGATGTAAAAGGCATAAACGGTGATCGTAACGCAGGCAACAAATTTTCGATCATACAGCCGAAACTTCAAAGAAAATACGTCCTCATATGGCAAATAAGCTGGTAACACGTTAGCCAAAGCTCTCCGAAGTAGGTTTTCGCGCAGAAACACACGCCGAAAAATCGTTAAGATGTTCAAGTGTGACAAAAATGAGTGTAACTACAGTGTAAGTGAATGGGTGAGTGCTCAACTTTGAAAATCGTAAAACGCGACGAAATAAACGATAAACGACGAGAGGCGCTGTTTTGAAATCTGTTTAAAACATTTTCCATTAAAGCACCTTTTTAATTTAATGTTCACAGGGGACGCCTTTAGAAAATTGGTCGCAGGCGATCTCCTTTTGGATTAGACGTTGTTAAAATCCGCTACTGGCTTATCTTAACATAATAAAACAGAAGATCAGACAGAAAAATTATATTATAGTCACGTTACCATCTTCAGGCACACCTAAATTGTTAATGAAATAAAAAAGTATGTCCTGAAATCAACTGAAATTATTATTGTGACATTCGTGTCACGTACACAACTGGTAATTTTTAAAATCTAAAGCGTAAATGTAATTCAACATGTGATGACTTTTTTTTTCAAATATAAAAGAAAAACACTCTTGCATATTACCAAATCTTCAAAAGATTTCGGCGTTTGTGTTTAAAAATTTAAATTTCTGGTTAATATTACCACGACATGCCGGTTAGTAACATCCATTCCTTTATTTTGCTTTTATCTGTGAAACTAACTCAATTCTTACAATAAAACATTACAACTTTTATTTCGAATTGTTCAACTACCAATCGAGTCTCCTAAAAATAAAAATGAACTAACACCGTTTCCGAGAATAAAAAGTTAAACGGCGGAAGGAAAATCAGCTACATCGTATCGAATGGAATAAAACCATCAATAAAACATCGGATTTAAATATTCAAACCAGGTTTAACGGTTACAATGGAAACAAAGTAATTTTCTTGCGTCACAACAAAAGTTTTTGTTGTAGTGAATGACAGAAATTCATAAATTACTGAAGAGTACTCCAAAATTACATATAAATATTTCATGACATAAACTTAAAATATTCATTGCATTACGCGAGGGGACCCATCGATTATCAATGGGGAAAAAGTATAACCGGTAGAGTTCGGATTACATGCAACGTGCATATATTTTCAGGAATATTTTCTATAACTCGGATAAACAAACTAAATAAAAAAGTTATATTGCTAGTACTGCACATACAGCGATATTTTGTCACTAAAACTTTTCATATTTAAATTACTTCCACACTGTAACGAAATTGTGAATATGCCCAACTAATGCCATTCTCGGCGATTCTGTTTCAGAAGAAAAAAGAGACTTGATATCAAGAGAATTTTCCAACCACATAAGACGGTGAATGTGAAAACCAACTACGAATAATGTATAATAATTATACTAGTAATAATATATTCTATGCATTGTTGGGTAATGCTTAAACTGATAGTACAAATAAATTAGTAGAGGTAATTGACTAACTTTCTTTCAATGTATAAACCTGAAAAACAAATCGTTTGGTGAATGTGTAGAAAATCTATAACAGATAAGAGTAACAACATCGTTAAAACCTACTCTTCCAATTTGTCAGCCAAACGGAACGTGGGACAGGTACTTCCATGCCTGGAAAAACGCCCAATATCAGTTTCTTATAAGCCAGTTAGAAGAACACACACGAAGAAAACCCAAAAAAAGAAATTATTCTATAAATAGTATTTCTCAACGTAGTACTACGTCTAGACTATTCCATAGCACAATGGAAAGTAGGCGTAGTTACTTCCTCTAGGAAGTTAGAACCTGGCAAATCTCCAAACAACGCATCCCATTACTGCTCTCCTAGTCTACCCTACACAATGGACAACTCCTGCAAAAACGCATTTTATGCGTTGAATGCACTGAATACATTTTCTACCTTACAACCACTTCAGGTAATGGTATAGCACGATAAAACAGATACACAAAGTAGTCGATACCATGAACCGAGCATTCAAAAGCACAATTACTGCGTTGCTTTGCTAAGCTTTTGATGCAGTTTGGCGCTATGGGTTACTTCAAAAACTTAAAAGAATATTCCTATGGACAATATAACTTATTTTGAAATCCTAACTACAAAAGAGGTATTTTATGATCAAACAAGAAACCACCAGATCTTACCCAGTGGTGTCTGGGGTTCCATGAAGCAGTGTCCTCTTGGAGCTGTTCTCTTCACTGTTATTATATTGTATAACCACAATTACCACATCACCATAGCTTCATTCACTTGACCTGCCCCCTTTGCACTTGGTTGAGAAAAGCAAAGCGGAAAAGACCGCCTGCAGAATGCAGGATTCAGGAGCATGTGGGGTAGGGGAAGCAACGATCAGAGACATTCCTCTATTTGGCGGCGTGCAACCAGCGAGAACCCTATTCTAGAGATGAGGGGCGGATGCACACCTATCAACATGTTCGACAAGAACTAGTCCATAGTAATCCCCAAAAGGGAGGACCGGGAATCTCCGGAGAACCTAATCAGGGAGCGTGGACCGATCTGGTGCACGGATGGGTCACACATGGAGCAAGGCTCCAGGGCAGGGGTCGCAGAAGTCAAGCCCCGGGTATCAAAATAGATACTCCTGTGGACTCACTGCACAACTTTCCAAGCAGAGATCTTAGCGATCCTTGCTTGTGCACAAGAGAACCTTACCAAGAACTACCGCAATCAGAGCATATACATATGCTCTGGTAGTCAGGGGGCGCTAAAGGCTCTGGGGTCGCACAGAACCGCATCCACGCTTACCCTAGAGTGTCAGAGAACCCAAGAGGAGCTGGCTCAGCGAAATAGAGTTCGCCTGATATGAGTACCAGGGCATAATGGCATAGAAGGGAACGAACTGGTTAATCGACTGGTCAGGCTAAGGGCGCAAACTTCCCACGTTGGGCCCAAGCCTGCCTATGGAATTACCAGAGCGATTAAAGTGGGAAACTTCAGAAGACGCCTACGAGTGGAATTCGAAGAACACTGGAGTCAACAGGACCACTTTCGCCAATTCAGGGTTTTCATTGAGGGAACCGACCAGAGGAAGGCGAGAGAACTGCTTAGTTTACCATATTCACAATATGGGGCTGAAAGACGACTCATTGTGCAGGTTCTGCTGGAAGGAAGATGAAACCTCCTACCACATCTTGTGCGAGTGCGAGGCGCTCGCAGGGGCCAGATGCACAATCTTCGGGAAACACAAAATCTCCCCGGAAGAAGCGAAGAACTTCTCACCAGGAAGCATAAGTACTTCATGGGGAAAGTGCGACTAGGTCGAGACCTTAAGCGGTGGGGAATGACACAATGGACTCCAGTCTAAGTGTCGCCTGTTTCTTTCATTCATTCATGCACAATAGCCCAAAACGTGACAACCCGTACAAACCCACGAACACAGTAATACAGTTATTGTAGTAATATTATTTTAACAATGTCTTTCTTTCTTTGTCAGTAAAAACAAAAGCATTTCTTATTTTAAACCTCCCTCATATGCAACGCAAAAAATCTGCGCTAAATTACTTGAATGTTGTTAAAACTTACTGCATAAAAATCCGAACTCTAGTAATAAGTATTATTTCCAATAATAAAAGGAATGGAACATGGACTAATAACATAGATCGATTTCCGTTAATAAGCTGCTACTTACAAAACAAAACGAACACAAAACGAGCGTTTCTTTTTTGGTTAGGCTTTGTTTGGTGGAATTCACCGATACTGGTACCTTCACTTGATTAAGGGTGTTTTCCTGTGGTTAAAGAACCTGAATTGCAGTCGAAGTGTTAAGTCTTTTCGAACTGTTCGGACAAAACAAATAATACAGTTACAATCACAGAGACAAGGACACGAGGCGCTATCTACGTATTGTTATGAACTCCTTTCGAAGCAACAACAGATCTTAAAAACAAAGTAACTAAGTAACGCGCCGAAAGGAGTTCAGACAATGAAAACAACATCTAATTAGGTATTAAAGACCACCATCCATCTGACTTTCCTGCGATTCATTAGTAAACCAATTAAATGATTTATATATACAAAAAAGACGTACTAAACGATGATTAAGGATGTTTTGTACAGTTGACAAAATAGTTAACAAAAGGTTAATCAAATATTCTACTGGTAACTGATTGAGCGAGAGTTACTACGGACTTTATCAAACAATCTAACCAGCCCTTAAATATCACAACTCATGAGTGTTTTAAACCAAAATACACGCGGTTTCTTCCAGTTTGAACAAAAAACAAACAAATCTTTCCCACTCCCTTTACTTCCTTACTTCTCCCCAAAACCCTCGTAAGAAACTTAAGATATCGACTGAGAAATCGTTTTAAAAAAGTCTCGAAGTACGACTCCTCCCGTCAATTAGTCAGCGGCGGCAAGTTTTTCGCGGTCGCTCCTCAACTTTTGCGTCGACGTCTCGAAGCGATAGGCTGATGGCTCCGTAACTTATCCGAACGAAATTTTTCCGTGGAGAGCGAGGCAGCCCTAAATTTCGCCATGCATTTTTCATGTGGCGCAACAATTTTATAAAACGCGGGAGGCGGCAGCCGGACGCAAATTGAAAAGAATGCGAGACTACGGGACAACATAGCACTCTGAGGCATTTTAAATTTGAATATCGTAATTGGCGGCGATATGTTGGAAGCTCCCACGTCTTCATCGTTCTGCCGTACGTTCTGTCAACGTGGTCTATACCAGGATTCAGTATGGAGTACGAAATGTGACGCCTTTGCGCAAGAGCGCCGCAGCAAAATGTTCGAAATATATAAAGTCCATCCAGTTTGAATTGGTCCAGTTGAAAAAAAAGCAATAAAATTTAATAGCCATGTTAACGACACACCAAGACAACACCAAGAAGCCGCTCCATAGGCGTCCCATATTTAAAGAAATATAAAAGATCGTTACTCACTTTGTCAAAAAATTTTTATGATGAAATCCCAAATTTGTGCCTCATTTGTTTCTGTAGCATTATTTGTATTGTGTATAATGTCCGTATCATTGCCAATATTAATTTCGTTCACGTCAAAAGGTCTCCAAAAAGCCATTTTAAAATAATAATTGCAACTGTATACACACACCACTGAACTCTGGTGACGACTGAAAATGAACACCTACTCGCCGCTCAAATTTAATGGCTGTAGCGGACCTGTCCCATTCTACATACTAATAGGCATTTCATATATAGCGACTAACAACATTTCTCCGCGCCAAATATACGGGGGAAGGTTAAACGATACGTTACATGAATACTCTGCTTTTGTATAGGGTAAAAACGTATTTTTTTAGTGAGCTCGGTATAAAATCGGTAATTTTTTTTGTTTTTTTACTGGACCAATTCTGACTGGATGGACCTTACGTGTTTCGTTGACTTTGTTGCAATGGCGGACGTCCAATTATTTTGTCTCATTTTTTTGTGGGTATAATATGCCAGAACCACCATAACGAATAAATAAAGAAAACACGTGATTATCGTGTCTACATGCAATCGTCCCCCTTTTTACAGTATTATTTATTTGAATGTATTTGAATTCATTGATAATGAAATCAACGAAAGAATTGGTACAACGGGAGAACTTATTAAAGTAAACGTTTTCTTGTTAAACTCCGATCTCAAGAATGGCAATTTTATTAGTAAAAGAGGCCAGTATTAGGGTGCTGGAAAAAATAATTTTAACTTTAGAAAACCAGTAGTTTTTGAGCAAAAAATAAAATGTGAGAAGTTTTACCAAATTTGACGGTTTTCAAAGTGAAAATTTCAAGTTCAATAAAGTAAAGGTCTGCCCTTATGAAATATCTTTAAAACTTATTTCTTTGACTAGAATATTTCCAAACAGATCAAAACTGAAATAATCCATAGAATTGTCGAGCTATTCTAACATACAGAAGAGACATACAAATAAAGTTAACGCTATGGAAATTTCACCGTTAAGAAAAATATACAGGAGCCTACTCTCGTGTTGTGAGATAGCAATTCCTCGCCAAATGAATGACTAAATTGATGAATTACGTCAGAAGATCAATGATTTTGTTGCATTGAATTGACTTTGGAACGAGGATGAAAACATATTTTTGCCCTAGGCGGCGAACCTGATCTCCTCCGTGCTCTCTGCCAAATTGGTTTTTCGCGTTAAAAAATTATGTCTGCCCCACCTCCACCCCTTTCCACATTTAATAATTCGAACGCCGCATAATTAAAAGCAAGATCGCAACATTTCCCTCGCGTGAAAATAAAGTAAAAACGTTGCAGTCCATTTGCGGCGAACCTCCATGAACAAAAGGTGTTGCAGGGCGAAGAGTACAAGGACCCTCTCTATCACGTATCGCGTTACTTATGAATTTCGCTTCGAGGGTGGGTTGTTTGTTTTTATTATTGCGAGAGGCCCCCGCAATATGTGTTAATGAAATTTTTCCGGATTACAGATGTTCTCCGTTTAGGTCCGAGGAAAAACTGTAATAAATAATAACAAGGGAGACGGAGGGAAGGGGCGCGCTCGTGATAAAAATTTGCGGTCAAGAGGAGAAAGAGGAAACGACACGAAAAAAGTTACAGAGATACGATCGGGCAGGATTGTTTTGCTAATGCTAGAGCCGCGTTTGCTGTGAAAACTGAATCGGAATTTAAAATATTTCGCGAAACGCGACAATTTAAAACCTCTGCTCGATTCAAAATCGTCTGGAATCTTTACTAGCCTCTCTCGACCTCCGCAAGTACAAAAATAATTCAAATCACACACGTGAAGATCTCCGATACTAATCGAAAATCGATTCCAATTAGATGTAGATTACAATGGCTCTTTTCCATTTGAGAAAATCAAATTCCCATCCCGAGAAACCGGTAAACCGAGGATGCGATTTATTCTCATTTATGTACCTACATAAAGACCGTTTGCATATGTTGGTAGAATGCCAATACAAACCTAAATTTTATTACAGCGCAAATAAATCATTTCGTTCAATGTTTAATCTCCATGTGCTAAAAATGAAATTACCATTTGGAAAGTTCCATTAATGATACTGCAAATAAAAAATAACAGCTGTAGGTACATCACGAGAACATATATTTAAATTAACGTCATTTAAATAAAAATCGTTTGGAGTACGTTCTCAATTAGCAATCCATAACCTTAATTGACAAGTATGATAAGAGAAGTGACAAAAAAACATTTTCGCAATAATCAATTGCAAAGATCTGGTATAAATTTCATAAATCACACGTAGTAAATTAATTTTATATCATACCCTCAAGAAAATTCTCACAAACTGAGTTGGCCAGTAACTACTGATAATTAATAGCAGGTAAACACGTTATTTTACAGCAAAAATGCCATAATTCATTAGGAAACCTATTTTCGAAAAATTATAAGAATCAATTCGTCCAAGATGTAACTGGTATCTGTTGTAATTTAGTGTGTAATTTTATTTTTTACGTTTCCAGTGTAATAGTGTGATAAATGAATGTCTGTAAATGTAAAAATAGAGGGACCGCTGCGAGAAAATCTACTCCTCATAAGCGTTATACGACTTCGCTAGAATAAGACTAGTAAAAAATAAAAATATACACTCGAATTACAGTCAGTGTACTTCAAGTCTTTTGCTGGCGACCAACAGTATTATAGCTTGTCTACTCACTGGCCATTAGCCCGTCCGAACGATTTTAATCGCATCACCTTTCGGACCAAGTGTTATCTTATAGTTCGCTTTCACTACGCGCAGATCTGATAACAATCACATTTTAAATTACTATACTATCCTTACGCTCGCAGTATTGAATATTAAATACAGGGAAAACCTTTTCTTCCGATTCGAAAATAAACAAATCGGCGAGTGCCCGGAAAACTCATACATATTAAAACGAGCTTTTACCTCCTATTTAAAATTACCCGATCGAAAATTAATGTAAACGCATTCAAAATTATTCATCCGCTTAAATAAGTCGAAGTATTGGAATCGAAACATTTCAACATCGATGAATTAAAACAAGTGTCGTACGGCTGTAAGATAAGATAGAATTAAAAGTCCCATCGGGACGGTTAGGTACTTACTTGTGTCGATATTACGTTGTAAATGTGTGGCGATGCGGTGACGTGCATCGTTGTATTCTAAATGCAAACCCAGCCTAAGGATCGTCGGGTTTTTCTCTATTAACTGTGTGATTTCCATTTCTATTTTATTTCCCAGTACTTGTGACCTCTACAAAAACAAAACAATTAGCCATTGTAGTATACAGTAAAATCAATTAGGAACCGTTCAAAAGCTACTTGTCTTAATTGGTCCACCGTAAGCCAGTTAGGGGAGGAGAAGGGTAAATTTTAGATTTGCCAAGTGGTTTGAAGGAGATAATATAAATGTAGAGCTTGTTGAAATTCCTGAACTATTATTGTCAAGACATAGTTTAGACAAAATTTGCAAATACAATCAAAAATGCTGTAGTAAAATATTGTCCTGCAAAAAGATACAACAGGTCGATAACCACCGGTAGTATGGGGATTTGCTTTTGCTAAAAAGATTTGGGATCTTTTACGATTCCCTTATGGTGACAGATTAGATATTCATTTTGTACATTAGCTTTTTTACAAGACACGTACACGTCATAAATACATAAGTGATATAATACTAATAAGTATACAAAATAACAAAATTTACACTATAAAAAGAAATATAATGCAGTATTTAATCAAACAAGTGACTTCACTTACAAACGAACAGAATACTTTTGTTAAAATTTCTTTTACCTTTTGTTTCAATTTCTTGTAATATAAAGCTTTGATCGTATCAGGATTATATCCAAATAATCTTAGACCCAGGTACAAAATACTCTCTTAAAATCAAAGAATTATAAAAAAACGCTTTAAAAATTGAAGCACTGCCTATCAATAGCTTTTAAGTGTAACATTAATCCTGAATAGGTCTCTAAATTTGGCCTGTCTATACATTCCGGACTCAATTCCTACGAAACCCACACGAAATGACTCCTTTCGTACCTGATTTGTGCCTCTGAATTCCTCGACGGACTTCTTCTTGAGCAGAGATTTGACAAGCCTAACGATCCCCGCCGGCGAAATAAAGTTAGTCTCTACATTCACCACCCTGAGGGTGTCGTTCTGCTCGAGCGCCTGCGCAAGCTTCTCCGCATGCTTATCGGATAGACCCAGGTTGACCAACGAGAGCGTCTCCAGGTGAGTGTTGCTTCCGAGGGCATCAAACAGGCTATTTAATTTCTCATCGGATATATTCTGAAAAAAGAAAACACCGTAAAGTGAAGATTGTCATCATTAGATTTATAAGTATCGGGAATGTGAAAGGGGAGGAAAATTTAAACAACAAATAACAAATGAAAAATCTACAAAAATGTTCGAGTTTATGTATTGTCTTTATAGTTTTGTAACTCTAACATTTTTAATATATCTTAAACGAATGTTATGACAGAACATGAAGTTGAAAGGTATATTACGTGTTTGTGTAGTAGCTATCTGCATACATATGCTATACCTTACTGCCAGGATTGCTATCTAGTAAGTTTTTGCACAATTGTAGTACGATTCGTGTACTTACGAGATCAGATCGTGCTAAATTTTTTGAAGTAAAGCTTCCATAATAGAATGAAATTGGATGAAGATGTTCTACACTGGCATCTGTAAGTAGATACATTCCTCATTTGGTGAGTTTATATGCTAGGACTTACTTTGGTAGTTTGGATTTGCTTCATGAAAGTGGAGCACCCAAAACATTTGCATAAATCGTGCACAAAAAACACATCATTGATCCAGTCTTGAAATTATAGTGGAACGCAACACAGATATAGTACAGTACACAAATTCACAGCTAGAACAAAATATTTGGTAGAAAACGAGAAAGATAGCCATTTGTCAAATGCAGCTTGGATATGTGTGTGAAGAGCAGGTACTACAAAACAGATCTATGAAGATCTCAGATACAGAATCAGCAAAATGAACCACCTGTATTAATTCTGTCTGTCAACTTCGACCTCCAATAGTTTTCGTATGTTTACACGTCTACTGAAAATAGAGGAACAGTAAAATGAACCATCTGGATAAATTTAGTCTGTCATCTTAAACCTCTAATAGTTTTGCTCTATATATACCTCGCAACACAGGCTTGCTTAGAAATTACCTTCAGGATCGTAATAATGTATTTCAATTTAATTTGTTATTTGCATATAGGTTGAAATTTGTAACTCATACCAAATTCTTTCCAGTTACAATATGAAGATTAAACTGCTGAACTATATGGTGGTGATAAGGAAGATTTCTTTAAATTTATCGATAGCTCATAATTACGGCACAAGTTTATCAAGTTTAGAAGAATAGGTATGTAAACAATGTAAAAAGGTGTTCAAAGAGAAACGAAATATAAACCCAGAAATGAATAAAATGTAACCAATAATTTAGCGATTAAGACTCAGGTTCTCATTTATGGTATGTTTATGTGAATTATGAAATGAGAATATTTAAAAAGGTGAGAGTTCAGTAAAAATTATATTAAAATCATTTTATTTCAGGCTTCTTAATCAAACATGAGTGGTAAAAATTTAATTTCTGATTGATTGAATTAATAGCTTTCTTATTTAATCAATTCAAAGGTCCTCATATATGACCTCACAGATTGTTAGGTCACTATCATATCGTGTCGTAATGATGTCCAGTATTTCATAAACAACAGAAATAAAAGACGTTAGGTCTTATTCATAAACGCATATTACAGCTAAAATGGATTTTAGCTCAAAATGCATTTAGAATGTGTTTCACGGATGTAACTACAGTTTTGTTCCATGTATTCTTAACATGAAGGTAACGATGGTTACGTTAGTGAAACACATTCTAAACACATTTTAACTAGTGGACGATCTATAGAGCAGAAGCTATTGCATTATAAGGATGAAAAACCGTCAGTATCCTTAATGTAGGCCTCAAGAACGATAGGAGTCATACGTTTCAATGAGAAGATCAAAAATTCCCTTGATGTCTCCCTAGGGTCGAATAAAGTGTTAAAACAAGGATATATCACAAAACAACTATCACGAAAGAATAAGACAGAAGAGCAAAAAGCAACCAAAAAATATATGAAGGATAAGGTGGGAGAAAAGTCAGGGTACCTACAGTTGAAGTAAAACAAAATTAGTAGCATGTGACCCGGTGACATCATATATTTACATATATACTGCAGCATGAAGTAAGCATACAACTGTTATATGCAGAAACTGGAAACTTTATAGTTTCCATTAAATGCAATTGTAAAGACTTAAATTTACCAATTGTCAGTGGCATACTGAGGAACACTTGGCGAAATCAAATAGAAGAAAACATATGAGCTATTTGAATAAAAGAAAACTACGAAGAAAGTTAACAAATGCAGCTAAACCCTCTGCCAGGATTAAGGGGAGAACTCCACCCCACACTGATTTTTAAACACATTGAACACTACCCTCAATCCAATGAAATTGAAGAGCTCGATAATGATGATCTTATAAAACAAATTAAACTGATTTAAATAATCTCTTCAATATGAACTCTTAATTACGCAATTTTTCCTGTGTTATTTGCTGACTAAATTTAAAGCGTTTGGGAGCGTTTCATACGAACAGTATAAATACTGCCCTTACCCTGATATTGTTCCAGTTGAGATCAATCAGCTTCGGATCATCGTCCTGTACCTTCTTCAGGGACTCATCCGGATCGGTCGGGTTCGGTGGATCCATTGGGAACAATTTTGGCTTGGAAGCCTTAGTTATGCCGTCCCAACCAAGACCAACTGGTTGACCTTTGTTCAACAGGGAGGCGTGATACTGGTCCTGATTCATCATAGAGTGGAAGCCCAATATAGCTATGAAGAAAAAATTAAAATTTACGTGTGCTGGATATTAAATGCGGTAAAAATTTTGTAAATAGTTAAACTGACACTTATATTAATGGTCAGGTTTGAAATTTCCTGAACCCACAACTGAAAATGTAGCCATGACAGCACCCTAGCACGAATGCTCTAATTATTTGGCAAGTAATCTTAGTTCCTAATGGCGGTTAGAGTTATTAAATAATCATAACATGACATTTCATTAACGATTTGCTGCAATGTATAACCAAAGTTTTAAAATAGAAATTATGTAATTAAAAACAAATTTCAATAATACTGAATCTTAAGAAGCTGTCAACACATCCTTTTCTTTGTGTTAGCACTAATTCGCTTTTGCATTACGTTATTTTAACATATAAGATAAACCATGTTTTAGAATTTATTTATTTATTGAGGCCAGTAAATTTTTATTAGTAAAAATCCCACTGAGATAAACACAGTTACCTGTTAGACTGGTAAACATTAAATCCTTATCCTTAATAAATTCTTAAAAAGTAATAAATTTAATAGGACAAGGCTTGTTTCATGGATTTTTATAACTGATAGTAACAAAGGCTTGCTACAACTAGGAGAAGTAATAATGACAAATGTACAATTTTTGCCCAATTTGGTGAATAATGTGTATATTACGTTACTTAGTGCATGTTTTGTTCTCATTTTTTATGTATATTTTATGGTAGTATCTTGCATTTAACTATGAAGTCTAAAATTGTTATAAAAATATATTTTATTAAAAAACTTTTATTACCCATAATGTTCGAAAAGTTTCCTAATAGGCTATAAACATTTTTCTTGAAAATTATGGTTTTGTTGATGGCGGCACTAATACATTTTTAATAGCCAATCACCGAATTAAAAAATGTTTAGGATAACCGTCAAGTATATCGTAAATAGCCAGTTTCCCAAAATTGAAGGACACAATTTTATGTTCTACTTACAACCATGGGTAATATACACCAATATCAAATTCTAATCAAATGCTTCCTGGGGCAATAAATAAATACTTATATCTGAAAAGGAAAAACATGTTACACCTGTTGTGCCAACTGCTAAGCAATCAAACATACTATTTGTTAACGCAATAAATCAAGAATAGAATAAATCAATTACAAGTAACTGAATCGACAATTGTTTCTCGCCCATTATTCATTGATTATTGATTTAAGAAAGGCATGTTTTAATTATTTATACTCTCATTCAGGTTGTGAGAAAAGTACACTTTGAACACAAAGGATATGTAACTATCGAGTATAAATAGAATTAATTATCGCTAGTGAAAAAATAACCACCTGATATGAGTCTTTTACACAATTAACATGTAATAAAACCTTCCTACGTATTCATAAATAGGACTTCGGATAATGTGCGTTACATCACGCCATGAGGTCAGATATAATTTTATATGATGTCATGATTCGCTTTCCACTGAAAGAAGATAAATACCACAATACTGGTGGAAAGTAGGGCAACAGTAGAGCTTCAATTAGAAGCACAGTGAACTTAAGTAATACTTCAATTCGATTTAATCTATATTTACAGATTATATCGGATTAATGAGAATACGATAACAGATCCAACTTTTAATTTTGAAGTCAAATTACTGTTATTGCGATTTTATTGATTCGACAAATATTTAATTTTCCGCTTGTAAAAACACGTTTTTAGATTACACATCAAAAAGATAAGAGGCGATAATTTGCCAAACAAATGCAATTATGAGTCAGAAGATAAATTACGAGACTTTCCTGCTCTAATGCCAACAATATAATAAACTTGATAACTTAATTCTGGTGGATGTATTTACCTGCTAAATCTATTATTTCTTCCTGGGACGCGTCCTGGAGTGCCTGCTCGTACTCGTCCCCTAAATCTACGGCTATTTGCTCGTCCGCCTCCTGTTCCTTGATAGGAGCAGGTGGCGGGATCCACTAAAATTTAAAAAAGTAATGAAATACTTATGTAGTTTAAAAATTAGAAGTGTTCTTACTTTCTTGCCTCTGACCACCCCGGCGACGTAAGGTTTCGCCTCTGGCTTGTCAGGCGTCTCTATCGCCTCCTTATTTATGTGTTCTATCAACTTTTTTCTGTTCAAAGGGCCCGTGGGGTCCTTCTCGCATTCGTAACTGTTCCTTTGTGAAGGTGGTAGAAAGGAATCCTAACAAAAAATAATTTAAATTATTTCTGATGCACGAGGTTGCCAAATTCGAAAATCACCGAGGAATTTGTTAGCTATTCGGAATTATTAATAGCTCGATTTATGTTAAGTTCTTATGATAAATCGCCGACGGTGGCAGAGTTCTCCGAATTTTATTTTAAATTATCGGAGAAGGGCGTATTTTTAAATAGTTAATTAACTTCATTTCGGCAAAAACAAATCGTTTGTTCAGTCTGATACGCCAAATCGCTTAGTTGTTTTTTTTTATTTTTAACCTTTAAATATGAATGTCAGGATTTAAACACTGAAATAAACGCCATAATAAATCCTTCATAGAAACAGCATATGAAGTTGTTAATAAGCCAAGTGGTTTCCTGTTAGAAATTAGAAAGTGTGGAACAGGTGCGCTTAAAAATAATTGTATTTATCGTTTCGAATCAAAATATCTCTTTGGTCCACAACAACATATTCATTATATGCGCCAAAGGTTCATGGTGATATAAAGAACTTTTGCACGTCAAGTAGAGTCATAAATTGGGGCTGTGTGAGAATAAAATTGCAAGCAGAGCTGCAAAACTCGAATAACTATCTTATTTTTGTTGCAGTTACTACGAAATCTGTTCAAATATTGGAAGAGCAAAATATTATTCAGGATGTGAGGTAAATATTTGGCAAAATCCAAGGTGATATGAAGATCAATCAGAAACTGACTGAATCTGTCTTTTATCGTGGAGTTAAGTGGAATATTAATCTCAAGTATACTGTAGGATTTTTTTTAAAAACTGCAGAAAATGGTAATTCTGCATTTGCGAATTGGAAACCGTGATACAGTGACGATTTAGATGGCACAAAAACACATATTGGAAACCAATTATAAATTCCAATAAAAACCTGAGAGATCTTCGCCACCAATGGTAATCACAGCTTTCTACAAATTTCACATAAACTGGCATACTTGATAAATAGAAACTTTCCAGAGGATCAATTCGGAATAATTGCTGAAAACAATTGGACCTAACTCCTCACTGCTCGGAAAGGGATTTGTATTCACAGAAATACATACTGGAAACAAAATAGAATCTGGAGTAAAACATTACATGTCTTTCTAATTGATAGTTATTACATAGTTTCTGTAATGTATAGATAAACTTGAAAAATTGGAGTTCTAGAAATATTTCTGGAGATCAACGATTGCCTTGGTACCTTGTATATATGATACAATAAAAGATAAGGTATGATACGTTACCATTCAAAATTCGGTTAGTGGTCGCATGTGACGTCATAGTGTGAGTTATTGGAGAGCAGTTTAAACATTGACCTATAGGAATTTCATATCATATTTATTGTTTAGAGCTTTTATTTGTACGTTAGTTAACATTATGATGGTTATTAAGATAAAATAGTGCTAAAACAGCAAAAACGTTTGGAACAGATACAAACAAGCATCATGAACATCAAAGTTGACCCGTTTACACAAATGTTTCCATATACCTGGCATGTTCTGATCTTTTGGAAAGCTAAAGAACTTTACATCAGACAAAACAAATTTTCCCTGATTATCGGTATTGCATCCATAGGCAGCACATCTCATTTTGGTTGGATCTTCACTGAGAAATGCTCGAAACACTTTGTAAATAACCCGTGACTGACACCGAACTTTAAAAAACAAAAAAAGACGTCCTGGTCGTCGTCCCAAGACGTATCACTGTTTACTCTCACTATGATGTGATCACTGACTATGATCTTATCTTTTCTTTTATTGTATCATATGTTGTACATATGAATGAAACGATTTCTGGAAAGGTAATGGAATTTGATCATCTAGAAAGTTTTTGAGGGATTGCTTTAATATAGGTACCCAAAATCAATGCAATCGAAATATTTTGGGGAATTGATTTGGGACAATTCCCAAAAACCAACTGACTGGTGTGATTATCACGCTTCCAAATACACCGACTAGATTTATTTTCTTGTCCCAAAACATATTAGACACAAATCGGAACCTCAGGTCAACAACTCTAGTTTTGTAACAATGTTTATTATAAATTTCAAAATTTTGAAAATTCAAGCTGCCACATGTGTATGTCATGTATTTTACCAGCACATACGTATCTTACATAAAACAATATCAAATTAAAGTGTGCGAACACAGAACTAGGACAACCTCAGTTATAAACTTTCAAGCTTCGTTACGCTCACTTAGATTAACAGTTTCAATTTGTAATCTCATTAAAAAAATTGATCAATTCTAATTGTGGTGAAGTAGCAAGATAACGAAACAAAACTGAGGAGGCAACTGTATTAAATGTACTTAATACACTTTATTTTAATACGTCTTATAGTGATAGATTAAGGCTTACACAACGTACAGCTAGGGTCAAGCGTGTTGTAGGGCTTCGGACTTCCACAGCCGCCCTTAACCTCACTTCTACATGTACTTACATCGGGATCGACTTCCTTGGCGAGTACGCTGATCTCTTCTGCGGTAAGCTTGTCCAGCAGCTCGTCGACGTCGATGTCATCATAAACACTCAAGTCTTTTCCGTACAATTTGGCCGGTGTGGTCATTGTTGTGGTCGTCGTCTTGGATGATGTCTGTAAAAAGGGCGAAGAGAATGAGGAACTTCAGAAATTGAGGGAGGCGATATTTAGCCGGCGCTCGTTCCGGCAATGTCGTACCTCTAATCTAATTCGTTGTAAATTGAAGCTTTCCACACCCAGTACCTACTTCATGAGAACTGAACACAAACGAGCGGCCAAGGGCGAATCCACTCAATCCGCTGATTGTTGACACAGTTGACACAAATCAATAAAAGGTGTGGGAAACTTGTAATGTTGGTTGCGGCACTATTGTTTTGTCCTGAGGTATAGTTGTCAGTTCAAGCAGTGGCGCCGAATTAAATTCGAATTTAATCTAACGAAATGTATTCAAAATTGATAATTTTAAACGATATATTAGATGACAATATATTCGATGAAACTGGTTCAATATCTCTGCCTAATAAAGATTAGAAGAGGATTAATCAAAATGAAATAAAAAATAGTCCATGCTCTTTAAATTGTATTCTTTAGTCTTTTTTAGGTCTCTAGTGCCTAACTATATCAAGAAAAGAAAACCCATAGGAAAAGAGGAAATAATGTCTAATTAAATACCCTTTGTGAATATAAAATATAATAATATAATAAGATAAGAGTGCATATTTAAAGTACATAACAAAAAAAAGTCAACTGAACAACTAAAACTCAGTGAAAACAATTACGGTGTTTATTACTACGGTATCCCGGATTCATCCTAGGGATGGAATAATCCAAGATATTCCCAGTACATGAAAAATTCAGTTTCATTCATAAGTTCATCTTAATAAGGATATGACTTACAGGGCAGGGATTCACATGGCTTAGGCTTAACAAATATAATTATATTCAGAAAACATGAAAACTGGAAATGTAAATTAATGTTTTTCTGTCCTGTACATCCCATACCCTTTGTTTTATTTGTATACTTACTGAATGGTTCTAATTTCTTGAGGTTGAGTAGACGAGTGGTTTACACCACATCTCTAACTTTTTGTAAAATTTATAAAATCATTTATGCACGATAAATTATTGTTGTTATTTCATAAAAAGGCACATATTATGCTGATTTATAACCAATTGTTTAAAGATAACATGTTACGCCTTATTTTTCTAACATGATTGGAATTAAATTTATTATTACTTAATTGTTACCTCACTCATACAACAAACGCAATTAATTCATAACTTTCAGATTTTAAAATTCGATTTTAACATACAGTTAAGACACGTTCGTATTTAATTCACCGGGAGAAATTCACAAACGTAACACCATCAATTAATAACACTCATTAATAAGATAAGACACACCATGAAATTAGTTCCACAGAGTTATTTTCGTTCAAACATGATAAATCACCAAACTAATTATAGATTGTATATGCATAAATTACTACTGGTTTCGTTGCTCTGACTGCAAGCAAAAATCACTACACACAACGTGGTAGGATATAATTGCCACCCAAAGTACATGTACCAAAGCTAAGGTAATTGGAGTTAGTACAATCTCACCCTAATCCATTGAAATGGAATTAGGAGTTGGTAAGATCAGCATACATAAAACATATTTAAATTTTCTTTTCCGAATACAAATTTATAACCCTGTACAGATTCAGAATATGTACTAAAAAGAACTATAAAAACGATATTAATAAAATGGTGTAGATTAGCTAGGTAGAATACCCATTAAAGCCTTTAGTTCTCACTAGTGTCGTCGGTACTCTCAGCATCATCGTCGCTGTCACCGCCAATTATTTCATTTTCAATTAATTACCTCACATGTCGACATCTATATCGATTCACAATGTCTGTTATATGACGTAGAGAGTCTGTCCTAGGTGTTATTTCTCTAACCATGTGATATATTATTTGATAAGAATGAGTGACGTCATTCTCTCAAGTTGCAACTTGACTGTATTATTAAATCATATGATCAAAAGAGCATCTACCCTCAAACATCGAAAATACGAAAATTTCACTTTATGAGCTCATGTGATTGATCCTACAGGTTTGTTCACATCGTTGAATTTATAAAATACACACCTAGGTATCGACACTAATCACCTTATTCTCCCTTCTTACGTCATGTAGCATTTCTTTGGCATTATGATTGCCACGACGTATTTCTTGATTCAATTGCACTCGTATCTTTTCATTCGAATTAAATATAGTTGACCAATTTTACAAATCTTGGAAAAGAATTTGGTTTTGAGCACCCCCAGCGATTGTTTTATGTTGTGGTTGCTCTTCAAAGTACAAATTTTTAGAAATTCAACAAACATAAACACCAGAAGTAGATATTATTCCAATAGACTATCAGCATATTTGGCAATAATTGATAATTTGAATGTGGATCTTATCTGAAAGCTGCTGAAGGTACAAGTCCAATGTGTAATTTATGGCAGTCACCATAAACCGTTGTGGGCGTAATAAATCGACAACTACTAGTCTTTTATTAAATTTTTGATATCTCGTCCATTTGTTCTTAGCTAGTACTGCATATATCTCCTACTCCTTCTCTAGCGAAAAGTGAAATGACTTCCCAGGTCCAAGAGGATTATTTACCATTTTCATGGTAGGGGGGTCGTAAAAGGTAAAGGCAAATCCCCACACCACCTGCGGCTGGGTGAGGCAGGTAAATTCTTTTATGATACTTACTTGCCCAAACATTCTTGAGGACATTTGCATAAGTCATTTTATTTTTCAAACTCAAACTATGAGCATATTCATAACACGTTTTCGTGGCTTCCAGATACGTAACCATTATCCAAAAAGAGGAAGAAAGAAAAGTCATATTCATTCTGCAATGCATGGAGGAGACATGCTATGATGACATTTTACAATTAATTATTAAGACAAAATGGAAGGCGCATGCTCGCAGAAGAAATTTATGGTTCAAAAGTGGCTCGATATGACTTAAAGAAAGTCAAAATCAGCTGATGGGACGAAACATTCCGCATGGTCAGACAAATATTTTGATGAGCGAGTCCCCAAGGACGCTCGGTCGGAGGTGGTGAGAGGTGGGGGGCATCGGGGCGCCCCCCGTCGCCGTCTCGACGCCCGAAACGGAGAGGGGAAAAAGGGGGGGACAGGAACACCATCCCTGGCATGTCTCCAAAGCGCTATAATTGGAGATTCGCCTCGCGGCGATTATTTATAGGAGAGCGCCCGTAGTGCACGTCGTGGCGGCCACTGGCCTTCCCGTTTTGAAAATGGCCGTTGCCCGTGACCCTCCGACAGGTAAAGGTGGAGGAGTTTACGTGTATTCCTCCTTCCGGCTCTTCTCGCTCTTACCGTGCCAATCTGGCAACGGGCGCCTCGGATGCAAATAAAATTCGTGTGCGCAGGCACTTCCAAATTCTGGCACCTAGACCAGAAATTAGACCAGTGTCTAGACACGTTTGGTGTAAAACTTTCCCAGATATAATTGCAAAATCATTTCATGATAAGCGCAGAATTATGCCTTCCAAATTATTGGATAGAAGAAGAAGAATTATGGATTGAACCTTAGATGAGGGATATCAGCCTTTTCAGATTTCCACCTCTATGTGTTGTATGTGTAACGTTTGACTTAGAAATGGTTTAAGTTCAAGTTAAAAGTCAATATATATGCCTAGAATCTTTTCAAACTTCAAATTACTGTTGAAAACAAGGATAGAGTCCTTGGCCAACCGTGTCCCAAAAAAATCATCGTGCTCCATCATATTTCACCAATAATCACCGAATTTCTTACTCGTTTGTCTCGGCCTTTGGCCTTTTGTCTTTAACCAATATTTGTAGGTATCTAATCGAATAACTTCTAATAAACAGTTTAACATGAGCCGATAACCGATTCAAAATCATTTTAGTGTTTGGTTTGAAAGTAAAGGTAAGTCTCTTCGTTCTTGATTTTTGACTTAGCTGGTCTAATAGAGTTGCGTAAGGATACCGTTTGGAGATGGTTGATCACCAATGATTTGGCCAAGAAGAAAAAGACCAAAAAGTAAATTCACTGTCTGACGCCAACCGACAAGGCAGATTTATGGCCCAAATGGCTTCAGAGGAAGTGGATAAGTAAAATTGAGATGTAAAACAATAAAACAAATATAATATAAATGTGGATATTGGGTCGCAACACTAAGAATACCAGTATGTGTCAAATAATAAATTCTAACAAAACAATTTTATTGTTTATTTGTTTCAGTTTCCCTTGAAAAATTTTACCTACTTTGCATGTACATTTAAACATTTGACTGACTTAAGACATTATTTCTGAAGCTCGTAATTATTCAATGATGAACCACAGAAAGGTAAATATGCTTGATAGTTCCTATAGTTGTTATAGGAATGGAAAATATTACTGTACTGTAAAACTTTTGATCAAATATGAACTAAATTTAACCAAGTATTGAATATTTAACCAAATATTGAAACATTATTAGTATTGGAGTATTCAAAATATCCCTTCTATAACGACATTGTGGCTTTCCTCTCCAAAAATCCTCTCCCGACTGCTCTCTAAAATGTTGGCTCAAATTCACCTCCAGCAAACTTTATACAGCACATCTTATCTCTCAATATTTATCTGATCATCATATAAACTATTCGAAGGTCTAAGTCTCACGTTTAGCCTTACTTCAAAGATTGCACTGTGAAGCTTCAATTATCAACCTTCTGATTTGTTATTTTCATTGAAATATGACCTCTTGTTTTGCAAGTAAAAGGTGAATGGTATGATTTTGTCAACTTTTTCCAATTCCTTGGATTGTTGCCATTGTAGAAAAATTATGATGCGGAATAGATATAAAACTCAAAAAGACATTATGTAGTTGTATTGTATCCGCGAAACTTTCGAATTATTTTCTTCGAAGTCTCGCCTAACTCACAACTTATGAGTTGTCATGACGGTTAAAAATATAATTTAACCCAAATGGTGGAACAAATTAAAGTCATTGTTAATATCTAACTTATATCAAAGAATTTAACATATGCAGATGGTCGAATCAAAAATGAAAATGAAAGTGTTTTCTTTGAAAAAAGTAGTAAGAGTGTTATTTATTTCACTTGACTCTTTTGTCTTTTGTACAAAATGAGAGAGGGTGGGGGGATATTTACGAATATACAAGTCGTGATTGGCTGGTCTAAATGCAATTGTTAGGAGTACACTTGCAAATAAGCGAAATCAACTCAATAGGGGTTGAAACCGCAAATTTTACAATGCTACTGAGAAGAAACATCAAAGACCATCCCTTAATTGTGATGTATTACCACCACCCTCCACAATACATTTATGGATGAAATACCTCCACGTGAATCAAATCCTTTTGGAAGTAAGACAATTGTCTACATTAAAATGGAAATGTAGTTAGGAAAAATGTTGGTCTGGAGATTTTAAGAAATTTATCAGAAATCCTCTATAGTGATGAAGATGTATAAGTTGTTTAGCAAAAATATTATCCTAAAACATACTCATGGCGAATATAATCTAGGTTTTTATTTGAAATGATTTCAAGTAGCATGCAACACAGTTTGTGATAACCTGTGCAGGAAACCTAAAAATGCAATAATAAAACATCTAAAATATCTCAAATGGTTTGGTTCCTGTGCTACATTGCAAAATTTGTATTAATTGGTCTTTGTCTAAAATAATATTAATATTTTACCTTGGTCACATGTTTTAAGTGCCTGTGTGCATCATTAATTGGCACTTAACTTTGCAAGCTGTTCGTATTTTTCTCATTTTCTCTCGATCCGATAACAACCTGTTATTGGTATGCTGAGAATTCCGTGCCCACATATTGAACGTTTTATATTCGAAACGTAAATAGACCGGAGGTTACTACATGTTTTATTATCTCGTAAAATTGAACTATTTTGCCACCGAGATGAATACATATGCACACATTTTGGTCGACTTAGACATAACACCCGATTGTTCTCCTATTCTTTGTGTGGGATTAATGCGGCCAGGCGATCCTAATCTAAGATGTGAGCGGAATTTCGAGAATGAGATCGTCGCTTTCTTTGTTAAAAGCGAAATCTGAGGTGTGTATTGTTGTGGAGGTGAAAGGTGCCGAGTTTCGACTAATTTTGAAAGTACTTGACCGTTTTAAAGGTGTCGGAAAACTACGGGTTTTCATAAAGTGAAGGTTAACACAAGTTATTGTTTGGGGTACCATGATGTATTGTTTTCTTACCGCATTTTACGTTATCATCATGTACGCAATTATTGGAGCAAAAAATATCAAAGGCCAGATGAGGATTTAACAGGAGATGAATGTTTGAAAAAATACAATCACTCCATTTGCAACTGGTTGAAAGGTTAGGAACTTTAAGATCATGAAATCACCAATTAACTTTTTTATAGAAATTAAATACCGCCTATTCAGATGTTACATCACTGAACATGAACGCAATTTGTCTTATTTTTTTAAAGCTTTTTGGGCCATTTGGATATTTTATGACCAATTACATTTACTCTGCAAGAAATAATCATCAACAATACGTGAGCGTCATGCAACTTGGTAATTGAATAAAACGTAATACAATCTTTTCTAAAAATGTTTTATCATGCTGTATTTATTATTATTTATTACAGTATCATTAAAGATATCATCAAAATTTACATAGCCAAATTATTATAATTCAATATTTTTATTGTAAATATATACACCTATTGTAGTTTTTATAGAGATATTGTGTTTAAATCTTTGACTACGGTCCCGCGACACTGCTCAAAGGATGAGTAAGCCCTTTTTCATAAGGGGTAAAATTTTACTTCACTTCACTTTACCGACGATTATATTTGAAATAACCAATAAAGGAGCTTATTAATTAAATTGGAATTCACATTTTACAATGTTGAAAACGTCAAGCTTGAGCCATTTTATATCTTATTCAGGTTCCGTTGTGTAAGGTTGTGACTGCTGTGAAAATTGTTACTTAAATTTTATCAATGCCAAAACTAAAGTTTAATGTGTTGTAGGTGAAGGCATATCAAGAACTTGGACGTGGGACGGCGATAAAATATCCTGCCCAACTTTCTCAGACATTGTAAGTAACCATGTATTTACTTACTCCGAAGAATTGTACCTATTTTTAAGACATATTTCTTTATATAATATAAAGATATATAGATATTTCATTTATGTTAAAGGTGTACGCCGACAAGAAGTTCATCGTGGATCAGCGTGTGAAAAGAGCAAAAGATCTTTGATTAATTGAGAAATTAGAAGAAGGCGCGATACAACATAGAAAGAAACAATAAAAAAAATGTGTTCACTGAAGTTCGGTCAAAATTTAATGAAGCTCCATAAACCCTGACATAAATGAGCTCAGCAATTTATGATAATTGAAGTTTTTACTCGTTTTTAAATTTTCCTCTGATCGTTTTCTCCTATAAACAATACTCTCTCATTGCAATTTACGACGTGTGTACGTACTAAGTATCGTATTCATTGTTAATAGGTCGCTGCTCTTAATCGGAAACAATGAACATGTATGGCATCCATTAAATATGACCAGCACGTTTACGAAAGTACACAGCTTCGGTATTCATTGTGAATTGCCTTGTTTGTTAACAGGATATGCAAGAGAGTGAAAAAAATGTACCGTTAAAGAGAATATTATTCTTAAGTACCGCGAGCGGTTATGGGTTACTAGTTACATAGTAGTAAATATTACAGATAACTGCATCTTTATTACATACGTACACGTGATTGTTTCTTGGGAAAACATGAAAGTGGGAATTTCTTGAGATAAACACGTGTAAGTGGAATTAACTTAATTATATATTTTGCGTGGATAACTTACAAATTATTGAAAAAATGTTGGTAGCAATAATGTGTACATATAATAAAGTAATCAACAGACATTTTGTCTGTGATTTGGATGCGGTTTTCAGTATTTAATATTGAATGTTTGTTTCATTGAAATCGATTGATAATCTTTCTGAAGGAATGGAGAAAAGGGATAAAATTAGGGCGACCACAAATATGGCGGGTATACTGGCTACTAATCTATGTACATATTGAAATGTATGCAGATTTTTTGTCGGTCTGTTTGCTCGTGATAATATGTACAACAACTGAATCAATTCAAGTGAGTCTTAAGTTATGCTTGCAGATAGATTTGCGTTAACATCTAGTGCTTGGTTTATTTAAATCTGTTCACAAATTAAACAGATATCTACAGAGGAAAATAGGTAAAAGTCCAACATAAAGATGCCAATAGCTGTTAAATAACTTGAATTTTTTAATATACCCTATTTGCAGAGAGATGGCGCTCGTCATTCATTTGCCAAACTAATGAACATATGCGCAGGAAGTCGAATGGTAGCAGCATTTTCGATTTTTGGCCCACTTTGGCTTCTGGCTTGATTTTCGATATGAAACTGTGCGGAGGTTCGACGAATGGATAAAAAGATTACGTATCTCAAATTTGAGGGGAAACATCAAGGCACCTCCGAGCCTATGTAGAATACATAAACGGAAATTTTTATATATAATAGAAAAGGAAAAAGAATGTTATTATCCTTGTTTGTCAGTGAATTTGTCAAGTACTTTAGTGTAGGTACCTTCTGAGGGGGAGTAAATAGCGAAGAGATTAACTTAACCTCCAAACGAGGCAGATAGATCAACTAGTCACTATTGTGGCTAGTGATCAAATGACTGTCACTGTGATGAGTGGATAATACGAGTGATTTTAGGAGAATTAAGGAAAAAATACTACTTAACACAATCACCCCTACCAACACTGAATTACACCCTCAATTCCCCACAAAGGGGTTTAAGCATTTCTGCGTCGAATGTGATTTTCCATTATGTTGGGGGTTGCGACATGCGACCATATTTTCTCCATGTTTTTTTTTGAAATTTTATTATTTTGACTAAGTTGTAGAATACATAAACCCATAGCAACAATTGTTTTCTTATTTATATTTTACACAAATTTTACGAAGTAGATATTTGAGGCTTGCGTAAAACGTGAATATTTCCAAATTTGAAACAATCGACTTTTTTGTCGAATTTGAACGACTCATTTTGCAAATTAAGGACTAAATATGTATGTAATTGGACAAGACAGATCTGATGGTACACAAACCAAGTCGGTGGATCTGTTATGTCAGATTTGATTGGTAGATGCACTGTGTCCACCATGTCGCTTTGATTATGGGCGCCTATTAATTTGACAATGTGAGATCTCTGAGAGTTAAGCGAAGTTAACGTTAATTTCTTCCTTTATGTTTAGGTGTTGAATTGATTTTGATTATCCAGCGTCTTTATTGGAACGATACGACGTCAACGGCAGTTGCAGCTGACTTTTCCGGGCCATTTCCACTTGGAGTCTATTTTAGATTTCCGTTAAGTCTTGACAGTGAAATCCAAAAGATCATTTATTAGGATTCGCCGCACGGCGAACGTGTCCTTGTGACGTGAATACGTGTTTTCTATCTTTTTGATATTTAACGAGTGGTACACCGGCGGCCTATTAATATTTTCGGGTTTATTTTCGGTGTGTCTTTCAATTATTCTTGGCATTGTCCGCGTGAGTTATCGCCGTGTTCCTCAGAGATTCGCGGTGATGTGTGTGCAGTTTACAGAAGAATAAGTCGAAAATCGAGCTTGAATTTGAGAAAAGTTGGCTTTTTCTGATTTGTGCTTTATCGCTTAGCAGATGTCACAAATTTTTATCTTCATATAGCAAGAATACATACATATATGCAGCATAAGGCCAGAACCACAAGCACAAAAGCCCTATAAATAGACTTCCATACGTGTAATAAAATCGCAACCAAATTTTTGTCTTGCGCCTTTCAGAAATATACTGAGATACGTTTGGGTTAAACCTTGTGCTTGATTCTTTCTAATGGGTTCACCATTAAAAATTACATCCACAGATGAAACTCTGGAAAATGAAAAAGAAGAACTGTCAAACAACTTAACTTTTTTAAAGTATTCTCATAGCCGCGAGGTGGCGCCTGTCATCATCCGTCAAACAAACGTACATATACGGAGACAACCTATTTTGGTCTTTAGACCGATTCATCCCCGGATTCGACTTTCGATGCGAAAATGTGTGAAGATTCGATTCGTCGAACCCAGTCGGCCAGATGGAGCATAGGAAATAGCAAATGTACATATGTGTCGAATGTTACAATATCGAACGTGTACAAAATTACATACACCTAAGCTCCGGTACAGCTTCGGCCCTGCTGGTATTAGATGTTTGTCGAATGGGATCAAAGATTGCCCGTAGTAAGATCGTCCTGTACCTGATGCAACTTGTACGTATATCGCAAATACCAACTAGATCTTGGTAATCTTTGGTATCCTTGGTAATATTTGCTCATCGATCTGCCATTAGGAGACCGATCCAAATATATTGGATCCATAGGTGACTCGGCTAAATTGATATTGATTGCATTAGCAATTCGCAAAAATTGAATACGTACCTTATTTCAGTGGAATTTCATATAATTTCTGCTTTATCCTATATGTACCACTTTCTGTTGAAGGGCGCGACCAAAATTGGTACAAATATTTTTTTAATGTTCAAATTACAAAATGACAAATCTTTGATTGCAATACGTCATATTATACATAAGAAAATCAAGTCATGTGTTACAGAACTTTCGTTTTCACAATAATAATCGTTGATTTGTCTGTAAGAAGCAGGAAGCTCTAATTCCTCGCGTCACTTAACACCCAAACACGATCATTCTCTTAAATATAGCCCATCGTTATATTTAAACGTAAATTCTTCCTATGATACAATTCGAACTGTCCTTTCTTTCTGAATATCACCGTTAAAATCTGAGTAAATCACACAAGCTCCTTTCGCCGTTCCGGTCTGATAAATGCAACGGGACCTAAAATAGGACCATTTTTCAAAACACACGAGTCGTAAGTGACGACCCATTTTGAAGCTCGATGCGTGGCTTTGATCCCCAGTTGATCGATCAATTTGTGCGCCCGGGATTATTTTAGTCTCCACCGCAAAACGCCAATCAAACGACCATTATTGGAACGTGTTTGGATAATCAATCGGGAAAATCTAATGCGGTGCCTTTTAGTCTTGCTTTAAATTATTGATCATGGGTCATTACGTTTAATAGTGACGATAGGAGTCCTCGTAACTGTTTGTCGGTTTTGAACAATCCTCGTCTTCTTTCACCACTAATTGAACTGTCCATGCATTTACTTATTTTCCTGCGATTTGAAGTCAGACTATCAGAATAAGGGGTGATTCCAAAGGGGTATTAAATGTGACCGTTATTAAGCTGAACCTTGATTTACACTCACAAACTTAAGAAGCGATAGAACTTATGGAATTAAGTAAAACAAAACTTTTGGTGGCGGCGCACGTGTGCCCCGCCATTTTATACTCCACAGTTTCGTGAATCATAGTATAGAATATCTTTAATGCACCTACATAACAGAAGGAACTAGTAACCCGTGACTAATTAGCCTAAGCTAAGAGCAAGTTGTAGTATAGTAGTTTAGTGGGCAGGCGGTCTGGAAAGGAAAATAGAAGAGACAAACAGATTTCTACTGGATTCAACAGAGAAACCTTCACAATATCGTTTATGCACAGTGTATTGCAGTTGAGGAAAACTGTTTATGAATAAGGCATAGACCTACAAGGTATAACCCATAAGGTAAGATCTACAAAACGGACGTACGGGGTAAAAACGTTTGATTTAATAATTTCTAAGTTGAAGCATACCAATTCGCCAAACAATTTCATATTTGTAAACTATAGTCGAGCCGTATTCAACTGATAAAAGTTATACAGAGCTATAAAAGTTTCGAGGACTTGGAACACTCAAAAAGTGCAATAAACACGACGGGTGATATCGAGCAGCCGAGTGAAAGAACTTATACAGAGATGCATTATACCCACTAAACATTAATAGGTCTATTGTGAGGGTATTGAGACTGTATTTATATATAGACAGAGGGGGGGAAATGCAATTATTGGGTTGACTAATTGTCTTTGACTAAGTGACTAAGTGTGCTTATTAATTACTGAAAATAAATCATCAATGTAGGTGCTAAAATTAATATCATTGGTAAATACCTCCCTGTAATAGTTGCAGTTATTTACCCCTCGACACCACCCGTCGTGCGCTCGACTTTTATAGCTCTGCATAATTTTTATCAGATAAATATGACTCGAGTACAAAACGTAGGTAAACATCAATAGAAAATGCCCATAATCGAAAGTCTTTTATTAATGTAAAAATGTGTGTCAAAACTTAACGCTGCAGGTTAAATAGTTTAAGGTAGTCGATATAAAAACGTACCTCAATTTATGAATAAATTGATAACAAGCCAAAGAATATAAATATGCATTGTTGCTAATTTTTTCTATGTAAGTCATATTCTCACCAAAACTTAAGCTCATCATTATTTTTCGCAAATAAATATTAATGGGACTTTCACCTTTCACTGGTTCCCCATATTTCTACCATAACTATCATTTAAACTTTATAACAGTATTACATAAACAGAATAACTATTTGGCAGGTATCAAATCAGGGAGGCTTGCAGACGTTTCTATTTTAATTCTGAATATTGAAGAAAGTAGAAGAGATGTGACAACGTTTTTTATGGAACCTCAAACGTAAACCTACAAAGCAAAACAGATGGTCAACGAAAGTTCCAATTTCATTTTGATTTTAAATATTAAAGAGATTTAGTATATCATTTTCAGAGATTCTTCTAGAATCTCTAATGATCGAAATTGCCTTAAAATCGAATTTATAAATTTTGTAAAAGTTTCAATTATTTTTAATGTTCAAAGGACTCGACCATGGATCTCCTAATTGGCTTCACCTAGTTTCTAAAAGTTTTCTCGTTATACTTCAAGCAAGCCAAAGTCCGAGTCACGATGAAGAAAACTTTAGAGGTTCTTTTAGAATTTTGGAAGGCCATAATGTTTTTAAGATTGAATCTAGAATGTTTATGAGAAGAAATCCCATAGAATCCAACAGAAATCATAGAACCTTTAATATTCAAAACTGGCTCCAGAAGAAATATAGATAATTTAAGGATATCCTAAACAGTTTCATTAAAATTTAAACTTCATACTGAATCCAAAATCAAGATTCCAGACGTTCTTCAAGAAACGTAAGTGAACGAAAAATCAGCATTAGAAAATTTAAGCAACCTCAAGTGGAAAAATCTGGATCCTCCTAAACGACCTCACATAGAATCTAGAAGATTAAAGTCTGAATCACGCTGAAGAAAGCTCTAGAGGGTCCTTTAGAATTTTGTAAGACTGATGTGTTTAAGACTGAAACTAGAATATTAATGGGAAAATGTATAGAAAACCATGGGCCTGGAAAAAAGATTCCAGAAGCTCTTTTGGAACTTCCACCATCCAAAAGTGCCTACATAGAAAAAAGCGACGTTTTCGGAAGTCCCAAAGAGTTTTATTTGGTTTTAAACTTAATACTGAAACTAAAAGCAGCAAAAAAAGCAAGAGGTTTATTTTTTGGAAATATTAAATTCCACATATTTCATAAATTATGTTTACATCTCCTGTAAATCTCCTGTATAAAAGTGAATTTTTTATTTATTTAAACTGAGTTTATAAGTAGAAGAAATTCCAGCGAATCACCCGTATAAAATATACAAGATGTTAAATTTTAAATAATATACCCAATTATCTCTGGATTTTAAAAAGTATTCATTCTGGACCTTCCTTCGTATTTTTACTTTCTTCGTGCCACTCTGTACAGCCGTAAGTTAATTGCACCCAGTTTATATTTCGAAGTTGTTGTCAAAACCTGAACGATTTCCCCCCACTGAAAATAAATGCGGCCATTACCCGCAAAAAGAACAACCAAAACCTCTCCCTCTCAAAATAACCTGCTTGTTTATCGATTGCTATTAAAAGGTATTAATGCAAAACAAATTAAGATGGAACGAGGAAGCCTGCTTTACTTAGTCGTATTTTAATCAGTCAATTTGCAGAAGTATTTATAGGAGCCGTAATCAAAGGCGTCTCCCAACGCTAAACTGAAGAGCGAAAAGGAATTACCGCGGAACCAATCCAATGAGTTGCTTATATTAATAAAGTCGATTATCATCCGTTCAGCATTATCCTCAAATACGAAAAATAACGGTCCCATTGAAAATAATCTAATGATTCATCGTAGAGAAACCTTCACGTGCCGTTGTTATTAATGTTATTTTGTATGGAAACTTTAAAAATAATATGTCCGACTCAAATTGAAATAAGCTGAACAGTAACATGTGCTTGGCAGGGGGAACATCGATATTTCATACTTACGAGGAATTTTTCGTAAAATAAGGCGACATGTTGGCCTTTCCATTGTAATTCTTACCTGAAAAAAAAAAAAAATGAAACTATAAACTTCGATTAAAAAGGATATAATAGATTTGTCTTATATGGAGCAATAAAGTAACCAAATGCTCAGGCCAAAATTATGGCGAGCATTTTCGATAAAGTTTTGAAATTGAAAAATTTTTGGTAGCGAGAGACTACTAAGACCGGTGGCAGAGTTTCTACTGGACTACTGTACAATTATTATGAGAAAATTCTTAATAATAAAGGTATTAACGATGCAACGGGAGATTATACACTGAAACTCTCGAAATATCTGCAATTTTGATATCTGTTCATAAATTTTTGGAACCTAGCTTTCTTATGGAAGGCTACGTGCCGAGGAGTAATTCAACAAAAAAGCGTCACGAGACGAGACAGAAGTGAATTTAATACGTCTGATCTCTCTCCCTTTTCTTTCTCCATTTTTTCTTATGTGAGATCACGCGGATCCAGATATACGCGGAATATATTCTCTCTCTATCTCTACCTCCCTCCCTCCCTACCTCCCTCCCTCCCGCTGTGCTGAATATGTATACTACAGGAACATAAAAAAGACTTAATACATCTTCTCGTATCAGAACCATATAAAGACAAATCTTTCAAGGCCCCCATGAGCATAATTTACAAAAATCTTATAAGATTCTTACAAAAAGTTGTACGAGCTAAAAGAAACAAGTCTAATCTCCATCAAGTCTTAGAGAATATTCTTAGTTTAAGTGGAAAAGGGGAAAGTTCTCAACTCAAATTCTCCAAAAGACTAAATAATTGATGCCACTGCTGCATTAATTATTTGCGGCGTGCTTAGACGTACGAACATTATGGATTGTAAACACGCAAACAACTCGAAATGTCCTGAATTCATAAATTTATTTTACAAGCAAATCGTACTTAAGGACTTGGCACTTTAACCGTAATCAATCAGGTCCGTTGCTTTTTGACATCATATGTATACACGAAAAATATACGTACCATAAATATTACTAATAACGTATGAAAACATACCGGAAAACTGCACTAAAAATAAAATGACACTACAAGTAATGTAGCCGCATTAATATATCTCAAACAAGCCTGGAAACATTCGAGATGTAACAACGTAGCAATTTGCTATAGGTACGTAGTAAGTTTAGACCTCGCAGATATGGAATAATGTAAATATGTGAATAGTAAAAGGATCGACATCAATAATGCTTCGCATTGATCCCGCTTTACTAAAAATACCCTATTCATCGTGAGTAAATAAACATCTCGTTATTTCTGGAAGCGAACGTTTTCTGTAAGTAAAACGATCCTCTTAAAAAAAGTTGCTAGTTAAAGTTTACCAGGAAGATACCGCGTCTAGCTCCCCCTTTTGTGTATATATGTCAATATTTTAGTTACGTCGCGGTGATAGACGGAAGTTAAAAATAAACTGAGAAACGTGCGAGTGTGTAACAACTAATCAGTCATTGGACTAAAGATAGAGCACGTTTTAAGAGAATTTGTAAAAATGCGACTGACTGTTGTCGTTTTGTTAATTCTGGAAAGGAAATTTGATGTGCCCGGTGCATCAAAAAGAACCAGATGTTTTGCGTTTCATTTTACATTTCCTTTTATTGTAGCAGCTTTGGCAATAATTCGTGTACAATTTTTACATCAAGAAACCCTATAGGAACTATAATAAATATTGATAAAATAGTCTTAGTTTTAATTCTGAGTCTAATAAGCTCCAATTTATTAAGATAAACCCCCCGCCCATTCATATTCAATTAGAAATTAGAAATTAGGAATAATTTAATCCTAATTTAATTAGCACTATATTTATTCATTACAATTTTGTACACTTTACAATTTACTAAATTATTTAAAAAATATATCAATTTTACCCAATAATTAAAATTGTATTTCAACGATTGTTATCAATTGTTTTTCTATTAACCTGAATTGGAACTCGACCAGTTTTATTATTTATTTTCAGCCTCTTGGCAAATACACAATGGAGGATATTCATTCGGGACCACTATGTACATGAGGATGATTCAGGTATTTTTCTTAACGCATAAAGTTAATCAAACAGTCCAACAAATGTACTACATTTATGTCTTTTAAATGCATTTCAAACGCTCATTCTAATGCAATGCGCCTGGCCAAAATTAATTAAAACACCGCCAAGTTTGACATAATATCGTACCTAGACTCCTACACTCTTTTTTTTAAAGTTAGGCGAAAACAAACGTAAAATAAATATAGATATTGGCCAAAATGTGTAGTTAATGATTGCTCGAAGACACGCACAACGGCAAAGCATTAGAAAATTAATGACCTGTTAAAAGCCGTTAAATACTCGAACATTCAACTAAAAATAAAAAAGACTAATATGTATGGAAATAACCGAGCAACTGATAATTTAAGTAAATTGTATGGAATCATCGTCGTACAGTTGTTAAGGCAAGGGGATGTTTATTATTAATGCATTACATTTTTACGTCATAATGTAGCATTCTTAACTACACAGAATAATCCAACGAAAACTGCTAATTGTACAGTTCAATATGAAATTCAGTAGAGCTTTTTCCAACGATGTTAGAGGGCAATACAAAAACCTAGGATTTTACAAGACATCCTTTACCTAACCTCAAAATGGAATGCGGTCTATGCAGGCAGTATTCAAATATGATCTTCTGCAACTGTTGCAAATTATCTAGCCAGTTAACTACCAGAAGCAAAACTTCTGGAGTTATCCCCACGAGCGAGGAAGTTCCTCTGTATGAGACTTGTAAGGAGTCAGCAAGCAATAATCAACACATTAGTCGACTCAAAAGATTATTTAATAGCTAGTTTGGAGGAGCAAAACCTTCTATTAAACAGGAAGGTTAAATGCAAAATTAAGGACTCTTGTGCGGAGGTGAAGAAATATAGCGAGATTTTAATGGTGAAGCCAAGAAAGCTACAAAGTTGTGTTACAGTAGCAACGTTCATTGAGGAGAAAGTAGACGCTGGGAGCACCATGGCAGGTGCTTCTCTAGTAAAATATGCCAAAGATGGGGGCGTGATCATAAGCAGCGATTATGGGAGGAAGGAAGATCTATTTAATGCGTTGGAGAGTTAAAGGGCCAATTGGGCGAGGGTTACGAGTTGAACATCCTGAAGAAAAACATCACGAGATAAATATAGTGAATGTAGATGACAAGAGGACAAAAATGATCTCATAGAGAAAATTGTTTTGGCATAACCACGGAGCTTCTCAAAGGGAAATGACGCTGAACACTCATTAGAAAGGAAAACATGGCTACCGTTCTCGTAATGCAATGATTTAAAAGCTACAAATATATAAGGCAAAATATTGCAAGTCAAATCATTACGTATGCCCAAAATGTGCTGTACACCGTAGAGTAAATGATTGTAACTATAATATCATCAGATGTGCGAATCTACGAAGTCTACTTCAGAATTTACAAAGATATTATCCAGCCAGCTACCCAAGTCAATGCACTTTTTCCAGAAATGATTACTAAACAGGATATAATTAGCTTACCCAGTGCTATTCATAGAGAACAAATCGACATATAGATAGACATGAAGCACCTCTTCATTTTGCACGAGATATATACTCACCTCACCTCATATTAATGTCGAAGATTTTAATTTGGACAGTATAAGACCAGATGTGGAAGAAGAACCCTTCTACAATACTTAATTAAAAAATGAGTAAGTGCCCTGGTTTCAAAGCGTGACCAGAAGCGACAATGCTAGTGGACATGCATTGACAACATTTTCAGCAAACTTAAGCAGTTGAATAGTGAAAGCTATCCTACAGCCTTTTGCTCAGTCAAGTGTAGAGTTTGGCAGTATCTCCAGCACCAATTTCACAAGTTCTTTCGTTAATTACAACCTATTAAAGAAAACAGCAACGAGAGAAGACTAGCTTATTAATGGTGAAAGTGTTGAAATCAGTGAATTCAGTCTACTGTCTAAAATGTATGCAATGTTGGTGAAGGCCATCACAACAGCAACGTTCACTTGCAGTTATTGCAAGATAACTTCATGCAATACGAAAATTGTACAGAATATGACAGGAAAGCTCCTAAATATACAACTGCAGAAGGTTGAACAAGAGTTCAAAGTTGGTAAGGTGGATTCAAAGATCGTCAAGACTGAATGATTAACTCATTTGATAGTTTACAAGATTTTCAAACAGATTACACATTGCAATACATAAAGCGAAGCGTGATTACGATATAAAATAGTTTGTAAAGATTGGGAGTGACAGCAAAAAAACTGTGCCAATTCAAGAAATTTCGTCTGATTTGAACGATGTGATACGATACTGCAAAACAAAGCCAACAGCATTCGATGTACACATCGCGCATGAGTAGTTTCGCTTTTAAGGAAAACATCTACGGATACTGTATGAAAAGAAATGCCCATTCCCATCCAGAACAATAAGAAAAATGGTCCATGGAAATCAGGCAATTTTGTTGGAAAACCAGTAAAAACCATTAACACAGGTGAATTTCAGCAATCGGAAATTTTTGAATGTAACAAAAAGTTATCTGACCTATCACTTACATGCATTATTTGATACAAATAATAAACACATTTTGACACAATTAAAGAAGTTTCCTACGGAGTTTCCTTATTTGTATCAAAACTTATTTAAATTATCTTTTAATTAAACAACTGTTATTATTTTAAAAATGTCAAGAAATTACAATGGGGGTTTATTCTGACTTATGATCGTACGCCTCCCCCCCCCCCACGAATCTATAGAGGGGAACTTGTTATTTTCAGCGAGATCATTTTTAAACGGAAAAAAGGCGCACCAAAATTTAAATCTGAAGGGTTGATGACTCATCCGGGCACTTTTTTTGAAAAATTTAATATATCGGCAACAGTGCAAACTGACATCACTTTAGGATTAGAAAGTTTTATGTTCCAAGAACCACAGACACATTTAATACGTCCACGGTCCACGTACATCGTTGCCGGTAGTTGCACAAAATCGAAGATTTTAAGGGAATAACTGAATGAGTCATCCGATTTTCAATTTCAGAATTTGGAGTGTCATTATGGTTTTGCTGGAAACAGCAGATTCCCTTTTAACCCTTCATGAGACAAAAACAATAGGTCAGAAAAACCGGACACCTCCTTTGTGACCATTTCCTTAAAAACTTTATTAAGTGCCAAAAATACCTTAAATACTTAAAATTTATCCAAACTGCACTTTATTTTAAGCCAATTTCAGCTCGTCACAATTTTCACAAACTCTAAAAACACCTCAACTTTCTTGTGAAGAGCATATGTGGGTTAAGATAACCAAAATTACTTTAAAAAGGTCATCGACAAACTACAAGTGTCATAAGTAACTTGGCAACTTTCAATTTCATGTTGTTTATAAGATATCTGCAACTGCTTTGTAAATAACATCAATTACAATTGTCGACAGTTCCTTGGAAACTCCCAAGTATTTCACGCTATAAACGTACTTATCAAGGAAGAGAACCATTTATACATTGTTGCCAGATGCTAGTATAATTATTTTAATACACGTAAAATTCAAGAGTTAACGATATTTGTGTTGAGACGGTTGTGAAATATAATTGAAAGTAATACGGTATAAGTTTTATTTCGATTTTAAATTGATTCAGCTAAGTATCCACGGTCTTGTATTTCTTTATTCGAAGGGGAAGCCGTAATTTGCGATGCATATTATAGAAATTGATTATTAAAAGCACACTTAAAATGATCTATGATGATATTTAACAAAGGTACTTGAAATGCCCTTCTCATGTGACGTAATCATATTGTTTTCAAGTCGATTTTCTGAATTTGAGTGTGTGGAGGATTGTGTGAGGGGGGGGGGGGTGTTTCTCTCAATTTTTTCCAAAACGGCTTTTGATATTCTCATATCTGTACTACTACATTAACATTTAGATTTCCAAGTAAATGTTTAGTGAGAGAAGAAGAAAATCCCTTTCAGATGACTTTTAAAAACGTCATAGATAATAATTCGTCGTAAGACGTAATACGTAGTAACAAAAATAGTCATTGTATTAAAAGGCAAATTGATACATGTATCATGAAAGACGTCATCATAGACATAATTTTAGATGAACGTTTGTTTTATAATACATTCTGATATTGTGAACGCAAATTATGGTTTTCCATTGAAATGGCAAAAAACTTTGAATATTTAGCTGAATAACCTGATTAGTATCGCCAGGATAAATAATATATATAAGTACATGCTACTGCTTAGATGAATGCACAGTATTGAGGTGTAAAGGCGAAAAGGTGTGTGGCTGGAAAGAGAATTTGTTGAGATTATGATGCATCCCCGTGGCACATTAACAACGACATATAATGCAGCATTTAAGTGACAGTAAATTTTATTTCTGTCCGATTTCTGTTGTGCCCGTGAATCAGCGCGCTAAAAACAGATTTTTGAGCAAATGATAGCGTGGGAGCGTGTACGAGCCGAATCGAACGGGAATCGATGATTGGGTTTCGATTTTCGAATTCGTTTTCCGTACCGTCTTGACTGACGACCATTCCTGGAAGTACTCCATGGCCCATATCCTCGGCCCCTCGGGCCGCCGCCGCCACCGCCTCGGGTATCGACGCTCCTCGGGCCTTCGCTCCTTTTTGGTACTCCCGATGGGGGAGGATCACAGACACCACAACACGCACGCAAACACACACGGGGAACCCACGGAAATAGTATTTAGCTGTGGAATTGCGATCGCTCGACTAAAAGTCTAAAAGTGATCTCTCGCTCTCTCTTTCTCTCTCCATCTCGGACTTCTTATTTTTGGAGACGCACTTTAAGGTAGATACTGCGATTTTCGCAACGGACGCGGCGGCGTTGCCGGCGACAGGAATCGGCCGTTCTAAAATCGCACTTGCCCGGAAGGAGGTTGTTCACCCGAAGAGTCGATACGTGAAATATTGAGACAACAAACAACCGAAATAAAGTTTAATACATCCACTTGAGAGACGGGAATAACCGTACCGACATTCTAGTTTAGCCCTTTATGGACGACCAGGCGTGGAGGCTCCGTTGGCGCACATGTTGCGAGACTAGAGGATGTGGTGACGAAAGTTGCAATTTTCGACACCTAAATACATTGAATTTCCACCTTCCTTTTAAATTTCCTGCCAACTCTTCTTCTTAAAGTGCCCAGACCAATTGTATCTCATGTTAGCATCTTAACAATCGTGGTCTTATTTACAGTCACGCGAAACAAGTCCGTTGTAGTGTTTCTGAATCATTAGCGGACATTCTTAAGCCATGTAGTAGTACGGCCACAACACTCCTTTTTCCCATGAGTTTTCCTTGCATAAAATGTTGTAACATCTTCTACTTTTCTGGGTGGCGCATTACATGGACGACCAGGCGTGGAGGCTCCGTTGGCGCACATGTTGCGATACCAGAGGATGTGGTGACGAAAGTTGCAATTTTCAGCACCTCTTCATTCTAAATTCCTTTAACTTCCACCTTCCTTTTAAATCTCCTGCCAACTCTTCTTCCTAAACAGCCCAGACCAATTGTATCTCATGTCAGCATCTTAACAATCGTGGTCTTATTTACAGTCACGCGAAACAAGTCCGTTGTAGTGTTTCTGAATCATTAGCTGACATTCTTAAGCCATGTAGTAGTACGGCCACAACACTCCTTTTTCCCATGAGTTTTCCTTGCATAAAAGGTTGTAACATCTTGTACTTTTCTGGGTGGCGCATTACATGGACGACCAGGCGTGGAGGCTCCGTTGGCGCACATGTTGCGAGACCAGAGGATGTGGTGACGAAAGTTGCAATTTTCAGCACCTCTTCATTCTAAATTCCTTTAACTTCCACCTTCCTTTTAAATCTCCTGCCAACTCTTCTTCCTAAACAGCCCAGACCAATTGTATCTCATGTCAGCATCTTAACAATCGTGGTCTTATTTACAGTCACGCGAAACAAGTCCGTTGTAGTGTTTCTGAATCATTAGCTGACATTCTTAAGCCATGTAGTAGTACGGCCACAACACTCCTTTTTCCCATGAGTTTTCCTTGCATAAAAGGTTGTAACATCTTGTACTTTTCTGGGTGGCGCATTACATGGACGACCAGGCGTGGAGGCTCCGTTGGCGCACATGTTGCGAGACCAGAGGATGTGGTGACGAAAGTTGCAATTTTCGACACCTCTTCATTCTAAATACATTGAATTTCCACCTTCCTTTTATATTTCCTGCCAACTCTTCTTCTTAAAGTGCCCAGACCAATCGTATCTCATGTTAGCATCTTAACAATCGTGGTCTTATTTACAGTCACGCGAAACAAGTCCGTTGTAGTGTTTCTGAATCATTAGCTGACATTCTTAAGCCATGTAGTAGTACGGCCACAACACTCCTTTTTCCCATGAGTTTTCCTTGCATAAAAGGTTGTAACATCTTGTGCTTTTCTGGGTGGCGCATTACATGGACGACCAGGCGTGGAGGCTCCGTTGGCGCACATGTTGCGAGACCAGAGGATGTGGTGACGAAAGTTGCAATTTTCAGCACCTCTTCATTCTAAATTCCTTTAACTTCCACCTTCCTTTTAAATCTCCTGCCAACTCTTCTTCCTAAACAGCCCAGACCAATTGTATCTCATGTCAGCATCTTAACAATCGTGGTCTTATTTACAGTCACGCGAAACAAGTCCGTTGTAGTGTTTCTGAATCATTAGCTGACATTCTTAAGCCATGTAGTAGTACGGCCACAACACTCCTTTTTCCCATGAGTTTTCCTTGCATAAAAGGTTGTAACATCTTGTACTTTTCTGGGTGGCGCATTACATGGACGACCAGGCGTGGAGGCTCCGTTGGCGCACATGTTGCGAGACCAGAGGATGTGGTGACGAAAGTTGCAATTTTCGACACCTCTTCATTCTAAATACATTGAATTTCCACCTTCCTTTTATATTTCCTGCCAACTCTTCTTCTTAAAGTGCCCAGACCAATCGTATCTCATGTTAGCATCTTAACAATCGTGGTCTTATTTACAGTCACGCGAAACAAGTCCGTTGTAGTGTTTCTGAATCATTAGCTGACATTCTTAAGCCATGTAGTAGTACGGCCACAACACTCCTTTTTCCCATGAGTTTTCCTTGCATAAAAGGTTGTAACATCTTGTGCTTTTCTGGGTGGCGCATTACATGGACGACCAGGCGTGGAGGCTCCGTTGGCGCACATGTTGCGAGACCAGAGGATGTGGTGACGAAAGTTGCAATTTTCGACACCTCTTCATTCTAAATACATTGAATTTCCACCTTCCTTTTATATTTCCTGCCAACTCTTCTTCTTAAAGTGCCCAGACCAATCGTATCTCATGTTAGCATCTTAACAATCGTGGTCTTATTTACAGTCACGCGAAACAAGTCCGTTGTAGTGTTTCTGAATCATTAGCTGACATTCTTAAGCCATGTAGTAGTACGGCCACAACACTCCTTTTTCCCATGAGTTTTCCTTGCATAAAAGGTTGTAACATCTTGTGCTTTTCTGGGTGGCGCATTACATGGACGACCAGGCGTGGAGGCTCCGTTGGCGCACATGTTGCGAGACCAGAGGATGTGGTGACGAAAGTTGCAATTTTCAGCACCTCTTCATTCTAAATTCCTTTAACTTCCACCTTCCTTTTAAATCTCCTGCCAACTCTTCTTCCTAAACAGCCCAGACCAATTGTATCTCATGTCAGCATCTTAACAATCGTGGTCTTATTTACAGTCACGCGAAACAAGTCCGTTGTAGTGTTTCTGAATCATTAGCTGACATTCTTAAGCCATGTAGTAGTACGGCCACAACACTCCTTTTTCCCATGAGTTTTCCTTGCATAAAAGGTTGTAACATCTTGTACTTTTCTGGGTGGCGCATTACATGGACGACCAGGCGTGGAGGCTCCGTTGGCGCACATGTTGCGAGACCAGAGGATGTGGTGACGAAAGTTGCAATTTTCGACACCTCTTCATTCTAAATACATTGAATTTCCACCTTCCTTTTATATTTCCTGCCAACTCTTCTTCTTAAAGTGCCCAGACCAATCGTATCTCATGTTAGCATCTTAACAATCGTGGTCTTATTTACAGTCACGCGAAACAAGTCCGTTGTAGTGTTTCTGAATCATTAGCTGACATTCTTAAGCCATGTAGTAGTACGGCCACAACACTCCTTTTTCCCATGAGTTTTCCTTGCATAAAAGGTTGTAACATCTTGTGCTTTTCTGGGTGGCGCATTACATGGACGACCAGGCGTGGAGGCTCCGTTGGCGCACATGTTGCGAGACCAGAGGATGTGGTGACGAAAGTTGCAATTTTCAGCACCTCTTCATTCTAAATTCCTTTAACTTCCACCTTCCTTTTAAATCTCCTGCCAACTCTTCTTCCTAAACAGCCCAGACCAATTGTATCTCATGTCAGCATCTTAACAATCGTGGTCTTATTTACAGTCACGCGAAACAAGTCCGTTGTAGTGTTTCTGAATCATTAGCTGACATTCTTAAGCCATGTAGTAGTACGGCCACAACACTCCTTTTTCCCATGAGTTTTCCTTGCATAAAAGGTTGTAACATCTTGTACTTTTCTGGGTGGCGCATTACATGGACGACCAGGCGTGGAGGCTCCGTTGGCGCACATGTTGCGAGACCAGAGGATGTGGTGACGAAAGTTGCAATTTTCGACACCTCTTCATTCTAAATACATTGAATTTCCACCTTCCTTTTATATTTCCTGCCAACTCTTCTTCTTAAAGTGCCCAGACCAATCGTATCTCATGTTAGCATCTTAACAATCGTGGTCTTATTTACAGTCACGCGAAACAAGTCCGTTGTAGTGTTTCTGAATCATTAGCGGACATTCTTAAGCCATGTAGTAGTACGGCCACAACACTCCTTTTTCCCATGAGTTTTCCTTGCATAAAATGTTGTAACATCTTCTACTTTTCTGGGTGGCGCATTACATGGACGACCAGGCGTGGAGGCTCCGTTGGCGCACATGTTGCGATACCAGAGGATGTGGTGACGAAAGTTGCAATTTTCAGCACCTCTTCATTCTAAATTCCTTTAACTTCCACCTTCCTTTTAAATCTCCTGCCAACTCTTCTTCCTAAACAGCCCAGACCAATTGTATCTCATGTCAGCATCTTAACAATCGTGGTCTTATTTACAGTCACGCGAAACAAGTCCGTTGTAGTGTTTCTGAATCATTAGCTGACATTCTTAAGCCATGTAGTAGTACGGCCACAACACTCCTTTTTCCCATGAGTTTTCCTTGCATAAAAGGTTGTAACATCTTGTACTTTTCTGGGTGGCGCATTACATGGACGACCAGGCGTGGAGGCTCCGTTGGCGCACATGTTGCGAGACCAGAGGATGTGGTGACGAAAGTTGCAATTTTCAGCACCTCTTCATTCTAAATTCCTTTAACTTCCACCTTCCTTTTAAATCTCCTGCCAACTCTTCTTCCTAAACAGCCCAGACCAATTGTATCTCATGTCAGCATCTTAACAATCGTGGTCTTATTTACAGTCACGCGAAACAAGTCCGTTGTAGTGTTTCTGAATCATTAGCTGACATTCTTAAGCCATGTAGTAGTACGGCCACAACACTCCTTTTTCCCATGAGTTTTCCTTGCATAAAAGGTTGTAACATCTTGTACTTTTCTGGGTGGCGCATTACATGGACGACCAGGCGTGGAGGCTCCGTTGGCGCACATGTTGCGAGACCAGAGGATGTGGTGACGAAAGTTGCAATTTTCGACACCTCTTCATTCTAAATACATTGAATTTCCACCTTCCTTTTATATTTCCTGCCAACTCTTCTTCTTAAAGTGCCCAGACCAATCGTATCTCATGTTAGCATCTTAACAATCGTGGTCTTATTTACAGTCACGCGAAACAAGTCCGTTGTAGTGTTTCTGAATCATTAGCTGACATTCTTAAGCCATGTAGTAGTACGGCCACAACACTCCTTTTTCCCATGAGTTTTCCTTGCATAAAAGGTTGTAACATCTTGTGCTTTTCTGGGTGGCGCATTACATGGACGACCAGGCGTGGAGGCTCCGTTGGCGCACATGTTGCGAGACCAGAGGATGTGGTGACGAAAGTTGCAATTTTCAGCACCTCTTCATTCTAAATTCCTTTAACTTCCACCTTCCTTTTAAATCTCCTGCCAACTCTTCTTCCTAAACAGCCCAGACCAATTGTATCTCATGTCAGCATCTTAACAATCGTGGTCTTATTTACAGTCACGCGAAACAAGTCCGTTGTAGTGTTTCTGAATCATTAGCTGACATTCTTAAGCCATGTAGTAGTACGGCCACAACACTCCTTTTTCCCATGAGTTTTCCTTGCATAAAAGGTTGTAACATCTTGTACTTTTCTGGGTGGCGCATTACATGGACGACCAGGCGTGGAGGCTCCGTTGGCGCACATGTTGCGAGACCAGAGGTTGTGGTGACGAAAGTTGCAATTTTCGACACCTCTTCATTCTAAATACTTTGAATTTCCACCTTCCTTTTAAATTTCCTGCCAACTCTTCTTCCTAAACTGCCCAGACCAATTGTATCTCATGTCAGCATCTTAACAATCGTGGTCTTATTTACAGTCACGCGAAACAAGTCCGTTGTAGTGTTTCTCAATCACTAGCAGACATTCTTAAGCCATATAGTAGTACGGCCACAACACTCCTATTTCTCATGAGTTTTCCTTGCATAAAAGGTTGTAACATCTTGTACTTTTCTGGCTGGCGCTTTACATGTCCAATGTGATCTAATTTAAGTCTTTCAATTGTGATTATCACGTCATAACTTTTATTCATACGGTTAAGTATAGTTCAGCAAGAAAAGAGCAACCAAATAGTCAGTAGGTCGGAATGCCCCTTGCCGAAGCTTGAAACTAATCCTTGAGCAAGAACAGCTTGCTCGATGGAAGACGAACTTTGGCTGCAGGACATCAAAGCAGCTAATAGGAAAACCCCTCCAGAAGGCTAAGCAGAGTGGTTGGACTGCTCACTGGGCACTCTCTACTTATACTCTAGTCCAAATGTATTCTTATATTTTCTTCTTGTATCAATTAAATTTACGATCTCTTCTAGCATCCATAACTGTTTGTTTCCAGACTTTTTTCAGTTAGATGATCTTCTTGGACTTTTTGTAAAGTATCTTTGCATGACTCCCATAACCCTACTGGAATTAACTTTTTTCCTAAATTTTTTAATCGGTCGTTGAATTCCCTGGTTATTCTTTCCCTTATTACAAGATTTTCTATCTTATTTTTGATAATCCGGGGTTGTCATTTGTGCTTTAATTTTTTTTAATTTAGCTAGTACATCAGCTGCTATGATTAGTTAGTTATGGTTGGAGGTATGGTTATTTTTTGCAGACATAATGTTGTTTCTGTATCTTTTTGATATACAAATAAAATCTGTTTGATTTCGCACAACTTTCAAAAGTACACATTGGAGATTTCCATGTGTAAAGTCGTCTTTTAGGCAGGTCAAAGAAGGTATTTCATATTACTAGCTTTCTTTCTAGGCAGGGAAATCCGTTTCCCAGATCATTTCTTGTTCCTAAACCGAAATTCTCAACGAGACTTTCTTCATTGCCTTTTGGCGATGAATCCTCCTTCTAACTTCCTTTGGCTAACTTAAAACTTTTACATCTCACACGTATTTCCATTAAGTCCTCCTTTCCAAGTGTCTCTCTCCTACTAAATGTTTTCCCTGCAAACTGTCCAGTATTTTTAAGTTATTAACATCTACATATTCTAGTTTTTAATTTACAACGCCACACGTTAACTAATACTATATCAATAGGCGTGGTTGCTTTAATGAGAAAACTAGGATCCTCTTGGTCCCTTATGAGGTCATTGCCAAATCTGGACGTTGTCACGGAAAGCCTTAGAAACCTGTAACTCAGCAACGTGTAATCGCCATTGTGCTTCTGTCGTTGGGACACTGGGATCAGCAGCTTGGCTGCCTAGAGATTCATATGATCTTGGGGTAATCTAGGGTTGTTGAAGCCTTAGGGTCGCAACAAGGTGAATCATCAAAATCGATGTGGAATTAGTCCTGGTATCCTCAAATAGCAGTGTGGACCCTAGGGCACCATTACTTCTTCCTGAAGTGAGGGTCATTGTCCATAGCTAAAATATGGGATGATGGCCAATTGGTTATCAGAATCGTTTTCAGTATTTAAGCATTCATAAATTGCTTTGTTCAATTTTTTCATACTGTCTCATCCACTCCACTCATTTCAGCCCTTAAAGTAAGGGGTAAAGGTAAAGTGGAGGATAATAGAGTATTTTTCGGCGATTTTTCACGATCTCACCCCTCATTTCCACCATTAATCTAGGGGACGATGACATTTCATAAATCTTTCTCTAATCTATATTGATTACCCTACGCAAATTTAAAAAGAAAATGTGAATCAATATCTCTACTTTTCTTTAAGATATACCATAAAGAATAGAAAAACAAGATCAGTTTTTGAAATGTGCACGTTTTCACCCCTCATTTCCACCTTCAGAACAGGGGATGATGGCTTCTAAATAACTTTCCCTTAGTCCGCATGACCTAGACTTCAATTTAAAAAAATGTGCATCGATATCAGGAATCGATTAGCAAAATTACCCCATGTGTTTATTTTTTGATATTTTTCTGATAACGTAACTTGTTATGGTATATTGAAAAATTTAATACATGATTAGCTTAACTGAGAAAAAACACTATAGGGCAGAGTGAAATGCACCCCTGAAATTGCTACCAAAAATAGTTTTGTATAATACTTCAAAAAAAAAATAAAAATGTTTGAATAAAATCAACGTCAAATTTTTAGAAGAAAAAGGATTTTGTAGGTACCTACACCACCTTCAATTGTAAGAGTGGCAAGCCTTACGTTTTTCAATAGAGAATTTAGTTTTTCTTTAAATTTATTCAAAACTTGGTATATTTGAAAGGATATTAGAAAACAAAGTTGATTTATTATAAAAATTTTGAGTGTATACTATTTCAATTATCTTTTTAAAGTGGGTGTTGATAAAAAAATTTCAAAAAAAAATCTCACAAACTCTCTGCCGGTGAACGTCACAAATATTTAATGGCATCGAAATTTTATAAAGGTTGTAGTTGACCAACGCTAAAAATAAATAAATTGGGCCAGCATCGAGGTCGACAACGTAAAAATAAAATGTTTTCAAATATGAAAGAAGAAATCCACAGTGTCAACCTTGAAAAATTGATTCATTAAATTCAAGTATTCGTAAATAGGTAATACGCATCTCCCCGTCGATTTTCAAACGTCCCATTTGCGCCATTCGAAAGTTTCGCTCGGATGCAATTCTAAAAATAAAACCGCACCACCCAAATATCCGCGTGCGGGATAAATAATACGCAGAGGATGATAGGAAACATGACATTATTACTCTTATAATTGGGTCACAATTGAGCTTTCTGTACGAAAGTGTAAACAATTAAGTGTGCACCAACTATCCAATAAATTGAGACATTTACATACATGACATTTTCAATTCGACGTCAACTTTCATGAAAATCCTTAGATGTTGTTAACCGACATTCTGTTGCTGAGTTTTCAAAAATATAATCGAAACATCCTTGATGGTGAATCATGGATTCGCTGGTGACGTAAATGATTTACAAAATACGCGCGCAGATGCCAAAAAAGTTTTTTGTAATTTACAGCAAGTAGGTTTTCAATTCAGAGCCATTCTCCTTGATTCCATTTTTAATATCTACAAATTATCCGAACAACATGATTGCGCAAATACGCTGTCGTCTGAATCCTTCCTTCTTCTTCTATTGCCCTGTGTCATATCAACTTGGCGATAGGAATTTTATTGGCAATATTTGGAGAAGCTTTTATTTGCTGTTGTTCCTCACGATTAAGTCCAATTACTCCGAATTGTTGTCTCATGGTAAAGGGTTTTTGGCCCTGGAGAATTTCTTCGCTCGTTACAAGAAATTCTGAGAATTCTCCTAAAAATCCATATTTCAAACGCTTGAAGCGCTCTTACCATAACCTCAGTCAAGTAAAAACATACTTATGAATAAGCATCTTCTGGTATTTTTAATAATTTCTGATTTTTTGCAAGTGATCCCATGCTACATTCTCAGTACAGCCGTTCTATTTGATATTCATGATGATTTCACCATTGATTCTAGTGCTTAGTGTCCTCTATAGCCTTTTTAAAATGCAGCTTGAACAGAGGTTGAACAAGAGTACATGCAACCCTGGCCCACCCCTGTTTTAGTTCAATAAAATCTGACTGTTTCCAACTCTTACTGTCGCCTTTTGTCACCAGTAGAGGTTGGTGATGATTCTGATGTCTTTACCATCTAGACCAATATCAGATAATATCTGTACCACTTTTCCACGCTGGCACCTATCACAAGCTTTTGTCCTTTTCCGTTGTTCCCTTCACGTTTCTTATATATGCGGCCATGAATGATCCTTTAGAAAATTTTGAAGCAGATGGCAGTCTTTACATGACCTCGCCTTGGAATTTTTTGGTAATGTAACGAATGTGGACGTTCGCCATGTTTCCGAAATAACACCAATATGATAAGTTTAATAACTAGTGCTGTCAATATTAATGCAGCTTTCCTTTTTTCCGTGAAAATGTAATCTATGGGAGCAACAAAATAGTTCATTTATTGGGTCGTTACCCATTGTGAAACACTTGTTCAATGTACATTTTTCATGCCGTTAATCTCTCGTTAATTACAAGTATAAGCGTACTCTAATCGTCATATATATTTCCTGGATAATTTTGTCTTTGAAACTCCTTTGATCTTTTTGTGTACATAAGGAACAAATTCATAAAACGCCACTAACACTCATTTCTTCGAACACTCATTTGGTACTCGAAAAGAGACTGAGTACGCCTCCTCCGTAATTTTGGAGTTAAGAGACGCGCAAATATGAATTTTGGAAACTTCGCTCCGGTGGTGAACATTAGTAATTTGATTAGGTGTTGTGTGTGTTGGTGTGTGTAATAAGTTATAACCTATAAACTTGTTTACATACTATTACTATTGGCTATTACTATAAGGGTTGGTGTATTTAGATTCAAAACAGGACTTTGAGCCTTGATTGACCAACCCCATCTACGAGAATGGAAACCTGGAAAAATGGAGAAAGGAAGTGAAACCTAATTCACTTAGTTGAACCTAATCCACTTAGTAAAACAAAAGGACGAAGTTATTTAGGATCAAAAACATCCACAGGAGGCTTTTGGGCAGTTATAAGCTTTCCAATCTTCCTAACACCAAGAAAATAACGGATCAGGGAGCATGCTTGATATATGTTTAAAAGGTGGTCCTGAATCTAAGGGTACGTAAGCACTAATAGCCCTTCATGAATAGAATCCGGTAGAACAAGAGGAAAAATTGCATATTTTCACAGGAATCTTCCCTAACCAGATAGGCTTGTCACGACTCGTGGATCCCGAATCCCGGAGCAGTAGGCGACATTGAATCTTCTAAGAATTCTCTGAAAATAGACCGACTGCATGTAATGGACGGCAATAAAATAAAGTTCAATAACTTGTTAATTTATGTATGTTTAGTAGCAGCTGCGATATGACTGATTTGTTTTTGGAGAGATGTTTTTTGAGGACGAAAATACCCTATGAGGAGCCAGTAAACAGTGCATGAGCTTCAAAATTGGCCGCAATGTTCTCATGTTTTGAAAATTAGAAAAAGTACCAAGTGACAAATGTGCAATTAATTCCGTAGTTGAATATATTAAGAGAGATGTACAAGTGCAGTAAATTTTTTAGGTAATTTTAATCAGATTGAAATAACCGACTAGAATTAATTAGATAATAACTGTCAAATTATTATTTATCTATCAAGTGCAGTGTTTCAATATAAACGACCCGACTTCAGACAGAAACGAATACCAAAATTAATCCCTTTATCCCTAAATCTTCTGAAAGTAAGTAACTGCCGTTTGCTTTACTTTATATTTAGGTTTCACTTTATTGGAGTGTCGTTCCAACAGTACTGAAAAGAAATAAGCTGGAGGGCACAAAAGCTGAAATGTTAAATTATTTTAAGACGTATAAAAGATCGCTTTTGCATTGATTCAGTTTTTAATAAAATAAGCCTTCTATTAATACAACAGAATTCGTGCCTGGGTTTCTTGTAATGTCAAGTGTCACATAAATTCATTAAATTTATACTAAAAGCATCAACAAATATTACATGTCCTTTACGTCGGAATTTGTTATATCGCGACATTTAAACAGACCAGCTTTTAGTACCCCATTCCGTCCAGTAAACAATGTCCATTGGCCTATTTAGGCTGAAACAGGTGTTTAAAATGTATTAGTTCCCCTTCGAGTGCGAATCGACGTTGTGCCAAGCTTCTATTTTTAATTGCGACTTTTGTTCTCTTCAAAGAAGAGATTTGGAGAGTTCTCCTATTTGGAGAGCGTGCAAAGACCGTCTTTGCGTAACTCCTTGTAATTGTAAAAGTTCATTAACGGCACGAGAATAATAGGAAGTCACGGCGGATGAACACCGATAGCATCTCATGAATTATTCAAAGTGGCACTTCTGGTCATTATCACTTGCGTGCAACGGTGATATTTACGCAACGGGCCCGATCTCTCTTTCCACTCCGGGAAAAAAAATTACATAAACCGGAATAATTTAATTTAAAAACAGTTTGACATGTTGCAGCAACTGCGCTGCCATCCGGTCAACGTTGCCAACACTCCATGGGGATTAAGGGGATAAATTTAACGTCGTGCCAACTTAAATTTAGCGGTATTTGCCCATTGATAATGTTTTGAAATTAAGGACGATTTAACTTTCGTCATGTTGTCAATTGTCCAAAAGGGAGGCTGCCAAGAGAGAGGGAGACGTCATAGTTATTTGCAAGCGTAATCTCTTGGTTGTAATTAGCTGAAAAGGTCAGTTCACTGAAAATAATCAAATCAATAATTCGAATTAGACTTATCCATTTTGTTCAGTTGTGGCGGGAAACAATTGCTTTTGGCGAAAGTTTGGCGAATTCGCCATAACCGCAACAACTTTATGGTGGGTGTGGTTACGAAGTCAAGCTACCGTTATAACTAGAAATTTTTCTATACATTGGTGAAATATACACAAAAATAACCCCCTACTACAAAAACAATGTTAAATTAAAGGCAGCATTTACGTACATAGCCAAGAAAATAAAATTGTCCGAAGAAAAAAGTTAATAAACCACGATCCACCTTTGTATTGAAAAGGAAGCAAAAATTTGGCAGCTGTAGTGCAAGAATAAGCAAGCATGACCTCTACGTTCCATCAGAAAACTACATCTGATATGGATTCCCAAATAACACAGGTAATATTGCTCAAAAGAAGATTTATTACTTTCCCCATTAACATATAAATCATACAGTTTTTGACACAATGTATTACTAACTGCAAATATTTATCTCTTTTGTGCCTCACAGTGGAACTTTGGAATTTCGTAATAAAACCCACAAGATAAGTCCCTTAGAAGGTTCTAAGCCTATGGTGGGAATTCCAGCTCGCTTACTGCAATAGTTTTGGATGTATCTAGATTTTTTTTCAAATGAAAATTAGCTATTTTTTTCTTCCTCATTTCTCGAAAAGTATACGTCAAAAGAAGTAAATTTAAACATGTGTTTATTAAAACTTCAATAAATTTGTGTTGAATTTGCAATTAAACATTTAAAATAGAATTTTTTATATATTATTCTTTTAAATTCAATACTGGAAGAGTGTCTCAAACCTGATACAGGGTAAAACATACATGAAAAATTAATTGCCCTCATAAAAATTGTGGGCCAAATTTGTTCCTACAGAGGTAATAACGTTACCATTTTACGCCATGGTGCTTACGAATTAAATTCGTAAATGCAGATATGCAGGTGATAACTGTTTTCATATGTCTGTAAAATAATTTTTGCACCGAATCGGCGGCGTCGAAAGCTCCCATCCCCTTATTTTCTGTAATACACTGAATCCTGTAGCGTTTTAATATTTCTGTAAAACTGTACATGGGTGTATGTTTTGTCTTAAATGTTCCGCACAATATTTATTGGATTTAAGCGTGCACATGTTTGTCAAACATAAATTACATGAGACGACTGAGCAATGATATCTGTTAGTTCGCATGCGCGTATAGTATGGACGAAACAAAGACAGAGAGAGAGAGGGGGGAGAGAAAAGAGAGAGTATAAGAATAGGGACGAAAGTCAAATCATGGAAGCAAAAAGAGTAAAAAGCAACAAATTTCGTTCGCTTTTTTTTCCATTCACCTCTTTTCTGCAAAACTAATTTAACATGCTGCCCCCTCAAAAATTTGAAATGTCGTGTACATGACGTTAGGGCATTTTTGGGAATGTAACGCTTCAGGAATTTTGTTCTAGATTCTGTGTAGGATTGCAAATAAAATAAAATCATTTTCGATATACTAATTTCTCGAGGTATATATCATCCATTACAATGAATCGATGAGTAATTATCTGTAAGAATTTACAAAAGGCACAAAATTCTTAGGGAATAAAATTCAGCCAAATTTCGTTACAGAAATTTAATTTTCGCAATTAAAACCAATACACACAACTACATTCATAAACTATTAATCTACCTTCTCGAAAATTACACAATCCTGCGCCTCGCTTCGTCCAAAGTGCATAAATTACGAATTGTCATAACGCAGTTGCACAAATGGGAAGTCTTTGATGTCTTGCCTAATGAACTCGACCGAGGAGGCATAACAAAAAGTACGGTTGGAGGCCGTGCGAGTCATATCAATCAAAACCACGCGGGTAACAAGAAGATAAACACGGGCCGGACGTGAAGGCGGGAGAAAAATTAAGTGAAGATACGTCAAGAGCGGTGGCAAAGTACCAAAGGCTTGTTGCGCGGACGTTCCAGTTTCGAGTAAACTGCATTCGCTTCATATGGACTGTTGAAGCGATTTGAAGTAGAGATGGATTCTGGGGAATCTCAAACAGTGGCATAAGTGTCATAATGTGTAATTTATAAAGAATATTACCACACATCGTGTGCACTTAGATCTAAGGATCTAATAGCCATCGAGAGAGGTTAAGTGCTGTGTAAAGGAGGAAACAACCGCAACAACTCTTATGCTTGAAAAAGGCTACTTCAACGTCTTGAAGGCCAAGAAAGAAGTAATAGCAGCCAAGGTTGCAATAATTAAGGAACTAAGAGACGAGGAACTTCTTTTGTATAAGTCCATAAAATTTTGGAAAGAAAAAAGAAGTATACGACACTGCTACGATTTCGTCTCAATGGTCTCCCCTATTTGACATCGGTTGATGCAATTACTGCTTAAGGTGCGCCGAAAGAATCAACAGGAGAAGAAATACCCAATAACAATCAGCTGTCTAGCTCTCAGGGACCAATTTACAAGAGTAGTAACGTTGAAAACGAATATCAATCTAATCTCAAGCCTGCTAAGAATTGCCAAAATATGTCCCCTCTCAACAGGAAGAACCAAGAGAAGAAGTGCTAACTGCAATAATCAATGGTAGGCTAGGAAACGAAGAAATAGAAGATATGTTGTAGATGGGAATGAGGAAATGACTGAAATTATGACGGTACTACGGTTTACTACCAGGTACTAGACTTAGTACTTAGTACAGGCACTAGTAAACAATTGGAGTTTGTTGAAACCAATATTTCCTAGAAATGATGTGCTGTAAACATAACTCTAAGTACTTCAATTTGTATGCCACTATGAAGGTCACAATAAAGCAAGAAAACTTGAAGAAAGGATTTTGGCCTAGAGTAGCGCTCACTACAGAGTTCCTTCTGAAGATGAGGCAACACAGACCTGGAAGCTCAGGTTAATAGGACAGATTTCATGTCCAAAACGTGAGGGGGCTACGCATTAAAACAAAGGATCTCTACTACGCTGTATTGTGCTGAACTTGGCCTTTGTAACACATGTAACAGTAGGTATAGCTATAAAAATAATATTATCTAAAAGATTCACCGGTATTGGCCATATCCCAGTCAATAATTGTGAAGGCTTTGTCGAGTTTCTTGACAATCCCCTTTCTAACATTTTCAACATAGCTATTGCAAATAATATTTTTGAGATAAATTGAATGAAGCACCTATAATTCCAATTTTCAAGTCAGCAGGTGTTGAAAGAATTGAAAACTACAGGCCAATGAGTGTACTAAATTCCCTGGCCAAAATATTCGAAAATATACTGTATGAGGGTATATTGTCACATGTACTAAATGAAATAATGCCAGAGCAACACGGATTCTTACAGGATAAAACGAAAACGAGGAATAATTCGAGTTTCTTAAGAGAAGCAGCAGCAAATGCAATTGAAATTAAAAAATAACTGGATCTTATTATGACTGACTGCGCCAAAGCGATTGATAAGGTAGACCATTGTCTTTTAGTACAAAAAATATCAGACTAATTTCTCTACAAATACGTGTCTCTTTATTAGTTTCTATTACCCACCTAGAAAATTGGAGGTTAAGGTGGGTGCAAAATTGTCACTCATAGTTGTGGCCCCTTCGGAAATCCCGCAAGGTAGTAACCTAGGCCCTCTTCTTTACACGTTGGTTATCAATGATCTGAATAGACCTGTAAATTTCTCTGAGGCATTGCTATTTGCACTTGACTTTAAAATATACCGAACGATTTCAATGATGAATAAATGTAAGCCTCTGCTTCGATCTGATTTGGATAGCACAGTGGCTCAAAACCAATAATATGCCTAGACAAATGCCAAACAATCACATATACGCCAAATAATATTAAGTCCAAATACAAATTTTATGAATCAACATTAATACGAAAAGGTCAATGCAAAGATCATGCCTATTCTAGTAAATTGCAATATAAGATTCAATAACACAGGTCACCATTTGATCTAGAAGCAATCACCAGACTTTACCAGAGGTTACAGGGTTTCTTGGGTAGGTGATTCAGAATCTGACGTTGGTTAAAGTTTCTCACGCCAAGGTCATGGTCATATGAAGGTCAAATTGAGAAAAAGTGGTATAAAAATTTGTGAAAAAGTGTATGTATATATTTCTGGGGTCCCTGAGTTCAAATCAAAATGTACTTTGAAAAATACTCCAAGTAAAATTTAATAAAACTCTAACTCTCCAATAACACTAAGTTTGCCCTAATTCAGATGAGATTCCTGAGAAAAATCCTTTGAATTTACACTACCTGTCGCTCTAAGCGAATAAACCCTAAGGGCCTGGGGCGACTTTCGACAATGAACCGCCCCCCTCGTCCTGTTCCTATAAGGAACGACGACAAAAGCCGTTACAATATAGTCATATATTTTCAATGGCGTTTTTAATATAATCAATATAAATCCACACTGTTCGAAGAATCAGAACAGAATAACACTATAAATTAAAAGTAACACATTAATTAAACAATACTATGCTTCGGTTTTAATCAATTCCCGTTATATTTCAATGAAGTACTTCATGAGCTTTAAGAACATGAAGTTTAAGGCACTACGTATTTTTCATAATACCTGCTGACGATGTTTTTAATCTTATATGTCGTGTAAGTCTTGTTCACAAGCAAAGAAACGTTACCATTAAACTAATTCAGAATTTGTTGTGGGGGGAAAGCAATTCCAATACGACCCACGTACTCACTGCTGAAGACAGTACAAACAATTCAAAAATTAGGGTTAACCGCAAAGAAAATTCCAGTGCACCTTTTTCTGTATACCGTGTAGACTTAGTCTTAACCTCCTGAATTTGTACCGGGGTCAATGCAATTCTACATCTATACTACATACTTGATCTTGATCTACTAATGTTGATAAGATAAGAAATAATATTTCGTCCACAAGTGGATGAAATTAGTCTCATCCAGATCTAAATTAACCTCATCTAAGCCTCAAAGTAAAAAGTGAAAATAAGGATTCCAGAAATGAATGGCAATTGACTCAGTAAAAAACCTCTCGGCTTCTGATGACAAATCGTGCCCTCGAGGACGACAAACGAACGTCACCATTTCTCAAACACGGAACGACCCACTTCTGGACGTGGACTCTTTAACGTGCGGGCGGCCATTAAGAAAATTCGTGCTGATAGTCCCCAGGCTATTTTTCATGCGGGCACGTATTTATGTAAGAGCTAATCAGACTGGAGTTAGCGGTGGTCAGAGATGCGCTCGGATGTGTGAAAATTTATGGGTCTATGTAGGTTAATCTAACGTCTTAATAAATATATCGTCGGCCGGTTGCTGTCGCGCACACAATAAGCAAAACTTGAACAGAAAATGAAGTAGTCCTCCCGTCGCATCTAAATGATACAAATGCTCCTCCCAAGGAAAATGCTTAAAAATTACTAATTGGAGTGTGCAACCATTAGACGCTACAAGTAGTTCAAAATGAATGAGACGCAAAGTCAATGGATTTCGAAATAATACAATTCAGCAAAACTTGCCAAAATTTAGCTACAAGAGTAACTGTAATTCAGTTTATAGTAATCACGTTTTCAGAGTTGAACTTTAAAGATTCCATTTCAATACATCAAACAGAGTTATAACTACTTTCCAGAAGGTTAAGGAGATGAAATAAGGTTAAGAAGGGACGAAAGATCGTAAATGATTTCTATTAAAAATTGTTAACATCATTCCCTCGTTCTTCTTAGAAACTGTATACTTTTCCTTTGAACTGCAAACTTTTAGAACAGACGTGTAGTAATCACGTCTATTTTAAACAGCTTTGAAACAGAACATCTTGGCTAATTCACAATAATAATATTTAATACCAGTTCAATACCCTGCTCGAAGTGTCGATTTAAAAAAAAATCACTTCAAATCTCCTCTAAAAAAACCGACTGACACGAAAATTAAATTCCTCCACGGTTGTAAAACTTAGAACGCAGAAAAGTTTCTGTCTTACTTGACATTTTAATATCAACATAGTACGTCAGACCACTTGTACACTGTTTAGCGAAACAAAGACATCAAGCACATGATGCACAGTTTTAAAAATTATTTTTAATAAGTCTGAGGATAACGAAATAATATGTTGAAAGCCTGGCGACGTTCCAATTTTATTTGCCAAAATAAAAGATTGATTCTAAAAATTCCGCCGGATAATGAAAGCGCGCACTGCAGCATATGTACCATATCAGATGGAAAGTTTTGGCAGATAGATGTTACGTTTGACTAATTCGCCAATTTTTCGAGACATATGAGCACTCCTGATTAAAACAATGTAAAATATAGTAAACGTGTTATTTGTGTTTTAAATGAGTTTATAACAAGTCTGAGAACGTTAAACAGATCCTGGTAAATAATGTTTCTTAAGCGAAATTGCACATCAATCCAGAAAAATTTACAACCTTGAGCTCAAGAACTCCCAACATGGCTTCACATGACAGGTCCTACACGATCGATGACAATAACCTTCCTCCTCATCCTCTACATCGGTAATGGCACAATAGCTACTATCTTAGAACTTGGAACTACTCGTTGAGTAGTCGACCCTGAAAAATCACCCAATGCTGAATAAAACAATGGTTGAAGAAAAGAGAAGAATATTCTCATCTAGAGTGGCACGAAGAGACTCAAAGCCATCTCAACTCGAGATGGGGAGCGTTTGAGTGGAAGAAAACTACCTTGGCGATAGGCCAATGCCAAACTTCGACACAATTCCATTCGATAATCTCAAATGTGCCGAGCGTCCAACTGCTGTGTCGAAGAGTGGGCTGTGTCGAAGGCTAGCGGCAAGCTGACTTCTCTTTGATTGTGCTAATGAGCTAAGCAAACTTGTGTCGAACAAAAGGAAACACTGTTTTAAGTGAAAATGCACATTAACCGTGAAAAAAAGAGAAGAATATTCTCATTTAGAGTGGCACGAAGAGGCTCAAAGCCGTGTCGAGTCTTTTCTCCATCCTTCCACTCAACTCAAGAGGTGGAGCCTGTGAGTACAGAAAAAGTAGCTTGGCGATAGGCGATAGGTAATTCTGATTGTAATTCCTTTTTTCCTTGCAATCACGTGACTCGATTATCAACGTTCTAAATTACCCCCCGACCATCTTAGCAGCCTCCAGGAAATCGCCTGGCTCACCTTTCCGAGTTCCCGAGGACTTCACCGGTCTCCAGTGAATCCGGAGAATCGCCAGCTCATTTTCCCCGTAAACTACCCAGTCTCCAAGAAATACAGGCAATCGCCAGGCTCATCTCCTCCAAGGACCTCAACGGCCACCAGGGAATCCGGAGAATCACCAGTCCACCTCCTTCGAAAACTTCTCCAGCATCGAGGTAATCCAGAAGATCGTTAAGCTCATATTTACCGACAAATATCTATGTTCAAATTTTCACATGCTCTTAAAAGTTCTTAAAATCCCGTTGATTGTTACATGCATATTAGAACTTATTTTAAGGTCTTTGTACTCTGCACTCGTAAAATTACGGGACCCTAACAAAGCGATTTATTTTTAAACTACGAGCAGCCGGGCGTTTTGAAACTAATACAAAAACATGTATTGCCAAAATTTAATGATGTGGATGCAGGCGCTATTAATACTGAGATATCAGCTTGAAAACATAAAGTTTCGAGACACGGTCATTTTAGTGACAGGATCTTAATAATATCATTTTTATGTATATTATTCACTTCCTCTAAATTTATTTTCCAGGAGCGTAGCAGGAAGCGTCCTACGCGAATTCGGAGCAAGGGTACCTATTTATCGAATTTTCTTTTCATAAAAAAATTGGCAGTACCGTTGGACTTCCGCTTACATTAAGGTCGACTCTTTATTCCAAATTATATTTTTACATTTACTGGAAACTGAAGATTTCATCATTTGTACTTAGCCGACGGGGTCGATGGACCTACGTAAACTGAAAGTCTTTGAACTGCTTTTGAACAGAGTGAAGCAAATTAGTCGACAACGGTTCAAAAATTATATACACCAACATCTTTGTTAGTTGGTTAGGTTAACCTAGTTTAACCAAAACGACACTCAGGGCGGAACCTCCATTAGAAGTGAACGCCCAAAGAAAATATCTTTGTTTCCGGAAAAAGAAAGTAGAGGTCGTTATAGGATATGGAATGTGAAGAATACTGCCAAAGGACTAGGAGTACGGTGGAACCTGTTTTATGCGGACATCCAAGAAAAGACACGAAGCTGTATTATAATTAGGCAAGCACAGGCAACTTTCATGCCACAATTGAGCAATGGCGACCTACGCCATGTGATGTGCCGCATGGTACATGTCCGCATGTCCTATGACTCCAAACTCCCAGCAACCCCAAAAGCTGTCAAAGGACTGACTGACTGCTAAAGTGTAGGGGTAGAACTCCCTCTAGATGCCAATGGGGCAATGGAGCACAGGGGTGAACCAGAGAGGGAAAAGTCTCCATGACTTTGTTCTAGGATCAGAACCCATTATCTTCAACAGAGAAAATGAATCTACCTTCTTGGACTACAGAAGACAAGAAATAATCGACATAACAGTGTGTACGGAGGGTGTGACGAGCCAGGTCAGAGACTGGAGGGTTTCTGGTGAACCCACAGGATCGGACCACAGGCAAATCGCCTATCCCTAGGCTATGCACCAGAAATCAACTGGGGTAAAAACCCACCTAACTGGGAAGGATACGTGAGTGAACTTCAAGTGAAGCTTCAAGAGAATACACGCAAAAGAACAATTTGTGTATTTGAATCAAGGAGTCTTTTGAACAAAATTACAAGCTGAGGGCTAAAAACCAGACTACTGAGGTCCGATGGTGGAACATCGCCTTGGCGGAACTCAAGGGAAGGGTTAGGAAAGCCTTCAACAAAACAAAAAGCACCAGTAAAGAAGAAAACTAAAGCTACTTTCGACAGCTCCAAGGACAATATAGCAATGCAGTCGTCGCCGCTAAAAACACAAGGTGGAGAGACTTCTGTGGCGAGATTGAGTCTGCCTCTGAGGCCTCAAGAGTAGCCAAAGTCCCTCAGCAAGGGAAATAATACCCCTTTTGGGGCTGTCTGAAAAAGACAAACGGTAATTATACGGAAACAAAAGACTAATCTCTGAAATTATTGATAGAAACCCACTTCTCGAGTTTCAGAGAAACAAATGCAGCCACAAAAGGTCAAGTAAATCCCAGGGACTGGCATCTAACGTGGAGTGAGTGGGAGAATAATTTCCATAAGTATTGAAATACACTGAATAACACTAATTTTAAAAGCTCTAACAAACGACAAATAACTTTAAAACAATACGAAGCTTATAACCCATTCAAATACAACCACTCTTAAAGCTGCATTCAATCTCAACACTCTAGTATGAAACACTGAACATACTGGACACGATCGATTTGCCGTTTGTATACATATTAGTGGCCTCTTGGACAAATTCCAATTTTTCACGGACTTTGAGATCCAGTGCTTTGCACTTCATACATGCTGTTTAATTTAATATAAGTAAAAGTCAAATGATATACAATGCGTACAAAATCTCGTCTTACAGAATGTTATACACAATGTTTCAAAATCTAGAAATCTTGTCTATTTTAATATCTCGAAAACTATACATTTTACGTTATTACTTTCAGTGGTAAGTTTGTAGTAATTTGATTCGTTTTTAAGATAAATTTTAATTTTGCAGTGTCCGTCCAGATGTTAACGAGAAATTGTAAAATATCGCTTTTTTAAAAATTTATATAAATCAATATGTTTCCCCAACGAATAAAGGACATTAGGTACAACATACTTGCATTAATGACAGGAGTCTATGGAAAGACAAAAGAAACACTGAATTTCTAATTATAGATGACCAAACAACAGTAAAAGACTTAAGTAAATTACTGTTATTTTTGTTTGTTTTTTTTTTAATCAATTACTAATTTTTTGGTGGCCCTATGTTAATTTTTAAAACGGATTTCGTATGGATTAATCGAGAGTTATATTCGCTTATTTATCACAAACCTAAATTGTTATAATAAATAGTAGAAAATCCTTGTTAGAATGTAAGTTTTCATGAGAAATTTTTTGTTAAAAAATAATATCAAACCCTAACCTTTCGGAGTTGACGTTTAGGTTAAAATAGTAGAATTTAAAAACCGATTTATTAGAAAGAAAACCGAGAATTCCAAACAAAAGAAGTAGGAAGCAGAAAGTAGTTTCTAAAAAATATTTTTGCATTTACTGCAAACCAGAAGTTCTTCAGTTTAGTCGACTCCCGAAAGGCAAACTGCAAACATGGAATGCTTAAGAAAGCAACCAGAGCGACCACAGCAAGGTGGCAAAGCTAATATTGTCGCGACCACGAGATTTCCACAACTATCAACAAATACAATAAATCGGATCACGACTCAGGCCAAGGTGAAGCGATATAAACTTGTATAAACATGCTGACAAAACAAGATGAGAAACGTTTCAATAAACGACACGCCTTATACCAACAAGCGCGAAGAAGACGAAACATAATAATATAAATAGAAAGAGGAAAGGCGAGAAGAGGGACAGTGTGGTCCAGGACAGTGTTAGCCAAAGTGTCTCCCAGAGAGATCGGCCCTGACGGTCCATTAGGTGGCAGAAGAAAGAGTGTCCGGTCTAAGAAAGTGGACTGTCGACGAAGGATCCCAAGGAAACCTACCGCCCCGAAGATGCTCTCCGATCCTCCTGTGAAAATCCGAAAAAGTAAGGTTTTTCATCTTTATCTAACTGACTCAAATTTCATAAAATTGAAATGTACCCCTCTACTTACAGATCAAGCAATGAGCAATAGGAAGAAAAGGTCAATCATTGCAAAAGATTTAGAATACGAAAATGGAACTGAGTGAGTTTTGCTGCTGCAACCCTTTTAGGTAATGAACGAGAAGACACAGAAGTTCTGTATATTTTAACTGATAATACGAGTATAAACGAACAGGTCTTGCATAAAGGCTTTGAAGGTGCCAGACCAGAGGCATCTAATGTTCTATGCCCCATTAACAGTCGCAACAAACAAAAATACTGAAATGTTTGATTATGACAGAAGTATGTATGGCGATTTGCCAATATTGTACCCACGATTTCACTAATATCTTGCAATAACAATTTCTGATTTTTTTGTAGTCTAGGAACGCAAACTAAGAAAATATTTTGCCGAATCCCCACCCCACTGCTTGCCTGATACAGCTCATTCTGGTGTTGAATAATTGTTGCTGTTCGCTAAGTACTTTATTTTTAAAAGGGGAAAGCAGTAATTACTAAATGTCTTAAGCTGCATCAATACAAGTACAAAACGACCACCATTCTCAAATGTAAAACACTTCTCTAACTGAGGGTATAAGTTAGATTCTCGTAGAATTTTTGAAGAAACCAAAGTTTTGTCTTCATTTTTATTTCCTACAATTCGTTTGGTAAGCGCATTAAGATTGTTTCGTTAGTTTTAGTTTTTAAAGGGAAACTAAAAATGCGATTTTTTGCATAAAAATGTTTATAACAAATTAAAATAAATGAATGTAAGTATGTGTTTATAACGGAAGTAAACCGGCATCTAAAAATGGATCCCAAATTGAGAAATAAATTTGCCCTTTAATGCATACCTGGATCTGAAGTCCTTAAATGGAGATTACACGCCTTCGGTTCCAAAATGGGAAATCATCAAGTGGGACTAAATCTCGAGAAGTATTAAACGACGAATTTCTAAGAGTAACCAACTCATTTGAGGCCTTTATCGTAAATTAAATTACGTTTTAGTGCTGTACGCTTGTTTACCGTAGCAAATGAACTTTACGGCAATTTTAATTGAAAACAAACGCTAATGTTATGCGCGTCAGCGCCTATGGGAGGACAATTTTATCTCGTATCGTTTTCGGTGTTTACAATTAAAACTAGTCTTTAAACGTAGTTTACACTGAAATATTTGCGCCTTTTCGGGATATTTCCTTTGAAAGGAGGATTAAAAGATAGGACGTGGTAACCCAGGAAGTTCCGGTAAGTACCCTATTTGATGATTTATGATCGAGTACAAATATTTCTGAAAAAGTTCCCATATTCCTTACTAAATTGTCTGTCGGCAAAATCGATATTTTAAAAAATGTATTAAAAAGTAGAGATATGCATTAATGTGGGTTTTTAAATAAAGAAAACGGTTAAAAATATAAAGGAATCTGGCAACCGGCTGTATTTGCCTCGGTAGTTTACATCATTGGCGAATAAATTTCCGAAAATTTGGCAAATGGAATGATGTATGCTGGATTGTTAACGTGATAATTTGATAACACTTCCAGGGAGGACGCAAAAATAAAATCACGCGTCTTACCATCCATTCAACGTCTTTTTTGACCGTTCAACGCGCTCTTCAAAAATATATCCTCTTGGAAATAAATAAGCTTTGTAATGTATTCGTTGGCCAGGCTAACATCAACAACTTTTCCTTTTTATCCTGTGGGAGTCTCTGGGACTTTCCCCCTCGATAATCACCGCCTCGATGTAAGTATATTCGGAGTTTACGAATCGTGTCCAGTTAATTATTGAATAACATTACGCCGCCTATATTTAACGAAGTTATTTTCGGACAACATAATTATAGCATATTAAAGGCGAATGAAGAATGTATTTTATGGATCTCGGGCGTCAAATTAACTCCATATCCCACCAGAAGTTTTCCAGCTAAACGGGAGGTCTCAATCAGAGGCGCAGAAGGAAAAGTCCACTAAACAATGATTCCACGTGTTTGACAATTTCAAATCGTCCTAATTTTAGATAATTGTGCGGGGTCTTTTTATAGTTGCATACGAAAGTAGGCATATCGACACCTTTGCGGCTGCCATAAATGCCGTTCAAACATCTTTTGATGTCATTCGGTATTTCATACACACTAAAAAAGAAGGTTCTTTGAGTTTAAAACTTTAACAATAAAATGTCAATATATACTTTTCAACATCTTTCGGCCTTTTAGTTGCGAGTTTTTGAATCAAAATGAGGGCTTTAAAAGACGCCCAAAATATTTATGCCTTCAGACGTCCAAAAATCAAGAATTTCTAGACTCTTGGAAGTCTAAACTCTATATTTTAGTCTCGTTCCTGTACTTTTTCTATTCTGGTCTAGAAAATGCTAGAATTTACAAGAATCAGAGGTCTTATCTCTTATCATTATTGCTACTATTGATTTTGGTTATCGATCACTCTAAATTCAACAACTAACGTGACTTTTTGTTTCAAATGATTGGTCTCGGTACTCCGATAATCAAAACGTAAGATATCTCAATTATTCATTTTCAGTTCGTATTCGATAGAGCAAAAGCCTAATTCAGAGGAGCCTAGTAAGCGAAACAGGAGCGAGAACGGTTTGATCTCCCCTCCAACTATACAGCACGCATACGCATCAAGGCCAGGCAAAGCTAATTTTTGACATTGATTTCTCTTTAAGCGCCCAATAAAAAGCAACAAATAAAACTGTTACCCCATGGCGGGATAAAAACAATGCGTAGGTCTTTACTTCTCTATCATGCTAGCTAAAGTACATTTTTATTTATGATGGGCGTCCTTTATGGATTTAGGAAAATTATTGCATAAAATTCCTCTGTATGCAAGTAAGAAGTCTTGAAAATCTCCGTATAGCGTTTAAACAAAAATTAAAAATTTCCTCAAAAGCCTAAAAAACTCGATATTTATAAAATTCCATCTAGACCTAAAAATAGGACAGTGGTATCACTTGTAAATGTACAATTAAAATTGTTAAATCGAACAAAACAACTCTTGATTATCAAAATTGTTAAATGACCTTTTAATGACTCCATTAGGTAAGAGGGACTTTCCTCATGAGTTTTTTTTTTATTTATTATCGTTGGCTGTTCGTTTAACTACTTTCATTTTAATAAAAGAAATAGCGTTTCGAAATAATTTTTTTGGGTAAATCGTAGAATCAGAAACTGATTTCATTTTAATGGCAAAATTCAATAAAACTTTCTGAATCATTTTTAAACAATTTGCATTAAAATTTCAAACTAGTGCAGTAGGAAAGTGTGACTGAGTAATCAAAAGTCACATTTAATATCGTGTTGTATTGCCAAAAGTAAATGTATACCATATTAAATTGCCGTGTGATAAATAATTTCTCGACATTTATGACTGCATTTTATTAAATATAATGAGATAATCTCAACGACAGAAATTTGAAAATAATGGTTTTATGCAATGTGGGATATCAACAACTTAACGCCCCCTCTTACGTACGGTCGCGACGGGAGAGGAGGACAGGTTATATTTTTGACAAGTGTTCTAACTATTCTCTCACACTAGGTCTCCTCACCTCACCTCCAGCTGGGTGCTTACATGTGCCAAAATATCGTTAGATTTCTGTACACCTGATTTGATGATTTTGATCGATTTTCTTAAAAGAATACAAAACTATCAAATGATCTATTCTAGTCCATTATTAAATTTTTCTGCACAATTCGAATTAAAGACGTATATATTTTAAAAAAATTAAAAATCAAATCCATCTAATCCACTATCGAGTTCCTTACGTCATCGCTTTTATAAGTCCTCAAAAATGCCACGTGACCAAGCAACCTAGCCCAACCCATTACTATGACTCCGACACAATTCGGCACGGCGCTATGTACTATATTTCCTATAGGAATGAATAAAATAAAATCATTATTCAAATCTGAGCGAAAATGATTTATGCGTAAAAAATTTCCGTAATCATGTTATCGCCCCATGAGAGACATGCAGTTAATAATTAATCATCCACTCAGGAGCAATTAGCCGGTAACTACAAGTCAACCCTCCTATGAAACTGATAGAGGGAGGAACATGTCAGTTCCCTGTGAATTAAGTAAGTGTTCTTATGAACGTTAGTCCCTCTCAGGGTTACTTGGTAACGATTCATTCAGTAACTTATTATTATTAGTATGAGATATCGCGATACATTCTATATTAGATTCCAATAGAAGCATGATGAAAACTATAGGCCCTAGTATAGTGCCTCGTGGCACCCCATGGGATACTACTCCTTGAGAGTTGCTGGGAGATAAATAATCCCTAAAAATGTCCAGCAGGTACAAAACTATTAATTCTATATGAATTAAATGTTTACATTAGGCGACTGCGAGGACTGTTGCTTGATCAAAAAAGTACCTATAGTCTTATTGCCTTTTTCAATGCAATATTCTGTTGTGACAAAGTGATTTTTCCGGTCCGTCACAATCAGAGAAAACTTAGCATTTTGACATACTAAAAATAATGCTGCAGTTCTGATTAGGAGTAAAGATTTTTCGTTAACTGAGTAAAATTTCAAACCTCTTTTATCGTCACTAAATAGTCTGAAAAGCTATTCGACATACCTAAATTTCGGAATCTCGCCGCCATAAGATCAGATCATCGAGGTAAGTGTATAACGTTCTCGACGTTCTCAGTAAGTAACCGACCGATCCTTCGGGTATTTATGCTTATTCAGTTTCTTCAGACCCTCCTCAGATGAATGAAATCACGGATTTTTCCGATGTACTCCAATTATAGAAACGTTGCATTCTGCGGATCGCCGATCAAAACACCGAATTTACCGATCTTCGCGAATTTAGACCGTGGACTTTCTGAAATGATAATCCGACCGTTAACACTATTTGATACCTGCAGGTTTGGACTTTAGTTGCACATATTCCCCGCTTGACTGCTTTATTCACTAGCTAGCTACAGTAAATAACACAAGTACACAAAAGTAATGCAGCGATTGAACACCGAAGGCCCAATTAGAATCTCTAGAAGAAACAGAAGGTAAGGGAAAAGTAGAGTTTTTTAATTCTAATACATAGGATATATATCCTGGCAGGATCGTCATGTAATGATTGGTGATAGAGGAGGATTTTTCCAACGGAAAGACCTCGAGTGTTGAATAACTACACGTCTTATTCAATGTCTCAGTCGTATATACAGTTATTAGGTGTTACTGCGTTGGTAGTTTTACCCATACTGTCTTGAAATCGGTCGTTGAACTGACTATTGCATATCCGTAGGTGAAGATACGACTATGATTTATCTGATGATAAGGCATTACTTGGACACATCGTTCCATTCCTAATTAATTTGTGCGAAGTTTTACTTATGGTTAGCTGATGATTTGTGAGAAAAACTAATAGATTTATGGCTTTAAATTATGTCTATTACTCGGTATCACAAGGAGGCTCTATACCAGTTAACCTATGAACGAGTGAAGCCTTGTTAGGTTGCCTTTCTGGCACTGAGTATAGGCTGAAATGAGGAATATAAGTTGAAATGTGTAGGTGTGACCCCTATATTTTCCATTTTGAATTATTGCCTTAACATCACATTTTGCACTTAAATCAATGTTATCAATTAAACTGTTACGATTGCGGATATGCAACCAAATACGTAGTTAATTACGATTAAAAATATGCTACTGCCCCTCAAGGCATTGAATTATACGGAATGATTCATATTTCAAGTCCTTTAGGCCTGAAATGAAATATCACAAGAAAATTTATGTATGAGAGGTGTTTACGACAAATGACAGTGGTTACCGTTTCTTGCAGTTTGGACGGCTGAATCATGAAATCATGATTTCTTCTCTTGTACAGCAGAGAATCGTACGTTAGTAACGAAATTGGCACAGAGAATGTTTCTCGCAAGTAAAGACTAATAACGTGCAGGTTAATCGTCGCAGTAATTTTCCACTAATTAAAACTGACACTAATTATTTACGGAATTTTCTCGTGACGTACGGCAGTGATGCAACTACGCCAGTAAAATCTTTCATTTACATTACGCGGCTCCAAATATAAAAACAATCGAAACCGAATGTAAATATTTGTATTTCGGGACCACGTTGCCTTCGATCCCCGATTAAAAGAACCACTTGTAATTGCGCGAAAATAGCAAAGGAAAAACAACGGAGAAAACGATCATTAGGAGAGATTTAAATTATTTTACCGGCGCTGCTACATTTATTTTCCGTGTTTTTTTTCGTTCGTACGAGTTTTTTGACCTTTCGGTTAATTAAGAAAAGACGCGGCGGATACGGTCTGATAGACGTTGACGCGCGTGGATCTTTTGAATTTAATCATCGAAAATCCCGCTGGAAAGCTGCGTAATTACATACGTTTAAACGCGTCCGAGTCGCGTGGAGATTAGATTTCCCGGGATGTTAATAATAGAAAGTTTTTTCCTTGCGCCAAAATTTCGCCAGTGGGGAAATAATGAAGGGAAAATTTTTTGACGCTCTCCAGTCGTCTTATTTGTTTTGAGCCCCATAAACTCGACTGTAACTATACTATAAATACTGGAAACGCGCTCCACAAATAACCTTCACAAATGTAGATTCAAATTGTTAATTGAAGACGTATATATATATACAACCGATAACTTAATACGGCAAATTATGAAACGTTATAATGCCCTACTGACTCGTTTGCTTACTAAAGTGTAACTTTCTTCTGTTAATAATTCGAACAATTGGGTAAGAATGAAAAGTAAACCGTTCGATGTTAATGGGTGCATTTTTTGGACAAGTTGTGTGGAAAAGTTTCTTTGAATACTGTTACGTCAATAAGTGTGCCTATAACGGAAAAATAAAGACTATTGCAGCTGTGGCATACATCAGTTCAACGAGAGCACATATTTTCACTCGATTTCGCTTCCTTGATTTTGTAAAAGATAGAAAACTTGGCCTTTTAGATCTACTGACCTTTTTAGTCTTTGTTATTGACATTCCAGTGTTTGACAGGTTTTTGTTCGCAATTCTTTCGTTTGAAGTGAAATTTTGAGAGCAAGTAAGGAATGCTGAAAAGCTGTATTATGCTGATGGGTGCTTTTACCATGGAGTTGGGGTTCCACCCTTTTAATTAAATTTTTAATAACCACACAAATCGATAAATAAATGAATTCTAAGCAAAAAAAATGCTCTATAAAAGTTTTTGGTAAATCGATGATTTTTGAGTTATTCGTGATTGAAAGTTTGAATTTTTGTCAAAGTTTGCATGTCTCGACTCAAAAACTTCACATTTTATTGAGAAGTCATTATGAACAAACAACAAATGATTATTTGTATGATCGATGGCTACATCTAGCAGATTTTTATACTGTTTTCGGAGGTGCTTGGAACACGCTTAACGTTAAATAATGGAAAAACCGTTAATTTTGTCGAGGAAAATTTATAGAGACTATTTTGAAGAGTTTAAAAACGCCCTTAAAACTAAATAGTCTTTAGTATGAACACTAACGGAATTTGATAACAATAAAATGGCCATCTCCATTTTTCGGAGGAACAATCAAAAATGGAACCGATGGCTTTTTCGTTATAATAAAAATTAAACGTAATTCATTTACAAATAACTTTATGTATGTTCCAACAATATGTTCGAGAAGTTTGGCTTATGGAACTTAATAGAACATTTTTCCTATAATGACTAGGAAGTAAAAACGACACGTTAGAGATGGTATAAAAAAAATTACGTTGTGTTTGCTAAAAATTTGGGTTTCTTTTTGTTTTCGCAACATGAAAATTGACTGAGATATCGCCGTTAAAATTTCGAATTTGAGAAAATGGATCACTTGTCCCAAGCACTTTAAACCCAAAAATGTCAAAAATTAAGGGTTCAAAACGAAGGTGAAAATCAAAGATTTTACGCAATCTTAGGAAATCCCTGCAAAATAATTTTTGGAGTATTCGGATAGTTTAAAAATTAGGAAAGTTATTGCCCAAAAAAAATTTTTTTCGGTGAAATTTCCCTATCTGTAATTTTCGACCATTTGGAGCCGAAGTATAAATTCATAACACAATCACACTCATACTTACATGTGTATGAAAATATACAAATACAGTACAATGCGAGTCTTTAACTTGGAATAAATTCAGTAAATCAAAAAGACAGTATTTTTCAATTTTGCTTATGTTACTCTGCGATATGGTTATATACTATACTCACTATACTTAATACACTTCTCTCTGAATAAATATATAACTTCATTTTGTGTTCTTTTCCTATCTCCGAAGCCAATCATCATCAAAATTTCAATCTTGTGAGTGTCAGTCAAGTACGGCATTTTGTTCGATTTTTCAAAAAACGTTCTTTCACTTTTTTGTCTGACGTCGTTAACACCAACACAGTCTGACTAAAAATGATAAACAAATACTTTTGACATTCCACTTTTTAAACTGCCTGAATTTTTTGCACTGAGCTGAATCAGATTCCTTGTTTTTTCGAATTAATCAATGTTTGTTAAATACCATTTAAACGGCAAGGAAAAAAATTTGATATTTTCTACGCATGTGTAACTTGATATACTCTTTAAGAATAGTCATAAAAAGCTAGTATCGCCATTTAAAAAAATAGTTGATGACGTCATCTCGTATTTGGTACACTCTGCATAACAGTATTTTACATCAAAAAGAGCGCAATTCAAAATACTACTCGACCTGTCCGAGCATATTTCCAACCAAAAAGAACCGTCTTTGATTTGCCGAAATTATTCCAAGTTAGAAACTCGCACTGTATTTAAAATATCTACGGTAAGAGAAGAAAACGGCGAACATTTGTCTAAAATATGTTCTCAACAGAAGATAAACTTTATATGTTTGTGTATGAAATCAGTGGATAGTGATTTAATTTTGGAATTTATAAAAATGCAAAAATATTTTTTCTATGAGAGGTGGTTCTTAAGGGTCGAAATGTTTCAAATATTACCTCAGAGCGTTTAGAAACTTTACTATTCACTGTAAATACACTATTAAAATATTTAAAATTGTTAAACTATTTTTTCCTTCAAATATGAATATCTGAATGGATGAAATATCTGAAGGGCTTGTTTTTTAAGGGTTGAAAAGTTGAGAAACATTAAAAGTTACATTTCAGATCATAAAGATTTCAGCCTGTAAAACGCTTACTTCTCTGCCTTTTGGATTTTTTGTCATGAGTGGTAGTTTTTCGTGTTAAAAAGCAAGAAGTGCACATCGGCGCAATATAACTTTTAAAGAAGAGGTTAGAGGGAACACGAAGAGTGAAGAGGAAGAGGCTTAATACAAAACTTCCATAAAAATCGATGTGGCCCGAAAGAATTGCAACATAATACGCCATTTTTAACGCTGGACTACGAATGGAAATTTCAAAATAAGGAGACTTTCAGAACCGATAAATCAGGAGTGCAATATATCATGTAACATTCAGTTCCTGGCCCAAATGAAAAAGACCTGCATATAATGCAGACTTTCGACAGAATGGAAAAATAATAATAGTACTAATAACCCGCTTCCATTTTTTGGTGGATTAGCAGCGTTCGCCAAAAGCGCGACGCCAAAATTAAAGCCTGGATACTCATTTATTTTTGCGTCAAACACATCTTCAAGTCTCAGATCGTAACTCAAGTATGTCGGGTACTCGACTTGATTGATCCCGAACCGTCCGCGTTACTATTTTCGACTTTTACTATCAATTATCCTCGATAAATCATAATTTTTAGCAAGCCGGTCGTTTGAGCTTAGGCGAATATTCATCGCGACTCGGATTACTACGACTCGTTTTCTTCCGTTATGTGCGCTGTTTAGTTACTATTTTGCGTGCGACCGGAAATACGGTGTATATCGTGAAATTCGAAATTTAAAATTTCTACAAAAGTCCTGCCTCATTTTTCAAAAGCTGCAACTGTTAATATCTCGACTTTACTTTACTTTTGCCATTTACAACCTAAATTTTGAATTTGGAACTTTGACCCAAAATTTTCAACTATGCATATATCCTCTTCGTAAAAATCCTCCAATTAATTAAATGAATATATTCTTGAAATCATTAATCATTTTTATAGATTTGTATAGTTTAAAGCACTTTGAAAATATTTAAAAGTAATCGAAAATATCTCCTTTTTGAAGCATCTTTTACGACATTATATATTTCAAAATATCTTACAATGTTTCAAAGTATGACCTATAGAAGCACTTTGCTGAAAAATATGTTTAAATTTTCCAGTTGAAACAAACCTTTGAAACATTTTGAAAATATTTAAAAGTAATACAAAGTACTTTTGAAGCATCTTTTGCGACATTATATATTTCAAAATATCTTACAATGTTTCAAAGTATGACCTAGAAGCACTTTGCTGAAAAATATGTTTAAATTTTCCAGTTGAAACAAACCTTTGAAACATTTTGAAAATATTTAAAAATGATACAAAGTACTTTTGAAGCATCTTTTACGGCATATATATTTCAAAATATCTTAAATTGTTTCAAAATATGACCTACAAACACTTTGCTGAAAGATATGTTTAAGTGTATAAGACTGTAACGGTGTCAGTTTTGCGTCGTCCGGATGTTACAAAAATTCCGTCACAGTCAGAACTTCATGGGCTTACGTATTACTAACTAATGATCCTTATTAATTCTGGTTCCATTGAACTGATTTCCAGTCAAATTTGTACAGCAGTTAGACACTAAATTAATAAATAATTCTGGAAAGTTTGAACTAAGAGCGATTAAGGGTTGAAGCGTAATCGCGATGAGGGATTTTCGACAAGACACAGTCAAATTCTGATATCCATATTGTGGTAAACATGTCGGTTCGGTGTACTCGATCGCTAGGGGGAGAGATACATAGGTTGTCAGCAAGGGAACTGCGGGGAGAGAAGAGAGGTCGAGGGAGACGAGAAATTAAATAGGGATTCGGTTCTACTACGAGGTGGGCCTCCTAAGATAGGGTGGCGTAGGCCAATAGTTAGAAGGAAAGTTGTTAAAATTTGAAAGGGGAGAGTAAAGGTCGAAAGCAAGAAAGGTAGTTTTACTTAGGGTTTATAGGGGTATAAAATGGGTTTATAGAATTTTATGTACATGTGGACAAGTTTATATAGGAACTACGAAAAGGCCGATTAACACCAGAACCATAGAACCTAAAAGGAATTGTCGACTAGCAGAAAAAAGAAAATCAGCAATAGCAGAACACACGCTTGAAGAAACTGGCTACCACGGGGTCATTTTCGAAGACCCACATGTATTATCAACAACTAACCATTTCCATGCAAGACCAGAGAGAAGCCATAGAAGTAATGTATAAATACTGGAATAATTTCAATAGAAAAGAAGAAATTCTCAGAATTAGTAATACTTGGACACCGATCAAAGCCATTAAAATGCACAAAAACAACTTCAGAAGGATTAGCTAATAACCAAAAAAAAACCCATTACCGAAAAATAAGGCTGACAGCATAAACATGAATAAATGTAGTCAGGGAACGACAACAAAGCACTCGACAGGATTAGCTCACCACCGAGAAAAACAGACAAATCCATTAACGGAAAATAAGGATACTAACATAAGCATCACCACAGGTAGTAAGGAAACGAAAACAAAGCAATCAACTACGGCTAAAATCATATATAAAGTGATGGTAAACATCATAGCACCGCTACTAAAGTAGTGCACAGCAGAAGAGTTCAGAGGAAAAGCTCACTTTTTCCGCCGTTCCTTCATCACACTGCGCTTCTTTGTTTTCATTTATTAACGCTGTAACTAAAACAATGCGCAATAAAACTAGCTTATTGCGCAATAACATTGCGTCGTATGGTAAGCCCAGCAATACACTGTGTAATATATAGAGCATAATAGTTATCGCTTAACACCTCACTATATCAAGTCGCCACACTTGTATGATATACCAAAACTAGGCAAACCAAATACTCCTTTAAGACTAACAGTAAGTTCAATTAGCTGACCATGTCAAAACACAGCAAGATTTATTTTAAATATCGTAAATCCCCTCTGCCCAAAGAAGAATGGGGTCAATGTAACGTTACAACTGGCAATTTCTGGTGACATTTACAATGTAATTATGTTTTAATATATGACTCGAGTAGCACTTTTCCTCTGTAATGTAATTCAGTGTCCTGCAATTGTTTTGTAGATGCCAAGAATTCGTCCGAGAAAGACCCATAGAGACAATAAAAATATAAATCTTTACATGCAAGTCTATGAGGAGATAACAAGGGGGAAATCTGTATGTACAGTTGCACCTGCCTTTGATTTGTGCCACGTTTACGTTAAAATGTGTTTCATGGCTCCAAATAAGATTTTTACAGATGACCAAGCAAAAGTTTTGAGAAGTGAGAACTTTGGCATATGAACTATCAAAACCAAGCAGCGGGGATACAAAGGGAATAACTGGAGAAGACTGGTTTGGAGCTTTTATGGAGAGGAATTCAGAATTATCCGTAAAGGCGGCCTAGGCAACAAGTTTTACGTCAATCTACAGAAGGTCTTAGATCGAGAAAAATTGAAGCCAAGGGTATTTTCAATGTGGACGAGACCATTGTGAAAATGGTGCACAAACCTGACAGAATTGTAGCGCAAAAAGTGCAGCAAGACAAGTAGGTTCCGTAACATCAGATGAGGGGGGAACTTTAGTATCTATTGCTGTAGCTATAACACGCATTGGAAAATACTATGCCCTTATGTTTATATTCCCACAAGTAAGATGTAACGACCATTTTGTGGGAGATGGGCAATTAAATTGTAAAGAACTTGTGGGTGGATGCAGGAGAAGAGTTTTATTAGTATTCCTAAAGCATTTTCAAAACCAAACAAACTGTTCTGTATCAAACAAAGTATTATTGTTAATGGATAACCACTCTACACTTGTTAATATTGATGGCTTAGATTTTTGAAAGAACAATGGCATTGTATTACTTTCGTTAAGTCAGTTTTTGAGCCGTTTAAAAAATGTATTAATGCTGCATGTGGTGTTTTGATGCAAAGCAGATCTGGTAAAGCTATGCCAATCTATGATAAAACGAGCATTGACGAAACTACCATGCCTCTAGCTTTCACACATTCCTATATCCATGGTTAAAAGTTCACTGAATTGGATTTTTCTCCATGTTTTATCACAGACCAACTAAGTCCTAATGATTCAGGAGAGTTACATCCTACAGATTCAAATAAAATTACCATATGTTTATGTGTTGGTAGTGAATTAGGAACAGAAAGTCAATCCGTAGCTGCATACATATCTGCCAAACTATCTACTAGGTGCACGGCAAAAATTGGACAAACAGAGCTACCAGATTTATTTACCGAAAATTCGCCATTACCATCTGGACTACCAATCGGACTGAGAATACAACCAATAAACAACAAGCGCTGATAACAATTTTTCACATGAGACGGTGAGCTGCTTTCATCTAATGGACACACCAGAAAAAGAATTAATAAAGCAAGAAGCGGGAAAAACAGGGAAAAATGGAACCCACGTAGAAAAACGCGAAACGTAAGCTATCTGATGAATTGACCAGAAAATGAGGAATTTTAATACTGATAAAACCTGGGAAAATCTTAGAAAGTAGGGTAAAGTTTTATTGTATTAAATAATGCAATAGTACATTATGTTATATAGAATGTTTAGAAATGGACACGTCTTTGCAAAGAAAGAAGAGGAAGAATTGCTTATAGGCTCTTCACTTTAACGTCGCAGTGGCGTGACCGATACCGTGCGCCGACAAGTGGTACTTTTAAATGTTTTACATCTGTCTACTGTAGACAATTTTACTTCTATATAATTGTTTTCAACCATCGTCACAACTTACTAAGTTAAGTTATGAGCTAAGCCAGATTTCGAAGAAAATAATTCGAAACAGTTTTGCAGAGACGATACTTACATAGTTGATCTAATAAAATCGAGGCCCATTTTTTTTTATTTTTTATTGGCCTTTCTTGTAGATATTTTAGGTAAAATTGCGATTGTGTTCCTTGTTTTAGTTCATTTTTATTATAACTAATAGATAAATACCCGTAATATGGTACGTAACACTAAAGCACATCCTTTTGCTTTATATTCAACGGTGTTTTTCTTATGCAACATTTTTGTGATTTTCTTTTATACATTATTCAATATTTTTAGAACCGTCTTATTGGCACAGCTCTATGCACTGATGCCACACCATAATAAATTCCCTGCATGACTATGCATACTATTGTCTTGAGACTAACTTACTTAGCACATATAAAGCAAATTTAATTCTCAATCTTAGGGTTAGCTCTAAGTAACCTTTCAACAACATTTACAACGTATTTTAAAAATATTTTTCTTAATATCGTTTTGCTATTAGGGTCCCTTTGAACTTTTTCAAAATTTGCCCATATCTCGAGAACTAACAATCGGGGCTCGATGGCACAAACTTTGTAATAACAAGTTGAATGGAATGTAAGAATTACAATTACATGTTTGAAAATTGTCTGTAAATCTTATAATAAGCCGCCACCCACCACACGTCAAACATCTAGTGTAATTTCCTGCCAAAAACCAGTTGAACATTCTGAAAATTTGTCCAACGAAACATTAAGCTAAACGTTATTACAACTTCACCTCACACTTCGTTCTAGTGAGGAGCAACAAAGCATTTAAGATCTTTTTTGAAAAATGTGCCCGTGTGACGTGATAGCATGTGACGTAAAAATATTTACTACGCGATACGAGCTCATTGCACGACACTCAGCTAATTTCCACGGGAATAAAAAGAATTCAGGGCTATCCCGAAGGTTTGTTTGATCTTGAATTATCTCCGAGAATAATTTATTTATTGGTCTGGAATATTTTTTGCGAGCGACGCCGCCGAGAACGCTCCAATCGGCGGGATCGATCTCTACCGTGTGTTTTTTCCTGCGCTACCCACGTGGAGCTCGATTAATACGTAATAGAGAAAAGTGAAGAGGTCCCTATGTCGTGCCATTGCGGAATTAACTTTGTTTATGACTGATTTAAAATAGAATTAATTTTGAGCGGTTTCAAAGGCGCCCGTTTGGTAACTAGCTATACAAATTTGCGCGATTCTATTTCGGTCCAATCCGTCACTCTACTTTTAATACGGGGCCCAACAATACGGGCGTTGCAAAAAAAATTCAGAAATCCTCTTTCTGGTTCGGATTTCAATCGGGCGCACGTGACCCAAGAGCCCAGCCGTGGCCGACAAGTGCAAAAAATGGAATGATCGCGTATCCATCGATATCACAATCGATCTTACCTCTTCGATATTGATTTTGGTCCGGACGACTTTTCGCCGAACCTCCGTCTCGTAGCTCTCCTCTATCGTCTCTGCCATTTTCCTCTCTCTCGTCTTCTCCCCTTATGAGTTGCTCCTTTTCTTTCACCACAAACGCGAACCGAAAGTGTTCATAGACCGGCAGGGAGCCGTTGTTGCTTCGCAGTGTGTGTATTCGACCTAGTCGCTTGCTGACGCGTTTAAGACTAAAGTTAAGTTGGAGCTAAATTTACTTCTTTGGACGGACGGAAATGAACTACACCATTACTACTACATAATCATTAGTCTAGCGTCGACAGAATGCATGAATTGACTCGTTCACTTCGTAATAATATTAGCGCGTTTCAATGGGCACGACTATAAACAAATCTTTATTTATTAACTCCGAGATTATCGCACCATGGAGAGGGAGTCCCCATTAATGAGCGCCGAGCTGGAGATTTCCACGGCTGTCACATTAATTATTATATATATTTTTTTAAGTCGATAAATACCGGTGATATCTCGCGTGTCGTTATAGCATGCCAACTTTTTTTTAATATCCAGTAAACAAATAAATAAGCACTATAAATCAAAAAGTCTCAGTCCCAAATAATACGCACTTATGGTCTAGGAAACGGTTAATTTATGTAAAAGATTTTTTCCATTCAGAATCTATTTTAAAAAATATTCCTTATGAATTTCCAACACTTCCTTCCTGCCTAGGGACATCAACTTCCCAATTTGTTGTTCTTAAAACGTCATAAAGGATTACATCCAGAGATTTCTGGACATAATTCAGTTTGCATTGTAATTTTTGATGTTTCATTTGTACAAATTGAAATAGTAGAGGTAAGGTCCTTCCAATAAGAGTTGGTCCAGTTAAAAAACAAAAAAATTAACCGACTTTACACCGAACGCATTTAAAAAATATATTTTTACCCTATACAAAAGCAGAGCATTCATGTAACGTACCGTTTAATCCACCCCCCATATAATTGATGCGGAGAAATGTTAGTCGCTACAATATATGCCTGTATATGAAATGCTCATTAGTATGGGGTAGCAGAACAGGTCCACTACAGCCATTAAATTTGAGCGCCGAGCACGTGTTAATTTTTTGTCGACACTAGAGTTCAGTGGTGTGTGTATGAAATTGCAATTATTATTATGGCTTTTTTGTAGACCTTTGTAGACGTGGACGAAATTAATAATAGCAATGACATTATACGCAATACATATAATTCTACAGAAACAAATGAAGCACAAATTTTGGACTTCGTCATAAAATTTTGTTGACAAAGTGAGTAACAATCTTTTGTATTTCTTTAAATATAGCACGCCTATGGAGCGGTTTCTGGTCTTTGTATGTCGGTAACATTGCTATTAAATTTTAATGCTTTTTTTTCAAGTAGACCAATTCAGACTAGAGGAACCTAACAATGTTAAGCTACATCCGGCCAAACATCCAAAGAAACATCAAAAAGTGGTAAAAAATTAATCCAAAGAAACATGTTCGAGCAACTTGTGCCTATCTTCAGTCTCCTGTGTTTATTGGTCAATATATAACATTTATGAACACATGTCAAATAGAACAACAGCAGTAAAGGTTTTTATAAGGGTTAGAACCAGTTTGGCAAACACCCAAGTTATTAAAATTTCAATTACAGTCTTTAGATGAACAATACATATTACATAGGACGATCAGAGGCGACTAATTTGGCTGGTTGCCTTTACTTACTGGTTTAATTATATTTTATAAGTTCACTAGATTCATACACTGAAAAATAAGCAAAGGAGATTTTAGATGAGCACACGTTGCTTAAAACATGAATAAATTTCTTTAATGCCATGGTGTTGTTCGCTTGGATTGGGTGTTTAGCTTTGAGCTTGCAACCACCTCCATGTTTGAGTATGGACTTCCTCAGGAAAAACGAAACTATATTTGCCCATGACTTTACGCCATACAAGGCCTTTAAATGCCAATAAAATCAATCGATTTGCAATTACATAAACATGTCTATCCCTATCACACGCAAATAAAACAGGGAGTAAAGTAATAGTTCCTCTAGTATCTTTAAATAAAGTATGTGTAGTGTATGTAAAGTATTCACTTATGACAAAAGTAACAAAGCTAAAACAGTTGGCAACATATTCAAATACTCATATGCTATTATTATATTTTAATTTTTTGGGGGAAGGACTCCGAGTCACATCACCATAATATTTGTTCAAAAACTCAACAATGTTAGTGCAGCTACTATTTTGTGATATGGATATACAAAGTGGATATTCCATGATTGTTATCTAAATTACCAATATTATTCAATTTTGCTATGGCACCAGCTAACATAGGAAAAGGAAGCAGAAGAAAAACATGAATACGCACATAGATCCCAAAGGGAGAAATCCCAAATTAACTATATACTTAACAACTAAACGCTAATGAGCCTACCGAGAACTCTGTATAATGCAATACAAAAGTGGCCATTCTAACAACATGTGGCATTTTATGATAAGTGGTACATGTCAAACGATAATTATTATGCTACGTCTTGCCCCAAAATGGCCACGAAACCTCAAACAGACAAGTCATAACAATAATAATACAGTTACAAGCTGTAATGCCTTTATTCAGTTATTCTGAATATATTACGTTGGCACAAATTATAGCAGCTTCTTTTTCGAACTGACAATTCAAATACATTGATTACTCGCCTGCTTGGATTAGGACTTCCTCAATGAATTTTCGATTTTTCACATTCCGTTCTTAGAGCTTTTATGCAAGAATTTCATGGTTTAAAATATAAGCTTTTACAAAGTGAGAATCAATTGAAAAGCCTGCACTTAAAGAAGCTAAAGAAGAGAAGAATCTTACTGACACCAAACTGGCGTTAGTATGTCAGTCTTTTAAAATTTATACGAAGGATTGCTTTATTGCAAATATCCACAAGATCATAACATGTCAACATGAATGGCACTTAGATCAAGGAGTTTATAAAAGTTGCATGAGAACAATCGGTAGCTGTTTTCATGTATCAGAAATAGTTAATAAATTTGTAACAATTTGTTTTGTTATGTTATAAGATTTACGGAAAATTAGGATTTATGTTTCGAAAGTGTACAACTAAATGTGGCGCATGTGCAAAATTATTTTTAGAAAGAAATTTTTTTTTCACGGGTTGAGTTTTTTGTTTCTCAGTCGCAAACCACAAGTTTTTCGAAATTAAACAATACGATTTTCGAAAAATTGAGACTGAAAACATTAAATACCCATTTCTTTTCTCAAAAATGGTATCAAACTGTTCCACAGACTTGGCAGGTACGTACGATTTATCAGTTTGGGATTCTTGAAAATACATTTTTCATAATTAAGGTGACGAACGGAAGTACACTGGTTTCTAATGCTAAAGATCGTTATTGTTATTCTACTAAACGTTTAATTTGTACGATACAAGTGTATATGAATATGGGTATCTATTTTTCCCAAAGAAATTCTCATATTGTCAAGCCACAAGTCGCAAACTTTCCTCTGAAAATTCGAAAACTGAAGAGGCTCTGCATATGCAATATGTCACCATCATTTTGGCCAATTTATTTTGTACGAAACGTTGCTTAACTACCCACCCTTTACGAAAACTACCATAGGTTATCCCTTTCTAGTTCAGATTTTGTACGAGATAAACATTTCAGATTCATCTGTTACAGAAGCTGTTACCCACAACCACAAACTATTGTCATATATGAAGAAACTGCCTCAGTGATTTTCAGCTGAAACTAACCGTATGTTACCATATTAATAGTTTTTACTTTTAACTTTTTCATAAACAAATTTTCACTAACACTCCAGCTTCTATTGGATATTAATTACATTTCCACAATCTTTGTGTGTGAAGTAAATTCAATGAAATGAAATTATTAGCAGAGTTTAATGTGTACTTTTACACTGTTTGAGAGGTACAACACAAATTAATTTTATTGAAATAGATCTGAAGACGTCATCAAGAGCAGCTTCCTTTGTTTTCTTTTGATGCACACATTCTATTTATATTCAAAGATGAACGAAATTTATGGACGCCTTGGCACGAAAACATACATCTTTTAACGCGAAATTTCTATTAAATTTATTTTATCAGTGAACCACACAGAATATACAAATTGAAAAATAAAGCAATAGATTAAATTAAATGGTTTTTTTGCGCATTGCTGGACAATATTTCAATTGGTTACTTTACAATAGAGAGACATGAGGAGCAGATGTTTCCTATTCAGTTACTAATTTATTTTTCGTAAAATCTTCCAAAAATATAATAAAAGTATTCCAAAGTAGTGAACATATCACGATTGCGACGACAACGACCCTAATGGTTATTCGAGTTGGCGAACTGATCTTTGAGCTCTTCCGGTTTGAAAACGCCCCGTTCAGTTATGATGCCAGCAATGAGGGATGCCGGAGTCACATCGAAGGCTGGATTCCAACAAGTTATACCTAAAACAAACCCAGCTTTATTCCAAATCTGTTTTGTGATTAGTTGCTGCTCGGCGTTCTGAACTTTACACCGGACTTCAAATTAAGTTATGACATCCTATTAAGTTGTTGAAAATCCCAAATAAATCCCAATAGTCACATAATAAGGTATGTACTCTCGAGGCACATAACACACAATTATTATACTTAGCCAAAATATCAAAAATCCCCAAAATTTTACAATCTTTAAAAGTTGAATCTGCACATATATAAGCACTCAGATTTGCACCTTTTGCGGCGATTCTATGTTCTCCGACATGGGTCATCTCCTTATCTGGACGTTCCTCGATAACAATATGATCTCCACTTGGAATTGAATTATCAACGGATGTAAACGGAGCGGCGATGTAAAACGGAACACCATGGTATTTAGCCAAGACAGCGATTTGATAAGTACCGATCTTATTCGCTGTATCACCATTGGCTGCAACCTGCAATAAAAAACTTTTGAGAACGGTAGATAATTAATGAGAATTTTTGGTACAAAACAATAGCAGATGAATTCATTTTGATAATTTAAGAAGAATTTTATTGTTTAAACTGAAAGTGAGATTCGAAAGTAAAATGAATGTGGTGAGATGTTACTAACAATATTAATCGAGTAACTGATTAGTACATCAACAAATTCTCTATTAAAATTTGGGAATTCACAGCCACATACTTTTACGCTCGTTTTCAAGGCACAAACGTTCCGAATTTGGGTAAACAATAGACGCCATGTTTAACAAAGATATCATATCCTGTATATATTCTTTACATTAATAACTTTCTTAATCCTTCAACAAACTTAAAAATGTCTAAATAGTGGCATTCACATATCGTGTTAAATTTCGCAGCAATAATGCCAACCCCATTTAGGAAGTCTAGAAACTCTTATAACAGCACTACATAAGCCTTTAAATGATGATCTCTGAAACTACACAACAGGATTTGTAGACCGTGCACCACTAAAGCCTAAAGTGTAATATTATTAATAACTTGTATTTAGTATAACTGACGCAGTCAGAAGAGGATAATCTCAAACTTCAACCAACGACATTTGGGGCCACGCCGCCCAGATCTAGAAGGTAAAGACCTGTGAGGTCAAGCATTGGCTCACCAGTCATCGTATCATATAGAAGAGGAAGCGAAGAAATCAATAACATCGCTATAGTTTTAATGTATGTCACAATCACACAGAAATCAATTATTTAAGGTCCTGCCAAGATTTAAACAACCTAGTTAATGATCTAGAAAATTTAAAGACTAAGGGTCTTGTAAACGATATTTTAAAATTAAAATGAATTTTAGCTTAAGATGCTTTCAGAATGTGTTTCACAGATGTAACTAGTGTTTTGTTGCGTGTATTCTTAACATGGATGTAACTATAGTTACCTTATTGAATCACATTCTAAACGCATTTTAAGCTAAAACCCATTTTAATCTTAAAATTCGTTTATGAATAAGAGGGCTACAAAACATCATTAAACGTCGAACGTGTAACATCGTTAATAACTTGTATTTAGTAAGACGTATTGTGTGGAAATAAAGTGAACCGTTCCATAAGTCCAAAACAGTAACTCATGACGTGATTCCCAGCAAATTGTTATGAAAAGAAGAGAACAAGAGAAATCAACCCACAGTTCAGAAACCCATGCCTTCCTGAGTTTCTTCTTTTATTACTCTTCATCAAACCATCCAGTCATCCAAACTTAGGGTAATTGCAGATACTCAAAATTTATCAATCTTGCAATCCTGCTAAATATTATATGTACATCAAGATGTACACAAGTACATCCAATCAAAAATCGGATCAGCTATCAAAATCAAGTCAGAACTAAACACCTCCAAAATGACCAATGTAGACACAAGAATTACTGTAAATGTCGAAGAGGACAACAAAAAAAAAACAACAAAATAATGAAAAATGGGGGGAAGAAGTAAACCACATTGCGTATGCAACTACATAGAGTTCATTAAAAAAAGCTGGGTCCCAAAACAGAAAAGAGGAATATCGTTTATATCATTTTCAACTATTAGAAGTTGTTATTGCTAACAAATTTCCCATGCATGTGGATAAATCAGCTTCTCGCACTAATATACCTAATGTAAAGTCAAAATCTATCGCGAGTTTTCTATGAAGCACTAAAAACAGTAAAATTGATAATAACAGCCGTAACAAGACAAATAATGACAGGTTACTGCACTTGTCGGTTCCATTAGCAATCACCAAGGCAGTTCCTGTCCTTACTATTTTGCTAAGTTTGACTTAATTAACCTAGTCATAAAACTGTTTAGTGCCACATAAATATTTCATAGGATTTTTCTAAAATTTACTCGATCAGCTCCGACTACGACAGCAGAAATGTTCCTGTGCTTCATAACGGCGGCCACCATGCTGTCGACAATCAAGGTAGCAGGAATCTTATCGTGGACTAGTTCGTAGGCAGTGAGTCTAGCACCTTGATTGTAAGGTCTCGTCTCCGTGCAATACACTTGCTCTAAAACAAATGTATATATATAATCTTCAAAGTTTTTTGATTTCGATATCTAATCTATACCTAAACGTTTAAAAGACTGTAAACTTCGAATGACGCCCAGAGCTGTACCGTAACTGGCCGTGGCCAATGAACCAGTGTTGCAATGGGTTAGTATTCGTACTAAATTGTCGCTGGGAAATCTCGAAAGGATCTCTTTAGCTCCATTGATCCCTATGGCCTTGTTATCAGCGATGTCTTTCGCCAGCATGTCTTCGATAGTCTGGATAAACCTGAAACAGTAATTATTTCCTTCACTCAGTATCCTTTCATCTATTCCGAACTTTATTTTAAAATTTATAGAATGACTAATGATCTTTTAAAACCATAAAAAGAAGTAAGTTGTTTACCAATCATGATAAGAACTTATAAGTTTTATTATCACTATTGATACCACCAGCCCATTAAACCCATTAAAGCCTCATTAAGATTAGTGTAATCTCATAGGATTAAATAATAGTAAAACAGTATTCAAACAAGTCCTGAAGTGTGTGTGCTGCTTTGCATACGCAATTCTCGAGTTCGTAGGAACCGTTTCATTCTTGAATAATAACAATTCTTGAATGTATTAACAATAAATACAGGAGAAAAAATAAAGGAAATTATAGCAGTACTGAAAGAAATATTGATATTTCAAAAACATCTGTGGATGTGTCACGTTGGCAAATATTTTACTAAATCTTATTAATAACTATGCCGCATGCTATTTACAGACTACTCAGGCCATCAAAAAAGGAATTTGCAAATGTTTTAGAAAAATTAGTGGGTTTCGTTAAAGAAACTGACCCTAATTTATAAATATTCTATTTGAATATAACTTTCGAGTTTTGCCTTTTACGTTACATTCAGGTTGAGAAAATATATGGTTGTCGAAAATCTAAAATGGAAACTTAGTTTACAAACGAAAACGAGACAGACTACTGACATGATGAATGAACAATATTAAAAGAACCTCGTAAAACAGGGCTGCTGCTGTTCCAGAGTGGAAATTTGGTCGCTCATATGTGATGACAAATTTGTAAACAACTAATTACAAATTTTGTAATATACCGAGGTATGTGTGAGTGTAAACGGTGCATATGTGCACGAGGTATATTTACGATGAATGGATACGAAGTATATATACGAAGGGTTATATGTATAAGGTGGGTATATAAAGCATCGTTATAAAGTTGGTGTACGACCCATGTGAAAGATGTATATGTACGAGTTTGATGTACAATACCTATGTACGAGGCATGCATATGAGGTATTGATACGAAGCATGTGTACAAAGTACACCTATGAAGTGTTTCTATGAGGAATGTGTTCGAAGTATGGGTACAAGGTATGTGCACTAAGTATATTCACGGGGTATGTGTATAAACCACGTGAACGAAGTATACGTACGAGGTATTTGTACTGAAAATAAAATTGGATTTTCGCCAGTATCACTTAATAGCATTGTTTCTGTATACTATTGTTCCACGTCATTTACATAACTTTGAACTTGGAGAATTTTTGTTGCAATGTTCGTGTACAAATTCTTTAAACCTGGGGACTTTCAATTTATTTAATGGAATATTGCTGAAATGTTAAAAAAAGATTTATCTTATAGAAATGACCCTAAGATGAGGCACTTTAAATTGAGGTAGCCTCTAAACAAATGTTTTGAATAAACTGAATGTTTTTCCAAATTATATTCTAAAAATAGTAAATAAAACAAACAACTATGTACATACAGCAATAATAACAAATGTATTGTAAACATAGAAACCTCAATCTTTCAGAAAAATAAAATAAAATGCTGCTGTGTGGAATATAATTACAAAATAGGAGCAGACAAATATTAATGGTTGTATTCCCTTATGCATACTAAAACAAGCAAGTCAGGCTTGTTGGTTATACGGCTTTTAAAATTCATAAAACAGTACTCAAAAAGTCTCCCTAAAGGGAAGTTAACTCTTTAAATATAATCTTTGAGGAAAATTAATGACTTTTACAACACCAATTTTTCAATTTAGACCTCTATATTCAACATATGGCGGGTGAACGTTTGAATTCGACCACTGCTTCTTTTTAGTAAGTCAGGCACTTAAACAGATATTCATTTCTAATTTGGTGCAGCATTTCAACATAAGAAGCAACATCTTTTGAGAAAAACAAAACGCAATTGTCAACTAATTATAATGTATGGTTCAACACACACAAGGACTAGTGACTTCTGTTTTTTGAAGTAATAATTAATTATAGAATATTTTTGGACGTATAAAATGATTTGTTTTCGGAACAATTTGAAAATTATTGTTTTTTGAAGGGTAATTGTGCGGTTTTCGCCAATATCATAATTTTTAAATACTATCACAAAACAAATAAAATTTGGTAGTAGGTATAACAATATTAAACACAAAGGAATAGCCAAAAATAACCCAAGGTCAGTGGCGCACAGGTGAAAATAGTACTAATTCACCAAAATGAATTTAATTGTTCTCAAATGGTGTAACACCCTACAACATTTTACCTTTTCAAATCTAAAATTACTAAAGATCTAAAAAGAAGAAAAGTTACATGACTGCATAATAACAAGTGATTGAATTATGTTCTATTGTTGATTTGGCAAACGATAAGCAATCCATAAGATAAATAACTAATTATTAATTACTCCAAATTTCTTTGTTATAAGCTTTTGGAAATAAGACATTACCTTGGCAATTTTCAAAGGTAATTTTTATTCTGTATCTGAAAATGTAAAAATATATATGGTCAAACTAAAGGTGTATAAAATCTGAACTTGCCTAAAACTTATTTGTTTTTTAAATTACACATACTCATGGCCAATTAAAAAAGGCTTACTTTATGAATTACAGCGATAATTGACTGTTTCATATATTTATTTGTGTATATTTACCCCAACTCTCTATACCATTGGATGACTCGATAATTAAATATAAAAATAGTGCATTCTACAAAAATTTCGCGTAAGTTCTGTAATAATTTTGTTAACACTGGGTGGTCTAATAAACAACAGTTGGGCCCAAAATTGAAAAAATATTTAAGTATGCAAAATATGCCAAGTTGTCCAAATGCCATAAAAATAATTATGGCCCTATAAACCTTGGCAACAAATACCGAATTTCAGTTAACTCTGAAGAGAATATATGAAAAGTTATTCATCCTCGGAAGCCATTGACATTTCCCTCTCGTCTAAACCATTTAAATACCTATTCTTCATGTCTTCTAAGTCAACATCGCTATCTTTGGTGAGATCATTGGCCAGATCAATTAGCTCCTCAGCAGCAATCTTCATATTGACGGCAGTCGGCCTCGATGAAACCAAATAGTTCAGTTTCCCCTCGATCTCTTGCCTCATTTGTTTCTTGCTATCAAACTTCTCGCTGTTCAGCTCGACGGCAAGGCTGAGGCATCCCACGATGGCGATGGCGGGGGCTCCTCTAACCTGAATCAGGCAAACTCGATTTAATGAATTTAAGAGTCACATTCTGGTAATCGTTTACCTGCATCTTGTTGATCACTTTCCAGCCATCCTCGACGCCCCTCACCTGTATGTACTTCGACTGGGCAGGCAGGAGGAGCTGATCGAGGATCTCCAACGTGTTATTTTCATATTTAATTGCTCTCAATGACATCTTAACCTCACTTTTCCGATGCTCACTTCGCACTCAGACTACCTCACGGATTTCTTTGCGAAACCAGTCAAAGCGTTATCAAGCTCGACATGTCTGCTCAGAAGGGACACGAAGTACCTGTGTGGGCCTCTATACGTTTTCGCCTGAATGCGATGTGTCAGTTTGATGAATAGTTTGGCTGCGAAAAAAGTAATTTGGGCCTCTCGTGTGGGTAATTAGGAATTACGGATTATAATGGAACGAACTCGCAGTGCCCACTAGCGAACTCCATTGACGTTCTTTTATCTTGGACTTTTATCAACATCTTCGTAACCGATAGGTTAAGTGGGCAGAGGATGATGCGGAAGGGACAGGACTGGCCCTATCATATATGGTCTTGTGAATTGAAATGTATCGCAACGAGGCTTTAAGTTCTTAAAACGCCAGTGTAAACTAGTACAAATCAAAGCCGTTTTGCATTAAAAATATACGACATAATATACCGGAACCGGATATTAACTTCTGAGGTAGTTTGAAAAAATACGTTAATCAAATATTGTTGGTTGCCTAACGACTAAAATAACACGCCGTAGTTCAAAAACTTTCAAGATTTCTAAATTAAACATTAAAAAATACGATAAAAGTTCAATTTATTCGTTAAGACCAAAAACGTTACGGAATCAAATCCTTCTGCATCAATTTAAAATTCCGGAAGTCCTCCTCTGATTACGTTAAGACGATTTTTCGTCTTCTCACACCATTTCCGTCTTACAAACGACATTCACACATCCTCTATCTCACTTCTTAGATTTGTATTCCATTTGTTTTGACCTAACCTAGGTGCGGGCTATTTATAGGTTATGTCTCCAAAAATTTCTGTAATTCGTTGCAAGAGATTCTATAAATACTTAGGGAAGACCTGAGACATGCGAGCTACTTTACGAACGGCACGTCGTAATTGAAAATGGTAATGTACAACAGAAAGCCGTTTGCGGCGAATGGTACGTAACTATCGCAAGTTTTAGGCATTGCTGGGGGCTCAATTGGTCATCACCCTGGTGATGATCAGTTTTATACAGAAACTAGGCCCGCACTTCTCCCTGGCCAGGTGGCTCCTCTGCTCGACCGGTCTGGTACGGTACCTCTACCCGACAGATACGGAACTGAAGCAGCTCGCCAACATCTCCAATAAGTCCAAATCTAGAAAAAACCAAAAGGCGACGTCGAACGGTAAGAGTGGCGCGGAGACTTTTCACATACCTCGGTCGTTGGATGTGAAACTTGACACCACTAGGGTGACCAGTATTGATATTACGTATTTGAGGTATTATACGGAGTACCAGTGGCTGGTGGACTTTGCCATATATACTGCGATGGTTTATGTTTTCACAGAGGTAAATAGCTATTTATGTTAGTTATTTATTAGTTAGTTATTTATTAGTTAGTTAGTTACATTATTGTACTACAATTGAAATGCTTTTAGCATAATGTGCATATCTTAAATGATTCTCAGTACAAGCGAGTTGGAACATAGCTAACAAATCCCACAAAAATGCTCAGATGTCTGTCTGTTTGGTTTCTGTTATTGAAACTTCTTGTGAAATTCATTGGTATTATGTCAGAGTGATTTAAGATGGTTAATATTGTTTTACTTGCATTCAATGCCAAAACATTTGTATCCAATCATTTCTTTGTCATTCAATAACTTTTAAATTTACAGGTGTACCAAATATGGTTCCCGATAACTGACGAAATAAACCTCAGCATGATCTGGTGCTTATTGGTGATATTATTCGCCCTGTATCCTTTTTCTAAGCGTGTTTATAAAAATATATTTTTTAAACTTCACTCAAACATCAAGCCAATGTTGCTTGCTGTGTGTTGGCAATTGGTATAAGAATAAGAATTATCTGCAAATTTCCATTCCGAATGTAATAGTTTTCAAATATTTGTTCTAAACTAACTCAGTTATTATTATGTTTGAATCAGTTATACTGCAAAAGGGTTCAATTAAATCTTTATTTTTTGTTTATATTATTAGTAAGAACCATGTATGTGCTATTTGAATGAACTCACAGAATTAAATTGTTAGAGTTATTTTATCCTGATCTATAATTTTAATAACGAGCAGATCAACAATCATTGATTGTCCAGTTGTAAATATATTATTAGATGATGCTTTGTACTACATCAGTAAGGAATAACAACTTAAAGTATATATTAATTTCATATCAAATTACATGCCTGTTGTGTTTTATTGACCTAATGTAATACTTTCAACCTTATTGTGCAAACCATAAATAAATCAATAAGTTCCTTAACGCCCGTTGACAGAAAACTCCTGTTAAGCCTGACCATAGAATATTTTAAAGGCGAGGAGTCTGTAGGCGAACGTTCGACATGCATCGTCATGGGATTCTTATACCTACTCATCTCCATGATGGTATTGATTATAGACGAGAATACTCTGGAGCTGGGCCTAGAGAACGCCTACCAAAACTTTAACCAAAGTGCTTCTTTGTTCCTAGAAAAGCAAGGATTATCGTCTACGTAATTTAAATCTTGTTCGAAAGAAGACCATATAAAAAACCTTAATTTTCAGGGGACCAGCTTCTAAGATCGTACTGAAGTTCTTCATCGCGCTTTGGTGCGGGTTGCTAGGAGCTTTCTTTACTTTCCCCGGCTTGAGGATAGCGAGGATGCATTGGGATTTGGTGAAGTATGATTCAGTCACTCCTTTCCTTTCATAGAGTTAATTTACAAACTTGACTTAGGTCCCATGAGAACAGCAAGATTAAACAAGTCCTGTTGAATATCTCCTTCGCTCTTCCTTTCATTCTTGTTATACTTTGGATCAGGCCGATTTCGAGAGAGTACCTGACTGTGAGGATATTTTCGAGGAGAACTGAGCCCCTGTAAGTAATCAACTTTTGAAGGCATTCACAAGTGTGTTGCTTGAAATTTTGTTTTTCAGATTAACTGATAGCACATTTGAATCTTTGCGTTTGATCATTATAGTCCTGACCATGATTCTGAAGGTAGCATTAATGCCACTGTACCTGCAAGCTTATTTAGATATGGCACATCGTAGATTGGAAAGTCTAAAAAAGGAAGCTGGACGAATCACCAATCTCGAGTTACAAAAGAGAGTAAGAAGTGTATTAATTAGATCAGTTTCAAATTCTTCCTATTTTTTTTTTTTAATTTTAGATAGCAGCTGTTTTCTATTATTTGTGTGTGGTAACATTGCAGTACATTGCACCGGTGATCATTTGTCTATATCTCTGCCTTATGTACAAGTCTCTAGGAGAGTACAGTTGGAATTTCTATCAACAAAACACAGTGAGCCATGGCGAGTGTTCCGCTGACGAGAATTTGAAAGCAAGCTTAGATCCTTTCAGCGAAAATAGCGACGCTAAAACAATATCACAAGCTGCTGCTGAATTTCATTTAACCTTAGAAAACCTGAAATTGGTAATGTATGGTTTAATTGTTATTGAGTTGGTTTAATGTCTTTTATTTCAGGTATTCACAAAGAATATCTATAGAGGATTGTTTGGATTTGCAACGTGGTGGACTTGTTTCTTGTATTTCGCTACTACTTCTGTTGGACTTATTTATCAGTCATATTTCACAACCGGATAATAACACTGGTAAAATTCGAATTTTTATCGTCTTGGAATAAGAAGTTTATCAACAAATATTAAAACTGCCAGTGTTTATAATTTAATATTAAACTAAGGACATGTTAAAAGCGAAACAGAATATCTTTATTGTATACAGGCACCCTAATATACAAACATGGACTATTTTAATCTGTTGTTTAATATTAGTAATTACTTCTAAATAAATAGTAAATAGTAATAACAATAATATTAGGGACAATAAAATAAGTAATTTTTAACAAGAAATGGAAACAATAATAGCAATGAAAAAGCATATTTTTACTTCATGGGGTCTTTCATTATAGTTGAAGAGGTCTTCGTAGAACAAAGCGTTCATGGTACTTAAATAGTTTGTTCTTGTAATACAAAGAACGTCAAAACCTCTTGTCTGATAATTCCGTTGATATGAAATAAAAACCTGAAAATTACCTGACAGACAAAAAAATACAAGATCCTATGGTTAACAGTTAACCAGTTCAATGCGCGCTTGAATCATGGACGGAAAAAGTATGTCTTGCAGTTATGGAGCGCCTGCATCTAATTTTGCCAAAATATTTGTACTCAACTGTTTAAATACGTTCACCATATAGATAAATATCTACAGAGAGAGAGAGAGAGAGAGAAATATAGAATTTTGGAGATTTACTACCACTTGCTGCTAGTATTGATGTGCCATCAGAAAATGGATTAACAAATTTACAGATTTTAATGAAGTTGACATCATCCAGATACGGTATGAACAAAATAGGACCTACAGCACTCCCCCAAGGTACTCCTGTGTTATTAACTCCCTCCCTGGATAAAGCATTATCAACTTTAATCTGTTGAGACCTCTGAGATAAGTAGAACTCTTGAACCATAGAAGAGCCTGCCCAGATGTACTTATATATATGTGCAGGTGTATAGATGTACTTACTTACAGATGTATATTTCAACTTTTTTGAGAAGAATGGATATCAATGGTTTCAAATGCTCTTTTAAAGGAAGGTAACAACGACTACTTTATTGTTATTAATTAAAGGTTTCCACTTAAGTGATTTGGTAAGCAATCTGGCAGAAATGTTTTGCTCTAGACTAGATAGTAACTATAGTAACTAGATTGATAATCTAGTTACTATCTATCTACATATATAGATAATAGGTTTACTATCAGTAGTAAGCGTGTAGTAGTGTATTAGTAGTAGCAGGCAGCAAGTTCTAAAACTTTCAAGTGGTGAACGGGTTTTAATTGACCGAAAGCTAACAGCTTCATTGGTATCATTCACTTTTGACACAGGGAGCACCGTACTTGAGCTATTGAGGAAATTGCCCAGTTTTTAAAGTGTTAGCAACATAATCTAAAACAATCTGACCATGATTAACAGCTGGTATAGGCAAGAGAAAAGTTATTGATCGGTAACTTTAAGCTTTTCCAGCTCGCGAGATGGGATCAAAATGGTCAGAGATAAAAAACGAAGAAAGTGAGCCGTAGCAAATTATCATAGAACTCGTGAATTGTTCCATTCTTCTTTGAAAATCTCATTTGTAAGCTTATATCTCGAAAGATATGCAATATTCGAGTTCACGAACAACGACCAAAATTGTGGGATGTAAAATGTGTCATAAAAATTTCTTCTACCAGCCATAGGTCCAATGATTTATGGTGATATTCGACAAAAACGGCGCGTAATCGGTTTCCATTATGGCGGCCAGTACACACGGCTTATGGATATCCTTGAACTATATTATCCCAAGGGTATATAGCACGAACACAAGGTTACGTCTGTGAGAAAACCATTTCTCCCGACTACAAATGCTGGCCTATAAATTGCCTTATTGTCTATCACCCTACCTACTACAGGCAGTAAACCCGAAACCAAAAGAGATCGTAACGGTAGAATTGTTCTTATTTTCGAATTTACAGTTCAGTTATGGGGGAATTTACGGTTGATATTTTCGGTATTGATGGGTGAATTATTTCTTGTACAAAGTAGTACGTTTATTTTCTATTGATGGGTGAATTATTTCTTCTACAAAGTAGTACGTTTATTTTCATATCACTGCCTTAAATAACATAGCTATATAAAGTATTAAAAAAAAATAATCGAGAATTGCTTCCTAAATTCCTCTTTTCCCTTAATCCTCAATCCCCTTGAGGGATTAATTTTTTATTTAGCATTTTGAACAATTTTATACTATTGCTGACCAATATTGCAACTGAATCTTTAATGCAAATATATGCGATGTTCAGCAAATTTGCAATATTGTTGCAATGTTAGGTTTTTAAGCAACTCATCGCTTATCGCACGTGTCGAACAGTCGCGAAACTTGTTGGAAAGGTACATACGAATCAGCGACCTTCAACCCTCGGTTCATTGCTTCAGTGAATATACATACCTACTTTTACATTAGTCACCATTCTCGGAAACAGACGTATCTTGTACTTGTCCTCATTGTCGCATCGCTCGTTTTCCTCTATCGTATAAATATTAATAATGCATGACTAACCTCGGCAAGATCGATAAACGGTACCTTCCTCTTCGAATTTGAATTTTCCCGCGCCGATGCACATTTGATGGCGGTAACCGGAACGGCCGGACAAAAGCAGCAATTTTATTTTGGGACGCCGTTGGGAATCGACTGTAAAATCGAGAGGACTTTTTCCGTTGGGAAAGCATCCCGATCGGCCTTCTAATTTCCCGACAAAACGATTTTTCGACAGGAGAAGGTTCCAGACTAAATTCATCGACCAATGAGAGGCGAGTGACGTCACCTCCTCTGACGTGCGATTGGATAAGCTGTCGGACGTTCTAGAAGCGTTTGCGTCGCCCGTATAAAACCAGCCATTGTGCGATTTCCGTTCGATTTGATCGCGATCTTTGTAGCAGTATTGAAGTAATTTTTTGAGTGTCGCTCGCAGCAAAAAATAAATCTAATCCGAGGTGAGTTATAGTATTGTAATGTTCGTAAATGGATTTTGACAGTTGTAAGGTCTCAATTGCTGTTGAAATGAAGGCATGAAACGTATATAACCACCGCTTTCAATTTTGTTAGGACGCTCGTGTTACGTCCGCCATTATGCGGCACGCTTACGAATTCTAGAACCTTCCTTTATTCAATCGACTTACGCTTACTCATCGTGATGAAAAATAATTTTGTCATGCCAGACTAGAGTTTATGACAAAAATAATGATTTATTAAAACGTCTGAAATATCCTCTTGTGAAAAAACTTCGAACACGTGATCCCGGACTGCGCCTCTTATCTCGTAATTTTTGTAGATGGCTAAAGCACCAGCAGTTGGTATCGATTTGGGGACGACCTATTCCTGCGTTGGCGTCTTCCAGCATGGTAAGGTGGAAATCATCGCCAACGATCAGGGCAACAGGACCACGCCGTCTTATGTGGCCTTCACTGATACCGAGCGTCTTATCGGCGACGCCGCCAAGAACCAGGTCGCCATGAACCCCAACAACACTATTTTTGGTAAGATTCTGTTCACTTATCCGAAGTATGCTGATTTATGAAAAATATATTATTCAGATAATAAGGCTTGCAATAGTTTAAACAATGTGTTATCTTATCATTGAAACTCTAACCGATGCAGAAATCCTATTTGAACGATTTCATTCTACGTTTCTTTATAGCGATGTACTTTGGGGTCTATTTGAATAATTGTAAAATCTGTTAATGTTGCGATAAACTACTCTTATATACCTTCAAGATTGTTTTTTCTCATAGTTATCATGTACTTATTGTGGTATATTATCTTTAGGGATATTAAAGTATTTAGTAAAATTGTGCAAATGATTAATTATTTATTGTTTGTTCAAGCAAAAAAGTTGATAATGCGGCACTAAGCTTCAAATTCATATTTTATTCAGTATTTCTAATTACAGTTGTTACTATTCTTATTGTTGATATAGGGTTTGTGTCAAATTTGAACAGGTTTTTAATCAATCTAGTAGTAATGTATCTGTCTTTTAGCTTCAGAGTAACTAAGAACTCTTATTAAAACATACTCTTCAATAATTACAAATGCGAAAGTTCCTCATACATTTATCGAATGGTAGAGGGTGTGATAGGAGGGAGTGTGCGATTAAATGCATTAAGAAAAGACTGTTTACTTACCTTACTTGCCATCCTATGTAGTTGGCTCAGTATTAGTTCCTCATATATTTATTCCATTTTATGACGCTGCACTGAATATTAGTATCACTGCACAAGTAATACCTTTATAGCATTTCCTCATTTACAAATATTCCATTATGTTACGTTTTCCTTAATCTTGTACAAAATTTTGTGCACCGATTCATACTTTCGATATAAGGACAAGAATTGAACGAATTTGCTGGAAATTGAGCAAATACAATTGTAAGTGAGAAATGGATCAAATATCATTGTTTTGCCTTGCCTCTTAAGTATTTGATCCCATTTTTCTGTCTATCGTTTTCTGTATGTATGATAGAATTTCTTGCGTACCATATCGTTTACCTTGATAACAGCATTATCATTAAAAATCATTTGTCAGTAATTAGTTTTTTCACATTTTAGTATATTATACTAGTACTACTAAATTATTTCTTTAATTACTTTATAGATTACTTTTATACTTTAATTCGAAATATATTCACTACCTCTCCATTTTCCTATTTCAATTCTTCAAGCAAAGAATTTAAATTGCACTAAGGAGCACCGTTTTACAACACCTATTTCGCTAAAATCTGATGTCGAACAATTTTCACTTCACAATGACTTGAGCCTATTTTTAGGTACTTTGTGTGCATCTGCTAAATAGACTAAAGTGGGTTTCTATGCCAACGGTTTGCACATCTTATAATTTATAATTTCAAGGTTTTCTGAGAACATGTTCCAAAATAATTTTCATTTTTTGATTTTCAAATAACGTTTCTTTATTTAATTTGCAAAATGTGCACTTTCATACCCATTTTTTCAATATTATGATCATCCTACTTGGTCCACCATGAATGTAAGCCATTTCATATGCTATTAACGTGACCTCATACCTTTTTAGGATTCTACAATTTTATATTGCTTCAAAGATCATTGTTACTTGATTAAATTTAATTACAAGGTTAATTCCACTTGAGGATTGTCGAGGTCTTGCATGGGTGGAAAAGAATTTAAAACTACTCCCTCTTTTTTTCTTTCCAGATGCCAAGCGTTTGATTGGGCGTCGCTTCGATGACCCCGCCATCCAGGCGGACATGAAGCACTGGCCCTTCGAGGTCTTGAACGACGGCGGGAAACCGAAAATCAAGGTGTCCTACAAAGGTGAAGAGAAGTCGTTCTACCCCGAGGAGGTCAGCTCGATGGTGCTCACCAAGATGAAGGAGACCGCCGAAGCTTATCTGGGCAAAAGTGTGACGAACGCCGTCATCACCGTACCCGCCTACTTCAACGATTCCCAGCGTCAAGCTACCAAAGACGCCGGCACCATCGCTGGCCTGCAGGTCCTACGTATCATCAATGAGCCGACTGCGGCCGCCATCGCTTATGGTCTGGATAAAAAGGGACAAGGCGAACGTAATGTTCTCATCTTCGATCTGGGTGGTGGTACCTTTGATGTGTCTATCTTGACCATCGAGGACGGAATCTTTGAGGTGAAGTCCACTGCCGGAGATACCCACTTGGGTGGTGAGGACTTCGACAACCGCATGGTGAACCACTTCGTCCAAGAGTTCAAGCGTAAATACAAGAAGGACTTGACCACCAACAAGCGTGCCGTCCGTCGTCTTAGAACGAGCTGCGAGAGAGCAAAGCGTACTCTCTCTTCGTCTACCCAAGCCAGTATCGAAATCGATTCCTTGTTTGAGGGTATCGATTTCTACACTTCTATAACCAGGGCGAGATTCGAAGAGCTGAATGCCGATCTGTTCCGCTCTACCATGGAACCAGTCGAGAAGTCGATCCGTGATGCTAAAATGGATAAGGCACAGATTCACGACATTGTGCTGGTCGGCGGTTCGACTCGTATCCCGAAAGTACAAAAGTTACTTCAAGACTTCTTCAATGGAAAGGAACTAAACAAGTCCATCAATCCTGATGAGGCCGTGGCCTATGGCGCGGCTGTGCAGGCTGCCATCTTGCACGGAGACAAATCTGAGGAAGTACAAGATCTTCTCTTGCTCGATGTCACCCCACTCTCATTGGGTATTGAAACTGCTGGTGGTGTAATGACTGCCCTCATCAAGCGTAACACTACCATCCCCACAAAACAAACGCAGACATTCACCACCTACTCCGACAACCAACCTGGAGTACTGATCCAGGTCTACGAGGGTGAACGTGCCATGACCAAGGACAATAACTTGCTTGGCAAGTTTGAGCTCACCGGCATTCCGCCTGCACCTCGTGGCGTTCCGCAAATCGAAGTTACTTTCGACATCGACGCCAACGGCATCTTGAACGTAACTGCAATTGAAAAGTCCACTAACAAGGAAAATAAGATCACCATTACCAACGACAAGGGACGTTTGAGCAAGGAAGAGATTGAACGTATGGTGAACGATGCCGAGAAGTACCGCAGCGAAGACGAGAAACAAAGGGCAACTATCACTTCCAAGAACGCCTTAGAGTCTTATTGCTTTAACATCAAGAGCACCATGGAAGATGATAAGATCAAGGATAAGATCAGCGAGAGCGACAAGAACACCGTTATGGAGAAATGTAACGAGGTCATCGCCTGGTTAGATGCTAATCAACTCGCCGAGAAGGAAGAGTATGAGCACAAACAGAAAGAACTTGAGAACATCTGTAACCCGATCATCACCAAGCTCTATCAGGGATCTGGTGGAGCTCCTGGTGGCATGCCAGGGTTCCCAGGTGCCGGAGCAGCTCCGGGAGCCGGTGGAGCTGCTGGCGGTGCTGGACCTACCATCGAAGAAGTTGATTAAACCATTCCATTGCATTTGCACCAGTATTATTCAAAGAAATAGCTTTTGACCCATTTTTTTACAGTATGTACCTTCTGTTTATGTTCACCCAAAGAGATTTGGAATTTGTTTTCAGGATTCAAATAAAGGCAAAATTTTGATTGAAACGCCCTTTTATTTTAAACCATAACCCTTGATTTGATGAAATGTACATTTGTGGTAGGATAGTTATCTCTTGAGGGTAGGCATGCTATACTGTAACTTTTTAGTCAGGTTTTGTAACAGTTGGGGTTTTCTAGTGGTATATCGTAAATGAGTATAAAGATTACATTTTCTCCAAGGTATAGATTGGATTAATAGACACATTAACTGACAAATTTATTTTTCAATTGTCATAAAAGCAAGTGAGACCTTGAGAAGTAATGAACTTAAATGGAGTGGAGATAAGTAATCAAATTTTACACAATATTGGCACATCATAGATGTTCCTCAATGATTAACTCTGTGAGGCTGTGTATTGGGACGTGTGTATGTAGTATGGTTTTCTCAAAAATTAGAAATCGCAACCACGTTGAACTTTGTATTTAGACTGTACCATAGCCATGACCTCCCTTTAAATTTGCTAAAATCGGCTGGGGCAAAGGGGTAGTTACTTTCTGCTACTTTTCCGAGATATTCCCTTCAATGGCCCCTTACTGGACATTTCAGTAATTTCGCCGCCATTATTAATTTTTTTATAACTTGGTAACTATACATTTTATCATTTTATATAACAATAGTATGCATTATATACATTTTAACCATAGATACCATTTTACAAATTTACCAAATTTACATCTTGTATAATCAATAGTTTTATTAGGTATTTACTTTGCGAAAAAAACAATTATTTTATCACTCAAAATCAAGTAAAATATGAAAAACCAGTCTGATGGATACACTGACATTTTTTTAGTATTAAATAAAGTAAAAATATACCGAATCTATACTTATGTGTTGGACGGCTTAAATTTAAATAACCTATTTTATTAAAATAAGTTAATCACATCATAAATAGTTTCATAAATTAAAAAATTTATCTAAGTAAACTATTACATAAAATAGACATTAACTGCCCTCCTTAGAATGTACTAACTGCAACAGTTTACTCTCAATACTGAACAAGTGGCTATCGTCGACGCCAGGAAACAAAGTCCTGATCGCCTTGGCTAAATTCAAAACGTAGTCGATGTTTGGACCACTAGGCCCGACGGACCGGAAAACCTGCTGAGCTATTGAATCATCATCAGCATACCCAGCAAAGTTGACGTTACTGTCGGTGCCCAAGTAAACGATGATCTTGAAAGGCTCATGTTCCCGGTCGATGGGGTGGAAATCGACGGCCCTCTTCTCGTACCCTCCCTTCTCGCGGTAGTCGAGGTGGTCCATCACCTTCTCCGCCTCCTCCTCCTTGATCTTGTAGGCGACGCCATACACCCGGCTGTCAGGATGCCCTGGTACGAGTGTCACGACGCGACCGGGGTTCTCTGGGGTGCCACGGTGGTCTGTGCTGTGCTGGTAGAACCTACGCTGGTAGCCAGTGATGAAACCCAACACCTTCTTCTCGAACGGGAAGTCCACCTTCCATATCAGCGATCCGTAGCCAAACACCCACATGGGGACGAGGTGAGTTAGCCGATTTAGTTGGAATGTCTAACTGATAATTTAAAGTTCAAATCTGACAACGTAACTAACCTCTCAGTACTTCTCTCTACTCTCTCTGGCTCTTCTCTACTTTTAAAAAAATCTGAGTTACTGATGACAGATGTTTTTCGTTTCTGTTGTCCGCCGATTCCGGGTGCGTGTATCCTAGTCCAAAATTTATCATAGCATCTCTTTATGATAACCATACACAATATTCTAGACTCTATCACAGATTGAGGTTAGGTTAGATTTAATTCGACTTGTTTTTTGTTATAGATATCCGGGAATGATCGCAACACACAATACTTCCGTATGCTTGTTTATGAATGACAGACGTCATTTGCTTATCCGTTGGTAAGGGTAAAGCCAGTCGTTTACTATTTTCAGGGGTCATAAATGTGTCTACCGCCCGGTAGACGTCGCTCCGCGTGGCGGCGATCGCGAAGGATCGAGTCGTCGAATGGAAGGGAACGAGGAGAGGCCGTGAAGGAAACTGGCTTTAGAAGGCGCTTACTATGCGCAGTGCGAGTGCGCGCCGGCGTTCGCGTTATCCAGATTCTTTGTACCATTCCTAGCATACCACAAACAGTCAAACTCCTCGTATTAACGGACCGAAATCCGTCCTAATTATCCGATAGGGTCGGCGGAGAGGCTTGCGTCTTCGATCCCGGTAAGTACCTTGACAGCCTGGGGACGGTTTTCATACAGTAAGCGCGTTGTCTCCGGCCGAATGTCCGTTAGAATGTCGGCAATGTGTGTCCACCATTCCTACAATACTTTACATACTTGTCATGCCTGCCGTTTGCACGAACCAGCGACCGACCGAGGCGGTCGGCGGCTCTCGGCGCGTCGCGCGTTCCAATTTTCAAATTTCAGTTTCTCCAAAATCTCCGCGATATCAACAAACGATTAAATTGTTATCGATCGGATACGCGTTTTAATCGGCCCCGTGTGTGTGTGTGTGTGTGTGTGTTTGTGGGGAGCGTGCAGCTTATGTGTTAGAGACACTCACTCTCTCTCTCTCTCTTCCTACCTCTCTCTCTCCTATTAATCCTACCTACCTTACCTGTATTACTATTGCTACTACTACACCTACTATCTGTCGTTATTATCGCCATAACCCTCCACTTATAAAGTGTTATAACAGTGCATCAAGTAAAGTGATTTGTTTATGTTCGAGCGGTAGTGAGTTTCGTGTAATTACTTGCAGCGGCGGTCTTTTCTCGGTTTTGTTGTTGTTATTGTTTATGTCTTTTTTCCTCGTCCGGCGGTGCCGTCATAAACACACGTACGTACGTTTAAAGTTGCCGAAGTTCCCAACGGACTGAACAGTGAGTTTGTGAAGTGTGCGTTCCCTTGTTGTCTTTTTTGGATAAACTTTTGAGTCCTGCTACGACGGCGAGGGCATGTATTTAGGTACAGATATCCAATATTATACACATTGCCGACGAAACTAACGCCACATTGCAAATTTTGATAGGTTCGCAAACTTTAAAATTGAAGGGATGGTGGAAGTTTCGATTGCTCACTTGTTTTTTTGATATTCTATTTTTATGACACGGCGTGTGTCATGTATTTCGATATGAGATTAGTATTGTTTTATTTCGTGCCGGTAAACTAACTTTCGATATTAAGACTGTAAATGTTGACAACTGTTTGTTTTGGTTCTTGCTGTAATCTCTCAACAGTGTGTCATTGATAATTTTTACCCAGAAAAACACATTAAAAATGACAAATTTCTGTTCATTAATTGTCAGTTAACAAATGAACTAATCTTTAGTATATTTCAACGGTATTTTATAAACTGAAGTTGCTGTTATGCATCATTGTTCAATATGATTTAGGTGCGGAGTAATTGGAAACGTTTACACAAAACTGTTTTGACCAATTGTGAAACTTTTATTTTTGGCGCGAATCGGTTCAACAGATTATTTAATTTGTGATATGCTTTAATACTACAATCCTCAAGTGTAAGTCACTAGACTACCTTGCTTCATTTACTTCAATATATACTTTATACCATAAACAAAAACTTTATATGGAACTTGACAAACAACTTATAAATGACGGTATTCTATATATTTTACAAATTTTTGAAATTTTAACCGCTTTTTTGATACTGTTGCGTATACAGTTAATTACTGGTATATTTCAATATTGTTTTAGAGATTGCAGTTGTCGTTTTCTCTGTTTTCCAATGTATTCAGTGTGTCTTCACCCATGAGATACCAGTGGTACTCTTAAGAAATATGGAGGTTTGAATATTTTGATGAACGTTTGAAAAATAAAATAAAAAATTGTTGTTTTCAACAATTACACCATTGCTTATAAAGGCTATAGCTGGATAAGTGGGAAAAATTCCCCCCCCCCCCACTGGATGTTTATTTAGAATTGGCCATTCAAAAGGAAATTTGAAAATCCTTCTTGCCAAATTTTTAGCCCCCTAGGTGGTACAGGGGTCCTCCTAATATTAAAAACGTGTTTTTTCGAAAAAACAACTTTTATATCCATTGTCAGCTTCGAAAAATCTGAAAAAATTCATGCACCTCGGCTTTTGGGTGTAAAAACCCCCTGAATTTTTTCAGACTTTTTTCGATTATTTTTTTAAATTTTATTAACATGTAAATAGCAGTTTTTGATGTATTTTGTCCTGTACTTTCGACTGCCCGCGCTAGAATTAACATTTTCAGACCACAATGTGCCCAAAATTCAGAAAAACCGCTTTGCAGGTTAAAATTGCAGCTGTCATATCTCAGTAAATAGGTTTCAGCATCTTAGGTTATACAGTAATGCAAGATATAAATCAAAATCGATTAGATCTGCCAAAGTTCTTTCTGATTTATTTTCTACTATGGATCTATTACAAATATTCACTTGTGTTTAGCATTTAATTAATAATAGCAATGTTATTTTTCAATAATACAAATTTTTCACGTACCTGAAGCTGGCTAAGTCAGTCACTTTGTAGCTGTAGTGAAGAAATACCTGTTTGTAACCTTTCAGCCTTAGGAAAGAACACCTAGAGTACTTTAGGGTGTAATTTAATGTTATGTGCCAAAAACATGTAAAAATTGCGAAAATGGCGTGAAAAGGCAGGTTCCGGCCTGGAAATGGCAACTCTAATGCTGATATTTAGGTTTTAGAATGTAGTTGATTTACTATTGCCCACCGAACTATGTAATTTTGAGGTTATGTGCCAAATATATGAGGAAAATTTTACATAAAACGGTTTTTCAACATTTTGGGCATGTTCCGATCTGAAAATGTTAATTCTAACACCGGCGGTCGAAAGTATGGAAAAAAGACATCAAAAACTGCCATTATAAGTTAGCCAACTTTGACCATCACAACCTAAAAATTGATCAAAAATTTGAAATATTTTTCCTGATTGCAGTTTTGATAAAAAAAATATGAAAAAATTCAGAATATTTTTACACTCAAAAGCTGACGTCCATGAATTTTTTTAGATTTTTCGAAGCCGACAGTGGGTCAAAAATTTGTTTTTTTCGAAAAAAAAACCCCGCGTTTTTATTGTTAGGAGGACCACTATACCACCCAAGGGGCTAAAAATGTGGCAAAAGGGATTTCCAAATATATCCTTTCGCGTGGCTAATTCAGAACAAAAATCCAGGAGGGGGCTATTTTTACCCACTTATCCCGCTATACCCTTGTATCATTCTTTTACAAATCAAAGTTGTCACTAACATAGTTGTTAATTAATGTGGCAAATTCTGACTTTTGACCTAGAGATGCTTCTTCAGAGATGTTTAACATATTCAGCTGCTTGTTTAATACCTGCATTAATTACGATAAATGGATATTACTAAATGGCTTCAACTGTCTTTTGTTCTAACTTGATTTTGAATTTTCTGTGAAAAAGCTGGATTATTTCATTTGTAATATTTTTTTCATAGTACCTAAGTGAGGTATATTGACATATTTACTACATACGCTTAACGAAAATCGTTGTATATCTATGTGAATGTATGTACAAATACTGAATTAAATTCAATATTTTACATTAAGCTATTACAACCTTTTTCTTATCGATTTTCGTTGTAGGGTTCCATCGTTTTAGAATTATATTAAGTAGGGAATTAACATATTCAAATAGGTACACATAGATTTTTGTTAAGTGATTAATATATTATAAATATTATAATACTTTACTTTGGTATGACAAATATTACAAATTAAATAATTTAATTTAATTTTTTCACAGAAAATTTAAAATCAAGTTAAAAGTAAAGCAACTGAATTCATTGAGACATCAATCAAGCACTTTAAGTTAATATATAACCAGGGATATGGACCATATCAGGATAAGCATATATAGATCAAGAACAATTGTTCTCTACCATCTTTGCTCCATTGAAGATGTCCACACAACTCTCTTTTAGTTAGCAATTGGTAAACTAACCAAAGTGGAAATTTTTTACGAGTGAATAAGAAGGGCTTGAACATGGTTGTTTTGTTGCTGGTTTTACGTTCGTTGCTAGGATTCATTATATGTAAATGGTACGCTTGCCACAGGTATTTTTCCAAATGTTTACTCTTCATACAATCGAAAATAAGCAATATATTCAGATGGTCGGTCAGAAGGCAAACACAAAACTTTCGAAATTGTAAATGGCTTCGATGGAAAATCAATTTCAGTAATGGTGCAAGAGAATGTTTTATAGAAGATTTATTCCGCTCAATAACAATGCGGTACTATATGCAGACGATTTCCTTGAAAATCACATTTATGAAGAGGCAAATTTTTCACCAAAAATGTATCACAGAAAGAACTACTAATGCATGTGTATCTTTTCACATTAAGTTTAATTCACTTTTCTATATTTTGCATCCTACCATTTTTAAATGTATAGATAAGTCAGAAACATACAACTTAACATCTACGTTCTAACATAATACGTTTAGCTATTTAAATAATTTAATTAATCTTTACAATCTGAATAATTTATTCTCTTACAATTTTATGTAGTGTTACGTAGACATGTTTCATTAAAGTAAAAACGAAAAAAAAATCTGTAATGAAAGCTCCTCTAAAATTTATTGTGGGTGAAGAGAAGGGCATTTTTTGCGAAATTGTAGAAATTTGTTTTTCACTTTTAGCTCCATTTTTTTTTGAAATTAAGCATTCTAAACCGGTCAGGATTAATTTTAATTAAGGTGGTAATTAGGGGATTGTTTTCACTGATTTTTACACTGAAAAAAAGCAGGGACTTACTCGCTTAATTTTAGAGCTACAGGCTTTCTTAAAAAAATAACAAAGAAAGTTGTTTTTAAATACTTTGAAAAATTTTTGTAAGTTTTCTTAGAAAAATGCATAGTTTTCCCGTTGTTTGACTTTCAAACTTTCCAATTTGACGTTTGGCGAACAAGACATAACCTTTAACAAGCAGCTCGGTTCGTATTGGTCGTACAGCAATTATAAAAATCAATTTTCCTTATTTTTTATAAGCTACAATTTTATTTATTATAGTTTTTTTTTGATAAAGTGCATACTTTACGAGTTATTTGCAGAAAACCGATTAAAAACGTTCATTTTTTTCGATGAAAAACTGATACTTTCAGTCGCGAGTAACTCGAAAAATATTAGATTTATGGAAAAAGTGTATAGAGCACTTTTTACTTAGAAATAGCTTTTCTATCGATTCATGTGGTCAAAATGAAATAAAAAAAATCCACCCCTCAGATCGGGTGGCAACCACCCCTAAGTCAAAAGCGTACTTTGGCATAATATAGATTTTGTCCTTGGGCTATTCCCTACCTATTATCAAAATTTCAAGTAAATCGATGCTGTTTGAAAAAATTTCTAGGTCGAAACCTTCGTTTCCTGGACTATTTGCGGATTAATTTTTTGAACCGTGAAATGTACTTTTATGAACCATCAATTTAGCACTTAAATATGTACATTTACCGTCTATACTTGCTCATATCTTTCAAACTGAGAAAGGAACCAAAATTTAATGAAAATATTTTCCATTAAAAGTACCGTTTAAAAATGAGTATGAATAAATAATATGAAACATGGATTCGAATCAGACGTTTTATTACGTATTTTAATGTAGTTTTGTCGTTTCAACATATTTTTCCTCTCTTTTGTTAATACCACTTTTCCAATCAATCCAATGTCTACCTTTTTTAAATAACAACACCCGTACCACCGACGAACATGTTTTTTGCGTCAATTTTCGCTTAGAATATTATAAAGGCAATGAAGTAACTGTGTTGACATTGCAAACCGGCTGATACATATTCATGCTGTATTCAATTTGAATCCAATATGCGTAAATTGAACGACCAACCTAGCTATAAAAAAAGACATTGAACTACATAATCACTTCTATTTATTTTGAGTTGGTTGTCCGTCGGCGTTTCTCGTATATCGAAAAATTCCATTTGTAGTAATTACACTTAATTCCAGTACGTGCAGCACTAAATTTTTCTTCCTAAATACACAAATGAGAGTCGGTAGTAAATTCTATTTTTATAAGAACACCGCCTGGTTTGAGCAAATTATAAACACTATAGCGAGCGTATTGTCCAATAGTTCCCATTCAAAACTTTTCCAGAGATAAGTAAACACTTATCTTAAAAATTGTTCGGGTTTCGGTTTCGTAGATCGTAATCGTCATGATAATGCAAAACTTTTGATTATTCAAGTGCCTCGTTTGACTTGAAAAAACATCATCATCAGACGAAAATTAGCCAAGAAATTAATCTAGAGAAAACCTCTCAAAAATTGCGAACGAACATTTATTTTAGGTGTATTTAAAGGCGCATTTAAAGGGGTTTCCAAAGGAAACTTTCAATTTTTAAGTATTTCGTGAATTAATAGTAGTTGCTATGAGAGTTTCAACAATGGGGAATTAAAGGTTTCTAAGTGGTTTAAGTGTTTTCTGGGATATTTCAAAAAATTGTATCTGGAGGCTTTTAATACTGAAATAATTAAGATGCAGATGAGTATTCAACATGGTGCATGTTTGGTTTTTGTTGTGGAGAGGGAATTTTTCAAGTTTATTTTGGAAGGATCAAGTTTAGAATGTGTGGAAATGATTGAAACACTGTTGTTTCTTTGAAATTCTGTGAAGAATATCACGAGCTATTTAAACCTACAAATTAAAATAGTGAAAAGTGTATTCTTCTTTACGAAAAGGATAAATACAACAGAAACATACATAAAATACAAAAACAATACAACCAAAAAATAACAAAACACCGACATATGTAAGCATTAGTTTCAGCTTTTCATTAGGTTACAAGACTTATAAATTTGACAATTATTTCAATAGACCCTCAACTCCATTATGTGCATTTATTTTCTTTAGGTTATTGCTACTCTTTAGCCTTATTTTTGCATGGTACCACATAAACTCTTAAGTCACTTGGTGACTTTAGATACTTTATTCCAGTATTAAGGAACAAGCAGAATGTTCCTATGAAGACATATGTGAAATTCGCTATAGATTCCACTCCTTCTCTTACCTATAACGTGAATTTAGTCCGAAAAAAAACAAAGTCGAAATGCTTACCCCTTTTTTAACGATGACGTACCGAGGCGATTCCTCTATTTACTTAGACGTTATCAATCTAAAATCAAATAAAATAGTGTAAAATTGGAATATTTTATATGTATTACGATTGCTGAACTGATAAGGAGGTATTTTTTGTTATTAATATTTTGTAATATTAACGGACTAGTAATTAACAACTATCAAACGAAGATATGAACATGTAAGGAACATTTACATATAATATTGTTCCTACATGTCTACATGTTTTATATACATATATATTATATTTCTACTAGCTTAAACATTGAAATTCTCGTTTTTTGAAATGAACTGTCCTGTTGTGTTTATAAACAATCTACTATTGAATACGATTCTTGAACCTAAAATTTCGATTTTATTTGAATATTAAATAAATCCATAAGTTGGTCTGAAATTGCTTAAAAAAATTAAAAAGAAAATTAAATTTCTGTAGCAGTTCTAAAAATATGATTTCAAAGGGATTCCAACGATTTTATGGTTTTATGTACCGTTGTTTCCATTAAAAATATTCGATTCCTTTTCGAGAAATTTAAGGAAAACTGATTCGAGGGATCACTTTGATCACTTCTACATGTCCAACACTTCTGCAACTTATATACTTGGAGAAGGGCATCACGGTACTTTTTTGCTTACTCATTCTTGGGAGTTTTCAAAATAACTGATTCTCTTGAATAAGATGGAATTAAACCTATCCAAAACGTTTATGTAAACAATTTCGTGGCTTTCTTGGAGAATCCAGAGAACTTCTGTCCAAAAATCTTCCAATGCTGCAGTGAATATATTATTTTAAAGTGTGAAGATTTGTTACACATGGCGAATCTTTAAGAAAATTGTTTTAGATTAGATTAGATTTAGATGAGAGGAGTATTAAAAATACTTATCAGGAACTTTTAAAACACTCATTACTGGGACTTTATTCGTTACTAAAATGTGGCTGAAGAATTTCAAGCAGTTTAATTTTATGTAATCAGTCTAGTGATTTTCCGGAAGACTTCACTGAAGTTCTGTCCATAAGTCTTTAAAGACTGCAGTGAATATATTAATTAAAAGTGCGGAGATTTCTTAAACATGTCGAATCTTTAATAGGTTATTTTAGATTCAGGGATACTTATAAAGAGGTTCCAAAAGATTTCATCATTATTTGGACTTCACTGGAGTAATTGGAAATTTTAAAGTATTGAGGCTGAAGTCTTTGTTCCTGAGAGATTGAATCGAAGTTGTATCCGCTGGTCTTCAAAGATTTTAGTGAAGATATTTCAGAGTTTTTGTTAAACATATTGAATCTTTAAGTGGTTGTTTTAGATTCTGGAAGAGTAGTTATAAAGAGGCTTCAGAAGACTTCATCGTTACTGGAACTTTCCTAGAGTAGTTGAGGGTTATGAAGGATTTATACCAGTTTAATGTTTTGTGGAGAATCTAGTAACTTTCTAAGAGATTCAAAAGAAGTATCCACTGGTCTTCAAAGACTGCAGTGAATATATTATTTCAGAGTTGTAGGGAATCTTTAAGAGGTTATTTTAGATTCTGGAGGAGTAGTTACAAAGAAGTTTCAAAAGAGTTTCCTTTCCTTTCCTAGAGTAATTGGGAGTTCTAAAATGTGACTGAAGGATTTCAAACTGATGTAAAATGTCTAGTGACTTCCTGGTAGATTCCACAGAAGTTGTATCCAAAACTCTTCAAAAACGCAGGGAGTATAGTTCCTGCTGTGAAGATTTGTTCAACATACTAAATCTTTAAGAGCTTATGTTGTATTTAAGAGGAATTTTAAAATATTTAACAAGAGATTTCTTAGAAGTTTCTAATAGTACATAGGCCACTTTAAAACACTTGGAAATAGGGGGAGAGGGGGGTCGTTTGAGACCTCCATGCGGTTTGAGGAGAAAAAGCCTGTGGCATAATGGGAGCCAAAGGGGTTCAAGCGAAAACCACAGTTTTTCTCGATACACAGGGGGATTAAAATAAGACTCAAATAGCGTGTCGCGTGGTAGGTTCCATGGGAATTGTGTACACATGCAACGAAAAGTTTCCGAAAGATCTTCAAAAATCACAGTAAAAATAGGCTTGGAGGTGTGGGGGTTTGCTGAATGTATTGAATCGTTAGGAGCTTGGACCAAGAAGGGCGAAAGCTGGACAACTTTTCGAAGTATACTGATATTTCCACCACGTCTTTGGTGCTTTTCCAGTGTTGTACCAGTAAAGTGTCGAAGACTGCTGAGAGATGTTCCAGTGTCGTTAGAGCATTTCAAATTGTGTCCGAAGACTTCACCGCCTCAGAGAGTTTAATTTTAAGTCTCCACAGGAATTTCTAAAAATACGTCACTTGAGGTATCCAATTTCACGTTTGAGGAATCATCTCTTCTCGGGTCATTTCCCGGGTTTCGCGTAGAACATTTTTTTACGCAGCACGTTCTCCAGTCAACCGTCTACAGGCTTCTTCGCCTCTAATGCGCGATCCTGGTAATTTTAGAAATTATTAAAATAAACCGGGGTGTTGCAACAGCGTACACACGGATTTGTCTGAAGGAAGGAAGAGGAGAGGAAAACTCTCTCCCATTCGCCACTTTTGTTTTCCGCACCTGGTAAACAACGGCTCCCAATTAGCGGATTTCACATCGTCGCAGGTTTCGAAATGTGCCCTATCTTACACAGAACACACGTAAATCCAATGGAACCTATCAAAACAACATATGGCCACCAAAAGCGTTTAGACCGCATTTACGACGGAGGCAGGAGCGGACGAGTCGTAAAATAATCGTAAACCAGTTTATTAATCCAATGCTTAAGAAATAATTGAGTGAAAAACTGCCTATCCAAGCAGGTCTACTATTGAGCCGAACGCATAGGCGTGGGGAGATTAATTCAGACTTAAATGGAACAATGTGAATTAAAAAAAAGGTTCTATGATTCCAAGAAGCGCTTAAAAGTGTTTGAAGAGGGCAAGAAATAAGGCATTTGTAAAATTGTAATTTAAAGGATAGTAAACTTCTTGTTTCAATAAGGAACCAGAAAGTATCTTAAAATTTACTTAAAAAAAGGAGGACGAAAACCTTCAAGAGTTGTGAAATATGAAATATGCATTTTCAGTGCGTCTCTCTTCAGGCGCGATCCCCATCGCTAAATATAAACGCTCTAATTAAATATGACGACTATGCTCCAAAAAGCGAAATCCAAAATAAACCGTGCAGCTCGAAAAAAAAAATCAATCGTAATCGTCGAGCCCTCCTTTGCTTGGTTTTATTACGGCGAATCCGAATACGAGAAACGTCTAATCAAACTTAATAATTAATTGACCCTGCGATACAGTTTGTTATCTTGTTTATTGCGGATACGATAAATCCACATTTTCACTTTCGAAATTTCAGCGAATCTAACATTCTCCTAATAAGCGATAAAAATTCGGAATCGTAAATTGAGATAAGCAACGTAGATAACAATCGAAATTGATATTTCGCGTATGTAGGTAAACAGTTGTAGTTCAATAGGGAAAATCGGTGCTAGTTTCAGGCAAAGGAAGAAAATTATCGGATTTTCACTTAAGTCAATCGTTGTAGTGTTAGGATTTGACCTAAAATTGTTAAATTTTACAGGTGCCAAACCTCTTAAAGAAACGATTTATAAGTAACAAAAGCTTTCACGTTCTGCGCTTTAATCCAGAGGTGTCCACTAGGATTAAGAGATTTTACGAAGTGTTTGTTGTAGTTCAATGGGGAAAATCGGTGCTAGTTTCAGGCAAAGGAAGAAAATTATCGGATTTTCACTTAAGTCAATCGTTGTAGTGTTAGGATTTGACCTAAAATTGTTAAATTTTACACATGGTAAACCTCTTAAAGAAACGATTCATAAGTAACAAAAGCTTTCACGTTCTGTGCTTTAATCCAGAGGTGTCCACTAGGATTAAGAGATTTTACGAAGTGACAGATACAACCCATCATAAACGGGCCCTAATGAGCTGATAGTCGGAATATTAATATGCATGCCGTTTCCGTACATCACGCAAAGGGTCGAATTCAGAAAGCGAGTTGAACTCTTGACGAGGAAAAGCTATGAAAAGCAATTACCTAATACTTGTATAATTGTAAATAGTTACTAATTTACAGATTTTGTAAATACTAAAATGATTACTATATTAAATAGTAATTCTGACTCTTTTATATATGAATGATTAATGAAAATTGTACGTAACGTTATGTTTCAAAATAAATTTATTTCAACATGGATTTTCAATTTTTCGTAAGCCTGCAAGAATTCTAAGTTTCTTCAGGCTCTATAGTCTGACATACCTAAGAACTTTTGAAAATTGTTAAACACTCAAGGTAATCTGAAATAGTTATTGAAAAACCTGTTAGACATCCTTAAGAACCTCTTTAAATAAACCTTTTCAACTATGGTACAATTATGCTCTAGAACCCATTTCTACCAGACAGGAAGTTGATGATTTTCAGTTTATATTATGCCATTAGGTAACCTTTGGCAATTTTCATTGAGATCTGAGAAACCTAAGGGAGTTACTTTAACTGTGAGAACTTGGTACCTGAGTTAATTTGAAAACTTAAGCTCTTGAGGAGTGTTCTATTTTGTAAATTAAATTGGTACAGTTAGAGCCCAAATGTAATTTTGACTATGGATGAAGTTCTCGTAAACCTGCAAGGTTTCCTAGTGTCTCCAGTTAAGAATTTGACAGGATTTGGCCTAGAATTTAACAAGAATTGTGATAACTCTGAAATATTCATGTTTAATTATAATTATTGTTAATATAAGGAACATTGAAATTCTTTCAGGTTTTTAGGTGTAGAGGGCATTAAAAAACTAAGAATCCTCCTTCAGGCCATGAGTTTTCAACTTCATTTGGTACAGTTGGGTCCTAGGGCCCAACCCATACAAAATTATGGGTCAGGAACTTGAATTTTTGGTTGGACTAAGATTTGTAGATAGCCTTTGGCAATTTTCAAAACCTGTGAAATCTGTGAAAACTACAATGACTTTCAGAAATACAGAACATTCTAATTATCGTTTACTAACCTATGACGTCACACCAATAGAAGACCGTGTTAAATTTAAAATTATAAACAGTACTTGCTTTATTGAACAACCGCATAAAATATTTTGTTCTACTTGAGAGTTTCTGTTCATTTGGAAATATTTTTCTTAAAAATTAGTGATCGTTGTATGAAGTATCTTATTTCATTTTCTTAATATGTCGCTTGGGTAGCTGACATTTTCACAAATATTTTCATAGTAAAACCTACGACACTGTCATCAACGAGTGTTTGTTTCCATAATGATTGACTTAATTTACATATCTACATTAAACGCATTCTTATTTGGAGAGATTTAAGATTTTTACGAAAGATAGCTTTTAATAAACGATGAAAATCGCCAGAAATGCAACGAATGTGCGAACTGAATTAATATTTCGATGTTGATATTGAAATTGCCGAGATGTTTTCACCATCGCTAGACGAATAAAAGCAATAATTGCAGTGCAAACGTAAAGTTCTCTCTTTGTAAAGCATTATTTTTAGTTCTTCGAGCTTCAGCTTTTAACGCAGTCGAAAGATTTTTTAGAGATAAGATTACGAGATTATTGGATTTTTGGGTATACTGCTATACCCCTTTATCTCTCGAGTTCTCTCTAAAGTTCTCTCTTTAAAGTTCTCGAGTTTATCCAAAGTTCTCTCTTTTAGTTTTCTCTCTTTGTAAAGCATTATTTTTAGTTCTTCGAGCTTCGGCTTTTAACGCAGTCGAAAGATTTTTTAGAGATAAGATTACGAGATTATTGAATTTTTGGGTATACTGCTATACCTCTTTATCTCTCGAGTTCCCTCTAAAGTTCTCTCTTTAAAGTTCTCGAGTTTATCTAAAGTTCTCTCTTTTAGTTTCCTCTCTTTGTAAAGCGTTATTTTTAGTTCTTCAAGCTTCAGCTTTTAACGCAGTCGAAAGATTTTTTAGAGATAAGATTACGAGATTATTGGATTTTTGGGTATACTGCTATACCTCTTTATCTCTCGAGTTCCCTCTAAAGTTCTCTCTTTAAAGTTCTCGAGTTTATCTAAAGTTCTCTCTTTTAGTTTTCTCTCTTTGTAAAGCATTATTTTTAGTTCTTCAAGCTTCAGCTTTTAACGCAGTCGAAAAATTTTTTAGAGATAAGATTACGAGATTATTGGATTTTTGGGTATACTGCTATACCTCTTTATCTCTCGAGTTCCCTCTAAAGTTCTCTCTTTAAAGTTCTCGAGTTTATCTAAAGTTCTCTCTTTTAGTTTCCTCTCTTTGTAAAGCGTTATTTTTAGTTCTTCAAGCTTCAGCTTTTAACGCAGTCGAAAGATTTTTTAGAGATAAGATTACGAGATTATTGGATTTTTGGGTATACTGCTATACCTCTTTATCTCTCGAGTTCCCTCTAAAGTTCTCTCTTTAAAGTTCTCGAGTTTATCTAAAGTTCTCTCTTTTAGTTTCCTCTCTTTGTAAAGCGTTATTTTTAGTTCTTCGAGCTTCAGCTTTTAACGCAGTCGAAAGATTTTTTAGAGATAAGATTACGAGATTATTGAATTTTTGGGTATACTGCTATACCTCTTTATCTCTCGAGTTCCCTCTAAAGTTCTCTCTTTAAAGTTCTCGAGTTTATCTAAAGTTCTCTCTTTTAGTTTCCTCTCTTTGTAAAGCGTTATTTTTAGTTCTTCGAGCTTCAGCTTTTAACGCAGTCGAAAGATTTTTTAGAGATAAGATTACGAGATTATTGAATTTTTGGGTATACTGCTATACCTCTTTATCTCTCGAGTTCCCTCTAAAGTTCTCTCTTTAAAGTTCTCGAGTTTATCTAAAGTTCTCTCTTTTAGTTTCCTCTCTTTGTAAAGCGTTATTTTTAGTTCTTCGAGCTTCAGCTTTTAACGCAGTCGAAAGATTTTTTAGAGATAAGATTACGAGATTATTGGATTTTTGGGTATACTGCTATACCTCTTTATCTCTCGAGTTCCCTCTAAAGTTCTCTCTTTAAAGTTCTCGAGTTTATCTAAAGTTCTCTCTTTTAGTTTCCTCTCTTTGTAAAGCGTTATTTTTAGTTCTTCGAGCTTCAGCTTTTAACGCAGTCGAAAGATTTTTTAGAGATAAGATTACGAGATTATTGGATTTTTGGGTATACTGCTATACCTCTTTATCTCTCGAGTTCCCTCTAAAGTTCTCTCTTTAAAGTTCTCGAGTTTATCTAAAGTTCTCTCTTTTAGTTTCCTCTCTTTGTAAAGCGTTATTTTTAGTTCTTCGAGCTTCAGCTTTTAACGCAGTCGATAGATTTTTTAGAGATAAGATTACGAGATTATTGGATTTTTGGGTATACTGCCATACCTCTTTAGCCCTCGAAATTGCATTTACGTAATATAGGACACGGTGCGTCTTACACGAATCTCCATAGGCATATGGCAATAGTTAATATTGGTGCGTTGGTGCAGAAATCATCAAAACTTAATTGATGGTTTTGTAGTAATTTACATTTACGCAATTGGGTTTTGCCATTGGTTTTTTCCCACAACAACGAAAAATTTAACTGTACATAATTTCTACTCATAAACTGGGAATTCCGGTAAAAGCACCTGTCATATGTGACGAGACGCTATGTTGAATACACTAGAAAGTAATGTTTGGGTTAAAAAGTAAGTTCCTTAAGAAGAATGGAAACGCACGACTGGTAAAATTGTTTCCGCGAGCGCGTAACGATTCTTACGGAATTATCGAGAGGAAAAATGTGCAACTAGAATTGTTTTAAAGGAAGTTCTTTAGTTATTCATATGAATCGTAATTGGATGCTTAAAAAACGAGTTAAACCCCCTCGAAAAGTTTGCCGGATAAAACCTTTCGAAAACGATTTGTCATATTATCGACAACAAAAAAAACTAATAACAATTTCATCCTAATGAAAGGTATCAACAAAAAAATTGCAATACTCAAAAAAAATTCTTTGTAAACTTCTTTTTTCGGTAAATTCGGCCAAAATAAACACAAAATGCTCCCATTTCGAGTTGTAAGCAATTGAAGTGCGAAAAATGACCAAAAATGGCCATATTCATATCTCAGTTTCTACCAAAGATATAGGGTCATTTATTGGCGGAAGATATTCGTCGAGTTTTATATTACTTTTTATAGATACATTTTCGAAATTTTCATTTTTATAAAATATTTAATTTTGGCTCGAGAAGGTAAAACGTATATGTGACTGTAAATTCATCTACAGAACTGTTTACATGCATATACATATATTTAATATTGAAATATATTTACATGTATGTATATAATACATTAATTATATATTTAATGACGTAAGTAAACGAATAATGAACAAAATTAGTCAAGTATTACTCGTTGCTGACGAAGTCTACCTCATTTTTGATCGTTACTATGATTGCGGTATCAATCCCAAACAGCAAGAGAAGTACTTTAGGTATAGTAATGGTATAGCCATATATATATAGGAGCCATAGCATACTTAGCAAGTTTACCAAAAATTTACCTTTACGTATGAATTGTCGTTTGGTTGACTACAAGACGTATGTCGCAGCTTGTCATAACGATCATACGCTTTAAGTTAGTTAGTCGAAAAGCCAATTCACGTTTACTAAAAGGCTCATTCACCTTTACGTATGAATTCTCGTTTGGTTGACAAGAAAACGTATGTCGCAGCTTGTCATAACGATCATACGCTTTAAGTTAGTTAGTCGAAAAGCCAATTCACGTTTACTAAAAGGCTCATTCACCTTTACGTATGAATTCTCGTTTGGTTGACAAGAAAACGTATGTCGCAGCTTGTCATAACGATCATACGCTTTAAGTTAGTTAGTCGAAAAGCCAATTCACGTTTACTAAAAGGCTCATTCACCTTTACGTATGAATTGTCGTTTGGTTGACCACAAGACGTATGTCGCAGCTTGTCATAACGATCATACGCTTTAAGTTAGTCGAAAAGCCAATTCACGTTTACTAAAAGGCTCATTCACATTTACGTATGAATTATCGTTTGGTTGACAAGAAAACGTATGTCGCAGCTTGTCATAACGATCATACGCTTTAAGTTAGTTAGTCGAAAAGCCAATTCACGTTTACTAAAAGGCTCATTCACCTTTACGTATGAATTGTCGTTTGGTTGACCACAAGACGTATGTCGTAGCTTGTCATAACGATCATACGCTTTAAGTTAGTTAGTAGAAAAGCCAATTCAAGTTTACTAAAACGCTCATTCACCTTTACGTATGAATTGTCGTTTGGTTGACCACAAGACGTATGTCGTAGCTTGTCATAACGATCATACGCTTTAAGTTAGTTAGTAGAAAAGCCAATTCAAGTTTACTAAAACGCTCATTCACCTTTACGTATGAATTATCGTTTGGTTGACGAGAAAACGTATGTCGCAGCTTGTCACAGCGGTCATACGCTTTTCGTAGCTTGCTCCATACGATGCCTGGACGATCACCCGCATAATCGATATTTATTTTCCGGTAAACGTTATCAATGAAAATATTTATTCCCGTGTATAACCCAAGTATGCGATCGTCGACCGTACCGCGGTTGTTAAAAATGTAAATATGTAATTCCTCTCGTAGCGTAACATTTAATGCATCTGTTTGTATGTTCATTCAGCATCGTGACGGTGAACCATGTGATATACAAGGAACGTAAATCCTCTAATTATAATTCTGAGCGCATTTCCTTCTCTCGTCGTCGCAATTGTTCGTCGTCACGTTATTATAATAGTGAAAGGTTTATGGAAGTCGTTCGGTTATTGCTGTTAGACAAAGGGAATTAAATTTTATTTTGTTTTTTACATGGACAAGTCGCTGCCTTCCACCTATCGTAAAAATGGGATTTCCTCCTAATTACCTCTGTGCCGATTAATCAGTAAACTTAATAGCCAATTTATCATACTAAACGCAACGTCAAATTAATTTCGATGCGACGTGAAATCATGTACAGTTAGAAATGTAAATTTCCTCCTTTTTTTTTTAATAAGGTCAATTAGAGAACCTTAAAAGTCGTCGCGTTCGATCTACATAAATAATTTAATTGCTGCCATTAGCCGACGTCTGATGAACTAATAGTTCCTAGAAGAGATTGTTTGGTATGGAACGTGCAGCCTATTGAGGCTCTCCCCCTGTAGAAGATGCGTTTAAACAGTTATCGGTCTGTCCGTCTGATAGCCTATAGCCCAGTTTATAAAGCAACGAAAAGAGCTGCTTTTGTAGATCAAATTTAACAGCAGACGGACCAAAAAAATTGTTTAAAATGGACCAAAGATGATAAAAACCCAAAATCTAGACAAATTTCAGTTTTCGCGGTTTTTTTAAACAGTAAAAATTTAAAAAAATGTCGTTTTTTTCATCACATCGTAAAAATTATTGACGAAAATGCAATGCAATGTAGAGATGATTTGTAGAGGATTAAAAGACCTTCGAAATGAGCGTTTCTAAAAGGTGATCGGAGCACTTTTCACCCAGAAAACATGAAAAACCCGTTAAAATGGACCCTTTTTCAAAAATTCACAGCTTTGCCCAGTTTCAAACTCAAGCTCTAATTTTGCTCGAAATGTTAGATTATTATGTCTACTTTAGGCATACAAAAGTTGGATGCTGTCGGACGAATAGTTTCTGTATTATTAACAATATACACCAAAATCTTGCAAAATTCGGCGTATTACCTGAAATGGGCCGATTTTAATTTTTCAAACGGTTTTTGAAAGAGGATATCAAAACCTACAACATGGCCATCTTGGATTTTCATATACGTTTGGAAAAAGTGCGTAAATGGCCTCGAAACGCACGATTTCGCGTTACGAGGTGAGTGGTGGGCCCAAGTATAACTCGAGTAAAGCCCAACACCACTCAGTTGGAAATGTGAAATCGTTTCGCGCAATTTTTGAGGCCATTTTTCGCACTTTTCTCTAAGCGTATATGAAAATTGAAGGTAGCCAAGCTGTAGGTTTTGAAGCCCTTTTTCAAAAACCATTTGAGAAATTAAAATTGGCCCATCTTAGTTAATACGCTGAATTTTGCAAGATTTTGGTGTATATTGTTAATAAAATAATTGTGCAAAAACTATTCATCTGACAGCATCACAACTTTTGCATGCGTAAAGTAGACTTAATAACCTAACATTTCACGGAAAATGAGGCTTCAGCTTTAAACTGGACAAAGCTGTAAATTTTTGAAAAATAGTCCATTTCAACGGTTTTTCCAAATTTTTTCTGTGGAAAATGCCCCGATCACCTTTTAGAATCGTCTCTCCAGCGTATTGCATTTCCGTCAATATTTTTTACGATATGGTGAAAAAACGGAAAGCCACCTATTTTTTTTTTATATTTTTGTTGTTTAAAAAAACACGCAAAGGCACAGATTTTGTCTAGATTTTGGTTTTTTATCACCTTTGATCAATTTTAAACAAAGGTTTTTGGTCCGTCTGCTGTTAAATTTTTAACTACCAAATAAACTCTATAAACCGTGCTATTTTCTGGACAGTTCGGCCCTGGAAAAGTGTGTTCGTTCGAGACTCACGAAGTAGCCTAAACAAATACCCCCGTTACGGATGCCTCGTCGTAAAACGGAATATTATGTCAAGTGGAAAGCGGCAAAAAGTGTTAAAAATTAGTAATAGTAATTGCTAACATTGCTCTAATGGCGGCTCTTAATAGTTAAACAAACTGATGTTTAAGTGCAACATTACGGTTAAGTTGTTTAGGCGCTGAGAGACGGTGGAAATTAATGGGAACTAATTTCAATCGGGGTGCCAAAATTCAGCAGCAAATTGTTACAAAGTTACATTTCTAGCAGCCAGTTGGTATTCAGCAGCCATTTTAGCAGTAGCAGTAGCAAAATTTAGGGAGCTTGGTCTTTTTGGATACCGAATCGAATGCCCTATGTTTGGTCAAAATCTCAGACAGGAGACTGCACCATATTATTGAGCTATCCCCTTTCGTGTGTATATTTTCCCCATCACTCTGTTAATTTTTTCTCATTTCCTATTCTGTTCATTATTTCATTTTTCTGGATTTTTAAATCCAGATTTTTAATTCCAGATTTTTAAATCTGGGAGGATGGGGTTTTTCCCCCCTTCTTATCGCATTACTTTCTTAAGCTTCAAAATTACTTTATTGGTCTTGACAAAATTAATACTGATAGTATTAAGGAAAACACTTTCTCAGCAGTTGAGGACTGTAAAATTATCTCAATTGAAATCTGGACGGGCCAGCTACTTTCTGCCATCTTACCGTTTTACTGATTAAAGCTACAGAACTGCTATAAGCACATAAGATTTTATCAACAATTTGTAATGAAAGCATTAAGAAAAATACTTTCTTAATAGTTGAAGACTCAGAATCCACCCTAATTAATATCTGGAAGAAATTTTAGAAATCAAAAACGACTTCACTAGAGTAGAAACTATAGAAATTCATAACATAAAGGTGGAGGAAAATAATAGGTACCAGGTAATGCCAATGGGTTATTGGAAATTCAAAATTAATTAAATTATTGGATGGAATCAGAATTCCATTAACCTGCATCATATTAGTTTCAAGGTCATTTTAAGGTCGAATTGAGAAAATGCTGTTAAAAAGTCTAAAACACCAGACGTACAGGATGATGCGTATCTCGCAGCATTCGTCGTATTCTCTTTGTCGAGGAATCTTCCTTTTTGTATTCAGCGCCGTTCACATCTAAGGATAATGGGTCGAAAATGTCCTGACACCCAGTGCCAGGAAATCAGCAAATCCTCCCCTGTTTCCTCAATGAATCAGTATTTTCAGCTCCAAAGTCCACGATTTCTACATTCGATTTAATATCTTCCGATCTTCCGCGTTCGAAGTGAAACGTTCTGGCGACTCGGACGCGATCTATCAAAAACTCGGTAGCGTGTTGATTCAGGGCCTCTCGGTTCGTGCGAGCTGACCGCTCCTTTATCTGTAAATCAGCCAACATATCCGAGGAGAAGAAATAGTGGAAGATAAAACCGGAGGAGAGTATAAATGGTATCTTCGGTCCGGTTTCCCACGAGTCGGCTCCGGCCACAAAGGAGAGGTCCGATGGATAGAAGGAATGCCCCCGTCGTACTTCGCTCGGCTACTTTGTTTTCATTTATCACCGTTTAATTGACCGGAGCAAAGAGTAAATAGTCGAGAGTAATCGGAGAGATGTGGTTACGAAGAGAGGATGTTTTTATCTTTATTAACACCTGACGTGGGTTTTGTTCGAGCTAGGTTGTCGTTGGTGCCATTACGTTTTGATCCAGGCCTGTCCGGACTGCCATTACTCATGTTAGCTAGCGTGTGTCGTGCTTTTGAAAGCGTTATAACCTCGCGGCGGTAATGTTTCTTCGGTTCGCCTTTATGCATAAAAGCAATTACGTTACGAGTTTACGAGTAGTTTTATCTCTCTCAAAAAAAAATTAGTACCAAGACTTCTTACATTGTTCTGAATCTAACATACGTTACGGCCGAATGACGGTGTATGAGAAATGTTACAAAATTGCCTCGCTTGTTGCTTGAAAAAGTTGGTTTGGATCATCTTTTGAGTTGTAGAGATGGTCACATCTGAAGTAGTGTCCTGTTTACAGTAATTGTCCTGCACTTGACTAATAGCTAGGTTTATAGAGCAAAAAAGGTTTTTTGGTAGATAAAATACAACAGCAGACGGACCAAAAAACTGTTTAGAATTGATTAAAGGGGATAAAAACCCAAAATTGACACAAATCTGAGCTTTTGCGTTATTTTTTAATAATAGGAATTTAAAAAATAGGTCGTTTTTCCGTTTTTTCACCATAGCATGAAAAATATTGGCGAAAATGCAATATGTTGTGCAGACGATTTGTAAAGAATTAAAAGACCTTTAAAATGAGCGTTTGTAAAAGGTGATCGGAGCATTTTTCACCGAGAAAATTGGGAAAACCTGTTAAAATGGACCCTTTTTCAAAAATTCACAGTTTTACCCAGTTTAAAACCCAAGCGCTAATTTTGTGTGAAATGTTAGGTTATTACGTCTACTTTAGGCATACAAAAGTTGGATGCTATCGGATGAAGAGTTTTTGCACAATTATTTTATTAATATGCCCTGAAATCTTGCAAAATTCAGCGTATTAATAGAAATGGGTCGATTGTAATTTTTCAAACGGTTTTTGAAAGAGGACATCAACACCTACAACTTGTCTATCTTCGATTATCATATACATTTGGAAAAATACGCGAAAAATGGCCTCGAACAATGCGCGAAACGTGCGATTTCACATTTCGAGTGGCGGCTTCAAGCAGCATCAAACAGTACACTTACGCTCACCACTCCGCTCGAAATGGGAAATTTTCGCACATTTCTCCAAACGTATATGAAAATCGAAGGTAGACAAGTTGTAGGTTTTGTGGTCCTCTTTCAAAAACCGTTTGAAAAATTAAAATTGGCCCATCTTAGATAATACGCCGAATTTTGCAAAATTTTGGTGTATATTGTTAATGACGTAATTGTGCAAAAAGTATTCATTCGACAGCATCCAGCTTTTGCATGCTTAAAATAGACTAATAACCTAACATTCCACCAAAAATTAGCGTTTTAGCTTTAAACTGGGCAGAGTTGTGAATTTTTTTAAAAAAGGTCCATTTTAACAGTTTTTCCAAGTTTTCTCAAGTCTCCAAGTCACCTTTTAGAAGCGCTCATTTTAAACGTCTTTTAATTCTCTACAAATCATCTCTACAACGTAGTGCATTTGCTTCAATATTTTTCACGTTATGGTGAAAAAACGGAAAAACGACCTGTTCCTTTAATTTTTTTGTTCAAAAAAGAAACGCAAAAGCTCAGATTTATCTAGATTTTGGGTTCTCATTCGGCAGAACTGATTTGATGCACGGATCTGCATATTCACCATAAAGGGCCCAGGGTGGTTTGCATGTTCAACATTGGTCGTCCTAAAAATGCCGCTTTAAAGACTTAAAAGGGTGTATATAAATAAGGAATGAACGGGCCTCAAAAAGTTAATTCTGCAATAATCAAAGCATCCAAGACTTGACACTTAAAACTGCTACGATCAGACAGCTATGCTGAACATCAAGGAAATAAATGACAAATCTCAAAGGACCAGTAGCAAATTATTACTTGCTAAGCCATAACAGTTCTCAGCATCTTGGTGAAAAATTTGGAAGCCTGAAAGGTCTGAGATTGAAAAAATTTATTTCAATCCCACTTACTTGCTCCCAGATTTAAGTCAGGTGCGCCGGAAAAACCCTGTACAGTACTCAAATTAAGCAGCTTGGTACCAACGTAAATACGATATACGTGAGTTTAGGGTTGTTAAAAATAATCTATTTACTTCAGTAGTCTTAACACTTTCTAACGTTAGTACTAATTTATTTCGCCTTAGGCACTAATATATATCGTGCATTGAAAATCGTTCGTATCTCGCGGATCAAGAGCATTTATATACCTGTTTGTATTCATGATAATTTCTCAGAGAATTCTTCGTCGTTTGTGATCGGTCCTGAAATTCTTAAAACAGAACCGTTCAAAGGCAGGAGCATATTCGCATTTCATTACATTATATTGATATATCGTTCCAAAGGAAATGTGCTAAGATTTTATGAGAACATACTCAAGACACCCTGAAAATGATTCCCTCGCCCTTCGTTAAAATAACTCGATTTCTTTTCCCATGTTAGCTCTTATTCAGTTTCACGTTAAAATATTCAAATTTTGCGTTGTTGTTGGCAAAGTGATTGTGTTCATACCGTCGTTACTAATGTGTACGTAAGTAATGAAATTTTAATATACCCGGTCTATTATTATTTTAATAAACGTTTAACGAGTACTGAAAGGAAAATACCTCGTTTTCTCCTCGATAATATATCTGCAATTAAGTGCTGTTTTGCCATTAATTATGCGATTCCTAATGAACAGTTTCTTTTAAAATGGAAAAATTGCCTGAATTGTATTCCGACCGAAGTGTTATATAAACGTAATGGTGTTTCATTGTTTATAATTTTCGATTATATACCGTAAGCGACGTGAATAATATGAATTGATTAACCTCTATTTTGAGGGATTGGTGAAAGGTCAACAAACACACCGAGTTTGATTGCAGACGTGTGTACGATCTATTTTTAGAGGTTTAGATAAAAATCTGTAGTTTCAAACCCAACTTTCTAGGTTTGTTAAATATTAGTTTACGCGACCTTTGGCGCTTCACGGTTCGCCCAAGAGAGGGAAATTGAGTAAGCACACACAACCCACGTACATAACGAATAAACATTACTGCATTTTGATCGAAATTAGCGGGGGTCTAAATATAAACCTTATCATACGTGGGATTTCTTGCCAAAAACTTGCTCGGTATCTGTCACTAAGTGATCGAACAACGTTTGGCATCTATACAAACGCCCACAAAATTTCTATGAAGGTCAAGGATGTACAGGAATTGCGTGCAATCGAGCGTTATATACGATATATGCAGTATTTTTGTGCACATAATGCAAACATCAAGGAGTAGTTAGAACTTACTGTCACAATACAATCATTTATTTTTGTAATTACAAATGACTAACTTAATATCATTCCATAAACACTATTGATCATTATGACCTCAAAAGAAGATGCTGAGTCCATCATGACTTGAGGAATCATTAAGGATGTGGTCATGCATAAACAGCCAACGCCTGTAGATATGATCGGTAAAGGCGACAGATTAAATCGTTCATTAGCGAAAAGTAAAGGTTTTTCGGAGTTAATATATACTCACTGTTTATATTTGATTTATTTCTTTAGCTTCTTCCACTCCATGTTGCCGTACTCCCTCTTTAACCATTTAGTTGTCAGTTTTCATACTGGGTCGTCGCTGATATTCTCAAGCGAAAGAAAGAAAATATAGTTTAAAACGGACTAGACAAAGACTAGACCAGACAAATACAATTTATTCGGTGATTTTTGATGTCATTGTGGTGTTAATGAGGACTCGTAGTTTTGGAAATATAATTAGGTTTTTGGGAATAATAAAACAAATGTCAAAAACAAAAATAAACAAATTGTCTATTACAAACATCTATATTTTATGAAATTTTATTAAACATATATTTATTATATATAATTCACCTTCACCTATGCATCGATAAATGCAAAAGGGAATAATTTTCTAAAAATGTTTTAATTGAAATTATATACAAGCTAAAAAAGTCATATAACGCTTCACTATCTGTACTTAATATTTACATATTTATAAGTGTATAAAGTGGTAAACAAGCCGAGCTAAGTACAATTAATTTACACATTTTATTGGTCATCCAAGAATGCTGTAGAGCTGTTTTTCGCAGTACCTAACAGTGCCAGTATTAATAATAATTGGATCTGTTTTCCATTTTCTCCTCCTTTTTTTCCAATTCTCTGCTGTGCCTCGTCAAAAGTCATTTCAGATCATTTAATTTAAATGTATTTTTTCTACTTACATCGCGTTTATGGGCCTTTATTTGAGCTCATATCAGTTCCATGGGGTTTAATTCGCAATTGTGAGATGGTAACCGACGTATCTAAATGTTATATTTTTCTGTCATATCATCAACAGCATATTTCTAAAAGGTTCCTCGCTACTGTTTACGATGGAGAAAGTTCTGTTTTTACCATTTTCTGTTGAAATTAGAGATTTTCTTAGTAGCCACTGTGTTATATCTGCTTTTCACCAGGAACTACTCGTTGCTCAGTCATACAGCCTGTAATGATAGCATTATCCATAACTATTATGGAAATTTGAGATTTCAGATCCAACATCCGTGAGAAGTACTTTTCAAATATATTTGCTCACATGTCCTCCAGTACTTTTGGATTCAAATAAAAGTAAACTACCTTCAACAAATCCTTTTCACTGCCAATAAATTAGGAATTATTACTTTCTTTTCCTTGTCCTGTAGGGACTTTTAAACCTATCGATAGTCCATCCAAAAATGCTTGGCGAGTGTTAGTCATACTCTTACCTAACCAAACTTTCAACATAATATATTAGTAGATAAATTATTTGACGTGCCGTCTACAGTGTGTGTTATCACTAAAAATGTTATCGATGAGATAAAGATTCAAATCTGCTGACATCATTAAAATTTGACCAATACATACGCCTGTTTCGATATTTGGTGTAACCTGATCATAACATAGCCTCAAGGAATGGAATTCTTCGGATATATATATATATATATATATATATATATATATATATATATATATATATATATATATATATATATATATATATATATATATATATATATATATATATATATAGGGTGGCCTCTTTCGTTGGGCATGTTTATTGAATTGAGTTATAATTTGTTTCATTATAATATCAAAAAATCCGAATTGTCTTTATATGCCTAAAAATGAAATAACCTGTGCAAAATGCCTTTAAGGATATTTGGGTAAGTAAGTACCATAAAAGAATTTACCTCCTAACGGCCTTAAGTAGTGCGGGGATTTGCCGATGATCCGGAGGAGATCCCGGGAATATTTGCAACTTTTGCCACTCTTTTCTCATGCTTAATTCACCGTTTTAGGCTGATTTGGCCATTTTTCGCCTGTTTCGGCACTTTAAACCAAAATACACACGGGAAAGTTGAAAATACCCAGAAGTACACTAAAAACCAAGCATTTTGCGCTCCTGCAAAAAAATCCAAAAGTTTATACACGCGAGTTAGAACAATTTGAAAAAAAAAATGGTTTTTTGGGATTTCTCGCAAATGGAAGTATTTTAGGCCAATTCTGAGGGCGGGAATGGATTCCTTGGAAAATTTTACATCGACTACATGCACTGTCGAATTTTTTCAGCACGCGATGTGGCCCTGATGACGTTTTGGAGAAAATTTGGCGTCAAAAGCAAAAAAAAGCCAAAAAACCGAAAATTGGCTGTAAAAAACGGTAGGTCTAATATTTTGGGCTGAAAATTGGGTGAAATATTGTTATTAAACCTACAGTGAGATAGTTTTGGTTGGGAAAAAATATATAACCCGCCAACCTCACGACAGTTGACATGGATCGCCCACATATAAAACCATTGAAGTAGTCATTTAGTAGGAATCAGTTAAAATTAACACTAAATGGCAATACATACTCGGGTAGAAGGGGATTTGAGCTACTGGAATCGTTTAAGGTAAAAGTGAATATTTGAGCGTAAGCAAAAGAGAAAATGTTGATAGCACTAATGTGCGATGACCATAGTGTTGTAAAAGGCTCTAGCAGTTTCGACTCCCTCCTATGGATATAGTGCCCTGTAATGTTAATTAACTATTTTTATCCAAATTACTAGTTCGGTTGTTCGATATCAAATGCCGGGGGTGGAGGTTTCCCCTACCGTTAATTACCGTTGGTGGATGTCGCCTGGTCGTTAAAAGCCGTCAACAGGGTGATACTCAGCACAGGAACCCACTCATTAGGAAGGCGATGGACTACGACGAGGACGCACCATCAAGGCGGAAGAGACCCGAGACGGCGATGACGGAGGACTAGGCACCTAGGAAGGACCAAGGAGGACGATACCACGAAGAGGAAACCAGAAGCAGAGGACAGCAGGACCACCTGGACGAGAGGAATAGAAAAACACAAGAAGGATCGCGGAGGAGATTTAAACATAGAGGGAGAAGTAGGGAGCTGTATAGCTCAGCTTTGTGAAAATTCAGGACAATAAACGATACTCAGCACATGTGCAATAATATTTGCAAACACGTGCTTCCTGGCCTGCGAACCGATCGACTAATTTGTATCGATCCTCTTATTAATATCATCCTGGATCCTGTCCGAAAAGTGTCCTTTGAAGGTAAAAATCCGGTGGAGCCTTTTCGTAGTGTTTGTTATGTACATGACGGCCTGTAGGTAAGGAATACCTCCTACTGTTCTCGTTTCGATTAAATTACGACATGCTCAAACGGCGTCCGATGCCGGTTTAGATATTGTAACAAGTACCTAGTGCTGCGTGTAAATTATACCGGCCGCTGTATTATTAACAATAAAATGTATAATATTACATACCTTCGATCTCCAAGGCCGTATTTACATTGAAATGGCAAATATGTCGCTGGAAGAATGGTCTTAGCGGTACCTCACCTGAGAGGCAGACTTAAGTGCATTTTCAGCGTAGAATAATGTAAATAATAAAAGCGCGAATACGTAAGAGATGCACACCATTATTCAAATCGCGTAGGTATCGGGAATAGATTTTGAGACGAGCATTCTTCCCTGAAATATATCGTTTTCCGATAACAGTAGGCAGGGATGAGCATCGAGAGAGAGAGGGAGGGAGGGACGGGATCTATTTTCGAGTCATTCGATTAAATAGAAAGGAAAAGAAATAAACCTTATCCGTCGCATATCTATTTCTTCCAGTCGCCTCCCGAAGCACAAGCACATGAAACTTTGCCAACCACCAAGTTTATTTTCGGATCACTGACGCATGTTCACCTCGACGATCTCACTCAATATACCTACTGTTAGTGGACGGGATAATTTTAATCGGAATCGTGATATATATTAGGTGGCGATGATGTTTCGCCGCAGAAAGAGCGAATTGAAGGACCAGGTGGCAGCGAAGAATCCAATAGTTTCCAAGCTAAAGGAGCGGTGAAGAGGGCTTGTAAAAATCTCCTAAAAATGCATCAATTCCACTTAGTAATGAAAGTGCGAAAGAGAGAATTACCGTAATGTCAAGGTAATAAAGAGAAAGTTACATTAACAAATGGGGAATAATACTACTTAATACGAGTCATAACGTCTGACATACGCGGTTGACTTGGTGTTGGTAGCAAGAAACGAAAGGGAATTCGTAGAAGTAACAAAGGAACTCATAGATTCATTTATGAAGAATAAGGATTATAGACAATAGTAGATGAGTCGTTAGCATTTAGTATACTAATGCGTGTATTTGGGAGCCTTATTAAGAGACAAGTATAAAGAAGAAAAAATTGATTTATGGATTGAAAATAGCGATATGTGCCCAAAGTGCTTTAAGAGAGGTTAACGTTACGTTACTGTTTTGTATTTTAAGTATGACGTATTTTCAAATTTTAAAACAATAACAATAGTAACTGAATCAATAATATTGGACCCTTAACCTTTTTGAATTGTTTTTTGAAGTTGTTTCGATATTATGTTTTTGACTTATTTTATTCAACGCCTCGTATAACTCGCAACTTAATTTTAGTGAGTTCTGACGACGTTTGGAGACGTAATTTAACCCTGGTGGTGGATCACATTAAATTCATCGATTGCTCTAACTATATTTAACTGATACCTAAGTATATTTAACCGAGCATTTTTCATAAACAGGACAAGGGTGGACAAGGGTTGTTATAGGACAAGAGTGTCCACTAACCGTGTTTTCCGAGCTCCCGGGAGTAAACGCTTTATCAGTGGTACGGGTAATTTATGGCACCCATAAAGCTATTACCGCTCGTCTCTTGGGGCTCTTTTCAGTCAGGAGATCCAGGGTTGAATTAATATGATTTTAGTTAGACGTGTTTGAGATTTTAGAATTTTATTATTTCGTATATGAAACATATATGAGCACACTAAAAATGTTTTTACCTGTTTCTAAATAGTTAGTACAGAAAATCGTGTAAAAGTAGTTAAGTAATTGTTCTCAGTAACTAATAAACGTAAGCATGATTGAGAATGAACGTATTCCTTTAAAGAAAAATGTACGGGATACGTCGTTATGAGCAGGTAAAAATAGGGCCAGTAACTGAGTGATTACCACAAAATCTTGACGTCACTTTAGGAAAATCTATAAAGTGCCACCTTAAGGTTAATAATATGTAGTGTGTGAGTGACTGTACTAGTGTGCTTTGTATGGGTAAAAGATTCTACACAGTATTTGTTTTATTCCAGTTCTGTTTGTCAATTTTAACTTGAAACAATTTTTCTCATTTTTCTAATATCCTGTGCGTAATGGAATCAGAAGGGGGGCAAGATTACGATACTAAATGGGGGGATTTATTTGGGGTTTTCAAAATATATAACACCAATTATAAGGGTCATACGTGGGCAAAGTTTTGTAATATTCAAAAAATATAACATTCAGCGGCATTATCAAAAACAGCATCAGGATTTTTATAGAGATTTTCCATTAAATAGTGCGTCACGATCCAGGGAAGCCTGGATACCAGAAATCCTGGGAAATTGTGAAGGGAAAATGACATAAATGGACTCAACCCAGTGTTTTTTTTTTAATTTAACGAAATAAATTTATTTTGAAACATAACGTTACGTATAATTTTCATCAATCATTCATATACAAAAGACGTTAAAGTTAGTAGTTAATATGGTAATCATTTTAGTATTTACAAAATCTGTAAATTAGTACCTATTTACAATCATACAAGTATTAGGTAATTGCTTTTCATAGCTTCTCCTCGGCAAGAGTTCAACTCGCTTTCTGAGTCCGACCCTTTGCGTGTTGTACGGAAACGACATGTATATTAATATTCCGACTATCAGCTCATTAGGGCCCGTTTATGGTGGGTTGTATCTGTCACTTCTCTATCTCTCTTAATCCTAGTAGACACCTCTGATATAAGAAGTCTGTTTTTGTTTCGAATTTTTGACCATCGGTCGTTGTACAAACGAGAATTGGCGGGGAATGAAATTGTCCACGGTATACAGGCGTAAAACATTAAAACGATTAATTCAGACGCTATAAAATTAAATATAAAATAATATAATAAAGCAAAGTATGTCTGATTTTCAATTTGCCAAAGGCAGTGCCTTCGAAGTAACTTTCCGATATGTAGCGTTTAATTTAATTCAACCTTTAATTAATTCCTACATGCCATCTTAGAAAATGATTAGGTTGATTAAACGGAAAAGAATTGAAATTCTCTGCAAAATAGGATTTAGAGGCAAGATGCGCACCTACAGAGTGTTGATTCCCGATCAGCAGTACTGCTCGTCCTAAACATATAAATTTTAATCAAAGCAAAAGCATTAAAGCAAAAATATAATTTCATATAAATGAGTCATTTATATAAACTAATATTACATTATTTTCTTTCTAAGTATTCGAAAGTATATGTAACATTTAGGGTGGTATTCAGAAACGTTCCTTAAAATTATTCGTAACTTAATTACTTACTTAAGTCAGGTTTCGTACTCAGAAATGTTCCTTAGGATAAATAAAACTTAAAATAATTCTTCTGCTATCTCGAAACTGTAAGTAACATTAAGGGTGGTATTCAGAAACGTTCCTTAAAATTTTTCGTAACTTAATTGCTAACTTAAGTCAAGTTTCGTATTCAAAAATGTTCCTTAGGTTAAATAAAACTTAAAATAATTCTTCTGCTATCTCGAAACTGTAAGTAACATTAAGGGTGGTATTCAGAAACGTTCCTTAAAATTTTTCGTAACTTAATTGCTTACTTAAGTCAGGTTTCGTACTCAGAAATGTTCCTTAGGATAAATAAAACTTAAAATAATTCTTCTGCTATCTCGAAACTGTAAGTAACATTAAGGGTGGTATTCAGAAACGTTCTTTAAAATTTTTCGTAACTTAATTGCTTACTTAAGTCAGGTTTCGTACTCAGAAATGTTCCTTAGGATAAATAAAACTTAAAATAATTCTTCTGCTATCTCGAAACTGTAAGTAACATTAAGGGTGGTATTCAGAAACGTTCCTTAAAATTTTTCGTAACTTAATTGCTAACTTAAGTCAAGTTTCGTATTCAAAAATGTTCCTTAGGTTAAATAAAACTTAAAATAATTCTTCTGCTCTCTTGAAACTGTAAGTAACATTAAGGGTGGTATTCAGAAACGTTCCTTAAAATCTTTCGTAACTTAATTGCTTACTTAAGTCAAGTTTCGTATTCAAAAATGTTCCTTAGGTTAAATAAAACTTAAAATAATTCTTCTGCTATCTCGAAACTGTAAGTAACATTAAGGGTGGTATTCAGAAACGTTCCTTAAAATTTTTCGTAACTTAATTGCTTACTTAAGTCAGGTTTCGTACTCAGAAATGTTCCTTAGGATAAATAAAACTTAAAATAATTCTTCTGCTATCTCGAAACTGTAAGTAACATTAAGGGTGGTATTCAGAAACGTTCTTTAAAATTTTTCGTAACTTAATTGCTTACTTAAGTCAGGTTTCGTACTCAGAAATGTTCCTTAGGATAAATAAAACTTAAAATAATTCTTCTGCTATCTCGAAACTGTAAGTAACATTAAGGGTGGTATTCAGAAACGTTCCTTAAAATTTTACGTAACTTAATTGCTAACTTAAGTCAAGTTTCGTATTCAAAAATGTTCCTTAGGTTAAATAAAACTTAAAATAATTCTTCTGCTCTCTTGAAACTGTAAGTAACATTAAGGGTGGTATTCAGAAACGTTCCTTAAAATCTTTCGTAACTTAATTGCTTACTTAAGTCAAGTTTCGTATTCAAAAATGTTCCTTAGGATAAATAAAACTTAAAATAATTCTTCTGCTATCTCGAAACTGTAAGTAACATTAAGGGTGGTATTCAGAAACGTTCCTTAAAATTTTTCGTAACTTAATTGCTAACTTAAGTCAAGTTTCGTATTCAAAAATGTTCCTTAGGTTAAATAAAACAAAATAATTCTTCTGCTATCTCGAAACTGTAAGTAACATTAAAGGTGGTATTCAGAAACGTTCCTTAAAATTTTTCGTAACTTAATTGCTTACTTAAGTCAAGTTTCGTATTCAAAAATGTTCCTTAGGTTAAATAAAACTTAAAATAATTCTTCTGCTATCTCGAAACTGTAAGTAACATTAAGGGTGGTATTCAGAAACGTTCCTTAAAATTTTTCGTAACTTAATTGCTAACTTAAGTCAAGTTTCGTATTCAAAAATGTTCCTTAGGTTAAATAAAACTTAAAATAATTCTTCTGCTATCTCGAAACTGTAAGTAACATTAAGGGCGGTATTCAGAAACGTTCCTTAAAATTTTTCGTGACTTAATTACTTACTTCAGTCAGGTTTCGTACTCAGAAATGTTCCTTAGGATAAATAAAACTTAAAATAATTCTTCTGCTATCTCGAAACTGTAAGTAACATTAAGGGTGGTATTCAGAAACGTTCCTTAAACTTTTTCTTAACTTAAATGGTTACTTAAGTCAGGTTTCGTATTCAGAAATGATCCTTAGGATTAATAAAGCTTAACTTAAAATAATTCATAAGTATTTTTTAAGTGAAAATTGTTCTTACTTAGCAACATTCATAAACTCTACTTACTAAAGAGTTGTTTTAAATTTAAAAATGATTTAAGAAATATTGAAGGAGGCAAAGTATCTCCCTTGAAATATCTCATCCTAAATATCGAGGTTATGTTCATAGGAGTTGAGGTTATAAGTGGTTTAAAAAATATGTGAAAATAATACGGCAGAATAGAGCAACATTACGATAATATTTGACCAAGATTTTCTAAGTGGGATCTCTGAATACAAATCGCGTTCCACATCTTCAAGTTTGGAAAAATCTTAGCTTAGGTGGGAAAAATTTAAGAAATATTTGAATATCGTATCTGAATACTCCCTTAAGTTCGTCCTTTGGTGTCGAAAATATGTCCACCTCCTGCTTTTCTAGCTGATCTTGGTATAATGTAAAATAAGAAGTGTCGAATATATTTTGCAGGTATAATTTAGTTCGTGTAAAGAACAGTTAAGAGTCCGTCTGGAGGTTTTTCTTCAACGTTGCTTTATAGTTCGACTTTCGTGCGAGTTTATTGCTCAATTTGTTCTCTCTTTCGTCCAGAGACGAGTAAAAAAACTTCTCTAATATATTCCATCTTCCCCTTAACAACGCACTTCTTTTTTCTCTTTCTCTCCGTCTTTTTCTCAGCCTCCCAAAAACCAAACGAGCCGTTTTTAAGCCGAAACTGGATTCGCCGCTTTTTTCCCCGCCGCCGTTTGTCTACATCGTAATTTATAACTGCATTCATAATAACCTGCAAATAAATTCCTTAAAATTATCGGAATATTTATGCGGCAGCCTTTTCGTCAAAAAGGGGGGCTCGACCGGGACGGACGCGATCCGGCGATAGGTCGACGACTTCGAGAAAATCGATTTTATTGACCCGGAGATAATGAGTGTGCCAGTCGATAATTAAATGTGCAGGAACGGACCGACTTGCTCGCGTCGCATCTACTCATCGGCAAAGATTTTCCTTCGTCCAGGTCGATCTCAAAAATGGGAATTTTTGTAGTAAAAGAGGACAGTATTAAGGTGCTGGAAAAAATAATTTTAACCTTGGGAAAACGGTAGTTTTTGAGAGAGAAAAATGAAACGTGGGAAGTTGACAAATTTGCCGGTTTTCAAAGTGAAATTTTTAAATGTCTTCGTATGTTATTTTCATCGCTTAAACGGTAAATATTCAAATTTCGAGAAAATAGTGTGGAGGGATAAGTGAAAAAACGATCCAAAATGGCGCGGTTTCGCGACTTCGCCATTTTGAAATTTTAAATGCTGGTGTGCTTAGCGGAAATATGGTAGTGGCTAAACGACCGTCGTCATTTGTATCGTATGTCGTTTATGTCGTACTTTATAACGTTTCTATGAAGAAAAACATAACCAAGCCGCAACCTAACTATGTTTTCCGGAGGATTCTACACAGGAACCCGTAGTTTATAATATTTCTGAGAGGAAAAACAAGCAGAATTACAAATTAATACGGTTTCCATGCGTTTCCCTCGGTCGGTTAACCACTACTATTTAAATGCCATTCCTCGTGTAGCATACTGCGATTATTTTGATGGTCCATGTGATATGAATAGAAAATCCAATGAAAATGGACATGTCCATAAAAGTTTGTTAATTTATAGGTGTTATTGTGAGATATCGTGTGAAAATTAGTGCGACACGTGTAGAAGACATTCCATGGATGTAGCAGAAAGAGAAATTGGGGTCCCCTAATACTTGCCATATCGGTTAGAAGTCGACGAAATAGGCGTTCTCAGAAAAGTGAGGTTAGATGAAAAATCAGTTTTTTCTCAAAAAGTAAAAGGAACGGTGAAAATTCAATGCGCACATCGTTTTCTATGATTTTTTTTATTGATCAGTGGTGATTTTTTTAATTTTTATCTAGTTAACCTCTTACGGAAAATCGCATTTTCTAAAGGCTGTAACATTTGAACGGATCATTTCCTAAAACTATAACTGATGTTTTCGAAATAGTTATTTCGTATACTTTCTAGTCATCAATAGCAAAAATTCCACCCGGATAAAGGTAAAGGATTACGTACGTAATTTCTCAAGGGAGCGTTTTGACATTGTATGGTTCTTCCAAGCAAAAGTTTTTCCGGAGGAAAGTTGCGATCTGGTTGGAACTAATTTCCTAATGCCCACTCTTGATCGTTTCGATTGTTTTACGCAACGCCTCGATTTTGAAACGATTCCCGTTCAAATTATACTAATTACCCTCGACGGTTTTTTCCTTGGTAGTAAAAATCTAACAGATAGAATATCAACAAGTGAATTACCATTTCCATTATTAATGGTTGTTTTGAATTGCAAATTTTATTGCTATAAGTTTCCCGGAATAACGCAAACTATAAAATTAGAACTTGTGCGAAAACGTTCCAGAATCGTTATATTTTCGTAGGTGAATTTACGACTTGTGTACTTCATGGAACCTAATATTTGTTTTACGGGAATTAATTGTGATATTTTCAATAGAACATCGGCGGATCACGTGAGCGCCTCGGAGTCCTTGAAAATCGACTTCCCCTAATGATTAATAATTTAAATAAACAATTAGGAGGTTATATAGAAATTTAATTCGACATGTCGCTAATAGAAGTTTGTGTTAATTGATTTTAAATATGTTCCGCGAACTGAGGTGTTTATTTCAACGTTCGATTAGTCATTAACCGCAAGCAACGGCCGCTATCTTTTGTCTAAGTAAATAACGACGACCTGAAATGTAAATTGTTTAGGAAATATTCGTAAATTCGTAAACAATCGGTCGATTAGCGTTATCTCAACTGACCACTACATCGTAACTGTTTCTTTTTTGTAAATTAAAAGGACGGGCGATTAAATAATGTCTTTATCGTGTTTACGACGCGTCATACACGACGTGATTCTTAGGTACTCTTATCTCGACGACTCTTCTAAAACCCTCGGGCATACTTACAAAACATTCTTATCGGGTTAACAGATAAGACTTAGTGACTATTCTTCATTATGCCGCGCTCCTTCTCGGAAAATCCACCTGCGCGTTTAGTCGACGCAGATACCATTAGTCATAATATAAACACGCATCGTTATAAAAAATTTCAGGTGCATCGTAAATACGGCACCTAATGTTTAAATATTTGTCGAAAGGCGATTGTTACGAGTCGTTCCCCACGAAGTTCAAGGCCTCGAGGATTATCAGTCCGACTCTATTCCGCTTTCGGCTTGCATTCTCATCGTTTTACGATAACGGCGCCGATTGCGAAAGTTAATTGGACGTTTAGATTCGGCGGCCTTCGGTGTTGTGATTGAAAAATAATGGAATGTCATGAGGGGCGTTTCGTGTTTAAGCCCGACAAAAATACTTCCCCTAGTGTGTACAGTTATTATAAGTGTAGTCACTCTCCTAATTGCCGAAAACCACCCCCTCTTGTCATCTCTACCCCCTCACCCAGACGAATTACTGGCTGAGCAAGAGGAGCTTGTGGTCATTTTGTACACGGTGTCTTAGTGTCAACGACTAACGCCAAATTTAATGGAAAAAAGTACTTTTTTGGAGCACAACAAATCGTCATCGAAAAAACAAAAATCAGTTTTAGCCATTGAAATTTCAGACTAACGAAATTTACAAACTGTAGAAGGTTTGTAAGGCACTTGTATATGTCGGTGGATATTTTTACGTAAGTGTATTTTAAAACACTCATGTGACATTTGTGTCAATTACAGCAACAATAAAAAACCCTATAGAAATACCAAATTTTGCGAGCTAACGAAATATAAAGGCAGTCATGGTGGGATATTTGGAGGTTTAAACGTCCCTTCGATTGATTTTATTAATTATTTAGTAGCATTAGAAGAAATTTTTACATCCAAATTCAACGACCTCTGTATACATGAGGGCGTAGGGATGGCATTGCTTAATCTATTTAAAAATGTTAAATTTTCACACCCATGTCCCAATTTCCCTCATAGTTATTTTATTTCTCTATACACAAGAGTAAGAATCTACTATACATTAAAGTTTGCAAATAGAGAAATAAAACAACAAAAAAATAATAAGGAAAACCCTAAATTAAATGTATTAAAAAACATGTAAAAACTGGAGTAGGTACTTGTAAATACACAATAAACTTGTACTTCATTATATTTATACCTAATACGGTCATTGTGTATGTACTTATATGTTGGTTGCTGTTATGTGTTATTTCAGCAATGAAATATATGTATCTCTAAGTACTTTGTCTATTTAGGGTGTACCTAATACGCGAACCTTTTTCAAGTCCTGCAACTGATTTCAATCCTTATCCTTAACAATTAACAAACAGCAATTACTTCAAGAAGTACTGATAAATTCCTGATTACAATTGTTTATGGTGTACTTCGACCTTATACGTTTGTAAATAATCTTGCGCCGACAAAATTTCAACCAGTCTAAAACTTCGAATATGTTTAAAATTCGTTCGCCCCCGTATGTAGACGGTTCAATGAAATTATCGATTTTACAGTCGCTTTACCCCTGTACATTGCAGTTTCGGATCCTTTACGGGGACTACAAAATGATTTATGATAGGTAGCAAAAAATGACGGTTTTTGAGGAGATAAAAGGAGTGACCTGACTAGTTGTATGTATAGACTATGCTAATGTGTAATATACTTCATTCCTGGTATTTGAAACGATATTTTAGATAATAAAGAAAGTACTCGTATTCACTAGAAAAATTGACTCAGGCGGTAACATTTCGATGGTCACGGAGAACTCTGTTAAGCGTCTTAAGTAAAGCTCCAAAATACCTTTCAGCCTTTTGCAGTCTGTCCAATCTCCATCCTGCACAGACGGCTTACCTCCATTTCCACACTTCCTGGTAAAGATTTTCCTTCATTAATGTCGATCTCAAAAATTGCATTTTTTTTTGTAAAAGAGGATATTATTAGGGTGCTTCAAAAAATAATTTAAGCCCAACAAAAATACTACTACTAATAAAATACACAAATAAATAATACTACAAATAAAATAATACTACTACTAATAAAAAAATGTGTAATATACTTCATTCCTGGTATTTGAAACGATATTTTAGGTAATAAAGAAGGTACTCGTACTCATTAGAAAAATTGACTTAGGTGGTAACATTTCGATGGTCACGGAGAACTCTGTTATGCGTCTTAAGTAAAGCTCCAAAATACCTTTCAGCCTTTTGCAATCTGTCCAATCTCCATCCTGCACAGACGGCTTACCTCCATTTCCACACTTTCTGGTAAAGATTTTCCTTCATTCATGTCGATCTCGAGAATTGCATTTTTTTTTGTAAAAGATTTTTAAAAGATTTTAAAGATGTAAATTTTTTTGTATTAGGGTGCTTGAAAAAATAATTTTAACTTTGGGAAACCGGTAGTTTTTGAGAGAAGAAATAAAATGAGAAGTTTTACCAAATTTGCCGCTTTTCAAAGTGAAATTTTTAAATGTTTTCGTCTGTTACTTCCATCCGTAAAACAATAATAGTAAAGTTTGATTATTCAACTTCACGCCTATATTCAAATTTGGAGAAAATAGCGTGGAGGAATAAGTGAAAAAACGATCATAAACGGCGAGGTTTGCTTGCTTTCACCATTTTGAAATTTTAAATGCTGGTGTGCTTAGCGGAGTTGTGGTAGTGGCTAAACGACCGTCGTCGTTTGTATAGAATGTCGCTTATGTCGTACTTTCTAACTTTTCAAAATGCTATAACTTTTGAACAGAGCATTTCCTAAAATTATAATCGATGTTTTCGAACCAGTTATTTCATGTACTTTCTAGTCATCAATAGCTTTTATCAAAATTCTACCTAACTAAAGGTAAAGGGGTGCCCACTTTCTTTGGCGATCTATTCTCATTCCTTCTTTGAAAATACTAATTCCAAATTAATCTCTGGATGTCTATGATATTATCATCTGTATCATTAATCGATACAACTTTTGGGTCTGACTTCTTAATGTCAAATTTTTGAAAATGTCACAAGGGAACCTTACCTCCCGTACTAAACGTCTTAACTATAAATATATTGAAATGGACTTAATTTATTATAGTTCGTTTACTTTAACATTGACTTTACTTAAGTGAGTTATACTAACTGATCTACAACTATAAATAACGCTTTTCGCTGCTCAATATATACGAGAGTTGCCAAAAAAATGTCCTATTGATGAACTGTTTGTTTTGACTTTATACAGTGTATTGAAATGAAATTAATTTTTGTTTTGTTTTCATTACGCCTTTGTGCGACTTTACTAAGGAAATAATCAGTAAGCGTAAGTACGCTAAACATGGTATTTTCTGGTTATAATATTGCTGATGATGGATAATTCATCTAATAATGTTTGACAACATATATTTTCCTCCAGTGAAAACCATCAAAATTTGGAAAATTTCGTCAAAGAAAAACGTAAACCAATTTTTCAAACACATCGATCGTATCAATGGTATTATTTTGTTATCATATTTTTGCATACAAAATGTCATTTAATACTCCATTAATGTTTCTTTCTTTTTGATTTCAGGTAAGTTTTTCCAGAGATTTCCTCTTTTACACGTAAGTAGCGCTGCGTCTACTTTCCTAAAGTCTTCTAACCGTTTAGGGAAACTATTATCTCCTCGATCCATTCTCGTGGAGAGGAAAAAGAAAACGCTCGCACGATAAATAAAAGCGAGGACATAAACATCAAGGCGGCAGACTGCGAAAATTAATTCCTCCTAATTTTTACACAGAGCCGCCCCGGATGCGAGGAGCTATATATATGTATATATAATAAAAAAAAGTAGTGATTTAGTAGGGAGGAGTGGGGGCGTAATAAATGTCGCAGCACTTTTAGGACTTGATCAGTTGCGAAGAATTTAAGATTTAGGAGTTTAATAAGTGCTCGCGGGGGCCGAGATAAGCGACGCTCCTTCCCGTTTATGTATAATAAGGGAATGTTCCTCAAAAAGTTCGAAGTGAATTCCCCGCGCGGATGCGGATAGAAATAGCCGAGGAAAATAACGCCCGGCCTTTCGGGATTTTATTAAAAAAGAGAAAAAATCTAAAAATACCTCCGTCGACAAATAAAAAAGACTTAACCAAAAATATTCCACACGTCTCCGTTAATAGACTGTACTTCTTGATTATTGTATGGAATTGTGGGCAACAACGCATTGTTGGAGAAAGTACTTTTATGTAGTTTATTTCGACTCCATGTTCCAGTGGGCTTAACAGCATTTGTTTGAGTTCTTACATTGTGCAATCGCCGCTCTGCGTTTCGCTTAGGGGCGAGCGGGGCACACAAATCCATCCATCCAAATTATTTTCTCAAGAAGCCAGTACACTATTAAAAATCTCATTGAATGTTAATGACAACTCATTCTCGTGATATATATTTTACTCCATTACGCAAAGCACAAAAAATCCCTCTGAAAACACAATCTGAGTTATAATTTCTTCACACTACTTGTTGATCTCGTTTACCTTAACTCAAAGTAACTAATAATAGTCTTTCCTTGGATTCAAACGTCTAGGATTCCATTTTAACTTAAACTTCTTCCTTAGGTCTCCACCAACTCTATTAAAAAGTTCCGTTCATTCCGCCCTGTTAACTCGATTACAGTGAAACGCTGGAGCGTCGGGTCTTGCCTACTTCTAATATTTATACGTATCGCCTACAATAGATATGAATCATGTAAATCGAAACCTGTCGATCAAAATTTATTGCAGGCTTTAAGATAAGTCCAATGTTATACGGTTCCGATCGGCTTCCTTTACGTCAGTTTGTAACGGTTGTTTTGTATACCAGGAATGTTCTCGTTTTCGAGAATGTTACTGTAGGTTTTTAAAAATTTTGTACCGACTACTCAAAAATTTGTAGCGATCTGCTATATTTGATTAGTAAATTGTTGAACTCTTAGTTACCGGAATAAGTCATCAAGGCTGGCGCCGTTACAACTTTAAATAAGTTAAGACATTTTAACTTCGTATGAATCTAAAAACCATAACGTAACACTTTTTGTGCAAATTTCACAAGGACTTTTTTGTAAGATGATTTTGAAGACTTTTACAACCGAGTAATATTGGGAATTTGTATCTTTTTATTAGTTTCAAATATTTTTTTTTTAATTTCGTCAGAAATGTGGTAGAAACCACTTTCTGTGCACATGACACTTATTCAAATAAATTGCTTTACTTGAAAACATAAATTTACAATGACTGGTATTCTCCTATGATGTGCAATTTAGTATTTTCGATTTTAGAAAAAATTTTGTAGGCAGTTTTGAGCAAAATTCTCTGAAATTTCGAGTGGACCGGTCAGTATTCATCTAAAATACGTATTTTATTATACATTTCAAAAAACAACTTGTTTCAACTAATCAGTTTAATTAAAAAAAAGTTGCACCAGTTTTTGGCGAAAGATCTTTTAATACGCAGTTCGTAATAAGTTTATTAGTGTAATTTGGAAGGGTTCTCTTTTCTGTGAATTTTTCCGAAGAAAAATCTGTCTTGTGTCCATTGTGTCACTTTCGCCGATTGTGTCACTTTCGCCGCGTCCTGTACTATGGAACACTTTTTCAAATAAATTGGCTTACTTGAAAACATAAATTTACGATGCCTATGGTATTCTATGATTTGCAATTGGATAATTTTGATTTTACAAAAATTTTTGTACATGATTTTGCAGTAAAATTCTCTGAATTTCCGAGTGGTCCGGTCAGTTTTTGTCTTAAATATGTATTTTATTAGATATTTCAAATAACATCTTTCTCTTTTCTGTGAATTTTTCCGAAGAAAAATCTGCCGTGTGTCCATTGTGTCACTTTCGCCGCGTCCTGTACTATGGAACACTATTTCAAATAAATTGGTTTACTTGAAAACATAAATTCACAATGGCTATGGTATTCTATGATTTGCAATTGGGTAATTTTGATTTTACAAAAATTTTTGTACATGATTTTGGAGCAAAATTCTCTGAATTTCCGAATGGTCCGGTCAGTTTTTGTCTTAAATATGTATTTTATTAGATATTTCGAAAAACAACTTGTTGCGACTAATCGGTTTAATTGAAAAAAGTTGCGCCAGTTTTTGGCGAAGGATCTTTTAATGCGCAGTTCGCAATAAGTTCATTGGTGTAATTTCGAAGGGTGAAATTTCTTTTCTGTGAATTTTTCCGAAGAAAAATCTTCGTGGGGTCCACTGCGTCACTCTCGCCTCGTCGTACTATCGCAGTTCCCGCTTTTGCTCCGGTCGTCCCTAGAGCGGCGAATTACCGTTCCGAATTTTGCATAAATTCTAGTCGGGGCCGAAACGGTGGCCGAGCGCGCAGAGATAAATGAAATTGTTGTGGGCAGATAACCATCGACAGCTGATTTTTACATCGTTTCCAAGGGATTGTGGGTATGTGCGCGCACTCGGTTTATGCAACTCCGCAGCCTGTAAAACGATATCCATATTGGGTCGGCGGAAATCGAAGAGATTTTTTCCCCGTGCCCGTTTCTTACTATTAAAAACTAGAACGTGTTATTGCGATTTCCGATTATTTCGCACGGGCGGTTTCGCAACGGAACGGCGGGTTCTCATTAGAGGACGGCCATTTGCAAGAATGCTGATAGGCCATGATTTACCGCGACACTGAAAATCACGACAAGTCCCACAATCGGCCATCGATCATCGATTACTCGGTAGCGGGCCTGAGAAAATGCGGCAACGCAAAAAATATAAAACGTAAACTCTCAGTTTCCCAGAAGGTTTAACTTGGGACAAACTTTTGATAGATGGCGCGATAGTCGAGGAGGTTCCCGTATATTTGATAATTAAGTAGATCCTGATTGGAAATTGCGATTGAAAAAGTGGTCGCTAGAGCTACTAAATAAGCACAGGATGTTGCCCAAAGAAGGCACTAACTCGTACTAAGCTAAGTTAAACATGTCGAATGGAACCATGGAAAATTCAGCAAAAGAGTAACATTGAATAGTACTCAACAACAGTTGTACTATAATATCACATCAAATCATACGAAAGCACTTACACCATGTCTCCCTCGTTCACGAAGCTGGAAATATATTAAGCTGCAGTAGCAGTTAGTTGCAATAGTAGTCAATTTATACTGCCAAAGTCGATTTTGTAGCTCTGCTCGCTTCCAAGCGAAAAATGATCCTTGCAGCTGAACACTTGACCTGCAGTAGTTACCTGCTTATCTCTAAGGCATCAGAATTTGTAACTGTTTTGTTACTCTAAAATGGCGCCCACTGTACCTTTCACAAAAGCCACCCCTCCAAATTCCAAAAGTGTCCTGAAATTTGTCAGCTCAACGATGGCCGAGGCTCAAAAGATATTTTGAGAAACTCTTTGATGGCTATTTGGGTCAACTAATACAAATTAAAGAGGACTAATTTATATTCATAAAAAAATTATGGATTGTATATTCCCTAAGGTCCAATTTATTTAAATTACCTCAAAATATTTTTTAAAAAAGTGTTGGTTAATGTTGCTTTAACTGAAGTGAATTCAGAGTATTGGTTAGACTGGATAAAGAGTAGTAATAACAGATGAAACTGTCAAAAATCATTGTGATTTATTTGTTCGACGTCTCTACACTGGGATGTCTTTTCTCGCGTTCATTCACTCTTGGTCATAGTGGCAATGTCTTTTACCGTACTTATATTGGAAGAAACTGTGTATAGAGCAGCCATTTAATGGTTTTCTTTTAGTCGCCATACTAGTCTGAGTACTTAGTTACATTTTTTACTTAATGTAAAATACTCCTTTTCCTGTACACCTGTAGAAGCAATAGATTCATCCCATGTCCTCATAAACACTTCATCTATGCCTAAATTATCCCTACTCCAAAACTGCTTATGGTAGCAACTTCCAATAGATTATAGCACGGGTGGGGATACTTTTCATTAGGTCAAAAGCTATGACAGTTACTTAATTTGAATTTGATTTGGCAGTACCTGCATCGTCTTTCATGCCCACGTTTTGATGATGCAACTTAATCAGTCTTAATTTCCCGTAATGTGGAGATAAATATAAGACTGCATATCCTGAAATAATTATATCCTGCATAATTTGTTATGTGAACTTTAATTTTATTACCTATATAGTGCAGGTAATCCCTATTTACAAATATTTCTTTAAAGTACCTTAACACTTCATCCAAGTATTACTAAGTAGGGAACATGATTAAATACAGGGGAATCCTTTGAACAATTGAAACAGTGAAATTTGGAAGTAAGAAATAGCGTTTTCCAAAGAAATTCAGGTGCATACTGTGTTATTTATAAAAGGTGTTTAATTTAAAATGGATTTATTTTGAAGTACGTTTACAAAGGTGTCTCACATATGTAAGTATGGTACATTAAACAACACATTGTAGTTACCTCAGCGAAGCACATTCTAAGCGTATTTTAAGCTTAACGTTTAAGTTTAGGAATAAGAGAGTTAAACTCTATGGCCACAATAAAAGATGCTAACGATTAAGACTAACACATCGAGTGAAATGGTAGGAAAGTGTCAATGTAGCGCCTCATGCATTTTAACAACGAAATCACTTCATATTTTTGGCGTAGTGTCTGTATGGCAATGTTGTAGGTACTGACAGTTGTGGACACGGGCCTTAAGGGAAATATTTTAAGTAATTGCGATACCAAATTTGGAAAATAAATAAATTGATTCAACAAATATGCGTAAGTGAATCAAAAGAATACAATTTAAATATAATTTTCACTGTCTGTATGAGACCTGTGAATGTAGGAAGAAATTTCTCTTTGTGCAAATATGTGCATGAAAGTTACATCAATTTTGAGTTTTTAAAAATGTGGTAACATGAAAGGGTATGATTTTGTTGTGTGATTAAATATTTTCATTAATATTGTCCGTCAAATATTTCTGTAAGAAACGCATGCAATTCTGCCTTTTTAAAATTTTAGTAAACAGTTCTACTTTAGTTTATCTTTGGAAATTTGGATATATGTAATTTAAAAATTTAATTTGTTGCCTCTTGGTTCAAATCAGTGCTTAATTTTACTAACCCAGTTTATAGAGCAAAAAAAGCTATTTTGGTAGATATAATTTAACAGCAGACGAACCAAAAACTTTGTTTGAAATGGATCAAAGATGATAAAAACCCAAAATTTAAACAAATCTGAGCATTTTTGTTTTTTTTTTTAATAAATAAAAATTATAAGTAATAGGTTGTTTCTCAGAAAAATCGGAGGTTTTTTTTTTAATAAAAAGTATAATAGGTCGTTTTTCTGTTTTTTCACCATAGCCTAAAAATTATTGACGGAAAAGCAATATGTTGTAGAGATGATTTGTAAAAAAATAAAGTATCTTCAAAATGACCGTTTCTAAAAGGTGGTAGGAGCATTTTTCACCGAGAAAACTTGGAAAAACCGTTAAAATGGCCCCCTTTTCAAAAATTCACAGCTTTACCCAGTTTAAAGCTGAAGCACTAATTTTGCGCGAAATGTTTACTTTAAGCATACAAAAGTTGGATGGTGTCTGATGAATAGTTTTTACACAATTACGTTATTAACAATATACAGGGAAATCTTGCAAAATTGGGCGTATTAACAGAAATGGGCCGATTTTAATTTTTCGAACGGTTTTTAAAAGAGGACATCAAAACCTACAATCTGGCTATCTTGGTTTGGAGAAAAGTGCGAAAAATGGCCTCGAAAATTGCGCGAAACGCGCGATTTCGTATTTCGAGCTGAGTGGCGAGGGCTTGAGGCAGCAAAAATCTCTATAAACCGAGTTATACCAGTAAAGACGCTATACATTTCTTACTCAGTTAGTACCTGTTTGATACTTTTTTGTAGTGCTTATAAAAATAGCATTTTTTTATTTCCAATTTTCTGAAAAGAATTCATTCGAGTTTTCTCATCCCTTTTACTAACTAAATGCAAATATTTCACGGTCAACTCAACAGCTATCACAAACCGTCCTATTGCAAATTCAATTAACTCATGCAAGTATCAGGTAAAAACAATAAGCTGACTCAATACCCGCAATTATATTAGTTAATTGGGCGAGCGATGAAACTCGCTCGCCGTCGTCCTTTTGTTGCGATTGTTGTTGTAATTGTTATTATTTTTGCGTAAACTTCCTAGAAAACACACGTTCGATACGTTGAGCAAACGAATGCGGGGAAATCTCATGCATCGTCAATTTTTTAGCTTAACGTATTTAAGGAGCAGCGCTATTATGAAATTGTTACCGTAACCGGTGAGGGTACGATTTTACGGGAAACGGAAAAAGTAAAAGTGGATTTTTAGCTGCAAGTTTAACCATGGGGAGTTAATGTATGCAATTTACGTTGATTATTTCGCAACCGTTATAAGTCTGTAATTAACTTAATTAGTCCTTAACGCTGGTCGAATTTCATGAGAGCAGATAACGACTATGTATCGATCGTGTGTTAATTTTGCGTTATCCAAAAGAAAGCTACCGCTGGCCGAAATACTTACTAAAAACCTCGTTAAATTTGCAACAAGCCGAATGACAATATACAGACTAATTTAAATATTTTAAAACGCCATTAAATGTAGGGAGTCATTGTTAGTAGTACTACTCGACTTCTGTTAAAACCATAAACAGGACTTCAGTCGTAGTAATATAATCATTATGTCTGATTTGTTTAAACTGGGTTCAAAAGTTACTATGTACAAAAGCATAAACTCTATGTGGGCTTAAAAGATGAATCTTGGATGTCGACCGAGTTGAATGTTTACAAGCTAAATTGCATTAAAAAAAAAGTATAATGAATGGTCGACTGTATAAGGAAACTTGTTTGTCGTTTCAAAGTGCGTGTAATAGTTTTGAAAGAGACGAAAAAAACCAGGCTAGCAACTTTTTATTAATCACGTTTGGGTCCAATGAGAGAGTATTTTTTTGAATATTTATTGTTGCTAAACAAACTTCGCAGCTTTGATTTCATGAAGAAAAACGAAAGGTTCGCTTAAAAATGCCCAAAAGTTAACTTCCTAATAATTCCCGTTCTCACTTCTTTTTAATAAAGGGCGAAATTTTGCTAGAAGCAAAACGCAAAATTGATTATTCTTCCATCGGGAGTTTACTGGGATAATTAAAAAAGTTTTATTAGGGTAAAGCCCGGCCCCGGATTGGAGTAAAAAGTGCGAAAATCTCCGCCCCCCCAACTACAGTGATCACGATAATAACGTAACCAAAAATAATTATTATGAAACAGTAAATATACTTTATCAAATGTCAATTTAAGGAGCCATAAAGAATTTTACGACCGAATACAAACCGCGTGTAACCAGGCGATACCACCCTCTTATGAGATAGCGGTCGTAAAATAGAAAGAAATCCCCTGTAAAGTAACACAAGACAAAAAACTTTTTTATTTTGGGTGACGCAAGCCAGTTTTCCATCAGCATTATTATTATCATCCATCAGTCCATCAGTCCATCAGCATTTTTAAATAACTTTACATGATCTGGCTTTACTTTACTGGCTGAACTTTACATGGCCATTTTCAATATATTTCAGTTATATTGCGAGTACAGCATTTTTTAAGTTAACCAATTAGAAAGCAACATTATTTGGTTCTCATTGTTTTCGCTCGTCTCAAAACGATGGTTCTGGCCAAAATGTTAGAACGAAATTTCTGACATGCCCTTGTGCACCGCCTATGAGTCTGGATGGTTTCGCATAATTAATACAATTTTTTTTAACAAGACGTAACATTTCGTTTGGTCATTATCTGCTAGGAAATATTTAAACTCCTGGTTTGGGAAATATACGAAATGCTTATTGAACCCATAATTTGGACATTTTACAAATATGGGCAATTCAGTATTTTTGAATATTTTGTAGACTTCTAAGTTGAATTTTCAGAATTTACCCTTTTCTAACTGTAATTTCCATCATAACGAACATCGAAAAATCTTTAAAGGCGCCATACAAGTGGGCGCCGAGGAGTTCCTCCCAGACGAATTGCCATAATTATTATAATTTGTCGCAGTTGTTAGAGGGTGAGCTCGACAATCATTGTAACAATTTATTTTATATGAAATAATGGAATATTCTTTTATTTTATTGTCATAGGAAGAAACTGTACATATATATAGGAAGGCTGTTACAATCGTTTAAAGTTATAAAGTATGGACCATTTAGGTAGCTGGGTTGCTTCATTCAAAGCCCAAATTGGTCGTTTATTTACGTTTATCACGATCCTCTGTTACTGCCGCTCAAGTCGTAAAAACCAAGTATTATTTAGACACGTTTGCTAAGTAATGCAGGGATTTTTTGATAAAAATTCTGAATTTTAAGTTGATTACACCATAAAAAGTTTAATACATTCGAAGTCACAGGTTGATGAGTCAAAGTGTTTTAAGTTTAAAAGTGAAGTTTTAGGGTTACAAAGTTTATGCTTAAGGGTTTTAGGGTTATGTATATTGAATGCTCGGCCTATCAGTTATAACGTGCAGTTTAGGAGTTGAAAATAATAATTCAATGCATAAGACAGTAACATGAAAGTAATAGTATAATGTGCTTAATATTTTGCGTACTGACAACCAGGGTTTCGAGTCGGATAGCACAGAAGTCCCAACAAATAATATAAGAAAGATGATCTGGAGATCATCAACTTTAGGTAAATAACTAAATGGTGCAACTCAAGCCCCTCAGTTAAGAAAAAATCACATTTGACAGATTTTCTAGAGGGGTATGTGTGCTATTTTTACATATTTTCTCTTGTCATGTCTTGGAGACATGTTTTGTATCCAAAAGTTAGTACATACTTCCGAAAATATTTATTTTTCGATACTCTTCATATAACTCCTGCTTGAATTTGTTTCAAAATTTTCCAAATTTTAAGTGAAAACCAGTTCACAAGGAAAATATTCGCTCATTTGAGACACAATGGTTTTAAAGGCCCACTAGTTTTTTTTTCAATTTTTTTGAGCACCAGGCAGGCCTTAAAGAGCGATTTGAAAATTTGAAATAATCGAAGCTGAGTCAGCCGATGGGAGGTGACGTCAGCTTATATTAACCAATCAGGTGCCTCTAAATCGGGCGCTGTTGCCGAACAATTTCTCAATAATCCGCCGATCCAACCTTTCAAACTTCGACAAATATATTTTTATTTTATTTAAATTTTGTGCCATTTAACGAACCACTGATGATACTTCAGTATGTGTTTTGGACCATTATTTAGGATTTTATAAAATAACATTTAATTTCAACCTAGGGAACCGAGCCAATTGTAAGGGTTCGTTGTAGGCATTGTTGCCAACGAATCCTAAAAAAAGACGAATTTTAACGAAAAATTTAACGAACCACTGATGATATTCAGTATGTGTTTTGGATCATTATTTAGGATTTTATAAAATAACATCTAATTTCAACCTAGGGAACCGAGCCCAATTTAAGGGTTCGTTGTAGGCAGTGTTGCCAACGAATCCTTTAAAAAAGACGTACATCGAGAAATATGTGACTAAAATTGGATAAATGATTGATGAATAATGATGAAAATGACATCTTTTGAAACTATTTTTAATAAGTAGTTAATAATAATTAGATTACTTTGTCATTAGGATACTTTCATTAGGATTAGGACACATCCATTAGGATACTTTCAAATTCGCACGATTCTCTCTAATTCTGCCTTTGATACGCCCGGACGATTTTAAAAATCCGCTTTTCTTAAATTTTTCATGTATTCTAATGACGAACACCTCCCGCGAAATATTCCTGTGGTCTATTTTTATGTCGTGTATTCAAAATGTTTGTAAGTCAGTAACCTTTCGTATAAAACCAATTTGTCCGGTCTGTTTCATTTTCATTGTGGTTGATGAAAGGGAAACGTGGACGTATTTCTTTGGAGATTTCATATTTTCGAAAATCCGTCGTGACGGAAAATCCGCGATAAACACATGCGGGTACGATTAAATTATATTTTTAGAGTCACTTAAATTTTTTTCGCATGTTAGTTATAAAACTTAATCCCACGTCAGGCAATAAAAGCGACATAACTTTAATTTTGTTTTTAATTTCTTTCCCGGCGTTAGAACTGAAGATAATCGGTGGCCTCCTACGCACCGGACCAGCCTTGATAAAAATAGCACGGGACCAGAGTATATTTTATTTTTTTGAAAGGAGCGTATATTTGACAGGTGTTGTCTGGGTATCATGGAACATCATTAAATCGGATGGAAGAGCGCCAAGTGTAACAAAAACACTAATATGATTTTTGGGTGCATTCCGTTTCATTTCCGGCAACCGAACAGATCCATCAGTGTCCAGAAGTGGGTATATAACTTAATGACTTGTTACGAAACGGATCCGGACGAAAATCGGGAAAATAAGGACGAACGGTGTATGTGTGATGTTTCAGAAATGCTCCAAGTGAAATTTGGAGCAGCCTTTGATGACACCAAGATGCATCTTTTTGCCAAAACAGAATTTTCTTAAATTTGTATTTGGGCCAATTATAATCTAAACAAGAAGTATAGGGATTTTGTCCAATGGATACCACATATCTGCAAGGGTAGTGCCTATCGGATCTGCAAAGTAATTTTATGCCTAACATACGAATTCCACCCTAGGATTTTGAAATATTTGAAGTTATGTACCTGAAAAAAGTCGAATACTGGGTGCACAAAATTTTTTTCCTACTCCATCATCTAGCCTTCATTCCTTGCATGCGTTTTTTTTTTCATAACTCCTAACCGGTCATTTAAATTTTTCTTAACTCAATGCTTGCGTGTGGTAGAAACCACGTAAAAGTAAAACGCGCCTGATACTTTGAAGCAAATAGCTCATAAATAGTCCAGTAAAATACACCAAAAAATCTACAGTTTAAAAATATTATTATTATTATTATTATTATTATATCTGATTATTATGTTATGTTATGTTACGTTATATTATATTAAGTTAATTATGTTATGTTATGTTATAACATGTTATGTTAATAATACATATATATTTGATTATTATTATTATATCTGACTTAAATATGTCAGAGTTAAAGGGCGAACCCAAATCCTTGTTTTCGTTTAAATTAACAATCGCAAGTTCTTCATATTTGGAGTTAGAGTTTTCTGCCAGAGAGTTATTAGCTTATGGCACAGGCTATAAATTATTTAGCATCAAAAACGTACAAGAATCGTCGAGCGTGATACTTTTACTAACCCTCTTATTCATAAACGCATTTTAACGCTAAAATGGATTTTTTCGAAATCACTCAAGGGGCCTAAAATTGTGGAACACAAAAAATGCTGTGCTATGCAAAATGCGTCACAATAATGACTTCAACGTTCTATAGGTCTCGAGATATTTGCGAAAAACAGCGTTTTACCCATTTTCATTATAGGGGCCAGCGTATACGGGTTAGATACCCGCAAACTTGAGGTTATGGGTTATGATATTCGAGGGCTACTTAACATGCACACAATGTTTCGCTAATATTTCCTCTTGATCATACATTTTACTTTAACTATTCGAGCAAAGTGATGGTGGTTACAATAGAGCAAGAAGGTATTGAAGAAGATGAGAACCAGATCGTGAAGAAATAGAATTTCCCCAAAAAATTTGTTCCTCCGAAGCGTTATAATATTATTTTACATGAGTATACGTTCATGTGTATATTTTTATTTATTTATTCTATGACATACGTCAAGATATGTTGTGTATGAATTAACGTGCAACATGGGCAAAGATGAACAAAAAATGTGGAAGAAAACAAAAATTAAAGTAGATTTTTTTAAATAACATATAGTAACATACGATACATTACAGGAGGATTTTACAGTAGCAGTAATACTGAAAATTTAATTGCAGAATACCATTAATTTTCATTGCATTTCCACGCTTCAGAATACTGAAGATCCCTTCTACGTAATATGTCGGTCCATTAAGGAAATTTTGTTCAACACTATTACTATTACTATTATCACTATATACGAATTGCAAACAAATTCAGAAACAATTCTCAATTAAATTCCAATTTTTGGCACTTTTGTAATCCAAAACGATACACTCAGTGTACTTTTTTGTCCTGTGCAAATCATTTTATATAACTGTTTCCCAATTCAATCCTGGTTCTTTTCAAAAATAAACACATTGATTTATTTACATTGACATATAGTGTATAGTTTGTATTTTCCCCCTTGAGCGGTGAAACTGAAAATTCCGAATTGTTAACGTGTATTCATTATACGTCGCGATAAGGATACATTTGTTCCCTTTATAAAAATTTGCATACGTATCGCCTGCGACAAGTATACTAACGTCAAACCAGTTAATATTTATATCCGATCGTTTTTAACAATGCAATTACGCTAGATATGATTAAATACACTTTTACGGACGTAGAAATTTTTTGAATATTTCTGAAGATTGATCACTTACAATGTCTAAGGGTAAGATACTCATCTTTACATAAAACGCGTAAAAGAGTTTTTGGTATGAAGGTACAAATGTCCAGATCGGGAGACAAGGGAGTTTCGTGTATAATACATATTTTAAATGTTGGTTAGTTAATTAACTAATTCGGGAGAAATGGTTTTATTATGGTATTTTTCATATGTTGGTATCATATATTCCATCAGCTTTCAATCTATTACAAAAGAAAATTTTGAGATTGTAATGCTGCGTGGTAAACGTTCTTATTTATATTTGTGCTCAATTTAAAATTCGCTGGTATTAAAAATTAAAGCTAAACATTTCAAGACTGGTTATAATAAGAATGATTTATTCAAAATGCCGTCACATGAAACATATTTTCTTGAAATATGGGCCTCATTGGCTGGTTTTCCACGAGCACTTCCACATATAAAACTAATTATAATTTTGATCTGAATGGTAATAAACAGATTTTCTTGTCACAAGAAAATTTATTTGTGATGAAAGAGGTGTTTACGACTGCGACAAGGATTCGAAACCAGAACTCTCGTGTAAGTAAAATAATAACGGTTTAATAACTACAAGAGAAAAAAATCGTGAACTGCAAGAAAGGGTAATCATCGACACGTGTTTCTGCTTATTAGCTTTGTCGAGGTGATGCAACCTTTTTTTCAGCTTTACAATAAAAAGAAGCTCATTCTTATTATTAATCATTATTCATTTTCTAATTGAATTTTTTTTTATTATTTTATGTTTGAAAAATTTGTGTAGAATCGCCTCTGTATGTATATAAATGCATTTATAAAAAATTTATCTAGGCCATTACGTATAAAGAACTTAGATAACAACAACGATAATTTAAATATTTAATAAATAATTTGAATTTAATTTAACAGGATTTCAAACTGAAGCTAATAACATATTAATAACTAAAATTTGATACTTTTAACTGCGCTTCAAGGTTTGCTATCTAGAAATTAAAAATATGAATTAGATATTAAAATTAATTAAAAAATATGCTTAAATGACTTTTTGAAGATTCTCTCCTTCACTTATTAGTTTCATTCACTAAATATCAATACACAGATATAGGTATCCGGTGGGATACATAATAGGTATAAATACTCCGCCCCTTCTATTGTGTTAATCACGTACGAAAAATATATTTTTTAAAAATCAAATTGCCATGAATTTTTAGTAAGTTGCATATAAATCAGCATTCTTCATTAAATACTAATTTCAGTCAATCTTGATTCTCAAAAATCGGATTGTTTTCAATACATTGTATAACCATTAAAATTTTAAACTTAATTGATAAGTATTGAAAATCTGCTTAAAAATCATTAAAAATTATCCGTTTTTTGAGGTTCAAAATTATCTAAATTCAGTATTTAATGAAGAATCCAAATTTATGTTATAGGTGTAAAAAAATCCTCGCAATTTGATTTTTTAAAATTAATTTTTAACTGTGCGATCGTCGACCTACGACATCTGGCATATCTCACTATATATAGCACCGTGAATATAGTATACATGTTATATGTATAGTGCTATAGAGCGTATATACAGATATACAAATTTTATATGAAAATTTGTTTTTTGTCATTTTCTACCCTTAAAAATTAAAATTTTGCAAAATTCTTTCTTAGTGCACCCCTAGATACAAAGCTACCTTTAAAATTTCAAATCGCTACCTGTAATAGTTTTGGCTGTACGTCGATTATGAATCAGTCGGTCAGTCAGGACATCTTTTATATATAGATTTTCTTGTGATGTTTTACTTTAGGCCTAAAGGCGAGGTGACTAAATATGAACGAGATAAATGTAGTTTGTCCTGTCTTTAGCTAGTTTGAAACTAATATAAGTTCTCGAACCACTTTAGACCTACTAAAATTTATTTTACTACTAAAAGTCATCATTTTAGCTTACATAAATAGGTCGATAGTTTTTCCGACACGTATTTTCAGACAATTTTGAAAACATTTCAATAAAACGAGATCAAATTTTGAAAAACCATTACATTTCCTTCGATTTTCAATCAGTTTGTTTGTCATTTGAGCTGGTGTCTTGAGGCAAACTCCATTAACGTATTTTTATTACGTATTACAAAATGCAACCTTCTCCTTCGATCTATTCTATTTATGAGAAAATGAACGTTTCGATTGTTGTTTTTTTTTTCTGAATCGGCATCCCATCTTCTCGTTATGTTTTTTTCCTTCCGATCGGCGCCTTTTCGCGCGCGCTTGAACGTCTCGCGACACCCGCAAAAAGAATGGAAAGTAAACGGCAACCCTGACATTTAGAAGATATCTTCTTTTTATTGCTAATAGCGACCGTAGACAAAGACGGAACGATTCAAATCGCGATCGACATTCGAACGCGCGACAAAAAATTTCAAATTTATCGGAATTTGCTTAAAGGTCGTCGCTTTTTACGGGCCGCGAATCGTGACGGACGGATCGGGAATGCTTCTGCGGTTATTTATGGAAATACCCCTTTAATGATCCTAGAGGTATGACGGGAACCACGGGAGATGGCTTTTCTCTTCGCTCCGACCCCGTGTGGACGTGTCGATGTTCAATTTGTTCGAGTCGTGTAGTCCGATTAATACGTTGCTGAAATGGAAATTTCAGAAGAAAAGTCGAACTCTTTACTGTTAATGTTTCTGACATCAAGGAACACGAATCCGTTATTATTTTTCCCCTAGCTCCCCGGGGAAAGCCGGAAAACTCAGATGAAACTTTCAAATGCGATTTTCTCAAAAACTATAACGAACAGCAAAAAAAAATTGCACCATCGTGTTCCTTGTGTAATTTTATTACTATAGTTATAACCTATTATAACTTTAAAACCAGTAATTTTGTAAATTATACCAGCACTTTTGTGATATTTCAAATACCAATTAGAAAACTCCTCGGTTTAATGCGCTTAACTAAGAATCTCTTCTAGTTTAATTTAATTTTAATTTAATAACTCTATGACCTCTAAATGATTTTCAATAGTTTTTTTGCATTTTTTGTTACTTTTACTTATATAAATGTAGAAAGTCCAATTAATTTTGGTTTTGGATTTTTATCATAAGTAGCAGTAAATCCAACACCTGAATAATAAACCATGAGGATCAATTATTGCAAATTTTCAGGCAAATAATACTCTACTAATTTCAGCCATAAATACATAATTAAATTAATAAAATAAATAATAAACAAATATTTTTAATAAAGATTGTTGGAAAAGAATAATATATCTAAATGGCATGAGCAGCCGCACACTTAAATCAACATACTACCTCTAAAAGAGGTTCATTTTTCAGATTGATTATTAAATTATGTGCAATCCCTTGGATATGATAGTCATTCTAAAACCTGATTCTCAAATTAAGTTTAGCAGGCGTAATAAATATATTTTCTAAATAATTTAAATAATTTTTAAAATTCAAAAATATCGTTGTCTTCATCTTCATTAGAAGAGCAATTTGAAAGTCTATCATCTTCAATATCAGATTTCTCTACTTCTTCTTCATCCATATCGACAACGGTTTTCTACCTGGCATTGCTGCAGTTATCACCATTATCTTTACGTCAAATAAGCTGCATTTTATTAAAAAACAACAATGTAGAGGTGTACTCCGATGTAAAATTACACAAGGAACACGATGGTGCAATTTTTGAGTACATTTTGTTCCTTCTAAATTCTAAAAGATTTAAGTGTTCTTAAGTTCAAACGAGCATATTTCTGAAATGTCTAAACAAATTAATTGCACTATAAAAGGAAAATCTTTCTGAATTGTTTGGAAATGGGCAATGAAAATATCTGGTCTTTATTGTCTACCGCGGACGGCGGCTTCCTTTGTGGCTTGTACTGCCAATTAGGTTAATATGGTTTTGGTAAGTATTTTTCGGAAAAAATTGTAATAATTTTGTTGAAATAAATGCATTCATAATGAAATCAAAAAGTGTTTTATCATCAAATGAATCGTACGCACCAGAACGACATTTTTATGCTCTTCATAACGACATATCACTTGATCGGTTTATAGTCATAAAACATTTTTAATTAAATACGAATATAATTAAATATGAGGTGTCGTTATAAAGAGCATAAAAGGCCGTTCCAGCGCATATGATTTATTTGATGATGAACACTTTTCGGCATACGCCACAAAATAAATAAATAACCAGAATTTTTTTCAAAAATTTGTCTTTCTTACTGTAACGTGAAAAAATTTGTACATGGGTACATATACAGGGTTCAATTTCTGACCATTAAAAAATCGGTTTTAAATGTGTTTCCCTTCTGCCGACGTGCATAATCGATATCCTGGCGTTTATGTAAATGAGATTTTCCCCGCAATCGTTTCTGAGCATTATTTACTATCTACTAATATATTTCAATTTTTATTTCCTTCAGAAAATGGAATAAAAAATAATATTTAAATTCTCGAAAGTTTTAGAATGCTTAGCGCTTTAGAGCGTCGCCGTTGGCGACCCTGATTCGTAAATAAAACGCTTCAACTATGGAACTATTAAGCTGCGCTCGGCCTCCGTAAGGCTAATCTAACGCATCGAAAAAAGTTCAATGCAAACGAATCGCTCTCCGTAATTATGAAGAAACATTCGCGAAATGCGATTTGCGTGCGCGTTCGCCGCTCGAATTGCGCCAAGTTCAGCGAAAAATCCAGGAATTAATTATGATAGGTACGACGAATACGCGTACACATTTGCATGAATGCAACCTAGTTCTGCCAGTTTTCTACAGGTCGACTAGTTGCGCCAGGCGGTCTACTATGGCCACCCTAAACCCTTCTTCCATTGTACACTTGGAAAAAAATTGGTACTTTTTTTTGTCAAAAAAGTACCAATTTTTTACTATTACAAATACATAAGTGCTAAATATTAATACATTTGCTATGAACAGCATAACTTCATTAAAAATTAGCCATGAGTAAATTGAGGCAAAATATTACCTTCATAAAACCAAATCGGTGTAAATGTTTGTTTTCCTATGCATCTATTACTTCTTGCAAATAGTGAACGTATTATTTTATTTGGCTTTAACTTTGTGTATTTTACAATAAGTAATAGTTGCACAATGTATTAATGTTCCTATAAAGACAAAATTTGAAAGGTGACTGGTGTAATGACTTTATAAAGTGATTATGATAACTTTCACAAGCTGGCCCACATTTCTGGATAGAATGCAGATTCGTCCATAATTGTCCACCAAATAATTAGCGAATGGCAATATTAAATTAATAATACATTTACTCATTTCTTCATTTGGTGAAGCAGAAACCGTCCATTAATTCGTTACCATTTCCCAATGTCAGATGTTTGGTTTTGTTTTGTTTTAGTAAGCCAAAATTTTGAGTTTTCCTCTACCAAGCTCCTGGTAAATAAAGTAAAGAATTAAGTAACTTGGTAAGAGCAAAGTTTTCAGTAATGGCCATATAGGAAGCTATCTTTACAGGTATTCAATATTTTTGGATTTGCCACCCACCTGTTTTAGGACTGAAATTAAACAGTCATGGTAGAAATGGAGGAAATCGACACACGTCACTAAGCAAAGATGGCAGAAACCAGTATGCCAAGCCTCCTTCGGACCAATATTACTAAATATCTAAAGGAGACAAAGTTATCATAGGAATACAGCTCTTAACTCGCTTATCTTCGTTATTCTTAGCAGTCTCGTTCGGAGTAACACTATAGGTAAAATGAAATGTGGAGACAAATGACAGAAACGTGAATTAAACAGTCTATCAACACTCTTTCAACGGTATCCAATTCTGATTACTTATTTATATCAATCAATTTGTACCGATATTTTATTATATTCCCCACCAAATTTAGTTGTGTCATATAGTCAAAACTTCTAAATTTTTTGTTTTTCCCAATATCACCCTAATCGTTTTTTGTTCTTCGCTTTTTAGCTTTTTTCTATGCAAATAGTGTAAAATAGTTCTTATCAAGTAAATTAGTCGGGGGGTTAAGGGTTTATCATGGGCTAGTCTTCGGTCCTCAGTTGTAACCTATACTATAAAATGTGTTACCACTAAAGGCGATTATTTTTACTATATTTATCCATTCTAACCACAAAACTTCTACTAATTTTTGTCTCATTTTTTCTTCAGCTGTAATAACATTTCAGTTTAATAAACTACATATATTTATTTTCATTGATCATCAATCAACAATGTTCATGACATCTTTGCGATATGAGTTTAAAAATGAGGTGTTTACTAGCTTAAATTTATTAATACATACTCTCGTGGCAGAACAGCCGTACTCCCACATTCGTCTCTTACGGAATCGCTCGGTTCCCCTTCGAAACGGGCTGTTGAGGATTTCTGGAGGGATCTGCGTGCGGATTTTGACGTTATTAGATCGGTCTATAAATACTTGTAAACGTGAGAGCGAAACCGAGTAATTTCCACTTCTTCGTTTACACTTATTGTGACAGTAATAAATATCTGTTTAGGATTCAGACGCGCGCTAGTAGCGTCTCCTGTATAAAGTTAGATGTCCATAATTTACATCGAGCACCAGGGCGTCTATTTAAGTTTCTTCAGGCGCAGTAATAACAAACGCTCCAGACTGACTAAATAAAACAACAGGCCTTACACAGTTCAGGTGGCCAAAGGGGCCACGACCCCATTGGCGTACAATGTACGCACGCACCTGGGACAATGGTATTAACATCAGTAGTAGCGTTTCTTTTTTTGCACGAACAACAAAGTCTTTACTGTTTCTAAAATCCTGTCGTTTTTACCGATAGGAAAGTGTCTGAACTGACTGAATAAATCAACCGGCTTTATATATTTCAGGAACACGCACGCACTATTGACCTCCTCAAGGGCTTTAGTTCGGGACTAAATTTTCCCTCCTGTGCGTCAGATGACAAAACTCAATAGTTTTCGGGACGTCTTTGCGTATAGCGACGTCGATCATCCGAGCGGTTTGCCCAAAGTCGAACCTCCAGGTAGGTTAGAAACAAACAAAAATACTATAATCGAGAATGTTGTACATATTAGCGTAGTATACTTAACGAAAGAAGATTCCAAGCGACGTTTACTAATACGAAATTGAGATTATCAAGTCACTTTAGTTGGTTCGGGTAATTAAAATTAGCTGCGTTAACGCAAAGTATACGGGGTGTTCCGGAATCTTGTTTGTCATGTAAGCCAATTGTTCTTTGAATACTCCATATGGATCAAGAAATGACGCTTTTACACCGTTGAATCGGGGTAATCAATAGAGATTTTCTATGTTCACTCAGGCCATGACGCTATGATTTCGGGTCACTCTTACAATCACTCATATTTTTATTTGAGTTTAACGATAGGCTGCATTTACGCGGTATATAGGCTGTATATATTTTCTAAAAATGGGTCTGCTTACTGTCATGTTACACGAGGCGATATGTCGCGCGACATCGCAAGAGGCAATGTCCTCAGAAAGTGTTACACGTGGTGTTACAAGACGCTCAACCCCTACTCTTATTAACTTATTGTTACCATTCAGTTAGTATCATGGTACTACACATATTCTGTAGTACAGAGTCCGTAGTAGGACTTATACGATACTTTTAAAACGATAACGATGACAGTGGAATTAAAATTAGCTGGATTTGATGAGTATAATCCTATATTTCGAAACTTGATACTAAATGCGATATAAACACGTCAGTCTAACTGAATTAGGGGTAGCTGGGGCAAGTAGGCAATAATGTACAAAGAAACTTAAAAATTTGAGTATTGAAAACATGGAAACATTTCACAACATGAATTTATAAATTTCACAATCAAGTATTTTGAATTTTATTTATCACTTTCATAGAACACACCAATGGGAATTGCCTGGTCGTCTTCACTTTCTATCCCTACCCTGTTGGAGGGTTTCCTTTTGCTTTATTTATGTACTTTCGGAGTAACTAATAATTGCAGGGTTAATAGCTTGAAAGTTAGAAGAAGCGACCAGCCGTTGTTCAACAAATGACTTTTCTTGCGTTTTACGTCTTGACGCAATTGCTTGATTCCTATCTAAGTATTTGCACTTGTATCGTCTGGCGTCTGTTCTTCAGGTCCTGTATGTCCTACTATGGCAGCTGGTTGAATGTCTGTAGTTGAACTTGGAAGAAAATCGCTTTCTTAAGATACGTTTTTGTCTACCGGACCAATTCCTGCTATTCTAAAACCGTTCGCTGCTGTGCTCATGGTAGCTGAACGAATGGAAGCTTTGCCAAATAAACTTGAGATGTGATGCAGCGTGACAACTTTGGCAGGATTGGTGCTAAGCCAGGTTCGTCATAAAACTTACTCAAGAGATTTCATTAATGCCGTGTCTAGAGGTTGAACACGGTGTGAGCAATGTGGTGGCAAACACTGCACGACAACCCCTTTTTCACATACCATATCAATCAATAGTAATGGTCTTCCCTTTGAAGCTCCAGTAAATTCAATAAACCTTCTGAACCAAGTCAAAAACAGTTCTTTGCTCATTCAACCAGTTTCATGGACTTCTGCCCATGCACCAGAAGGAAGTTGAATCCGAGACTCTTGTTGCATTCTTTTTCGAGGTAGATCAACATTGATGGGACGTAGCACCATGAAGCAGTCTTTGCAGTCACTGTTTGGCCTCTTTCTGCTGAGGCAACTGTTCCTACTTGTCTACGTCTTTTCAAAGCACCTTGTGTGTGACTTTTTGGATTGACTGTTAAACCAGTTTTGTCACAATTCAAGGTTCTGCCTAGTGAATTTCAATTTGTCCACATATGGTGAGGTTTCGGGTAAGAAAACCTGTTATCCAATCTCTTCTAGCAGAATTGTTCCCAAGCAAGCTGAAAAGCAAGGAATTTCTTTAATAATTAGACCAAAAATCTGCCCATCTCTTTGTGTTAGATAGTCTTCTAAATTCTGCCTCATGTTCTGTGGTAAAAACAGAAGTGATTGGTCCTAATTTAGCCTCACTATGATATATATCCCTTCCCCTTCTTACTTCTCCACCCCATCTTTCCTTGCCTTCCCCTAGTATTTGGATAGAAAAGATTTGTAGCCCAACATGAGCGAGAGAGGGTTTACTTTTGACAGTAAGGTTAATGAATTTCTACAAATGCACCATGAAAATTTTTGTGGGAAGAAAATTATGATGTGTTTGGGAAATGTCTACGAAGTGATCTGCATTAAAATCGATTCAATTATCTGCTTTCCAAAAAAAAAAAAATAATTAGTACAGTAACGTATAGTCAAAAATTCACAGAAACTTATCGATTTTTTTTTGAAAACGGGCATCGTTGCCATGATAAACTAAAATGTATTAATGAAAGAAAAGGCGATATTTTTCAAATCTCATACCAGAATTATCGTAAATAAAGAAATATGGTACAAAAATGTCAATTACTCTCTGCCACCCCCATCGAGGAGATGGGGGTGGCCTTATCTGAATTAATAATCTGTATACATCAGTAGACTGTCAGTCCAAAAATCAGGTATATGTGTAAAATTTCATATTTTTCAAAAAAATCCATTGTAAGGCGCCATGTTTAAAGAATGATGCCTATTTTAGGAAGCGTGTTGGTATGCGCTGATTTTGGTTTATTAGGCATATCCCCTCTAATATTTGTGGGTTTTTTTATGGAAATAATTTCTGAACACGCGGTATATGGCAGTTTGTCAATTTTTTTATTTACTACAGCCACTGTCCTTTCGTTTTTCGGTTATTTTTAACATTGCTGATCAAAATTGAAAGCGATCACATTTTTGCCCGCCTCTTCATTTTCGTCGTGTTCTCCGCTTCATTTCCTTCGTACGATATCGCTCCTGCATTTCATGAAAATCCCAAACGCAATCCAGAAACGTGAAAATTAATTTTCGGCTTTTGTCCTCGCGGCGAGGCCGAGCCGAATTTAAAAAGTTAATCGCCGAAACTAGTGACTCGTGTAACTTCACGACTTTGTGCAACAATGGCCGTAATAGAGTACGGCTTGTGCGGTTTTCACTCGTTTTCGGGGTACACACCGGAAATTTCGATTTTTGTCAGGCTGAATGTTTATGTTCGATCCGTCATCTGTGGCGGACTTGATGGGATCTCGGATGAAAGATTCGGTCGCTGGTTTCGAATAACGAGCGCGTTTATGGCGTAAATAACATTTCAATCGCGGAAAAAATGTGCTCCTCGGATTAGTAACGAACTTTATTGCTTTTTTGACTATGCATATGATGAATGTAAACTGCCGCTCCTTTCCTCTCGATTCTCATTTTTTGGTAAATTTTGACACTTCGGAGTTTCGTAAGGTCCTTCCAATCTGAATTGGTCCAGTCGAAAAAGAAGCAATATTTAATAATCATATTACCGACACACCAAGAAGCCCTTTCATAGGCGTGGCATATTTAAAAGAATACAAGACGAAGTAAGGAAATTTTATGACGAAATCCCAAATTTGTGCCTCATTTGTTTCTTTGGCATTATTGGTATTGTGTATAATGTCTATATCATTGCCATTATTAATTTCGTCCACGTCGAAAGGCCCCAAAAAAGCCATTTTAAAATAATAATTGCGACTTACGTGCACACACTACTGAACTCTAATGACGACTGAAAATGAACACGTGCTCGGCGCTCAAATTTAATGGCAGTAGTGGACCTGTCTAATACTCGATATTAATAGGCATTTCATATATAGGCATGTACTGTAGCGACTAACAAGATTTTTCCGCGCCAAATATACGGGGGAAGGTTAAACGGTATGTTACATGAATACTCTGCTTGTGTATGGGTAAAAACGTATTTTGTAAATGCGTTCGATATAAAGTGGGTAATTTTTTTGTTTTTTGACTGGACCAGTTCTGACTAGATGGACCCTAAATTTTCTGGTAACTGCTTGAAATAATAAATCATATGTGATCACACTACTCCTACTAAAGAAAATCCAAAATGTTTTACTACAAAGTCTTTTCGTTTATAAAGATCAGGGATCATTTGACGTGGGTGGTCAAATTTTACGAATCGATTATCGAGATTTATTCCTACGTCGAAAACCGAAAATGCTACAAATCAATTCTGACAATAATTGCCCAGTATAATAATGTATATACGCCATAATTGGTTTCTCACGTGTTCGCGAATATGTGGAATAAATTATCTGAACGAATTGTGAAAGTGTAGGATACGTTACAAATAAAAAAATCCTATTTCCTTGGTAATATAACAATTGCTGCAAGTAAGTGAAATCTGTCGTAATTAACACAACAAATTCAAATTATACCTGTCGAGCTTAATCATTCTCAATTCTGGGTCTTCCATGTACCTTTCGCATCTTCTTTTGAATTCTCCAACAATTTTCTAATTTTAGCACATCTCCTCTGCTATCTTCGTGCATTATGTGCAACCGCAAGTGTCGAAAGAAAAGAGGTCATTAGTATGTGGTCGCCAGAGAGCCGTTATGACACAAACCGAGTAAAAATACCATAACCGATTATGCCCTTTCGTCACGAGAGAGGTTCTTAAAGGAAATTACTATTTTTTGCGCGTTTTGCCTTAAAGAATATCTTCCTTTTGTTCTCTCTAAATCCATCTATTTGGATGTTGGCAGGTTGGTTAGCCCTAATCTACTCAAACAAATTCGGATATTAGCCTCAAACTTACTCTGTTCTTTAATGAATCCATACTACATAATTTCGAGGAGTTCCATCAAATTTGGAATTTCCATGATTTTTTGTGAATTTTCAAAGTTCCGCATTATGTAAACAGATTTTAGTGTCATTTCAACCCCAAATACATATTTGTGAATAAATTCAGATAACTGCTCCAAATTTTGTCAGTGCTTTAGTGAAATCATACTATACAACTCTGAGAAGTTTAGTAAAATTTGGAGTTTCTGGGGTTATTTTGTGGAATAATAAATTTTAGCGTTTTGTAATTTGTTTTTTGAAGCAAATTACATTCCACTGTGTGAGACTAATAAAAGCCTCACACTTTTTCCATTTCCCTAACAAAACCGTACTAAATAACATTAAGAAGTTTAATGATAGTTGGAGTTTTTGTGAATTTTTGGTGAATTTCTAAAGTTGAGCATAATATAATCTGATTCTAGTGACTAATCATCCCAAATTTTGTCAAAGGTTTAATAAAAGCGTTCTATACAACTCTAAGAAATTTAGTAAAATTTGAAGTTTCTATAATTATTTTGTGAAATTTTTAAATTCAGCACGTTGTAAGTAGGGCTTTGCGACACATCAAATCCAGCTTCATGTTACTAATGGCCTTTTACTTTGTCAGTACTTTAATAAAACCGTAATAATTAACTTTTAGAAGTTTCATGTAACTTGGAGTTTCGATGAAATTTTGGTGAATTTTTAAAGGTCAGCATAAATAACCAGGTTTAGTTAAATTTTAAACCCAAATTGATATTACTGAAATAATTTCAAAGAATTGTCCTAAATTTTGTCAGAACTTTAATAAAGCCGTACTAAACAAGTCTGAGGACTTTAGTAAAATTTTGAGTTTCCCTGATTATTTTGTGGAATTTTTATACTTTAGCATTACGCAAGCAGATTTAGCGATGTTTTAAACCCAATTTTTTATTACTGAAATAAATTCAGGTAATGGTTCCAAATTTTGTCAGGGCCTTAATGATAGCGTTCTGTACAACTCTGAGGAAAATACTACAATTTGAAGTTTTTGTGATATTTTGAGAAGTTCCATAAAAATTGGAGTTTTCCTTCATATTAGCTTAATCGGTAATAATCGGTAATAATATACTGACCTCAGATAATGGTGGTTTCTAGTCATCAGTTAGGTAATTTAGAAACAGAGTGATTTACATCAATATTACATAAAATAACCGTTTATTGTTTCTATTCCGACATAACTTTCGCCTCACTAGTATTACCATTTCCAATACTGTAATTAAAAGCAGTTACGCTCAACAATAGACTCAACGCCGAATACGTTGCCTATATTAGCATAAACTTTCAAAAAGAATCGTTTTTGTCTTCTTTTTATCGTTTTTTGTCCAAATGTGTCAGTTGGATCTTCTTTTATTATATTTTTAGAACTTTCCTCAGTTGAAGTTCTAAATGAATTTTGTATCAGTTTCGTAGATATCACTTTTTTTTAATGCTCCTTTTAATATTGCCAGTAGTATGATCGAAATTTCTAATAAGTAACGACTTCGATATTGAATAGAACTTGCGTCAGTAGACGGCAAATGTCGTTCGGCACCAATATAACGATTTGAGGTAGATGGCGCTCCAAAATACCAGATAAATAAAGCAGCACAATTCATTGTACCACTAAATTACAATGCCCGGAACACGGCGCCATTGAATAAGTCCGTAAAGGTAGCTTGTAATTTACCGAAAACAAGAGCCATTTTGGCTTAACTTTAAAACTGATATCGTGTTGCGTACTTGCTTCTAAAATCAATATTCATCAGTAATGCGAGGTGATTTAAATTCCGTACTTGACTATTTTAATGCAAGTTTTTTTTCTTCAATTTTTATGAGGCATGTAAGATGTAGATGTAACTAATGTAAAATGGAAAAAATATGAATGAAGGTTTTTGTTAAAAGTAATTTATATGGAAATTCGAAAATTTATGTGGTCGATTATTGTACTAATGCATTACTAATGCGTGTGCATTTTTTACTATACATAAAACTACATAAATACATAATGCAAGTCTCTAATACGAATACTCCTAATTAAAACAAATAGGCTGTCCTGTTTGAAACCGTCATACATAATTTAAGCTTGCAATTGAACAAAATCAAAGAACAGAACAAAGATTTCTTACAAAAGTGTAAGCTAGCTGCAGACATATTTTGTACTGTAAGATGAAACAAAAACTGTTGAAGGTAGGCAGTCTTTTTCTGATTCTTTTAGTGCACAGAAACCTTACGTAGGGAAGGATGAAATGAAACAAATAAAATTGGCAAGGCCATGGAAACGTGATACAGGATATAATTGAAGAGAGTTGCACTAAAGCTATGAAGCATAGGAAATCTTTGGAGTCCAATAAAAATTAATTCTTTACTCCTGATGTAACTTTGCTATTATTTATGGAAATCGGGTTATCAAAAAATATCAGCAGGTACGTAATACTTGGTTGCGGAACAAATCAACAATTCTCCCCTAATGTAAAGAGATAAGGAGCTTTATAATGACGCCCCTTAGAAAAATCAGGAAAAGAAGCCCGAGACGCGAAAATCATAAGAGTTCACGTGATCCTTTTCATCTGCCATTTTGTCTTTACTCTACTTTTATTCCCGATGGCAAAAGAGCCTACAACTGTTCCCTCTGGTCCTTGCTTCATATTGTTTTCCATCTTCTTGTTATCCTTCTTCCTGCTTGTTATTGTTCTTCGTCTTCATGTCCTGTCGTGACCTTTTTAGCCTCTTCCTCATTGATCATCCTCGTCTGTTGGTAGTAGCGCTAGGATCTTCTCGGCCTCTCCGTCGTTGGCTTCCTTATTAGTGGGTTTACGTCTTTATCCTTCCTATGGCGTTCCTAGTCCTGTCCCTGATTTGATGCTCGATTGTCTTCATCCCTTAGTCCTTCGTGGTTGCTCGTTCCTCATGTACCGTGGTGCGTCCGTTATTCTCCTAATTGCCTGGTTCTGTCCTCTCTAGTTTCTCGATGTTAGTGTCTTGGTACTTGTCCCCATACTTCTGCTCCGTATAATATTATCGGCTTGATGCTTGATCTTCTTTATCTTCAGTTGTAGTTTACTTCCTCTTCCTATCGTTGGTCCTAGTTGGTTGGCTTTGCTCGACTTTCCTTGGTGTATTTTCCCCATGTCAATCTTCTGTCGATGTGTATTCATAAGTACTTCGCCAATCCATTCGATCTCCTCGTCTCCCACGCTGATTTTCTTTTTCGGTCCTTCCTTCTTTCTTCCCATCCATAACGCTCGACTCTTCTATGGGTCGATCCTCATCTTCCTCCACTGTTCCATCTTGATTACTTCCCTCTGTAGATATGCTGCTGCCTTCGTCGTGTCCTCCTGATCCTCGTGGTGTCCCTGCTTCGAAATGTCTTCTCCTATCCTGATGGCGAATGTCATTTTCTACAAGTAGTCCTGGATCATTTGGGTGTGTGCCTTTCCGAATCCTAGTTGGTCCATTTTCGCTATTAGCCCGTTGTGCCATATTGTGTCAGATGCCTTCACGTCGAATAGGACAACCCAAGACGGTGCTACCTTCCTAAGTACAGCGCACAGTAGAGAAGATTGCGCCATAATAGTCGTCGACCTCTACAGAGTCGGCACTTAGGAAGAGGATATTGCACGTTGTACAGCCTGTGCTGCTGCGAGGTGCCGTAATGGACATGCCACCTTAACGTTTGTTTATGATGGAATATCGGGAAGAAATAGGTTTAACGATGTCGCCCGGTACACCCCGTCACCCTTGTCAAAATTCCCGTGTAACATGGCCGAGGTGAACGGTTCCTACTCCCGCAGGCCGTTCGCCCCCTACGTGCTGAGCGACCTGCCGCCGGACCTGCGCTCGGCCAGCTCGAAGGAGCTGAGGATGTCCTCGTCGTTGCACGTCAACCTGAGCTCGAGGAGCGTCGCGTCTGACGTCAGGAGTTGTTCGAGCGTCGGGAGCGTCGGGAAGGCCGAGGGCGCGCCGCACTACTACGACGCGTCGGACGGGGGGAACGTAGTCGGCGTCCCGGCGATCGACAGGTTCCTGGATTGGCTGTCGCAGTGCTTCTGGAAGTGCAGCTTCGGCTGCCAGCAGCTCCCGAAGAAGAGATGAATCGAGAAACGCCTCTCGCGCCGTCCGCCCCGAGACACGATGTTTATCTGCCTCGTTATCTGGAACAAGCGCTCGAAATTCTTAGGAAATACTTATCTTTTATTTAAATGAACGGCTATTCGACTTTTGATACGGGCGGCACATGAGGATGGATCTCTCTTCCTCTCGCTCTCGGGTTTATCAGCGATTCTGCCGTCTTGTTTCTCCTTAAGAATTTCAAGGTATTCGCTCTCGGAGGCTTTGACTAATGGGCTGGGGGGAACCGCCTGCGTTTTTCGGGATCGCTTCTTTGTAAATAGTTTGTGGGCCGTCCTTGTTAATCTAAACTAATTACGTGCACATAATATGAAATATACAGGGTGTCGTACATAATTGGGATAATTTCATTGAACTTTCCGTTAGACGCGTGAACTTGTCACGTTTGTTCTCGCATAGGGGCATCTCATTACCAAAAATTAGAAAACGGCAAATCTTTACCTTTTTCCAAGGGGAATTTTGATAAAAGCTATATATGACTTGAAAGTACATGAAATAACTACAGATGACCTCGCTTATAATTGACTTCAAGGGACCCTTCAAAATAGTCAATTATAACCGAAGTCAACTATATTCGATTTATTTGAAAAATATTACAGTATTGTTACGAGTAGTTAGCAGTCTAGAATATCAATAAAAAATGTGTAACTACATATTTGTAACTGATATTTAACGTTAAATATTCACAAACACTATTGATACTAAATATACTTATATGTACTTAGGTATCCGATAATTATAATTACAACAGGTAATCTGACGTTTTGGTTTGAATTTTATTTTTAAATTCTGATTCGATATGGAAGTATCTAAGACGGCCACTGCATGCAAAGTGGATTAAGTAACATTTTGGGATATTTCAGACATTTTTGTCTTATGACGCCAGCGATTCGCTAACGACTAAAGAAATTTCTTTTATAAATTCATACTACCTGGAGTTATCCCTGAATTCCAACGATCACATTTTGGTGAAATTTCCTCAATGGCCTTTTTAGCAGTACATCGTTACCCACTTAGGTACTTTCCCGTTCAAAAGATGGCTTTTTGTTCAGTATTTACTAAAATCTCATTATCTCGTATTCCGTTGCAGTGAACTTCTTGGAAAAATTAGCCAATAACATCCGAAAGTCAACCTTAACCGGGTCAATTATAACCGCACACTTACATTTATTTCCCTATCCCGATATTCGGGACCATAATAATAGTTAATTATAGTCGGTGATCAACTTTATGTTCGAAAATATCAGTTATAAGTTTAGAAAAAGGTGCGTTCGAAAGTTATAGCCTTTTGAAAATGCGATTTTCTATAAGAGGTTAACTGCATGAACATTAAAAACTCACCAAAAAGTCACCACTGATCGATAAAAAACCGTAGAAAACGATGTGCGCTTTTAATTTTTGCCTTTCCTTTTACTTTTTGAGAAAAAAAAATATTTTTCATCTAACTCCACTTTTCCGCTCTTTCGTCGACTTCTAACCGATATGGCAAGCATGAGGGAACCCCAATTTCTCTTTCTGCTACATCCATGGAATCTTCTCTATACGTGTTGCGCTAATTTTCACACGATATTTCACAATAAAACATATAAATTAACAAATTTTTAAGGACATGTCCATTTTCATCGGATTTTCCATTCATATCACATGGACCATCAAAATAATCGCAGTATGCTACACGAGGAATAGCATTTAAATAGTAGTGGTTAACCGACCGAGGGAAACGCATTGAAACCGCACTAATTTGTAATTCTGCTTGTATTTCCTCTTAGTGACATTATAAAGTAGAAGTTCCTGTGTAGAATCTTCGAGAAAGCAGAGTTAGGTTAGGCGGTTTGGTTCTGTTTGTTTTTTTAGAGCTAAATGCACTTTTCACTGTGTGTATCAATCCAATACGTCCTTCAAACGATACGAATTAAACGTGTTTGCGAACCGCAACTTCTTTTCGCCCTCGCTCTCGACTCTCTTGAATTTCCCGGCTTATTATGAACCGAAAATCGCGCCCTCGAATGCCGCGGGTTGGGAACATTCCGGGCGACTTAACGGGCGGCGGCGCCGACATCTTTTTTCATTTCCGCACACTCTCCCATCGGGAATCGTTAACCGAAATCGGCTACTTGTTGCTGCGCCAGGCTAAACGGTCCCGCGACTCCCGTTTCGGGAGGAAACTCCCGCATAGTGAGTGTATCGTCGTGAATTTTTAAGTAATCCGCCAACGGATAAAAGTCGGAGTTCTTTCAGGGGAGTTTATTCGATATCCGAGGGCGGGAGAAGCGATGACGAAAAATGATACGAATCTTCGCTGGCAGATGCAATCCATCACGTTCAGTCGAATAATTTAACGATATGGTCATCGCGAGGTACACTTTTACTACTAATGACTAAAGAGCATACAGAATAATCTTATTTTGTTAGCAAAACCACGCTGACCAGTAGACCACCTACTCTAAATATAGAACAGCGTTAAAATATAAGTTATAATCCGCTGGCCGACCACAATCGGTGCAGTACTCCATTTCTAGCGCCTGGGCGTAACATTGGGGGCTTCTTATTTCATTTACACTGCAATTATTTTAGTATTTAGTTCAAATTCGTTTGGATATTTATTATATTATTACAAATGGTATCATTTATTTTTTTTATTATATCGTGGGTTGATATTGTTCGCTTTTTGCTGTTAACATATTGTTGATTAATATATTAGCGAGGATAGGCCATCATTAGTTTTATGTTTAGATAGTTCCAATATACACTCTCTACACTGAGTAACAAATACACAATTATATGAATAATTTATCTATTTTTTACAAATATTAATCTTTGTTATTTAAAAAATACGTTTGTATGACTGCAAATTTTTCTAACTTATCTTTTGTTAAATTACTTCTTTTATATGTTGATAAATCTTTAAACCTAGAAAATGATAATGAAAAATATGGGACAAAAGTACAATATTTTAAAACAGTTTACGCCAGTTGAACCAGGCGACATTTACTTGTGCTGAAATATTTCTAGCCTCATTAGTCCTAATCACTTATTGGAATTCTCCAAGTAGGTAGATACTTTTGTATCAGAATTAGGAGTTTTTGTTTAATAGGGATAAATTATAACAGTTCAGAGAATTTGCCAAGTAAAAAATTCCGTATTATAGAAATTTATTTCATTTTGTTTATCTAAATCGTTATAGTGCGCTCTCTAGTATGCTCTCTAAATGTCCGCTCTCTAATAACCACGTATGAAAACAGTTAACGACTCCAAAATTTAATTTTGAGAATATTTTATTCACATTTGAAACTATTAAATCTCCTCCCCTATCCTAACGCCGAATATCCTCTTCTTCAAGTAGCCCAATATCTGGAATAGTACCATACATGTCGTCCTCTTCCCGTTGATGCCCTTGATCGTCTCCACCAGCCTCACTACTTCCTTCTCTGAATCCACACTCCTCGTTCGGGATGATGTTCAAACTTCCTTCCTCTTCCTTGATCCTCCTTAGTTTGACTCTCTCCATTATTTTTCCTATGCTGCTCAGTAACGTGCTGAGTCGGTAATTTTGTGGTTGTTTCATGTTCTTTCCTGATTTCGGTATCATTATGACTTTCCTTCGAGGTACAATAAAATAGAACGCGTTATATATAAGGACGAGAGTTGGATCTGCCGTACGTCAATAAAGCGTAATAAAGAGTAGTATCGAGCTAAAACGCTAAGAGGCGAAAACGCTAATATAAATTTAAATGTTATAAAATTAGTTAGGAGTGTAAATAAATTCACTTGGACGTTTAGTGTAGTTCCTACTTAATTTATCCATGCAAAAAGTTACAATAGTAATAATGAAATAGACCTTATTCAACCGTATATGCCGTATATCCGTGTCTATGGATAAACTTTTAGGATTTTCAGTATTCTGCAACCACTCATGGACGAAGTCTAGTGTCTGTTTTTTCCCACCTTGAATGGAAAATGCGATTTGTTGCACAAAATTTCGAAGAAAATCAAACGTCTGTTCGTTATTCCGTTGCAGTCCTTTTTTCAGGTAATTTCAAGACCCACTTCTTCCATTCTCAATTAGTTTTAAGAAATCATCCTCGAAAGTAGGTCCCTGTGAGAGCTCCAAGGCCTGTCATGTCCATGGACGTCTTCCTTTATTTAAGATTGAGCACCAAAAATAATTGCAGCAAAAGAATTTTCTACTTAACCAAGACCACAGGTGTGGAAGTCTATAGTCCATAAAGTCCATAAATTGTTATGCAATGTGTTCTCAACTGTCAACGAACAAAGTTCTCGATTATATCCCGCGATTTTGTCTACCAGTGTGGACGTACCTTAAGCAGAAAACTCGAAAGTCCCCTCACCTGAATTTCATTAAATTTGTAACTCTAAATAGATGAATTCGCAAAAATATTTTCTAAAAGAATGTATGTAACGTACAAACTATCATTTTATATTCACGACATCTCCGTTCTCCTAATTGTTACCTTACGATGAGCTCGCGTACATTATCTTTCTCTTTGCTTTCCTTTCGATTGCTTCAACATTCGTCTCGTTTAATTATGTTCGAATGGTAAATTACATTTCAAATAAGACGATAAAAACACCGAATGGAACAACCGGTGAACGCAGGTAGTAAGAGTAAAAGTACTCATCTGTTTAAAATCGATGTGATGGATAAAATTATAGAAAATGATGCAGACATTAAGTGATAACGAGGAAAGTATCATCTGTTTCAAACGGAAATTTACGGTTACAGATCGAATACGAAGGTTTAAACTTTTCGTGGCCATTCGGGTGGTCACTAAAATATAGCAAGTGATCTCATTCTGGCCATACATTTATACGCTTACTGCTACAAGAAAAAATATTTTTACAAAACCTTTGGCTAGTTTACGAGAAATTATTCAAGTAGCGACGGTAAATCAATCGACCGCTTCCTACATTTCAATTTTCTTTCATGTTTAATAAAGAGTGTGTTTAAACAAGAGAATCCATTGTCAGAGCTTCGTTTCAAACTTGGTTTCAGGGAAAATAGAAAGAGGGAAAATTAGTACTAACAGTAGCTACCTACTTTCTGTGTTGCTCCGATGATCTATCTCTCATCTCATCTCATCTCAGCCGTTTTCTATCCATTGGATATAGGCCTCTCTCATTTTTGACCATGAAATTCTATTTTGTGCTATCTGGTACCAGTTTAGCCCAGCAAATCTTTTCAGTTCCTGGCAAGGAAGGCGGCACCACTATAAGTCACGCATTCACACTGGCGTGGATGTTTGAAAAACCCAGAAATTCCACTTGAGTACTGAAAGACAGATAGGGAAAGCGATGAAATATGCCATATTATTAGTGTTAGAAGGAGACAGAGAATAATGAGTAGATAAATAGGGGGACCAATAACGACGACAATAGACGATGTTAAATTTGTTAGCAATCAATATGTTTCATGGTGACTTAATTGAAAGTTGTTTTAAACTCTCCCCAACTATTTCATATAAAGAGGATGAACCTAGAAACTTTAAACTTTGCACAATTATGGCTTAGTAAAGTGGTTTGAGCATTGTTAATCAGTACTAGGAGCTTAGGACTCCTAAGAGTCCTAAGAGGACTCCTACTAGAACTTAGAGCATTTCACAGTAGTAAATTAACTTGTAGTATTCTATATGTCTATATATCTATAGTCTATATGTCTATATTCTATATGTATTCTATATGTCTATGTGTCTATAGTATTCTATGGTCTCTTTCTTTTTGTTGTGACAAGGACTGTTTTTTGGCATCATAAAGATAATATTGTAATAAATATTTCAACAACGATAAACGCTTGTTTGCAATAGTGTTTTTTGCGCTTTTTGCAATAAGTAATAAAGGAAAATGGGGAAGGTCTAAGAATTTAGATTTTTTCAATACCTACAATTTTATATTTTAACTTTTTCCGCCATGACTCCATAGATTACCTTTCACAGTGATGCCCTCTTACGTCTATTACCTACTTTTCTTCTAGTAGGGATTTTCCAAAAAAGTTTCTACAGATTGTTTTGTGAACACACCGTTACTTTATATATGGTGAGTTTTTCAAATTTGTAATTACAGAGACGTTAATTGGGATTACTATTTGCTAATTGAATATTTCGTTTCATTACATTATAAAAGTATTTTTTTGGAATTGTTCATTTTAAGGCTACACAAATTTAGTTAGACTGAGATTGGTGATTTCTTTATAATAGACAGTTTAGAGTTCTTCATGAGAGTGATTGAATTGTGCGCTTTTATGATTACGTAATACATTAAGAAACTTGATGTAGTTACATAAAGGCGAAGAATCATTCATGAACCACGTGGCCCCTTTTGATGGGGGACGCTTCAAAAGGTCATTTTAAGCCACTTGGGGGAGAGTGCATTTAGAAATTTGCCACGTGGCTTGGGGCAAAAAAGGCATTTTTGGCCCTAAATCCGTCAATTTACTCAAATCATTATTGCCTAGAAAATGCTGATTTTTTAAGGCTAACCTTACAAAAGAAATCTATGGGGACTCATGGTGAATACATACACCACTAATCGAAATAGGAGAGGTAAATCAAAGACATGAAACCCGTTTAGAGGATATTTTTTGGTCGTGCAGAGTCAAAGTGACTGCACTTCTTCTCAAAAAAGTGATCCATTGATGTTCTTCGATTTGGTGTCCCAATCGCGATGAGATCGCAAAATCGCAGACTGACTGTTTTCACCGATGCGAATTTCACATGAGGCGGAAGCTCGGGATTCCTGATAGTCATCCGTAGATACCTCGGGCGTTTCTTGCATTTCCTAACCGTAGTTCGCGCAATACGATGGACGCAGGCGCGCGCCTCTTCAAATTTCCTCCACATATTTATTCCATTGTTGCATGCAAATCGACTTGCACGTCCCATCGATTTTACGAAGACGGACTACGGGACGTACCGAGGAGGTCAGTATTACCCTCAATTAGGGCTCGAACGTCAAGATAATACGGTAGAAAGCGGTCGTAAGATAGGAGATAAAGATAGTACGTAAGGGTTTGGCGCGTGGGTCTCGTGAATATGGGGTTCTACTACATGGTAGACCAAAAGGATATGAATTCGTTTTGTAGGTTTTATGAAATTTTACGAAAGAAATTGGCTTTTCCTACAAATCTGACTACATTTTTGGGAAATGGGGAAATATTTGGGATTCATGTGTTAGGTTTTTTCATGAAACACGTTTGGATATAAGTAACCTTCCCATTTTGGTCTATAGACAGAAAATTATGTCATAACCTAAACCTGGTAGAAAACGAGATTTGACTGATAACAAATAGTTCCTGGAAAATCGGTACAGAAAATATTATCAAAAATCGCTAACAAAAGGTCTCTAGATTGGATTTGGTCACTAAAATGTTATTAAAACGTCAGTTAATAAATTACTGGAAAGTAGTCACGAAATAAACGTCTTAAACTAAGTAAATATCAACCGACTTGGTTTTTATTAACTTTAAAATGTCTGGATGGGAATATACCCTTCTGTTTTTCTCCCTTTCCCCGTGTAAAATCGACAATCAACACCTCCTTATTCCGCCTATCAGTAAGTGAATTTTGGTATTTTCCAGTTTCTGGCTGTTTACTGACTCTTGCACAAATTTCATTCCCTTTTTCACTTCTTCGGTTAGTAAAAATCCTTGTTTTAAATTTTTTTGAACAAACTTCCTCGAATGTCCTGGGAAATTCTAGGTGGAACATCCTGGAACATCCTGAAACGTCCTAGTACATTCTAGAACTTATCAAACGTTTGAGAACAGAAAGTCCTTTCGATAATTCAGAACCGTGGGGAGCACTCCAGAAGATTCTCTAACATTCTTGAACCAGAAGTTTCTCCCAGCCCTTTTAACCGACAAGGAATAAAAAGAAATGATATTTGGTACGCATATGTAACTTGATATACCATTTAAAAATAGTCATAAAATAGGTAGTATTGCCATTTAATAAAATAGTTGATGGCGTCATTTCTCAAATTATAAATAACATTTTAAAATAACATTCTCAAAATAAATCAAAATAACGTTTTTTTTTTCATCAAAAAGAGCGCAATTCCAAATGCTAATCGACCAGTCCGAGCATTTTTCCAACAAAAAAACTGTCTTCGATTTACTGAATCTATTCCAAATCAGAGACTTGCACTGTATAGTTTATATATAGGGTGAACCAAAATTAATACAACAGCGCCACTAGTGACTGGGTAACCCACCTTAGCTGTTTACGTTCCGTAGCAAGGACCTTGAAAGGACTTTTTTGTGTGTCTCTATATGCGCCTATATTCGTTCGTATTACTATCCACTCCATGCTTATGCGCTTATTCACTTTCCATGATATTATCTTCGCCCGCGGTGTATAATTTTGCTTCGCACATTTTTCCACTGTTGACATTTTCCAGATTGCTCTATTGAGCGAAAACTGAAACGACATGGAAATGTCCTTTACGTGCCCAAAACATTCTTAATTGGGTAAGTAAGTACCATAAAAGAATTTACCTGCTTCAAACGTCAAACTGCAAAGGTGGTGTGCATTATTTCTTTTTAACCTGAGAAGTCACCATCTTTTGTTGGAGAAAGTATAAAATGTTTTCACTATTGCCGTCATTATCTTGATCCTTACTACCTGAACTTCCCTTATCAGGTAAGGTAAAATTGTGTCCACTTCCCGAAACTTGCTTAAGCCGGAAAGAAAATGAGATAGTTTTTGGGTTTAGATACGATACCGATTCGAATGAAAGTGTACCAGCCTTTAAAATTAACGTGATCTGATAACGACCTTTTGTCCCTTGTTTGTAGCTACCTGTCTTTGACTGTCAGGAGCAACGTCGGTATCCACTTGATTTTTCATGGTGAATTATTTTGTTAGGTATGTGAGTAGTTTTCTTATTTCCCAATGATATGAAAAAATTGGAAGGGTTATAAAGTAAATATTTCAAAAATGCATTAGTTACCAAAAATATTGCATTTCGAGTCTTGAAAGTGTTGGTATTCTGTTGTAGTGAATTTTAATTAAAAGGAGAATTGTAGCAGAACTTTTAAGCCTAATAGTTACGTTATTTACAAAAAAAGTCAGGACATGAAATTTAGTGAAAATAACATTTTCGTCCATTCGGTCCGTTCGGTCTAAAAATTATCCGAACCTCCGAAAAACGAGGTCGAGCGTGTACGAAAATATGCCTTTATGAAGTTCGCCTATGTTTATCATCGAGTACGCTGGTAAACACATCAAGAATATTTTCATGCGAACAACGTATTCCAAATTTAATGACACGTGTGTATGTAATCCTCGGCGGTTGGAAATCGGAACGTAATTAACGAGTATCGGTCCGGCCTACCGCCATTTGAATGTCGTCGTATTATACTTTCAAAAATCGATCCTGAAAGTGTTTACGTATGTCATAAAAACGGAAATTAATCGCGGCAGTAAAAAGATTATCAAACTTATTTCGCCGCATAAATTTTCAATTTTAATTTTTTTATTACTTAGAATAAAAATGTAAATTTCACGTTCGGACGTCGTGTAGTCGGTCGGTTTAATATTTTCACTGGAAACTTCCACCGTAAAGTTAAAACGACGCATAGACCGAGTTGTTTTCGCTGCGACCATAGGTTTTGTGTAAATGCGACGGGTTCAAATTAATTATTTATGTATGCGACGAGGACACAGCTAAAATAACCTCAAACTTGATATTGGGGACTTCACAATGTTTGACACTTTTCGACATCCCGTTTGCCTTTACTCAATCAAAGAAATCAAGTCGAAGAGTGTTTAACCAAACTTACGTGTAAGGAAAACCGTCACCATCCCTCATGCATTTTACATTAAGCAATAAACCAAGTGATTGATGTGGTGTTTTAAACACTGAGCAGAGCAGTCGTTGAAATAAATTCTGCATTTGTTGTTGGTACAGATTTTGCCATTTGCAACATCCTTCAACCTAAAGAACTGTTGTTCTTAAATTCTACAGTTGTTGTTGGTAAAACCATAGTTCATACGTTACAAGTAGTCGAGTCACTCCTTTGATCTCCTCAAAAACCGGCATTTATTGCTACCTATCATAAATCGTTTTGTAGTCCTCGTAAACGATCCGAAACTGCAATGTACAGGGGTAAAGCGACTGTGAAATCGATATTTTCATTGAACCGTCTACATACGGGAGGCGAACGAATTTTAAACATATTCGAAGATTTAGACTGGTTGAAATTTTGTCGGCGCAAGATTGTTTACAAACGTATAAGGTCGAAGTACACCATAAACAATTGTAATCAGGAATTTATCAGTACTTCTTGAAGTAATTGCTGTTTGCTAATTATTAAGGATAAGGATTGAAATCAGTTGTAGGACTTGAAAAAGGTTCGCATATTAGGTACACCGTAAATAGACAAAGTACTTAGAGATACATATATTTCATTGCGAAGGTAACACATAACAGCAACCAACATATAAGTACATACATAATGACCGTATTAGGTATAAATATAATGAAGTACAAGTTTATTGTGTATTTACAAGTGCTTACTTCAGTTTTTACATGTTTTTAATACATTTAATTTAGGGTTTTCCTTATTATTTTTTTGTTGTTTTATTTCTCTATACGCAAAATTTAATGTATAGTAGATTCTTACTCTTGTGTATAGAGAAATAAAATAAATATGAGAGAAATTGGGACATGGGTGTGAAAATTTAACATTTTTAAATAGATTTAGCAACGCCATCCTTATGCCCTCATGTATACAGAGGTCGTTGAATTTGGATGTAAAAATTTCTTCTAATGCTACTAAACAATTATTAAAATCAATCGGAGGGACGTTTAAACCTCCAAATATCCCACCATGACTGCCTTTATATTTCTTTAGCTCGCAAAATTTGGTATTTCTATCGGATTTTTTATTGTTGCTGTAATTGACACAAATGTCACATGAGTGTTTTAAAATACATTTACGTAAAAATATCCACCGACATATACAAGTGCGTTACCTTCTACAGTTTGTAAATTTCGTTAGTCTGAAGTTTCAATGGCTAAAACTGATTTTTGTTTCCATGATGACGATTTGTTGTGCTGCAAAAAAATACTTTTTCTAGTAAATTTAGCGTTAGTCGTTGACGGTGTATTTGTCGCACCGTGTATAACCTTACGCTAAGACACCGTGTACAAAATGACCACAAGCTTCTCTTGCTCAGCGAGTAATCCGTCCGGGTGAGGGGGTAGAGATGACAAGAGGTGATGGTTTTCGGCAATTCGGAGAGTGACTACACTTATAACTGTATACACTATGGTAAAACTTTTATTTTTTCTTGTTTCACATGCAACTTTAAATCGTTGTAAATTGAGTAAAAGCATAAGGAAATTTGGAATTTATGGAAGCTTTAATTGCAACCGGTCGACAATTTTTGGTTAACATCCAGTTATGATTTAATTCAGTACTACATTAAGGCTCGACCTTACTAAACTTAAATAAAAACAAGTGACTGAATGATAAAATTTGAAAGAAGCATCTTGTAATTGATTAAATTTTACAATACATGAAATTTACAATACAACATGAGAAACGAATATTTACGATGTCGTGAACCTCTTCAGTCGCCTAAGCCCTGTTGAGTCCCGAGGGAAGAAGCCTAAAAATCTTTATACTTAATGTCACTTTCGGGACACCGAGGTATTTTAATAGTAGATACCTAAATAGGTACCTAGCTAGTAGATAAGTAGAATAGTAGATACCTTTAATAGTAGATTTTAATACCAGAGTACTAAAAATCAGGTTGACAAGTATAGAATATCGTACCAAACAGTCGTCCAAATAGCAATGGAAATTTTGCTAAGGAAGGTTTAAGGGGTTTGCCTGTAGTGTCATCTCAAGTTGTTTCAAAATGCTTAGTAAATCAAGTGTTGAGTATGAAACTGAATGAAAAAAGCATTAAATGCATAGCAAACTACACTGCAAATTCACCACAGGTGAATATAGCGTCGAAAACGTAAAACAGTTTGCATATTTCGGCTTACCAGCTACCACAGACGACAGCACTGAAGAGATTAAAAGGCGAATCCTCCTTGCAAACAAACCTACTACAGTCTGACAACCTAATTAAAATCCGAAACCTGGATATTGTCAAAAAACAATGAGGATGTAAAGGAACATTCAAGGAAAACATTCTACAACATATAATTTGAAGGTGTGATGCATGACATATGGTGAAAGCAAGATTACTTCGAATTATATGCAGCATAGGAAGACCCTGACATTCTGAAATTCATAAGAATGGCCGCTTACGTTGGATGGGGTATGAAGTGAGAATGAGAGATGGAGAAAACCCTGAAAAGATCCTCAGACTTGTCCCAGAGCATGATCCAATAGATTAGGTACATAGATCAACAAGAGGAAGACAGCAAATCACTTAATATCACCAACTGGAGAAGTAGGGGGCTTAACAGATCGAAATAACCAAAAATGTTTGAACAGGCATATATGGAAAGAATGTAGGAAAAGAGGCAACAGCTCCTTTTCAAGAATGTAAAGACAAGGGGTCAAGAACATAAGTACTGCTCCAAAAAATAATTATTTAAGTCAAGAATAGCAGTACTGCTCTACAATGTAATTTATTAAATTCACGTTTTAGACGCCAAAATGGATTTCTGAAGGTACGTGGTGGGGATGATAGAGGTGCAGTTAACATAAGGAACATTTAATGGAAGGAATGGTGAGATAGATTAAATATTCCTTTCGAAAGATACAGAAATCGTAGAAACAACAAAGAATGGCGATAGTGCATGACCAAGAGGGAACGGAATGCCACATAGCAAATGCATTCTCTCGCGATTTATCCATGCGTTGAGAAATACTATTCTATGTTTTTACTAGGGACAAATCAGCAGAAGAAAAACACAGGGAGGTGAGTATCACGGAAGATCGGTCGAAGAAGTGTAAACTTAGTAGAATCCGCGGGTTTTACATAGGAAGCTTTAAACAATTTGCATAGGAAGCAGGACATTACCAGAAAGATTAGGATGGAAGAGCATCATGAAATAACTAAGGATCTAGATAGGTGGCATACTTCCTTTATCACGTCAAGCGTCAAGAAACATCGAAGAAAACGAAGAAGTGACATCACTGATGGGGATCAGCGGCATGTGGAGATGTAGTAAAGGAAGCAAAGAGAAAGATGATAGACGTACCATGATACATCAACTATCTACTAGGACTATCTAGGAAAATGACATTAGGGCCAAGGCGCTGATGTAAGACTAAGGAGGAATAAATGCACGAGGTATAAACCTTGTACAGGTTTCACCGACCACCAGCAGAGGGAAGTATGGAGCTAAGAAGCTCAGCTTCGTACCAGGTACAACTGGAATGGGTCTAGCAGATGATACTTGTGTGTAAAACACTTTTAATTGATGCGAGAGTAATTATAGAGTACAGTTTTAGCCATGCAGTTGTTATGGTTGTTACTTATCAATCAGTGCAAGAGTAATAATTCTACTAGAGAATATATATCCTTGTTGCTATTATGCAATCGTACTTTAATGTGTTCTTGCCATTTGAAATGCTTACTGTTAATTTCTATATATGATTTGTATCGAGGTACATTATTCTTTCAATTACCATAAGTTTATAAGACGCAGCTACTACCGGACACATGTATTAATAATTAATATTTGTCTTTCTTGTTTTAATCGATCGTCACCGTCACTTCTCACGGCTGACCGACGCGACAGGTTTTACTGTTATACGCACGTATGTATATGTAGCCGCTTTTAATGCCGCCTTATAATGCGACATTTGTCACCCGTCGACCGGTAATAAATACAAATTAATGCGGACGGGTCCCGAGCGGAAAATTAATTTTCGACTTCATCCACATGTTTTCGGGTAGACAATGCACACGAACGAGATGATGATGATGGTGCTCATCATCACCAATTCATAAGCGAGACACGGGCTCTCTCCTCCGTGTTCGCGAGATGACGTATTTAAATGCTCGTGTAACGGGCCCTGATGAATATTCAATAAAAGGTGCAACGGGCGATTGTAAACATGCAACGATGTATGCGAGGCGTGAAGGTGTATTATTTGAACGCGGCCCAAGCCAAAATAATGCCAAAGAGAATGAAGGTGTGAACTTGTGAGGGTTTAGTGGATGATCATCCGGAATTCACCAGATGAGCCCGGAAAGATGGCTATAGTAGAAGTCCAACCACTAACATATTTATTTTGTACCGAGGGCTCTGTGAAGTTTTCCAGGTTCTTCTTGATGTTTTCAAGCAAGTCGAAACATTTGGGTTCTCTATATAAATTCCCCTAAATAGGGCTCTTCTTATTAACATCATACTATTGGAACATTGCTAAGTAGCCTAGTTTATAGGGCAAAAAAATCGGTTTTGGAAGATAAAATTGCACAGCAGACGAACCAAAAAACTTTGTTTGAAATGAATCAAAGATGATAAAAACTCAAAATCTGAGCTTTTGCGTTATTTTTTAAAGAATGAAAATTTAAAAAAATAGGTCGTTTTTTCGTTTTTCCGCCATAACGTGAAAATTATTGACGGAAATGCAATACGTTCTACAGACGATTTGTAGAGAATTAAAAGACCTTCAAAATGAGCGTGTACAAAAGGTGATTGCAGCATTTTTCACCGAGAAAACTTGGGGAAACCGTTAAAATTGACCCTTTTTCAAAATTCAAAACTTTGCCAAGGTGGTCATTATTATGACATTAACACTTATTCAATGTTCGAGGCCATTTTTCGCGCTTTTCTCCAAAAGTTTATGAAAATCCAAGATAGCCAAGTTGTAGGTTTTGATGTCTTATTTCAAAAACACTTTGAAAAATTAAAATCGGCCCATCTGAGTTAATACGCCGAATTTTGCAAGATTTTGTTGTATATTGTTAATAACGTAGTTATGCAAAAATTATTCATCCGACACCATCCAACTTAGGTATGCTTAAACTAGACATAATAAGCTAACATTTCACGCAAAATTAGCGCATCAGCTTTAAACTTGACATAGCTGTGAATTTTTGAAAAATGGTTCATTTTAAGGGTTTTTCAAGTTTACTCGGTAAATATTGTTCCGATTACCTTAGAAACACTCATTTTGAAGGTTACAAATCGTCAGTACAACGTATTGCATTTCCATTAATAATATTCAAGCTCTGATGAAAAAACGGAAAAACCACATTTTTTTTTAATTTTTATTGTTAAAAAAACGCAAAAGCTCAAATTTGTCTAAATTTTGAGTTTTTATCATTTTTGATCCATTTTTAAACAAGGTTTTTTGCTGTTAAATTTTATCTACCAAAAAAAAACTCTATAAACTGTGCTATAACGTTGTTTCATGAATTCGTTCAAAATTAATTGAACATACCCCAACACATTGGAAAGGTAAGAGGCTAAGAAACATGTTCCTGTTCCTTATTGAAATCAATAGAATTACCTTAGCTTCCAAGAGTTCTTCAAACCGTTCTATAGAACCTATAATATTTAGATACCAAAAAAATATATTACAGGGCAGTTAAATCCGAAGAATATTACATAATTTTGTAGCCGCTAAATTTCAAAAAATTCAAAGGTATCAAGAGTGAAACATCTCATTGTTAAAACATTGCTTATTACTGCTGTCTCAAGAATGCTGTCCCTAGCATACTAGGGACCTATTAGCAGTCTCTGAAACCTGCTAGGGTGTGTTCGTAAATACCGCTTGGACTGTTTCTGTTCATTACTGAAATCACTGAAAACTCCTTAGCTTCCAAGATTTTTCTAAATATTTTCAATAATATCTGTAATGTTGAAATCTCCAAAAAGTCTGTTTTCTTAAATATTTTGGGCCAGTTAAATTCGAAAAACCTTGCACAACTTTACGTGGTGAATTTTCATAAAATTCAAACTTATGAGGATTTCTAAATTGTTTTTGAATAATTCTGCATGATTTTAAGGCTTCACGAAACTTAATAAATGTTTGATCCCATAAAAATCTAAAATTCTCCTGAAATAACACAAAATTCTTAAATGCTGTAAATAACTTTAGAAATTTAAATCTCTAGAGAATACAAAAGTATCAAAAAGATTTATTTCGAAAGTTTTGGAACCCTGTGATCTCGTGATTTTTGGATTTTATATAGCTTTATATATTTTATGTCTCCAATAATAGAAACTTATTAAAAAAGATTTTTGTACAGTTGCAGTTAATAGCTGCATAAAATCTTCAATTGTTTAAATAATTTTACGAGTGGTAGATATCCAGAAAATACAAGGAAATGGAGGGTTTCTGAATAGTACGAAAATAGGTCGGTAATTATACTTCTGGAGTAAATCTCTCACATTTCAACTCTTTAGATGCCTTACAAATTGTATGCTTCCAAAATTAGCCCAAATTTCAAAACAATTTGGAATACGTATCAGATTTTAAGAAGTTTACAAACCTTCATAATTTATAGGTCTCAAAAATATTAAAATTTGTTCAGATTCCTGAACGGTTCTGAAATAACTACAAGGATAAATGATTTTTTTACGATTACGTTAATACCTACTGTGAGGTACGTCAATAACAGGTAATTTTGAATTTGACACGCATGATGTAAAAAGACGATTGCGATATTTGTCATATAATCTCGTTAATAATATAAATTGCGATTTAATCAATTATATGTGTAATCATGCCCTGAGAGCGAGAAGAGGTAATGTTTTTTTTGTTCAATTTTTATCTTTTTTTATTAAACTCGTTGCTGCGTGTTTACAAAAAATTTACAAAAATTATGCTGCAAATGTATGCTTTATCCACTTAAGGCTGTGATAAATACCTCTAAAGATTTATGTTGCAAGGAAATTACTTATAATCCAGTAACTCCCACGTTTATATCATACAAATTTTAACGTAGCTGTGGCTAACTCAAAAGATAAATATATTATGGTTGTTTTAGCTCATTGCTATATTAAGTATTGGATAGAATTTCCTACTGGTTTCAGCTGCGAATTTGTTAACAACCTATCAAGTAGAAACTTCTTTCGGTTTAAAAAAAGATGTAAAATAATGACTCGTGAATATGTAAAGTGAACGTATTTCAGGTATTTCTAAACTTCATATTTGATATGTCCTATCCCACATCTATGTCACATCTTTAGAAATGTTTCTAGTATTGTATAACCTTTTTGGAATGTTTGGGTTACAGTGCTTGAATTTTTAGTTATTGATAATCTCAAATATAATAATCCTTTGTCGAGTGTATAAGTAGACGATCACCTCCCTTCTCTCTCTTCTGTGACCGATTTGTCAGGATTGTTGTACTCTCCGCAGGTAATTCCGATTTTTGTGATTACGCGAAGGAAGTTAGTGTTCAAAACTACCAGCGATTATTTTTGGTGTAAGATTCTCTCATAGAGATCGTTGTCTTTCGATATACGTGCGTTAAACGCATAAATAGATTGAAGTACTTCGCATAATTGTCAAGCCCGTCTTCCTTAAGGTCTCCACTAGCTTCCAGGGAATCAGGAGAATCGTCAGGCCCGTCATACTTAAGGACTTCACTAGTCTCCAGGTAATCCGGAGAATCGTCAGGCTCGTCTTCTCGTCAGCATGCGGTTAATTATTTTTTCCCTTTTTAATTCTCTGTGAACCCGTAAATGGTTTGTCATTTTGGATCGATTACTCGGATTTTTCTTGGGTATAATGAGGGTGAAGTGCTTCGCATAAATGTTAGGCCCGTCTTACTCAAGGTCTCCACTAGCTTCCAGGGAATCCGGAGAATCGTCAGGCCCGTCTTACTTAAGGACTTCACTAGTTTCCAGGTGATCCGGAGAATCGTCAGGCTCGTCTTCTCGTCAGCGTGCGGATAATTATTTCTTCCCGTTTTAATTCCCTGTGAACCCGTAAATGGCTTGTCATTTTGGATCGATTACTCGGATTTTACTTGGGTATAATGGGTATTATTGGGAATAACGGGGGTAAGCGGGGTGACAATTATATTTCATTGTCATAACTTTGATCGTTTTGTGGTATTTAGTAGCCGAAATTTCCACTGGTTACATATTTACTTGGCACTTTGGGATATTTTGGTTTGTCAACTTCTATTAACGTTGGATAATTTGTCACTTAACCGTACGATAATTCACTGATTGACTAGGAGTGCAACCCCTTTTTCTGGTCAATGTCGAGTTAAAATTTGGTAAAAAGTAGGTGGAAACTCATTGGAAACGCAAGTAAACGGTGAATTATCATTTTTATTTCTTCCTGATTAAAATCAAACAAAGTGAATAAGCCTCACCTGGCTCGTAACTAAAGCAAAGGGAGCGAATGAGGCATGGGGGGCGTAATATGTTTCCATGACAGACAGATTGAACGTTACAAGCGCCCTTCTCATTAATTAGGGGTATGTTTAAACAAAGTCTTGTGGCAAATCGTGTGCCACTGAAATTTAGCCGCGTGGAAATGAAATCTCGCGATTAAAAAGTTATTTGTTGAGAAACCCTCGGCGCGTACGCATCGCGTGTGTGATTAGCGTGTACGGTAATCTCACGAAATTTTTTAAATTACCGCACCGACGTTATATTCGTAAAATAAATTACGCAAGCGATTCATAATTTCATAATTCCCTTGTAAACGCAACATTCCTCGGGTTACTCGCAGTGATGCCAATGTAATTTTCAATCAGTCACTATATGTAGGTACAGTAGAACCTCGATAATCCGAACTAATTGGGACCGGGGGTGGTTCGGACTATCAAATCGTTCGGATTACCAAACAAAGTGCTTTCCAGGCATAGTAGCATGCAAAAAATGAACACCGACATACTGTTTCCCATAAAATAAGAAGTAAGTTGAATTGTTAAAGGTAAATAGTTAGTAATAGTGTTTTATGAAATAGGTAACTATATTTTGTACAGTACTGTAGCAGTTACAGAGCGAGTGGTTGGCGCGTAAGGGCGCGTCATCAACTCCCCCTTCCCTCTCTCAGTTTGTGCTTACTATTCTGAGTATTTTTATTTTTCCCAAACCGGCGTTCGGATTATCGAGGTTCTATTGTACTGAAATTTGGAAGTATGCACCGTTGTATTATTTCGTGCGATCGGTTTGATCTGAGGATGGATTCAAACGAGAAGCAATTACAGCAGTACGGCACGGATTTGTAAAATGTCTCGCCGAAAGGGCCTCATATCCCTTATGTCCGGGCCAAAAGGAAAAAGGACCGGAGACAAAAGATATTCGTTAAAAAACAAGTAACAGGAAAACCTTCGACGTATACATTCGCGTGGAAATAAAGCTTCGAATGAAAAGCCATTTTATTTCGAGGGCTTTGAAGTATTCTCTTTGGAATGCTGCAAAAGCTCGACCATATAAAATTCCAGTTTTATTTTACTTTTATTTTCCCCCATTTGACGAGGAGAGAGCGGGGCAGGGGACGAGACGGGACGGACGAGGGAATTAATACCTAACTCGTTTTAAATAATTAAACGCCTAAAATTTTTAATCAGTCATCCAGAGGTCTTAGGTGTCTCATGTACTAAAGGTTACTTACTGTTCCTTTCGCGACCGCATTACGGTGAAAGCGCTAATAAAGCCCGGTGATAAACGGAGACTGATTGTGTATCAAAGTCGGTATCCAGATAACAAAGCGTTTTCAATTTAGTGTAGTTTACGTTAGTATAGAGGGAAAGAGAACAGGAAGAGACGGGAGCCCGACGTTCGGGGTTCTTCCCTCAAAGCTCTCCTACTTTGTTGTGGTCGATGCCGCGTACGCTCCAATAACGCCGATGCATACATAATGCTAACTTTGAAATTTCAAAGAAAGTTCTCTCGCTGTTTCTCTATATATGTACATACATACATGGACTACCTGGATGGGGGAAATCTCTCCCATCGCTCTTTCTCTGTGGAAATTATAGGCACTCCTGAAAATTATGGTGTTTATAGACGGTAGCAATATTACGATTTTAAACATCTGGTAGGTATTAATCTTAATATGTGAAGTATTTTGTGGACTCTTTTAGCCTTATTTCTATTTGTACACAGTACATGTTTCTATAGAAACATAGGCCATTGGGGAGGTACGCATGTCACGACTTTGGAAAAATTTCAGGGCAGTTATTCGTTTTGGGGTCCCTAGACGCCAAAACCAACGTCCGTTCAAAATGTTCAGTATATGTCAAAAATAATAGTATGTTGGTTTATGTAATATAACGAAATTTGTTAGCCCGATAGAGGGCGCAATTTTTTACGTATCGCATTCAAACTTGGAGCAAAAATCGATTGGATAAATATCTTGGATGAGGTCGTTAACGAGCCAGATCCGCCGAATGGAAACAAAATGGCGGCCTGTCAAACCTAAGAAAAATTCGTATTTTTCTTATTTTTCGAAATCGAAAATGTTCCTTAGATTTTTTATAGGTCTTCAAAAGCTTTACACTTTTGTACCCTTTCATTTTTTTCCTAAAACGTATAATATATATATTACATTACATTATCACATTATTACATTCAAACTTGGAGCAAAAATCGATTGGATAAATATCTTGGATGAGGTCGTTAACGAACCACATCCGCTTAATAGAAACAAAATGGCGGCCTGTCAAACCTAAGAAAAATCCGTATTTTTTTTTTAGTTTTCGGAAACGAAAATGTTACTTAGATTTTTTGCAGGTCTTCAAAAGCTCTACAATTTTGTACCCTTTCAGTTTTTTCCTAAAACGTAAAATATATACAAGTATATGTTTGTTTATGTAATATAACGAAATTGTTAGCACGATAGAGGGCGCAATTTTTTACGTACCGCATTCAAACTTGGAGCAAAAATCGATTGGGTAAATATCTTGGATAAGTTCGTTAACGAACCAAATCCGCCAAATAGAAACAAAATGGCGGCCTGTCAAACCCAAAAAAAAAATTCGTATTTTTTTTTTAGTCTTCGGAAACGAAAATGTTACTTAGATTTTTTGTAGGTCTTCAAAAGCTCTACAATTTTGTACCCTTTCTGTTTTTTCCTAAAACGTAAAATATGTATAAGTATATGTTTGTTTATGTAATACAACGAAATTTGTTAGCACGATAGAGGGCGCAATTTTTTACGTATCGCATTCAAACTTGGAGCAAAAATCGATTGGGTAAATATCTAGGATAAGTTCGTTAACGAGCCAAATCCGCCGAATAGAAACAAAATGGCAGCCTGTCAAACCTAAAAAAAAATCGTATCTTTTTTTTAGTTTTCGGACTCGAAAATGTTACTTAGATTTTTGTAGGTCTTCAAAAGTTCTACAATTTTGTACCCTTTCATTTTTTTTCCTTAAACGTAAAGGAAAAAAGTTAGTTATTAAAAATCGAAAATTGTCTAGAAACAGTTGAAATTAATTTAGCATTTTTCTCTAAAACGTATAGCAAAAAAGTAATTTATAAAAAATCAGAAATTTCCAATATATGATTTAACGACAGTCGAGGAACTCAAAGGGCCATGAAAGGTGGCGAGCCCGTCGGGGCTCACCACATTTATATACTATCCTCATTTCTCGACTGTGATATTGAAAAATACATGGGAAGCAGAAATAAGGCTATCCTATTGGCGTGCCATCGGGAATTTTTAAATAATTGTGTTAAAATTTTGAGTAAACTCTCCCAAGAATAATTTCAATTTGGACTTAAATGTCACAGTTTATAATTAAATTACTAATTTTCATCAAAGGGGTTTGTTTTGCATTGCCATTCAAAAGCCATTGCCAGGAGTACCAAAATCGTTCGTTACATAACGATAAATTTATCGAAATCAATTTCATCCCATTCGATGGGATGGTGGAATAATCTGAAATTTCCTTTAGGGCCAAATAGGAAACCACAAATCGAACTTTTTTTATTTGCTCAAATGTCACGTAATTATTACTAATTTAATGGTCGATTTGAACTGTCCCCTTCCAACGAGCCATAAGTTCCAATTTAAGCAACATTGAGATGTTTTCTCGGGCAAAAGAGGAACACGACTCCATTAGCCCCGCGTAACCCTCGATATCGCCGCCGCTGGCTGAACCGCAGATAGCCATCATCACCGATGGCAGTAGTTACTACGGCAGCTCCACAAAGAGCAAAAGCAAAACAAGAAAGGGTACAAAACAAGTTTTTGTATGAGTCATGGACGCCGCGCCCCCCTCTCTTCTTCGCGCTTACTTTCCATCTCTTTCTCTCTCTTTCTCTGTTTAATTACGAATCACTGGGGAAAGACGGCAACGTCGCGACGGACACGGCTCTGCCCTCGTTAAATTATTTTTTTTTAAAAATTCAAACGATGCGCCACCAATCAAAACCGAAAATGATTTTTAGGTGACATAACGGGTACGTGCAATGCTCACCAATATTTAAAAAAATTACTGACGTTTCGGCCTCTTGTGTTCGCTGGTATGTGTTCAACATAAGTAAACGCTACATGTGATTGTTCCTTCTACGTGAGTTCACCACCATGAAATGAACTTTACGTATAAGTACTATTGAAATTTTCAGGTCTTGAAGGTCTTCAGGTTCCATATTTCTCGGTTACTGAAATTTTCTCAATTTTCCCAATTCTTACAAATGTTGAGAGGCTTGATGAGAATGCGGGATCTTTCCCCCTTCGGTCTGATGAAAGGGGCTCTAAACTAAAATCGAAATGTTTTAGCATTAAAGTAGGGATTCTAATTAAGTTGAAATTGCTTGAAGGTTTCCAACTTCTGAAGGTAATTTAATATGCAGTAATTATTAAATTAATGCTTCACTTCTTTCACTTCACTTTTTTCTATGTTCTATGACTTATACTGACGTTGGAAAACTGTCAATCACATTGTCAATTCGACTGTCACATTTAGAACTTATCGCTGTTCAACTATGTACTGTTCTGTAATCAGGAAATTGTTTTTTAGTTTCAGCTTAGTACTGATTTTATTCTCGGTTTTATGGCTGACAATGCCTCAAAAAATTATCAGTTTGATGGCGATTTTACTTGATTTATATCGTTTCCAGTCTGAATTGGGACACTTAATCACACTGTACCGAGCGCATTTAAAAAATTGATTTTGGCAACAAATCAAACCACGGTATTTAGATGAAATAATAAATAGGAATTACCTACATCGAGTGTCCAATAGGAACACCATGGTCATTAAAATTTTACCAAATGTTTGTCTTGGACTAGCACGAACGTGTGCTTAGGCACCCAAATGGCTATTAAAGGTTTTTGGCTGTTTTAAGCAAAACTACTTATTCTCTTAATAATAACTTAATAACCATTTGAGCTTATACACGGCAACACAGCATCCTATTTCTTATTCTCCATCCGGCCGGCTGGGGTCAGTTATACGAGGGTTCGTGGCACGAAGTGTAGTACTTTGGTATAAGGCAACAAGCTACTTTTTAAATGCGTTTTGTACATTGAGATTTCCATACGTGTCTCAATTGAGACTGGAAAGAGAGTACCGCTGTGGTTTCTTTTTTGGGGCGTGGTAGTGGGAGGAAACGGCAGGAAGTTTAAGTCACGAAGTGGATGTATTTTAGCGAGTTTCTGTGACAAAAATCGGCGGGACATTATCAAAAGTCAGTAAATGGAGGGTCGATTATCACGTAGAATCAAGAAATCTCTGAACAACAGCATCTCTCAATAGCCCGGAAAACCCTTGCACTTTCGAATATCAAAAGTAAAAATACATTTTTAGGGACTAGGAAACACTACCTGGTGCTCAGTGTTTCTCACTAAATTAGTGTATTACATCGGCCCTCTGAGTTAATAATACGTAGTCTGCGCATGTAAAAGTTTTTATTCTTTTTCATTCAGTACACCTGCAATAGCAATTTTGCTCTAACGTAGAGATGAGACTAAATAACACACACAATGTTGTATTGAGTACTTTTTGAGTTTCTTTGTTGCCTGTAAGCAGTACGTATATGTTGGAGTTTCTAACCAAAGAATTCTGGAAATTCAGAATAATAGGGACTAACCACTGAAATATTTTCGAAATAAGGAGTATTCCAGTGGTACCGTCTTTACTTCGAGCTAGAGAAAAATACCAGTTTTAGGGACTATCCGCTTTCAAAACTTGATCCACAGAAATATTCCACAAATAAAAATTTGACTGCATCCGTATGCAGTGTTTATTTTTATGACGTCACGCAGAGACCTGTCTGATGTGCCCTTTTGAAATATTTATCTACCTTTTCCGTCCGTAAGTTTCGATAAACCGTAGGATTTTACCGACCCGTAAAGAACCTGCTCTATTGTTACACTTGAGGGGGAGGAAACACGAGGGCGGTCGCGTTTATTTAATCCCTAGCGTGAAATTTCATCCGGGAGTAAGTCCGATCTTCTGTAGTGAAATTGTAGAATAGAAGGTCGCATCAACGAACTTTCTTCTGTTCAATTTTAATATGAGCTGGAGATCCCATTTGTTCCAGTTTTTGATCATTTGGTTTTTGTCTTACCTCAAGCGTTGTGCAGAAAACTGATTTGATTTGTTCTACCTCCAAACCATTATTAAACCTATTCATGAGACACTAAGAGTGATAATCCAACTTTGAACTTTGTGGTCAATAGCTGATCCATATGGCCAATTATTGATGATTTTGCTGTTTCATAGGTTGCTACATATTAGCATCACCTTTTAAGGCATGATATGATAATTTATTGGAAAATATTTGTGTACTAAGGCGACAAACTGTTGGCAACATTTCTAAAATAGTACAGTTAAGATCGGTTTGGGCATCTTAAATTTTACATTTTAAACGAGAATCCGAACCCGTGCACCGCACTGTCTCTTGTTACACAATCATGGTTTACCTGGACGTGTTTGAACAGAGAGATTCGATGTTGTCGGATGTGAACAAGTTACCTGCCCGAAAGGAAATAATAAAAATTGGACAGCGGTAGTTTAACACAGGTAGAATGCGTCATGTTTCGAATATTAATTCCGTTAGAGGCAAGGTTAATAAAACCGTCCTCTCAGCGGATTTGGCGAATAAACATTTCAAGCGCCATACTACATTTCTTACGTAAGGAAAATACCGAAAGTGTAGGAGTTCGGCGGCAGTGCTTGGAAATTAGGCCGACGAGCGCGAATATGTTACACCTTACGTTACACCTCTAAATTAAAATAAAAAGGTAGGAACACTTGTTTTACTACGAAATTAACACCAACAGGAAGTGAATACAACTAATTCAACACGTGTACCTTACACTCCATTACCGGCGAGTGTTTCCACGGGCCCAGCCGCTAATTTAATTTAAATTTTTCGATCATTTGACATCGATAGATCGCCACAACTGCTACGTGCTTTTCATAATTCAATTACAAACCATCGATTTTGTATTTGAGCGTTATATTAAACTGATTATCGCGAATTGCGTTGGCAGTTAATTTAAATTCGCTGATAGAAAGCCGAGAGAAAATTAATTAACTTTCCGTATAAATTATTTAATCATAGGGATTTTCGAATTTTACTACCAGTAAAATTTTTTTTCAGTCAGTTAGATTCTAAAAATTACTTTTTGCTCTACCTACTCTACTACTACTACTACTACTACTACCTGCTCATTACTGCATAACTGTAATCGCTCTTGTTAATGGACACGATACTTTTCCATTACAAATTTAATTAAAGGGGTCCATGATGAAGTGACATTACGAATAAAGTTAAATGAATGATTGTAGGTGATCGAACGAATTTCGCCATGAACTAAAGTGCGATGGCGATTATTTGCGAAATTATTCAGGAGATTTATGTGCTATCCGGTCCGTTAATAACGTACGTATGGAAGGAGCTTTCCGCGCCATTAAACTTTATCCATTAAGGACGGCAACGTCGATCCTTTCGTCCCATCAAGTCGCTAAACATTACCCGTGTCGAGTTCTTTGTCTTGTCATGATGGAAAGCTCTAGAATAAAGGCAGACAGGTAAGCCAGCTCGCCTCTCTCTCTTCCTCTTGTATATTTCACCTTTCTCTCTCTCTCTCTCTCTCTCTCTTTACATCTTTTGATTTTCCGTCGGATGATTCACTACACACTTATACACCCATTGATGTTTCATTCATGAGTTCAGAGGCTCGAGAGCAAAAGAAACTATGTCAGGTCAATTTTACAAGAGAGAGGTCACGTGGTCTCCGGTTAATTCGATGCCGAGACGAGTTCAACAGTAAGGTGCTTGTGTAGAAAAATATACAGTAAATACTACCGGCAGACTTATTTTTGACGTCTGAATTCAAAATATTGAGATGTTATTGGGTCAAACTTGAACGTTAACCGTTTTCACCTAGCGGCTTTTAGAGGGTTCTTCTACCTTACACGAGAAATTTTATCATACGTACAGAGTATGTACGATCAAGCCCATTTGAAAAAGTCAGCAGGTTAAAATTCTACCCCTCATTTTCTTACCTGTAATCGTACTTAAACGCTTGGTACCATAGCTGTTTGTCTCACTCTACGACTTGCTACGTGGAATTACCATGATGTACTACAGTACAAAAGTACCTTTTCTTTGACAGTATACAGTATTTTGTGAACGTTAGAATACCAATTTATAATTTAATAATAATAAGACAAATGTGCAGAGAACCAAGAGAAGTACAATTTCATATAAGTAAACGGTTGAAAAAAGTACTTGAAATCTTCAAACATGCGTAATATAATGGGAAGCAGACTAAAAATATGCAGTTTTGGTCAAAAGATGCAAAAAGCACCTTTCAGATTTTAAATTTAACTCGGGTAAAACTCAGGTTTGATCAATTTTACTCTCATTAAATTCGCCCATAAATATATGTGAGATTTTATTTTAAGATATTAAAACTAATCAAAACCAAATTACCAAGGATATCGAAGGATATTATGCATTGCATAGATTAAATTTTTGAAAAATTAATTCCCGTTTTCCTGGCAAGACATGTTTTTAACATTTCAAAGTAAAATGCAAAAGTTTTAACACTTTAGAAACCCTTTCAATTCAATTTAAAGCTGTTCTAATGCACATCGGTTCCCAGCCTCGAAAAGCACCCAAGGGCACGTGGGTAATTAATATTTTATTTACTGTCATATTTAGCCACTGTCTAATAATTTCTAGCTTCCGGAAACATTACGGCAAGAGCTCATAAAGATGATCAGAAATGCTCCTGTTCGTATAGCCAAACAAATGATACATAAATTGGTTTTAAATGCTATGACATTTTGAAAATGAGAACGAACGTTTGTTTAAATAGCATATTTTGTTCCTCTTGTGCCAAGTTATCATGTCAAGACTTTTTTGTTGGTAATGGAACAAGATAAACGACTTTACTATTTAAGCATTTCAACCGGCTTTTTCGCTCCCTTTAATGCCAATATAATCAAGAAAAACTTAGGCCTTAGGTCTAATGAGCTGAGGGTTGGTGGAAACCAATGCTTTATAATATTGTCACGACCACGAGATTTCTATAATACACAAAACAAAACGAGATCACGGCTCAGGCCAAGCTGAAATATGCAAACTTTTATAAGCACGCTGACTATCAAGGTGCGAGATGTTTTAGTAAACGACACGCTTTATACGAACAAACGCGGCGAACACAAAACAAAATAGAGAGAGGGAAGGCGAGAAGAGGACAGTGTTGTCCAAACGGAGAACAAAGGTTACTCTGTCGGTGAAGAGACCGAGGAAAGACCCCGAAGATGCTCTCTGACCCGCCTCGCATCGAGGAAATCGGAAGGTCCAGACAACAGCACTCTTTTATATGAATCGCAACCCCCGTCTCTCTATAGGTTTTCCGCTCCAGGCGAGAATAAACCCTTCTCTCCTTTTTCTTGTTTGCGATCTGTTATTTTACTCTCGGCAAGCTCTGCCCCCTGTGACTACCAACCCTCTAGTAGCACGTGACAATATCAAGGTATTATTTTGTTTTGCCATTCAAAGGGGTCACTTTTGACGTGACCATCTGAAAGAGCTGGAGCCATTCATAAGAAATTTCAGGAACTTTGGAACATTCATAGCAACATAAGATAAAAAGTAACCCTCTAAGGGTTTTAGGTAGTCTTATGCTTTCAGAGCCCATCGCCATGAGGAGATAGTTAGGGGATAGCCAACTTCGCCCTGAAGATACTTACCTACATTTCTTTTGACAGTTTTGAAAGCTCGAGTAACTTTGAGAATTCAAGAAACCTGCTTGTTTTCTTTATGGGAGGTATCATGAAATGCTTTGCAACACCATTTTTACCAATTTATTTACTGCGGTTGAGACTGGAAGTCCATTTCCTGTGGTAGATTCGAGTACACACAATAGTCGTAGTTTTTCTACCGTCTCAATTGGGCTTTCAACATCTTCCACGTGTTGGATCTTAAATTGCTTTATAGTGTAATATATTTCTGCCTTATTAACATGCATTCGCTGGCAGAAGCTTCTGTATCTCCAACCTGTAATTTGCTGAAACCTGCTTGAAGCATTTTGGCGGTCAATACTTAAACTCCTCGTGTGCGAAGCTGCTTTCCCTTTCCTTTTTCTTCTCACTTTGTGTGTGATCTGCACTTTTGTTTGCCCGGATTGGGTGTGTATGGGCGATATTGAAGATATCAAATGGAAGACTGCCTCCCACATCTGGTGGGTTGAGGGTTCCAAAAACAATCGGTAATGGTTTGTTTAGGTTTCCTCCGCGACGCGTAATACCATTGTGTTTCTACCAGCTATTGTATGTATATACGAGTTAATTTTATAAAAACCGGAATGATATGTTAGAATTAATGCTTTAGTAGGCACGTGCAAGACGGGACACCGCCTTTTTAAAAATTCGACGGTATTAACGTATTGAAATCTGAGCGATAAGGGAAACGTCCTTGCAGGCCTAAGGAAAGCAATAAAGTCTCAAGTTTAAGGAAATGCAGGCTGCGATATTATGTATTCGTTTATCGATCGAATGAGTTATAACCTTGTACGGTTATTTTATCTGAAGTTTAATTACGACAGCTGCTATGTATGTATATAACAACGCTGCGAGATTGACTGTTAAACGTATGAGATGTACAGTTATATTTTTTCTTTTGCAACAACACACCAGTCTTTCTACGTTCTCTCTCGCTCTCTCTGTAAGTCGTAGCGTATTGGAAAGGTTCTAATTTTGTGCAATCAGAAGGAAAGGCGAGGCGCACCTACGCATTACGCTATAGACTTTGCGAATGATAATAACAACGACAATCGCAACGCCACACCGACGAAGCTCAGTTCTGATTCACACGTTTCCAAATGTGGAAAGTGTCATGAGTTATGTCAGCCCATAACAATGGACCCTTCTAATTATAACAATGAACCCTTGTAATAGATAAGAATTGCTTACCTAAACATTTGTAAAAGAATATAAATATAGGATCTGTGAGGCGCATAGCCAGTCTTGGTCAGTTTGTCATGCCATACGTATCAGTCTTGGTCAGTTTGTTATATCATACGTGTCAGTCTTAGTCAATTCGTCATACTATAAGTAATGTATCCGTAAATTTCACATTAAAGTTGTGTAAATGAAAGTGTAGTTAGTTTTTAAAAATAAGTTCCACGACTTGGAATTTATAACTCATGTAAAATATAGCGCGTCGTAAATCGGATATCAATAATTGGCGCATATCGGGCAAAATTTAAATTTTAGGAATAAAACAAGATTTATGGTCGCAATAAAAGATGGATTATTTTAGAGGTATATTTATTTGACCAATATGGAGCTGCCGTTATTGTTAGACGCCAATTCTGCCATAAGAGCTGAAAGGTAGATTTTATGACTAGGTATTAAAAGACCGCTATACCCTTGGAAAGCGTAGTTTCAATATAAGGCGCTAAAAAGATCGATCAATTTGAATGTGGTTGATGGGGAATTGTTTAGACTTGGGGAAAGAACTTGGGATTTCTATTAATATTTTTCAAATTCAAAAGAATTAGCTTTTGTTTATTATTTATTTATTTCTATTATGGGTAACGTTATGTAAATTTAATGGCCAAGCTCGAGTTAGCAATGAAGTTTCAAAGCTATGTACAAAATTTTAGTCGAAAATGTCTTTGAATTATTTTGGAATTACCAAAAGTACATGCAATTGGGGAATTCGCCAAAATTAATTAAGGATAGAGGCTTGCTGTTTCTCTTTAGTGTAGAAACGTACTTTAAAGCTTAAACGGGTATACATGCAAAATATCATAAATTATTAATTCGATAGTTTTGGTTATTTTATCCTCTGTTATTTTCACAGGGTTAAATTCAATAGTTTAAAGGTGAGAATGTAATAATTTCTCATAACTTGTAATTAAATTTATTGTGTACTCGATAAATCAGTTATAATTACAAGCAAAACTTTTGTCAATAACGATTTAACTTTAGTATTGACGCTACGTATACTTTGGTTGGTATTTTTGTATTTTGAATATCTCGAAAGTTATTAATTCTGCGTAATTACTGTTTAGAGTAAAGTTGTAACAAACTGGTTCGCCTTCAAAATGAATAATAATTTTGTAAAATAGATATGTTTACGAGAAAATTGTAAAAAATAAAAAAAATTCTCAAAATTATTGATCACTAGTGCTAACAAAATTTTTAATTATTCGATGCATTTGGGTGTTATTGGGTGTCAATTTAAAAACTAACAAATGGGGTTTAAATTGAAAATAACGACAATTATAAAAATTGGTGAAACAAGTCGATTTGTATTGCGAGAGGAAACCAAATTTGCTCATATTTTCAACCCTGTCGCTTCAACCATTTAGCCAGGATGAGCTCCACCCCTAAAATTTAAAAGGGGAAGAGGGGTCAAGTGATACCCCATTTTAAAGTTTGTTGAATTCTGAATTCGACGGTTTTTTTTGTCTTTTAAATTTAGTTCGGCGATTTTGAGAAAATGAATAAAAGGTGTTCGTTAGATAAAAAACTAAAGTGATAAATTAGAAGATTTTTAAGTTAATTTTCTACTTAGGTATTGATCTTTTTGTATGCCTTAGTAGTTTTTGAGTGTATCTTATTAAAAAAAAGAATTAATTGATTTATTTGAAGAGGTTCTTACAATAGATGTTCAAAATGGTTTTCGTTATTTTCAAGACAATAATAAAGCCTATCGTTATACTTTTCTCGAACTTTCGTAAAAGTGTCTCTGGATATCTCATAACATTCTTGAGTGGTTCTATTTTTTAGTTCTTCGACTGAATCAGGTTGGGAAGCAAAGACCACAGATTTTAAAAAGCCCCAGAGGAAAAAATCCATAGGGGTTAAATCGGGTGAACCTGGTGGCCATTCTACTGCTCCTCTTCTACCAATCCACTTATTTTAGTAGTGTTCATCCAACCATTGTCTAACAGGGAGTATATAGTGGAAAGGTGCCCCATTTTGTTGAAAATGGAGTAAGTCTTATGTTAAAGAAAGATATTCATCTAAGTCTTTTTGATCTTGTAATTTTTGAATTATTAATGGTTCTGTTGTTGTATCTACCATTTCAGCATACTTTTGACCAGTCAAATTTCCATCTGCATGTCTTTCTTTGAAAACTGTAGCTGTTCTTAGGCAACAACGATTTTGGGAGCCATAGATAAAAATTATTTGAAAATTTGAATGATTTTTGAAAAAGTAACACAATGACTGGAAAGATCGTTTGGTATATCGAACCGAACCACACTTGGAACTGTACTATTATCGTTATCAAAACCTTATTCTTTATTTTTCGTTTCTTTTTTTTTACAAAAAATAAATACCATTAAGAGCACCTAAAGCACACAAAAAATCATACATATGTAAAAAAAATGACCTTCGAAATCTTGTAAATTATCACTATTTTTTTTCTAAGGAATACCTTTCGTTCATTTTCTCGAAAATTACTGAACCAAATTTAAAAAATAAAAAACAGGAGAATTCAGAATTTTATAAGCTTTAAAATTAGATATGACGTAACCCTTCTTCCCTATTTCAATTTTAGGGGTTGAACTCACCCTGGCTAAAGAGTTGAAGCGACAGGGTTGAAAATATGCGTACAGTGGTTCCTCTCGAAATAAAAATCGTGGTATCTCACCAGTTTTTATAACTGTCCTTATTGCTAAATTTAAACTCGATTAAAAGTTTTTAATTTATCACCTGGTGCTGCATATATTTGTAGTAATTGATTATGAATCTTGCAATAATGTCCGTTTTACTCCGTTATGTAATTTCAATATTATATTGGTATATTATTATTGTATTACATGTATATATTGGTATATTCAATATATTCATGTAATTTTTTCGTACCTGTGGAACCTGCTTTGATTCCACTTTATCTCGTATGGAGTGCAATATTTAAAAACATACAAACTAACTAGAAAATCCACTTTTCGCGGGTTTCTCCCTTTTTCCGTCCCCAATGCAGTAAATGTCAAACGATATGAAACGATATAAATAACGTTAAACCGAAGCAAAGTTAAGCGTTGCTACATCGGTTTGACATTTCACTAGGATTATAAATAACTCTAGTTGTAGACACACTCGGATAAAAACCATGAGTCATCGAAACATCGGCGAATCATTTACTGTTTAACGCGAAAAACGAAGGGGTTTCAGAAGGGACGCAGTTTAAATTTTCTCGTGGTCACGGCATACGGGAGCACAACTTCATAAAAGTACAGCAGGGGGCGCTTTGTTAGCTAAGCCGTAACTGAAATTCAGGAAGTGTGAAATTACTGAATATCTCGGTCGGAAGGGAAGTCAGAAATTTTCCGAACGAGAAAAATTAATTCTGTACATTAATCGCCCATTATTCTCCTCCCCTCCCTCTCCGTTTCTGCGCCCGGTCTTGACTAGTCTCGAGACATCTCGGGAATGCATCGATAAAAGTTATATCGCCGTCCCGAGTCCGCGGACAAATGTTACGGCATCCAGGTAATGGTTCTTTTTTTCAAACTTTGAAATTCCCTCGGCCCCTGCGCAAAAATTTAATTGCTTGCAATTTCCTTAGGCGGCACTGCCATGAGCGTCGCGAATCGGCGTCATTAAAATCTGAGTATAAGGAAAATCAAGGAAGGTAAAATCGAATTTGTCGATGGATTCATAACGATCCACAACAAAAAATATTGAAAAGGACTACGCTAAAGCTTTGAGAACATGCGCAACCGTTTTTGGGTTCAAAGTACCAGTTTTTTGGCAAACTGTGTTTAATTCTGAGTCTTTTAGAATATATCCAAGCGTCAGAACTCAAACTAATGGATTGTTTGGATGTGGTTATTTTAGTGATTTTTTATTGATTATTTAGTGATTTTTATTTAATTTAATTTATTGATTAGTGATTCTTTAGTGAAAAAATTAATTTTTGAAATTAAATTCTGAATCATTTTTATATAAGTTTCATAACATTCCATATAACGATATGGATAATAAAGAAATCAATTCGTGGGGAAAAAATTCAAATTTTGAAAATGAAAATTTCAAAAAATGATTACAATTGAAATCAAAAATTATCTGGTGGACTGATTCTGGGAAAAATTTATCGTAATCTTCTGAACACGATCAAAACTTTTATGTACCAATTACTGAAGAATATAGTTATTGAAAAAATTAATGTCAGATCCTTTCCAAAAATTAATAGAAATAAAGTAGAAATAGACGCGCAATATTCGAGGCCATTTTTTATTGAATTTAAGTTATTGATTAGTGATTATTTAGTGAAAAAATTAATTTTTGAAATTAAATTCTGAATCATTTTTATATAAGTTTCATAAAATTCCAAATAACGATATGGATAATAAAGAAATCAATTCGTGGGGAAAAAATTCAAATGTTTAAAATGCAAATTTCAAAATATGATTACAATTGAAATAAAAAATTATCTGGTGAACTGATTCTGGGAAAAATTTATCGTAATCTTCTGAACGCGATCAAAACTTTTATGTACCAATTACTGAAGAATATAGTTATTGAAAAAATTAATGTCAGATCCTTTCCAAAAACTTAATAGAAATAAAGTAGAAGTAGACGCGCAATGTTCGAGGCCATTTTTCTCACTTTTATCCATACGTATATGAAATTTGAAGATAGCCAAGTTTTAGGTTTTGATATCCTGTTTCAAAAATCGTTTGAAAAATTAAAATCGACCCATCTCTGTTAACACGCCGAATTTTGCAAAATTTCGCGTGTATATTGTTAATGACGTAGTTGTGCAAAAAGTATTCATCCGACAGCATCCGGCTTTTGCTTGCTTAAAGTAGAAATAATAACCTGACATTCCACCAAAAATTAGCGTTTTAGTGACAAAACTCTGAATTTTTGAAAAAGGGACCATTTTGACGGTTTTTCCTAATTTTCTCGGTGAAAAATGCTCTGATCACGTTTCAGAAACGATCATTTTGAAGGTCCTTCGATTTTCTCTGTACAACGTATTGCATTTCCGTCAATAATTTTCACGCTACGGTGAAAAAACGGAAAAACAACCTTTTTTCGTTTAATTTTTATTGTAAAAAAACTGCAAAAGCTCAAATTTGTCTAGACTTTGGGTTTTTATTATCTTTGATCCATTTTAAGCAAAGTTTTTTAGTCCATCTGCAGTTAAGTTTTATATACCAAAACAGCTTTTTTTGTTCTATAAACTGGGCTAAAGTAAAACTAAGATAAGTGAAGAAAACCAACTAGTTACTATACTGATCTGTATTTGGGTTTTTTACTTCAAAGCTTTTTTGTTTTAAAAAATTATTTTAAAGCATTTCCGAGATATCGTCCTATTAACGAACCTGTACACCTTTAAATTGACTTGGATGATGGATTCTTGAGCATTTTTAGGAAAATGAGAAAATTACCATTTAACGGTAAAATGAAATTGAGAGAGAGAAATAAACCCCGATTGACACGGAAATAATGAAGCCAATGTTGAAAAGCACTTGTGATTAAATAAGTTTATAAAAATGGAACTGGATCGTATAGCGATAATTGAAGCTTGATGATAGAATACACACTTTGGGTGCATTCTGTACGACTTTTGGAAGGTACCATTTCAGCCTTCTGCGCCACTCGTCCTACAAAACTAAAACGCGTTTAAAGCTAAATAGAATAAATAGAATAAACATAATGGTACCGCTATATTCTCATCGGAATTGTCAACGTAATCTCTTAGTTACTTTTAACGCCTGCACCATAATTGTATCTAACCAATTCATTCGGTATTGAGGCAGGTCGCCAGTTTCCGTCTGATTTATAATTGCCGTAGTGTGTCACGTTCTGAACATCATAATACTGCTACACTAATTTACGACAATTCGTTCACGTAGCCTTTAGTTAAAAGGTCAAACTGTTTTTGCGAAAACCGCTGCTTTTATTCCTTCATGCACCTTCTGATAACTTAAATTACACATATTTTAATGTGGATTGCCCCTCAAATGGGATGGATTTAGCCAATTTAGAACGTCTCGATTGATTTTTAATGGTTTTCTACAGGGCTCGACAGATAAGTGAGCGCTTTTGCAAGTAGACCGTTGCAAAGACAATGCCAAAAAATTCAGACCGCCATATGCATCTTCTCAAGTAGCAATTTTCGTAATGTAGCTTTGATTCAAGCCAGTAATTCGTTCGACTAAGTCGTATGTTTGTTTGCATGTAGAAGGTTTTTGGAGTTTTGCAAATCTTTAAATTAGTACTTTACTTTAAAGACTAAATATTTTTGAAGGGTAGCCCATGTACCTGCATATAAATTACTTAATAATAACCAATATTAATAACGAATTTTAAAGACAAACTCTCCCCCTCGTTACCTCTAATGCTTTCTCCCATCATTTTTGTAAAAGAATTCATGGTAATAAATGCACTTAGAAAACGAGTAAATTAAAGTAATCCCTTGGCTCCCGACGAACGCAATATCCAAATTAGAGAATGTAAGGAGACTTTCGCATGGAGTGTTGTCTAAAGTAACAAAGATCTAGGACAGGGCCTACCGGGGCTACTTTGAACCGATTTCGTAAGCTCGGTTCCTATCACAGAACGTCCAGTCGAATACCTTACCTGTCGAATAAGACCATTCTCCGTCCACTATGACCTCCACAGCTTGAATGTCACGCATTTTAAAAAGGGAAGTTATGGTGCCGCACCCTGTAGAACTCTTTATCATTACACCAAATGGCAAATCATCAGATTTCGATCATGATGATTATGTGTAATTATTTAGTTGTGATGCATATACAAGCTTCAAGTTGTAAGGTATGCAATATTTGTAAAATTTTATTACAGGGATAGTTTTTAAGGGTTCAAACGTAGGAAAAGTTATGAATTATATTCCAGAGCATGAAACAATGTTTTGGTCTACGTGATTTCAGTTTATAGAATGTTTAAAATAATTTCCCCAAAATTTCATAAGGGATGTTTTGCACCCCCAGAAAAGAAAAACGCATTGATTTTTGAAGTAGGGAGTAAAATGAGCCTAATTACAAGTTTTCTTGAAAATCCATATTGCCCAAAAGAATTCTGAAGTAATACTTTATTAGTTTTCATCTTTGTTATTTAGCTAAAAAATTCACGTTTTTTCATTGGTTTCAACATCTTTTCTATCCCACGTGCTCGCTACAGACCTATTTCAGTCATTAGAGAAATCGTAGGTCAACATCACACTGAGTTGCTCTAGGATTTAATTCCTTTTCTCTTGTTAATATCGAAATAAGTCAAAAACATCCTGCTTTGCTTCTAAATTTACTAAATTTCGCTTCAACTTTAATTCGGGCTTGAAAAAGTCCAGTGCCTTTTATAGTACACCAGGGAACCCGACAGATCTGCCCTAACGTTGGCTTTTCTACTAGGTGGCATAATTAATTTCGACGATAAGCCAAATACTATGAGATCATCACAATTACAAATTCACAGTGCCATTCCGAGGACATCGACCAATATGTCCTAACACGTGGGAACTTTTTTAAAAAGACCGTGACTATTTCTTGTATTTTATCGATACCCTGTGTTAAAAATTCTGGATCTCGAGGATCACCCCCAGGTCGCGTAGCGGCGTATGCTGGAAGCTGCGCCGCTGGAAGGGGGAGGAGGAGGAAACCGAAGCGGAGAAACGCACGGAATGAAGCCCAGGTAGAACACACGGTGGAATTCAATCGGCCCGCCATAATTAATACAGGCCGAAACAATACAGTGTGCGATTGGCGGAAAATGCTCTTTTGTTTTTGTCAGCGCCTATTGAAACATTTATGGGAATGTAATTCGCTGGATACGGTGCTCGAGGGGCTATGGGCGCGCGCTGACGGAGGATTATTATTATTCCACTCGTCCTGCCCTAGTAATTAATTGGAAGTGTCCAAGGCGCAGCTAATGATGTTGGGAGCGATTCAAATGTCACGATGTCTTGACAATTGATTCAAAAGTTATATAGTACAAGCTGGTTTATCCCTTTTTCATAGTTTTCATAGAAATTTGATCATACTGATAGAGAAACTGAAACTGAAAAAGACAACGCGTTAAAATTCTACCCCGCTCCTTTCTTATTTGCATTCACACTTTGATGTTCGCTTTCCTGCTTGTTTATCTCATTCCACGTCTTTGCTCCATTGAATTACAGTATGTACCATTGTACAAAGAGTACCTTTTACACTTTACAACTTAGATTCAGGAACGGGAATGAAACATGTTAACCACCTAAGGGGAGAAATAAGTTTGCAGTGATTTACATGGTACTTGAGAGCAGAAATGGATTTTTGATAGTTTTAAATTTCAAAAAAAAACAACAATGTAAATCACTTTAAGATTTAAGAGATGTAAATCACATTAAGATTTCCTTAATACTTTATGTTGAAAAATTGAAATATAATTTTTTGAGAAGTAGAGGAAGTTGTCAGATATTAACCATTATTATTATTAGCCATTATAGTCAAACTCTTCGAAAAAATGTGCGACGGCATACATTTGGTTTACATTAAATCCTTGAGAAATTTGAAATAACTATTGTCACTAGATATACACAGTACCTCTACGTCCGCCATATTTGGAGTAGAAGTTTTGGCAGGTAAATTCAAATTGAAAATGTTGATGAATTTTATAAATTGTTTACGCCATATTATATTACGATGCTTATAACAACTTCGCACAATCGATTAATTACTACTATTACTAAATGTTATTTCAAATTCAAAATCTTTATATATACTTGACGAATCCTTGGTTCATAATGCACACGTGGTCGAGAAATTAAATCAAGCCACTTCTGTTTTCTCTTAGGATCTGCAGGTATCTTAGACAATCTATTCTTTTTTGTTATCGTCTTTGCACCTACTTACACAATTATGAGGCATTATTTGGATTTGAGCAATGATCCGTGTATCACTTCTCACATTACTTCCATTGAAAAATATCCACAAATGCTACAAAAAGCAGACATACTAACTGTCCTATTGGGGGAAAAATGAAAAATGTCTATCTATTACAATCTATTAGATCTATCTGTGTATAAATATCTATTTGGCCGCCATATTTGGAGTAAAATATACCTGTCTTTCTCCCTCTAACGCATTGAGACATAACCTTGCTGTACTCTGTATGTTTAGTGACTACACAATCACTATATATATTCACTATATCTAGTGACTATACAGGGTCACTATATGTAGTCACTATATCTAGTGACTATAGAAACAGTCATGATTTACAATTACAGTATATCTAAATACTAGATTAGCCATATAAGTAAATTTCCACCTTCTCCTACTACTGCTAACGAAATACTGCTAATACTTATTTGACAAGTTTAATTTTTCAGACTTTATACTATGTATGGTCGTTTATATCCTGCGAAATAAAATGAAAATTATAGCATACTGTCTCATCGCGTCACAAATTGACAGAAGACAGATTTGAAGAAAACCCAGAAACAAATTTTTAATAAATCAATTAATTATAGTAATATCAAAACAAGATATCAAAAAGCAACGATAACGAAAGCGACCGATAAATAACATCGGTTGATTAAAACTGGATATTAATTAACTTTGCCTCATATGCCGCATAAAATCTCTCTGTAAACTTCGCATCATATTTCGCAGCAAAATTATTTTTGATATGCTGAAAACTTCTGCTCACGTTTCATCCATTTCGAACTCCCATCACCACCTTAGAAGGCGAACTTCAAGGCACCCAGAAATTTGGCTTTAAGAATACGGTTACGTGATATTTCAATGCAACGTTTTAATACTTCGTCGCGTTAAAGGGATATTGAAACGGACGTTCTCATTTCAGACTCCGAAGCTCTTCTTTTTAGAAGAAGATTTACTTTGATCTTGTGAGTCTTAGTCATGATTTGAAATCCTCGAATTTTAAGAGTTTACAAGGATGTTATGAACAGAACGAAAAGTTACCTTTTTAAGGTTTTAATACAAACCAAACAATTGGAATTTAACAGTATTTTGACAAATAAAAAAGTTTACTTGCATACCAGATTTCATTACGATTTTAAATCCTACAACTGCAAAACTGGGTGAAATTTATGGAAAACCGCCCTTGGTAAGCATCTGTAATGTGATTGGATATACAGATTGCGTCAGGATACTAATCACCTAAGGGAACATCAACGCAGTTTCTTTCGTGAATAAAACCCTTCATCTTACATTTTTGAAGCGTAAACTTTTACCAGTTTGTTAACTTTATTCCATTAGTAGAATTTGGCTCAGTTAGTTAAATTCTCTTTAGGAGCAATAGGAGAGCTTTCTTAATTTAATAAAGAAGGCTTATTTATTTAATCATTATTGAAACTGAAATACAAAAAAGACAATTCCAGCAAATGTGGTGGAATCTATATTCTTGGTTAATCTATATTATCTTGATGATTTAGAAGTGCAGCACAACGTCTTTAATGAAATAGTCATTATTATTCGTATTTTGCGTAGTAGATACCTTAAATATGTAAGAAATTTATATCCATCCAAATGTATGCCCATACACTGAAGCCTGTTTCTGGTTGTCATAACCTTTTCCAGCATGGCAGCGGTTATATTTTGGCCTGAATATTGGCCTTGAGTTCTTCTAGCGCCCTTGGACCTTTGGGTTCAAAACGAAAAGTGTTCCGATCTGGGACAGGGCCTACCGGGGCTACATTGGACCGATTTAGAAAGGCACGCTGGGTTCCTGTCGCAGAACGTCCATTCAAAATGCGGCAAATGCACGCTGTTCACTATTTCAACGCATCATGGCAACTGACAGGGTGGAGAACAAAACTTTAGAAGTATGCCTGTCGAATAAGACTATTCTCTACCCACTATGACCTCTACAGCCTGAATGTCACGTATTTCAAAAAAGGAAGTTATGATGGCGCACCCTGTATTTTACTTCATAGGGATGAAAGAACTCATCAGAATCTGCTCAGGATCAAGACTCAATATTACGTGTTAACTTTTTGCTCGATGCATATAACGAAACGTCACCGATTCGCCAGTGCATATTTTAAATGTTTCGAAGGAATCGGAATCCACATTTAATAAGGCGATCTGTTATTGAGGTATTTGCGGAAGGCCTTCCCAAACGTTAATCCCGGAATGCGATGGAAGAGGTAAGGAGTCCGACCCGACCTGGAATGTTAACCTTATCTTGGTGTTTTGCCCTTTTAAAATAAGGAGGAATATCATAACCGGCACCTGAAATTGAATAGGCCGATCCCGAACTTGGAACAACTCGCATAGGCTCAAATTAGATACGCTAGTCGTTTTTGGATTGCTTTAGTTTGTATTTTCATAATTTGAAACTGACAGGTATTAAGGAAATGAATTTGTGCCTTTTTCAAGCATCAACTGTTCTATGCAGATCTGTTATTTTTGAAAGCGTAGATTCCTGTCAGCTTTTTGTTTACTGGCATTTATTACCGGATTTCCCCGGGAAATTTATTTAAACTTGCTCTTTCTCACCCTCTTAGTAAATGGAATTTATGTTATCTGACTTTCTTAAATCACCTGAGTGCCCAATATATAATCGTATTAATTTTCGAATACCTCGCTTATTACTGCCTGACTATTGCGTAAATCTCACCCCCTTTTTCATCCCCTCGTTAAGTGAAATTCGAGATTTTTAAATTTTTTCGGGGTCGAAGTTGCAAGCGTGCAGAATTTAAAATTTCTAACACTCGATTAGCACCTTAGAATAAAATTGCACCCTCATTTTTCATCACCTCGAATAGGGAAATTTTAGGTTATATAGCAATTTTCTGAACCGTCTCGGACCTTGAAATAAAGGCATGTGAAACTGTACTGATAATTGAGTTTGAAATTTGCGCATATTTTCAACCCTGTCGCTTCAACCATTTAGCCAGGATGAGCTCCACCCCTAAAATTTAAAAGGGGAAGAGGGGTCAACTGATACTCCATTTTAAAGTTTGTTGAATTCTGAATTCGACGGTTTTTTTGTCTTTTAAATTTAGTTCGGGGATTTTGATAAAAAGAATAAAATGTGTTCGTTAGATAAAAAAGAAAGTGATAAATTAGAAGATTTTCAAGTTAATTTTCTACTTAGATATTGATTTTTTTGTATGCTTTAGTAGTTTTTAAGTGTATCTTATTAAAAAAAAAAAAGAAATAATTGATTTATTTCAAGAGGTTCTTACAATAGATGTTCAAAATGGTTTTCGTTATTTTCAAGACGATAATAAAGCCTATCGTTATACTTTTCTCGAACTTTCGTAAAAGTGTCTCTGGATATGTGAAGACATTCTTGAGTAGTTCTATTTTTTAGTTCTTCAACTGAATCAGGTTGGGAAGCAAAGACCGCAGATTTTAAAAGCCCCAGAGGAAAAAATCCATAGGGGTTAAGTCGGGTGAACCTGGTGGCCATTCCACTGCTCCCCCTCTACCAATCCACTTATTTTAGTAGTGTTCATCCAACCATTGTCTAACAGGGAGTACATAGTGGAAAGGTGCTCCATCTTGTTGAAAATGGAGTAAGTCTTATGTTAAAGAAAGATATTCATCTAAGTCTTTTTGATCTTGTAATTCTTGGATTATTAATGGTTCTATTGTTGTATCTACCATTTCAGCATACTTTTGACCAGTCAAATTTCCATCTGCATGTCTTTCTTTGAAAACTGTAGCTGTTCTTAGGCAACAACGATTTTGGGAGCCATAGATAAAAATTATTTGAAAATTTGAATGATTTTTGAAAAAGTAACACAATGACTGGAAAGATCGTTTGATATATCGAACCGAACCCCACTTGGAACTGTACTGTTATCGTTATCAAAACCTTATTCTTTATTTTCCGTTTCTTTTTTTTACAAAAAATAAATACCATTAAGAACAACTGAAGCACACAAAAAAATCATACATATGTAAAAAAAATGACCTTCGAAATCTTGTAAATTATCACTTTATTTTTTATCTAAGGAATACCTTTCGTTCATTTTCTCGAAAATTACTGAACCAAATTTAAAAAATAAAAAAGAGGCGAATTCAAAATTTTATAAGCTTTAAAATTAGGTATGACTTAACCCTTCTTCCCTGTTTCAATTTTAGGGGTTGAACTCACCCTGGCCAAAGGGTTGAAGCGACAAGGTTGAAACTATGCGCAAAATGGTTCCTCTCGAAATAAAAATCGAGGTGACTCACCAGTTTTTATAACTGTCCTTAGTTCTAAATTTAAACCCGATTAAAAGTTTTTAATTTATCACCTGGTACTACATATATTTGTAGTAATTGATTATGAATCTTGCAATAATGTCCGTTTTACTCCGTTATGTAATTTCAATATTATATTGGTATATTATTATTGTATTACATGTATATATTGGTATATTCAATATATTCATGTAATTTTTTCGTACCTGTGGAACCTGCTTTGATTCCACTTTATCTCGTATGGAGTGCAATATTTAAAAACATACAAACTAACTAGAAAATCCACCTTTATTTTTCATCACCTCGAATAGGGAAATTTTAGGTTATATAGCAATTTTCTGAACCGTCTCGGACCTTGAAATAAAGGCATGTGAAACTGTACTGATAATTGAGTTTCATGGCTTTTTACACCCCCCGGTGAAGAAAATTTACGGAGACTCTACCGTGTTTAAAGTGTTTATCTATTCAGGCAGTGTTAAATAAAGATCACCCCTATTTTTCGCGACCTCGAAGGGAAAAATTTGGAATTATAGTATATTCCCTATGAACGCGCCAAGTTTAATGTTTCTAGCCATTAGGGTACCGTTAAATATATATTTTGCTCCTATTTTTCACCCTTCTCAAAAATTCGACGTTAAACACGTGCACACTTGTACGTATGCGTTACGAAACATTATACATGAGTGATTAAAAAATACTTTATAGCAGAGGTTAAGGTATTTCTATACAACCGACCAATTTATTTTTGTTTGTGTCTTAATCCAATATTAATTGATGAATAAAATATCGATTTGGATGCAAGCGGCCTCTTTGAAAGTCTTATTGATAAGGGCCGTAATCTGTTTAACTCCTCATAGAAGTTATGCCTTGAGACCAAATGAAAATCCAATGAAACTCAATAATACAAACAAAGAACGTTTATTATGTTTTAACCACTCATAGAACGTGGACATTTCATTAAGGATATAGGTGAATTGTTTCTACACATGCGCGTTTGAATACAGGTATGAATAAGGGATGACTTTAAATCTGCTTTATTTTCTGAAATTTCAGAGTTTCAATATTTTTCTGAGCCATCTTGGAACCTAAGCTACAATACTGTCGTGTTTAAAGTGTCCAGCTCTTAGAGAAACATTAAATAAATTTCATCACTATTCTTCACCCCCTCTGAAAGGAAATTAGAGTACAATCTTTTCTGTACTATTTCCGAATCAAGTTCAACGTCTTTATACGCATACATTCTAACCTAAGCTAAAGCGTGACGAAGTTAAAGTTTTAGCTACCCAGGCACTGTTAAATAAATTTCACCCGTATTTTTCACCCTTTTGAAAGAGAAAGTTTGGAATTTTTTGAATTTTTTCGAGCCACTCTGGGCTCTAAGGTAAAACCGTGCAGTGTTTAAACTTTATAACTACTCGAGAAATATCCCAAAATCAACCAAAATTTATAAGCTCACCCCTGTTTTCACCCTCTGACAAGGGAAAGTTCGGCCTCTACGGATTTTTCTTGGTCTATTCGGGTCCGGAACTATGGGCGTGCAAACTTTCAAGTTTCCAAGTAATCGGGAAATGGTAAAAATTTCCTGATATACATACGCATACAGGGTGAGTTGGTAATAACCCAAATTCTTTTAACTGTACGTACACTATAAGTAAAATAATAGCATTTCTTATAAGTTTTTTGTTTAATAAGGCATACAATTCGAGTGAATGTGTATAAAAAATTGCTCGGACAGGTTGAATTTCGTTTTTAAATTTATACCTTTTTGCTAAAAAGGCAATAAGTGACGTCATTGATTTTCGAGTAGTGGTGCAATCGTATGCTTTTCTAAATGGAGACTGACATTTTTTCTATAATTTAGATTTATTACAAAATTGTTCACATGGCCATTACAAATTTGGAAAAGTTATATAAGAAAATCTTGAAAAATAAATGTTTGATAGTCGACTAAACGTGAATAAAATAATTACCCATATATTAATAAAAAAAATACTTCAAAGGTCACAGTAAATGCCCAAAATTGGAACCGTTCCCGTCGTGGTAAAGTCCAAAATTTAAAAATTCCCGTCAGCTATTCTGTTTCTATTCTGTTTCTATTTAGTGTAGCAGTAAAGTTGAGGGCGAAGTATGACTTTACACTTGATTTATAAGTAAATGGGAGGAGAATTGTTCTACCGAAATGTGTCACTGTGTTCGTAGGCTACAGACTGTTACTGTGACACACCGAAACTGATGAATGTCGACATTCACCGTTTCGTATGGTGAAAGTCAGAAATATTTCCGAAAATATTATTTTGTCCTTAAATCGATGAATGTCGATCTGAATGAAATTTTTCCTTAGCGACGTGTCGCTTTGTTCTTCAATCTACCCTTAGCTTTCTTATGCAAGGCGTAATGTACGAGTGATATTGGCAATATTATTATAATTGATTACTATTGATTATTTACATTTTTACTGTACTTTTTCGAGTACTCCTTTTTAAAACTATTTTACAATTAGATTCTCCTTTATAATAGATGTAATAGTTGTAGAATAAATTTCACCCCTATTTTCACTCCCTCGGGTGATGGGGGTTTTCCATCATGTGCACTTTAAATCTTCTAACTGCTCTAGAAATACTTCCTATTAGAAGACACAAAAATACATTTCTCCTCTTTGTAAATTGAAACTCCGGGATTTTCGGTATTTCAGAACCTATTCGGCGCCATAGAAAAGAATGAGGAGTACTTTACAGTGAGTCGAATTATGACAACACTTAAAATTGTCATGCAGTGCTATTTGTGTCAATTTAAATATGTTGTAAAGGTTTCTCCAGAGGCTGGTGTTGACGAAAATATTTAATATATTTATTTTTGAGAGCATTAAAATGGAAATTTTAAAGGTTAATCATGACTTTATTAATTGTAAGTACTCACACTTTATTTCTTTTCACTTGTGACAAGGTTTTTTTTATTGTATACAATTTTACTTAATGATGTTTATCGATTTATTTCCATATTGATGTGTTATCTATATGATATATTTTTTATATAAAAATACACAAAACGATGATTATAAAGATCTCTATTTTCAAACTCGACAAAATATGTAAATAATTTGACTTAAAATCGTGGTAGTGTAAATAAATTAACTCAGATAAATTAACTTAGGACCAGTTCTGTGTGATTATTGAACAGAACCCACGAAAAGCCTTACAATATATTACATATGCGTCCTTTTCCAGTCTCCGGCGTCGAACAATAGCCCGTGTAGGTTTTATTTAAATGTCTCTTTCTCGCTTACTCCTTCTCTTTTGCTCTATTATAATTATACGCCCACATGTCGATTTTCTGAAATTATAATTAGTTTACACGAAGTCGTCGATCAGTAACTTTTACATCTCGGCGCTGTGGGCGAAAGTAGAGGATTTTTAGTCCGAATATCCCGTGGTCGCTTCATCCAAATGAAATGAAAGAGTAAGTCCCCTCTGTCAAAAAATTAACCGCGAGTCTTTCTGGGGACGTGACGCGTCCGCCTCCAACCCCGTCCCTCTCTCTCTTTCTCTCTGTGTGTGCGCGCCCTTTTATGAACGGTTGAAATTCTCCTGCGACATTTTCCACCAGAGAATATTTCATCCGGTCTATAAAACCCGGAGTCGAGCCAACCGGAATCGTACTCTTTTTCCGGCAATGAAGTTTCTCTTGTAAAGAAAACAAAAGCTCCCCCTCTACGCCTTTCTCTCTCTCTCTTTCTCTCGTTCGTAAGGAGACGGAGTTTGCGGGGCTTTGAGAATGCTTTGAGGACATTGCGAAATCAACCGGAGCCCGATAGGAAAGTGAGATCGCATCCCGGATTTTTCCGGGGGTCGCTTGATTGGCGGTTCTGTGATTTTTTGATGCTTTTTGACGAGAAAGCCCTTGACGTGTATGGAATCAGTAATTAGTGTTTGATGGATTCTAAGTATAGAGTTGTCTTATCAAATCTTTTATTGTACGTGAAGTTTCTCAACATACTCAACATATTCTAATGATTTTTGCTGTGGTGTCGTCGTAGCCGTCGTGCTATAGCGACGACAAATTTCGCTAATCGTATTTTTATTTTCAACAGGTCAAGGGTTTCATACGCTATAAACAAGTTATACTAACGTATATAATTCGTCGCATTTTATTTGAGACTCGAATTGTGGTACGCGTTACCCGGACCCCGATTGTAAAAGATTTCAAACGAAGAAGATGAAGAGGCTTAAAAATCGTTATCCGCTCGTTGTGACAGGGTATTTACGTATATTAAATGGATCGTACTTAGAATACTTAGATAATAACAGGGACATTCTCATTGATGAGTAAATTTAAATTACATAATAACTAGATAAAATTGTCTTAACGGTGGGTAAGATAAGGACTGAAAATATATTTAAATGGTGTATTAAAATAAATTCATTTTACTCTGATCTTGACAAGTGTTCGTTTCATAATTTTTAAAATGTGGCGTCCTCGATTAACCAGAGAACCTGAAATAAATCAAGAAGCAGGTTCAGATGAAGAAATAGCAGTGGATGGAGATGTGGAGTATGGACCAGAATTGGGTAAGGAAGAATTTGAAGAAATCGACGACATAGAACCTGCATCGCAATGGCCTAGACACCATAAGCCAAAAAGAGAAAAGCAGATGATTTAAATTTTTTTTGTATGGTGTGGAAAAGGTTAATTTGTCTGTGATCATTTAAAAATTCCGGTACGGTCCATCTCCTGATCGGCAATAAAGCACTTCACCTTTCCCCATTCGACAGATCATTTAAGACCTTTTATTAGGGTGTCTTGTACCACGTTTACTGTAATGTTGTCTCAAATAAAATGCGACGTACTATACATAGTGATGAACTGTGTATTTTTGTCTTCTTTCTCATCGGTTCGGTGTTTCAATTCGGTTGCCTGGTTCGTTAATTGAAATTTTTGGCGGTAAATTACAAAACAGACGTTCGAACATTTGATGGGATGTATTAATCCCGGTGGATAATCCTCTCTTTCGTTTTTCTCTGTGAAACACAATACACACTCGCACACGCCGCATGTGTAAAGTACACGTCGACACAATGGCCGGTGGATATTAGAGTAGCATTCCGGTGTCGTCAACCCAGTCATTATTAGGGAAATTTAGAGCAAACGGGTCGACGGGGTGTGGAATAATGGCGCTTTCTGGACTTTACACAATATGTATGCCGAAAAGGTCTGTTTTAATGGCTCCGGGATATTGACCACGTCGCCTCCCTCTCCCGCTCGCTCTATCTCTTCCTCCCCTTTTGGCTCTATCCGGGACGAATCCCAATTATGGGTTTTTGAACGGTGTGAATACGAATGCGGGTGAGGAGAGCGATCCATTGATATGTTCGCAAAATTTGATATTTTCGAAAGCTCATAGATTGCCTTTGTTAATAATAAGAGCAACATTATGATATTACAGAATTTCAGTAAACTGCAGTAGGGAGAGACACTACATGTCACGTAAATCTACGATAGTCGCACTTTTATTCTCATATTTCAACGATTTTTAAAGGAATCATTAAATAGTTTGATATTTTCGAAAGCCCATAGATTGCCTTTGTTAATAATAAGAGCAACATTATGATATTACAGAATTTCAGTAAACTGCAGTAGGGAGAGACACTACATGTCACGTAAATCTACGATAGTCGCACTTTTATTCTCATATTTCAACGATTTTTAAAGGAATCATTAAATAGTTTGATATTTTCGAAAGCCCATAGATTGCCTTTGTTAATAATAAGAGCAACATTATGATATTACAGAATTTCAGTAAACTGCAGTAGGGAGAGACACTACATGTCACGTAAATCTACGATAGTCGCACTTTTATTCTCATATTTCAACGATTTTTAAAGGAATGATAAATAGTTTGATATTTTCGAAAGCTCATAGATTGCCTTTGTTAATAATAAGAGCAACATTATGATATTACAGAATTTCAGTAAACTGCAGTAGGGAGAGACACGACATGTCACGTAAATCTACGATAGTCGCACTTTTATTCTCATATTTCAACGATTTTTAAAGGAATCATTAAATAGTTTGATATTTTCGAAAGCTCATAGATTGCCTTTGTTAATAATAAGAGCAACATTATGATATTACAGAATTTCAGTAAACTGCAGTAGGGAGAGACACTACATGTCACGTAAATCTACGATAGTCGCACTTTTATTCTCATATTTCAACGATATTTAAAGGAATCTTTAAATAGTTTGATATTTTCGAAAGCTCATAGATGGCCTTTGTTAATAATAAGAGCAACATTATGATATTACAGAATTTCAGTAAACTGCAGTAGGGAGAGACACGACATGTCACGTAAATCTACGATAGTCGTATTTTTATTCTCATATTTCAACGAATTTTAAAAGAATCATTAAATAGTTTAATATTTTCGAAAGCTCATAGATTGCCTTTGTTAATAATAAGAGCAACATTATGATATTACAGAATTTCAGTAAACTGCAGTAGGGAGAGACACTACATGTCACGTAAATCTACGATAGTCGCACTTTTATTCTCATATTTCAACGATTTTTAAAGGAATGATAAATAGTTTGATATTTTCGAAAGCTCATAGATTGCCTTTGTTAATAATAAGAGCAACATTATGATATTACAGAATTTCAGTAAACTGCAGTAGGGAGAGACACGACATGTCACGTAAATCTACGATAGTCGCACTTTTATTCTCATATTTCAACGATTTTTAAAGGAATCATTAAATAGTTTGATATTTTCGAAAGCTCATAGATTGCCTTTGTTAATAATAAGAGCAACATTATGATATTACAGAATTTCAGTAAACTGCAGTAGGGAGAGATACGACATGTCACGTAAATCTACGATAGTCGCACTTTTATTCTCATATTTCAACGATATTTAAAGGAATCATTAAATAGTTTGATATTTTCGAAAGCTCATAGATGGCCTTTGTTAATAATAAGAGCAACATTATGATATTACAGAATTTCAGTAAACTGCAGTAGGGAGAGACACGACATGTCACGTAAATCTACGATAGTCGTATTTTTATTCTCATATTTCAACGAATTTTAAAAGAATCATTAAATAGTTTGATATTTTCGAAAGCTCATAGATTGCCTTTGTTAATAATAAGAGCAACATTATGATATTACAGTATTTCAGTAAACTGCAGTAGGGAGAGACACGACATGTCACGTAAATCTACGATAGTCACACTTTTATTCTCATATTTCAACGATTTTTAAAGGAATCATTAAATAGTTTGATATTATCGAAAGCTCATAGATTGCCTTTGTCAATAATAAGAGCAACATTATGATATTACAGAATTTCAGTAAACTGCAGTAGGGAGAGACACGACATGTCACGTAAATCTACGATAGTCGTATTTTTATTCTCATATTTCAACGAATTTTAAAAGAATCATTAAATAGTTTGATATTTTCGAAAGCTCATAGATTGCCTTTGTTAATAATAAGAGCAACATTATGATATTACAGTATTTCAGTAAACTGCAGTAGGGAGAGACACGACATGTCACGTAAATCTACGATAGTCGCACTTTTATTCTCATATTTCAACGATATTTAAAGGAATCATTAAATAGTTTGATATTTTCGAAAGCTCATAGATGGCCTTTGTTAATAATAAGAGCAACATTATGATATTACAGAATTTCAGTAAACTGCAGTAGGGAGAGACACGACATGTCACGTAAATCTACGATAGTCGCACTTTTATTCTCATATTTCAACGAATTTTAAAAGAATCATTAAATAGTTTGATATTTTCGAAAGCTCTAGATTGCCTTTGTTAATAATAAGAGCAACATTATGATATTACAGAATTTCAGTAAACTGCAGTAGGGAGAGACACGACATGTCACGTAAATCTACGATAGTCACACTTTTATTCTCATATTTCAACGATTTTTAAAGGAATCATTAAATAGTTTGATATTTTCGAAAGCCCATAGATTGCCTTTGTTAATAATAAGAGCAACATTATGATATTACAGAATTTCAGTAAACTGCAGTAGGGAGAGACACGACATGTCACGTAAATCTACGATAGTCGCACTTTTATTCTCATATTTCAACGATTTTTAAAGGAATCATTAAATAGTTTGATATTTTCGAAAGCCCATAGATTGCCTTTGTTAATAATAAGAGCAACATTATGATATTACAGAATTTCAGTAAACTGCAGTAGGGAGAGACACGACATGTCACGTAAATCTACGATAGTCACACTTTTATTCTCATATTTCAACGAATTTTAAAAGAATCATTAAATAGTTTGATATTTTCGAAAGCTCTAGATTGCCTTTGTTAATAATAAGAGCAACATTATGATATTACAGAATTTCAGTAAACTGCAGTAGGGAGAGACACTACATGTCACGTAAATCTACGATAGTCGCACTTTTATTCTCATATTTCAACGATTTTTAAAGGAATGATAAATAGTTTGATATTTTCGAAAGCTCATAGATTGCCTTTGTTAATAATAAGAGCAACATTATGATATTACAGAATTTCAGTAAACTGCAGTAGGGAGAGACACTACATGTCACGTAAATCTACGATAGTCGCACTTTTATTCTCATATTTCAACGATTTTTAAAGGAATGATAAATAGTTTGATATTTTCGAAAGCTCATAGATTGCCTTTGTTAATAATAAGAGCAACATTATGATATTACAGAATTTCAGTAAACTGCAGTAGGGAGAGACACTACATGTCACGTAAATCTACGATAGTCGCACTTTTATTCTCATATTTCAACGATTTTTAAAGGAATGATAAATAGTTTGATATTTTCGAAAGCTCTAGATTGCCTTTGTTAATAATAAGAGCAACATTATGATATTACAGAATTTCAGTAAACTGCAGTAGGGAGAGACACGACATGTCACGTAAATCTACGATAGTCGCACTTTTATTCTCATATTTCTCATGGTATTGTTCATGGATTTTTTAATATACAATACGGGTTTAATTAAAACCAATTTCGAACGTCAATAGAGAAATGATCGAATTCACCCTATTGAATAAATGCACTTCAAACTAGTCGAGCGGAAAATAATCTCGAGGTGAATGGAAATGAAAATATTACAGCCCCCTTCAGTGGTGATCGTCGTTGATGACTTTTGACTGAGTGATTAAGGCATTAAGTCTTTTTAAGGCGTAGATTAGTACCAAATAAGTAGCTCAATACAAATAACACAAATAGAATTTTGATTATATTATGATATATACTACACATACACATAGATTTTTTTTACGTCTAATCAGAACGTATCCCACTTATGCTTATTAAATGGGCGAAAAATTAATAGCTAAACAATGCCATATGGTGATGTACTGCAGAAGCTCCGGATATTGTATGACTCCATGTACAAGTTCATAAAAAAAGAACATGGACCAAACTTCTGGGGCCACAATATGAGAATCATTTTAGATATTATTTATTCGTGTGCACTGCACCACTCAAGAAACTCTCAATCCATCCAATCACTCTATACCCAAATCCCTGTGCAAAGAATTTGTGAATAAGGATTTTATGGTTTTCCCCATCGCGTGCTTTAAAGAAATTTGAATATATGATATCTACTGGTAAACAGTTTCCAAAAGCCAACAGAAGTATGGTTATGGCACAATAAATTTCTAACTGTAAACTTGGAAAGTTTAGGGGTAGCTGATTGAACACAATTTCCTATAGTTTGGAAAATTTTCACGATTTCCAGATTTGAATGTAAGTGTAACACAATTTCTATTAGTATGAGAAAATACCCCTTTTATGTGATAAATGGAATATGCAGTGTTAGGGTTTAAACAAGGAGAATATACAATTTATTATTAGTGCTGAAGAAATTCCATCTAGACCATAAGAAAACATCAGTTTTAATTTTTTAACACCATCGAAAACATATGCTATAGATACATTTAATTTGTTGATGTCTGTCATTTTGTGTGAATAGATTTAAAATATCGTTGACATTTGCTGCAGAAGTTTTTAAATTAACTGACTATAACAAAAATCGGATCAGTTTAATCATGATCAACTTCACTTTAAATTCATGATTTAAAATCATGAAGTTAAATAATCAATTTGCTACGATATTTTATGTGGAGTCCTTTCAGGCTAAGATATTTCTGTTACCCCTGTATACATATGGTCAAAGTTAAAGACAATATGTAAACAATAAGAAAAAGAAGTAAGTAGGACAATAAGTAAAAGAAATCAACAAGAGGAAAACGTTCATTACAAAGATTACTTCGTATTACTTCCACTCTTTTGAAAGGTTTATCTGTGGAAAAACACCCATACCAAATCCCTTTAGAATGCCCCTTTTTAACTATTCCCTTTTGTTTTTGTTTACAGGGAGTGTCCTGTCAGCCGGCACAATTTCGTCCCCGTGGACTCCCGTTACGGGCCCGTCGGCCGAATCAAACGGCCCGGGTCCGGACACGAAAAACCTGGACGTCGGCGACATGAGCGATGTGAGTACCTTCCTGAAATTACAATCGACGGAAAACACGAAAAGATCGTAAACGGGGAAACAGGGATGCACAATAAAGAGCTTCTTTAAAGTCTCAAAACGCGGTTTTAAACCTCGACAGGTTCCAATATTACAGTGTTTATGTCATTAATCTGTACTCTAGATAGTAATTTAGGTATGTCAGGTTCGAGGTTCAAACGTGGCATCACCTGGTTTTAGGTGAAGTTAACTTATGTCGTGTTATAGAAGAGGACAGGGGAAATCTAGGATAAATCATAACTTCAAACTTTTCGTCAAAGAGTGTAACTCTGTCACATGAATAGGAAGGGGAAATGGAAATTGGAGCTTCAGCTAACATAACCAATGATTTTTGTTTAAGATCTTTTTTCGAGTTGTTAAAAAAAGAACCCCAATATGGCCTATTCAAAAATAATAACATCAGAGTGAATAGCAAACCGTAAAATGATTATCGACCTCCAAGGGGTCTAAAGAAGTGAAATGATTATTTCCCTCCATTCGCTTAACATACAAGTATACCGTGCTTTACACGTGTGCTTTAATATTTTTAAATTAAGAACGGGTCTTTAGCTAGTAAATCATGTACATGAGCATGTTACCTAAAATTCCTAGAAGAAACAACCATGGGCATTAAGGTAAGATGCCCATAAATGGCAATGTGTAATTTGAGAAAGAAAATAATGGATACTCATTTTTAATTGATGATTTTACTACGTGCGTTTAATGATTTTTAAGGAAAAAATGTATGTTGCCTCACAATCGGTGAAACTTTCTCAATTCAATGAAAATGCACAGGCAGCCCCAGCTAGCTCGTAAAGGTCCATTTTTATATGGCCACTAAAACCTGGGAAATCTTACCTATGTCAAAGAAATTCACTGAAATTCTGTCGCCTCCCTTCCAAAATTATACACAAAACATACAAAACACAGCAAGGTCCATCCAGTCAGAATTGGTCCAGTTAAAAAACAAAAAAAAACTACAGGCTTTATACCGAGCACATTCAATAAATAGGTTTTCACCCTATGCAAAAGCAGAGTATTCTTATAATGTACCGTTTAATTTCCCCCCGTATATTTGGCGCGGAGAAACGTTGTCAGTCGCTATGATATGTGCCCATATATGAAAAGCCTATTAGTATCGAGTATTAGACATGTCCACTACAGTCATTAAATTTGAGCGCCGAGCACGTGTTCATTTTCAGTCGTCACCAGAGTTCAGTGGTATGTGCATTATTGCAATTTGGTATTGTATATTTGGTATTGTTATCATTATTGCATTATGATATTGCAATTATTATTTTAATATGGCTCTTTAGAGAAATTTCAACATGGACGAAATTAGTAATTTCAATGATATAGACATTATACACAATACAAATAATTCTACAGAAACAAATGAGGCACAAATTTGGGATTTCGTCATAAAATTTCTTTATTTCTTCTTCTATTTCTTTAAATATGGCAGGCCTATGGAGGGGTTTCTTGTTCTTTGTGTGTTATTAACATGGCTATTAAATTTTATTGCTTTTTGTCTTCAACTGGACCAATTGAGACTGAATGTACCTTACAATCAAAAGTTAGAGTGCGATGCCTGATGGACCATATAAATGGACAATTCTCCTGAAGGCTTGAACCCAAAAAGAAACCTTTGCGTCATTGCCCAGAACAATTTGCCAGGCCGATGCTATGGTTGCGTTAATCAACCCCTAGCAGAAGGGTAGTATTCTCCCCTGGTCGAAGCAATATGGTGTTAAACTGGGCCGGGAATAAAAAATGTAAGGGTAACCAACTCCACAGCTCCCAAGAACCCATTTACAAAAATGACTTCAACGCAGAGAAACTTGCTAACGTAATCCCCAGTAAGCAACAAACAAGTTAGGCATTACCACGTCAGAAGGGGAAAAGATTGAACGATGCTTCCTCGTGGAAAGCCAAGACTCGTCTAAAACAATAAAATGAAACCTTCCGCTGTACCCAAATCTGCAAATCGATTCCCCCTTTACCAAGATGGCGATTCGAAAGCGAGAAATACAAACTAAATACCAACAGGAACCAAGTAAGAGAGTAAATATTTAATTAATGGGTGAATTAAACAATGCAATAGAGCGTGCCTAAGTAATGGCCGTATGTACCTACAAAATTTTCTATTTAGATTACATCAATTTTACGAAACTTTTGGAATATTTGAGGATTGGCTTTCACGAGAAAGGGGTGGTTTGTGAAAGTTCAATATGCCCCATTGAAGGGCTACAAAATAGCTACAAATTTCTGCTATTTTCAGTAGGAATAGAAAATTCAGTATCGCAAATTCAGAGATGGTGGCTACATTAAGTATAGATCTCAGCTGCACGAAGTTGATATATGTAATTATATCTGTATTATATTATAGTATGACTAGACGTGACCCGTCGCGGCTTGCCTCGCTCACTTATTAGATCGTCCTGGAATTCACCTGGTTTAACGCAGTAATGCCGTAGTTTGTGTAGTGACCCTTTTGTACAAATAACCTAACTATAGCCATCTATCCCAGATTTTCCGTTGAGTTGTTATAAACGTTTGCGTTAGTAATTATGACCGAGAGAGAAAATTACTTATGAGTAATCCTTCATTGTTCATTCATACATCCCATTCGGATGTTTGTTTTTACCTGCGTATCACCACCAAATCAGTAATAAATCAAATTTCCTTAATTGCGATGCGTGTTTAAAGAATCTGGAAAACAAACCGCACGCGAAACTTTTAAACTGCGATTCTTATCTCGACCATTTTCCATGGCAGGGAGTCCGCGTCGGTTTTAATCGGTTCGAAATTCCTAACAATAGGCCGATCGGCGCCCCAACGTTTATTATTTTGACACTTTCCTGTTTAGGATGAAAAGGACATGGCCGCCGCGGACGCGGAAGGAGTATGGAGCCCGGATATCGAGCAAAGTTTTCAGGAAGCCTTGGCTATATACCCACCTTGCGGGAGACGGAAAATCATATTATCGGACGAAGGGAAAATGTATGGTAAGTGGAAAATGTGCACGTTTCTCAAAATAGTTGAACTCCTCTTGAGAAGAGATACAAAGTTTTTGAATCAGGATGTAGGTTGAATTCGAAAAAAGACTTGGTGTTATTGGCGTCTTTCGGAGCTTGACTCAATCTTAACTGTTTTCTAAATGGTGAAATTTCTGGATTATTGGATTTTTGTGAATCATCTGGGAGCCAAAAGTACCTAACAAACATGTGACACTGATGACATTTGCAGCCGGTTGCATTGCTTGCCTCCCCACTCCCACTTATCCATTGAAATTGGCTACAAATTCGAAATTTGCGTGTGTTTTGAAATTGGCGGGAGTTTAAAAATTCTTGCATTTTTAAGGGATGTAAGCAAGCAACCGTATTGCTTGGTGCAAACGGTCGCCAGTGTTTCTAAATGAATCAATAAGTACCACTTTCATTTCAACCAATGTCTGCTTCGTGATGGAGAATAGAAGTAAAATTATCTCAACATCGGAAATTGTTAACTCAAATGTAATCTTAACAAGAACAGTTATGGACAATTTTAGTTATAACGCTTTTCAGTCCTTCATCTTCAGTTTAGAACCGCATGCTTCCTAAAATAAATTCCTAATTTCCTGAAGAAACTTAGACGACTGTCCGCAAAATCAATCCAATTTTGCAAAAAAAAAGGCAAAAGTTGTGCCTTAAAATAATGCAACGATATATTTTGTTATATTTACAACAGTACTATTGCATAGAAATGTGCTTACAATTCTTATCACACAAATTGCAATAAAACATTGCATACATTTAAAATTCTCTGATTTTTGAAATTCACAGCTAAGTACAGAATTAGTTTGAAAGAAAAATGGATAAACAGTCACCATCTTTTTCCCTTTCCTCCATTTGCCAGTGGAATTAAAAGTGGCAGATGTGCCGACAGAATCTAGCATCATTTTGTGTTCCATGCTTGAGCCACATCAGCAGAAATCTGGCAGTGTCTTCTAGGAAATCTAGTTTGTTGAAGTTTTTTAAAGTGATATGGTGTATGGATGTGTAGATGTAAAGTGCTATGGAATTTTTGGTGCGATTTGAGTTTAAGAGGTCGTCTTTATATGGTACCCTAAGATTGAAGAAATAAGCCTAGTTAAGTGTCCTTTAATTTACCCATATAGTTATAGTCCATTTTTATACCCATATATGTAGTTAAAACTTTTAATTGCGTCATTAATTGGTAGATAATGACAATGATTTTTATCAACGATTTCCACTTTTTCCGCCTTTTATTGGCCCTTTACCTTTAGAGGGCCTAGGAATATTAGTATTACGTTTACTTTGAAATTTAGTAAATAAATAAACATTTGCTTATTTGCCTTGGAAAGGTTATAGAAGAATTTGAACAGAATTATAGAAAAAAATTCTGTTCATTAGTTTACATTTTTCATTTTTTCCAATTACGAGTTTCCTTATTATATGTTATTTTATAATAAATATGTAATTTTCTGTAAACGATTTTTATGATGCGAATATCGTTATGTGACGGTGTGTCATTAAAAGATTTATCTACCAGGAACATAAAAAATGTGATGGCCTCGCTGCAAATGTATGACGTCAGTACGAACACATTGATATTTAAAAAATAATAAAATTGACCTATTGGAGTGCGTTCCCTAATTAGATGCAATTATAAATTCCGTTAGGATACCAAGGATTATGTGATTTTAATGAAAATGAGACTTGTTATTATGACATAACAACAAAAAATAATACTCGGTAACCCGGCATCTCTCATTCAATATAAATTCTGCCATACCTTCTGGGAGGAAAACGAGAATTTTTCTCTCCGGCAGATTTAATCCCCCTTAATTTTCGACGTCGCGCCTCTATTTTCATTATTCCTATTTCCGTTTGAGAATCACCTTCCTCGAATTTCTTAGGTCTTTTCAGTATTCTCCTCGCACCCCCGGTCCGAGGGGGGCGTAGTAGTGGACAGGGCGAGAGGGAGAGGGAGACAAAGAGAGAGAGAGAGAGGACGGGACAGTAACTGGACACACGGTCAATATCTTTACAGCCTGCGCCTTGCATCTCCAATTCCTTTCGACCAACGTTTCTGGGAATTCTATTACACGCCATTGTCTCTGCGTTTCAGCTTTTTCGCGCTGGACCACAAAAAGTCGCACACGTCGAAATGGGAAAAAAGACGTTTAATTCGACGTGGGTTTGGGAATTTGGTTTTAAAAAAGTTCATAATTAACTTGACGTGGCTGCAAAACTTTTGGAGCAGCTTTATGCCGGCCACGACGCAGTGGCTCCTCGTGTCTTTGATGGGACCAATTCACAACTTAATATTGTAAAGACACCATATTACGAATTTTCCTTTACACGTGAAAAACTTGGCTAGAATTAAAAATTATTAATTCAACACTTTAATGTTTCACGTGATGTTAGTATTCATAAACTTACAACTGTTTTCTTTACAAAAAACACAACTACAAATGCGACCACTAACAGTTAGAATATACATTGACTCCAAACAAGTCCTATAAGTCCCCAATTACTTTTCCTCATGTATACATATGAGGTTAACTGATGAGTCAAACTTTTATCCATATGTCGACATATAATTTAGTCATACCTGGCCAGGATTTGTAAAAAACACCACTGCGCTTACTTATATCCCAGACTGATTAGATGGGTTCGGCTCGGTAGTTGGGTTCCTACAGGAACAAGGCTCCAAAGTCACAGGAACTTTCCCGCAGCGAGAGAGTTTACAAACTCATCTATTTTAAGGCTACTTAACTTACTTTTATACTTAATTTCGAACAGTCCCAAAAATGTGGTGTAAGGTCCAACTTGAATATTAGGCTTGAATTTTAATTGAAGTCGTTCGAAAAAACATACATATTGTCTTAGTTCGAAATCTCACACTGTCAATTACCGCCACATTTTTCATCCCTTGAAATTAATACTTTGGATAATGATGGATATTATATCAGGCTATAGGAGATTCAAATTTAGCTCAAATTGATTGAGTAGGTGAGGATTTGTTGCAAATTTACCTATTCTTTGGCTTGAACATAGAGGCAACGCCTACGGATTATCGAATAGAAATAAGAGAGGCTGTTAAGTTCGTAAAAAATTTAAAAATCTTAACCTAAACAACCAAATTGGCATGAAATACAATTTGATAGTTTTGAACGCTTTTGATCATACTATTTAAAATTTATGCGAAGCATGATGATGTTCTCTTGGTGAACCATGAAGTTTGTCTTAGTTTTATTCGTAGAATCTAGAATCACCAGGAGGTATTGTATGAAATTTTGTTGACATCGATTTAATTCATCGGTAACTAATTTGAGGTCAAAAAGATACCATTAAGCTGGTTACGATTGCAATGACATTTTGACATTCATCCTTACCTTTGTTAGTATTACGGTTTGTACATTTCAGAGGACGTTTTACAAAGAAAATTAAGGTAAACTTAGTTGAGTTCAACTAGCAAGTTTTCTTCTCCAAATAAATACTGGACAGGCCAAGGAATTGGCTCTTAATGAACTTTGTTCGTAGAGCAGGATGGTTCGGAACTATTATAGACAAAGTCCATGGTTCAGAACTATCATAATTTACTCTAGAAGCAAAGCCAGGACAAACTTCTCTGAAGTCTCTGCTATCCAAGGAACAATATGTCCATCTTCAAATACTTAAGAGATCGTCTTTAATTTACCTGTAATAGTAATGAGGATTCTCTTAGCTTCATCCGTAGAAAGTTTGACATTGTGAACTGTTCTACGAACAAAGCCAAGACAAACTTCATGGTTCAGAACTATCATAATTTGCTCTAGAAACAAAGCCAGGACAAACTTCTCTGAAGTCTCTGCTATCCAAGGAACAATATGTTCATCTTCAAATACTTAAGAGATCGTCTTTAATTTACCTGTAATAGTAATGAGGGTTCTCTTAGCTTCATCCGTAGGGAAAGTTTGACATGTGAACTGTTCTACGAACAGAGCCAAGACAAACTTCATTAGAGTCACTGACTGTGAAGTGACATCATTGTTGTCTTCAAGTAAATACTTGATGGTTCAAAAAAGTGACACTAAGCTAAGTTGTAATGATAATGTGGCTCGTTTTAGCATTGTTTGTAAATATCGCCTCTATGAACAAGATAAAACCACGTTACTACAACCAACAATGCGTTAAGGAATTTATGGATTATAAAAATTTATTTGATTGCACATGAAACGTGGGTTGCTTGATATCAATTGTTATAAATATTTTATTGATCGTTATTTGTATCAGTTGAGTTAAGATAAGAGTGTTGTAAAATATTTTTAATCACTTTATTCTTGTTTTAAACGTATTAAAGGTTAAAAAATATTTTTACTTATTAGATGTATTGGTTGTATTTTAATCTTAACAATTGTTGGTCCATGAGTATTCCTATGGAGTTTTGGTTGATCTGATTTTCCCATCCCAGTGTAAACCATTGTTTGATGAGAAATTTGTTTCCTTGTTGATTTGGCGGGTTTTGCCAAAGATGACCTGAATTAGTTGTGGTGTGATCAACTTGGGAACAAATTTAAATCAAGCCATACTACACGTGTCTTGTGGTTCTTTTGCAAAGTATTCTTTTAGTTAGTAAGAACCCAAGTATCTTAAACTGACAGGATATTAAATTCTTGAGAATTGATTGTTTTGGACAAATGTTTGACAGTTTTAGACAGGAGAAGGTGGGGGAAGCCCAAACAATTGAATCCATTTAAGTGGGAACTCAAAATTTAATACTTTTGTTGAAGGTAATTTCTTTTATATTCAGGTTATACACATTTGATGGTTCTTTAAACATCAGTTTAACGCAGGTAAAGCAGTTTTGAGTTTTGGACTCTTAATGGATTCCAGTGGAGTGCTTTCCTTTTGCCATGTTTATGGAAGAAGGAATTAAAAAATGTGTATTTGTCTCGATCCTCGCGCTAGAAAGTTTTTAACGTTCCGCTTTACATGGTCACCGAGGAAATTGATTAAATTATCCAGCAATTAACAATAACGCGCCGGAGCTGCGAAAGTAATTTAATCCGCTATACGTATAAATCTAAACGGAAGTCTCTTAGTAAATTGTTTCCCTTCCAGCTCTCCTCTCTCTTTTGTCCGCCCGGTGACAGTTCGGATACTTCAGCGTTTTCGGGCCGTTTGGCTCATTCGGATTTCAGAGAGGCGCCTCCGTCGACGTGAGCCAAATCGGGAAACGCAAAACACCGTCCCGCGGTGACAGTACCCAATATAACTTTCGCCTGGGATTTTATTCAAATCCCGTCTCCGTCCGGGATAGCCTTCACAGTAACATTCCTCGCCATCGCGCACCTTTCACGGGTCGAACCGCTTAATAATAAGTCCGTTTGTTTCTCTCTAAAGCTGTTTTTGAAGTGAAACTTTTTAGGGGACGTTGGATATTTTGGTGAGGTGCGATTCGAAAATCCGCGTAAATAAAGTGAGACGCTTTTTTCTCATTTCTTCTGAACACGTGGTGTTTTAGCGTGCTTTTCTACGTGTTGGCTATGGAGGAAATTTTTAATTTAAAAAAGAGACCTCCCGCACTCGGAATCGAAACGGGGACTCTCGTGTGACAAGCAAGAGCTCTATCCACCCACCCACCAAGCCTCTTGTTGATATATTATCTTGTGGATTATAAAGCTTATATATCAAAATTTGTTAATTTATGCAAGGAACAGTTCAGCACTGCTCGATGAGATTTCAACATTGATTTTTCCGATGAGAAGGCAGTACCATTGATAGATTTTCTGAAAGAAAAATTAGATTTTTCAAAAACTCCGGGATCCTTGGGAGAAGCATGCCTGTACAGTTGACACACATAAAATTTATTATTGTTACATTGTTTAAAATTGGTTGATTAGCAAATTGGTAACTCCGCTCCCCAAATCATTAGAAGGCCCGGAATTTTTTCAAAAATTGTGAATTTGTGGGAAAAATCATGCCAATAAAGTTTTAACACATAACTGTTTATTGGCCAATTATTTAAATTAATAATCATGAATGCCTGAGCGTAAAAGTGTCATATTTAAGGTGGTGAAATTTTTTAACATTCAAGATGATCTAAAATGTAAACAATCTTTTTCGCAGCGAGTCACGACATTCTTTTTATCCGATATACAACTCGCCAGAAAAAACAACATTTCGTGGGACAAACGCTGCAGGATTTTACAGGAGATAAATCAAAGATTTTGTTTCGTAATACAGGTTAGAGAGAACATTGATTTTCCAGAATTCTTCAATTTTTACTATATTTTTGAGAATACATGTTTTTTTATTTCTTTTTGTAGAAATCTATTATCATGGATCAACTAGACTCAAATTTATTGACACATGATACAAATTCAGAGTTTGAGAACAATGATTGTGAGGAAGAAACGGTAGAAACGGCCATTGATAAAGAGATGATAGGAAAAAGAAGAAAGCAGAGTACAACAGAAAATATAGGGCGAAAAATCCATATTCCGAATTTTCATTGCATAGTAAAATATAAACGACAAAATGTTGCTGCGGGGGGAGTAGCAATTTATCACAATGAAAGTGACCATACAAATACAGTGACTTCTCATATGGATGTGCATTCAAGGGGATCAGAATCTCTTGTTGCAGCACAGTCTGCTATTGGTGAAATTAGTATAAGTAAATGCATTCCAGAAACTGGGGCAGAATTCCTAATTGTAGCTCTATACATCTCTCCTGGTAAAAGTGTAAATGAGATTATAAAGTTTATACATCAAAATTTGTTAATTTATACAAGGGACCGTTCAGCACTGCTCGATGAAAATTTTCATGAAATCCCAATGGTAATGAGCGGAGATTTCAACACTGATTTTTCCGATCAGAAGGCAGTACCATTGATAGATTTTCTTAAAGAAAAATTAAATTTGGTAATGTCCAATGACAAGACTCAAAGTACGACCAAATACGAAACGACTATCGACGCCGTATTCAGTAGGTACATATGTGCTGTTTGTGTGCGGCTTATACCCAACGAAGTTTCACTTCAAACGTCTGGTCCGATGCAGATTCTGTTTTTTTTTTAGTTAAAATGAGTGTCCAGTTTTTAGAAACGCAAATTAACCAAAACTCCAGTCGGGAATGATTCAGTTTCGGTGCTTAATGCTTACTAAATCTGGTCAAATGTAGTAAAAAGTTCATCTTACCACTGATCACAACATGACGCAATGAAAGAGATGATCGCGCATAATTGGGCGGGGCTAATGTTAGCGGCTGACGTCACTTTGTGACTAGGACGATGAATGATGCAATGAAAAGTGCTTCTTTCGTTCAATGCATATTATAAATTAATTGCATTATATACCTTAAAATGTTTTAAACTGTAGTAAAAGCTCGCATAATTTTTAAGTTTTCTACTGCTTAAACTTCAAAGTATGGCATCATTTACTATACAATATATTAATATTTGACCCTTAAACTTCTTCACACCTTCCACTATTACATCATTATTAACAAGAAAATATAGATTCGACGTCAGAAGTTTTTTGTTAGCTACTAAATACTATAAAAAACACACAATATCTCAAATAATTTTATTCCCACACAATTTCCCCAATTTCTTTCAAGTAAAGTTCAAATAAAACTAACGCTATACATAAATATCATTTATTCTGAAGATTAAGCAATATACGTCAGAAAATATCTCCATTTTAATAAACGGTGTCAACTAACACACCTAAAAAGCTCTAATTCTAAGCATTATATCAAATTCCTACATGCTAGTGTAAAAACGCGTCACAAATAACTCACAATGTGACGTCACCTGCGCCATCCGGACGAATTTCAGAACTGCTGCGCATCATACTTACTCTTTCGTTGTGTCATGAGATCACCACGTGTCCCTATTCCATTATTTTTTACATTTCCACATTCACATTATTTTCTACTAACAAACCATTTAAATGGATTAGTTTTTCGCGTGGTTACTTCCTACCAGGGTCAATTTAACACTTGCCAACACGTGTTAGACCTATTAAGCAATTCAGTCGACCCTAAAGTGCTACTTCGCAACTCAAAAATTGAATAATCTTTACATAACAGACATGTTTTTTCGTGGATAGTTATAACAGTTACGTACTTTTAAGAATTTTTTTGTGTTCTTGAATTTGGGCTTGGTAGCCTTTACCGCGGTAATCTCCGTATTTTATTCATCCGTACGCTAACGGTAAACTTTATGTAAATGCATTCGTGACAGAAGCGTTGCTTGTCCCTCGGAAATAATATTTAAGAGCCTAATCATAACCTGCCAAACGTCAGAATAAAACCTTCCCTGGTAGATTTACTATACGTCCGTTGTATTCCTCCATCTAAACACTAATGATCGCTACTTTAGGTTTCTACCATTTTAGTTTTCTATCAGAACATTCGTTATTACAGCAAATTACCTTCAGACCATAATTTAACTTCGTCCATTAAGGATTTAATGGGGTCATTAATATGTATTGATTGTTCTGTTATTCTTCGATAAAAATTGCGGGTATAACCGTTACGTTGTTAATTGCTGTCGCGTTCGATTCTGCCTCTTTAGCGACAATAATGGCGAGGTAATTGTTGCAATTTCCTAACGTTGTGGGAACAAAAGTGAACGGAGATTTTTGTCGAACGAAATAAAAAGTATAGCGAGACCGTAATACATAAATGATATCTAAATTATTCTAGAATTTCGTGTTCTAGTAAGAATAGTAAAGAGTCTTTATGGCTGGAACTGTTGGCCTCATTCATCACACATCCTGCAAGTCAGATTGACCTTCACACCTATCAGTGAGAGGTATTTCATGAGAAAGCAGTGTCCTGTGTACAGCCCTCTGCCCTGCTTTGCTGTATTAGCTCCTTTGGAGAGTCCCTTTATGGATCTCCATATTGGATCCCCATATTGGATGGATATCCCACGATTGTGTGGGATTCCTTCCAATGCAGCAGGTGTAGTTGGCTTGGTTGGTTCCTTGTGACCTCTTTTGCAGTCTGATACGACTGGTCGCCTGTAGGTTCTGGTCCCACTAGAGACAGTTTGGCTCCATTTTTCGCCAAATGGTCTGCCCTTTCAGCACCTTCCCCATTGTGACCTTATTGTGTCTGTCCAGCATTGCCAATGAGTCTAAGCATTTTGAATCTGGTGACTACCTTCTCCAGTGATCTCAAAGCTGCATACTTCGGTATTTTATTAGGATATGGAGATGTTGGATATAGAGGGTTAATAAATAACAGGGTGGCAGTAGCATGACACTTTGAAGAAAGTACGAATTATGTAGGTTTTAAAGACGAATCAAGGGTGGCTCAAGATTTGAGCCCACATGAGAGTGAATGCGATGACGAAAGTGAAGAAGTAATATGAAAATATGTATAGACTGTTAAATGATCAAAATGTAAAAATAGGTTGAGAAGATGAAACAAAGAAAAAATAAACATATGTGGTTTAAGGGAAAATTTGGTTCATTACAATAATCTGAAAACCTATGATGACGCGAATAATGACGTAGAAAAATGGGAAATGCAATGCATAATGAAATGAACTGTTCAGCAGCAATAGAGAATATGTCTCGAAACCAGCAAGAAGACATGGTTTTATGAATCTTTTATGAGCAGTGTTATTCGATCCGCTACCTCTGAAAGCTCCGCTCCGCAGTAGTAAAAGCTTGATTTGCAAATATTGCTATTTTTCTCATAAATGTTTTACCTATTTTGCCGGATTTTATACGACTTTTTTAAAATCGATAGGTGCATTTCATCGTCTCATCGCATACGCGTAAAATCCCAATTTAAGTCATTACGAAATGGGAACTATCCCTAAATAAAACGATAAAACGTCGCGTCGGTAAAATGGTTAATTCGTAGTCGTTAGTGCCTCGCATTGTAATCAGTTAAGAGAGAGCCAATTAAACTGCCATCGCCTCGCCTGCGAATGGGGAAGAGCGAGAGAAGAGGCATCCGAGTGTTGTATTATCCGATTCGAATGATTATCACGGATCATTCCACTCAATGACGCCCCGAAAGAACCAATGGAAAAATATCGTTCCCCCCCCGAGCCGCCACAATAAAAATCCCCCCTTCCCTCCCCCGTCCCCCTCCTCACCCGGATTATCGACACAACTACGAAAAAAATAATCGCGCTTTATCGAAGTTGATGATGATCGCGCGCGTCTCGAAACTGTACATACAACAGACGAAAAGGGAACGACAGAGAGGGAGACGGGAAAGGAGGAATAGGAGTGGGAGTAGGAGGAGAGAAAGGGAGAGCGGTGAAACTGAAGTCACGGAGGGAGGGAGGGGGCGAGGGAGGGAGCGTCGGGGCGGCGGCGGCGGCACGAAGGGGGTGAGGATGCGGGCCCGAAACTATGTCAAGAATGTGCAATTAGTGAGCGAGCGCTGCCGAGGGGTGGCCGCCTTCCAAGAAAGTATAAAGAAGGGTTGTTTATCTCGCTACGTTGCCAAACTAATACCTCGGGGGGAAATCACGAGGAAAATAAAGAAACGGGGAATGCAAATATGTACCTTGGATCGCCTAGGAAGGAGCAATTAACGTTATGACGGAACGGCTAATCCACAATTGAAATTCCATGAGGGCCATCTTTCGGCTCTTGCGTTAACTATTATAATGGGATCTTTTAAGAATTGTCTGCTCAGGCAGAGTTGTTTAGGAAGGGGTACATCAAAGGAATCGACATGGGGTGGGAATACTGCATTGCTCTCTTTCATAAACCACGTGGCTCCATTTGAGGCATATTTTGACCCCCTTCCTCCATGGAGACAAACCGTGGCTTTTCGCTTGAACCCCCCTCCCTTCCATGATACCACATCGGTTTCTATTTAAAACAATATGAATACAAATGTCTGTTACATTAACACAAAGTCATTCAGACTTTCAGACTATACAGACTATTCAGACTTTCAGATTAATACAAATCTTAAACGCCTTAAATCTTAACATCTTAAAAAAGTAAACCCCCAATGGACAACCTGGGTTATGAACGCTCCCTTAGGTCAATAAGTTTTCATAGTTTCCCCTTTCAATAAGTCAAGCGTCGGTTATTTTGAAGCCTCTTTTAAGTGAAAAGAATTTTAAAGAAGCCGTCAAGTGATGTGACTTGAACACGCTATTCTGTGAGTCTTTGACGTTTTAACATACAGGTACATTATATAATTAAATGATTTGAGTTATAAAATAAATCACACAGACAGTTTCATTCAGGGGCACTCACTCACTCGGGGTAATTTTTGTCCATATTTCTTCTGAAGGAAACAATATTTTTTGAATTTCTCATCTTACTGATTTACTTCTTTTTCTGCGCATCTCAAGGAAAAAGTGAAATTTTGCATACCTCATCTAGCTAGGAATGAAATGACTTGCCCAAACGTCCTTATGGATGTTTGGGTAAGTAAGTACCATAACAGAATTTTCCTGCTTCGAATGGCCGCTACTGATGTGGGGATTTGCCGATGTTTTACTACCTTCTGCAATGAAAATGGCCACTAGTCCTCTTTGGCCGGAAAAGTCATTCATTTTTCGCTAAACCTAACACTACACAGGGTGTGTCAGAAATAACTCGAATCCTTGTAAGAGGTAAATAATCACATACCATCAGTAGAAGCACGATATTACAAAGTTAGATTTAAATTTCCCTGAAAACTTGAAACTTTGCGCGCATAATTCGGTCCCGAATAATTCAAGAAATTTGGAAAACCGCGAATTTCCTAAGAGAGTGAAAAACAGGGGAGGAGGGATAAATTTGGCGATTCTGACGTGCTTTTCGTGTAAACTCGAGTACCATAAACACTACATGATTTTACTGTAAAGCTGGTAAGAGGTGGAAAATAGGGGTGACATTTATTTTTGGAGATTTTATTCTGGGTACTTCTCGAGTAGTTAAAAACTTACAACTTTACATGGTTTTACCTTCAGGCAGCTAGAGGCTAGAAAAAAATTAAAAAAATTCGACTTTCCCTTTCCGACTGTCTTTTTGTCTGTACTATTTCATAAAAATGTTTGGTCAACTTCCAAACATTAATTTTCCAAATCTTTTCTCATGTAACTTTTAAACTATTTAAATAACAGCTTCATGCAATGTTTGAAAATTTGTCATGGTCACGTTAACAGTTTTATGGACGATACGTGAAACTTGCCATTATGTCACTTAACTACTTTTTGGCAAAAAGGGTGCTATTTGCACCAGTCCAGCAGATTGTCTTACGAATATTTAATAACGCTGTAATAAATTGTATACCATAAAATTGATGGCCAGCATAAAAATTTGGATTAGAAACCGTTTTGACAAAAAAAATATAAGTAAAACTTTCATTTTACATTACGTGTACATACGGTAAATATGATTCTGATTATTTAAAACTTGCCGTTTCAAGTATTCGTTGATTGAGATATTTGTTCTCCCTACACTTGTTGCCCCTTTTTTCCTTGGAAAGTAGACTGATGATGGGCCCTAGCTGACATGAAACATTTGATAAACAACTTTGAGTAAGTATTTTGTTTATCTTATTCTGGAGAGATTTCAAGAAGTAATATTTGTTCTGGTAATTGTAAGTGTCGAAGCGTGGTAACAGCAACGAATCTCCTAGTGCTTCACTAAAACAAGCTTAGGTTCCCATACTTGAATTTATTTTTTGAAGTTATTGCAGAAACCAAGCCAGTACCAAAATTACAGTCATCAAAGAGCGTATCAAAAACATCAATAAAGCACAAGTATGGGTCATTCTCGCATTTTCCTTTTTGTCGTCCTGTCGTTTCTACTACATTACACTGTTTTAAATGATCAATTTTTAAAGTCATATTGTTTCAAATTTCAATTCTCAGATCTCAATTGAATCCTTTCCATTCCAGGCCTGCACTGATTGTAAAAAGAGTTCATAAAATTCTATCCCTGTTCCATTACGAAATGAATTACGCAGTGTTTCCTCAATCTTTAAAACATTTTTCTTAACAAATTGCAGACTTTTCATTGCTTGAGAGCTTATTCGTAAAGTTTCTGGAATTTTCCTCGCGCAGTACACATCGTTCCTCCAATATAGCATTTCGGCTTCGCAGACTCCCACGTTAGTTATGATGGAACGAGAACGTTTGATCGCAATTGAGCGATTGATCTAGTGCCTTCACTCCCTGACCCGTTTTTCAATTTTCCGTTTCCAGAGAGTTTTCCGGGAGTTTTCCGTGACCTTGTCGTCGGCAACGCCGCGCCCCCTAGTTCCCAATGAAGAGCTTCCCGATCCGGATCGGATCACTGAGGTAGTCGCTCGGGCGGTGGTTCGCTGTTTCCCTCCCCCTCGCTCCGACGCCCCTCCTCCACTCCGGGCTTTTCCACTTTTCCACCCCATTTTCCTTCCCGAGGTATTATCTTGTTTAGGAGTTACGCAGTTACTTAAAGTATGTGTCGAGATTTTTTCTCAGCCGATTGCAAGAGGCCCCCCTCATTTTATCGGAGGGAAAAGTAGGGCGCTAAAAGATGTTTGTTTTGAGTTCTGGTCGGTGTTTGCGTTGTTTTTCGGCACTTTGCATATGAACGAACGTCATGTCAAAACAGCTGAAGGTGGAGGAAGGTGTAAAGGGTCGAGAAATTGACTCTACTCTTAAATTTTTGAATAGGGTGAAATTTGTTAGAATTAAAAATATACCATAATTGCGAATCCTGTTTTCGCGAATCCTTTAATTCTTCTTTGAAAATTTACCCAACTAAATTAGTTGATTTTTGATTATTTTTTGGGGCAAAATTTAGTAGTATGGAAAATACCCACTTCAATTATTGGACAGTGTAATTTACCGAGTGGACTTTAGTCCATTAAGCCAGTGATTGTTATTACTAAAAACCGGACATTCAAGCAAGAAAAAGAAGAAAAATTAGGCCACATAAAACGATCGAAAAAGCCAAAATAAATAAAACTAGAAAGTAGCAAAATAAAATTTATAGAAAAGGCAATGTATGTCATAACACCACTACCTATTTATCTATCAATTATCCCTTAAGCTACAGCGATTTGATCGCTAAAGTCGATTTTCCAGCATATAATTCACCTTGTCAGATTGCTGCCATACTTTTGAAAAGTTTTGAATCCTTCAATGATTATCTGATTGTCTCTTTCGCCAAATTTCTGTTTGTTACATTTTTTTAAATATTATTTTAAGATTAGATACCTTCTTACTAATAACTGATCATGCTGCGATGCATAAAGTAGACAATATTTTAAAAAAGTTGCAATAAAAATATCTTAAAATCACCCAATTTTTCCCAAAAATGTACTATTTTTAAAAAAGGTAGGTATGGAAAAAAAATCATCGAAAAAGGCAAGAGTATTCAGTCTTCAGTTATTATTGATTATTGAAATATTTTGCTTACTGTCTATAACCTGCCTAAATAGGCAGGCATGGACTTAAACGATTCTTAATCGTCCCTAAAATAGCCATTAAAATGATAATGTCTAATCGATTAATAGCTAATAGAAGGGGACTAGACTATAGCCGTACATGGGGAGTAATTTAAGGGGTTCCAACCCTTTCCATATCGACATGAAACACTCTTTCCTCATTATTTTTAGGAGATTTCTTTGAATAAGTCTCACTTTGAAGTCTTTTTCCTACCAAGTTTTTGTTTCTACAAATTTGGCAAAATCATTATGGCATAATTAGATTCTTATCAACCTGCAGGATTTCTAAGTATACTTTTCTGATTTCTGGAATCGAAGCCTCTTATTCATAAACTTTAAAATGGATTTTAGCTTAAAATGCGTTCAAAATAACTGTGATTACCTCCATGTTAAGAATACGCGAAACAAAACACTGTTAGTTACATCTGGGAAACACATTCTAAACGTATTTTAGGTTTAAAATCCATTTTAAAGGTAATATGCATATATAAATAAGAGGGCAAGAATCTTAAGGAAATTTGACAGTTGTTTTTGGAAACTTAAAACATCCAAGGCAACATGAAATGATTACTAATAAACCTGTGGAGTCTCTAGGCACTCTCAAACAATATTAGAAACTTAACAATCTCTATTTTAAATCTAAGGCACGTTGGGACCGTCAGCCCTTCAGCAAATTTCCATTATACTGAAAGAAAGTTAAGTTAAGCCTTCAAGAATTGTAAATACTCTGATGATTTTGAGTATCTGAAATACCTAACAAAATTGCAGTAGCTTTGGAAGTTTATTCTAAGAAACCTGAAATAGTTTCAGGAAGAACCTACAAGGTTTCTTCATAGGCAACTTGTAGAATATATTGTATTTTCTTGTGCACAGCATTTTTCATCTTTATTTATTACGATTGGACCATAATTTCATTTTCTGTGGTACATACAAAGAAATCGCCCCTAGTATCTCTGATCATCGATATAAGTGCAATAATATACTGGGATATCCCCCCAGGAAAAATATCGATCGCTTATGGGAAAACTGTCAGGTGAAAATCTGAAAATTTGTCAACACAGCATTGTCGATGGGGGCCATCAGGATATAATATTTTCAAGATGGCGGCACTGCCGGTTATGCCAAAAGTTGATGTCAACTTGCTTATTTTAAATGGAACACCCTATATATTACTGTAATTTTGAATTCTACATTAAATTTAAAATTGAAAATAATCGTATTATCCTACGCATTATTGAGCATAATGAGGATATTGATGGCCAAAAAGACCCTATAATTTAGAACCCCCTATGGTGACAATGACGATTAATTTTTTGACCTGAGAAGTTTTTTCAGTATTCGGTAGAAAAGGTTTAGAATTACGTAGAAGTAAGACAAAAGGGGAAGCTTAGTTCTAAATAGTGCATAGATTCTTTTGCTCATATTGTTTGTTTCATATGTTTTCACATTGTATCGACTAAGAGGGAGGCAATGGCGGTTTTAGAGTGATGCACTACCTACACGTACTCGAATCTTCATCTCAAACAACGATAGTTAAAGTATGTTACATCACGATCGACCACGAATTCATACCAATTTCCTCCTCACCTCAAAGAGTGCGAAGCAAGTGGCCCGATCAAACCTTTTATTAGTGATACAGGTATACCTAAGCCATCGTTTAATGGCGCTCGTCATAAAACGATAACACGATGTTCGACAGTTCGTTTATTAAGACCGAAAACTCAATGGCGATAAATCGTTGGATGATCATCTTAAGTCTTTTGAGGCCTCGTATATTATATCACAAGCGAGGCAAGTGGTCCATTCTGAGGAGCCGAAAAACCGGTTCAGGAGGCGAAGGACGGAAGCTCGGATGTACAGGTGCCATCGAAGTGAAAACGTGACGTCTCTGGCTTCACCAGACGATACGCCAATAGGAAGAAAAAGAAGAAAAACCTATCAAAACCATCCCCACTTAACTCACAGGAAGGTACAACTTAGGAAGATATTCTAGAAATAGGAGGACAACTAGGTAAAAGATAGAGATAGGAAGACAGCTCTTAGGAAGATATTTAAACGCGCCGATGTAGCAAATTGAAGCACAAATGATCCACTCCATAATCATTAGAACTTTCTATATTTCATCCATTACCAAATCTGTTAATATAGGGTATACAAATAAGTTTCCGCCGTTTTCAAGAGATGGCTCCATTGACAAGATTACTTTGAAATCATCAGATATACGACGCCATATAGAAAGGTTAAACACCTGGCAACAACATAACCTTAAAATACTATTATCTTTGTACTGGTAGTGTACATTTTTTTTTGTTCGAAAATGTCGAGTTTTGTACCAAATAAGCGTCATTTGCGGGAAGTTTTGATTTATTTATTTCGTTTAGAGAAATCTGCTGCTGAGGCGCATCGTTCTCTTGTAGAAGCTTACGGTGATGCTGCTTTAAGTGAAAGAAGTTGTCGTGAATGGTTTCAAAAGTTTAAAAAGGGCAAGTTTGACGTGGAAGGTAAAGAACGCGAAGAAATGCCGGTCAAGTTTGAAGACGCTGAGTTAGAGGCATTATTGGACCAAGACTCATGCCAAACTGAAGAACAGCTTGTGTGTGACTCAGCAAGCGATTTCACATCGTCTCAAGACCATCGGTATGGTACAAAAACAAGGAAATCGGGTTCCGCATGAATTGAAACCCAGAGGCGTCGAGCGCCATCTTTTCACGTGCGAACAACTTCTCCAAAGACGATGTCGAAGGAGTTTTTGCATCGAATAGTGACGGGGGATGAAAAGTGGATCCACTACGACAACCCAAAGCGTAGGGTAGGCCCGGCCATGTACCAACTTCAAAGGCGAAACAGAATGTTTATGGCAAGAAGTTAATGTCGTGCATTTGGTGGGATCAGCTCGGAGTAATCTATTACGAACTACTCCAGCCTAAGGAAACTATCACTGGAGAACTTTATCGACAGCAACTGTTGCAATTGAGCAGAGAATTGAAGCTTAAACGCCCCGAACATGCCAAAAGACATGACAAAGTGATCGTTCAGCAAGACAACGCTCGGCCACATGTTGCAAAAGTCGTCAAGAAGGATACTGTGGAAGGTTTGCAATGGGTTGTTTTACCCCACCCGCCGTATTCACCTTCGGACTACCACCTGTTCACGCTCTGGAAAAGCAACACTTTACTTCTTACGAAGAAGCCAAAAATTGGGTCGATTCATGGGTAGTCTCAAAAGATGAAGGGTTTTTTCGACGTGGCATCCGAATGCTGCCAGAAAGATGGCAAAAAGTAGTAGCTAATGACGAAGAATATTTTGAATAAAATTTAACGTACATTTTTTTTATAATCAATTGATAACTTTTTATAAAAAACGACGTAAACTTATTTGTATCACCAATACAATCAAATCGCATGATGCGATTAACGCAAATCGTGTATGATGAATCACCCGATCACTTAATTAAACAACGTCCATCAGAAACCGGTCGACAGGAAGGATGTTCTCGTTTTACTTTTATTTGGGATCTCTGCGTTCGCCTTGCGACTCACGTACGTAATTAATAAAACAATTAACGTTCGTTTCTTGTATGATATATTTTTTTTTTTGCTTCGGTGACTAGTGAATGAAAGTTTCGCGTTACCTAATCGACCGATAACAATCGCGCAAAAAAACGTCCGCTTTTGTTTATTAATGGGTTACAGATCGTTAACGGCCGCGTACAATTTACCCATGTGTGATTAAAAACGATTACATGTCTTTAAATAATGCGCCGCTTATGGATTATAATTAGTGCGGCGTAAAAACGTCTAATTAAATAGCTCTAATGATTTTAATTTCTGCTTAAAGATTCTGGTAATTAGGGGAATGATTTTGTAATGAAGACGGTAGAAGCGTCGAAATCAGAACGTTCTTTTCCACATTAAAAAACGGTGTTTAATTATTATGCCAAGTCTGCTGACCGAATTCACAAAAGGCGAATTAGTGCCATATGTACTTCAAAAAACGAAAGTAGAATAAATCCCTCATCGAACGTTAGGAACTTAACATTTTCTATTCGTAAATTTGATCCAACAAGTTTTTCCTGGCTTAATAAGGGTTGTTTCCACCTCCATGCTTAATCTACATCAGTTTTGTAACCAAGTAGCATTACTTTCTGTTGAAATTAAAGAAGAGCGATAGGCTCTTTAACACATGGTGAGTAACATATATAGGACATATGTAACAGCTTTTCTTCCTGAGTATTTCGGTTACATTTGAATAAGGCGCTGTTCCTACATCCAATGAAGTAGATCTTGTCTTGCGTATCATTTCAAAGTTTTTAAAGCAAGGTTTAAGAGCAAGTCAGCTTAACAAAATCGACAGATAAATTAGCGACACCTGACCTTGGCGCGTGTTTCTATGGTATAGTGGGGGTGAAGATCAAACCGTTCTCACTCCTATTTCTGACGTTAGGACGCTTGCTCGGCCTCTAGTCTGCACTCGCTATCGAATATCTCCAATTATAGTCCAGGGAGGTAAGAAGAAACCCCGTTTAGGACTGAAATATCCAGGTATCTAAGAAGTGTTTTTGGTAATATTGACCTATAGGAAAAGATAGTAGCATTTTCATGCGCGAGATTGGGTCATATTTTTTATTCGTAACAATTAAGTGCAAGAAATCCAAATTTTCGCTATTATCACCTACCATTGCAAAAGTTTATATCCAATAAAAAGTTCTAAGTAATCATCATTTAAAACATGAAACAAGCTTTAACATGGCTTTTTATAGATGTTGATAAATTAATTTGTTGCTTAGAAATTGGCACAATAAGGCAAAAATAAAAATTAGTAACAAATATTTAAAAAATTCACTTACAACTATGTTAAATACACGAAAATGTGGGTCTTGTGCCCGCCAGATTTCAGATCGATACATCAAATAGTTTCAATTTTATTCCTTTCGTTTACCCCAGAGATCATTTTTTTGCAATAACATAAGACAGAAAATAATAAAGATACAGAGATTCTACAGATACCATAAGAAAGACGAAGAGCTAAACTATCAATATGAATAAAAAAAAGTAAAAAAAAATCGTTTTTTCTGTTGCAAAATCATGTAAGAATAGCTTTTTCCTTATTGTTCGAAAATAAAATATTTTTCCATATTCAAAAAGCTAGCATTTTTACACGAATTTTAAAAAAGTGTTCTAGGTCAAATTGGGCCAAAGTTTTTTTTTTATAGATCAAATAAGTTGTTGGGATGTACTTTGAGCTTTGATGATCTGAATACTTAGGATTTTTAAATGACTTCCACTAATTTCAAACAACCTCACAAACAAATATTTGTTGAGATTTAGAGTTTTTCATAAATCGATACGAAAATCGATAACAACACTAATAGTTCTAAACCCTAGACACATAATAAATATGAATGTAATGTCTTAATATGAATAATATATAACCATGAATAATATTTAATATTTCTACAATAACCAGGTCAATATTAATTCAATTATTCGGTAGTTCATCAACATCCCTAAAATTATATAACTTGACTATAATAATATTAAGTTATAAGAAAAAAGTCGTCCGAACTGCAAGAAATGGTAATCACCGACGTGTGTTCCTGCTTATTGGCTTCCTAACGTGGAGGTAGTAACACCAAAAAGGGACGTGAACAGTAAGAAGAAAGCAAAAAGAAAAGACCTTTTTTAACTATAAACTAATTATAAGTTTAGTTAAGATTATATTTACAAAATTTAAGTGAATTGTTTTATACAGTAGTCATTATACTTGCTCGCACATGAGTTAAAAAAATTTATAGTAGGTTTTGGTGAAATGTTGCAAGTTTTGTTAGTACTTCACTTCACCTCAAAGTAAAAAAAGATAAGCAAATGAAGAATCTCAAAATTGCTGAAAAAATTTTTTGAACTTTAACCACAGTATTTAAATGTTAGATAAATACGTATTTTAAGCAAATACAGCATGTAGTTAAATACTTGATGAATGATAATATTTCTGTATTTAAAAGTGTACAATATAATGACAACTTTTTCTGTGGGGCTGTATATTTTTTTAAAATTTTTTAATCTTAGGTTTTAGCCTAAAATTCAAGTACTCACTCATCATTACAGTGTAATATCTCGTCAGTCCATCGAAAATTGTACCGTGTGATTAGTTAAATTATTAAAATGCATGGTCGTAGCTTACGTCTCTAAAATTACATGGAAACTCTTCCTTCTGAATGTGCACGTGATAGCTTACATTTTTGAAATTTTGTTGATAGCATATATTTAAAAAAATGACTGTTTACTTCTGTGTAATTACAGTCAGATTTACATGGTCGAACCATGTAATTAGTTAAATTTTAAATTTTTGTAACGTATGTCGTAGCTTGTATCACATATAAATTATGGTAACTCCTTTTTCAGTTTACGTACTGTATGGTACTGTATATTTCACATTTTTTAATATACATGTGCCATTTGATTGGTTACATTGTGAATATGTAATGTTCAACCGTTTAATTCTTTTAACTTAAGTTTATATTAACGGAATTCAAAATTATACTATCAGAGCGCATTTTTCCAGTCGGCCATGAAATCTGGCTTTCAAGATTACATACCTTGAAATTTTAATAACATTGCGTAGTGTGGCATTTTTGAAAAAATCTTAAGGAATCCAGGTTGTTTAAAATTCTATTACCTCTAGTGATTAGTTCGGCTGTTTACGTTAATAATGAGCGTTAAATGTAGTGGCTGTGCAGGGTTCCACGTTGGTACACACAAGCATTGTTAGCGTCGCGTCGAATTTAAATAACATTCCTAATAACATTGTTGGTTATACCGCCGTTGCACTGATACGTGGAAACTTCAAAGGGTCGAAATGTTATTGCAACCATACGAGGGTGTACGATTGCAAAACGTTCCCGTTTTAATTTAATTGATGATGAGTGCGTCCAACCTTCAAAGTTTTTTTTTGGATCAAGGAAGGAATTCTACCTCCAGTCTTTTCGGTCTTGCTATACGAGTATTTGTTACATTGTTGTATCCTCCTGTAATTTTTTTCAGAAATGTTCTCTCGCGATAAAATCCTCTATCGGCCAATTAGCTAGCCGACTAATTGCGACAGTTACCGGTATCAAAGGCCAATTAGAGAGCGCGCACTAGAAGTCGTTAATGCTATATCGGGAAACGGACTTCGACTTATTATTTTTAGTTTAGATAGAAGAGTAAATTTAAAAGGTGACACGTTTATTTTCGCATCGGTTTTAATTAACGAGCACGTGATTGGTTTAAAAGTTGAAAACGTGTCATTATTGAAATGGAAATATTTAAATCAGTAAAAAAATTCTTTTAGCACGTTTACAACAGAATGGTGGTTACTTCTCGAAATCGGGGCTTGATTCGTATTTCAGGATATTGGGAACAATAGGGAATCTCGGGCTCCATCTGGTATAGATCTAGAATCTAACTGGTATAGATTGTGCTCACTTTATACCTCCGGCTAATTTAAACTCAGGAGATTGCTGGGGAGTGCGTAGAAATGAAGGCGGATTTCGTAAAATGCTTAAATTGTATTATTTTGGTAAAAACCGTTTTGTTTACATTTTTAACAAAAGTAGAAAAGAAACGGATTTTACCATTAGATTTTGGAAGGAGTGTTTTAAATCTGTAACGGTTACGCCTTGCACCCTTCTCATTAGAACAAATGAAATGATCATACGGTGGAATAAATAGTAACTACTAATAAATGCAACTAGACTATTCGTCAAATATTTCTGTTTGAATTTTTCTTTATCTAAAATTTAGAACCCAGTGTTATCATAATCCCATAATCAATGGATAGGAAATAATACGTTGCGATGTACTTGAAAATAGTGGATTAACACGTAAGTACTTAGATAATCAATCACAGAAAACGAATTAGGGTGTTTACTTAATTACTATCAGTTTTCATCTAAAAATAGTAATATGTAGTTAAACAATAAGTATATCAATCGATTTAGTTCAGAAGTTAATTTAATGAAACTTAATTTGTTTATATATGAAATTAATGAATTACTTGTTACTTTTTCATTATATTTTAATACAATTATTTTGTTTTAGTTTATGCAATCGATGCATTAAAAAATTCAAGAAGTTTACCTAAGTGTCCATTAAATGCATCTGAAATTGTTTATACAGGGTGTCAAGAAGGTCCGCCGACAAAAAAAAAAGTTCAAAAACTATAGATAATTTTTAGTTACTCTTATCGTATACAAAACTGCTTCATAAAAAGTAGTGGCCCTTTGAATATTGCATCCTCATTTAAATTTTTTCTGTGTTTAAACTCTGCACAGAGTGCTCCAAAAAATTTAAATACCCCGGATTTCAATTTCCGAGGAGACGAAAAAGGGGATGAAAATTTAACAGTAGTGCCGGAATAGCTAGAAACTTTAAACTTGGCAAGCTTTTAGCCTAGGCTCTAACATGGTACAGAAAAATACTGTAACTCCTACTTTATTTTTCCGATGGGGTGAAATTTATTTAACAGTACCCGATGATACAAGGGGTTCGCAGAAAATTATTAAAATGATACGAGAATGAACTTTTACGATGTCGTGAAATTTTCTTCACCTTCGAAGCTGAATATTTTTATAGCCACTTGTTTACGGTGGTTAAACCTGGAGAAATCTCTGGACTCTCGGTAGAAGGACGAGCCGTGCGATTCTGCGAAGTCCCTGGGCGTTAGATTAATTGAATCCGAGGGGGGGAGGGCTGCCGAATCAATGAAATTCGTGGATTCTAAGTGGAGGATGGGCCTGCCGATTCTGCGAAGTCCCTGCATACATCTTTCATGATTCCATGAAATTACAGATTTAGGAACTCTATGAAGAAATTGAACGTTTTCGACTTCTAACTGTTAAAATTCAAAAACTAATTTTAAAAGTCTCCAGGAATTCAAACGCGGTCAATTAGTAAACTGTTCGCCCTCGCCCCCTCTCGATTTGGTGAAATAGATGCTTGAATCATATGATTTCCACCCCTAATAATAGTTTTATTAAGTTTGGTCATTAAAGCCCTAATCCTAAAGAAAAGTATAGATACTACCAGTCGTACCCACAGGTGCCATGTTGAAGCTAATTTCCTCCTTAACTCAATTTTGACATACCCAATCGAAAAAGGAAAATCAACAGAGCTTAATTAGTTAATTTGTTAGGGTAGGTTTAGAAAACTCTGCTTCCCTTGTGAGGTGAGAAATTAGTGATGAATTTTTGCTGTTAGGTCATCGAACTAGTGGTGGAGATGTTAATTTAAGCACCCTATTGTAACGGACTTGAGTTAAGGGTGAATAGGATATTTTGAAACCGCAAGTCTCACATATTGCCTATCTTGTGGCGCTCTACACACGGGATGTGATTTAAATTTGAATCGTTTCTTTTGCAAAATACCCGTGACAAATTATACTAATAGCTAGAAACGTTAAGTTCATTACGGTTATAGCTTAATCGCCCCTGGGTGTCCCGAAAAAAAATTAATACCCCAAATTTTACTTGCTAAGGGAGTAGAAAAGAGGGTGAAACTTATTTAACACGTCCCGAATGCTTTGAAATCATAAACTCTTATTGTTTAGGCTCCAAGATGATTAAAAAACGCTGTAACTACAAATTTCACTTTTCGAGGTGGTGAAAAATGGGGGTGAAATTTATTTCGTCGGTTTTATTCTAAGGAACTCCTGGAGTAGTTAAAAACTTAAAGTTCTGCACTGTGGTACCTTGGACCCGTAAGTGGTAAAATTTGAATTTTACTACTTAGGAGAAAGGGTGAAGTTTATGCAGGAGTTACTGTAGGAGACGGTGGAAACGTGATAGGTTCAAGTCTCAGATAGTTCAGAAAAATCTTACTACCACAAACTTTTGACCCTTTAGGGTGAAAAGGGGGTGATTTTAGGTCAGCCCCTGGCAAAGCCAAGGAACATGGGCTTGTATGTGGTAAAGGTGATTTTAAATTAAAATCGAGTTTTTCAGTATTCCTCATTTACCGTCGAGCGTGGAATGAATTTATAAATCAAAACGTTGCCCCATTCCGAAAATTCCCGAATACCTCTCTCTCCGAAATTTTAACATATTTCCACTAATTACACAAAACACAGCAACATAATCATATTTTCGTGAGAGTCTTTGTCAATTTTCTTCTACCTATTTTCCTTTGGCGTTGTCGTAAAAGGGGTCGGAATTCCGCTCGGCGGGGACCCTCTCTCGTTCCCTCCCCCGGGTCCGTTCGTTCGTCCTTTCTGTGCTGTGCGTGTTTATAAATCAATCAAACAGAGCGTCTAAATTAAAATATTGCTCTTACTCGAGCCAATTTCCAAAATAATCCACTTTAATTATGAAATTTGATGGAACGCTTTAGGGGGGGAATGGAAAAGCCGCCTCCGCCGCGTGCGTTCCGGGAAAACACGATGGAAAACACTCACGTGTTCAGGGACAATCGGGCTCTCGAGGACAGGAGGAGGGGGGAATCGGGAAATCCTCGTTTTCCATGCCGGAATAAAATATTACTTTGTCGATAGCGGACGCGGATGACTCGAGTTTTTTAATTGAGCTGGAGTGTAAAATAAAAGTAAAATCCATTCTCGACACGCACTTGCAATGAGAAAACTTCAATGTTACAAATTATAATTTCGTAAAAATGTATTCAAAAGTAACCAATAATGCTAACGTACAAGTGCAACATCCCAGCATTACACCGCCTGTCAGTCTCGAAGAACTGTTACACGACGATGTTACGCATGCGTAGACGGTATATTGTAGCGACCATCTTGTTCAAATGAATTGAAAAGTATGGGAATAATTATACAATTGCGCGACGATGTCCTGTTGCACTTAAAATTTGATAACTGCGTAACGTCGTCGTGCGCAGAAAATGTTACAGGACGGTGTTAACGTTACTTCTGTTGCAAGTCTCCGTAAATTGTCGAAATAACTAGTATTCTATTTGTTTATAACGTTTTATTATAGGTTAAACATGCCATTAATTGTTGTTTATCATGCATGATCGAATAAGGTGCTGTAGTTAAATGAAGCAGTAATAAAAGTGAAAGAAACAAAACTGCTGCCATTAATTCATTAATTACTTCGTTTAGAAAATAACATTTACTTTAATCTACTTTCAGTCGCAACTGGAGGAAAATTTGTGTCGCTTTATATCTATTTCCGGTAATATTGTCTAAAATACTAAAGTAGGCAATCTAATAACTTGATGTACATCAAAACCATGTGACTATATGGATCCAAAAACAAAATTCATACCTGGCTAGGCCTTTTCACTAAACATCACTGTACCTTTAAGCAAACCTTTACCTTTATCCAGGTGGAATTTTGATAAAAGTTATATATGATTAGAATGTACATGAAATAGCTAGTTCGAATACAATTATTATTTTAGGAAATGATCCATTTAAAAGTTATATCCTTTTGAAAGTGCGATTTTTCGTAAGGGTACTACGTGTGAACCCTAAGGGTTTCACTACGTGAAAATTAAAAACTCACCAAAAAATCACCACTGATCAATGAGAATCAGTGATAGAAAATGATGTGAGCATTTGATTTGCTCCTTTTCTTTTACTCTTTGAGCAAAAAATTATTTTTCATCTAACCTCTCTTTTCCGCGAACCGCTGGTTTATCGACTTCTAACCGATATGGAAGCTATAAGGAGACGCCAATTTCTCTTTCTGCTCTTTCCATGGAATGTTTTCTACACGTGCCGCACTAATTTTTACACAATATTTCACAATAACACATACAAGTTAATAAATTCCTATGGCAATGTCCATTTTCATCGAATTTTCCATTCATTTCACATGGAACATCAAAATAATCGCAGGGTTGCCACTCGACGATGGCACTTAAATGGTAGTGGTTAATCGACCGAGGAGAACGCATTGAAGCCATATTAATTGGTAATTCTGCTTGTTTTTCCTTTTAGAAATATTATAAAGTACCAGTTGAATTAGAATCTTCCCTAATCAATTTCAGCTTTATCCTTTAACCGTTAGGTTTCAAATCTTCAGGAATGATGGATTTTGTATCAAACTATCCGTGATTCAAATCTGGCATTGATTGATTGATCTAATTCGAAGTTATTACAAATTTCCCTAATTACTAATGCAAAGAAAGAGCGCTAAGCTGGCGCCCTTGAAACTTTAAGTAAGATATAGGAGATTTTTTAATTTCGCACGAATCTAAAAACCTTAAGGTAACACTCTATACTTACTTAAGCCTTTAGGCCTTTACTTAAGTTTTTATCTGTCGATATCTCAGCTAGCAACTATCGTAGTGCTACGAAATAAGTTAGTTATACTTGGAATCTCCATGGATATAAATTCGACGTTTTAAGTATTCTGAAAAACGTTCAGTAGAAAGTGTTCTTGCTACCAGCACAAACTTTGACTGGAGAGCAGTTTCGTTAATGTCCGTATGTCGTTATAAGTACGAGGGGTATTCAAAAAGTAAGTTTCCCTATGTTGGGAAAAAGTATAAAACAAGGTTTAGACTTGGCTTTTAAACTATTTTTCTCCATGGTCGCCATTGACGTCAATACGTTTTTGTTATCTGTTTGTAAGCTTAAACAAACCTTCCTTATAAAAATTCGTACCCTGTTTTAGAATCCATGATTTGGCGATAATCTTGATTTGTTCGTTTGAGGTGAAGAGGTGCTGGCCACCCAAGCTTTCTTTTCACTCTGGGAAAAGGAAATAGTCACTTGGTGCGAGGTCTGGAAAGTAGGGTGGATGCCGCTGCACTAAAGTTTGTTTTTTTTTTTGAAAAAACAAGATATTTTTGCACGCTTTGCATTGTAGCTGCATGATTTCCGAGCTCGTACTGCAGAGAAAAGCATTTTTGGCCGCCAAAACCAATTCCGCTCTTATCGACGCTTTATACGGTCGCTTTATAGGTCCTAAACTAAAACTATGTTCGGTGCGAGTCCGCTAGGTGGCGTCTGAGAGAAACGCCGGACTAGAGAAGCTTACTTTTTGAATACCCCTCGTATAATCATATTTTTCATGAAATACGAATCGAACCTCGTTGCATGGAGCGAAACATCAGATGTCGGAGCGAGTTATACAAGATCTTATAAAATACCTACCGAGAAATCAATATGACACATCGTCATCTTGTAATTTTACTTATTCCCCATTCGCCAGCTGTGTCGTATCGGCTTGGTCATTTTCTTTGGTCTATTCTTTTTTATTCCACTTATAAGGCCACTATTACTTACGTCTCGACGTTTTTTTCACGCCGAGACATCCGAAGTGGACGGGTACAATTACGGCAACGATGGCGTACACATAACTCGACGTCCTGAAATGTCTTTTGACTAACGGACTTGGCTGCTTCTTTAATTGTAACGAACCTGTAACGATCTTTTGTTCTAAACTGCCCGCTTTTGGGTCCAGAAAAGGTTTTATTTCGACATTTTAAAAATAACAACTCCGTGGAGTTTGTAAAACGTTCACGAGGTTGAGAAATGCAGTCTTTTGATATTATTTCGTGGTCTGTATGAGTAACTGTGTAAGGTCCATCCAGTCAGACTTGGTCCAGTTAAAAAACAAAAAAATTACCGACTTTATACCGAGCGCATTCAATAAATACGATTTTACCCTATACAAAAGCAGAGTATTCATGTAACGTACCGTTTAACCTTCCCCCGTATATTTGGCGCGAAGAAATCTTGTTAGTCGCTACAATACATGCCCATATTTGAAATGCCTATTAGTATCGAGTATTAAACAGGTCCACTACAGCCATTAAATTTCAGCGCCGAGCACGTGTTCATTTTCAGTCGTCATTAGAATTCAGTGGTGGTGTGTATACAATTGCAATTATTATTTTTTAATGGCTTTTGGAGATCTTTCGACATGGACGAATTTAATTATGGCAATGATATATACATTATACACAATACAAATAATGCTTAGAAACAAATGAGGCACAATCTTTGGGATTACGTCATAAAACTTCGTTGACAAAGTGAGTAACAATCTTTTATATTTCTTTAAATATGGCGCGCCTATGGAGGGGCTTCTTGGTCTTTGTGTGTCATCAACATGACTAAGATTTTTTTGCAACTGAACCAATTCAGACTGGATGGACCTTACTTGTTCAAATGCCTTGCCATGAACTAATTGACTAAATTTTTAACAACGCAGATGTAAAAATTACAGCAATTTCATCAATGCTAAGTGATAAGCTCGTAACAAAGCACCAAACATAAATCACATTTTTTAAACAATGCTTCATAAATCATTAGCAATTAGTTAATAGTATAATTGTAGTTGTGTGCCGTTTACAAAGCAATAATTACGTTTTAGATTAAAGTCGCCTAAACGGGATTGTTTAAATTACATCATCGTAAATAACGTTTAGAATATTTTTCCAATACGCGCGTTAAAATTGGAAAATGCTTTGTTTCCATTACAAAGTAACGCTTATCGCACAATTAAAGGTCAATGAATAACACACAAGTAATGTATAATAATTAAAATCATTCTTAGTAATGTTAACTTAGATACGGTAAAAGCAATTATGGAACTTATCGAAGATAACGCATTAGGAATTTATCACGTACATTTATTGATTTATTATCATTAAAACACTGATTGATGATACGCTTAGAATATATTAAAAAAAGTTCATTATTCATTTTTTTTTAGGACGAAACGAACTTATAGCGAGATACATAAAACTAAGGACGGGGAAAACAAGAACACGAAAACAGGTCAGTTCACACATTCAAGTATTAGCGAGGAGGAAACTACGAGAAATCCAAGCCAAACTCAAAGTAGTAAGTATCTCAGTATTTTCTTTATTTAAAATAAACTTTCACTTGTTTATCGTCTAATGTTGACGAATAGTAAAACATTATTAAAGAAGAGACTTAAAAATGAGTAAATTCCCCTGGAGCAAGCAGAATTTGTTAATATGGCTCTTGCAAAAGGCTCAAAAATCAAAAAACTTTTGACATCAAATTGTACCCAATTATCCCAGGCAGGGAGGACCATTTGATCGCACAATTATTTCTTGTAGATAATTTTAAAGTCTAAACGGTGCTATAATAAAGTAACTTCAGTAATTTACATCATATCTGATATTGCTCAAGGGTTATTTGCGAATTATATACGATTTAATTTTGGTAACTATATCTAAACTGTCCTAACTTGCTTGCTACCAATGGATTATAATCATAGAATATCTTAGAGACAGAATTTCTTCTTTGGGTCCCATGAACCCAATCGTACTGCATGATCTCTGAAGAGTACACAAGCCTCACAGTCTTTTAAGACCTGTAGTTTCTTACATAAATTCTCCTAATCTTAATTATCTACATGGCTGAATGAGGAAATGGTACAGAATCCCATAATCCTAGTGCACTTAAGAATTCGCGTGGTTCAGTAGATGAGATAGCTATTTTTTCCACCTCTCCACATCCCTTTTTAGTTTCTTTTGGTGTTGAAAACATGTCTCCCGAAGATTGTTCTGTACCTGGGTCGAGAGCCTTCTATTAACACCTCTTACATTACCGATCTACGGTAATGGAGATAACAAGACTCTTGTAGATGTTTCTGTAAAAAAAGAGGGGAGGGGGGTCGGGTGGTAGAGAGAGAGTCTATAAGTCTATGGTCAAGACCCTCGAACTTACAATACCTACAGTTTATTCAAAACAAATCTGGTATCACGTGACCCTGTGACCATATCTGTACCAACTGTAGCGGGGCGTAGGTAGACCACTGTCTTGTGCAGATTGAATTCGCGCGTTTATTTCAGTTTGAAATAGTGAGCAATGTTGCCGGTTTTTTTGTATGTTCGACCGGACGGCGCACATGGAAGTTTGTTTACAAAATCTTTTATCAAAATTTTCGTGGGGACTTTCATCATCATACTTCGAGGTGTATCAGCGACGAGGCACACGGTTCGTTCCTATTCTACACCACGCAAACTGTTACTTCACCGGTCATACCGAAAAGCGCGCTCTTGTTCCCTCTTTCTTTCCTCTGAAAAATTATCTTCCATGCGCTCTCTCTCTGTCCTCTGACAATGAGAGAAACTAATTTCACGCTCTAATAATGGCGCGAGAATAATTTGTCGTGCGGCACAACAAATTATTATGAATTAACGCTCTTTTAAAAAAAAAAGTAGTAGTCGGTTAAATTAGCTCGGGCGAAGAACTGTTAGTCGAACTGTCGCTAGTGTTATAATTTATGCGGTTTTTATAATGAACGCAACTTATACAGCATGCGAACGTTGATGAATTAACTGAGAATGGCACGACGACTTCGTGAAGGAACTTTGTATTGAACAAATTCAATTAGAAGCCAATAGTAAAGCTGCAAGAGGGTTTTGAACTCGGTAAGTCGATCATAGACGTTTGGTCATTTACAGAGTCTTATTTAGCATTCGAGGCAATCTCATGATTCAAAATAATTAACAGAACGTTCGTTTTAATGCACCACTTATTTATTGGTCTTATTAGGAAGGGCCGGGTGGTCAAAAATAGGAAAACGTGCTTTAATGGCAATACTGTTTGTTACCAAATGTTGAACGCCGGTTTCTTGGTCTCCTCACTGTTCACATTATATATCAAAGCCTCTTAGAAAAGAAGTCCTTCAGTGCATCGTCCATTGTTTGAGAGCGATTCCTCCTCTTTCGGAATCATAAAAGAGCGAAAAGTTCCCTGGGCAGATTATTAAATTTGTCGAAGGAGGTAATTGCATTAGGTACGTATTCCTAATAAATTCGACTGATGATTTGAAAGGGTTAATAAAAGGCGACGATTTAATTAAAGACCTACGAAATTCGCTATAGGACGGCCGGCAGAAGTGAAACTTCAAACACCAGATATGTCGACTGTATTTGAGAGGAGCATAATAAATTTTTCTTCAAAACGTAAGGCTTGCCATGACTACACGGAAAAAGTATGGTAGAAGAGTCTCTTCATCTTACTGTTTGTCCACCTCTTTTCCCAGTTCACGGGGTCGGTTCACCTCGTGCATTTGCCAAGCTCCTCCTACGAACCACGCCCTCTTGAGGAGCCACTCCTTACCTATTGTTCCTTTTTAACACCTCCCAAAATAGAGGTGGAGAGAATGAGCCCATCCTTTTTGATAAAGCACGCCACGCCCTCACACCTAGATTGGGCGTCGCCTTTAAATCTTATTGGTTCTATTACCTCCCCCACCATAGTTAAACAACTCCCCGCACATGATTGTAATAACCTGGGTTAGGGCGTGACTTAACGCCTTAAGTAGTAGTAGAATGTTTGTCGTTTGTTCCAACAAGAGTCTGCAATTGGTTCCACCCAATGAGACACAAGTTCAGTTGATCACACAAGTAATTTGATACGTTCCATTGGGCAGAATCGGTTCAGAACTACCACAGGAACAGATCTTAGAATGATATAGTAATTCGAGTCTGCCTCTGGATATATTTCTGGCTTAAATGCTGGTACTTTACTGTCTCATTAATCGATTCACCGAATGCGTACATACACACACTCTCTTTTTGTCTCTTTGTTAACCTCTTCCCTCTTGGTGATGGAAAAATGTTTCCTCTTTGTTAGGACCATGTGGCCAAAGAGAAGGCTCTGCAGACGATGTCGAGCATGTCAAGCGCACAGATAGTATCCGCTACTACTGCAATGCACAGCAAGTCGGCAGGTCTCAATCTTGGTCTAACCCATAACCCTGTCTCCTATTCCGGAGCGGTAAGTTTGCTAAGCCAATGTTGGAAACGCCATATCGCTGCTCTGTCTCTATCTTATCCCTCTCAAAATCATCCCACCACAGTCCGTTGATGAGAAGTAAATCCTTAACGACGCCTGAGAACACTTTTGGAGAAAAGTTCTGGAATATCATGCGTCATATAAAAAATATATATGCATTTTTTATATAATTTTCGTTTGATTAGATGCACTGTACGCATACTAATCCGATTACGTTTTATTGCCATTGTTCGTTTCATAAAATAACGTTCATTATTAATACATTAAAGTTGGAATTCTGGTACATTTCACAAAGCTTTATAAATTTCACGTGCGCTATTTTTAGATTCCAAATTTAATTTAACTCTATTGAAACGTTTTTCCGCGGTTCGAACTTGCTGATTTTGTTCTTTAAAAGGATAAATCTCATTATTACCCTCCACGCCAGTTTTGTTCCGGCAATCCTAAAAAAATCCTACCCGAAAAAATATTTTTTTGGTTAACAAATGCGTTGTTCCCTCTTTATCCATAATAGGTTTGTTCCAGTTGCTTACGAAGACCGATTTACAACAGTTATTTCCAGTCAGTCAAATGTATCATTGGTTCTAAACTTAATTACGATATACAAAAAAATCGGTTTATTCATAACTAGAGGACAAATATGCATATGAAATAACTAGAAATATGCGCATAGATATGCACTTTTTTCACTACCTGTATGCACAAAACTAACAAATATGCAAGAAATTAAAGGTGGTGATTTTATGAAATTTATTTAAATACAAAATAATTATAAAAACAATACACATAGTACATTTGAGCACGTTGTTGCTCATTATTTCCAAAAAAAAACTAACAAATTTGCAAGAACTAAGAGCTGACGTTTTTATAAAATTTATTATAGAAACAGTACAATTATAAAAATGTTACCAATTATACAATTATAAAACTGTATAGAATAATGTATTAAATTGTTTGATAATGCATGTCCTTAATACAAATAAATAATCTTATTTACTATTTAAGCGCAAAAAGAGTCGTGGATGTTCTCCATTTCAGTACATAAATCTTTGTAAAGTTTAATTCATATCTCTATATTATTATTGCACATAAAACAGTAATTGTAAGGATAGCCTTTCTCGGCCATAAAATGTTCGTCACGTCAAAGGTTCTATCGTTACTAATACTAATCACTCAAATCCTCGTTATTACTAAAGAACTTATTACGGTAATTAAGGGATACCCAAGCATTTCTCTCAATAATTTTGTAAGTAAACATAAGTGATTTATGATTTTACAGCTGTAATATTGCTATTAACGTTTTATGGACGTTATGCAGATTTATAAAGAAATATGCAACTAATTTTAAACACACATAAAATATGCAAAATACGCACTTTGCATATACTCGAGCCGTACTTAACTGATAAAAAATTATGCAGAGCTATAAAGTTTCGAGAGTTTGAAACACTCGAAAAGTGCAATAAACACGACGGGTGGTGTCGAGGGGTGAAGTACCATTACTATTAGGTAAGTACTTACTAGTGATATTAATTTTAGTATCCACATTTTTACAAATGATCTTAGTCTGATAATTAATTAGCACAATTATGATTAGACTGGATGTGTTAAAGACGAAATAAAAAAATGAAAGATTGTAACTGATATTATATGCAATATGTTACACTTTTCGAGTGTTTCAGGTCCTCGAAACTTATAGCTCTGCATAATTTTTATCAGTTAAATATGGCTCGACAATACATGTCCTTCTCTAGTCGTCTATAACGAGAAATTGCTATCTTACAGCACGAGAGTGGGATCGTGATGTATGCTGTCGGCTGTGAACATTTCGAGAATTCTGCATAATTTTTCTTGGTCTTAGTAGTACCATGTTGACGTAAAAACGTTTATGATTTATATTAATTTTGAATAGAATGTATAGACTTATAATTTTTATTGACGGATCGGTTGGAGGTAACCTTTCTGAAACGGTTTTTCTGAGCTGTTGGGACAAACCTAATAGAAACCTAACCCTAACTGCTTTACCCTAAATGTCTTGCGTAGTCCTTAGAATTCGTTCAGAATTAATAACAGAACATTTTAAAACCTGGGCTTACTTGCTGTGTGTTGCGGCTATATATCGAATCCGTAGAGATTAGTTGTTCTTTTGCTATAATGCTGCATTTGAAGCTTTAACGGAGACGTGGAAAACTTTAAAAGTAAAAACTCTCCTTGTGTTCATCGGAGGTGTGTATTTCTCGCATTATCTAATGTTAGCGCGTTTTTTTTATTCCAGCAATTCTGGCAGCCCGGATTACAGCCTGGGACATCTCAAGAGTAAGTAGACCTCGGATTAGTCCGTTGCAGCAAAAGTTCCGAATCGATTTTTTCCTACATTGATTTCTTCTCCTCTGGAGTCGATTCGAAATTCTTGCTGAAGCATGTTGCAAAATGACTTCAACAAACTCTATAGGTAAAATATTTGAATGTATAAATAAAATTAGGTAGGAAAAGCTGTTAATTATTCTAAGTTTACAAGGGAATTTCGGGTTGAAATGAAGTTAATGGAAGAAAATACTACAAACATGAAGTTTCTCAAAACGTCTCAAACATTCACGTGCTACGAATTAGAATAAGCAAGTATCGATACCCTCCGTTCATAGATTTCATAGAGCAGTGAACGATTGAGGGTTTACATTTTGATAGTCCATTAGGAAAGGTCATTTTTAAGCATATTACAAATGGCCAGTCCCTTCATTTACAGATGTAATATCAGATCTACATTATCTTTTTATACCTCTTTAAAGAAACAAAAGCAGTTTTGTTTGTGGAAGTCTACATGATAACTCTGTTCCAGTGTCAAACCGTTCACCCAGGCAGCCTATCCCACGGGAAAACCTGCGACGGCCGTTTCCGCCGGCGACGTCGGACCCCTGCAGACGGCGCCACCGCCGGTATGGGAGGGGAGAGCCATTGCGACGCACAAACTCAGACTGGTCGAATTTTCCGCCTTCATGGAGTCCCAAAACAGGGAGGAGGCGGTAAGTAATCCAAAGGAAAATACTTTCGACTTCGAACGGGGTCAGAAGTTGGATCTCTCTATTTCGCATCGAACGTGCTCCTAAATGCACTCCCAAGTTACGTCCCTTTTTTTCGCCCCCTCATAAAATGGAATTTAAGCGGATTTTTCTGAAACCAAGTTTTTAGTGCCTCGCTAATTGCTAATTATTGCATAATTTTCCCCGTCTTTCCATATCCTTTAGTAAACGAAATTCGAGGTTTTAACTTTTTCGCTCCACTCAGGGACTTAAGCTATACCCACAGAGACTATACAGTTTCTAACTACTCGAAAAGTACGCTAGAATAACACCAATGAAACAAAATTTACCCTTATTTTTCACCACTTCGATGATGACAATTTGAAGTTATAAGCTACAATCGTGTAAAGTTTCTAAGGATTCTGGAAATGAATTTCATCCCCTTTTCAACCACCTCGGTAAAGAAAATTCTGAATTTTATAAAATTTTCTGGTCACATGGACGGTTGAGCAATAAATGTACCAAGTTTAAAGTTTCTAGTTATTTGGGCAGTGTTCAATAAATATCACCCCTATTTTTCACCCCATTCGGAAGAAGAAGTTCTGAGTTATAATATTTTTCTGAATAATCCTCGGAGCCTACGTCAAATCCTTCCAAGTTTCGGACACCCCCTCGGAAGGCAAAATTCAGTTATATTATTTTTCTAAGTCATCTCGGAGCCTAAACTGTAATCCTAATCCTTCCAGGTTTAGCATTTATGGCTATTCGGACTCTATAGCTCTTAGCTCTTAATAGCTCTATTAGCTCTATTAGCTTAATAAATAGCTCTATAGCTCTTAATAGGATTTATAGCTCTTAAATAAATTTCACCCCTTATCCAGCCATCTTAGAACCTAATCATATATCATACGCAGTTTAAGACTTCTAGGTATTTTACATTCAGTAAAGTGTTACACGGGTCTCTTTATTGCACATTAACTTGTAACAATAACCTATGATAACTAGAATAACTTAAATCGTAAATAATTCCGTTAACAGGTTAACAAACAGTACTTAAAAGCTCATACACTTCACTAATTTGTTAGTTAAAGTAACAGAGATTTTTAATTATGAAACACTTGCATTTTAAAATTTACTTTGCCTTAAAGTCACTTTAGTGAGTCAATTAAGAAAAAGTTAGTCAAATTGACGCCGTATACCTTCTATAGCGAAAACTGAAATGACTTCTCAGTTCAAAATGGATGAGTGACTTCATTGTCTTCGGAGATCCTCCACTAACAGGTAAATTCTTTGATGGTACTTACGTACCCAAATATCCTTGCATAACTCATTTCATTTTTCGCTAAATAAAGCATACCGTTTCATACTCCGATTTGGTCTGATATCTGATAAGATTTCCCATTTCCGATTTTCCAGTACCAGAAACACCTGTTCGTGCACATAGGAGGTCCTGCCTCGTACGGAGATCCTTTGCTAGAAGCTGTTGACGTCCGGCAGATCTACGACAAATTCCCGGAGAAGAAGGGTGGGCTGAAGGAGCTCTACGATAAGGGCCCCCAGAACGCCTTCTTCCTCGTCAAGTTCTGGGCGGACCTCAACTCGAACATACAGGACGAGACAGGAGCCTTCTATGGCGTCACTAGTTCGTAAGTAACACTTATGGGTTTAACGGAAAACAGGAATTGTCCACGCCATTTGAAATGTAGTTATTTTATAAGTATATGATCAACATCATAGGCCCTAGTGAAGAACCCTCATTCACTATTTTTGAAAAAGGGTAGCAATTTGACCCTACCAATTTACTTTCTTTCGAATATGCATGAAATGTAGCATATACTAAACTTTATATTGAACTGAGATATTGAAAGGCAGGAAGATCAAACACCATCTTTTGACTTCTATATACAGTACTTTCGTAAAGTAGTGAATAAATTATCTGGTCTATTAATGTTTACTGTACTTTTTAAATATCTCAAATCTATCAAGTCTGGCCATCTGGTAGCTCTTCTCAGGAAAATGTTAGTTAGAAGGTTAGTGTAGGAATAAGATCATATCGAAGAAAATCCAAATGGCGCACTGGTCAGGATGCTATCAAACATTTTTGGACAGAATTTACCTCACGATTTTGTCATCCAACCTTCAAACATTAAATCTTAAAAACAATCTGTCAAGCAAGAAAAGTTTTGAAAGTAGCCAAAGCACTATCCTGAACATCCCATTTTGTACTTTGCTCAGGAGTAAAGTAATTGTGGACTCTTGTATTCCCGAATGTTTTCAGATAAATTACCAAGACAGTAGATTCTTTTTTGAAGGACTAGTCACAAAAGTGCACTTCGTAAGCTTTTCTGAACACTATGACTACAGATCATCTAAAACAAATTTGGTCATAGGTCATAAATGGGTACCAAATAATCTGTGCTAAGGTTTTCAGAAAGTAAGGAGATCGAATATAAATGACCCTAACCTTATCTTTTTCATCGATTAATTTTGTTTTGGATGACCTGTAAGTCATTCCTAAGAGACCATGTATTTCATTGTAATTTTACGAATTTTTTTTTATTTTAGTTATGAGAGTAACGAAAACATGACGATAACGTGTTCGACGAAAGTGTGCTCGTTTGGCAAGCAGGTAGTGGAAAAGGTCGAGACGGAGTACGCCCGGTACGAGAACGGCAGATTTGTATATAGAATCAATCGGAGTCCCATGTGCGAATACATGATTAACTTCATACACAAACTCAAGCACCTACCTGAAAAGTACATGATGAACAGTGTCCTCGAGAACTTCACGATTCTACAGGTAAAGCTATATTGTAATAATCGAGCTGAATTGTTAGGGTAGATCGGTTTAAAATAGGGGATCTATTCGAAAATTCTGTTCTTGAATCGATGTCTACAGGGTTTCAAAACTTTATGCTCGTTTTACCCTGAAGCTTTGAAGGAGCCAAAAACCTCCAAACGTTTCAACGATACCAAGCTCATTTGATCCTAAAACTCCAAAAGTTTTAACGGTATCAAGTTTCTAGAATCATGACCTATAGAACTCAAAAAGTTTCATGTGTACAACTCATTCGATCTTAAAGCTTCAAAAGCTTTGAAGGAATGAAAGAGCTACAAGATATTTAAATTTCGACTTATAGAACTCCAAACATTCCATGAAAATCACGCTCATTCGACCTTAAAGTTTTAAATCAAGTTTCCAGAAGCCGCACCTAGATCTAGAGCTCTAAAAGATCCAAAGGTATCATGCTTATTTGATTCAAAAACTTTAAAGACAACCAGATGTAAAAGTTTCTAGAATCTATACCTACAGAGCTTCAAATGTTCCAAAGTACCACGCTGTTTTGACTTATTGCTTCACAAACTTTAAAACTGCCAAGAAGCTGTAAAGTTTTAGAATTTAGATCTATCGAGCTCCAAAAGTTCCATGGACAGATTTTCCGATTACAAAGCCCCAAATGCTTCAAAGGTAACTAGAATCTCTCGAGATTAAACTAATGGGTATATAAGTATTAAAGTGAAAGGTAATAAATGAATAAGCATATAATATATATGAACGGTATTTTAACGCCGGCACATCGCCATAGAAACATGCCGGCCTTCTGCCAACACAGTATATGCGCCCATGATACAATAAAACAGAAGACCATATTGATAATGAGATAATGAGGGAAAAGATTTTTCGGCTGATATAAAGTTCTTCAGCTTTCCAAAAGAGAAAAACATGCAGGGTATATGGAAACATTTGTGTAAACGGGTCAACTTTAATGTTAAGAATGCTCGTATCAGTTCCAAACATTTTAGCTAATTTAGCACTGTTCTATTTCAATAACTAACGTTAACTAACACATCAATAAAAGCTCTAAGCATTAAACGTTGTTTATATAAACGTGCCCAGAATAACTCACACTATGACGTCACATAAGCCAACCAGACGAATTTCGAATGGCTATGTATCATACCTTATCTTTCATAGTGTCGTGGTATACGCAGTTATTGCTTGGCAACTTTTGATTTAAAGTTATGAGTATATGCATCCAACTTTGATCTACACCTTTGCTCACAAAATACATCACTCATACTGGGTGGCAGCACTTTCGGGACCCAAGACGTTCATACCGGCAGATTTTTCCGTCTGGAGTAATCACTAAAAAGATACAAAACTATATGAACACCAAGACCAGTTAAATCCATGCATAAAATTTCTCAGTCTTTCAGATGATCTCGACGCGATAAGAAACATCAATTCTTATCAACTCTAACATCAAATTATATAGGTTCTACGCAGGTTTTAAAATATTTCCTTTTTGTGGTTAAGGTTGTGAGCAACAGGGACACGCAGGAGACGTTACTGTGCACAGCGTACGTGTTCGAAGTGTCAACGTCGGAACACGGGGCCCAGCACCACATCTACAGGCTCGTGAAAGACTAGCGGGTTTCTGGATCGACCACGACCCTTCACTTCAGTGCCTACACTTTCACAATACTAGTATTATTATTGGTTACGTACGTTTAGTAACTTAGCTAGGTGAAGAAACAACTATCCAAATTGCCATTTGAGAGAAAAGGTACCTTAAAGAGCTACCTTTCGAAAAATTTTAAAAGTTCTTAAGAGCCTGTGGTGTCGACTCCTTTTTTTTTTGATGCAATTTTTTTTGTTCGGTTAGATGAAAGTTTATTTTTTGTTTTTCTTTTTATAAATAATTTTATTCCCTTTGCAACGTACTTTTAGTTTTGTAGTATTTACCTGAATTTGCCAATTTTTCAAAGGTATTTTAACTGATCTTTTTAAGTCTTTCGGTACTCTTCGCGTCTCGGACTCTATTTTTAAAATGAAAATCAGGACCGCATTTCGTTCGGAAGTTTTTGCTGGTAAAAAACTTTTGCTCCGAGTCTCGGAGAGTAATTTTAAACTGATTAGGTAGTTCAGTTGCTTAAAACTAATCTAATTAGTTCGACATTTGACATAGGAAAAATATTTATTAATGAATTTGTTAATTTTATCTGAAACCCCTCCCCCAATAAATGTTGAATTAATTATTTTTAAATTTGGCAAATTTCTTACACTTCGGTTTAATTAATTGTAAGTTGAAAGTTTGCTATTTGTGATGATAATTTTAATTCTTAACAATTTTATATATATAAAACTAAATATATATTTAGATTTTTATCAGATCTTTTTTAGAAAAAAATTAATAATAAAATACCCAGTATTTTAATTATGTTTACATTTTTGCGCCGATTATGAATTTTATTTCGATCATTCTAGTTTGTAGAGGAGTGCTTCCACAAAATCCGCTCGTATTTCAGATACTATGAAAGTTGCTTAAGATGCTGGATTTTGTGGAAAGCGCTTGACCTTTGTGTTCAAATTTGGCGGCCCGTTTTCTGCCAAAACTTTGAAATAAATTCACGGAACATTCAATCGCACAAAAAAACCAAACTGTACTTAAGATACTGAGCCATATCTTCCTTTTTTTATTATATACACATACATATTGAGTGGATTGGGGTATTAAATGTTCAAGAATTAAAATAGGTCCCACCGATAACAACTTGATGGGTAAGGATTTGTTGCATAGATTAAATTTTGTGGTTTTTTTAAATTTTGAACATTTGCAATATTTGAGTTTCCCTAAAAGCGTACAGCTTTAAACTGTTGTCCTGATTTTGGCACAGTGTGATCCACTGCTTTGTATAGTGCAATTAACAAAGAAAGAATAGGAATATGACGAATCCATCAATATACATATTTTTTATTATGATAATTTATTACAAGTGGCAATGTTTTTGATCTCTGATTTTAGTCCAGGAAATCGTTTGATAAGTGTTTATTATGCAATTTTTTGGTAGCTTTTCGTTTTTTTAATATTAAGAGTTAATGAAAACGTTAAAGATGAATCGCACAGTGACTATCCTGGAGTCTAGACAAATTTTTTACAACACTGGCACGTGGTGTCTTCTATGAAGATGTAAAGAAAATATTTTTAAATCAAAGTTTAAACGATTGCAAAAGAATATTAAAAAAATGAAACAATAAGGGATAGTTTTAAGTCTCTGGTATGAACAATAACTATTTAGAAAAACAAATTTTGAGATCTATTTTAAAAATACGAAGTGTGTCAGTGTAAAAAGATAAGATTGTACATATATATTTCTATGAAAATATGGCGGCTATACATATTTTTATCCTCTTAAATAAACAGTTATAAGGTTCTTTAAGAAGTGTGCTATATTAAATGAGATTTTTTATCCATATCTGGAAATGCCATATCAAAGGTGAAATTTTATTGAATCTTATATCTTTTCTCTGTATGTGTACAGTATTTTAAAAAAATCATGTTTATAATTTGTATTGAAAATTATAAAAAATGGTACATATTTGTTGTTTTTTTTTTTATTTCCACATTTTACAGGCAGGCGAAAAATATGGACAGAGTTATGTCGACTGCATATACACACCATGTGAAGTTATTATGTGTCAGCAAGCAACTCACAAGTAGTAAACCTTCTTCAATTCATAAGCATGCGGTTTTCAGGAAATAATAATTTTACCACAGTAATATTTTGACACTACTTTACTTTTACCATAACAAATGAGGTACTAAATTAAAGAGCCCAAAAGACTTTCACTTATTGCCCCTCGAAGTGGGTCTTTAGAGCCAATCACTATCAATCTCATAAATGTCATCTCAATCAGTCTCGATACTCTGATGCTAAGTTATTTACTCATTACATGGGAATAAAGGCGATTTTACTCACTTCGAATGGTGGTAAGTCAACTGCCTGGGGTGTTCCATAGTCGGTTTTTAAAGACAATTACGTAATATCATTAATAATTAATAACAATAGTAGTACTTACTAGGTAATACCATTTTTCTTATTAAATATTGTGCCTGAAAATGAGACTTCATTAAGAAAAGGACAGTATTAGTGAACTGTGGAAAATAACTTCATCTTAAGGAAACCAGTAGTTTTTGAGAAAAGAATTGTTCAATTTCCATATTAAACAAGAAAAATGGGGACTGACTGACAGAAGTGACAACTGATCACGGATTATGGCTGTATATTTTTATATACAAGAATGAACATTTATATGTTCTAACTACCATTATCTTCATTATTCAATGTTTTGGTCACCTAAATTTTCGTCATTACCTTACATTTCTGAAATATTTTTCATTATTACCCTATCCTAAAAATGAAACTATCGATTTATGTTAACTGAAATATGAAATTAAAACTCTTGAATAGACTCTATCGAAATATATTGTAAATGTCGTTGTTTGCCTTATAAAACGTTTGAGAGTCCTGTGACGGCAACATGAACTTTTTCCCCCATACAAAACATACACTCATACCCCGTGATAAGAAGTAGTCACTTCAAAAATGTCAGCTCACCTAAGTTAACGGTCTCTCTACTTGAAGAAACTATAGGCAGATTATTACTGAAATTAAATTGGATTGAACTCTACAAGTACTTTAATAAGAAATAGGGGTGAGATATCACGTACAACTAGAAGCTTCTCTCATGACAAAACAACTTTGGAAGATGATTCAGATAAAATATTAATAACTGAAAACTTACCTATGAGACGACCAAATGAAGAAATGAAACAAATAAATTATTATCACTAAATATAATTGATTTCATAAAAGGGAGTTAAGTAGAGACCAAAGTTAAAGTTCATAACAACAAAGTAAGAATAACCTCCAATAATATAAATGATGAGTGTACAATAAATAAAATAACATATTTCAAAATGATATAATAACGATTTTCTAAAGAAAAATCTTGAAACTGCTTTTGACCTTAAAATGTATATGCAAAACAAACCGAGATTAAAAACATTTGGCATTATGTTCCCTAAACATCAACCATCATACAATTCTTGATATCTAGAACCCAAGAACTCTTAGGCTGTATGGTTTACCCAGGACCATAAACCGAGCATCCTTATTCGCCAGGTAGTTTCACTTATCAATTCTTCATGTTATCAATGATCAACCTGGTTAAAATGATACACTTAAAAACATAACAAATTTTCATCTTGAACATCACTTCTTTAATCTCCAATCTTCATGATTTGAAGCTACCTCAGATATCTACTGGATTTTCTCTCTTCTTGGCCAAAGTTTTCAATCTTCTATCTCTATTATCATCTAACCTCTAACATCATATTCTACTCGCTATGTAGATGATTGTGTATGAACTCCCTACACTCTAACATTAGGTTTACTACAGGAGTATAAATAGAACACTCGTTTACCTTTCCTAGATGTATTGATATGCAAAAATTTTTCTACTGAAAGTAAAGATCTACCAGTGACTACCATATGAATCTTGCCACCTTTAGTTACATAAATTGGTTGCTATGAACTCCTACAGAATCCTACAGAACTTTATCACTAAGTATGTCCAATGAAGCCTTTATATATTTAATAAACATCATTAAACCAATTTGTTTCAATAACAACTATCCATTAGTATTATTACCCAAACATTTTGCTAAATAAACTATAGAATTCACTCTCAACCTTATGTGGAAGTGTGATAAAGTGTATAGATCCATACGCTTCTATGGTACTATTTCCTTACAATTAGCAAAACTTATGTTTAAACCTGGTATTAACATTACTTTTTGTACTGTTTACAGAAATAGTTGTAGTGACTGTAATGCAGTTTGAACAGGCCAAAGTGGTAACTCATTACATATGAGAATCAATGAACACCTTAAACAATTTAAGAATATGGCCGATTATTTTGTTCCATAGTTTGAACGGTGTGTCTAGATGCATGTTAACATGTATTGATTATAAAATTTAGGTACAAGTTAAAACATATGGTTGTCTATTATGCTCTTGCAGCAATTAATCGTGATTGAACATATGTATCTGCAAATGTGTGGCCGGCCTGACTTCGACAAAGATATTCACAATTTATCAACCACCTCTTAATTAACAACTACCCTTGTTATTTTAAAACCAATGTAGACTTGGTGCATTTGTGGGATAAAAATAAGAAGCTAAATTCCCTGGCATCAAGCATGGACGCGTAACGTGTGTGAATGACTTAGCTTACCTTAACAAGAACTCCACTTTCAATTCCTTATGAGGGTACACTTAGTTAACAACATTATTACCACAGATCAGATTAGGTTATTACTTAAGCCATATTATTCCTCGTGTAGAAAGAGTAGAAGAATACATGGATGATTAATCCTCCCTCCACATTATTCCTGATTGTTCCTGAACTCCCACTCATAACCTCACTCTGTCATTTCTGCCGTAGATTTCTGCATCTGTCAATTAATTGTTCTGTCATTGTGTGTTGCCTGGTAACTTATTTATTTAAAAACTATTTTTTGCATCAAATTTAAATCATCCTTGGAGAATCCTTCGGCATCATGATAAATCACCCAATATTCTAGAAAATGATTAGTTTTCACTCTGCTACCGATCAGCGCATATCGATACGTCCTTGTCCTCTGTGATGTACCGCGAACTAGCATGGTCCCATTTTATTGTTTTTAATATTTAATGTTCACTGTCATTATTTGTTTGTATGTGACTTGACCATGATTTTTGTTGGTTTGCTAGCTCCAAGAATATTTTATACTTATACTATTTATTCAGGTATGTACACACTTATCTTTACTTAAACACACACATATGTTAACTTGAAATGTCTCTTCTGTAGTTATGTTTACATGTTAATCGCCTGAAGATGACTGTGTATTAGTCGAAACCACTCGTGAACTTATCAAATATAATTGGTTTGTCTTATTTGGACTACAAATATCGAGGGCCTTGAAGCTGAACTTTGTACTATAATTTGTTCAAAAACAAGAGTATCTTGAGTAATATAAGTATTACTTTCTACACATTAATAAAGGAATTGCATTTCTTTATCAATATTGATGCAGTCGCTAGATATACACAGTACCACAACGTCCGCCATATTTAGAGTAGAAATTGAGTAAATTCCAATTGGAAACTTCCACTTTAACAAAGATGGAGCATCATTCTACAAGCACCTCTTGTAACTAATAGCTTGATGGTTAATAAGGTTTCGTATCTCAGTATAATACTTCATGACCTGGATAGAGCTTTACACTACTCTCATTTATAATGTTGCATGTCTTTGGACTTTTTTACATTTGCGTTTGCTGCCTAAGTTACTAAGAGCTTCTCTTGAGTGCAAAGCTTTAAAGCGAAAATGATTAGCAAGACAATATTAACCTAACAAATGCAGAAGTAGCAACTTGTTTGCTATTTTATTTTAAATTGTAAAACTGACATAGAGCAAGTACCAGAGGTAAAGACAGATTTATTAAGAATACTAACTAAAGGATACAAAATGTTTAGTTATACAAACTAACATACAAAATATTTGGTTACACAAACTAACTTAGCAGTCTTACAACAATCAGAATATTGACAGTGAGAGAAAATGAACAAAAAATCTACCAAATATCTGCTCGCTCTCAGACTGACGAAACATGCCACAACCAGGGGAAGTATTTTCTGCTTGTAAATGGCACCGGTTCCCCTTTTTCCATGATCATCCCTCATCAGTCTCACAGCAAGTGGATCTTCGGCATAGCGTGAATGAATTCAATTTACTTCTTGTCACCGTCACCTCCCTTCTTCTCGACAGCCTTGGCAGGTTGTCCGGTTTGCTGTATAGGAATGCTCTTGTGCTCGATACGATCCTCTCCAATCCTCGGCGCGCAGATGGTGAGGACGCCATCGGAGGAGAGCTTCGACTCGATCCTACCCATATCACAGTCCTTCGGGACGGTGTACCTCCTGACGAAGTGCCTGAAGATATGGCCGTGCTCGTCCTTCTTCTCCTCGTGCTTGCCCTCGATGGTAACGCAGTTGCCGTCGGTCACCTTCACGGTGATCTCCTCGGGCTTGAAGTGCTGCACGTCGAGGCTCGCCTGGAACTTGTCCTTGTCGACGGTGACGGTGGAGCCGGTGTCCCTGTCGGAGGCCGCCGCCCTCCAGTTCCGCATGTAGCCTGCGGGGCAGCGCACCACCATCCTCGGGACCGTCAGCGGCCCGAGGAGCTCCTCCGGGTCGACGACCATGCCGAAATTCTGGTCGAGCAGGCGCGACGAAGGGCGGAAGAGGTACGAGTCGTCCAACAGATACGGCAGCAGAGACATTTTTGGATAGAGTTTCGATAAAGCACTCACCGGATCAGCAATCGACGTGTAAACGCAAAGACGCTTTACGTATTTTCACTATGTTATCGCTTTGTTCGGGACGCTTCAGGAAACGGACCGACGCTCTAGCTTTGACAGAGAACAACAAAATGCTTCGTTTGTTTCCGCTCGTCGCTTTATACGCTATTGGTCAGATTCGAGAATGTTCTAGTCGTGGATGGATCGATCGAGAACGTTCGGTCGCTAGCGTACCAGGTGGAAGGATCTCGAACGTCCCGAAATATGCAACCACCTGGTTCGTTCGAGAAAAATCTGGCGTCGAATCGAAGAATAATTTCGAAGAAGAAGAATCGAAGAATAGAATTATAAGATAAAATTTCACGCGGTGTTCAAAGGGAAGGGAACGATTTCAAATCTCGAAGGAAATCAGTTTGTGAAGAATTTTCTATTCCGGTTAATATAAAAACAGATAATTTCACAAACATGTTACTGACAGTTTCAGAAACTGTTAATGATACAAAAATGTTGCAATTACGTTCGTAACGTTCTCTACCTTCTTTTTAGCGCAACAAATAATGACATGAAGTAAACATTGGACGGTCCCATTGATGCTGTCCTTGTGAAAACGGAGTTTTCTTTTACAAAATATTCTGACATTGTGCAAGAATTCTCTCGCTTCTGCCACAGTTATAAAACGTTGGTAAAGCGACGACTTTACCATCAATAAAGTCGCCATAAGTGCTGGAAGGGTCCTATAATAGGGGTTGAAATAATGGGGTGGATGTATAATACAAGATGGCCGACCTGTGATTTTCTCATCGCTGCTAATTTCTAGGATGAAATTGTTAGACTAACCGAGTGCATAAAAAATATTGGCATAAGGGCAGATAGGGGCTAAATTAAATAAGGCTCCGGAAAAGTGTTAGCTTCATTACGTGATGTTCTCACTTATGGCTTTAAAACTGTATAAAACCCCTTTTTTGAATCGGCACAACAATTTAAAGTAGGTTTTTTTTCTATCTGCTACTGTCATTAGGTCTGCTACTGTTGTACAGTACCATAAGAATATGTTCCAATGTGTTCGAGAGAGGGGGCATATTTCACTCCAAATATGGCGGCCTAAATGTTATTTATCCCCAAATATCACGGTTTGTATGTCTGCTGTTTGTAGCACTTCTGGCCATTTTTTGTGGAGGTTATAGGGGATGTGACAGACAAATCATTGCTTAAATCTAAATAACGCCTCAAAAAACAATACCAAAAAAGGATAAAGATTGTTTAAGATACCTGCAAATCCTGAGAAAAAACAAAAATGGCTTGGAAAAGTAGGAAAACGTGGCGTAAACAATTTACAAAATTCTACATTTCTAATTTCAATATATCCGCCCAAATTTGCACTCCAAATATGGCGGACGTTGTGGTACCATGTATATCTATGTTGAAGGCGTAAGTCATGAAGTTGTAGGAAGACGTGGAGAAATGTCTATGCCATTTAGCAAGTGTGTACCAAAAGTTACCATAAACCCTATAAGAAGATGCATAAGAGCTTTCACATGAAAAAAATTAATGAAACTTCATCAAAGAATTACCACAGTTTTCGAAAATTTGTGGAAATGGCGACAATTTTTTCACTTATACTATTTTGTATGTGAGATTAGAAAATTTGTTATCAACCCATAGCCACGTGCCACAAAGGGCCTTCATATTAAGAATACAATAAAGGTGTATGCTGCAATTGTATACAACTTCATTATTGTTAAGATAGTTAATGGTATTTGTAACATTTTGAAAATATATATATAAGAGTTGTTTGATTGTGTATAACATACAAATAGCTTATGTGGCAGAACTTACCCTACATTAATACAATGATAATTACAATGATAGTCAGTTAAAGTACAGTACTTGGAGTGTTGGCTAAAAACAAATTTCATCTGCACCAATTCAAAATGATGTGCCAACTTTCAGATGACATTTCTTACAAAGATTCTTCTTGAAGTTTATGTTCAACGTTTGTTTATTAGTAAATATAGTACGCAGTCCAACTAACCCTGTTTTGAGAGATATGCTGTAAATAATCGTAGAAACGTAAAACATCGCCAAGATAAAGCCCTAATTTTTTTCATAATTAGTAGCACTTCGCAGTGGTGTGTTTACTACGAAATCTATGGAAGCATAGCTTCCCCTACGAATTTACTGCAAGAAACATGTCCAACTTGACAAATTAATTAAAAAGGAGAAGAATGTAGTCATAGGACTTGCCAGTGTTTTATTCTTTGTACCCTTTATAAGAGCTTGTTTGCATGTTTTTCACGTGATAGGTTTTTTGTGTAAAAAATTACACGATTAATTGAAAGAAATAGCCAATTAGTGAGTTTATCACTGAGCTATTCATTCATCTACTGTTGATTAAATAAATATTCAATTGATAATTAACGACTAATTGTAATTAACTGAATAATAATCATCTATTTGATATATGCAAACATGAATAACTATAATTGTAGTGCCACCTATTATCCCAAGCACAGTACTTAGTATGCCATTCCCTTAGTACTCACTGCAGGTCTGTGGTTAATTATTACTAGCAGGTGGAAGGGTACCTCAGTACAGCTAAGCTGCACACTTAACCCCAAATGTTTATAGGATTATCGTTGAAAATATATCCTCTTCTACCCCTGCACACCTAGTACTAGGATATTTGAGCTCTAGTGAGTATTTTGAGGACATTCTTTTAATAGCCACTGCACAAGCCAGACGAAAAATGACAATTATATTGAAGCTGAGACTGGATTAATCGACTACAACTTCTTTTTACAGTGAAGTTGAGTGCTGAGACATTTTTTACTTCTTTGTTCCAGAAGTGCGGTCGTCTCACTCACCGCCAACTTTTTACTCTTTATTTATTTTATATGATATACCTGAACCTTTAAATTTAGGAAAAATATCAATCACTTGAGCCTATCTTAATTCATTTAAATATACATTTTGCTTAAGTGTCTATTCTGCGTTTCTAGAAAAGGCGGGTTGGTTGGTTGCATATTTCGGGACGTTCGAGATATTTCCATCCAGCGAACGAACGTTCTCGATCGATCTATCCGCGACTGGAACCTTCTCGAATCTGGCCAATCACATATATAAACGACGAGCGAAAACAACCGAATCAGTTTGTTGTTTTCTGTCAGAGTCAGTAGTTATCGCGCCGGTCCGTTTCCAGAATCGATCCCGAGAAAGCGATAATATTAGCGAAAATACATAAAAGCGTCTTTGCGTTTACACGTCGATTGCTAATCCGGTGAGTGCTTTACCGAAGCTCTATCAAAAAATGTCTCTGCTGCCGTATCTGTTGGACGACTCGTACCTCTTCCGCCCTTCGTCGCGCCTGCTCGACCAGAACTTCGGCATGGTCGTCGACCCGGAGGAGCTCCTCGGGCCGCTGACGGTCCCGAGGATGGTGGTGCGCTGCCCCGCAGGCTACATGCGGAACTGGAGGGCGGCGGCCTCCGACAGGGACACCGGCTCCACCGTCACCGTCGACAAGGACAAGTTCCAGGCGAGCCTCGACGTGCAGCACTTCAAGCCCGAGGAGATCACCGTGAAGGTGACCGACGGCAACTGCGTTACCATCGAGGGCAAGCACGAGGAGAAGAAGGACGAGCACGGCCATATCTTCAGGCACTTCGTCAGGAGGTACACCGTCCCGAAGGACTGCGATATGGCTAGGATCGAGTCGAAGCTGTCCTCTGATGGCGTCCTCACCATCTGCGCCCCGAGGATTGGAGACGAACGCGTCGAGCACAAGAGCATTCCTATACAGCAGACCGGACAACCTGCCAAGGCTGTTGAAAAGAAGGCGGATGACAAGGGGGATGCTGAGAAGAAATAAGTTTCTCCAGTTTTAATAATTCCTAATTACTATTTCCTAATGATTGTTGAGGCTGATTTTGTTCCATACTAGTATTTGTTTTTATTTATTATTTTTTAATAAAATTTCTTTAGTCGTAATAGTTCATATTATTTCTAAATACTGTTGGTTATTGATGAACAATTTTTAGTATAGAAGGAAGTGTAAGTGAAAGGTCGATTGAAAATAATGAGGTTATGTAAGTGGGTGATGGGAAATTAACAATTGCGTGGGAGCCTAGACGAGCCTCTATGTATTTTTGTCTAAATCTAATGTGCGATAACTACCTAACGACGTGTAATTCGAGCTCATAACTTTAATGATCCAATGTACTGGTGGGGTAAACGGTAGTCTTTTGCATCAATTGTTCTATGTGTATGTAATTGGTAATTACTTTAACCATAACCTAAAAACTTGTTTACAACTTGTTTACATGTCTAAAGTTGTAGGAATTCATCCCAGCCACCAAGCAAGGTGCGAAGAAGGTATGGTGCGAACACTACGTGAGATGGACCAGAACAATTGTATGTTATATACTGCGTTAATGTCCCTGGGAAGACTGCCATGGTACTGGGGAATCAGGGGTGCTGCAAGTCAGACCCTGTCTATATATTCCAGGATGCAAGCCAGGGAACCTGCTGTTAGGACCCCAGTTGTATGTGCAGTGGGTTACAAAACTTGCAGCACTCAGTTGCACTGTTCGATTGTCGCAGCAACACTCAAAATATACAAATACTTTTGGAGAAAGTAAGGGAGCCCTAAGGGACAGTTTATGCCTCTGCCAATATATAGCCACTTCGTGAAAGCCTCTGATCTCAGATTATAAATAAAAGAAGGACGGCAAGTGTTAATCTATATCTGGATAGTCTGAAATTTAGCAGCCTAGGTAATTCAATTTTACTGGGACAAGTCTTCTAGGCTTCAGACGTGCAAAGCCTAGCCCATAAATCTATAGGCTAAGACTATGGAAAACTCTCATCCTGGATTTGCGAGGTATGATTAGTGTATCTTGTCTTTATTGAATTAACGTTAACATCTCATTTTAGAATAGTTCAAAGTTGCTTAATGACAGTAGCACTTTCCTGGTCGGAAGAATTGAAAAAATGTTTAAAACTCTTGAATATATCAAACGTAAGTAATGCATACACGAAAATACTAAGATTTCTTGTAATTCTACAAGAGTGCTATGAGAGAGTTGTTACAACTTATATTTATATATTCATGTCGTTTACTTGTTGTATTGTCAAATTTATAAAATGAATTCATTTATTAATGTCTATAATAAATACAGTGGAATTCGTCTCTGGTATGTCTTAGTGTGGCACTGTTCAATACTTATCGGCTTCCAAATATTGTTTGTCCTCTACAAATTCGTCTGTACTACTTCGTTACTCATTATCCATACTAGCAACTTAAACAAAGACAAGTTAACAAATCAATATCACTTCATCAACACAGTGAAAGTGAGTTAGAAAATATTTTAAAGTGAAGAATTTTGAACACAAATCTCACTCATTTTAAGGATGTCATTTGATTGACATCTTTGAATAGTGAGGATTTTACTTATTTTAATTGAGTGTGAGTATAGGGTGAGTGGTGTTTATAAATTTGGCCCAAGTGCTATGAGTTTATGAAGATATTTTCCTGTACGTTTATTGTTAATAAGTTTCTTGTGTATTTTTGTAGAATAGACAGCATTTCAAATGGAAAAACGAGGTGCAGATACTGCAACATTTTTAAATATTATGGATACCCTGTTTGTCTTCTTAGTTGCTGCATGTAACAAACAGGGGAAACTTTTGAGGACGAGGGTGGATTGTATTATGGACGACACACCTCACTCGAAATATTGGAAAAAGGTCAGAAAAATTTTGTCCAAAGCTTATTGTGTAGATGGAAGCAATAAGAAAAGCACGCCTACTTTTAAATATTGGGTGGTAATGTTAGGTAATGTTTTATTAGAAGGGCAGTTATAGGCATTTTAAATATGTTAATCCTGATATAATAATCAAGACTCATTGGAGAATTTTTTGGATACATGCGCCAAAGAGCTTTACAATTTACAAATCCAGCTTGTTCAGCATTTGGACCTTTTTACAAATCTCTTCTAGTAAATGAGTTGAAGCATAAGTTGTCTCTAGAGGATTGTGGTGAACATGACAGTTTATTACATTTTATTTCCTTAAAAGCTTTCTCACTAAGGTAAGCTGTGAAAAATAGTGGATTTCATCTTAATAGCGGTGTTACTAACAGAAACCCGGATAATCTAATATCTAATAATAATCTAAGTGATAAATATATACTACGATCGATTCAACATAACGATTTTAATATTCATTGTATTTAATGTGTTTGTACTTTCCTATACATGTAGTTATTTCACTCTGTTTTACACGTAATTGTATTTGTATTTTCATGTGTTGTAAGCTTCATGTAATGTTATTTAAGGTTTAAATACACGTAAGGCGTATGCTAAAGAAACAATAATACTGTTGGCCACGCATTTCATACACGTTAATATTTTCATTTTCTAAAAACTGTAGTAAATACTCATAAGGGTGTTTTCCTGTTGTATCCTCTGTTATGTTGAATCTATGTTTTTCACCAATTTGGATTCGGCGAATGGGTTCTATAGCTAAAAATTAGACAGAACGTCATGTCTTCTTTTAACTGTCAATTAACCTTTCTTGTATAGAATCTACTACTGAACACTTCAATGAAGTTTGTAACAACCAATTTGTTGCAACTTTTAATATGGTTGTAAGAAGTTTCATGTCGGTTTAAAGTTCGTGATAAATGTTGCCAATTCATAGATTTACAGTTAAGCTTTTTGTAAAATAATTGAAAGTCTATTGTTAGTCTTTGGGATATGAGGATTTTTTTATTTGGAATGATACTCTTTGCTGCTAATAGTAACCTTGAGTTTTGAGACAGTTGCATGTAGTTAAAACTCAATACATATATTATAAAATCAAAGTGTATAAGTGTGAAATATGTATTGTCAAGTTTATAGTTGGTGACAAGTAAGCCAAAGCCAAAGACGAGTAAGAATGACCAATGAATTGGTTTGTGACTTATTTACCAAATAAACTTTAAGGCGCTTCACAAAATAGCCGTTCTCTGGACGAGCCAAAGCGTACCACCTTAGTCGTGATGAAGTATATGCGTAGTATCTATGGCTTGGTATAAGTGGGTTGATATCTTCAGACTTAATGCGAAACTTCTGAGGCGCATTTGCAACATTTTTCGATGTTTTTGTACAGGCATAATTAAATGAACTGTTTTATTTCATTTACAAATTACTACTCCAATCGCCATCTACTAGTAGCATTCACCAAACTATATGGAGTAATAAGATGGCGGACTACGAGCATTCGCCAAAGGTTCGAAGATTGCACATATTGTGTTCCAGTGGCCGACGCCTGCTTATGTTGAAGGTTTGATAACGTTGTCTAATTTTGATGATGACGGTTTTGAATATTAACTTTTATCGAATCTAAATAGTTAATATAGGCTATAATAGATGTATTTGTTCTATTTTAATTGGAAACTAAAGAAGAATCTGAAACGTAACGAACCGCTTGACATGGTAACTACTGATATGCATTACACTTAGCAAGAATGGCTTGAGTAATGAGTAATTGTTATGAATTACAGTATGTTTTTTCAATCACTGTATTCAGGTGGAATGTGGAGAGGGAACATTTACAATATTTATACGAAATATGAAAAGTGTTACAAATACAAAAATAGGATCGAGCCGTCAAAGGAGGAAACGTGAGGTTGTAAAAAAGCTGGTGCGGATTTTCAGCAACTACCAATATATTTTGTGAAACTAAGTGCAGTTTAATTATTCCTCCAAAGTGCTGGGAAACACAAGTTATATCCAAATTATTTATTTACACCTGTCAAAGTATGCCAGTTATCAAACCCATATGAATTTTCAGTGCATTATTCGATATGAGTTGAAATTCTTCTGTTTATGCTTCCCGTTAATAGTTCAAAGACTGAATGATTCCAACAGACTCTAGACCCTTGTGTTACGAGGCACTACCCTTGACGGCTTGTTTATAATTTGAATGTGGTCGATGCTATATCATCAAGATTCATACCACATTAAAATTTTCCTGTTATTTTTGAGCGAATTTCTGTCTTGTCAGGTGTTTAGTATTTTACCCCTACTATTGAAAACCTCTAATTATTTTAGATACGACTTATTTGAGCGTATATTTTTACGTGCACATTCAATACAGATACACACTTCCATAATCCCCCGATTCCGAGCAACAATGCCGGGCCCCTTTTGTCCCATGAAATCAGAACAAAACGCCGTTTATCTCCGCAGCGCGGTTAATTCAACAGTTAATTTCGTACAGTATATACGATAACTGCGTTCCGTGCGCGGCGTTTTGTCTCCTATCCTTATCAGCATCGGCCATAGCGGACGCAGTTTATCGCGTCGTTAAATTTCCTCTCGCGTTGCAGTGATGTCCCCACGGGGGGTTCGAGGACTACTATGAGAAGGGGTCGCTTACTTCAAGTAAGCTAAGACGTTGATTGATTGATCGATGATTATATTTTGTAGTGAGGGCTAAAGACTGCATTTTAGATGGGATGAAATCGCTCAGAGAACCAAAATAAAATGGGGAAAAGATGATGAAAAAGTTTGGAATATAACAAGAAAATTCAAAAGGAAGAAGGTGTTTACGACTACCAATATGATTCTAAACCAGAACTCTCGGAATATATATAAGCTGTAGGGAAAATAATTATGGTTTAATACCTATAAGAGAGCAAGCATTGAGGAAAAAGTGCACATATTCACATACATAATAGACAATAAGGTATAGTAGGCTCTAACCTCTGGGAAAAATGAAATGACTTCTCAGGTCAAAGAGATATAACACCCTTAATTGCATTGTAAGAAAAATTAGTACAGTATAGCAAGTGATACCTGCTTACCTTGCATTATTTGTAAAACTAACCAAGGGCCCACCTTGAACATATACCCTATCCTATCCTTCCAATCCTATCATTCTTCCAATATCTGGCAATGCTGGATAAGGTTTTGGTTGTCACCTATCATCTACGGTATGCTTTAAATTGAGGAGACACGTGTTGTTACTTCAAATCCTACTTTTAGTTCGTTAATATACCAACGTGTAGATACTGGAGGAAACGTCAAATACGATGTGGATCGACGCAGACATGCTTTTGAGGTAGCCCCGCCTATTTTCTCTGCTGATTCGACTCACGTGTATGTGGTTACGCCCAGAGACTTTAACAGTCACTCCTCGGTTAGCGAGAATTCACACCCAGTAAGAGATGCTCGTTCAAGGTAGCTGTCCGGGTCTCAGCTCACCGATCCTCCAGGGAACGTATACGCAGCACGTATTTCGAACTTCCCCTTCAACTATTTGCCTTAAGTAGACTGGCTCTCTCTCAAGGCATACCGTGTGAATCCCCTTTTCGTTTCTCGCCTAAGCAGTCGACGCGACGACGTTCGCCTTTCCTCACCCCCTCTTGCCTAATACGAGTTCACCTCTTCCGCCGAGCGTGCAGTTGTTCTCTCTCTCTTTCTCTCTCTCCCTTTGTCAAAGTTGTACGGGCGCTCTTATCCGTCAATACGTCATCTGCTGTGTTGCCTATATTATTTACACAGCGTTTTGTGGGGACGAGTTTTATTAACCTCCCTCGTACATTAAACGGTCTGTATACTAGTTCGTGATTTTGCTATTCGTTATTGGTCAATATCAACTGAGAAAGAGAAAAAATTGCAATAATGTCGTATAAGATTATAAACGACCTTATTTGCTTTTCGGTTTCTCTTCTTAAAGATGGTTTACTTTTGAAGTTCTTGATATTCGATCTAACGTTTGTTTGCCTTGCTGCAGCTTCATTATCTTTGTCGCCTTTCCCTTATTTATTTGATTCCGTTTAGGTACGCCCCTGCGGCCCAAACCTCGTGGCTGTTTTATCTACACCGAGACTCGCACATTGTGCAAATGTAATGAACTATTACGGAATTCAGAACGAATTCTACGTTATGAAATTGAATTACCCGCGACGCTGCTGGGCCGTATGTGTCTTCTTGTTCTTGGCGAGGATTTCGCCAAGTTCGCAGGGAATACCGCCAAATCTTCGATTTGGGGTTGCGACTGCGGCCTATCAGATCGAAGGGGGGTGGAACGCGAGTGGTGAGTCGAAACGTGATTTTACGACCAAAATCAGTTTTCAAAACTTTAAAATTGTTTTTATTGGGATAAAGTTGGGATTTTACTTTGCCAAAGTAATGCTGTCGAGATACCCATTGAGCTTCATATTTGTAGATGTGGTTCGTACTACGAAATTTTCTTGCGAACACATGTGCACAATCACTCATAATGAAAGCAGGCATTTTGGTCTCAATTCCTTTACTGAGTAAGATGACTGCTACATCCTTCCTAATAGCTACAAGTTCAGCTGGATCCAATTGTATCTTTCCTAATATATTACAATTATTGTTAAGCTGTTTCATACCATGAGGGGGTGATCGATTTCAGGCAAAGGCGAAAGTATCTGGGACAGGTTCACTCACACTCACCCGGAATTGGTGGAGGATCACAGCAACGGCGACGTAGCCTGCGATTCCTATCGTCTGTGGAGGACCGACGTGGAAATCTTGAAAGAGACGAAGGTGGACTTTTACAGGTTCTCTCTGTCCTGGACAAGGATCCTCCCGGATGGTTTCGGTAACTACATCAACCGGGCTGGCGTCAAATACTACGATGATCTCATAGATGAGCTTCTCAGGAATGGCATAGAACCGATGGTAAATATTTGTATTTTTAGTACGAATTCACCGCTTGGAGACTGAAACAGGAAAAATGTTAATATTCAGACACAAGCAGCAAAAAGAATAGGAAAGAAATATATAACGTGATAAAGCTCGATCATTTGCCATTAGTTGTCACGAGACCTACCTTACACGCGATGAGAGTGTGGTGTCTTTCTCTTTTTCTCTCTATATATCTATCGTCACTGCTAGGTGAGGTAGGGGGCTGATAGCCACAAAGGCTGTGAACAAAACCAATGTTCGAAGCAAAAGCTGAAAAGGTTTTATTCTCGTCTGGGGGCGGAGAATCTACAAGTCTGGGTACTAAAAAAGATGCAAATGGAAAAAGAGAAAAAGATGTCTGAACCTTCGGATTTCCACGGTGCGAGGCGGGTCAGAGAGCATCTTCGGGGCGGTAGGTTTTTCTCGGTCTCTTCACCGGCAGAGTATCTTCTCAGGCCGGTCACTCTACCTCTTCAACCGGCCGATCGTCCCTCTTAAGCTTTTCCTCTTTCTATTTATATTCTGCTGGTTGGTGTCGTTTATCAAAACATTTCGCACCTTGGTAGTCAGCGCGTTTATAAAAGTTTAGATAGTTTCACTTTGATCGGGCCGTGGTCTCGTTTCTTGTTTTGTTGAGAATTGTGGAAATGCTCGTGGTCGTGACACTATTTATCTATCTTTACTCACGTGATTCCTGTTATGTTCGTTGTGTGATTTACTAAAAAGTGGGTACTTCGGATGTTTCCTGTTTATTAAAGAGCATCTTACCACTGAGGGAGGGCGTCGTCGATGTGGTGATGTAATACTTGGCTTGGTGGCCTACTTGGTAGAGCACTTATCAATGGGGTTGTTGATATGTCTGAGGTCTCCTTTGGTTTGGTAGTCATAGATGGAGAATTCTTTGGTATTGCCGATGGTTCTGTGATGCTGGCTGGTTGTAGTGTGAAATGGCTCTGGTATTAGGTGGCTATCTCGTTTCTTCCTATTCAGTATTTCTTGTTAGTGATAATTGTGGTTCTGTTCGAAATGATTAAAAAATGAAGAAGTTCTTATTATCACTTCCTACTTTTCTCTTGCAGGTATTTTGGAACCAATTCTCTTTATAATGGTAAATTCTGGGTGTTCTTCTCTCTTTGCTTGCATAGGACTTGGCCTATGCTGGTTTTAAAGGCATTGTATTCATGCTGGCAATACACTAAAATAGCGGAATAAGTGCGTCTTCGCCAAATGTTTAAAAATTATACGTGCAGTGGTGGACGCTGGATTGTTTTAAATTTTTTGGTAATGTATTATGTCTACCTATTTTTTTCTGAAAGTATTGTATACCGAGAACCAAGAAACTTGAATAAAGTGTTGTTTCAATAAATTTTCTAGAAAAAATATTTTTAAGAAAGAACCCAATTTTCAACTAATTTGTGTGTTTCCTACAAATCAAATCAAATGGAATCCATCATCCAAAAATGATCACATGTGCAGGAAATAATTATTCTAATAAATTTCTAGAAAATGGTTTTTTAACTTGGTAACAACCAAGTATCTGCATTTTAAACAAATTTCAGTAACTCTCCGAAAAATCTAATAAATTTTAGTCATTTTTGTTAGAATTTATTTGAGTTTTAATGAAAAATCGGATCTTAGTGTTGCCTTTTAAACTAAATTCAATCGATTTCCCAAATACCTAAATGGACCCTGGTCAGTCATTTAGAAATCAATAATAACTTTTAATCTTTTGTACAAAATTCAATAGTTTCAAATATTTTCTGATGTTCTTCTATCAATGTTCTAAAAATTGAGACTTAATACAGCAACCCTTCCGTAAGTTTGCTTTTTTCCAATTTCAATAACCTTCCCAGTAGCCACGTGAAATTAAGTCGATTACTCAGAAAAATTCATAAAACAAATACTCTTGTCAATTCCCCAAAATCGTTGCAAGGGTCAGTTGCAGTGCCGTAGTTTGTTTCGTCATTATTTCCCCAAACTTTACATTAAAACCATTTTAATAACTCAAAAATCCCAAACTTCACGTTCAAGGTAACTCTATACCATTGGGACCTACCGCAGAGGATCCAGGACCTCGGAGGCTGGACGAATCCGGATACGGCGAAGTACTTCGAAGATTACGCAGTCATATGCTTCAGACTCTTCGGGAGTAAAGTCAAGACGTGGATAACCATAAACGAACCTTACAGTATCTGCGAGAGTACCTACGGCGACGGAACCGGAGCGCCCAATATTAAATCTTCCGGTATAGGCGACTATCTCTGCGGCAAAACTTTACTGATCGCCCACCTAAGGGCGTACTATGCGTATTCGAGGTTCAGGTCGCCAGACGGTAAGGGAGGAAGAATAGTTGAAAGAATGTATTATACATACCCGCTCTTTCCAAGGTAAATTTAGGACAGTACAAAAGTTCACAACCGCGGTATAAACGTTGAATGAATTTTCAAGGAAATTTATAAGGATAAAAGGTGTTTACGACTGCGGCAGGAATTCGAAACCGGAACTCTCGGAATTTATATCAGATGTAAGAAAATTAATGATGGTTAAATACTTACATTTGCTTTTGCCTATTGATCACGTGCTTTTAGATGTTATTAACTTCACTTTACCATCATCTTTTACCTCAACTTTGGTTGCGCCACCCTGACGAAGCCAATTAGCAAAAACACGTGTCGGAGGTTACTTTCTTTTCCTGCTATTCAGACAGGTATTCATAATTTTTTCTCTTGTAAGTATTAAACCATCATATTTTTTAGATCTTAGTCTCAGTCGTAAACACCTTTTTCTTTATGAATAGGTAACTATCGAGAATAACTATAGTATATTTAGCTTCAAGGCGAAGTGATGATAATGAAGTGCCCTACGAACTCATAGGCGCTCGAGTAATCATACAAGGGGGTTACCGATTACCGAAACTTGGGTGATGTTGTTAGGGGTAGCACTGTGGGATATGATTATGCTGGCTTTAAGGCTGGTTACGCAGGATAAGGAATCATTAGCTAAATATCATTGCAGTTTATCTCTAAATCGTTCTAGAAGACAGTTAAGAGAGGGCAGGTAAAGAAATAATTAGTAAATGAAGAAAAATCAGTCTGTTTGTAGTTGTTGGAATATAGACATTAATATGTTAAGACGAAAGGTTCATTCTTTTTTCTTTAAAAATGAAATCCCAATATTAGACAAAATTTTACAATTAACCAATGATGGTGATGACTTTTCTACTATGTCGAAGAAAAAACTATGGGAAACATTAAAAGAGATTAATTTTTCTTAGGAAAAAAGTAACAAAAAAACCTCTGTTTTAACTAATAACGATGAAATCATTTTGTGGAGACAGTGAAATATACTACTCATAATTAAAACATTATGCATTATTCCGACCTTTCTGTCGAAAACACGAAACGCCACTGACATTTCGATATCCGATCCGATTCTTTTAAAATTCGTTGAAATATGAGAATAAAAGTGCGACTATCGTAGATTTACGTGACATGTCGTGTCTCTCCCTACTGCAGTTTACTGAAATTCTGTAATATCATAATGTTGCTCTTATTATTAACAAAGGCAATCTATGGGCTTTCGAAAATATCAAACTATTTAATGATTCCTTTAAAAATCGTTGAAATATGAGAATAAAAGTGCGACTATCGTAGATTTACGTGACATGTCGTGTCTCTCCCTACTGCAGTTTACTGAAATTCTGTAATATCGTAATGTTGCTCTTATTATTAACAAAGGCAATCTATGAGCTTTCGAAAATATCAAACTATTTCTTCGCCTCATTTCTTCTTCTACTTCTTCCTCTTCTTCGAGGCTTTTGTTCTGACACCGCTCATGCCGGGTGGCCGCTACAAAATTACTGAAAAACAGGTGAAAATGCAGGGACTGTTTACGATAACTGCGAAACTTTTTCCCCCCGGTACATGAAAAATACTGTCTTTTGACGGGTACCCCATTAATATTACTTTGCGTTGAAGCGAAATGCGGTATAACTACTAAGTAGCTAATGATAATTTATTTTAGCTCGATGAAGCAAACTTTGTGTTAAGCATGTCTATTTTAGCAAGGGCAGAAAATCTAATTTTCCCCTTGTCCTTTTACTAAAACAATATTCAACTGCCCAAAAATTTGTTTCAATCAGCGATCTACCCACCGCCATCATTAACTTCCCAACCGAAGATTTAGAGTCCCGTTAACGGCGCTGTTACGTTAAATCGCAGGTAAGATCGGAATTACCATCGACAGCATTTGGGCCGAACCTGCGACCGATTCCAGAGAGGACATCGAAGCCGCCGAGAGGGAGTTGCAAATGTCCGTGAGTATCGAATTCGGGAGGGTTGGCCGTGCGCCTAGAGTGGCAGTCTGTTTACTTTATTAGTTCGGATGGTGGGCGAATCCGATATTCTCCAAAGGAGGAGACTATCCCCAAGTGATGAAGACGAGAATCGACCAGATGAGCTCGAAGGAGAAATTCCCATCGAGCAGGCTGCCGCCGTTGTCGCCGCTGGAGGTGAAGTTGCTGAGGGGCTCGGCGGATTTCTTGGGGCTCAACCACTACCACACGTGGTTGATCAAAGACCACGAGTATCCGCTCGACGATCCCACTTCTTTCAAGAAAGACAAAGGTATCAATACTACCGAGCTTTGTATTGAATTTTGAAGATTGCATTGCAGGTACTCTTGGGTATCAAAACCCTAATTGGAAGCCCGCCCCGAACATAGTCCCATGGGGGTTCAGGAAGTTGCTGAATTGGGTACGAAAGAGGTACGACAATCCATTGGTTTACGTGACAGAAAACGGTTATGGCGACGCTGGGGGTACCCTAAACGACACAAACAGAGTCATTTTCTTGAAGGTAATTCACGTATTCGACTTGAATTCTAAATAATTATTTGATAATTAAATGACATTTACACGACAAACGTTGTGGACAATTCTGTATCCGATTGTTGCAACGATTGTTAGAATATATTTAGTTTACATAAGTTGTTAAGCAGAAAAAAATGAGCACATTACTTCCAGTTCAAGAACTCCAGTATTTTGCCTCCAGATGTGATTGGATCTGCATCAAATACTAGCCTATAGCTTCACTGTGGGCACTTAAGCTGTGAACTCATTTCAGTTAAATGGATAATGGTAGAAGTTACATACACTGCACATGGAAGATGTCATGAAAACAATTTCGGCAAACGTTAGAAATCGTGGTTAGGCAACCGACCGTACCATCTGTTTCTTCTTTTGTATAGATGGTCACAGTCGATGCTAATAAATCACATATCGTATAGTGGTCATATCATTGTATCTAACAATAGCTAGATGGCGGGAAATCTTGATCATACATTCTACCTTGAAGTAATGGTAGTAGTGGCATAAACAATATTGGCCAGCATGGAAATGAGGGGGTGTGCTGAAGAGGGCCACAGCCATACATCAGGACCAAATCATTGCACGTTACTAACAAAATTACTATAAATCACCTAATTGAAAATAAACACGTATTGAATTGAATTGAAAAAAATCTACAAAAAAAAGATGCTTAAAACCAGAGATATTGTCCAAAAACAGAAAATCGCGTTTTTTCAATTTTTGGTGTCATGGGGAGTTTGGGGATTTGTTTTTCATAATTTCATTTTCAATTGCAGCTCTTTACTGACACTTTATTCGATGCAATTACCGAGGACAAATGTAACGTGGAAAGGTACACGGCGTGGAGTATCATGGATAACATGGAGTGGGAATCGGGTTACACGTAAGAGTTGTCATTTCTAATTTTAACGACGCTTTAGTAACGTTACTATCATAGGGTTAAATTCGGCCTATACAACGTAGATTTTAACGCTCCGAACAGAACGAGGACCCCAAAAGCATCTGCCAAGTTTTATATGGAACTGATTAGCAACAGAACGAAGTAAATGTAAATTCAAAGAGAAGTACTGATATTGTAATACCGCAACAGTTATGTTGGTTAGTAATAAGTATAATGTGTAACAAATGAGTTAAAAGGAAATAAAAATGGAGTTGCAATTAATTTTTATTAACACAATAATGATATAACAATTGTTGTTAATTTATAAGCTCGATGAATGGTACATGAGTCACTAATCAAGAGTGGAAAATTAATGTCAATGTTTTAACTAGCCCGTAAACTTGTGCAGACATTGCAAATCTCAAAGTTGATTACTTACCCAAAGCACACAATAAGTGTGAAGCTAATCTTTTTATTTCCTTCAACTAACTTCTGGAATTTTTCCTCCATTATAACAACTATATTTAATCTTCGAACATGGTGAATAATTTGAACAGTTCAAACTGCACTCCCACCACCGCCAATTGGAGCAAGTAAGAGGCAACCTGTAAAGCCGAATGTCTAAAGTGATTTTACTTACACCTTGTGGTAACAAACCTTGACGGTCAACGTCAGATTAAGATTAATAACGTAAAAGCCCACAGACAGTGGACTGTATAGCAATCGACAGGAGAAGTGCATCAACGTTACGGTGGCTTCGGAATCCTTCTTCAACCTATAGAATCGACTGTGGAGGATTTTACCAGTTCGTTTTGTCTGCAACAAATTCATGCATGCGTAGGGTAAAACATGTTTCATATTCACCACGTATCTTAACATTATATCCAATATCACCTGCACAAGAAGGCGCTGAAACTTTGTTATGATGCTGTGACGTCAGCATTGCTGATCTTATGAAATTTGGAAACAGAGTAACATGTGGATATCAATCCTCCATTACTGGTAAAAGAACCATGTTCTTTTTGATGAGATTAAAATCCAGAAATATTTTAGGAGGTGAACTGTGCTATACTCTAGAATATCCCAATGTAAGAATCTAGAATGTAGCAAAAATGTGCTAGGACATAACTCGAATATGCTGGAAGGTAATTTTAATAGAAAAGCATCTAGCATCTAGTAGAGCATCTAAGAACTAAGGCTAGAATGACGTTACCTGAAATTACCTTGACACTATAGAGGGTAGCTAGAGGGTGCTATAATCTAGAATTCATTTGTACATGGAATGTACTAGTTTTAAATGAGCAGTACTGCAGTCTACCAAAGTGCTTAGATGCGATATTTATGTCCATCTAGGCTGGTGGAATTTAAGATGTGAACTGTGCTATATCTTAGAATCTGCTAGTAAAGAATTCTGGAATCTAGACGATAACTGGAATGTGCTAGAATATAGAATTCACTACGGTCTGGTGTGTGCTAGAATGTAATTTTGGCAAAACAATAGCGTATAACCAGGAACTTCCAACAGTAATAGAACGTAATTGACATACTAAGTTTATAGCCTTGGGATGCTATAGTACTCTAGCAAAAGGAAAAAGATGTTAGTTAATATCAAAAGTGCTCTAGATATTAGAATAGAATCTAGCATTAACATATGCTTTGAACATATTAGTTTGACTTGATAGTGCTGCAAGTTTAGAAATAGACCAAATGCGACACATTAAAGTTAAGCCATATGAACTGGGCATTAAAATAAGTTTCACTGATATACTTGTAGCTACGGAAGTTATTGCACACGTTACTACTTTTCTTGCATACGAACGTGGATAATTATTAGGAAAAGTAGGTGATGCATGAAAATGAAAGTAGTGAAGGGTCAATTTCTTTATTTTCACTAATTTGTGGCACTTTAAAGGCAGGATAAGCATGAGACTCCTTTCGATTTTTGTGGAAAATTGGTTGATGTCTGATTTTCAAAACGCTAAACGAAAGGGGCATTCCCTGATGCCAGAAATGAAGTTTTTCTTTAAAAGGGAGGAAAAAATATATCATTTTTATTTTAGGAAAATCTGGAATAAGCGAGCTAAAATTCACACCATAAGACTCTTCATAAGGAAATGAATCAAGCTGAAGGTAGGAAAAGTGAATATGTACCTAAAATTTGTAATTTATATCAAATTGTGGTATATTTGTGTTTTTACGATCTGATCAGCAGCGATAGGGGGTCTTGTTTGATAGGCTATAAAAGATCCTGTTGCGGTAAATGAAAGATTCGTGATACCAAAAATATCTACAAAACGATTTTGAGAAAAATGAAATGTATTATTTTACTAATTTTCATTTCCATTTGTTTTTCCAATTATACCAAAATGCTGATAGTTTACTTGAAATACTTGATAGTAATACTGGGGTTAAGATTAAAATGTGATGTTCATGGTGCGTATGGTTTTATTTCAAACTGTACTTATATGTTTTTCACAGGCCCGATCTATAGAACTATTTATTTAGGACAAAAGTTGGTGTATTTCTTTTTCGAGATCAAATATCTATTAATGCTTAAACCGTGGTCAAAAGCGTTACTCTCAATACTCCATAATCGATCGAACTAACGCCATATCATCTGAGGTATCCTACTATGGTAATAATCAATTCCCATGGCCGCTGCTCGGGTCGTAAAAATCAAGTATTGTTTGAGCAAGTTTACTTGACCAGGGTGAAATTCATATATCAGTAACAGGCGATATGACGTGGTATAATCTAAAATACTACTAAAATATTAGCATGGTTCGCCTTCCACCAGTGTATATTTTTACATTTTTCAGATTACCTCTGCTACCAAGCTTTGTCCGCATCCGGTGTACCAGAGCACGCATATGGTGAGCACATTCGTGAAACTGATATCTGTCGTCATTATCCTTATGTTTTTGGCGGTGGGTTTCATTTTGGTGACGAACAGTATCGAGTTGATCCACTGGAGCGTCAGCTCGGAAATCGCACCGAAAAATACCGATAATGTGTAAGGTGTTATCAGCTTTTCCAAAGTGTCTTTGCTGTCGTAGATTGCCTCGTAGACCATTCTGATCCGGCTGCGAATTACAATTTTCAAAAGTTAAATTGCTTATTTAGAGACTTACAAATCGGTCCTTCTCTTGATTTCATTAATGGAAGTTAAAGTTGTATAAGAGAAGTTATAGGGAAGTTACATAAAATAATAAATAATGTAAGTGAAAATGGGCTTTCTACTTTAAATAATTCGTAGTGATTTTATTCCTTCACAAAAAGCTGTTGCATTTCATCTAAATACAGCTAATTATATTAACTACATATTTGGAATCCTATTATCACTTTATTTTTTTACCTAAGGAATACCCTTTGTTCATTTTCTCGAAAATTACTGAACCAAATTTAAAAAATAAAAAACCGACCAATTCAAAATTTGATAAGCTTTATAATGAGGTATCACTTGACCCCTCATCCCTATTTAAATTTTAGGGATGGAGCTCACCCTGGCTAAAGGGTTAAAGGGTTTACAAATTTCCTTATAATATAAGTTTAGTACCTAAAAAGGTAGAATACCTGTAGGTCGCCTTCGAGGAGAGCACCACTAGCGAATTTCTCAGAAATCTTAGTCAAAATTCATAATCAAAGGTAAAAGAATAATAATAATGAAAATAAGTTAATGTAAAACCTTGCAAATTAGACACTATCAAAGATGATAGTTGACACTAATGACTTGCTTACTTATTGGAAAGATTACACCCAACACTTTTCCAAAGTTTGTAATATTTGAATTTCGATACGTATTTTTATCGGCAGGTCTTTATTTGTCACACCTAGTTCATGAAATTTATTTTCATAAAGTAAATTCGTGTATATAATTTAATATTGACCTCGTATATCTATATACCCGGTGACAATTTAAAAAATTTGAACGAATATAAAAATAGGCGAGACACGTCGATTTTTATTTCGAGGAGCAACCATTTTGCGCATATTTTCAACCCTTTAGCCCGGATGAGTACACCCCTAAAATTTAAATAGGGAACAGGGGTTAAGTGATACCTCATTTTAAAGCTTATCGAATTCTGAATTAGACGGTTTTTGTATTCTAAATTTAGTTCAGTAATTTTCGAGAAAATGAACAAAAGGTGAATCGATAACTTTTTAAGAAAAGTAATTAGCGTTCAATATACATTTACATGCCGTAACCATTACCACTCTCGGCCAGATTTTTGAACAATTTTGTTAGTGTGGGCAGTTCGAACCCACATGTGCCGCAACCTTCACTTACTTGGCTTGTTAGCAACTTATTACGGCCATTATCGGCATATTACGCTACTAGTGTTATGAAGCAAAAAGCAATTAGTGCCACAATGAAATCTCGCCTTATATTTTGCCTTAACTATTCTTTTCTCGAGCTATAATTACCTCCACGACCGGTATAGTTCAATCACGCATTTTCTGAATCCCAAAATTAAACCAATATTACGTTACACATAAATTCGTTATGAGTCATATCAAACCAGTTTTCATCCTTACCGTAATTTAAGAGAATCGAGGAAATCTTCAGATAGCAACTTATTTAAATATCTCACTCTCACCTTCATGAGGTAAAAAAGTGAGACGATCACATTACACTTGTAGAAACCTACTATGAAGGGGATATGCCTTAGCATGAAGTAGTTCTGAATATCGCAATGTCCCAAGCATACATAAATCCAAATGATCGACGCGACAGTGTAGATGTATATAATTGCGAACGATGCGTGGATGATGCGTGAATACTTCTTGTAGTTGAAACCATCGAATTTGGACAACTTGATGATACAATCGACCTGGTGAATTTTCGAGTAGAACTCGCACTGATAATCTCTCATGTGGTGATTGATGCAGAACAGGACCATCAGGTATATACCGAAGCAAATTATTTGAGTGTCGTTTAAGATATCTCCGATTCCCATATTATTAGTTAGAGTTAACGACATCAGGAGCGCCAACACTACCGAATAAACGAGTATGAGTACTTTAGCTCTGAATCCGTTGTAACCGATGTATCTCCTAGACGGTCTGTTGTAATAGTATTGTTCACTTAATATAAACCTTCCGAACATGAAGTGAATTTTAATGGAATCGACGCTGGGAAACATGATATGTGCTCTCATCACTGGACACTACCTCGTCGGTAATATATTCGGGGATTTAATTACAGATGCGTGTTGGATAGCCGTTACCGTCAATAACGAATATCAATTGTGTAATGTTAATACACCCGGGAAAATTGTTACGCACAACCTCTAATGACGTTTTGTTGATTGTATTGCGTTCATTTGGAAATTTGAGTAACAACTTTCGAGCGACACGTATTTTATTTATTTACTCAATTCAAGAAATATTCGATCTAAAATAAGGTATGAAATGCCAGTATTTTATTTATGAAGGGTTTGAATTGATAAAAACTTAATCGATGGCGTCACTACTCTCGGTTTCAACGATATTATCCCTAAGTTTACTATCTAATGATTGGAAAATTATTGATTATCAGTCTTATTTGGAGTTTCAACAGTGCCAGACTGGTAAACTGTTATCGTCGGTAATTAAGTGAATTCAATTAAACCCATGCTACGCTTGAAAGAGTCAGACGAAGAATTTGCTCAAATAACTAACAACTCCATGAGTGATACACAAGAGCGATGGAATGAAATATAAAATATTGTCACGAGCACTAGACTTCCACAATTCACAACAGAACAAGAGACGCTGACTACCGAGGTGTGAAATGTTTTGATAAACGACACACCTTGTACCAAAAAGCGCGGAGAACGCAAAACGAATACTAATATAAATAGAAAGAGGAAAGGAGAGAGGGAGAGAGATTGATTGATTGATTGATTGATTTGTTTATTTAACCATCAGGGGGTGGTCGGGCCACTTCCCCATCTCCTGAAAAGTATTACAATTATAATATAATTTTAAATTAAGTTACTTTGGATTTACGATGCAACATTGCAACATTTGTTTACATTTACAATTATTTTACACACTTATTCATTATATCAACTTAAGCGTAGAGAGTAGAGAGAGAAAGAGACAGAGAAAGAGAGAGAGAGAGAGAGACAGAGAGAGTGGCTGGCCCGAGAAAATACTCTGCCAACGAAGAGAAGAAATACAAGAAATACAAGAAACGAAAAGACGTACAACAAGGTTGTATTTCATCCCCAGTGCCATTCAGTATATACTCCGAGTATATCTTTCAAGGGGCAATAAAGGACACAAGCGGTGGAATTAGGATCAACGATAGAACGCTTAACAACCTCAGATATGCTGATGATCCTGCGACAACGGCAGATGGTCCAGAAGCCCTGCCAGGCTTGTTTAACCAAATCACTGCAGTCGGTGATCGATACCAATAGATATAGTATACATGGTAAACCAATAGAGGTGGTAGAAAATTTCAAATATCTGGGGACCAGGATTACTAACAACCCAGATCCAGAAGCTGAAGCTAAATCCGGGATCGAACAGGCAAAACCCACGTTTAATCTGATGCTGTCATTGCTGCGTTAATCCCACCCTAAATTTGAAGCTTAGATGTCAATTTATAAAGTGCAATGTGCACTCAGTGATGTATGGCTGTGAAACATGGAATCTGTAGATGGCACCACTAACAGAATAGAAGCCATAGAAATGTGGATACTTCGTGGTCTTCTCAAAATAACCAGGACAGCGCATGTCACAAACGAAGAGGTGACGTGAAGAGGCACGTAGTCAAAAAAACCAAAAAGAACCTACTTGGGTCATATAATGCGTGGAAGTAGGGCTGTGGATTCTTAAAATTGATGATGAAAGGGTAAATTGATGGTAAGGGGGTATAGCAAGAAGTATTCCTGGTTGAAAAATACCAGAGACTGGACAGGAATGGATGCGCACTGCTTACTTCGAGTTGCGCAAGATCAACGGACATTCACGGAATCTGTAGATGGCACCACTAACAGAATAGAAGCCATAGAAATGTGGATACTTCGTGGTCTTCTCAAAATAACCAGGACAGCGCATGTCACAAACGAAGAGGTGACGTGAAGAGGCACGTAGTCAAAAAAACCAAAAAGAACCTACTTGGGTCATATAATGCGTGGAAGTAGGGCTGTGGATTCTTAAAATTGATGATGAAAGGGTAAATTGATGGTAAGGGGGTATAGCAAGAAGTATTCCTGGTTGAAAAATACCAGAGACTGGACAGGAATGGATGCGCACTGCTTACTTCGAGTTGCGCAAGATCAACGGACATTCACGGAATCTGTAGATGGCACCACTAACAGAATAGAAGCCATAGAAATGTGGATACTTCGTGGTCTTCTCAAAATAACCAGGACAGCGCATGTCACAAACCAAGAGGTGACGTGAAGAGGCACGTAGTCAAAAAAACCAAAAAGAACCTACTTGGGTCATATAATGCGTGGAAGTAGGGCTGTGGATTCTTAAAATTGATTATGAAAGGGTAAATTGATGGTAAGGGGGTATAGCAAGAAGTATTCCTGGTTGAAAAACACCAGAGACTGGACAGGAATGGATGCGGACTGCTTACTTTGAGTTGCGCAAGATTAACGGACATTCACGGAATCTGTAGATGGCACCACTAACAGAATAGAAGCCATAGAAATGTGGATACTTCGTGGTCTTCTCAAAATAACCAGGACAGCGCATGTCACAAACGAAGAGGTGACGTGAAGAGGCACGTAGTCAAAAAAACCAAAAAGAACCTACTTGGGTCATATAATGCGTGGAAGTAGGGCTGTGGATTCTTAAAATTGATGATGAAAGGGTAAATTGATGGTAAGGGGGTATAGCAAGAAGTATTCCTGGTTGAAAAATACCAGAGACTGGACAGGAATGGATGCGCACTGCTTACTTCGAGTTGCGCAAGATCAACGGACATTCACGGAATCTGTAGATGGCACCACTAACAGAATAGAAGCCATAGAAATGTGGATACTTCGTGGTTTTCTCAAAATAACCAGGACAGCGTATGTCACAAAGGAAGAGGTGACGTGAAGAGGCACGTAGTCAAAAAAACCAAAAAGAACCTACTTGGGTCATATAATGCGTGGAAGTAGGGCTGTGGATTCTTAAAATTGATGATGAAAGGGTAAATTGATGGTAAGGGGGTATAGCAAGAAGTATTCCTGGTTGAAAAATACCAGAGACTGGACAGGAATGGATGCGCACTGCTTACTTCGAGTTGCGCAAGATCAACGGACATTCACGGAATCTGTAGATGGCACCACTAACAGAATAGAAGCCATAGAAATGTGGATACTTCGTGGTCTTCTCAAAATAACCAGGACAGCGCATGTCACAAACCAAGAGGTGACGTGAAGAGGCACGTAGTCAAAAAAACCAAAAAGAACCTACTTGGGTCATATAATGCGTGGAAGTAGGGCTGTGGATTCTTAAAATTGATTATGAAAGGGTAAATTGATGGTAAGGGGGTATAGCAAGAAGTATTCCTGGTTGAAAAACACCAGAGACTGGACAGGAATGGATGCGGACTGCTTACTTTGAGTTGCGCAAGATTAACGGACATTCACGGAATCTGTAGATGGCACCACTAACAGAATAGAAGCCATAGAAATGTGGATACTTCGTGGTCTTCTCAAAATAACCAGGACAGCGCATGTCACAAACGAAGAGGTGACGTGAAGAGGCACGTAGTCAAAAAAACCAAAAAGAACCTACTTGGGTCATATAATGCGTGGAAGTAGTGCTGTGGATTCTTAAAATTGATGATGAAAGGGTAAATTGATGGTAAGGGGGTATAGCAAGAAGTATTCCTGGTTGAAAAATACCAGAGACTGGACAGGAATGGATGCGCACTGCTTACTTCGAGTTGCGCAAGATCAACGGACATTCACGGAATCTGTAGATGGCACCACTAACAGAATAGAAGCCATAGAAATGTGGATACTTCGTGGTCTTCTCAAAATAACCAGGACAGCGCATGTCACAAACGAAGAGGTGACGTGAAGAGGCACGTAGTCAAAAAACCAAAAAGAACCTACTTGGGTCATATAATGCGTGGAAGTAGGGCTGTGGATTCTTAAAATTGATGATGAAAGGGTAAATTGATGGTAAGAGGGTATAGCAAGAAGTATTCCTGGTTGAAAAACATCAGACACTGGACAGGAATGGATGCGCACTGCTTACTTCGAGCTGCGCAAGATCAACGGACATTCACCGAGACTGTAGCCAACCTTCAATGATGAAGACTGTACTCTAAGGACAAGAAATAAAAATGTACTATATGAAAAAGGCAAAACACTCAGACGTTCAGTACTGCATTACAGCTTGAAACTTTGGTGAATTTGTGGAAGTTTCGCCATTTTATTTCGCCACACCGTTAGTCCAATGGTTCTTTTTAAACGTTATTTAGACTAAACATTTAAAGGATTATCCAGATTTCTCAGAGAAAATTCCGGTAAAGGAAAGTTAGTCTGTAGCTGCCTGTAGAAATCTCTGTAATTTATTTGTTAGTTTGTTATTACAGGTGAAAGTATTACACGAAAAATGCTATTTACCAATATTCCCCTCAGCAAGACAAGATAGACGATATAAAAATGCGCCAAGTGTTATTAAGATTCATATACATGGCAGGTTCTTCTTTTGAAAAATAATTGTTCGATAGGCCTCGTAATGGCAAATATCGCCCTGTAACATGCGGACACCTGAGTGCGCCGCGTAATTAACAATTTAATGCAGCATTAGTTGTTACCTTGGCTGATTCCCTGCAAAGGGTGTGTACCGCTGTTTTAGACGGTGCAGGGGAAGGGGGTAGTCTGCGCCCTTAATTGACGTCGTTTCTCTCTCTCTTATACATACATACGCTTTTTCTCATGGCCGTACCTAACTAAACAAGGGGAAGCTTAACTTTGCCTAGTTTATAAAAATGAAGGTTTTAATCCAGGTATAGCATTTTTATGGGTCGTCTAAATTAAAGGTTGGGCTGTACTAAAATCGTACAGAACTCAAGTGTCTTTAAGAAAAATTTTGGTAACTGCGGATGAATTGCAACGTCGGCTTATCTCTTAGCACAGTATTGCCCGTCTTGTCGTGTTCAGATCGCTGTCGATTTCCAAAGCACTGCCGATTGGAAAATAATGAATCGAATTGAACTCCACTTCTTCATGTCCTCTTCCTCTCCTCTGCTCGCTCTATCTCCGTCTCCGCTCTCTTTCTCTCTCCCTCGTATATGATACGGCACACGATGTACAATCCTGGCCTCAGTTCGGATCCAGCGCGGGATAAGGCCGGACCAGGACATCAACCGCGCGGTCGGCTCCTCTCTCGGGTCGCGTTTTTACGAGAGATCGTGCGCGGTTTATTTTCGGACGACGCGGTTTGGAAGAAGGAAGTAAGTGAATTTTATTATTACCTTACGTTGTCGTTTGAATCCGTGAAGGTCGAGGAAGGCCTTAATCTCGTGAGGTCTGATTTTCGTTCATTGCCCGCTCCTGAGTGGATTAGGTAATTTATTAGATCGAGTTCCAGTAACTTTTGGTGTCTGTTTGAACAACTTATAACCTATTGAGATTAGTACAGATTTCTTTAAATTACTTTGAAATTAGAAATTGTATTTAATTTATGTGACGTGATTTTATTTACTAATTTATTTAGCTATTTAATATAACACAGAATTATAGTGCATATCACAATATCTATCTGTACGCAGACTGGATTACAGAATATAAAATACTCTGAATACTAAAAACAACTTAGAACTACAGCAACATTTTTTCTATTCCACTTTTTTTCAAATTTTATTTTATACATGTCTAAATGAATAAATCATCTTGCAAAAAAACCTTTTTTTTTTTATTTTCAGTTTATACTTATTAATATTTTATTCAGTAATATGTTGCTTTGTTGGGTGAAATACCTACTTTTTTTTAATTTTTGGTAGTTAATTTGTAGTTCTAGATAGTTGCATTAATACACTTATTAGTACTTACTTCTTTCTTATATCCGGTGGAAATTTTGTCGCATTTTCTTTTAATACTTTTTCAGTATTTTATTCATTACAAGTAATTTATTCAGATTAATCCAGATGCTGCACTCCATGTTATTAAGCCATACTTGGCATACCTGTAGTGCATTACTACAAGGAGATTTATACTTGAGAGTACTAAAATCGTGAATTTTAATCCGTAACTGCCGATCTATCCCTACTCCCAAATACACAGTTTTGCGCTCTCTGCTTAATAAATAATTATCAAGTTTCATATCATATCTTAGCGTAATTATGAATTGTTATGCACCTGTTTCATTAACATTAAAAGACAATATGTTTTTTTGTATGTTTGTTTGTTTTTTATGTTCCTTTTCCAGGTATATCATGGTAAATGGCAAATCAGAAAATTGCACCTCCGTTTTCCTGTATATCAAATAAATCATTAATATACCGGGTGACAATTTAGAAACTTTTAATCGGGTCTAAATTTAGAACTAACGACAATGATAAAAATTGGCGAGGCACTTCGATTTTTATTTGGAGGGGGGACCATTTTGCGCATATTTACAACGCTGTCGCTTCAGCCCTTTAGCCAGAAAGAGTTCCACCCTTAATATTTAAATAAGGAAGAGGGATCAAGTGATACCTCATTTTAAAGCTTATCAGATTCTGAATTCGACGGTTTTTTGTTTTTTAAATTTGGTTTGGTAATTTTCGAGGAAATGAACAAGAGGTATGCCGCAGATAAAAAATGAAGTGATAATTTAGAACATTTTGAAGTTAATTTGTTACTTCGGTATAGATTTTTTGGATGCTTTGGTAGTTTTTAATCGTATTTGTTTCTGTAAAAACAAGAACGGAAAAATCAAACAACAAAAATATTAAGCCAATATTGTGCGCCTTCGCCATTTCTTGCACTTACTTGCTAGATATGATAAGTTCTTTAATATTCAGCCGGTAAATGCATTTACAGGTTACATTGAGGAAGTTTTGTGAAAACGTCTCGCAATCACCTTAAAACACACTGTTATAAAATCTTTTCCATCTTCACCAATTCCCTAGTTTTTACGACGTAAGTAAATAGTTACAATTATCACAATTATTCACTTCATTAATCGTAGGAAGAGGTGATAAAGGGATAATACACACTTCGAATTGCATTACACTCGAGCCGCTATATATACGTATCGTCGTGCTGTTAAGTTTCTTTGAGACGCCCCGTAAATTTGTTGAGTAAGATATATTGTAAACAGGCAAGAAGTAAACATGTTTAGGACCTTCATTTAACTTATTTCCTCATTTAAATTAAAGACGTTCCTTAATTATGGGTATTTCCATTCTTAATCTAAGACGTTATAGAAGGTGTTACTAATACTTTAATTCTTACGTGCTAACGGCGTAGCTTCTGTCGGCTTTTATTACGTTATACAATTTTTCGTGGCTTCCATAATTAAGAATGGATGTATTTTTACATTATATATTAGTAAATATACAGTTCATTTGAAACAAATCTGGTTACACTGGAGGTTAATACTGTTGCCAAGGTTTAAGGGGGAATGTGTTTAGGTTCAAAGACCTTAACCTTACTTTTTGGTTCATCAAGTACATAAGTATTCAGTACAATCATTTCACAATTGTATTTTCAAAAGGACTATTGATAAACTGAAAACTCTAATGTAAACAAACATTCAGATGTATAGATCGCAGATTTTTAAAGGGGGAAAACCCCTTGTCGCTCCCTGTCGCCAACATGAAATATGCGTACCAACTTGAATATGTAGCTTCATGTACGTACATCAACCCTCTGTGATATCCTTGCACCTGAATAAATAGAAACTGAAGTAATTCGCTTTGAAAACGGTTGACGATAACTCCGGTATAAGCCGAGAGTTCTTTGTCGCTCTAAAACACTTAAATTCGATAGAACCCAGTGGCGCGTCCCTTTTTTAAACGGCAAAAATAACCCCACAATTGATTTTTCGAACTGCAATTATTGTAAAGTAAATAAGAGAGCTTCGCGTTGCGGTTCACCGGTTTATCGTCGATCTATCGCGTTACGTATTCGCGGAGCTCCGCACTTTTCCCCTTATCGACGTTATCTCGCTGACAAGAAGTCAACCGGATCGAGATTAGAGACATATGTCCTAATTAAAATCCAATTAAACTACATTTGAATATGGCTCGGCGGATGGCATTCGTTAATTGTTGAGATCTCATTCAGAAGATGAAAAAAGAAGTACCGAATGCCATATTTAGTAAAGAGGGATGTTTTGCATTGCGTTAATAAATCTAGTGAGGCTCGCACTATGGGGGATCGATTAGTTAGGCGAAAAATCCATTTGGCACTTACGTGTTTGCACTGACATTTGATCCGTAATGCAAGAACTAATCTGACAGATAATCTACCCCCTCGTTGACCCGACGATGACAACCCCGGCATTCTACTGACGTTATCGTGTAGATTCATTTTCTTCATCTATATTTCTTTATGGAGATTGACACCAGTTTTCGTTTGGAAAAGGTTTCGGTTGTCTAATACCGGGCACCAATTTTTAAATAGTGAGCTCTCCATTAAGCTCTAGTGCGAGCTATTGTGCTATATCGGCTAGTTTAGACTCAGGAGAGATAAATCCGCAGTTATTCTAAGCAGTCCCTGCATTTTCACCTATTTTTCAATAATTTTGTAGCTGCCACCCGGTATAGCGATGTCATGACAAAAGGCCCGAATAGGAGGAAGAAGAAGTAGAAGAAGAAATTCGGCTCTTAAGTGATCGGATATCAAAGTGCCAGTGGCGTTTCGCGTTTTCAACAGAAAGGTCGGAATAATGCATAATGTTTGTATTATGAGTATTATATCTCGCTGTAATAAGTGTTAAGACTTAAGACTGGCGTTTGTGAAAATTGGCGTGGTTAAAACGTTGCCTGCTTATTGCAGTTCGTCAATACTAATTACATACTAACAATAAAATATATGACTATACCAAATTAACATTATAAATTATTTTAATTTGAAATTCGTTAATACTTACAATACTAATTATCAATGAATATCAATATCAATGAAATTATAATGTTCTCAAAGTTTTGCCTCTTTCTTTATGGTATGATCAACAGTTTTTTTTCCAATTTTCGGGGGTTACACTTTTCACTCTATTTGATAACAGTACTTTTACATCTTTCAATGTAAAAGTTATGTTACATCTTGCAACATGGCCTTTCACTTGGGCCTTTATCAATTCGATTGAACTTAGTTGACAATGGTACAGTGGAAGTCTTACAATCGTGATGCCTTGATATCGTGCCATTTTATCTAAAACATATTTTTTGTCTTTCGATTTTATACAATTAACGATGAACAGTAGTTCCTTTTTGACCATATCAGTATCATAGTTAATTGATTCACCATTATTTTTTTGATTTGCTAACCAGTTAATTATGCCAGCTTTTTTTCTACAATGTAGTAGGTGCCTTCTCGACTTGTCTAGAATGATAACTCGCGTTATCCATCACAATTATAGTTCCTACTGGAATAAGGCCTAACATTTGTACAAAGTATTCTTCAAATACATCAGCATTCATATCTTCCTAATAATCGCTGGTTTTCTGAGAAACAAAGGTCAAAAGTACACCTTCAACAAATCCTGCTTCACTACCAATGTATGTGATAATGATCCTTTTTCCTTTTCCATTAGGTGACTTTAAACCTGTAGACTAACCTACTATACGTGCTTGACAAGCACTTTCAATATTTTTGTCATACCATTTCTTGCAACGGTATGCCCAACATTAACCCATCATCTAAATAATATATTTTTTTATTTCCTTGTCTAAATTGTTTAATCAAACGTAAAATATTGCCGTCTCCACAAAATAATTTCATCGTTATCAGTTAAAACAGAGGTTTTTGTTACTTTTTTCCCAAGAAAAATTAATCTCTTTTAATGTTTCCCATAGTTTTTTCTTCGACATAGTAGGAAAGCCATCACCATCATTGGTTAATTGTAGAATTTTGTCTAATATTGGGATTTCATTTTTAAAGAAAAAAGAATGAACCTTTCGTCTTAACATATTAATGTCTATATTCCCACAACTACAAACAGACTGATTTTTCTTCATTTACTAATTATTTCTTTACCTGCCCTTTCTTAACTGTCTTCTACAACGAATTAGAGATAAACTGCTATGATACTTAGCAAATGATTCCTTATCCTACGTAAGCAGCCTTAAAGCCAGCACAATAATCTCCCACAGTCTTACCATCACCCGAGTTCTCGGTAATCAGTAACCTCCTTATATGATTACTCGCACGCCCATGAGTTTGACGGACACTTCATTAATATTACTTCCTATTAACCAATTACAATAGGTTTTTAAAGACATTTAGACTCAACATCGAAACATCTTTTTAACTACATCATTGATATAACTTAGTAAAGTAATAAGCATCAAGTACCTAACCAAAGGGGTAAACGGGTGTTTGGTGCTGAAATGTTCTATCTGGTAGAGTCGTACTTGGTTTCTGTTGGTGCTGAATTGGCCGGTTTACTGTTGTTACCTGCAGGAAGTGCTGGGGTGGTGTGTACCCTAACTTATAGGGTAGATATGAAGAGGAACTCGGATATTCTGGCGTAATAAACGTCTCTTACGTCATTTCGACCAAAAGAAATCTTATCTGAATTCGCAACAACTTGCAGTTCAAATGTGTTTATCGTCCATTCTCCCGGAATAATTAAATCTCCGAGGCAACAGTTTTAGCGGATTTTCTATCTGATAGGGTCGTACTGCGAGCTGCTTGGTTTCTGTTGGTGCTAAATTGGCCTGTTTACTTTTGTCACCTGCAGGAAATGCTGAGGTGGTCTGTACCCTAACTTATAGGGCAGATATGAAGAAGAACTCGGATATTCTAGCGTAACAGACGTCTCTTACGTCATTTCGACTAAAAGAAATCTTATCTGAATTCGCGACAATTTGTAGTTCAAATGTGTTTATCGTTCATTCTCTCGGAATAATTACATCTACGAAGCAACAATTTTAGCGGATTTTCTATCTGGTAGAGTCGTACTGCGAGCTACTTGGTTTCTGTTGGTGCTAAATTGGCCTGTTTACTTTTGTCACCTGCAGGAAGTGCTGAGGTGGTCTGTACCCTAACTTATAGGGCAGATATGAAGAGGAACTCGGATATTCTAGCGTAATAAACGTCTCTTACGTCATTTCGACTAAAAGAAATCTTATCTGAATTCGCAACAATTTGCAGTTCAAATGTGTTTATCGTCCATTCTCTCCAAATAATTAAATCTCCGAGGCAACAATTTTAGCGGATTTTCTATCTGGTAGAGTCGTACTGCGAGCTGCTTGGTTTCCGTTGGTGCCGAATTGTCCGGTTTACTGTTTTTATCTGCAGGAAGTGCTGAGGTGGTCTGTACCCTAACTTATAGGGCAGATATGAAGAGGAACTCGGATATTCTAGCGTAACAGACGTCTCTTACGTCATTTCGACTAAAAGAAATCTTATCTGAATTCGCAACAATTTGCAGTTCAAATGTGTTTATCGTCCATTCTCTGGGAATAATTAAATCTCCGAGGCAACAGTTTTAGCGGATTTTCTATCTGATAGGGTCGTACTGCGAGCTGCTTGGTTTCTGTTGGTGCTAAATTGGCCTGTTTACTTTTGTCACCTGCAGGAAATGCTGAGGTGGTCTGTACCCTAACTTATAGGGCAGATATGAAGAAGAACTCGGATATTCTAGCGTAACAGACGTCTCTTACGTCATTTCGACTAAAAGAAATCTTATCTGAATTCGCGACAATTTGTAGTTCAAATGTGTTTATCGTTCATTCTCTCGGAATAATTACATCTACGAAGCAACAATTTTAGCGGATTTTCTATCTGGTAGAGTCGTACTGCGAGCTACTTGGTTTCTGTTGGTGCTAAATTGGCCTGTTTACTTTTGTCACCTGCAGGAAGTGCTGAGGTGGTCTGTACCCTAACTTATAGGGCAGATATGAAGAGGAACTCGGATATTCTAGCGTAATAAACGTCTCTTACGTCATTTCGACTAAAAGAAATCTTATCTGAATTCGCAACAATTTGCAGTTCAAATGTGTTTATCGTCCATTCTCTCCAAATAATTAAATCTCCGAGGCAACAATTTTAGCGGATTTTCTATCTGGTAGAGTCGTACTGCGAGCTGCTTGGTTTCCGTTGGTGCCGAATTGTCCGGTTTACTGTTTTTATCTGCAGGAAGTGCTGAGGTGGTCTGTACCCTAACTTATAGGGCAGATATGAAGAGGAACTCGGATATTCTAGCGTAACAGACGTCTCTTACGTCATTTCGACTAAAAGAAATCTTATCTGAATTCGCAACAATTTGCAGTTCAAATGTGTTTATCGTCCATTCTCTGGGAATAATTAAATCTCCGAGGCAACAGTTTTAGCGGATTTTCTATCTGGTAGAGTCGTACTGCGAGCTGCTTGGTTTCTGTTGGTGCTGAATTGACCTGTTTACTTTTGTCGCCTGCAAGAAGTGCTGGGGTGGTCTGTACCCTAACTTATAGGGCAGATATGAAGAGGAACTCGGATATTCTAGCGTAATAAACGTCTCTTACGTCATTTCGACCAAAAGAAATGTTATCTGAATTCGCAGCAATTTGCAGTTCGAATGTGTTTATCGTCCATTCTCCCGGAATAATTAAATCTCCGAAGCAACAGTTTTAGCGGATCACGCTGTATAAACAAACAAACATCGATTAAGATTGTTATTATTTTACAGCAAACGGTCAAGTACCGGTGTACTCACGATAAGGACGGCGCAGGTTTCATTAGCATCGCAGAGACTTCCATTCGTAAGAGGTCGTAATGTGTATATACAAGAAAAAGAGCACACATCCACATGTTCGAAAGAGTTGATAACAGGTTCGGTTGTGTAGCGATCGTAAACATTTCAGAGCTATCAATCCGAGGCGACGCATGTGTGCGCCGGTTAGTTAGTTAGCGCGCTGTTTACATCATTACCGAGCGGTAATCACGACGATTGCCCGTTTTATCGCGGCCGTTTATTTTCCAGAAAACCGAACAATAGGAGACAAAAGAGGATGCATCTCGCCACGACCCGACGACGACCGGCGGCGATCAGTACCTTCGAGGACCAGCAGGAAGTCGCCGAGGGGTAGTCCGGCCCGTGCGGTAAATGGGACATTACGGTGCGTGCGAGGGCCAGCGATAGGGACAAGAGCGATAGAAATATGTGTAAGGGCGCTGCGCTGCTCTTGTGCTTCTTGCAGTACGTGCACGGTTCCGTCGTCGTGAGGGAAGAATGGCCGAAGTCCCCGCGGTTCAAGTTCAGCGTGGAGGACCTCTTGAGCACCACGTTCCCGAGGAAGACCTCCGATGACGTCTACCTGGATCCCTGTAAGGCAGGTAAGTGGTGGCCGTGAAAGGGGCCCGTCAATCAGACCTGCTCTTTATTGTTCAACTGACGATATGAATCGGCACGAACTTAACCTGACTGAACCGGAGGAAACATGCAAAAGTACAAATTAACATTGATTTAAAAAAAAAACGACGCAGTTAACAAAAATTTTTATTGAATCATTCCTTAACTAATGGACGATTTTCAAAATTTATTCTCACACCATGAAATAAAAGCAAAGTTATCATTAAGTCATTCTTTAAATAAAGATTCAGCATGACTGAATACTTTACACTAACTTAATACTTTACCTGTAGTGTTAAGAACTAACATTACTTAGAACTTACTATTAAACAATCAAGAGTGTGCGACTCTCATACACGATTTCGGGGTTCATTGGAATCGTTCCGCCTTTGAGTTATTAACAGTAAATAGAAAGGAAAAGTATTTCGAATGAGTTATTTGAAAATTATAGTGAATACATCAAAATGGCAAATGTTTTAATACGATTATGTGTAATTTTACCGTTTATAGCCATATGCTATATTCATATTCAGGTTACCAAAAGATAAAAAGAATACGTGAATGTTTTGGGAAAAATAGACGGATTTTCTTGAAAAACGTTACTATGATTGGTAACTACTAATTCGTGTATCGTTTTAGAAGAAAAATAGGGAGTTTTTACATTTCACATAACGTTGGGCGCTATTAGCGTTTACCTTATAGCCCAGTTTATAAGCCCAGTAGCATAAATCTGAGCTTTTGCCTTTTTTAAATAATAAAAATTTAAAAAAACACGTCTTTTTTCCCGTTTTTCACCATAGCGTGAAAATGATTTACTGAAATGCAATATGTTATACAGATGATGTGTGGGGAATTAAAAGACCTTCAAAATGAGGGTTTCCAAAAGGCGATCGGAGCATTTTTCACCGAGAAAACTTGGAAACCCCGTTAAAATGGACCCCTTTTCAAAAATTCACAGCTTTGCCCAGTTTAAAGCTGAAGAGCTAATTTTGCGTGAAATGTTAGATTATTATGTTTACTTTTAGCATGCAAAATAAAGTAAACGCTAATAGCGCCCGACTTTATGTGAAATGCAAAAATTTTCCACTGATTTTGGGATCATTTGGGAAAAAATGCTAATTAAAAATAATTTGATAACCAAGAAAGTTATGTTGAGGAGGGTTACTATTTACTACCATTTGGGTATTCTCCTCCTTTACTAAAACAGATAAATAATACCCATACCATAGGTATTAATCTATAAGTATTAGGTTCTGCTATGTTACATAGTATATACTATAGAAATGATACGGAGTTTTTAACTTTTCCTATAATATATAACGTTTTTGGTGAGTTCTATAAAGATTGTTAAATACAAAAGTTATAGAACGATGTAATATCAACAAAAAAAACTTTTAGTATTACTGCATCAGATCGAAAACAAAAGAATTACGAATTTTTATTTAACTTGTCAGGCCGCCATTTTGTTTTCACCGGACCGATTTGTCTCAGTAACGAACTTAACCGAGGCATTTGTACAAGCTATTTTTGCACCGAGCCTAATTTGGATTAGTTTATAAATTTCGTTTTATATATATGTCCCACCCTGTGGATGTATCTACAGGGTGGGCCATTGAAAAGTTGCAACTGTCCAAGTAAGATTTTGTCGACTTGAAACACATCAAGTGTTTTTGTGAGGGGGACAAATTATGACAAATAAATAAAAGGGTTTCTGATGCCCTATACACTGCTGCTTTGTTTTCAAGATTCTGTCTACTCGTATACAAGACACGAATGATTGAAATATCACTAATTACGTTTCTCGAAAGAATGCAATACTTTTTACCCTTCCCCTTTATTAAACTGCTAAACGGCCCATAAATATTTCTAGCGTTGATCCAGTTTAATGACTAACTGTTCAATACAAAACTGGCAATCCGTTTTTCAAAATTATCAAGCTATGGTGAACTATACCAAGCCTTTATATTGTCAGAGTCCGGAGATATTTTAAAACCGTAGAAATCGCTTCGTGCTTGAAATGTTTGTTACTACAAATTCAATCACGACGTATAATTGCTTATTTATATTTCATTATGAGATTTGACGGATTCGATTTAATTAATGAGACGAGTTGGAGTTCTCGGAAAGCACGGACCATCTGTTTTTACTTCGCTCTTTGAATAAAGCTTCTGTTATGGGCACGTTGGCAAACCAATAATTAACTAATTCGGGCTAATTAAAGTTTTAAACGGTCGTTAAAAAATGTCTGAACATCTTTCCTGTCTGCCATGGTTTTTTCGCATCAACATGCCTGAAGCTTTTAGGCTTACTTATGCACATGTTGCAATAAATTGCGTTTTTCAAATTAAAACAAAAATTAATTTTTAGTTTTCTCGAACTTAAAAAAGTCATATAGTGCTTATTTTTTGACTAACGAAGGGTTTTTTTCTATTTTGGAAAATTGATATTCATGATAAACAGATAATACTGACGCTAACGTTTTCTATGATGGCGATTAAGTAAATATTTGTAACATATTGTAAAAAAAAAGAATTAAAATTTATAAATAAATTTTTTCTAGATCATTTAATTAACATATCTATATTCTCTATTAAAATTTCACCTCTCAGTACAACGTTTAAAAATGTAATAATTAAGTAAAACTATAAAAATTAAGTAACTCCTTTTATATAATGCCAAATGCTGGCACAAATATTTGTTGGAATTTTAAACTACTGCTATATCGTACGATTCGTAAACTAATAAAATCAATTACTACTAATTTAACTTCTTCTAGACTACTTCTCTAACTTCTAGAGATTTACGTGACATGTCGTGCCTCTCCCTACTGCAGTTTACTGAAATTCTGTAATATCATAATGTTGCTCTTATTATTAACAAAGGCCATCTATGAGCTTTCGAAAATATCAAACTATTTAATGATTCCTTTAAAAATCGTTGAAATATGAGAATAAAAGTGCTACTATCGTAGATTTACGTGACATGTCGTGTCTCTCCCTACTGCAGTTTACTGAAATTCTGTAATATCATAATGTTGCTCTTATTATTAACGAAGGCAATCTATGAGCTTTCGAAAATATCAAACTATTTAATGATTCCTTTAAAAATCGTTGAAATATGAGAATAAAAGTGCGACTATCGTAGATTTACGTGACATGTCGTGTCTCTCCCTACTGCATTTTACTGAAATTTTGTAATATCATAATGTTGCTCTTATTATTAACAAAGGCAATCTATGAGCTTTCGAAAATATCAAACTATTTAATGATTCCTTTAAAAATCGTTGAAATATGAGAATAAAAGTGCGACTATCGTAGATTTACGTGACATGTCGTGTCTCTCCCTACTGCATTTTACTGAAATTTTGTAATATCATAATGTTGCTCTTATTATTAACAAAGGCAATCTATGAGCTTTCGAAAATATCAAACTATTTAATGATTCTTTTAAAATTCGTTGAAATATGAGAATAAAAGTGCGACTATCGTAGATTTACGTGACATGTCGTGTCTCTCCCTACTGCAGTTTACTGAAATTCTGTAATATCATAATGTTGCTCTTATTATTAACAAAGGCTATATATATATATATATATATATATATATATATATATATATATATATATATATATATTGTTTTCCTAGATTTCGTTATGGGTATTTTCGGTTCTAGGGGTGAGAGGTATGCTACTTGACAAAAATCCAGAAAAGGTTGTGTAGGTACAAAATATTTTCAGGTAAAGATGGTGAGAAGCAGTCATCGTTATACCCTAATCACTACGTTATCGCACCCTAACACCGTGTTTTCTCGGAACTTGTCGTACCCTGTCATTTAAAGTACCTGGACTTTCTGATTTCTGTTGAAAGAAGTGTAAATATATTGAAGAACGTACATTTTGGAAGTAAGATATTTTTTTCGTTAATAACCAAAAAATAATTTCAAATAAAATTTAGAATTCCAACAAACATTTAACAATAATTAGTAAATATTTCAAGATGATTTATCTAGTTTAATCGGAAAAATGGTAAGCTGGTCTTACTGGTTAACATGAAGTACTATTTATTTAATAGTATTTATTAATAATGGCAATGATAGAGACATTATACATTATACACAATGCAAATAATGCTACAAAAACAAATGAGGCCCAAATTTGGGGATTTCCCCAGAATGAGAAAGAAACTAGAAAATGTTATAAAAAAATGCTTTATATTTTTTTATTTTACTTGTGTTATTTGCAGTTGCTATTCACCTTGTATTAGTTACACTTAATGTTTTTCTGTTTGTATTTTAAGTTAACTTGCATTTATTTTGCTAAAAACTAACGACCATCCCTCCTAATAACTATACCAATCATATTTTCTATCCAAGCAAAGTTTACTCACACCCCGTGGTCTTCGTCGCACAATGAAATTTTTTGATACTTTATTTATTTAGTTAGTCATTTCAATTATTTTGTTATATTATTAGTCAAAAAATCAACTCCAAAATAATGTTTCCAGTACCTAAACCCCGCCATAAAATTTCATTGATAAAGTAACAATCTTTTATATTTCTTTAAATATGGCACGCCTATGGATCGGTTTCTCGGTCTTTATGTGTCGATACGTTGGCTATTAAATTTTGTTTCAGCTGGATCAATTCTGACTGGAAGGACTATACTTACATGTACCGAATTCAGAAACAAACTGCTACTCACCTAATTATTGCCTGTAAATCGGTTCTCTGCCCAAGTACTCGCTAAATTCAATTACTTTGAACATTTCCATAAAGTCCAGGGATAATTTGTGCCCTTGCCCGTATAATTGATCATTTTTAGGAATTTTCAAGTTTGTCAATTCCCGCTGTATTTCTTACTTCACTTGTTTTGCTAACCTTTTGAACGGCTTTCCACTCTACCCCTTCGACGATTCGCTTCCCTTAAAAACGACTTACGCTCGAGAAGGAGAAAGGTCCGTTAATAAATTTCAAGGAGCCGCGGGACCGTCATGAGTTATTCGAAAAGTTTGCGCCCTTTTCTCGAAATTTCGTCTAGACTGTTAGATTCTTCCGATGTGATAAACGGCAGCATAACTCATCCTTCCCTTCCCTGAGATCGATATCCCATAATTGTAATCGGAGATCCGTTGCGCGCCCCTCGTAGGTGTATATATACATCGAGACGTGACGAATCGGGAGAAAAGCGAGGAGGAAAGCGCGAAGGGTCGTTCATTAGGAGGATCGAAGGATTATCCGATCGTTAATCATCGCGATTTTAATTAACGAGGACTCTCGTAATTGGAACGCGTCGCGTTGTGTCTGTTGTTCCAGCGTACCTTATCGTTCCGACGGTTGTTAATCTGCTTATTTATTAGTTTGTTGAGACATCTGGAAACGCGTCAATGGGCACGTCAACATGGATGTGTAATAGATGCGACGGCTTTAATTAAAATTATTTCAACGTGATCCGCGGCCCTGTCCCCTTTGATAGATGCGGGGCACTAATAGTAGGGGAGCCCAAGCGGGGATTTTGGGTTTTACTTAAGCGCGACAGAAAAACATAAGGAAAGAAGCCTTGCACCCTGTTATGAACCACCATCATATATGAACCCTTAATGTAAAGGGGTGCGTCTAGGGCAGCCGATCAGATTAGTAAAAAAAAAACGACCCTTGAATTAATTCGAGCTCGTCAGATTAACACAAGGTAAGTTGATTACATGCAGAAAAGTGTAGATTTCAATATTCTGACGATTTGACCATGACGTAAGAAAATAAGCGAGTCACGAGTTTGCAAAAAAAAAGTTACCTGGAAGTATTCGAGCGCGGTTAATTTTTTTTTCATTTTGAAGGAAATCATGTAAGAATTACGGATATAATATAATCTGCCGGTTTCTTTACGGTAAAAGAGCTAAAATTATCAATAATTAGAGCTACGGCAACATGTATTACGAACGCAATACATTGCGTGCTTATGGAGAAATGCCCACTATCGAACTGCCACTGAGATGTCACCAACAGATTTCGGGTGGAAAAATGTGGATGGCAAGTTGGAGATGACTTGGTTTGTTGGGAATCAACTACCAGAAGCATATGAAGATATTGTCATAACACCTGACATTTTAGGGGATACTCCGGATTCAGGTATGTTTTCTTTTTAATACACTACTAATATCATGAAATAAATGCAATATTGTCAAGTATCATAACCATTTCTGATTACAGATATGCAAGTTGTAGATGATGAAATTAATTCGAACTCCGAACATGAGGATGATTCATCTGATGATGAAGATTAAAAAAATCCTGCTTCCTTTTACCATTAAACTATTTTCTTATAAATGAATGGTGAAAGTTTACACATATATTTATATATTTTATATATTATCTTCCGTTTGTTGTAATTCCATTGAGTAATGAAAAAAAAAATTATTTTTTAAACTGTCAGAACAATGGAATTCCTCTACATAATTGTCAGATTTTAGGTCAGCACAGCAAGGACATCAAGCTGAAACGTCTGTATAAAAATCTGACGAGCTTGAGTATTTCAAGGTCACGATTTTTTTTACATGGTCAAAAATCGGCCGTGAGTTCTGGTCGCGTCCAAATCGTCAGTCTTTTGAAAATAATACCTTTTACAGTTCACTTGAAATTCCTTTTGAATATCTGATACGCTCGAATAAATTTTTTTTTTTTAATTTTCAACCCCGTCATACGGCCACCCCCACCTTGTAAGCCGGCAGATAAATATTTTTTCATTATCAGAAGCACGTAGGGCGTATACGATATTAATGTATGACGCGCTCTAGTATTTCTATGTAACAAATTTTTTTAACATTTTTGAAAATTTGTACACACTTACCCCCGCAGTGAAAGTGCATATATCATATAAACTTTTTTTCTTTTTAGTATCTAAGCTTCACAATTTAATAGGTTCCCGCAACGCTTGAATAACTTCCCATATAGCCTCTTGGGCTCCCCTACTATGAAGCATCATGTCGACGCGACAATGGATAAAGCCGATTTTAATTGGGAAATAAATTCAACTAGAACGGCCGCTTGTAAATTTGAAACGAGATTCAGTAGATATTTACCTTTACAGTAAAACCTTTATGGGCATTTTTTGAAAAATTTCACTACAGTGCCATAGAGTTACGTCCATGCAGTGGCGGTCATATACACTTTGAGAGGGGGGGGCATGGATCAAATCATTAACTTAAAGTGGGCTTAAAGTAAGCAGTACTTAAACACTGAAAATGAGACATTAAGGCAAAAAAAACGAGGAAAAATATATATGTAGTTTGTAGTATTTCACAAATAAAAAAATACATGCAACTAGTTTTAATAACTTTATTCATAATAAAAGCCGAAGATTAAAATTCCTCTATAAGATCGCGAAAAGTATTTTCGACTTATTTTATTTTAAAGTGTTTTTTAAGTGTTAATTACACATGAAGATAATTACACGAGAATGTTATTCTTTTTAATTTCTGAACTACTGCGGTTGAGCTAAGATAAAAATCTCAAACTATTCCTGACACACGTAAACATCACTACTTTATTCCAATTGACGAAGAAACGATGGAGACAGTGGCGGTCATAGGGGGGACAAGCCCCCGTGCCGTCCCCCCCCCTATGACCGCCACTGCGTCCATGTGGGCTTACAACGTGACGTAAGAGCAATGCTTACAGCATTTTGTATTCTGAAATTGCCGATGCAGCTTCTATTTGTTTTGTGATAGAATTACATCGAAACTAACTTCATATTTAACTCATCTTAAAGTTATTAAGTTATATTTATTTCATGTTTGAAACTTGCATCATTTAACCAACCGCTAGAATCGCAAGTGAATAAAAAAAATTATGAATAACGTGGAAACATCCAATTCAATTGTAGCATTCTAAGTGAAATTGCAGGGTAATCACCCAATCTACAGGGTGATTCGCATAAGGACCGACACGGAGCAGAGGCATGTAGAGGAACACAAAATATGATATTTTAACGCAACTTACTTTTATACCAAATTGCATCCCTGAGAAGTTAGAGGCCTAGATAGTGTGGTTTCACATTTCCAAAAAAATCAGTGTCTGTTATACTTGAACTTAGAAAAATCAAATTTGGTTTACGTTGTGAGTGTACTAAGAGCCTTAATTGGCAATAAGTACAGTTCAGTTATAGCATTCTAAGTGAAATTGCAGGGTGATCACCCAATCTACCTAATCACCCAATCTACAAGGTGATTAACATAAGGACCGACACGGAGCAGAAGCATGTAGAGGAACACAAGTTATAATGATTTAACGCAATTTACCTCAATACCAAGTTGCAGCCCCGAGAAGTTATAGGGCTATATAGTGTGGTTTCAAATTTCCAAAAAAAATTAGTGTCAGTTATACTTGAACTTAGAAAAATCAAATTTGGTTTACGTTGTAAATGTACCAAGAGCCTTATTTGACAATAAGTACAGTTCAGTTATAGCATTCTAAGTGAAATTGCAGGGTAATCTCCCAATCTATCCAATCACCCAATCTACAGGGTGATCCGCATAAGGACCGACACAAAGCAGATGCATGGAGAAGAACACTAAATATAATGATTTAACGCAACTTCCTTCTATGCCAAGTTGCACCACTAAGAAGTTATAGGCCTAGATAGTTTGGTTTCAAATTTCCAAAAAAATCAGTGCGTCAGTTATACTTGAACTTAGAAAAATCAAATTTGGTTTACGTTGTGAGTGTACTAAGAGCCTTAATTGACAATAAGTACAGTTCAATTGTAGCATTCTAACGGAAATTGCAGGGTGATCACCCAATCTACCTAATCACTCAATCTACAGGGTGATTCCCATGAGAACCGACACGGAGCAGAAGCATGTAGAGGAACACAAAATATAATGATTTAACGCAATTTACCTCTATATCAAGTTGCACCCCCGAGAAGTTATAGGGCTAAGTAACTCAAAGGCTATATAGTGTGGTTTCAAATTTCCAAAAAAATTAGTGTGAGTTATACTTGAACTTAGAAAAATCAAATTTGGTTTACGTTGTAAATGTATCAAGAGCCTTATTTGACAATAAGTACAGTTCAGTTATAGCATTCTAAGTGACAGTGCAGGGTGATCTCCCAAATTACCCAGTACTTAATATACAGGGTGATTCGCATAAGGACGAACACAGGGCAGAGGCATGTAGAGGAACACAAAGTATAATGATTTAACGCAATTCACCTCTATACCGAGTTGCACCCCCGAGAAGTTATAGGGCTATATAATGTGGTTCCAAATTTCCAAAAAATCAATGTGTCAGTTATACTTGAACTTATAAAAACCAAATTTGGTTTACGTTGTGAGTGTACCAAGAGCATTAATTAATAATAAGTACAGTTCAATTGTAGCATTCTAAGTGAAAGTGCAGGGTGATCACCCAATTTATCCGATCACCCAATCTACAGCGTGATTCGCGTAAGGACCGACATAGAGCAAAAGCACGTAAAGGAACTCAAAATATGATGATTTAACGCAACTTACGTCTATACCAAGTTGCACCCTGAGGAGTTATCGACCTATATATTGTGGTTTCAAATTTCCAAAAAATCAGTGTGTCAGTTATACTTGAACTAAGAAAAACCAAATCTGGTTTACGTTGTGAATGTACCAAGAGCCTAATTGACGACGACAAACAGGCGTTACATCACAATGTCAAATGTTGTTTTTCTGCGTTTACTGACTGCGTAAACAAAATTCCATAGAAAGACAAAATAGTACAATAAATTGCAAACTTTCCCTAGTATGTTAAATATAAGAGCAAAGTTGGGATGCTTTTGAAAAATATTAGATATTGTTACAAATTGAAGTTTTGTCCTGAAACGTGTACTTTTCAACATTTCCAAACTTTTCATCTGCACCGTACGCGATCCATCGCGTGCATCATCCCTGCTTTTCCTCTCCCCCTCCGCCTCCCTGTCCTCGTCCCGGTTTCATTTCACCATTCGACGCGCTGATATCCAATAATCCCCAAAACGTTAGTGATTGCGAGTCGAGTTTAATGAAGCCTTTTTAGCATTACTGACGGAATTACGATTTAACACCCCGAATCCGCTTTGGCGAGGGTCGCGACGAGTCTGGCACGCAGCTAGGGACTTTTTAATTTCCTACGGGAGACCCGGAGTTATATATTCAGGGAGGAAAAACATTTTTTTAGCCATTTCGGGAGTACTAACAACGGTCGAGTTATCTGGAACAGCGGTGAACTGATGCATTAATCATCCCGAGAATGGACTTCCGAGCGATGAATAATAATTGTTGGTGGTTTATGTTTGCGGTAATTGAGTTGTGAACGTTGTCTAATACGACATTCGTAACGACAATGGGGACCATTTGTATTACAAACAGTGCGTTCCGGAATTTATTAAGGGTAATTCTTTGTGTAATTTTAAATTTTTCCTAATACAACTCCAAGTAAACTTGGCACATGCTTTCCGGCCTTAGGGTAGTTACGTTTTTGTTGAAACTGCTCTTTTTGGAGATTTTGAAACAAAACAAATTTCCCCATTTTTCACTTCTATGTTTTGGAACTCAGTTGGGAACCAAAGGAAGATTTTTAAAGAAACACACATTAAACCATGAATACGTGGGCATCAATGGTGGTTATTATGAAAATAGACCGGATTTAAATTAAAGCAGTTCATAGACACATGCGATATCCGTTTTCTGATGGAATTTCTTAATATAATGGCTAATTTTTGCCGTAATGTCTTCAGACTGTCATCACAATGATTGTAAAAGCAAAATTTTTATTGAACGCTTAAGGACAATTCAACGTAAATGAAACAACAGAAGAATAAGCGTTAGCTGACCTCTGCGCGAATGCGCATGTGCTCGCTTATGGCATAGCGGGAGGGGAGATCAAACCGTTCTCACTCCGATGCCTCGCCACTCAGTTCCAGTCGACTCTGCCCTCGCGAATACATTTGATTAAATACGAGTTTGAATCCGAATTTTGAGGAGAATTTTTCAAATAACGCACAGTTTGAAAACTTTGGAAAAAGGAATAAACATTTGATATTTGGTACGCATGTGTAACTTGATATACCCTTTAAGAATAGTTATAAAACATTAATATTGCTATTTAAAAAATAGTTGATGACGTCATATGACTAATTTTGAATAATGAGCATTCACCCAAAATTCTGTAAAGTCAAAAAACACCGACAGCATCAGATTCACCAACAATTAAATTGTTATTAAGCTAAAATTCGTTTTCCGCTCGGCATACCTAAGATAAGGTTATTCAGCCTGCGAGTATCTTTAAACTTTTTAATTAACACCCCTGGAAGTAAAATAGACTTACGACACTTCCCTGATCCGGGCTCGTGAAGTTCCCGAGACAAGTTCGGATTAAAACCGAGATTAAGACGATGATTCCATTGACGAAATAAATGAGGGGAGCGCTTCACAACTTCTTAGAAGAGTAAACGGCCGAGGCCTAAACTGGGATTAGGATTTCAGTTTCGTGATTGTATTTCAGGGGATGGGAACGGGGAAGTAGACGAGGGGGTGGCTGGTGCGATGAATTTCTTAAATTATCGATAGGCAAGTGCCTAATAGTTTTTTAATGCCTCTTCGTGGAGATTAACGCCGTTTAATGTCACTTCTTGCGCTAGCGTATTTTATGTACCAGTAGATGGATAGATAAGGGAGGAGATTAACACGGGATTTTCTGAAAGTCGTGAGGGATTTAAGCAAAGCTGTGGCTCTATCTAGCTAACGAGTTAGTTGTTGAAATTTCGTTAAGCGCCCTTTTCCTTGGGATATCAAAATCCCACGAAACCGAAAGAGAAAGGAATTTTGTTCTTATCGAATTACACAGGTCGCTTTTCAGATTATATACATGAACCTTTTTTTATTGAAAGGAAACTGGGAAAATTTGGGATGAATCGTCATAGCAGTTATACTCATAATGTTGGTTGCAGGAATAGTTGTGTTTAATACTAAATTAATATGAAGTCGTTTAATTGATCATCAAGAACAGTAAAAGAAATCCCGGTAGCCCGGCCAGTAGGAGAGGCTTATTTCATGTGCTTGTCAATGCAAAAACTTTAAAATTGTGATCATTAAGTAGTCTGATATTACCATCCATGGTACCTACAGCTTTTTATTTCTGTTATGTATAATATGGAAGTAATGTGGGGTTTTCCCTAAGTCCCCTAAGTCCAATTCTTCAATTCGAGGGAATAAATCCTTGAATCTTACAAATGTTTGAGCTATTCCTTCCACCTTTTAACGATCTCCTCCTCTACTAAAGATTTAAATGACGTAACAGTGAGTAATTCTTAATCTTCTTTAAAATGAATCGACCAGGTTTCGAAGTTCAATTTTTTAATAAAAAGCCGACGTTACGTCTCAGATCTGAGACATAATCAGGACTAGGATCAATTCACTAAGGAGAAATAGGGGTTAGCAATAAAAGCAAACATTAATTGACACATATAGTATTGATCGTCAATTATGTGAACACAGGATTAATGATTACCTCGTAGTGCAATGGGCAATTGAAGTAAATAGTCAGTCCATTGAATACAATCGTGTGTTGTTATCTTCAGCTAATGTAATCAGTGAAATCTTTTTTGTGAAAGTACGAAAATGCTTCCCTCCTCATTTGAATCAATGTGAAGATAACATCCATAACTACTCCAGGTGCCATCTATGAAAAGGTGTAAACAGATGTGAGTTTAAAGGTTGCTGTATCTTCCTTTTTTCTATTATGAAGGTTATGAGTGTATTCGTTAATTAATTGTTGTTATTGAGTGATGTCAAATAACATGGAGTAATATGCATAAAATCATATTGTCTATTAACATTGTTATTAGCAGTTCTTGAAATGTGAAATGCCTCTTAAATCTTTTAAACCAAGAGGCCTTATGAGCTAGGACAGAAACGTTGTCGAATTCGACCGGTTAACATTGCTAACCATATCAAAATCCCTTCCCAATAAGAATAAAACGTAGCACGTTTTCATTAAGCACTTAATCCTCATCGACTATCTGTTTCCTTCACAGAGGGCTTCCTTGGGGACATCGCGATCCCCTTCTCGGATCAGATCTCGAAGGCGAAGCAGTCGCGCTCCGAGCTCCAGGAGGAGGTCGAGAAGTACAAGCAGGAGGTCCTCGAGGGCCTCCAGATCGAGGAGGAGGGCCTCACCGACTACATACGTAAGAAGTCGAAGCTTTCCTCCGATGCGCACACGCCGAGCTACAACGACCCCTTCGACAACCTGCAAGTGAGTATCGCTCACAAGAACGGGCAGATTTTGAAAGGGTACGGTGATGGGAGAGCCGAGACCAAACCGAAGGCGGACGCCAAGACGTCGACGAGGAGGAAAAGGCACGGGAACAAACGGAGGAAAAAGAACAGGTGAAGTTTGTTCGGAAATCGTTGGGTTATTCACTCAAATATATATAAGAAAAAAAAGGGGAAAAAGAACAATTGTTACTTCAGCATTATTCAATATGTAAAGAAGGTACCTCATTATTTACAATCTTATTGCAAACTGGCCGATAATAGAGTGGGAATATAATTCACCACAATAAAGACATGGAGGATCGCCTTCATCTTGTTCGAAGTGCTTGCTTCCTCTTCTTGAGTTTTCCTTTGACTCTTTTTTCAACATTTGATCTTTCAGTTACGGTTTTATTTAATTTTTTCTTCACTTGCTTGCTTTTCCATTACTCTCTTTTGCTTTTGAGCCAATAAAATGTTTTTCGTTACGTTTCCCCTCACCTCTTTTTTCTTTAGTTGACCCTTCACGCTCGAGTTTGTATGGGGAACTTGTCATTACAACAGTCTTTCCTTTTCTATGGTTAGTGTTCCTCACGTTTCTTCGTCCAACGTAGAGCATACGCAGTAGTTGTATATGGGACATCAAGGATTTATTAGGACCTGAGATTTGTTTATTTCTGTAGGGCCTTCATGTGGCTTAGGGAGAATCTAGTCTTGGAACTTATTAGAGTTAAGTGGTTCATTTTCCCAATGAGAACACCCAGGCTGGATATTTAAGGGGCTGTTCGCTATGGTAGGAGAGTTTCCTGTTTCCAATTGTGATTGTACATTTTCAACCACAATTCGTTTCATTTTCGTAGCTTGTAGTTGAAGAGGTACCCACAGGCCGGTCTGTTGTTATTGAAGGAGCAGAATTTGGGGATACCTTCGATACTACTGCCCAGGTACCTATATTTTTAAACCTCAATAATTGCCATGTTCATAGTGGCAGCCCCCAAGAAACATTCCCCAAAATTTCTGCAATTTGGCTCATCGTAACGGCTTTTCCAGGGTCGTATGTGAGTCAATTCGATATTTCTTGGTGGTAATATACGCTTGAAGGCTTCATAAAAGCCACACCAAGGGGCTGTAGACAATGCATACAAAACATAATATGACCACCCCATTAGCCCTAGCTCTGTCAATTATGTTGAGGTTTTGAACATGCGCTAAATGGCCGTCCCACATAAGTAGATCTGTTGTCTCACCGGAGAACTGAATGAGCTTCTTAAACCAACTCTCAAAAATCTATCCCGTGACGTGATATCCATATACCAGGTGAACAGTTGTTAAGTAGTTCAGGCTTCAACCGTTGTCTTGGGTAGACTAAAAATTGAGGCATGTACACACCAGTACTAACTAACTAAGGTATTAACCTAACCTAACCTCTACCGACAAGGTTTTGCCTCTATCAGCAGAGGACAGCAATCCAACCTGCATCTTTCCTTTAGTAGCCAATATTTTAGGTGCTGTTCTTGCGACCGATGAGATTCCACTTTGATGGTAGTTGTAGATCTTGTCTGCTTAAAACAGGTGTATTTATTATATATCAACCTTCATAATTTGATCATTCCTTCGCTGTAACAAAACGTTACTCTATTTTGAGATGGTTTTTACCTTGCTTAGGGAGCAGAAAGTCAAACACCATTTGTCACACGACTCGCCCGTGCACGAATTTGAACCGAACTTCGATCTTAAAAGAAAAAGCACGGAGTACGAAAGGAGCATCAACGCCCACGCCAGGATTAAACGGGCAGCCACTGCGAGGAAGGAGAGGGTGTGGGATTATGGGGTAAGTATGTGTTTATTGTGGGTGAAGATTGCATTTGGGATTCTTGAAGGATAAATCAAGTTTTAAGGATGATTAATGTTGACCAAAACGTTGGATGCAAGTTATCTCTTATGGTAATATTCAGCGTATAGAATTTCGTGAAAATACAATGGAAATAGTTACAAAAACTTTGTTTTTGTCGATCCATTATCAAATTTCCATTATTGAATCGTCGCCTTCTTATACACTGTCTATGTTCCATTATTAACATCTTGGACATTCTTGCTCTGAACATTCACTAACTTATCACATTTCTTGCTACAGAGGATAAGGACACGGTCCTCTGTTCAGGCCATATTTCATATGTGGCATATTTGAAACCAATATTTAATAAGCAAGAAATAAAATCGCATCTCTATAACTTTGACGAGGAGTGTGACGTCGTACCAAGAGGCAGGCCTCCCCTAACCTTGAGACAACGGGCTAAATAAACATAAATTACAGTAGATTAGTATATCACATATGATAGAAGGAGATGGAAGCGTCTTTCGGTTTGACAGTTTGAAATATATCTAATTAACTTAAAGAAAGCATTTAATTTCGTCATGAGTGAGGCACAGGCCCCACTTGCGTACGCTGAGAAGCCGCCACTGGTTGACAGAATCAGTATTCCAGGTGATCCCTTACGAGATCGACGGCAACTTCAGCGGCCTGCACAAGGCGCTCTTCAAGCAGGCGATGCGCCACTGGGAGAACTTCACGTGCGTGAAGTTCGTCGAGAGGAGCCGCGACGAGCACCAGAACTACATCATCTTCACCGAGAGGCCCTGCGGGTGAGTGCCTCGCTCCCTGAGCCGCCCGGAGACCGCAGCGAGACCGTCTTTACTTTTCTAGGTGCTGTTCTTTTGTAGGGAAAAGGGGCAACGGCGGGCAGGCGATCAGCATCGGGAAGAACTGCGACAAGTTCGGGATAATCGTCCACGAGCTCGGCCACGTCGTCGGGTTCTGGCACGAGCACACCAGGCCGGACAGGGACAAGCACGTCAACATCATCAGGGAGAACATCATGAGCGGTCGGTACACTTTATTAAATACTCGGTATAAGTAGCCACATGTTACGTTAGGAGGATTTCAAATTTAGGTTCAATACTATATGGGCGCTATATTTTAAAGAGTGAGAACTCTATCGTGCTCTAGTGTGAGATGTTGTACTCTATCGGCTAGTTTAGGCTCGGGAGGAATGCTCGTGGGATCTAAGAGATCCCTCTGAGATTTGAGAGAATAAATGCAGATTATTCACCACATATGAACGGAGTAGAAATAAAGCAACAAAAATGTTTCGTTTGCCCTTTTTGCCATCGACACTAAATTAAGTCAAATAAGATAAATAAACGATTATTTTCAATGAAAGTAAATATGTTTAAATATTTTATTAAATACGATTAGTATAAAATGGGTATTTTCAACTCTTTGAAGTTAATCTAATCATTTGTAATGGAAACTGAAATCCTAGTATTTTGGTGAGAGTGAAAATTGAGTGAATATCATTTACAAAAAGATTCTTTGGTTTAAATATATTGCAGAAAACAGTCACTATATGTAACGTTTGTAAAGCATTACTATTAATTTCATTAAAGGCAAAGATTTGCAAACCAACAGTTTTCAAAATATTTTCAAAAGAGTAACTGAGAAAATCGAACAGAAAATGCTTGAACTGATCGAAATCGAACTATCTATAACTGACCTTCGTGTTAACAATTCGCAAGCTGCAATCGACATAAGCGAATAATCATAACATAGATACATAAAGGTTTATTAAAGCGGATTACGAGAATAACGTGCAATTACGTACCAAATAGCTAAGCAAAGTAGCAAAAGCGCCGTTTGGCCGGGAAATTAGCGGTTTCATCGGCGGGTTTTTAATCAGTCTGTGATATATTATAATCACTGTTTTTGAAAAGGTTCTAATAATTTTCACGAGGATCGGTCTAGGCAGTCATTAAACTACATTGCAGACTACTCTGCATTAAATTCATCCTCCAAATAAATTTTTACCAAATATTTGGCAAATTTTGACAAAATAGACATAATGAGTAAAATTTTCATTGACTTACTTAAGCATTGACTCTTCTTCATACGTTAAGAAACGTACGCCGAAAATATACCTCAACTATTTTCCAACATCAGATGTACAGGGTGGTACTAAATCCCCGCTAGGTAAATAATGGAGCAACATAATTAAGGGCAAGCATTGCATAGTTTTAAACCATTGAACCATGCAAAATTCAAATGTTTTTCCATATAAATATCGTCAATCGTAGAAAGAAATTTCATATTTGTAAAACACGAAATGATAATTCAGTTGCTATTTTTATTATTTGCTAATAACAAATTATCTCCTCTAACTATCTTGATTGAAATGTCATTTTGGTGAATAGTTTCCAATCATGAAATCTTAAAAGCTCACTGTAAAATGTTCTACCAATAATACTCATTTCTATCAATCTCCACATCTACACTAGAATAAACACAATAATGTACCTCTCGGACCGCTCGATTATATCCTCTTTTTTTAGGTCAGGAGTACAACTTCAACAAACTGAACGAGGAGGAAGTGAATTCATTGGGGCTGACGTACGACTACGATTCTATTATGCACTACGCGAGGAACACGTTTTCTAAAGGCACCTACTTAGACACGATACAGCCCATCGACGTGCCCGGCAGGAAAAGGCCCGAAATCGGTCAGAGGATACGTCTTAGCGAGGGGGACATCTCGCAAACGAACCTACTCTACAAGTGTCCCAGTAAGTGATGATATACACGTAATGTCGCTTCTTATTTCTTATTCTAAATAGCGAGTAGGTATGTGTTAATGGAATGGGAAGAGGGGTATTAGGGGCAACTCGTTGGATTTGTGTTGATTCCCATGCGATCGCTTAAGCGCCGGATTTCTTCTTCTACTTCTTCCTCCTCTTCGGTGGCCTTTTATTATGACACCGCTATACCGGGTGGCCCCTACAAAATTATTAAAAAACAATTGAAAATGCTTACGATAACTGCGAAACCTTTTCCCCCAGTACATGAAAAATACCGTCTTATGACGGATACGGTAGTAGTTGCTGCTGCTATAATTCCTTCTTAAAAGGGAGTAAGAAAGGATCATGGTTCAAGTAAGCAGGATATCATTCCTGAAATGAATATGTCTTCACCAGGACCATGAAGTGTGAGAACTACTTTCTTAAAAATAATCTATGAACAAAACACTTTTGTAATCACAAGGGAAACGTTATCATAAACTCCTTAGCTAATGGAATCGTCTATGTCATTTAGCTTCACTTCCATCGACTTCACTTCATCACGTCGACTCTTCTCTTCCCTTAAGTGTGTAGTGGCGAACACGGTTTCACCAACTATAACGAAACGATGCTTAAAATCAGTTTTATTTTCCATAAAACCATTCAGACCCGGATTCACCATCTTTTCCTCCAGAATGCGGCCGTACGTACCAGGCGAATTCCGCGACGTTCCTCCCGCCGATATACGTGGAGAGCGCCCCCGAGGATCCCGTGAGGTGCGAGTGGAGGATAACGGCGACTCACGGCGAAAGGATAGTGCTCAACATCACCAACTTAGACATCGAGAAATCCCCGGAGTGTAAGAGCGACTACATAGAAGTGCGGGACGGCTACTGGCACAAGTCGCAGATACTCGGGCTGTTCTGCGGGACGGGGCACTACAATAACATCATCTCGACGGGAAGCAGGATGCTCGTCACGTATTACTCGAGGAACCCGAAGGGACACAGGGGGTTCACCGCCAGTTACGAAGGTAAGCACGTTTGGAAGAGTAAGGATAGATTGGTGCCAGTTTGTGTACTCGCCCTGTATTACGAGGCTTGTCCCAAAAGTATCGAGCCTACCTTCATATCTCCACGCCAAAAGGTTGATTGTTTTATCGGTGTATTATGATTAGTTTGATTCACATTTGATTTTTACATTGTAACTTTTAAAATGTGTTGCCATGGTTTAGTTGTATAAATTTGATACCAACTTTTTCGTTGTTTTATGAATTATTTTTATAATAAAGTGATTTTTCGTTTAAAAACTGGTATAACACATTTTTAATTATTGTTACTTATGCAACCAGCAATTCAATAATTGTATAAGTATTTGCGGCGAAAAATTCTAGATTCCCGAAAATCTGGCAGCACTCTAAATACAATAGACGTGTGATAAAATGCTGATGACGTGAGCGCAACTTTGTTTGGCGTTTAGTGTAGGCTGGATACTTTAGGGACAAACCTCGTATATCTCTAATTTCTCATCCTTCAATCCTCGTTCTACCTTAGCTATCTGCGGCGGCGAGCTGACGATCGACTCCGAGGGCCACCTGGAGTCGCCCAACTACCCGGAGGACTACCAACCGAACAAGGAGTGCATATGGCGCATCACCGTCCCGGGGAACCACCAGGTGGCGCTCCGCTTCCAGTCGTTCGACGTCGAGAACCACGACAGCTGCGTGTACGACTACGTGGAGATCAGGGATGGCCTGACGACCGAGAGCCCCATCATCAAGGTCTATTGCGGCCACAAGATACCCCCTGACGTCATCTCGACGTCCAACGAGATGCTCGTGAAGTTCGTCTCCGACGGTTCGGTGCAGAAGGGAGGGTTCTCGGCGACCATCATGAAGGAGTACGACGAGTGCTCGAAGATCGACCACGGGTGCGCCCAGCAGTGCGTCAACACGCTCGGAAGTTACGTATGCAGCTGTAAGATCGGCTTTGAGCTGCACTCGGACGGCAAGAACTGCGAAGGTGAGTTATAACCTATATTCTTCTGTGGGCTTAAATGCTGAGGCTTTTAGTTTCTCTTCTAAACCGATTAACTGAATTAGTTTCCAAAGATCTCGGTGTTATCTGATTCGTAGTCTTACCACACGACAGAAAAGTTACACATCTTCTAGGTACAAGAGTTAAGAAACCAGTGGCTGTAGGAAGCACTGGTCGAGTGGCACAGAAACAACCCAACCAGTTTATCACTGGTAGAGTTATTAAGCGTTTTCAGTTGGGATTTCTCTAGAAGCATTTTCGTTTGTTGTATGTTTCTATTCCAGTGGCGAGTTTGCTAAGAAAGCTTGGAAAGCACAGCTTCCTTTTCTGCAAGAAATAGCCCAAGTTGCTGAGTCAAACGAGAGAAATATTTTTCTTATTGATTCAAATGCAAATAAGCGAGAAAAAATAGATTACACCACTGATACCACCAGAACAATGGTAAGGGTACTTCCAACAGCTACTGAAGGGAAAACGCTAGGAGTTCAAGGAAGACCATCTACCAAACAACATAAGAAACTCACTCATAACAATAATCTTTGAAAAAGTGGGGGTTTAACAACGTACCCGAATTCCTCAATTTTATTCACCTTACACTCAATCATTGACTATAACCCTCTCCACATTCAATTTCGACTATCACTCAAATCAGTTGCTACTCAAATTATTTATTATTTGAGAACAAAATCGGTTGTAATGGATGCTGATATGTCGTTTATTAAATATTTGTGCATCCGCACGGACCTTTAAATCCTTATCGACTGAAATTTTCCGAGCTGCACTCCATCATATTCCGATATTCGCATCAATTCGCGTGTCAACGCCAGGTTTTATCGCTTATCGTTTAATTTATTTTAATGGCCATATATCGGACGGCATGCATGTCGCTCTGGTAATTTCCATGTAGACAATGGGGCAGATAAACGCAATAAATTTCCTAAAAGTATCGCTCTGGGAGATAATACGTAATAAAGTACCAGCGCAGCGTTTAAAGAGGAAGTCCGTACTTGTGTCGGAAGCAAAATTTTATTTATTTACAGCGAAAGAGGCGGGAGACCCAAAAAATGGTTAGTCAATTCAGAATTCAACGTGAACTGTTTGAAATTGGAATTTAGTGTAGTCACGCGACTGGTTCCAAAATGAAAGAAGATCATGTCTGTTGCTTCCTGGATCATTCCCGCCATGTTGCTTTCCGAAAAAAGAAACTAGTTAATATAGGACCAGTTTGAATTTTTTTTGCTGAGGAAAACTTTCATTTGCAGATGCATGCGGTGGCGTCTTCAACGTACCCAACGGTACCATCACCTCGCCGTCGTTCCCCGATTACTATCCTCTTAACAAGAACTGCGTGTGGGAAATCGAGGCGCAGCCCCAATACAGGATCACCATTAACTTCACGCATTTCGATTTAGAAGGCAACAGCAACACCCAGCAACAGCAGTGCGAGTACGACAGGGTCGACGTCTTCAGCAAGCTGAAGGAGGGAAAGTTGAAGAACCATGGCTCGTACTGCGGACCGAAGGCCCCGAATCTGATCACGTCCGAGGCGAACGTCATGAGAGTAGTTTTCTACTCCGACAGCAGCGTCCAAAAGACAGGGTTCGCTGCAGTGTTTTTCACAGGTAAAAATGAACGGTTTTAGTCAAATTCCAATGAATAATGTTATGAATATGGTAGTGTGGGCTTCGTCGATAAACCGGAATGATTAAAACGTCTATAACAACAGTTAGGTGATAATTCACTTAACATGACCTAACAACTTGATTACTTGATTACAAATTGATTACTATTTCTTCTATCACATTCTTCTATCTTCTACCACATCCCCATTAGAGATGTGGTAACATCATGGCAATCCTGGCTTTGGAAACTGCTGCTATGAAGACCTATTTGGATGACATGTTGAACCGCTCTTCTCAGATTCCACAGCCAAGCTATCCTTCTTCTACCAGTGGATCTGTTGCCTACAATCTCTCCATGGATTATGAACTGAAGGATTTCATAATTCCAACTCTGCATTATATGACCCAGATAGACCAGCTTTCTCTTCTTTACCCCCTTCAACGCTTTTAAGTCTTTCCCTATCCTTATCAGCACCTCTACGTTAGTTATATGCTCGACCCACGATATTCTCCGCATTCTTCTGTAAGTCCACATTTCCAGTGCCTCTATTTTTCTTTCGTATGGTTTGTTTAAGGTCCAAATTTCTGCGCCATAGTATTTCATTGGGAATACATAACACATCAATATCTCCAAGGTCTAGGCTCATGTCGCGGCTACAGAGCATCTTTCTCATTTTGAAACGTCTTGGTCTATGCAGATCTTGATTTCGAAGCAATAACCGCCTGTACAGGTACTATCGGGTTTCTACCCAATAGTTATACTTCGGTACTATCTATTTGTCCTCCATCTACGTATATTGCCAGGACATTGCTTTTTGTTATGACCATATACTTTGTCTTCTTTGTATTGAGCGCCAGGCCAAAAAGTACTGGCAGTAACGACTCCATTCAGGAATTCCTGTAGAGCCATATGCTTTCAGTCAGTAGCCAGTACCTTTTATTTTGTGGGCTCCAAAGTCGTGTGTGAGAGACCTGGTGAATGTCTTCAGAGTAGGTGTTGAAGAAAATTGGTAAGAGTATAAATCCTGGCTTTACGCTTCGTTTGACCGTAAGGCTTATGCACATTTGGAGACAAGCCAACTTAAAATTAAATAAGAAAATGGATCAACAGCATCTCACATTTCACATCTTCAAAAAATGAACGTTGGAAATATTTGTTATAATAAATTATAAATAAGTATTTTTGAATAAGTTTTACTGAATAATGGAATATTACCTTCAATGTCTTCTCCTACTAATTACCTTAATTTTGATACTTTAATATCAGACTATTTCAATTATGGACGTTACAAGATAAATGCTCATGTTTGCATTTGGTTCTTTCAAAAGTACAAAATACTTTTTAATATAAGAGTATATAAGAGTACCATAGATTAATATATAGAGTATGCACATATATTTACTTATATTTACTAGTGGATGTGCGTACATACGAAAAATATGTTATTTCCCTCTACATCTTTTTTAAATATGCGTTAATAAAACTAGTTTTCACTTCATCCCAGTAATGTTAATTGTGATGGTTTTCAGACATGGACGAGTGCACGATAAACCACGGTGGTTGCCAGCACGAGTGCATCAATACTCTAGGCTCTTATATATGCACCTGTCATAACGGATTTACCCTTCACGAAAACGGCCGCGACTGCAAGGAGGGCGACTGTAAATACGAGATTTCCACCCCCTACGGCACCATCGGCAGTCCAAATTATCCAGACTACTACCCAGCGAGGAAGGATTGCGTTTGGCACTTCACCACCACCCCGGGACACAGGTATAGTAAGAGGGCCTGTCAAAGTGGAAGAGAGGTTATAAGTACGATCAAATATAAGCAAACCGTTACTGTTTCGCGATTGTTCTTTTCGAGGGGTGCGAACATTTATATGTTTGCCGTCCAATATGTGTAATAGCCAACAAAATGCCCTTGCAATTTTCCACCCTTTCTACGCATGCGCATAAAAATGCCCACAGAACTGCGCAGCCGACTCCCCATGCCATTTCCCATGCGATCACCCACCAAAAGCTGCATCGTGTGCGGCGGTCTTTATTTACTACAGTTTCGTAACTCAATTCAACCTGATCCAACCGTAATTTACACTCGCAGGATCCGCATCGGGTTCCAGCGCTTCGAGCTCGAGCCGCACCAGGAGTGCTCCTACGACCACGTCGACTTCTACGACGGCCCCTCGCCCGAGTCGCCCTCGCTGGGCCGCTTCTGCGGCTCGAAGCTGCCGCACCTGATCGTCGCCTCCGGTAACCAGCTGTACATGACGTTCAGGTCGGACGCCTCGGTCCAGCGGGTCGGCTTCTGGGCGACCCACTCGACGGTCTGCGGGGGCATGCTCGAGGCGACCTCCGAGAAGAAGCACGTGTACTCGCACGCCAAGTTCGGCAGCGCCAGCTACGAGAACCGGGCAGACTGCGACTGGACGATCGAGGCACGCGGCGGGACGAACGTCAAGCTGTCCTTCCTGACGTTCGATATCGAGGACGAGAAGGATTGTGGATACGATTACGTCGAGATCTTCAGCGGGCTCGACTCCAGCGGGTCCTCCTATGGGAAGTACTGCGGTGCCCAGGTACGCCAAGGGTTAAAAAATTTTATTACCAGCGTTCTATGCCGATGTCAGCCGTACATCGTGTCGTTTTCGGTCCTGTGTAGATAGCCTCGGTCTTCTCCGCGTTGATCCTGATCTTCCACTTCCTCGTCCATGTGATCAACTTCTCGTGGTAGGTACCCCATCGCCTTATTGGGTTATCTCGATGGAGGTCCTAATGTTACCGTTCCCTTATCCTATTGGTACGTCGCTGGTGTACATATTACACAGGACTGGTGCCAAGACAGATTCTTTGGGTGCTCCTGCTTCTATCCTCCTGCTGCTCCATGTCGTCCTATTGTGCTTGATCTTGGCGTTCTTTTCCCCTAGATAGTCCTGCATCATTTGTCGTCTTGAAGTCCGCCGTCTTGAATCCTAGTCCTTCAGTCCGTTGTACCAAATCTTATCGAAAGCCTTCTCTACGTCGAATAGTACCATGCAAGTCATCCTCTTCTCGTTGATGTTCTTCATCGTTGCTTCTACCATCCTCGGCGCCTGTTGCTCTGTCGATGACGTAAATGCCATGCCATGATGTGCATGGTCAGCACACCAATAAGACTTTCGACCACAAATACCGATCTGACGTCTTTACGATGGGAGAAAGTGGCGCTCCCGCCTTTGGTGGCCGCTGCAGGGACTAAAATAAGTAAAATTCGACTGGGAGTGAAAGAGAGAGTCGGTGAAGACTCCTTGCGGCGGTATGATCCACCAAGATGCGCGGAAGGGCACCTCTGTTGCCCATACAAATGTATAATTTGCTGAATGATTGAATGTTTTGCGCCCTTCACAACTTGACAGCTTCTCCATTCTCTAAAGAATCCATGCCGGATAAGCATCGCTATTTCCATTGTTTTAAAGAATTTGTTAGGATTCACCAATCATTTCAATATGAAATGTATTTTAAAAAACATGTCTCAAAGCTAAAACTTACTGAAACTGTTAATTTCGTCCGCATCTCATTGGAAGCACAAGGTTATAATAGGCCACGGGTATATATTGTCAGCAGTAAACAATCAAGGCGATTTCGAAAGGGTAACCACTCAAATTCATATAAATAATTCAATGAAATCTTCCTAATGCAACCTCTATGCTAATATTAAATTGAAATTTTGAAATTATAAATATGAATCACCTCGAAACAACTACTTCCATGGCTAATACCATTCAAGTTATTGAATTATACTGAATGATTTATATTTAAGGCTCACGCCTTTACGGCCCAAAGTGAAACGTCACAAGGAAATAAATTTTTAGGAAAAAGGTGTTTACCACTGCTACCAGGACGCACTAATACGTTATTTCAAAAGTACCCGACAATAGGCAAAGAATAAACACAAAACACAATGAAATGGAGTTTCTGGCCTTGTATTTAAGTTTTGTGATTTATAATAAGCATGTGCCACCTACTCGAGTTACTACATTAAGTAATAATGACTAATTTTCAGAAACCGTTTGATATAATTTCTACCCACGACGCCCTCCTGGTGAGATTCAGGACAGACGACACCTTGGTGGGCAAGGGCTTCAGTCTAGTATACGAGGCAGTGGAGGTGTCGTTCAGCGAAGAAGAGATCTGAAGTCGCCATCGGCAACTCGTAGTTAATCGAATCTCGTCGTGAGAACGTTTTGCTCAAGGATTAAGAACGAAAGCGATTATAAGCACTTATAAGAAAGCGATTCTTAATTACGTTTATAATTTATTATAAAGTGATTGTAACATTCGTCTTGTGTACTTAGTGTTATTTGTGACGATTCGATTCTGGATCGAACTCGAGACGTTCCGAGGGCGTAGGCGCCACGGAACCGAAACGTAAAATTATTTTTCCACGAACACTTTCCAGACTTTCGAGTGAATATGTAAACAGTGAAGTAGTCCCGATGTACTCGTCAGGTGTTTATTTATAAATTGTTGTATTATTTGTTAAAAGTATAGGTGTTTTTATCCAGATTGTTCGTATAAGACAGCTATGGAATATGGACAAATTTTAAATTTAACCCGGTCGCTAAGTGCGTGGTGTATGTCTCACTTAACGGTTCAACTCAACTTAGGAACGTAGTAGGAAAATGTGAAAAGTAACGGATATTAATAAATTTTAGTCGTTATGGACTGTTTTAATACGCCTATTTTGCCTAGATGGCGATACTCGTAGTTAATAACTGCCTTGATTTAAGTAGTACTAAATAGTAGAAGTACTTATTTACTCAACTCAATTCTACAGAGGACTAGAAGAAGCTGACTGTTGATGGAGAAAGTGAAATTCAAGTATCATTTTTTTTGCAATAGCTCATATTATATCTGGGACGGTTTACCATATGATAGATAGATTTAATCTTTTGTGCAGGAATCTACCCAGACTCATTTAGGATCATACAAATCATGTCTATTTATTATAACAGGGGATACAAAACGATATAGCGACTTTGACCTTATGACAAGATATACGACCAGATTCACTAGTATCTAACATGAATAAAATCATAGAAAAAGTCAGATCTATACTATGATGGATGATGAGAGGATACAGCTAGCGGCATGAAAAAAGCGGCGGCAGGCTTTGTGACCAGCACAGGCTTTATTACCAGCAGGAAGTCATCGGATGCCTCTATTCCTTACCTTCACTTACCACTTCAAAACTAATAATATCCTTTCTCAAAAGTAAAGTGGCTTTATAACGAGCAAGTCTACAGTTCACGCTAAAATCAGTTCCTTACAAAAATATTGAAGCATTTGGACCGTGGTAAGTATCTGGATTTTCCTGAAGCCTCTGACTGAGGGGATCATTAAATTAAATCTATATAGAATCCACTGGCCTACCTTCACTCGTCCAAGTCATATCTGACAAATATAAAACAACAGTTTGTAAAATATAATAAATATAAACAAATCCTAAAAATAAACAAATGCTTTCTAATAAAATCCGAAATTACACTAGCACATAATGGGGCTCACAAGGTTCAGTGCTGGGCCCGCCATTATATATATAAATGAACTGCTTAGAGTCGTAGGGCATGACCTGGTTTTGCATGGCGATGACATATCAGTTATATGCGGGCGGGCGACGACAATATAGTCTAGTGTAAGGGGCAGCTGTCCCTCACAGGTAGCTCATCTCATAGCTGAATTTTTGAGATTTTCCTTCGTTTAAAATGAACTGAAGATCCGCACTTTCACATTAGAAAATCCCTCAAATTTGTGCGAATGGAACATCTTCCCATTAAAAAAGTGAGTTATTCTTAATATTCTTCTGAATTCTTATAATGCATCAGAACAATGTGTTCAGAATGTACCACACCACAACACCACATAACAAAACACGCCAGATTAATGTGTTCTTGGCCTTATTTTTGTTGTAACAGCCATCAAATCAGTATACTTCTTAACGAAGTACATAGTCATTTGAGGATTTTTACCAGAATTGTTTACCAAAGAAGGTGTAGTTCAAGGATATATTTAACTTAGAAATTTTAAGTTTGGTTGTCCTGCAAATAATAGTAGGTATCACTAACGCATCAATCATAAATACCACAATTTCCATCCTGACGGTTTCAACTGCTTCCATTCTATTTTGACGCCTAGCCCAGCCCTCCTAAAAATCCTACGATCCACATTAATTACTTAATTGGTAGGATAGGTATTCCGAACTGTCACACTGATATGTTTCAATATTGTCACTACTCCGATGTTGAAGTTTAGAAACGCTTTATTTCAGTTAAAATGGGTAAGTCGAAGTCGTTACGAGATGCGCCCTGTATTGACGACGTGTCCCTCGATTTTAGGTGCGCACGTTCTACTCCAAACCTCGCGATGCGCAGAATGCGCAAGAGGCCCCCAAGAAAGTCGAGGGTCAGGGCGAGAAGAAAGAGCAGGCGAAGCCGAGTAAAACGCCGAAGATGAAGAAGTTTTCGGTGTACCGGTTCGATCCTCAGTCCGGCAAAAAGAAGCCGTACATGCAGACGTATACAGTCGATCTAAACGAGTGAGTAGATGAAAATCGTGAAGGTTTAGGTGTGAATATATTGAAAGTGCTTCAGGTTTCAATTTGCGTTGACTGTCTATACGATCTTCAGTCGTTAAGTAATAGCGTAGTTCTATGGGGTTGTCTTTATTAGGGGTTGACTAGTGAGCAGGGATAATTTTGTGCCTTATTTACTTGTTCATTCCATGTTTTTCCACGTTTACTAGAAATTTGACAGACTGTCATGGCTGCTGTGGGTTCGTATCCCACTGAAGCCATGGATGTTGTGTTGCGAAAACTGTGTAAACTGTATACAAATTCTCGTTCCCATTCATACCGGTAACCAAGCTGGATAGATCGTAAAACGTTTAATTCGAAGATGGAAATCTTGTCATCTGCCAATGCAATTATATAGAACAAAAATTACCTAGAAAATGTCTTTTATCATCCTTTTGTGATACGTGGAAAAGTATTTCTTCTGGTATCATCTCAAATGGATTCAGAAATGGTGGAATATTCCCCTTCCAAGAAAAATTATTTCAAAATTTTGTTCAGAAGTGGAGAGGATTAAGAATATTTAAAGAGAAACTCAAGAAGCACTTGAAAACTCATTATCAAGGCTCTCAATGATTGGTCAACTTAGTAGTATCAATTTGCAATTTGAAGACCTTCTATTGTCCGTAGCCAAACAAATACCAAAGCCACTGCCACAAAAGGAAACTATAATATGTTCTGGAGCATAAATCTTAAGCTATAGATATACTTAAAACTAAAAAGGGTAAGAGAAACTCTGAAAGAAGAGTTGGATTATGTTCAAAAAGTAGTAGCAGCAGTGTTAGGCCTCGCATATCTCCAGGCCTGTATTCATTGAGCCTGACAGGTTCTGACCGAAACGTTAGACAATTATATTGATGAAAATAGCAATCTCTCCAAAATATTATTGCTCTAGAATGTAGAGCCTTATTAAATATTCTACAAAAGAGGTAATCAAACATTTTGTTATCGTGATAGAGCAAAACGTTGAATAGTGGTTTGTTAAAGTTACAACGCCATAGGCCATGGTCGTCGATCTACAGTCTAGCAGGAAAAAAGCACCATGAGCTTTAAAAACAGACGAGCAACGAAATGCAAGACTGGAAAAGGTTCAAGTACGAAATAGAAGAGCAAAGGGAGAAACACTGGATATCTGGAGTACGAAATGCGCAACCCCGTTCATCTGAAACAGAAGACAAGATGGATTGGAAATTTACATTGCCATTTACATTCAGCGGTTAGTGGCCGCTGGAAATGAAGTTATTAATTATTATTAATTTCATATCTCTAATGCAAAGCATTTTTAAACAACTGACTGGTTGCGATTTTTTCAGTTGCAGACCGATGGTCCTGGACGCCCTGAACAAAATCAAAGTGGAGCAAGACTCAACCCTGTCCTACCGGAAATCTTGCAGGGAAGGCATTTGCGGGTCTTGCGGCGTCAACATCGACGGCATCAATTCGCTACTCTGTCTCACGTAAGGAACTCCCCCCGTTTCACTAATGTCATCTAAATCAAACCTACTGATTCAGTAAAATAAGACCCAGAGGCGTCACCAAGGTCTACCCACTACCGCACATGTACGTCATCAAAGATCTGATAGTCGACTACAGTCAGTTCTACGATCAGATCAACAGGATCAAGCCGTATCTGATCCGGAAGGATATCTCCCAGAAGGAGGAGGGGAACGCGCAGCTACTGCAAAGCGTTAAGGACAGAGAGGCTTTGGTGAGTGCGGAGGAATTAACACGGGTTCTATGTACGTCGCGTCTGATTGAGAAATGCCTAGTAGTCCCTTCAACTATCAGCTAAGCGTACTAATACTTTAATTCAAAGCGTTTCGTTTCCTCACTCGTACCACAGTACACCAAGTACCAGTTTAAACACTCTAATTCGGCGCTTTGATCTCTATAAGTAGAAATAGCAGTATAGTTAAGTGCAGGGGTCGCCGTCCAAGTTTGATGCTGCTTTTGCGCAGAATGAATTGAAACGTCAAGGATTGGAGGCGTTAGTGCACTTCCATGAAAACTGTTGATATGACATTTAAAAGTCAATTTCGAATGTCCCTACAGTGTTTGAATAATACGCCTTTACCATTACACTTATATAATGGCTGTACTTGTAAAACCTTCTTACCAGCTGTTTGAATAACGTTTAACAAAAGTGAAACTTATGGCAGACAGATTCCATTATTATCTTCCTTCCACCATGTGCTTTTGGGTCAACATATTTTTCCTTAGGTGGGAAAGGTCGACTGCATCTATTGCGCCTGCTGCTCGACGTCGTGCCCCGAGTACTGGTGGCACGGCCACTCCAAAGCGCCTGACGACTTCCTGGGACCTGCTGCGCTCCTCAACGCCTACAGGTGGATCACGGACTCTCGGGACCAAGGCACCGAAGAGAGACTGGCGGCCCTGAAGAACTACTACTCGGTGTACCGTTGCCATCAGATCAACAATTGCACCAGCGTGTGCCCGAAGGTAAAAAACGGTAGAGGGATTGACTTCGGTCATGGCGGTTCTTATCTTTTTCAGAAATTGAAGCCCGGTCAGATGATCGCAGACTTACGTCTACTCCTCACCAAGATCAAGAAGAAGAAGAAACCGGAGCTGGACGGGAAACAACCGAGCGATCCTTTCAAAGCGTGCGGTAAACCGTAGATAAAATGTGAGCAAATGTGATGTATATTTATTCATTGATATACAATGATTTGTTGAATTTCATTTGTTCTCCAGAGCCTTAATGGTATTCGGGCCGGAGTATTCCTTGAAGGTCGATTCTAAGTCTAAGTACTTGTTGAATTCGCACCAGTCGATCATCGCGCCAGCCTGTGGTGCCTTTTCAGATCCCCACCATAGCTCACTCTAAAAAAAAAACCATTCCAAGTGCGTTTGGAGTGCAGCTCCCTCTTAACTGACACTCACCTTAATGTTAATGGGAGGCACGGAAGGCAGATTAGACTTAGAGCTATCAAGGAACTCCAAAATATCCTCATAGCAAATATTGCATTGTTCGTCCTTCCTCGCCCTGTAACGAAGTTGATACAAGAATTGCAATGTAGAGTCCGTTTAGTTACTCACAGGTCTAAAATTTTCTCGATTAACTCGTTATCGAACGGCACCCTCGCACCTTTCAAGATGGTATAGCATTCCTTCCTGGAAAACTTCCCGGACTTGTCGTTGTCCCTCTGGAGGAAGTACTCCCTTAACCTTTTCAGATCGTCCCACAGAAAACGTTTGAGTTCGGTCAGTGCCAGCGCCCTACAAAAGTTCGAAGTAGCAACGAATTTATATCGAATTGAAAAGTGTGGTTCACCTTATCTTGTCCCTGTCGTAGCGCTCCTTGTAGCATACGGCGTTGAATGCTCTAGCGATTGTTACCATTTCATGTTCTGTGAAATCGTCTCCCATGATCTCGCATAGCTTAGCCCTGAAAACGATTTTCAAATACCTTTGGAGTGTATATTTTATAATTTATGCATAGTTGAAGATATGTTGCACACTTGTGAATACCTTTTAAACCCTATAATTTTGTCGATATTGAGCGATCCTTTGAGATATTCAAGCCACTCGTTACTTTGAGCAGCAAAGTATGCAAGTACGCAACTGCATATAAATTTTGAGTTGAAGAAAACTAACTGATGAGAAAAAGTGTCCTATATAATGTACATTTTTAGTATAACGCGGTATACAACAGCACAGAAATGCAATTCATGGATATCGATTTCTTTTAAGTATTGCAATACTGCAACGTACATCTTAATATTTTGTACCTACTTTATAAATGGCAGAACATGTGTAAAAAAGTGTGTAATTAGTACACATGCAATCATATCCCACCTGAGCCTATGGTAGGGAATCACAGGAGTCTCCTTCGGTAGATTCTCTGCTACGAAATCCTTGTAGATCGGCCTTAGCTTCTCCTTCACTTTCTCCATTATCAGCTTGATGTTCGATTTAGGAAACTGAAATAACAACGTCAAGTCTCGAACCTTCACGGATTATTGTTCTAACCTGGCCAGGGTTCAGCTCCATGAACCTCAATGCGTACTCGTCTGCGTCTGTAACGACGAACTGGAAGCCATTGATGAACAGCGTGGCACCGATGAAGATCTGCTGCGCGGTATAGCAAATGGGCGGTTTGCTGGTGAAGGGGTTCTGGTTCGGCAACTCGACCTTTCCTCTGCGGAGGAAAGTTGAACTGCCGAAACCTGAAACAAAATGGAAAAACCGTTTTTCTTCATTATCGTTTATAATTAATCGTTTTATAATTCTTAATTAACACAGAAATAGTGTATCATGTGAATTTCATAATCACAAAACGTACCTATTTTCAGTTATTTCCACCAGAAATATTTTTCTTCCCATTAGTTTCTCTAATAGCTAACCACCCTATTGTACCTAGTTAGTCAATACAATGAGTCAGTAGAAAAGTTTGTCAATAACTGAGGTCAGTCATTCACACTCATGATTAGCTGCGATTTAGCTTGTGATAAACCAGTAATTTAACTGGTTAGTTAGTGAGTGATCGGTTGCAAATCAACAAGCCAGCCTTTTCTGATAACCAATGCAATGAGTCTATGAAATATCTTGTTAATGAGGTTAGTTAATCAGTAATGAACTGGTTAGTTAAAGTTAATCAATCAAGAAGTGAAGCTAAAATTGACAACGTCTAGGCTTTCCAGTTTGTAAATAAATTGTTACCTCACATTAACCATATTTATTAATAACTTCTATACCTTTTACTCAAGTAGATACTAATTAGTCTGCATGTTAGTCATTGCGATGAGTTAATTAAATAATCAGTTGAAGTGTTTAATCAGTTGTGATGATAGTTAGTCAGTAGTTATAAAGTTATTAGTCGTTAAACTTAATCAATCAAGAAGTAATGCTAATATTGACAACCTCTAGGCTTTCCAGTTTGTAAATAAATTGTTACCTCTCATTAACCATATTTATTAATACCTTCTATACCTTCTACTCAGGTATATACTGATTAGTCTGCATGTTAGTCACTGCGATGAGTTAATGGAATAATCAGTTGAAGTGTTTAATCAGTTGTGATGATAGTTAGTCAGTAGTTACTTAGTGTCCGTTTGTACAGCTAAACTAGTCAACCTCTAGGTTGTTCAGTTAACAAGTATAGTTTCACATTTCATTCATGTCTACCCCTCTATACTTTTTACTTTACTAAGAGCTAGTTAGATTAGTTTGCTAGTGAAATAGTTTGTCAATGACTAAAGTTTGTCACTGACACACTTATGGCGAATTGCTATTTAGCTTTTGAGTAAATAAACTGGTCAGTAACGAATAGTCAAATCCATAGATTATTTAGTTAGTCAATCTAGTTATTATGTCAAAATCATCGCGTCTATCAATATCTTCTATATTTTCTCCCCCGGCAAAATCAAAACAATTTGTTTGTTGCTTATTGTGATGAGTCAATGAAATAGTTTGTCAGATACAGACAGCAAATAATTGCAATTTAGCGCATTACATTAGTAATCAGTAATTATTCTGTCAATCTGTGCAATGAGTCCATGAAATAGCTTGTCAATGACTTACATGTTTAGTCAATTATAATTTAGCTTGTAATAGTAATTAGTCAGTTATTAACTGGTTAGTAAATGCGAGTCAGTTATTAGGTGAAGTTAAACTAATCAACATCCAAACTATTGAACTAATGAAGTTACCTATCACATTATATGCACACCTGTCACTTAACGCCAGCAATTTAGTTTGAAATAATAGTTAGTCAGTAATTAACTGATTAGTAAAAGCTAGTCAGTTAAAAAGGGAAGCTGTCCTAATCAACTTTTAGGTTGTTTAACTGATGAGTCTAGGTTTCACATTACGTGCATATCAGTCACTTTATCCTTTCTATTTTGATGAAAGCTAGTCAACCTAGTCTGTTAATCAGTACAATGAGTGTATGGAATAGCTTGGTGATGACTGAGGTGTTTAATCAGTTCCAATATAGCTTGTGAGGTTAGTTAGTCGGTCATTGACTGATTTGTGGTTAGTAACTGGGCAGTATGTATTGCCAAAGGGGTACAATTAGTTGAATTCCTTGAATGGAAGATTGAGCATTAGAAGACCAATTGGCAATATTTCACTACCGCATGGAAGGAAATTGCATCGGGTTTATTCAAGTCATGATACGTTGCCAGAGGCGGTGATACAGTTCCTTGAGTAAGACGGTATCCTCTTTGAAGGCTGAACACAAAGGGCTCAAATGTTCTGCAATGATACTGTTACCCAACTTCTTGGAAAAGAGGAACCATACTAGAACGCAAATCGACCAATGACGAATCACCTGAATTCCTCCTTCCAACTTCGAAGACTGCCATGGTATCGTCAGTGAGGTAAAAGCAAATGACGAATCGCCTATCGCAGTTCTCCGGTATCTTCGACACCATCCTCGCCTCGAAACGCAGGATGAAGCTATCCAGACCGGTCCTGGAAAAACATCCAGGCATCTAAACCACCGAATTCACCGTTTCGAACACCTCGGATCGTCCCTCCGGCTTCCGTTACCTGTCGTAGGTGAGGAACTTCTTGAAGTCCTTATGGGGCGCCTTCGGTTCGACGGTGACGCAGTTCTGGGCGGAGTCCTCGTAGCTCCCGAAGCCGTTCCAGGGCGGCAACTCCCTGTCCTTCGGTAACGGGATGTGCACCGCCTTCCTGTCGACGTTCGGCACCGAGAGCGGGATGAACTCGGTTATGCCGTAGTTGTCGCCGTAATATTTTTTGGTGAAGGGGTCGCAATCGGTCAGGACGATCTTACGGCCGTAGCAGTTTAAGATGGCGCCGATGCTGAGGTCCCTATCGGTGTAGTAATCGATCTTCTCCTTTCCGCAGTTCAGTGGGTCCACGATGTACCTGATGGAAGGTTTAAATTGGGTAATTTTGAAATTTTAACTTGATCATGTTTTCTAGTAAAGGAAAAATTACTTCACTGAATGTTACGCAGCAATGATGTGCTCAAAATGGAAAGGGCCATAAGGTTAATACGTTTACGTAGTCTTCTGAAATCGATTATTAGAAAATTCGTATGATTGTAAGATGCTTTTTTATCAGGTCATCCTGTTTCATTTTAACCCGTTATAATTTTTTGTTTTATCTATAATTTAACAAAAAATAATCAATAAAGACTTAACTATTACTTTTATTAATGAAACTTGAGATACTTTTAATGAAGCTATACATGACGTTAGATCAGTACTTTTAAATCTCTTTTATAATGTTACGAGGCCTGAGGACTATCGCGCCCCTCGTCGCAGTTTCATACGCAGACACTTATTGAAATGGGGATAAATATCCTCCATCTTTCGAGAATTATTAGGCGGTTATGTAAGCCTACTTTGTTTCGAAGACGACAAAAAATTTCCCTACAAGAAACACTCTCATCTGAAATTGATTCGCTATTTATACACAACAGCTGAAATAGGTATAGTCTGCACCAAGCATAAACCGTTGTATATCATCACTATCAGTTCTGCCTCTAGACAACACCGTTGCTAGATTACTATGTATTGAAATTTACTTAGTTATGTAATGATTAGCGATAGATAAAAAAGTTTGCAATAGATACAAAAGCTAATCTTTAAACTCTGTCAATATAAACAAACGACCGGGAATTACGGCAACTGCGCATGCGAAATTCAAATATGAACATTACATCGTCACTCCCAGGTGCCTGAAGGAGCCCGAGATGCGCTTCGGGGTCTTAACTCAAAATGAGGGGGAGAAAGGGGAGTACGACGGGGGGTTTAATATGAGTGAATAATAAATATTTCTACGCCACATTGCACAGGTATATGAAAACCAATGGGCACTCATTCCCTTACCAAAAACAAAAGCTTTGACTCAAAACAAGCAAGCAGAAAAAAGGGAAAGAGGAGGGTGGGGGTAAATAGTACTTATATTTTCAAGGATTAGACCATCAAGACCATAGGCTTGAGTTCGTTTTGTTACTTTTTTCGTGTTAGGAATATACTTGCAGTTTGCATGGTCGCCTTACTTTGCTTATTGTAATTTTTTATCAGAGTTAGAGAGATGTGGTCGTTATTATTTTAGACAAGTGATAGTGATTTCAAATTATGCCACGATTTCCTAATGGTGTTATTTATGACGTCAAACGATCATATACAAGGGCTTTTATTAAATACAAACTATATGTGTGCTTCTTCCACCATAACTTTCTAAGGCCTCTACTGATTTTGATGCTCGATGGATTACTTGCTTCATTATAAGTGTTACAGGTTACGTATCATCCGGAGTGGATAACAAGTCAATGAATAATATATTATTTTAAGACAAATTGTCGAGGTTCTAATAATATCACGAACATATGGTAACACTCCTATCTACGGTCTGCTCCAAAACAATATAATTATTTTCGTCTCTGTAAAACTATGTTATTTAGGATTATTGACCTTCACTTATCTGTTCTCTTAGCGTAATGTATTTTTCCTTAAACATATTATATAAACAAATGGATCGTCCATGGGCTGTCTAATGAAATCAGCTCAGAGGCGTAATGAAATCAGCTCAGCGCCCAATGAAATCCTTAATTAAAATTTATCTGATAAAGTTCTTATTGATTTTTATGCTCATCGGTTTTTTACTGAATGATGTGTTAAAATAAAGGTTATTTATAGCAAAAATACTGTTAGGTATTAGAAAATGATTGAACACCTTAACTGACACGTTTGGCTTTCTTCCCTCAGACAGTAGGAACTTTCTAGTCTTTCTAGATTCTCGCAGAACCATAATGTATGCTTCGAGGTTTCCGCCTCTTCCTAGCAGAATCTACAACTATAGGGTCTACTGTGTTCATGTGCTTGAAGCTATGCTGCTATTCTAGAAGTCCAGGTCGTACTTCTATTCTGGCTTAGTACAAACTCTGTTACTTTTAAGCAATAATTTGGCATGTCTCTGTTCTGGTAAGTTAGTCCACCATTCTTGAAACTTTTGCAATAAGCCTCGATTTATATGTGCTGTAAAGGTTGCCATTGAAATACCGCAAAAGGGCCCTGGGATATATAACTTTCTTGGGGCACGATCTAGGACTTCTGAATCAGCCCTTCTGTTATTCAGATGCCCACCACTCAGTATTGTGGAGAAGTAGTGTCAGGGGAGGAACTAACAGTAAATCGTCACAAAATTGCATTTGACAATTTCACCAACCAAGGGTACTAAAAAGACTAAAAGAAACTGGTTAATGGACTTGAGATTCTATATGTACAAGGGGCAAAACACTTCCGGGTCATATTTGATCTTAAGCTTACACAGAACCTACCACTGTAAAAACCTAACCTAACATAACCATTTTGGAGACTTTTGTAACATGACTCGATTTATGTGCTCTAAAGGTTGCTATTGAGATACAACAGAATGGTTCTGGGACATATAAGTCTTTTGGGGTACCATTTAGGCCTTCTGAATCAGCACTCAGATGCCCACCAACAACTGCAAAAGAGCGCCCATGGGCAGTACACTGAAGACACTGATTCCAAAAATAAACCCATGATTATACACAAGGTCCATGATAACCTATGAAGCAGTGATATGGTGGTACAGCACGAAATCTAGCTAAAACTCAACTACTGATCAGCAGCGGGCATGGACCTGATTACACCAAACTCTATGAGGAATTGGATATTTGGAGTGCCATTAGGTTGGATGATTTCTCTATTTGAGTTTGATAGCATTTTAAAACCAGTATACCAGATGGGGATGCCCGGAAAAGTTCCTCCCATACATAAATCATTTTTATTTACTTTCAAAATTTTTCACAAATTCTAAAAACCGTAAGATAACACGTTTCATTAAACGTATTATTCTTTTCGGTATACCTTTCAGTATTATTTTCGGACGATTTCAATTTGCTATCTTCGGTGTAATATCACGTACTTTTTGTACCTGCCACATCAAACTGAGAGCAACGAATAAACCAGTTATGCTATAGATGCCTTACGACCAATTTTTTTGTAAGCATTGTTCAAGTGGAATCATGGTCTCAACCAAAATCAAAAACCAGTAGCCACATTTTGATACCATGGAGAGAGGAGACTCACCTGCGGCTGGAGAGCGCCGAGCCCAGAACGTTCAATACCGTAAACTCAGCACCTTCACCTGGCGCCGGTAACGCCTTGTAGATCTTCGGCAGTTTGGCGCGACGCAGGAACATGAAACCTGGCTCTCCTCCCGGTTCCGACTCCAGCTCCTTTATCTCTATCGTATCGTCCGCCAGGTAGAACCTCACCTCCAGCTTGTGTACGTAGCCGTAGTCCGAGTCCTTGTCGTCCCAGTAGCCCACAAAGCGTAGTACCTGGGGAAGATACGGGAATATAACATATTTCATTAAGAAACCACCATCTCCAAACACGATAGCTCTACTGGTTACCTTCCTGTCGTTGGCGAGGAACTTCCCCAGCGTGTCGATGTTCCTGTTGGGCTTCTTCGGCTGCATGGCGTCCTTATCGTGCGACCTGATGTCCAGGTAGGGGTCGGGAGGAGCGACGGTGGCGTCGGGGACTGAGATGCCGCACCTGTTGAGGAAGGTGCGTGTGAAGTTGTCGCAGTTGGTGATCTTGAACACGCGACCGTACAGCTCGATCTCCCTGCCGATATTCAGGTCAATCACGTCGTAGAAGATGTCGTCCATCGGCGGAGGCATCCGGATGCGCTGCCTGGCGATTAGGGTACCTGGCGGGAAGTGGAAATCGTTTGAAATGCTCAAGGGAGCAGGAGGATAGGTTGGGTGGAAGGATCTGCCTAAGGCGTTTAACGATGTTCGTATTTGTAAAACTGGATATAGGGCTAACCTAGTGGGCATAGTAAGTGCATAAACTATAGAATCGATTTGAATGTAGTTAATAGGGCTATTTTATAATAACTTAACGTCTTTTATCCTAGAAAATGAAGGTCCTCAATGCATATTAACAGGTCGAAAAAAATGAATGAAGCAAATCCAGCTTTTAAGTGCTTTCAATTCTAACCTATAGCATCTTATGCATAAAAGGATTCTAAAACTTTCTTCCTCTTCAACTTTCGTCCTAATTCAAAAGTTTAAGAGTTAGAAGTAAGAGAAGTGTGCAAAAAACTCGTTTTTGTGCATTTTTTAAAACTGTTGTAGTCTTATTAACGTTTCCAGCCTCTGAGTATCGGAGGATACGCCATTCATTATTCTAGGCATCGTCTTGGAGGAATTCCGTAAACAAAATGGGTGCTATAGTGCATTTTATTTTTAAATGCAGTAAGGTACGCCCGTGATACAATAAAAGAAAATATAAGAGATATCGCGCATATATGGGCGGGGCCACTGACGTCATAGTGTGAATACACAACTCATAATACAACGAAAATTCTTTCTGAGAGCATTATTTTAATAACTAATGATAATTAACACACCAATAAAAGCTTATTAAACATTAGCAATAATTACAAATAAATATTAATAAAGGCAATACTATATCAAATTCCTATATGCAAGTGTTAAAATGCGTCGCAAGTAACTCACACTGTGACGTCACATGCGCCAACCAGACGAATTTCGAACGGCTACGTGTCATACCGTATCTTTCATTGTATCATGTGATAAGCTGCTATGATTAATATCTCTGACAATAGAGAGCTTTTGCATTTCACATAACGTCGAGTGCTACTAGAGTTTACCTCATTTTGACTTGAACGCATGCGTATTAAGCTCTTTCCATAGCGCTGTTGCTTAATGCGCGTGCGTTCCTGTCAAAATAAGGTTAACGCTAATAGCGCCAGACGTTATGTGAAATTCGAAAACTCTAGTAGATCGTCAAGCGTGCAATGTGAGAACACCATTACGGTCTTCCTAAAATTGCCCCTCCAAGAAACTCCCACTATACATGTACAGATTAAGCTTAGTTTAATTAGCTTAGTAACTAGTCTAGTTACTCTAGTGACGTAAAGTTAAACCAAAACTTTTGACAATTTCGCTCAGCGTGAAACTGAGTTTGACTAACCAAGAAGAGTAAATTATATACTGGCGATAGTATCATTAGCGACCATACATAAGGCTTAATATTTAAGGAAATATTTTTGTAAATTCATTTAGGTCTTACTAGTCTCAACTAGAGACCTCATGTATTTTCTCATTTTGAAAATAAATCTTTCCTAAAAACGCCTCTTGTAAAGCTGCCTATTTAACTGTATGTACAATTGGGTCTAAATATTAACCTTGCGCTAATCCACTGTTGTCGATCTTAGGCTCCACCACTTGCATTGTACCGTCCTCCAGGAAAAAATATATCTTAACCTTCCTTATCTGGAAAGGGGACCCCCGCACCTCCTGGAGGGTCTCTTGGAAAAATGCGTCGAAGCATAATATCTGAAAATGGACTGATGCAGTAAATACAGAATTAAAAATGTGTTGTATTTCCATTCCTAATGCATGGAGTCACAAAAATCTTACTATGGGTTCTTGTTATGAAAATTTATGTCGTAAACTTCTTGTCGCTTCTCATATTAGGATGGAAACATTTCTCTAAGTGCTCCTCCAGGACTTTGAATTTTCCTATCCTAAAAACCGAAAACAGTACCTTTTTGTCGAAGGCGATCCATCCTGGCAGCTCGACGGTCTCTCCCCTGGGATAGATCGAGGGATATTTGTCCGACAACGGTCCTAGCATGTTAGGTTTCACCCTGTCAACCGGAGCGCGTATCCCAGGACCGATGAAGTCGAAAAAGGACCTCAGGTGGAATTTACTTCGTCCCACCTAAACATCAATAATAGAGGCAATGGATCGTGAGTCAGGTCTGGTGAAAGGTGGTCTGATACTTAAGTAGGTTAAATATATGTTGCTTAGAACTTTTTTGGAATGAATTTAATACTAAAAAGTTACTAAAAATTGACTTAAGATACATTAACAGGTAAGCCCATTAACAAGTTTGAAGCTGGACGCGAGAATTCCCTCATTTATGCCTATTGGAATAACCTAACCTACAAGTGTAAAAATATCGATTACTTTTTAATCTTGCCATTGCTATCAAGTAAGTAAGCATAGCAAAAACTAATACGTTTTGGACTTTACATTCTTATTATCTCACAATTGGTATAATTTCGATTCCACTCTGAAGGATAAAATGCCTTAAAAGTTCCAAGTTCCACCAAATGGAAAACTCAAGGGGAAAAGTTCACTGGTTCAAATTGAGAACTTACGTTAGGATCGAAGCTGAAGCCCGGCAACAAAGGCAAATCTGGACACCTTAATGCCATGATATTTGCGTAATTTTCGAAAAATATAAATAGTGAAGTCCGAAGAAATGACAGATTAGATGCCGAATCGGAAGTTTTGTCAATAGCGCGTGTTTCGTCGCCATAGTTTCCATTACTGCTAAATAAAATAATGCAGTAAAATCCTAGAAATATACTTAAATCTGGATCGAATTACCATTACAAAGCATTTTGATGGCATTTGTGATTCAAATTATAGTCCAGTGTACAATGGTTTTTAGCTCAGAATTCAATCAGCATGCATTGATTTGCTTGAAATTTTACCAGCAGGAAGGGAATACCTCAAAAAGCAAAATGTACCCTATGCAGATGTGTGCTTTTCCCAGGAAGTGGACATCAGTCCAACTCGTGGTTGGAATTTCTACGTTGGAAACAACCCCAGAAACCAATAGAGGAACACATTCTAAGCAAAAACTGTACTATAGAGTTTTTTCAATAGATCAATAGGTTTCGATCTTTTGAAGTCAAAAAGAAAGTAAAAAACTTTATATTTTTTCAAAAAAACTATAAGAAGCAAAACTGTAGGTTATAAAAAAAACAGAGATTTTTTTTTATTCTGCTGTAGGCCCAATACGAACCGAGTTATTACTTATTGAAGGTGGGACTTATTTATCAAAAGAAAAATTTAAAAAACTCAAAATTCAATAACAAGAAAACGGTCAATTTTACGGGAAAAATGTTTAGTATCTTTTTAAATATGTACTTAAAAAAACAATGAAATGAGACAATTCTCTAGCATATAAATTAAGGGAGTTATTACGAAAATAAGAGGGATTCCTATTTTTCTCATGGAAAAAAAACAACAATGCAGCAACACCCTTGGTATTGCTCTACCCAAATTGAAATTAAACGTAATCCATTTGCATCTCAATATATTTTAGCATTAGTAATGGGATCTAGAAGTTTGAACGGTTTGGAATGTTTGAGTGTGAAAAAGATGAAAAAGATCAAAATGTTTAAAAGAACTTGTTTTTATCTAAAATCATTAGGAGCAAAAATTTTAGTTTCTAAACGTAATGTAAAGAAAAATATTGTCTCACTTGGATTCACCTTTGTTTGAAATATTGAAATTTTGAGAAAACTAAAAATTCAAGGACTTTGCTAACTTTTTTCGAAAATATAATATATATTAGAGTTTATGCAGATATATATTTAATTGCATTAAAATATACAAACGGTTTACTGCGACTTTCGTTGGCCCTTTTTTCCAAATCCATTTCCAAATTTTTCCTTCATATCAGATATCCTCCTGCTTGCCCCCATAGCTTCACCATAGCTTCTTCACGTCGCCCCTCCAGCTCCTTCTTAGCATTTCCCCTGTTCTTCTTTTGGGTGGCATCTAATATTTTTCTGGACCAACTACTTCCTGATTTCTTTTTTATATGACCAAATCAAATAAGTTGTTTCCGTACAACCTCGTCTGCAATACTTTATTCTATGTTCATGTCCTCCTTAATAACGTGGTTTCACGTTCTATATGTCTCGATGTTCTGCAGCTCCTTAACCAAAACTTCTTATTGAATATACTTAGGTCCCAAACTTCCGCACCAAATATCCGTTGGACAAGGATGATATCTTATAAATGCGCTTTTTCATACCTTTTTATAGTAACAACTTAAGTTGTTAAGTAACAACTTTATAGTTTTCTATAGTAACAACTTAAGGGCCCCGATTCCTTTGCTTCCTTTACTTATTCTTTGCTGAATCTCGTCAACACTGGTTTCTTGTTTGTTTAAGACGAGCACAACAGGTAGATTCCTACATTTATCATTGCCATAGTGTGGCCAGAGTACATCCATATTTTACCAACCAGCACTTACAGTGCGGCGTTAACCTTAAGGGGAAATGTCTCAGTAATTTTTCTTGAACTTTCTGCATGGTAATCCATCGTATTAACTCATCAAAAAACGCGTCTTTAGCTTTCAACCTCTGAAAGTAGTGTTTTCTGAAAAAAAATTTAATATGATGATTAGTTTCTATAAGCTATGGCGCATCTTCATAAAATATCTCGATTTCTTTACACTAATTTTTTAATAAAAACGTTCAGCACAGTGTTCTCGTCAGGAGAAAAAATATATCCCTATTCTACATTCGAGACCTATTAATAAACACAACTCCCTAGGTGCAATGCCTCTTTTTGAAGATTTTAGAGCTACTCTTGCTCTAGCCTAGATTTATCGTGCTTTGTGCTGTTAAATAACGACCTATACCTATAACTTTCGATTTCAAGGTGTGGTACATGGAAACGCAACCAACTGTGCTTCCTGCTGATCCTGCGCATATACCTATAACTTTCGATTTCAAGGTGTGCTACATGGAAACGCAACCAACTGTGCTTCCTGCTGATCCTGCGCACTATCTCCGATATTCCTGCGAGCCTTCGGATTACGAATCCATGAATAAAAAAACCCACGAGCTATAGCACGCGAGCAGTGTCGGACCGATTCGACTGGTCGGAAGGTCGTAATAACCATGACATCATTTTGTTTTCTTCGCTCGCGTTGGTAAACAATTCACGTTCGAATTGAAGACGGTCATTAGTTCTTTCTATGGTTTTGAATTAATTTTCTCAGTTCGCATGTTTCTACCGTGGAAATATTTTTAAAGGGATTTCGGTGAGATTAGATGGAAAAAATGAGTGTCAGTAAACCGACGGGCCGCGAGACGTTGGAGAAAAGGACGTCTGGGGACGCCAACATTATAAGTATTATTTTCAGCGCACTTAAAAAGGTAAATACTACTACAGCAATTAACTTACAGTCATATTCAAGTGTTTACACGTTCGTTCATTTCATTCATTCAATATTTGTTAAAGTACAGCAATGCTACCGAATGTAAATCTATTTATAACGCATAAATTACTTTATTGCTGCGTTTTTATTATGATTTAGTGTGTATTTTTAAACAAGATTGAAAACATAATTAACGTCAGGAATTCGCTTTGTGTTATAACAATAATGTTTCAAAAAAATGCAAAATGGACAAAATAATATTAAAACATTTATGTATTGCAAAATATACAGTTATATAGTTAATTGTCGGTTATTGGATTTAAACTGTTTTAAATTATTTCTTTCAACATTGCTATTTATAACATTTGAATCCACTTACTGATAATTATGGGAAATTGTGATATTTTATGAGATATAGTGTCCTGAGGAAGCAGATAAAGATTTATCAAGGTTAAAAAAATGATGTATTGTGGTTTTCAATCTCTTTTGCAAAAATTAGTGAAAAATAGGGTGTATTCAGTTTTCAACAATTTTTCCAATTTTTTCTAGTTTTCCTGATCCTAAAATTTGTCTTACACCACTTTAGTACTGTCAGTTAGTTAATGGACAGCATTTTGAGCATTTATTGAAGAAACATCACTTGAATTGATATCAGATACATCAGTTGATCACATTTCTTGATTTTTGGATTAGTTGATGTTTGTTAAATATCTTTTAAACGACAAGGAACAATAATTTGATATTTAGTACGCATGTGTAACTTGATATACTCTTTAAGAATGCTGATAAAAAAGAGTATTGCCATCTAAAGAAATAATCGATATCGTCATATCTCAAATTTGGTACACGCTGTATAATATTTTCTTACACAAAAAAGAGCGAAAATCAAAATACTAATCGACCTGTTCGAGCATATTTCCAAAAAAAGCTGTCTTTGATTTACTGAATTTATTCCAAGTTAGAGACTCGCACTGTATAACTTCGTATGTTACAGCAGGAGTTTGAGGTATTTTAGCTCAAAAGAATAGGAAAGTGTATGTGTATGTTTATTTGTGATTATTTTCATTAAAAATTAACCTGAAAACTGGTAATAACACGTCAGTCTAAGCGTAGGACAAAGTTTGGGACCAGGAAAACGACTTTAGGAAAAATTGGAAAAAAATGTTAAAAACTGAAAACACCCTTCTTATTGTATTTGTTTTCGATTTGTTTCCAACTTTTTCAGTTTTCAGATTTTTAATTATATAGTCCATCTCTCCTACCTAAGATAGGGGTACTAGGTAGGAGAAATGGACCAATTTAACGTTTAAGTTTTTATTTTTCTAAAATCCTGAGTAATATGCTTTTGTTTTTTAACATTGCCAGAAGGAATAACAAAGAATAATCGTGAATTTGTATAAACTATTAATACCAATTAATAAAAACGTTATTGAGAGTTTTCCAAAATATGGTCCATCTATCCTCCCTTTACCATATTTTTAGTTTTTAGTTCGCTGAAAATTACAAGACATCTACGGATTCTAATGGAATGACTGCAGAAAGATCTCTGCAATCAAACCTAGTAACTTATAATTTCAATTTATCTAAAAATATAGAAACCTAGAAAAACGAAACCTAGAGACGAAATCCTCTTTGGATAAGGTACAGTTTTTCCAAGTTTTCCAGGTTTATCATATTTTGATGGGCAAGAAACGAATTTTGGCTGTTTTGGGCCTCATTGCCAGATTTACGAGAAGTGATTACTTTCATTTTATCGCATTGAATCACAGAAGAAATTACGATTTCCATGTAGTTAGTACAATTTGGATGAATTTTTGTTTTAGAACTATTTTCCTAGGGACGCACTTGAATATTTCTAAGAACAAACGTAGTTTTCATCTTGAATATAATTTAAACTGACCAAAAATATCATTCAACATTTTGCACTAGCTGCAAAAATTTATTTAATAAGGGAAACAATAGGCCTCACTATTTAAACAATAATTTCGCAGTAATTTATAAAAATCTACTAAGGCAAATGGACTTATTTCAAAAACAGTTGGTCCCTATTTGTTGTTTTTCAACTCTTAACCAAATTTTGGTTTATCCAAAAGTAGTGAAAAAACATCTTTTTAGTTTTCCAGTCTTGGGTTATCCATCAGGCCTTCTTTGGGCTATCAAATGCACCTCTGCACATTTTAGGTTTATAACGGCTTAAAACCGCCACTGTCAAGTCTACCAAAAGCAACAAGCTCCCACTTTGCCAGTGTGTAAACACCTTATGAACTAAAACTACATCAAAGTAGAAGATTGACCAATAGCTCACAGTTGACTATTTAGAGTCCAAATGAGACAAACCCACAGTCTTGACCAACTATATTTCTCAAGAACAATGTATTTCGTAGACATTCGTTCAAGAACCAAATTTTTAATTGTAAACTTTTTACATCGAAGTAATCTCTCCAATAGTGACTACACTAGCGAACTTCAACTGCAGAAGGTTGCCCAATAGCCCAAAGTTGGTCATTTGAGTTACAAATAAGGTACACCCTCGGTATTTTCTTAACTTTTCCAGGCCTCCGTCGTCGGCATCGTCTACTTCTTCGGTTACATGCAATGGTCGGTCGGCTGGTTCGTGGGTCCGATCGTGCTGTTGGTCATAAGGGACAGATGGAAGAAGAGCAGCGACAGCAAACGGGCCCTGGCGAAATCGGTCGCCCTTTGCAGCGAGAAGGACGTCGTCCTGGCCAGACTGAACGACTTACCCGCCTGGGTGAGTCTGATTAGATAGCGGGACACCTGGAAGGAGTTTACTGCGGCCTTATCGAACGTAGTGTTTGTTATTTATTTGTTCATAAGTACCAATAAGTTCTACGCGTTTACGGTGCTCGTAAAATGACAAAAGTTACCGAAAACCGTCGAGTCCTGCGTAATAAACTTATTTTTAAAATTACCGGTTTATTAATCACCAGTTTTATCGTTAATTTCCTTGTGAGTAATTTGGGATTTGTTTAAAGGCTCGATATCAACAAAACGTCTTATCGGAGAGTAAATATTTACGCTAGTCGTTAGTTTTAAATGTGGAAATTTCGTCCATATTTACTCGATCGCTTCGAATTTTACAGAAAATTCAGATCGATTTTCCCCAGCCATTTCTTATGAACTTTGTACCAAATTCTATTATCAATCGCTTAGAACAATTTCCAACAGACCTAGAGTCATTACGATTCGATCAATTCATTGTTTAAAATGGTAATTTTTCCCTCATCAAACCCAATCAAAATCGAAGCAATAGAAGTCCGTCAAGAAAATGTATTTATGAAACAAGATTCTTAAGTCGAAGGTAAGAAAAAGGTGATAGTTTCTAGTGACAGGACAACTCGAGTGAAAAAGCACTCGAACACTGGATTCCTTGCACAAGTCGAGTGAAAAATATTTCGAGTACTTTTGCTTGTTAAATCACTCGAGTTATGACAGAAGTACATAAATTCACTACTCGAGTACATTTGATATTGTTTATTTATCTATTACGGTTTATTAATTTTTTACAAAAAGAGGTTTTGCAATACTAAGCGGTATTACAAATTGTTACAACATAACAATATAGTGTCTACAAGGAACAACAGCGATGTATAAGGAAATTTTAAAATATGATTTTTTTTTGGAAAAAATAGAGGGATCACATTGTAATACTTATGATATTCGTCACATAACTTTCTAACATTTCCATTATTTGAAGAATATTTGTGTTTTAAACATAGATGATGAGTGATAAGCAACTACCATTGAAATACTAGAACAGTGAGAGTTTTAAATTTTACTTTAAAATTTTGAATCACTTGAGAAAAATAACTGACTAAATAACCAAGTGATTTAATTAACAAAGTGTTTGTTAAAGGATGAATTGTACATTAATATATTAGCAGTTAAGAATTTATTCGAAAAATGAAGGAATCTGATTCAATCCAACGAAATAACTCAGGCAGTTCAAAAATATTTGTCAAAAGATATTTGTTTATCATTTTTTGTCAAACTGGGTTGATAATGTTGATAATGCCAAACAAAAAAGTTAAATGAAAACGAGTAAGGGGAGTAGCATCGTATCGAGCAATAAAAATTTATTAGTTTGTTATTTTGTAAGAACAGTACAGAAATAGGACAAGAACACAAAATGAGGTTATTCATTTATTCAGAGAGAAGTATGCTGATATACCACCCATATCGTAGAGTACCATATGCAAGATTGAAAAACAGTCTCAGGAAAATGGGAATTTAAGAAAAACAAATAATGAACGCCAGAGTGCCCTCAATGAAGATGTCAAAATGAGTGTACTCCTCTCTATTTAAGAAAATCCTCATGTCCCCACTAGGCAGATAGCTAGGGAATTTGAAATAAGCTAGTCTTCAGTGAGGAGAAAGCCCCATTTTCCGACATTTCATACTTCGTAGCTTGGTGAAGCCTAGTACACTAATAAACAATTATTTTCTAAATAACATTTTTACTCAGCTCTTCAGTGGAGAATAATGCGAACTGGTAGTCAAAATGACATGCAGTCCCCACGAAAACCACTTACATTTTGTCAGTTTTTCACGTTTTCCGCTTTTCGCCCTCCAATTTCACCCCTAGACTGAGGGGCGATAACGAAGAACCATTTACAGAGTGGAGAAGGATGAATGAATGATTATTGGTATCCTTTCTAGCAACCTTAGCAACTCTATTCGGCGATTTTTCATATTTTCAGATTCTCATTGTCCATTCCTACCCCTAGAAAGGGAAATGGTAATTAGAAATCATCCACACAGTTGGGGATTATGGAGAAATGGTTAGTGGAATCATTTTCACCACCCACGAAAACAGTTTATAATATTTTTCAGCGATTTTCTGGTTTTCAGCCGATTTCCTTGCCCTGGGGGGAAGAATAAGGGGGAATGTATGGTTGACAGAATCGTTTTGAGCAGCCACGAATACCCTTTACAAAATTTTTCGGCGATTTTCCATGTTGTACCTTGTTACCCTTATTTCACCTCCTAGTTTAGGGGTTGATAGTATCCTAATAATAAACAAATTGTATCGATAGCAGGATTTCCCTTTGAGATAGAGCAAAAAGGAGAGCAAAAGTCATCGATACTATAAACATGTTTATCTTCATCCCTTATTTCAACCCCTATAGTAAAGGATGTTGGCATTCTTACATTTTTTTCTTTGATTCACACAACTTTAACTTTACTTTAAAAACATGTTGTCACTGGGATGTTAAAATATGCATGGAAAATATGAAAGAAAGATCTTACTGCCCTTAACACTGATTCTGGAATATAAACTATATTCCTTTCCAGAACCACGACTGATTGTTGTGTAAACACCGTTTACGTCCTTAATGGCAATTTTATTTACTCGTTATTTCAGTTTTAACCCAATCAATTCTCGACTTTCTAACATCATAACGTTACCGGCACTTTAATACCATTGTAATTATTGCCTTTTCAGGTATTTTTCCCAGATATTGAAAGGGCGGAATGGCTGAACAGGGTAAGGCATTAATGAAATACTATTTGCGGTCAGTTAGAATTTTCCTCGTTTTACAGATAATAAAACAAATCTGGCCTAATGTCAACCATTACGTACGAGAATTAGTAAGAGATTCCATCCAACCTGCCCTGAAGCAAAACTTGGAAAAGTACAAGCTCACGGGGTTCAAATTCGAACGGATCATACTAGGCACCGTGGTAAGTAAAGTTATTTTTAAAAAAGATGGAAATCGCGGTTTCGAAATTGTGCATGCGGCCTTGGAAATAATTATTTAAACTTCCCATCTTTATTGACATCGCCTATAATGAAACTTGTTGGTTTACATGTTGTAAAGGAATTAATTTAATTTTATGAAACAAATCATCGAAATGGAATGCAGTTCGATAACAATCATGACGTCATGTTTTAATGATCGAAATTTGACGAAAACCCCAAGTTTTCCTCTAAATTAAATAGACGATTATGTTAACTAAGAAAAATAAAATTATTTCAGCCATTTCGCATCGGAGGGGTGAAAGTATACGACAAAAACATCGACAGAAATGAAATAGTAATGGACCTGGATATCTTGTAAGCTCTCAGTAGTTAAAAATGTAATTTCTCAATTAATTATTAATTTAATAGTTACGCAGGTGACTGCGACATCAGCTTTCACCTTTCGGGGATGAAGGGAGGGATACGTGATTTCCAGGTGAGATATCCTATTGATTGACTTCCCCATGTAATTACTTATTCAATTACAGATCCACGGCATGCTAAGGGTAATCATGAAACCGCTGATAACAACCATGCCGTTAGTGGGAGGTTTGCAGGTGTTCTTCCTAAATAATCCTGATATTGATTTTGATTTAGTTGGAGCCGCCGACGTCCTGGATATGCCCGGATTAAGGTAAATTAAGGGAAATTTTAAAATGATTGAATTAATAACGCCAGCGTTGGAAATGTGCCATAAAGAAACAATGAAGGAGGTGTAAATGGAGATAACGAGCAGAACAGTGGGGTTTTAAAAGGCAAAAAATGTTAAGGGTTGAGAGGGAAATGTTTTCACGCTCATTCGTGATGTGAAACTGCCGATTTTTTCGCCCTCTTCCCGCATTTCAGTCTTGACCAAATCAGGCCTGTCATTGGTCCAGCTGTAATTGGGATTGATGATTAACCAATGAGAGGTTCGGCGGCCATCCGAAATCTGGGAATTCCGAGGGGTTTTGAGGGATGTTTCCTTATTTTTATTCCGTTGCAAAGTGAAAAAGCCACGCTCCAAAAAAGTTCCTTCAACACATTTTACTGGACCTTAAGAAAAGGTTCCTTCGTAACGAGATGGAAAGCTGTAAACTATTGTGGTGTTTACAATTCAAAACTGCAGAAAGTTCAAACGTTTTTCTTTGTCAAATCACTAGAAACAATTAAGTTCCTCCATACTTTTCCTTGGTTTCGTTCCTGGAAATTTAGCAGTAAAAATATTCGCTTCGCAATGTCCAGAAAAATTCGGCTGTCCGAGGAACGATTCGGAAGAAGAGAATGACTGGAAAAAGCCGCGGATTTAATCCACAGGGGTCGGCTCAATCAGCGAGCCTAAGAAACGGCGGTTTAATCGGCGGTCAGCGGATTTTTGTTCATAGTTACCTATTGCCTTACAAAGGTAGAATACGGCAGTATAATGTGTACAATACTGCAGTGTTTTTTAAGAATATGGAAATATCGCAGTTTTCTCGGTTGCTACGGTACAGTAGAATTCACTTCGTCACAATTCACTCACTTAATATGTTACAGTGATATCCTGAGACGAATCGTAGTGGAAACTGTGGCTTCGATGATGGTCCTACCTAACAAGTTCCCCATCAAGCTAAGCGAGGAAGTGGAAGCCGCCGACCTTAAATCTCCAGAACCAGAAGTACGCCTACCTTACCTTACTTTAAACCTTTCATCATACCTATTCGTCATTTGCTCTTAGGGAGTCCTGAGGGTGCACGTCTTCGAAGCCAAGCACTTGATGAAGAAAGACATCAGCGTCCTCGGCAAGGGCAAGTCGGACCCTTACGCCGTCCTCACCGTCGGCGCCCAGGAATTCAAGACGAAAGTGGTCAACAACAGCGTCGACCCCAAATGGGACTACTGGTGCGAGGTAGGATCCGACCTTCTTATGCTCTTTAATGTCGCATGGTTCATGCACTAGTAAAAACTAGAGCAAATTAACACGAGAGGCTTACGATGCGGTAGAATGATATTTACAGTACTATTTACAATGTTAATTTGTATCTCCAGTTTCAAATCCTGGAATCAAACGGGCAGCAACTGTATATTCACTTGTGGGATAAAGACGATACCGGCGACGATGAAAATCTCGGAAGGTAAGGGATTAACCGAAACGGGGAGAGAGTTTTAATTTTCTCTGGTTTTAAAGGTGTTTTCTTACATTCCTTCCTCTTACTATTGATTCCTGTCAGAAATTAAAACTCTTGGTGGGCTTCCATGCTTATAGCACGTTTTTGCATGACAACTCTACTCTACTTCATCGGTTCCAAAAAACTTTACGTTACATATCTGTTGATATCTTTGATATGTTTATGCTTGTTGGTAACTTCAAATAATTTCCCTATTTAATACTTATTTTGTACGTAGTCCATCCTGGAACGGGTCAACGGTACCCAACTGAAACTCCGTTTATTTGACAAAGATAAAGGGCAACGGGATGACGATCTTGGAAGGTACCTAAAACATAATCTCCACTCAAGACGATATCTCTTACAATTACTTAATTAAATTGACCAATCTGAATCATCCTACACACCACATAAAACTTTTATATTACTTTACCAAATGACAGGCATTACTACCCAGAAATTTCTGACGTCACACTAAAAATGCTATATGCATGGAACTTACGTTCGATTTATAAGTACTTGTAATTACAGTTTTATATTTACTAAAGCACCAATACTTCTTTTCTGTCTTAGGGCCACCATCGAGGTGTCAAATATCGTCAAAAAGGGAGCAGATGACGTGGTAAGCAACCTACCGCGAGATGAACAGTATTTGTATTATTTAACAGTGAAAATAATGACTATACAGTGCGAACGGAATATCCAAACACACGAAGGCTTTCATGAGTGTGAGGAACAACATGCGTACTTGCCCCTTTCACTTTCCTTTGTTATGCAAGACACAATACACGTACAATTTTTTCATGTCAGCTTGTCTTGTCAATAGGGTGGATGTGTGGTTCAGTTGCAGGTTAGAAGATGAATGCATTTCTACCAGATTCAAAATTTTAAAAAGTTCTAGAAAAATGCCTGGAAAGTTTCAAATATGAAAGAACCAATTTGAACTCCCAAACTGGGAAGACTATAGGGGGTTAGTTTAGAGCTTAATTAGGTCTAAAATTTAAAACTAGTTTTCGAAAATCCGAGAAGTAGATGGAAAGAACATTGACAATAATTCCAGGACTCTTAAGGTTCAAGGTGTGTGAATTCAATAATCTTGAACATTTCCCAATAAACAAACCTTTCAGGCAGATTAAAAGAATCCTGAAAATCGTTTCTCGACTCAACTAGATTAAAAATTCCTAGATAGTTTTTTGAAAAACGTTTTGACGAGACCGTTTCGACACGGTCTGTTCGACACGACCGTTTCGACACTGCCGGTTCGACACAACCGTTTCGACGCAGGCCCGTTTTGACGCAGAGACGTTTTGGCGCGAAATATTGGAAACCGATGATAATTATTTTCGGAAATAATTTATACTTTAGTGAATTCGAGGAATAGGAAGCATGCCTACCAATTATCATTTATCATTTATCTTGTGATTGGTTATAACGTCACTTTGATTTCTAACAGTGACAATGTGACAGAAACTACATTTTAACGACTCGTGCAACAAACGTTTCTACAGGAAGAAGACAAGACGCGGCATCTGCCTTTATAGCATTTGATCGGTGGAGAACATTCGCATGTCCTTTTTCGTACTCATAATTCCCCCATTTATATAACGGTTCCGTTCGCACCATAAGCTGTAAGCTTTATTTCTGTTAGTGGGTAACCCTGGAGCAAGCAAAGCATGGGATGGTCCACCTCAGATTCTTCTGGTTATCGCTCAGCAACTCGTACAGTGACCTCGAAACGGTAAGAGCTGCGCACACACTGCATCGATTGTCGTAATCTGAAGTACTGTTTTCAGATAATGTACGAAACTCAACTGCTGAGAGCGTCGAACCTCAACACGGCCTTGCTCATCGTGTTCTTGGATTCCGCCAAGAACTTACCGGTAAGCACCAAAATCAAATCTCACTCAGCGAATTTTTAAAACTCGCCCCTTCAGCAAGCCAGGATGTCGACCAAGCCGGACGCGTACGCCGTCCTGAAGCTGAGCAACCAGACGCAGCAGACCGACGTCCAGATGCGCACGATCCACCCGGTCTGGGAGAAGGGCTTCACGTTCTTCGTTTCGAACCCGGAGATCGACACGCTCCAGTTGAGCGTAATGGACCACAAGACCCAGACCGAGATCGGGCAGCTGAGCTACAAGGTCAAGAACCTCTGCGACAAGACCAACATGGAGGTGAACAAGGAGCCGTTCAGCCTGCTCAAGTCCGGCGCGGAAAGCAAGCTGATCTGGTCGATGAGGTTGAGAGTAAGAGTGCGATGTCGCCGTGGTTGGCGTTACTTGCTCAGTGTCGATCTGTTCCAGATATTTAAAGGGGTCGACCCGCAGGAGTTGCTCAGGAAACTTGATAGGACCGATTCGACCGTCTCCAACAAATCCTCAGGTATTTGTCGCTATCGAAGCTTCTTTAACTTGTGTTTTGTTTTGCGTAAATGAAACCAATTACCAAATTGACATAATTTTAAAACGCTAAAGGAACCGCCGCCGACAGAAGTAAAACTTCAACTTACTCAACTTATAAAATTGTTTTCAACCGGTCAAGTGCCTAGTTTCCAGCTTTTATCTGCTCATATAACCAAATTATTGCTTTCCATTTGAGCAGAATGGACAGTTCTGTCGTTGTAACAAAAAATTGTATATTCGGTTGGGCATTATCAATTCGTAACTACTCTTGTAGCAAATTTGTTATAATCTAGCACGTTTTAAACGGTAAAATTTCGTAGTTTCAGACGAAAGCCAAGCTTCTAGTCAAGTCGCCAACCAGCCAAAGAAAGAGGAAATTGCTGGACCAGAAACACCAGCTCCCGTGCAGGAGATCATGGAAGACTCATCAGTTTCCTTGGTGAGCGGCACTCCTTCAAGCGCCAACGCAGAGGGACTGCTCCATAGAACACCAAGTACCACTAGGTAAGTGATCACACTTAACACTGGTCAGATTTGTTTTAAATGACGAATTCACTAAGTAAGCAAGGTACTGGTCAGACTTGGTTTTTGAATGTTTAACGGTCAAGCTTCATGCTTTACTTTATAATTCATGTTTACAGCTCAGCTGGAGAAGCTGGATTGGGAAGGATCCAGATGACATTGAGGTATAGCGTACAACGCCAACGACTCATTGTGGTAATCCATAAAATAATGTAAGTGCGCAATATAAGAGGGATATAGAAACTCCAAACCAAAATATATTTGTAGGAATATTCCCCTGAAGGACCCATCAAACATACCAGATCCCTACGTCAAAATGTATCTCTTACCAGAACGTGCCAAGGACACCAAGAGGAAAACCCAGGTGAGAATCTCTGACGCCCTAACGCCTCAGAATACACATACGCTTCATGTAATTTTCAGGTTGTAAAAGACAGTTGCAATCCAGTATTTGACGAGAGCTTCGAGTACGTTCTCAGCCAGGGAGAGCTCAGCGGCAAACAGTTGGAGGTGACCGTCGGGACTCAGAAGCAGCTGTTCTATTCGAGCAGTAACGTCCTCGGCCAGGTGAACGAATCTTTCGAATCGTTAGATTAAATTTTGATTCGCAATGTTGTTTCCAGGTTATCATCGACCTGGGGAAGCTGAATTTGATCCAACCTTACAACATTTGGTTCGATCTTCAACCTGAATCGGATCGTTAATAGGGCGCGAGGTTCATTTCCAGCATACGGATCGTAGGAGGGGTGCACGACGTTTTAACGTCATCCTGAACATGAACAAATTTTGGGGTAATATGTTCGAGGAATAAGGGAGGTTACGATTTGAGTAGACGGACAGCCCAATGAGCCAAAGAGGGTGACGAGTGGGGGAAGAATTGGCAAAAAATGTTTCAAAAATAGCGACTTCCATTTGTCCACCAGTTGCAGTGTTGTATGCCAAAAGAGTGGTTAGCTAAGTGTATACTTGTAACTCTTGTCGTGTAGAGTACGTTTAACATTCATGATTAAACAACTTTAGACACAAATTTCACCCACTCAGTAGCACAGTAAAAGGTGCATAGTAAAAAGGTTCGATACAGTGTTAGCCTCTTCGCGCCACTCCATGATACAATGAAATAGAAGATAAGATATCACGCATGATTGGGCGGGGCTGCTGACGTCATATTGTGAGTAATCGTATGTCCTGTGGTGAATAAACAATTTGATCCTTCTATTTTGATAACATATGTTAACTAACAGCAATAAACGCTTTAGTATTAAAAATTGTATTAAACTCCTACTTGCTCACGTTAAAACGCGCCACAAAAACTCACACTGTGACGTCACATGCGCCAAACAGACGAATTTGGAACGGTTACTGTCATACCTTATCTTTCATTGTATCATGGCGTCAGTCGGAAATTTTTCGGCGCCCTGAAATCATCTGTTCTCATAAACGAGCACCTACTTCGCCTGCCGAATATAGATTTTTCAAATAATTTGTATTGATTTATTTAGTAGAAAGTACTGTCGTGAAATTATAGAAGTGATTTTAACATAAATATTTGAAATAATTGATCCATTAATTTATTTAAAATTTTGGGCATCATCATCAAATTTAAAACAGTAATATTGTGATGCATTTATTCAATATTATTTAGTCTTGTTATCGAGACTCCATTCATTTTTAGACTTTTAAATACTTAAAAGCTTTTAAAAATTTAAATCGAGTGTAATTACATAGTACATTTCTTCAAAAAAAATTGATCAATTTAATAATTTCCCCATATCTTATTTTTTTACAATATTTTGCCACATAAATTCATACAGTAACTGAGGAAATTATGAATATTTTATTATTTTTGTTATAATGATTTCTGTAATAATAACAGGATAATATGGATGGATTAGGAGTTTGTAGCAATATGAAGTACATCTATAACAATCAAAATATGGTCCTAAGGACAAAATGGCAAAAACAAAAATCTTTCTATAAGTGGGTGCATAATTAATGTGTCCAACTCATATCCAAACTTCTTATAAGTCATAAGCAAATGTGTCGAAGAAACATTCTGTGTGAAAATAATGACGATAGTCTGTTTTGATTATCATCTATGACTATGACTAATCATCTAATGGCGCAACCTCTCCATCAGATTCACCAAAAAATTGGTTATCTTTTTCCCGTTGCGCCTTTGGTTATTATGAATTTGTTAGTTACTAAATTAATAATAATTTAGTAATGCAATACTACTCGTAAAAAACTTAATGAATAAGTGAAAACATCAGAAAATGGGGAAAGAAAAAGGATTTTTAAAAAACCCAAACAAAACCATAAACCAAGCGCAAGTCTATTATTGAAATAACGATATTAAACAATTTTTTTAATAAAAATGGATTTTTACATATTCTTTAGCATAAAACACTAATAAATATAATAAAAGATGCTTGATTAAAATTTTCAAAATGTGATGAAATTACAAAAATTATGCCTGTCAGCTTTATTTTGAAATTTTTTAATAGTGCTCATTTTAACAGGTTTGACGCTAGGCTTTCTATTTTGTGGAGTAATCCCGACACCGATATTGTCTAATTCGCTTTTTCCCTTCGCTTTTTGGCATTTATTTTTTAACAAACTATTTTAGAGTTTATAAAGTTTCATTTCGATAGGAAATTCAATTCCCTACAAAAGAAGTATATAGATCGCTTGTTAGAACCCAAAAATTGCACTACGATACGATCAAATTGATACCCTAGGAGGAGCCTAGACCTTTTAGTAAAGTTAATACACCACTCTATTAGTTGTTCAAATAATATGATATTCCGTTTTACTGGAAATATTCTATAACCCTTCTTATTTATTAAAAAATAATATATAAACGTACCTTCGCCCTCTCTTACTGGGCTATGCGTGTGCTCACATTGTAAAATCTTCCCCATATTTGTAATGACGTTAAAATCTCTGGAACCCCCTATAATCCTCGATCTTCTTATGATCTGCATTGCTATATACCTCTGAGTGTCTAAATGGGAACTGTTCATTAACTACTATTTATTTTTTTAGAAATATTTTTATAGCTTTTTGCGAATTTTATATGTCTTATATGAATGTACTTTTTTCGATAGTCTATTCTTGTTATGTTTATATACGTCGTCTATGTGAGAGAAAATTTAAACCAACGCTTTTAATAGTCGTACGAATAAAATTTATTGCATCTGCATACTTCGACTTTTATTTTTAATTAATCAAGTCGATACCTGGAACCTGACCCAAAATAGCATTATAACATAAACGTAGTTATCTAGTGTAGAATCAATTTTACGAGCAGAAATAAATTTTCTCCTAGGTCCAATGTAAATAATTATACTAGCAGGTGTAGAGGTGAGTAATCTACCACGTTCTAATTTCGGTCAGTCTTAATCGAAGCAATTAAGCTATCATTGCGATTGCGGTGATATAAATCGCCTAAAAATAGAAATCATTCCAAAGTGCTTCAATTGTTTAATTACGATAACGGACCATCGACTACTAAGTCTTCCCAATAAAACAGAACGAGCGGTATTAATGTAAACAACTTTATAGCACTGTTGATATTAATTTACAGGTTATACATTGCTGGGAAGCTGTGCTCATCGATTAGAAAATCTTTTGAATTCATTGGAGTCTCTTGAGTCGACTCCATTACGCCTGGGAGGCAGTCCCAAAGTGGGACGACCACTTTCATGCATTGTCATTCATTCTTGGTGCTAATGCGGTGCGAGTGACGCAGAGAATTAAAACAACGTAAGCAGACGACGGTAAGTAGTGTTAATTGTTTGTTAAAAGGAAATCGTGCCTAATGAAGTGCTCAGTGTGACAGGTAATACGCACGCCTTAAAAATGTATAGAATTCCTGGGTAAATTATGTAATGAAAACTAATAGATATTTACCCTTGCTTTTCTTTTGAAAATCCATCAACTGTTGTACAGAATGACACGTTATCACTAATCTACCTAATACATTTTTGATGTCTCAAACGTTCGTTTCCTGGCAACGTGAGAAACGCCAATATCTATTGTTTGTATTTTGGCATGTACTCGTATTTCAGTCGGGCAGAACGGTTCGTGCTGTTGTGATGTGTCTCCTAAATCTGAAAAAACGCAGTGAGTCACTGACTCACCAAGAAAACTAATCACAGATTATTTTTAAAAATTTGCCGGTGTTTCTGGCCGCTCCTCGTCACTTCTGTTATCAAACGTTTGATAAACTGGTCGATAAGAAACGTGTCGATTGATTAATTCCACTCGTTTCATAAAAACTCCTAAAAATATGTATATACCGATAAGACATAATGTTATCATTGTCACAGTAGCTTCCTCGTTATAGATAAAACTATAATGGTTTAAGACCTAATTTCACCACACGCGGTGAATGTTCAATAACAGCAATGCCACAGCGCGTCGAAAACGAAAATGATGAACAAGTTAGAAAAGCGGTTCTTGAGTAAGGAAATCACTAAGAAAATCATCAGAAATGTAAGTCCGGTGTACCTGCAACACACCACAACTACCTCGCCTTCTAATGTCGATTTCAGGGATTCTTCTCGCTGGTCCTGTACTTCATTGGGTACTTCCACTGGTCCATCGTGTGGACCATTATTCCGATTGTACTTAATTCCTTTAATATAGCCAGGAAGGGGAAAAATGACACTAGGAGGGATTTCGTCAGGCAGGCCGCCGATGGCAAGGAGAAGGAAGTCATTCTGCAGAACATCGCAGATTTACCTGCATGGGTACTGATCAATAACTGGTAAAGGTGTTAACCAGCCACGATTCCGAATCCAATAAAGAAGTCAACTAATTTTAACCAACAACCTTACTAAAATATCCTTCTCGATGTTGTAGTGTTTATCCCCAAACCATTTGGGAGTTTGTCGCCATAATTTTTGGTACTCCAATTCTCTTCACATTCTAATTATGACTATTCCCCTGTTAAATTCAAATTAATGGTTAAGATTTTACCCAACCAAGATTTCAAGAAGAAGTCAATTTTGCCATAAAATTGGATCGTTTTAACGTCACCAAAATAGCCGGCCAGCCATTATTGGACTTTACCAAAAATTTATTTAAAAGTGCAATTCGTAGGCTGCAGTTGTTCGAAGAAGTTATTGTTCGAATAAAATATAAAACGTAGTTATACAGAGTGTCACACAAGGTTGAACCAGGCAATATTTTTCAAAATTCGTGTATGAATACACTGGGTATTTAACTTTAAAATGTCGCTAATTAGGTTTCTTAATTTTTATAAATAAATTAGCTGTGAATTTAAAAAAAAAAGGTAGAGTTTTACCCTTACTAATCCATAGTGGTAAGGGTAGGGTTGAAGTTTTGAAAACCAAATTTTTGCTAGATGTTCCAAACTGGTAAATTTTTTAAAACTTTATTGCAGAAGTAAGCCCTTATTGAGCTGAAAATAAAAAATACTGCGCTGAAGCTCCATCAGTTATACCAAGGGAAAGAACCAATATAGCAGGAAGCGCCAAGGAAATTAGTTAACAATTTTGATCTCCTACGCATAATACAACTTACCAGAGGGATAGCACATAGTGATTAACTAACCTTTTACTATTTCGGTTAGGCAAATTCCAACGCAACTGCATCGGTTTCTACCACGGTCCAATCTTGAATAATAACCTTGCCATTGAATACTTGTTCCAATAATTGCACACGCCTTCGAACAATTGTTTTCCTGCACCCACATTATCAACCAAGAAATTTTGTCTCCAAATTCCAATTTACCGGTACCAAACAGGCACTAATTGTGACTTCTCCCACTGGTTAATACCTCCAACTCGAAGTAAACCCATCCCTTAATATTATAATTATTGCATAGGTATATTTCCCGGACGTCGAGAGGGCGGAATGGCTGAACAAGGCGATAAAACAGTTCTGGCCGAGCGTGAATTTCTACGCCAAGGACCTCATACACAACCACCTCGAGAAGAAACTGAGGAAGAACCTGGAGAGGTACACCCTGAAAGGCTTCAGCTTCGAGAGGATCATCCTAGGGAACGTGGTAGGATTGAATAAACTCCCGACCGATGTATGAGTTGTACTTTCGATGTTAGCCTTTCAGGACCGGTGGTGTCATAGTCTATGATAACATATCCAGAGATGAAGTGGTCATGGACGTCGACGTCGCGTAAGTTATGACTTCTGTTTGAGATAGAGTAAAGATCATCGCGTTTCAGTTACGCAGGGGACTGTGACATCAAATTTCGCCTTAGGGGGCTGCCAGGCTGCTTCAGGAACTTTCAGGTATAAACCGTGTGGCACGTCCTACAGAATTTGAGTGTCTTTCGTTATAGCTCTACGGCAAACTCAGGATTGTACTGAAACCTTTGCTAAAGACCTTCCCGTTAGTAGGAGGCATCCAGGTGTTCTTCCTGAACAATCCCGACATTGAATTCGAACTGGACGGCATGGCCGGGATATTAGAAATTCCTGGAATCAAGTAATAATGTAATCAATATAATGCGGGGAAATAGATTGAATATCACAGGAAATTTGTTAGCTTCTGATATAAGGGAATCATCACCTGTCATTTGCTTGAAAATATGGGATGGTTGCACAAAATTTCTAAGGGTTATCCTTTATATTCCAGAAAAGTATTTCAACCAATAATATTTTTGTAAAACCATCCAGTGTTTTGAAAGCTCATCTCAGTAATTTTGCCTTCGACCTCTCTTGTATAGGACTGAAATTTAAAATGGTTACCATGTATCAAGAAAGTTGTATTAAAGTTGTATCTATTCATCATATAGTATACACAATAAAGAAGATATTAGTTGAGATCATTTCCTACGAAGCTACAAATGTGGGGTCTTTATGTACCAGTAATATATGCAAATTCTAAAAAAACCTTCTCTCTATAATAATTCTTTCTTGGTAGTGAATCTCTAGTGAAATGCCTCAAAGACACGATCTCCTCTCTCATGGTGCTACCCAATAAGTTCCCAATCCAGCTCAGTAAAGAAGTGGACATCGAAAAATTGAGCACCCCTAATCCAGCGGTGAGTAACTACATGCTCTTCTCGTCATAAGTATCCTCATTGAATGAACTAGGGTGTTCTACGTGTCCACGTGATAGAAGCCAGAGATTTGGAGAAGAAAGACATGACCTTTACCGGCAAAGGAACATCTGATCCATACGCAATCTTAGAAGTCGGCGATCAGCGCTGCAGATCTCCAACTATCGATTCCGACGTGGACCCCAAATGGGATTATTGGTGTGAGGTAATACAATACAATTTAAGATTCCAGTAGTTCTAATTACTTGCAGTTCATTATTCTGGAGCGTTACGGCCAGGAGCTTACCATCACCGTTTGGGACGAGGACCAAACCGAAGACGAGTTTCTAGGAAGGTGTGTACGTGCTTGAGTCACTAAAGTTGCTGAAGTTCTGATTGTTCCAGGACTTCGTTGGAAATATCGCATTTGATCAAAGAAGGGCAGACCGATCTGGTACGTACCCACCAGCTATTTACTCCTTTATTTTACTACAATATTTCCTTTAACTGCAGTGGTTGCCACTGGAAAACGTGAAGCACGGGGATATTCACGTGCGCTGCACCTGGCTAGTCCTCACCACGAACTACTCCTATCTAAAATCCGTAAGAAATTAAATAACCTTAACCATGTTGCGACCTAACCAATTTTTCGTTAGGCTCTCTACGAAAGCCGGCAGCTCCAAGTGGCCTACATGAGCTCGGCTCTGCTAATAGTGTTCATCGATTCGGCTTCAAACTTAAAAGTAAGCAACTCAGCCAAAACACCATTCATTACCTCTCTGATTATCTGCACTCTATCTTTTCCAGCAAGTGAAAACCTCCACCAAGCCCGATCCGTACGTACAGCTGCAACTTGGGAGACAGTGCAAGAACACCAACGTCATTATGAGGACTATTAATCCCGTATGGGAGGAGAGCTTCATCTTCCCGGTAGCCGATCCTGATTCGGATTACTTAAATGTAAAAATAATTGACCTGAAGACAGAATCCACCTTAGGGGAGATCAATTACAACCTCAGCCACTTGGTTACCAGGGAAGGTTTAGAGGTGAACAAGGAACCAATTGTATTTGATAGTGGGAACGGCGAGGGAAAATTGATCTGGTCGTTGCACCTCAAGGTAAGGTTCAAGTATAGCACCGAAGGCAATGATGAAGCGAAAACTTTTTCTCTCGTTTCAGATCTTTAAGAACGAACACTTTCAAGAATATTTGGAGAAACGGTCTTCCTTGACTTCCAACCCAGGTAAGACTCGGCGCTGAAATTTACGGTATTACAGCTGAGCTTACAATTTATACTTTTACTTCCCAGAAAGGGTTCCAAGTTCTTCCCCTTCTTCAAGCGACGAATCCAACGCTCCAAGCGAAGTCTCCGGTAAGATGTCCAGGTCGTCTTCCACTAAATCAGAAGAGTTGATGAGGGCTCCGAGGTAACGAAAACAATACAAAAAAATTAACTCCATTGGTCCTGAAGGTAATCTGAGAGATCCAATGGATTGGAGGAATCAGATAAATCTGGATGGTGTTCATCACATTTTGAAGGCAAGATCTATATGATCCAAGTGGCGTCCGAAGCCTCCAAATGCCTTCAGAAATGTGTCCATTGCTACAAACCTTCTTACTATGAATTCTCGAGGTCTCCAGGTTACCCAAAGGCTTTCCAGATTTAAAATCTGATCCCATAATTTCCGATGTGAAGGTTCTAAAGTCCAGCGTTTTATCCTGACATTCTTATTGTGGATTTTAGAGGTGTCCAACTTATACGAAGGTGCCAAGTGAAATTTAGATTTAAAATGTGGCCGTGCAGATAACTCACAACTTTCAATCTACAGGTTCGAAGGTCCAGAAGACCCAAATCTATGAACATATGAGGTTGTTGAGTCCTGCTCACTGGTTGAATGCTGTAGAGTCTAGGGATTACTTCTAGACATCACTTCCGACATATTGGTCTTGACGTCTGAAGTGTCTTCAAAGCTGTAAACTTTCAGACTGCCAGATATCGTAATCTCTATGCCTTCTAGTGTTTAAAAGTGTACCAAGTGTTATATAGTTTCGACACTATAGAGCTTCGAGGTTTCCATGTATTTGTAACTCTGAAGAGAGCTCACCATTTCGTCTTTAGATTCTAGAATTTGAGAGCTTTCCTAATGTTTTCACGAAAATGACTGAAATGTTGCCATCATAAGTACTTTTGGTTCAAGGAAGTCTCAGGAGTTTACTGGAAAAGTTCGTCTAACGATGAGGTACAGTCTACAGAGACAACGTCTGATAGTCGTAATTCACAACGTTTAGTAAGTCCTTTAATAAGTACTGTAAGTGCCTTGTGAAGGTTTATTTGGATCAAACTTTTCAGCGACTTACAGTACGAGGAACCTACCGATACGAGGGATATTTACGTGAAGTTGTACCTACTGCCGGAGAGGCATAAAACAACGAAGAGGAAGACTCAAGTAGTTAACAGGTTTTTAAATTTCGAATGTCGGATTGAGTTATGGATTTCCAGGTTATAAAGGAATGTCAGAATCCCACTTTCGATAAACGTTTCGAATTTCTAGTCACCCAAAGCGAGCTCAATTCCAAAAAACTGGAAGTTTCAGCGATAGAAGTGAAGACGTTGAGGAACGAAGTTCTCGGCCAGGTTTGTATTTGTACCGTAATTACGTAATGTACGTTTTGTCGTAAATTTCAGGCCGTAGTGACTCTCCGCGACCTAAATCTTCCTTACAGTGGATCCTTCAATTTAGGACCACACTTGAAACGCGAATAATTTTGGTGCATATACCTGTAAATGTATTTATTTTAGTGTTAGGGGATAGAGTCCCGCAAGTATATTTAATGAACCATATTGCTCATATGACAATGAAAGTTCCCTCCATATAAAACGTTGTATTCAAATTTACTATTTACAAAGGAATAAATTACACGTTACACATTACATGTTACGTTTTAGTGCCTTACAAACCTCTCAAATTCAATAAGTAGTACGAAGCCACCAGGTATGTTAGCGTGGTCAAGGCTATGGCTTTTAAACAATGCTGACCGTTTGGGTGATTATGTAACACGTGGGGGCGACTGACGCAAAAGAAATCGTAATGTAGTACAGTTATTCAGTGAATTTGTATACCAAATAAAAAATCCCTCTATCGTGATTATTGCGAACAAACAATCCCTGGTTAAATCAAAGCTAGATAACAAGAAATTTTCCTTGATCGCTATTTCCGCCGTCATATCCCTTTCTTTACTCTTGTAAATGATAATCCTGCAGATAATGTGGATTCGAGTTCTATAAATTTATTTAAATAATTTAATCAGCGCTGATACACATGGTACAAAAAATTAAATTTTTGTATTCATCCAGAAGTGGTATTTTCGATTGTCATCTTCTTGCCACGTCGTACGGTCTCCTACTTTACCACTCTATTGTCTTATGTAAAGGTTATGCGCCTATCAGGACAAGTCCATAGAATTCAACCGCTTTTTTGAATCATGATAGTACCAAGAAATGAAAATTAAAGATCATACCAAATCAGGAAAAGAAAACCTGCCTGCCTGCCTAAAATTTATCTACACCTATCTCCCCTACACCACTCGACGAACACATCACGACAATTTACATCATTAATTCAGGAACAGTCGCTTGAAATAACTTCCTTCCATAATCCACGTAAAATAGAACTTACGCATCGCCCGCATGATGTCCGATTAATCGAAGGTAATTAACCTTCGAAGGTTTCGAAGCGCCTGTGACTCGTTTTGGTTTACTACTACTGAAACATGCGGTTCAACTCGAATGTGTCAGAAACATGTGCGTGTGTGTGTTTGTTGATTGATTTGTAACGCTGATAAAAAGATAAAAAACGAAAGTTTTTATAGTGTCGTATGAAACGATTTAGGAAGTGAGTGTGACTTGAACATACCTTAAGTAAGTACTTGTGTACGTGCCGTTGTTTTCTTCCCGGCGCAAGTTTGTATTACATGTTGTTAAGTAAGGCTACAAGACGACAAACATTAATTTAAAAGTTGTTCTACATATTTTGATGTTGATAACAACTAATCCTACTTGTAGTGGTTTCTTTGGTGATGTACTACATGATATTGTCGTTTTAAGTATAACTTACTTAAAGAAAAGTCCCTCTATTTGATTACAAAACCTGTTCATATTTATAAATAAAACGATGCGACGATACCATGACGATGTCTAGTAATATTTGTTTCATTTATGCAAGCAAGGTCAAACTCTGGAATTTCATTTAAAAATTTGAAACCTGTTAAGGTCAGTTCAAGTATCATTATTAGTTAGATAATAGAGTTATTTCTTAGTATAATTATAAGGTGAAATCCAATATTAAAGTTTTATTTAGGGTTTAGTATTTTGCTCTTACCACACACAATATACGAATGGCTTTTGAAGGGAGATCAGGGTCGAAAAATAGGACGCTTCAGATTGGGCGACTCTCCAAAAATGCTTTTGGTCCAACAATTTGCTCTGGTGATTGATGAGCTAAAAAAAGTTATTTGAGGAGTAAACAGTTTTGAAGCGTTTCAAGAAACTTTACATTAGATAGTCAAGTGAATACAAGTTGCGTACTATATAGCCCGGGGGCCGGTGGATTAACACGTGAAGCATTTAATCATGGCTATTACCGAGGTGATTTCTGATTACTGACACTGAGTAGCAGATTGATTGACGGCTGGTTGGTGATGAGTTGGTGATAGACAAGCACGCATGAACAGATTAATTGAAAGAAGTTCACGTCATGCACTTTTCAATAAAATCACATGCCTCATCAAGGGTGACATTTATATATATTCTAGTATTTGTGTTGTATTTTACGAAAATCACGTCAGCTGACTGTTTTTTGGGAGCACAGAATAGGAAAACCAGAAGAAAAACTTATTTCGAAATTTTTTTCCTTGATATGCTCCAATACCACAGGCCCGGATTCAGGTAAAATAATAATTACAATTTAATATTTAATAAGATAAAATTCAGTATTGCAGTTTATGAATGGAGTTCATTGATCATCAAAAATTGAAATAATCACACATGAAAATAAATCAACAATTACACGAACAAAACCTTCAACATTATATAAATTAAAGGCCTAAGCCGACAGTTATTCTTATGTTAAAGAGCTAACAGTGGGCCAAAGGCAAGTGTGAGACGTGAGAATCAAGACACGTGCGAGACAAATAATATGAGTCAGTATGACTTATGAGTAAACACTTCTGAAACAAAGAAATAAAAACGTCTTTGAGCAACTCACCATCTGTGTAAATTTATAAACAATAGATTATTATATATTTCTCGTGGCAGATATATAACCAGTTTATTCAATTTCAATATATTTGTTCATCGTTTTTGCCTCTATTTTCACCTGGCTTGTGCAATGGGTATTAAGGGAATGGCACGCGAAATACCCACCAGACCTCAGACATTCTATTGCTGGGTGTGCAGTGATACTAATGAAATAACGTACAAAGTATCCACCTAGGTACTAGTAAACAACGATCCCATAAACATCTAGGGTCAAACGTGCAGCGGTGATAAGGTAATTACACGGAAAGTTCCGACTCGTACTCCTAGCACTAGCACCAAGGGAATAGCACACAAAGTACCGCTCTACCTACTATACTAGACCAAGCTATGGAGTATAAAATGGCGTGACAACGGCGCCGCCGCCAAATTATCAGAATGTAATGGTGGGGCATCGACTACGTACTGAAAGGCAAAAGCGTACATACATAAAGGAAAATTTCTTTACTTGAACGCACAGCGTGTGGGTAGTTTGTTTATCTCACGACATATCCATGTTATACATGAATAGTTTTTAACTGAGCGCACGATGTAAGGGTAGTTCGTCTGCGTCATGACAAATTCAAGTTATGTACAACAATGTTCCCTACTGTATCTCTGCATGTACTACTGCCAAAAAAGAAACATTATTCTTAAAAGAAAACTCGCGTATAAATATGAAATTTTAAACTTTGGACTGCATTTTCGCGCGAAAACGCTCCGATCTGTCATGGCGGCTAACGTGACGTCATAATCTGGTAAGCTTAAATAAACAGCTTTCCAAGCGTTCGTTGTTTGAATATATTTTACCTTTGTTCGTGTATTTTTTATTGCCTAAAATCACTGAAATGAACTCTAAAGTTGATAAGTGGTGTACAGTGCCTCAGTTTAAAATTACATCAAATAAAACACCTAATCCAGGTGCTATTAAATGCCAAGTTAGAACTAATTGTCTTAGTAACTTTAGCTTCCGTTGCATATGTTTCAACCACTAAGTAATCGGGTAATTTAAAATTTTAAAAACTAAAAACGACTTTGAGTCAGTTCCCTAAACGGGCGCAACACTTACTTAGTTGTCCTCATGCTTGCAACGCAAGCACTCATTTGATACTCAAATTGAGAGTGGGTGCGCCTCAATTTTGGAATTCACCAATGTATAAATGAAGTCACTCGAATACATCTCAGTTCAAGGAAAGAATATTTGGCAATATCGCAACACATCGTATTCGGTGAACATTAGTATTTCAATTAGATATTCTATGCACAAATTAGACGTTCTGTAATAACGAGTTTAATCAAATTTTTAATTGAATTCGCGCTACCTAATCAACTTATAGGTGTAAGGTTTCCATTAAATACACGATTTACAGATGGTTTGCTTAGTCATGACCTAATCAAGTTATGTGAGAAAATCCCTTTTAGTTATTTTGCGTCACGTCGCAACAAAATTGCAATATTGTCAATAACAGCTATCACCAATGTTCCACTGCGAAAATCAAACCTCCATTCACATTTTTTTACTGTTACCAAAACAATTTTATTGCGAACCTTTGTTATCAGCTAGTCGCTGATAACCCGCTCATAAATAAACGTTCTGTTTCCCTCCGAAAACAACATTACACTAACCTCCACTCCCTCTCGATATCGATCCCTGAGGAAACTACTATCCCGTTTTTCTGGTGTGGCGCCAGAATGTTTTGAGACGAGCCTGTACCTTGACCTGGACCCCTAACCCACTCCAATCGATCCCAATTAGGAAAAACCGAGATGAATGAGACTTAAGAGATGTTTCTTTTCGAGTTATGGACAGTATCGACCGGGAAGAGCAGTCGCACGTGGCCGAAAGAGGAGAAGACGAAGATGTGATAGCCGATAGCGACGGTCAGCAGAGTAGGAAAAGTAGGAAGAAAGTGATGTTGTTCGGGTTCGTGAAGAGGGTGAGTGCATATTCTGATTTTTGGATAGGTAGTTGATGTTGTTTTCAAAAATCAAGAATTAGTGAAAATGGTTCAAAACGTCTTAAGTTAGAGTCCATTTGAGCGACGACTGATTTGAATCATTTTCATGACGCTTCGTACAGATTGTTTGTGTAGGTGTAACTTTTCAAAAAGTTAGGAAGTTTTCCAAATGCTTCGTTACGTCACTAAATTGGCATTTATAAGGCAATTCATAGTAAAGCAATTCAAATTCATTTCTTATATAAATCTCCTGCTTGTCATTAACAAAACTATTAATGGTGAAGAATTTTTACTTCATGATTTAGGACCAGAGGATGTACGACTTATTATATTTTGAACAAAGTGTAATTTATAGCTACTAGCTGCATCAGCAAATGAATATGCTTCAAGAGAGTTTCAAATCTTTTCTATCAGCTTGACCCCTTCCATGGTTTTAACTGCAACCATTACTGTATGCGTTACTCCCAAATAAGACTGAAGATACGTACATTCACCCTTTGAAAGAAATAAACAGTGTCTTTGGTGCGCTGATTTCTTAATTTCCATCAGAATTTAAGGAAAAAAATTAAAAATATCCACCATTTACAAAAAAATACAGCAAAAAATGCACCGTGCAGCATTTGGGCAGCAAAGACTTAGCAATGTATCTTGTATCTACAAACCAATGGCTTCAAACACTTAGTATGTATGTGCAAATAATTTTCACCAAAAATAGTAGTAACCCTAGCGGCATATCAACTATCCAGATACAGGGGCGGTCGTTACAACACAATTCGGAAAGATGCTGAATGCATAAGATACATTGGGCTTAAACCTTATTCTTTGCTTGTCTAAAGTTAGTTCTTCCTAAAATTTAGTAAAGGTGGACCATATTCAAAACTATAAATCCATGTTTTAGGCTACCCTCGTCCTCTTGGGCTACCTCGTCTGCTATTTCAGCTGGTCACTTGCGCTGCCTCTCATCACAGTCTTCACCCTCGTCTGGTTGGAGACCCAAACCTCGTACAAAGGAAAAAGGATATCGTCGAAATCCAAAGCGAGTTCCATGACGAGAAGAGACATACTCAAAGTCATCGATGAGCTGCCCTCTTGGGTATACCGTCCCCAAACGATGATTTCAGTTGTAACTCTACACACGATGTTTTACAGGTAACCTTTCCCGACCGGGAGAAGGCGGAATGGCTGAATGAGGTAAATAGAGGTGTTTATTAGTCGCACTCGGGTTACGATGGGTTTTCAGATCATCGCCCAGCTGTGGCCGAGCATCAATAGCTACCTCGTTAAGCTCTTTAGGGGTAAACTTCAGACCAAAATCAGGAGAAAGTTCGACTCGTTTAAATTTGAAGACATCGATTTTGGCGAAACCGTAAGTCTACGTTTACTCTATTTAAAACATTAGGGAAGGTCGAGTTATAGTGGTTTATTTATTGACTTATTTATCCATGTACAATTATGTATCAAATACACAATATAGGTATATACTACGGGTTTGTTCCATTATCCTACAAAAACGTTACATAACGGTCATTTTCAGCCCATCGTCCATGATAATTGATAAGTTTCACTTGACTAACTTGAAATTACCATGGGGTGTTGGGACAAGCCTAAACTGCTCTTTGATCTTATTTTATGTGCAAGAAAAGTTGATGTTCTTGTGAGTAAAACTTTCCTAAATATTTTCTGGCAAATTATATAGTGAGGTTGTGTGAAATGTTTATTTTTCAGCCGCCAAAGATCGACAGCGTGAAAGTCTACAATCGAACCGTCACCAAGGATTCCATCATCATAGACTTCGAGGTTTAGTAAGTAACGACTACTCTATAAAAATCCTTAGAGACGTAGAAAGACTTTTATTTCACGTTTCAGTTACGATGGAAACTGCGACATTAACTTCTCCATGTCCGGCGCTCAAATTGGTTGCATAAAAGATTTTCAGGTAACTAAATAACTAATACTAATAAGTAATCTAAGAAAATGTTACTATAATTTAAGTGATGATGTCACTTCGATCGTTTGCGACGCGAACGTGGGCACAACTTTAATTGATTCCAATTCTGGTTGATGATAAAAATTATTTTCTAATTAAAATACCGTATACCTAATACATATTGTTGATCTAACTGGCCTATGGTTTATTGCAAGATTTGACTTGCTATGTCAGGCTCTTCTTGCTCACCTATCTTTGATTTAATCGTTTTGCCCTTTGTAATTTAGACGTATGATTTGTCAGTAGTTTGTTTTTCCATTGAGATTTTCTGATTTCTCTGGCTTGCTGCATGTTTCTTCAGGAGTATCATTCTGGTTGTTTGTAGCGGTATGTTTGGGTTTTTCTCGTTTTGTTATTGCCTTCGCACTATGTCATTTCTGACATTTTGAAGCTTTTTGCATTTTCGCTTCAATGCACTTGAAGTTTCTACAATGTTCCAAATTTAGCCTTCAATCCTGATGGGTGGTGAATGTAGTAAATTTTTCTGATATCTTCTTGTTTAACTGAAGACAATCATGCATAGAAGAAGACTTTTCTTTCACATTTTTGAATGTCGATCATGTCTTGAAACTTTTGTGTTTAAGATGCTCACTAATTACTACTTCAGCGCAAGTAAGATCTATTCATTTGGCCATTACTGATTGGTCATTTTTATCTTCATAAGTAAAATGTTTTCTTCTATGGTCTCGATTACCCCTTGCAATATGCTGTACTCTTCTTTAGTGTATACGTTTACTTTCTGCACTCCGTTCATGTGTTTGACACTAAACACTTCTATAGAAGTGTCTATACCAAGGGCACTTCTTTGTTCCTGTCTTCTTTGATGTACCAAATACTTGGACTTTATATGTGTTTTCCAAGTAGATGCAAGTTTAAAATATTTTCTCCGAATCATATTCACAAAAATTCGTCGAGTTTACCTAAAAACGATAAAAAATTTACCATACTCCAGATTATATGGTACCTTTGATGTGTATTTTTTTAGTTGGGTGCAGAGTTACGAATCGTCCTCAAACCGTTGATGATTAAAACTCCCATCATCGGCGGGATCCAAGTATTCTTCCTGAACACTCCTGACATCACATTCGAGCTAGAAGGGATATCGGGGATACCGGGTTTCAGGTAATCACCGAATCATCAGAAAAATGTTAAACTCGCATACTAAACCACCTCGTTATTTAGTTATTTCATACGTCAGAAGATAGAAGACAGGATCACCAAAAAGCTAGTGTTCCCCAATAAGATCACCAAGAGGTTTTCCAAATCCGTCGAAGCCGTCGAACTGAAAGCCTTGGAACCAGAGGTAACGATAAACCCATTTCAGTTTTAAACCCCATAATGAACTCGAATTTAACTCAGGGCGTGTTGAGGATCCACGTGTTCGAAGCTAAGGACTTGGAGAGAAAGGACGTCACCGGTAAGTCCGATCCCTACGTGGTGCTTACCGTCGGAGCTCAAGAGAACAGGACACACGTCGTCAAGAGGGAGCTCAACCCCAAATGGGATCACTGGTGCGAGGTGGGTACCAAGGAACCTAAACGTCAACGAAATGTTAAACTGTTTTGATTTAAGTTCGTCATTTTGGACCCTTTTGGACAACATCTCCAATTCAAGCTCTTCGACCAGGACGAGCTGAACGAGGACGACTTTCTTGGATCGTAAGTGACGAAATGAATGAACCTACACACACTTTGGTTGTGACGTGTTAACTTTGTAGAGGTACAGTCGATATACACACGGTGGTGAGGGAAGGTGAGAACGACAGATGGTTCACTTTGGACAACGTCAAACACGGTAAGATCCACCTGAGGTTCACTTGGCTTGGCTTGTCTTCAGATCGCAACGACCTATATGCAGTAAGAAATCTGTGATTGAATTGAGTCGATGGGTGTTTCAATTTTTGAATCTTAGGCTTCCCAAGAAACGAAGTCGCTGAAGGTGACCGATATTAGCACGGGACTATTGATAGTTTACATCGATAACGCTGAAGGCCTTATGGTGAGTACCATAGATACAGTGTTTGTGTTTTTGTCTTTTGGTTTATGAGGAACAAAGATCACCAAACTATTCGCAAATCAGATATATTCTTAGAATTCTTATGCCAGGCTATGGACTTATTTTTAGGGAAAGAGAAGCGACCAAACCATTAAAAACAATTGTTAATGTTGATGGAATAATTATAAATTGAAATATAAAGTCTCTTGTCAGTCTGACAGTCTTAGATTAGGTTTGATTAGAGAATGTTTTTTGTGAACAATGTTAGACCGTGTTAGATATCAGAAAATCTCTACTTCAAACCTAATGGTTTAAAACTTTATTCGGTACTATTAGGACTTATAACCCATTTCTGTAAGACAGAAAGAAAGTTGGATAATCCTCAGTCTGGTAAGCCTTCATGACTTGTAAATAACCTTTAATAATTTGAATAACCTGAAAAACCTGAGGAAATAACAATAACTTTGCTAACTGTGGACTATTTAACACGACCTGAGATAAGTTCATGGAAACCTGCAAGTATATCATGACCTACCTTATATCATTGCTGATGAATCTTGTGATTGGGCTTCAAGGTAAGCAGAAGACACCAAATAAATAATCGTCAATGATTACCTTTTCAAAGGGAACAGAAAATGCCAAATCAAAAGTCAATGGTAAACTTTCAAGATTAGAAATCATCAAATCAGAAGTTTCATTGGAATCACGGGTACACATTTGAATGTTAAGAGGAACAGGAGCTACCAAATCACAAATGGTTCAAACGTTAGTGATTCCTGGCCTTGCAACAGTTCGATCTAACGTCCCCAAATTTTTAATAAGAACCTTTAATTTCGTTTTCTTACATATACATCAGTCGGTATAGTTGTGCTATTCAGTATAGCTATAAATATCAGTATAGCTATAAATCAGTATAACTATTCAGTATCTAAAGTCTATCAGTAGCTAAATCAGTATAGCTATTCAGTATAGCTATAAATCAGTAAGATGATTGATACTACGTGTAACCAAAATATATTTCTTGAAAACCCACTTACACTATGTATACAACGTTTGCAATGAATTTCTTTTTCGCAGAAAGTGAAGTCGAGGAAGCCAGACCCGTACGTCATTATGACCGTGGGTAAGAGGCAACAGAAGAGCAAAGTGAAGAAGCACACAGTTGATCCTATCTGGGAGCAGGGATTCCTCATGTTAGTTTCCGATCCAGATAACGATTCCCTTAACCTGACAGTCATCGATAAGAACTCGGACACTCACTTGGGACACGTCTCGTACAACGTGAGGACCCTCTTCGACCATCCGGACCTCCAGCTCAGCAAAGAGGAATTTCCCCTTGCTGAATCCGGGAAGATCGTTCTGTCCCTACAACTGAGGGTAATATTTATAGAGCTGAGTTGAATTGAACTGAAGTTAAATTAAAAGTTCTATGATACGATCGATAGTTTATTGATAGGTACTTTTTTGTTGACTTTAATTGTGATAAGTATGTTTGGTGTAGGGAGCAGATGTCTTATATCGATGATTACGGAGAATTAGTAGGTAACTCGATTACACATTTCACAGGAGTATTTTTCAGTTGTTTAGCTAATTACATGGTTGTTACGTAAGCCAGAGTGTAAGCCAATTACAATTCTTGATGGTTGTTACGTTTATCTTTCAGGTTTTAAAGAATGAGTTATTCGAAGACGATGAGAGCGAATCCGATTCCGATGTGGACACCCCCGAGATCAGGAGCTCGTTTCGATCATCAGTGATGTCTCGCAGATCAAGTAAATATCTATGTTTTAACATACAATCTACATAGGAACTTTTCATAAAGATATTCTCTTCAGTGTCTTCTTCGAGCAACAGCTCTTCGCCTCAAAAGGGACCCCAAACGCCAGTAGAAGCAGCAAACGAAGTAATTGAAGACATCATCAACAAAACTAAAGCTCCCAGTAACATAACGTATAGTCCGAGTTTTAGAGTGTAAGTATTACACTCTAATTATACCTAGTCCTAATAAGGCTAGTATACTGAGTAATTGATTGAGTGAATAACAACCAAATTTGACATATTTGAAGTAAGAAATTATTTAAATGGAAATATTAACATTATATACCTGTTCAAGGTCCTATAACTGAGCAAGATTGAAGTTAAGTTATTTAGAAAGTTTCTTAACTGATTAATATTTAAAAATGAAATTCCTTAAATTACGTTAAAGTAAGCTTCGACATGTTGCCGTGTCTCAAATGTCCAAGCAAATTTTTCTGATCACAAAAAGCCTTGACTAACTCAATAGGAACTAGAATGAACTGTCTTGTGGATAACGTCCTACCCTTCATTGACAATATCAATGAAGCCCAACAGGGGGGCCCAACTAAGAAAAACCATAACCATGACAAAAATCCTTGAAGGAGTAGTGATAATAAAAGGCAATAAAGTAGAGGAAAGAAAGGAACTTGGAACATGATGGACAATCATAAACAAGAATTTCAGAGATGATAACACTAGAGTGGGCAATCTGGGAAATGTGTTCAAAGTAAATATCCCTGTTAGTCTGAAGCTCAAGGTCTATAAGCAATGTGAACAGTAATGTTCTAAGGTACAAAACTGTATATGTTTACATGTGTGATTTTGGGAATGATAAGACTGATGCGTCTTTGGTTCTCTTCTAGGAAGCCGGATTTGGGGCAAATAGAGATAACCCTTCATTACAACGACGCCAGACAAAAGTTGATTGTCACAGTTCACAGAATTACGTAAGTTAAATATTGCTATCTTCTCGCGCTTGTTTGACGTGTTTCTCTTTTAGGAATCTGCCTTTGAAAGACCCCAGCGACATACCAGATCCATACGTGAAACTGAAGTTAGTCGCCCCTGGCGTACATAAAATAAAAAACAAGACGAAAGTATGCACCGAGGAAATTAACTTGAAACTCTTATTCTCATTTTATTTTTTAACTTTAGGTAGTATCTGATAACTGTGATCCGGTCTTCGAAGAGACCTTCGAATACCTACTCTCCAAATCGGACCTTCCGAACAACAAGTTGGTCATCACTGCGAAGACTAAGAAGATCTTCTTCAACTCTAACGCCATTGGACAGGTGAGGAATTTCAAACGTTGCCATAGCTGATCTATTTTTCGTATGTAAATTTATTTCCAGGTGGTTGTAACGTTCAAGAACCCTTACGATTTACTGGAACCACAACGCGAGTGGTATGAGCTGGTAGAAGCGGAGGACTCGGACTGATGCTTGTGGTGTTGTCTATTGTGAAGTCTAACAAATGCACTTGTCCAAGTTTTTTACCGAACACCCAACAGCCCTGAACAAATTCACCTTTCTGTAATTAGATTAACATGAATTATATAACTTGCATTAAATAATTATGTTAGTCTAAAAGATTTCATGATGAACCACATGTTTATGTTCACTCTATGAATGGGTCCATTCGGTACATTAATTATAATGATAGTTATATGTAAATGTTAAAGAAGCCTTTCATCATGTTGTGATCACTTAAATGTTTTTATTATTTTAATATATATATTTTTTATTGATGATGCTACCTCCTAGTTTATTAAAGTAACTAAATTTTATTGAAACTTTTATTTCACTTAATAAGTGTAATTGTTATAAACTGTCTTTGATCCTGTCTCAAAGAATCTTGAAAGTCAATGATGTGTGAGCTAAATTTATACCTAATTTGACTATGAATTATATTCCAAATGTAGGGTTCACATTGTCATGGATTATTTTTTTGTGTAGTGTAGCATCCAGGGTGCCTGAAGGGAGCCAGGATTGCGTATTAGGTGTTGTAGCTCAAAAAGGGGGCAGAATGGGAGGGTATAACAAATGGACCTATAAAACGTGAATAACGCATTTATTCAGATTCCATGTTGCTCTACAGGAAAGTCTCAGGACTAGTGGCAACCGGTTCCCTTAGAGGGGGAAGTTATTTAACGATTTACAGGTACAGCGACATGGAAAAAATAAGAATCAGTAATTTGAATTAAGCGAACAACACATGAGACGAAAAATAGTTTATTTTACTAACAGTTTCGGAGTGGACTGAGAGCGAGAAGTAACAGAGGAGTCTTTGTCTTATTTTGAAATGGTCATTATTTGTATAATGCACCTCGAAATAAAATAGATTTATCAAACTTCTTCAAGTACTTTCTCACAAATTTCTTCTTCGCTATTCGTTTGTTCGATTAAGGTTAAATTTTCCCTCTAAAAATATGACTGTCATGTTCCAAGCATAAGATGTTCCGTGTCTTATTTAGTACATTCGTTTTTCACAGGTTGGCTGCAATTAGTTCCTGTTTTTTACAAATCGGTATCGACCAATAGAACGCTGCGATTCGATCACGTGACGTGTTATTCCAGTAATCTCTCAACTGTCGTTTTACGTTTCGCAATCGAAGTCTACTCTTACCTCGCCGGTTGGGCCGCCATTCGTTAGAAATTATTCCGATCATTTGTCTATTTCCATTCGTCTGTGTCTAATTGAGTGTAAACGTGTTTCTCTTGTATAAATCGTTTTAAGTAAGTGTGAATCAATCAAATGGTATATCAAAATAATTTGGTATTGTTTGTAATTTTAACGGTTTTTTTGAGGGGTTTTTCATCAAGAGTTCTTGAATGCTCATGTTAAATTAAATGCTATACTTTAGGGACCCGTTTGAAAGGCGCTATGATATCGAAGTGGAGTTATTGATCCGATTTTCTAGTTTATTTTCTAACCTAAAAAAGTCACACGAGCACCTTCATACACGGTGGGGATTTTAAAATACAGTCTGCTATTATTTGAAACGTGCAGATGTCCATGTCTGCAAAGAAGGTCATATTCTATAAACCTTTTGTCGTATTGATTTGCTTTGATAAATTGATAAGACTTTATAGGTTACGAAGAGGTTCTTTTGTAACCATCTGATTAAGGTGTGATCGAAAGAAAATAATTGTCAACCATAGATTTATGAAATTGTTGTCATTGTTTCACTTTAATTTTCACAGAAAATGTCCCGGAAAGCAGAACTGATCAATGAAACGAACCCCCCCGGTTCGCCAAGACGATCCAGCCGCATTGCACAAGTGCTGACCACAGTAAAGACAGGTAAATATGTTTCACATTCACAATTCAAATGTAGGTCTTGTGTGATTAATTAATTAACACTTCACTTAAGAACTATGAAGCTACACAAATTGCCATTAGTGTAGGTCACATATTACTTGATGTTATGAGAATTATATTTTTAGCCCATAAGATATAGTTATTTACTAATGACTCAGCTAACACATATGCAATTGCAATATGTACATTTGATACTTCTAAGTCTATATAATCCATGTGTATAATAAGTACAGTAGTTATTTTATTATAACTATATATCGTTTATGTAGAAGGTTCTCTATATAGTTTATAGAGTTTTTAAACACATTGAATTATATATGGGAAAATTATTGTAGAGCTTTGTATATGTACCGTTTTATATTTGTATGAAAAGAAGTCTTATCTAACATTGACCTGGTATTTGTATCTTTATTGTACTTTAATGTATACTATTAGGTTTGCTCCTGAGATTTTTACAATATGCCTTTGTTAAATAGAAGTAATAGAGCCAAACAAGAGTTTCAATACAGTGTATTTTACATATGATTAAAATGTGCCATATCGAATCACCAATTCAAAGTTGGCATGGTATACAACTTTCCACGAATTCTGATCGACATATTCCCTTTGGCTTTTAATATTTTACTTATGTAGTCAATGTGACTGTCAAAGGAAAGTGTATTGTCAATATACAAGCTTAGAAATTTGATATCTTATATGCAGTAACTTTTGTTACAGTGATATATTGGCAATAATTTGTTTGTAAGATTGATTTCGCTAATTGTATCTAAAACTAGCCTTCTAAAACCATCTTGATTGATCTCTGAAGATTGCGTCAGTAATGAAGGTACCTTTGTGCTCCAGTTTTTCTGTATTTTCTTCAAAATGGCTTTGTGTATTCTTACTAAACTTTCCATCTGGATACAAAGGGAAAGTGCCTACAATTTTTGTTTGAAACATTTTTATTCAAAAAGCTCTCTAAAGGGCTCTACTATTGAAAATTCTTAGTTTTTCTTAATTTTCTCCAAAGCCGCATTAGCGATTTATTTAAAACTTCACAGTTCAACTTATCTGTTCAACTTTTATTTGAAATATTTTTTTTCTAAAATTGCCCTAAAGGGCAGTTTACTCTTGGGAGTGTTTAGTTTTTCTTAATTTTCTCCAAAACAGCTCTGTTGATGTTTTTGGGGATTCCTGAAGATTTGACTTACAAGCGTTCAATTGTATGTAGTGAATCTTTTTTGTTTCCTTATTTTTTATAAAACCCTATTTCTTTCCCAATAGTATCTTGCATTGTGATATGATGTCTAAATTTTATTAATTATTTTTATAAAAATTTTAGCTAACTTGGATGTTTATGATATTGACTTCTATTTAGGTCAGAATGGGTGTCATTCTTGCTAAGACCTTTGTTGTCTTTTGTAATTTTAAAAGAAACGACTACATGATAGAAAGCTACTATTATTCCATTTCACAACACTTATTACTTTATTACCACTTCAACACCTATTCTAACATATCTTTCTGTTACCAGATCCAAGGCCAGCAACCCCCCGTACCCGTCGAGCTTCCGTCGGGTCTGATGCGGAAGACTCGACGACGCCCATTAGGAGGCGTAGGTCCTCTGTCGATAAGGAACTCCCAAGGAGAGAAAAAAAGTCTTCTATAAGTGAGCAGCCGACCCTCGAGAGTATCACCGAAACCAGTTTTTCCAAAGGCCAGGGAGAGGTCGAGCCCGTCAAGGAAAAGGAAGTTACTCCGAAAACCCCAAAAAGGGAAAAGAAACTCATTCCGATTGCGAAATCTAATCTCGAAACTATCAGTGAGGCTAATGTTAGTGAAAGTCCCGAAAAGGTAGTCGTGGAGGCCTCAAAGGAGGAGGGAAATAGGCAGGGTTCTTCGGGCTCCTCGAGGATGGAAAAGGTGTCTGTCCCGGCCATAGTTGTTATTGAAGCAACTCCGGCAAAAGATGTTGCCAAAGTCCTGAAGGAAAGTGTCCCTGTAGATGTATCAGTAACTGAAAAGAAAGACTTGAGATTTTCAAAGAACAGCAAGGACCTTATGGAAAGTGTCACAGTGGAGGCATCAGACCCAGTTAATGAAAAGGAAGATTTGAATTCCTCGAAGAACAGCAGTGGAAGCGATAAGGAAAACATTAATTTTTCCACCGAAGCGGTTCAGGCGAAACGCATATCGGACGTATTCCGGCCTAAAAATATTGAGTACAGTTTTGAAGAGCCAATGGAAGTCGATGTCACCATAGCCGAAACAGAGGTTGATTCCGAGGTTCTTGCTGACGAGACAAAGACATTCTCCGTTATAAATGAAAATAATGTGTCTGATCTTAAGAGCCCCCTTTTCCAAGCAGCCAAAACCAACAGTTTGAATGAAATCGTTTTAGAAGCCAAGCAAAACCCTTTGCAAGATACTCAAGATAAAGAAATAAGTATTAATAACATGGAATCGAAAAAAGTTGGTAATCCGGAAAAAATTGTGAAAATCCAAAATCAATCGTCTGCGCCTGAAGACATGAATCCTAAGCGACTCTGCATTGATTTGGAGAGAAACAAACGAATCGAGAATGTTTTAGAAGAGGGTAAGAAAGTTACAAAAGAAAATCTAAAGACAGAACAAATCGTTGAAGGAATAGAATCAGTAAAACAATTGGAAAAGGTAGAGACATCTGTAGAAGCCCCAACACAACCATCTAACGTTGACCATGCCAATGCAAAAAAGCAAAATTCTCTACATCTCCAACAAAAGGACGAAGAGATTAATACATCAAAGCAAACTGCAGAAGTGGTAAAAGAAATTCCTGAACAGTTGCCACAAAATGAATCTTCTACTGATTCAAAACTGGAAAACATGAACGAAAGTGAGTCAGAAATAAAAGAAAACCAGCAGAAGGAATCTGTAGAAGAGCTTCAAAAAACTCTGCAGCCCGAAAAAATTGCTGAACCAATTGATAAAATTGATTTAACCAATGAAATCATTTCAGAAACCGAAAGTCCCACTGAAACTCAACCGATTGAAAAACTAGGACAAGATGAAAATGGAAAATGTGGAGAAGAGCAATTACAAGAAATTGATGGCACGGTAGAACAAGAGATTCCAACGCTGGTAGCATCAAGTAACAAAATGTCGTCTATAAACAAAAATAGTGAAAAACTTCACAAAGCAGTAGAAGAACTTGAGGAGGAAGAGAAACGTAAAGTAGAACAGTCGCAACAAACTAGTAGCAAAGTTGAACAAGAAATTTTGGAGCCACCACCATCAAATGCTAAAGTGTCTCCTATGAAACGTAGAAGTTCAGACAATAGCGAAAAACCCAATGAAATAGAAAAAGAAGAAAAATGTGAAGAAAAGCAGTCACTGCAAATCGAAGACAAAGTTGAACAAGAAACTCCAGAACTACCACCATCAGATTCCAAACTGTCTTCTGTTAAAAGAATAAGTTCCGACAATAGTGAAAAACTCGACGAACGGGAGGAACGTGACGGAGAGCAATCGCTACAATCTGATGGCAAAGTTGAACAAGAAATTTCAGAACTGTCACCATCAACTGCCGAAACGTATTCTGTTAAAAGAAAAAGTACCGGCAATAGTGTAAAAGTCCTCCCAGAAAAAGAAGAGCAATCACAACAAGTTGATGGTAATGTTGAGCAAGAACTTCCAGAGCTGCCACCATCAAATGTCGAAGTATGTTCTATTAAAAGAAGGCGTTCAAACAGTACTGAAAAAATCCTTCAAGAAAAAGAACAATCTCAACAAGTTGATGGCAAGGTTGAGCAAGAAATTCTGCCGCCGTCAAATGAGTTATCACCATCAAGTGACCAGGAAGACCAAGAAGTAACCTTTGAACTAAAAATCTCTGCAGACGACCATTCCGTTGTCGATGAAGAAATCTACGATGTGGACGAAATGGCCTCTATACAAATCAAAAAACCTAAAATCGAACAGAAATTACATTCCTTAGAAAGCGAAACACTTGAGAAAGAAGTCGGGGGCGCTCCTGAGGTTGAATCAGAAGAACGAGTGGAGATCATTGTGAATGAAAATGTGTCGATGAAACCCACTGAAAATGTTGAAACAAATCGAGTCGAGATGTTGATGGTTAAGTCATCTCGAAAAACGAAGTCGCTTGGACACATCAATTTCAAATCGACCACAGAGATTTTGAGAGATGAGAAGGGAGATACCAAGATAGAAAGAGAAGTGGGTAGTGGTATTACGAGCGCAAGCACATCAACAGTTGAGTCCAAAAAGAAGAACAAGAAGAGGTTGTTACCGCAGAGTTCTGGTGAAGTTCCCAAAAAGAAAAAGAAGGAAACTACATCCCCTGTCGTCGTAAAAGACGAAATGAAGATTGCCAAGGAACTGGCTAGCAACAAGTTAGAAACGCAGGTAGTGAGACGAATCAGACCGACCACCATCATACGAGACAACCTAAGCTTTGCCTGGTTCGTCGAGTTTGACGAATTGGGTCTAAAACCTTCGACGACTAATATTTGAGAGGAGTAGTGAGAGAGTGCCGAAGGCTGATTGTGATTATGATGATTTCTCTGATTTCTTTCCACCGTTTTTAAAAAAATACTACATGTTTATCGTTTTCTTTACTATTTGCTGTTGTTACTCTATACTTTAGCATTTCAAATAAACATTTTGCATTGTAACGTGTTTATTTCTCTATAGAGAGAATAAAATCTTTTGAGGTGGAATTCAAAGCTTAAAAGTGTAGTCTCACTAGTGAGAAGTAACAGATTCAGATCAGTTACGTCTTTACCCATAAACAGTTGATTGAAAGCAATTGTAATTAAGCCTATTATTAAAAATATGTATAATTAGATAGTTTACTAACTAAAATGGTGAGTATTTGTTTCTATATTCTTTTCTTTCTACATATTTTCTATTTTCTAGAGATTTCCAAAAGCTATGTATAAATGTTGGAAACTTGCGATTTTTAAAAACATCTAAAATTGTTTAGGTACTCTACAGATTTACCAACAGAGCGTTTCCAAATTCCTCGGATTCTAGAGTAGCAATATATGAAATTTGCAAATCAATAAATAGCAAACTTAATGTTCAATCAAGGTATGAAATCAGATAACATGAAAGAAAAGAAGTCTAATCAGTTATTGCAATGAGAAATTGCGGATAATATGTATAAAACTTGATATTAAGATTTAATGGAAGTCTCCATGATTCAGAAGGTAACCTGGTCTGGTTATGTCTTTTTTGAAGAATTTTCTGTTCTAGTTAAATGTGGATTTTGGTGTATTTTGAGACTTAAAATGCTCAATTACAAAGACATGCTACTTTCGGTTGGTTGCACGGTGTTTTGCCTAACCTCACAGGCAACTCCAAATTGGTACCAGTTGTTTAATCATAGATCAAGTGGCCAGAATATTGAAGTGTAGTCAGCGAACAGTAGTCTACCTTTCTCTCTCCCATGTATTCTATAACAGGCACGGTGGATCGCTGTACTGCGATTTCCTAAGATCCAAATCACGGGATTGGATATTCAGAAAAAATACAAAATCAAAAATATCGTGTTCTGTGGTTCTAACGGTTTTTTGTTGGTTAGCAGAAACGCCGTTTATCTCTGTGATTAATCGGTTTGTATCATTTTGATCATTTCTTGGAGTTTTGGGCTGTGAGTTCCCATTTTCCTCCAACACTAGACACTCCTTGGTACTAGAGTAATCAGTCTTCGAGAGGTTTACACGATGGAGCATATTCGAAGGGACATCGAGAAAGCACCGGTCTCGCCTACAATAAAAGCGGACGCTATTAAGATGGCAGAGAAGATGATAAACCATGAAGCTTACGGCAATCCAAAGTAAGACGAGTTCTCTTACATACTTACATCTTCCAACTTCTTTCCTCTTCATAACAGCTACAAATGGCGCCTCGACGACTTTGAGTTGGGCAAAAAGATCGGCAGAGGCAAGTTTGGGAGAGTTTTTGTGAGTCGAGAGAGGAAAACCGGCTTCATCGTAGCCATAAAGGCTCTGCTTAAAAAAGAGTTGGTTCAAGGCGGCGTCGAGCGTCAGGTCATGAGGGAAATCGAAATACAGTCACATCTTAAGTAAGCATAAACAACCTTGTGCTGTCAAATTAGTAATTTTAATGAAATCTTCCATAAAGGCATCCGCACATTTTGCAACTGTTGGTTTGGTTCCATGATTCTCACCGCATTTACCTTGTGCTGGAGTATGCTGGTAAAGGGGAGCTGTACAAGCATTTAAAAAATAGCCCCAGCGGACGCTTCAATGAGCATTTGTAAGTTACTTTTCATTCTTTTTTTTGTATCTCTTTTTGAAATGGAGGTTAATTTTTACTTTCACTCTTCGTTACTTATACTTTTGTTGGACAAACTAGATTGAAATGCTTTTTGGAGTAATCTCCATACAATGAAGAAAGGCGCAAATGGAGTAAGGGATAGAAAAGGGTGTTCGGTTGTATAAGAATAAGAGAGGCAGAAAAGATGCAGAATTTTCTGATATAATTGGTGAATTTGTGCTATGAACGGCACGTTTGCAGAATATGCTGAATATTATTGTACATTCCGAAATGAGACAGACTCTTAAGAGAACTACCGATGTCACATTTTTTACATTTCCTAGCCAATAGGTATGGGCCACAAGGCCCCTCCTGTTGAAGATTCATCTTTAAGGAAAGTATTTAATTAGTTAAACATTAACGTTACAAAGAGCAACTTTGCCAGGTTTAGTTTATGAAATTGGGGAGTAAACAATGCTTTCGATATTGACATGTGGTTTTTATAAATAATATAAATTTTAGCGAAAATATGCATTTGCGCCAAAAATGAAGTAGCTAGGGGTGTTAACCATCATTCGTAGTGTCTGCTAATAGAAATTATATTCATAAAATCGAGAAGTAGCTAAAGTAAAATATGGCCAAAATAAATGTGTATTCTTCAGGACCAATGTCGCTTATAAGTGTTATCTGATGAATTGTGGAGGTGTACAGTTCTTTCCTACATGTAGGTAGCTACTCAAGTAGTTTCGGCATTTGGGATTTGGTTTCTTTTAAAAAATTATTGGAATCAGATGAAGTGTTTATAAATTATTACGTCTAGCGTGTTACTATTATACTGGATGATTTTTTGTAGGTCTGCGAAGTACATTTACCAAGTAGCAGATGCATTACATTATTGTCATCAAAATGAAGTCATCCACCGTGACATCAAACCTGAAAATTTACTGTTAACATCAAGTGGTGATGTTAAACTGGCAGATTTTGGCTGGTCTGTTCACGCTCCATCTCTTTTGAGGAAGACCATGTGTGGTACGATTGATTATTTGCCCCCTGAGATGGTCGAAGGGAAAGAGTATCGTCATTATGTCGATCATTGGTGTTTAGGTAAAGTCAGCTTTCTCCTTGAGAATAGTAATTCAAAATGTCTGATTTGAATAATGACGTTTATATTCTCATTTATGTTTCAGGGGTGCTTTTATATGAATTCCTGACTGGTTCACCCCCATTTGAGAGTAAAGACACCCAATCAACATACAAAAAGATTGCTGCAATAAATTTCATTTATCCCTCATATATACCGAAAGGAGCTAAAGATCTCATCTCAAAGGTAATTCTGCAGTTTTCTTAAAACTTCAAAACTAGTATGTAATTTATTCCAGCTTCTTGTGAAGTATGCTCCCAGTCGATTGGCTCTGCCTGAAGTGATGACGCACCCCTGGGTACAGGCGAATAAATAATAAAAAAATTTGGACCATTAAGCTGTTCAGTTTGCAGAATGTTTTTTAAAAATAATATCAAGATACATATTACATATTGATACTTTACTAAGGTGTGTAATTACATAATTAGATATTCACATCACTCCACAGTTGCTGTCTACAGTTGTCGGTGAGTATAATTGGTACAAGTAACAATCATATAGTAGGTTTGTTTCGGTAAGTAAAAAAGTTCAAGTCGCCATTTGATATGCTGGCAATGTAGTGGCCCTGTCATTGAAGATGTAAGGGAAAAATGTGACACAATATACAAAGTAACGTGTTTACGTCATTACTGAGATCTACCTATTGTTTAGTAGTTGTGCTATTACAAGTAATACAAGTTACAGTAAATATATCAACTGTCATATTTGGTGACAAATAAAAAATCACTATTTTGGCCGCCATGTACAATATGCTCCTGTCTCTCTAACACATTGGCACATAACCTTGCAGTACTGTGTATACCTAACGACTGTAATTATTGGTACTATAGTCGTTTTAAAATGATTAGGAGATAATTATGTTAGCATTTGCCGCATTAAAATGTCAAGTTTGACTGATATAAAGATGTAATCAATAGTATATTGGCTTCTAGTACTCATAGCTTTAATTTATAACTTCTGAATGATGAAATATTGCAAGTTGCGATCAATGGACACTGTTCATTTAAATTAACAGATATAACAAATATATCAATAGTATATTGCCTGAACAAACAACAAAATAAAATTTCTTTAGTCAAAACAGGATAAAAATTACTTATTTACAAAACAACAAGGCGCATATCATCGACCGCACTTAAACTCTGTGATCGGCCTGTAAACACTGATCTTCACCTTGGGCTCCTCCACCTGTCTCTTGCCCTGCACGAAAGGCACCACGTTCCCTCCGATTATGTCTCTCGTGGGCCTGGACATGCCGCGGACCTTAGGCGAGGGTTGGCCCTCTTCCAGCATCCTCACGAACCTCGCGTAAGGCTCGTTGTCCATGCCCCGGGAGTTTTTCCTCCTCGGAAGGGGCGTCGAGGTCCTCGGCAGCGGATCAGTTAGCTTCAGGTCCGATGTCCTGTGGATCAAGCGTACCAGGAACTCATTGAACTGCAAAAGAGAGAAAAATCATGAAGAATTATTGAAGTACTGAAATGTATCTTTTTTAAAAAAACATTGTAGTAAAATAATTGGGTAATTATTAATATTAATTGCTGCACACATATTACTAAAGGATAATTAAGTAATTATGCTTCAGATGGAACAAATTACCAGGTGTTGTGGTGAAATAAAAATGTAATTGCAAACTTAGAATGGTAGTGAAGAAAATGTTAAAACCGAGATCCACAAGAAACCAATCTATAAAAGCTGTTAATTTTGTTAAGCACGGTAAATTGTAAACAATTCATACATGAGGTACTTATGGGGTAAATTTTCACAAACATACGCACATGAACATACACAAAAAAAAATAAAACCGCATAAATAATAAAAATATTTACCTACATTTTGCACCTTCTCTCCAACTTTAACGATGTACCTTCCGTCCATCTCATACGAGATAGCGACCAGAACTATTCCTAATATTATAAAATAAAGTCCTTTTAAACCCTTAAGCGAGTAAATGTAAGAAATTCCTTGTAATTTGCCGGGATTACGGGATAATGGTTGTTAACTGCCAAGGCTTTGCTTTACCTGATGCGCGATAATCACATGTAACGAATAGGTAGGTCAAATAAATAGTGGGTTCCCTAACAAAAATTGCCTAAGTTAAGGAATCACAGTTGTTTAGAAAAATTCAGTGTTTAGATTTTACACTTTGTAAATGCATTTTAACCCAAATTTCACTGAAAATGTTCATCATTTTCGCAAATGATTTGAAATCCTGACAAATTCTTGTATTTTATCAACTTCTTTTTAAGTTATTGTAACTACAGTCGAGATAATACTTAAAAACTGCCGTTATTATTTTTTGTATTAATTCTATTTTGAATACTGGAAAGGAGCTTTTAGATTTTGTAAATCCGAAACGTTTGAAACCCTGCCAGAAAACGTTAGTTAAAAATAATTCAGCTTAGTTTATTGCATACTAATTTTATAAGGCGGTAATTTTGATTATTGTGGGCCCTTTTTTAATCGACGATTCCCCAGAATATCAACAAGCAGAGAATAGCGTTGATTCAGACAAAAATTTGAATTTAAATATTATTTCTTGGCAATCTATTTACACATGCGTACCAATAACTTGGTAGTAAATTTAAGCGATTAAATATATATTAGGTAGATGATTTCAGATCAAATTTCGTAAGTTCATAACTCAATTCAAAATTTTCATTCATTTCTAATTCAAAGATTTCTTTTCATATGCGTTCACTAATTCTTGCCAAAACTGATGTTTTTTCATGTTTGAATTTTTGTATTTTTCAGTGTGAACACTTTGTTATTCAGGTACTGCAAGTGATAATTTGAAAACTTATTACAATTTCTGTAAATACAAAGAATGGCAGTGATGATTAATATTTTTGGTAAGAGTATGAAAATAATCACAAGCATTAGTTGCCTGGTTGGTGCTTAAATTGCTGTCAGTATTTATGGATGAAGTGCACATTTTATGCTTCAAATAATTGTGCTATAAATACAAATCAGCAAAATTTGATAAAATAAAATTGAACTGAAAAGGCCACTGAATTGATGAAACTTCTCTCTACATATTCTTCAAAAATTCTATGACAGCGCCATAGCACTCTGCCAAGGGACAAAATACTTAGGAAAATAGGTAGGAAACTTTTAAACAACCACGCTCGCAAGAAATCAGTGTTGTCATAAGAGCGGAAAACATATTTCATTTTTGACAAAATTTGGGCAATCATGATGTTAAGAAATGTTGGAGTGATAGCAAGAGCAAATGTTTCCTCATCTAGAGTGAAAGATTCAGTTTTTTGCAGATTTTCACTATAAATGTGCCCCCTTAAAACAAATCCGGAGAATGCAGGCGAAATTGGTCGTCAAAATTTTTTTAAACAAATTGCAAAAATTAACCTTTTTACATCGGACAATTATGTTTTTTTGGGTAATTCTGAACAAAAAAGTTTCTATGCAACTTTTCGCTAAAGTTGATACTTTTCGAGATATAAACGATTTAATTTTCCAAAAATCGCAAAAATAACAATTTTCAACCCTCAAGAAGGCAAAATCGTTCCTGGCCACACGCAGGGGCCATTTTTTAGGGCCAAATTCAAAATACAATAATTTTCAGTTGTAAAACAATGAAATGGTTTAGCAACATGTATCAATAATAAAATAAATAAAGTGTTTGTTAGGAAATAAATCATATGCACTAGTGCTAGATTCGTATTTATAGCCCTCATTTATTTTATTATTGGTGCATTTATTTAATCTATTTTATTGCCATTTCTTCTGAGACATTCGTAAGTAAACAAGGAAAATGGTGCCTATCCACTCATTATTACTCAGTATTAAATGGAAAAAGGTTTTAACTAATTCCTCACCGCTCCCGGTTCATTTTTGATTTTTTGTCATGGATGCTGCGCCTTTGATGAAATCATCAGCTGTGCAACATATATGGAATGATTGTTACTTATACTTGTTCCTATTTTTTCCACCAATGGACTGCATGTGCCTTAAAATTGCCAAAAATCATCTTTTCTAAGTAGAGACTCTGGAGTTCCAGAAAAAAATTGATCTTTTCAGTTCTTCTAGATTTTTCCATAAGATTTAGCGGCGATAAAGGCGTACAGTTTTACTTGCATTGGATTTTTGCTGCTGGTGTTCTTAGTAAGAAATTAAGCTTTATTTTTATCATCTGTTTAGTATTTAAACGTGAAGTATACGAAATTTCGCATTCAGTACGTTGTTAAGGAATGTATAAATACCACTTAAAACCCCTGTCACCTTCAAAAATCATAACTTTTAGCCCCGTTTTTGAGAATTGAAAACCACTATTTTTGCGTTTGTGGAAACAAATCGTAACTCGAAAAATATCAGCTTTAGAGAAAAGTTGCATATGAAAAGAAAAACTGCGATGCAAAAAAGTTGATTTTTGCAATTTATTTAAATAATTAGTCACAGCCTGAATTACGAAGGATATCCGTATATTTACATTGTGAGTAGAAGGCGTGCTGCTTATTTTATCTTGAAACAACTAATTAGATTATTTAGGTATATACTAGGTAATTTAGATTATCATCCAGACATAATTAACAATTCTTTCGAAGGTAGACTTCGAGATAAGTTGTTATTTAAATAAAAACTCAATAATGTCACTATGTTTGATAATGACTCTTATCGTTATACTTCCACAATCTTTATCCATTGACCCATTAATGAAACAACGTCGCTACCATTTTATACCTTTATTAAATACTAACAATCCTGAGCCACCGACAACCTCCTAAACGCTACAAGTACGCACTCCACATCTTCTCCATACTTAAAGACGGCGCTTCGGCCTTTGCCGCACCTGAAGCACTTGTACCTCCCCCGGCTGCGACAGGAGCACCGCAGCACGTGCAGGATGGCGTCGCGACGCCGCCGCGGCGTCGCCTCCTCGACCCGGAACGCGTCGTTCCGCTTCGCCCTCGGGACCCTCCCGAAGACTTGGGCCGAGAGGTCGGATATCGTGGAAAGGGTGCCGTCGATGTCGTCGTCTGGATTATCGATGCACCTCCTGTACCATCCCCTGGATTTGGACGACGTGGAATCCAGCCGGGAGGTCGAGGCGTTGAAGATGGTGTCGCTGGGAATCTTGTGTTTAATCTGAAGTCGGCAATGGAATTGATCATTAAAATTCTGAAATTACTTTGTCATGTTAAAAAATAACAGAAAAATCATGGGCAAGAGGTTTGGGTTTCGTTAGTAACACACACTTCTATATGCGTAATTTTTAATAAATCTGCATGGGGCTCGATTTTACCAAATTTCAACTGTATTAGCTAAAGATGGCAAAGTAACTAAAAATCAAACACAAAATTTGATTACTGACGGTCATTATGGCACATTTCTGAGAAAATAATTATACCCAAAATGATCTTTCTTTTGTAAATTTTGATACGGCCGGAATAGAACCAAATTCAGAAGGTATTATCATATAAAATGATTTCTGATATTTCTAAATTTACTGTTTAATTAAAATTGGTTGTACTTACGAATTCAAACATTGCGAACTGTCCATTCAAAATCGTGGTGCTGGCCATGGTTAAGCACACGAAATTTCGCCCCTGGAATACCTAAGCCGATGAGTTTGTTGTGGCATTTATACAATTTTACCTGCGCTCTTGAGGGTAGTGAACGAAGTCACCTCTATAGTCTTAATTACGTTTTCGAGGAAATTTTAAGGTTTCAACGATGAAAGCTGGTTAAGAATTGGATTACGTACTCGTATTAGGGTGATAATGGACGCGAAGGATTTTAAACCATGACTGTTGTTTAAGCGTATTGTTCTGGTGTTTCGGCCCATTTCGAGGAATTATGAGATGATGATGAGAGATGTGTTTGTGCATTTTAATTTATTAAAAATCCATTAGTCATGTTTCATTTCAATAACATTTTCCTTGAGTAACTTTCTCAACTCTTAACTAACTTCTCTCATAAACCTCTTGGTACAAAAACGAGCACTTTTAACATTAAATTTCACTCATTTATACAAATATTTCCATACACTCTGCATGTTCTTACCTACTGGAACTCTGAATAACTTTACATGGGGTGAAAAATCTTTTGACTCATTATACATATTGCATTAGTACACAGCACACCTCATTTTAAGTGAATTTTTATTGACAAATGTCCTAAATAATTTGTAAATACAGAATGTCCTCTATCTTCTCTAGGTGGCGTTTCATATTCAAACAGGAAAGAAGCCAAAGTCTTCACCACCAAATTGAGTAAATATTCGTTAAATAAATAAAAGTTCTTTCCTATTTGTGATTTGCATGTGGTCGATACGAAACCGTCAAAAACAAACAAACACAGAAAGAATTTTCATTGTAACACGAATTGTTTACTCACAATATGACGTCAGTCGCATAATCATGCGCGATCTTATCTTTCATTGCATCATGGTGATTGATGCATGCAAACATCAAAATGTTTTTGCCTCCCAAGACATTGAATGGATGTACCAAAATGTTTTTTTTAAAATTAATTCGCCAAGAACACTTTAACAGGGTTTTTAGATTTACAGTACGTAATTCTGTTTTCCTAGAGGAATTTGGTAGGAAAAGTTACTCTCGCGTATGAGATTTGTGTATTTATTTCATCGACGATATTTGCAAGGAGATAAAAAGGGAAACAACAATGGCCAGATTTTAAAATAAACTAAAAGATAATACCTACCGAGTGAAGAAAAGATGCAGAAAGCATCGCATAACTTTTAATTTCACATTATGAAAATGAAAATTCTACGCACGAAGACTTACCATAAATAAAACTCAATAAAAAGACCAGGACTAAAGGAAACTAAAAGTGCATAGAAATCTCTTATTTATAATCACACTAAACACTAAAATTCGTGTTTAAATACCGTATCACGTTGAATTTACCTGCTTTTACTTCGGTTTCATTTCTGGTGAGATGTTTAATATTATTGTTTTCGTAATTAGAAAATATGTACAAGCTAGTAATGACTTATGACTAATGCAACTTTTTGTAACACGACGTTTTTGAAGAACGCGACCCCCGCTGTCCACTTTATAAGAGGGTGAAATGCATCTTGTCTTATACTGCCAGTTTTCTCGGTGTACAATTTTTTCAAGCCCTCGACTTTCAAATTTGGCGCAGATTTTTCTACCACTCCCTTCATTCGGTGCCATTTTTTCATTGACGTGTAGAATCCGACTCCCCTCTCCCCTCCCCGCTACACCTCGATCGAGCCCGATCAAAAAAGCTGCCTTCGATATAAAACTTCGGCACGTGCGTTGCCGTGTTCGTATCATCGAAATTCCTACGTTGTTATGCATGTTTAGGTGATATAATCGCCGGATCGAGATGGTACAGGTGCGTATCGGTCGTTTCATGGGGCCGGGGCCGTTCGGGGGCGCCGCGGGGGCCGACAATCCGTACGCGAAGTACTCACCCCTCGGATTTTTTCCGGCGTGAAAGATGGCGAACGGATTTTTATGCAAATGGCCTCGCATTTATCATACGCTGGGACCTCGAGGTTCAGAGTTTAATCCGCGTTCGAGACGCGTTTCTAACCTCGAAACGACTAGGAAATTTGCACAGGTTAATTAAATACGGTGCAGTCGAGGTTTTACGGGCTTTTAATTTTCTTCTGCCCGCAAACCCACTCATTTTACGAGAAACACAGTTGTACTCACGTTTCATATATTTCCCGAAAAATATCTCACATCGAACTTTTAAATCGCATCTGAGAAGTTTTCATTTATAATGTAGAACCTTTAAAATTTCGATTCTTTTACAGGTTTTACGAATCAGTCACAGGCGGTTCATTAACAGCGCATTTATATTAACTTCCTTACAGTTACAAAATGCCATTTCGAAAAGGACATTACCATGTTCAAGTTAGGACTAACATGCAGCTTGTAATTATTTCTTTCGCCCCATTGTAATCTATACCCATTGCTTTCTAGTGAAGTTTCTGGTAGCCACCAATGGAAACTTCCAATTGACAATAGCGACGATACCAAATTCAGTTTGTGCAAGAGAGAATTATACAAATCTTTTATTACAGCTCACAAAGTCAGCAGGCTCAGACATTTCGTTGACAATGCTTTTGCAAAGGACAAATATCACATTGAAGTTGCTACCATGTTGAAACAGACTTTAATACCATCTTTATTCTCTTACAGTTTCATTAAACAACACTATCTTAGATGGTCTATTAACAGCACTTTTACACCCAGTATTCAGCTGTAGTTTCAAAATAAACTTGGTCACAAGTAACAGTGGCATGTTAAACTTAAGACGAATATATGGCCCTTAAATCTTCTATGGCACCCATTCTATGTATGTAGTTTAAGCTTAGTTTAATTAGACTTAATTTGCTGGAAATTATAAATGTAATCCACCCTGAAACAACTACTCCCATGGCTAATAACACTCAAGGGGTTGAATTATATGGAGTAATCCATATTTAAGGTTCTCACTTTTAGGCCTAACATCCGATATCACGAGAAAATGGATTTATAAGATTTTGTGTATATCGAGAGTTCTTAGTTTGAGTCCTGGTTGCAGTCGTAAACACGCTTTCCCTCATAAATCAGTTCTCTAGTAAACTCGATTTAACTTCTGATCTGGTCTTCCCAAAATCTAAAGTTGATAGTATTGCATCTAAACAGGTTTCAGTTAAGGTAAACTGTAATGTAAAACCTTCTTTTACAGTTCAGTTGGTAAACATAAACAGTCTGTGATGGTTCTTCAATAGCGCTTTTCCAGTATACACAATTTAAAACACCTTTGATTCTGTCAGTCCAATTAGAAACCATGAACGGTTTTAAATCGTTCTTTTACATTGGATATCTTAGTTTGCATATGAAAATACTGCTTTCTAAGGATATGCAGCCTTTAAGGCCAAGTTAGAAAATATAGTTAAATGGTACAATAGTTAAAAGTTACAGTCACGTTTTTCGAAATTAATAATATTAGGTTAAATTTCAAAAACGTCATATGAACGATAGAGGTCCCAGCACTGTACCTTGAGGAACTCCTATTTTGCAATGATTATAGCTACTAGTACTTTCGTTAATTCCCACCATTACATTACAGGCACCAGACATACTCACCCCTCACAACGACCTCCCGCAGGCGCTCGTCCTCCTCAGTGAGATGAACCTGAGCGCTCAGCACGTCGCCTCTCTGGTCGACAACATGATCCAGAAGGTGCGCAAGGGGGAGCTGTCGACGGACCAGGGTCTCAGCTTCCTCGAGATGAAGTACAACATGCTGCTAAGCTACCTCATCAACCTGACCTACGTCGTCCTGAGGAAGTGCTCCGGCGAGCGGATCGAAGGCGACCCGTGCATAGATCGGCTGGTCGAGATACGGACGGTCCTGGAGAAAATCAAGCCCATCGATCACAAGCTGAAGTACCAGATCGATAAGCTGGTGAAGACGGCCGTAGCGGGGACAAACGCCGATGACCCGACCGCCTTCAAGGCAAACCCCGAGGACCTGATCGGGAACGAGAGCGGCAGTTCGGAGAGCGACGACAGCGACGAGGAGGGGAAGAAGGAGAGCAAGGGCGGCGTCTATGTGCCTCCCAAGTTGTCTGCGGTTCATTATGATGGTAAGTAGGTTCCATTTTTACGTTTCAGTTTACTGATGTACCTCTACTGACATAGAAGTATACTGTTGGTTCCAGTTTATCTGGGTGGATACATAGAGAAATTGAGTTAAGGACGTTCATTACCTTTGTTGCGACAATTGTATTTCAGAGCGGTCTGCCAGGATTTTTGTCGATTTTATTTGCCATGGTTCTTGTTTGAAGAGTATTTACTCTTAATCTCATTGTGGTAGCTAAGTTGGTTGATGATTGCACAGAGTAGTGAAAAGATCGGTTGGTATTAAGGTACGACTGAAGATTGGAACATGATTCCCCTTTATAAGAAGACGAAGAAGAGTTCAAATTTTATTGTTCGCAATATTTGATTTTATTGTGTTTACACACCATCTTCGTTTTGCTCTAATTAATTGCAGCTATTTTGTCATCTGTACTCTCTTACCCTGTTGTCATCGATACTTCTTGTATTATAAAACTTTTTTATTTTCAGGTGACGAGTCTGCCCAGGAAAAAACGAAACGGATACAAGAGAAATCTAAGAAGCACGCCCTCTCTGCGGCGATCATGCAGGATCTGAGAGAAGAGTACCTTGACACGCCGATAGAAGTCTCGCAGAGCAACAGGGCGCAGCAGATCGTATCGAAACAACAACAGGAGAGGCAGCAATATGAAGAGGAGTACCTCACCCGTCTTCCAGTAAGCAAGTCCGAGAAGCACAACCGACGGCAGTTGACCACCCTGGGGTCCCTCGGGGACGAAATCACCAACTTCGGGCCTGCTTCGGGCTCAAAGGGCAAGAGAAAGAAGAAGTTTTTGTCTAAATCAAAGGGAAAGAGTTTTAAGAGGAGAAGGTTACATTGATGATGTGTTGTTAATTGTTGATATTCTTTGAGGCGAATTCTGATACATGTAAGATTTTACGATATGGGTGAGGTGATGGGTTTTCTAGTCTAAATGGTAACACTTTTACATGGTCTGTCTAGAAATATACCAAGGGCCCTCCTGTACACGTTTCTGTACGTTCATTATTACTTTCATTCAGCTCCATTTCACCATTCTTCTTTTCTTTTGGATAGAACTTTCTGTTTCGGCGTGTAGAGACAACATGATTTCTGTCAAGTATTATTTTAGCAAGACTGCAGAAGAATTATCAAAATAAAGATATTTGAATTTCAAAAATGGATCTGCTATTTGCAGCACGGCTCATCTCAATTTTTAACTAACTTCCTAAGTTCCTTGTCATCAACAATTTCATGCTAGGAATGAAACCAATGAAGCCTATTAGTTGCGTAGCATATGTTAGTTTCGCTTATTATTAAGTTGAAAGGTACAAAAAATATTTGTAGGGAAATCCACGGAAGCATTCGTTAGGAACTGTCCACTATTCTCCGAGAATGTGGAGATATTCATTTGTGAAACCAAAGCAATTTTATTCCATAAAAATGTTCCAGGATTAGTAATATCAGTTTGATGGTAAAGGTACCTAATGTGTTATTGTTCTTAAATTATTTTGAAACATTGAAGCCATGCGGGTTTTCATTGGATTTTGAACTAAGAGGCATCTTTTCAGAATGAATTCATTGATTTAAATTATGTTTAGCTTGGAATGGTTTTTTCCTGAGTATAATTTATCTGGGGATTAAAACGATTTTATTCCTGAGCAAAGTCTATAAGGTCAGGGTGAATTTCAAGGCAGACTTCACTTCAATTCATATTTAATATTCTGCTTTACAAGTGAGAAAGATTTTTAAATAAAAAGTGAAACTTAAAAAAAAATTGAAATATACTATAAATTCCATCACTTCAACAGAAAGAAATCCAAATTTCCAGGGAGGGGATATAAAAGCAATAAATACGAATTCAGTAAGTCATCAATACCTTCCAGTTATAATACAAGAGGTAGCAAACAGTAAACCGCTATGAATAATTACATCAATCTTACATGTATCGGCGTGAGTTTCATAAAAATTGAAGAGCTTGAAACCCCAGTTGCCTATGGTGACCTTATGATTTCGATTATTCAAATTGGTGGAAAATTCAAAATTGAAACAAAAAGTTCAGTAGTGTTTGAAGAGTTTGTGTTACTAATTAAGTTATTTGTATCATAGACGAGTTTGGCATGTACTTTGGATGTTTACCATTTCTATAATTATTTCCCTTTTTTGGATTTTGTTGTTTCTTATCTAGGTGTCATAATATGATAGACTGAAAATATTTTTACATAATGTTATTGAACTGTTACAGCTACTTCTTTATTCACAGATTGTTTCTCATGAGGTATGTTCTTTAAAATAGCAATTGTTATAACAACTTATTTTTACAGTTCACAGTATTAAATGACATGTTTTAATTTTTATCTTGTTAAAAGGATTCTGAGTGAAGTTTGTTATTATGAGTTTCGCGTTAATTTGCTTATTATGAACGTTGTTCACTATTTCTTTATGAATTTTGCTAGTTACGTTTTTTACTTTTTATTATTATAGGTATATTAAACTAGGTATAAAAATGTGTATTATGTTCAGTAGCTCTGTTCGTTGGTGTATATTGTATTTGGTAGGTCGTTTAGGAATGCTACTGAAATTGACAAAAATTAAGCTCAAAAATTTGTAATCCAATGATAGTTTGTACTTTCATGGCTTTAATTTACTCTTTAATAATTTCTTTTTTTGTAGACGATACTTTTTTAATATATTTTTTTCTAAGTTCTCAGTAGTCTAACTTCACACAACCTGGTCTCGGTACCTCACCGGTACTCCCGTCAGTGTAAAGGCAGGTGCAAGGGTTGAATGAGACGTCCCGGTGTATTTTGTACTTCTGAAGCGTCTTTACCTGGTTCACATAGTCGTCATCTTGGAACTTACAACCCGCCCTGGTGACTAAGCGTCTGTTTTCGTAAAATGGAGTTACGGGGAGAGAAATCTTGAAACATTAAACAAAGGAACTTACTGATAAAATGTATGTGTTCTCATAGGCGTCACAGGGTCATGACCTCCAAAAACTGGATCTAGAAAAATCTTTTTCTTTTAATTGCGAAAGTTTAGAAAAGTAACTTTAATTATTGAATACTTTTATTATTTGTATTGTAAATAAATCAATGTAATATGTATATTTACCAGGTGTACCTGTTAACCCATTTTCAAATCTAATCAATCTATTAAAATTTAAAATTCAAAGCATTCTGGTAGTAAGTGCTCGATTGAATGGAAATATTCTTAATTTTTTGTTTCCAGCAGAAGGAGCCCAAACTGACAGGAAGTCATTTTTTAAATGTAGTGTTATGATTTTTTTCTACAGATTTGAATTCCTGCCTACAAAGAAATAAACCTTTGTTTGTTGAGAGATCCAGTATATTATAACTTTAGTTATTAACTTTATTTAAAAACAAGGAGTTACCCTTTTATATGTACTTACCCTTTGCATTACATACGGATAAAGGGGCTGGTAGCTGTGTTGCATAGTGGTAAGGTAGTCGTAACCGTATGGGCTTGAGCATACTTCTGAGTTTCGCTCCTCGGGTTCATCACAACTTCAACAACAAAGAGGATTATTATTTTCTCAACACCCTATATAATTATAACTAATGGCCAGATTTGATAGCAATTAGAGTACTTATATTAAAGAATATTTTATCTCGAATATACTCAAATTTTTTGAAGCGAAACTCCTGTTGTGGGCTTCGGTTGTGATCCGGCTACAATTTGTTAAGGGGAAGTGGGATCTGTGCCATTGCCCAGATCTCTTGCCCAGTATTATAACTAGTATTGCCTAGTATATTTATAGAATGTCGGGAAGCAGAAACTATCGCAATTATATTTCATCATATATCAGCATCAAGCATATAATCTTTCAAATTATATTGCAGCTTAATCAACATGTAAGTGTCAAATATTATAAGAAATGAAACATTTATATAACTTACATATTTATATAAGAAATTGAAACATTTATAACTGCACAGAAAAATTAAAGGAAAACACACAGAATCAGGTGGTGATCCAACCGAACTGTCTATCGAAGATGAAAACTACTTGGTTAGGGCTATATACCCATTACAGCAGGTTGGGGGCATCCCTGCAACTCCAACGATATAAAATAAATCTTCGGATCAGTAGACCTGGTGAAACCTCTTTATAAATACTGAGAAAATGCATCATAATGGAATAGTAAGAAAAAGAAGTGTTTCCTCATATATTAAATCAAGTACACCTATTATATAAATATAGTTACAGGAAGTAACGAAAAAATATCCAATCTTTGGCTTCCAAGTTACGAAAAATTGATTAGATGATCAGACACGAAAAATGTTTGTAAAATCTAAGTTTAAAGTAAATTTTTGTTGGTAGAAAGAAGAAATTGTCAGTTGAAGCCTGCGGAAGATCTTCAGCGCCAGCATCACTACCACTACCTAAAAATTCAAGGAAAAAATCTAACCCATCGCCATCGTCTAAAAGTGACGGAAGTAAAGGAGATTAAATAGCGAATTTAGGCATAACTTTTGGATTGTACTGGAAAAGTAATTGCAAGAAATATACACAGTAACATTGTAAAAACATGCTGCAAGTAACTAGGGTAGGGGGGTAGTAGCATAATCCCTTTGTTTTTCCATTGGAGAATATGCATGTCCGGTATACTCCAGAAATGCAAAACAAGTTAACGATATTAAATAATATCGCCTTTAACCAAACACGCAGAATAGCACCTAGACAAAAGAAGGGTGTGAATGCATTGAACATGTGGAATTTAAACAACCTTGAGGGACGCCACATTCATCATAGATAAGAACAATTAAGTAATAGGTGTGGAGTATAGGAAGAACACTTGTACTCCTGCAACCTGAAAGCCTGGAGGAACAAAATATGGAACATATATTGAGCTGCACATTATATCCTGAAAAGTGCACCAATGATGACATGTGGATTGCCAATGAAAATACAACTGACGTGACTCCCAGGAATGATTCGTTATTTGTCATGGTGTGTCTTACGGCAAGGGGGTGTAGAAATTCAGCAAACTCTTCTGCGGTCTGTCCTCGAACTCCCGTCTCAAGGACTGCGTCCTGTCCAGGCTCTCCCTCGTGGTGGTCGTCCACCGTTCGTCCGGATAGCCGCCCAACCTGTCGTAGTGGGACAGGTGCAGGTTCCTAGCGTCGCCCGCGACGGGGTCGCGGTCCACGGGCTCGGCCCCTCGGAAGTCCTGCCAGCCCTCGAACTTGACGCCGGTGCTGTACAAGTTCTTCGCGTGGAGGATGTTCTTCGCGCAGTGGGAGTTCGAGTCGTGCCGGATCGGTTCTAACTGAAATTGAGTCAGTTCGATCACGCCTGAGCTACAGAAAGGGGTTCATTTTACCAGAAACGGTGGAGGCATGTCGGATTTGAAATTTCGCGCCGGTTGCCTAGGTAGTTTTCGCTTGTCGGGTTCGCGACCGGCGACGTTGTCGGTTCAGGCGGATTTACATATGAACAGATTTGTTTTGTCAAGGATATACACAGAAAAAAACTATTGTGAAAGAAATTTCACAATGCCTCATTTAAGGTTAAGGTGCGATTTGTTTTTCAAAATAAAATAATTTATTTTGTGGGTTTGAAACCGGCAACGTCGCATTGTGACGTCACGCTTGTACCGTAGTGGTAACAGATACCCAAGGCGGCCATTTTTTTATGATCAATAGTGAAGTTGAAGTTTGTCGTTTGGTGCCTTCAAGGTGACTGGAAACATAGATTTTGAATAAATCCGGTTGCTATTTTGCGTAAAAGGTAAATTTGTCACTTTTACACCGGCACACTCTCGTGGGGGCTCATCTGTTCTGTTCGGTTTTTTCCAGCAAAATGGCGGAGGACCTGGACGTCGAGGCAATGCTCGAGGCCCCTTACAAAAAGGATGTAAGTGCACTCTGTTCAGATTTAACGTTAAGTTGATGCAAAATATCGCTGTTTTTATAACATATCGTGTTTACATATTTATCGCTGGTAATGCAAATCGCGTCCTTTTGTGTGTGTTGTAACTCAATGTTGCAGACACGGAGAGGGGATAAGGCGCTCCGATATACTTTGTTTGCGGAACCGATGGTGTTACTTCCAAGTACTTGTCGGCCTTATTTTTAAAAACTATACACCTGATAATCATTTACTGTTGCTAAACCTTTCCAGAAATGGTATTTCTTAAGACATTGCAGTGCACTGCAGATAAAAACACCTACTTGTAGGGGTGATCGAAGACAAATGCCATGCCCCAAAATGAAACCCTTGCTACTGTTAAGACACTATCATCACCAATTTAAATTTAAGACACATGGTCCTTTCGCAAGAATTGTCATTATTACATTTCGATATTGATACATTTAAAAACTATCTGGGTTTTATTTTGGGAAACTTGCCCAATCTTGTGGTTACTAAATCTTTTGTATTCAGGGACCCGAACGAATTGCACCATATATTCACATTTATTAGTTGGCAGCACACAATGATTATCTTTAGAAGTTGATAGCCTCCAGCCAAAAAATATTCTCTGTTCAAAGTACAGCATTTATTTTATATACAAAATCCTAGTAACATAAACAATTTGGGGATTGATAATGTGGTTAAACAGGTGCTAATTATTTGCATATCATGTTTGTTATTAGTAAGTATAACTCAAGGAGAATCCTTAGTTGTTATAAAAGTCAGATGCTGATGAAGTTATGAGGTCATCCGAATTCAGGTCACAACCTGTGGGTGTTCAAAATACAATATGTATATAGAAAACGATTTGAGAGTGTTTCTAAAATTACTTGAGCATAGTAAATTGTAAATTTACATAATGTTTATATATGTAATGTGATTTAGTATTATGGTACACAACCTAAATGAATCACATTACATGATAACTAATCCTTGAATGTTGCTAGGACATATTTGTATGCTGTAATTGTTTATATTTAATAAAATATAGACTTTAAATGCACTTTGAATCATTCACAAAATTTTGTTTTGGTAAGAAATAAGAGTTTTTTTAAGGCCACAGGTATTTTGTTAGTAAGTAATTGTATAATTGTTTTTCTGCAATGTTGATAATTTGTGAACAATTGACGCAATTTGTATTACTATCAAAGAATTGTATCCTGTACGATATTTCTACATTACTTCCTAATTTTGTATTTTAGACTTATGAGCTTTATTTCGGGCTATCGGCTCCTTCACAATACAGGTACAGATACACATTAGCATAAGTAATAATTTTAGGAAAATTTTTTAAGTAGGTTGTCATATTGAAAGATTTTTTATTTTATTATTGAAGCAATTTTTATGTTACAATTATAATTGGTAAAAATTATAAAATATTTTGTTAATGAACTTCGCTCATGGGTACTTTCTCACCTAGGGTTGCTGTGAATATGGACCTTCCCTTGAGTCATCACTGCCCTGTACCAATCAACCGATTGGTCAAACAGCACAATTTTTTCACAAGGTGGACTTTTGGATGTTAAAGAAAAAGTACTTTTCTTAAGTCAAATTCCTCTTTTCAATTTAATGGGGTTTTGGTTTTCTATTCGTTTTTATTTGTTTTCACAGCACTTTTAAACTATGTCTTGTATCATATCTCTTAAAATATTTTTTTTATTCTGATCACTTTATTTTTGCAGACACAGTTAAATCACCCCATAGTTTTATTTGATTAGTAGTAAAAATCAGTTTCCTAAGTTGGCTGTAAAATCAGAATAACAGTTTTGTGTGCCATTTTAGGACAGGATGATGAAGCAACCAAAACCCCAAGGAAAATATTTGAAAGTTTAATAGAAACGCAATGCTCCTTTTTGAAAGATGTGGTCTTTTATTAGGTGTATTTTTTCAGAAATTATGATCTGGATCAAGTTATTCCACTTCGTTGCTTTGTTAGTCGACCAGATGGTAAGTCTAGTCGCGGCTAGACAGCTATCATTGTTTCCCAAAATCCCTGTGGTGACCAAGCAGCGAGAAACTCGAATTGTTTTTTGGTTTTTATTTAAGACGATCTAAGAACATTGTAAATTCACAATCATGTCGCATTATTCCATATGCATGATTCTGGATATTTGGCAAAAACGAAGTTTGTGAAATTAAATAAGTTAGACTTTCATGCAATTCATTTATTAATGCTGTCTGTTTTCCCCCTTCTGCGGGTGTCTCCTTCACTTTCTGCTCGTAGGACGAGATCAATGGAAAGACCAAGGAAAATGGTGACGTGAGCAAACATCGCAACTCAGAGTAAGTGTCAAAGGTGTTATTACACTATATGTTCAAATTTTTATTGTAGAAAAAGTAAACAGTGTTTTTATTTAATACTACTAAGCATAAATGCTTTGTGTAAATCTCTTATTCACGATGTGCTACAAATTTAGTCAAGTTTACCATAATGTATTCAATTCTTTTCCTATACAATTACAATTGATTGATTACCAATGAAGTGTTCCATATACCATGCTCCAGACCATGCCTGAAGCCTTTCTAGAATCTAGAATATGTAATGAAACTATTAATAGATTTTTCCACTGCCTATCTAGGATTGACTCTCCCTTGAGTAAAAGAGTTATAACAGATTCCTATTTTATTCAATTGAGTCAAAACTGTTTTTACTATACTCCTGATCCATTCATCATGAGACCAGTGTGGTATGGAATCAGATTCCCCTTTCCTTATATTCCGTTAGTCTCAATGTTTTATGATGCATGTAACTTGATAGTTCTTACAGATACGGTCAATGAATTCTACTATTATCTAAAAGTGATTGTTCTTAGGTCATAGCGAATCCTTATTTTATTCAATTCCCTGAGTTACCCTATAGAGTAACATGAAGAAATGAAATATAACTCTATAGATCACTGTATTATATTAACAAGGTTGTGAAAATTTGTGAAACTGACAACTTCTAACATTGTCCAAAAGTCAAACGTCTACTGTTGATCCTAATTTTATGATTTTTCCGTTTACTATATGGATAGGAAGGTGAGAACACCTCGAATTGATCCGGCCTGGTTCTATTTTTATTATAAGGCTTTGAAATTTTCATTGCACTACATATTCTAGACTCTAGAAGGGTCGGATGGCTGGTAGATAATCACAAAACTTTTTAGTTTCTGGTAGCTTGAATGATTACAACAAAATAATTAATAAGGAAGGGAAAAAATAATGTATGTTACTGAAAAAACAGACAGAAGTATCAAAAAGCTACACAAAGCATTATTCAATTATCTATTCCTAATTATAATGTTTCTAATCTATTTTGATAGGTTCTGATCACTTATTCATGAAATTTTATATTGTAGGTACTAAAATTTATAAAGGAATAATAAAGAGGATATTCTCCCTTAAAACAGGTGAAATGCGCCTTCTCGAAATTGTTTCAATAAATTTATTAAACAAAACCATTCCACCCATTTTAACTGAGATACCCTTGAAGCTTTGCAATATTCAACGTGAGCAAATTACATTAAATTAATGAAATAGCTCGTTCCAGGTAATTGTGAAATATTTTTTTCATTCTATTTATTTTTTAGGAGAAAACACAGGAGTACCAGTAGACGACGGAGCGACAGCAAGACCCGGGCTAGGAGCTCAAGCAGAAAGCGCAGCGCGAGTAGGAACAGAAGAAGCAAATCCCGCGACCGGCGGCGTTCCAGCAAGGACAGGAAGCGAACCAGCAGGTCCCCAAAGAAGCGCTCTAAAGATACGAATAGGAGCCGTTCCAAGGACAAACGGTCCCGATCCAAAGACAAGCGTTCGAAGTCGAGGGAGAAGAAGAGCAAGTCCCCTAGGGACAAACGTAGCAAATCGCGGGATAAATCACGAGACAAACGTAGCAAATCGAGGGATAAATCACGTGACAAACGCAGCAAATCGAGGGATAGGAGGAGGCGCGACAGGAAGAGCCGCAGTAAAGAACGCAGGAGTCCTATCCCGAGGAAAAGGTCCGCCTCGCCAATCGCCAGGCCGTTCCCGAAGAGGCCACGCTCGCCATTGGGGCTTAGGAGCGCTTCGCCTCTGGAAGACTTGAGTCCGGAAGAGAGAGACGCTAGGACTGTTTTCGTCATGCAGCTGTCGCAGCGGATACGAGCCAGGGATCTCGAGGAGTTCTTTAGTTCTGTTGGCAAAGTGCGTGACGTTAGGATGATAGTCTGTAATAAAACGAGGCGGTTCAAGGGGATCGCATACATTGAATTCAAAGATCCGGAGAGTGTAGCATTGGTATGTATTTTAAAGTTGTGAATTCCTTTTGATGACTTACAAACCACAGCCTTTGTACATAAATACAACTCCATACAAAAGTCATTAGAAAGTTTGGTACTGAAAGTTGAGTAGTCACTCCAATGAATGACATTTAAAAATAAAACGAGTGTTTCGAGTTATTATAACACATCATCAGCCACTATGTGTTGGCAGTGTAAGAATAGTGAAGATTATTGACAGTTGTATTAATAACCATCCTCTATTATTCTCGTCTACTCTATTATATGGTCCACAGCGTTATCTGCATGTGATAACAAAAAATTAAATAAACGTCATAAAACCAACTGCAGATTTAAAGGTGAATACTAATATTTAACAAGTTAAATTTGACATTATTTCATATAACGTCCATATGATATTACACTGAGGGTACATCTTATAAACATACCTTCACTGAAATGAACAAAGATCCAATGTCTTTATGTAATCTAGAATATGAAGTAAACATCACTTCATTGAAGTGAACAAAAATCCAATGTGTTTATGTAATCTAGAATATAGAGTAAATAGCGTTAAGTCCACCAAGATATAATTTTGTAGTACATTCTTCTACTGCACAACTATTTAATCTGCCATTTAATCCATATTAACTAGGATAATTAATACTCTGGCTTATCTTCTTTGCAAGGCCCTTTGCTTTGTAAATTCTTAGTTTTTCTCAGTTTTCTACAAAATGACTAGTTATACACCTGAAGTTTACATCTGGGCAAATCGGTTAAGTGCGTGCAATTTTTATTTGAAACACTTTTTGTCACAATTGATATTATTTAAGGCACAATAGACGTCAGTTGATGTATTTTGTCCTAATGTATTTATTATATGAGAAAATTATACAGTGCATACATAGGCAAATTGCTAGCATGTTTATTTTTTAATTTTCAAGATGTAACATTGTGGACTAACTCGAATATCTGTTAGACAGTAAAAATCTTTGTTTTATTATTAAAATTGAGTATACATTACATATATATCTTTTACAGGCACTGGGTTTATCAGGTCAAAAACTTCTAGGAATACCTATAATAGTACAACACACGCAAGCGGAGAAGAACAGAATGGGCAATACCATGCCAAACCTCATGCCGAAGGGAATGACGGGCCCTATGAGGTTGTATGTTGGATCGTTGCACTTTAACATCACGGAAGATATGCTGAGGGGCATATTTGAACCGTTTGGGAAGATTGACAATATCCAATTAATCATGGATCCTGAAACTGGCAGATCAAAAGGTTATGGATTTATAACAGTAAGTAAAAACAAATTTACACGTAACAAGTTTGATTTATGATATACCAGTGAAAGTTATAACTGCGGAAAGTATGTCACCAACACAGAGTCACTTGTATTGTTATAGCATTCGTTATCTAATCGAAATTAGAAAGTTACTCAAGAGTGAAAAGAAGATGTTTATAATCAAGAAATCCATTGTATATATCTTCTAAGTAATAAAGCAACGTAAGATCCAATAAAACCCTGTAAACTACTACTATTGGACGTAACTGATCATTAAAAAAGGCGCAGGCACTTGGGCTAAAAGTAATAAACAAAAATCTGGTTAGTTTTCTGATCACTTAATGGAAAGTTTTACTCCAAATAAAATAAATGTTCACAACTTAACTGAGGAAGTAAATAACCAAAGCGTAGAAGACATCTTACTTATTTCTCCGAAAGAATTAAAAAAAAAATAAGAACAATTGACATCCAAAAAGGCAAAATGATGCCACTCACAAAGATATTCGGAAGATGCTGTAAACTGTAATGAGATAAAAGTTGCTTAAGGTCAGTGACCTTCCCCATGACTTTTTTAGCACATTACACAATACACACGTTCAGAATAATATATTCACAAACATGTTCTCAAAGGGGCAGTTAATAAAGTGAACAGTATTTAATGCAAACTATAAATTTAAAGTTGACAAACTATTTTCTAATACCCTCTTTCTAGAGGGTATAACAGCGCTCCTATCAGGCAACTGTCACACTGGTTGAGAGCTCCTCAGTCCACCTCTTTCATGCACCTAGGCTCTAATGCTCAGACACCAGCTAGTGTCTCATAAAAAAAATCTAAAAATAAATCATTCAATCGTTTTAAATATTCAAAATATTTCATTTCCAGTTCCACAACTGCGATGACGCGAAGAAAGCCCTAGAACAACTGAACGGCTTCGAGTTGGCTGGTCGTCCAATGAAGGTCGGCAACGTCACAGAAAGGCTTGACCTGCAACAACAGGGCCCCTCGATTCTGGATTCTGACGAGTTGGACCGTTCCGGCATTGACTTGGGAGCAACGGGCAGGTTGCAGTTGATGTTCAAACTGGCCGAGGGTGCCGGCATGCAGGTGCCACAGGCGGCGGCTAACGCCCTGAGCATAGCGACGGGACAGCCGGTCGTTCCTCAAGTCCAGACGAACACGACGCCCCCCATAGCGACCCAGTGTTTCATGTTGAGTAACATGTTTGATCCTGCAACGTAAGTGAAACGGTTAAAATCTATTCTGCATATTAGTGAGATGGCAGTGCTGTGGCCGGGCCCATGATTCCACTAGCGAGAGAGATCTTTATAGGTCTTTATAGGGATTTAAGCGATATAAGTTTTGTTTGCACTCACCCACTTCGTATCGTTGCTGATCTCAGTGATCATACCGTGACCGTCTGTACTTTTGCAGATGATATTTTTTATGGTGTGAAAGCTCATATATATTTTTTTGAGTTTTCCTATTGGTTTCATTTTTCATTAGAAACAAGGAAGAAACCCCTCTCTTTCATCCAAAATCAAAGCTATGATGCACAGCTGATCCTTTGAAAACGTTTTCTCTATCGCGCTACCACACGATGGATAAAAATTGTGAGTAGTGGTCACTCTGAGACCATAGGTGGAATAACTAAGGGTCACCTTACTGATGTGTGTAAATCTACCTTTATCATGTGATTTCTAGGTGCCCATTTATGTACTGATAATAATGTTATTAGTAAAGATGGAGGGAAAAAGATATGACTAGAAATAACATGTTTGTAGCCTGAAATATACCTAATGCCTTTTGAAGTGAAACTGTTTTAGGTCCGCGCGTAATGTGTAGATATAACTGAATAATGACCATTATTAATGAGAGTTCTGGGAGATTCAAATTCGGCCATTGACCCCCGGTCCATTTGCGTTAACACTAGTCACTCTTTTCCTGCATCTAGTCCCCCTAATTCACCTCCTGTTTCAAAACCCCCAGCCCCTTGTCTAGATACCTTCCCCTCCCATTTGCTTAGCAACCCTCTCCCTCTGTTCAAAGGAGTCAAGCACTCAGTGGGGTTGTATCTGTAGATGATTTATTTTTGCTCTATTTAAATAAATTTTTCGACACCAACATATAAATAATTTCCACCTAACTGCATTGTAGTATGTTGTAATTTTAGAAGTAAAATCTGTCACAGAACTCAATACATCCATTACTTTTGTTGCCAAAGAAGTTTCATTTTTAAGCGGCTGTTTAGATCGATGTAAGACTCAAAGTAAAGACTAACGTTAAAACTCACACCTTCAACTGTTTTCATTACAATTGCAATCCAATTTAAAGTTTTAATCCAATGTAAATGTATTGCAGGTTAAGGAATTTTCTGCTTTTGCCCTTTCCATTTCATATTCCAGACGTATGGTGTTTATACACATTCTTTTGTTTTTTTTATAGGGAGTCCGCCTCTAATTGGGACATTGAGATCAGGGATGATGTAATAGAAGAGTGTAACAAGCACGGAGGCGTGTTACACGTGTACGTCGATAAAGGTTCCCCCCAAGGCAACGTATACGTGAAATGTCCGACGATAGCGACGGCGGTCGCGTCCGTTAATACACTCCACGGACGTTGGTTTGCAGGTCGTGTCATTACTGCCGCTTATGTACCTCTTTTGAATTACCATTCGTTGTTCCCGGACGCGATGACCACAACTCAGTTATTGCTATCTTCCACCAAGAAATGAAAGGAGAGTGGAATGTTAGGTTTTCTCTTGTTTTGTTCTGTATATCTGATTTTTTTTGTAGATATATATTTTTTATTCACCATAAAGTATTAGAAGAATACATGTTTACACATTATGTAATATATGGTTTAGTGAATCATTTTTGTAGTTTTCTTGTATATACTCGCCCCCAATTGATCTCCGAATCACCAAGATAACTTTCCTGTGTAAAGTGGGACGTTGTTTTGTAGTAAAGGTGAAAAAATAAAATCAATATTATATTTTATTGACGTAGCTATCAACAGAGGGTGCCCACTGTTCGGATCACACGATTGAATCATTTATAATCAACAATATCAGTCTAACATATTTAGGCACAGTGTAGAATGATACGTAAAAAAATAACATGCCATGTTCAGATCATGTCACAGCGGTAATGTATCATATGTATCTATTTTTACAAATGTTCTAATTTTCTTTCGACACTTTACCTTACCACCAAAATGAATTTTCACAATATAAGTATAGCACCTACAGGAAATAATTTGCCTTTTAGAATATACATTTTGTACATTTCTGTAATTTATATACAATGTATCCAAATAAACTGTAACACAACCCTCAGGATAATTACATGGTTCACAACTTAAATAAACACAGTTGGTACTAAAAAGGGTACAGGTTTTGTCACACACTATTCAACAACTCTAAATAAACAAATTTGCACACATAAACGATGCTACTTTTGGTTATAACAATAAGTATAACGTCAGTACTAATTTTCCTTTAAACAAAAATACACTCCTTAAAAATATTAAGATACCAGTAACAATGTCGCACATACATATAGGAGTACATGTTTACAATAGGGTAAAGCATTGAAATAAAGGTTTTGGAGACTTAAAAAGGTATTGATCCATCAAAAGTTTAGTGGCATAGTTACTTTTTCATTTCAGGCAGTTTCAGAAGTTATTTAATAATGAAATAGTAATAACATGAATGACTACAACATGCTAAACAAAAGCAAATTTTTAAGTTTACAACTAGGAGATTAATATGAATGAAGATAAAACCATTCACTCTTCTTATTACACTCACAATAATAGGAATGTTTACATTCTCTCCATCTGTCTGCAGAAATATAATTAAATTCCCAACATGTAGCAGCAGGTTACTTAAAAATTTGCATTCTATTCTAAATTACGAGTGACAAATTAGTTTATTAAAATGGTTATATTACAGTTTATTTATACATTTCCTAGGAAACAAAAAAAGTGCCAAAAAAGTATGAACATAGCATGTTTATTTCAATAAGTCTTATGTTAAACTATTTAATCTCAACAAATACTCTAATAAAGTGCGCACAGTTCATTACGTCTCCTATATAAGATTAGAAAATTGAAAAACATGTGTAAAACTGTAACAAATACAAACAAACTTCAAGTGTCCCTCAACTAAATTGCAGCCAATTTGTTATATAGTTTTGAGATTGCAAAACGTTCACTTTCACATCGTCCGTGCCTGGAGACGTTCCACAGTTCGCTAGCCACGATCCTCGGTCACTGCAGGTATCAAAATTAGTCCGGAAAATTAACACTTCAAATTTAACTATTTCGCATTGTCCACAATATTATATATATATTACAATTTCATTTAAGTCCGTCGCTCTGGCAAACGAAAACACTGCACTATTTAATTTTTTCCAACTTATTTCCTTGATTGCATAAAGCCCGATCCGAAGAGTGAGCGTCTAAGTTTGTTATTTTAATATTTTTACAACTATTTTTACTATATAATCCATATACCTTTATTTTTTTTTAATCAATATGAGAGGAGTTTAAGAGTACCCACACGTACAAATAAAACTGAAAATAATAGCCACTCGAGAAAACGTCTCTCCATCGAAACTCATCGACCGGTTATCATTAAAAGCAACATATGATGCGGAAATTAAAGGATTCTGTAGTAAAAATCAAAATGTCTAAAACATTCTCTAGACATGCAAGTTAGGAATATGAATGAAAATTTTTAGTCTACGTGAAGTTTAACCATAACAAGCCATTAAGAAATAACACTACAGTAAACAGCGGCCATAACAATGTCGTATTCTTCAATTATATGTAGTTACGTAGAGAATTCCTTTAATTACGGTTCCCCCTTCCTCCTCGACCTCTATTGTTATCTCCTCTTTCCTAAAAAACAAAAGACGAAGCGGAATTAGTCACGAAAAAGGAGTGATAGTGTTAAAACTAGTGAAGAAACAATCTACTCATACCCTGTCATCAAGGCGACGCCTAGCGGTTATAACCCAAATTTAACCAATGTTGGACTACTCCTTTGATTTCATTATTGGAGAGATATTGTAGATCAGATACGATATTTCCACTAAAATGGTTAATGCGCATAGATTAGCGGCTGGATCCTTACTGATGCAAACTGTGGCGCGAATCTAATCTTTAGGGATTTACACTAATCAACGCTGACCATTATTCCATGGCTCTTACATCTCTGTTGTGGAGGTACACAAGGAAGATGTTATTTTACCATCTAAGCTTGTGCACTTTGATATAAGGATAAGATATCTTTAACAATTAGCAGTGTAGACAATGTACAACAGTAAAAGATGACGCTATTTTGACAGCATTACATAGCTGCATTTACAGTAAGGTGCACCTTAATATGTGTTTTTACAGAGGCAATTCTGAATACATTCAGAGCATAAACCGAATTCATGCCATGGCACAAGCAGGCTTACAAATTAGAGGAGACCATCATTTTGGGCGCATAATGGGCGAATCCACAACGGTGAAGCTTTCTCCCAGATCCCAAATTTGTTTTGCATGAACTGTGCGTATTTCTCGATCACTATTTATTATGGGGTGTGACCGCTAGGCGTCGCCTCGAACAACAAACTCACCACTCTGTAGAACCCATGCTGATCCACGTTCCTGTGCCCAGAAGACCTGTGATTATCTCTATCCCTATCCCTGTCTCCATCCCTGTCGTGATTTCTACCACCGGCGCCTCCTCCCCTATGATCCCTGTCTCTGTGCTCGCGTCCGCCGCCGGCACCACCGCCGCCGCCGCCCTCGTGCTGCTGTTCCTTGTTCTGAGGCTGCTTGCGGTTATCTTCCTCCTCTTGACGTTTCTCGTAGTGTATGAAGTCGTCGAAGATCGACGTGGAGTGACGGTACGAATGCATGATACGGAGCACTTGCAGTCCCTTGGGATGGGGCACCTCCTGCGTGTCCCTCGAATTGGTAACTGGTTTGTTGTCATTGTTCTCTAATCGTATGTGACGAAGCTGAACGTTCGGAACGTCTTTCACGTAAATCCAACGAACCTGATCACCAAACGAGAGATTTATCATTAATACTGGGAAATTTGGAAGTTATTGAATTACTTGTATTGCGCATTTCCATTACAAATGCCAGAAGTCACAAACACTCGGGCCTATATAAATCTTTATAATATACGTTGACAAAACATTATGTGTATGCATGTGTACATACATTCCTGTGAATGTGACTATATATAGGTATGATTTTCGGTAAAGAAATTTGTGGTTCCTAACATTAGCGATAGAAATACTGTCTTTAATGAAATTTGAGCACTCTTCCTACATACTCTTACAACTAAAGACTGCACAATACTAATATACAAAATGAAGAAAAATTTTTCAGTTTCATTTTCTTACTACTATGAACCCCTCGCGAACATCAATATTACCATTTAGTTACGAAGCTCCAAAGCATTGATGTACAGCATACCAACAAATATTGAATAACTCTGTTTAGAAATCCACAGAAAGTAGCTAAAGAGAGGTTTAACGATGCGCATATACGAGCCAGGTCACTGTATAAGCGTTTTGAATTACTGAAAACGCGGTTTCGATGTCTGCTGAAAACGTTTTGCCAGATAAATTCCACAAAAAAAGGGTTGTTAAAAGGTGTGCATTGATTTATAATATGTGCCTTGATGATAATCTTTCGTGGGACGAAATACTTTTAGGTAAGTAAGTCGTTGTTAAAAATCATTTAAACATTATAAATCAATCAGAAGGAATTCACACGAGTCAATTAATTGCAAATAGATGTTTACATGAATTACATTTTTTTGTAAATGATTTCAATTGATTTCATATTTGATATAAATATTTTTTATTAATAAATAAAAATGAACTTTACATATATTTTTCAACAAAAAAATTATACTTTGTATTAGTCTTTCACAATAAATAAATGAATATAAACAAAACAACCTTATATCTCCAAGAATATGGTATCTATACTGTTTTCAATGTTTCTTAATATAGATACAGTTTCTTCGTATCTTCATTATAAGTTGAAGCTTGACTAAATAATAAAATTTAATCGTGCACGCGACATGCTTTAGGAGACCTGCTACCCTTTTGATACTGGCCAATCGATCTGCCAATGTTATAGCAATTTTTATATGCCAACAGAGAAACAATATGAGAAATTAACCTTAACTAAATAATAATTTTGTTCAGTATTTCTTGCAAGCTTGGAAGTCCTGTGCCCCTTCATACCTCTACCACGGTAAGTCATTTACAGTAGACAGGTGTACATGCATCCCTTAAAAATGGACCTCAACTAAATCATTACTAAAAAATGTCACCAGTTCTCCAACTACAAGAACAATTTACATTTAGACATTAATGAACATATATATACAAGTGAAAATTATTAGTATAAATGAACTAGTTTTTCACTGAAATCGACCAGCTGCTAGGCGCCTTAGTTCAACCTTTCAGTATTAGATTATATCACCTATAACCACACAAAATTTCAGGTTTGCTATTATGACTTTCTTCCATTCATTTTTTTACACACTTAATAAGGTATCGTACCTGTACCAACCGCTAGTGTGCCATCTAGTGGTGATTTCCTTTACAAGTATACTAATATCAGTTGTATTAATGAATGTGAGTTTTGCCATTAGTGGCCTATAAGAGGTGTCGCTGACTCCCGGATCATATGCATTATACAGACTACGAGTTCCTATATTAGGACTTCCAATCACCTATGTAATTAGTCAAGTTCATTCCTCCTTGTATTTACTCATTAATATTGCGAAATGATGTACTGTTCCTTTATAAGCTACCTCCATAAAGTTGATTGATTGTTATTCTGATTTAAATTTTTTGTACTGAACCGTATTTTTAGTTGAATACCTATTTTCATGTCGATCACAGTGAAGATACTGAACTCTGGAACAATATTAGCAGACTATTCAAATATATACTGACGTAAGAATGTACCAATTTAATACTATACCATAATGAACCTTCGTATCTTGAATTTATTATAGTGTTAATAAATGCCACCGTAATTGGGAATCTTTTCCCCTATTTGTTGAACAAATAAAAGAAAAAATATTACTATGACTAATAAGAGAGCGGTTACAGAAAACTGATTCTATGGTTTTTCATCATCAACCTCCTCTAGGAAACTATTTATATTAACTTACTTTGAACTGTCCTTTCCACTTGTCTTGCGACCACACGGAACTATTAGCATTATAATCGACTGCCGACACCATCTCAGCCATTCCACAAAAATGTCCCGATCCGTTCACAGAGAAAAACAGATAAATCGAACCGTTCCCTTCGCGATCCCTATATGCCTGATCTAAGCGTTTGTTGCCATGCTCCGTACTGCACCATATCTCGTACTTGATGCTGCGATGGATGTCATCCTCGGAATAAGACTTGATAACGAAGAATCTCGCGTTCGGGGCGGTCAGATCGAACTCCGTCGGGTTGTAGTTATTCTTCCCTTTGAGCTCGTCGAGGACCGGGTGCGTCGGAGTCGTCGTCGTCGGAGGTACCATCATCGGCATCGGGGGAGGCATCATTCCCTGAGAAACCACGTTTAGTTCCCAATACTGAAAAAGAATGGAGCCAACTCACTTGCATGTGTCCACCAGCTGCGATGTTTACTTGCGGGGGAAGATGGGGAGGAGGCATCATGCCTTGAGGCTGGTAGGTCTGCATAGGGTGTTGCGGTCTCGGAGCAGGGGGCGCCTGCCTGTTCGCCGGGGGCCCAGTCCAGCCCGGCCTGACGGCGATTGCCGATGCCACCATGCTCTTTGGAGGGTTATTGATAATCGGCAGTTGAGGAGGAGTGCTCTTGTTAGTGTCCCATGTGCCTACAAGAAAGTTTATCTGTCATGATAAACTCTTTACATAAAGAGACATTTTAGTCGAAAGGCAGTAAACCTACAAATGGTATTAAACCCGATGACTTCACGGCAGATTCAAAATTCAAAAAAAAAAGTGGATATAAGATCTGCATTTTATGAATAGTTGTGAAAAATTTTACAGAGATAAATGCAATTATCTGTTAAGGGGACTGACCGAATTTAAAACTACATCATAAATTACTAACAATGAATAAAGTCTCTTCCAACACTCTTAATATGAAACCTTTACTATATAAGTAGTAGTTATATTGTTACAAGCCATTACTTCACTGTATTTTCTCATTAGATTTGTTACTTTAAGACTTTTTTCTTGTAAAGCTGTTTTGAGTTCAAATTCACTGCTCAGTGTACTGTAGTGAAACATTAAAGATTAAGAGGCAGAGTTGATCCAAGTTCAAAGGATTTTCGTCTATAATTTTAATACCCTGTTTTATAATGTTTGTAATATTCAAAATATTTGTGAACATACTACACCAAGTTATAATTCCATAATTAAAAATACTATGAATAAAGGCACAGTGTAACATTTCAAGGGTCTTCGTCTGCAAATTTGGATGCATTATAATAAATAAACATTAAATATTTTTTACTTGAACATAATTCAGATGTTTCACCCATTTCACATGATCAACAAATAAAATACCCAAATATTTACAGGTTTTCATTGTCCTTAAACTATTTTCATATATTTGTGTTAATGTTACTATTTACACTATCACACTAATTGCCAATGTTACTATTTACACTATCACACTAATTGCCAGATACAATGTAAATGGTCTTATCAATATTTACTGCAAGCCATATAGATATTTGTATGATTTTAATTCCACTAAATCACAGCTATCAGTAACTACACATTATGACAAATTACTGAGATTTCAGACATACTGATCAGCATATTTAGTAGATAGAATAAATAACAGCGGTCGTAAAAATAGTTGGTGCAACCACGGTATTTACATTAGTGCATTTACTTACCGCTTACTGCATCTGATTTAATTTTCATCAATTCTCAACATATTTAATCTACAACCCTAATAACTAGACAAAAGTTGGTAAGCATGTAAGCAATGGCAATTGACCAACTTTTGAACAATTTAGTAATTTAGTATACAAGCTTGTTATATTATTTTGTATATCTTTGGTCCTTTATATTGTTTCTCTGACAGTATCTTACATCCATTTACAAAACCGAAAATGTTACGCGTTTTTTCACAGATTTTAACTAAATATTCTCATTTAATTACCCCAAATTTTATGAATATGATAGAAAATAATTTGTGATAACTTTTCCACATAACTAAAAACAAACTAAAACTTAAATATTGTAATTTTATATTTTTATAGACAAATATGATTAATATACATATATTTTTCGCAGTTTTTCTCCCCTGATTCTGTATTAGAAGTTTGAAATGGATATTAGTGAGTTTGTGGACTTAGACTTCATAGAAATGTTGCATGAGCTTACAAAACTGAGGATATGTTAATACCTATATCCATGTTGTGTTTGCCAGGCACGATTGGTCCTGGAGGCATGCCGGGTCCCTTCTTCTTCAATCCCTGATTCTGAATGGTAAGTTGAGGCTTGGCTGGTTGGCTCGCTATGCTAGCCCAGGTTGTTTTCTTAGGCTGCCCTAAGGTATCCTTAGAATCTACTGATTTTAGTTCTGAAACATATACATACAATAGAATTATATCTCACCACAAAAATCAATATTACGATAGCACATGAACGTTATATATCACCTAGGGTTTGCATGGCCTGTTCAACGCTCTTTAGGGCCGAGTCGGGCATAGCTTGTGTGTACATATTTTGGTGATCCCTGTAATAGTCGTCGTACTTGCGTTGACCCCCTAACTGGCTTCCCCATGTGTTGTAATCGCCATTGCTGTGAAAGTAATTGAAAGACGATGGCTGACCTGCGAACGCAGTCGGGGTGGTGAATGTCGTCGATGGATCGAACATTCCTAGTAAGAAAAACAATCTTATATCAGTTCTGCTAACTTATTCAATAAAATTATTGCTTTAATCAATCATCAACATGTATGAAAGTACATATTTCTAAATTGGTTTCTACAATAAATTTTCTTATATAATCCATTGTTACAGGTAATTTCACTATTGCGCACCTCTATAACAATATATACCTATTTTACGTCTCTTACACTTTTTATTAGCTATTGTTTAAAACATTAGTCGAGTGGAAGTAAGGCTAAAAATCATTATGACTTAATATTGTCAAGAACAAACCTTCTATTGAGTAAGAATCGTGATGATAACCTCCTAGAAAAGTCATAGCATCGGTCCCATTTGACCAAGTTCCATCTCCTACTCCGTATGCCTGATACGGATAAGTTCCTCCGCTGCCGTAATAACCTAATCGCAATAAAATAAATCTTGAAGTAATTATTGGCAATGGTCATTTGTAATTGAAGTTTTGATCTAAATAAAGTTTGGTAGGTATAAAATTATGATTTTAACTTTTACATTATGGACTAATTTCACTGAATATATTTATGGATTTGGAGTTTTAGTGATTTTAGTTATATTTGGAAGTTTTATAATTATGTGGGTTATTCATTTTGAGAGAGAAGAAAGAGGAAATTATGAGGTATAAAATGAGTAAAGATTAAAAAGATTAAAGATAACAGCTCGTAATTAAATTTACAATATTTGTACACTGTAATAGTCACCTTTTGGTTAATCTAAATATTTTATGTTTATGAAAAATAATGTATATTAGGCATTAAAAAAATAATAAACAGAACCATTTAACACACAGAGGTAAAAAATTAAATTAATAAAGCAGCGTCAGAGTCCACCATTATTGACATGAATCAACATAGAAGCAGTTATGAAATGATTCGCAGAACAGTCCTACAATTTAAAAACATTAATTTGTATATACCGGAATTGTTTTGAAATTGTTATTAACATTACATTTTAAATCATAATAAGTAATGATTGTACGAACTTGGCAATTCACAATCAATTTCCAATCTCACTTAATACACTGATAGTTATGGTGAAAGCTAAAAGAGCAGTAAATGTAAAACTGTTTAATAGAACTTTGTACCTACATAGTATAAACAAACTCTTGGGTCATGATCAATATAGAAAATCATTGTAAATAGCGTTTTTTAGATAGCTCATTGTAATAATCGGGCTTTTAATGTCTAGTCCTTACCGGCTGTACTCATATTGTAAATGTCCGTCGCGGTGGATATCGGAACAGAAGCTCCATAAGCGGTGTGAGCCGTAGAATTCTGCTGCTGGGACCTCCATGGTTCGAATTGCTCTGAGCCTGTCGCTCCTTCACTCGCACCTAACTGTTCTTTAGGGCCATTGGACGCTAAAATGTACAGTAAAATTTAAGTGAGGTATGAAAGTGGATGCTGTCCTTTCTCTTTTACAATTACCTGGTTGAGGTCTAGGTAAAAAAATTCACTTAGGTAACAGAGAAGATTATAATAGAGTTTGTGATCGTTTCTTAAACTAGTTAATGATCAGAATGAAGAGTTTGGTATAGATCGGCAGCGTAAGGTAAATCCGAAATAGATAAATTTAAACAAAGTACTCACCTTGGTTTGCTTGTCCTTTCATCCGCTGAACGCAAAACATGAAATCAAGACAAGAATCGTATTAGCAAGATGGTATGTTACGAGTATTTTCTTTCGCCGCTCGATAAAACCCGTCAAAAATATTTTGAATATTACCTGATCTGACACGCCTGCTGACATTGACTAGTCTTTTATGTTAAATTCTCCAGAGTCCGAAATCAGTCTAAAATTATAACACTATTGCACTATAGACCGGTACACACTTACACTAAAAACGCTCTATTCCCCCGATATAGTCTATTTTAACGTAAAATAAAACAAGTCAATAGTACAACAATGGCGTTTAATTATCCACGAATGTTGCGCACTTTGTTCGCGCACGAGTTGGCGGTTAGGGACCACTTACACTCGAGGAGGAGAACGTAAAATCCCTGAGATTAGACCGCTAAATTCAAATAACAACATAATACTTTGATATATTTGCAGCAGAAACTGCAGATAGAACCAACGTTTCAAGTATATTGTTATTAGAGGAGACAATACACTCGACCCCTGCAGAAATTCACTTTGTATTAAGTTTACTTGGAAATGCTGACATGTGAGTTGTCTATCGTGTTACTCTCATTCAGCTTTCGCCATGAATGGAACTACAACAACTGACGATGTGACCAACTGTAGTTTGGTGATTCTTTTTTCGCAGTTGACTTCTCTGACGTTAACTAATGGTTGGCGTGCATCGATTGGTTAGATGCACAGGACTTGCAAATCATATTGACACAGGACGTGAAAAGTAGCGGCGTGGTGGGTGATGTGTCTTGTTGATTAGTGTCGAGGGGTCAAAATTTTACCAAAATGAAAACGATAGCGCTCTTAATTTTATGTCTGAGCTATGCGGCAGCCTCAGAGAAAGTCAATAAACAGCTAGTCAACAAAAACATCGATAGGTCCATTGATCTCGCGTCGCAATTGGTAAAGATAACCGCGACAATAACCCTCGAGAATACCGGCAAAGAGAACGTCCAGAGTTTCCTCCTCGCAGAAGAACCCGGATTAATCGGGCACGTCTCGTATTTGAACGTGAAGGATGCCCTGAAGGAAGACCTGAAGATCGTCCCCGTGGAGGTGGAGAACATCCAGGAAGGGAAGTTCCACAAAGTGGAACTGAAGAGTGCCCTGGAGCCAGGCCGAACGACCGTTGTCATCCTGGAGAAGGTGATAAGCAAGGGCCTCGTACCTTATCCGAGCAGCATCGCTCAGAAAGATAAACAGCTCGTCAGCTACCAGGGAAGCCACTACTTCTACACGCCTTATCTGACGATCAAGCAGAAGACTGACGTTGTTCTCGCGTCCAGGAACATAGAGAGCTACACCAAGCTCAAACCTGTCAGCCAATCTGACACGACCATATCGTACGGCCCTTACAGCAACATCCAACCATTTTCACTAGACCCATTGTTCGTGCATTATGAGAACAATGCACCATTTTTGACCGTCACTAAACTGGAAAGGTGAATATTTTTTGTATAGACAGCGAGGAGATACCAGATGTCTATAATTGGTTTAATCATAAATGTATATACACATTCAATAGTTACTTAACATTTTACAACAATAATACAGTGTTTAATTCATGAGTACCAACTGTATGATCACTTACTATTTAAATTATGTGGCGGGACTAGGAGAATGCCAAAGTATAAGACACAGTAATATTAACAAGCATAAAAGTTGTATTATTACTATTTAATTTCAGTTAGAAAGTACATACATAATATACAAATGAAAAAATTGTAAATTTCATGTGTAACTATCATAGTGCTCGGTGTCAAATATATGTAGACAAACACAGTGTTTAAAGTAAAGTCTGAGCCACATAGTAACATTATCAGTGCACACATTTAAGCTCTGCATTGAATTTGTACAATGGAGAGTTATTCATAATATGACTTAGATTGGATCTTTCCATGGTCATGGTCAGATATATTTATGAGTTTCCAGCAATGATTTAGGTACTGGCATCTTCCTTATCCTGTCCTGAAATGGTTTATACTTGCTCATCACCTTTGAGGAAGATCACCATTTTTTGTCTTCCACCGTCTGCGACGGGATCTCTATTCTGGGTGTTGTTATAGTTGCACCTTTTATACTGTTCTCAAGCTGGGTCAAATTGATTCTTTGCCAGACCATCATTTCTTTTTGAACTGATTATTAGAAGGTACAGGGAGCAGTCTAAGGTTTAAGATAATAGTATCATTATATAAGAGATGATATGGGTACTCGTCAGTTCATTATTTCCATCATACTTGCACTACTTGTAATTTTAATTATTGCTTTTTCATAAAAAAGGTTCATCGAAATATCACACTGGGGCAACATCGCCGTGGAGGAGCACATCGAGATCCGCCACACGGGGGCCAAGCTGAAGGGTCCCTTCTCGAGGTACGACTACCAACGAGACTCCTCGAGCGCATTGCACAGCATCAAGTCGTACCGGACGATACTCCCGGCCTCTGCCCACAGCATCTACTACCGTGACAGCAATGGCAACATCTCGACGTCGACTGTGAGGCCACGCAAGGAATGGACCGAGCTGGAGCTGAGGCCGAGGTTTCCTCTCTTCGGCGGCTGGCAAAGCTCGTACGTCTTGGGCTATAGCGTGCCGAGCTACCAGTACCTGTTCAAGAGACCGACCGGGGAACATGTGCTCATCATGCGGTTGCTTGATCACATCTTCGACGACATGGTCGTCGAGGAAATGACGACGTCCATCGTCTTGCCCGTCGGCGTAACCGACGTCAAGGTCGTCGTGCCATATGAGGTGGAGAAATTACCCGACGAGGTCACTTACAAATACCTCGACAGCATCGGCAGGACTGTGATCAGATTGAGGAAGACAAACCTCGTCGAGCAGCACATCCAGGATTTGGAAATATCATACAACTGGCAACCACATCTCTTGCTTCTCGAGCCGCTGTTAATCACCTTCGCTCTGTTTCTGTTGTTCATTTTGGTCATCGTTTATGTCAGGCTCGACTTTTCACTTAGCAAACCTGAACACAGCAAGAAAGAGTAGTTGAGGCTGATCGAAGAGTTGTTGCATTTTGTTTGTATTAACAATAAATTTGTATTAAATTTTATTTCATTTTTATTTATTTAAGAGTGTGCCTGTAAACACAACATCACATTTTCTTGAAATAAGAAAATAAAGCAATGTGTTTAATACAATTTTTTGGAAAACTGATGTGGTTTTTGTGGTTTGTAGAGCCTTTGTTTTGTTGCTATATGAAAAAAAAAACAGGATTGTTTTTGTCAAAATCAAATCGATCAATACTAACGTTTAAATTGTTCAAACCAATCACTGATTACCCTTTAACTGCAGTGACCTACGAAATAAATAATAGATGGGTTAAGGATTGGTACGAATCAATTGATTATGTAAGGAAACAATGTAAGAATCGATGGCCATATTAGCACATAGCCTAATAGTGTAAATATGAGAGTACCTTTGGGTATATTACTAGGTTCTACTGTATATTAAGGTTTTATTAAACAGTGTACAGAAAGATATTAGCTTTTTTGCTGATAATACTGCAGTTATTATTTTTGGTAATTACTGCGATGGTATGCTACCTCAAAACGTTGACATATTTATATAAAAATCTATATGTAGATAATAAATAGAATTACTAAAATGAGTGGAATATTATAATTATCTTGGTAATACTTGATTGTACAGAGATATGGGGCAAACATATGAAATACGCTATCAAAACTAGATATTTAACTTTTATTTTCAATAAGCTTCCATTAATTAAGCAAACTGCAACATCGAAGATGTTATATTACGTCTTCTTCCAAAGATAGTATTAGTGGTGATGTTCGTCTCGAATTTTAAGTTATTTAAATAAAATAGAGCTAAAACAGTTGAAATATAGGGAACATTATTAACATTAATGCTTATATAAACAAATTATTGAATTATTTAAATTCCACAATTTGAACTTTTCATTCGATTCTCCAATAAATCATGGGAAGTAATTTCCGGAAATTACATAAACACTTAGTGAATTATAAACAGAACCTTGAACAATATGGGCGAGTTTCTGTTTTTTAACGAGTCAGTCAATATTTACTTACTTAGGAATGATTTATTTTCCGCCGGTTCTTGCTCGTGTCTAAACAAACAAACCTTTAAAATTAAATTTTGTCAAAGATAGAATGTTCCAATAGTAATATATTTATCGGAACGGAAAATTAAACCGTTGCCTTCCATATGTCCAATGGGGAGGTTAGAGATCCCTGTGGTACACCAGATGAAGGTATAATTCGTTTTGTACAAATGCCTGAAAAACACAAATTCCTGAAAAAGGATCAGACCACTAATTTTTAATCCCTGATAAGAACGTAATGAAGGAACTCCTTCACCTGAAGTGTAACTAACAATAACGTCTGGTTAATTAATAAAACTGCTAATTTTTTCATATGTTTTAAATATACTTTTACATGGATGATGCCAATCGTCCTTTACTAAACCGACCGAATCCCAGCCCGACGTGAATTAATATTTCGGGCACCCTCAATGTCGATATCCCTGGTATACGTGTCTTACGAAATGTTTTTTCAATTAGCGATTCAGGAGACAAGCCTCATTAATTAATAATGCGAAATGTGCGCGTCCGGACGATGTACTGAATACCTACCCACCTGTACATTAGGTGTAATGGAGAAGGTGACCATGAAAATGTGCAAGCCTTTCCCTGCAAGCGAGAATTTTAAATGTTTTCGACGCGAGGATTTTTTTAAATTATTTCCAGAGTTACCGGTTCGATTCGATGGCGCTCTGACTCAAGCCTCCTAGGATAGAAAGGTTTATATGGGTATTTCATGCTTTGAAATTGAAAACATTGAAATCATTGAAAACTGTAGCTGTTTCTAGGCAACAACGATTTTGGGAGCCACAGATAAAAATTATTACAACTCGTTCTGCTATATTATAAACCGACTTAAAGCGACTTAATACGAAATTGGAAATTATTTTTGAAAAGTAACACAACGACTGGAAAGATCGTTTGATGTATCGAACCGAACCACACTTGCAACGCCACCACCTTCTCAATTCTAGACTTATTTTTAAATCATGTTGTCACGTTATTATTGTAGGATATACTCCTTTTTGTATATATACAGGGTGGTCTATAATGAGGGTGGCACACCAGATCAAAATATACCAAACTAAAAACAATTGTTTGAAAAGAAAAAATCTTAAAAACGATTTAGTTAATGCTTTAAATATTATTTATATATTTTTTTAATATATATATATATATATATATATATATATATATATATATATATATTTATATATATTTTATATATTTAAAGATTCTAGGCTGAAATATTATTTTTGTGCAGGAGACACAATTTTACACTTGATAACTTAAAAAAACACGTAATAAACATTTTATTGTAAGGTTGTCATATTTCATCTCATATGTATAATTTTTTATAAATAAACGTATTTTTATATGTATGGTATAAAGTATCCATTGTCCCCCCGGATGAGACGCCACTGGTCCCAATTAAAAATCCTTGTATACAGTAGTAGATTAAAATAAGTACATGTGCAACATTTTATATGAGTCGTTTAAAAGATATTTGAAAAAACTCGTAAGGCCCCATCCTTAAAAGGAGCTACCTCCCTTTCAGAAGCATATTCATATATGGGGATTCAATAAAAATTACATCTAGTATTTGTGGTTTCTATTGTAGGGAGAATTCCTGGACACCCTGTATGGATTTTGTGTAGTCGAATTTCATTAGTATTAAGTGAATGGATGAGTCAATTTGTTTATGACGTTCTCCAAAATCCACGGCGAATTCACCAAAATGGAGGATCCTTGAAATTTGAGGTATAAAGTGGAAACTACCAATTAGGGGGAGAAATGGTTGAGTGCAAGTACCTAACTGTTCTGTGGCGATTTTCGTGGTGTGTTAGAACAAAGGTAATTTTTATTTGCTACGAGGGATTACTTATTTTTTCTAAGAAGTGTGTAGATTTGCTTAATTTAATTCATCATTTTTTGTTATTTTAAATTTGGTCGGTTTTTAATTTTTATTTTTTATAAGTTTGTTCATCTCGTTGTTGGCCAGTTATACTTTTAAGTTGCTTGAAGCCTTGAGAAGAACTTTAAAAAAAACTCGTTTTTGCTTCTTTCCCCATAACCATTTAAATATTCGTTTTACAGGAAATGCTGGGAAAAAAGATTTGCAATTAAATTGTCTAATAGAAAGAGGTTTTTAGTAATTTTAAAGTGCAATAGTTATGTTGAAAAATAACAAAAACTAACAAAAAAATGGAGAAAAGATGGATTTCACCCAAAAAAGAGTATTTTATCATACATGCAGTTGGAAGCAAATGAACTAAATGTAATGTATGTTTTTTAAAAGAAACGTCATTTTGAGTACTTCTGAACGACGTTCGTTGCAATAAATTTTACGAAAAAATGGCCATCCAAAAAAGTCATCCAGTTTGTTTATGAGCTAAATACTATTTTCAAAAAAATCCTGGCGCTTTCCAAATTAACCGATTTAAAAAATTCCCTTGTCATTCGAAAATTTGAATGCTGTTTTATACGTAGAAAAATCAGCGACCGATTTGATCAATTTTTTAAGGCCTCAAATTGCTTCCAAAAATGGTGGATTTTTTTAAAGGAGAAAATTATTGTGGAAAAACTAACCAAGTAGTTCTTGTTTATTAATTTTTATTTTTCACATTTTGTTGATCTTGTTGTTGGGCGCCATTATACTGTTTTATGTCGCTTTATGCCACATCACGCGCGTTTCGCGCAATGTTCGAGGGCATTTTTCGCACTTTTCTCCAAACTTATATGAAAACCCAAGATAGCCAAGTTGTAGGTTTTGATGTCCTCTTTCAAAAACTGTTTGAAAAATTAAAATCGACTCATCTCAGTTAATACGCCGAATTTTGCAAAATTTCGGTGTTTACTATTAATAACGTAATTGCGCAAAAACTATTCATCCGACAGCATCCAACTATTGCACGCTTAAAGTAGATATAATATATAATAGATATAAACTGGACAAAGCTGTGAATTTTTGAAAAATGGTCTATTTTAACTGTTTTTCCAAATTTTCTCGGCGAAAAATGCTCCGATCGCCTTTTAGAAACACTCATTTTGAAGATCTTTCCAATCTCTACAAATCGTCTGTACAACGTATTGCATTTTCCTCTATAATATTCACGATATGGTGAAAAAAACTGAAAAACGACCTATTTTTTAAAATTCATATTGTTTAAAAAAACCGCAAAAGCTCAAATTTGTCCAGATTTTGGGTTTTTATCACCTTTGATCCATTTTTTAACAAAGTTTTTTAGTCCTTCTGCTGTTAAATTTCATCTACCAAAACAGCTTTTTTCTTGCTCTATAAACTATGCTGCATGACTTAAGTATTCAAATAACTCGCCCGTAATGCGAAATTTTCTCAGTCCAACCGACTCGGAGGTGCGTCCGCGCCTCTGCTGGAGGGGGGTAAGTTCTAGACGGTAAGTGTACCCGTATTTATCAATGCACTTGAGCACATTCGACTCAAGAACCCCAAACGGAATTCGCAAAAGCATGTCGCGATTTTGAAACGAGAATCGTGATTTTTGAAAATTCGAAAGATGCGCAAGTACGCCGTGCTGTTGTTGAACTTCTGGCTCGCGTTGGCCGGCCGCCAATGTGAAATGCAGACGAATCGGAGCGAAGGGATCCTCAACGGGACCAAAGCGTCCGTGAGGGTGGACGATTTGAACAGGGGGAGATCGTGCCTGGAGAACGTTACTAAATGCATGGAAAATGGTAAGTTAAAAAGTGCAACTGTTTAGGTTACTCAAAACACCAGATCCTTAGAACGGATATGATGTAGGAAGAAGGATCTAAAGACTAACTGGGTTGTAAGTTGCAAGCTAAATTTTTGCCTTAAATTTTTCGGTGGATGATACGACAGGAAATATTTGTTTTATTAATAAATATCACACTAGGCACTCTTAATCTCCTTCAACTATGAATTGGTGCGATTTACAACGCTTGCTGGCAATTATTTTAGGGGTGGTCAACCGTTTTGGCTTCAAAAGGCAATTAATTTTGTTTATTTATTACATTACTAGCAATTTTTTATCGTTTAAAACAAATTTCCTCAAATTCGAATCATGGAAAGTAGTTAAATTCGGAAAATTTTCTTTTTTGGATACAATAAATTATGTTTTATTATTCAACTCCAAATCTTTTAGAACAAGCCCCATCAAAACCCATACAAACAGAAGTCGGACAAAAAAATAGAAGATAATAGACCTTTTTTTAAAAAAGCAAAAAAGTGCATGTTTTTACTATTTTTATAAATTCAGCTCGCCTGAAAAGTGGTTTTTATTATTAAAGTCTTCCCTAATAAAGCCTTAAAAGACAATAAAAGCACATTATTTCATTGCTTGAAGAGGACATTAAAAAAAGATTACGGTTGAACTAAAAATATTTCAGGGAAATGATTTTAGGAAAAATTTAGTGTTATCTTCTGTAAGGCAGCAAAAGTTTTAAAAACAAAGTGGTGATGTTCTAGGAGATTTGGGAATTAGCACAGGGAAGCTAGTATTTTATCTTATAGATCCCTATCTGTCTATCTATCTATCTATATCTCTCTATCTATTTTATAGGCATCTTATAGTAGTCTCTCATGGCTATGAAGTTTACAGAGACCTAAGAAGTATTTTGGATAGAATTATGGTATAATATCCGACGCCCTGACTATAAAAAATATTTTGCATTTTTTAAATTTAAACAATTATGTGTGCGAAAACGACAATTTCAACAGTTTTTTTGCTTATAATAAATATATATATTTATATATATATATATATATATATATATAAATATATAATAATAGAATAAAAGTTATGGAACTATTTGGTTATTTTTAGTTGGTATTCTTGTAGGGTTTTTTGCAACTTTCAAAATGAACCGTTGTAGAAATTTCGCCGGCAATTTGTTGCTTAGAAAAATGCAAAAAGCCACTAAAAATTCGAAATATTTTAATAAACAATAACTATATGAAAAAAAATTAATATCGGGTATTCCGTACTGCCAAAAATTAGCCGGAAATAAGTAATGTTAGGATTTTTGGCCTTCGTATCGCCAGCTTTTTCAAAATTTTCATTTAACACTTCTTTAACATCTTTGATTAAAATTTACTTATAACTTTAATAGAGTATATTATTTCAAGTACCATTACAGATATTTCCTAACAATAATACATTTACCCACCCATTTCCTTTTGTCTACATTTTACATACTGGTCGAAATTTAGGTCGTGCTTGTCGCCGCCTCCAACCTTCGATCGATTTACCTTAACGAAATAAAAATTACATATTAAATTGTCCAAAACGTCTGTGAGTTCAAGTGTAACAACAGAATGTTACCTGTCGTTCAGATGGCAATGACATTTGTATTTTTGGATAAAAACCGATCAACGAAAATAATGAGGTAATTGCTGCCATGTCCTTTTATTAAAAAAGTATTTTAATAAGGTGATTATTCGGCAAAATAACGATACTTAACGAGAAAGGTGAATAAACTGCAAGCAGCTTCATATTTATAACTGCCTAACTCGGTGTACTGAATTAATTAAAATGGACACTAATGGTTTATTGGAAATAGTTAACAATAAAAGCTTGACAATCCAGTTTAAAACAATATGTAACAAAGTTCAAGGTGATTAAGAAAGTGTACTTTACCTAACGTATTTAAACCAATTTCTTTGCTATTATTTATAACATTATTATGGAGTAATTCCGTGTTAATATACTAATAGTACAGTAGGGATCTGTCAAAGGAGGCGTTGAGTTGGTTGTAACAAATGGTCTCGCTAATTTTTGTGCGAAATAAAAATTTGAATATGTGTAACTTCAAAAAAACTTCTTTTTTTCCTTATTTTTGCCTATAATTTTTAAAATATTCGTTCTAGACAGAATACGTATAGGGGAAAAAAATTTGCAATTAAATTATCTAAAAGGTAGCGTTTTTAGTAATTTTTAAAATGCAATAGTTTTGTTACAAATAAAAAACTAACAAAAGAGTGGTGAAAATATGGATCAAAAATATATATATATATATTTTTAATTATTTAGTAATTCAATTATATTAGTAATTTTTACTTAGTATTATTACTTAGTCATTTCTTAGTAATTATTATTACTTAATAATTTCAATTACTTACTAATTCAATTACTTTACTTTCAATTACTTTAATTGCTCTTTGGCCCTTTATATTTAAATTTTAACACACGATAGTACCTGTAAAAACAAAACGATTTACATCAAAAAGGGCATTTTATCATACACCCAATTGTTGCAATTAAAGGTCAAATTTAACACGCCATATCTTGGAATCAAATGAACGAAATCCAATGTATATTCTTTAAAAAAAGCGTCATTTTGAGTACTTTTGAACGCCGTTCGTTGCGTTAAATTTTACGAAAAAATGGCGAAGTCATCCAGTTTGTTGATGTGCTAAAATTTTGATAATATCTCTAAAAAAATCCTGACGCTTTCCAAATGAGCCGATTTGAAAAATTCCCGTGGCATTCGAAAGTTCGAATGCTCTTTTATGCGTAGAAAAATCAACGACCGATTTGAGCAATTTTTAAGGCCCACATTATTTTTTTTAAGGAGACTGGATGGCAAAATTATTGCGGAAAAACTACCAAACCGATTTTTATTGAATTTGGTGTGTCGTTTGCTTAAAATCGTTATGTTTTTCTTGGCCCAACATGGAGCTCCAAAGAGTAATTTAGAAAAATTATTTTTTGATCCACTTCTTCACCACTTTTTCGTAAGTTTTGGTTATTTTGTTACAAAACTATTTTTAAAATTATGAAAAACGCCATCTTTTAGATAATTAATCACGAAACTTTCCATCCCTGTACACTTTCTCTCTAGAATAAATATTTAAAAAACTAATGTTCAAAAGAAAGCCAAAAACGGTTTTTTCCTAATTTTTCACATTTTGGTAGCACAACTTTTTAAGGTTACGCATATCGAAATTCTTATTTCTGAGGTCATTTCTGAGATATTCCCACTAAAATTAGCGAGACTAATGTTTTACAACCAACCCAAAACATATGGCGACTGGACTATAATGCTTTCATAATAGGTACAAAATAACTAACAATAATCACATAATTACATCCAATGTGTATGAAAGCATTGAATATGAATGAGTAAACGGAAACTGTTGTAGTCTCTTTAGTGAATCCATTAACACTTGCGCACATTAAATAATGAATCATTATACATCAAATATACGTCACGTTCTAGGTATCTTATAAATCATCTCGTTTCAATTTCCTACCAATACCAGTCTCCCTTATCTGATAGCTTACGTAACATTTCTATCTCAATAGATCTCCAAATAAAATGAAAGGCATTCATATAAACTAATTTCTAATACATCTACAATTAAGTGAGTCGAAATAGTTACACGTTACGAGCCAAAAAAAAGGAAGATACCATTCTGAAATTGTCATTGTTTCCGTCCTGGATGAATTACTTAACCTTCAATTACCCATCAGGTATAATTAATAAATAAACACGCACGTGAAATAACTTTATACTTTGTCGTCGATCGATTTTTCTCATGGATATTCTGCTACGAAAAAACGGTTGGCGGAATAACAATTACTTGCGTTGCAAAAGAAATTGCGACACGTATTCAATGTCAATGGCTATATATTGCGACTTAATAACCGTAAAAGCAAAACCTATACGTTCCTTTTTATTTGCTCACGTTATTTATTTTTTTTCAAATGGGCTTCTTGCATAATACGAATTAATTACATGTAGATAACGATTTTCAAGACCACAATTGCATTGTACTAATATTAGGAAATATTTAATGGATCTACAGTAATTACATCGTTGTATTTTGATACGGCAACATTTTTATGGCAATGGGTTAGAAAGTAAATAGCTTTAAACAAAAAATAGACTTGATTCGGCAACAGTTATTCATGCTTAAATTTTTATAACAGGCTAATCTTAAAAATCTCAAAAGTTACCACTTGGAGAAAGATGACAAAAGTACTGACGTAATTACCGAACGTTGCAATTATTGTTGCAACTAATTGCTAACATTTTATTAAAAACAGTGTCACTAACGCTCTCCACGAGCCCAACCCTTGACGTCTTTCCATGCAGCGAACTTAAGAACCAACATTTGCTTAAAGTCCCTAACTTTCGACCAATAAACGAACTCTGACTTTCCACCGGCCAATAAGGCGCGTCGTCGCACACGACCCGTAAGCAGGTGTTTCTTCGCGATAGAGAGTAAATTATTTGTTGCTCCTACACATATCAATAAAGTGGTATACCAACTTAAATGTTTAGATTGTGCCAATCACAAAACGTACATTGGCGAGACGAAACAATACATTAAAAAAGGTTTAAAAGGTGTACCAACACCAATTAAATATTAACAACGGTAATAATCGCCATTCTGGTTTGGCTGACCATGCCCTTTTATTTAGTCATAAGTTTGACTTTGACAATGTTGAAATAGTTGAAAGGGAAAGTAATTGGTACAAGAGAACCATTTTTGAGGCATTTCACATCAGTATTTCTAGAAATTATAACACTAACAAACAACAACTTCATAAGATTACTCAAAAATATGAAAAATTCATACAAAAATCTTCAGTTAGCAAAGTTAATAATCAGTAACCTATGTTAATCTATAGACACATTTTCTCAGTAGTACAACAATCTGTCTACACTTATAAAACCCATTCATTAAATATAACAATTATAACGGTATATTCCTCTACAGTTATAATATCTACATGGTTCTGACATTCATTCTTTTTCTATCTCTTTCTGTTTCTTATAGATGACTCTCTTCATTTTTCATTTTCCATAATCCAGAAAAATATTTTCTTAATTTTTATATAAAGGAGGGAAATACAAAATTTAAAAATATTCGAAAATCCGACAAAAAACCGAACTCGCAAAAACAGTTGTCTGCTTAAGGCACCCCATAGGTTGTTCGACCTTTGTCGAGGATGAACATATTAAATTGATAACTGTTAACAAACTCTTCAATTCTTTTCTTTTGAATAATAAGTTAGAGAAAATGTAACTTATATATGTAATGTAAATTAAGAAAAAACGCGGTTTTTACTTCTTTTTTTGCATATAACTTAGAAAGTATTCATTTTAGAGCAAAGTTGCATAGGGCTAAACGTTTTGTAATAAGTTTTGTAACCCTTGTTGCAAAATAGCAATAATTATTAAGAAGGAGGAAGAAACCATCATTTTTCATTTAACTTATTTCAACCACCTAGAGTGCACTTAGGACCTTCGTAATTCGTCCTGAAAATCTCTAAGATATAATAAAACAATACACCAAATTTTATCCATATCGATTGAATGGTTTTTGCGTAATAAGTTAGCAAATCAGATTTTTTTTAAAAAAATGACAATTTTTCAAATTTTTGCACTGCACAGCAAAATTAAAGGGCGTAGAGGTTTGAAATTTTTTTGCATCTAAAAGAGCATTTAACCTTTCTAACGCAATGTGAAAAATTCAAATCGGGGAATTTGGACAGCTTCAGGAATTTTTTTAAAATTAATAATGTTAATAAATTTTATCCACCATCAATTTTGTAAAAATTAAATTTGTTGATAAAAATCACTGAATCTCAAAACACAGACCATCATGGACGAGAGTCACAATTATATGTTTAATATAAATAATCCTCTATTAATAACTGGAAGAATACAATGGAAAATTCTTAATAACTTTGAACTTTGAAATAGTGGACCAGCCCTATTCTGACTGTCTGAATTATTTATATAAGTTTCCCTCAGAACCAAAAGAACGCATCTAGAGGTGTTCTCTTGGTTCACTACTTAGTTCATCATTGAATGATTTGGAAAAATTTGATTTTGATTTGGTTGAATTTGGTGATTTCATTTGGAAAAACTGCTCGAGATATCAATAAAAATTATTTTTTAATTTATAACCTTAAGGCCATTTAACTCAGCAAAAAGGTCCTTAGAAAAAAATTAGATAAAATATTGAATTATTTCCGTCCCATCTACTTGCTTCCATATTTTGCCTTGGTGATTTTGAGACATCCTGTGTAAAAGCCGAACATGGTTAATAACTTCTAGAGTGCGTCGTCTGTATACTAAAGTTACATTTTGCTGATCTACTACAAATCCGCTGTGGCATTTTGCTTCATCAAATATTTATACATTTATTTGTTTATTTCGTGCCATAAGCAATTAAAATTTACATTGAAACAATCCTAAAATAAACATTACATACATAAACATACCCACTGAACTCAGTGAGAAATAATTTTCCTGATTAGCTTTAACTGAAGCCCACGAACTCTACACTATCACATGTCACATTTACTTCCCTCACTAGGATTGGTGACGACTATCCATGTCCAGGCCATATAAAATGTATGGCAATGAACCTCATCAACTGCCTCCTTCTAGCCTCCAAAGTGTCCATGTTCTGATAGCATAATATATGCAGCGATGTCATGGATAGATTGGATACCATACCAGGGAGAGATAACAATTATAATAGTTTTTTAGATCTGAAACATATAACAACTGAGTATATGTTTGAGATTTACTGAGCATGTTCAGGCAGCATCTGATTTATATGCATACCTTTTTACTCAAATCTTTTCTGATTTCAGTGACTGTGAATCTTCATGTTTGGTTGATACTACTTAAGATAGTAATCTAGACGCCTTGGAAGTTTCCTTCGACTCTCTAGTGGAATATATACTGGGATTGAATGTAAACAAGGTTTAGGTCTTAATATTCCATAAATCAGTTTTTGGGGGAATGTATCATGTCACTATTTGAACCTATGTGCTCTATCCTCTTTCTTTAACACGTGGAAACACTCATTTAACTGTACGGTATCAAAAGTGGTGCTAGAACTAGTATGAGTAACTACAGTCAAATTTGCATTCAATTGGTTGCTTCAAAATTATTTGAGGTGATGCTTGAGATTGGCTCCGGTTCTGTATTCAGCGAAACATTATGAAGACTTTAAGGGATGGAAATTGATAGTACAACTTTTACGGGGCGGTTATGACACTTAAAGATTTTGCCTAGTGTAAGCAGTTTGATGATGGTAATGTCACCATCAGCAGTTGCAATGCCTACACTCGATATCTTCTTATCTTCAACAGTATGATTATGGCGCGACTAGGGCACTTCCACCAGAACATTAGAAGTAATGTCCTATTTTCCAGAATCTTTCTCCTCTGAACGTCACCTGCTACCCCTTCTATCAATGTACCTTAAGTACGTTAAGATCAGCTTTTTCCAGATGAGACACTTTCCTGGACATTTCCTCAATTCACTTTCTTAAGTCATTATCCTTCTCCCTTACGATGTTTTAGTTAAAAATTATGTCTCCCAACAACTTAGTCTCCAGATCAGTTTTGGATGGCATAAAATATTTGCAGAAGACCTGGATATCTAATGAGGATGTTGCTTTAGCAGTTGATAATAGCTACCGCCAATGTCTTCTTATCTTCAACGATATGGCTATGGCTTCGCTATGGCACTTCCACCTGGATTCTTGAACATTCAGAGATATGTCATATTTTCCAGAATATTCCTCCCCTTCTATGAATATAACCTAAAGTACGCTAAGAGTAGCTTTTTCCAGATTGGACATTTTTCTGGACATCTCCTCATTTCGATTTCTTAAGTCTTTATCAACGATGATGGAATTAGAAATTATGTCGCCCAACTTAGTTTCTAGATCAGTTTTGGATGTCACAAAATATTTCCTGAAAACTATTCTAAACCTAAGATATTTAATGGTAACATCACTATCTGCAGTTGGCAGTAATTGCCATCACTGTCTTCTTATCATCCACGATATGGCTATGGCTTCACTATAGGATTTCCACATTGATTCCTGAATATCCAAAGAAATGTCATATTTTCCACAATATTCCTCCCCTGAACTCCAGCTGCTTTTTCTTTCATGGATGTAACCTAAAGTACGTTAAGAGCAGTTCTTTCCAGAGTGGACACTTTCCTGGATATTTCCTCAATTCGATTTCTTAAGTCACTATCCTTATCTCCAGACGGTTCCAAACCTTTCTTCAGCTTTTAGCTGAATTTTATATGCATTTCATTGAAACACTCATTGAAAATTGATTTCATGACACTTCTTATGGGTCAGTTTCTGGCAGAATTGCGCTCACAAATCCACATTCTGTCGACAATTTGGAGTTGCAATTTTTCAATAATTTTCTGTCCTTTACAAGAGGGAACTTTCTAATAACCAGACGACCCCATTAATATCTAGTTCACGAATTTTGCAATAATCAATTTAACACAAAATTGAAATGTCAAAATAAATTAAAACTTGAATTCTGCAATTACTGCGATGGAATAAAAAAATTAATGCGCCACATAATATAACCACTTCCTCTCCCATCATTAATATTAAATAATATTGATCCGTCTAACGCCGCTAATAACTAAAAATTAGCGAACTAATTGGGTTCAATCACTTTCCGTGCTTTCACTTTCGCGCGTAAAAAAATTCGTACTACTAACGCAACCACGGTTTGACATTGACACTGATCTCCTTTATAACGTTCAGGTGCTGTTCACCTTTGAACGGTACGTGTTATCGGGGAAACCTTTCGCGGTTATATTTCAAATTTCATACCGAATTGACACGTTGGAAGCCCTTATTGGTAGCTGAAATTAAAAGGAAATGACACTCGTTGAAAAATACGTTTTGAAACTAGTCCGGCATTTTTACTGAGTAAGTTTCCCAATATCGATCGGGTCCGATAATTCAAGACTCGTTTTTGCACTGGACCTTTCGACTTCTGAATAATACATTAAACCACGCACCCAAGCTGGATCGTAATTAATCGCATAGCAAGTTTTTGTGCATTATTCTAAAACCTAACTAACGCACCGCCATGAAACGAAGCTTGCAATAGTCAGAAGCACATGATGTTGTACTTGCTCCTCCTTAGACGATGTTTTTCTCTTTAGTTTTATTTTTGGTACGAGCTCAAACTAGTTCTGCGCCTTTTAATATACCAGCAAATACTTCGTCGCATCTTGTCCATGACCTTTCTGCCTGGTTCTTACCTATAAATTGTACACGTGTACCCTAGAGGTAAATAGTCATCGATTTTAAAGAGTTAAGGTAATTTGGAAGATTTTTGTTGATCGAAAATTGCTAGTTGTATCGAATCTATATAAAACGATAATAATGGTAAAATTAGCTAGCGAATAAAACGATAGATACAACTTTTACAAAAAAATTATAAATGTTGTACATGATTGTTTAGACGCTTGTTATAAAATTCCACTCTTTCCTTAATTCGTCTCTTCCAATGGCTCTAAAACATAAGTTACTTTTCCCTGCATGGTTAACTCCGATTATTGAAAGGGAGATATCGTCTATGCCAGAAATAGAAACATACTTACAACTTAACTGTCCATTTTAATGCTTTACGTGCATGCAATATTCTCAAATTCCTGGTAAAATATCTTCCAATCACAAAGAATTCTGCTCAATTTAGGTCTTTACGAAAATTGAAAATACTTCCAACCGATGCTGAATTCAAAGAAATGTTGTCCAAGTTTGGACAGGGGTATACTGTCATAGGCTTTCTTCAAATCTACAAATATTATATGGGTTCCTAAATTTCTTGCCATTTTCTTCTCTATAAGCTGCCTTAACTTGAAGATATTATCTAAGCAAGATCAACCTGCTCTAAAATCGTTCCGTTCTTCAGCATCCCCTGGATATACTTGGGAGTTCTATTGGGATATCTCCTGGTCTTGCAGATTTGCCATATTTCATCTGGTTCTTCCAGATGGAAGACTTCTGGACTTCTTCATTTCCTCTATAGTAATTAGGGCTACGTTGAAGTCTCCATTTTTGTCGGTTGGTTCCTGAAATCTCCAATCAAACTCCTGCAGGTCTTCTTTAAACAACTTTGTATAGAGCTGGTGCCATTCTTGCGTGCTAGTAAATTGTAGGCTTGTCTTACATTAATCATTTTTCCATTTCATCTTCATCTGAGTACCTTTCATACATCGATCCACTTCTACACACTTTTCTTCTCAAAGTTTTTGTTTTCTCTTTTCACTTCTCTACTAGTCGTGGCGTAGAGTTTCCTGTCTTCTCGAGCTTCAGTAATCAGCCATTTTTGGTACCACCATTTCTTAACTCTTATCAAGTTCTAGATGTCCTTGTTCCAACAATCTGGTTGGCTGGTTGGCTTTGGTCTCCTTTTGCAGCTTGATGTAACCACTTTTTGAGGTCTGTGTATAGTTCCTCTGCTCAGTCAGCATCTTTTGAGCCAGCCTCATTGTATATAGGAAACTCACAGTCTTGCCTTAGGCTGTCCAAGTTATACCGTACTTTCGCAGTATTGGTTTCATTTTGATTTGATCTCGCCATTTTCATCGTTTTCCTCTATTTTACTTCCACTGATTCCTTAACCAGGAAATGGTCTGAACCACATTCGGCTCCCCTGAATACTCTTACATCTGAATATGTAATCGATTGTAGAGTTTAGCGTTTTCTGTTTTGACACCACGTAAATTTCTGGATCATTTTAAGGGCGAAGAAGCCGTTCAATATTCTCGGGGAAAAGTTTTCACATAAGTCAATCAAACGTGGACCGCTGTCTTTTGTGGTGTCTTCGCTATTTTTCCCATAATGTTCCTATCATCTGGTTTCTCCAGCCTTCCATTCAAGTCTCCCAGTATAAAAGCGTCTTTCTTAGCACTGATTCCAGCCAAAACTCTCGTCACCTCTGCATAAAAGGCGTCTTTGATCTGTGGGTCTGAGTCATCGTTGGAGCATATGTTCCTATTACCACCATAGAATGTCCTCTAGTTCTATCAGTATTATTCTAAATGTTGTTCTTCCATTTTTTTCTTTAAAACCACAGAAACTCTTCTTCATATTTGTTCGTTTCCTCCGCCTTCTTTAAGTAGACACGCAGAAGTCTACATTTAGCTTTCCAATTTCTTTAAAAGCTTCTGTCTATTTTGTACTGAGACCCTATACGTTCCACGTTAGTATATAGAATGTCGTTTTCCTTACCCTTCAAAGAGCCAACTACAGATGAAGTTAGCAGTCTTAGAAGATTGTTTTCAAAATCTAGGAGTAAACACAAGGAATACATGAAAATCGAAAAGAACCACACAAAAGCTGACGATTAAATGGAAACAAAATTTGTCCATTTTTGAACAGTGTATAATCTAATCTACCATAGGTTTTGCTGTAAACTGTTCACAAAAAAATAAGGCCATTAAAGTGCTAATGAGGTTTAATAATATATTTTCTTTTAATTTAAGGTATATTTCCAAGATATTATTATATAATAGGGTATTGAGTACGTTATTTATCATAGAAACACGCCGAACACGCATCAGACCTTTGCTTGTCGCTGTTTACGACGGAAGCCCCTTATCAAGTCGAAGGGGCTGGGTCATAAGCAAAGAGCGGAATTTTTAATCACATTCAAGGTCTTACCGGCAGGCCGCAGAAGACGCAACCGTCTCGTGCAGGTGTCACCATTCTCGTATTTTTTACTATTCCCAGAGCCCAGATACAGTATTTTTGTTTTCGAATTAGTTTAAATGCTTAGTTCGGTCTACGCAGTGAATTTTTCCAGGACTTATGCCAAGCTTTTACAGCCGCAAATATTCCTTTAAAAAATTAAACAACCCTTCCTTCAAAAATTTTTTAAAAAAGTATACTAAAAGGGCGATTCCAGATGAATCTACTTTGAGAAAGGAATATTTACTGAAAGTGTACAACAAAACAGTAGAAGCAATTAAATCTGAATTTTTAGACCAACACATGTGGATTAGTGTGGATGAGACTACAGATATAAAAGGTAGATGTGTCGTAAATGTTGTTGGCGGAATATTAAGTGGACAACCCTCAGATCAGCATTTAATTAGTACAACTTTCCATGAAAGAGTAAACGCTGAAAAAATATGCGAACTTACAATAAATGGTTTAAAGAAGGTTTGGCAAGGGGATCCATCAAAATTATTATTATTTGTTTCAGATGCGGCCAGCATTATGTTGAAAGTAGGAACATTGTTAAAAAAATATTTTCCTAATATGCTGCATATTACTTGCTTTGCTCATGGATTACATAGGGTATCTGAATTTATTCGAGAAAGTTTTCCCGACGTCAATTCTTTAATTAATCAATTTAAAAAAATCTTGTTAAAAGCTCCATCACGGACTTCATTATATCGAGAAACATGTCCAAATCTTCCCCTTCCTCCTCATCCAGTTATCACACGTTGGGGCACATGGTTAGAAGCTGCTATATTCTTTTCAAAAAATTTTGACATACTTAAATTGTTTGTTTCCAAGTTAAAAGATGATGCTAGCGCCATTGAAAAATGTAAACAGCTTGTTACCAAAACCGATTTACAGAATAACTTAAAATTTATCGAACATAATTTTTCTGAAATCCCCGAAACAATTACGTTGTTGGAAAAGCGAAACATAAAACTATCGGTTGCCCTAGAAACATTTGATTCTGTGTTAACTCATTTGAAAAACACATCTTGGCCGTTGCAACACAAATTTGTAAATAAAATTGATGCCATAATTGCACGCAATACCGATTATTTTATTTTAAGGCAAATAGGTATGGGTGGATTTAGAGATGAGGAGGTACATAAAAAATATTCTACTCTTGTTCCATATTTTTTATATACTCCTGTAACAAGCTGTGATGTTGAAAGGTCCTTTTCAGCCTTTAAAGACATTTTAACGCCAAAAAGGACAAATTTTACGGAAGAAAATATTGAAAAATATTTAATAATTTATGCGTATACTTCAACAAAAAATAAATAATTTTTTCAAACCATTATTGTGCTGAGGTTATTATGTTATCAGTACGCCACTGAACGGGGAGAAATCGATCAAGGCAGTATTGGGCGGCACGTCGCAACGTTATCGCCTTTATTCATTTGGCCCGCTGGACGTTATATATCAACGATTATTTTCTCCGCTCTTTGGTCATAAGTAAGTAACATTGAAACACGTAAGTAAGTAATGTTTAATGGACACGTAAGTGCATATGAGCTACTCCACATTCGGGCATTTGCATCAAATTCTAATTATTAATTAACATAGGTCGATAAATAGTTAAGTGAGCATTGAACTAGTGCTGATTCTTTTGGTTTCCTTGATCGAAATAATTTCGTTACTCGGACCTACATCGGAATGCAGGTTGGGGTCGTTATATTGTCTATTTTTAAGGAGTTCATTGTATGGATGCGACGAATGGAAATTTTAATTTTCCCCATTGAAATAATTACGCAAAATTAAATCGTCCATTTTCCTATTCGTCCCAAAAACCCAGTTCGGAACCACCACGAAGGACGAATAGGTACTCGCTTATTAATGCATACTCTTATTGTTATCAAATGGAGCATATCTACGGAGGAGGATTAAACGTGTTGTACTTCTTGAATGGACGATAGAAAATGGCTACGAAACTCATTACCGGCTTAAAATATCGAAGAGATGGCGGCGACCCTAAGCAGGTAAAACCTACTACGATTGTCAAAACTATTACAACTACCCTAATCTGTTATTTCAATTATAAATATTGATCAAAATCGTGTTTTTGACGCTCACATCAGACTACTTTCGAAGTTGTGTTTTTAGGCCCGTTACTTTAATACTTAACACGACATGGTATGCACATAACTTACGAATCTTACTTTCTTTGGAGCTGCCGCTCCAGCACCATGGAAATGCTGCTCAGCCAGCTCAGCACATCCCGCCGTCCCAGCGTGTTCCAATCTCGATTGAGCGCCTAAATTGTAACGATCACGAAGGAAAACCTTCTTGAGAAAATGAAGTAGTGTTTCACTTCGTTTTGATGAAAAGCTTGTCTGTCACTATTTTAATACTAAATAGTATTAGATTCATTTTACCTTCGATGGAAATGTACTAGGGTAGTCTTTAGTTTCGTTTTATCAATTTTTCCTTAATTAATTCCGATTTCAAGGATGGTCAATTAATTATCCAAGTCTTTGAATACTTATTTCCTCTCTAACGGTAATAATTTATTAAAGCTATGTACATACTAATCAAATACATACAGGCATTATTTGTATTCATTTGTTGCATATTTGAATGCACAGATGCTGTAATTAATTACGATAATTACCGCCTCCATAATGGATAGTTATGGGCAGTGAATCCAAAATAAAGTTCGTTAGCTTCCAAACGAAACTAAAGCTGGCCTTGCCATAATTAATAATGAATTTAATGACACAGATGTAATTAATACGTTAGTAATTCTGAGGGCATTGCATAAGATCATATCTTTTTTATTTGAATTTATTATAAATTCTGCAAAACGGTCAATCAATTTGATAGCACCCAGGTGGGTTGGTACAACAGCGTCATCTTGCGGAGAAGACCGAACTTCAAAATAATCACACCAATTATTAGAACCCAATTGTGCTCCATCATGTTACTGTTAAGAACTTCTTTCGACAAATAAAGACGTAGGTCGAAGACGCAAATGGACATACTGAGTGGGGGTAGCAACGTTACAGGCCTTTTTCTGTGTCGACGATCAAATTGGCGGCAACATTGCTGTCACAAACCTCATATTTACAGGTCACGGGCATGAACCCTTATTTTATTCTTACCAAAAATATCCATCAGATTTAGATGAGCTAAATTTTCAAAGAGTAAAACCGTTTTAGGGGTTATGAACAAACTGCTACTCACACTCATTTCCTCTTAGACTCATTTGATAGTCGAACTGAGGGTAATTGCACCTCCTTTACAAACTTAATGTACGTAGATTTATAACCCAATAAAATGACGTGCACTTTTTGGTGAGTTACTAACAGGCTGTAAAGAATCTATTAGGATAAGAGCCAATGATGTCTCATGGGCTCAAACTGTCCACAACCTTCTGTAAGCCTATTTTAAAGCCCAAAGTAACACACATTATTGTGGTTTAAGCTGTTTGTCCCTTTTACTACAAAGTTTGTTCTGGTATATTATAAAGTTCCGTGAAAACGTATGCTGTTTTCAAGATGGTTGATCGTTAATTTCTTCTCAACGCTCTTTCTTTAGTAACGAATCCGGTGAGTCAATCATCGACACTATTGCAATCACTGATTGCTAACAAAGGAAAGGGAATTAGTGTAATTCTATATGCATAATATTAGTAGTGTATTGCAACTATTTACATTTGAACATATGCGAAACAGCTTATATGTAAATCGGCGACCGTGATACGGTTTAAATTTCGCTAAAACTTTATTAAATGGTCATAATTGGTGCAGGTTTCTTAATTCCCGTAATGGTTACAAATAACCAGTAAATCATATGCGTTAAATTTTATGAAAGTTAGTATTCAGGGGATAAAAGGTGCTCATGAGTAAAAACCGGATTCTTTTGCAATTTTTTGTTGTTGCATACCATGGATATGATGGAAATTAGTAAATAATACGAATAGAAAGAAGCAGGTAAAAAATAAGCTATTTATTGCACGAAACTGCACGAGGCGTTTTCTTACTAGTTGTCTCTTTCCCATCCATTTTGACAGGCTGCTTAAACAGAGAGGAAACAAATTCAAGACAACGTTTGCAGGCCTAAGGGCGGGGTATCCTATCTTGTCCTGCTAGTTAAAACGGGCAAGAAATATTTTCGTTTTTGTTCGATAATTTATTGCAACTTCACCTCTCAAAAACGACTCGATTATATATCTATATATATAAAAATGGATGTTTGCATATATAAATTCGATAAATTCGAGCACTATTTGACCGATCACCATGAAATTTGGCATATATATCTAATTTGTATTTTTTAATATAGAAGGTTTTGTGATATGCCCATTGTGGTAACTCGCCACCAGATGGCGCTGCAGTATATCAACTTCTATACCATTCAACCGATAGTAGTAAAAATTGGTACAAATGGCTATTTGGGTACATAATATTTTCGTGCTATTAACATTATTTTAACTTGCCTCCAGAGGGCGCTGCAGTATATCACCTCCTATACCGTTCAATCGACAGCAATGAAAATGAGTATAAATGGATATTGGAGTACGTAGTATATTTTCGTGCTATTAACTTTATTTTAACTCGTCACCAGAGGGCGCTGCAGTATATCAAATTGTATACCGTTGAACAGATTGTTATGTGAATTGGTACAAATGGATATTTCACCAGCGAAAAAAGTGTCAAATTTTCCAATAATTGATTGTTAATATGTAAATAAAAGGCGAAAGCGAATGACTCAATTAGAGTCTATCTTTGAATGGTATTGTAATAGACGTCAAAACTATTTATATTTAGGAGATAATATTGCTATTATTACGTTAAATATTATATACGACATAAATGCTGATTCTAACAGTAACTGTAAGTGAGCGAGCAAAGCCGCGAGGGGAAGGCTAGTAGATATTAAAAGAGGTATCAAAATTTCTTGCTAATATTGTAAGAAAATTTTTGCATTTTCTGAAAGTACTACTAGATTAATTATTACAAGCTGCATGTCGACAAAAAAAGACAGAGCTTGTTTCAGTTGTTTTCATACATTAGGAATTCCAATCAGCTCATGCGCCGTTAGTTAAAACAAAGGCGAGCTCAAGGGCTACTCTAAATTAAGTAACAATTGCGCATTGACAAACTAGTCGAGCTTTATTCCAGCGTTACTATCATCTTATCACGTTTTCTTCTTTCAGACGAGGAATACAAGGGTGCGTCCGATCGCCTCTCCGCGCTCCTCTTCTCTTCCCTGCCGCCTTTCGACCTCAGTGGCGTCGATGGCGTCTCTGAGGAATGCAGGAAACATAGCGGCACGTACGTCGAAGACCTGAAGAGCTTCAAACTGTGGGCGCTGAAAAGTAAGCGACCTTCACTTGCACTTGTTCCTCACCTGCCACATCTTGATTACTACGAGACTTTATACTTTATACGGACTTGTCTAGGGGAATTGACCTTGGTTATATATAAATTCAACATGGAGTTGGTCTGATCTGAAGGAAGATGTGAAATAAAGGTTGTTTTAAGTAGCAATTACAACTATCATATTGGAATTTATAAGAGTAATTTTAAATTTACTAGATAATTAAGTGTGGATATGTATCATGTAGGCATTAAAACAAATGCAAACTTTAGATAAAGTCGATAAAAATTTCTAATTTTGTTTTGTTTTCTATTTTGCTATACAGGATGTGCCTGTTTCGTGCAATGTTACCGAGTATAAGGTGTTTCCACAGTCAGTTTGCAACGTGATGGACACCTGTGAACAAAGGCGCCGTCTCCCATAGGCCATAGGAGGGTCCATAAGGCCATTTTACTTTAATATAAAAATAATAACATAAGCAAATGAAAGAATTTAGAAAATACAGAGACTAACCGAAAATACCACCTTGCTATAAATCCATTACTAAATAATAAGCCACTGATAAATCCAATAACTGAAATTAGGTGCGAAAACCGACATGCCCCGCCTATGATGTTTCATTATACCAGAAGTGATATGAGAATGAGACACAATGTGTGAATCATGCAAGACAAAAAGATATGACGCTACAACACTCAGCTCTAACATCACATCGTTGCCAGAATGTGATTAGATACTTTAGGTGAGCGTGGATAAATACTAAATACGTTAGAGAATATGTATCACGCAGCATTAAAACAAAAACAAACTTGAGATGATGAATGCAGAGTTTCCACAGTCAGTTTGCAATGATAAACAGCCATGGATACCTGTGAACAAAGACACCATCTCCCATAGGCCATAGGAGGTCCACCTTGCTATAAACTCACTACTAGAAAATAATTTATAATAGACCACTGATAAATATTAAGTGTAAACGCGTAAGCCAACGGGCCAACGGACACCAACAAAATGGACGCACATAACCTATAACTGAAATTAGGTGCGAAAACCGACAGATGATGTTTCAATGTACGAGAATGAGACGCAGCATGTGAATCATGCAAGAGAAAAAGGCAATATCGCATCGTTGCCAGAATGTGCATAAATACTTTCATACAGCTCGTTTGAAAGAAGCTAATTTCACATGTAAGTAGTAAGTTACTAGCCTGTTGTGCTTGAAAAAGGGAAGTTAATATGCCAGTGAGATTCAAACGTAAGAAATTCGTCAAATTAGCCGAACAATTAGACGAGTTATCATGTATTAAGTTAATAAAATATATGTAATCAATTTGACAACATAACCGTTGCGAACTGACCGTGGATAGACCATACGTGTTATATCTGAGAAATTGCTCCAAAGGGGGTATGATCGTTTCAAATGTCCTTAATAATTTATAAATATACAGCGAGATAAAAAATTAATATACTTTGAATATAAGTATGTTTTCATTAGTATGGATTTCTATGAAATATTCTCATTTTGGGTACAAATAGGGATTACAGAACGATCTTTTATTTTTTTACATATACAATATGTCCTCTTAGCTTCTAATTAGCTGGCAATGATTTTTCTAATTAAATATGTGCGGTTGTAAGGAAAGTTACGTTCCCTTGCGAGGCCAGATTTTTTTGTTAAATTTTCCATTAGGATCGCATGTTTTCATATTATCTGCGTATCTTCCGTTAACTTTTGCAACAAACCGGTATACCCATTGATCTTACCAACTACGATTAAGTATTTACGTTGTGCCATTGTTGACAAAGAAAATGGAATAACCCATGACAATGAAAACAACAGGTGGTTTCAATGTCGCTGACCGAATAACTAAAATTGTTCTTATAAATTATTAATGCCGGTAAATAAATAAATAAAACGATGCGACGTGTACAGAATATTTTCGTGTTTTCTAGTTTTAACGACACTTCCATTATTAATTAATTATCTCATCAGAATGTTTATTGAACAACAGAACGGTTTATTGTCCAAATTTATCTTCCTAAAAAAAAAGAAGGTTTCCATTCAATACCTTGATATGTTTACTGAAAAATTTATTTTATTATTTTAATTACTCGTTCCATCTCAGCAATATTTACGAGATTCCTGGCACGCCCAATGACCGCAGTTTCCTTTTATACAAATAAATATATTAATACCGATATCACTGAGATCTGCGTCAGCAAATTTTAAATTACATCTGTCATTTTTACATATTCCAATTGGATCTATTACTCATTCCACCTTGTCAATATTTATAAAACGTTAGAGATGCCCAACTGCCAAACCATCCCCTTACAAAACTTACTAAAAACAATGGCATACTACATAGTTTTTAGAAAATTTTACAGTACCCTTATTAAACGTTTTATGATTTTATGAAAAAATGGGACTATCCTGTTATTTTCATCGTATTTCGTAAAAATTCATTTTATAGATTTTTTTATGTAATTTAAAAAAGATTTGAATTGGTTTTTTTTCCCTAAAACATATCGTTTTGGCGTAATTTAATGTTGAATGGATCGAATTTTGTCTTTAGTTAGTAAACTTCAAAAATCCGTAACATAGTGCATTATATGCATTTAAAATAATCGACATTCGATTTGCTTTTTTATTACCTTTCTTTTTATTCATCACATCACGACTTTTCTGCTAAAATCATCAGTTTTTGTGTTATTTGTAAAAAACTGTCCAAAAACATGTATTTTCTAAGTCAAATATCGAGATGTTGAATCGCGAATTACTCCAAAAGTATTGATTTATCAAAAAACTTCATATAACATTTATTGCTCGAAATTGACTCCTCTATCGCTTTTGTGATTATTTTGAGTGCAAAAACACTTCGGCACTATATAGCTTTTGTTTCTTGAGGTATTCCCTACGTTCAGTCAAAACTTCACATCAATCGGTTCAGTTAAAAGGAGTTCAGAGGCAAAAACCCTGAGTAACTGGACTATTATTGCCAGAAAAATAACATGTGGAATGCCATCTTCAAGACTTCTTCATCTTCTTCACATATAATTTTTGGCGCCGCTTCACTACTATTGTATCTAATAGTACCTCTAAGAGGGAGTGTTCGTAGACAGTACTGTTCACATATTCTTAGAGTTTTCAAATTTTGTTTTTGTTCCGGAATAGCCATAATTTTATAAGAAAAAAAATGACAAAAAATGTAACAACTCCTTTTTTCCAAATTTTTCAACAATAAATATGACAAGTTCCTACCATTCAACATTATAATACCAATAATGTTAAGATCTACATACATAAACATAATCATGCGGTGGTACCTTTCTTCAGTGTACGACTCGACTGCCAAGTTTCCTTCCGGGATCTTAAACGGGAACGTCAACCAATTCGGGGACTTCGACATGTGCCTGAGCGTCAAAGAGGGAGCGATCGCCGGTCAGTACTGCCTCGCCTCGATGGAGGTGCAGATGCCACGAAGTCCTTACCTGGCAGGGTTGCACCAGCTGATCCAGTCACATCACCACTTCAGGAGCAGATTGGAAGATGTGAGTAGGAGGGATTAACGGGAAAGGGATCTTTCCAGAGGAGGAATCCTAACATTGAAAATTTCCTATGCAGTTGCAGATGGGGCGTTTTTGTGGGTTTCGTGAGTTTTATATTAGGATTCAGTGTGGAGGGTATAAAATGGCGTGACGCCATTGAGCGAAGGTGCCGCCGCCAAAAGTTCGAAAAATATACTTTGCTGGTGAGGTGGCAATGGCGGGTGTTAGATTATTTTGTGTTTTGTTTTTAGAACAATTCGACCCAATGATAGACCCCGACCGCTCAAAATAAATGTAAAAATGATCATGCGAACAAGAACAGGGCACGATTCCCTATACTTGACGAATAAACACTAACCCAGTTTCATAATGCAGCTTTAGTAAAAAAATCAATTTGGAATTTGTCCATTTAACAGCCTTAAAAGAGACTTTAACCGCCTTCCTGGCAGGGTGAGAGTTTATTGCTATTTATGGATATCCCACCTGAAGAATATGGCACATAAATTTTATAACAAAGGTAACCTTTCATCCAATATTTAAAATAATCCCACTTTAAATCTTAATTTCAGCCTGGCCATCGGGTCCCGAGGTTCTCCAGCGTGAACTGGGCGCTGTGCGTGCCCAGCTCCTGTACCCCGAGGGACGTCGAAGCGGGGTTGAGGGACGTCCTCGGAGGGATCTTCGACGGCACGGGAATACATCTGAGATACGAGGTGCAGACGTCGATGTGCCAGAGGAAATCCGACAGGGAGCCGCAGGCCTCTACCTACTTGGCAATGTACGATTTCGTGAATCTATCGTGATAAACTTTCTTCGAGGCTTATTTCTTTTGCAGTTGTGGCTTCGCGTTAATCCTGCTGTGGGAGTTGCTGGCCACGGCCTACGATTACCTCGCCGTCGGAGAGAAAAGTTAGTAAAGCAACAGCCACTGCTGATAACGTCATATGGAACTGATATAGGGTCCTTCTAGTAAGAGTTGGTCCAGTTAAAAACCAAAAAAAAATTAACCTGACCTCTGACCGGAAGGACTGTACCTCCATATGAATGCATGGAAACTGACTAACCTAGCTTTAGTAAAACGTAAATAGTATAGTCTCCTCCTTGGAAGGTTGCTGATCAGCATGGCTATTCTGGCCTTTGCTATCGATGTGTGGAAATGCCAAACCAATCTAGCAAGTTGCGCAGCCAGGAAATTTTGCGCAGTCCGACACTCCTTCGCCCTACAATTCTCCCTTGCATAATAACTTGTAGCGAGATAATAACTTGTCCGAGAAATTCGAGTTTCCTTTTCTTTACAATGAACAGGTCTTAAAAGTCTTATTTCACTCCCTCCAAAACAGTTTGGTTCGTGACTCGCTCTGTTACTCATGGTACACTTGATTCTGCTTGACCAGGTTTCTTGACCAGGTTTCTATTAACATCTATTGTTTGGGTTATGGTGCCCCTTTACATTGATGGGTAAAAAGTGTTAAGTTACTTCCAGGTAGTCTCGTCGTCGCGTTCTCTTTGAAGAAGAATTTTGAATCGATGATCGACATGAAGAGACCCGTGGGCGACATCGAAGCCGTCCACGGCATCCGGTGCTTCAACGCTCTCCTGTTGTTGGTGTCCCACAAGTCCATGGCGTTGTTTTTCCTGCCCTACGCCAATAGGACGGAAATGGTAGAGGTAAAGATACCCGCTGAATATTAAATGGTAATTGGTCGGACATTCACAGCTTATGTAAATGGTGAAGGTACCATAAACAAATTTCTATTAATAATTGAACTGAAAATGCGTTCATGTTTCTATTTAGAGTTCGGCGAACTTGGCGTTCAACAACTCTCAACACTATAATAATGTAACTTCTACAAAAAGAGTAATCGAATTAATTTTTCGCACGAATGAAGAATAACAAAACGAAGACTACTCGTCTATTGGAAGGTGGTGCTACCTAAACAATCATGCTTATTCATAATACATGTAATTAATTGTGTGGAATTATTAACACAAAATATCAGCAAAATAAACTTTCTAATTGGATGAATCAACGGTAGAAAAAAATTGTGCCTTTACCTAGCATTAACGTACTTATAAAATTTCCACCATGTTCGGTGTGTAAAACATTAATAATATCGAGACTCTGCTGAAATATCCCTGGCAGTGGCAATGATGCCATACGTATAGGGACTATACCAGGAGCTATAAAATGGCGCGCCGCCATTGTGCTTAAGGTGGACGTGTGCCGCCACCAAATCTTCGAAATATACGTATTTTGCTTATATGGTTAAAACTGCAGTTTCTGGAGATAGACTAGAATATTATTTTATTGAAACAAAGCTATGTGAAGTTTTCTGGACAACTGACTTCGTTTAATCGGAATTTTTAAAAAAATATTGAAATAATAATGGCTTATAATAGAAATAATAATATAATAAAATAAAATTATTTGGAACTACCGTAAACCATCCTGGTGTTCCAATTCTAAAGCGACCTCTAGAGATTTGTAGTATAATTTACTATTTATTGTTTGAAATTATAACGGGAATATCCCAAGAAAATTCATTTATAAGGAAAAAGGTGTTTACGACTCCGACATTGATTCGAAACAAGAACTCTCGGAGTACATATACAAAAAAAAATAATGACCGTTTAATCACACAAGAAAAGAAAGTTATGAAGTAGGCGTCCGAACTGCAAGAAACGGTAACCAAGTGTTTCCCCCCATTAGCTTCGTCATGGTGGTATAACTCATATTGACCTTCTTCTGTCTGAGGCCCGTTGGTTTTGAGATTAAGTCGATCCAGGCCCGACCGAGACCAGGGTCAGGCGTAACACCGTTACGCTTGTTCGTGACGATTATTTTCTATTAACTCCTCTCGCCATACCTACTATTAAAAGCTTCGCTTCAAAAGTTAACGTATCTTCGAATGATACCTTCTGCTCAATTTTGTTAGTCCTGTTTAGACACTAGATTATAAAGTACCTATTTTTCAGTACCTCGCCAGGCCCTTCTCGGTGCTAGCGAGGGCGGCGAGCCTCTACACCGACCCGTTCATAATGATGTCCGGGATGCTGACGGCCTATTCGTTGTTAGGTAGGCTTCGTAGGGCCGAGAGGCTGGAAGTCCTGAGGGAGTACGTCTCGAGGCTGTTTCGCATTCTGCCGACCTTCCTAGCGGTGATCGCGTTCTGCACATTCGTGCTACCGTGGCTGGGCAGTGGACCCTTATGGAACCTGGTCGTGACCCATCACTCCGACATCTGCAAGAAGAACTGGTGGAGGAACGTGCTGTTCATCCACAACTACTTTGGATTTGCCGACATGGTACTGGATACTTTAGTTACGAATTAATTATACTTTACCTGGAGCTGACCTGTTTTAATATTGAAAATTTGCTAAATACTGATGTTATAATTTCAGTGTCTAACTCACACGCACCACATTGGCATCGATACGCAATTGTTCTTCGCATCTCCGTTCCTAATATATATTGTATGGAGGTGGCCAAGGAACGGATCGATAGCATTGACAGCTCTGGCTCTTCTCTCGACTGTTTACAGATATTACGTCACGTACCACATGAGGCTGTCCAATTACGTGCACTTCGGAACATCGTAAGCCCCGGTGATTCCCCTAAACGCACTCCTAATGTAACTTTTACAGGGTGAAACAACTTTTCGACACAGCCGACAACATGTACATCTTACCTGTCCATCGGGCTACCGTTTACATCATGGGAATCTTTCTAGGGTGCATTCTAAGAAATTACAGCGATATTCGTATCACGAAGGTTAGTTGCTATTGTTAAATTGCTGGACGAGGATGGAATAAACGGGCTGACAAAAGCATTTAGCCATATTAAGACACCGAACATATCCTTGGAGACTGGTTAAAGTCCACAATTATTCCTATACCCAAAAAAGCTCTTGCTGAAAGTAAAGGCTCTTGTAATTAGTTGACTCATGTATATAATTGGTTTAAAATATTTCTGCTATATCAGGCATATTAACTTATAATACTACCCCTATCGGATGTCGATTCCAATAAATATCTCTACTTTGTTGTAACTATTATTTTCTTTTAGAAACAATTGAACGTGGGGTATGCGGCGGCCTTGCTGACTTTCTGCATCGCCTTACTGGGGCCAGCGTTTATGGGAAACATAGATTATGTCTATGATCCTTTGCACGCGGCCCTATACGCTGCAGTGGCGCCCATTCTGTGGTGCTTCTCTTTCGCTTGGGTGATATTCACCTCCAAACTAGGTTACAAAGGTATAAAGTTGTTTGTTAATCAAATGAACGCCTATAACTTTGTCCATGAATCGTGCAAATATTTGTTTTCAGGTATAGTAGAGAAGATCTTCACACAACGACTGTTCGTATTATGGACGAAGATCTCCTACACAGTCTACCTCACGCAGTTCCCAATCTTTTTTTATAACGTCGGAGTGGCGAGGAGCACGTCCGACTATGGTTTCTTCAGGATGATCGTGAATTTCAAGGAATACTTCTGGATAATAGGATTATCCGCGTTACTGACGTTGACTATTGAACTCCCCTTCCAGAACTTGAGGAACGCCTTAGTCGGGACTAAAACCGTACAGAACGTAAAGTCTGATGATGCTGTCAAAGAAAAATTGAATTAGCGTTAGATTTAAAGAATGTTAGCTTTAAGTTTTTTAAAATAAATTGTGGAATAAACATGTTTACAAACTCGTTTTAATTTATTCACTTCAAAGACAAGGTATTAGGTAAGCAAAAACGATCAAATAATGATTTATTTCATCACTTGTAATTATAAATATTCTGTTAAATATATAAGTATAGAAAGTAAATTATTAAAGCTATATGAAAAATAGCATAGTTTTTTCAATATTATCCTTTATATTTTCCATATTAAACTAAACCTGTACAAAATATTTTTCCATTTAAGTCTTCACCTTAACTCAACTCTACTTAAAAAAAAAAAACTGACTGAGTTAAACAACGCAGGAAACTAGATCGATACTAATATGCTGATTAGAATCGAGCAGTTAACATATAGGCTAATGAAGGCAATAATGGCTGGCAGAAAGTGGATTTAGCCATTACGCGATAGGTTTTTCCTCGGGAATCGTCGGACTGGTCACCACCGAGCTCGAACGAGACCTGCCGGCTTCGTCGAGGGACTGATTGGAGCCTGAACGGGACACAACCTTGGTCTGAAAATAATATACATTAAGGTATGCAAGGGAGGATAAGTTTATAAAAATCTAAATAGAAATAAGATTCGTGCAGAAACGTTCATTATATGATCCCACCTAATTCCTCGGCAATTTTTTACTTGCAACACCTATAGTTATAGAATCCATAACAATACTGATGAATTAATATCAACATGCTATTTTTTTTGCAGTTATGTCATAGCTCAGAGTCATAGAGGTTCAAAGCCAAAATAGCTTTGTGTGGCCTGAGTGCTTCATACTGCCAATCATAAAATTATATGTAATAAACTCCGCACGAATGTAAAGTGTATTGAAGAGATTAGATTTAACATATTAAAGCATTAGCCTGAGCTTTGCTCGGAGGTCGACTAAACCTCATCCCTTTTTTCCACTCCCTCGGAAAACAAAATTTAGGTTTATATCACTTTTGTGAATCATCTGGGATTCTATGGCCTGATCTATTGCCGTGACAAGTTTAAAGTAGCTATTTGGCCACTGTTAAATAAATTTAATCCTCTTTTCTACCCCCTTACTTAAGCAATTTCAGTTACTGAAGGCCAATCAGATATTGCTGCCGAAACATTCAAAAAACATTTATCTCTATTCTATTCTCAGTAGAATTTTCTTCATTATAAATAAATTTATAAACTAAGAAAATACAACGTTGACATTTTATGAAATTTTTTCTGTATAAAAGTTTTATGGAATCAAAGTATGTATACCTGAAAAATTAATATAGGCATTGAATTTTCGTTCGTTATAATTTAAATCTAATTACTACATCTAAAGGTACATATTACTTGGCGTTGGAATGCCAATAAACTCTAATACTGCGAGAGCATCACATTCACTTGACGGCTTGTTTTAAGTTTGCTTTTGAACCTCCTTAAATAAAAGCTTGTAATAAAAAATGGCTTATCAACTTCTATTGAAATATTGGTACCTTAACATTCTCATAAGCGGAGCCTACTTTCTCCTCAAATGAACGGAAGGAGTCGGAATGTCTCATCTGGCCTATTTTGTTGGTGATATTTCCAGTAATACCTCCGATAATAGATGTTGTCTTCTGATATCTGAAATACAATAATCTTATTAAGAATATGCCGTGGAGAAAAAGCAAAAATGGAAGGAGACAATTCAACATTAATAAGATATTAAATTATAATATATAATACTAAAAAATATTAATTATTTAATGTCTTTGTAGCATGCCAAAAATTATTAGATTATCGTTAAAGAGAAGGTAAATCGGTAAATGTCGGACAAACATAGTATATAAATAATACTAAATTATTTATGGACATGTGGAGGCGACAGAATAAAGGTTATTGAAACGGTTTTTGTTTTAAAATAAATGTAGAATTAAAATGTATTTAAAGAAATTAACTGGAAGCTTTCTGTATATATCGCAGACAATTATGTCTGTCTTAGTATCGAAATAACTGAATAAAGCTCGTATTATAAATTGTATAATAAAACTCGTATGCCGGTTTGACCTCTTGCAAGCTAATTAAAAGAACCTAATAGCATTTTTATAAAAATTATAAGTACTTACATTGGAGCATCAGTTACAGCCTTGGTAACTTGTCCGACCTTACTTTCCACCGTTTGGTATCTATTTAAAGAAAAATAAATAATTCATGCACAACTACATATTAAAAAAAGCACTAACCCCACTACTTAAAATCCTATAATATAGTATCAAATACTACCAAAAGTGGAGTAGATCACTTTAAGTGCTGATTTCTATGAGAAGAGATGAAGAGTTTTGCCTTGTGACTGTGTAACAAACTGGGGTATGAAACCCAGACATTCATTGCTCACCCAACTGCAGGGACAAGCTTGCCTAGCGATTACAGACATAATAGCATTAGAAAACAATCTCCATCTTCATCTGGAGAGAGTAGGAGGAATGACTACATCATTGCAATGGTGAATGATGGGGTTCACTTGGTAGGAAACGAAGGGCAGAAGGCCATGTTTGAGGTGTTGGCTGTACTGTTTGACCACATGCGTACCAAACTCAATCAGATCACCTTCAAAAAAAGAAGGGGGAATCATCTAGGGAACATTGAGAGAGGCAACAGTCTCTCTCACTTCTGAGAGAGAGACTCTCTCAAGTTGCTGCTGATTCAAGGATGGATCCAAGTCAGAAGGACCGAGAGGAACTGGATCAACTGTCTGGTGCAGTAAATCAAGAGTGGAAATTGTTGAACTTGCGTTTGTTCATGAGTGTTTCAAGGGAAAATAAACGCCATTGATATTTATATACATGTACTGTGCGATTCTGTGGCAGTGTTAAACAGGTCAGACTCCAATCTTTAGGAGCATACACCCTGAAGACATGAAAGGACTTGCCTCTGCAAGCCTTACTGAATTCGTAAAGAAGAGATACTTGAGAGGCAATATAACTAAGCAAGAGGCACATTAAACAGAACTGCCTTAGTGCAAGGATTCATAATAGGACCACTCTCAAAAACCTAAACCTATACCTAAGCTACCACTAGTGCAGGGCATGAAGTGTAGTTGAACACTGAAAATTCTATTTAATCACATTCTATTGATGGAGACGGAAATTTCGCGATAGACCACTTTAAATTCTAATTAAGAACATATGACGCATTCATTTGTGGTGCATCATCATCCATCTTTTTCAACAGAAATCAGCACTCAAAGCCATCAAATCATCTTCTTGCAGTGGGCTACTAGAACTATCAGGACATACCGCAGACGTACTTACACATTACTCTCTTTGACATTCTTAATGCCCTGATTAATATCCTCGGACACCTCCTTCCAGACGGTTATGCCAAGGTTGCGCTTCAGCTCGGCGCTCCTCCGCATCTTCGCCGTGAGGACGGTCCTCAGGGTGGCGATCTCGTCCTCGATCTGGGCGAGCTCCTCGCGCCACAGCCTCTCCTGCTCCGCTTTTTCCTCGACGGACAGATGCGACAGGTCCGGGACCGTGTGGTCTGCCGCCGCCATCGCTTCTTCTATAAAATACGATCAATGCTTGAAATTGTGAGAAAACGAAAAATATGTGTGGTAAAAAGGTTCTCCATAGTTATGTTTGCATTTTTCTGAGTTGTATTTTCGGCAGCTACGATGGGCAAAAACACTGTGATTAAAAGTAATGAAATTTTCCATTTCTTTTACTTCAGTCCCATTAATAGGACAAATGGTGGTTTTCCTTTTCTTCTTTTTATGATAGGGGAGGAGAGACTATATGTCTAATGCATATATTTATAGGAAAAAAGGGGTATCTCACATATATGTGGGAAAAAGTTACAAAAGGTAGGTCCGATAAGAACTTGAAAGAAGACTCGGAAGACCAAAAGAGATGAAAGGTAAGAACCAAAAAGCAACCATATTTGCTGTGAAACAGGAGAAATACATTTAGCATTTCAGAATGTGTTTCCATTAGAATTAGCTCGTTAAAATTCTGGATTTTAAAAATAAATTCCGTCCTATGGATCAATATCACACAAATATTTAGATTATACTATCTGTAAGGAAACACGTGTTTAATCCTTAAAATTTGTTTATCTATAACCTAAAACCCATATTTTATTATCTAAACAAGATATTTTAGTAATTTTACAATATGGAACAACAGTGCCATTTTTAAACAAAACAAACTTCTCCTTCTCCTAAAATTAACCTGCTACCAAATAATAACTCAAAATTTAGTGTAAGCTTTGCCTAAACCTCTTCCTAAATTTTGATAACTTTTTTGTATAAGTCTTTTGTTCATAGGACTAGTAACACCCTGTAAATTTTAATACTTATATTAGTAAACTAACATTTATTTACTTGTACTCTTATGTACCCTGTATATATCATTTCTCTACACCTTTCAAACCTTTATATTAATGTTAACAACATTAACAACATGAGACACTAAATAACCACATAAAGTTAACAATTTACAATTAACTACAAATTCGAATCTAGAGAATTGGTTTATAAATCAGTGGGAAAGCCATGAGATAGAAACTGAAAGCTTCGAATTATTACTCGAAGTCCAACATTAACTAAGTAGTATTTGAATGACAGGCTAATGACAATCTCAATAGAAATGAGAGTTACTTACGGGAGAGTTTAGAATTGATCTTAAAAAGGGAGACCGATAACTCCATATATCCAGACATCCAAATGAACATTATGCTCAGTGCAATTCTTGGTCCACACAGATAGACATGTTGAAAGAAATGTTTCGATACTTCACTTATGGCAAAACTTTCGACAACATATCTTTCAAATTGGTCAACTGATCTAGATTGGTGGCGTGTTAATTTCTTGGAAGTTTCTACCCTTTCATTCTACCAGCATTCATTCGCTTCTTTCTCTATTAAAAGTTCTCTAAACTTGCCAAATAATATACTTCGATTGAGCTTAATTGTCACAGGTAACAATGAGAAAAAATTAAATACACAACAAAACACAAGAAGAGAAGTTTAACGATAGCGTCTCCCCATGGCACTTACCATCCATACTAATATCTAAATACTTCCTAAAGTTGCTATCTTTCGGAAACCGAGCCAGATATGGCTTAGTAAGATCACAATAAGTGACACGGACCTGCCGCTTCAAATCGTTCTTAAAAAACCTCCTGACGATGTTGTTGGCCCTCTTCACAGTAAAAAATTCTGCCTCGACATTCACTGATTCGCCGCTGCACTGCAGGCCCCGGTGGACGTCGTCGAAATCTAGCTGCCTCAGGTCGAACAGTTCTAGCTCGTTCTCCAGCAGGTCATAGTCGGCCAGGTCGGCGTCGTCCAGGCTGGGGGTTAACGTCGGAGAATGCGGGCTGAAGTATGGGTCTTCGATGTAGTCTAAACTGTCCTCACCACCACCGGCCATTTCGAGAGATTACATTTTTTTTACGACCACCTCACATCTGTTACGTGCCCGGGTTCATTAAACTGCTGGAGGATTTAGGAAAGAATACCGTTTTCCTTCTTGAGTGTTTTACTTTCACTTTGGAGCAACCGGCGTGAAGAAAAAGTATGCAACCCAATGTACCAGGTAGTAAAAAGATAATGAAACGTTGAAAGGTTGTTTTATTGTTGTTGACATTCCTTGGGCATTCAGGTGTAAAATTGTAGTCGTCTGACGACTTCGCGGCGAGACATAGTTTCTTAATCGACATTAGGAAAGGCAGCCTTTGACACGTCATTTCACGCAAAACGGTAGCAAAGTGCAATGGACAACATGTTTTAATGAAAATTACAAGCCTTTTCAATTAAACGAGACGTAATTGAATTACACAACGCAAACAATGAGAAATTTACAGTGCAAACATCAAAATTAAACCTGAAAACTCTCACCTGTGGTAGGGCTGATGTTGTTCATCTGCCTGACTTATCGCCTCCTGCGAAATCAAGGAAGTAATTTCTCGACGGCGGACTAAGAAATTTACCCTAGGAAAATATCAAAAACGGACTTCTAGCAACAATTCCAACGAAATGTATCTGTGTATCTGTCTAATTGACATTGACACTTACACCGACGAAACACAAACCTCAGACACAAGGCGATGGAACACCCGGATTAGATACCTGCGGTGAACTCTCATAGATTAAAACGAAAAATCACTAGATTAATAAAGTACCGAAATCATCCGCCATTTCAGTGGTTACTTTTGGCGCGGGAAAAACAAAGCTTTCATGACTCAAGGGCGTGATGTTCCTGAGACGAACACAGCGTAAATAATTTAAATGAACGTTTTGTTAGTATCACTTGTCCTACACGTGGGCTCAGAAGCATTAGTCAAGTTCGTAAATTCAACAAACTGTTGTAACAAAAAACGAAGTGTGATATTCCGAAAGGAGCGAAGTTATCAACGCACCTATCAGAGAGATGTAGTAAGTAAATTTTTACTTTTTTCGATATAGACGTCTGTTTCCAAAGGTGAAGCTGTCTTCAATTTGTTTGTCTCGTGTTTTTAATATTCGAACAGTTCCTACACAAACTTGTCATCAATTTCCAGAAGAATAATAATCATTTTCACGTCACTGGATGCATTATATGTTTAGAAATATGCCAGTGATTTAAAATCAAACTCTAAATATGGACGTATTGAACATATAAGACGGACACTGAACTTATTAGACTTATGAATATGGAACAACAAAAAAACATTAATATTTAAATTTATTACATAAAACTGTTAGCCCATTCAAACCTACAAAAAATAATCCTGAACTCATTTCTCTTTCTCCTCCGTAGTGTCCTGTGATTCCTCTGCAGTCGCAGATTTTGTCTGTAATAACTTCTCCATCAATTTCTCCCCTTTGAATTTTTTCTTCGCCTCCTTCATGGCCTTCTTCTGCTCCTTTTCCTTCTTGGCCAGCATCTCCTTGAACCTCTCGTCCCTTACATCGATCTTGTAGCCGAAATGTCTCCGCACTTCTTCCATGAGGCGCTCCTTACGTTCCTGAAAATTATAAATATGTAAAAAATATTTATCTAACGAGGTAATCGATTTGAAAGCCAATACAATCAGCTGATTAGTACTGCTGTAAGCTAATCCATCCACAACTACGGTGGACATCTTATGTCTTATCATCTTATTAATTGTTGATTGTGTATTAATTGATTACCTTAGCAGCGTTTGCTTCCATCTCCTTCTTCGCTATCTTATCAGCCAGCTCCTTCTTCCACTGGTCCAACTTCTTCACCTTCTCCTCAATAGACTTCTGCCTCTCCCACATAGCCTTCTCTGCCAAGAGCTTCTTCTCCTTGGCTTCCTGAAGGACTTGCGGAATCGTATAGTAATACTTGACTCTCTCATATTCCTTCATGTCCTCCAATTCCTCCCTTGTTGGCCAACAGATCGAAGGGTCGACTCCTGAGGCTGCACCATACCTACCATAGGTCCTCCTGAGGTACCGGAAGGTGCCATGGTGCCAATGTTTGGGCTCTGGGTAAGGGTTCTCGTTGTGAAGGATATTTCGATCGGCCCGCCTCAATCTGGACTTATTGCGGCTCTCTTCAATTTGCTGCTCTCGCCGTACTGCTTCCTCATCGTACACTGAAACGGAAATATCGTTTTATTTTATTTCATTCCAAATGCAATAATTTGTGGTAGATAATGAGGTCTAAACTTTGGGTATTTGTAAAGCAGCTACAGATATCAACTTTTTAAAATGTATTTTCATTGGCATGAAGAAACTATAAATTTGCTGCATAAGTTGTGAATAGACCTACATTCGACTTCCCTCGTTGAGGACTCTTCTTCTAGTTTTTTTAAGTTTATGTCGGAGGCGCTGCGAGCATTTCTAGCTAGAGTGAAACATCGGGAGAAGTTGACTAGTTTTTTAACGAATTCGTTTCGAATCATTATTTAATCGTTGGTTAAACTACACATATAAGCCCAATAAACATTACTAATACCACAAAACATATATGTTAGGTTAGGTTAGGTTAGAACGTATCCTATCCTATGGAACGAACATAACTACAATCACAAAACATTATTAAACCCAGTATTGCTGAGGAAAGCAATTGAATTCCAGTGGTAATGGTGTGGCTGTTCCCTTGTCCCATTGGTACGTCGCTGGTGTAGATGTACACCAGGACCGGTGCCAATACCGATCCTTGGGGTGCTCCTGCTTCTCGATGTCATCCCTTGCTCTCTCGTGGGTAATCCTTTCATCAGTAGTATCCTCTCCAGTAGTTTTCCTAAGTTACTCAGAAGACTTATCGGTCGGTAGTTTTACCGGAGAAGTACCTTGAACTATACCTTTTTAAATATTCTTAAAAAAAAAGATCGATCCATATATTGTAATTTTTTCTGCATATGATCCGCTCTCTGTTCATATATCCTCTCTCTTAGTCACGCTACTGGAAGTATGCACAAAGTTCATTGTAAATCAGTCCGTTGTTATAATTTTAAATGTAATTAATTGGCAACGTGTGTACTACAGCTGACTATCACTCGAATGACTAATTTCGTTGGAGAAAAAATTCAGTATTGTTTTCGACCAATGAGACCCCGCCTCTCTGATTTCGAATTGGGCACGTGATCAAATCTTCGCATTCTATTGGTGACGATCGAAGACAATGTTCGCTTGTTTATCGTCATACATTGTCAATCTGTGTTGCCAATTTTGAATGTGAAAGTTGTATTGGTTATATGAATAGCCATTTTACTAGCTTTGCTTTCGTATAACATTCATGAATTTAAGAAAGACAGGTTAAGTCTTTTATGTGCTCCATGAGAGAAAAATCAATGCGGGCCCCAAGTAGTCGGAACGCATGCCCGGCTCTGGCCGCAATAAAAAAGAGGTAACAATTGACGTCAAGTGCGATGTACATTTTACGAGAAGGACGTAAAAACCTTGTTTAGCACTAAACTGAAAATAACGTATACCATCAGGTGAGTAGAAAACAATAAATAATTTCTAATAATAACCCAGAAAGTGGGATCATTTGCCATGTCGAATGCTGCCAAGATTGTAAATATTGATTAATAGGAATTAACTTAATGTTTTCCCGGTTGTAGTTAGAATACTTTTAGGATGACTGCAACTGCCGGTGAGCAGATGAGGCTCCACGAGGAGGGCTATAAGAAGCCCCAGGATCAGGAAACGCAGATGACATCAAGCACTGTCTCCAGCCTGTCCTCACCGGTAGACTCAGGGGTACAGTTGCTAGACAGTGAAAGCGAGGTCACCTCTGTCATGTCCATGAGTGGATATTGTGAAAGTAGTGACTCAAAGGAAACCGAACCGCAGGAATCGTTCAAGAAGGCGATGACCAAGAGCGACATCGCCAACCAGAATGTCACAGACGACTTCAAGATCTTTGCCCAGAGCGTGCCGAGCTACTTTGACAGGTTCGATAGTGCACCCAATGCTGAAGCGCAGAACTTTGCTGATGATGTCTTCGAGATGGAACACCCGATTAAGGGCGGCGAGACGGACCTGATGAATGTCTCGCTCACCAGCTATGAGCTCTTAGATTACACTATACAGAACAAAGAGCTGTCCGTCATGGAGAACGTCGATATGCATGTCAGCTTATCTGAAGAGGTGAACGAAAACCTGAGGCTCACGCTGAACCCGATCGAGCAGCAGCAGCAGGAGCAGCCGGTAGAGGAGCTGGTACCCGAGAACAAATCGGAGGAACAGATCGTGTTCCGCAGGCAAAGAAAGAAAAAGTCCAAGTCTGACACTCCAAAGAAACGTGTGTCATTCCATGAGGACATCTTGAATAGCACGAAGATCGATGATATCCACATCAACCATGGCTTCATAACACATGAGCCAGACGTGTCGCTCAGCTTCTTTCAGCGTGGATTTGTTCGAAAGCCGGACGTTGTGAAGGGGCGCTACAGCTGGGCTGCTGAAGGTAATTTATTTATTAATTCTAACTTTAACAATATTTCAATACATCTAATAAGCTATTTTAATATGAAGTACTCCTATAAATGAGAAAGTGTTGTTTTTGAGTCGACCTTCGGACTTTGAGACGTTAGCTTTTCTAGATGTATTGAGATTCCTTAAGTCAATAAAACATATTTTTGAAAAAATGGTTTGGTGTATATATGTTCATATATGTATGTATAATTTAAAACAAATCTGATTACTTGTGACTCAATGATGTTATATATGAATGCTAATTGTTACAAGGCGTAGGCAAATAATTGTTCCATGGAGATTCGAATTTGCGTGCATATCTTATGTTGGCATTACTGAGCAATAATATTGCTTCGTATCTGTGTTCGACCAGACTACGATTTGACTTACAACTGAATATTTGTGTACATTAGAGTTTGTCAATTTTAACTTTATGGTTTGCATTAAATACAGTCATAAAGACTGTTAAGTTGATCAACAGTCCTTTTAAGAACATACAAATGAATTGATTATACTGAATGTGTGTATTTAATGTGCCAAAAATGTAAAGTTAAAGTGATTTAATTAGTGCTTTACCAAGTGGCCAATAGTTCAATCAATTTCAGATAAATGAAAACTCCAAAAACTGCAGATGAGTGTTGCTCATCATTCAACCCATGTAATATGCCAAGCCAACTTCCTGTTATCTTCTAGTGAATGATTTAGAGAGCGATAAATACACCTCAAAAGAAGCTCAATATTATTTATTCTAATATTTAACCAGTAAGAATCAATTGTAGTCTCAATGATCCCCTTTGTAAAATAAGTTTTCTCATAACGGGTCGTCTAACCCTAATACATTATTAATTTATTTCAATTTTTAGGTGACGCACCATATTTCGAGAAATCAGATACAGATCGTGAAATTAAATCAGACATCTACATAAACCCGCAAAGATACTCTTCCACCTCGTCCAGTTCGACGGGCAGCAATTCCAGCTCAATAGACGAGGAAGACAGCGACGAGACTAACTGCATCAAGAAGGAACCGAGTCTAAAGTCTAAACCGAAATCAAGCTGTTTGAAGAAAACCAAACACAAAAAATACATCGACACCAAAATCGTTCAAGAAGAGACGAACATGAAGAAGAAGAAATCCGAGTCGAACCTCTTAGACTCGAACATCTTTGGCAGCCTCAAGAACATACTGAGCTTCTCGACTTCGGTCCCTCTGGCGGAGCGCGGTGTCCCAGAGGGACAGGAGGACTTCACAGTATATTCGTCTTCGCATGACGCATCCAACAGAAGGCGGTCGTTGGGGAGCCTGAAGCTGAAGAATTTCGAAGCTATCGAGATACAACCAGCGACGCCCGTCAGCAAGATTAGTCAAGCCAAGAACAATCTGAAGCTGACTAAAAGCGAGGGGTTCTATCCAAATTATCCTAACCAACAGCAACAGCAGAACATGCCAGCTAATATTATTCTTTGCGACAGTAATGTATACGAACATAAAGGTCAGTATCGTCTTAAACTAAATGGTAATTATTATAGTGTAGAATTGGAAAAGTGGAGGTAGTCAGGACCAACTGTTTTTGTTGAAATAGGTGTTTGAAGCACCATGTAAACGAGCACGCAGCACACTTTCCTCTGTGTATATAGAGCACATTGTTATTCTATGTACCCATTTTTGTCGATAAAAGTCCCCATGCGCCGACAGTTTGATTTAAAAACGGACCACGTCTGATTTGCCTACCAATGTCTACCTGCCTGCCTGTAAAAATTTGTATTTGTAATTACAAAAATCAGAATGGCAAACATTCAAAAAGGCGTTTCTTGGACTACACATTCCTATTGTCGATCGAGCTGGTCTCAATAATTTTCATTTTTATAGTAGAATCAATCTACCAGATTTATTTTACTGTTTCTGACCAAAGTACTTCACCAATTTTAATGGACCATATCCTTTAACTGGTTTTTTGAATTTTAATGCCTAATGGAAATAAACTACCAAATCACCCAAGCTCCCTATTCTTTTCACATTAGAAGTAAAATATCTTTACTGGTAAAGTATTAAAATACAAATACATACAAGTACCGCACTTTTTTTCAGCATTTACTCAAGACCTAACTATAATGTCCATAATATACAAATTTAGAATATTCTGGACTCTGATGATATTGTTTTTTTTTAATTCTCTTCTAGGTATCAGTTACTCGTATGAGTATGACAAATTCCAGAAAACCTTTGAGCAGCAAACCAAGCCGAAGAGTTCCACCGTGTACCAAATGATCCTGAATGAGTTCAACTTCTTCCGGATGAAGGCGAGGGACAAGCACGAAAGCGTCGGCGAGGACGACTTCGAGGTGATCAACCAGACGACATCGCCGACCAACGTGGAGGAAGAGAAGATCGAAGAGGTCGAGGAAGTGGAGGCGAAAGATCCTAAACCATACACGAGGAGGTACTCTTCTTCCAGTAAACTCGACTGGTCGGACACCGAGACGATCGTCTCCGATCTCTCTGAACCACAGAACCCGAGGCATCTCAGCTCGCCGAAGAGGAAAGTGAGCAGGAACAATCACTACACCGTGAGCAGCTCCTACAAGATCCCGCTCTCAGATAGAAGCGACGTGGACGTGGACATTTCAAAATCTTTGCAGACGCTCAGGCCGGCCAACTCGAAGAGCTCGCTCATCAACAGATTCTTGAAAAATGTCACTATTAAAAAAATGATGGATATCAAAAGCGCTGGTAAGGATAAGGCCCCGAAGAGAATTATGAGTTTATACATTAGAGGCGTCAAGACGAAATTCTTCAAAGACGACCTAGATAGGGAGTTGGAAAGGGAGATTCGGCAAGTCAGGGAAAAAGTGCAGAGATATGAGGACACACTGGATAAAAAGATGGTTATACAATTCAGGAAGGAAATATTCAGGAGTAGACTGGAGAGACTTTCAAGGGTAATATTTTTTACAACTTTATTTTGTAAATAGGGATGTTCCCAAGTACAAGATCATTTACGTTTATGAATTAGGCTTCGTATTACAGAAATTATGCTATAACTAGTGAGAACTGAAATGAATCTAGTATATAGAGTGCTATATATTCCAAAACAGCATCCAAGAAGTTGATAAAATGTTTTTCGAAAGTTCTCACTTCGTGCAGTTTCTGAAATCAAGCCTTAGGAGATCCAAATCGCCATTGCAATAAAAAATGTGTTTTTTCTTATGATCATACGGTTTTGCTTTTTGTAATACATACTTACTTCCAAGGCTGTATTTCTTTTTATGTTTTAACATAGAGCTGTGAATGTGAGAAACAAAAGATCATTAATAATTTTTGGTAGCAGTTATTAGCTCTCCTTGTTGGGTGAAAAAATATTTTAATAGCCCCCACAGATTCAAGATGGTATTGTAGTATTTTTCTGTATTTTGTATCATTTTGTATTTATTTCTCATTTTCCCAGATGTACTACGTACGAAGCGCATATACCACAAATGGCGATTCGAGACCTCTCATCGTCCTCCTCACCGACAGCACCCTCTATGTAGCCAGGAATAAACCGAACGGCGCATACTGCAACAACTTCGTCTTGCCCTATACCGAACTCAACACCATCCTAGTTGGTCCGAACGCTCAGACCATTCACTTCTCAAATAATGACAGGGACATGCAGTGCCTGATTAGCACCGGTTGTTCCGAAATGACTGGCGATCTAATTGGACAGTTGGAGATCGCTATGAGGAGGGACATCAATAGGCCGACATTGCCCGCCGTTAAACAGCTGGGCATGAGGGACATGGTCAACTTGAGGAAGGCTATTTGCAAGCAAACCTCAGTGGATAAGGTGAGACGGTCTTTTTTATAAGTTGTTAGGACGTGTAATCTAATAATCATTATAAGAACCAAAAGAAGGAGATATAACAAACTGTAAAAAGTGTATTGAATACAGCATATAAAGTACTGACCAGGAAAAATTAAAAGAAAGGTTTGAAGTGTATGCACACAATGTAGGAATGAAATGTAAGTTTAACAAAATGAGTTTATAAGAAGAAAAAATTACAAATACAGCATGGACATGCATATCATTTTTATAGACTTTAAGCAGGCTTTTAACCAAGTGTAAAGAGATCAGCCAATGAAAGTTTTAAAACGTTTCAAATTTATTATTTCAAAACCCTAATTTTATGCTTAGTATTAGTAAAACCGCAAGTGCGAGTGAATAGAAGTAATTCATATTTATGAAGCGACAAGTGACTACCCATATCTCAGTTTTACTTAACCTTTGTATAGTGACAAATTGAGAAGGCAACGTAATGTTTATAAGATTGCTTGTACGAACTACTACACGCAGTTTTTGGCCAACTTTGTGTGAACAGCCTAGCGTAGTATTAGTGACAAGTGAAAGTGTAAGAGGGAATTACTAACAGTTAATGACTATACTCGTGTAAACAACTCATAATTCAGTTGGAATCACTAGAATAAAAACAGCATAGAGATAACTATCACTTATATTGTATTCAGTCTGAATTGATAAACTTATGGAATTCTCAATGTGCCAAGCGCATTTAAATAGTGACTCGTTGTGCTACACCAAAACGCCATATTTATTTACAGATGGATCCTAGTAATACTCCTCCAGTTGGCCTCCTTCGTACCATGTATCTGTATATCTCTTCATATTTCTTCTCCCAGGTTTCGTTAACTTTGTTTTTCACTTCCACAGTACATACATATATTCTTTTGTCTTCTACCGATTAATCGACCATAAAAAGGGATAACTCTAATTTTAGTTAATATAAAACAGTTACAATTTCGCATGAAATATATTGGTTTGAATTGAGTAACAAATTTTTTTAATACCGATTTGTACAATAACATACTAGCAGTGACCTCTTGTGATCTTTTGCTGGAGCCCAATATTTGTTTATTTGTTTTCTAAACTTTGATTCCAATTTTTAGGACGAAGAGTACTTTTACTACAGTATAGTAAACATACAAGACTTCACTGAAGCCTCTGATCCAACCCCTTTGGGCCCTAACAAAGAGGGGCCCCTCATGTTCAAGACCGCTGACTCGGACTCGTCACGTTGGGAGACTGCATATTTCATCTTGAAGTAATTACAAATTTAAATTAAATGTATTTAGAGTAAATACTCAAAGACGAATTATTAAATGTTTTAGAGCTGGTGTTTTATACATGTTATCATCCGCTTCGCAAAGGGTGCCGATGAGGGTGTTTCCATTGATAAACGGTTCCTGTCAAGGCGCTCGAAGGGTCTTCAACAGTCACCGACCTCACACCTTTCAGTTGATCGTCGAGGGGAAGACTTTACTGTTGGCCGCTCCGGACGAGTATGTCGCCAGCGAATGGCTGCAGGAGCTCATACACGCCGCCAGTGGAGTAAGTACTAGTTTCAATTTCATAACTGAAAATCGGTAAAACTAATAATATACCATAGTTGACGTCCTCTATACGCTGTAATTAAACTGTGATTATACTTTCTTGGTTTTGTGTGGATATTAGCATTTTTTAAGAAATCACCAAAAATAGAACTAAGATAATATTTTACATTTAACGCCCTCTTCTTAAATCTTGATCCCATTAAACGCCATCTTGATAAATATCAACTTTTGTACTAAACTACATATCAACATAAATTCCTTAAGAATATTTTCCATGAAATGCATCTTTTAGACTTACAACCAGAGGGAGAGGAACTTGACCCAATCTTGCTCGCTGTTGATGACCAATGATCATATCTTGACGGTCCGCGAAGCGTTTCCTTGGTCGATCAGCTCCCTCCTCTTGCCGAAGAGCGGTCACGAGCCGCTAAAGGGGGCCCAGGCGTTATCTTGCGCTTCAATAGTCGATCTGACGTCGTTCAGGTTGCCTTCTGCCGAGCAAAGTTGGTGTATACTGGTAACAACGGAACGTTTCTTTGGGAGGGACCGTTATAATTTGTTCTGTTGTAGGAGTTCGCTTGTAGAGAAGTCCACGAGTACAGCGGCGATTGGATATTGTACTTTTCCACTAATTCGGAGCTGGAGCAGTTTATTTATACTTTGGAGAACTTGTGGCAGTATAATAATGAAAACGTAAGTAACTAATCGTTTATTACTAACGATTTATATCTTTTTAATATATTTTTAGGGGGACAGCTTCCCACTGAGCACAATACCTGAAACAGATCCATTAAGTAAGAAATGTGTTGACGTTTACACTACTTTAATCGGGACTTGGCCCACTAATACCGTACTCTTGCAATTCCTATAATCGAAACGGTCAGGTTAAATTGGGTTGTACTGATGCTAGGGTTGGTTTTTAACTATATATTTTTATATACTAGATGATTTGTATATAATTATTTCTTTATTTTATTTATTAACTTTATTAACTCATTTTCTGTTATATTGTGGTTTTTTCTCTCTGTGGATCTAGTCGTTATGAATAAAAGAATATTGTGATAGTTACTGAAATACAAATAATGGTATTATTGTATGATAACTTGCTTAAATAGCTCATGTAATTTCTAATACACATGTAGAAAAAGCACATATACAAGTTTAAAGTAGCATTCTTAGTAACGGGGAATTAATCGTAAGATTATGAATGGAATTAATTTTGAGTCTGGGGGTCTTGTTTGCAAAGGAAAAGGAAATGTCTGATTGCTTAAAATACTTCAAAATGATATTTAAACATTTATACTCTAATAATTAAAAATCACCTTCTTTTGCAATGATTTGCTGTGAGTGATGGTTTGACCTAAATTTAAACTATATTTGTATTTACACTTTTATTGAACATCTGTGTATTACCCCATATCATGCTACTTGCCTTGTTTATCATAGTGTTTTAGAAGTAGGTTTATACTTAACAAGACAAATACCGGTATTTTCTGAAATTGTTGTGAAACGCTCTCTAACATATTCATTTTCTAATTAACCGAATCAGATATGTGCAATTTGTGATTTTTTGGATAATGAAGTGGTGCTTGTATTGTTAATTGTGATATTAATTTTTAGCTAGTTCATTGTTAATGCTTTTAAACGATTGTTTGCTTATAGCGGAAGGCTGCAGAAAAGCAATTTTGGCACAAATTTACAGGTACAGTCAAATCTCTGTGACGGTGTCATAGAGAGAAACATTATTTGTGATGCTCAAATTGTTAACAAGCTTGACGTAATTTTAAGTGGGACGATTTAACATGTCCATAATTGTTATTTATTAATTTTGTTGATGTTTACTTTATTATTTTCCTTAATTCTTACTATTTCAAAACACTTTTTGACGGCGGTCGCGTTTGAAATATGTGCCGAAGTAAGCTTGAGCAGCAACATACTAATCGGAACTTTCATTGCCCTCCAATTATACTTTTGCATACTGACTGAATATAAGTGTAACCACTGTGTAATCAAAATGTTCAGTATATATTGATCAAACTTAACCATGAGCAGGAGCAGTCGTTATCTAACACAAAGTAAATGTTTTTCTCATGTTGCGAGTTTTGATACGGGCTGTTTCTGTGACTGATAGTGGCAACAATAATCTCTAGATACTTTACAAATGTTGTAATTATTTTAACCCTTCAATAAAATGTAAATAAGTATAATGTGGTTCAATAGTACAATTTCAGTGCTACACTGTGGGGCGTAGTGCTTGACAACTGAAATAGGCGCACTTGGTTAACGTTGGCACTTGGAAAACGTTACAAATCGCTGTTTTATTTCTTGCTTAATATCTGTATATTAATATTTGGATTATCCCAGGCTTCCGTCATGTATTAATATAGTAAAACAATAGTTCATAAATGGCGTAGAACAAATTGAGTAACTAATTTTATTCATGATTTCAGATTCGATTATCTACTTTTTGTCAAACTGACATTTTACTGAATTATTTTGCAAAATATCCATTAGAACCGTAGATAACAATTTTTGTCATGTAAAACTACTTAAAGGTAAGACGATAATTATTTTTACAATTTAACTGTAAAACGATAGACAATCGCAGCTAGATCATATTCATAAATTTGGCAGGAATATTCTGGGATGTTACCCATGACCTCAAAAGTTCTGTAGAACAATAAAATAATGTTTTGTGCTTCAAACAAGTCGAGGCCGGATTTGTTATTGTCAGTTATTGTCGTTTTTGAGGTTATATACGTGGAACTCCACCTGATTGTTCTGAAATATTAAACAGCTGGGGTTTTGATGGCTCCCGCACGTAAGAACGTCGACGATATACTGGCTCGGATAAATTTCCCCCTTTACACCGTTCAATTACTAACTCCTCGACATGTTATAGTAGGTGGAGGAGGCGGCTCTTCTAAGACTGGAGTTGCCAATGGATTCGTGAGTACAATTAGTTAAACATGAATAAAAAATTATTGACATTTTCTTCAGGAAATCTTCGAATTATCCCATGATGGCAAAAAGTTCATCGCCGAAGAAGTAACGAGGCACGAGACGGGAGGGAACGTAGTGATGAACTGTTCGGCATTCAGTGATAGCAAACATTCTTATTTAGTAGCAGGTCAAGAGAGTCATTGTCAGTTGTACAATGTTAACAGTACATTGATCCAAGAGGAACCTGATGTGGAGACCATTGGAAATAATCACCTTCCCGAGAACGAGATTAGGCATAGAAAACCAAAAGCGAAAGAGAAAACGAATAGGAATGAAAATGTTAAGAAACTGAAGTTTGTCATAGGGCCATCAGATAGTATACAAACTGATTTTGACGGTCCGGAACCTTTGTCTAGAGTAGCCAGGATCCATCCAGATGGAAAGTTATTAGCGACTGGTAATATATGAAAAAATTTGTTGAAAATATTGTTTTTTAAATAATTTTCTGTATTGTAAGGGGTCTAGTGTTACACCATACCTATTTTGACCATACCTATTAGAAATTCACTATAATTGTTTGACCACTAGAATATATCTAATTGTACTCTCAGCTGCTTCATAGCTTGTCAAAGTTTTATCAAGGCTTTTAACAATATCAAATGAGTCTCAAGCTAGGGATTTACCATTATTTATCTTAAGATGAACTAACGAGTAATGATCTTTGGCTTGGCCATCTCCATTGCACTAAACTTTCCATTTCCAGGCAGAATTGGCCTGCACTGTATCCATACTATAAGGATCCCAAAAGTTGTTCTTCCTTGTTATGACAAGTTTCTTGACTAGCCTCTTGACTACCCTTGCATAATATATTCAATCTTCATGGTTGTATGTTGTCTCCATCTCTCATCTACTCTCTTTTTTCCGCTACATTTCTTGCTATACCACCTGAATATTTGAACATTCAGGTGGTATAGTATGTTGAGATGGTCTTTGAGTATTTATTTCTTCCCCCAGAAATCTAATTCAACTTCCATATTCTAACTTTGATTTTTATAAATCTCAGGTGGTACTGACGGACACATAAGAATATGGGCATTCCCAAAGTTGAACCCTCTGACTACCTTAAAGGTCCACACGAAAGAGATCGACGATTTAGACTTCAGCCGGTATGGCAATTACCTCATAAGCGTCGCCAAGGACGGTCTCGGCGTGCTATGGGACTGCGTCAAAGGTAGAGAATTAACAAAATTAACTTGGAAACAACCGGAAGGCTCTAAATATCTGTACAAGAGATGTCGGTAAGGAAATATGTTTAAACAGCGTTAGCTTCTTTACAATTCTATATTTCTAGGTTTGGCGTCGTGGAAGGTGAAGATCACAAGGTAGCTCTTTATACTCTAGCGAACCCGACCGGCCTAGCAAAGAAACAAAAGTCCTATTTACAAAAATGGATGCCTGAAGATGGCGTGCTGGTGAAGTCTGCTGAATTTGATGAAAGCCTAGCGGCTCTGGCGGTCAGAGACGATGGTAGATTCATTGCCGTTGGGACCATGTTCAGCGGATCCATCTGCATTTTCGCAGCATTTAGTATGCAGGTTAAGGCTAAAATTTGCATAGTCGTTCAATAAAATCACTTCAAGAATCAATTTTAGATCGTCCTCAATATACCTGGTGCACATTCCATGTTTGTGACGGGTTTGGAATTTTTACCGGCCAGTATAGATAATGAGAATCACACCGTGTCCAGCGTGGCAGAAGCTGCAGTGCTTTCTATTTCCGTTGATAATCATGTCTGCATACATACATTGCCTTACAGAAGTGAGTTCACTTTTTCTTTTTTTGGTAGCCTTACCAGCAGTATCACCTGTAAATTTATATTATTGTCTTGTCTTTTAAGGGTGTTTTTTCCTAAGTGGCTTGTGATAAGACACATGAAATGCGCATTACGGTCAGAATATCTTTTAGGATCTCTATTTTTATCTTCTAGTTGCTCACAGAAGTGGGGGCTTCAGCCCTCATTCGTTTGTTTGTCTAATCATCCAATTATATTTGGGGCTAGATTATCTGACTGGAAATAAAATGACCGAATGATTCAATTGCGCCTATTCGGTTATGCCCATCACCAATATAGACCTGGTGAGGACTAACGGGCGAAGATTGTATCACAAAAATGGAGAGAAAGATGAACTACATGAGCTGGCTTCTTGTACCCTTCACATCGTCAGTGATTAAATGGAAAACTGTTATGGCATAGATGCTCTTAAGCATAGCATGTGCTTAAGTTTCCTTTGGTTCCCATCATATGGTTTCTTTTTACAAATTTTCTGACCGTGGTGCGCAACAACACGTACAGTTTATGTGATGTGTAACTTATGTATAATTACCATTTTTTTTTTGTAGGGACCATGCCATTGTGGGTCGGGATCGTTATACTGATGTTAACTCTATATGCAACTTTTCTATTTTGCTCATATCTAGGTATATAAATTGTTTTTATTGTTTTGTTATAAATCTTACGGACATTGGTGTTTAGGTTGAAATAAATGGAAAATTTGTTTAAAGAATAATATAATTATTATTTATACAAAATGATCATGTTCAGAAGTAAAAGTATATGTTAATGTAATAGATATTTTTATATATAAATAAATCAAATTAATGATTTTAAAAATTACACAATTGGAATACATCTTATTAATAATGTACGAGCGTGACACAGTCTGTCTGGCATTGGATTAAAACTTGTGATTGTATAATTAATGAATAATTATGATATTTTCATTTTGTAAACAATCTGTCCATATTCAAAACAAGATTGTAACATGTTCACTGCAAATGACAAGTGCATATTGCGCATCATACGAGTTTATGAACCTAATACGCGATTTGAAAGTAAATTGACAATATAGCAGTTAAGAAATTGGTATTAAAAACTGTTTGTTACTGATGTTACTCTTTTGTTTGGGATTCTGTTGATGTTGCAATACATTTCAAGTATAAGTTTAAGTAAGTTAATCAGAAGTTTAGTGTAGTTCATGTTCAGTGCAGTTTACCCACACAACAGTATAATATTTAGATCCAGTGTTTTATAAACATAAGTCCCTACCTAAGGTAATTACCAAAAATTATCGCATGCAGCGAACACGTTAAAAATTATTGAAATTGACAAATTAATAATAGTGAAAGTAGTATTTACTATTCATACACCAATGGGGAACATACGAATGTCTCACGCCCGTTATTGCTGCCCACATTACTCACGATAAAAAGACAATTATGAAACTCCCTTTTAGAGTCCCATGAGTAGGACCTGCGAACTGACAGGCGTATTCGTCGGTGCAGACGCCTGCCTGACGCTCATCTCCCACGTGTCCAACAGGTGAGAGACGGAGAAGTGTCTCGGCAGCTTCTTGATCCTCGCCTGAAGGGCCTCCCTCACCTTAGATAGGAACTGTGTCGCGTTGTATTCCTGGGTGGCCATGCGGCAGATCGGCGACGTCTTCGGGTAGTCCTCGGGGACGACCAGGGAGACGGGCGGCACACACGGCAGGTGCTTGTCGTCCAGCCAGCATATCAGCTGGATCGACTTCGAGCCGGGCTGCTGATTTGGGTCGAGGGAAACCTTAAAACGTTGGTCAAGGCGGGCGATCTCGCCCTGCAAGACATCAGGGATGTCGCTGGTCGGCTCCTCGAGCTTCTGCTTCTTCAATGGCGGCACTAACCTGGGAAAAATTGGTTAAATGTTGTCAATATTAGGCCAAGGCACAGTGGCTAGTTTTGAGAAAAAATACAACGAACTTACTAAAAATCCGTAATATAATTTTCTTTATCCATGTGAAGGGTATAGGCTTTACTAGAGGCGCATTTTACAAAACAAGGATATGTACAAGAAATTACACCAGCTTCACCTTCTTATGCTAATGTAGGAATGCAAGATTATGTAGGCTAAATATGGCATAAGAAATAAAACTATCAGTATAAAGTAAACTATAAGTGTGAATGAAGAACATAGCTTGCAAGCAGTCTTTCTGCTAGAGCGACCCTTAAACTAGTCCTCCTTACTATATTGTTATTCTAAGCTCTTTGGACAGGGACTAAGTTTGATTACTATCCTAGGTATATTTATATTTCTTTTTTCTTTGATGTTATAGTAAATTTTAGTTTCATATTAGACTTGAGTACCGTTTTAAGGTCAGACATAAACAGAAAAAATATTTAAATAAACCCTCACTTGATCTCCGGCCCGAATAGCGCCTCGAGCGTTGGCCCGAACGTGCGATGCAGCGTGTGATTTATAACGGGGCTTTGAAGGTTCGCAGTGACCGCATCGAGCAACGAATGGAAAACGTGAGGCTCCTTGAACGGCAGTTGGTGAGTTGAGGCGGCTGGCACGCTACTGTCGTTACGTTTGAAGTCTATCTTCTCCAGTACGATTTCGCACTTGATTAATGTGTCCAGAGGCATCCGCTGCTGCGGGTTTGTCAGTATTTCCAGGAGCTTCTTCATCTTGCTCATTTTCTCCACGTCTGGTCACCAGCATCGGGAAGAAATAAATGGGTATTGAAGGTGTCGTTAATGGTTGCATCTTGGTTATACCCAAAGAGAACTGTTTGTTGCGTGCCTAATTGAAACATGGGTGCAACACATTGCAAAAGATTACTGATCTGTACAAATGAGAATTACTACCGAAAAGTCGATTGAAGTCTGAAGTTTTACAATATGGCATCTTTAAGTATCTCCATCAAGAGTTAAACTTAATATATAAACAGATTCACTACTCACCTTCGTTACCCATCTTGGTGATCATCTTCCTGAGAGGCTCGATGTACTTACTGAGCTGCCTCACCTTTTCCCTGTAGGCCTGCTCGTCGGTCATGGCGCCCCCGGCACCGCCCCCCATGGGGCTCTGGTTGGGTTGACCGGGCGTGTTAAGGCTGCTGCCGGGGCTCGGCGCCATGCCGACGGATCTCGGTTGCACGGATCCGGCCGCCGCGGCGCTCAACATGCCCATCTGGGAGCCTGGCGACGAGGCGAGCGCCGGCGAAGCGACCGGTGGCTGGTTGCCGCCGAGCCCGGCGGGCGACTGGACCGACGGCGACGGGCTCTGGTTAAACATCTGATTCGGGTTCGGCTGACGCGGGAAGTTTGGGTTCATGATCATCGCCTGAGACTTCTGCTGCTGGCTCAGCTGAGACATGCCACCTTCAAACACGAGAAAGTTACTCCACCTTTTTAAATACTTCACAAAAAATTGGTGATGTATCCACCATATACCTTTCTCATATGAGACACATGCTCTATGTAGTCTACTGAAATCTGAGTTGAAGTTTGTAATTTGGATGGACGGCTTATAACTTCGACATGTAAAGTAAAACTACCTCTAAATAGCCTAGTTATGCTTACTCATCATCTGACTCTGGATCTGATTGGCCATAGTGTTGCCTAATTGCATCTGGCCGGGTAACTGTCCACCCATCTGGCCACACATTTGGCCCTGGTTCTGCAACTGAGCAGTCACGTGTCCAGTCAACTGGTTCGGAATCTGATTTATACCGCTGTTCTGCATCTGCTGCAGTCTTATCTGGTTGGCCATTTGACTTCCGATTTGGTTTGCACTCATTGCGCCACCATTTGGGGGCATGCCCATGTTCTGCCTTTCCTAATGAACGTTATGGAATGAACATCAATCATTTATCAATCATTATCAATTTATCAATCATTTAGTTAGTGCTGGTCATTTCATGACTTAACTAGTCGCTATAATAAACTTCCATATTCTGAATAAAGACCAAATTACTTATTCCATACCCCTAAATTTAGAATAATAATCAGGATAACTATAGGAGTAATATATAATTGATTCCAATTTTTATTACCAATCCCCCTGGCATGTTTCCAGGCATATTTCCTGGCATCATCATCTGTTGGCCTGGTCCCCGATTGAGTGTCTGCAAGAGATTGGTGGCTGGTGCTGCCTGCTGAGGTCCACCCATCTGACCAGGCTGCGGCCCCATGTTCATCATAGGGTTTCGGCTGCCTTGGCTCGCTAGATTCTGGAGAGCATTGATGGGATCAGGCATCCCGGGTCCTCCCTGTGCTTGCCCAGGACCTGGCATTCCACCTCCTTGTTTAGGTTCTGGAAAGTTTTAATGTCACAGAAAGGCGAACTATTCAAGAAGGTTACATTTATTTATTTATCGGTACAAGTGATTACTGTCAATCAGTTATATGGCTGAGCAAATAGTCGTGGATATTTGCGGAGATTCTTTGCTGGTTATCTTTCAATTTTGACGTGTTAACTTTAGTAAGGACCTTGACGAGTTTAGGGGGTTTTCTACGCAATATCTGTAATTGAAATATCTCTACTAAACCTGTTTTACTTTTCGAAACTTTCTAGAGGGCAACTACCTTTTCCATCAACAATTTCAGACTATCTTCTGACACGGTGCCTGGTTCTGTAAAGCAATGTCACCTAAAGACTAATTCGGTATAAGTCTGCATATACATACTCATTTCACGAACGTGAAGGATGAGCCGAGCGACGAAGCCCAAGTACTCTTCCTTATTCTTCGCCTTCTGGAAGACATGATTCTCCATCTCCAGGCTGTTACGAGAGGTGTTCATACCAGATTGCCTGATCGCTTCGTCTCTGGAATACATTCGAGAATAACAGTTTTCAAGGAAGGGTGAGTAAGGTATATGGATGTTATATAGGTCTGCTCGAATTTTCTGGATGGAATTATATGTCTTACTTACATTTTCGCAACGACGCTCTGGCGAAATGCAGGAGTTCTCCAGGAATTCTCGTCTGCCATGTTTATGCTGAAATTGTTCGTATCTGGTTTAGTCTTCCGTATTCTTCAATCACTTCAAACAACTCTAACAAACGATACACAAAAAAACACTTCCAAAACATGAAAGCCACAAAACGTTTGAAAACCACAGAACAACCATATTATTGAAAATTAATGTGACATATATAAGAACACAAATCACATATATTAGAACGTGTGCAAGAATTTGGGACAGTTTTAGCCCCAGACAGCGTAACCTTCTCCGTTCCCCCTATATGAGAGATCGAAATGATGTATACAGGAAATAGAGACGACTTCTTTAATTTTAACCTATGACTCTGACAAGTACTTCTTGGGCTTCTCAAATATATGTTTTGTGCTGCTAGAACCAAACATAACCTAGAAAAGTTTTGCGGCTTCCTATATTGGATAATCTCTATAACGCCGTTCGTACGTTTTTCCTGGAAAAAAAAAACATGTTTTACCACGTAACCCACAGCTGGCTCATACTCACGTTGAGACTGTACTAATCATCAAATTTTAGATATCGTTGGAGCACGAAATTCTGCTGCACCCCCAGTACTTCGGACCACAGCTCCTGGAGAAGGTGAAGACGAAATTATACACAGAAGTGGAAGGGACATGTACTGGGAAGTATGTAATAGTTGGAGCAAGGATAGTTAGGTGGGATAAAATCTTTAAAATGCTGGGAGAATATCATAATTTAGGTAATGAAGGCAAAACAAATCACATTTAAATGGATAAAACACTTGGACATTGTATTGAAAACGTAGATTAATGAGTTATAAGGGTTTATTTACATTATTAGGTGTATATTCATGTCTTTTATATTATACTATGGACTACGTACAGAAACCAATAGATAAGAAGAAGTGGTTCAATAGGCTGCCAGATCCCTAGATCTAAACCTCTGTGTTTTCTGTATTTGAGTTCCTTAACGCCTTTAATTTATGCTGTTTCAATAGAAACTCATAATCAGAAAAATTGAATTACAGCGGGGTATTGGTTATCAGAAGCTTAATCAATGTGCAAAGTTCAAATTTTTGAGGTATGTTCAATCAATTGACTCCCTTATGAAGCATTTTCGGATTAAGGCAATTTTTCATTGGACAAAATCAAGTGTAATATCTGAGGTTTCCGTTTCGCAAGAAAATTCTGGAATGCCCTGTATCTATGTTAATGGCAACCAAAGGAAGTTCGTTTAAATACATATATGTTACTGTTCGTAATAGTAATTTATCATTGAAATCTTCCTTTGATTTCAAGATAACACTCAAACCGGAAGCATCAAATGAGAGTACAACCTATGAAGAAATAAGCATGCCTCATGGGGAAATGAAGTGTCCATAATCAGAGCTTTACTGTTATAAATTACATACTAAGATGTCAAGAAATGGTAGATACTTTAAGAAAGGCAAAATCCCAAATGACAAAGAAAACAAAGTAAAATTCATATTTTTTGAAACTGATTCCTTTAAGGATGGGTCTTTTAATTCTCCAGTTTTTATTACAAAAGGAAATTTCTTAACTATCCTTGCTCCAGTAATAGCATATTCAAGTTTTATTTAAACAATACCAATATCTACAAGGTACGGATTCGTAATCGCCGTGACAACCATAGATAGCATAGGAGCGGGTCTCATATTACCTGGACAAGGATTCGTGGTGTACCCCGTTAAATATAAAGCGATAGTATTCAGACCGTTTAAGGGTGAAGTCCTGGATGCCGTAGTAAGGTGAGGTCTGACGTGGATGTCGCGCAGAATAATGAATTTGATAATTTTAGGCAGGTTAATAAGGTAGGGATGTTCGCCGAAATCGGGCCGCTGTCTTGCTTTATCTCGCACCATTCCATACCTGCTGAAATGGAGTTTTGTCCAAACGTCAACCCACAGTGCTACAAGACCAAAGATGAGGACGTCGTTATACATGCCGAGGGAGAGATCAGGCTTAAGATAGTTGGTACAAGAGTCGATGCATCAGGAATTGTAAGAACTGTGTCTCCTGATCGATAGATAATTCATTCGATATTTATTTCAGTTTGCAATTGGAACTCTAATGGACGATTACCTGGGACTTATAAGTAATTAATGTACGATACAAGTATAATTAAACTTTTTTTTTATAACGATTATGAATAAGTATACTTTAGAACTCATATTTTGTTTCACTGGGGAAGGTAAAGTGAGAAAAATATTTTTTTGTTAATTTTTATTAAGCAACGTTATCAACTGAATATTAATCAGGAATTCTTACAACTAAAAATTAAATGTATAAAAACACTAACATAAGAAAACTTAAACTTCATTATATCTATCCTAATAGTAGAAACAAGAAGGTAATACTTTTACATTGTTGAAGCGTATGAAATGTTATGGGAATCAGGTGAATGCTACAAGACACACTACATTCTTACATAGAATTTACCATATATATTTGTATTCATATAATTTTATACCTTTATAAAAAGGAAACAACTCATCACAGAAGCTTGTAGATGAATTTTGGGAGCATTTCGTTCGAAAACTACAAAAACCCTTAAACCTTAAACACTCGACCCTAAAATTTTCCTGTACTTGCACGTGCTCTGGTCCGGTTTGCCTACCTATCCTAGAACATCCATTTCCTTTCCCATCGACTTTCCATGAAACATCCCAAAATTTCTACAGCAAAGCACGATCCCTCCTATTCAATCATTCTATAGGGTTTTTATACAAAAGGCAGCACTAGCGGTTGTTCGATATTACACATTTTACAATTTTTCTTGTTTTACAAAAAACGACACCAGTTTACATCCACTTGTTTTTTACTTAATTGATATCCTATCTAAGTTATTCCACTTTCAGGAGCTTTCAATTTTGACCTGAAAATGAATTTATAGACTCCCAAGAAAATATAAATCGTTCTTATATATTTGATTAGATATCTAGCTAAGTGATAAGTGCGCGAAATAATTTCCAAAGCCTTATCTTATTTGTCCACACTTTGCTAAAGCTAGCTGGTCAGTTTAAATGTAAATATATAGTTTTCCTCTTACCTACACTTATGAATTAATACCTCAATTACACAATGAAACACAACTTCAAAGTAAAAACTCACCTTCTCTTAGGCAAATACAATGTAAAAATACAGTAAAATTACAAAAAAATAATCACAAAATACCCTCAGTCTAAAATAAAAGCAAAATACTTCTCGAGAAGAACATCACGAAAACTGGGCCTTCTCTCTGATGACGATATATCAAAAAGGTTAAATAGAAGCAATGATATATGTATATTATAATAGAAATTGTAGAAAGAAACTACATGATGGTTAAGCCCTTCTTAACCAGAGGATGGTGTCATTTTGTTGGCGACGATATTCGCTTTGTTTTGGCGAACGACCTCGGCACGTTTCTCCTGCAAAAAGCAAAGTTACCACCCATATCGAAGTATACATTTGGAGGATGCAAATCGCTCCAATATTTGGAGAAGTGAACACTTCCAAATATTTGGAGTTTCCTCCGAATCACCTGAATTGATCAAAATTAAGTTGAGTAAAGATATATTTGGTCCAATTTCATCTCACCCATGAAGTGCGCAGGTGGGGTAGCCATGATTGCAAGCTTAAATTACCCTAGGGTGGATATATTCACCCTACGATGATTCGTCTCAACTCCCACTATAAACAGGCACTTCGAAGTGTCCAATGAAATTGGGCAGACCGTACTTAGCATGAATGGAACCTAACATTACATCTAATATGGAAATAGTAAAGCGTCACAATGAATATATAAAATCTGCAAATTTACAATGCTTGTTGCATACGTACGTACATTTCCTTGACCCTTTATGAATTACCTCCAATATCGAAAATATTCTGATAAATAAATTATTCGAATGATTGATCTGTAGGTATATGTGTGAAACCCTTAGAACTCCATGGATTATTGACGATAATCCCTTTTCCTTTCAAGAGCGCTTCGTAGATACAAGTAAAATATTTATAGCATTCGGTATCGCAACGGGATGTTCCCTGATGTCTCCTTTTACTACACGCGTAATTATAGAGGGGCGTTTAACCGTATGACGCATGGGCCTAGCGTTTGGCACTCAGATAATGTCTATTCGTAAATAGAGAATCAATGTTTCATAGAAAATTGCCCCTAAAACACGACCAAATTCGGATGAATGGCTAAACTTCGTGTTATTCAATATCCTCGAAGGTGCTGAATTCGAAGAAGCAATTTGTTGTTAAGTAACAGTGGGGAAACGTTCAAAACGCGTTTGTAGTCTAAAAACCGACAACGAATTACGTTCACCCCAGCATATATATCATGGTGAAATTTTCATGCTGCAATATTCTTAAAACAAAAGTCGAAAGGAAGTTTTCTGCAAAACTTCAGGGGGGGGGTACAAAGCGGTCTTAAGGACCAGCTACCTAATAAGGAGAGTCGATCCATGGTAGTTTTGCACAGAAAGTTTTCTCGCCCTTGAGACCCATAACGAAATGGGTATTTATATTTACTGCCACCTGATAACAGAAACCTACAGACCTATGCTTATATCAGAATATTTCGATTGCTTAAACCCCATGGAGAGAGAAAATGATATAATTACGTTTTTCTTGGCGGCCTCTAATTTCTTTTTCAGTTCAGCCTCTCTCTTTTGTTCGGCGATCTGCAGTTTGTTCTCGACGAGGGTGGCGACCTCCGCCTTCCGAACCTCTTCGGTACATTCCAGATTTTGCTTAATCTCGCTTTTACGGGTGTTCTACGTGTGGAAAAAAAAGTAAAAAGAAACAAAAAAAAAACGATGAGAGGACGACAGACAGAAAGTCTCTCATAAAAATAGTCTCGCTGGCCTTTTCATGACACCAACTTGAGGTTCCATGTAATTTACAAGCGATATATGAACCTTTCTATCTTCGTAACCTTATCGACAAACGTGTACTGTACCTCTTCAATATTCTTTGCTAATTACACTCAACTGGAAGGCATAAATGGGAATGAAAGACAAAACCAAAGTACACTTAATGATTAATGAAGCACAATGCCAATAACTAGTGTGTAACGGCAGCTTGGAAATTTCTGTATATTAACATTTACTTTAAGTATCAAGCCTTTCAGCTGCAAAACTTTCTCAGACCTTCCTAAACCATCTAGACCAGTAACCAAAGGAAAACATCCTGGAAGTTACCTTCCAAGGATAAGGAAAACATTCTGGAAGTTACCTTCCAAGGATTTTTGTTGGTAAAATTTTCTTTCTAAGAAGCACTGTGTACTAAACATAAACAGTTTTTTGGACTTATTTAAAGCCTTGGTTTACTAGACAAACTTCAGGTACTAATATCTGGACACCACATCACAGAACAGAAGTGTTCTATGGGTGTTAAACAAAGATCGTCCGTTTAGAATTATTGAGATTTCACTTTCTGCCTAGATAACCGGGACTAATAGTAATGATGGCAACAAAAACAATAAAGCCCGTGGTGGCAATGAATTGATATTCTTGGACCAAACCCTAAATTTACAATTAAACCACAGTACGGACTAGGATATGAAGGATAGAATATATGGTTACCTAACCCACTTATGTCGAGCCATTAAAACAGTTGGCTTCTAGGCAGAAACTAAAATCCTAAATAACCTCAACCGAAGTGGTTTACAACCGCTGACGACCGACGAAACTACTGTGCTTACCCAACACTGGAATGAGGTTCCGGCAGTGACCCGGAATCCGGTCCTCTAAGACCAACAAATCGCTACGACTTACATGAGTTCTCAACTTCTCCTTCTGCTCCTGCTCCAATCGCTCTTTTCTCGACTGTGCCAGCTCGAGCTTCTCCTGGATGGCGGTGTCTAGCTGCTGGAGCTTTTGGACGTTTTGCTCGCGCACTTTGTGGACTTGGTCCTCCTGCGTAATGATGGCACATAAACATGCAAGCGTCCGAACGAGGAACGACGATAACGAGAGGTGACCCAGTATTTCATGTCAGAGCTATCGTTATTATCGTTCCTCGGGTCGGATATATGAGAAAAGAAAACTGTACTGTACTAAGATGATTGTGCGAATAAAGCTGATCTGAGAATTAAGGGGGAAGTGAGTGCTCACGTGTTCTTTCAGGCGTTCCAGCATCTTTTTGATGTTGTCGTCCCTCTGCTGAGAGGCCGTCTTGAGTTTCTCCTCGATGGCGGATCTTACCTCCTCCGTTTGTTGCTCCAGTGAGAGACGAGTCTTTTCTACATTCTCAATATGATCCTGGAAACGAGAGTCCAAATTACTTACGGTAATTATCTATCAAATTACTATTAAAAGTACCAGGCAAGGATCCCGGCGATCCCAAATCTCAAAGTCCAAGAATACTACCAAACACTCGGTAGAGTTTTCGGGGTATATAATCCAAATGAAAATTATGGAGGCATTGTTTTGTAGGAGTTTCAAATATTCATTCTTATGGTTGCACCCGTCTTTTCAGTGTGATGAAATTTGGCTGTGAGGCGAAAATCGATATCAGTAGGCTTAGTAAGTAGTGAAATCAGTAAAAGCTTGATTTACATCACATAAAAGGGATTCAGAAAGAGAAATGATGCATACGCCTTATCAGAGCATGCTGACCTTACAGGTCATCACCCTGATATGGTTGCGGTAACTTTTAACCATCTAAATGGAACAAATATCTATGAAATATTGACCATCTATGAATATGAAGTATTGACAAGCAAAAGATCGCCGTCCTAGTACCCAGGTTTACATGCCTCAGATGCACATTATGCGAGATACTTTACATACATAGTGCAGAGAATGCATATACAGCTGCAGCATAATGAAACTATATTTAAGTTAAAAAAACTGCGCAATCTGTCATCATTGGACACTTGTTACACATGACTGTCGATTGCTGTCACATTTTCATGCTGTAGTCATGTCGATTTAGCCGGGGTGAGGATAACTCTTCCCAAGGATGATATACCTTTGAAATTATTCCCAAATCCAGATGCGGATGACACATGTGACCATTGCCCTCTAGGGAGACTAGATAAAACTTCTATGCAGTCATGCTGAACCTACAACAAAACTTGGAAACGAAGTGACACTAAACTATGACACCTATGAGACTACAGACACCTCCGACACAGGACTGTCGTCTGCAGAGCTTATGAGAAACAGAAGATTACCATTCAAAAGCGACTGTAGATCTCCTGAAGAATGAATTATATTGGTTGGGAAATAACATTGATGATATCTTTAGTTGAGAACTGTGAGGGATATGTAAAATGAACTAGGCAGTGTAGGCATAACGACCATTACTAAATTAATTTGTTACCATCTTAGTACACCTCCTTCTGCCAGGCAGCACCTGTTTTCGCCAGAGAAGACATTTCTTAACCTTATTCCTTGCAAAATGTGCCTATATTAAGTCCGCCATGGAATTATAAATTCTATTACGTTAACGAAAATATCTGGTATGCGTAGCTGTAGTAACTTGCTGTATAAAATTGTATACACTAATGATATGATTAAAGATATAATCCACTGAGGAAAAGGTCGAAATTATCCATCTCAGTGATTTACCTTCAGTTTCGTCTTGAGGTCGGTGATGTAGGCCTCTCTCTTCTCTACGTGGATGCCCATCTTCTGGTCGAGAGCCTCCTTCGTCGCCGTTATGAACTGGGTCATCTGCTCGTCCTTCTTGCGGCTAGCCTCTTCGATCTTCGACATCTTCGCCGACAGCGCTGCCATCTTGGTAGACTCAAGTTGCTGAGAATTTAATAAATACAATAAGCTCAGTAAAGACTACAAATTAAACAATGGAAAACGAGAAAAAACAACTATTCTGGGGTTCAATAAGATTGCTAAAATCAGAACTTGATAGCAATTAAGAAGGATATTACTCCTCCACTTATTCCTATAAACTGTGATGTAGATTGGTTACTGAAAAAAATTTGGGGAAAAGTATAAGGATCTTTATGTTTATGCTGTGTATACATGGGTAAAATATATGAGATACCCTGTATATTTCCAGGTTCAAAACCTTTTTGGGTTGAGATATCAGATGAGCCGAACGAAAATGTACCTGTCTTCAAAGCTATAGTGTACTATCCCGTGTAATAAAGTAGGTGGCGTACCTGTCTGCGTTCCTCGGCCGCTTTCAGTTTTTCTTCGATGTCCTGCACGGACATGCTGTTCTTGGGGGACAGCTGTTTCTTGGGGGGCGTCGCCTTCACCTCGGGCTCCCCGAGGATCACCTCGTAACGGAGACCGCCGCGGGTCTTCTCCTGGCACCGCACCTCGGTCGCTGGGGATACAGGAAAAATCTTTTGAATGTATGGTAAATAATTTTCGGCACAAAATTGTTTTTCGAGCACCTTATACAACGCGGAACGGACAAATGGAATAAATTCAATATTTCAATTACTGTGGATATTTATAAAAAAGATCCCCGGGACATCCTGCAATAAAAAAATTCATCCCTATATCGAACCCCCTCCGAGTGACCTTATAATCCCCAAATTTTTAAATGGGAAGAAGAACTCATTGGATGTAATTTCCTTCAACTTAAATGCAAAAATTAACATTGCAGTAACTAAAATCATGATCCACGAAAGTAGTGCCAATTCATTAAAAACTGCTAGTAATACTGTTTAGTACTTGATAATAGAAAATGTAGTAAAAACCATGGCAGTGTTCTTTTTGGACGGTATTGCAAAAGGAAAAGATTACCATAGCATTATTACCATTGCATACATAGCATATTACCATACCATTGTTTAAAACGCCTTGGCAAAGTTTTGTGTGATTATAACTGCATAATAACAGTTGTCAGCGTTAACTGAATCGAAACAGTGAATTTATTTCATTTGACTGTTCCACATTGTATAATTTAGCTAAAGTTGAAACAGATCTAACGCCTAGAAGATATGAATATGTTCCAAGCATGCTTCAGCATATTAGAATGGAAGCATTTAGTAACGTGATCTAAACCAATACGTTCCATCTAATTGAACAAATTTGAGGTAAAAAAAAGAAATTTTACGACCTTTTAATAGCAAGTAACAGTGTAAACGCCTTATCCTTTGCCCTAAGAGCACTTTCGTCCCAGGAAATTTAGCACCCTAATTCGCCTGTTTTGAGTGTCTGCATTACAAAAAGAACGTCTCCGACCCGGCTTATTTCCGTAATAAAATTTGGCCGCACAAACAACCCCCTCGGCAGATTTACTACCCCGTCGGCATTTTACGAGCAGAGCGGCGTTCGACGTTGCCAAAATGTAACGTAGACTAAATAAACAAACAAATTTTTTATCAACGTCTAGACTTTGATAAAATTTGGTCTCCGCAATTTTGAGTAAATTAAGATACCGGTCAATTTTATAGTTATAAGACCCTAAGAGATACTTTTTGTGTTATGTTTGTAGAATCTCGAAGAACCAAGAGCATTTTCGTCGGTATATTAAAAATAACACTCGTGCCCAACAGGGAGACGTGAGAAAGTCCACCAGATACTTGAGATATGAACGATCATTGACGCGCGATATAAATTAGTTCCCAAGGCGAAATAAATTATTACTTACTTTTTCTTAAACCAGTACTAGGAACTGAAAAGGTTGGCGAAATAGAATAAAAGGAAGATCGATCGGTTCTCTTGTTTAACCAGCGTATATGTGGCAGTACCGCATTTCTATGCGCTATATAACATCTCACTCAATAGGTTTGAAACAACGATATAGTCTTAAAATAGGAAATGAATCGTCTTCTATTAAATTAATAAAAAATGTTTAATAATTATAATAACCCTATCGAGTGAGGTATTATAAACAGTATCCCATAGCTATGATTTAAAAAAAATGGCTAATTTTGTCCCATATTCAACAATAGCAACAAATTTATTCCATTATAGTCCAGGAAACGAAAGTTTTGTCCTAGCAACTTCTTCAAACAGCATCGATTTACTTGAAATTTTGAGAGTAGGTAGGAAATAGCCCAAGGATCAAAATCTATATTATGGCAAAGTACGCTTTTGCCTTGGGGGTGGTTGCCACCCTGTCTCGGGGGTGGGATTTTTTATTTCATTTTGGCCATAGGAGTCGATAGAAAAACTAATTCTAAGTAAAAAATGCTTTATACCTTTTTTCATAAAACTGATACTTTTCGAGTTATTCGCGACTGAAAGTACCAGTTTTTCATTGGTTCTTTAATCGGTTCATCGCGGATAACTGGTAAAGTATGCATTTAATCGAAAAAACTGTAATAAGCAAAATTGTAGTTTACAAAAAACTAAAGAAAATTTTTTTTTTTATAATTGACGTACGACCAATACGAACGAGCTATGGCTTGTTAAAAGTTAGCTCTTGTTCGTCAAACGCTAAATTTGAGAGTTTCAAAGCCAAATAATGGGAAAACTATGCATTTTTGTAAGAAAACTTATAAAATCTGTTTGAATGTACCTAAAAAGTCCTTTCTTTACGTAGCTCGAAAATTGAGCAAGTTATGAAGAAAATAAAGTAGGTCCCTACCTTTTTCAGTGAAAAAATTAGGGAAAACAACCCCTTAATTACCACCAAAATTAAAATTAATCATTACCCTTTTTCAATTGTATTTATTTATGTTATAGTTAATACATTCTGGAAGTTTGACCGGTTTAGAATGCTTAATTTAGAAAATATTGCAGAGAAAAGTGAAAAACGAATTTCGGCAATTTCGTAAAAAATGCCCTTCTCTTCAAAATAACTCCAAAACTACTGGATATGCGTAAAAAATGCTAGAACATCAAATTGTGGCTTATTTAATTCCAAACATTTTGCACTCCTTGAATTTTCTGTAGGACAAAAATTAAGTGAGATATGGACGTTTAAGACCATATTTACGAGGGAGTACTACCTTGTTTCAGCCCTTTAAGCTCAACCCCCTTAAAAACTAATGATTATAAAGGGACTTAATTAAAGTAGGTTTGTAACTCTTGAAAAAACCTACAAACTCCTTTCTTAATGAACTTTCTACGATAAAAAATAAAGAAATTATGATTAAAAAACCAATCACATTTTATTCCGAAAAATTCGAAAAACACAAATTGGAGCATAATGATCTATATTAACGGCATATATTTTGTATATGTATTATATTTTATAGAAGACGAGGATGACGACGACCATAGGCAAATTAATATTTTTTTTTCAGGGATTATAATTTTTTTTTTAATTAAGCCATCATAGGGGTTGATTTTTAAGGGTTGAAATATTCTGAAATAATGTTCCAGAGCATCAATCATTATTCAATTCATCTGAACCTAATTTTACTCACATTAATCTTTTACTCATAGCTTTTGGTTCACCCCTAAAAATTGAAAACCGTACAGCGGCGCAATGTAGATTTTGAAGTAGACGGTAAATTGAATTTAACCCCAAATTTTCATGCAAATCGAACCTGTTTTCAAAAATTACAAGGTTTTGCCTTGCCTTGCAAGGTTCTCGTTTTTGTCAGAGAATCCCACTTCCGCACCTTAACTTACTAATCATGCAAAATGTACTGAACAACTTCGTTGAAAGCGCGCACAAAAGGTGCTTTCAAAAAATATTTTAGCAAATTTTTTGGTGTCTATAACATATGAAAGATATTTCTTGTATTTATGATCTGGTTTGTTGCAAACCTTCAGCAGTTATTTCAGTAACTTATCAACGAAATTATTATTTTTCTTTGCTTATTACCAATATGCTTAACTGCTAATGGGCATTCAGCTTCTCAGATGAAATATCGACGTTTTCTCATTTCAAGTTTCGGTTAGGAGCAAAATTATTTTTTTGAAAAGACCACAAAAATAAGGAATTATAGTCTGTCTAAAAATGAGGCGAAGTAATAAAAACTCATTATAAATGCAAAACCGATACAAGGTGGCACCCACTAAATGTGTCGAGTTCTCTAATGTTTTACACGCTACCTTCCATAATCTCTTTATATTACGAGTGTTTCTCCCTGAACATCTGCTATTTTGTGCGTCTCGACACATGCGAAGAACCACTCACTGGCGTACGGTCGGGAAAAATGACGAAATGTGCAATAATCGATAACTGAAAAAATTGTGCGTGTGTGTGTGTGTGTGTGTGTGTGTGTGTGTGTGTGTGTGTGTGTGTGTGTGTGTGTGTGTGTGTGTGTGTGTGTGTGTGTGTGTGTGTGTGTGTGTGTGTGTGTGTGCGTGCGTGCGTGGGCGCGCACTTGAACGAGATAGAGAGGGAAAGAAAGAGAACACTTCAGTACATGTATGATCGTGCATTCATTTATGAAATGAATGAGAAGGGCCAGTTTATGAAAAGTTTTTCCCAGCCGTCACCTTCTCCTTGGTAACCTCAGTCGTCGTCGTCATCGTCGAATTCTTCCCAAACATCGGAATCTGAAGAAGAATCATCATTTGGGTTGATAATAATTGGTTCTATCAACGACTCCGAAATGTTATCCAACTGTAACATTTGGTCTTCTATTTTCAGAACGTGATTTATGCATTTTTGCCAATTTTCCTTGGAAACTTTACATATTGCTTCTTTAAGCAAATTTTTGACATCTGCTAATTTGAACGTTGTATTTGTTCTCGCCACGTCCCCTTTTATTTGTGCCCATAGTAGCTCAATGGGATTCAGGTCGCAGTGGTACGGAGGAAGCCGAACCACTGTTATTCCTTTCGCCTTGGCTAATCCATCGACGACATGCCTTTTAAAATCACCTTTACGTGAATAGGCTAAACGCAAGAGTTCTACTTTTAATAGGTTTTCGGCACATTCGATCTTTTTCGAGGATAACCATTCTGCGATACGTTGTTTTCGCCAAGAGCTATTTGGTAGCTCTCTCTTATTTATTTTTCTCTTCTCTTCGGGAATGGTAACTAGCGTTGTCCATAACTATTACGGAACCATTCGGAATTAGATCGATCATTTGACCAAACCATTCTTCAAACACGTCCGCAGTCATTTCTTCATGGTAGTCTCCTGTCTTAGTTGATTCAAAAATTAGTTCTCCCCCTTCAACGAAACCATCCTCGCTTCCAATGTGGGTAATAATAAGCCGTCGCCCTTTACCCAACGAAGGCTTTAAACTGGTGGACCAACCTTCTAGAAAAGCTCGCCTTCGATTAGTTACACTGGTATCTTGCCAAAATTTTGGCACGGAATGTCCTGCGGTAATCCAAGTTTCGTCCAGATAGAAAATTTTTTTCATTTCTAGCCTACTCCTTCGAATATCGCGCAGGTAACTTCTTCTCCACACAATGATGTCATCTCTTTCCATCAATACAGATTTTCTATTGTGCTTCCTCCATCGAAATCCCAAATCCTTTAAAATCGTCCATAATGTACATCGGCTCATTTTTGGAAAGTCCTCGTCTTCTTGGACAGACAATAGAATTTTATCTAGTGTTGGAAGTTCGTTGCGGAAAAAGAAAGCGTGAACTTTTCGACGTAGTCCCCTTTTTAGAAATTCGCCTAAGGAAATTTTCGGACGTCCTGGAGACTTCTTCGCAGGTTGAACAGGGCCACTCTTTCTTTCTTTTAATAACCTGTACACTGATGTCTTACCAACTCTCAGCATTGCAGCGGTTAATTCCACGGTTTTATCCACACTCGCATCTAAATTTTGTTTCTTGATGGAATCGAAACAATTCAAAATTAGAACTTTCTTATTAACTGAGAACGGCGCTAATTCTGGGCGTTTCGATGGTCCTGGTAAATTCTCCATACTCCAATACGTATCTCCGTACTTTAAAAATACCACTATGAACACACAGGAAAGTCACTGTCAAAGTCTGTCTAATCACACACACGTACACGTCTATAAGCAATGCTGACTGACTAATGATTTTAAATGGAATAAATGGGCCGATCTTATACACATAACCACCTGATATGTTAACGCAAGCATTAAGCGCAATCAGTTCCTTTAACTTACCTAGAATTACTGAGAAAATAATAGCCGTCTGGTCCCTTCTTGGAATAGTTAATCACATAATCCGAACTTTAGTATTTATCTGCACCTCGATTAGACAGCACTCACTTTTGTACTTCGGTAGGAGATGTTCATATCTCTTCGATTCTTCCATATCCCGAGGATTTATTAGACAAACAGTATGAAAAAAAACATTACCGTAAAATATTATAAAAAATACCGATTTCCAATATTGTAATATGTTATATTAATGACGAGTTAACAACAATTCAGATAAAAAGGGCAGCGTTCCTGAGATGATAACAATCGCGGTCGTAATACCTACCTTTTAATAAATCAATTATACCGGTTTTAAGGAAACTCAACATTACATAGACAATTTTAATGCATTTATTAATATTCGTTGATTTCTTTAAGAACGCCTCTGGTTAGCTGCGAAATAATCGGTTTATTACTTCGCCTCATTCTTTGACAGGGTATAATAACATGGTAGAACCTTAAGGGACAATTACGGAAGTGCCCACAGCTAAGGTGCCTCCTTAGGCAAGTGGTATCAATCGCATATAAATTTAATAGAATTGTTCTTCAGTTTTACAATATTATCGATTCTGGAACGTGAATCACGAGCCGCTATCGATTCGGGCGTCGTTCGGTCTACGGGAAAGCCTCGTCTCAGACTGACGGCGCCGGCGGCGTCGGTGCGTGACGTCAGCAGGAAGGAGAAAGCGCGTCCCGACGCCCGTGCCGACAGGGTCACCATATGGAGGGCCATCGGATATCGACGGATATCCCGAAAGGGAGGTCCTTTCCTCACTTCTCGGGCGACCCCCGAACCTTTTCCGCCGCAATGCACCTCATTATTCATCGCCTTATGTGTGGCAAGGTGCCACACGCTCGCGATTCTTGTTTATTTTACGTTCCTCCGGCTGCTTTAGAATCGACGGAAAGTCACAAATCGAGAAGCAGGAATTGACCTCGTGACTTTTAACCGCAATCTCCAAAAAAAAACACTATAATCTTTAAGGGTTGTACTCACTGACGAAGTGCACCCTCTTCGGTTGGTGCGCCACCGCCGTCCTGTTCGATTTCGTTTTAACCTTCGTTATCGGAATTTGTGTCCTATGAACTACAACAGAGTTACCGTAAATTACAGTTCATGCATACTCTCCATTCAAACTCAATTTAAGAAGCCGCGAAAATACAGGCAAGCAAAGGCCTCCGAAGAATTCAGAGTCGGCTCAGGTACACATCTCGGAATGTCCACCAAATACGTGGCGATCCCACTATCGTGTTGTAAAGGCAGCAAAATCTCCCATCAGAGGGTGACTTAAGTTGATGAAATGAGTAGATACGAGCGTTGGCACGAAGACAAATTCATGTTTTTACGTACGTTTTAGATGGAGTTTGGAACGTGTCGGACATCCACGACCGTATTGCTTTTTTGGTGGCGAAATATTCCCGAAGCCTACAGATGCCGTTTGCGGTAAATCGAGTCGTCTGAACCCTCCGCCGTGCGGAATATGAGACGAAATGAAATAACACCCTAATACCGACGACGTGATATTGGCGAAGCCTTAGAAATTTCTCGGGTGGGACCCTCGTACGTGTGCCGAATATTCCCCAATTTAATCGAGGGCGAAACAAATCGGGTCGACTGAAGAAAATTGAAATTGACAGTCCAATGACTAACTCGACAAAACCACGTCACCGATGTATTCTCATGCCATTTCAGTTATAGTCCTTCCAATCAGAATTTGGTCTAGTTGAAAAAAAAAGAAGCTTAATAGCCAACCTACCGCCACACAAAGACCGAGAAACCGATCCATAGGCGTGCCATATTTAAGGAAATAAAAAATATTGTTATTCACTTTGTCAACGAAATTTTATGACGGGATTTAAATAGTGGAAACATTACTTTGGAGTTGATTTGTTGACATAAAAGTTAGTAATGTAACAAAATAACTGAAATAAATAAAGTATCAATAAATTTCATTGTCCGGCGAAGACCACAAAAAAGTACGGATCTGTAGACCAGACACGTGTATTCCTATGTGTTTTTCGTCGCTAAATCCGAATCCGCGGTCAGAAAAAGGCCCGCACCTCTGGAATTGACCCCATAGGCCAAAAATGGCCCATATAACACAGCTCCAAAAAAAAAGTCCGGATCTGTAGATCAGACATGTGTATTCTTATGTATTTTTCTTGGCTGAATCCGAATCAGAGGTCAGAAAAAGGCCTGCACTCTTGGAATTGGCCCCAGAGGCCAAAAAATGGCCCCTATAACACAGCCCCAAAAAAAGACCGGATCTGTAGATCAGACATGTGTATTCTTATGTATTTTTCTTAGCTGTATCCGAATCCGAGGTCAGAAAAAGGCCTGGAATTGACCCCAGAGGCCATAAATGGCCCATATAACACAGCCCCACAAAAAAGTCCGGATCTGTAGATCAGACACGTGTATTCCTATGTGTTTTTCGTCGCTAAATCCGAATCCGCGGTTAGAAAAAGGCCTGCACCTCTGGAATTGACCCCATAGGCCAAAAATGGCCCATATAACACAGCTCCAAAAAAAAGTCCGGATCTGTAGATCAGACATGTGTATTCTTATGTATTTTTCTTGGCTGAATCCGAATCCGAGGTCAGAAAAAGGCCTGCACCCCTGGAATTGGCCCCAGAGGCCAAAAATGGCCCATATAACACAGCCCCACAAAAATTTTTGGCTCCTAGGGTCAATTCCAGGGGTGCAGGCTTCTTTCTTACCTCGGATTCAGATTCAGCGATGAAAAATACATAAGAATACACGTGTCTGATCTACAGATCTTGACTTCTTTTGTGGGGCTCTGTTATAGGAGCCATTTTTGACCTCCGGGGCCAATTCCAGGGGTGCGCAGACCTTTTTCTGACCTCGGATTCGGATTCAACGATGAAAAATACATAAGAATACACGTGTCTGATCTACACATCTTGACTTTTTTTGTGGGGCTCTGTTATAGGAGCCATTTTGGACCTCTGGGGCCAATTTCCATGGGTGCAGACCTCTTTCTGACCTCGGATTCGGATTCAGCGATGAAAAATGCATAAGAATACACGTGTCTGATCTACACATCTTGACTTCTTTTGTGGGGCTCTGTTATAGGAGCCATTTTTGACCTCTGGGGCCAATTCCAGGGGTGTGCAGACCTTTTTCTAACCTCGGATTCGGATTCAACGATGAAAAATACATAAGAGTACACGTGTCTGATCTACACATCTCGACTTTTTTTGTGGGGCTCTGTTATAGGAGCCATTTTTGACCTCTGGGGCCAATTCCAGGGGTGCAGACCTCTTTCTGACCTCGGATTTGGATTCAGCGATGAAAAATGCATAAGAATACACGTGTCTGATCTACACATCTTGACTTCTTTTGTGGGGCTCAGTTATAGGAGCCATTTTTGACCTCTGGGGCCAATTCCAGGGGTGTGCAGACCTTTTTCTGACCTCGGATTCAGATTCAGCGATGAAAAATGCATAAGAATACACGTGTCTGATCTACACATCTTGACTTCTTTTGTGGGGCTCAGTTATAGGAGCCATTTTTGACCTCTGGGGCCAATTCCAGGGGTGTGCAGACCTTTTTCTGACCTCGGATTCAGATTCAGCGATGAAAAATGCATAAGAATACACGTGTCTGATCTACAGATCTGGACTTTTTTTGTGGGGTTGTGTACTTTCTATATATATATTTTTTTTTCGACGTTAGGATTAATAACTATCGGTTAAAAACATGGGATTACTAATTCTAAACGTTCCTCTACATTTGCTTTAGGAATGGACGTTTACTTCTTGCTATTCATCCACGATAACCATTGGGTAGCAGCGTCTTGCGGTAACAGCGTCATATCAAATATTGTTAAATATTTTTGCTTTAACAGATGTAGTTTATGTTTATCACACACTGTTTTGTCTGCAGATCGTATCAGCACCCAGTATGAATATCTTACTTAAGTACCTTTTAAACACGTACTTTTTTTCTGCTAACGTAAATAGGGCAAAGCAACTAAGTACGTTACTAAACAAGACCAGTATTCGATGAAGTCAAGTGACGATACAAATTCCGTAGAGATCGACTCTCCAAACGGATTACTACAAAACACATCAAATATAAAACGTTACTGCTTTCTTGATTACCTACTTTTTTGTGGTAATTCTGTCTCTTTTAGACCCGTCTTGCTTTTTGTTCATGAATTTCTCCGTTCTATAACTGTTTCATATCACATATGAAAGCGGACGAGGAAACTTTTGCCCCATAACGATCACGAGAACTTAGAATCATACAAATACGGTCAAAAAGAAAAAATAAGAAAGAGCGATAAGTTTGTTCAACCCGGTGTTTGTTTGCTCGATGACTAAATAAATAATGGGATTCATTGATAAATATATTGTACACAAAAGAAAACACATCGAAGATGACACGACAGGTTTTGTACATAATGGCTTTTTGATGCTTGTTCTACAAGCTATTGAAATCAGACTGTTTCAGTTGATAATACAAAATTTGGGCGAAAATTGATGGTGTGTTCTTTATGGCAAACCGTCGTGAGACAAAGACTATAAAGGAAGAGGAAGAAGTGATTTCGTTTTCTTCTGTAGTTCATAATGACTTGAAAATATGAAATTAAAGTATTACTTGACTGTCCACATATACAGGGTGTTAAAAACAACTGTAACACACTCTAAGAGAGATAGTCTGACTCAAAATATACTGAGAAGTCTTAGTGAACATGTGGAAGAAAACGATTACTTCTTTTCAGATACGGTGCGTTCAAATTTACGAAAACATGACCGCTGTTTTCATTACCTTCAGAACTAGTTTCAACAGCGAGGCGAAATTCTACTACTAAATTAGGTACGCTGATTACAACTATGACATCAAAAAATGAACCGTTTCAAGTTAAACGTCAATTTTAGGGGATGTGGGGTAAAAACTACTCAATATTTACCTACGAAAGGAAAAACTATTACAAACTTCAAGGAAATGTAGTATGACTGCGGCGAAGATCCTGAAAAATTTTAGTGAATATGCGTCCGAAAATGAAGGTTTCAGAAACATAGAACATACGGACGAAAATGGGGTAAACGCAAAATATTTACAGCCATTACCGTCCATTTGCATGTAACTATTCACCAAGACTTCCCTTCCTATTTTAGACCATACCATAATCATTCTGTCCCTTGAGGGAGTTAAAGGACATGCTGATACGAAGCTAGACTGAAACATGTACTTATTATATACTACTGCATTAAATCTTATCTTTTTCACTTTTTAATAGGTTTGTTTACTGTTAAAACGACGAGTTCTTAGAGGCCCCTTCCTGAAATTAATATTCTCTCTTGCGAAGAAACACCTGCTTACGGGTCGTGTGCAGCGACGCGCCTTATTGGCTGGTGAAAAATCTGCGATCGTTTATTGGTCAGAGAATAGGAGATTTATATTCAAGGTCGTTAGTCTCGACTCAATTTGAGTTAGCCGCAGGAGTTGGGATAATTGTTCACTAAGACTTCTTTGCCTATTTTGAACCATGCCATAATCATAGACATTCTGTTTCCTGAGGGAATTAAAGGGGACATTGATACCAAGCTAATCTGAAACATGTATTTATAACATACTTATTACGGGTCGTGTGCAGCAACGCGCTTTATTGGCTGGCGAAAAATCTGCCATCGTTTATTGGTCAGAGAATAGGGGATTTATATTTAAGGTTGACAGTCTCGACTCTATTTGAGTTGGCGAAGATTTGGATTTTAAGGAATGCTCTCTTTAAAATGTGACTTAGTTAAAATTAGAAGGGGTAGTATGGATAGTTTAAAAAACGAAAGCAAGGGGAGTGTTTAAGGTTCCTATGATGTTCCTTGAGGACCACAAAAGTGCCTGTAAAGGCAATCCTCTGAACGACCCAGCTTGCAACCCTTGGAGGAGCGACCCTGCCCTAAGCCTTTATAAAGGCCATCGCCACCATGGTTTCAGTTCGGCACTTAAGTGATAGTGACATTAAAAGGTATGCTTTTTTTAATTCATTGTCGACAAGTCAAAGCAATTGAGATTGTGTAACAGTAATTGCTTTGAACTTGTGGGAAATAATTTGAGCCTAAACCTTCTATGGAGATTTAAGGCCTTGTCGGTTTTGTTTAGGTAACACTATATGTGTGAACTTCGGTATAACATAGCAGTGAATCGATTAAGTAATCACGTGAATGAATCATAAATTGTTTACTTTCCCTGCCATGACATGTAATGAGAAGGTCGATCAGGCTCTATTAAGCTAGTTGGTCGGGATCAATATCACTAAAAACTGATCGTAACACCACCTGAAATTAGTTTTGAAGATAATGTATAAATTGATTCTTTTTTCAAGAAGTTTATCGCCCTGTACCTCAAAAACCAAACTTTTTGAGCACGTACCCATACTCTAACACCATACAGCATCGCCCTTAAAGTTTGTAACACTTTTATTTCAACACCCTGTACTAAAATAAAACAAGCCGTTGTTGAATAATTCAGAATCCATATTACAAACTTTGAGGGGAGAGAATTTCCATCAAATTATCGTTGTTCATATTTCAATAAACCATTTTTCCCTAAAATCATATGAACATTTCCTGTACACAAAATAAATGATAAAATTTGGTTTATTTAGGAAGTGAAAAATACCAATGCCAAACACTTTCGTACCAAATGACAAAACCTGACGGACAACTAAATCAGCATTATTTTTTTTGATCACTCGGTACATAACTGTCTAGCTAAACATTTGATGCAAGTGATTATCAATTTTCCTCGCGACCTGTATGCAAGTCCCACTTCCATTTCCGACACCGGTTTTTACGTCCTCGATGGATGAAAAGAGAGAGAAAGAGAGAGGAAAGAGAACAAGACGTATTGCCATATTGAGAAAAGTAGGAAGAGACCTCGTCGAGACCTCGTCGAGACAAAAGCCGCCAAGACCCGACGAAGAAGAAAAATCATAAAAATGGAGAGGGCCCGGATCGTACCCGAGGTAACCAAGGTCGATGCCCTTAAAGGAATACGCACATGTACATGCTAACCCGGAATTCCCGACGCCGACTACGACTGACGCCCGCCGTCTCGACGCCGTCGACGGAGATGAGTCACCGTAGGGGACTAAAGGAGGAGAGAGAGAGAGAGAGAGAGAAAATGACCAGTTCGAAAAAGAATGGGGGGAACAAATTCCTACAAATTCTATTTAATCATTAAAATGTGACTGCCACACTTATTACTTAAGAATCGACCATGGGAAGTCTTGTATTGACGCAGATTAGCCAAAAAAGACCATCGACAATGATCATTTTGAGACCAAATTTGGATTCTCTTCGATTCTCCTAATTCGCCTCTACCATCACTTAAACGTGATTGTAAAGGTTTTATTCTTATGAGACGTGCAGGTTTGTTCCGGCAAAATGCCCTATCAAAATCAATTCAACCCTTAACGACATTAATACTTAAAAAAACTTGCCAAAATCACTATTACTTAAAAGATCCTTTCCAGACCTTTGAGCTTATTGGATCCTTCCAATTCCATTCTCTTATTAGAATTCAATGGGGAGTTCATTTTAGCAGAAGTGCCATATCGTAACGCGCATGATCAAATTTTTAAGCCAGAACCAATGAAGGCTCTAACTGGAACTCGTAGAAAAAATTAAAATAGAAAGTAGCTGGGTGGTCCAAGTAGCTTTCCCAAAAATCCTTTCCAGAATAAATTCGGGATACGTGCGCTTAACGACATTTAATATATAGGGTAATAGATCCTTTCAAGGCCTTTGAACCTATGGGATTTTTCCAATTCCATTCTCTGATTAGAATTCAATGCGGAGTTCATTTTGGCAGAAGTGCCATATCGTAACGCGCATGATCAAATTTTTAAGCCAGAACCAATGAAGGCTCTAATTGGAACTCGTAAAGAAAATTAAAATAGAAGGTAGCTGGGTGGTCCAAGTAGCTTTTCCAAAAATCCTTTCCAGAATAAATTCGGGATACGTGCGCTTAACGACAATTAATATATAGGGTAACGTAAAAGAAACTGCCAAGATGACCATTATTGAAAAGAACCTTTCCAGACTTTTGAACCTATTGGATTCTTTTAATTCCATTCTCTACGTGACTGTCACGTTCATTGATTAAACTCAATTAGGAGTTCATTTTGGCAGAAGTGCCAAATCGTCGCAACTCACACGACCAAATTTCCAGGCTAGAATCAATTATAGGGTAGCTACGAAGTCCAAACAGCTTTGCCAAAAATCCTTTCCAAAATGAATTCTGGATGGAATCGGAACGCCTAACGACATTTACTGTATGACGTAACTCAAAAGAAACTGCCAAAATGACCATTTTGTAAGAGATCCTTCCCAGACTTCTCGATCTATTGGATTCTTCCAATTCCATGTTCTCATAATTAAAACGTGACTGTTATGCTTATTGCTTAGAACTCAAGTGGAAATTCATTCTGGCAAAAGTGCCAAATCATCGTAACACACGTGACTAAATTTCCAAGCTAGAATCAATTAAGGGTCGAATTGGAACTCGTAAAAAGCAATTTAATATTTAAAGTAGCTGTGTAGTCTAAGTAGCTTCCCCAAAAATCCTTTCCATAATAAATCAGGAACCGTCAGCTTAACGATATTGAATATACAGGGTAATATAAAAAAAACTGCCCAAGTGACCATTATTGAAAAGATCCTTTTCAGGCTTTTGAAAGTATTGGATCTTTCTAATTCCATTCTCTACGTGACTGTCACGTTCATTGATTAAATCTCAATTGGGAATTTATTTTGGCAGAAGTGCCATATCATCGCACCTCACATGCCCAAATTTCCAGCCTGGCCAATATCAATTATAGGGTAACTGTGAAGCCCAAACAGCTTTGCCAAAAATCTTTTCCAGATTAAATTCATGATCGAATTGGACTTAACATTTAATATATAGGGAAACGTAAAAGAAACTGCCAAAATAACCATTATTCAAGAGATCCTTTCCAGACTTTTCAATCTATCGGATTCTCCAAATTCTATGATCTAATCACTGAACTGTCACGCCTATTGGTTAGAACTCAATTGGAAATTCATTCTGGCAAAAGTGCCAAATCATCGTAATATACCTGATTAAATTTCCAAGGTAGAATCAATTGAGGATCGAATCGGAACGCCTTACGACATTGAATGTATAGGGTAACGCAAAAGAAACTAAAATGACCATTATTGATGATATAAGAAACTGTCAAAATGACCATTATTGAAGATATCCTTTCCAGACTTTGCAATCTACTGGATTCTCCAAATTCCATTTTACTATCACTAAAACGTGACTGTCACGCCTATTGGTTAGAACTCAATAGGAAATTCATTCTGGCAAAAGTGCCAACTCATCATAACATACATGACCAAATTTCCAACTAGAATCAATTAAGGGTCGAATTGGAATTCGTAAAGCAACTTAATATACAGGGTAGCTTTCTAGTCTAAGTAGCTTTGCCAAAAATCCTATTCAGACTAAATTGAGATCTCTTACATCCACACTCATAATCACTAAAACGTGACTACCATGTGTAATGATTAAGAGCTAAATAAGGATTCGTTTCAGCAGGAGGGCTGGCTCAAACAAATTGGCATATATAGGGTGATATCAAAGAAACTTTACCAATCTGACTTCTAATGAAAGACGCCTTTTTGAATGCAGAAATAACGTAGCAACACGAACCTCCTACTCGGCTTGAAAACCTCCTGCTTGGCTTGAATTCACAAGTAATTATTTCGAATTTTCAATAAGTAACCTTGTTTCTTAGTCGTGGAGAGATTTTAACGGTCGCATTCATTTAAAATATGCTAATACCACCAAAATCTGAATTTCTCCGAGGCCTAATTTTGCCCACATTCACACACACGCGAATCGTTTATCAATCAAACTCTACGTGGGTCAACATGCACTCAATTACAAACCGCATAGAAGTGTCGAAATCCAAGGATCGATATTAGTACTGTATTGAAAGTTTAATTCACTTGATTGTATAAAAATAATTGAAATTTAATTTGTGATAACTTAGCTGAGGGAGCTTCCGATCCATTGGACATTGACACGCCATAAAACGCTTTTACAGGCAATCGATGCAGCAATCAAACGGCCTCACGCTAGTCAATCAATCTGTTAATTCGTTCCTAACGAGCGGCTGGATGAAGCATGAGCGGTTTTCAATCTTCGGAAAAATTAGTTCAAATCTGTGGTTTGGATAAAAAATAAATTAGGGAGTTTGATGGAAGCAAATTTTGACACAACTTCCGCCGTTATTCGAAAGTCGCAGGATTTTTTCTGGAAATGAGCTAAAATTCGTCGATTTTAAGTTATGGGATTACCGGGGGAGGAAGAGCGGGGAGCTAGAAATTGATCTGAAAGTAAGGAAGTCAATTCCGTTTAAGAATTATATGGAAATGCGAGGACGAAGCGAGGCTTCATCAAAAATTCTGCTCCCCTCGCTTTCAATCCGAGCCCCTCATACTTCACCCGAGAAAAAGCAGGTAAGAAAAGTCCACGTAACTCACCGGACGGCAACGGAGCCCGGCAGGTGTGACAGAAACACTGCATGACCGATTCCCTGACGAGCCCGATCAACATTTTGAAAAATCGTTTTTTTCTTTTCTCTTGGGAAACTTTTACAAAATCTCGTCGATCTGCTGCTACAACAGGTCGCGGGTACCGGCGAAAGACTACGACCGGCTACAAAACGTGCAGGAGGACGTCGCGACGCCGGGCGCTCGGACGGCGCCGACGTCGGTCGATAAAAGCGTCGTACTCGGGCGTGTTCGACGCCGACGCCGACGTCGCGACATTCCCCCGGAGGACGGCGGGACGTCGTCTTGGATTGATCCCCCGGTGTAGGAAGAATTCGAGAAGTTTTGACGAATGGGAAAGGAACGAACACCATGTATGAGAAATCAGCGATTCAAAGCAGGCAAATAAATGTCTTTTTAAGATTCAGGGAGTTATTGCTTTATGAAAGATTAAACGATGTACCTGGTTTCGTTCGGGGGTCCACTTAACCTCGCCCCTATTTTCCATCTCTGATAGTGAAATTTGGGGATTGGTGAATTTTTATGAACCATATGGAAGCATAAATTTCGCCCCTCGATAGGAGAAATTCAGAGTTTTCAAATTTTTTCGAGCTACCTGCGAGTCCAAACTACTTCTGTGAGGAATTTGAAGTTTCTTATTACTCGAGAAATACCTTTAACAATATCGACCACCGGAAGTTTGGTTAAAATACTTTTCTAAACCATGTCAGAGCCCCTAGGCTATAAACGTGCAAAGTTTAAAGTTTCTAGTTAGTCGGGCGCTAAATAAATTTCATTTCATTTTCTACCTATTGAGTAAGGGAAATTCGCAGTTGTCGAGTAGTTGGAAACGTCAGATTCAATGAAGAAAATGCAATTTAGGATTACAACATTTTTCTGAACCATCTGGGAGTCCAATCGACAACTGCACCAGGTTTGTACCTAATTGGTAACTATTATACGTCCAAACATCCTTCTCTAGCAAAAAATGAAATGACTTCTCAGGCCAAAAAGGATTAGTGGCCTTTGTCCATTGTACGTAGGAGTAAAAGATATCGCTCGGGCTCGAAATGCACGATAAGTCCTCCCGTGGCATATGGGAGGACATTTTACCTTCACAGGTAAAAGTGATATAAAATTGATTTAATCAAATAATACACAAGTATGTGGCACATACGATTTTGGTTCATGTGAATATATTTTTATTGAAATCGTTGTTTTTTTCCTACAATTTTATATCAAACTCGATATATTTCAAAAAGATATGACGTTCCTGGAAAAAAAATCACAATTGCCTGCGTATATTGGCAAGTGTTGCTAATTGTTTTAGAAAGAGGATCGATTTATGTTTAGAGCCTGATGGTCGCCATTTTGAGCACTTGATATAAAATAGTGCTTGTTTTATATCCATTTACCGAAAAATATATGCATTCATTATTATATCTCCATGCTTATTTCAATCATTTCTGATTCGTCAAAACGCCATAGACGACTTGATAAATAAAAAATTTCTTAAAATCAATTTGCAAAATGACAATGTGCATTTTACCTGAAAACGTGAAGAGTTAGCTATAGGAAAGTATACTAGTATTCGATAGACAATTAAATTTGACATCTGCTTTTGACTTAAAATACTGGGCGTTTCATTTGAATTAAGCAAGTTATTGCCGTTTAAAGAATGTAATTATTTTGCCTTAATTTTTACACACCTTGTATAAGTTAGTAAATATTTCACGAGTGGGATATGAAGAAGAAAACCAGTAGAGAATTAGAGCATTAAAACTGATACTGCATTTTTACAAAATAAGAGATATTTCAAAAGCCATAAGGTTTAGGTGAATTAGACCTTAATGAAACATACCTCTATTTTGATATTAAAATCCGAAAATGGAATAATATATAGGATATGCCATTTGAAAAACACAACTTTGGTACTTTTGGGGCTCTTGGCACACCCTGTACAACATGAAAATACTTTCAAAATTTAGCGCTGAATAGGTCCGTATCGATCCTAAGGGAAAAACTATTTTTAAATCAATTACTTTAGCCATAATGCTTCGTGTCGAATAACGTGAACAACCCTGTATATTATACTATTATCAGCTAAACATATAAAATGTTTTTCTATTATCTATAAAGATCCTTTGTTATAAATGAGGCAAAGTAAGAGGGTTGGCGTGTCTTTTGGGACCCATCGAATCTATTATTAATCTAATTAATCGTGCGCTACGCTTTAATCAAGACCCGCATCGATGCATGAGAAGTCACGTCAATTTTTCCCTTCACTACTCGTCGGAGACAATAGAAGACAAAAACCACGGCCGTAATTCAAGACTGTTTCTAGCTAAGCGAGTGTCTAAATTTTTAACTCATTTCCTACGTACTATACGACGTTTGTCTTTTGAAAGCTGGAGTATTGCTATATTTACGCACACATGGCTGTATAAATCGTCGCAACCTTGAGGGATCCGGTTGAGAAGAAGCCTTTCTGGTCGAAGACGACAGAGCAAAGTTAATTTTCCATCGAATTTTTTCCAAAATGTGTACCCGTTGGACGAACATCTCTTAAATCATATGATTATAACTTTACCCATTACTCGTTTCATATTTACTATTAACAACGCCTGCATATGGTAGGCCTATAACGGCCTACTTGGTCGGTTCCCTTTCCTGTATATAAATTAAGTATATATTGTATATAATGTGTATGTCTGGGTGCGCTTTTATTCATACCGGTTAGCCCAACAATGAGCCAAATAATTCTAGCCCAGGTCATTGTAACACAATCACCTACCTAATGGAAAACAGACGAAAACATAGGTTCTTGTATTAAAAATAGAGTGTACCTCGGCGAAATCATACTTTTCGGATGAGAACATTGTCAAAATATTAATGTAAAGAAGAAAAATATTATTTTAGGTTTAAAGCACGTCAAAAATCGATTATTTTTCAAAGCGAAAAATTAAAATTCGTTAAAAATGAAGGCAAGTAATGGCAAAAGAACAGTAAAAGATAACATTTCTCAATTATTCATTTTATGTATGTCTTCTAAACTTATACAGAGTGACCCCTCATTATATTCAATATACCATAAAAGTATCGTAAACAAAGAACTCCAATCTAAAAAATGTCTCATAATTATTGTGTTTCATTGTAAAAACAATCCCCAAAAAGGGTACAGATTGTTTAAAATACTTACAGATCCTGAGAGAAAACTCTCTACACTTAGTTTAATTTCTCGACCACGTGCGCATTATGAACCAAAGATTTGTCAAGCATATATAAATTTTTTGAGCTTGAAGTAATAATTAAGCAATTGTGCGAAATTATTATAAGCATTGCACTATATGTGGCGCAAATAATTTATGAAATTCAACATTTCCGATTTGAATCTACCAGCCCAAATTCTTACTCCAAATATGGCGGACGTCGCCATACTGTGTATATCTGGTAACTATAATTTAGCACTACTAATAGCAATTTACGACTTACGTTCCGATACGTTCGTAGCTTCTGCGACTTCGGTCATGGTTGCTGATTCTGGAAGAAAAATAAATTCGAAATGATAAAAAAAAAGATATAAAGTCCAGAATATGCCTCCTGTGAGGATTGAACTCACGACCCCTGGTTTACAAGACCAGTGCTCTGCCACTGAGCTAAAGAGGCTTATAACACATAATTCCAACAAAGCTTATATAAAGACTTAAGGTCTCTTAAGGGCGGTCATAAGTACTTAAAAGTTTGAAAATGTGTTCATTCTTACGCACTGAGACTGGCTTAAGCTATATTAGTTGAATAAAGTTATCAATTTCTAAATAGGCCCTTCAGAAAAAATTATTCAAATTAGAGATTCGCAATTGTTTCTGATTTATTTGCGTTATTTAATTTTGAATCCTTATGTATAAGAAAAGAGTTGATATACAACGAATCTTTATCCTGATAAGATATCACACATCATCATAACAGTGATAAGAGCAACATTGTTTTTAAACAATGATTAACAACAGTTGAACATTAAATCAACTTGTGTGAGGAAAACAATGGTGCATGAATCATTTAATTCATTTTAGACAGTCACTTTACACAGAATAAGGAAATAGATAACCTTTTGAAGTATTAATCAAGACCATTATAAAACCCTTACACTAACTATAAAGGCGAAATTTTGTGGAGCAAATTATTGCAAAAGAAATAACATATAATTCTGAAGAATTCAACAGAAATCATGACACTGCTGATGTCGATTTTTCATTGGGTTAATGTGTAGGGATTGCATTGACAAATTTAAATTAAATGCTTTAATGATATTTGAATTTAAAATTATCAATTGAAACCTAAACAATTCGGGCAGCAATCACAACAATTGTTTCAATTTTCTTAAAGATTGTTATGAATGTCTCTTATGGATTTGTTTAAAATATCTTAATTTGTCAAAGTTGCCAATGCCCTCTTTGAAACGAAGATGGTATGTATATTCGTAACTTTTTAGAAACTTGTTTGAAAAGCAATATTGACCCAAATTATTCAAAAGAATAGGTCAAAAACGTGTTTTCTTCTTTCCTGGACTAGTAAATTTTAAAAACGAATTCCTATTTACTAACATCAACTCTATTATGAATTCTTGAAAGATTTTCTTTACTGTGAGTTTACTACAACGGCAGCCGTTCTATCATCGAATACATACTGTGCAGTTTGAAAGCAATTTGCACAGTAACAATTGTTACTTCTCAAGATTTCAGATCCAGTTACTATTTCCAAATTTCTGACATTTTTGTTGCAAACAATAAACTCTACCCTCTCATTCTACAACGGCAGGCATAATAATGTTAATGTTGTTGTTTCCCTTAATAAAAAGAACCTAAGTAGGAATATTAACGGAACCCACTGTGTTTCTCCTCACAGGATGAACTTGTATTTTATTTTAAAAGCAAATCAAACAAGCTTACAAGGAAAGGCTACGGTTTGTTGTTTTATTTAATAGCTTTCAATCAGAGGCTGTCAATCAAGCATGCGATCTGTTCGAGAGCAGATTTACTAATAATCATGTTCGTTCCAGCAAGCAGAAAACATGTTAGAAGGAAACACCAAAGGGAAGAAGTAATATGTAAGCAACACATGTGTGACATGATTTTGTACTTACAGGTACAAATCTTTTAACTGGATAGTATTTTCCTGAAGAAAATTTAAACATAAATTAGTTTCTTTCGTTAAAACGAACAAAGACAGTCATTTATTGTTATAATTTTTTGCTAACTACCTTTTGTCAGAATCTGTAAATCAACCAGGATATAACTGCTGGTTACAATATGACCATGGGATCAGTTCATAGGTCTATTTATTAAAAAACAACTGTACCATAATTTTTCCAGAAAAGTAACACAAAGTTACCTATCCTAAAAACATATCGAACAAGTTTCCAAAGGGACGTTCGGCTTGATTCCTACAGAACCTATCGAAACGACCTAATTTGAGCAAGTGATTGGTTTGAGAGTTATTTCTTCAAAGACGGGTGAACAAATTTGATTTACTGTTGGTATTCTTATAGAATAAGACTAATTCGAACTAATGATCAGTTCACATACCGATTTATTTTCCTGGAGGAAAATTTAAATCATATTCAAGAGAGGGTAATGTCATTTCTTATTACCTTCTTTGATTAATGACTGTCAGAAATCTGTAAATCGATTATGACCAATCAACTGGGGTATGTGATCGTTTTCCAGGCCGATTTATTATAATTCGTAACGTGTTTCCCTGAAAAAATGTACACATGAATTCCAATTCCTGAAGGCAATTCGAGCAAGTCCCCAGAGAGAATGTAAGCATGAGAGCCATTCGAAGGCAGATTTACTGCCTTCTATGGTTTTTCCAGAAAATTAACACAAAGTTGCCTATCCTAAGGACAATTCGAACAAGTTCTCAAACGGACGTCATTTCTTATTTGTTATAGGCTTGGTTCCTACAGAACTCCATCGGAAGGACTTAATTTGAGCAAGTGATTAGTTTGAGGGTTAATTCTTTAGAAACAAGTGAACACATTTGATTTCCTATTGGTATTCTTATAGAATTATGTAAACATAAGACTGAACTCGAACAGATCAGTTCACATAACGATTTAACAATAATCTATTCTATGTTTTCCTGGGGGAAAATTTAAATGAGCTTCAATGATATGTTGGATTTCTTCATTGAAAGCAACTGGCACAAGTTCATGAAAGAGGAACCTCATTTCCTATTACCCTCTTTGGTTAATGACTGTCAGAAATCTGTAAATCAATTGGAGTATGTGATCATTTCCCAGGCCGATTTATTATAATTCATAACGTGTTTCTCTGAAAAAATCACACATGCGTACATATGAATTCCCATTCCTGAAGGCAACTCGAGCAAGTCTCAAGAGAGGAGTGCCATTCCTAATCTCACTTAATACATATTCTTACAGAAAATAGACAGTTTCAGTCACAAGCAGTTTTACGTCAGATTTCGTAATTTTCCAATGGTAAACCTCGGAGTCGTTCCCGAACAAACCCCACGGCAAAGTCGTAATGAAAACCGTAGGCGACAGCCCATTTACACAAAATGGAGGATGGGCGACCGAGATCTGTACCACAACGTACCCTCACCTCGAGGGACGCCGCTCAATCGTGTGACACTCTCCTCTCGATTCCTCCCTTTGGACATCACTTACCTCTGATGGGAACTTCCTTTGAGGGCAAACAAACCACTTTGGGTACGAAAGGTAGAGAAGCCGTTGCACTATCAGACGTGAGAACGGGTACTGCGAGAGGAACACGACGCGATACACTTCTTATAAAGCAACGGTCGACGTTAACTGTCACGCGGGGGAATGCTCGTCGGCTATTGGCCGATGGGATTTGAAACGCAGCCGGCGATTGGCCGGCGAGAACAATACACGGCGGTCGGTTCCAAATTTAAATTTTCGAATCTCGACTTGATCGTTTTGTGCTATTTCGAGGCTGTTTACTCCGCTCGTCCGGTGAGTCAATCTTGTACGATTAAAACTAGAGAGGTTACAGATTAGATTGCTGAGAGATTATAATTAAATACGACGAGAAGATCTTTGTTCAGTAAATTAATTCGGTTCTACAATGTTTTTACCTAATTCGAAAAGAAATGGTTTTACTTAATGAAAACATATCGGTCAGTTTCACACTTGTCCACGAAGCAAAGAAAGTACTATTAGTTTCACATTTTATTTTTCTTTGAAACGTTACAATTTCATGCGTATGAAACGATTTCCTAACGTTTGACTAACGAATGAAACTCTTTGTACTTAGGCTTTACATGAGAATATCGCAGAAATGCGTCAGCAACACGTAGGGCATTACTACTCATAGATATTACTGGAAGTTTGTGGAGAGAAAGAAGGGCAGAACATTAGGGCAGAAATTGAAAATGAGCAATGGGCAGAAATTGAAAAGTACACAGATATCAATAGTGCATATGAATCTTTAAGGGCATTTTCCTGTACTATTTCAACAAGTATGTTTGATTGACTGATTGATTGATTGAATGCAGTGGGAGAAAATGGGCGAACAGTGAAGTAAGGCAATCTAGTGCTGATATAAAGACCTCTAAAATCTAAAGCAGAGATCCTCATTTTTTAGATATTTATTACGAAAGACTGTATAGAGAATTATACCAGATTTATTAAATGAAGTAATTCATAAAAACATACGATTGTAATGCTTAATGCGATCATAAGTTGCCCCCTTTAGTTCTTGAATACGCCTTTGGTAAGTATAATTAAACTATTTCAATGTCATACCTTAAATTGTTGTATTCTTTACCCCAGATCCCCATTTAAACAGAAAGTGTCGTAATTGAGACAAACATTTCTGCATCATTTCATTCGTATTCAATGCTGATGAGATTAAATAATGGAATGCCATAATTATAACACTTTTAAGGTACTGTTATTAGAAATGGTTGTAATTATTAATGCAATGTACTTCAGTAATTCTTAAGATCGTTATTGTCGTGTAAACTCGACTACGTTTGCAGTTTGCTCCACACAAACAACTTGGACTTAAAAAAAGAAAACGTTAACGGAATACGTACTTCTTTTGACGTGTAGGCGACAACTGGTCTTGCCTTACTGGGAATAGCGACAATAACAAAAGCAATTTAATCTGAATTCCATTGACCTTGCCGGTGAATCATGTTTCAAACGGACTTTTGTCGTTATTCAAAATGAATCAACTGTACCTTAATCATAAAAAAATCGTTATATGTAAAAAACTTTCATAATTGAGCACATTAGTTAAGACGATTGAAGTAAAAAATTCAAAAAGGAAGGTCAAAGTAGCTCATATAGGTCAAACAATGTTCTTATAAGGATCTCATTGATCGGAGTTTTCAACCAGTATTAGGTGTGTCATCATTTTAGTCTCTATCCTAATGAGCGCCGTACCTCCCCGCAATATACTACTTTACAGCTGTATATGTACTGTATTCATGTAAGTAAGTATTGGCGATTTATAACTTTTTTTAAAAGAAATTTCAAATTTGGCGAACCTGACGGTTAACTGTCAATATAGAATACGAAGCGCGTTGATAAAATGGTGATAGCTTTCATAGTTAATCAGTAAAATTGTTAACAATTATCTATGTTTAAAGCATTGGTTGCCTAGGCACCAAACGAAGTGTCCTGTAGAGGTGGAGCCACTATCTTATTCCTTCCTTTCTTATTTTTTTTATTAAATTTGGTAGTTAAATTGCAATTTTTGACCTATCACCATTACCAGTTCTTATGGCTCACATGCATTCTTTGTGCTTTCTACCTAATCACCAGAATTAATCCTAAATAGTATCATTTACAATGTGTAACAGTTGGTTGCCTACACACCTACCGTGGTTTTCTGTATAGAGGGAACCACTATCGTTCGGTTGTGGAATTCATAGGTGGAATTTATTGTTTAAATAACTTTTGACGTTCCTATTACAAAAATTTACATTTGAGAGTAACAGTGAAAGTGCGAATTGAATTCTAATTACAACTCCATTTGTCGAATTTTGTAAAAACCAATTACCCACCGTCCACACAACTAGATTTTTGTGGAAATATGAAAACAGGTAAGAATCGAATATTGCGTGGGTGGACCTAATAGTACAGCCCTACTTTTGCCTTATTCTCGAGAAAAGGGCGCCGAAAGCACTTGAATCGAAGTGACCTCGAGCTCTGCGATCAAATCTCCACGAACGTCTAGAGTTTCCCGAGGAGATAAGGCGTTAATTTGATAAGGAGACTGATAAGCCGAGGTAAGACTCAATGCCCTACATTTTGGTACGCGGTAACTTAGCTGCATACGGACAAAGGTACCCTTGGCGTGTGCTCGTTTCTGGTTTGAAAGCGGCCGATATTGAACAGTTGAATCGTTTCGCATCAGGAGGTTACTGCGATGATTGCACAATAGTATATATGCAACACCCTTGTGTCATTCTCACAGCCCTCGAAGTGCTGGGATATAAGGTCGTAGCCTCGTCATCCACCAGCGTCAAGCAGGACTACAATGAGTACATGTGGACTATGAGAAAGGAATTCTCTGAGCCAGAGCCAACGTCAGGGTCCCCTACGGAGATTCAAGGTAACCATAAAATCCAGCACGGCGAGGAGGTATAGTCGTGGTCATGGAAAGCCCTATTAGTCCACTAGTGACCAGCGGCACTTTCGCTTATGTCACTGTAAAGGCTTCTCTGCATGCGTCCGACAGCGCATTGTTCGGTCTCAATGAAGCCGAGGAGAAAGCATTAATCAAGAAGTTCAACAATTACAAGAAAGAAGTTATAAATGGGGTGCTATTGAAGTCCGCACCTATGCCGATTATCAACGCCTTGGGCCAGCTCGGGTATAGGGTGGTGGCCACATCTGGAGAGGCGGAAATTGTTTGGACTATGCAAAGGGACTTATAAGGGGCCTTAAACACAAGCATGTTTTAAATGAAAAGTCTATTCTAGTAGGAGTGTTGGTCTGTGTCTAGAACAGCTCCTTCAGGTTTTCAGGAATAAGACTGCTATAAAGGCAAACTATGGTCGGTGCTTTTATGCTTACATACTTTATTATTGGCGCAAATGCATATTTTGGCTAATATTTGCGTTTCAAACACATTATGAATCTTCAACACCTATTCGAGTGTAAAACTTCACTTTACTTCAAGTGCAATGGACTGTTTGCGCAGTTAGTATTTTTCCTTGCCCCCTTGCTTAACGTTCGCTAACCACCACACACTTTTTCGTCTCTTCTATTGTTGCCGCCACTCAACACCCCTTTTTTCCACTTTGCGCCGTTCTTCTATCAGAAACTGATAAGGAGCTATACTAGACATTTACCAGAATGTTGAATATTTATACATTGCCCGAATTTGAACATGAACAACATTTTGAGTATGGCCATCAATGATGTATTGCCCTATGGGGCAAGATGCCAGTGCGGCAAGTCTCATAGGGGTGACGAAGTGGAAGTTTTCATTTGTCAATTCATAATTTTTCCTTTTTTGCTACCTGGTATAGGGGTGGCCAATCATATTCTCCTAAGGCGCAAAATTTATGAACAAGTCACTGATGGCCATAATAAGTCTGTAATATGAAGTAGGGGATTTGCAGCATGGTAATTTGAAACTAATTTTTTTTATCAACAGATCAACCACTAGTATCTTTAAATATCTATTAAGTCACTGCTTTAATTTTTCATTTCAGAAGGCCAAGAGAATCCTGTTCTCGTGTTGCGCATAACACTTAGATTTTTATTTTGACTGTGGAAGGATTTTAATCTGAACATGTTCTTTCATAAAAAAATTGACATCCATCTTCCATTATTCATGAATTATTATTATGATCTATATTTCTGAATCATAGTTATTTTTCACAGTTCGTCACAGAATTTTCTCATGGATTCGATATTTTAAAAATGAGCGTTGCAGGTGCACATTAGGAAGTTGGAAGAGTTCGAGGTTTAAAACGCTGAAAGTGATGCTAAAATTGGGTGTAGGTACCCACTTGATATACTGTTATAGCACATCTTTCGATCTGCAACAGTTTGCAGAGTAAGACTAGCATATTGTTTTCTATTTGTAAAGTCGTATATATGAACAATCGATTCATTAATTGGTATACCACATTCATCTACTGCCTTAGTTACTTTGAGTTAACTTTCATTGAAATAAGTTCGTATCTTGGAAAGCTCAATTTTGAATGCTTCAGGTGATAGAATTACAAGCTATACCAAGGTTTGTTTTCTGTGTACAGCATAATATGCACAGCTCAAGGAAACATGAAGGTTGTCTGCTGTTTATCTGCCTATTAAACAAATACCATATTCTTAGGAAAACTGCTCTCTTTGCAGAAATTCCTGGTCACGTTCTTTGATTTTCTTATCTTTTGTCATAACATTCATCCTTGTTAAATTATTCAAAGTTCCATCTTTCAGTCGATTGCTACTATAATCTGATTATAATCTTCACAGGGTTTATACTTATTTCTTTTATCTTCACTTGCAGAAGTAGATTCATCTGAAACCGATGCGGAAATCTACACTTTCCTACTAAATACATATGTTGATACCTAATGTGTAAACATGAGTAAATATTATTTATCCATATTTACTAGGCAATTATCACGTATATTCTCAAGGAATATTAAATTACTGTTTACCTATTTCTATGGTAATTGTCATTTCGAAGTGTTATTTATTTGCAACGGTATACTCGAGAATTCATGTAGAAAGAAACTACCTATTGATGCCATTGAATAATAGTTACAATTAATTATTTTCCTCAAACTCTTGTCGTCATGGGTTTTCAATTTTTATTTAAGTGTATTATATAAATGACATTTTATTTTTCGCTTTTTGGTGATGTAACCTTGAAGTCCTGTGTGTGTTTCTTTTAAAATTTCATTAATAGCTAACAGTATTAGTAAATAATAGCTACAAAACATTTGAATGCCATTCCTACATAGGCACATACAGGGTGTTGTCTTGAATAACTTCAAGATTATTTCAATGCATTTAGGTTTTACAAGATTAATTTCAAACAACCTTGCTGCCTCCAATATATTCCAAATATTTATGCATTTATAGATTAGGAAAAAAGCTAGTGATTTCAATAAATAAGGGACAAAATAAATTAAAATCTTTCTCATGATTTTACAAAATATGAGACTGAATCATGAGTTGATTTATTGAATATATATTGTACACAATTTCAACCTGTTACACAAGTTTATTAGAAAGTTGTTTATTGAGTAAATATCATTAATCTTATCTGTTTTCTTATTTGATAATTGTGATAGATTTAGTACTTATTTTGTAGATGTGTACAGGTTCTAAACTAAGTAAGGAATATTTAAACTGATATAAAACTGAGTTATTCTTAGTACTTCATGAGAAATAAAAAGTAATTTATTTTGGATCATCTTCACGATGATCGGTATACGCAATAATTCATCATAATCATAGATTAAGTGAACATTTATACCGATTTTTCAATTATACAAAGGCAAAGCGATAATTGTACTTTCTACGATTACATGTAAAGTATATGCATTTGTTAACTTATTGTTAAGCATTTTAGATTGTACTTTTATCTGTGATCTTTAATACATCAGATAGGTCTTGTAATATAAATATTAGGTGTCCTGTGAGGTTTATAATTGAACACATGGGAGCATTGAAATAATGCATATGGTTTTTACTTAAATTCTTTTTACGATGAACAGATTTAGCAATATACCAAATCTTTTCAATGTATTGCACATTTACGTGTTTCTTGAATGTATGCAAACGAATACCTATGTAATGTAGTACATGTGTGTGTAGTACTTTACTCACTTCCTATCTCAGTTTAAGAACATGTTTTTATTTTACTGTGAACTGTACCGTTCGACTTCAAACATGTATAATCGGTTTAATTTACATTGTGCCAATAGGATTGACATTATTCTGCAACATCCAATGTAACTATCTCAGAATTCGCTATGTCTTGCGAACACCATCAGTGCGACTGTCGCCAAGTCGGAGCCGTCCAGTCCTTGGAAGAGATGGACTTTGAACGTGGAATCTGGTACGCCGCCCAGCACGGCGACCTGTCCAGGGTTAGGGCGCTGGCCGCCAACGGCTCGGTTAACGCGAGGGACCTCGCGGGGTATACGGCGCTGCACTATGCGTCCCGGCACGGCAAGCTGGACGTTTGTAAAGCTTTGCTGGAGCACGGGGCTGACGTTAATGCTGTAACCAAAGGGGGCGTTTCAGCACTGTCAAGAGCAGCCATGGTTGGTAAGTTAATACTGTATTGTATAAGGTAAGGTTAAGTGTACTTATCATATTTTATGGGTCTACCCAGATAAGGATGAAACTTTTATTCTTTTGAATTCTTTCCTTTAGGTAGTAATTCGGTCAGACCTTAACCTCACTTTTTTGGTACATTAAATACGCCCGTATTCAGCATAATCTGTTCTCAAATGGACAGTTGATGAACTCCACAGTCTTTACGTAAACTGTAAAGTTAAAGTGGACGAAATGTAATGTAAACAAACATTCAGATGTAAGTCAAATTGCCGTGTGGAAACAGACAATAATAATATAAAAAATGTTAATGTGCATCTAGGTGTAATTTTATTTTTGCCCTTGTTATGTTTCACTTTAGGTTTACTTTTTTCCAGGTGACATGAACATTGTGAACTTACTCATGCGCCACAACGCGAATCCTTTCCTGCAAGATTCCGATGGAAAAACCGCCCTGCATCGAGCCAAAGAGAACGGCCACGAGGAAATCTGTAAGTTGTTACTGCAAGTCGCTCCGGCTCTTAAAGACATTCCAGATTCCAAAGGAAACAAAGTCGACCAGGTTGATTAAAAGAAAATATTTTTTTATCCATATTGTAATAATGACAGGTTTAAATTTCTGCACTTTATATGAATTAGCAGCACTTGTAAATCTAATAAACATAACAAAACAGAATTAGATGTTTTTTATAAAAAAATTCTGTATAGTACGAATAAATAGTTTTATTAATAATCAGTATAATTATCACAAATAATAAAGAAGTGACTAGAATTGTCCCTACGTGAGATCATGTTTCTATAAAATCTCCAAAGTCAAATATTTCTGTAGTAAGGTCGGTAGAGGGAGCATCATAATTTTTGCTATCAAATTCTTGGTACCTAATTTTCTTCTAATAACTATCCGACATATTTCCCTTAGATTCAATGGATTGGTCTTGACGGTTACCAAAAAATCACACGCTGGGTCCAGCGTCTGGGTCCTCAACGCTCGGGGGTCCCATGTCATTTCCGCAAGCCTGAAACCGCCGTACACCAGTAACTTCACGAGGTCCAGGTCCCCGTGACGTTTGGCGAGGCTGAGATTATCGACGTACGACCTCTCGTCGCGCAGGTTTACGTCGGCGCCATGTTGTACCAAGGCGTAGGCCGCCGGTCGATTTTCTAGTATGATCGCGTAAAACAGGACGCTGCCTTGGTAACTCGACGCGTTCATATTGGCGCCGTGGCAGACCAGCAGGTCGACCAACTGGTGGACGCTCTTGCTCTCTCGTACGTCTTGAACACATATGTGAAGCGCTGTTTTGCCGTCGATGTGGCTACAGGCTTTCACGTCGGCGCCTTGCGACAGTAAATACCTGGAAAGGGAAGAAATAAAAGTAGTTTTTATTTTAGGGGGATACGGCATAGAAACAATGTAATCAAGTGGGCATTCAAAAAGGTGTTTAACAATTTGCTTTAGGATATTGTGGACATTGTAAAACGGGTACTTTACTCCTGAGCCAAATTGACATTTGTCGACAGACCTAGTATACGAATGCAAAAAAAATTGATACTTGATTTTAGCCCGTGCAGAACTTTTTTTCATAAAACAACTAATAAAAAAGTTTTCCATGTGGTGCCAACTTAATTGGACACATTGTATATAGAATCAGGATAATGACAGATCAGTAGATGGAAACCATTAACATTTGTTTCTGCTCATTAGCTTCTTCAAAGGGAAGAAGAAATTTTTTCTCTTATAATACTACCAATACTAAACACATTCCTACCATTAACGACAAGGTAAAACTATTCATTTTACCTCGCGATAGCTACGTTCTTCCTGGAACATGCCAGCATGAGGGGCGTATGCCCCTGGTCATCTCTAGCGTTCAACGTAGCTCCCGCCTCTACCAATAACTTTACTATCTCCAGACTATTGTTGGAGACCGCCGTATGGAGTAAATGATGGGAATGTACAAGTCTGGCGCTTCCGTCGAGTAATATCTTCACCAATGCCGCGTTCGATGCCCATATGGCCAACCTCAGGGCAGTTATACCTCCGGGCTCTTCGTGGTTCACTCTCACGCCCGACTGGACTAAGAGTTTAACAGACTCCTCGTTCCCTTGACGTACTGCGAGGGTTAACGTCGAACGTTCCTCGATGTCGAGTTCATTGATATCAGCATCTGTGAATATGTAGTGATATTAGATGTGATGAATTACGTAATGAACATATAAAAACAAGATGTTATTAACAATATATGTCGCGTCAACCTAAAGGCCTAAATGAGTTAAAACTGAGGTTAATGAACATTATTTGAGTTAATGAAAAGAAATAACTTCATATTGTTAAGTGTTGGTAGTTAAAAGTATTGTAATGTTACACATCTAAATAAATTAGAGTGTAAAGTAACAAAAATGAAGGAAAATTTATTTACTACATTATTGCAACAGTAATATGTAGCACTTCACTAAAACATGGATTAGTTGCTTGAAGGTAGTCAAATAAATAGTTTATAAAATGAAAATTTGAGTTTAAAAGTCTTCAGAAAAGAGGCTTTCAAATTATAGAAGTAGAAATAACACAACGATACGTATTTTGAAAAATGTCTGAGAGCTGTCGCTGTAGCATTTCGATTTCTATGGGTATACTGAAGCAAATAATGATCTTCCCTTTCATTCGAAACTTTGATACATTCAGAACGTGGTCCCCTTTTCCATCTACCCTATTTTTCATATTGATGGAACTATACGCCACAGATGCTCATGGGATATTCAGCATCTCGGATATTTTTATGGTTGGAATGTAAAGCATCATGCAAAGCAACATTTTTGCTCCATTAAAATTGGAAATTTTCCGCCCTGGCATTTTAACTGGAGAAAAATACGAAAATCGCTTCGCAACAATGCGAGCAAACTGACAGATAATCTTAAAATATTCGCACTACATCAACCACTTCTCATCTCTACTAGTAAACATGGTTTAATTCATATACGGGGTCCAAGACTTTTGGTATTGTGTGTATTTGTAAACAAACTGTTTACATTTCACATTCTTTGAAATGTTTACATAATACCTGGAGGAGAAATTGAGGGAATATTTCGAATGTATGCTAGCTAAACAACATGAACTTCAAAGAAACACAAAATCAACAGTACCATACATAAAGTGTGAACCTATGATCGAACACATTAGAGGGAATGCGTTACAATTTTACCTCGCCTATTTTTCAGTTGCAAATCGCTTGGTTTCATGCACATTTTTCTCTTGTTCCTGTATCATAATCGTAAAATTGTACACAAAATAATGCAAAAGAAAGTGTAATGTAAAAGGAAAAGGTATTGTTTCTAGAGTGGTACTAACACGGTACCTTCCGTGCGACAAATTGTAAAATAGGACAAATATGTGAGGAACCGACCACTAGGTAAACTACAAAGGATGCTGAGTAAGAAAGGGACGGGGTAAAATTTTAAGCTTTATCTTTTTCTAATGCGTTTCATCATACATTTCCAGCTTCTCTCATACTTTTACCATTCACTGCATGTACGAGTACTACATTTCTCGCAAATGGTGTACATAAGAAGACAACACAGAAATCGACAATATAATGCAATCAGCGATAAAAAGATTCGCAAATGGGAGTACTTCCATTCATATTTTTTGGAATATTCCATTTGCTTTTAACCAGTGCTCCAAATCTGGTGACTGCTCCGTAACTATTCTGGCCAGAATTCTTGACACAATGCTAAGAGAATAACATGGAAGTGATCAATACATCTTTCCATGAGTGAAATCCTAGCAAAATTAATAATCAATAACACCGCAAAACAACTAAAGTTATGAATTTTACTTAAAAAATGTGCAAACGGAAAAATCAATGAAAAATGAGTTGCATAACACCAAGTCACAAAAAGCCCAAAAGATTGATAACAATGGGAACCTTTCAGTTAATGGGACACTTATAAAGTTGTGTGGACGAATGATAATCTAACTAATAACTAAAGATTGTATTGTAATACTATATCAGTCTAAAGAACAGTCCAGGTTTCAAGTGGGTTGGTCACACCATACATATTACTTTTTATACAGTGCAGATTATTGAAAACTGTTCAAAACTTCCAATAAAATCAACTGTTAAGTGCAGCCACGTGAATAGAATTGGACATAAAAGACTACCCAAGAATATTTTGACAGAGAAAAGCAACGAAGGAAAACTGTTGTAAAACCAGAGACCCAAAGCGGGATTCTAATAAATAATACAATACTGACATAATGAAAATAACAGAAAATGTCTGACCACATGATAAATGAACAATATATTACCTGAATTGATTAGTATTCTCATAATTTCGAGATGTGCTGTTTTGGCGGCTATATGTAGAGCGCTTTGCCTGTGACGTCCACCTACAGCGTTCACGTTCGCTCCTCGTTTAATCAGCCATTTAACCTGAAACAGCATATTTACACAATGGGCATTTAAGGAATTTGCATTCGGTGTGTTTCAACTCGCTCTAGAACCATACTGGTGATAATTCAAGATACGCACATTATACTAACAGAATTCCAATTAGGTCATGCCCAAAAAGTACTGTAATCTGTGTATCTGTACTGTGTGCATCACAAATTTAAAATCTTACCATTTCGATATCCCCATTAGCGGTCGCCATGTGCAGCGGGCTGAAACAGCAAGCGTCGTTTTGATTGATGCTGAACTCCTTTCCTAATGTCATTAGCAAATATTCCACCATATCGACGTTTCCAGAGTTAACGGCATAATGCAGGGCGCTCTGCCCATGTCTATCCAACCGGGCGATGTCGCATTCCGGTGATTCCAACAGCACAGAAGTCCTGTTCAAGATGTTGGCATACCATTTGTACATGTTGAGATCGTGATCCTCAGTGTCATTATCGTCTATAATAATAGTAAAAATTTGTTGTCCCAGTGGCCATTCTACTGTTATAATTTACTTAAATGTATGTAATGCATCAATGAAAATTGATATAAATGGATATTTAAGCACAGAGAATATTTCGCGCTATCCACTGTCTTCTAACTGGTCACCAGATGGCGCTGTACAATATAAATCTATCCTGTTCAACCGAACGTCATGAAAATTGGTATAAAATTAATTGAATATGAATTTATTTTAACTAGCTCAAATACAAGCAGTTTAATAAAAATAATTCAAAGCGTGAAATGATTCTAACGAATTCTAGAATTGTGTGTGAAGCACATACTTTTCACGGCTTGTTTCCAGTCATTTTGTTCGTTTATAGTACAAATTAAACCAGACTGGTGGTGATATATATGTACTTTAAATGTGCTTCAAGTAATTACTACACATGGAAAACTTTGGAAAATTAGTGCCCGACAGGTAAACTTGGCACAATAACATTTGAACAATGGGAGGCAAAGTGTGAAGACTTTTTTCAAAAGGGGATGGAGCCACAGTAACCAAATTTGAGTACTAATTATTCTTTAGTATAAAATTAATTGCCCCTTTTTAAAAACCTGTTAAAGGAGGGAGAAGCGTGCATGAGGCATAGTCACATAGATTTCATATAAACTAACCTGTGGAGAAGTGTGTTTCATTCACCTCCATGTCCCATTCTAGCGCCTCCATTCCATCTGGGGTGGGCCCATCTCCGAATTCGTTTTCTTCCAAATCCCTGCAGACCACAAAGTATCCGATATTCTTAAATCGTTTGGTACCCTCGCTGTCTAACTGGAGGTACTGCGGTTTGCTGTAATTCTCGTTACGAACATCGAAGTTTAATGTATAGGTGTGATTCTCAATTAAACTTTTTAATACTGCTAAGTTGCCCGTTTGTGCAGCGGCCCCGATAAGAGTCATCCCATTTGAACATATCTTGTTAACGTTCACTCCTGGAAAACTACAGCAGTTAGACCACTTAACATGGTTTTAGTAAAGGACAAACAAACCTTTGTTGGCGCAATGATTAATGAATTTAATGTCATTGTCGTAAATGGCTCTCAAGAGAAGCTCGCTGGGAGCTTCCATCTCTGGAACCGTTTATTTATTACTAACTGCATTTCTGCTGTGGACTGGAACAAATGGAGGTGATATTTTAAACATTTTGCAGGTCTGAATTGTCCACCAGCGACAAAGCGGACAAAAACAGTTCATCGAAACGTCAACTTGACATGGAACACCTTAGATTGGGTAAAGCACAGAACGGTGAAACTTGGAGGGGACATCGCGTGTATTTTGAGTTGCGGCAAATTGAGGGACCTAGGAAGCACATATTGACTAAAAAAAGAATTTTGATTTTGCGACATTTTGAAATTTTGTAAGTTAATATACGTTGTAAAATTGTAAATGTAAAAGCAAATGGTGGACATAAAATAATCTCTTTGGTTACCAGTAGCAATTCTTGACAAAATCTGAAAATCCGAAAATAAAAAAAATCTACAAAAAATTGCCTTCTCAGAATCTTTTCAAATTTCAAGTACAGTTTAATAATTAAGAAGACTAATTATACCTACTCGAAAATGATAAGTTTTATGTACACCGTTAGTACAAAAAAATGTGGTCTATAGCTTTCACAAAATAACAGATTTACGAATTTTTGACAATACAACAATGCCTAACATAGAGTACATAAGGCCTCAGAAGATGATCCAATAAACACGCCAAAAACGCCTTTAGAAATGGAATAAAAGTTGCCCAACATTACAGTCATTTAAAATTTTTCCATATTTTGAGTTAAACTCGGCCAAAACATCCATTAAAAGCAATGTATTTCTTCTGTGTGGTAAGTCGACGAACTGGTCGGATTGCTCCATAGGATTTCTCAGTTTCTGAAGAACGGAGATGCGCACGATCGATAATGCTTAAGTTAAATATGTTCTATACTACTAGAAAAGTAATAATGGAATGTTCTGCAACTCTTTTTGTTACTAATGCATTTATTATATCAACTTTGAGGTCTTACCATGAAAATGATAGAAAAGGATAAGTTCTGAGTTATAATAATAGCTTCATTGAGTTATAATAGCACCGGTGTGGCTCTTAGTGGCGCTCTCAGGTGGTCACATGGATGATAGGCGCTATCACCGAACTACAAAATTTTAGTTTGCAAAAATGCGCACAAGAAATTAGTTTGGTCAAAATATTTTCATTTTTTGAGAATTTGTAAAGTGTCTTTCTCTAAATTTTTTACGTTCAAGTTTGGACGACCTTCTTGTGTTAAAACCTGCAACTTCTCTCCGATTCTCTCCGCCCTATTCGCAAAAGACGTGCACCTACAGCTTCCACCGCGGTGCCCACCTGTACTTCTTCCTCTTGTACGTTCACCGAGAGTCCTCATTGGTGATAACTCCGGTCAGTTGCAGTTAACCGCAGTGGTGAGCGGACGCGCCGGAATTCGCAATTAGAGATTTTTGCGGTCGCTATAATTTAGAATCAATCCCGAGGAGCGACGCGGTACGATTTTGCTTTATTTTAAATGTGTCGTTTCGGCTCTGGCGAAGGATGACGAGGGCTCACCATGTAAGTACCCGAGCGCCTGGGAATTTTAAAATTGATCGAAGTATGATTTTTGTACCAACCACAAAAGCGGGGTACTTCTTTTCAATCTTCAGAAAATTAATAACGTCGGTTCAGTCGTAGACAATCAATGAATATTTACGATTTTAATACATAATAACACAATGTTTTACTCCCTGGTGATATTAACCGCAATGGGTGATTGTCAGCAACCTTAATTAGCCGCGCGGCGATTAAAGTGACGGTATCATTTGAAATCGTTATCGACAATTGACATCAAGAACAAACAAATAAACGTCGCCGGCGTTAAATTGGGAACGTTCAGTTGAAATCAAAAATAATTTGCGTCGCTTTTAATTATTAATTCGTATCTATTAAGCTTCAAATGAAAATCCTGGCGTTGATTCATTTAACGAGCCACATGAGTACACAACTCCTTAGATATCTGGACTCAAAATCATGGAGAGAAAAAAGGGGGTATGAGTCAAAACCGTGGTGACTGTGAAAGGAAACGGACCTCATTATCCACATTGAGCAAAGTTTCAAACCCCAATGCGGTATTAAATTCTTCATAAAATACCCCATTGTGCATGAATTTAAACTTCTTCTTACGTCGTCGTTTATTAAAGCGTCCGCTTTCAACCGACGGAGAATCCTAATGAGGCGAAGCAACAAATTGCACGATCATCTCCATGAAGGGGAGAAAGCGAACTCGGAGGACGAGTTCAATGTTAAACGAGGCACGGTTTTTCACGACGACATCGAAATTACCATAATATTTTAATGGATCGCCTAGTTAGCGTCCAAATGGAGAAAAAATAGATAAGTAAATTTATTGTGCTGCCCGTGATTGATATCCAGTTCGATGTTATTTGCGTAAGGTCGCAGGTGCTCGGAAATCGCGAATGCGTAGGTGTAGGAAACGGAATGGACGAGCGACAGGTGAATGGGCTCGAAATGTAATTAAGTGCATACGTAGTGTTGCTTATTTCGACCGTCAATTAAATATTTACATGCATAAATTAAATGAGCTTAAAAGGTATGTGCAAGTTAAATTTATATTCATTTAAATCGAGCCATAAAAATATATGATTTGGGGTGGTATTCAGAAACGTTGCTTAAAATTTTTCTTAGCTTAAATGGTTACTTAAGTCAGATTTCGTATGCAGAAACGTTCCTTAAAATTTTTCTTAGCTTAAATGGTTCCTTAAGTCAGATTTCGTATTCAGGAATGTTCCTTAAAATTTTACTTAACTTAAATGGTTGAGTAAGTCAGATTTCGTATTAAGAAACGTTCCTTAAAATTTTTCTTGGCTTAAATGGTTACTTAAGTCAGATTTCGTATGCAGAAACGTTCCTTAAAATTTTTCTTAACTTAATTGGTTACTTGAGTCAAATTTCGTATTCAGAAACGTTCCTTACAATTTTTCTTAGCTTAAATGGTTACTTGAGTCAGATTTCGTATTCAGAAACGTTCCTTACAATTTTTCTTAGCTTAAATAGTTACTTAAGGCAGATTTCATATTCAGAAACGTCCCTTAAAATTTTTCTTAGCTTAAATGGTTACTTGAGGCAGATTTCGTATTCAGAAGCGCCCCTTAAAATTTTTCTTAGCTTAAATGGTTACTTAAGTCAAATTTCGTATTCAGGAACGTTCCTTAAAATGTTTCTTAACTTAATTGGTTGATTAAGTCAGATTTCGTATACAGAAACTTTCCTCAGGATAAATAAATCGTAACGAACAATAATTCTTAAGTACTTCTTAAGTAATTTTTTCTTATTTAACAGCATTTACAATCTCTTTCTAGTAAGGATTTTTCTTACATTTAAAAATTATTTAAGAATGTGTCGTGTAGTCTAAAATAAGGCAGAAATTGTCAAGAACATCCCTTGTTTGAGTGAAACTCTGTAAAGCGGCTTTCCCCCATTTTTTCAGGCATATGATTTACTCAAACTAGATTTTTGTGATGTAAGATTTTCTCAGCTTTTCGAAAAAAATATTGCTGATTTCTGAAGAACTACAAAAGCCAGAATCACGAAGTTTTTTTCAGAAAGTCTTCGTTTTTAGCATTTCCCACAGTATGATATTTTTATTTATCATCGAAATACGTTATAAAAACGATGAGGCACCAAGGATGATAACTCTTAGGAGCCTTTCTCCACGCAGGTGACAACTACTTAGCGGCGCACAATGCACTTAAGTACAGTAATTTATTTCAAAATAAAATTCGAGGCGAATCAACAGTCCTACAAAGACAAGCTAAGTGTTGTTCGGAAAGGGGAGGCACATTGAGAAAAAATAACGAAAACATGTGGAATGGTGTACTGACTTTCAAAAAATCACAAATGATGAACAAAACTTATTCATATGTAAATTGTTTGAATGTGTCTTAGACCAGAAGGTTTAAGAATTTAGTCGTAAATGTCTCTAACTGTGTATGATTGAATAAGATACTAAGTGCACAACCTCCCCCCCACCCTTAGCCTATACAAAAATGGTAATATTGTCACGACCACGAGATTTCTACAGTTTTCAATAAGAGAAAAGGCGGGAGACTGGGGCAGCCACAGAGAGTGGCCGACCAGAGAAGACCTCTGCCGGCGAGAAAACCGAGAAAATCTACCGCCCCGAAGATGCTCTCTGACCCGCCTCGCACTGTGGAAATCCGAAGGTCCGGACTATTATGTAAGTCGCCACTCTCGCCTCTCACGCCCCAGCCCTTAGGATCCCCTGTGGCTATCAACCCTACCTCACGTAGCCTTGACAATATTAGTAATGGTAACATGTATATGGCATAAATGCACAAACCTCTGTTAAAACCGTGTCAAAATTATGTCTTCTGAGGAGAAAGAACGCAGATTTGAGTTAACAGTTTGTTCAAGGGTGAGTTAAGTTTGTATAGCATTATGTACATCTTTAAGCTCTGTCTTCCTGAATGAATTGCTTTCATATTGTTGCATTAGACGGTTGTAGATCACCGTTATAAACTGCTGGATCCCTCCAAGTGAAAGCTATAGCTACACCTGTCTAACTTAGGAAGGCAAAGTTGCCACATTTTTGGAACCTACTTTCTTTAGCTTTCTTATCGGAGGTTACCCACCTAACTGACTAATTTTACTAAAACATACATAAATAAGCCGCTGTGTATTGCGTGCAGCAGTTAATGTCCTCTTTTTTCCATCTAAACACAATCTATGTAGGTTATATTCTCACTCGCCGCATTCTGGTGCGGCCGGCCTTTCGACGCCCAACGCATGAATGAAATCACCGAGACCACGAGGGCCGCGTTAAAAATATCGCAGTCGTAAAATCGGCTATAACGATCCTTTTAGGTTATGTAATCTCGCCCACCTCCTTCTTGTACGGGAGGAGTGAATTGCCGATCTCTCCGCTCGATATCGCACAGGTAAACGACACCTTATATCCAAGGGATTTATCTTCGATTGCGTTGACAGGGGTAGAGGAGCGGCAAGCGTGACTCCTGCCCGTAGGGACTCGATCTTAAACCATGGATAGGGAATTAAGATAAGGGAATGGGACAGATTTCATGGTAAATTGTTATGCTTATACAAGCGACTTACAGGTTAGATAAGTTAGGTTGTATTGGGTTGTTTTGAATACAAAGTAAGAGAAATGTCGAGGCTACGATGCTTATCAAACAGCTGGCTTGTTTGATTTAAAGGTGCTTTTGTCTCTCTCTATATTTTTACATACCCTTTTCGCTACAAAGGACCAATAGTTTAACGTGTCATGGTCCTCAGGTACCTCCTTAAGGCTTCACCCCCAAATCTGTATTTCGTATCCTACTTTGCTATGTTACCCCCGTGAGTGAGAACGGGATTTTGGATACATTTTGCACACTTCCCTTAACCTACACGACATCCATGTCAGTCTGACTCAAAGCTTCCACCTCTCAGCACAGGACCAGCACTGTTACTACAAAAACTACTTGGATCTAATGGATCATTACGAGGGGTCCTGAATAGGAACTCATTATCAGAACATTTTTTTATTTATAGTATGGCATCACAAGTACACATCTCAGAGTTTCAATGTACATAAAAAGAGAAGAAAGAAGAAATAGCTTCATTGGTAGCAAACAAGAAATCCTCGAGATTGCCTTCGTAAGCCCTGAGTTGGCACTCCTCCACTACATGATGTACAGTCTGTCTCGCAACACTACACTCGCACTAGGGAGATGGAAGCTTTCCATGCTTGTTTAAGAAGTCTACAGTATGTGCCAACTCTATTGAGACGTGCCCACGTTTTTCTTGATAGCTCAAGACCACGTGGTTTTTGTGTGGGCTGGTGAAGACGATTTCTGCGTCCATTCCATCTGCTAGGAACTGACGACATCGAACTTCGTCTCAGACAGTTGCTTAGCTGTTGCTTGGGGTGGATGTCTAGAATTCAGTCTTTGCCCCTCTAGGTCTCTTAGGTCTTCGTGCACCTAAATCAGCGTGCCTATAGAAGGCGAAATTCACGGAAATTGTCCTACACACTTTGTTCCACGACCAAAGAGATAGCTGCATGTTTCTTTATAGACACAGAGGGGGCGTTCAACAATACGAACCTCGATGCTATCATATGGGCGACAACTGGGCATACTCTGCCCAGAGCCTTGCAACTGCTCTTTGTTCATAGGCTATTAGACCTTAAAAATATAATACCATAGTGCTATTCATTGAAGTAATAGCATTTACGAACCATGTCGATTACATGCAAGTACATATAATACTGCGGAAGTTCAACATTAATAGTTCCTTAATCATGAAAGTTTTAAAAAAATCAACACGAGTCCCTTTGCCGCCATTCTGTGGTTCTAATTTCTTGTAGCTTATAATGTTAGGAATGCAATTTTAAGGACTTTTCAACCACTTCTAACCTTATTTTTACCACGATTCTTAGCTTCCATTACTAGATTTCAGGTCGGGCATGAACGGCAGCGGCCGTGGTGGTACCTGGGGCTCCGCCTCCAGGAACACCTGGGCGTTTTCCGGTTCTTCGGACCGAGAGATAGCCACGGATGCCATCTCCATATCGGGTGAGTCTCTGCCTCCGTGCTTACCCTGGACTTTTATGGGACAACGAGCGCAATTCCCTAGATAGCGAAACGATAGAAAAATTCCGGTTGTGTACTCCTCTACGCGTACCTAAATCGGTCTCTGGTACTTACACGCTATACACCGGTTGTTGCTTTATTAATTTTATCTGTGTTGTGCTTTACAGGACGCTGTGGCCCTAATTGTCAGTAATTTCTTTCATTTTACACCAACACCGTATTTATGCGACAGACAAATGTTGCGTGTGCTAAGCACCAACACTTGAGGGCTTGATTAGTAGTCCAATTATCAGACATTTTCCCGTGGAATTTTGGGAATCAAGGTCGATTTCTTTGAAAATTGGGATTAAGGTAGTATTTATTGCCTTCTTCACAGTTGGACTTGTGCCAAAGTGTGGTTTTTCCCTTCTGAAGGGTAAAAATTTTGTTATTCAAAATAACCCGGAAATCGATAAATTGATCAATTCTAAGCAACTTTTCTCTATAAAGTTTTTTTGTAAAATTGATTTTTTTCGAGTTATTCACGATTGAAACTACACATTTTTCATTAAAAAACATGTTTTTTAACAGTTTTTCACGAATAACTTGAAAAGTTTTGATTTTATCAGAAAAAACATTCAAAACAAAAATGTAACTAATAAAAAAACAAAGAGATTCGCTTTTGAATGACCTGTGTAAACCCAATAAGGGCTGAGTTATTGCCCGTTGAAGGATGGTTATTTTTCGAGAACCCCGAAATTGAAAATTTTCAAACTTCAATATCTTGAAAATGGTGAAATTTTTGGGGAAAACTCAATAGAACTTTTTTAAAGTACGTAAGAAAACCTTTAAAAACAGCACTGATAAAAGTCTTTTGCATAAGAATTGACTGATGGATAACAAAAATAAAGTAACACCTTTCTTTTTTTAAAATTTAAAATCTACACGCTCCTCATTATCACCCTGACAAAAAATAAGCGTAACCCACGTGTAATTAACTTTATGTAGGTATTATTGATATAATTCATGTAGTTTAATCAGTTTAGAATGCTTATTTATGAAAAAAATAATTGTTTAAAATGAAAATTGCATTTTCGTAATTTCGGAAAAAATGCATTTTTCTTAAATAAATCAAAAACTATTCTAGATATGAAAAAAATGTTTCAAATGTTAATTGCAGGGTTTGTCTCACTGAAAACTACCACAAAAATTGAAAGAGATATGGTGGTTCGAAATTTGCATTAGCGTACTAATTATAGCTCATCCAAGCCCTTTGAACGCAACCCTTTTCAAAACTACGGATTGTAAAGACTTTTAACTAATTTGATCTTAAAGCGCTTGGAATTCCCTACAAAATGCATTTTTTAAAAGTTTCTAGCTTGGAAAATAAGGGCATTATCGTTAAAAAAAAATTGAATAGTTTTTATTTTGGGGCATGAATTTTGGAGCACAAAGGCAGAAGCGAGCAACATCTGGCATACAGTGAAAGTGTTATTCAATGTAAATGCACTTTTAAATCATTTTTAATCTAAAAGAATCGTTGAGATTTTTTTTAATAATCCATATTTAGGGGATGATTTACAAGGGTTGCATCTGTTTTATTAATCATAAACTTGGTCAATAATGTCAAGAGATTTTCAAGTAATTCGCTTAAACTTTATTTGAATGAAATACATGCAAAAGTCTTTGATTTTTTAATTTTTTGCAGAAAGGGGTAGTTTTCACATTTAGAAAATTAAAAGCACACTTCGGCACATCCCACTTTGAAGAAGAGGGTAAGAAGTAAGAGCTTAAGGCCAAATTTGCATAAAAATCGACGTTGATTCCGAAAATTCCACAGTTTTAAGGTTTTGTACCACTGATGACTGGACTATATCCAAAAGCAAGATGACAAGCAAAACGACTTGAGATCTGAAAAGAGTTTCTAATAACGATACAAATAAAATACAAACACTGTTGCAAATTGTAAACAACCACGACCTGTCGACTTAAATTGGTTCGTTACTGTAAACTTCCTAAATTTATAGCCTCCACACTGTATCTTCCTTCCTGATAAATATATTACGAACACACTACAGTGATGTCGACACGTTTTTCTCCCATGGGCACGATTTTGTTTGGACAGGTTCCACTCTCATTTAAAAACGTCTAGCTTCAAACGTTAAGTCTTGCCTGTTATTTCACCAAACGTTATTATAATAAATATGGTGAAATATGATTTCCTCAAGACATTCCTCCTTGTACTTACTACCTGTGGGGTTGTTTTGAAAGAAAGCACCCTTCGTCCTTAGTTCGACAATGGATGGCACAGAAGGCAGGGACGAGAGGAAATAGATCATTATTGTCGGCTCTTGTTTCAAAGGAGTTTCGGGTGTCGCATCGTAAATCTTTCGCTTGGATACTTCACGTTCTCTGAGAGTTTATAGCGTACTCGTAGTTTTCGCCAGTTTATGGGCCGAAATGCGTGTGTCACACAGGCGTGTTCACGAATATGGCAAGGAATTTGGAATTTAAAAAGATCGAGAGAGGGAGAATTTTTGAGGTTTCCAAAAGTATGGAGTGATTGTGAAAAAGGCGGAATGAAAATTGGAACGATGACTACTACTTTAGGTAAAAACAAATTATCACAAATTTAGCTGTGCAAGGCTACGCAGCGTTCAACACATTTATTCGTGTTTTTACAATGTGATTTTTTACTCTAGATATAAGCTTGTATAACATGGCAATTTACCCCGTACAATGAAAATCTGGCAGTAGATGATACAGTGCGAATCTATAACTTAGAATAATTTCAGTAAATCAAAGACACTCTTTTTGCTGGAAATATGCTCGGACAGGTCTATTGGTATTTTAAATTACGCTCTTTTTGACGTAAGAAAATGTTATACAGCGTGTACCAAATTTGAGATATGACGTCATGGACTATTTTTTTATAAATTATATATATTTATAATTTATAAATGGTGATACTTATTTTTTATGACTATTCTTAAAAGGTATATCAAGTTACAGATGCGTACCAAATATAAAAATTTTATTCCTTGTCGTTTAAAAGATGTTTAACAAACTTCAACTAACTCGAAAATGAAGAAATCTGATCGACTGATCTATCTGATAATAACTCAAATAATGTGTTTCTTCAATAAATGCTCAAAATGTTGTCCATTAACTAACTGACAGTATCATTCATTTTTCGAATTAGTTGATATTTGTTAAATATCTTTTAGACGACCAGGAATGTGAATTTGATATTTGGTAACCATATGTAACTTGACATACCCTTTAAGAATAGTGATAAAAAAATTAGTATTGCTACTTAAAAAATTACTCGATGACGTCATATCTCAAATTTGGTACACGCTGTATACCATTTTTTTACATCAAAAAGGGCGTAATTCAAAACACTAATCGACCTGTCCGAGCATATTTCCAACACAAAAAAAAAACTGTCTTCGATTTACTGAATTTACCCCAAGTTAGAGACTCGCACTGTATATATGTTATGTAACCTTTGTTACGTTATTTCTGGACCCTTGATTCGACGTCACAATTTTAAACACCTACTTGCTTACTAATATTATTTAAATATAAAATTACGCAACACCCGACCAATTATCACACTTGACACTGCTTAACCCTTGTAAAAATATGAACTAATATCTATAAATTAATTAAGTTATAAATTGAGATAAGAAAATCGCAAAATACACGTTTGATAGATAATTTCTGGTCCTTCGATAAGAGTAATGATCAAGAATCACTAACGTTATTTTTACACTACACTGCCCAATGGAGGACATAACTTTCCAATGATTTGGACGAATTAACTAAGGTAAGTTAGAGCAGTTATTGCTCTTAAAAATTAGGGCAGCAAAACTTCGAAATATACTTTCACACCTATGGCTAACTTCCTTTAGTTGGATTAATATTTTAACAACTGATCAACAATTAATAAAATAATCCAAACTTGAATTTGTCCAGCTCAGTCCACAATTTAATTAATATCTCTAGCCAGAGAAATTGTGAGTTAAATAATTTTATTAACGAGTATTTTCAAATTTCTCCAGTACAGGGTACCAATTTGTAGATGGATTAGTCGAGTGATGGCGCTGCCATCTTGAGGCCTCTTCACATGCTTATTTCTGTCGGGGTTGTCTCCCTTAATTGATATGGTTCAGTTACCTAAAGGCGCCGGAAACCCGGTTTTCACCCTCTTTTCTCTGCTGTATAATGCACATCCATTGTACGCCATACACACCATAAGGAGGCGCTAGAGTAGGGTTCACCAGCAGAGCTAAGTTCTATTTCTAGCACCTACGACCCTTTCATTGGGAAACAGAGGAATAATAGGTGGATTTATCGATGAAGCAAATGTTTTTTAAGGGTCAGGGCTAGGGAATAATTCGGGGAAAAATTAATTCACAAAATTCGATTCGTCTATCTGGATCATCGTCTCCAAGTTACTGGAGAATTTTCATTTTGCGAGGATGGAATTTGTGGAGTTTCAGAACTTTCCTTACCGAAAACTGGATTAATAGCGATTTGTCCAAGAATTTCTATTTTAGCAGCGTCTTTCAACAACTTTGGTGTAATTGTTTTTTTAATGGCGACAGATCCTGTTTCCTTAAGCTGTAGCTGTTCTTAGGCGACAACGATTTTGGGAGCCATAGATAAAAATTATTTCAACTCGTTCTGCTATATTGCAAGCCTTCTTAATGCGAATTAATACAAAATTGGAAATGATTTTTGAAAAAGTAACACAATGACTGGAAAGATCGTTTGCTATATAGAACCCAACCACAATTGGAACTGTACTGTTATCGTTACCAAAGCCATTATTTTGATTTTTCGTTTCTTGTTTTTACAAAAATAAAATACGACTAAAAACAACCAAAGCATACAAAAAAATCAGTACCTAAGTAAAAAATTATCTTCGAAACCTTTTAAATTATCATTTTTTTATCTAAGGAATACCTTTTGTTCATTTTCTCGAAAATTACTGAACCAAATTTAAAAAACAAAAAACCATCGAATTCAGAATTTGATAAGCTTTAAAATGGGGTATCACTTGACCCCTCTTCCCTATTTAAATTTTAGGGGTGGAGCTCAACCTGTCTGAAGGGTTGAAGCAACCAGGTTGAAAACATGCGCAAAATGGTTACCCCTCGAAACAAAAATCGACGGGTCTCGCCAATTTTTATAATTGTCACTAGTCCTAAATTTAAACTCGATTGATATTTTTTAAATTGTCACCCGGTATATATCGAAATCATAGATTATACTTATATACCTTATACTTATACCTTACTTATACTTATATTTACTTACTTATACGTACTTATATACTTACGTACTTATACGTACTTATAACTTATATAGGGGCATTGATGCGCCCTATAGGTCTTGAGAATGTAAATTTTGTACGTTGAAGGAATTTTGGTAAATGTATAAATAGTAAAAGACCTCAATTCCCTTGCATAGTACCTTCGTAACTGTAAGCCTATGAAGTACCGTTATCAAATTCTGGCGTCAAGATCAATCCTTATCCCAGATTTACATACGTAAACACCATTGAGTCAATAAGAGTCTTTATTGGTCCGGGCCATTTCGCTCGATTGGTAGGTAGTACTCTTGCGTGTTGTGATCTTTCGTAGAGAAAAATACTATGTATTGTATGCGCTCTCTATGTACATATTTATGTAGGCCCCGCTAACATCCGTTATCTGAGCTAACCTATAAAGATAGGTATTTGTTCCCCCAAAACACATCGCAGCGATAAGCAACCGATCGAATTAAGAGTACGATTCCTCGTCATGAACGATCAGTACCCTTGTGGGAGTCGGGCGATTCGTGCTCGCCGGCTACTCCGGTGGATAACGATATAATGGATTCGATCTTCTAGGAAAACGTCCTGGGTATTGTGACGAAATTTCTTGTATAACGTTATTTACGCGTCCTTGGTCGTGCCCCCCGGGCTTCGCTCGCTCTCTTGTCGATTTTCACAGTTTATTAGAGAGGGGCAGGCGCAGTAGTCCGGCGGTTGCGGGTCGTGGCGGTGCTTTACCGGACCCGCTCCCTCCACGCGCGACATGTGAAGTGCGTTCCGAGAGTTTTGGAGCGCTTTTAAAATTGTTTGCGGTGCGCGTCGAGTGTGTTCGGGTGTGATTTTCACGGTGTGGTGCGAGGATACCGGCCCATGGATATACCTACCTGTTAGATAAGGAGAACTCGACCGTTTTAGGTAAGTGAAGGGCTGTCCGGGGTCGTAAATGGAAAAGTTTGTGAAACTTTCCAGTGGTTATTTTTCCAATTTTCGATACGGAGGGTTAACTAGGATTTGCAATACTGTACGTGTAATTTGCTAAAAGAAAGGCAAGGATTACGGTTTTACCTCTGTTGCGATTAGACTTCATAAAGGACAAGACCTTTACGGAACCGCACTTGGAATTTTGATAAAAGCTATTGATGACTAGAAAGTACATGAAATATCAATTATCATTTTAGGAAATGATCCGTCCAAAAATTATAGCCTCTTGAAAATGCGATTTTCCGTAAGAGGTTAACAGCGTATTAAAAACTCACAACTGATCAATAAAAAACCGTAGAAAACGATGTGCTCATTCAATTTTCGCCTTTCCTTGTACTATTTGAGGAAAAAATATTTTTCATCTAACCTCACTTTTCCGCGAACCGCCATTTCGTTGACTTCTAACCGATAATTCAAGCATGAGGGAACCCCAATTTCTCTTTCTGCTACATCCGTGGAATGTCCTCTACACGTGTCGCGCTAATTTTTACACGGTATTTCACAGTAACACCTATATATTAACAAACTTTTATGGATATGTCCATTTTCATCGGATTTTCCATTCATTTGACATGGAACACCAAAATAATCGCAGTATGCTACACGAGGAATAGCACTTAAGTAGTAGTGGTTAATCGACCGAGAGGAACGCACTGAAACCGCATTGATTTGTAATTCTGCTTGTATTTCCTTTTAGTGACATTATAAAGTACAAGTTCCTGTGTAGAATCCTCCGGAAAGATAAGTTAGGTTAGGCGGTTTGGTTCTGTTTCTTGCTTTTTATTATATAGAAATATTATAAAGTACGACATACACGATATACGACATAAAGGACGACGGTCGTATAGCCACTACCGTATCTCCGCTAGGCACACCCGCATTTAAAATTTCAAAATGGCGGAGGCGCGAAACCGCGCCGTTTATAACCGTTTTTTCACTTATTTCTCCACATTCTTTTCACCAAATTTGAATATCGGCATATAATTGAATAATCAAACTTTACTATTATCGTTTAAGTGATGAGAATAACATAAGAAAACATTTAAAAATTTCACTTTGAAAACCGGGCAATTTGGCAAAACTTCTCACATTTTATTTTTTTTTCTCAAAAACTACTGGTTACCTAAAGTTAAAATTATTTTTTCCAGCACCCTAATACTGTCCTCTTTTACTAAAAAATTGCCATTCTTGAAATCTGATTTCAAAAAGAAAAATGTTACCTAAATAAGTAAATAAATATACTCTTTATTCGTCTTAAAACAAAAGTTTTGTGGGCAAAGCCGAAAAGAGTCTCACCTACACTATTTGTCAACTGACCAATTTCTCTAGTCATTCCTCTTTCCACAACTTTCTTTTCTACAAACTTTTTTCTCATCTTTGAACCTTTGCCGTGTATTTTAAAGAAAAGATCAGATGCATTAAATTTCTAATTGTAGCTAAAATAAGGTAAAGGTTCCAAAATCAACGTTTCGAGTTCGTTTCATTCTTGACGTTTTCCATATTTTGACACAGAGATTTAGGGCGGTATTCAGAAAGGTTCCTTAAAATTTTTCCTAACTTAAAGTTACTTAAGTCAGATTTCATATTCAGAAACGTTCATTAGGATAAATAAACTCAACTGAAAATAATTCTGAAGTAAAATTTTTCTTAGTTAAGAGCGTTCATAAATTCTACTTAGTAAAGATTTTTGTTGTGTTGCTTATCGTGAAGCGGCATTAACTTTGCCTTAAATACTTTATTAGGTTATTGTACAAATTAGCAAATCCTGATTGACCCTCTTAGTCATCGCTAAAGATACATTTCTGTGATCTAAATATACGTATCACAGCAATTTAACTAATCTAAGGTGAAGAGTTAATTAAATGGTTAATTGATTTATGCCGAAAGAAAACGCACACTTCGATCTGTCATATAAAGAAATAATGAAATGTTTTTGAAAACCAGATACCACAACATTTCCAAAAGGTTTGTGGGATATACGAAGTCAGGTCAGACAAGTTTGTCTTTAAACAAAAATTGTGGTAAAATTGATCAATTTTGTGCAAAGAATAAATTGCATTAAAGCAAATGTGGGTAAAATGACAAAAGTATGAAGCCTTGTGTTCAAAGCAAACCTTCTTGCTGAATCAGAACTGGTAGGTAATTTGTCCCTTTTATGTTTTACAGCTTATTTTACACAAACGCAGTTGTTTACAGAAACGTTTTCTTATTTTTCACGTAGAATTTCGTAAACAATCAACATATACGGTGTAAAGTTTATCTACAATTAGTAGGAATAAATCAAAAATGCGATTTTTATGTGCTGATAACGACACATGCGTCGTTTCTCACGTAAACAACTAAAGAAATGTAATAACAAGCTTTAATTTACTCTCTAAGTTGATTGGTATACCGGGTGACAATTTAAAAACATCGGGTTTAAATTTAGAACTAACGATAATTATAAAAATTGGCGAGACACGTCTATTATTTTTGCGAGGGGAACCATTTTGCGCATATTTTCAACCCTTTAGCGAGGGTGAGTTCCACCCCTAAAATTTAAACAGGGAAAAGGGGTCAAGTGATAGCTCATTTTAAAGCTTATCAAATTCTGGATTCGTCGGTTTTTTTGTTTTTTAAATTTGGTTCAATAATTTTCGAAAAAACGAACAAAAGGTATTCCTTAGAAAAAAGGTGATAATTTAGAAGAATATGAAGTTATTTTTTTGCTTAGATATTGATTTTTTTGTATGCTCTAGTTGTTTTTAACCGTATCTCTTTGAAAAAAGTTCAATTCATCTGTCATTATCAAAGAATTAATTGAATTAATTGAAATGGGGTTCTTAAAATTTATATTTCAAAAGGGTTTCTGTTCTTTTCAGGAGAATAATAAAGCCTATTGTTACACTCTTCTCAAACTTTCGCAAAAATGTTTCTGGAGGTGCGACATTCTTGAGTAATTCTATTTTTTAGGTCTTCAACTGAATCCGGTTGGAACGAAAGATCGCAGATTTTAAATAACCCCAGAGGGATCCATAGGGTTTAGGTCGGGTCAACCTGGTGGCCATTCCACTGCTCTTCTTCTACCAATCCACTGATTTTGATAGTGTTCATCCAACCAGTCTAATGTCCAACAGTGGGAGGTGCTCCATCTTGTGGAAAATGGAGTAACTCTTCTGATAAAGAAATATTTCCATCTAAGTCTTTTTGAGTTCCTAATTGTTGAATTATTAATGGTTCTATTGTTGTATCTAACATTTCAGCAAACATTTGACCAATCAAATTTCCATCTATGAATAACGGACCAATTATGGAATCTCCCAAAATACTGACCTATAGATTCACCTTTTCAGGTGCAATGCGAATTAATACGAAATTGGAAATGATTTTTGAAAAAGTAACACAATGACTGGAAAGATCGTTTGGTATATCGAACCCAACCACACTTGGAACTGTACTGTTATCGTTATCAAAGCCAATATTTTGATTTTTCTTTTCTTTTTTTCACAACAATTAAATACGATTAAAAACAACCAAATCACACAAAAAATCAATACCCAACCAAAAAATTAACTTCGAAATCCCCTAAATTATCAGTTTATTTTTTTTATCTCAGGAATACCTTTTGTTCATTTTCTCGAAAGTTACTGAACCAAATTTAAAAACCAAAAAACCGTCGAATTCAGAATTTAATAACCTTTAAAATGGGGTATCACTTGACCCCTCTTCCCTATCTAAATTTTAGGGGTGGAGCTCACCCCGTCTAAAGGGTTGAAGCGACCAGGTTGAAAATATGCGCAAAATACTTACCCCTCCAAACAAAAATCGACGTGTCTCGCCAATTTGTATAATATTCGTTAGCTCTAAATTTAAACCCGACTGAAAGTTTTTATATTGTCACCCGGTATATTGAGTTTAAAAGGAATGATCCGACATTTAATTATTATAGCATCCTATTTCTGTACGAGTTACTTTTGTTTGTAATTACACGTTACGTTACATTACATAAGTCAAAGTGATTTTGGTGCAACTTTGAAATAATCAAGAACTGAGATAAGCCATTTGTTATCATTTCGCAAACACATTTCAATAAATCATGGTCACGTTATAGTCATGCATTAAATTACTTTCTAGGATAGTTTCGCAGGTAACTTAACATTTCCTCTGAGGTGAACTGCATGTTACGAAAGCATTTAATGTGATAACCTTTCTGGCGGAGTAATGCCCTTGGTAGTGTGTTAAATTTTTTGTGGCCATATTTCATTACGCGACACTTTTATTGAACTTCATATCTTTGATAAAACTCAGTTATACACATGAAAACAGCGCTTAAAATCGCTTTTATTTTGACTCTTTTAAGACATCTTTCTGACGGTTAAGATATTCACTTAGACTTGTCGTATGTGCTATTAAAACTATCAGGGTGGTCTTATAAATGGACGTCAAGAATAGCATATGGGAGATCTATGAGCGTTTAATGACGTTTTATGTTATTAAGGTTTCCTAATGGTAGTTGTAGTCGTTGTAATTGACAGGCTCCGATTACCGTTGATATACTTGGAATGTTAAAAAGGAAGTCGTGAGTTGCGGAATGTACGCCTGTTTTGCCACTGTAATGGAATAATTTCTATCATGCCTCATGTTGGAATTAACCCTAGTTAAACGTTTTTTGGCCTTGACAAGGTGTTCAAGTACGATTTGGCCCCACTTCCTCCTGTTTGACATTTCTGAGGCTGGAAGAATCCCTCCATGGATCGACCATCATCCTCAGATATGCCAAGTCTGCTTCTCTCTCCTTGTGATCCAAGTTACCATTACCAGGATTACCCTATTCCTTGAAACAATCTTTCCTCTTTCTCCTTTCTCTATCTATCATGGTTTCTATCATATTTTCATACTCACACGTCAGCGTTTTCAGGGCTCTTCTCTGCACTCTGACTAACATTTGGATTCACAGGAAGAAGTAGTTAAAACCGACTAGAATAAATTTCATCCTTCGTTTTCACCCCTTTGTAAAAAGGAAATTCGGGGTTTTTAGGACTTTTATTTGGGACCGAATATATTAGCATATCAAAGTGTCCAACAAATCAGGAGCTTTTCGGGACATACGAACAGATCCGTGTTTCAGATCCACGTCAAATTTTTAAACTTTTGTTTTAACATGGGTTTATTACAATTTTAATTCGATTTTCTTGTATTACGCTTCCAGTGATTGCATGTGGTTGCTTCATAAAAGGGTTCGGATTATTTTCCTTTCGCCCTGTATAAGCTAAACCAAAAACATTATATTCAAAATGGCGGCGAAGGGTAGTTTGAGGAGGGCGAAAATCAGAACTAATTGACGTACTTTTTGCGAAAAAATACTTTTGATATGCATTAATCGCCATTTCCGTTTATAGTCCAGGAAACGAAGGTTTTGACGTAGCAATTTTTCCAAACAGAATCGATTGATCTGAAATTTTGACAGTAAGTAGGGAATAGTTCAAGGATCAAAATCTATGTTATGCCAAAGTACGCTTTTGCCTTGGGGGTGATTACCACCCTATTTTCGGGGTGGAATTTTTTATTTCATTTTGACCACAGGAATCGATAGAAAAACTAATTCTAAGTAAAGAAAGCTCTATATATTTTTTTCATAAAACTAATACTTTTCGAGTTACTCGGGTCTGAAAGTATGTTTTTCATCGAAAAAATCAACGTTTTAAATCGGTTTTTCGCGAATAACTCGTAAAGTATGCATTTTATCGAAAAAGCTGTAATATGCAAAGTTGTAGCTTATAAAGAAATAAAGAAGACGGTCTGTTTATAATTGCTGCGCGACCAATACGAACCGAGCTATGGCTTGGTAAAAGTTAGCTCTCGTTCGTCAAACGCTAAATTTGAGAGTTTCAAAGTCAAATACGCGAAAACTATGCATTTTTATAAGAAAACTTATAAAACCTTTTTAAAAGTACCTAACAAGCCCGATTTTTTTTCTAAGAAAGTCTGTAGCTCGAGTTACGTTGAAAATAAAGTAGGTCCTTACTTTTTTCAGTGAAAAAATCAGCGAAAATAACCCCTTAATTACTACCTTAATTGAAATTAATCGTTACCCTTCTTTCTTATATTTATTTATGCGTAGTTGGGGCTAAAAGTGAAAAACGAATTTCTACGATTTCGTAAAAATTTCTGCCCTTCTCTTCAAAATAACTCCAAAACTACTGGATATGCATTAAAAATGGTAGAGTAGCAAATTGTAGCTTTTTTAATTCCAAACATTTTGCTCTCCTTAAATTTTCTGTAAGACAAAAGTTCAGTAAGAGAAGGCCGTTTAAATTGTATATTTACGAGGGAGTACTACCGTGTGTCAGCCCTTTAAGCTTACCCTTTTTTAAAGCTAAGAGTTACAAAAGAGTTACAAAGGGATATAATTTAAATGGGCTTGTAGCTCTTGAAAAAACCTACAAACTCATTTTTTGAATGAACTTTCTACAATAATAGGAAAACAGAAATTGTGATTGAAGAACCAATCACATTTTTAAGTGCAGGGTAAGTTGAGCTTCATCCCAAATTTTCATGCAAATCGAAGCTTTTTTCAAAAATTGCGAGGTTTTGCCGTATTTCAGGCTTCGTTTTTTGGCGTATTATTTGAATTATTAAATTTAAGGTATTGAGAAAACTGGTTTCTCTTCCTATGGCTAATTAAACAAATAATTTGTTTAAAAAACCTCGAAAATAACTTAAAATATTAAAAAAAAATGGAGAAAAATCTTTAAAATGTCTTTTTATCGTACAGTTCTTTAAAAATTTCAATGGTACATATAACCAGCAATAAAGCATTAACCTTAATACTAATAGTTTTCTCTTTATCTTTCTACATATTTCAGATCGACGGTTAACGTCAGCATCAGCGTCGAATGTATGTAACCTTTGTTAAACCTTGACGAGCAATCGCATCTATTGAAGAATCGTAAACCATTTTATTGTTTACAAACCCGTGCGTTATTTTTATACGATGATTGTCATTCGTGTTTAATGGATTCCGTATTTCGTACGGACAACAATAAATAATTTATGAAACGAGTTGCGTACGCACTTAAAAAAGTAGTTATAGAGACAATTATATAACGAAGTTGTAATTAAAAGTGAAAATAATCTTACATATGTAATGCTATTCCAGCAAATATAACTGTTTATTCATACCTGGGATAACTACATGTACAACACTTCCTTGTTCAGAAAAGTTACTTTTGTATGATAGAGGCTTAATTAAAATGCGTCTATATGTTGCATAGTTTACTACTTTAGTAATTTTAAAGGTTACATTACCAAGAGACTTAAAAATGCTTTTGCTAGTCACGAAATGTTCGTGATATAGCCCAGCAAAAAAAGCTGTTTTGGTGGATAAAATTTAAGGTGATTAAAGATGGTGAAAACTCAAAATCTAGACAAATCTGAGCTTTTGAGTTTTTTTAACCAATAAAAATGGAAAAAATAGGTCGTTTTTTTGTTTTTTCGCCATAGCGTGAAAACTATTGTCGAAAATGCAGAGACGATTTGTAGGGAATTAAAGACCTTCAAAATGAGGGTTTCTAAAAGGTGATCGGAGCATTTTTGACCAAGAAAACTTGGGAAAACCGTTAAAATGGGCCATTTTTCCAAAATTCACAACTTTGCCCAGTTTAAGGCTGAAGGGCTAATTTCGCGTGATATGTTAGGTTATTATGTCTACTTTATGCATGCAAAAGTTGGATGCTGTCGGATGAATAGCTTTTGAAAATTACGTTATTAACAATATACACCGAAATTTTGCAAAATTTGCCATATTAACTGAGATGGGCCGATTTTAATTTTTCAAACGGTTTTTGAAAGAGGACATCCAAACCTAGAACTTGGCTATTTTGGATTTTCATTGCGGCGCTAGTTATACTGTTTTATGCTGCTTGGAACCCCCACCCCTCAGCTCGAAATGCGAAATTGCGTGTTTCGCGCATTGTTCGTGGCCATTTTTCGCACTTTTCTCTAAAAGTATATGAAAATCCAAGATAGCCAAGTTGTAGGTTTTGATGTCCTCTTTCAAAAACCGTTTGAAAAATTAAAATCGGCCCATCTCAGTTAATATCCCAAATTTTGCAAAATTTCGGTGTATATTGTTAATAACGTAATTGTGCAAAAACTATTCATCCGACAGCATCCAACTTTTTTGCATGCTTAAAGTAAACATAACAGCCCAACATTTCAGGAAAAATTAGCGCTTTAGCTTTAAACTGGGTAAAGCTGTGAATTTTTGAAAAAAGGGTCCATTTTAACAGTTTCTCCAAGTTTCCTGGGTGAAAAATGCTCCGATCATCATTTAGAAACGCTCGTTTTGAAGGCCTTTTCATTTTCTACAAATCACTACTAATTTTCACGCTATGGTGAAAAAACCGAAAAACGACCTGTTTTTTAAATTTTTATTGTTAATAAAAAAATCAAAGATTCAGATTTGTCTAGATTTTGTCTTTTTAACATCTTTTATCCATTTTAAACAAAGTTTTTTAGTCAGTCTACTGTTAAATTTTATACACCAAAAAAAACCTCTACAAACCGGACTAATATGTTCTAACTGTATTAGTGGCTCATTAACTTTCCTGAAAATCTGAGGAAGCACGAGGAAGGTCATCAGTACCTACAATAACCACGAGAAATTTCAAATTTTTAAATTCGCTAAATATTACAAGGACAATAGTGCCTTGTTATTACGCAGATAACATCAACGGCTATTATACTTACATATTTTTACTAAAAAAAATGTAAAGTACCTACCGTAAACGGTTGCATTACCTACAATTACGATTTTTCGTGGTGTATAGTAATAATCACATTTGCTGCTACACGTTATTATTTTGACATTGCGAATTAATTCAAGGTCGCAAGCCTTAGCAGTAATTATGCCGATTTCACAATTCAACTTTAAAACCGCGTTATGATTTGCTTCTTCAAAATATAAACGAAAATCTTACCTTGGGTACTTTTAATACATAAATATGTATGCGTTTGAATTGTGAAACTCGTTTCGAAATCGGTGATTTGTCCTTAAACCTGATAAAATGGTAATAAAGGAGATGACTCCATGAAAAACAAGGGGACCGTCCCACCTACACTTTTTTATCTAAGCAATAAAAACCCACATCGCGAAATATAGAGAACAAAAATGGTGTGAATTGAACATTTCTCAAGAATTTAGATTGTGGATATCTTAAGCGATGTAACGTAACTCTATCCTTACTTTTTCGTAGCGTTGCTCATGAATAAGCAAATATTTGCTCTAAATGACGAGGTGTGCGTTTTCCTGTACATCGAACAATGAATACATTTTACATACACGACTGTATTTTTTCCAGTACATATCTAGCAGTATCTGATAGGATGTGAATGTGATGGAACCGCTGGACTATGGGTAAAGGAGCTAGTAAATTGAAGAAAAAGGCCAGCTTCCAAAGTAAGGAACACATTAGGTACATTTCTTTTATATTTCAGCGCTGCGTGGTTTGTTTCAACCAATTTTCTCCTTTCCTATCCTTGATTCGCTCATATGAATAAATTGCTGCGTTACTCTAGACAGAATTAATCCAGAACCGATGTTGGAAAAGGTGTATTAGTGGATTAGACGTTGTAGTTTACTTCCTCTTCCCATCATTGGTCCTAGTTACGCATGTCGTCAATTGTAGTTTACTTTCTCTTCCTATCATTGGTCCTAGTGACGCATGTCGTTAGTTGTAGTTTATTTCTTCTTCCTATCATTGGTCCTAGTTACGCATGTCGTCAGTTGTAGTTTACTTCCTCTTCCTATCATTGGTCCTAGTGACGCATGTCGTTAGTTGTAGTTTACTTCCTCTTCCTATCATTGGTCCTAGTGACGCATGTCGTTAGTTGTAGTTTACTTCCTCTTCCTATCATTGGTCCTAGTGACGCATGTCGTTAGTTGTAGTTTACTTCTTCTTCCTATCATTGGTTCTAGTGACGCATGTCGTTAGTTGTAGTTTACTTCTTCTTCCTATCATTGGTCCTAGTGACGCATGTCGTTAGTTGTAGTTTACTTCTTCTTCCTATCATTGGTCCTAGTTACGCATGTCGTCAGCTGTAGTTTATTTCCTCGTCCTATCATTGGTCCTAGTGACGCATGTCGTTAGTTGTAGTTTACTTCTTCTTCCTATCATTGGTCCTAGTGACGCATGTCGTTAGTTGTAGTTTACTTCTTCTTCCTATCATTGGTCCTAGTTACGCATCTCGTCAGTTGTAGTTTACTTCCTCTTCCTATCATTGGTCCTAGTTACGCATGTCGTCAGTTGTAGTTTATTTCCTCGTCCTATCATTGGTCCTAGTGACGCATGTCGTTAGTAGTAGTTTACGTCCTCTTCCTATCATTGGTCCTGATCATTCTCGTTACCTTCATTGGTTCGAATCCTTTTTTCCTAATGCCGCCGCGAGGCGCTCCTTACGTATTTATACCGTTCATACACGTTAGCTATCCTAGAATTGGTGAATTTTATAAATGTGTGAATTCCCAAATTTTGAAAAAAGTGCTATACTGTAGGCCAAACCACACCACATTTAAAAATAGAAATAACGCATCACTGAAAGCAGAGAAGTCATTCATAGAAGAAACTGCATTTTTGAGGTTATGTTTTGCTCTACCGAGGTGAAAATTGGAGAAAACATATCTTTTTCCAAGTACAATACGAGGACTGGTTGTTTTTGGTTGGCCATACGACTGAGGCACATATAAACATCGTAATGGACTGGACTCAAATTTAAATTTATCCCTGTAATGTTCCTCATTCTTCTACTATTTTTGATGAACGACGAATTGAAATTAAATTTCCTTTTCTTCTTAACACTACACTACTACTACTACTAGATTTTTTTAACAGGAAAGGCAGTTCATTCACTCGAAGGGAAGCCATATGCCCGTGCGTCATTGCAACGTGAATGTTTGAGTAAAAAAAACTAGAAAAAGGCGGATACGATTTTGAAGAGCTGCCTTGATATCAATCCGGATGATTGATGCAACGGTTAACAATATTTTGTTACATTTCAATTAAAAATTCGAAGAAACCGTTCGTTGCATTATCTTATCTCAATCTTCGAAATGACAATTATGGTAATTATGAGATAACGCGAATATTAACTAAACGCGTCATAAACTCGGTGCATAAAACTCGTGTCTCCTTTCCGAAAGCGTGTAATTGTAATATAAAATGAATCGACGCCTTCGAAAATTCCGTGAGTAGCAATTTCATCGTTTTCGATGAGGAGTCATCGATATTTACATAAATTCGTTTAACGTTCGACGCTCGCACGCAAACAACGAGACGGTCTGGATACGATTACCTTATCTAGAATCAATCCAGATAAAATTATAATAATGTTATTCATCCCGGGTAATACGTGGAAAAGTGTGAGCGTCGCCTTGATACGATTCGTCACGAAAATGTCGGTAGAATCGTCCCACCTTACGTAAGAGCGCATTTGCGGGCTCAATTGCTGCATCGGTCAGTTGATAGTAATTTGAGATTCATTGTTGATGTGGTGATGGATTTGCGTGGTAACAGATGTAAGTTGTGAAGGAAATTATACAGGGTCATTCGCGTCATTCGACACGAAGCATTATGGCTAAAGTAATTGATTTAAAAAAAGTTTTCCCTTGGGATAGATACGGACTTTAATTTGAAAAATATTTTCACGTTGTACAGGGTGTGCTAAGAGCCCTAAAAGTATCAAAGTTTTGTTTTTTAAATGGAATACTTTGTATATTATTCCATTTTTGGATTTTAGTATCAAAATAGAGGTAAGTTTCATTATGGTTTAATTCACGTAAACCTTATGGTTTTTGAAATATCTTATTTTGCGAAAATGTTTTAGCCAGTTTTATTGCTTGAATTTTTTACTGGTGTTTTCTTGTTTTTAACCAAACTATTTCTAGAGGCTACTAACTGAACAACCTTTATATCCCACTCGTGAAATATTTACTAACTTATACAAGGTGTGTAAAAATTAACGCAAAATAATTACAATCTTTAAACGGCAATAACTTGTTTAATTCAAATGAAACGCCCATTTTTTTATGTCAACACCAGATGTGAAATTTGATTGTCTATCGAATACTAGTATACTTTCCTATAGCTAACTCCTCACGTTTTCAGGTAAAACGCACATTTTCATTTTAATGTCTTAGAACAAATCTTAGGTTCATCATCATCACTTAGCCCCACAGGTCCCCTGCATCACATAGGTAGGTAGGGTCTCCGTCAATCATAGCCAAGCCTAATTTTAATTATGAGCTGTCCATTATGACAGAAGTTGTAATTCCTGCAAAAGCAGTCGTTGGATCCACCTCCATAAATCCCATACTGATTAATAATGGAGGCGTTTAATTTCCTCTTTTACTCTACAACTTCACTTTAGCTGCATCCCCAACGGGCGACTTTCTGACACTTATGCATTATGTATGTACATACATGCATACATTTCGCCGACGATGAGCTTTACGATAAGAGACGTTTACAAGACATGAGAAGGAAACTAATGTGCAGAGAAAAATAGGTATTTGAGATAAACAGGAGCGAGACAAGGTAATATGCGACGGCTTAAGCAATCAGCTGTGTAAATCTTTAAACACTGAATGATTCCTAATAAAATTTAAGACTTTCATTACCATTGTGATATCATAGATAATCCTGTAAGAATCTTCGCCAGCTACACTCTAATGACAATGCTTATGAATTGCGCCATTTTATGACCTAAAGTAAGCTGAAAATCACATATTCTTCAGGCACAAAAAGATTCACAACTACACTTGGAGTGTAGTTATGGTATTATGGTATAATCAACCACAAACTCAGTACAAGAGTGGAGGACACTAGAGTATACAGAAGACGCGACATGCACTCAGATCACTACTTGGTGTTGTCCAGTATCAGACTACTAAAAGGATGGAAAACATATTTAAAACACAAGCCGAAGAACTGTTAAAAGTGTATCTTTTAGAAGAAACTAGCATTAGAGGATTATACACAGCAGCTGTCGAACATCAGCACTGGTAATGACATGGATGAAGAATGGAATATCATCAAAACAGTTATAATTCAAGCAGCTTCAGAATGCATAGGAAGAGGAAAAACAACTAACACTGGGCTAAAATTCTGGACTGAAATGCTCCAAGTTTCCATTAAGAAAAGCCATAAAACTTATCTGCAGAATATCCAAAGCAGAAAAGATGGAGACTGGAATAAACATAAGGCAGCAGGGAATGCAACAAGCATCGTGATCAAGAATCATGGGATACTTTTCAGTCGAATCAAAGATGATGTACTTGGACGACAAACATGTGCTCAGAAAATAATAAAACATTGAAATAAAACAGAAAAGGACACAGCAGGCATTAATGTTACTGAAGAAAATCAACAGATCAAAGAGAATCAACATTTTCACAGAAGAATTTCAGAGAGTGCTAAAAATGACGGAACATAGGAAAGCTAGAGAATCTGATGGTGTGAATACAAACTTAATGGTACATGGAGGCATATTACTACATCTAACACTAAATACCATTTCATCTCTACACTGAAGACTGACAAAGGAAAAAATCCCAAAAAATGGAAAGTAGCACATTCAAAAAAGGAGGACAGAGTTGCAGTTACCTCCAACTTTATTTAACATATGCATAAACGGCATTGTGTGAGAATGGAAAAGAGTGGTTGGACCAGGAGTGTAATCCACCTCATATAAACTTTCTCCTATTCGCTGACGACTCGCTATTAAACAAGAGACAGAAGACGACATACAACCATCATTACACCAACTGAATACTTTGAGCAAAACGTATTGTAACGAATTTTCCACTTCTTATTGGCCTTCGAAGGTACTGGAATGATCTCGATATTTCTTCCAACGATTCGGCGCAGGCCGATTCCGAGAAAGGCGACTGAGAGATAAGCGAGGGAGTCGAAAACAGCTGTTCATGTCGACATCCGTACGTAAAAATCAATTGGATATAAATGTATGCTTAAATGAATTAGAATGAGTCCGTGTAGTTTTAGTGTTAGTTAAATAAATGACGATTAATTAGTTATAGTTCTTATTCTCTCCCTTATAGTTATAGTATTCTTATTTCTCTAAATATCTTATCTTGGCTTGTAGAGATGAAAAAGATGTTTTGGACATTAGTACATAGCTCCAAAGCCTCAAGTAATCTCTAATGGCAAACACAGTGAGAAATCCCCTTGGATCCCCCTTACAGATTTTTTGATTTTTCTCCTTTTCTTGGACTACTGACTGAAAACCGTATTCGAAATTCGAAATTCCTTTCATCACCACGATTCCCTTTTCCAGATTTGTCGTGGACCCGCTTCGGTAGCCTCCCTTTACGCTCGAGCAAGGCCCGCCTCCAGAATGGCGGCCACGCGCAGCAGAGGAAGCACAAGGACGTGTCGGTGTGGCTGCGCGAGCTGGACCTGGAGGAGTACGCGGAAGTCTTCTCCGGCTTCAAGGGCGTCGAGGAGCTGCTCGAGTTCTCCGAGCAGGACGTCAAGGAGCTCGGGGTGAAGAAGTCGTCGCACAGGGCGAGGATCATCAGCAGCCTCACGTGCCTTAGGGCCAAGTATCACGGTAAGGCCAGAGCTAACTGTGTCCAACGTTGGTCCAAATGTTGGAAGTTATTCTGCTTTTGATTGCACGACAGTTGTTTCAATCGGTCATGTGACTGCGCGAGGATAATTTTTAGTGATGAAATAGCAATCACCATTGTTTTGAACCAACATTTCATACATCATATTCAAGATATCATAATTAATATTAGTCCAGCAAATGCAGAAAATGATGGAATACTAGCTACAGTGCCAAACTATCTGACAACCATGTCAACCTTTGACCCATGACAACCACTTTACTTCTTTACCCCTCAAACATATATTAACATTAAAATTAAAGAAAATTCATTCATTCATATGTTTCCTTTTAGATAATGCCGCGAAGAAGCTTCCAGTTCGGCATAGCGTTGCAGTGGACAGCGGCAACAAAATTCAAAGAGAAGACACAATGTAAGTACTCCTTAAAACGCTTTAAATACCTGATTAACCCGGAGAATACCTTTAAAATATACGTCGTATCTCGCAGCATTAATTACGATAATTACTGCGTCCGCTCTCCGTGCGAGGTCACTGCTACTTTTATGTTTTTGTTCTTCGGCGGGTAATCTGCGTGATTTTTACCGAACCCCACCGGTTATTTAGTGTTTATTATAGTGATCGCTCGATGGGACGTGGAATCTAAGATTGTTACGCCGCAGGAAATCCGATCGGCCTCGCGATAAATTTTTTTGTAGCCAAACGGCTACAACACTCGCAAAAGTTGACCTAACAAAAAAAGAATATACAGTTAGGTATTCGTATGTTAAATATTAATAATTCAAAGGTTCATTTTGAATTCCACTTTTCTAACATCTACAGATACCGTTTAGGCAATCAATTCCTTTGGGGTTCAGAGTAGAAGGGGAACCAAATATACGTTTCCCTTAAATATATAAACATCTTGATTAGAATTAAAATAATTCTTACATGAGTACCTATACAGTGTGGCATCATAACTTCCTTTTTTGAAATGGGTGATATTCAGGCTGTAGAGGTCGTAGTGGGCTGGGAAGGGTGTTATTCGACAGGCATACTTATAAAGTTTTGTTCCCCACCTGGCCATGATGCGTTAGAACAGTGAATAACGTGCGTTTGCCTTCGAGGCGTACTTTTCCAGTGGACGTTCTGCAACCCAGCATGCATTTCGAAATCGGTTCAATGTAGCCCCGGTAGGCCCCGTCCCAGATCGGAAATCGATCGTTACGTGGGTGGATTCTTTCAGGCAAACCGTGTGACAAGAGGAAGACGTGGAGTTCGCTTATTAGAACACCAGGAAACATTGATGCTGTGAGAGGCGCAAGTATACTGGTTTATGCTGCTTGAAACCCCCACCACTCAGCTCGAAATGCATTTCTCGCACTTTTCTCCAAAAGGATATGAAAATCCAAGGTAGCCAAGTTGTAGGTTTTGACATCCTCTTTCAAAAACCGTTTGAAAAATTAAAATAGGATTATCTAAGATAATACGCGGAATTTTGCAAAATTTCGGTGTATATTGTTAATAACGTAATTGTGCAAAAACTATTCATCCGACAACATCCAACTTTTGCACGCTTAAAGTAGACATAATAACCTAATATTTCACTCAAAATGAGCGCTTCAGCTTTAAACTGGGCAAAATTGTGAATTTTTGAAAAAAGGTCCTTTTTAACGGTTTTTTCCAAGTTTTCTCGGTGAAAAATGCTCCGATCACATTTTAGAAGCGCTCATTTTGAAGCTCTTTTAATTCTCTACAAATCGTCTGTACAACGTATTGCATTTCCATCAATAATTTTCACGCTATGGCAAAAAAACTGGAAAACGACCCATTTTTTCTGTTTGAACTTTTACTGTTGAAAAAAAAACCGCAAATGCTCAGATTTGTCTACATTTTGAGTTTTAATCCTCCTTGATCCATCTTAAACAAAGCTTTTTGGTCCGTCTTCTGTTAAATTTTATCTATCAAAAAACTCTATAAACCGGACTATTATTAGCCCGGTTTATAGTAGCATAGCGAACAGCTTGTCTTGTAATTCAAATGTAATTTTATCAATGAAACATGATTATTTAAGTGGAGCACCGAGTCACGAATCAAACCAATCCCTCGAACTACCGTTCAAGTGTGGGACGAATCAATCGTAGAAAGTAATGAAATTGCCTCGACTTGAATAGGAAACTGTACATTAAGAAATTTTTTTTCGAAAATTCTTCTGGCCTGTATTTGTGTTTCGAAATATCCTTCATAGAGACTAATCTGTCGGCTTTATAAGTACCACTTCGCCGTACAAAAAGTATCCGTAAAATCGATTAGGTATAATACTATTGGCTTCGTGACTTGATTCCCTAAGTTGGTGATAATAACGTTTCGCATTGAAAAAATTAACGCATACATCGATCGGTGCTAGAATTGCTTGTAACGAGAACCGGTTAAGACATAAAATGACAAATTGCCTGTTGGTGCTATTAATCAAGCAACACTGTAAAAGCTTTTTTACTAGCTCTTTAATTATTACTGCATCATGTGATATTAATTAGTCGACGATGCAACTAACTAATCACATCTAAAATTCACTCATACATTCCAGTACTCCGTTTGTTATATGAACCTTACGAATTTTAGTTCGGTAGCTTAAACAAGAGAATGCTTGCACATAAAGGAATTTCGCCTTGTCGTATTACATTTTATTAGATCGTGCAAACTGGACACTCGTGGTATGGAAGTCACGTATTTTTCGTACGCCCGGTTTAAACGACACATCTCCGACCTCTTTAAGCTCGGATCCGTTAACACGAGAATCGTGGCGGTTTATTTTATGCAGGACACGCTCGATTATCCTATTAGGAAAGTCTGGAGGTTTCTGAAGAAAAAAGTAATAGAAATTTGGATTATGGAGGATATGGCGGCAAATTTATTTTATGAAGCTGCTATAGATAGTACTGGAGATATGAACTGCAAATGATGATGAGGAATGCAGGCACAAAACCTAATAAAGTAAATAGAATTCGAGATATTCAGAATATTTTTCATCTTTACAAACATATTATGAATGTTATGTATGTTACATTGGGGCATTAACATAGAACACTTGTGAGACGAGTTTAATGATGATTTCATCTCCTCTGTACCTTAAAAAACGATAGCATGTTGTATATTTCCCGTAGAGGTTGTATAACCAATCCATTCCATTTAAATATAATTCATTTAACGTCGTCTCTATTTTTGTCTGGCTTGTGCAAGTATCACGGGAATAGCGGGCGAAACACCCTCAAACATCTGGAGCCGAGCGTGCAATGGTACTAAGGGAAATAGTGCCCGACGTACCACCATAACTCCCAAGGAACATAAAGATCTGGAGTCGTGTGTGCAATGGTACCAAGGGATAGTCGCGCGGGGTACCAGCCGAACTGCCAGGAAACATAGGGTCGCATGTGCAATGGTATTAAGGGAATAACGCGCGAAGTACCACTAGAAATGCCAGGACACACGCAATACACTAGCACCGAGCGTGCAATGGTGCTAAGGGAATACCGCGCGAGGTACCACTCACCTAATAGTGGCAACTACCCCTATAACGTGCACCAGTACCAATGGAATAGTGCATAAGACACATTTGGGCCGAGTTTGATGATGGAACGAAGAAATGAAAACGTCTTTGAGCAACTCATCTTCTCGGTAAAAAATAGTGTTGAATATTTCTCCTAGAGATTGTATAACCAATCCATTCCATTTAAATATAACTCATTTAACGTCGTCTCTATTTTCGCCAGGATTGTGCAACGGGTACTAAGGGAATAGCGGGCGAAGTACCACCATAACTCCCAGGAACTTATCCAGAGAATTTGGGTTTGGTGAACGAGGGGGCCACAAAATTTCACCTCCTCGCCCGGTGAAATTAAGGGCGTGTCAGTGAATTCTCGCGACGTATACGGAACCTAATCTAACCTTCTGCCATTTTTAGCAAGACGACGTCCAAAATGATACACAGATCAGAGACCAAAAGAGCGCAAAGTGGCTTCCTGTGGACTTTTAATACATCCCTATTGACGATGGTTTTTTGGCTAGTGATTATGATTTCATGGATACGGCTAGTGGTTATTAAAATTAAAAGTTCATGATTAATTGCCAATAGTACCAAAATGTCTGATATGTCTCTGATGATTACAAAATTTTTGTCATGCTGCTATGATAGTTAATTGCTATGATCTGAATAGGTGATGGTCTTAAAGCAAGTGCACATAATCCAATAATAAAGCAGCTGTGGCATTTAATGTTATGTCCAAATTGAACTTGACACCAAATGAGACCAGCGTTTTGTTATATTTTCCATTATTGCATCGAAACAAGCCTTGAGATGTCATTTTTATTCGCTTGATACAAGTTTAAGATCTTGTGAATTGCCTTGTGACAATGCCTCCAAATTACATTGTGCCTCTCGTATGGCACAATAGCCACTTCGTCACTCTTCCAAAACTCAATTAAGGGTTGAATTTAAACCGTACATTGTTGAAGTGTACGGATCCAAAGGCTCCCTTGGGCAAAGCAGTTAACTATAGAAAAATTACCAACTCCTCCGTCTCGTGAGGTCGTCGTAATTAACCTCACGTATACTTTACACGCACATATATCTTATATAAAATATGCATGTGACGCTTGTGTTTTGTTCAGTGCGTTTATTATATCCCGGCTGATTTATAGACCAAGAGGTGCAAACTGCAAACTACTAATCACACGCGTATACAGCAGGTGTGTGTCATTTTGCTCGAAACGGGAGCTCTCCCAAGGATAAATGAAAGTCGCGTAAGTAACGTGCAATTTTTCAACGCTGACGAAGTTTACAAGTTTACCAAGCGTTCGGGAGGAAAATTCGATGAGACGAGCTTTTGTCGTGGCTTTTAAACCGCAAGAAATGTTTAAAAGATTTTTGAAAGCACATCAGTTCTGTCAGTTACAGAATGCACAACAGTTGCTGTGCTCAAATATCATATATCACGTAGGCGTGTATTGTTCGTTTAGGATTTACTTACTAACTTACGAAAAAGAACAATTTCTTGCTTCCTCGCGCTTTTACATAAGGAAGGTAATACCCTGGTGTCTGGCAGATATATTTTGTGGGAGAATTTTCAAATATTTGCCAATGCAATACGTGAATTGGATGGATATTCAAAGGCAGAAAAACGTAGTTCTCAGTGTTTTGCACCTGTGCACCAGACCGGGAAATCGATTTTCCATTTGCATTAAAAATGTAGTTGTGTAGGAATTATGTTTCAAAATGTCTGCCAATAGCGTGAAACTAAAATTCAAAGAAATTGAACCGATGGAAACTCATCGGCAGATCGTTACTAGTCTGCATCAATAATGATGTATGATCGATAAAAATGGATGAATTTTTGTAGGTCTTTGAGAGTCGAATGAGAGAAGCAGCATGATGGGAGGAACGTGTGAAGCACTAACCTCAACTTCCAGCAAACGCAATACGCTAGCACCAAGCGTGCAATGGTAGAGACACCAAGGTGACACCAAGGAAGAGATACGTGAGGCACCGCTTCACCTACTAGTGGCAAAATAATTAAAAACGTGCAATGAGTACTAAGGGAGAAACGCACGAAGAACTCAGGCGACATTGCAACAACAGTGACTGACTCATGTATCTCATAAACATCTGGGATCCAGTGACCAGGGGCATGAAGGGAAGAAGTGCAAAGTACCAACTCCAACTCCAAGCAAACGCAATATTTTGGCATCACGCGTGCAGTGGTACCAAGAAAGAGACACGCGAGGCACCATTCCACCTCCTACTGGCAAATATTCCAAAACTTACAGTGGGTACTAAGGGAGAAACGTACGAAGTATTTAGGCATCACTGCAATAACAGTGACTAACTCATATATCTCATAAACATCTGGGATTCAGTGACCAGAGGCATGAAGGGAGGAAGTGCGAAGTACTAACTCCAACTCCAAGCAAACGCAATATTCTAGCACCACGCGTGCAGTGGTACCAAGAAAGAGACACGTGAGGCACCATCCCACCTACCAGTGACAAAATATTCCAAAACCTGCATGAGTGCTAAGGGGGAAACGCACAAAGGACTCGAGTGGCACTGCAACAACACTGACTGACTCATGTATCTCATAAACATCTGGGATCCAGTGACCAGAGGCTTGAAGGGAGGAAGTGCGAAGTACCAACTCCAACTCCAGGTAAACGCCATATTCTAGCACCACGTGTGCAGTGGTACCAAGAAAGAGACACGCGAGGCACCATTCCACCTCCTATTGGCCAATATTCCAAAACGTACAGTGGGTACTAAGGGAGAAGCACAAAGTATTTAGGCGTCACTGCAATAACTACTAACTCATATATCTCATAAACATCTAGGACCCAGTGAGCAGTTGTGCTATGGGGGGAACGTATCAACCCCAGCTCCAAATAATAGCGATACAATAACACCAAGCGTGAAATGGTATCCAAAAAGAGACACGCAGACACTGCTCCACCTACTAGTGGCAAAATATTCCAAAACGTGCCATGGGTACTAAGGGAGAAACACACGCAGCGCTCTACCTTGGCTGCACTGAAACTACAGTGACTAACTAATGTTTGAATATGTCAGTTAGAGAAAACTGTATCTCACACCGTTATTACTTAGTGATTAAAATCGATCAGTGGTTAATTATCAATTAAACTCTTAATTGGCATGGCCCATCCAGTATCCTTGATATAACCCAGTGATAAACTCACCAATTGGTTATTTCTTCCAATTGTTTGTTCGACATTGTAGTCACAGTGAACCAATCATGGGCACAGACTTTTATGTAGACTCCTTTTTTAAATCATAGTCAGCATTTCTCCTTCTCGTGCCGAAACAAAGATGCGTACAAAAATTTAAAATTTGCAATTATGCGAGAAACGGTATGCCTAGAATCATAATGATACAAAGCATATAATTACGGTTGGTGAATAATTACATGCATTTAAATATTCTAATATCTACGAGAAATAAATGGGGAATATTTGCCCACAGCACCGCAGGCCCACTCCCCACTGTTGTCTACGTTTCATTAAATAATGAGTTATTATACGGAACTTGCGTTTCACAGCGATTTGATTGGATATCGTAATTAATTCTCAAAGAACCCATCGCAGCCTCACGACCCATCAACACGCATTTTCACCACGTGGAAAATCTCCATTGCTTTTGTATGGTGGCAGGGATGTTTCCTCGACCTTTTTGGCCGTAGCTGATCCAATGTTAGCAACTCGATATCCATCACAAACTAAGTAATATTGAAAAAACGTTATTTTCGCAGTGGCTCATTTTGACAAACAGCCAAAACTGATAAGATTATTCTGAATTCAAAATTGTTCTTGAGAATTGCCTACTCCTACGATAACCCCCGGAAATGGAGTAGTTCTCTCTTTGGCTGAGCTAAAACTAAAAAATGTCATTTTTAAGCAGTAGATATCCAAAAATAAGGCATCTTTCTACCTTTAGTCAGTCGAGAGTGCCCAGGGTTCCAAAATTCCTGACCTTTCAGCGTCCCTGATCGATTAACGGCTAGATCGGTTTTTTAGTTCAAGGTTCACCAGTGAAAAATTCTCTAATACCACTATAATCATTGTTTATTTATAACCGTTACGTGTCCTGTCTGTAATAGATACAGTGTGATTAAATTAACAGATTGACGTGTAGATTTCAACAGGCCCCGAAGGTGCCGAATTATTATAAAACGACGCTGACGTGTTTTGAATCGCGCTACCGGATTTTAGGGAAAGTTGAACCTTGTGATGTACGATTAAAACGATGTTATCGAAGGGAACGGAGGATTCTGCGACTTCTCTCATAAATCACCAGTCTTGGCTTGTTTTCTTCTACCGCTTTTCGCTGAGGGAAGTGTCAAAAGAAAATTAATGAAACACGTGAATTACTTTGAATAGTTGAATAGTTTGATATTTTCGAAAGCTCATAGATTGCCTTTGTTAATAATAAGAGCAACATTATGATATTACAGAATTTCAGTAAACTGCAGTAGGGAGAGACACGACATGTCACGTAAATCTACGATAGTCGCACTTTTATTCTCATATTTCAACGATTTTTAAAGGAATCATTAAATAGTTTGATATTATCGAAAGCTCATAGATTGCGTTTGTTAATAATAAGAGCAACATTATGATATTACAGAATTTCAGTAAACTGCAGTAGGGAGAGACACGACATGTCACGTAAATCTACGATAGTCGCACTTTTAATCTCATATTTCAACGAATTTTAAAAGAATCATTAAATTGTTTGATATTTTCGAAAGCTCATAGATTGCCTTTGTTAATAATAAGAGCAACATTATGATATTACAGAATTTCAGTAAACTGCAGTAGGGAGAGACACGACGTCACGTAAATCTACGATAGTTGCACTTTTATTCTCATATTTCAACGAATTTTAAAAGAATCATTAAATAGTTTGATATTTTCGAAAGCTCATAGATTGACTTTGTTAATAATAAGAGCAAATTATGATATTACAAAATTTCAGTGAACTGCAGTAGGGAGAGACACGACATGTCACGTAAATCTACGATAGTCGCACTTTTATTCTCATATTTCAACGAATTTTAAAAGAATCATTAAATAGTTTGATATTTTCGAAAGCTCATAGATTGACTTTGTTAATAATAAGAGCAACATTATGATATTACAGAATTTCAGTAAACTGCAGTAGGGAGAGACACGACGTCACGTAAATCTACGATAGTTGCACTTTTATTCTCATATTTCAACGAATTTTAAAAGAATCATTAAATAGTTTGATATTTTCGAAAGCTCATAGATTGACTTTGTTAATAATAAGAGCAAATTATGATATTACAAAATTTCAGTGAACTGCAGTAGGGAGAGACACGACATGTCACGTAAATCTACGATAGTCGCACTTTTATTCTCATATTTCAACGAATTTTAAAAGAATCATTAAATAGTTTGATATTTTCGAAAGCTCATAGATTGACTTTGTTAATAATAAGAGCAACATTATGATATTACAGAATTTCAGTAAACTGCAGTAGGGAGAGACACGACGTCACGTAAATCTACGATAGTTGCACTTTTATTCTCATATTTCAACGAATTTTAAAAGAATCATTAAATAGTTTGATATTTTCGAAAGCTCATAGATTGACTTTGTTAATAATAAGAGCAAATTATGATATTACAAAATTTCAGTGAACTGCAGTAGGGAGAGACACGACATGTCACGTAAATCTACGATAGTCGCACTTTTATTCTCATATTTCAACGAATTTTAAAAGAATCATTAAATAGTTTGATATTTTCGAAAGCTCATAGATTGACTTTGTTAATAATAAGAGCAACATTATGATATTACAGAATTTCAGTAAACTGCAGTAGGGAGAGACACGACGTCACGTAAATCTACGATAGTTGCACTTTTATTCTCATATTTCAACGATTTTTAAAGGAATCATTAAATAGTTTGATATTTTCGAAAGCTCATAGATTGCCTTTGTTAATAATAAGAGCAACATTATGATATTACAGAATTTCAGTAAACTGCAGTAGGGAGAGACACGACATGTCACGTAAATCTACGATAGTCGCACTTTTATTCTCATATTTCAACGATTTTTAAAGGAATCATTAAATAGTTTGATATTTTCGAAAGCTCATAGATTGCCTTTGTTAATAATAAGAGCAACATTATGATATTACAGAATTTCAGTAAACTGCAGTAGGGAGAGACACGACGTCACGTAAATCTACGATAGTTGCACTTTTATTCTCATATTTCAACGAATTTTAAAAGAATCATTAAATAGTTTGATATTTTCGAAAGCTCATAGATTGACTTTGTTAATAATAAGAGCAAATTATGATATTACAAAATTTCAGTAAACAGCAGTAGGGAGAGACACGACATGTCACGTAAATCTACGACATAGTCGCACTTTTATTCTCATATTTCAACGATTTTTAAAGGAATCATTAAATAGTTTGATATTTTCGAAAGCTCATAGATTGCCTTTGTTAATAATAAGAGCAACATTATGATATTACAGAATTTCAGTGAACTGCAGTAGGGAGAGACACGACATGTCACGTAAATCTACGATAGTCGCACTTTTATTCTCATATTTCAACGAATTTTAAAAGAATCATTAAATAGTTTGATATTTTCGAAAGCTCATAGATTACCTTTATTAATAATAAGAGCAACATTATGATATTACAGAATTTCAGTAAACTGCAGTAGGGAGAGACACGACATGTCACGTAAATCTACGATAGTCGCACTTTTATTCTCATATTTCAACGATTTTTAAAGGAATCATTAAATAGTTTGATATTTTCGAAAGCTCATAGATTGCCTTTGTTAATAATAAGAGCAACATTATGATATTACAGAATTTCAGTGAACTGCAGTAGGGAGAGACACGACATGTCACGTAAATCTACGATAGTCGCACTTTTATTCTCATATTTCAACGAATTTTAAAAGAATCATTAAATAGTTTGATATTTTCGAAAGCTCATAGATTACCTTTATTAATAATAAGAGCAACATTATGATATTACAGAATTTCAGTAAACTGCAGTAGGGAGAGACACGACATGTCACGTAAACCTACGACAGTCGCACTTTCATTCTCATATTTCAACGAATTTTAAAAGAATCATTAAATAGTTTGATATTTTCGAAAGCTCATAGATTGCCTTTGTTAATAATAAGAGCAACATTATGATATTACAGAATTTCAGTAAACTGCAGTAGGGAGAGACACGACATGTCACGTAAATCTACGATAGTCGCACTTTTATTCTCATATTTCAACGATTTTTAAAGGAATCATTAAATAGTTTGATATTATCGAAAGCTCATAGATTGCGTTTGTTAATAATAAGAGCAACATTATGATATTACAGAATTTCAGTAAACTGCAGTAGGGAGAGACACGACATGTCACGTAAATCTACGATAGTTGCACTTTTAATCTCATATTTCAACGAATTTTAAAAGAATCATTAAATTGTTTGATATTTTCGAAAGCTCATAGATTGCCTTTGTTAATAATAAGAGCAACATTATGATATTACAGAATTTCAGTAAACTGCAGTAGGGAGAGACACGACGTCACGTAAATCTACGATAGTTGCACTTTTATTCTCATATTTCAACGAATTTTAAAAGAATCATTAAATAGTTTGATATTTTCGAAAGCTCATAGATTGACTTTGTTAATAATAAGAGCAAATTATGATATTACAAAATTTCAGTAAACAGCAGTAGGGAGAGACACGACATGTCACGTAAATCTACGATAGTCGCACTTTTATTCTCATATTTCAACGAATTTTAAAAGAATCATTAAATAGTTTGATATTTTCGAAAGCTCATAGATTACCTTTATTAATAATAAGAGCAACATTATGATATTACAGAATTTCAGTAAACTGCAGTAGGGAGAGACACGACGTCACGTAAATCTACGATAGTTGCACTTTTATTCTCATATTTCAACGAATTTTAAAAGAATCATTAAATAGTTTGATATTTTCGAAAGCTCATAGATTGCCTTTGTTAATAATAAGAGCAACATTATGATATTACAGAATTTCAGTAAACTGCAGTAGGGAGAGACACGACATGTCACGTAAATCTACGATAGTCGCACTTTTATTCTCATATTTCAACGATTTTTAAAGGAATCATTAAATAGTTTGATATTATCGAAAGCTCATAGATTGCGTTTGTTAATAATAAGAGCAACATTATGATATTACAGAATTTCAGTAAACTGCAGTAGGGAGAGACACGACGTCACGTAAATCTACGATAGTTGCACTTTTATTCTCATATTTCAACGAATTTTAAAAGAATCATTAAATAGTTTGATATTTTCGAAAGCTCATAGATTGCCTTTGTTAATAATAAGAGCAACATTATGATATTACAGAATTTCAGTAAACTGCAGTAGGGAGAGACACGACATGTCACGTAAATCTACGATAGTCGCACTTTTATTCTCATATTTCAACGATTTTTAAAGGAATCATTAAATAGTTTGATATTTTCGAAAGCTCATAGATTGCCTTTGTTAATAATAAGAGCAACATTATGATATTACAGAATTTCAGTAAACTGCAGTAGGGAGAGACACGACGTCACGTAAATCTACGATAGTTGCACTTTTATTCTCATATTTCAACGAATTTTAAAAGAATCATTAAATAGTTTGATATTTTCGAAAGCTCATAGATTGACTTTGTTAATAATAAGAGCAAATTATGATATTACAAAATTTCAGTAAACAGCAGTAGGGAGAGACACGACATGTCACGTAAATCTACGACATAGTCGCACTTTTATTCTCATATTTCAACGATTTTTAAAGGAATCATTAAATAGTTTGATATTTTCGAAAGCTCATAGATTGCCTTTGTTAATAATAAGAGCAACATTATGATATTACAGAATTTCAGTGAACTGCAGTAGGGAGAGACACGACATGTCACGTAAATCTACGATAGTCGCACTTTTATTCTCATATTTCAACGAATTTTAAAAGAATCATTAAATAGTTTGATATTTTCGAAAGCTCATAGATTACCTTTATTAATAATAAGAGCAACATTATGATATTACAGAATTTCAGTAAACTGCAGTAGGGAGAGACACGACATGTCACGTAAACCTACGACAGTCGCACTTTCATTCTCATATTTCAACGAATTTTAAAAGAATCATTAAATAGTTTGATATTTTCGAAAGCTCATAGATTGACTTTGTTAATAATAAGAGCAAATTATGATATTACAAAATTTCAGTAAACAGCAGTAGGGAGAGACACGACATGTCACGTAAATCTACGACATAGTCGCACTTTTATTCTCATATTTCAACGATTTTTAAAGGAATCATTAAATAGTTTGATATTTTCGAAAGCTCATAGATTGCCTTTGTTAATAATAAGAGCAACATTATGATATTACAGAATTTCAGTGAACTGCAGTAGGGAGAGACACGACATGTCACGTAAATCTACGATAGTCGCACTTTTATTCTCATATTTCAACGAATTTTAAAAGAATCATTAAATAGTTTGATATTATCGAAAGCTCATAGATTGCCTTTGTTAATAATAAGAGCAACATTATGATATTACAGAATTTCAGTAAACTGCAGTAGGGAGAGACACGACATGTCACGTAAACCTACGATAGTCGCACTTTTATTCTCATATTTCAACGAATTTTAAAAGAATCATTAAATAGTTTGATATTTTCGAAAGCTCATAGATTGCCTTTGTTAATAATAAGAACAACATTATGATATTACAGAATTTCAGTAAACTGCAGTAGGGAGAGACACGACATGTCACGTAAATCTACGATAGTCGCACTTTTATTCTCATATTTCAACGATTTTTAAAGGAATCATTAAATAGTTTGATATTATCGAAAGCTCATAGATTGCGTTTGTTAATAATAAGAGCAACATTATGATATTACAGAATTTCAGTAAACTGCAGTAGGGAGAGACACGACATGTCACGTAAATCTACGATAGTCGCACTTTTATTCTCATATTTCAACGAATTTTAAAAGAATCATTATTATTATTTTTTCCTGAGGGAATCACGTTCGTCGTAGAAGGGCCTACGTTTTGGGCCAGTCGGTGTCTGCCTTCGGTTACATTAGCATTCCGTGTAACTGTTCAGCGACTTGTATGACAAGGGGGTTGCTACCTAAAATATGGCTTTTGTTTGAAAGGGATTTACGCATAACGGACCCCTCTGTACTGATGATTTCGAATGGCGGTAATCGAAGGGCTCCATTATCGGTTACCGACGGCACAAAACATCAAGTGTTTGAGATACAGGCAGATTATATGTCTGCAGGAGTGAATTTTCGAATTAAGGGTCAAATCGAATGCGATGGCGGAAAATATTGGGACCGCTTTGATTGATGATTGACTTAAAATTGAAATTATTCATGATTCACTTTTTTTTAAGCTAAAGCCGATTTTGAATTAAACACGATAACTTCCTGGTCTTAAGTCTCAACATGGCGTTTACCAGGCTATGCCATTTCATCCATTGGCGCCTATGGTTATTTAGTTCTGCTAAATATACAGTACGAGTCTCTAACGTGAAATAAATTCATTGGATCAAAGACAGTTTTTTGTTGGAAATATGCTCGGATAGGTCGATTAGTATTTTGAATTGCGCTCTTTTTGATGTAAGATAGTGTTATACAGGGTGTACCAAATTTGAGATATGATTTTTTTAAATGACAGAAGACTAATTTTGGCAGAAGGCATTCAACATCAGTAGAATCCTAAGAGAAAATAAATAAAACAATAAGTAAAACATTAATAGATTTTATTTCAAACAGATCATGTTTATCAATATTTTCATTCAATTGTCGAAGCTTCCGTGCTCATAGTATTGATCTTAATGGCAGTATTATAAATAATTGAACAGTTTTGATACTGTCAGAAATTCATTTGATCAATGAAAAACCTGTTGATATGCCCAATTTCAACTATATTGTGAGTTTGATATATTTGATAAGTCAAATATTTGAAATGTGATATTTGCTCCAAAGTGTGATCTTCAATTACAAATTTTGTTCTGACTGGATGTTTTCTAAGGGAGGTCATAGTCACATTTTTATGTAATAATCCGTTATAAGCTTGTGAAGAGCCAGTAGTAATGTATCTTTTGTGATTTGTAAATTATATTACAATATTTTGTATATTATATGTATACAAACATACTTATATGTTTGTATATTATAGCAGCCAGTAGTAATGTAGCTTTTGTGATTTGTAACTATATATTATAGCAGATACAAATAATTAACTCATTATATATTATAACTCCCCAATTTTTAACTCTTCTATGATTTGGTGAATTCGCCACGCCGTACCCCATTGTAGTGGAAAATGGCGAATTCGCCGTGACTTTTTTGCCCACTAATTGTTCTATGTATTACAGAATAAGAGCCTTGTGTGTTTTGCAAAATTGTACTACCCAAAACCCAATAATACTATCACATGGTGTTACAATAACAAGGGTGTTCTAAAACGTAACAATGGCACAGTTGCTGCCTCCTAAGTAGAAGTACTACACAGTTGGAAGTGCTACTTTGATGAAGTACTAAATAGACCGATGCAGGAAGGCAGTGAAATTACTGCATTTCCTACGGCAGCGGTTAATATCCCACTTATAGCCATAAAAGACACAATTAGAGCCATTAAGTAACTCAAAACTAACAGAGTGGCAGGCACAGATAATTTCTAAAGTCAAATTTGGAATCATGAAATAACTCCCGAAGAATGGAAACAAGGGATCCCATTTCACAAAAAATGGACCAAATGCAATATTTCCTTTGGTATTGCTGTACTAAATCACGCCTAGAAAATTTTTTCCAACATACTTCTCTAACGTGTTTCTCCATATACCAAATGGCTTATTGGAGAGACTATCAATGCAGTTTTTGAAGCGGAAGATCAACAACTGACCAGCTTTTCACTATCCGTCAGATTCTAGAGAAATCTTGGAAGCTCGACAAAATCTTACATGCACTACTCATATATTGTGTACTGTTCATGCATAGATAAGGTTGTGCAAAGCTATGGAAGAATTTGGAATCCCGCATAAGCTGATTCGTCATACCTTCTCTATCAACAGAGGACTAAAACTTCTATCTAACCTTTCACTAGAAAACGCTGCAAGAACAGCTTCAGTTAATGCAGAGGTTTTTGGTCCAGGTGACCCTTAACTTATGTTGGCCTATGCCGATGGTGACAGGGGAAAGCACGGTCAGCGTAAAGGAAAACTTTTGGAAACAAGGAAATGGACCACGGGGAAGACCTAGGCTTAGATGATAGAAGGAACTAACTAACCTTGGAGTGGACCAGCAAGAATGGAGGGAGCTGACAAAAGACCATTTCAAGTGGAGGGAGATAGTCAAGGCAGCCAAAACCCACCCTTGGTTGTAGTGCTACGGAGTCAGTCGGTATTAAAATATCTAGTGAACAGGGGAATTGGTCGACTGCAAATAACCACTTTGTAATGGTTTTCTGGGGTGTTGGTATTGACGAGTCGTTTTATGTGTCTTTTATTTCGAACCTTTCCTACCAAACGTACATCAACTATCACCCGATTAAGCTCACCCCTTGGTGACCTCGTGCATCGCCTTCGCCAAGTACTTGACGTTCTTCGACGACACGGCCGCGATGGACATCCGACCGTCGTTCGTCATGTACACGTGGTACTCCTTGACCATTCTCGCGACCTGATCCTTGTTCAGCCCCGTATAGGAGAACATCCCGATCTGCTTGCTGATGTGCCCCCAGTCGTGCTTCGAGCCGACCGCCTTCAGCTCTTCGACGAGCGTCTTCCTGATCGAAATCACCCTGTCGGCCATCTCCTTCATCTCGCACTCCCACTGCTTCTTCAGCTGGGCGTCAGAGAGGATCTCCCGCACGATCCTCGCGCCGTGAACCGGCGGCATCGAGTAAACCCTCCTGATGATCGGCTTCAGATGCGAGAGGATCCTCTGCGCCTCCTCTTCGCTGTCGCCCACCACGGTCAACGAGCCGATCCTCTCGCTGTACAGGCCCATGTTCTTGCCGAAGCTTTGCGTAAGGACGATCTGATGGCCTTGCTCGGTGAAGTGCCTCACGGCGAAGGCGTCCCTCTCCTGGCACCCAGACGCGAAGCCCTGGTACGCCAAATCGAAGAAGGTGAAGAGTCGTCGTTTTTTCACCGCCTGGCTTATCTCCTTCCACTCGTCCTGCGTGGGGTCGATGCCGGAGGGGTTGTGGGCGCAGGCGTGGAAGAGGATCATCGACCCCTCGGGTATGTTGTAGACGTCCTCCAGCAGCTTCTCGCAGTTGATCCACTTGGTCGCTGGGTCGTAGTAGCGGTAGGTCTTCGTTTCGAGACCGGCCAAGTTGAAGATCGGTTTGTGGTTCGACCACGTCGGTTCCGGCAGGTATATCTCCTTTTTCCCTGGGAATAACGTCGCGAGGAACACGCCGCCTATGTACAGCCCGCCGGTGCCCGACAGCGCCTGCACAGTCGCATTCAGACCTTTGGTGATCACCTCGGACTGCTCGCCGAACGCGACCCGCGCGGCCAGGTCGTTGAACACCGGATCACCCGTCATCGGCGGGTACTCCTTATCCATGTTCTTCGCCATGATGATCTCCTCGGCCTTCCTAACGCAGGGCAGCACGTACGGTTTGCCGTCGTCGTCCTTGTAAGAGCCGGCTCCCAGGTTCATCTTGTTGGGGTCCTTGTCGCGTTTGAAGGTATCGGTCAGGCCCTGGATCGGGTCCGGAGCGGCCATCTCGAGGGCGGAGTACCAGGACACCCCATCTGACTTTCCGCAGGAGGAGGACGAGAAACTCCTGACGAGCAAGCGTAGTGGGAGATTTTTGAAGCGATGCATGTCGGTTTGACAATGTATTGACGCATTCTGGCGACGTTTTAATCGTTGTTTCTATTTGTCGCCACCCATGTATTTAAACATGTGAAAAACGGCACGTGGCGCACGTTTCTGAAAGATGTAAAGGGAAGATCACAAGTATCTTCAAAAAATTATACCTGTACTGAAGTTTACGAAGTTACGAAGTAATAAATTGCCGACTTGGACTGGGAATGGCCATCGCCTCCGCTCCTCTACTGAGTACCGCACCTTCAGCCCCTCGAATTCCTAATGATCATGCATTGAAACATCTACTGTTCTACTGAAATGTTCTTAATAAAAACAAACACACTCCATCAAACTAACCTTGACCCTGTGTAGTCCGACCACTCAGTTCTGCCATACAACCGTACACTCAGTATTCGTATCACTACACAAATAAATATTCGGATATTATATTGTATGGTTGGTTGCCATGATGCAGATAGTTGCAAAATATTTGAAATGACGTACCTTTCTCTTGTACACTTGCACACCCCCATGAACGGCTGTCAAATGTCAAATGATGTCGATATGTCTTCCAAAACAATGAAATTTAGAGCCTGCGGAAATATCGTGAATTACGTCTTCTACAGAAAGTTCTTGTTTGAAATATTGTGACGCACGTGTAGAAGAAACCCGATACATTACGTATGATGCGAAAATTATGTCCGGCAATTATAACGGCTATCGAAACTGTTCATTGAATTTTTTTTTCCAAAAAGTAGAAGTAAATGCAAAAACAAAGCGCACTTCGAACTATTTTCGCTTGACCAACGATGGTGCTGTGGTGGGTTTTTTAAACTTTTAACAAATTGTCTCCTAAAAGTATAATTGGTGTCTCCGAGCTAATTATTTAAAGTACTTTTACTTATACATATATTTCGATATTTATTTGGGAAAATGTCTTCTTCTCTCTACACTCTAGAAGACTAGAATTCTAGAGAATACTAAAAGAATTTAATAGGCAAATGGGGTAATTTAGCGAAATTTCCTGCATTTTTATTCTACAAAACTATTGATTTTCTCAAGATAAAGGTAATACTACTGTCCTCTTTTACTAAAAAAATCTCATTTTAGGCACATTGGCAAACTTTACCTTTTTCCAGGTGGAATTTTGATAAAAACTGTATATTAATTGAAAGTATATGAAATAACTTGTTCGAAAACATCAATTATAATTTTAGGAAATGATCCGTTTAAAAGTTATAACCTTTTAAAAGTGCAATTTTCCATAAGAAGTTAACGGCATGAAAATTAAAAACTCACCAATTTTCGCCTTTTTTTGTACTTTTTGAGAAAAAAATTATTTTTCATCTAACCTCACTTTTCGCCGAACCGCTATTTCATCGACTTTTAATCGATATGGCAAGTATAAAGGGGCACCAATTTCTCTTTCTGCTATATTCATGGAATGTCTTCTACACTTGTCACACTAATTTTCACACGATATTTCACAGTAACACGTACGAATTAACTAATTTTTATGGACATGACCATTTTCATCGGATATTCCATTCATTTAACATGGAACATCAAAATAATCGCAGTATGCTACACGAGGAATAGCACTTAAGTAGTAGTGGTTAATCGACCGAGAGAAACGCATTGAAACCGCATTGATTTGTAATTCTGCTTGGTTTTTCTTTTAGAAATATTATAAAGTACCAGTTCATGTGAAGAATCCTCCGGAAAGATGAGTTAGGTTAGGCGGTTTGGTTCTGTTTGTTGCTTTTTTTATATAGAAATGTTATAAAGTACGACATAAACGACATACGATATAAACGGCGACGGTCGCTTAGCCACTACCGTATCTCCGCTAAGCACACCCGCATTTAAAATTTCAAAATGGCGGAGGCGCGAAACCGCGCCGTTTATAATCGTTTTTTCACTTATTTCTCCACATTCTTTTCACCAAATTTGAATATCGGCGTAAAGTTGAATACTCAAACTTTATTACTGTCGTTTAATCGATGAGAATAACATACGAAAACATTTAAAAATTTCACTTTTAAAACCGACAAATTTGGCAAAAATTCTAAGATTTTATTTTTTTTCTCAAAAACTACTCTGGTTACCTAAAGTTAAAATATTTCAGCGCCTTAATACTGTCCTCTTTTACCAGAAAACTGCCATTTTTGAGATCGACCTAGAAGAAGGAAAATCTTTACCGGCGCTTTATTCAGTAGGAAAAGTGTTTAGCTTTTTGCAGTTTTTCAGTCAATATTTGATAAAAACCAACGTTAATAAGGAATTTAAATGGTAAACTAAGCTCAATGCAACGTTTGTTATCACCACCACCTGAACTACTTAACGAATTATCAAGTAAGTCGTCGACGGCAAGATCGCATCAACTCGTCGGTAAATTCGCCGACCCGGCCCTGTCGCTCCTCCTCGAGGCCTTCAGCCTCTTCGCTCCTTCGCTACTCCGAAAAGGCCTCTTCTCTCCGTCTATCGAGTTATTTTTCCCGCGCCCGAGACCGTGAAACTATTCGAAGCATTTCCCTCCAAAAACGAAAAAGTTGGGGAGTCCCGCAGTGGGGGGATACGCGTAGGAGCCCCCGCCTTTCGCCTTTCGATCTGCGCTCTGTCCGGTCGGGGCGGCGGGCGGCGGCTGCGCCCCGCGAAAAAATCAATATCCTCCGAGCGACGGAGGGTCCAAGCGCCCAAATACTCGTTACGTACTCCAAACGGCGTGTGGCGTGTGTACGCGACGACCCTGGACCGAGCACTCTCGAGATAATGTAGATAAGTTGTGATCGACGACGACAGCAACGACAAACTTGAAGAGGAACTGAAAGGTACCCCCTCGACATCGCCATGGCCTCGCGAGGGTGCGGGCGCCCCGACGGCGGTCCGTCAGTGCGTTCAGTGATTTTGGATAAGAAACGTTAGCCCCCTTCGACACGGACGGATTCGGATCAGATCCCCTCGTTATCATTATTAGTGATGGTCGTTCAACTCGTGGTCAGGACGCCTCGATCGACGTTAGGACCCACATAGGAATCGGGGACATCTGGTGCACTCGTCATGTCCTTCGAATAGAGCAATTGTAATAATCTCGCCGAAAGACACGCATCGTCGATGGTGAGTCCGCAAATATTTTCTATTCACCTAAACAGCCACAACTTGTGTTCCTCTTCAAATATCACCCTTATCTCCACAGGGGTTTTATGTTAAAAGTACGTTGGAGGTACAAATATGTGTATTACAAAGGGTAGGTTTCGAATTGATACGACCCATCATCAGTCACTATATCTAAAAGAAAGACGCTGCATTTAAAACTTTTACTATAAACTACTAGCAGAAGTTTAATACAAGTCTTATTTAGAATGTTTATTGATTCTAGCTTATAAACAATGAATTACAAGTAACTGCATATTGAAATTTTAATACTAGCAGATGCTAGCACTAGTAATTTTTATTGTGACGTTATTTTTATTTTCCCTTTGTATTTAATTCGTTACATTATTCTATAACACATGTACACATTTTAACATTAAACGGTCAATGAATTAATAGTCCATGGAAGTCAGATGAAAGGAAACTAGAATTTTGAAACAAAATCCTGCTTATGCTCTTATGATTGGAAAGTGCATATTTCGGCATCTTAAAAAAATAGGCAGTATTTGACAACCCTGTGATAAAAAATGACGGACCAAAAATTAATAATTTTTTCCGGCTTATTTCGAAAACTAAAGGTTCTTTTTTGATACTTTTCTAATAGCTTTTATATTAACTATAAATGAATCAGTAAAGAACATCAAGGGAAACAGTCGCAATATTAAACCTAAAGAGTAATATTAAGTAGTGAAAATGTGGCTGTACTCCAAATATTATCATGGAAAGAATTTAAATTATTTATCTTTCACTGGACTCACCCATTTTGTGATGTTATGTTATGTATTCGACACTTCGTACTTTTGACATTAATAGTCCAGGAACATTAAGAAGCTCTTCCTGTACATAATTTTCTAAGCCATTTGAGGTTCTAGAAGTACCTTTGGACTTCGTAGTTAAGACTAATTCTAATCCTTAACATGAAGATGAAGTTGCGTGGAACTTCTGTATACCATATATACTTCCTATGGAGGTAATTTTGGATGCTAAATGCTGCATAAAACCTATGGACTCCTTCTTTTAGATTCTAAGCGTCTAATTCTAGATTCTCAAAATTCTAAAGAAATCTATAGAGTTTTCTTCAGCGTGATTCGGACTTCTATCATTGAAAGTAATAACGAGAAAGCCTTTCCGTAGTCCTTGAAGATTAAAGGTTTTCAAACTTCCATAGAAACTCAAGGATGAGGTATTATAAGAATGGTGCTTTGCCTTTTCCTGCATTTTGGGTACTGTGGATGTTACCCAATTGAAATGAAGTGCTTGTTGATTAAGTGTCAAGGCATGATTCTCCTTCATTCCCAACAGAACTAAACTGATGGTCTTATGCTACTGGAGGCTCAGCATATTTAGGGAGCTCACGAACATGTCCAAATTCTCAATATTTAAACCCAACTCTGCTTAGCGTGGTTTGATTAATAGGCGCCGACCAGCTTGGGTTGCTGCCTCCAAATCCTATCATGGAAAGAATTTGAATTATTTACCTTTCAGTGGACTTATCCATTTTGTGATGGTATGTTATGAATGTAACACTTCGAACTTTTGACGTTAATAGTCCAGGAGTGTTAAGAAGCTCTTCCTGTACATAATTTTTTGCGTGCCACGTGGTAGAGTTTGAAATACCCTTCTTAAGTGGCTTACTGATAAACCCCTTCGTCTATAAAACGATATTTCGTTTTCTATACATAATACTAAATTCCAAGAGAAAAGAATGCAAAGTTTCGCTCTAAAATCTGAGAATAAAGGATAACGAAGTCCTTAACTGAAATTATAAAGAAGGCTGTTACCGTTTCTTTCCGTTTGGACGGCCATGTCATGACTTGTTCTCTTCATAAGTATTAAACCGTCGTTATTTTTCGTATATCTTATATATTCTTTGACAATGACAGTTTTGTCACAATTGATAGATTGTCGCTTCCAAAAAAGAAGCCTTTCATTTTGTTGGCACAAATGTGCTTGATTCCTACTGTTCACGTGCCTTTTGGTGTTATTGTCTCCATGTTATGACAATCCTCTACGTTGGTTATACCATTCTGATGAAGTTAACGAGGAGAAACACGTGTCGGTGGTTACCGTTTCTTGTAGTTCAGACGGCTATGTCATGATTTGTTCTCTTGTAATTATTAAAGCATTATTCATTATTTTTTTTAGGTCGTGTATATATTCCGAGGGTTCTGGTTTCGAATCTTGATCGTAATCGTAAGTACCCTTTTCCTTATAAATACATTTACTTGTGATAGTAAAGTCCTTAGTTTCTTTAGTCTTTAAAATAAAAAGAACACATTTTTTGCATTTGATTTGCAAATAGACCCTCGGAATTCCACCTGCCTGTCCGTCCTTTTGCTTTAACCTTCTTTTTGCCATTTCGAATCGATAAAATGAGATCCCCGGTTGTTATGGTGTTCGTCCCGACCGGTTCGATTTTTAATTAAATTTATATTAATCCTCTTCACTCCCGCTCTCTCTTTCTCTCTCGCACTCCCCATTAAATCCGCCAACAATCGATTCCGGGACGGTTTTTCGCCGTATGTGCTTCCTCCTTCAGGTAAATCGAATCCCATCTGTCAAAGTAACTCGTCGGGGATTAATTCGCGGGCGGCGACAGACGCGCGAGGACCGAGACTCGATCCGATTGAAATATTCAACGAAACAGCCGTACAAAGTTACAATGGAGGATAAATCATCGGAGAGGGAGTGTCTAATTTATCCTTTGACGTGCGGAATGAGGATGGAATTGAATAAATTAAATCCGGGAGGGCTCTCTCGCCTATTCGCACATCAGCCGCCTGAATTTCCGAGATAAGAATCCTGCCAGCACTTCCGCTTGCATAGCCTATAGTCGAGGAATTAACAATGTGGGGACTTCTCCAGGGTCGCCTGCTATCGAACGTGCACTCTATGAGATACCGAACTCTACAGGGGTGATGAAAGTCGGAAGAGTGCAGGAAACTGCAATAAAATTACTAAAATGCTGACAGCAACTACTGACTAGACGTCAAAATAGCCAACTTTTAGCACTTTTAAAAATTTACAATGTAACAACAAAATATACCTTAGAATCATATCGAATTCTCATGTTCAGGAAATACAGGAGTGAGTGATTATTAAAGAGTAATATTACGCCTGATACTCCAGCGTATTGTTTCTTAGAAGGGAGGTATATATATCTTCTTACATTAATATATACAAGACCTAAGAAAAATAACGAATAATGGTTTAATGCTTACAAGAGAACAACTCATGACATAGCCGTCCGAACTACAAGAAACGGTAACCACCGGCACGTGTTTCTCCTCGTTAGCTTCATCAAGATGGTATAATCAACGTAGAGGATTGCCAAAACATGGAGACAATAACACCAAAAGGCACGTGAACAGTAGGAATCAAGCCCATTTGTGCCAACAAAATGAAAGGCTTCTTTTTTGGAAGCGACAATCTATCAATTGTGACAAAACTGTCATTGTCAAGGGATATAAAAGATATACGAAAAATAACGACGGTTTAATACTTATGAAGAGAACAAGTCATGACATGGTCGTCCAAACTGAAAGAAACGGTAACAGCCTTCTTTATAATCTCAGTTAAGGACTTCGTTATCCTTTATTCTCAGATTTTAAAGCGAAACTTTGCATTCTTTTCTCTTGGAATTTAGCATTATGTATAGAAAACGAAATATCGTTTTATAGACGAAGGGGTTTATCAGTAAGCCACTTAAGAAGGGTATTTCAAACTCTACCACGTGGCACGCAAAAAATTTTGTACAGGAAGAGCTTCTTAACATTCCTGGACTATTAATGTCAAAAGTTCGAAGTGTTACATTCATAACATACCATCACAAAATGGATAAGTCCACTGAAAGGTAAATAATTTAATTTCTTTCCATGATAGGATTTGAAGGCAGCAACCCAAGCTGGTCGGCGCCTATTAATCAACCATGCTAAGCAAAGTTGGGTTTAAATATCGAGAATTTGGACATGTTCGTGAGCTCCCTAAATATGCTGAGCCTCCAGTAGCATAAGACCATCAGTTTAGTTCTGTTGGGAATGAAGGAGAATCTTGCCTTGACACTTAACCAACAGGCACTTCATTTCAATCGGGTAACATCCACAGTACCCAAAATTCAGGAAAAGACAAAGCACCATTCTTATAACACCTCATTCATGAGTTGAATGACGACGATTTCGATTGGATGTGGTTATTGGGCTACCGAGAATTCTCGATGTATTCTATGGAAGTTGGGACCATGGACCATGGACCATGGAAAGGCTTTCTCGTTATAACTTTCAATAATAGAAGTCAGAATCACGCTGAAGAAAACATTATAGGTTTCTTTAGAATTTTGGGAATCTAGAATTGGGCGCTCAGAATCTAAAAGAAGGAGTCCATAGGTTTTATCTAGCATTTAACATCCAAAATTACCCCCATAAGAAGTATATATGGTATACGGAAGTTCCACACAACTTCATCTTCATGTTAAGGGTTAGAATGAGTCTTAACTACAAACTCCAAAGGTACTTCTAGAACCTCGAATGGCCTAGAGCGCCTTACCTTCGTATATAGAAGGCTCATTTATTTTTAATACCCAAGAACCAGGTGGAAACATCTAGATTTTCCTAAACGACTTTAAGATGCTTTCTCGTTACATTTTCCAACAAAATAAAGTGTGAGTCATGCCTTAGGAAACTCTAGGTGTTTCTTTAGTATTGTGGAAAGCTAGAATTTTAGCCTTACATATAAGCAGCATCATTGATTAGATCTAATGTAGATCTCTAATGTAGATATTCTAGCTTCCCAATAATAGATTTGTCTCAGGATCCTAAACTATAAGTATGCAAACTTTAAGGTTTCTATCTATTCACGCATTGTTGAATAAATTGAATTCTCCCCTCTACATCCTCGGTAAGGAAAATTTCCCAGTAAATATATTCTACGAGTTCTATAACAACATACAGGGTATCTATAAAAGGTGTGTACAAAAGCCTACCACATGTTTTTTGGGCCGAAATTAGCTGATTCAAGCAAATTTACCTTAGTACAGAATTTCTTAATTTAAGCAGTATAAGGCCCTGAAGTAACATTTTTGAAGTGGTTTTATTTGGAATAAATTTAAAAGGGTTCATACGATTTTACTAAAATTTGATACGTTGACGTAGCGTTATGAGGCAAAAGAACCCATAACAAAATTCTGATTAATATCAATCCATTGGCGTGCAATTTGAGTTAATTGCATATTTCAAATTTCTACGCCAATGGAGGAAAGAGGAAAATTTTACAATGACCAACTTAGTTTCTATAAAAAGAGGCCTGTTGATTAGATTCGATTACTCTCATTGTTTCCGCGAAATCTGTCCTTTGTACCGCCCTTTCACAGACACGCAGTGTATTGTTTTGGTTAAGTGACTTGTGATTTAAAAGCCATGTAAGTACGTATATCACTTGATCTTACTCGACCGGAACTGCTGTGATTTAGAATGAATTGCGGTTTATCACCCCTAGTGAATCACCGGTCTCTCTCTTCCTGAAGGAACAAAGCGCCGATAAGATTTTTGATAACTCCGGGCCGTTAATTAAAAGCTCTCGAGCGCTTTTTTCTCGCAACGCTATAATCACCGTTTATCCGGGCTCCACGCGCCCTACGAGGACGTAAATTATTAAATTCATTAGCTAGAGTGTCGTAAAAACGACATTTTACGAGGGCGCTTCTAAAAACTTTCCCTGACTCACCGTATGCACCGCGTCCGACACGCAACAAATGGGAATTCCTAATCGAAGAGCCAATTAAAATCGGCGAGTAATTTTAATTACTCCTCGATAGGCGTCGTACCGTTCCGGGCCGCTCCCCCTTCGGCGTCCAATCGGTAATGAGATCTCGCCGAGAGGGTTGTAACTCATGTCGTTTATTACACGGACTTAGTTGCGGATTTTAAAGCATGGGCATTCCCGGGCGACCGAAAAAGAGGAGGAACGATGGAATGTCGGGATCCTAACGTCGAGCGAACGCGGGTAATTCCCCGGAGCATAGTCTATACATACAACTAGTCAGGTCACTCCTTTGATCTCCTCGAAAAACCGGCATTTTTTGCTACCTATCATAAATCGTTTTATAGTCCCTGTAAAGGATCCGAAACTGCAATGTACAGGGGTAAAGCGACTGTGAAATCGATAATTTCATTGAACCGTCTACATACGGGAGGCGAACGAATTTTAAACATATTCGAAGATTTAGATTGGTTGAAATTTTGTCGGCGCAAGATTATTTACAAACGTATAAGGTCGAAGTACACCATAAACAGTTGTAACCAAGAATTTATCAGTACTTCTTGAAGTAATTGCTGTTTGCTAATTGTTAAGGATAAGGATTGAAATCAGTTGCAGGACTTGAAAAAGGTTCGCGTAGTAGGTACACCCTAAACGGACAAAGTACTTAGAGATACATATATTTCATTGCTAAGAAAACACATAATAGCAACCAACATATAAGTACATACGTAATGATCGTATTAGGTATAAATATAATGAAGTACAAGTTTATTGTGTATTTGCATGTACTTACTCCAGTTTTTACATGTTTTTTAATACATTTAATTTAGGGTTTTCCTTATTATTTTTTTGTTGTTTTATTTCTCTATTCGCAAACTTTAATGTATAGTAGATTCTTACTCTTGTGTATAGAGAAATAAAATAACTATGAGGGAAATTGGGACATGGGTGTGAAAATTTAACATTTTTAAATAGATTTAGCAATGCCATCCCTACGCCCTCATGTATACAGAGGTCGTTGAATTTGGATGTAAAAATTTCTTCTAATGCTACTAAATAATTAATAAAATCAATCGAAGGGACGTTTAAACCTCCAAATATCCCACCATGACTGCCTTTATATTTCGTTAGCTCGCAAAATTTGGTATTTCTATCGGATTTTTTTATTGTTGCTGTAATTGACACAAATGTCACATGGGTGTTTTAAAATACACTTACGTAAAAAGTATCCACCGACATATACAAGTGCCTTACAAACCTTCTACAGTTTGTAAATTTCGATAGTCTGAAGTTTCAATGGCTAAAACTGACTTATTTTTTCGATGACGATTTGTTGTGCTCCAAAAAAATACTTTTTTCCAATAAATTTGGCGTTAGTCGTTGACGGTGCGTTTGTCGCACCATGTACAACCTTACGCGAAGACACCGTGTACAAAATGACCACAAGCTTCTCTTGCTCAGCCAGTAATCCGTCCGGGTGAGGGGGTTGAGATGACAAGAGGGGATGGTTTTCGGCAATTCGGAGAGTGACTACACTTATAATAAATAAATAATACACTATTCCTGGAGGTTTTATTGAGGAATAGACTGGAACAGGGACGTACTGGGTTGAGTTACGACCACAAGGAACAGGAGATAAGTGTCGTTTGGAGCTAATCGAAAGAATCCACGAGACAGTAGAGGAGATAGTGTTTTAATATTGCCAGGCGATCTTGCATTCATAGCTGTCCTTCGACATTGTTTTTAATGGGTACTAAATAGATATAGGTATTATGGGGTATTTAAGAAGAAAATATTTTGTTGAAAGATATCCATCTACTATGTTCTACCCAGCATAGTCCCCCATAAGGTCGTTCCAATAAGAGTTGGTCCAGTTAAAAAACATAAAAATTAACCGACTTTATACCGAGCACATTTAAAAAATACGCTTTTACCCTATACATATTCGGTTTGCTTTTTAAATTAACTTGCATTTATCTTGCTAAAAGCTAACGCCCATCCCTCCTAATGACTATACAAATCATATTTCCTACCCAAGCAAAGTTTACTCACACCTCCTGGTAGTTTTCGTCGGACAGTGAAATTTTTTGATACTTTATTTATTTAGTTAATTATTTCAGATATTTTGTTATATTACTAACTTTTATGTACCAAAGTCAACCCCAAAATAATGTTTCAACTACTCAGACTCCGTTCATAAAATTTCGTTGACAAAGTGAGTAACAATTTTTTATATTTCTTTAAATATGGCACGCCTATGGATCGGTTTCTCGGTCTTTGTGTGTCGGTAGATTGGCTATTAAATTTTATTGTATTTTTTTTTCAACTGGACCAATCCAGACAGGAAGAACTATACACGCATCGACATAATAGAAATCCTTTCATTATTAGGTTATTGAAGATATTTTCTATACAATCAATTGACACTACGTACGTTATTTGGATCAAAATTCAATTAGGTAACAGGATCTGCCTTAATCACGTATAAAATAACGTTATTACTCTCATTTGTAATCAGATACGAACAGTTTCCAGTTGTATACAGGGGTATATATAGTATAGTATAGTATAGTAAAGTAGTACATATACTTTTACAGATGAAAAGGGCATGCGTTAGCATATGACAGAGATCCAAATTTGGAGAAAACACATTTTCTATAAGACTAATTACTTTAATAACTTAATTGTACTCAGTAACATTTTTTCAGCTCAACAAAATTTATTTCTAACACATTACAGAACATGGAATAAAACTATTGTACTGCATTACACCCGAAATGTATTTCAGATACGTTCCCTTGTCCCAAAACAACACATCTTCATTTGTATTTACGTTTCGTTCCTGTACATGAAACTGATGTCAAATAGATAAATAAAGAAGTACATATGCCTCTTAAAATAACTCTATTCCTTGTCAATACATAGGAGACGTGTTCTCCAGTTGGCGTTATTATTTTTAGAAATATGTATGCACGTCGAAAGACGATTGTTCTAACTTTATGTCAATTATTCTCGCAACGTTTAAGGTACACATACGTCGGTTAATATTGGAGAGTTTTTGCATTTCACATAACGTGGGTTTAGCTTATTTTGACAGGAACGCATGCGCATTAAGCAACAGCGCTATTGAAAGTGCTTAGTGCGCATGCGTTGCTGTCAGAATAAGGTAATAGTTAATAGCGCCCGATGTTATGTGAAATGCAAAAATTCTCTATTAACTAATAGCAATATTCTCAACATTTCAATATGAAAGTTCTAATATAATATTTATATTGTATGCGTTCTTTTACAATTTTTTTTTGTTTCAGAACTGATCTGAGGGTAGTGAGCGAGGCCGTTCAGAGTAAGAGCTTGAACAACCTGATAATGGTGAGTAATTTACTAGAGAGAATTATGGTAAAATCCGAAAGTAACCAAGTGCGATTTTCGCACACGCGCACATCCTTAGTTCTTCAAGAACACGAACTTGTACAGGCAAGTCGCGATGAGAGACCCTATGGTCGGCCCTATCCAATACACCTGGAACGAAAAGCTACTTATTTGAGCGTTTCAAGCAAATAACTCAAGTGCTCACCCAATGGGAGGTGTAATCGTTTGTCCAGACCGCTGGTCCGAAGCTTCTCGCCGGGTTCATGCTGGCTCCGGTGTAAGCCGTCTGAAATTAGACGCGTCGCGTTGAATTTAGTGTAATAAGCGTGTTAATTAATGAAACTTACGGCCGATATGTTCAGTGCCGTGACCACCAAACCTATCCTGAGTGGCACTGAGTCGGATTTCGCCGCGTTCCTGTAATCCCACGAGGAGCAGATGCAGAATACCAGCACCAATGTTAAAAGCGTCTCTGTAATAAGCGCCTGAAAATACACAATTATGCAGTAACTTAATGCATATGCATACATTTTGGAGAGTGCATGATGGCATTTTTTGTTTTTTAAAAGGGCCACGGGCAAATTTTCACTAACCCAACCGCCTAGAATCCATTACCTGTGAGTGATCTAAAATTAGAGTACCAATTTCCTTCAAGCGTTTATCGATCTTGTCGGATGTTTTCCTGACAGGAATTCTACCATCTAGAAATCGTTCTCTTTGCTTCAAAACTGTTGCAAGAAGAAAGTGCATATTTAGAAATATTTTCCATGGTATAATATGGCTGTAATTAAGGAAACACTTAAAATTTTGTTAAATAAGAAAAATGTTATTGTGAAAAATCATCTCATTGAATTTTTGTATGCTTGTATTCATCTTTGACCCGTAGGGAAATACTTGTTACGAACACGTAGTGTTTATTTTTAGGCGAACTTTATGTCAACATCATACAATATCTCAAAAGCGTCTCTGCGTTGATCCCCTTTCTGCATGGTGTTTCTTGGCTTCCTCTAGCGAATCTGGTTATTCTAGAATATTCTAGCAGAAGGATCTAAACACAAGAAAGTGTTACTAAGCACTGGAATGTATATGTTTGAATCTAGAGTTCATTTGTGGGCTATGATGGTTTGTCGCGGCTTCAAAAAAGTTCTCAAATGCTTAGTACCTTCTTATCATTCTCACAAATTTTTGTATGCCTATATTCGTCTTTGACCTGTGGGGAAATACTCGTTATGAACACCTAGTGTTCATTTTTAGACGAACTTTACGTCCCTTAGAGCGTGCTCACATATTCTGGAACACTCTATACAATTCACCCAGTGTTAGAGTATGCTAGGATCTAAATTTGACAAGACAGTGCTACCTAACTTAGCACATTATTCATTATTCAGCAATCAGCTGAGTAATTGGGCGGAGCTATTTCAAAAGCGTCTCTGCGTTGACTCCCTTTCTATTTGGTGTTTCTTGGCTTCTCATAGGTTGAAAATCTTGTTATCCCAGTATATTCTAGCAGAAGGATCTAAACACTACAAAGTGTTACTTAGCACCAGAATGTTGGTGTAGGCTTTATAGCTCATTTGTGGGCTACCATGGTTTTGCCGCGACATCTAAAAAGATCACAAATGCTTATTACATTCCTATTAGAAGTATTTATATGAGCAAAAAACTTCAGGTGGTAGTGCCAGTGCTCTAATCTAAAAAATAAGCCCTAGAATCAGCTCAAAAGTTTTAAACAGCACTTATACTTTATTTAATATAATCTACAGTATTAAGTTGAGATTATCTTTTATCAGAATGTTTAGGTCGTCGTAATCGATATTAACACTTCGTATGATTGACTGTGCGATTAGATTTCTTTCGTTTAGATAAAGATCGTTAATTTTTGTCTTAAATTGCATAACTGGTCATGAATTTTAACTAACTCTCTCAAGTTGGTAATTAACACCAAGTTGTATGCAGATGGAATGTACTAATTAGCGAGTACGAGAGAGAATACGACTTTCAAACACATTAGAAAAAGACACGATGGATTTCGATGCAGGAATGGAAAAGAGACAACTACTAGATCGTAAATACTTGCAAGTAAGAGAGGGGGTCGTGTAGTAACTCGTCGACGCTTTTTAATGCATTTAATTATATCACACGTTCACGAAGTAGTAGTCCTTTTATTTAGAAATTCATTCGACTTGTAGATACCATGGGATTAAGTGATATGCACAGATAATTTAATATATTAATAATATTATTAATATTAATAATTAATAATTTAATAAAACTAATTTGGACTAATTTTTAGAATATAGCACTAGATCCTAAGTTTCATAGCACAGTCTTGTCAAATTTAGATAATCTAACCCCGTCTTTGAATTACACCCTTAATTAATACTATCTACAAACGTTTACAGTCTTGCATTACTCGTATTACGCAAGAAAAACTTGTAATCTGCCTTAGTATTAATTGTAACGTTCAAACCAACTCACCTCTACGTCTGTCAGATCTGCGTGAGGCGCTGTGACGCAAACGCCTCTACCGGTCACGTTGTCGTTGCGCAGATATTCGTCAGGGGTCGCTAACTAAAAGACAAATTTGCTGAGGTTAGGTTATCGAATAGCGAATCTAATATCGAAATGAATCACGCCAATAGCAACTAATTAAGCATGATTTACCTTATGGAAGCCGTAGCCGGCGAGGCAGCCGGAAAGTTGCGAGACCACGTAAATCGGCACCTGCGCGATAGTGATTTCGTTTAGTATTACAGCTGCCATCGTCACAACGGGGTTTACGTGCGCTCCTGATATGTGACCGAACATCTAAAAGAATTGAAAAATAAAAATTTCAATGATAAAATAGCAAACACAGATCATCTAAGACAAATTCGATAGTGACGACATATATGTACCAACCCTAGCGGGGCGTAGGCAAACCACTGTTATATGCAGATTCAAATTCGCTCGCTTATATCATGTTGGCAAGAGTGGTGTCTTCCTACCTTCGACCAAACGGCGATTTGACTTACGTCTGAATGTTGGTTTACGTTCCAATTTGTTCTTTTGAGAACATAATAGATTTTAATGAATACGTGTGTTTTTTTGGGCCAAAAAAGTAAGTGGGAGTCACTGACCTTAACCTCAACAATCGCGAAAATTGCCATTTTTTGGGTACATAACCTCAATTACTTTAAATTCTGACATGGTGGGCCAATGCCGAGCCAGGATTCAGGTTCTACGCAGAAAGTTACTGGCAAGATGACGTGCCTAAAGGGGATTTTATGCTACATGTAGTTGCGCAGTACTTAACTCTTCAAGAATTTTGGAACTATTTTGGGAACTGTTGCCTATTTGACTAAACTTCAACCCCGTTATCATCTTTTACGGGTTACGACTTAACCCACCATAATAACTCATTCTTCTGGTCTCCATAAGTTTCTTTCGTGGTTCTGTTGAGAAAACTCTATTCCTACACTATTAATAAGCCCACGTGTCCACAATGAAAACATCCTGACTTAGCATAACCTGCCTCAATTTGGGCTTAGTGGCTATTGGGTAGTATTTCGGGTATGACCCCCTTGTTCCAAAGGCTTTACCTGAATGACGACCATGACGGCAAGCCCGGCGGCGAAGCTGATGTGCAACAGACTCGTATCATACTTTTGCATCCCGAGCGTGCATCCGGTGCAGGAGAGGAAGATCAAAACGGCCGTGCCCAAAAATTCCGCGCCTGATATCAGCACGCACTTCCATAGGGTAGAAGTGTTGGTAGGGTTCTTCACTTCTAAAAGAGATATTGGTTTTATTTCTAAAAGAAGATCGTTCGTTAAAGTATATTGCATCCCATCGAATTTCGTTTTTTCAAAATACGTGCATGTGGAAAAACCAACGTTGGTGTACTCACCGCTGAGAGGCATGTTTACCTGTACCGTCTGAATCGCGTCCGAATAGATGGAGTTATCAAGATTTAGCAAAAAAATTCCTCCGAGATTAATAATTTAAGCCTACATGTTGATGCATGATAATATTTTTCTAAGCGGTAAGATAATGATGAGTTATTTACAGCTCCATATGAATAGTAGTTCGCTTTCCGTGAGTTATGGGTATTATTAATATTTTTAATTGCTTGCCTATATATATTTTTAAGATAAACAACAAGGCGTCTGAACCTACTCTTGTAACATTTTATTTACTTACGAGATTAAAAGGTAGTAGACGGGTATATTCTTTAATTATAGCGTGTAAAAACAATAGTCTATTCAAAAAAACATCGTGTCGTATGAAACTCACATAATAAATGTTGGAATAATAATAAATTTGAATAAGCAGTACCAAAAATATTAGAATAAATAACAGTCGTGAAAACAACACCCGAAGATTAGTTTTAAAGGAAAAGATTGTAGGTATTGCCCATTTTCCACTAAGAGGAAAAATGATTTTACACGAAATCACTAATAACATAACAGAAAATAAGAATACCCCAGATGACTGGAGTTTCAACATTTCTACCTTTCCTTAAACCAAAAACAGAGCTAACTACATACTCCATGTGCTACCAACCCATCACCTTAACCCCTTATGAGATCACGATATGCCTATGTGAATCCACTGCTGGATGTAGACCTTCCCCCTTTTTCGCCACCTCTCTCTCCTCTCTCAGCTCATGTTGAGCCCACTTATTCAGTATTGTTTGTAGGTGGTCATATTTGCTGAAGCCAGGTTGGAAACCAGCTTGTTTTGATGGTTGGTTGAAATCAATTTTTGGTGTTATTATGTCTGCTGTTATTCTCATGGAAAGCTTGTAAACTTGAGACAGCAAAGTTATTTGTCTGTGATTATCCTTTCTTTTGTATTAGTATGACTTCTGCTTCCACCCATGCTTCTGGTATACGTTCTTGTCCCAGGCAGCACTTTTAACAAGACTGTATCCCTTTCTTGAAGCTCCTCTGATAGAACGCCTACAGGTCCAAGTGTTTTTCCCTTTTCCATCTTCTCAAGTGCTGATCTAATTTCTTTAACTGTGATGATGTCTGGTATTTCTTCCAGTAAGACCAAACTCGATGGTTAAACATTCGAAATGGTAACAGTATTGACGGCTATGATGCATGAGTATTACTCTAGTTCGAATTCGATAAAATCAGCGTTTTCCAAGACGATTTGAATTTCTTATTGCACTCTAGGCACTTGGTGCCTTCGCCATTTCTTACAGCGCCTTTGTAGGCGTATTAAGATTGGTTTTCATCCGACACCATCCAAATTTTGCTTGCTTAAAGTAGACATAACGACCTTAACATTTGACGCAAAATTAGCGCTTCAGTTTTAAAGTGGGCTAAACTGAATTTTTGGAAAAGGGTCAATTTTAACGGTTTTTCCAAGTTTTCTCGGTGAAAAATGCTCCGATCAGCTTTTAGAAACGCTTATTTCTAAGGTCTTTTAATTCTCTACAAATCGTCTATACAACGTATTGCATTTCCGTCAATAATTTTGACGCTATGGTGAAAAAAGGGAAAAACGACCTATTTTTTAATTTTTTCTTATTTAAAAAAAACGCAAAAGCTCAGATTTTGGGTTTTTATCATCTTTGTACCATTTTAAACAAAGTTTCTGGATCCGTCTGCTATTGAATTTTATCTGAACTAGAATTAAACTGGACTAACAGACGTACGCCTTTAACGTAGGCGTGTGATATAGTGGAAGGGGAGATCAAACCGTTCTTGTAACTCGAACTCTTGCTACTGAAATACGCCTTACAGATTGGTTAACTTATAAACGGTGAGTTATGAACCAAGCTTAATGTAAGTCTGTTTTTAAAGGTGTAAGAAGCACCTTTGCTTCCAACACGTTCAGTTTTTTTTTCATACGTTATTACAAAGTAAATTTACAGTAATTTTAAACATGCGACGCATGATGATCGTCTTACTTGAAAAAGGAGCTGGTGTTGATTTTGCCTAATTTCATCGATAGCTTGTCGAATACAAATCTATAAATTCTTTCTGGTTTCTACTGGTGTGGCATAAACTTTTAACTTACTTTAAGGTATATTAGATAGATACTTACAACAATACTAACCATGCACTAATAATACATAAATTAAAATTGCAATCAATCAGACATCCACAAGGGGTTACGAATGGGAAATACAAAAGGCTAATTCTAGCTATCGATTTTAGGTAAGTGATCGCTGTTACCGAGAGGAAAATTGGGTTAAGTATCCGCCTTCGGCCCAATTTCATCTGACACTTGACTTTAAGGTGCGCATTAGCATCGCACTTGGAAAAGGATTTGGAGCAAGCCTTTGTACAATGCATCGTAGGGTGAATATATTCAAGGGGAATTCAGCGCACGATCCTCGTTTTTGATGACTAATGAAATTTCTCGTTGTGTGCATTTCACTGGTCAAATGGAATTTGACTGACAATATATTACAGGATTATAAGTTTAATCATAATTTAAAAATGCTATAAAATGAAGGCATAAAGCATTAATTATAGAAGCAGGAGAAAATACGCAACAAAAATATCGATGATGTAAGTTACATCACGATTGATATACTTGGAAGGACATAAGAGGCTTAATTTGCATTATACGTATGACTATTCTACCGGAGGATCATCAGTCTATTGTTGGCTAATAGGAACGCGAATGAACACTCGATTTTGTTTCATTAAATGTTTAACAATTCTAATATTTTTGAATATTGCAACGTACTTTTGTTGTGTTCGTCGTTGTTTAGTACTTCGTAGTTCATTGTATTATTTCACTACCTTAAAAGAGGGTTTATTACCTTAAAGCTACGGGTAGTTTATGCTCAGGAGATAGTTCGTGAAGACAAAACTCCGTTTTCGGAGAATATTTAATTTATCTACATGAATGGTTCTCAGCAACATTAATTAAAGCAGGACAGCGAGTGCAAGCACTATAGTAAATTTAATAATATGTTCAACGGATATATAAAAGAACAAATTTAGTACAGTTTACGGGTTCGATCAGTGGGGGTTCCACTGGTATGGTAAGGTCGGAAAATGCACGATCATAGTTGACGAAGGTCGGAAAATTCTCAGATTTCCCGCGCCGCTTCAAATCGGTCGGGGCTCGCATGAATACGGTAGGTCGGAAAATGCGCGATCTGAAACCGCGGAGGGCGGGAAACCCACGGTTTTCCGGGGACTCCGGGACTTTTCCGGGAAAGAGTTGAGCTAAACTACTAGCCTAGTCTAGATTAGACCAATAGGAGCCGATACTTTGTAGTTTAGGTGTCTGAAATGAATCCAGATTTTCCAAGGTTTTACATTCCCGGCAGGAAAAAAACAGAACACATGAAATTTAAATACATTTCCTGTTCCTGTGTTCGTAACTTTTCGGGTTTACCGACAAATACGATATCGAATGAGAGCCGATTGGCTTCTTCAGTACAAAGCCGAACTTCCCTTTTCCCATTTCGAAGTTTGATCGTTTCCCTCCTACCGTGCGTGAGTTTTTTGTCCCGCGTGCCATCTAACTTTTCTCGTTTCTCCGTAGGTTCGAAAAACTTTAATTCCGAAGTGGAAACCGGTCATCCCCGGAAGTGCACTCGAGCCGCTAATGGGCCCTCGACTGTTAATCGGAGGAGTTCACGGGTTAATTGGCGCAAGGCCAAGAAATGCGGAGTTGGAGGAAGTTTCCAGCGAAGCTCCGATAACAATTTAACAATTTCCCGTCCGAAACTTTAATTGCTCAACTACAAAACGAAATGTATAATTGCTAAATCGGAAAGGAAACGGGAACATCTGACAGAAATTAAAAACGAAGTTTGGACAAAATTAGTGCTTTTAATAGCATACAAACTTTTTTTATATTTGAAGAACTCAAACTCAGACACAAATAACCCGAAAGAAACTTTGTGTATGCAAACTCCAAAACTTGTGAATCATAAGTATGACAGATGTCAAAGGAAAACGAGTCTTCTCCTTCTCCTTTTGTTGGAACTTGTTTCCTCATGCTACAATCAACCAGCGTTAGCTGCACTTGGTCACGCTCCTGGCCTCGTGCAACCATGGCATTAGTATTATTTTGGGATTAAATTTTGTGTCTTGTTACTTCTTCTGCTTCTGTACTAGATGATTTAAGTACTCTTAGACAGCACAACATAGAGTTACTTTCCTCGCACTGAGGCAAAGGGGATGCTTGATACACCCCCAGGAGCTTCCTTGTACAGCCTGGATAGGAAGGAATGACTAGTTAAATAAGGAGTTATAGATTATTGTTATTGTCTATAATAAACTTGGTGGTTAATTGTGTCTTTGTTAAGTTGACATTTTAGGGATTCTGATTGCATGCTTGGTTAATTTCTTCATATAGGTTGAATAAGTTGGCTATTTTGCTGGAACATTCAAATATAATATGGTATAGATCTATTTTTCCTTACTCACAATGTGGATCGTTTTAGATTTTAATTTTGTTAGACCGTTTCCTTTATGCAAAGATGAACTATAATGCCATGGTTTTCCAGAAAATTTGGTTTGAATGTATTTGTAGGATTCTCCTTTTTGGTTAAGGGAGATTTTTCCTTTATTTATACCTCTCGGAAAGGGATACTCGGAGGTTTAATTTTTTACGCCTTTTTGTATTCTAAGCTATAAGCTTGCCAGGTGTAAAGCATTAGCTATTCGGGCACAGTTAAATAAACCTCATCTCTTTTCTACTCTCTTAGTTTTATCAGTTCTGGGTTATTTTTTGATCTGAGCTATAACTGTACTAAGTTTAATTTATAACTTTTTGATAAGTACCTAGAAATAAAAACCACAAACGTAAAGTTCACCCTTACTTTTCACCCTCTCTAAATGGGAAATTGGGAGTTACAAAATTTTTCTGGACCATCTTGTAGCCTAAACTATAAGCCTGCTATATTTAATATTTCTCATTATTCCGAAATCTTAAATAAATTTAGATCCTTTTTCGCAGTTAGAATATTTTTCTGCGCCATCTTGGATTACAAGCTCTAAGCATGCCAAGTGTAAAGTTTCTAGCTATTCGGGCACTGCTATACTTCATTTCCTGTTGTATCCTCTTGGTAATGATAATTCAGGGTTATTTATTGTTTTCTTGCTACTTTGGTATCTAAGCTATAACCGTACCGAGTTTAAAGCTTCTAACTGTTCGACAGTATCTCACAAATAAAGTGCGCCCCTATTTTTCACCCCCTCTAAGAGAAAAATTCAAAATGATAGCATTTTTCTGAATATTGAATATGAAGTTTTCAGCTTTTTGGTCCCTTAAATACACTTCATCTGCTTTTCTACCTTCTCGGTAAGGCTAATTTAGGGTTTTTAATTTTGTTGAGGCAACTTGGGCGCTTAAGCTATACCGAGTTTAAAGTTTCCAATGATTCGACAAGTACTCACCGGAATGAAAACCGCCAATACAAATTTTCCTGCCCTTTTTCACACCTCTGAAAGGTAAATTAGAATTTCCGAATTTCGCTTATTCAATAACAAGGGGTAATAAACGTGCAAAGTTTAAAGTTTCCAAGCAACTGCGTAGTTGCCTTAACATTAACTACGTATCCACATGTTGGCATTTTGTTTCACATGTTACATAAAAGGTTGTTTTGCATAGGCTCTACATTAATCTTGTTTTAAATTTTTTTCAATGTTACGTACATACGTCATTTTATTACTGTTTGACTTGTGTTACACAATAAATACGCTACAATCCCAATGACTATCAATTAAACTTTTATCTTATTGCTTTTTAATTCTGTAAAATACAATGTTTAATTAAATTATTGGGTTACTTACGTCTGTAAATGTCGTCCATTTAATTGCGTCTGCGTTTAAAAATGTTTCAGTTTTTAATCGGCCTTGGAGTGTGAAATCGTTACGCATTGCTCACATTTTTAGAAAAAATGTCACTACAATGAGAACTCGATAAGTATGTTACATAATTCTATCGGCATCAGATGTTTATATAGAAATTTACACCTTGAAGCATTGACGCATCTCATCGTTAATATTTTAAATTGTAATAATTCCACGTCCTTTATTCTTGCCTAAAAATACCCCTTTTATACCCCACTGAATAAATAGTAACTTCCACTTACATTCAAAACTCCTATAAAAGCCCCATGCCTTTCATAAAACTCCAACTCCGAGAGCGGCTTCCACATGAACCACCGAACATATAAGATATTCACTGGGGATTTTTAATAAAAAGAACTGGTGATTTATTTAACCCAAGGGGGTTTCAATCCACTGCGAACTTCAAATCTCTCGAAATGAAAGTCTCTTTTCTACGTTCCCGTTCGCTGGAGAGACAATCGGGAGGTCTGAAATTATCCGCATTGTTTCATCCATTCTTCAAGCGTTACGGTTTAAAGCGCAGATGTATTTTGGAATGGAAAAAGGGCGTTCTATTGAAAATGTAGAGGAAAAATTAGAGAACTGTTGTTGTTGTCAACCGAGGCTCTTTTTGCTTGCCAGGATGTCCATGTGTTAGCCCAGTTTATAGAGCATCTTTTGGTAGATATAGTTTAATAGCAGACGGACCAAAAAACTTTGTTTAAAATGAATCATAGATGATAAAAACCCAAAATTTAGACAAATCTAAGCATTTGCGTTCTTTTAAGCAATAAATAATTTTAAAAAATAGGTCGATTTTCGTTTTTTCCACCATAGCGTCTAAATTATTACAATATGTTGTAGGGAGGATTTGTAGAGAATTAAAAAATCTTAGAAATGAGCGTTTCTAAAAAGGTGATCGTAGCATTTTTCACTGAAAAAACTTGGAAAAAACCGTTAAAATGGACCCTTTTTCAAAAATTCAAGGTTTTGCCCAGTTTAAAGCTGAAGCGCTAATTTTGCGTGAAATGTTAAGTTATTATGTCTACTTTAAGCATGCCAAAGTTGGATACTGTCGGATGAATGGTTTTTGAACAATTACGTTATTAACAATATACCATGAAATCTTGTAAATTTTGGCGTATTAACTGAGATGGGCCGATTTTAATTTTTCAAACGATTTTTGAAAGCGGACATCAGAACCTACAACTTGACTATCTTGGATTTTCATATACGTTTGGAGAAATGTGCGAAAAATGGCCTCGAGCATAGCATGAAACGCACCATTTCGCATTTTGAGGTGAGTGGTGGGGGCCTCAAGCACCATAAAACAATATACTTGCACCTTGTTGATATCTTTTGATGCTTGCAATTTGGCTAGAAAAAGTTATGTTCTGTATTTTTGGGTCAAAAGTATTTATAGATTTTTCACAATTTTCTGAACAAAATTATTTCCAAAATTGGGGAATAAAATTTTAACTGGAAATTTGTTTTAATTTCTCTCTCTGTTTCGGATGGTGTTGTCAAATTTTTAATACCAATGGTGAGTTAAGGCGAGAAATGGGATTTTATAAATGTTTATGTTATTAAATCAAAAACCCCCAAAACTGTTGATAAAACTGGTTTCATCATTCGTTATTGAACATTTGGTGAAGGCATATGAAGTTCAAAGAGGAAAAAGAAGGAAGGAAGGAAACCTTCTCTTCCTTCCTATTTTTACTATTTGGTAGTTTAGACTAGAAAAATGATCACACAACGTCTCCAGTGTCCAATCTTTAGTATCTATGCTTCCCAGATGATGTTTTCCTAGATGTCTTAGTTAATTGTCACAACCAATATTTCAGTTGTATTGAACTTCTTTAAATTACTATTACAGCAATCTTATACAATGGTTTTACTAGTTTTTCTAACAAGTAAATCATGTGTCAATCCTAATATAAAGGTTAGAAGATCGGAAAATTACGATTTTCGCACTTTTCACTGTTTATTTCGAAAGTTTTACTATGGTTATGGCTAAAAAAATGGTTAAAAGCTGGTTTAGAATTTGAAGCTAAAAAAATTTCCTAAATTTTTCATATTTCTACCAAAAAATCAAAAAAAAAATCATAAATGCTGCATCACCATTTTTCGGATTTTTCCTAGAAATATATATATTTTTTACCCAGGAACTTCAACATTACTATGAGGCTGAAAGTTAAACCCTTGATTTGCATTTGCTTCATTGGAGCAGATTAACAAATTACACTCTATCAGATTCTTCATTGGTCCATTTTAACCGGATTTCCCCTTCCATGCAGAGGAGTTCATAGAGTTTTTTGGCGCAAGTAAACTGTTTTCTGCTGCCTGAGGCCCCACCACTCAGCTGTAAATGCGAAATCGCGCTTTTTTTGGTAAGAAGTTGTGAATTTTTGAAAAAGGGGCCATTTCAATTGTTTTTCCAAGTTTTCTTGGTGAAAAATCATCCGATCACCCATTAGTAACGCTCATTTTGAAGGTCTTTTAATATTCTCTACAAATCGTCTATACAACGTATTGCATTTCCGTTAATAACTTTCACCCTATGGTAGAAAAACGGAAAAACGACCTATTTTTATAAATTTTTATTGTTTAAAAAAACGCAAATGCTCAGATTTGTCTGGATTTGGGATTTTTATCATCTTTGATCCATTTTAAACAGTCTTTTGGTCCGTCTGCTGTTAAATTTTATCTGCCAAAACAGCTTGCCTTTGCTCTATACGTGACGTACAAGCTCGAAGTTACCGAATATAATAAAACCGTAGACCGATATGCTTAACCACACGTTTATAATTGTCCCGTATGGTATCTTCGCTGAATTTGATTTCCTCCCCCAGGAGCCGGTGGCGGACCCGTCGATGAACGCGGCCGACCTGCGGAAGGCGCTCGAGTGGGAGCTGTCGCTGGACAGCCGCGACCTGCGCTCGCACGCGTGGTACCACGGCGCGATCCCGCGCTCGCGCGCCGAGGACATCGTCAGGGAGGAGGGCGGCTTCCTGGTGCGCGACTGCACCTCCCAGCCGGGCAACTACGTGCTCACGTGCCGCACGAAGACGCACGCGCTCCACTTCGTCATCAACAAGATCGTCCTCCAGCCGGACACCGTCTACGAGAGGGTGCAGTTCCAGTTCGAGGACGACGCGTTCGACACCGTGCCGGACCTGATCACCTTCTACGTCGGCTCCGGGAGGCCGATCACGGCCGCCTCCGGGGCGAGGATCGTCTCGCCCAAGAACCGGATGTACCCGCTGTCGTTCTACGCGTCCAAGTACCCGACGCCGCTGCCGCAGAACAGGATGACCACCTCGCCGGCGACCACCCCCGTCGGATACCCCTACAGGCACAGCCCCCTGCAATGCTACAGGTCACTATAACCCTTCATTTATTCGAACGCCGCAACATTCTACCACGAAAAATTTAAATGGAGGTGTTTTCCCAGTTCTTCTACGGAATTAGAAAATCTGGAAAGAACGTACACGACTTGTTTAATAAGTTTAGAGCAGCTTTTCAAGTTGGCGCGTAGTAAAATTATTATTTCTAACATTATTCCAGGGATATTAGGGCAAAAATTAGCGAGGCTACATGAAACAATAAAACCAACCCGTTTTCAAACAGATCCCACCTGGGACTACTGGTAAGGTCCTTCTAGTAAGAGCTGGTCTAGTTAAAAAACAAGAAAATTTACCCTATACAAGAGCAGAACATTCATACAACGTACGGTTTAAGCCCTCCCCCCGTATATTTGGTGCGGAGAAACGTTGTTAGTCGCTACAATACATGACTATATATGAAATGCTTATTAGTATTGGGTATTAAAACAAGTCCACTATAGCCATTAAATTTGAGCGCCGAGCACGTGTTCATTTTCAGTCGTCACTAGAATTCAGTGGTGTGTGTATGCAATCGCAATTATTATTTTAAAATGGCTTTTCGGAGACCTTTCGACGTGGACGAAATTAATAATGGCAATGATGTAAACATTATACACAATACAAAAAATGCTACAGAAACAAATTAGGCAAAAATTTGGGAATTTTCCCAGAATGACACGTTCAAACACAGCGTATAATTTTAAATATTTATGTTTGTTTAAAAGGAGAGTCACCGCAACACTTTGAATTCCATTGTTATTAAACAAGGTAACATCGTAGATCATCATGCAAAACGTAAGCGCGTCGCGGATTGTAATACAAATATTTATGATGCTTTTGAGGACGTCATTCGGCGAACAATTTACGCTACCTATAAAGAAAATACAGTTTCGACTTTACAAATCATTATCTCAAATCACACCTCCTCGTGGTCTTCGCCGGACAATTAAATTTTTTGATATTTGATTTTTGATATTTGAATTTTGATTTTTTGATTTATTTATTTAGTTACTTATTTCAGTTGTTTCGTTATATTACTAACTTTTATGTCAAAAAATCAACTCCAAAATAATGTTTCCACTACCTAAACTCCATCATAAAATTTCGTTGACAAAAGGAATAACAATCTATTATATTTCTTTAAATATGGCACGCCTATGGGTCGGTTTCTCGGTCTTTGTGTGTCGGTAGGTCTATTGCTTTTTCTTTCAACTGGACCAATTCTGACTGGAAGAACTATGGTATTGTAGAATAGATAGGTCCTCATAGACATGAGGTACTTTATATACGAGTAAATACCAAAACCAAACCGATTTCCAATTTTGATTTTCCGTATGAAAACACAGGGATCATTAAAAATATTAGCTGGGGCGGAATAAGGGCTAAACAGATAAAGTGCAACAAGATGAAGCTATTCTAACGTAGCGTTTGCTATTACAGGTCGGGAGCGTCTCCGACGCGGCCGGCGAAGGACGGCGCCCCTCGCCTCCCGTCGAAAAAGCAGCGCTCCCAGTCCCTGACGCCGTCAGAGGTGAACAGGATCTCGCAGGAGAAGTGCAACAGCGCCGACGGGGTCATCCAGTCGCCGCTGATGACGCGTTCCGCGGGCGCGGACGTCGTCGGCTCCGGCCTCAAGTTCTCGACGCACTCGCTCCCGAGGACCCCTCACGGGAAGCTCTCCCTCTCTGCGAGCTCCAACACCCTCGGCAGGAACTGCAACTCCAACGTCACCGCCGCTTCGACGACGGCGCCGACGCTGTCGCCGTGCGCCGAGCGGCGCTGCCTCTTCGACGAGGCCGACTCCGGGCTGCCGGACTCGCCGCCCCCGAAGCCGTCCCGCCTACCCGGACTCGTGCGCGCCGAGTCGAGGGACTCGGACGTCGCCGTCCCGCACGGCGGCCTCCAGAGGCTCACCTCCTACCACGCGTCCGGCTCGGACTCCGGCAACGGCTCCGGCGACTCGGCGCTCAGCTCGGCGACGGACGCCGGGGAGCCGCAGAGGGGCCCCGGCGTCGTCATCAAGAACCCACGCTACGACATGTCCAACTCAGAGTCGTCGACCACGCTCAAAAACTTCGAGACCGATTGGCTCGCGGCCGAGGAGGAGGTGATGAGGCTCGAGAAACCGACGGTCGACCTCTCCTCCAGGATCTGCCTGGAGACGTTCCAGACGCTCCTGCTGCCGATCAACGAGAACAAGCCGCTCGACGCGCAGGCTCTCAGGAGGATCAAGATGACGCTCTTCGAGACCGGGCCGAGGATACTCGCGAACCACCTCACGAGGACCGACCTAGACTTCATCTTCGCGCCGCCGGTCGGCGACGGCGTCCAGGCGAAGCTAACCGGAGGCATCGCGCTCTGCTCGTTACCCCACGGGCATCAGTTCAGATTGGACATTATAGAAAGGTAAGAAGAGGCTTCTATGGTAGGCCTGAGATAACTCCGAAAAGTCTGTTGCACAACTTGCCTTACAGTCAAATCAATCTTAAGCTCTTTCCAGGCCCAGTTGGTCCAGTTGAAGAAAAAAAAGCAATGAAATTTAATAGCCATGTTAACAAAATACAGAGGCGAGAAACCGCTTCCATAGGCGTCCATTGCTTTCCTCCATGATGAGATTGGCAACGATTCCTCAAGCCTACAATGGTAGCATGGACTAGTAGTGAATTTAGAGTTGTTTTCACGTTTCTTCTTTTTTCAAAAGTGCAAGGGATTCTGTACGCTACCTGGTGTGATTAACAAACCTCTGACTCTTACTGCTCTTTTCCATCTACTAACCAAAAGTATAGTTATAAAATTGTTGTCCGATATGCAAATGCAATAATAAAACTATTAATTACTTGAAACTAAAAACTTGCTGTTGTTGTTCCAGAACGGAATGTTTGAAGCTGCTGGTCGCCGTGACGATTCTCACCTGTGCCGACGAGTCTGAGAGGACGGAAACGTTGAACAAGTGGATCGAGATAGCGATCGACACGAAGACCGCGCTGGGGAACTTATTCGGGTTCTGCGGGATCATGTTGGGATTGTGCTTACCGCAGGTAAGGAACCGTAACAACAGTTATTGTAACGAACGCTAAGGCAGGTGCCCAATGAACCACAGAAGTTATCATCGTGATACATCCTCTTCAATACCCTATCCCCTCTCTCCAAGGGGGGGCGACTACTCCAGGAGACGGGTCTCACACGGTGTGCTGTTGAGGATGATCGTCCACTTGGAATGTCGAGGACGACACTGAAAAGAGAGGGGGTGTTGTAACGACCATCCCTGTATCGGTATTATTGCCATGGTGCTAGTTTTTGCTTGTGTGAAAAACAGTTAGTGATAACAGTAGAATAAAGTCTCTGTGCGTCACTTCGTGCGTTTTAGTTACAATATTATTTGAGTGTTTAATCTTCCTAGATTCGTAACCCCATCTCAGCTACACCCAAGATGTCCAATTTAAGTCTTCCCATCTCACGTGCAAGTTTCGCCAGTTTACCGGCCTCAAACAAGCTTCGATGTATTCATTTCATTCTCTTGGGAAATAATGATGGTGGTATCCCTTTATGTTTCTTCATACCATTCTTTGGCTTCGGCTGAAATTCAAAATGGTATTATAATTGTATCATCTTAACCTGTGCGATTTGTAACGTCTAGCATACCGATATTGTTTTTAAAAACCGCTATTACTCCAATAATCTATAATAGATGTTTAAAGACTAATGTAAGATGTTCTGCTGTCACAGCGTCCATGCTGAAGCCGCAACTTGCAGAATATATTTTATCATGCTGACCTAATAACTTTTACCGTTGTTTATTATTAAACAATAAATCATTTCCAGATCGAGAAGCTGGATACGACGTGGCACATGCTGCGCCAGAAGCACACCGACTCCGCTTTCAACTTCGAGGCGAAGCTCCGGCCGACGCTGAAGAGCATGAACAGCTGCTCGGAGCCGCAGGCGCCGAACACGACGATCCCGCACCTGCTGCCCTTGATCATCCTGCTGGAGCGCACGCTCGACGACTTCCTCGACGCATCGACGGCCGCCTCGGACCGCCTCCGCCTCGGCGCGTGGGAGTCTAACGCGCAGGACCTCGGCCTCTCGACGCTCCTCGGCCACATGGAGGCGGCGAGGAGGTACCTCGACCTCTGCCCGACGTACAGGAGGAACGCCGAGATCGTCCTCGGCGAGGCGAGGACGGACGAGCTCACGCTCGACATGTTCAGGACCGAGTTCCTATTGAAGTTCCTGTGGGGCAGCAGGGGCGCTTTCGCGCCCGCAGACGAGAGGCACCTCAAGTTCGAGCAGGTGCTCACCGTCATGGCCGACAAGTACTGCAACCTGAGGGGCGAGAGTGAAGTCTGAGGCGACGCCTCTGCCTCTCTCTCTTTGTGATCTGTACATAAGCGTAAAACGTAACGTAGAGATGGTTTATGTAGGAAATTTTTTATTGAATTCTCGCGAGGGACGAAAGTTATACAAATTTTAGTGATTTTTAAATTGTTAGGATCGATGTGGCTCTTTTGCGATATTTTAATTACATGTCGTGGCATTTGCAGGCACTTTACATTATTATCACAGACAAAAGTATTGCATTTCAAGTCTCTAGCTCTATTATCTTCAGTACCCTTGTGGCTTTTAGTCCAAAATATCTTTTGTTGCTGTTTTATGTAGCAATGTAATAATCCTAGTAGCGTTTTTTGTTGGCGTATTGGGTCATTTCACAAATTTTCGTAGGACAACGATAAGATTTTGCAGTTATTTCTAAAGTTGGGCTGAAGATACTATACTAAGTGGGAGGGCAGCGCTAGGATAAACACACACTGAGGTGTTCAATTAGTCCTGGCAGCAAAAAGAAACATAAACATCGAAGCAACAACTGTCTTAAGGTTAAACTTATTCACTGTGTGTCGAATTCCTTCTACTACAGTGTGGTCATCCTCTGCTCTATTATTTCTAATATCTTTAGACAACTGTACACTATTTAATTCTATAACTTGATACCCTTTGTTCATAGTCATATTGTATGTCACCTTTGCAAGATGACTCCCACGTATTCGTAAAGTTTTAATTTTCAAACCTATGCTATTTTACACTAATTTATTAAATTCCGTTATTCATATTCTGCCCAAGTGCTTGGCTCATGTAAACTGCGCCTTCCAGTATGGATAAATGGTCATCCAAAAATAATAATTTGTGTAGATGTAAATCAACCTTACTTAAACCTGACTACTACAGCCGACTTAACCATTTTCAACTCTGATGCTACATCTTCAACAAAGAGAAAGACGTCCACCTATCAGATTCAACAATTGAAATGTCCGCAAATGCCCGGCATGACCGTTCTAACCATTGGTTGGATCAAATATGTAACTTTCCTTATTACCGAACTAGAATCAAAATTCCAATCAAAGATCTGATTAAAATTAATTTCGCCGCTTACAAGTTTTTATTTGGACCTGGTTCGTTTCTAAGTAGTGTATATTTCATTGCTACATATCAAAATTAGCGATTAATTAAAATTGAAAAACCAAACGATGCAACCCTTCAACACCATTATGCTCAGTGTATTTTTAAAGGAGAATACGAATATCCAATTTTGTACGATGACAAGCTTTAAAAATTTTGTAATTAAGTAGTCTTAGAGTTTTTATAAAAGGTGCTCATTTTATTATGTATTGATAAAATAACAGAATGGAAATAGCGAAGTTTAGTTAACTATATTTACAATTTTTGACAATACAACTTATTGAGACTGCAGCTGGAAAACTTATTTGAAAAAGGAACATTCGGTGACAGTCGAACTACTACATTTTACAGTACAAGTGCATGCTGTTAAAAGATATTGATGCTTGAGAAAATCTATTTTTTCTATTTTTTTTAAATGGCATGTTAATATTACCGAGTCTTCAAATGACCAAGACGTATCATCCACTGCCGGAAGCTGCTTGTAGAATGTATTTACTGCTGTTTTTGCCTTGGGACAAATGTATTCTGCTTAATAAGACTGATTTAAGATTTCAAAATATTCTTAATATCGTATGATATGGTAGGTACTAATTTGAGGTGCAACATTTTAACATATGTCCTTTTGTTTCATATCATATATTTGTGTTATTGTTTTAATGTTAATTAACTCTATTTAATCTGTTACTGTAATGATTGATACACTCATATGCAATATTATTTTGTCTTGGTCTTTTGAAACTAATCCCATTTATCGGCCTGGTAAAAACAAAAGCTTCATTGACTGACTATAGGTTTTTTATGTAATGTTGAAGTGTATATTTATAAAAATGGTAATTTCAAAGAAAAAATATACATATGTATGTATGTAGCTACATTAACATTGGGTGTTATATAAATTGTAGATTTAATATATTTATTAACGGGTCTAGTTTGTGAGTTTAGAGGAAAAAATTGTATGCAACAAATGTGTATGGTAGGATTCTGTGTACTTCACAGTGTTGAAAATTACAAATAGTAATATAAACAAACTACATATTAGGCATTTGTTTTATTTCTCAGTAGTACTTCTTTAACATGCTCAGGTATTCGTATCTTTTTCCTCTTCTTCTTCTGTATCGTTGGCTTAGCGTCATTTCGTATTGGAACCGATTCTGGTTTCGCTTTTTTCTTTTTACAGGACAAAGGATTTGGCCCCTTCTTCTTCTTCCTCCTTTTGACTTGGCCTTCTTCTTCGACTATCCCACTCTTCTTCTTCAACTCCACCAAAGCCTCCTTCTCTGACTTCCACAACCCCGCCATTTTCTCCTTAGCAAACGTCAAGGACGCCTCCGACGGTTGCTCCAGCACAGGAGTCTTGACGTGGAGGTACAAAAGGGGCACCCCCGGGACGCCCCGGACTTTACTTTGTAAATCCCGGTCCTGAGTCGCGACGATGTAGTGCTTGTCGTTCCTTTCTCCCAGCATCGACAGGAGGCAGTCCGAGCCACTCACCGGTTCTGATTTGTGACCGCATTTGTGCACCACATAACTTTTAAGGATGAGCAATGCTCCAATGAGCTTTTTGCCGAGTTTTTCCATCTCGATTATGACGCATGGTGTGGTTAATAATTTTATCTCGCCATGGAGGTATCGGGGGATGTTGTCCGCTATGTTCACTTTGCTCTAACAACATTAAAGTTCAGTGTAAAAGACAACACAAGTACACAAATAAATTTGCAATATGTGCAAATAAATTTTTTGCACAAACGTGACTGAAATGCTCCTAAGGCATTTCCATACATGTATAAAAGCGCAAATGGGATAGAGGAGTAAGACAGGGTGTTGAGTAGGATAACAACAGGAAGTGTTTCATGGTTATCGAATGTTATTCGAGAAGACAAGGAAAAACTTCCACTGCACAAACCTTCAGCTACACTAAGAGTGAGGCGAGATTTTGCACCCGAATCATGTGACTTGTACGAAGGATTTTCTGACATAATTAGTGAATTTGTGCTACAGACGAGGCGTTTGTAATGAAATAAATGAACCGAAAAATGAAGTAGGTAGAGAGATTATGTATCATTCGTAATGTATGTTAGAAGATATATTCTTGAAAGCGAGAAATAGTTCAAGTAAAAAAATGAGCTAAAAGACCGAGCTTCCTCTCCATATTGATTAATAAACTGATAAATAAACACATAAATGGATGTGGATGTGTATGGAGTACTTACATTTAATGCTGCCAGGCAAAAGGTACCATCGACCAATATTTGATAAGGTTGCCTGAACTCGAAGTTATTAATAAAGAAGCCTATATTCTTGTAAACCTTTTTGTACCTCCGCACTTTCATTTTCTACCTAAACAAAAATATTTTCTATATTGATAAACTTCATAACCTAAAATCACAGAACGTACAACACATGAGAATCTATCAGAAAAGGATGAAAATTACAGCCAAACACAAAACATTAGAATTACAGACTTTTAACGAAATATTTGGGCTTGGCGAGTTCAAATTTGCGCCATAAACTAGAATTTTTGGGGCCTATCCTAAGAGCTTCATGGCGAAAATCTAAAAGCTCACATTTTAGCAACCAAAAAAGGAAGGTAAATAACCCCCTAGCGATTTATACCTAATACCTCGGGTCGATTTCGAATTTTCAAAATTCTAGTGCTAAACGAAAGAGAGAGTTTCTCTGACGCCAGAATTCATGAACCGCTAATCGTAGTTACCGAAACGTCCCAACAGAATTTGAATTGTTTTCAGGTAATCTATATCGTCATTAAACCAATCTTCTTCAACAACGTACAATTTTAGTACAATAGGACAGCGAAAGAACAAAATCCGTAATGTTATAATCAACTTTTATTTGATACACAAGCTATGTTCAGATATGAAATATAATCTGCAAGTACTTTGCGTAATTAGAATTAACACCAGCAACTAAAACAACTTTTAAAACGAAAGTGTGAGCTAGGTGCAAAATGAATGACAAAAGCACTGTTATCAACGCCTAGACTCTGGGAAAAGAACTAAAATATAAATTTGGAAAATACATATGTAGCAGACTTGAAACAAATTCAGCGAATAAAAAAGTTTTAAATTGTGCCCAACCTCGGCGTATATATATACAAACTTCTTAGAAATAAATACAATCACATACAAATTTTTAGAAAAGAAACAGTTCTTCCCGAATAATCTGATTAAATTATAGTGATCCTTTCGCTTTTACACGAATCCAAAATTCTTCGTTTTAATCGCTAGCAATAGCTTCTGTCGCAAGACGGTCCTGCTACTGTACAGCGGAATGTACAGACGGGAGATGCAGGTGTTCGCAGTCGGCAGGTGGGCATCGTCAGCAGGTCTGATCGTCACCGACGGCATCGGCTGGAAGCCGTCCTCGCTGGCCGGGAGAGCTGGGGAGCCCGTCCAGAAGTACACCTAATCAAGAACGGTGATAGTTTAGTCCAGCTGATCCATTATTGTGGTACTCTTTATTATGGCATGCCATACTATATACCATACCAACCATACTTTAAAGGGTTAGGATTTTGAACTATGAACAAAAATAAATATAGCGAAAACTAATGACTATAGATGTCATTCAACGAATTGGGAATAATCGCTTGAACACTGAAACCTAACGGAACTCGAGCTAATAGTCAAAAAATTAACTCTGGAGTACTAGCACAATGCGAGTGCAATCATTTGCGGAGACTACAACAAATCAAAGGAGCTGATAAACTGGAATAGGAATTAACTGCCAGACAATTAACTAGATTAACAACATTCCTTTGTATTGGACCACAAGTATACACAAAATACACAAAAGTGAAGGATAGGAGATACTCCAGAAAATGAGGTTTTGATTTTTTAAACTAATATAACTTGTCTTGGGTACCTATGGTATTCATGTAAATCAATTTTGACATCTGATAAACCGTTTCAATAGTAATTAGTTAGCTTATAATTGTAATCATTTGAAATATAGTTTCTTTTTATTAAACGTTAACTCACCAAGTCCTGTCTTTCTGCGTGAGTCATCTTCTCGACAATCGACCATAACCACCTCTTGAACTTGACGAGCTTCTCGCTGCTTTCGCCAGACTCGTCATTAAACGACGTGTAGGATATCAATACGGCCACGTTGATGTCACCAACGCCATTTAAAAGAAGGCGTAGGTCCTCAGCAGTTAAACCGTCGAGAGAGCCCTCAGGTAGCACATCGAATACTCCGGTCTTGATACTCTAAAACATTCCAATGTTAGAACTCGACACTAAATAGTGATTCTTTTTAAATTTGTATCATAGCACCGGAAAAGTCTGCATCATAAACAACTGGTGTAATTATCAGTAAAATATTTTATAAACAATTTGCAAGTTAGGTTATTCCATGACTTATGGATGAAAATGAGATTCCTTCCATTCCTGTCGTTGATGATCAGGAATTCAAGTACACAAGTGTAGATAAGATAATTTATTTTAAAATACTTACTTCGATAGCCTTCTCTTGCACCTTGATCATGCGGTACTTTGCATACTTCCTGACATAATCATACACGTTCGCTGAAGTAACTTCGATATCTTTTCCGCCAGGCATTAATTCTACAGTACCACCACCTTCCTCGGCGCTCAAATCGATTCTGCAACAGAAACGCAGTTAGATGATTGATTTTGCTTACAATAAAAATATAACACTTACGTGAAATTCAAGTCGAGTGCAGAGAACAAACTGTTGCTATCCTTCGTTTCTGCATCAACCACTAACTGCCTCAAAGACTCGTAAACTACCGGATCGAAAAACGCCATATCATGGAACTTAATCGGTCTTCCCAGTATAGACTTCAATACCTGTCTGGTAAGGAAAATCGGGCATAATTCGTTTTGTAAAAGACACAATCCCATCAACCTACAAGAGACATACTGCTTTTAGACAATTTTTTCTCCTTTAAACATAACAAATTGTTCTACCTTCCGACGTTTCTAAAAGCATTGAGCCTCTCGAACGTTGCTTTCCCCTGTCGCGGAGCGTAAAATCCCCGCTTTCCGGGGCAATAGAACAATGGAGCGAGGTCTTCCTCATCCTGTAAATTCTCCTCTGTAACAGAATTATCAGGATTTGTTCTCCCAGAACTTTTTCTTGAATTGCGATAAGCCTCCGAAAATAAGTCATACTCTAAAATGCAACGGTTAAAACAATCAATCAAACCAGTCAGGGAAATTTATTTAGGTTTCAAATTTAGATACACCTGGTTAACTCATTTATGTAAATAAAATGTATATATCATTTTCTCCATTTCATAGATAAAATATGAGGTAACGAAGTATATTTTAAAATTTCAAATGAACCAATTTTATTTTAGACATGTAAATTCAGGTAAAGGAAGGGTAAAAGTGATTTGACCACCATTGTTGGTAAACACATATCTATAAATTTCTTCGGACTGGTTAAAAACATTTGTGCAATTAACGTAAAATCATAAGATGCAATCTCACAAGGATATTAAATTATTAACAATGAGGTAAAAGAACTGATTAAAATAAAAACGAGGTGCAAATGAACTACATACGGGTTACACAAACTTGTACATTGAATTAATTTACTGGGAATTGTGTTATTTTATCTCAAATTAAATTAAATAAAATATGTAATGCAAACTAGAACAAACAAAGCAACAATTATTGTTTACATTCATTTTTGATACTATGGGCATATCTCCATATTGTTTCAAATGATCGTACTAATCAAAATTTTTCCCAAATCCGATGCTCAACGTAACCAGTGAACCAATCCAGTAAATCTGACTGTTACAATTAAATTCCTTGGAGTTATGCCCGCCGATTATCCACAAGACTCACCTAAGATGGCATCAGAATTCATATCGGACTGTGTGTGTGAATGCGCGAGGATCATCTCGACCGCCTCCTCTACCTTAGTTCTGAGAGCGTCCTCTGAGGCCAAGAGGAGAAGGAGCTGGGCGGGAGTGAGCTCCAACAGCATGCCAGTGATCCTACCAGAGAACGTCGGGTGCAGATTGTACACCTTCGGGTAGAGACGGTCGCCCAACTGCTGCTGTTGATTCGTAAGGTGATCGTTACGGCCGCTAGTGCCAGGAGCAGGATTGGAGCTAGAACTGGGATTGGTCGACCCAGATATGTCCGGCATTGAGGGGGCGTCCGACGAGTGCATGTTATCAGAAGGAATGAACGGCCTACAGCAAAAATAAAAAATAACAACATGCCGGCTAGTGGACGTATGTAATACCAAACGTTTCTTACGCTTTAAAAAAAAGGGTTTCAAAGTTTAGATGAGTCTGATTTTGCTTATCGACTTACGAGTGATCGAAACAGAAGCGAGAGTGGTTTGATCTCCCCTCCCACTATACCATACAAGTGCGCATAAACGCGTCAAGGTCATTTAACGCCATTTTTTGTCGCTTTTTCTATGTTGATTTACTCTCGAACTCTTCACACTCAGTGAAATCGAGGGCGTTGTAAACATTGCAATTAAACCATAAGCTGAATATACCTTATGTATAACCATTACCACAATTACATATACAATTTCATTACCTCGCGTCCACACTCATTATCCTTCTATGATGATCTCGTGATTTATTTGAGCCCCTCGAGGGCACCGTCCTCCTCAAGGCGTCTCTGTCCCTCCTCAATCTCTGCAAAACGCCGTATTGCGAGTACTTGTTATCCACCTGAGCCGATTCGAGGTTAGGTAGGTTCTCGTTGGCAAGGATAGCCTCGGCGATGGCCGTGTAGAAGCTACGGGCGACTCCGCTACCTTCGCCCGGCTCGTCTTTGAAGATCACCTTCACTCGATTCACTGCCAAGGGAGGCGACGACGTGTTCCGGCGGTTGTAACTGTTATACTGGGTGTTCAACTCCTTGAATGTCTGTAGGATCAGCTGCGTGCGGTCTCTGTCGATCTACAAGAGAAGAAATGTACAGTAATTGTAGAAAAATACTTGATAAAATGTAACACAAAGCCACAACATAAACGAGTTTATTTAAAATTTTATCTTCACTTACTTTCATTGAAGTGTAAAAAAGTGGTAAACTCTCTTAATCTTTATCACTTTGCCCAGTTTTCAATAATGTATAGCTTTCATTCAAACTTAAGGCAGTGCACTGAACTAGCAATCCGTCACAAACATCTCTGAAATGTTATCGGATATATTCCATTTAAAATTCAGGTGATATTTAGACAAAACACTTATCGTTCAAAATATTGGTAAACTTCATATGAAGAATATGAAACGCTGAGGACTGCAAACTAGAGTTCACTAATTTCTTTCATCATTAACTGAATCCCCAAAATAACTCAGTTTACTTAAATACTGTTTCTATTACTGCCGTTACCTTAGAAAGTGTTAAATCCTTCTGTTGGTTATTCCTCAACTTCTCCATGTCTCTCCTGAACTTCGCCTCTTTCACTGGGAATCCTCCCAAAGCGGAGACTATAGAGCCCGGTTCCAACCCGACATCCTCCATGAACACTCTCCCAAATAAATCCAAGGACAACCTCCAACGGCCCAGCAGCAAGTCATGCGAAACGGTCTGACCGACGGTCGGCCTCGGGACGTCACTATTAACCAAAGTTGTAACGACCGTAACGTTGGCGGATATCTCTTGGTTTTCCAAGGTTTCAGGCTGGGTGATGTCCATATTGAGCGCGACCTCAGAATCCGGGACTTTCTGCGCCTAAAACGTAAAGATAAGAGTTCTCTTGAAAATATTCATTGGCAAAGTAGTGTTATTGCTACACATGCAACAAATATATCACCAGAATATGTAACAAGTTTTCCTTTGTAAGACACAATGTGTGCAATACATTTAATTATATTGTATGTGTAATAAAAACTTTCTAGTTAATAAATAAATTTGTTTGCTCCGTATCTGTCCTCAGTCTAAAACTTAACACTACTGCGGTCATCAGAGAGCAATTTCGATTTAGGAAGTTTGGGTGAAGTGCCAACTGAAATACAAGTCAGCACTTGTATCTCACTTCCATAATTTAAATCATACTCAAAACTTACATTTGAAGAACCGGCCCTTACAATGACACTCTTGCTTGGACTCCTAGAGGAACTCGTAGAAGGCGTCGATGACCCTGAAGAACTGCTCAGAGTTGTGCTCTGACTAGATGTTTCCTGGTGAAAGAGGGACGTCAAAGAATTCGACGGCATTGGCTTCTCAAACAAAAAAACACAATATAGCAAAAGTAAAAGAAATCAAAACCTACTACAAGCACTTAATAATCTTACGTTACCTGTTCTTGGGTATTCGGTTCTGAATTATCAGCTTTTCTAGGAGAGACGATAATCTGAGGTCTAGCTATCACAGGCTTAGCAGATTCTCCACTCGTTTTTGACAAGTCCTGAGGCCTCTCGCCCATTGCGTCATTATCAGGCTCGTTAACTGCAGCAAACATTCTCTCTAAATGGGCATTCCTCGGCCTATCGTCGTTTTTAGGACGAGCTAGAGTCATCGGTTCCGTCTGTTGTTGGGAATCCTTAGATGTAGTCCTGGATTCCTCATCGGGTTGGTAGTTTTGAGGGTAAACTAGAGGATTTGGACCCATCACATTCAAAGAACTCGGGATGGGCTGATTGGCCTTGATGGGATTTTTCATAGCCACAGCAGTGGTTCGAGTTGACAAGCTGAGTTTCGTCGGAAGAGATTCTAAAGGATTATCGGAGTGACTACCTAGAATTAAAATAAATATTGGAATCGCTGATGAGCAGAAAATTCATTTATATTAACTTACAAACTGTTGACAATGTGACGGGTTGCTTTGGAATTCCAAATAACTCTTCCAACCTCGCATTAGGCTGAAGTAAATGAGGCTGATCTGCAAGCGGTAGTGCTTCAGACATTGGAGTATCAAATGGATCTGGAGGCGGACATCCTAAGCACAGTGTAGATTCTGATCGCTGAAAATTACAAATAACTTGCATTTATAAATGATTACAGGCTAGGTCATAAGAGCTACCCAATTAATTCCATTAAACAGTATAACTTCTTTCCTATGTTTACATTAAACATACCTGAAAGAAGGAATGTTTTCTTCCTTTACCACTATTTTGAAGAGAGCTACTAATATTACTTGAATTATTAGTTGCTAAATTTGAAACATCTTGCTCATCGAGAGAATCTGTTTCCATGGCAACGGTAATGTCTTCTTCCGCTTCCTCATTCTCATTCTCATCCTGAAACACAAAGAGGGGGGTAAAATGAACATTTAGTCGGAGATTTAATATAGCTTGTTTACCTGATCATTCCAAGGAGGTAAAGGAAGGCCCTCCCTTCGAACTTCAATATCGGTATTTTCCAAATTGCCGGATCTCATATAATAAATAAGAGCATCAAAAACATAGGCAACATGTTTTAATGCAGATACGTCTAAAACTGGTAGAGAATCAAGGTGTTCATTGTTGTGAGCTCTCATCAGTGATAAACAATAGGAAAGAAATTCTCTTCTCGCCACATGACTGTCACCACCTAAAAAAATAAACACATGTATTAATCAAAAGAAATCAATAAAATACACTTAAAACATTTCTTCCTGTATACTGGAAAAAAACTTACTCTCCCGATCGACTCTAGTCCTACCGCCTTCAACATTAGTAAATCCAACTATCCTTTGACCAGCAGAAGTGCCGGTGTTATTATTTCCAACACCATGAGTGCGTTCTCTAGTCCTGATAGCACTTGTTGAGGAGGATGCCACTGGAATAAATAAGAATTAGCAAAATTGGCAAGCTAAAATTTCAGATTCAAACATTGTGTATAATATAAGTAATCGATAGTCTCAATATTAACTTATATCTGATACTAAATTAGAATAAAATACTTTGACATGCTAAGGATTCAAAGCGATCAACACCTAATGAAGCTAAAGTTGCAGCAGGCATGTTAAGACGCCCACCTCCTGTATTCGGTCCGGTGTTCAATGGGTGACTGGGGCTAGTCAGGTCCAATGAATTGGTAAGGAAAGCACCAAACTTCAACTGGGCCTCGGTAGCGTCCATCACCGTCAGTAACCAATCCCAAGTGGGTTTCAGGCGAAATTCTAAGTAAATCTGCAAATGAAAAATATGGGAGAGGTTATTGGAAATACAAATTATACTTAAACCATATTAATAATTAGAGGTTTATTTGGTTGCAGACAATATTTTGCTGTCTGTTCAAAAACAGTGAGCACACATATTCTTTAACATAGGCACATGTATTTGGTAAATTTAATTAATCCGTAAAAGACCAAATGCAATGTTATATTTAAACAAAATTAAAGATTTTTTTAAGAATTCGAAAATTCTTCTTAGGCATCTGACTGGCTGGAAATAATTTAATAAAATACGTGAGAATAACAAAAGCCTTTGTAACGCTGCCTTTCCACGTCACTTTTTTCCTTTAGAGAGTGCATTTCGTTCGATAATTATTAAAAGCCATTACATACCTGTACATTACAAATATCATCTTGAGTTACTTCCATATTCGCAGTAGAGGATGTCAAAATTTGATTAATATCAGGCATAACAGATAACAGATCCGCGATTTGTCTTATTACGATGCCTAGAAGGAAAAAAATTGGTTACATCACGAAAAAAAATCTCTTTTAAAAACTTACCAAATGCTCTAGCTAAACAGCTAGCTGTCGTTGCCATAGTGATGGGTTCCGAACTGGCCGCGACAGTGGCGCTACCCGCAGTCGACCTCCTTAACGAGCTGGGATCTATGAACACCAAATTGGAGCCGTTCGGCAGACGAACCCCTTGCGACCTGCCAGCCTCCCTGGACCTGATAGCCCACTGCATGTTCTGCGGGGCCAAGTTCGTACGTTGACCGTGGCCGGCAGCATTACTGTAACGGCTTCTTTCGTAGAAGACAATCAAAACAAATGTAAAAACATAAAAGGGAAATGCGGGATGACCAGAAAATGAGAAATAGGTGAAAAATTCAGCGACAGTGAAAAAAATTCCTCGTTTTGAGTCTTCTCCTTATATACAAAAAAAAATACTCAAAACAAAACAATAAAATCAACATACTTGGGAAAACAATAAGTGATGGCGAGTGTACACAACAGAATTTCATAGTAAAGATGCATGATGTGAATTAACTCAATGAACTCACCTTCTTCTCTCTAATTGTTCCTCGGTCAGATTGTAATCTTCTGTGTCTTGTTCATCAGTTTCTCCAGCTTCGCTCTCCTCTTCTTCTTGCTGGCTTGATTCACCGCTCTCATCTTCCGGGAATAACAGCATACCTCCTAACAAGTAAAAATTTGCAGGACTAATTTACAACAAAAAGAAGCTGACTACAAAATATTTAAAAAGAATTTCCATGATATTACGATTTCAAAAACCTTCATATAATGAACGCAATGAGTAGATTAGGAAACTCCATTCAAAACGATTTTAAGGTAAATGAAGAGCAGAGCAGCTTCCTGGTAGGACCACGTACGCGAATTTTCTGCCTCGAACAAATTTTGCCAGAAACATGGAACCGATATTACATTGATTGGTCTGCAGAGAGTATATGACACACGTCATGTCCAAACTGTGAGAAGTATCGAAATAATCAGGCTTTTGCAAACATAAAACAATAAAAAACCGAGCTCCCCAATAACTTTACGAACAGTTTAGTTCCAGGGCAAAATTAAGTACATATCCAAACAGAGTTTTCAGTTACTATAGGGTTGAAAAAACCAAGGATTATGGCTCTTCAACATCTTTCAAAATACGAATTTAAATGACAGTAAGAGCTTTCCTTGACATAAGTATGTACAAAACAATGCAAATGTAGAAGATGCAAAATGTATTATTGTATTTATGTCCATTTCCATTTGTATTAAAATGTTTGTACATTCGCCCTACATTGATATCATTCAAGCATAAGCTCTCTACTTTCAAGCTCTCTACATTGGCTTAAAATTCCTCGCATGTGGAATGTTACGAAAACTAAATATAACACCTATACCTGTAATACTGCATAGAAGTAACTGAGACTTACCTGTATCTGAACCAGCTGTGGCCCCTGTCTGCACCGATCTTTGCGCGGACGCTGCATCTTGATTACTGTGATTGTCGTCACTGTCAGATTCAGTCTCTGCCAGAAGGTCCAACTCAGGATCGCTCTCCTCACCCTGTAGCCTGTTCTCTTGTTGGTCTGCAGGCGCTTCTTGGGGTTCATTCTCATTCAGCGAAGCCTGACGTACGATGGGCAGTTCACGGTCGGCTGGCGTATCATCATGTTCTGACGCGTTGTCATCGTCGTTGTCGATCGCCATACCTAACATTAATAGAATTAATCATTTAAGAAAACAGGTTAAAATAGTCATAGAAGCTTTCTAGAAGAGTTCCCCTTAATATGTTTTCTCTCCGTTTCTAATTTAGTATAAGAAATTAAATACATAATACTAATTGAGTCTATGATCTTTAAACTTAAAACAGACAAAGGTTATTTGCCTAGTATTCACCTCATGATTCCTAGTTGAACATTGCAATATACACTATATATTCACCTAATATTTGATATCCCCTTTTGATGAACTACACCTATAAAATATGATAAATAGGGTAAAAATCATTTACTTTCACCATCGTTCATCTCCAGTAGGTCCCTTGCTTGAGCTGCTCTTCGAACGGCGTCAGCTAAGAATGGAAAGTTATCTGCAGAAACGTGAGGTTCTAATGATCTGCCGCCCGTTGAAGATGAAGGCGCGAGTGGATCTACCAGGAATAGTTCCTCTGAACCCTATAAAAATATTATAAAGTCTCCTGATTAACGAATTTAATTTACAACTTACATTTAATGCATCGTTTGATGAGGTTGCAAGAGAGAATGGAGCTGTAGGTCTGGCCACACCCAATCGTACAGGCGCAATGAGGGAATCAGCGGTCTCGCACAGTTCTTCTATTGATATTTTTGACAGCGCACGGAAAACCCTCTTACATTTGCTCAAGGGTAAGTTTTGATTGTTGAATTTTTGCCTTTTGGTACCTTGAGGCGCCATTTCAATGCTGAATATAACGAAAATTCTGACGACAGACCTGACGAATCTTCTTGCAACCACGGTCGCATATTGCGCTTCTGCCACATTAGGATTCTTCATTTCTTTAATGATGGTTTCCAGTAAGACGTCCATAACCATTTGGCACTTGACAAAGAAGCAGTGAGTGAATTTATCCAGTAGATTAGTTCCAGACTGAGCTGCTACATATGGCTCATCTGCAAAGCAATGGTCTTTGGCATCTTTCGTTCCTGACATTATCATGCTCTTGACTGCCTTCCAGTCCCCTAAAAGGCACTCCAAGGCTCTACGGCTGAAACGAGGTGGCTCCAGATCGTGTTCAGGCATATCCGATTCAACTAAACACAAAAAATCATTAGATAAAAAATAGAGTAACTTAATATTTTGCTTACTGTCCGATGAGGGTGTCTTGTTTCTAGAGTTAGAGGACGCAGTTCTGGCCCTTGACGGGTTTCTAAACTGCCTTTGCTCCTGATTTTGTCTACCAACAGTTTGGACCAAGAAAAGCAAAATACTCTCACCCCTAAAAAACAACATTCCTGAGCCACACCCAAAAAAAAATTAAGGATCACGTACCTGGAGTTTGGAATACAAACGAGGTCTGTTTCCTTCACAAGACGAGTGAGAAGTTCGTATCTAATTAGCTGATTGCCCATAATCAAGGCCTTACATTTGCATTTCTCCCAGCAATCACAATAGGCCGTAGGCGACGTTTTCTTCAACTTACAATCATGTCCTTTATGGCATACCTTTGCACACTCCGTGCAGCAGCAAAGAGTTCCTAAGAACGTCAAAAAATGCAAGATCGGTATATGTAAATAAATTCTTAATGCATACCTGTCAAACCACAAGTCCTACATTCAAAAATATCCTGATTTATATGCTCAGCTCCTGTCCAGGTGAAACTACAGGTATCGTTGCAACAAAGTACATGCAATGGGGAATGATCGGGATTGGAACCTTTTGGGAATATCATTTCTTCCCTTTCTGAAGGAGTACCCAGTTTGACAATTCGTTCAAAAAGCTCGAGTGCAGCTGGGTAACTTCTAGAAGACACTGCCAACATAAATGGTGTCTGTCCCTGGGCATCCCTGATACAAAAAAAAAAAATAAATAAATATTGTTTTAGTTAGCTCAATGTAAGTGTTTCACTACATATCCACTCTACAGAAGTCCTTTCATCCAAGGAGACACATAGGGAATGCAAAGTTAATTTGTGAATTTGTGCAGGTTCCTTGTATGAAAGTTAGGGTTCATATTTAACAACCATCACATGTTCAAAGTATTTCTGTCCTCTTTGTCATTATTGCAGAAACGGGGTATTACTTATGAGCGTTAAAATCACCATTCCAAAATATAAGAGAGAGTCATATAAAGGTATCTATTTGTAAGCGAGAAAAAGTTTTATCATCTTATTCATAAACGCATTTTAACGTTAAGATGTGTTCTAGTTACCTTATTGAAACACATTCTAAATTCACGGTTGGAAGATTTTGATTAGTAACACTTACTTGGCACACAATAACTCGACGAGATATGGCTCTAAAGCTGCAGAATCATAAAGAAGAGCACGGAAAATCTGCAATGCTTTTGTCCGACGTTCATAAGGATCAATTACAGCATTACATGCGTTCAACATGTTGGTATTTCCTCCTTTATTAGCCGCGCTACTTCCTAAACTCATCAAGCTATCTTCATCCCCGGAAGTGCCATCAAAAGATTCCGGTTGCCAGATGTTAGTCGGTATAGGTTCTTCTTGGACATAGTTGTGTTGTTGATCTGAAATACAATTCAAATTTTTTCTTTCCGACTTCGAGTTAAAAACATGAAAATTTTTGTAAAATTATGATGGGAGTATCGTTTTAAGCACAAACACCATGTTAATATTCCTATGAGTGACCTTTTCGTCAAGAGTACATTTCCGACGACCACGGCGATCTGCTGGACGTGTTAACCAAATAAAAACTTCGGTCTTAAAGTGAAAAGATCTGAATTTGTTACCGATGGTCGCTACAGAACCTAACATACCTGTATGTGGCAGATCGCGTTGCGATTCCGCATGAACACTTTGCACGGCCCTTCGCATCATATCGCGTAACGAAACTGAACGCGAATTCACTGCGTTCGCGATCATATTGATGCAGTCCAGGCCCGACGAAGAGTTCGCGCTCTGTGTAGGTCCGACGGTTGCGGAAGGTGCCTCTGGAAATGTTTTCAATCTTTAAATGAGAGTGAACGGGGAAACGTGTGACGCATGCCTTTCCTTCAATGGTAACTTCTACTAGCTAGAATTTTTTCTACTGTTGAATTTTGAGGAACTGTTGTACTTTTTAAGGTGGGTCAATATACAAGCATGCGGTTGAAAGGTTGCGACCATGCAAATTTCGATTCTGAAAACATTTCATCCAACACCCTCTTTGATAACACATACATGGCTATTTGTATGCATGTAATCACGACCACAAAAAGGTACTCATATTAAACAATATTCGCGCATAAAAACCATTACTCCCAACATTCAATACAAGAAATTAAAAGTAATGTCATTAAATGACCCTCTTACCTTTCTCCGCGTCTTTATTAGAAACTGGTGTACACATGCTAACCACAGTATGAAAGATATTCCTATTTCCATCGCACCTCTCGGAAAGAAATGACGGAGTTGTAGCTCCATTCGATTCTGTAAAGTAGATTTATTAATAAATGGAATCACATAACCAGTTTGTTATGTACTCATATCGTTGTCCAACTGTGCCAACACTTGTCGCACGCCTTCCACGTCACATCGTAGAATTTTAGGCATCATGGTTTGTTGCTCTAGTACAAATACAACAATTGCAACTTGATTTTTCATGTTCAAACTGGCGGTGCCAGTCAGAGCAATTGTACCAGCCGTCAAACACTTCACTGGCGGCAAATCCAAATGTTGAGGATCCCGTATCGCATCAGCGCAATCCTTAACCAATGGGTATATGGTGTTGTTACCATCACGAAGAATCATTATCGATTCAGAACTCTGCAAATAAATCAATTTGTAGTAGCAGTGATTAAATAATTGTTTCAAGAGGACCGGCTTATTTTGATTTTATTTATTACCTCCCCAGCGCATGTTAAATTGATGTATGAAGGATGTAGACCCATGAAAGCTGCTGTATCGCTTGGGAATTGGTTATCGTTTTCAATACGACCACTGCTGATGTTATATGTGACAAAGCTTAATTTTGAACCATTACGGACTACCGCGTGTATTCCTAGACCATCGACGGCTATAGTTAAGATCTGACCACTATTTTCGCTTATTTGAATTCTCCTCGGTGTTCGCTGGAAACAATCCGGTACTCGGGAGTTCGATGAAGACTTAATGACCTAAAATTAAAAATGTTTAAGAATTATTAGAATCACACTAATTACGTTTTCATACCTGTAAATCATCTTTTCTCATTAAACGACAATCCTGGAGAATATCGTCCACATCTTTAGAATCTCTATCCCTTGTATGAGTCGTGGGGAATCTAACAGCGGCATAAGCCCCATCAACTTTTAACACCCTCCCAGTGGGCACGCTACGCACGTCTTCTACGAAAATAACATCTCTAAGAAGCCATTCTTCTTCGTCTTTCCTCTGCTCAGTGTTGGAGTCGGAGTTTGTGACTATCAGTCGTTTTTGACGTTCTAAAAGAATGTAAAGTTAAATGGTGTCTACAGCTTTTTGTTTTATACCTACTATGACTGTTCGAGATGCTGCCGGTATCGCTACAGGTGCTCGACGCGGGAGAGGGTGGCGGGGGCATGTCCAAACGATCTGCGCTTTCTTTATTAGAGGGAGTTTTAGTACTCAAATTAGCTGATAAAATGGAAAAAATAAAATCAATGCGTGACAATGCTAAAATCGATATAAAATTATTTGATCGAATTTTCAGAAAGACTAATCGAAAATGATCATCTGTATTTCACCAAGTTAATTCTCATCATGAACTATATGAATTACTGAACAAGCCTATTAATAATAAACTTTGATACAAATTGAAGCGTTAAATAAATGTAAATATGGAAATCTTGCCAATTATTCCATATACTACTTATAAAAACATGAACTTACCTAAACTGCTAGTTGAAATCCCTTCTGATTTGGTCTTATCAGGTTTTTCACAGTGCGAGTTTAAAATTTTGAATGTGCAAGTATCGCTCAAAGTCCAAGCGGCGTTCTGCAGTTGCCCCACTTTAGGAATGCCACCGGCCACAGTGAAACCTATAGCTCCAGGTTGATACATTGGACTATTCTTCATACACACTTGAGACCCGGCAACGATATCGGACTGTACTGTGGAAGGACGTTGTTTGCGACATTTAGCTCGGTATTTCTCCCACAAGCGTCTACGCTGCGCAAAAGGCAACACACCCCTAAAAATAACAGCACAGATAAGCTACAAGAAGATTTATATTTCTACTTTGTAACTTTTCCTATATTAAATTCAGAAAGACTAATCGTAAACATTCACTGATACTGGGTATCTCTTTTAGGCAAGTTTTCATCATTGAAAAATAAGTACAGTAAAGGCTCAATAAATAAATACCTGAAAACATTAGGTTTATTCAAGCATCTAATATTCTACCGAACGATCTGAGATCGTAACAAGAAAGTTTAAAGCAATGGAATTAGGAGCTGTTTTAAAGTTTTAGTTTAAAGTTTGCGTATCAGTATTAGTATCAGTTTGCAGTTCAAGAGAAAAGCCATCTAAGTAAAGCAGTTTGAAATTATATAAACACTGCACGAACAAACTTATTGCTTATAAAAAAATGCAGTAGATCAAAAGTACATGCATATGTAAAGTTAAAGCGTTTTAAGGCATTTTGTGTAGTACACTTAAACACCGAAGAAATAAAAAAACTTCGAAAAATGCAAAGAATAAATCTACAAGACAATGAACTCGAAACAATTTCATAAAATACACACCTCATTTTGACTATTCAACATTAGGGAGCCTCTACTGTAATTTCACAACTGTGTTACATAGTGTTTAATAAAAGTAACTCACCACCAATAGAGAGCACCACTTTCCAGTCTTGCGACAGTGTAAAGTGGGCAGGTGTAGAGTTGAGTGATTCTGTCAGTTTGAAATTCTGTGTAAGCCTGTGCGGCGTGCTCCAACTTGCCCGTTGCCGGAGCTAAAAGTTCATCGAGCCAAGTAGCGACTTTGCCAGTCTCTGTGGCGACGCTGCAACGAGTCGAACAAGCAGAAAGATGGACGATCTTTTCTCCAGCCAAATTCAAGGGGATCGTTTTCGGGTGGTGAATATTGGGATTTTCGGGGTGCCTAAAAAAAAACAAACAATAGATTAAATATGTCTTGTTTATGTTGTATATTTACCTATATGGTTCGTGTTCGCTCCACTTCCATTGGTAAAGCTGGCCATTAGCAGATAAAGCAATTAGCTCGCTGTAGAGAGTTGTGATTTGAACAAATTTTGGGGCTGGCTCGGGCCAAAATTCTAAATCCTCAGATATCCACAATGGGCACGCATTGTCCTTTTTTTTGTGGTCTACAAAATATAGACAGTATTTAAAATAATTATGGTGCATCTAAGACAAGTACACACATGAATCAAATTAAATAAAACTTGAGTAAATAAAAGTTTTAACTCCTTTACTAACCTCCTTCTTTCTCATATGGATTGTCTCTTAGAGCAGTTTCTAACCATCTCCTAGGGCCAAAATACTGTCGTTCGCGCCATCTAGAAAAGTTCTCTCGGTCCCTATCAGAGCTTCCATTACCAGTTGGGGGAACATCTCGATCTATCCTATTACGGCTATTACTGCTGCTGCGACTACAAAAACATTTTAAATGTAATGGGAAGTATGTAAAAACATTTAAACAAATTCTTACTTTCTAATGCTGGAATATCCAAACATATCTTCAGAAAACATTGCATCAGCATCTATAATAACCGAGTGATCAGTATGGAAACCACCATCAAGTAAAGATATGAGATCTTCAGGAACATAAGAATCCGTAGCATCATCTCCTTCTTCGCCTTCTTCATCATCACGGGAAAGCAGATTGTTCACGGCAAGATTCACATCCAAATTGGTCCTCTGAATAAAGAATATGTATATATGTACAGATAATACCAGACAGTTCATGATTAATTTCTACATACATATCATAGTATGAATAGTACTTATTAGTAGAGAAAAGAGAGCAAATGGTATTAGTCTTTAAAGGAAAAATGGAATAAAATGTTACAGTAAATCACTACAATGACTTCACCTAACCCAAATATTTGCAGTAAAAATTACACCAGGTTCATTTGCAGTTTAAACTTCTATTTTTACCTTGTCAATCAACTGAATCTTACTTATTTTAGTTACTCGTTACATATTACATAAAATACCTGTTGGCATCTTTCATTTAAAAGATCTTAAAACCAACAACCATCAGCAACTTTTAACCAAATGTATTAAGATCAGATCAGATCAATATGATTAATAATTTGGTATATTAATGTCTCGTAAAATATATCAAAATAATGTATTACTATTTGTTATGTAAACTGCCATTTTGGTAATAAAATATTATATCTTTTCAAAATGATCCCGTTCATTTTTTACTTCTGTTCACTGTCAAACCATCAGTTCTCTACTTATTAGTTGCACAGTTATATACAGTATATTAACTTTTATATGAATGCACGAAATTACCTGTAGTTCTCTGATAATCAAGTTTCTGCTCTTCCCTTGCAGAACTACTTGAGCTTGGGACACAAGCTCCTCCGGCACGTACGGTGCTGGGACAGTAACCATTGGCCTACCACTACTAGAAGTACTTGTGCCGATAATTACCGGAGCGCCTCTGCTGCCTGATGGAAACAATTCGTTTTGAAATCCAATAAGATCAAACCCTATGAAAGCAAAAGTGCTTTTGAAAAAAAAAAAATTCGCAGTGCTTGGCACTATCACACTCGTCACCTATATATTCACACAAGCATGAAAAGAATTACAAAACAAAAACAGTTGTCGATACATATTCTTTTACAAAACTTGATAACTCACTGATACTTGGTAACAGGAAAATAATTAACCATTACAAATATAGGTGAACTAGATAGAGCCCTGTTTTAATACTATTTTGTTGAAATAATTAACTACGTGAAGTGTCTAAATTACTGTTCAATTTTTCCCCATATTCTTAAAAACACCCAGAAAAAAGTATTTTAACAACTTACATAAAAATACACCACATACATTTTTATACCAATTCTGCTCTTTTATTCTGAAGACTTTAGAAATGTCAATTTCAGTTTAGCACCAAAAATATTTTTAAAAAATACCATACAGTACGCAATGAAAACCCCAACACTTACCAAAGAATAATAGTCTACAATAAAAAGAACTCGAGATATCGCCAAAACTGAAAATTACATTGAACTTTTTTTTAAGTTACTAAATCTATATGTTTAAGCTAAATCTATATGTTGTAATGTACTACACAAAGGTATTTTTTGGATTTTTAAAAGAGGTGGGGGCAACTTTCACTACCTCAACCGGCTAGACCCTTTATATATACTTTAAATTTTCCCCAAAATGTATCAAATTTACCACTATTGCTACCTCCTCTAATAGCTGTATTCGATCTCATGATTCTTGCTCTGGTTCGGATTTGCCTTCCACTTCCAGTCGGCTTGTTGTTACCTCCTCCACTAGCCCCATTGCTGGTTCCACCACCACCAGCACCACCTCCGCCTGAACTCCGTAGCATCCACGACCTACACAAGAAACCATTTATTTAGATTAACATCCGATGAAACACTGGAAAACACTTACTTTTTTTCATTTTTACTCAAATCGAGTCGATCGGAGAGGACGTTGTAGGACACTCTACAGATGCGACCGTCTTCGAACAAAAGCGCTATGTAAGATGACGATAAACATATGCGCTTAATACTAGCATGTAGATTTGATAAAGCTGGGTGAATGTTTGGGCCAAGTCTATTAATTCTGTCAGCCGTTTCCTTTAACCTGAAAGAAATATTCAATAATTACAAAATAGGTCTACATATGGTTCTTGAAAATCGGTATAGGTTTAGAGAGAACCATTCAATGCTACATTAAGTGTATCAGAAAGTGATATCGAAAAAATGAGAAGAACTAGAAATTAAATACAAAAAGATGTATTGGAAGTTGGAAAAAATCAACTGTTGAGGCTACCTTACCTTCTCGACAACCCTAACCAATTGAAAAGGTTCAAGAGAACAAAACCCTATGAGCTAGTGAAATGATAAGTATGAAGACAGAGCAATTGCAGGTAAAATGTATACGCTAATGATAAGTTACTAAAACTAAAGTATTATTGACGAATACAACTTTACTGACCATTTTATAATAGTAATTTAAAATTAAACTAATTTGCTCATTAATTGGGCGGATTGTATAGATTGCAATACATATTCATAAAACTTACAGTGGTCTTTGATAAATAAAAAACCTTATATGCATATTATTCCCACAACTTACTAATAATTAATTTTTAACATGCAAAATAAGACACAAAGACATGTACCTACTTAATTTAGTTAAATCCATTCTGTGATTTCTGATTCCAAAAAAGTAAAAAAGTGTACTGAATTTCATTCCATATATAAGGCAGAACCTTACTAATCATACCTCTGCTAGTCCATCTACTTTGAGACTTTCCAAAGTCTTATTCTGCATATATCCAAAATGTTTAAAATGAAATTAAAGATAGTAGAGAGAAATCTGGAATATAAATGTCATTACCCGCCATTAGGAGGAGGGTACTCCTTTGAAAGAGCCATCTGACGATGAATTTGCTCTATGTAGCTGCTTAAGAAGTATATACTGTTAGAAATTGATTGGGTTCATGATGGAACATGAGGATAGAGAGCTAAAAGAGCCCTAAAATTATGGAATTACAACAATATCTGTGATGCACAATTCTGCATCACATTGAAAGGAAAGAACCCTTTCCGTTCATGAATCATTCAGCTTCATCATCACCAAGCGACTGTGATAGTATAAAGAGCACAAATGTAGGCCTTCTGGTAGTACCTATGGCTTCTGACACGTTTGACTACTACTATACTTTGACTATATGGACGCTTTGTTCACGCCACAAAAAATCTTTTGCCATTATTAGTATGCATTTCATACCACAGAATCACAACTTTACCAAAAGTTTCAATGGGCGTTATGACTAAATTTCTTTCAGTTGGAAATGTATCTACTCTGCTTTCCCTTAGACTTTACCATTAGACAAACGGAAATGTATGAAGAATTCTTCTTCGCTGCACTCCACTATATAATTTAGAAATTTGGTCTAAAAATATGATCTTTGTATTATTATGTACTTTTGTAGGAAATAGTAACAATCTTTTTAAATTTTTTTTCTTGCCTTCCTTCAGGGGAGGCATGATCACGAATGCCTTTTTCGTCACAATTAAATTTGTTTAAATAATTGATATTATTCAACTCTGACACACAACTAAATAAATGATATCATTCATTTTAAAACAATAGAATATATAAAAGGAAATGTTTGTTTGTTCACATTTTACTTGCTGCCATACCATTCATCCGATTATGATGGGACTTATTGTTAAATGTTTAGCAGTTTCCCGGGAAGGTTAGGGGCTATAAGAGAGTTGTAATACTTAATCCCTTCTCCCCTAAAAATCACCCTTTGTATTGAAAACCCTGATGTTTGGAACATAAAGTTATATTAGAAACAATGTTTACATAATAGTAAACTGTCCTCCCAAAGACAACTAACGGATAATAATAACATTCAGTGTAAAACACTGTAAGAAATACTTGGCAACAAGAATTAGTGTTATTTATGATAGCATTTATTGAAGATCTGCATAGCAACCATTGCATAACAGAGATGTGAGATTTCCACTGAAATGGTTCATGAGCGGTATGAATCGAGCAATGGCGAGCTCTGATTGGTCTAAATCCAGTTAGGTACCTTTCGTACCTCCAGAAATGGAACAATTGTTTCGAACATTCAATCAAAGTTAAACAATACCAAAACATGAAATAGGACAATAACTTTTAAAATGATTCATAATCCAAACTACTATTTTTGTTTTTAAGTTGTTTTTTTTTTGCAGAAATTATTTTCGAAAACATTTGTTGCGTTTCCAAAAATCGAGAAACATTGAAACTGATTAAAACGTTTAAAATAATTCTACACTGTACTTTGACCAATAGTAAAGTTGTTTTTGTTTAAATAAGATTGGCTCTTACTAAATAAATACTTTTAATAAAAAGAATTAAATAATAGGAGTGACGGATTCATATTAAAACCACACTAAAAAAATTTTTTTTTAGAGATTTAGTTTCATTATAGTTAAATATGAATTCAGAATAAACAATTTTTAAGGGCTAGACCACGAAGAGAGAGTGGTTAAACCTAAATAAACTGTTACCGCCTATTATCACTTCAATTTCTCGTTAAAGCGAATATCACCATCTCGTTATACGTACTTTTTTTTCTATTTAACCTAAAGGGGCATTTACAGGGCTACCCAATTAAACGAGCAAGAGCAGAGATCGTCAGTCATATTCGTTTACAGAAAATCACAACGATAAAAACGCCAATGGAATTAACGATTATGGGAGTGGTACCGAACTCCGCTCGGGTTTCCATTTGTAATATAGGGACGGACATTCTCGAAAATGGAGGAAGTATCAGGATGGCATTTCTACGGACCATGGGATTTACCTGTAGTTGAACTGCTCCTCGCTGCCTGGTAAAGGATGAACCACGTAGTGCAACGAAGTCATCTTCCGAATGGCCTCGTTTTACACACTCAGAAGTTAGATTAAACCGAATTATCAACGCAATGAGAACTCATTTGATACGATGCATGAAAAACCTTCCACCATCTTCGATTAATCGGTGACGTTAACACGGAACATGAGAACAAATGGTAGCTCGCTGGCACGACGACAACCCCTTGCCAAGAAAGTTCCTAAATGGTCATTCGAAGACAATCGATTAAGAAGATTTAATACGGGACACTCGGTTTAAACCCAGTAAAAAATTCGTCCTTAAAATTTTCTTCATCGTAGTTTACAAATGTATCATGATATAACAAACATTGTATATTGGTGTTAGGTTGGCAATGACGTGGATCATAGGGTATTGCTGTTCCATGTGTTCTGAAAGTTGTAAAGTTTTTGAAACTTTAAAATAAATACAAAAAAGTTTTTACAATCTTTACTCCAGTTTCTGTGGTATAAGGGAACATCCAGGTATGTATGAACGCTGTGAATTATCAAAGTTCTTTCCAATCTTAAGATTACTTCTGGGAGCTTCCAGACTGTTCTAAACCATATTCGAAACTTCTAGAAAGATCTAATCACACACGGGAAGGAAGCATTTGAAAATTGAATCAATACGTTCGAATTATTAATAATAAATATATGAGAGATATGAATTTTGAGTATATAAGTGAAACGTTTCGGATTAGTTACCACAGTTTAATTTTCTCTTTGATAAAGTGAAATTTGGTATGATCAATATAGCAAATAAAACTATAGTTTTATTTGCTATCTGCTATAGCTGCGCTTGTTATAGAAATACAACTGTTCTAGGTAATCATATAACAATGGTGCACAATGTGACCTTACACTGCCATGCTTTTGTTTTGAAGTTTGTACTTTTTCACATCAAAAAATTGGCAAAATTGGCAAAAACTAATCCAGCCTTCTCTTTGTCACCTGAAGCAGTGGGATAATCGGAATTTGACGCTCTTCATTGATTATATCTTTAATGTCAATTAAAGGCTCCTCTTCGATCTTCTCGGATGACGGTACCTTGTCTGTGCTAGAATCATTGTTCTTAAATTTCCTAGATTTATCTGGAAAATTCGAGCAACCTGGTAGCACTTGGCGTTCAATGGCGACTTCACCAGACACTGTAGAACGACTGGAATTTGACTCTACCTCGTCCAAAATTTCTTCTTTCTAATCTGTCTAGGAGCTTCTGTCTTATATGTAATCGATGTGTGAGTCTTACACCTTTCGATGCATATCGAAAATTCCTCACAGCATGATTACACTTTTCACAAATATTTTCCTGAGAGGCCGATGTTGAATCCTGAAAGAAAAGATGCCGATTGAATCAGTCACTATGAATGATTGCACTTGCACAATAAGGTGAATGAATAACAATTCTATAAAAAAGTTCTGATGTGTACTCCCTTCTGCACTAATTTTCTAGAAGCGCCATAACTTTTCCTCAATTTTTCGCACTGATACTTCTTGCAAAAATCAATCCTAAGTACTCATTTTCAAATTACTCATATCACTCGTGGCCAAACTGCCTTTCATATATTTGATCGACTAATCGAAATCTTTTAAAGACGTGTTTACCATAGGTTTACAAAAACTTGTACTTTGGATAACGGTAAAGAAATATGTCAAAAAAGTGAGGTTATTATACTCGCAAAACTGCATGCATGCATGTATAGTAAAAATATTTTAGAGAAGGTAGAGAACCACATGAATATTTAAATAATCCTTTGTGTCTCAAACAATTTATATGCCGTTCACGATCTCTTATTGGTGCAATGTTCCCTGTTCGAAAATAAACGAGACGAATCATAACAAGTGACTCATAATCCTCGCACACAATGGAGTATGTATTCATTATTTTGCTACTTTCTGTGATTGGTTTGTAAAGTCGGCATAATGAGGTCATTTCGTTACTTTTCTACTATATATTCGTCACAACAGTATGAAAAGCATCCTTAAACTCACTATGTTGTTAAAACTAATGAAGTGTTCAAGATTTGTTTTCCTACCAAATAATGCACCAATACAAGCTTCACATTTTAACAATTTAACAATTTCTTTAGAAAATTATGACAATGTATTAACTGATGCGATGCAATCGTGGTCATTACTTGAGCATTCATTTAAAGACGGTCTATCTTCGTCATATCTACCTTCGCAAATAACGTGGTTATATCTTCCTGATCAGTTACTGATGAAACCTTACTTTCGTATCCCGATGTGCGCATTACCATTGACAGATCAGGGATATAACCCTAAAAGTGCTGTACCAAATATATAAAAATTAGTGTAGGAAAACAGCGTTAGAGGACGCAGTAGACTGAAAAGTCACCGAACCAACTGTCACTTTGAGACACCTGAACCATCATGATGAAAACGTATTATTCGGTATTCATTTGCTTGAGCGTGGTCATTACAGTCAATATCCTACTGTACAACCTGAATGACAGGTTACACATGAACCTGATCAAATTACCAGGTGGTGAAGGCGTACCAAAGTCGAAGGTATTCACAGGTCTCATCATCGACACTCCGGGGTGTCAAATACCCTTCATGGAGGTATTCGACGAGGAAATCCGACCGTTCATACACCAGCCGTTAGAATACATATGCGGAGAGGGGTTCCCCCCGTTGGTCCAATCGTCGATCCGCGGCGTCCGCTTGAACAAAGAACTCTTCGACACTTACGGCGTCTTCGAGCCGAGAAAGTTGAAGTGCTGCTACCGACCGTTCTGGAGGGAAGAGCCCTCCGACTCCGACAAAGACGAGATAATGAACTTCAGTCGAAAGTGTATCGAGTTCAGCGAGGAAGCTGTCATTTCTGACGAATTCGTAGAAGTCACCTGCGTGTACGACGATTGGACGGTATACGAGGAGATGCTGTCTTTCGTACCACCAAAAGTCGACAAGAGTCGAATTCAGTCGAGGGAACCGATGATGAACGTCTTGGTGTTCGGCTTGGACGGGATGTCGAGGTTAAACCTCCATCGCCAGATGCCCGAGACGGTCAAGGCGTTGCAGGAGCTGGACTCCGTGGAGTTGCTCGGGTACAACAAAGTCGGAGACAATACCTTCGAAAACTTAATACCGATACTGACCGGTTTGCGTCATACCGAGCTGAAGTGTTTGCCAGACCGGAAATCACGTTTCGACGATTGCCACTTCCTATGGAACGAGTACAAGAACCGAGGCTACGTGACTGCTTTCGGGGAAGACTCGGCTCATCTGGGAGTATTCCACTTAAACAGACGAGGCTTTAAGAAGCAACCGACCGACTACGCCTACTCGTACTTCAACAGGGTAATGGAGTCCAAATACGGCGATCATTTCGGGCCGAACACGCACTTATGCGCTGGAAACAAATTGATCTACAAAGAACTCCTGGATTACGTGAAGAAATTCGTCTGGACCATGAACGCCGACGGCCTGCCGTACTTCGGTTTCTTCTGGGAGACGAGCATAAGTCACGACTCCTTCAACTTGCCCAAACTAGGGGACCGACACCACGCGCAATTCTTCAGGGACCTCCAACGAAACGGCTTCCTCGACAACACCCTCTTGGTTTTCGTTAGCGACCACGGGATAAGGTACACGCAGGTGAGGGAGACGGTCCAGGGGAGTCTGGAGGAGAGACTACCTTTCCTGTTCGTGGTGTTACCACGAGCGTTCTCTACCCGGTTTAAACGCGCGTCTGAGAATCTGAGGATAAACGCAAGAACACTTACCACTCCTTTCGATCTGTATCAAACCCTGTCACATTTCACGAGGTTGCTAAATAATGAATCAGCGGTTGATAGAAGACAGTCGCGAGGGATCAGTTTATTTGATAGTATAGGCTGGAACAGGGACTGCGCGAGTGCCGGGATATCGAAAAAGTGGTGTACGTGTCAGGAAAGCGTTATAGTACAATTGGATGTCAGCGATGAACTGGTCAATATGGCAGCAAATTACGGAATATACGATATAAATCATAAGTTGATCAATTATCCTGAATGTGCAGATGTTAGCTTGAACACCATCTTATACGCACATATGGCTTATCGGAATAAAAACTCAAAAAGATCGATTGAGTTTACGTTGAGGATCAAAACGAACCCGGGTAACGCAGTTTTCGAGATACTGTTGTCGTTTCAACCTAGAGGAGGCAGGTTCCGAGTAATCGGTCCTGTCAGTAGATTAAATTTTTATAAGTTTCAAGCTTCTTGTATCGATGATGTTAATGTGAAACCGCTGTGTTTCTGTGTTTTATATTAAATTAAGTATTTCAGTGTTGTTTTTATTGTTTACAGAGTGACACCCTAGTGTAGGTAAGTTTATCTGCAATTCTGTGATGAGAACATTTTTCAAATTTTGTTGTAGAATGACTCGTGGACCACCATGCAGGGATTTATGTCGCTTATCTTTGCGCAACCTGAAACATGAGAATCGTTAATAGCACCACATAGATACCTAAGGAGGGTGAAATTTTCGCAACGGCTTATATAAGAAGTAAATGTCGATTATTTTAGAAACCTCTTATATATGGATCGTGGATTTATCAGTTACTTAGTGGTTGAAAGCAAGAATCGTCACCCGCATTTTCCATGAATAAAAGATCCATAGCTGTTGTAGTATTGTTTTCCTTATACAACACATTCCTTAACGAGCTTATTTCACCCATATACAAGTATCGCCTCCTCCTCAGTCCTTTGCCCAAGAACTTGGTGGATTCTCCTGATCGTTTCTTTCCAGGCATTTCTATTTTGTGCAAGGTGTGTTGCATCTAGTAAGCTATGGCCCACCATATCTTTAACTTGATAAGTATCTATTAATAGCTTATCTCAAAGGAAAACTGTCCTACTAGTTACATGTAATGCTTTCTCTTATACCTCATGAGGCCACAATGCAAATCGTCACTATTTTCTTTCTCTTACACCACTCAGTTTGAAAAATTTTCTATCCATTTTACCTGTCAGCGCGAGAGTGTAGTCGAACTCCTTTCGAATGATGTTCAAGACTTTCTTAACTCCTTCCTCGCCGCTGTGGGCGAGCCCCCATAGTATCGGCCTGCCCATGAAGACCATCTTCGCCCCTAAAGCCAGCGCTTTGAAGACGTCGGTTCCGTCGGTTATCCCGCCGTCCATGTAGACCTCGATCTGCCCTTTGACCGCTTTGACGATCTCCGGTAACGCCTCGATCTAGAACCAAATTGAAATACGTTACTTGTGTTGACAATGTCGCACGTCTAAAGTAGGGGAAGTTTAAGTCATATTTGGCGACTGGCAAAAAATGGAATGGAATTTATTTTACAATGCCCGAATAGCCAGAAACTACAAACTTTCCACGCTTATAGCCTAGGGGCTCCAAAATGGTTCAGAATGTTCCTTTTCGAGCGGTTAAAAGAATTTTGGTGCCAAGAAATTAGGTGAGCAAGAGAAACATGGCAATGGATACTAAAAGGTAGATAAAGAAAGCCGTCGATGGATATCATTGAGAGAACTCCTAAGAAAGAGTTTCGCAGGAGATGAGTGAACTACAGGGAATTTTGACGATTAAGGAGCGATAAAACCCTACAGATTTCTTAAAGGATTAGTACTTTAACTCTTCACTATCGGTTTTCTTGCGGCCAGTTTTAAATAAATGCGAGTGTATTTAAATTTACCGAAGCTGGCGTGTCGTCTATCTGCCTGGCGCCGTGGTTGGAGACTAAGACCGCAGCTGCTCCGGCTTGGACGGCCATTTGGGCGTCCGCGGCTGTCAGGATTCCCTTCAGGACGATCGGAAGTCTGGTGATGCTTTTGAGCCATTCGATGTCGCTCCATTGGAGCGTGGCGTCGAAAAGGGAGGTGACGTATTCGTTGAGCCCTGAACCGTCCTTGGCACTGTTGATGTTGGTCGATTTAGCGCCGGTGAAGTTGGCCAATCTAAGCAGAAATTTTTGTCGTGAAATATGGTATACCATGCGAAGGGAATCTTGTAGTCACATATCTATTATATAAAAATGAGTCGCTGAATGTGTTGCTAAGCGCAAAACTCGAGAACGGTTGGACCGATTTCGCTAATTCTTTTTTTAAAATATTCCTTGAAGTACGAGGATGGTTCTTACGGAGAGAAAAATTCTAAAAAAAAAAAATTTTAAATTTCCTGAAAAAGTCTAAAAATAACACTTTTCTATACTCCCATACAAAAGATTTGTGATAATACTTAAAAGTCAATTTGAACTTTAATACCATACGATAAAGTTTGTGTTAGTGGAGAGGTTCCGGGAAGGCAAAACAATTGAGTGACGTTAGTATCGTATAAATATTAATGTCAATATTTGTCGATATTTATTTTTTTGTTGTCTATGGTAAAATGTCAATTGAAATGTAAATATCTCTTTGCTGTGCATCTATAATATTACTAAACCTAAAAGTGTTGTGTGTTTGTGACTTACTAAATATGCCTCCTATAAGGCGGCGGACAAATTTAGGCAGGAGAACCCGAAATGCAACAAATCAAATGCATTATCAATCTAATCGCACTGCCCAGGAACGTGAAGATCGCAATGAACGTGAAAGAATTCGCTTAAGACAGACCCGTGAAGCGCGACATTCGACTAATAATGGTGCAAGTTTGAATCGAGCTGCTTTCTGTTACGATATGTCAATTGATTACAGTGCCTACAACTGTGTTGCTATTGGACCTATGAACACAGTTTGCCAATATTGTAAGGCATTGAAATACAAAAATGTAGCCAATGGATTGTGTTGCGCAAATGGAAAGGTGAAATTGATACCATTGCTTCCACCTCCAGATCCATTGTACTCATTAGTTTTAGGAATAGGAACAGATTCAATACACTTTTTAAAGAATATTCAACAATATAACGACTGCTTTCAAATGACTTCATTTGGAGCATCAAAAGTAGTTCGGGAAAATTTTATGCCAACTTTTAAGGTTTGTAATAGTATTTGCAGTTGTATGTTAATTAATCATAACTATTATAGCCCATATACATTTTTACAATACATTTTTTCCCTTTACAGATACAAGGTCAAATATATCACAGAGCAGGTTCTTTGTTACCAGTGCCAGATAGCGACTACAAGTTTTTGCAAATTTATTTTATGGGCAATTCTCCACAAGAAATCAATCTACGTTGTGCACATAACAATTCAGTAAAAAGGCCAATATATGAACAATTACAAAACTTATTTCACGAACACAATCAATTAATTATATTATTTAAAAGTGCAATGGATATTATGCCATCTGATGATCACAAAATTGTTATCAGAGCAGATAAAACTCCTATGGGCCAACATGCAGGACGTTTTAATGCACCTACTATCGATGAAGTTGCCATTGTTGTAGTTGGAGAAAATTTGGAGTCACGTGATATTGTTTTACATCGTCGAAATAATCAATTACAACGTATTAAGGAAACACATCGCTCATATGATGCACTGCAATATCCCATTATATTTTGGCAAGGTGAAGATGGCTATGATTTCTCAATCAAGATGATAAATCCCATTAACTTAAAAAAATAAAAAATTAAAGAATCGACTGTTAGGCGATACGAAGTTCGCCGGGTCAGCTAGTAGGATATATTTTTCAATATGGCGGAGAAGGCGTAGTTTTAGGTAGTGCAAAAAATGTGGAAAATATCTATAGAATCCTTCTCCTATCCCCTTAAGAGAATTTCGCTTGTGTCACTTCAGACTTAATCACCAGAAGAGTATTCAAACAACTCAGTACTCAGAAAGAAAACTCTACCAAATCTTAGCACTAAAGACTCTTTTATCTGGCATCAGTAACCCTTAGGATCCCCTAAGGTAACCCGTAGTTGCCACCCTTAGGATCTCAACTTTCGACCAAGAACACACTGATAACCATCGAAGGAGAAATGACATAAGGACAAAATTTCTTGTTCCCAACTTTAATCATTTCAAGTCATCTTCACTCTTAGCGCAGAGAAGAGAGCTAGAAGCTAGATCAGAGAACATTCGACTCTAGAAGTCCTGAAGCCCGAATCTTATGAGGGAAAAGTAATGGTAGCCCCTAACAATAGAACCTATTAGCAAGAAAGAAACCATTTGATGAGCATAAGTAAAACTGATGAGCAGCCGCAGTAGCAGTAGCAGCAGTAAACTGCTGGCATAATCTGGTGCTGTGTGAATAACTTTCCTAGTATTTTATTATTAAAGTGGAATGTGTAACTCTAGTTATATTATCTGTTAATGTTTTTGCTTTTGAAACTTACGTTAGATGGGGCGGTAGGGCAAATTTGTTTTTGATGTCAGCCAGTCGCAATCCGAAAATAGGAGCGTCGACGGTCAGTACCAGTGCTTTGAAACCTGCACGTTCAGCTCTGGCTACCAAATCCCGGGTGACTTGCCTGTGGGAATCACAAGACATTACTCTGATACTTTCAGTGGTGACCGCTTTACCTGTCCTTGTAGATGTACAGCTGGTACCATTTGACGGCGCTCGGGGCGGCATTGGCGACTTCCTCGATGCTCGAGGTCGAGAGGGTGCTCAAAGTGAAAATCGTGCCAAGTTCTTGAGCGGCTAATAATAAACAGTAAGGGTTTTGGTTGGGTTTTAAAAGGCAGAAGAGTTTTAATTTACCTCGGGCGTTTGCGCACTCTCCTTCGGGATGGGCCATCCTTTGCATGGCCGTAGGGGAGATACCGATAGGCATCGATACTCTTTCCCCCAGTACGACTGTTGATAGGTCTCTCCTGGAGACATCTCTCAAAAACCTCGGTCTGATCTTATATCTGAAATTTACAATGAACGAAAACGAAATAAAGAAACTGAAGTTTTACACTGCGTAATAAATCAATTGTGTAGTTTACAAATCCATTAAAGAATTAATAACAAAGATAACATCCTATCATTTATTAAAATGATCGCCACGTTTGGTGTTATCGCGAAGACATTGAAAAAATCTAATAGATATTGTATAATAATTAATGAGCGTAATGGAAAGTTTTGTATTCTCCACAAGCAACACGAGGCAGCGCAGTGAAACATTCAATTTATCACTTGTGTAGCTGTAAGAAAATTGCTCACTTGGCGAAAGCCTTCCTGTTTTGTGCCAAAGTCCTTTGTTGCCCGGCACCGCTCCTGTAATAGTCCAACGTGTTCTTAGGAAGAACTTGGTAGGCATGTTCCTCGAACTCCCTCACGGATACCAAGTTGCTCATCTCGACGGGTTCGCTAGCTGTGGCTAATTAGATGTGCTCAGCAGTACATGAACGAGAGCCCATGTAACATGTAACCTTTTAACCACTTAATGGCGCTGCCGATAAGATAACTTCTTTCGCACACCAATGCTCGGTGATCTGCGACGATACTCTGTTTGAACTGTTAAGAGCGAAACTGTGTTTTTGAAATTGTATTTTTTTGTAAACATGCAACAGTTTTATTGCGAACGATAAGGCGTTTAGAAATGGTGATTTAGATAGCACGAATATTAACTGATTATTGCAATGGAACTAAATGGATGCAATTATAGTTATATAGTTGCCGCGTCGGTGTTTCAGTGATGACTAAACTATATTGCACTTTAGCGATAGAGGGAGTAGAGTGAGAAGGCTTAATTTTTTTTAAGAAGTGAAAGCTGTTTCATTGAATGCATTGAAAGTTATCAATAAGTGAACTTGATTGAATTTTGAAAGCATCTAATGCCTTCCTTGAGAGGCTTGATTACAAAATCCAATGTCACAATACTTTTGCAAAATCCATAATACACACATAAATAATAAACAATTTAATTACCAAAGTATTGAATATCAAAGAGAAACTTTTGTAAAATCCCCGTATTAGCGGTATTTTATCGGTATTGATACCAAGAGTACCAATTTTGGCAGCATCCACACTTTTTGTATGTGATTTAAATGTCATATAATAACAATCTGGTAATAATTAATGAAGGCGGTTACGGTATTAGCAAGTTCAGGTCAGTTAGCATTATATGGAACATTAACGTCACGTCACTGACCGCCAACTTTTTTATTTAATTTTATCGTCCTTTAGCTGCTGTGGCTGTAGAGAACGGTACTGGCAACATCAAGTCAAACTATTGATAAAAGGGTTTTTCTGGTAATATTGAAGAAGGGCGTGAATATGAAGATCTCTTATCTCTTCACATCTTCATTAACATAGGTTGGGCGCTTCCCTATCTTCTGTAACGTGAAATATTTCTTCCACACTGAGGTTAGTCTAGTGTCTGATATTTCTCATCAAGATTTTTCTTTCCTTCCCTGCATGATTACGTTAAAAAGGGTTGTTACTATGTGGCTCAGATGTGCCGTTTTCTCACCTTAACAATCATCACCAATTTTCTGCTGTGGTCAATGCGACTTAGTACTTCTTCATTTGTGATTCTGACAGACTAAGGAATTATAAGCATACCTCTATAGAGCCACATTTCAAATAAACATTTCAATTTCTACCTCATATAACAGCAGAGACCATTTAGTAAAACCCTCACTACATTCAATTTGGAACTTAGACTTCATCATTCACACTTAACCTTTATATCACAGATAACCAACCCTTTATCTTCGTTTCCCCTGCTGTTATTTCCCATAGGCCTTCAGATCATGATGTTAGATTCCCCTTTCTGCTCTCAGGCCTTCATAAACATACATGCTAAGAAACAAATAACGACATCGTATGAAACTTAAAAAGAAAAATAATTTAGATTATCACTACGTGTTTATTTAATCACAATGACTGAATTTATTGACGTCTTATCAACATTTTGAATGCGTGCTGTATGGATCACGACTTAAATAAAATTTCAATCACGGCGTATAAAATATATATTTTAGATCAGTTGACACGTTTGTTCTGGAATTAATTTAAGGAAATACTTTGAAACAAATTACATTAAAATAAATTGATTTGCGACAAATTACCTAAACGAAAAAACAACAGACAAATCATACAATTTTCTTAAGCTGTTCAGCGATTGCGTCTAAGAAATCCTGCGTGTTCAAATACATCCCCTCCTTGACGTTCGCCAATCCGTGGATTGAAGCGGCCAAGTCTTTGGTGAACTTGCCGGACTGTACGGTATCGATGCAGGCTTTCTCCAATTGGTTGGCGAAGTTCACCAGCTCAGGGGTGCCGTCCAATTTGCCACGGTGGGCCAGCCCTAGGGTCCAGGCGAAAATCGACGCGATGGGATTCGTGGACGTCTCCTTACCCTGTTGGTGTTGCCTAAACACAAAGCGTTCATTTCAAGAATAACTGTTTAGCAGCTAGAAATTATTGGTATCAAACTGTAACTGATTTTTTGACCATATTCCAGCCATTTATCCTTTCTACATTTATACAGTAAGGAATGAAATGATTCACGGCTAGTTTTGGGCTATTTTCGGTGGTGGCCGATGCATAGGCGCTGCAGTGCTCTAGCACCACCAAAGGAGCAGCAATAATTAGATTAATTAGATTTTACTTTGATTTCAGATGTTCCCATTTCAAAGGAGGAACATTAAACCCTTACTATTGAATATGATAAATAATACCTAGGTTATAAAGGTAGACCCGTATTATGTGCTTATGGATATAACGGCATAGTTGTATTAAACATTCTCACCTGTAATGCCTGGTGACAGTCCCATGGGCCGCCTCGGCCTCGATGGTCTTCCCATCGGGGCACATTAATACTGATTTCATCATCCCCAGGGATCCATATCCTTGGGCGACTATGTCAGATTGAACGTCGCCGTCGTAGTTCTTGCAGGCCCACACGAAGCCGCCGTTCGACTTCAACGCCTGGGCGACCATGTCGTCGATGAGACGGTGCTCGTACCAAATCTTCTTCGCCTCGAACTGAGGCTTGTACTCTCTAAAATAGAAAAAAAAAGAGAGAATTTAATTCAAATTCTATGCTATGAATTTGACATTTAAATCACAAATTTATACCGTTGTGTAGTTAATTCTTAGATTTTTCACCTACTTCTCATAGATTTCCTGGAATATATCCTTAAATCTACCGTCGTATTTTTTCAGGATCGTGTTCTTGGTCGACAGGTAGAGCGGCCAGCCTTTCTGTATGGCAACTTGGAAAGAGGAATGGGCAAAAGCGATAATACTCTCGTCGGTGTTGTACATCCCTAAGGCAACGCCAGAAGATTTAAACTTAAACAGTTCGTACTTCTGTACTTGGCCGTCGTCGGCGGTGTACACAAGCTCGACCTAAAAAAGGCAATAAAGTGTAAAGATAATTGTGCAGGACAAGAATTATTATGAAACCCATTGTGCTTTAATGGAATTTTAGGAAGTGAACAAGCGCACAATGAGATAGTAGACTAGAGTTTAAAAAAGTAGCAAGATTATCAGTTATCATTTGTATGCTTATTACCCAGATAGCAAAATCTGTCTGCTTGTCATGCCAGCAGGACCATATACGTTTAACGACGCATCCTGCCTTCGATCCGCTCCTATGAATGTGTTGGGGTTAAATTAATATTGGGACGTTGAATTAAGGTTTATATATAATACCTATATATTTGCTTTATTAACCTCATGTTAATGATTAATAAAATCAAAGGTCTACCTCCAATTATAACCCCATAGTTCATCTGTACAGTTTCTCTAAAAAAATAGTGCTGCACATTTCTAATCTATTTAGAAACTAGTAGCCTCTTAGTTACCTTTGAAGGATTTGTAGTTGTAAAATCGAAAGAGGTGGATATCCATGGAACTTTTAAAGCTATATAGATCTACAGTCTATATTTAAAGTTTTGAAGCTTTCACATCAAACAAGGTTGGTGTCTTTGGAACATTTGAAGCCCTGCAGTAATAGATTAGAGGAACTTAAATCTACTAGGTGTCTTTGAAGCTTTTAAATCCTTGGCACCAAATTAGCGCGATACCTTTGGATCTTTTGGAGCTCTGGATCCATCTTCCCAAGCTGGTGGCTTCTTGGTACCTCTGAAGATTTAAGGTCAAGTGAGTCTGATATCCATGGAACGTTTGGAGATCTATAAATCTAGATTTTAAAACACATGTTTAGCTTTTGGAGTTTTCGAATCGAATAATCGACATATTCTAGAATCCTGTAGCTTCTTGGTACCTTTGAAGCTTTTGGAGATTGAAGATCGAATAAGGGTGGTATCCATGAAATATTTTGAGCTCTATATGTCCTGACTCTAGAAACTAGCAGCATCTTGGCATCTATAAAACTCTTATGAACTTTAGAATTAAATGCACGTAATATACGCTTGGAACTTTTGGAGTTCAGATGAAAGTTCAAAACATCGAACCCTGTCGTCAATCTAGATTTTAGAAATTGTCCTGTGTTAGTTTCTCTGAAGCGTTCAAGGTTCTACAGGTTTAATTGAATGTCAGTTACTTACAACAACTTTAATAAAACGCCTCTATATACTTAATGACATTGTATGCGCATGACAACCTTTGGTAGTACTTTAGGTACTCAAGACATTTATTTATGCTGGCGTTGGCAGATTGGAGACAGGATGCATTGTTAAAAGTATGCAGTCTTGGCTGCATGGTACGGGCAAGGAAGCATGACTAACCATCGACCTGCAGGCATACCTCAGGCCTCCGTCTGTCTGGGTAATGTTACTAATGATTCTAAAGACGCATTGTATATCTTAAATAAGTTCTAAACTGCGAATAATGGGTCTAGTAAAATTATTCAAAAGACAACTTTGAGCAATTTGAGCAAATTCTAAGAGAGTAGATAGTTTGTTCAGTATATGAAGCTATTCCTTGAAACTATATGAGACTATTCTCTTTTCTGGCATGTCTACCTAATCTGCATTCTAATTCAAAATGAACAGTTTTAACAAAGTAGGTATTGTTGGCAATTGGTTAAATGCATTAACAAGAAAGAATCTTCTGATGAGAAATAGGTATTATAAAAATAAAATACAAATCGTGCTTTTATATTGGTATCTGCTCTGTTCTACTCTGATTACAATTTGTAATTGTCTTTTGAACAATTCTGCTGTATATAGAATAACAGTATGTTACCTTTCCTGGTTTTGGGACCACAAAGTCCTTAGCCTTGTATTGGTCCCCATGAGCGTGACGACCAATGATAATGGCGTTCGTCCAGCCAGGCACCAGTTTGGGAATGTTATTACATATAATGGGCTCCCTGAAGACGGTACCTCCCAGGATATTCCTGATGGTGCCGTTCGGTGACAGCCACATTTTTTTAAGTTTGAACTCTGGGAAAAAATAGGTTTTAAAAATATCAAAAGACCTCCTGCTACCATTTTACCTTCCACTCTCTGTTCATCTGGAGTTATTGTCGCACACTTAATACCAACGTTGTACTTTTGGATCGCGTGCGCTGCGTCTATGGTGACCTGGTCATCAGTCTTATCTCTGCAATTTGGATTGTATCACAAAACCATGCCATAGATATGGGGAATTTAGATGGTTCAACACCCCCCGGCAACATGAAATACTCGTTCCGCATTGTCATGGGATTTTTACCAATAACATTCATCCTTTTAAAGCTCTTTTCTCACAAATCCCATGACTGCCAAATACCATCAGATACTACCACCTCGACGCACTTACCTATTTGGTAAACCTAAATCGTAGTATTTACAGTCGATTTTGACGTAAGGAAAGATGAGAGATTCCTTGATTTTCTGCCATATGATCCTGGTCATCTCATCGCCATCGAGATCGACGACTGGGTTCTTCGCTTCGACGCGTTTGGTTGCATCTGGAGAAGAAACTTCAAATTAGTTATCACGTTTGAAGAAAACTTACAAAATGCAATGACGTCGAAATGGTAAATTTTGTGTCAAGTATAAAGGTCCTAGTTATAAAATACAATATATATTCGGAAAAAAATGGAAAAACATGTATTTTGACGTTTTGTAAGTGTTTTTAGTAATTTAATAAAAAATGTGAATTTTTGCTTTGTTCGTAGAGATCAAGAAATCAGATTATTTTCTAACACACATGTAAATTTAACTTTATATGTTCGTGTCTTATCTTCATTCATAAAGTTAATCATACAATTTACATTAATCATAAAATTTTAAGAATTTAAAGATTTTAAAAAATTAAGTAAACTTCATTGCAAATAAATAATAAGACCACACGTAGTCGTTTATGGCCTTATGCATTTCTTCATTTTTCGAACTGGCTGATGTTTGTTAAATATCTTTTAAATGACAAGGAATAAAAATTTGATATTTGGTACGCATGTGTAACTTGATGCACCCTTTAAGAACAATCATAAAAAAATTAGTATTGCCATTTAAAAAAATAGTCGATGACGTCATATCTCAAATTTGGTACACGCTGCATATTTTCTTACATCAAAAAGAGCGCAATTTAAAATTTTGCTCCATTATGAGTAGAGAATCCGTCCAAATTCCTACACCAATTTGTTTGCTTTGCATTTTTAATGTAGCCAGGGGAAATTTCATTTTATCAACGATAAAAAATATCGCTTCCTGTTTTGACTATGCATGTGTCGAACATGTCCAGATAAAATTAGATAGAGTGCCTATATAACGCCGAAAGAAAATAAATACCATTTAATAACGGGAATTTAAAATTAATCTCCCGGCGGATTAATACGTTTATAGATCGTTTTACGTAAGCAGCTCGAGTTGTTTATCGAAATGGCCGCGAAACTAGCAGCGGCGAATTAATATGAATTAGCGCCGTTCAGATAATTCAGATTGGTGCTTGGGGTCCAGAAAACATCTTATAATACATAAAATTTCGCTGGCAAGGCCGACCGTGGAAGTTTAGCGACCCGCGGATTTAAAATATTCATACATGAAAGAATCGCTCGTCCTCACGGTCACGCGGAATCGTATCCCCTCGTGGGTTCAAGAGGACAGTGCCCTTATCTGATCACGAAAATCGAGAAATCGACAAAATTTTATCTCCCTGGTAACAATCTTAATCCTTAAAGTGTCCTATTTCCATCAAACTGATAACCTTAATTGCGACTATCGGTTATAAGATCTGATCACGAAATTAAGGTCAATAAACAATTCTGTAATTAAAATACGTAGTAACATTTGGTATTCCTGGTATTATTTCTCACAAAGGAACTTTGTCCGGTGCGATATTCCACATGTTTAGCAACTCGTGTCTCGTGTCAGGAATTGCTTAATACCAAACTATTCACAATGAAGTCCACGAGGAAAATATCAACTGTTCTAATGGTTTTGCATCGTCACACCTCGCATTGTTCGCGGTAAAATAAATATTCACTAACAGATTTATTTGGTATTATCAAGATGCTAAATGTTGATAATGCCTGGCAAATATTTGGGAGGAGATTCTGAAAATTCCGACTTATACAACGACGTTGAAGACCCCTCGAGGACGTCTAAGCAGAAGTAGAATTGGATCTGTGAATTAAACATGAATTTGGCCGGTTTTTGATGGGTTGTACCAAAAATATTTGTTATTCTGCTGAGTAGCAACTCGAATTTTACTTGTTTTTGCATTTGCAGTCCCCAGCACCGATTAAATCCAGTATTGCACCATTCAGTACCCCATGCTTCATTAATTGAATCATTTCTGTCATTCAAAATATTGTGCAGGATGCATAAAGCCTTAATCACAGTAGGAGCAGTTTCAATTTTAACTCGAAATCCTCTTGCAACTCTCCGAAAACGTGCTTTAACATGGTCCAAATGCATTGAACAAATAATTAACCTTAATTTAAAATTTCGTTAAAAACCAGGGTTCATCTGGCACTGATGATGACACCCTGTAAGGACCTCTATCAGAGCACGACTAGGCTTCTGCTGATGCAGTTGGATGTTGGGCTATCAAAGGCTAGAGGAAGAAAACCTTTGTCAAAAATTACCTAGTCCTTCAAGTATGGAGGTTGGGAGGTAGGGCCAGCAACCCTTCACCTGTGAAACACTTTGAACGCTGAGTATCCTAGAAGAAAGTCTGGTGGATCTTTTGGAAAACGAAATGACAAGAAAAAACGTATGGAATGTTCAAGGCTTAGGCAATAAAAAACAGAAATATTTATGGAACTGCAGCAACAAAAAGTAGACATTGCAGTTCTTTCTGAGACAAAAAAGGAAGGCAAAGAAACTGAAGCAACTGAAGACTATATCCATATATATAGTGGGGCGAATAAAGAATGTCGGGCAAAAAGAGAAGCCATAATCGCTTTGGAGAAAAGTTTGAAGAGAAGTATGAAAAGTCGGACATGTGTGAATGAGAATATCATCACTGCAGAACTTGAGGTTAAAGGAATAGACTTGGTTATAATAGTGAACCCAGTGACAGTGCTGTAGAAAATAACTACTTGACGAACATTTTAGATGCAATAGCACAAAGAAGAGACGTATTTATGATGGGAAACCTTAATGGCAGAACAGGAGGGTGTACACAGAGCAAGACTCTAGGAAGATATGGTGAACACCAGCTAAACGATAATGGAGAACGGCTAAGAGAAAGATGTGAGCAATATGGTATGTTGATATGGAGTGGTTTCTATAAACATAAGAAGGTATATAGATATAAGTGGACAAGGGGAGGATTAAAATCAATTATAGACTAATAGGTAGACCAATCAACAGAATAAAGGTAGGGAACGTGGGAGTTTATAGAGGTATAGTGTAATTCAGACCATTTCCTGATAGAATCGAAAATTTATTTGCCATTTGTTAACACAAAATAAAATCGTTGAAAACTATGTTCCCCTTTGTTTTTGCATTTACTTCTATTTTTTGTACTTAACGTATGGGGTTTCCCCTACACGTGCGTCACAATTTTTCAAACGAGAACTGTCGGTAAAAGATGCAATTCGAGTTATTTCTTCGGAGGCCTGAACATTTGATCGTTTTGAAAGACATATTAAAACCATACAACATAATATCCGAATATTTATTTGGGTAGTAATACGAGTACTGAGTGTATGGTTGTATGGCAGAATTAATTGGTCGGACTACATGGGATCAAGGTTAGTTTGATGGGGTTATAAGAATATTTCAAGTATCTGAAACGTTAATAGTAGTTGGTGTTTGAGTACATTATCATGAGGAATACGAGTGGCTGTGAGTACACTATAAGACAAGAATAATACCTATGACCCATGTTTCATACTTCACTTAGCACCGTTTTTGCATACATCTCTCCTATTTTCACATTTACTTGGTTACGTTAAATATTTGCTCTTCACACAATCACTCCAACTGACAGTACCATCCGTCACGCCGGCTTTTTAGCCACTACCAAATCTCCTAGCCTGGCTGTCGACACAATTTGAATATGGAGAAGGCGGGAAAATGTTTGGTTTCTAATGGTATTTTCACTCATTTCCCCGTATCGTTTCAGCGAAGATGTAATATTACCGTATAGGTAGACGCTGAGCGCAAAAATTAGATGCGAGAACGCTGAAAAAACTCACTTCGAAAACGGTTTTTCTCTTAAGATTTAAGATTTAATTTCTCTCTCGAAAACTATTGACCTCCTAAAGATAAATTACATTTCCCCGTCCGCTCTCGATAAACAAATCTCATTTCCTTGCGCAACATTCAATTGGAAAAATGTTTACAAGGCCTTCAAGCAACAGAGAGAAATAATTGTTAATTATTATTAGTTAACTTTCTAATTCTCGGCTCATTTAAAAATCATAATATTCAGTACCCATCATTTACTTAAAGTACTTTGCGATACTCTATAAAAGGATGTATATTTTAAAAAACGATATTGCATATCTCCCATTGTTTTCCTCTATTCATCACCGTAGGTAAAATCTCGAGGCGCGCCACTGGGACACGCGCAGCCGGCTGAATGATAATTGTCAATTAAAAATTGTGCCGGCGTGTATGTAAGCCCTGTTATTGCACTTTGCGTGAAAACGGAATATAACGACGCTACCAGAAAACCAAAATACTTGAATGAAAACATGTTCCATACACGACCACAGCAGATTACATCGTAAATTAGGTAGTGGTTAAAATCATTCGCGGAAAAGTAAAGGGTAACTCAACTCACATTTCCTATTACTATCCGCGAACGCAGGCAGGACGGACGCCTTCGACGTCACCTGGTTGAGGTTCCTGGTTAGCTTAGTGATGGTGCCGGCCATGGCGAAGTGCTCCAAGAGAAGGGCAGAAGGCGACGTGTAAACCTGTAAAACGTGCGCGGAGTTGCGAAGCGGCGACTGCGACGACGGCGCGTGACTCTGACTCTCTCTCGGCGAGAGCGACTTACGAAAAGGAAAGCGCGAACGTGAGAACGTGGGAGGAGGCGTTCTAGTTGGACTGTACTCCCATTTGCGACGGGGATCCGTTTACACGGCGGTTTTAAGAGAGACCCGGGATTTTTCGCCCGGCGGAGGTTAGGAACTTTGGAACTGGGATTTTTTCCTCGGTTCTTGTTTTGCCTTGTTTCGTCATGCGTACAGGCTCGAAAGCAATCGAGAAGTTCCTGGTTGCAATGTCGACGTTTAAGCTTCAAATCTGAACACCTCATTCTTACATCTCAAGTCAGATGTCGTTGGGTTAGTTCCAACCACCCACAAAAACCGTTACAGAACGGATTTTTTTCAATTAGAAACTTTTGAATGAAAATGCATGCATGATATTAGAGAGTTCTTGTATTTCACATAACGTCGGGCGCTATTAGCGTTTACCTTATTTTGACAGGAACGCATGCGCATTAAGCACTTTCAATAGTGCTGTTGCTTGTACAGTGACGCCATCTAGCGGCGACGACAGAACTTCAAAATAGTCAAGCTATTTAACAGAGCATGATTGTTTACCGTCCTTCTGTTCTTGGGCTTAATGTTCACAAAGGTCCAGAAGAACCAAAGTGAAATATCTACGTATAGTCCAGTTACTCAAGGTTTTGCCACCGAAATCCTTATAACTGAACGGATTTACGTGAAATTTTGACTGAACGTGGGGAATGTCTCAAGAAACAAAAGTTATATGGTGCTGAAATGTGCTTTTGCGCTGAAAGTTGTTCTCACTTCTTTTTGGAAGTGAAAATTTTTACAAATTAACCGCAGAACTCGATAGAGGAGTCAATTTTAAGCAATAAATATTATATGAAGTTTTTTGATAAATCAGTACTTTCCGAGTAATTCTCGATTGAAAATGTTGATTTTTGACTTAAAAAACCTGGTTTTTGGGTAGTTTTTTTATAAATAACACAAAAACCATTGGTTTTAGCGAAATCGTCATTATGAACAAAAAGAAAGGCAATAAAAAAACAAATGGAATGGATTTTTTTTTTGTTTTTTTCAAAATGCATATCAACCAAGGTATGGATTTATGAAATTTACTGTATGTTCAATGATAAATTACGCCAAAAAACGATAAATTTTAGAGAAAAACTATTCAAACCTTTTTATATACGAGATACAATGAAAATAATTGCTCAAGACCAACTTATTCCTTTAAAAAATCTGACACAAGTAGTAAATTTTTTCTTTGAGGGTTTTGAACACCTGACTTATTTCATTAGTCATTTATTTTCCGGACCCAAATTGTGATAGTCAGAACAAAGTGAGTGAAATTTGCAATCATTTTTCACATTTTATGAGAATATAATAGTGATGTGATCCTTGGTAAACAACATTTTGACGTAAACAATGGTTGTTGTTGGGTAATGCACATCTTAATGCGTATTTTCCACAACTTACCATAAAAATATGTCTATTTGAATTGAATTATTTTGTTGTAAACACGCTTTTATCTCGTAAATTGCGTCAATACCGCGATATATTTTCGATGAAGTGCATCGCTCTTTACGGAAACTGGTCAATAAACTCTTCACATAAACTTCGCTTGTTCACAATCATTATACCCTACAAGCCCTATAGCTAATTATTTTTGTTAGCATATTTGACTGTAACTAAAAGTTGTTTCTTCTGTATTTATTATTATTATTTCAAAAGATAAAATGATTGCAGTGAACTTTGCAACTTCCGCCTTGGACGTCTCGAAACTCCAATGGTTTCGGTCTAAAAGCGAAGTTTCGCGAGTCTATTCATCGCCTAGGAAGTCGCGCTATTTTGAGGCATGGAACCGGCGCGTTCCTCGCCGACTTTCGTCGTCGTGTAAACGCAGTAGATTTTTCAGGGGGAAGGCAGGATGCGGCATATCTCAGGCTCCGTCTTTGTCGTATAGTATCGGTTTTGAGCGCGCTCTCGCCTTCTCGTTCAGTACAGGAAAAAACAGTCGAACAGTCAACAGTTGTCTGTTATATTCGCCAAAGTGCGGGCGTTCCGTTTCCACCGGCCCCACACGAGAGGAGGAAATCACACGTTGCCGTCGTTGCCGCATTTTTACAGTAAGTCGAAAGTAGGATTTTTTCCACGATGCTAACTACTCTTATCCCCATGGGGCAATTATAATGATACATATCCACTTAATATCGCGTTAACTGGGTTAATAATAGAACCAAGGCGCGCGGGCTGTACGTATACTACGTACGTTCTCGGACACACGGCCACTCGCGTGGGGTATTTAGGTCGTTTACGTCTTTTTTTAAGAAACGGAAAAAAATCCACGGGGACCAGTTTCGTTTCGAAAACGTGCGGTGTGCGTTTCTCCGTTTTCGCCGGCATTCCCCGTCCCACCACTTCGCCGTTCTCCTTGTACCTGCACTAGCGCGGTTCACTGACCCCCGGGGGGCTTACTCGATCTACAGACGTCATTTCCTCCCCTAAGGAGAAGGGAGGGACGAAGCGAGGGGGATGCTCTGCGTACTGATGGTCAGTGGCGGAACGAAACGTCGAGATGTGGGATTGAAATTGTAAGTTTTCAGTTTGGCGATAAACAGAAAAAATGGAATAGGTTTTAGTAATAACTAATCGGTTGAATGTTAAGTGCTTGATGCCAAAGGGCTGTTTTATCTGTCCGGTTAAATTAAGTCAGTGTTGCCAGGTGTGTCGGCTGAATTTCCCCGATTTAAATTTAAAATAACCGAAAGGACCCGGCCCATTAGGATAGTTAAACGTTCCTCTCCTCGAATAGTCAAAGAAAAAATACTCTCATCTCAAATAACACAGATAATACGATTTGAATCTGACAATGTCGAGCAAACATGGAGAATATTCTTAAGTGGGTATAGAATTAATTCCTACAAGTTAGTGCCTCAAACTCTCTGAAGTTATGTCACTGCTTTCACTCTGGAGAATATTCTTAAGTGGGTATAGAATTAATTTCGAGTTAGTGCCTCAAACTCTCCGAAGTTATGTCACTGCTTTCACTCTGGAGAATATTCTTAAGTGGGTATAGAATTAATTTCGAGTTAGTGCCCCAAACTCTCTGAAGTTGTCACTGCTTTCACTGTCTGAATCCTTGCATTTACGTTTCTTTTTTGTCTTGAATCAACTGTTGTTTAGGAATAGACATTGCTTGAGGGGAAGTAGTCTCCAATGACTTTTATGACGGCGGATATCTCTGGGATAGTACAGATGGAGCATATGCAGTCTATGCAAGACACTATTAGATTTTCACCATGTTCAAGAGTCATTTTGGTGAAAAATGACAAGCTTAATGATAAGCACGTTTCGGCATATCCGATGTGTAAGTGAGGTGAAAGATAGTCGAACTCTGAGAAATGGAAAAGCACCGGGACGTGGTAACATCCATGCAGAATTTATCAAGTACTCGTATGGATCCATCAAGCTATATGAACACCTAACTAAGTTTTTCCAAAGATATCCCAGAAGAAAGAAAACTATCCTGTCTTACCCCAATCCACAAGAAGGGCAACAAGATTGTGCAACAAAATCTATGGAAAGATCCTGAAGGAAAAATAGAACACTAATGCCCAGATAGAGAAACAGAAGAACAAGCATGTTTCAGTGCAGGAAGATGTACCATTGACGACCTATTTTGTATCATTCAAGGAAATGTAAGCTTTCGATCTAGAAGTACATGTTTTATTTGTACAATTAAAAAAAACATAAGACAACATACAATGGCAAAGGTGCTGTGGGAGGCGTTAGAGCGGTAAAATCTAGATGTAGATTCAATAAAAGTTGTAAAAGAAATACACGGAGATTGTCATGTAAAACTATAACATGCACCAAAATATCCAACAGATACAAACCCAACAAGGGACTCAAACAAGGGTATTGCATACCCTGAATACTGAAAAAATGGAATAGATGGAAGCAGAAATGTGAGAACATTCTTGCCTCTCAGAAATACAAACCTATGTTTCTAATTTAACCGATTATCGAGTAATAATGGCACAACCCTAGGAAGACGTGAAATACATGATCGAAAACTTATTCAAAAGTTCAAGCAAAAGGAAGTAAACATTTCAAAAACAAAATACATGTGTATCTGAAGAATACAACAGTACTTTCTCTTAGAAGACGGACAGAATATCGAATCCTGCCAAACATAAAAATACTTAGGAATAACTATCATAGAACTTTAGATATCATATCATAGATACTTACTGCTGTTTCATTTCAATAGACATGCACATATGTATTGAACAAACGATTTATGTATTATGTAGGTACCTATCTATATACACATGAAATTACTGATATGTATTATGAACTTTTTTATTTCGATATATTTGTAACGTCTTATGCGGTTATAACGTGTAACACATAGTTTACAAAGTTTTGAATCTTAGAACCCAAATCATTTTGATACTCTTTTCATATATACCATGAAGGATACTTTAGCCATTTTGGATAATAAGTTATTCGATAGTCGTTTGTGTTAGTGTTTTGGTAAAAATGGAGAACTCTTAATATTGTGCCGTGATTAAACTCTTGAATTTGCAAGGCAATAGGTACGACTACAATTACACTGATTAAAACAGATTTGGACGCTGTTTGCAAGTATTGTTCCATCATTTGCCACTGTAAAAGATAACCAGAAATTAAAACGTTATCATACCAGCTTGGCTAATGTTGAATGTTCCGGACAACCAAAAACTATGACTATCACCGATAATATCGAAAGTGTCAACTAAATGGTACTGAATAATTAAGGTTAGAGACGCAGGAGGACCCGTTTATAATATACTGACTGAACAATTTGTCATGCCCAAGCTATGGGTGAATTGGGTGCAGCGTTTGCACACTTTGGACCAATGAATTCATATGGACATTTAGCGAAATGAGTAGGATTTATTGTGTTAATTAAGTGAGAGGGAGAATTAAATAGGTTACTGTATTACTAGTAAAAGATGTATCGACTTGAATGAAACCATATTGAAAAATAAAAATACATTTAACTGAAACTCAAAATTTTTCAGACTACAGACTCTTATGTACATAGGTAGTTTGTATAAGTATATAGGTACATAGAAAATATAATTTTAACATTGTTCATTCCTAAAAATATGTATCATTTATCAGTGATTACACGTTACACAATTACCTAATTAAATATTTGCAGATGATATATCTTATTAAAAAGATATCTTTATGATAAGACTCAGAGTTACTTCATATGAATAGATGATTAAAGAATGTTGCATAATCATCAGTGATTTAGATAGGCAAATATAAAACTTTATTTAATATTGCCACGGGGAGTTAACGTTAAAGCCAAAAACAATTAGACGAATATTTTAAATTTTTATCCCCACCCAAAATTATTTATTACATAAATAATTCTATTTCAAAGTATTAAATGTATATTTAACAACCAAAATATTGATATTTACTCTTATAGCTAAATAACGTCTCTTTATCTGAAACTTTGCTTCCAAACAGATGATAGACGATGATGACCTTATAGCATTTTTAATAAAAATAGAGATTTGTTAGTGTTGAAGATCCATTGGAACGGCTGGATCAGTTCAATCATCTCGTTAAATTTGAAATAAGTTTGAATGCAGGTAAGCCTTCCGTTTCGACCTTACCTCACCTTGATACACCAAAAATATTCTCCATTCGCAAGTATCTACGCTAATATAATCAGCTAATGTTTATTTTATAGTCCGATTGTAATAACTTTTTATTCAGAACACGCGACAGTCGTAACTTGACCGATTAGTTGTTAATTATCATTCAGTTATTGTTAAACCGGTATTTAATATGAAAGTATTAAGTCTGATAGTTTGTATTCAACTCAACGACTTACCACACACGTGTCTGTCTATGTAAGTTTACACTATTATCAAAGCTCTGTAAATACTTGTCCCTCGTGGAATTTTGCGTTATTTATCGACTCAACCGGTATTTCTAATTACCTTCGTTTACTATATCAGTAGTCTGACAGGTTGTCGCCGTGACAAACTAAAATAACCAATCTCAGAAGTAATAAACTATTGCAATCCTTTTAATTTCCAGTGATAGTTTCCACGTTCAACTCCCATGTAAATAAAAAGAGTACAAGATGACCCAGAGCATTTTAAGAGTTTCCCTTTCGCACCACGGCACCATCTCCTCGAACTGGCGCCTGCACTTTTCGAAATGTAGAAGATTTTCCACTACCACAAGACGTCTGCAGAAGGAGAAAGAACCGGAGAGGGTCGCCGGTATACCATACACGAATCTAACCGTAGGTGTACCAAAAGAGATATGGAAGAACGAGAAAAGGTATAATCGCACTCTTTGCTTCTTCTTGAATAATCTCCCGTTTTCAGAGTCGCCGTGACCCCAATAGTTGCTCAGACTTTAGCCAAAAAAGGTTTCACCGTCAACATAGAGGAAGGAGCCGGGGTAGACGCGAAGTTCAGGAATAGTGACTACGAAGCGAGTGGTGCCAAAGTAGTGAATAACCAAACCGTGTTTAATTCAGGTAACATAAATACGTGCTACCTAAGAGCAAATGTCTAAAATCAATTTCCGCTCCAGATATAATATTGAAAGTGAGGCAACCGTTAGACACCGAAGTTAATAAGTTCAAACTTAATTCTACATTGATATCATTCCTGTATCCAGCGCAGAATAAAAGCTTAGTAGATGAACTGGCGAAGAGGAAACTGAATGCCTTTGGTGAGCAAAATTATATGCAGACTGTTCTATATTCTGCGATAAGTAGGTAATAAAAATAAGTAATGGAACGTTCATAATCCACGTGTCCTATTGGTGGGTATGAAAAGTTCATGTTAAGCCACATGGGGTGATTTAAGATTGTCACATGGCTTGAAGGTGGTAATGTATACATGAAGTATTGTCAAAAAATAATTACCACTATAAATGATTTACACGAGTGACTACTGTCACCATTTGTAACTTCACATGGTTTAGAAAAATACAATTTTGTTTTTAATTTATTGTATTTGAAATATATTTAATGTGGTTGATGTGTATTAATGTAATTTAAGCGTGAGTAGTTTAGTAATGTTTCTCACCATGTGGGGAAAAGGAGAGGTTCAAGCGAAAAGCCACTGTGTTTCCATGAGGGAGGAGGTTATAGTGTGCCTCAAATAAAGTCGTGTGGTATATGAACGATCCCTAATCAAATGCACTCGTGACTGGTTGTGTACCATGTAAAAACCCTTATTAATGTATATTTCATGTACATGCATGTATGCTTTAAGCATGGGTGCTAAAGCATAATATATGCTTTAAGCAAGGATGAAGTCTTCTTGCTTTTTGTTTGCGCATTTCACCGATCAAGTGAAATTTGTCAAGCTGTAAGTTGCTTAGAAAATTCTAGTCATTACATCTAATATGCTATAGGTTTTTTGAAACGTGCATTTTGCATATACAGTTATTACTAGTTAACTCTATTCCAGTACTTTAATACTTTTTCAGCAATGGACTGCATCCCTAGAATTTCTCGTGCACAAGTGTTCGATGCTCTTAGCTCGATGGCCAACATATCAGGGTACAGAGCGGTTGTGGAAGCCGCTAATCATTTCCCAAGGTTCTTTTCAGGTAAGAACCAGCGGGCTTTCAGATAGTGCAGGGCAAAATGACTGCCATATGGTAAATTATTAACTTTCCATTTATTTTGGCGCAAGCCTAGATGTCAATTTAACATCGTAGTAGTACATTTGACACAAATCACAGATCATTGTCTCCTGCACACTGATCGCCAATCACCAACTTTTATTGAAAAACGGCGTTATATGAAGAAGAAAAAGGCGACTACATTGATAAATTGTATAGAGGTAGTCATTGGTACCGTGACCGCACAAATTTACATTCTCAACGATTTTTGCTACACCTTAAATCGCGTTTGGAACGAGTATACCTTATATAAGTTTAAAAATGTTGGCCACACAGTTACCACCATCAAATACCGAACATAACTTATTAACAATTTAAAGGAAGTGATGTGGTTCACATATCGAAAGATCCTCCATGCAAAATCTTTACCTTGTGAAAACACTAAGTCTCCCTTCCCTTATCTTTCGTTCCCTGTGTAGGTCAGATAACCGCTGCGGGCAAAGTTCCTCCAGCTAAGATTCTAGTCATCGGCGGCGGCGTGGCGGGACTTGCAGCGATCGCCCAGGCCAAGAGCATGGGGGCCATCGTTAGGGCCTTCGACACCAGGTCCGCAGTCAAGGAACAAGTGGAATCGTTGGGGGCGGAGTTCCTTACGATCAACCTGAAGGTAAAGCGAATAATGAAAGTGACTTCACGTTGACATCTCGTCGGTTTTGTTAGGAAGAAGGCGCCACCGAGGGCGGCTACAGCAAGGAGATGTCCAAGGAGTTCATCCAGGCCGAGCACGACTTGTTCGCCAAGCAATGCAAGGAAGTGGATGTCATTATCTCTACGGCATTGATTCCAGGGAAGAAAGCACCGGTTTTGATCTTGAAGGTAATGGGTACCTGTTTTCTTTTTTTCGGTAGACTGGTTGCACATTGTTTGTTACTTTAGGAACACATAGATGGAATGAAACCCGGCAGCGTCGTCGTGGATCTTGCAGCAGAGGCCGGGGGGAACATTGAAACTACCAAACCTGGGGAAATTTACACTTATAACGATGTGGTTCATGTTGGCCTTACTGATTTCCCCAGCATGCTTCCGACCCAAAGTTCCACGCTGTATGCCAACAATATTTCAAAATTTCTACTGTCAATTGGTAAGTATTGTAGGATAAGTATAATTGTTACCAGTTAAAATCGTTTGTATTTCACGTTTGAACTTGAGTCTTTCATGCCATTTGATGTGAGTCAGTGAATCTTCTGATTTCAGTAAATAGTATATATAAGTAGAGAAGGCCTTACAGTGTTTTAAACGTGGCGCTCCTAGTTGTATGAATTTGAACTTGTGTACCATTTTTCTTGAAGGTTTTTAACCACGTATTCATTTTAGGCGAAAAAAACCATTTCAACATAAACTTGAACGACGAAGTGGTACGTGGCAGTATCATCTTGGACCAGGGCAACCTCATGTGGCCTCCACCACCACCAAAATCTGCTCCCCCGCAAGTAGCACCACAGAAGAAACCTGGTGAGGTCAGCAAAGCCGTTACAAAAGAAGTCTCACCCTTCCAGGCCACGCTTAACAGTTCACTGATAACAACAACTGGTGAGTACCTTAAACGTTGACTTTCAAATGTTACTTTAAACAAAAATTTCGTTATTTCAGGTATCGGATCGATATTAGGACTTGGAATGGTCTCACCTAATGCAGACTTCACATCTATGCTTACCGTCTTAGGCTTATCAGGCATCGTCGGTTACCACACTGTATGGGGAGTCACTCCAGCCCTGCACTCACCCTTGATGTCAGTCACAAATGCCATATCCGGAATCACCGCAGTAGGAGGACTTTTATTAATGAACGGTGGTTATTATCCCACAAATGATGTAGAGGTAAAAGAGCTTTTATCCCTGTACTTTTCTATTCTATTAATTCTATTCTTCCTGGTCTAACAGTTCTTGGCTGCCACAGCTGCATTTGTATCATTCATCAACGTGTTCGGAGGTTTCTTGGTCACGAAAAGGATGTTGGACATGTTCAAAAGGTAATGCGTGTGCAATATCTAACCTCAATCATGTCGAAATCGTATAACTGCAGGCCAGAAGATCCCCCAGAATACAACTCCTTATACGCTATTCCAGCAACGGCCTTCTTAGGAGCCTACACCTGGGCTGCAATGAACGGCATGCAGGAGATACATCAAGCGGCGTACTTGGCTGCTTCTCTATGCTGCGTGGGAGCTTTAGCAGGTTTAAGTTCGCAAAAGACGTCTAGACTAGGAAACAGTTTGGGAATGGTTAGAATTTTTCGCACTGCTGTCCTATTTATAATATAACTATTGCTGATCTTAGATTGGAGTGACTGGAGGCATTGCCGCCACCTTAGGATACTTGGCACCTAGTCAGGAGGTTCTGGCGCAGATGGCAGCCTGCGTTTTAGCAGGCGGCAGCCTGGGAACCGTCATTGCCAAAAAAATCCAGATAACCGATCTCCCGCAATTGGTGGCCGGATTCCACAGGTAACGTCATACTTGTCCCATTTCGACATATCAGAAGGTTTGAAAATAAAAGTTGTTTCCAGCTTGGTAGGTCTAGCTGCGGTGCTAACATGCATGGCAACCTTTTTACATGATTTTCCTAACTTTGCGACCGATCCAGCAGCGAATGTTACCAAGATGGCACTATTTTTAGGAACATACATCGGAGGAGTTACGTTCAGGTAGGTGAGTGTTTAGCTGATGGAGATTTGCTTATGTGTTCTTTCCAGCGGTTCATTGGTTGCTTATGGGAAACTCCAAGGGTTACTCGATTCGAAAGCTCTGCTCCTACCGGGTCGTCATAGCCTTAACACAGGCTTACTATTAGCGAGCATCGGTTCAGGAGCTTATTTGTTCTATGATCCAACGTTAGCAGGCGGTTTGGGAGCTCTCACTTCTACCGCTGCTTTATCTGGGATAATGGGAGTTACCTTAACGGCTGCCATTGGAGGTATAGTACTTCTATGCTTGTTTCGTCTTTGTATAACCTCCAGATTTTATTTAGGAGCTGACATGCCTGTTGTGATCACTGTACTAAACAGTTACTCTGGCTGGGCGCTCTGCGCTGAAGGGTTTATGCTCAACAACAGCCTCATGACTATCGTCGGGGCCCTGATCGGTTCCTCAGGAGCGATATTGTCATACATCATGTGCAAAGCCATGAACAGATCTCTAGCGAATGTAATACTCGGTGGTTACGGCACCACGAGCACTGGCACTGGTAAACCCATGGAGATCACAGGAACCCATACTGAGATCAATATCGACGGGGCCATCGAAGCTATCAAGAACGCCAAGAATATCATCATAGTGCCAGGTTATGGGCTCTGCGTGGCCAAGGCGCAGTATCCCATCGCGGAGATGGTTGATCTGCTGAAGAAGAACGGGAAGAAAGTTCGTTTTGCCATTCATCCAGTCGCAGGTAAACATTTTAAATTAGGCCAAGAAAATGCCTCATATTTCTTATTTATTTAGAAACTAGTAGGCCCTTGGTTACATTTTATGCATTTTGAGCTTTAAAATTTGAAAAGTTTGGTATACATGGAACTTTTGGAGTTATGTAGATCTGGATTCTAGAAACTCGTGGCTTCTTGTTATTTTTAAAGTTTTTGAGACTTTAAGATCAAACGAGCGTTATGTCTTTGAAACATTTTGATTCTAGAAAAACCTATAGCTAACAATTTCCGTCCTGCAGGTCGCATGCCCGGCCAGCTGAACGTCCTGCTCGCCGAGGCGGGCGTCCCCTACGACGACGTCCTCGAGATGGACGAGATCAACGACGACTTCCCCGAGACGGACCTCGTCCTCGTGATCGGCGCCAACGATACGGTGAACAGCGCCGCCCTCGAGGACCCGAACTCTCCGATAGCCGGCATGCCGGTGTTGACCGTCTGGAAAGCCGAACAGGTGATAGTGATGAAGCGATCCCTAGGGGTCGGGTATGCGGCCGTCGACAATCCGATCTTCTATAAACCGAACACGGCCATGTTGCTAGGAGACGCGAAGAAGACTTGTGATCAGTTATTAGCGAAGGTAGCTCTAGAGTAATGCTGTTTTTGTTTTTAGGGAAAGATTCATTCCAGAATGACTCATTACAGCTGTGTAACTGTATTAGGTTTGCTCCGACTGAGGTACCGGACGTGTGCCATCTAATGGAATGTTTCAATTTGTTTACCGTCACTTGACTAAGTTCCACTGTTTAAAACGAGTATCTCGCTGGAACAAACCTAGTCTGTAATAAGTTTAGAAACGGTCATGTTCTGTACGTACTATTGCAAGTCTGTAGTACATGCTAAAGGCGGGGTCTATGGTTACTTGAGTGGCGAATGTCCTTAATGGTCATATTGCTACGCCTGTACCGCAATAATTTAAGTAAAAATCATAGGACAATTTTAAAATGGAACATTTTTTGCAAGAGTACAATTAAAATGTTAATTTCAAGAATCGATTGTCAAATATCAATTCTTCAAGTTTATTAAAATTCGTATAATAGGTTACTTACTTGCGTTGATTTCCTAAATGTTGTGTCATTCATGTAGTAATATTGCCTTACTTGAGGAGTGACTTGAAATATCCACAAGTATTAAATGTTTTATTCAAATCAAATGTTATTAACTAATCTTTTTACCACTATTTTCAACACTTGATGTAAGTAATTGTCACCAGATCCTTTCATTTTCCTATATATCATTAGTGTTATGGCTTATGGTAGGTTATTACATATTTTAAACAAATGTTATAAATTTTACATTCTAATCAATTGATCTTAACTCTGATCTGTAACTTGACTAAATTCAGTTGTCTAAAACATGTTTGATACAAACCTTCTTCTAATGAGGTTGTATGAATAGAGCTTTATTATATTTGTTCTAGGCGTATTCGTTACCCTTTTTATAGAAGGGTTGCAGGATTTTTTTTTGCAAGGACATAACCAAAATGTGGATAACGCAGCCCATAAAACAAAATGGAAAAAGTAAAACCAGCTCATTTACTTATTATTGATGTAAAATATATTTAGAGACCAATTAGAAATATCCACTAATGCAAAATTCCATCATATGTTACACAATTGTATCACTAGTGTTACAATATGATGACCATATGCCGTTCCACATTTGAAAACAATATTTCAGCTTTATTAATAATGGAATTGATATTTCAACTTTGGTTTGAAAGCTATCAGGCCAAGGCTCTGTATAGATATTATTTTTTTAATTCCCAAGAGATTATATTTGAAAAATTTGAAATTAGAGTACTCATTTTGAACAATTTCTTCATCTAGACAAATTTAGCATTAATAATATAGAATTAGGTAAATGTTTGTTACGGGGTGGACGATGACACACAATTTATAAATTAATTTCTTTACACATAGTTATTAGTGTCTTGCTTTATTAGGAAATGTGTCGTTTTAATTGTTTCGCCGAGCTGAATAAATTGCCGGTTTACAAATGTACAGAACGTCTCTACTGTTTTAATTTGCAGATCCTTCTTAAGTTGACTTGTTACAAATGATGTATGTTAATGACATATTTTTCTTTTAGGTTCAAGAAATGTATAAATCAACGAAATAAAATATATGGAGAACTGTATATACTTACACATATAAGTGTATTTTGACCTAATGTTGGAGAAACATAGTCTGATATATGTATTTGCGATCTTTGCTGATCTCTGGAATCAAAGCGGTTTTTCCCATTGTAATATCTGCAGATCGGGTATTTGAAAAGAACCCGCAGAAGTTTATTTTCCATATGTACAAAATAATTAAAACTGTAGGTATAGTTTCTCTGTAATGTTTGTGAAGTAAACATTACAAGGTGAAAAGATTGTTGGAAGTTTTTCGCTTTGTTTCACTTATCTGCATTTTATCTTTATGTACTGAAAGTTTCTCCGAAATTTTAAATACTTCAGAAATTAATGCAAAATTTTCATGGAGATGACATAGTTTTGAGTTACTTGCTACATTATAACTTATTTGTTATCCATGTACCTATATATTTATTTTTCTAATTTGACAATATGGAATTTATTATCACACTGTGTTATCCTTATGAACAAGTTGCATTATTAAAGTAATGTTACTGAATTTTTATTTCTGTACTTTGTGTATCTATTTATGACTACCCAGTTTTAACAAAAGTATTTTTTGTAAGCAATTTTTTTAAATAAATCGTGAGACAAAATAATTGTGTATATTTGTAGAATAGACGTAGATACATAAGTATAGTAGATACGTTCTGATATACTTTCAAGTCTTAACCTGACTATGAAGAGATTTTTGTTAACTTCTGTACTAGAGTTAGTATTTTGGAAGAATATTATATCATTGCCTTATATGAAACTGGAATTTAATTTAATGGTTGATTAAAGAAGATTAATACATGGTTTAGCCCATTTTAATGCTTGCTGGTGCGATCGCTCTAGCTTTACTGGCACAAAATCAGTGATTACAACATGCCAGGTTACCTATGGTTTGACAGGATTAATGGATCATGGATCTCATCAGGATTTCATACTACTATTGTTGTTCATGAAACGATTTCTTGTATTCTAGAATTTTGCAACATTTCCAGTCAGTTTCAATCTAAAAAATTGTTGAGCGGAACATTCTTAAGTTCATAGTTACTGTCTAGTAATTGTTTATCAAATTGTGAACAGTGGCGCTTTATATGCGCAATTCTTGATTTCAAAGGAGGGAAGTACTATAGCGTATATCGAAAAAGCTATTGATATTTTAAGAAATGGTGCTAATGCTAAATAAAATGTTACTGATTTGGGAAAATTAGATTGTTTTGTTGAAGAAGGGGATTTAAAATGAATCCAGTTAGATATGTGTTTAGATAGTTTCGATAGTTAGATAGATGATTTGCTTAAGGTTTCACTAAATAGATAGTTGCCTACAATAACATGTAAAGCTCACACTCTTCACTGCTTATTAGGAGTTCAATAATTATTTTGAGGCAAAAACTAACATATATAATAAAAGGACAAGAGTTTGTTGATTTACTATATGCCTTACGTTTTTATAACAAAGCAGTAAATACTGATTGAATTAATAAAGGACATTTGGACCATAAGTCATAGTTCGCTCGGAAGTAACGATTTACTTCAAAATAGTCAAAGCAAGTTTTAAAAATAATACGTGCGATGGCATTACGATTATTTTTCTGCAGTAAACAAATTTCCCAAAGATGATTTCCCGGCGTTGGTCTCAATCTGGTTGTGGATCTGTGCTGAGATCGTCGCCATATTTCTCTTTGTAATGCTTGAAAAAATTGAATTGTATTTAACTGGATAAACTATAAGCGATACTAACTTGTTCGGCTATCAGTTTAAGGTGATTCGATACGTTGATTCCAGTCTTCATGACCATATCGTAAAACACAGTCTTATTATTTTGCAGTAAGAGATGTGGGCAGTCAAACTCGATGCATCTACCAGCGTCCATAACAACAACCTTGAATTATAAATATTGATGTTCACGAAAATTAGAATTCAAATGAAATGTGCCCTTTATATAGATGTGTCCGCTAATAAGAGTGCCCATTATAAGATAATCTACTGTAGTAGCAAGTGTAGACTTACCCTGTCAGAATCCATAACTGTGATTAGACGATGTGCAATGGTCAACACTGTGCAATGAGCGAATTTTGTCCTGATGGTGCTCTGGATGAATTTGTCGGTTTGTATATCGACGTTCGCCGTGGCTTCGTCCATCACCAAAATGATGTTATTCCTTAGTATCGCTCTGGCCAGACAGACCATCTGTCTTTGGCCCAAACTGAGGTTCGATCCCCTTTCAGACATCAAATCGTTCAGGCACCCTGGGAAACGGGAATGTACGAATAGAAGTGTTGAAACTACTTACGATCCTACCGATTCCGTTTGTAACCGCAGCGTGCAATTCCACGTCCAGCAACGCGTTGAAGATGGCCTCGTCTGAGTACTCATTGAAGGGGTCCAGGTTATATCTCAGCGTGCCGGAGAACAATATCGGTTCCTAGGGTGACTACGTTAAAGAAAGGTATCAAATGAGGTTTATTTATCTGATCACTTGTGGGATTATGGATATCTTCTTTCGTAGATCGTGCAAGCCGAGCACTGTGATGTCGATGTCGTCGATGAAGACCTCTCCTTCGAACTCGCTTAGCCGGAAAAGGGCTTTCAGGAGCGACGATTTTCCTGCTCCAGTGCGCCCCACTATGCCGATCTATAACATAGTAAGTTAACAAACGTATGGTTCAGGCCTATCTAAATTCTAATTGAAATGGTACAAGCAGTAGGGCTTCACGGACGAAGAAAACTTAGCCAAAAGAACAGAATAAGACTGTGCAAATTGTTGAGAATTTGCTGTGCAAACCTTCAAAAAATTATTAGCTCAGTTTATAGTTTTTTTGGTAGAAAAAATGTAACAGCAGGCTGACCAAAAAAACTTTGTTTAAAATGGATAAAAGATGATACAAACCTAAAATCTAGGCAAATCTGAACTTTTGCGACTTTTTTAAACAATAAAAATTGAACAAATTGGTGCTTCGAGGACCTTTTAGAAACACTCATTTTGAAGATCTTTCATAGTCATTGAAGGTCAATAATTTTCACGCTATAAGCTCAGATTTGTTTATATTTTGGGTTTTTATCATCTTCGATCCATTTTAAATTTTTTGGTCCATCTGTGTTTTAGATTAGAACGGCGAAGAATGTGTTTTCTCCAACTTTGGAGCTCTGCTGCACACCCTTTTCATCTGTAAAAATATATAGAGATCTATAGCTCATGTTTGCCTAGGTGTTATGGATGTAACGAGATGGATGGGTGTGGTTTGAAGTACATTACATTGAATAATTTACTTGATTATAAATACTGTACAAAATAACAAAGAAGGTTTTCAAGATGGATCAGCTAACCACATTTTCCATGGTTTAAAAATGCAGTATATACCCAATGTAAAGTAAGGGCATAAGAGAATTGTATCTAATTATGTGTGTATCCAACAACGCCCTCTGTCAAGATTAAAAAGATCATGAACTATCCAAACCTAAAATTTCTCTCGTCTTTGTACCTCGAACCACATTCTATGTATCACATTAACGTTCGTTACCTCTTACTTACTTTTTCCCCTGGATGAATGAAAAGGTTCAAGTTCTTCAACACGAAAGGTTCGCTGAAATCGTACCTCATCGAGACTCCGATGAACTCGATCTTACCCTCGCTCGGCCAGCTCAGGGGAGGCACCTGATCCGGTTCCTGGGCAAGTTACGTTTCTACTTATTCTATCACTTCGATTTCAAAATTTGTCCGTTACCGACTCCAAGTTGGCCTCTTGTTCGATCTGAGCGAACTCGAGCACTCGTTCGACGGAAGTCATGTTGTTCTCCAGTTCTGCAGACTGCCTCATGCCCCACTGGATCAGGCCGCTCAGGCCTATGCACTGGGTTATGGCGAGGCCCACCGAGGCACCGTCGTATTCTGGTCCAATATAATATAATAATTAATTATACGGTAATTGTACAAATGCGAAAATTTTAATTGCAAATTATGTCTGTTTGCTGGTCGTTACATATGCAATTTTGCCCTCGACCTTACCTACGGGCAAATTTATAATCGCACCTTGAGGATTCCTCAGACCTTAAGGCGTACTGCTACTTAAGCCATCGGTATTTTAAGTTAACTAAGCGCACCTTAAGGATGAGATGAGGCCGAGGTCGGTTTGATCTTGCCTTGAGTATCCCTCGGAAAATATTAGAAGTTAAGTTCGCCTTCGAGACGTGGATTCAAGATAAATGACGATTATTATGAGTACGTCAATCGAATTATTAATAATATAAATCGATTACCTAAACGGTATTTGAGAGACGGGCAAAATCCGTTAGATTTATATAGTGAACGTGAGTTTATAAGGAGGAATCGTTTTTCTAAGAATACAACTGTACATATTATTTTGCCTCTGATTAATGATGCTCTTCATAAACCCAATGATAGAGGTTTGCCAGTGGTTCCACTGATCCAATTATTAATCAGTTTACGATACTATGGTACAGGGAATTTCCAGGCAAATTGCATTATATATGTATTTATATCTAGAAAAAGAATGATTACTTATGCTTTATTCAAGTTTTTGTTGAGTTGAGGGTTTAAATTTACTTTTTCCTAGTTTAATTACTAATTACACTTTGATACGATCGTAGAACCATAGAAATAGAAATAATACTCCATAGACCGGTTCCTTATTCACGATTTGAACTGTTGTCAGAACTTTTACCTTCTTAAGTGCTCTTTGGCGAAGGCAAGAAGATTTGGTAACTATCAAGCAGCTTATCTGAGGTTCCACTATAGTTTCCTCCCTCCTTGAGTATTCCTTAAGTGATGGACTATAAATTTGCCCCCTAGTGCAGTACGCTTTCGTTTACCTCTTGCCGGGCTCGAGATATACTCATTTATTTATTATCTTTTAACAACCAAAAGGTGCCGGGCACTACGCCATTTCTGCATATAGACTTTCCATTTTTTCTTGTCTTTATCTACACTAAATTAAAAAAGCATCATTGCAGTAATCGATTTTGATATCACAGCTTCACTGATTGTACCAGCAGTGGCATAACTCGAATGCCTCCTAAAATATAACAGAATTTCTGCGGTTTACCGTTATCCAGGATTAAAAACACGAAAGTGACCAGTCCGATGAAGGCCGTGCAGATCAAATCCAACCACAGACCGAACGCCCTCGAACAGTACAAGAACATGAACCAGGCGCTGCTGTGGATGTCCTGCAGATGGTCGAACTCCTTGACGAGGACCACCTCGACTTCCATCGAGCGAATCGTCGGCAGGCCCTGCAGGCTCGCGTTCAAATGGGCGAAGACTGGGCTTTTAGCTGGAATAGTTACGGTGGATTAGTCGAGTCGAATAGTCTGATGAGCCGTATCTTCCCCACCTATCCCTTCTAGGCGCTTTACGTTCCTACTGGTCGATAAATACACCTTGCGTAAGAAATAGAAGGCGATTATCATGACAGCCACCGGTATTAACAGATACGGCTCCACTAGAGTCACGACTATTAAAGCACCCAATAGATTCAACAAGAGCTAAAAATTCAAATTTACAGTGGAATTCTTTGGTACTCCAATACTTCACCTGAGTCGTGTCTATGAAGGAGTTCGGCAGGAGCTCGTCGACGGTCCCCAGGTCTTTAGAGAATCTGTTCAAAATCCTTCCGCTTGGATTCAGCCTGAAGAATTGCAAGGTAGCTTTTATCACGCTACTGAACATGAGATTGTGTAACCTTATAAACATAAAGTGAAGGTGTAGATCAAACAGCTGGAGCATCCGACATAGGACTTACTTGAATGAAGCTGTCATGCAAACAGCGAAGAACGTTAGTGATCTGATGACGGCGATTATAATGGTACCTGTGATTAGTGCAGTGTATATGGAAATGCACTGTGTTCTGGTGAAGCGGTCCCAAAATCCTGTGGACGTCACGTTTTCAGGGCCGCCATATCTCACCTCCTCTAGGGATACCCTGAATAGATTCATAGATTCGATTAGTTTGAAGGATACTCAAGGGTTTAGAAAAGAACGAATTTAGTGAAAAAGTTTAATAAGCGGTAGGATTTGAACGTACCCTTTCGATCGTGCAGGATTCCCAACGAAAACCTGATCACAAATTTGGAGCACTTAGGGGAAGTTGTAACTTGGTGGTTGGTTGGAAACTTTTTAGAGTTCGTATCACTCTCTTGCTTAAGCCACATTGTTTTCGACTCGTTTAAAAATAGTTTTAGAAGCAAGTTTTCGTATGTCATGGCAAAAAGTAGCTTTAAAAATTGTAAGTGAAAGTCCATTTGACAGTAATGGGCGCATGGAATAAACAATATCGAGTTAAAGCAAAACCAGTTTCTCGAAAAGTTGTGGTAAGTGGATAGAAATCGTTTTGGTCCAAGCAAAAGAGATCAAACTTTCTTGCTCAAGCCATGTTGTTTTGGACTTCTTCCAGAATAGTTTTGGAAGCAAGTTTTTGCATGTCATGGCAGAAAAATAGCCTTAAGAATTGCAATTTAAAGCACGATTAGCAGTAATGAGTGAATGGAATAAACAACATCGAGTTAAAGCAAGACCAATTGCCCGAAAAGTTGTGGCAAGTGGATAGAAATCGTTTTGGTCCAAGCAAAAGAGATCAAACATTCTTGCTCAAGCCATATTGTTTTCCATCACTTTTCCACTGGCAAACGGGAGCAAGGAATACATATGGCAAAATAAATGTCCTTGCAGTAGCCGTCAAGCGAAATGGCGAAGGTGTCACCTTAGTATCCACCAAGTTGGAGACTCGGGGATTTGTTAATGGTGGAGGGGCGGCCATGTTTGGTGGAGGAATAATTTAGATCTGCAACTGTTTTGGTAGGCAGTAATGAAGTTACAAATATGACCAAAGCAAGGAGCAATGGGATCTTAACGTTTCTGATGTACTTTCTTGCGTAATTAAAATGAATACATTTATATGTCTGATCATCCACTAGAGTTGGTTCATATTTTTAGAGCCCCTTAACTCAGGAAAGACGGCCCATTGAAAGAGCAAGTTGAATGAAATATCCACATTATCTGGATTCCACCGAATCGCTCCTAAGTTGTGACTAGGTATCCCTGGAACATCCTGTACTATCACATGGGCTGATGCAGGAAAACGCTGGATTTTCGTGTTATTTGTTAATTGAATTTGTGTGTTTTACCATCTGGAGAGAAAGTAATCGCCGCCGCTGCCGCAGAACTGTGCCGACAGGAACAGAAACACAAGTATGCCGATCCCGCAGCAATTCCCTGCACCTGCTATGAAGTATTGCCTGTAGTTGCTAAAATCGATGGCACCGTAGGTACGCATCTCAGGTAGCACTATGGGTACTCTCTAGAGAGAAAAGAGACCTGTATATAAAGACCGAGCATGAGCAAATCAACAACCTTTTTCCCTTCGATGTCAATCATACTGGCGAACGTTGCACTGGTAATGGAAACGCCACGTAGTAACTTCCCGGTGGCCAACGCTTCCTTCTCAGCGTCAGCCGCCGTTGTCGGTTTTCCCAGTAAATCCACAAAGCTTCCCTTTTGTCCAACAACTTCTGCGTAGTCCCCTTAGAAAACAAAACCTGGCGATATAACTTCAAATTGGACGTTTTGGTGATCAGGAAGCAAAAACCATTCATGAAGGGGGTTGAGTGGTCCATTTAAGCGTCGAATTAGATCACTTATTGCAATCAACTTGGACCTAGCTAGTAGTAGACCCCCTTCGATTTTGCCTAATGGGAATTCAGACCAATCTGGGTTCTTGGATGGTACAAACTTAAGCAGACTCCAACTTGTTCAGCCATTTCATCATGCTACTAACTAAAGAGTCGTTGGACCCTCTGAACCACCTCTTTACCTTTAGCGATGATCATGCCTTTGCTGAGAACGATGATCTGGTCCGCCCTCTTCAAGTACTGCAACTGGTGGGTCACCAGGATCACGATCTTATTCCCCAGGTAGCGCTTGATGCACTTCTCGAACAGCCTCTGGCCGACCGTGATGTCGACCGCCGAGAGTGGATCGTCGAGTAAGTATATGTCCGCTTGTTTGTAGACCGCCCTGGCCAAGTTCACCCTGGCGCGTTGGCCGCCACTCAAGGAGATCCCCTGCTCCCCTATGATCGTCCTCTCGCCGAATTCGAGGCTCTGGAAGTCGGAGAGAAGCTCGCAAACGCTGCAGACCGTTTTGTAACGGGCGACGTCCATCTCTTGGCCGAAGAGGATGTTCTGTCTGATCGAGCCTGTCGAAGGAATTGTTAAGGAAATCGGGGGGAAGTGCAGATAAGGCTGCAAGAAGTTTTTTGAAACGGCATCCGATTCGTACCTGCAAACAGCCACGGTTCCTGCGAGGCAAATGATATGTTCCCGTTTACTGTCACTTTTCCGCTGAAAAGTTGTACTTCCCCTAGGATTACTTTCAGCAGGATGCTCTTCCCGGCTCCTACGGGTCCTACAATGGCCGTCAGCGTTCCCATTGAAGCCTACAAAACCAACAAAGGGTTACACACTCGATTGAAAACCCCTATTAAATAAAACATAAGTAAAGGACACGAATTCTGGCAGCATGAACAGAAAGAACATAACACCAAGTCATATGAAGTGGTGGAAGCGCACTGGCGGGTAAAACAGTTAAACAATAACAGATAGAAATTTGCATGAACGCGTGAGGAAATGCAGGGTTCTTCCTTTCCCTTCCTTAGGTAATCTAATTCGCGACAGAAGTGCGAGGTTTTTACTGAAGTGGTTCACACGCAACAGCAGTCGAGTAACTTAGCTGAGTAATCCCTAAAAATTAGATTTGCATCGACGTTTACGTCAGAATCCCACCGCTAATCGATATCACTGGAACCATTTCGTCTCTGATTTGTGTCATCATGAATACGCAATACCGCGTCTTTATAAATACGCTGCTGCCGATTCGTCAATCTAGGAAAGTTCTAGGTTTCTTCAAAAATATTTTGACTCTCGGATAATAAAAATTCACCGATTTATTCTGCCGTATTATTAACGGACGGTTTAATCTGCCCTCCCGCTATACCACAAGCGTACACATGCGCATAGTCGGGTAACGTTAATTCCTCCGGCGCTTTCTATACATAGACTAGCCTGCAAGCGTTCAACAAAAGCTGAAAAATATTTACGTATTTATTACCCTGGTACTTGATTACATGATAGGGTTTTGCAACTGTCTTGTACTGCCATTCCGCCATTTCACTACTCCATAGCTTCGTGGCTTTTCGATGCCAATTCGCATTACTTAACTACATTAATTGCTTCAGTTAACGGCATTTCAGTTGCTTCTAATTGGATAATACTTCTACTCGAAAAAATATAATTGGCTCTAATGTATGCCGGCATCATGATTTTGAAATAGTTATACAGGGAAACTCGTTAAATGAAATAATTATGGGAAACGATGCCGCCGAAGAGGCAGTCGCCGCCTAAAAATTTTTACCTGCTATCAAGCGGAACGAAACCAATTATAGAAAGAGTAGAGATATAAATTAGTGTTTCAAGTGTTAGTGAAAATAAATTAGAAACAGTTAGTGGAAATAAATTAATTTAGGACCAGTTATGTGTAATTATTCACTTGAACCCATGAAAAATGTTACACTGTGTATATGGTAACTATTTTAATACTCTCCATGAATTTATATTTTATACATTAAATAATTTTATAAGGCATTCACTTACAAAACGAGGGGAGTTTCTCTAGGGGATGAAGGGGGTGGATTTGAGAAATTTGGCCTGTACTATTCGACAGTAATTAATTATGCGGAAACTCTTTTGATTCTAGAAATACGTCAATGTGCGAGGTGCTATGTTAGGGGCAAGTTGGCCAAGCACGTGTTTTGGGGCAGAGGTGAAGTAATAAATTAGCAACAAAATTGTGACGTTGGGCTACCTTGACAGACATAGGTTATAAAAACGTCATTTAAACACACCAAACGAAATGCCCCAAAGTGTGAAACTTTGATAGTAGCAACCCTAAATCGACCAAGGGATGTATAATACCTCGAAATTGATATCCCGCAAGCAGACCTCCTGTCCGTACTTCGCCAGACATCGTACCAGCTTCACGTTAGGCTCGCTTTGTCCAGAATGATTTGACGCACGTTGAAAGATGCTGTACTTATCCGTTTTCTGTTTCCAATTCGAGTCCAGGGGAAGGGGATTTCCGATCTTCGTTTCCTCCAAGAGCATGAATACCTTGATCCTTTTGATAGCGACCATAGTTTCGGCGAGCTAATAAGTATAATTAGAAACTTTGAAACCATCGAATTCAGGACTTATCTACACGAAAATACTTCGAAAACTATTGATAAGAATCTCGGGGGAAAATTCTGAAAATAAGTTAATTTGTGGTATTGTTCCCAGGAAAAATTATTGAAATTATTCCTCAGAAAAACAATATGGATACATACCACAATGTACTGCACTGAGTTAAAATTTTGAAGTACTATTCTGAGTGTGGTAGAGAGCATACGAACATATAACAATTGTCAGACGCATTAGAAAGAAACAACGGCTTTAGCCTTGCGCATGAGTACTGTATACAGAATTTCCAACGCGTGTCGTCTCACGTGGTCCCATCGCCTCCTTGCGCAGCGTCTAATGCGCGCCGCAATGATTCTCCTCGTTCTGTTTATCGCCTGTGCTGACGTTTTTCGTCCCACTGGCCTGCGTGGCGATGCACCTGTATGCGCAGACATTTTAATCATATTTAATCATCGAAAGGCGTCGTCTCTTTCTAACGTGTTTCACTCGTTGTACGTTCGCACTAACGAATGCCCGTGTATACCTAGCAATTTAAACTTAAATCAAATAACTTAACATAAATTCTTGGATTGCATTAGCTCTATTCTATTTGTACTCCAATAAAACTAATCCGATGAACTCACCATGCAGACACCTTGTGGGAAGTACACCGTCATGGTCATCCTCAATATCTGATAGTAGGAAGTCACGACGAAAACCTTCTGCGCCGTCAGCTGTTGGTCCTCAATGATGTAAGTCAGGATCGTCAGGAATATCGCCAACCTCGTCGTGAACATTATGAAAGACATAATTAAGCCCCTGATCCAAGAGGTTTGGAGGAGCGTCGCGAGTTCCCTCCTACGATCAAAACAACAACGAGCATAGTGCTTAAATTGAACCTGCAATTACTCACTTCCGTAGCAAGTTGATGAGTTTCATGAACGCGTACTCCCAAGCATACATCTTGATGACCTCCATCGACTGGATGATTTCGTTCATCTGCATTACCCTGATGTCGGTCCTCTCCCCCGAACGCTTCCTCAGCATGGCCGTCCTCAGGGCGAGGAAGACTGGAAGCAGTTTTCCACGCTTAGAAGGTATATTTATCCATGGACCAGAATATCACACTCACTTTGGAATACTGTCACCCCAAGTATGACAAAGAAACCATAGACAGCTGCCTCTCCCACTTCTTGATAGAGGCAAAATAAAATGAGTAAACTCTGAAGAGGAGCAATCCAGATGTAATGAAGATACACCACTGCCACATCAAACCTGTTCACGTCGTTCGACATCAGGTTCATCACGTTCCCGACCGTCTTACCAGCTAACGCAGTCAGTTTGATCCTAAGAGCCTGGAAAGCACACGTTCTAACTTCGCCTCAGCTTCAACATCCGTACATACTTTTCGGTACAACAGGGAGCAACAGGCCACTCGTATTCGAAGCCCGATTTCGAGCACCGCTAAGAAGTATGGGTGAATGGTCATGACTATGATTAAGCTCGTGAGCACTATTCCGCTACCGTAGACGTAGGCTTCTTTGCGTTGGATTGGGCATTGGTGTGGGCTCCAGTACTCCCAGAGACGTTCCAAGTACATTGGACTGTGCAAGCTAAAAGAAGGTAAAGTTGGGAAATGTTTAAGGATAAACGTGGGGAATGTCAAAGCTATCAGGCGTTAAATTTCCCAGTAACCACGTAAATAATGAAGGTCAAATAATTACCAAATGGAAATATCATGAGTTAGCCTGAAGAGCAAACACAGTAATCAACGACTCGTGTTTCGAATTGTCAATTCCGCCAAAACTATTAGACCTTAAATAATGTGAGGAAAAATTGTTGCAACAGTGAATCAGCAAAAGGAAACAGGAAGCTCCTTGGGTCCCAACTTGATTCCTGCATCCACCTTCTTATACAAAACCCGACCTGCAAGCGCCAACGCAAACAAGTAAAAGACCTGTTAGACGATTATCGTGCAAAGACCAACAAAAGAAAGTTTACATGTTTGTAAGAAATTCCCTAGATGTACCAACAGATTGGTCGAAGACCCAGCGGCATTAAAAGGTGATGGAATATTGTACATGACAAACAATGACAACGTTGATGACAATCCCTATGAATTTGGCTATAATGGGGACAATTCTGGTAAATCTAAGCAACAAAGAATCTTAATTTGTAATATAAGTAACTTAGTTGTATAATAAAATATTTTTAGACTTCAATTACAAACGTTTTACCAACCAAATTTTTTACCAAATATAGGAGACCTATATAGGAGATATACATGATATAATGATAAATGAATGATGCATATTTGATATAAGAGAAAAACGGGTAAGAAGGATCCTAAGCAAATCCCCCAGCTTCTCCCCCCAAAGCTAGGGAAGAAGGAAGGAAGGAGTATCGCGCTTTACTAAACACCATAAAATAGAAATGAAAAGGGTATAACGTGGAGTACGTGTGTATTGAAAGCACGTGTACATATCCTAGAGATCAAGGAGAAACCCCCATGAGAAATCTGTGCATCGGGGTCGCACATGTCAATTTACCTCAGAGATAAAAATTTAGGCCTAAGGGACAAAACATATACAACCGCGATTTATTTATGTATGACGTTTGATGAACGGATAGGGGAAAACTTTATTACAGACAGACTAGGGATTGCGATAGGGAAACATATTAGTTAAGGTTCATTTAATAGGGATCTTAAACCATTACAAGGAAATTTGTAAGTTAAGAAAATGTAAATTGTACCTACGTTGAATATTTTCCTTCGCTCTAAAGGGTCAAAATTTGATTACTGGTATTGCTAAATTTGATAAACGCATTTTGTCCGGGTGTGCGTTACTTTCCACTAATTACTTTAATTCGCCAACAATTAAACAAGTTATTACTACATAGACAACTACTACAAGTGGCTTGGAAATTGCAACAAACCCTTAGTATCGTATAAGCAAAACTCTTAAACCTGAAATTCGACTGAGCCAAGTTTGTTACAAACCGATGTTACTTACGGAGTAGTGCTGTTATTATTGACTTGCATGAAGTGTCTGATGAAGAGTCCGATAAACAACGGTTGCATCAACCTACAATTAAACAAGATCAGTACCAAAGCAAGTGTCATGTGCCCCCCCGGTTACCTTATGAAAATCTCCATCACGCACAAGACCAAACCGTACACGAATAACTCTTTCCAAAAAGTTTTAAGTATCACTTTAAACATGTTCGGGCTTCTTTTTCCTGTCGTGGCTTTATCGTACTCGTTCATCCATATCCGTGAAATCTTCTCGCCTAATTTATCAGAGCGGTGATAGTCGGGCACCTTCGTGAGGTCGGCCTCTCCCAGTTCCCTTTTCCTGCCCTCCCTGAACAGTTTCAGCGAATACCTGAAACGAATTCTCATTAATTTATTTAGAAACTGTTCCTCTTAAAAGGGCAAAGTGCACCAAAACACAAATCTCGACAATATATTCGCGTGGTCTACGGGGCAACGCTGTCTTGGATCCTTTTCATCGTCGTCCTTCAACATCTTTGTGGTTGGTTTTCTTGCAGATTTTCAGAAAATTTTTGACATGCGACATCGGCGTGTCTGTTGACAGGTGACAATTGATCTCTGATGAAGTGGTCCAATATAATCTATATGAAATTTCTAGTTACAACCAGAAACAATTGCTGTGAGGGCTACTAATTGCTCCTACAATAGTAGCAGAGAACTAGGTAGTTGGTTCCAATTTTGTATGTATGGAAGTGTCAAAGGGATTTTTAATGTTCCAAATTTAGAACCATTTAATACAAAATGTATGGAATAAACTATTTTCATCTTTACCAAAGGGTTTCTTCACCTCTCATATTTTCCACATTTACTTTGCTACATTAAACATTTACTCTTCACATACGGGCAAATTTATAATCGCGCCTAGAGGGTTCCTCAGACCTTAGGGCGTATTTACTGTGCCATCTGTATTTTAAGTTAACTAAGCGCACCTTAAGGATGAGATGAGGCCGAGGTCGCTTTGATCTTACCTTGAGTATCCCTCAGAAAATATTAAAAGTTAAGTTCGTCTTCGAGACGTGGATTCAAGATGAATGACGATTATTATGAGTACGTCAATCGGATTATTAATAATATAAATCGATTACTTAAACGGTCTTTGAGAGACGGGCAAAATCCGCTAGATTTATATAGTGAAGGTGAGTTTATAAGGAGGTCTCGCTTTTTCTAAAAATACAACTGTACATGTTATTTTGCCTCTGATTAATGATGCTCTTCATAAACCCAATAATAGAGGTTTGCCAGTGGTCCCACTTATCCAATTATTAACAGTTTACGATAGTATGGTACAGGGAATTTCCAGGAAAATTGCATTTTATATATGTATGTATATTTAGAAAAAGAATGATTACTTGTGCTTTATTCAAGTTTTTGAATTTTATTTATCTATTCTACTATTTCATATTTATTTTAGACTGTTGCTGGTGATTTTAGGGGAATTTCATAATCTACAGTGTCTCTAATAATAAAAAAGATATCAGAGTCATTAGCAGAAAAAATGAGGAATGTCGTAAAATTCCCAGAAGACCCTTTTCATTGTCAAGTTTTTATGAATGAATCTAATCAAATTGCCAACGTTCCTGCTGTAACATCTTGTATGGACGGTACCCACCTCCCAATAAAAAATCCTGGAGGTGCTGTAGGTGAAATATACAGAAATAGAAGGAGAATTTTCTCCATTAATTTACAGATACTAATATTATTTCAATAATGATTGATGAAATTGTTTAAAAATTGTTATTTACAGGTGGTATGTCGCCCAAGAATGCAAATATTAGATATCGTCGCGAGGGTATCCAGGGTCCACTCATGATAACACAATATTTCAGAGAAGTGGGGTTCGTATCAAATATGAAAATAATTAAATGCCAGGTCAGCCTATACCTATTTGTTTAACATCAAATTTGCAATATGAATCTGTTACAAATTATGTGTTGTTACAGGTAAGATATTGGAGGACAATGGTATGCATGTAAAAGATATCTGCTAACGCCAGTTGTATATCCTAATACACATGCAGAAATAAATTATAATAGGGCTCATAGAAGCACCAGAAATATCTTCGAAAGATGTTTGGGAATCTGGAAAGAACGATTTAGGTGCTTAAAAAGGGGGTTGAGTGCTTAAATTTACATTTTCTTAGTTTAATTACAAGTCCTAATTTGTTGTAGTTTATAACTTCACTATGACACGATAGTAGAGAACCATAGAAATAGAAATTATACTCCATAGACCGGTTCCTTATTCACGATTTGAACTGTTGTCAGAACTTTTACCTTCTTAAGTGCTCCTTGGCGGAGGCAAGAAGATTTTGTAACTATCGAACATCTCATTTGAGGTTCCTCCAAGATTTCCTCTACCAAAGCCACCTTGAGTGTTCCTTAAGTGATGGACTACAAATTTGCCCGATAATCACTCCTTAAATTGATCCAACTGCCAGTACCATCCGTCACGCCGGTCTTTTACCCACTACAAAATCTCTTATCCTGGCTGTCGACACAATTTGAATATGGCGAAGGCGAGAAAACGTTTGTGTTTCTAATCGTGTTTTCACTTATTTCCCCGTATCGTTTCAGCGAAAATGTAATATTACCGTTATAGTTCGATCTTCAAACGCAATTACTACAATTGAGGGCGTAAAAATCACATGCGAGGACGCTGAAAAAACTTACTTCGAAAATGGCAGAATTCGGCAAAATTTTTCACAATTATTTACTGAAGATACAACTAGTACACTAATACTGTTCTCTTTCAGTTCGAAGAATGTTTACCAACAATTAAGCTCTACGAAAGTTGATTTTCGAAAGCAACCATCGGCTTTGAGTTCGATGGAAAAAACACGCTGAAACCACGAACGTACGCTGGACACACGCTACGTATATACAATAATAAGCCTGTGGCATCGTCCTAACTAAGTTAATACTATATACAAAAGTTAACATAAACGTGGTATGTTATATGTACGGGGGTTTGTGAGGGGGAAGGCTAACGTACCCTGAAATTCGCGCGCTGATCCATTTGTAATTTAGGAGCGATTTGATGAAAATGCATTTCATGCGCATCCTGGCCCCTTCCTTTACTCCGTGACATTCCCTATCGTCCCGACATATCCACCGCGCGCGGCCGGAACGTCGGCCTCTCATCCACCTCGCCGCGGCTCAGTTCGCGTCGTTACTTTTGTAGGTTAGCCGCCGTAGCGGTAGTAGCGCCAACTTCACTTCGCTCAAGTCATTCAGTCCGTCGCGGAATGGCGGTCGTGGTCGTCGTCGTGGTCGCGTAGCCGAGGACGTACGTACCCGTACCGTGTGTGTGCGTGCGCGTATATGTGCGTGGATGTGCGTTCGTGTGCAGACTCGCACGGCCCGGAACGCGGATCGCCTCCCGATCGTGACATGCATGTAAGTGTTCCCGGGGGTCGGGTCTTCTTCGGGAGCCCTGGAACGCACGCAGGGATCAATGACCATAGGGTGGGTTGTCGTCGGACGGAGCTAGCTGCGACGTACGCGACGCGGTCCGCGTCCGTCCGACGATCGACCGGGGTCGCGAGGGCGAGTCTTTGATCGCGCCGGAGAGGAGCGAGGGCCCCATTCCGTTTGTTTGCCCCCCTTTACGGACACGTTACGTTGCTACTCTTTGGCGTGCGGGTCCCGAAAAAGGCCGCGTCCACTTCACGTGGGGTAGAGCCTGGTGTCCCCTCGGCAGGTAGAGGAACCTTCAATGGGTCTCCTCTCTGTTTCGTTCATTCTCTTTCTCGCTACCTTCGAAGTGTTATTAGTAATAATCTATCGTCAAGGACGACACGTACGATTCCTACCCAAACCCACTGGCGGTGCTCATTAAGTTTCATTTGAATACCGATTAAATGAAGTTGTTTATGCAATGCATCAGGCGAGATTCCAACCAAAGTCGCCTAATTAATAAGAAACGTTCGAGATAATACTTGTAATTATCAGATCATCAATTACGTATTGTAATACTCAAAAACGAAAGTAAGAAGTTTAAAATGTGTGCAATTAATTACCTGAATTGAAACATTTGCATAAAAACACTTTCGATTATTCAACAGCTCGTTAAGCATTGAATTTTTCCACAATTCACATGGAAGGTATAGCTCGAGCGTATTTAATGTAGAAAATTTATTCGGAGCAGTAAAAGTTTCGATCCCGTTATAAAGGGTGTCCACTGTTTCCCGAGCTTCCGGGACCAAACGCTTTATCAGTGGTACCGGTAATTTATGGCACCCATAAAGCTATTACCGACTGTCTTTTGGGACATTTTCGTGATTTTTACGTCAGGAGAGCCAGGGTTGATTTAATATGATTTTAGTTAGACGTGTTTGAGACTTTGTAATTTTATTCTTTCATATATGAAACATATAGGAGCATACCAAAAATGTTTTTACCTGTTTCTAAATATTTAGTACCCAAAATCGTGTACAAGTAGTTAAGTAATTGTTCCCAGTAACTAGTAAGTGTAAGAATGGTTGCGAATTAACGTGTTATCCTTCATCCTTTTAAGAAAAATGTACCCTATGCATCGTTATGACCAGGTAAAAATAGGGCAAGTAACTGAGTGATTACCACAAGATCTTGACGTCACTTTAGAAAAATCTATAAAGTGCCACCTAAAGGTTAATAATATGTAGTCTGTGAGTGACTGTACTAGTGTGCTTTCTATGGGTAAAAGGATTCTACAGAGTATTTGTTTTATTCCAGTTCTGTTTGTCAATTTTGACTTGAAACGATTTTCATTTCCTCATTTCTTTAATAACCTGTGCGTAATGGAACCAGAAGGGGGCAAGGTTACCGTACTAAATGGGGGGATTTATTTGAGGCTTTCAAAATTTATAACACCATTTTATGCGTCTTATGTGAGCAAAGTTCTGTAATATTCAAAAAATATAACATTCAACGACATTATCAAAAACAGCATCAGGATTTTTATAGAGATTTTCCATTAGATAGTGCGTCAAGATCCAGAGAATCCTGGATTCCAGAAAGCCTGGAAAAGTGTGAAGGGAAAATGGAACCAACCGAGTGCTTTTTTTTTTTAATTTTACAAAATTAATTTATTTCGAAACATATCGTTACATATAATTTTCATTAATCATTCATATATAAAAGACGTTAGAATTACTAGTTAATATAGTCATCATTTTAGTATTTACAAAATCTGTAAATTAGTACCGATTTACAATTGTACAAGCATAAGATAATTACTTTTCATAGCTTCTCCTCGGCAAGAGTTCAACTCGCTTTCTGAGTCCGACCTTTTGCGTGTTGTACGGAAACGGCATGCATATTAATATTCCGACTATCAGCGCATTAGGGCCCGTTTATAGTGGGTTCCTATCTGTCACTTCTCTATCTCTCTTAATCCTAGTGGACACCTCTGCGTTAGGTACTTGAAAAGTGCCATAAACACGACGGGTGGTATTGAGGGAAGGTAAAGGATTAATAGAGGAACGTACTGTTGAGTAATTTTTACGTTCATGTTGATCATTTCTCTTGTAATTTCTGGAGCCCACTTAAAATATGAAATGTGTAATATGACTAGAAAATTTTTTTTTAAAGAACAAAGTAAGAAAAATGGAAAATTTGTATTTTTTCCAGACAAATGTCACAAACATTGCCATTTTTTGTACTGACGTGACTGTTTTCATAAACTCCCTCATTATTTCTGTAATGTATCTACTACAGTCACTAGATATACACAGTACGGCAAGGATGTGCTCTAATGTGTTAGAGAGAGAGAGAGGAGGTGGTATATTTTACTCCAAATATGGCGGCTTTTTCATTTCCCCCTAAATATGACAGTTTGTATGTTTGCTGTTTATAACATTTTTTCCTAGCAATTTTTTCAAAGAGTATCGATTTACTTGAAATTTTGACAATAAGTAGGGAATAGCCTGAGGATCAAAAACTATATTATGTGAACGTATGCTTTTGCCTTAGGGGTGGTTGCTACCTCTTCTCGAGGGTGGAAATATTTTATTTCATTTTGGCCACATGAATCGATAGAAAAACTAATTCAGAGTAAAAACTGTTTCATACATTTTTTTCATAGAACTAATTTCGAGTTGATCGCGACTGAAAGTTGACTGAAATCAAGGGTTTTAATCGGTTTTTCGCGAATAACTCATAAAGTATGCATTTTATCAAAACAACTGTAATAAGCAAAATTGTAGCTTATAAAAAAATAAAGTAAACGGTCTTTTTATAATTGCTGTACAACCAATACTAGCCGAGCTATGGCTAGTTAAAGGTTAGCTTTTTTCGTCAAACGCTAAAGTTGAGAGTTTCAAAGTCAAATAACGAGAAAACTATGATTTTTTCTAAGAAAATAAAAAAAATCGTTTTTAAAGTATTTAAAAAGAACTTTCTGTTTTTTTTTTTTAATAAAGTCTGTAGCTCGAAAATTGAGCGAGTTATGATAGAAAAAAAAATTGAAAATAAGTCAGAGTATTGATTTTTCGAAAAACTATATACCTAGAACTTTTTTCGCTTAGAATGCCTTCCTCTATCGATTTCTGAGATTATTTTCAATATAAAAATTTTCGCCCCCGAGTTGGGGTGGTATCCACTACCAGGGCAAAACCATACATCGACATAGGGTAGATTTTGCATTTTGAGGTATACATTTGAGGTATATAAATCTTTCAAATACTACTTTTATTAATGCAAGACGGATTATTGACTCATGTTAAAGAGTCATCTTATCAGACGTGATTCTGTAAAAAATTCGAATCGAAAAATTTCTCCCACTAATGCGAGGTATCCGGCTTATCTATATAGATAGTTCCATCAGTTTTGGTTAGATTACTTGGTCTTCAAAAAGCTATTAATCTCACCATTTCGGTTAGATTCTCATCGTCATGACGTTTATTGCGGTAGTTATAACCTTATCTCCTTTATTTATGTATTGTAATTTATATGAATGAGGCTAGTGAATGAGCTGATTTGTCTTCTGATTGATAATTGGAATTATTATAGGCTTACTTTGATAGAAATATAGGCTATTGCGAAGAGTATCATGATGCAGATGTATATTTTCGTTTTGGGGTTCCTAGGTGCCAAAACAACCCCCCACCTCCCATTCAGTTATACAGTTATATACTTAACAGCTTAACAGTTATATAATTTTCACGAATGACGAAATGAAAAGGAACCTACTTTTCCCTGAAACGCTACTTCTTGATCGGAACGCAAGATCACGATACAAAAATCGTTGGAACCATGTAACGCCCTTCCCGGATTTGAGGAGAATGTACAAGGGCAAGACATGAGATCTTTGCGTTAGTAGCAGACTCTTATAAAGTCCACCAGCAGATTTAAAGTAAATTTGGGATTACTTACCCATATAAAAGTGACAAAAGTTGTACAATGGAACTAGCCTAAAAACTACGGTTGTGTGTTTCATGTACCCGATTTATGATAGATAATGTGATCGATCTGGTAGAGTCGCTATCGTGCGCTAGGTGGCGTTTCCAATACCAGGATGAAATAGAATATCAGTTTTAAACGGAACATGTAACGAAATTTGTAAACTCGATAAGAGGCGTATTTTTTGACTGATCCAGATGAAGCTCGGTACAAAAATATTTTGGGTAAACGCCTCGGGGAAGTTCGTTCACGTGCCAAATCGGTGTAATGAAAACAAAATGGGGGCCTGTGAAATTGAATAAAAATTCTTTTGGAATTCTTTTGTTTTCGTTCTGATGCAGTAATGTTGTAAAGGTTTTTGTAGGTCTTAAATGCTCTACGACTTTGGAATTAACATTGTTGTAACTTGTGTAAAAAGGTATTTGCGATAAATTAAAAAGTCGGTATTCTTGCTTTCCCTTGCTCTTGATTCTCCGCACTTGTTTTAATAAGTTTCTTAAATGATCCAAAAATGATAATTAGTTATAATGAAATTGTCCAAAATAGTTTTGAACAATCTTGTAATTTCCTATGATTTAAATGATTCAAAAATGAAATTGCCCGAAATTGGTCTAACCAATCCTAGGGCAATTTACCAATCTGAAGTATCAGAAAGAGTCCCAATGTAACCATTTTTTCTTCTTTTAAATTTTTAAACAATTTTTGAATTTTGTATTTTTAATATTTTACAATATGTCTTCCGACAGCAGTGCCCCCTCCTAAGGAAAAGTACAGAACGCTGACCTTTGCTCATTATGGCATTTTCTTGCCTTAAAATGAGCTGACTTAAACACATCTAAAGATTGCCATTCGAGACCTCGTTCATCATTCGTATGCGCCTGAAACGGCGTATTTGTTTACGGCCGCGGATCTTCAGATCTCGAAATAAAACAACAGCGGAAACTTCTGGAAGGAAACGTGCCAGATTTAGATTCGGTAAGGTGCCTAGCGTATTCCAATAGGAAACCGACGTTTTACGGGGTATTCTATGAACTCCGGTTCTAATCCTTACGGAATGAGAACCGAAGTAAAAATTCGAAAGAAAACGGAGGGAAATGAATGTCTTTGTTGTTCTGTAGAGTACAGAGTAAGGCGGTACGTTAAACTCGGTTTATCTGCGGAGGTTCGTAAATTAGTAAGTAGGCCGGCGCTGGAGAGCCGAGTTCAGATACACACGTATCACGTACGAAGGGAATAAAATCGAAACCGCAGCCGTTTTATATACGAGTGTTGCAAATTCGTTTCTGCCGATAGTAACTTTTCTCCCTGGTTAATTTTTAATTCTCCTTTGTTTTAATAGACCGCCTATCTCTACCTCGCCTGTGCAACAATGTAACTGGTTACTCCGGTTAAGGATCCGTTTTAAAATTGGAAATAGGGGAGATGTAAGTTTTTTCGACGGGGGCCACGAGGAATTTACACGCGGCTTTTCGTGAATCCCTGCTAAAATTATCGCACCTCGAATGATGGTAGCGCAGAGATTTAAATTGCCAGATTTCTAAGGGAAATGTTGCTTAGTAATTTAGCTTGGCACTGGTTGCCAACCCCTCTTTCGATGGAAATAACCTAATCAGGGGTGGTTTTGGACACAAAAAAGAAGGTATGGAAAGGGGCCACAATTGGGCTTTCCCAAGTAGCGCAGTTTATGGAGTATTTTTTGGTAGATAAAATTTAACAGCAGACGGACCAAAAAACTGTTTAAAATGGATCAAAGATGATAAGAACGCAAAATCTAGACAAATTTGAGTTTTTGCTTTTTTATTAACAATAACAATTTTAAAAAATAAGTCGTTTTTCCGTTTTTTTTACCATAGCGAGAAAATTATTGACGGAAATGCAATAAGTTGTGCAGACGCTTCGTAGTGAATTAAAATACCCTCGAAAAGAGCGTTTCTAAAAGGTGATCGGAGCATTTTTCACCGAGAAAACTGGGAAAATGCACCGTTTTTCAAAAATTCACAGCTTTGCTCAGTTTAAAGCTGCAGCGCTAATTTTGCGTGAAATTTTGGGTTGTTATGTCTACTTCAAGCCTGCAAAAGTTGGAAGCCGTCGTATGAATAATTTTTGCACAATTACCTTCTTAACAATATACACCGAAATTTTGCAAAATTCGGCATATTAACTGAGATGAGCCGATTTTGATTTCTCAAACGGTTTTTGAAAGAGGACATCAAAACCTACAACTTGGCTATCTTGGATTTCCATATACGTTTGCAGAAAAGTGCGAAAAATGGCATCGAACATAGCGGGAAATGCGCGATTTCGCTTTTGGAGCTGAGTGATGGGGGCTTCAAGCAGCCTAAAACAGTAATACTCAGCTCGAAATGTACAAACACTATTCATCCGACAGCATCCAACATTTGCATGCTTAAAGTAGACATAATGACCTAAAATTTCACGCAAAATTAGCGTTTCAGCTTTAAACTGGGCAGAGCGGTGAATTTTTGAAAAAGGGTCATTTTTAACGGTTTTTCCAAATTTTCTCGGCGTAAAATGCTCCGATCAACTTTTAGAAACGCTCATTTTGAGGGTCTTTTAATTCTCTACAAAGCGTCTATACAATGTGTTCGCATTTCCGTCAATAATTTTCAAGCTATGGTGGAAAAACGACATGTTTTTTAAATTTTTATTGTTAATAAAAAGGTAAAAGCTCAGATTTGTCTAGATTTTGGGTTCTTATCATCTTTGATCCATTTGAAACAGTTTTTTGGTCCGTCTACTGTTAAATTTTATTTACCAAAAATACTCTATAAACTGGGCTACTTGGGAAAGCCCAATTGTGACTTCTTTCCATACCTTCTTTTCCAGAATCTAGTCCAGTCTAGTCTAGAATGAAGTCTTTTTCAAGCAGCTATAAGAAAAAACCTTAATGCTCCCTGTTATATGTATTTTTTCAGTTAAAAACAGCTCAAAAACTCATTTTTTTGCAATTTTCATCATTTAAACAATGTTTCAACAATGGCGCCGTCATTTTAAACTGATACTGTTTGAAAAATATCTTTTCTTTTGACCTAAACATCGATTTTAAAAAGGTTTCAACGTGAAACGAATTACTTTTCTCGTTTTTCTTTATTCGATTGGGCTAACAAGAGTTTATTGTTATTTAAAGAACCAGTCATGTATACGAGATATGGCCTCGTCTGCAAGTTGTTTGATAATATTTAAATAGAAATTACACAATAAATATATCCCTTAAAACCTTTTTCTATTTGATAATAAATGCTCAATATCCGTCACATGATTTTTTGGGGGGATGCGTTAACAGTAAGTTTTTCTGTATTATCACGTTATTAACATGGATTGTTTTCAACGCCTGGTTCCTTGTTGGTAATTTAAATTCCTGACGTCATATCAGTGTGGGGAAAACACTCTTATCATGTTAGCTTTGGATTTATTCCATTGTCGAGATCGCTTTATTTGGTTTATCTCTGGATGATTCCTTGTTTTGATGCTATACTCTCGTCGATTCTTTTTAACTGATTTTGTACACTACTGCTGGAAAATTAGTGTACATATTGTTAGTCATGGGAATTTTACGTATAATACGTATAATAAATAAAGTATCGTAGGTTATCATCAAGATGAACGAATGTACCGATTTTGATCCACATTGGCTTGTTGGGTTGCCTACTTCAGAAGAAGCGTCATCGGCTACATCTCCTGATCTGTAGTGAATATGATTATTTTAGTCTTTTTCAAAAGAACGTACTTAACTACACGACCGACTTATGTTTTACTTTTTATTTTTAGAGCTGCTCATTAAGCCAAGTCAATTTCGCACAGTTCTCGCAGTGTATGACAGTTTTATTCGCTAGTTTTACTGCGTGGAATTCGTTTTCGCGGGCATCTGCAAACAAAATTTGACACGAAAGCGGATTTATGGCTCCCATTACGTGCATGCATAATTTTCAGTTTATCTCGTGAATATATTTCGCGTCCGTTTGGGTAACTTACGTAAATCTCATTCCAGGGCCTGTGCGTAAACAATGCTCCTCGGGGTCGCAGAGGGTTGCAAGTGATGTAACAGGCGACTTACCGACGTTTTTAATATCACCGTTGAAGTAATTGCACCTCGGGCAGAATTAATTTCAGGGCGTTCAGCTTTGAAGTTTTAATATTGTATCAGATTTACAGTGTTTCCACAGTCAGTTTGCAACGATGAATAACCATGGACACCTGGGATCGAAGGCGCCGATTCCATAGGCGTGCTGTTTAAATTTTTTTAAAGATCTTTTCTCTAACGTTGACCCTTTTCGAGGTATGATTTGAAGTTCCGAAAAACGCAAAAATGTCTATTTTCAACCCTGGAAAAGAAGATCAAATTGAATTTCCCAAAGTGATGAAGTGCTGTTTAAATATGCTTTAATAAAACTCTGAAGGGTTATGACCATTATACAATTGTAACCTTTCCCTAGTAACCCCTAGGTTCGTTAACTCTAGTTAATTTTAGCGCATTAATTATGCACGTATTTTTCTCACTTCTCATTTTGAAGTGAGGAAATTCTCACTTCTCAGATGGCAAGGGCACTAACTTCTTTACAGAGGAATTTTTCCTGGCCTTTTAGCTTTTTAGAAGGCAAGAAAATGTCACTTATTTGGGGGAATTTACTGGGAAATTCTCAGATGGCAAGAAATACTAATTTCTTAACTGAAGAATTTTCCCTAGCGTTTTAGCTCTTCAGAAGGCGAGGCAACGTAAGTCACTTATTTGGGGGAATTTATTGCGAAATTCTCTGATGGCAAGGAATACTAACTTCTTTACAGAGGAATTTTACATGGCGTTTTAGCTTATCAGAAGGCAAGGAAACGTTTGGGGGAATTTACTAGGCAATTTTCAACAGAGGAAACGATTCTAATTTGTTCTAGGTGAAGTTAACGGTGTTAACTGCTTTTAAACGTCATATTCGGCGGAAACGCATCAGACAATTAACATTAGTGATTAACTCTACTACCGCTAACACCCTATGGGATGGAGGCTCAAGAGTTTCATTCCATTCACAAAAGGCAGGCGCAATTAACTTTTATCCCAAATGGGTCGCTCACCACTTCTTAGCACTCGAAGATTTGATGGCTTAGAGCCGTAAATTCGTGAAACGGACTATACCTACGATTATCGTTTAAGGCTACACTCGTATACGTATGTGTAGGAAGGTAAGGTAACGCACAATTAGTTCGTGATAACCAAGGTCGGCGACTTAACCGTTAAATATTTTTTGTTCTAATGACAACTGGAAAGTAAATATTTACCCGAAACGTTCGCGTGCGTACGTTCAAACGATCGAATCGACAAGAAACTTAAAACAATCGGTGATCGGTGCTAAATTTGCTTGTTCGTATATGAATTTTGATGCCACGTAGTGATGGTGTTGTGTATTAACAAATAGTCCACTCAGGTAATCTCTAATTAGTTATTACATAAAGCTTTAGGAAATTTGTCTCGCAATTACGCCACTAAAAACAGTTTTTCGACTATTTTGTTGTTTTGAGGACCACGGTACTTAGACCGTTTATCAAATGAACAGCCATTAAGAAATCATTCTATAAGCCTCCATTAGCTTAACCTTAGCTGATCACGCGTATCAACCAAGCAATTAGGTCCTTATTAACTGACCTTTAAATGTGGGCCGAGCCCATTAATTAATTTTGGATCCTTCATTAATGGTAAGGGGAATTCTCTTGGTTCTTGTCGTCGCATTAATTCCAAACGTGATTATTTTGTTATTATGCAAGGTGATAAATTATTGAATTTCCACTGCATTGTCAAACACTTTTGTATCAGTGGATCCGAAATTAAAAGGGTAGTAGAATCGATCTCAAGTGTTAATAATTCGAAAACTACTTGATAGAAAACTATTTTTCAATTTATTCAATCGGTTCCGGTTCTATTTTAAAATATTACATATAATATATAAAAAATATTAGTTACAAAAATAGTATTTATAGGGTATACAAATAAGTTTCTGCCGTTTTCAAGAGATGGCACCACTGACAAGATTACTTTGAAATCATCACATGTAAGGTGACATATAGAAAGTTTAAACACCTGGCAACAACATAACCTTAAAATACTATTATCTTTGTACTGGTAAGATGGCAAAAAGTAGTAACTAATGACGGACAACAAAAACGTACATTTTTTTAATTAATTGATAACTTATTTGTATCACCAATATATAACTAAATATCACAATTACTTTAAAATGCTTCGGGGACACCCTGTATAATCCAATGCTAATCAGTTTAAATGTCGAGGAAATGGCTGTAATGTTTAATAGTTCTCCGGCTCGAAGGACTAATTTTACGAACCTAAGTTCACATTAGGAAGTTCAGAGTTAAAGCGTGTCTCAACGTTTTGCCAGGCCGAGGGGGGTAGGGCAACTCTGAGAGTGATGAGCAATAGAATAGTGTTTGAAGATATAGAAGGGTAAACCTACTATTGAGACGCAGTGTCGAGTTTAGAAGTGGGAAATAGTAGGTAGTAATCGTCAACAGTGCTATTTTTAACTACTTGAATATTTAAAATTTTCCTGCTTAAATAAGTAAGTAGGGTAACGTTCCTTAAATGTTAGTTAAATACCTTTATTACCTTTACAATTTACGCCTTTTATTAAAGGTGAATCTTGTACTACCGTCATTAGAGACAAAAAGAGCTTTATATGTAGCTCTAATATATAGCAATATATAGCAAAAATATATAACTTTGACCGTGGCTCAAATCCAAACGGCCCAGAAATCACCATTATTTTCTTACAGTAGATAACTTCGATATACTCCTCTCGTGAACAGCTCGTAAAATCAACATTTTCAAGTTTGTTTATAGGCATCAAACAATATTTTGAAACACCCTGCTGGTTTCTATACAAACACCGTAGTGATTACGCTTGTCTGTTTTAAATGCCGATCGATTAATCGCCGTTGAGAAAAAACCAAGCAGCGCTCTTAATTAGGCTAACAGGTACTCGCTCAAAAGGGGCTGAATCATTGAAGGGCCGCTCTCAATGGAACCCTTCTAATGAATCGATAAGCGATCCAGGCCGCCACATTGTTCCCGTTTTACGAACGGGACCAACACCGTGAATGGGCCTTTTAAAATATGCAGGAAGGCGTTGATACTGATAATGGATCGCTCCGTTTAATTCGCGAATTTCGCCCGGAGATTATTTCCGTGACGCGCGTAACGGGAACGTCCCTGCCTAGGTTTAATTTTTCGCAGGAGGGACGTCCCCCGGGAAGAGGGATCAGTGGCGTCGGGACTTCGTTAGAGACAAAAATGAATGGGAGACAAGATCATTTGGATAACTGCAACTGGTTCCAAACATTTCTTGCGCTGGTGTTTGGTTCGACCAGCACTGCGTCTATCATATTTTCTTCATCATACACGAAAATGACGGCAATTGAAATTTCGTCTGTTGGAAAATCTTGCCTGATATTCTCTACAACTTTCCTATGTATGGCAGCGAAGTTTTCGCGGGCGCGACCGTTCGTCCCGTAAGCGAATCACCAGATGGAATTATCTACTAGACGTTCTCGAAGCAGCCGAGAATATTCTCGAAATCGTAGTTGCGTCTAGTAGTAGAATCCTGTAATAGAACGCGACATATATAAGGGCGAAGGCAGTGACGTAAGAGGATTCATTGAATTAAGGGCAAATCGCGACGACCACCAATACACACGAGCGCATATGAATTAGTATAAATGTAGATGTAAGTGTAAGAGTATTCCGCATTTGTAGATTGCATTTTAATAGAAACCATAAAGTTATTATAAAAATAATTAAACTTTTAATGTAACTACGCGTTGAAGCTTTTCTTTTCCTGCCTGCACTTTTAAAAATTCAAAATTGAGAATTTGTTATCGGTTTCATGCTCGTTTATGGTTTCAGTAATCAAAATACTTTGGAAAATTGTAGAAAACATCTCTGAAGAGAAGGTTTTTCAACAGACGTCAACCATCGCGAATAATAAATTTAATTAAGGCAGAGTTGTCAAGAAAACAGTACAGCATTTCTTTCTGTCTGCTATGAGTGTAAATAAAAATTATTGTATTTTGAAATTTTATGTATTTGCGTATATTTTGCTCAATATTTGCGTATGTCAACATTCACAGTAACGTATATACTGATGTCGTGCGTTTAAGGCCATAACAAAAGATTCTTATGGACGGTTTATGTACCCTTAAGTACGTCTCTTAGACTGTTTTGACCGTATGCCTAACCTTTTTTAGGTTTCCGTCAAACGATAACCCCCCCGTGTGTCCGTCGTCGACTCCTCCGCCATGGACTCGACGATCAGCAGCAATCGAGGCTCAACTGGTCAGCTGTCGAGCGCCGGGAACAGTACCGCCGCTGGCGGGGGCGGCATGCACCATTCGCTCTCGACGCCCGCCGGCGTAGACTGCGGCACCAACGGGCTGCCCCCGACGCCCAAGAAGGGCGGCAAGATGCTCGCGATCCGCGTGCAGATGCTCGACGACACCGTCACCATCTTCCAGGTCCAGGTGAGGGGAGGATTACTTAGAAGTAATTCTTGCGAGTTCGATTTAAAAATAAGGGCGGGCACGTGACTTAAGTGACTCCCACTCTCGCGTTGTAAGGCAGTAATATATCATGAGGATGACTGTATAAATTGACGAAATGTTGTGTAGACCCGACGGTTTTTGTTGGTATGTCTTGAATTGACTCCAGGATTGGAAGAATAGGCGATTTTATAGATAACAATTCATAAGGTCTAACCTAACGTAAGCGCGTAGAAAACTACCCCTATGCCCCTATTTACATATACCGTCATTCTTGAAAATGACCTCTAGTAATTTTTTTGGTTAGGGAAAGAGGTGAGGAGGACCCTCTTAGCCTTCTCAGCCTAAGCTAAGTTACGACTGCCACCCTTTCCATACACATAGGAACGTTTTTCCAGGGCTATGCTTGGCTGGTACTTGTAATAGGGTTCATGGGCGTTAGCAGATATTGCAAATTTGGTTGTAGTGCACGTCTATTAATCCAGATCATCCATTTCATAAGTCCGCATTCTTTATAGCACTATATTTTATTGCTAATTTGTTACGCTGAAAACGATTTTATTGCTTCACCCCTTTCCGAGATAGAGGGGATGATCTGGCTTATTACTTAAGTTAGGTCACCCACAGTTATACGTCTGGAACCAGTGAAGATGCAAACATTTACCATGCGTTATATTTTATTGCTGACGACATAGGCAAATTGCGATTTCCCAAAATCACCCCTTCAACCCCTAGCAGATTTCTCACCCCCTGAAATATCTCGGAAGACATTTTCTTAGTAAATCAAAGCATGGATAACTTATTGCCAATTTTTAGAACGAACGAGCATTTTCGAATTTTACACGAGCTTTTACATCATTTTTAAGCACCTCTTCTATTGGTAGTCTATTTGGTACATCTTGTGTATTGTTCTTTGCCTGTGTAAATAATGCATGCTTTTCTTCCTTTACAAGTATGTTGAATTTGTAGTAAACACTTTTACTTAGTTTATTACATTAGTATTATATTCTGTTGGTATTGCTATACGATTTTCATACGTGTTTATTTTTGTAGATACTGCCGTTATTGCCTGCTTGATGGTTTCTAGAACTTCTTTTATTTTCTATTTATCTAAGTGGAATGTTTGACAAGGTATGTCATTTTTCATTTATTTTTCTTGTAATTTCTTTAATTTGCTTTCGTCAGATCTCCACACATTAATATTGTTCTATAATCTGATTTTCCATTTTGGTGTGGATTGTTTGTGATGCTTTTGTTTTTTATAATCTCTGGCATGATTCTTGTGCTGCTATAACTATTGCACCGTACATTAGTTGGTGGTTTCATCAAAGGTCTTACCCTCCAGTGTTCATTGGCTGCATTAATGTCTTTTTAGTGGTAATCGGAAATGGAAAATGATCGAAGAAAGGAAGAAACTATATCTCCAATGGTTGGCTAGCAATGATGCAGAAGATCGTAAGCAGTATACCAGGAACAAGGACATTGTTAAAACAAGAAATAGATAACTGAAAAAGCAGGGCATGGCACATCAGCTGGAGGACAGGAAGACGAGGAGGATCTCGTTTTAGGGAAGCATGAAGAACAAAAAATTACACAAGAAAAACTAACCAATTAAAAAAAGTAAACCCCATAAGGACAGAAGTATGAAAAGATATTACAGAACAGAGTGGAATATTTAGACACCAAGCTAACTAGTGAAGAAATAGAGAATTATACAGTAGAAGATATTACTTTTGGAAGAAGTGAAGAAAGGGGTACAACAAATGAAAAATAATATATCACCAGAGCCTATCTTCCTATTGAGTTACTAAAACATGCCGCATGCATGAAGGGAGTTCCAGCAAGCCTGGAACTCCCTTCAACCTGGAATTCCCTTGGACTCCAGCCCAAAGAACCAAAGAGGAAGGCCACGTGAGAAGTGGATAAATGTCATCCATGAAGGTATGGAAAACGGGTACTAAAAGAAGGAGACGAGAGAAAAGAAAAGAGGGAGATGGCGCATAGGATAGAAGCGGCAATGATGCTGCAAACTCTCGCCATATGTACAAGGTTTTAATGGATGGAAACAACGTTTCCACTTTGTAGCTGTTTATTAACAAATTCACGGTTTTCACCCCTTTCACCACCCACTCGAGAAATACCTCAGATCAATGCCGCCAAAAATAAATTTCATCCCCATTTTTCACCCCTTCATAAAGGGAAATTCCGGTTTTTCAGTAAACTCTTTCTCAGATGTAAACATGTTTATTATTTAAAAACGTACTTATATTTTTCATATAGCTTTCGCATCAAAAATATTCAATGTTGCTTCAAAATGTCCTAAATGTTCCGAACCGATCATTCATCTGTCGACAAAAAGGAAAACGCTCTTCAGTAGAAATATGACGCCTTTGGGACGTCGAAACGTGTTGAAATGAAAGTCTATGAAAGAAATGCCCTTTACAAAAACTATCGTTTCCACTTCCGCAGCAGAGTCGAATCCAGAACGGAAACCCGTGTGGAGGTTTAAATTTTTTCCTCGGGTCGTAATTTTTTTATTTCAGTAGGGGCGTAAAAAATGGAAATCGGAGATTTTACGATCGCCTTTTTTCACACTTCATACGATGCCGCTTTCGATAATGTTAAGTGGTTTAATGCGATAAGCCCGCAGTTCGATAGTAAATAATCTACTTTTGGGGAAAGTTTAAGTCTGAACGTAATTGAAAATTCAGTTTAGATATCTTCTGGCGTGTTTTTGTTACGAGGCTGAGGTGAAATGATACTATTTTTCATGAAATTTTGTGTAGGAGGTGCTGTGTTTTCCCTGGTGACCAATAAGAACTATACTAGACTACTTATTTAAATAATTTTTGTTACCTAGGTGTCGAATTAAACTTTTTGATAAGAATTACAGGAAGGATGATGTGGAAATTTCAGTTGAAATGTCAATAATAAATTGAATAATTGGCATAATAATTCTTTCAACAAAATTTCCTTTATGTGGTCACAGTAATAATCTGGTATAGTTAATGTTTTGCCAAACAATTTGGCAAATCGGCAATAATAATTCTTCTTCTCTTCTTCCACATATCGTAGGCCTTAGGGCTGTAGTTTATCAGTTCTCTTCAAATGTTGATGTCTATGATACCAGCCATCTCGTTGTGCCCATGGATCCATTCATCTCGCTCGATTTTTGCTCATCTTTCTCTGGCCATCCTTCCAACGTGATCATTCCAGGGTCTTCTACGTTTACGTCCTCATATGACGTCTTCCACCTCACATTCGTGCCTTATGTCAGTGTTTACTGTGTTTTAGTGTGTATCCTGAGTATTTTCATTCCTGTTGTTCGAGGGATACCTTTTGTTTTTTTGTCGTCTGCTCTTGTTTCTACAGCTTATGTGGGTCTAACACAGGTTTTGTATATTTTGGTCATTTTACTCATTGGTGTTATTCCAGATGAGGTCATTTGACTGACTTTGTTTACTTGGCCTTTTACTTCTTTTATTCTATAATGACATGAAGTAATTTGTACGCCTAGTGCATTAATATGCTGTTTGCATCTTCTTCTTCTGGTTCTTTGGAGTCGACAAGGTTTTGGGTCTTTGTGGTGAATACTTTCATGTTGAAGGCTTCTGCGTAGAATGAGTATAGGAGTCATCGTAAATTGGCTTCGTTCTCAGCCATAAGTACAGCGTCATCGGCAATTTTTGATTTACCCCGTTGTGAGTGAATCTCATCCCTCTACATTCTTGACATAGTTTTATTATTCTGTCCATTACGTGTTTCCTCTTGGTTTTGGGAATCTGCTACTAGTGGATAGCAATAAATGATAAGTAAAATATGCCGCCTGGCATATTTCCCTACCTAATTCCCTACTCAAACGGAGTTTAACGAGTCAACAGTTATTTAGCCACCTGCAGTTAAGTCCACCCGTCCGTGAATTAAAAAAAAACATCCATTGTATTAACCCATTGGGCTGGCATCACGACGTCGCGTCGTAGGCAATTAAGATAATGAATTTTCACCATTTTAAGCTCATAACGATGACTCTCAAAGTATTTTTCATATAAGTGCTGTCTAAATTTAAATGGAATCGATCAAATCGAAACAAAGTTATTAACAAATTTATTATTTTGATAGGTTATTTGAATATTATTTCTTGTACGAAGCTGATAAAGGCGAAATGTAATTGAAATTAGACTTTACGAAAACCCCTTTCCACTCGAAAACCTAACAAAGTTCTCTCCATGGTCGAACGTTATAGATAATTTCGTATATGCTAGGGAATTCTAAATGGAACATTTCCAAGCACCCTGAGGAATTGTAGATGGAACATTCTCAAAAATCTTATGGTCTCAAAAATATTCTGGAATATTCCAGAACACGGCGTAAGGGTGAAAAAACCTGCACAAAAGAAAACTCGCACTCCACATAAGAGGGAAATTCATGATTGAATTTCTACGATATCTCCCGGTTTATAAGAGTTGCTTTCCAAGTTCCCAAGCAGTTTTTGAAAAGAAAATACTAATTACTTTTTTGTGTGAGCCACGAGAATCGCACTCAGTTTAATACATGCGCACTGGATGTGTAATTAGATTTCTAGATTTCTTCCCATTTGTGTAAGTTCACGGTTGACACATGATCCCAGCAAGAAATAAAGTTTCCTAAATTCAATCTCCCAGAGATTTATGGGAACGAATATTGAAACTTTGAAACCACAAATTTAGTCAAGTAAAACATTTCACTCACAAGGTTTATGTTTACCAGGTAATCTCTCCTGTGTGTACGCGGGAGTTGTTTTCTACATTGTATACAAGTATCGTATATCTTGCTTTATTGAAAACAAAACTGACAAGGTGTCACTTCTAAAAACTGATAGCGTTCTCGGTCTTATTTCTCTACGAGGTTTAAAATTACCTCGGAAACGACGTGAACTCCTCTCCGCGGACATATTTTTGCTCTTTCTTTCTTTCTGGATTTCTGGATTTTTTTCTGGAACAACGGTTTCGTCGAGACACCGTTGAAATCGATATCGAACCGAAGGAAAAAACACCTCCAGCGGTAAACAACGCAGTAGTGAGGAGGAAATAACCTGTCGGACTTGTATTGACAGATTTCGGAGTTAATTACGAGCGGAAAGTTTGCACTTAATGGATTTTGAAAGGTTTAATTTCAGGTACTGGGCGCGTGGAGTTGACAGTTTAATGAGAACACCTTCGATTCTAAAATAACTTCCACGAATGGGTAAACTTTGAAAGTTCGTTAATCCTCGCTTCTGCTGAGATAAACGAGCACGTGTTTCCGTCAATTCGGAACATAAATAATAATTTCGAGAAACGGTGAATCATGTTTTGTACGCTTAAGTGCTTCAATGAACCTGATTAAATTGCGACATACCAGATAATTCTCGTCGAATCGAAGCGCGGTTTATTTTCATAAATGATGTAAACAGTAATAATTGCGGAAAATTAATCGACCGTTCCCGGTTCTATTATGAGATTATGAGGCATTCACAGAAAATGAATACTTTTTTCTTTCTAGGCCAAAGCGATGGGGCGAGTCCTTTTCGAGCAAGTCTGCAAGCAGCTACATTTACTAGAAGCGGACTATTTCGGACTGGAATACTCAGACGTTCATGGAACTAAGGTAAACGATCATCAGACTATTTCCCCACGTTATATTGAAAGTGTATCGCTCGGAGCGCTGGATTGTTAAGAGGTATGAACGCCTAAAACCCGAACGAGCAGAACGACCCGAACGGCGTTTCTCCCGGAGTGACTTATTTTTTAAAAGAAGCGAGCTTAAGAGAACTTTCTATCCATACTTTGCACATTTCATTTAACAAAAAATTTCAATTTCAAAATTGCGAATTTCAAAAAACCGAAAATAGACAATCGTAAACTGCCCCTTTGTTCCAGTTGAATTGTAATAAAAATCTTATTAGAAGGTCCTACTATGGCACAAAGTCAGAATATAAATGGTGAACTGTGTGATTTTTAATTTACGAGAAAAACGTTCCAAAGACGCACAGGTATTTTTTCAAAAACGTTTCTTTGGACTCATGGGACCTTAAAAGTGTAGAAACTCAATTAATAATTTAGATACGACAAAAAAGATCAGATTTCAATATCTCCCATGCAGGTGTACCTTTTATGAGAAAGTAAATATTAATTAATCGACTTGCTTAAAAAAATTCGATCCGCGGACGTGCATAATTCATTTTTATTTTTTTGTGTTACGCAAGAGGTAATTTAATTAAAAGGATATAAAATAATCATCGAGAATAATGAAAATTTAAATCAATTAAAATCGCTGAACGTTGAAAAAATTAATTGATTACCGCACACCTAATAAAAACAAGGCGAAATAATTAAATTATTCAGGCAATAAACACAGAGAATAATTATTTTCGGCTTATTAACTTATGAAATTGTTAATCAGTTGAGAGGGGAAATGTCTGATTAAAAAAAGTAGCAAGTAAATATCAAATTATGTGAGACAATATTATTTCATTATCGAAGGCAGTAACAAATGAAGAAAACACAAAGTCATCACCAATTATTTATTCTCTCATCGTACATCGAAGATAGTAATTCAGTTAATCTCTAAAAATTATATTATTATGACTTTTTGGTTAGTAAGTGGTTAATTTTCTCTACACTGAATATAAGTTGTAAGGACGTAAATTTAAAGAAAATAACCCTGTAATAAAAAGTACTTTAAACATTTATCACTATTAAAAATTCTAGTCACCATGAGATTTTCATTACTTTTCCAGTACTGGCTGGACCTCCAGAAACCCATCTCGAGGCAATTGGGTCTGTCGTTGGTCGACCCGCTCTTACACTTCTGCGTCAAATTCTACACCCCTGATCCCGGTCAACTGGAGGAGGAGTACACCAGATATTTGTTCTGTTTGCAAGTTAAACGAGACCTGGCGCAAGGTAATAGTAACTTTCGCTCCTACAGGAGTTCCGCTGAAAGTATACCTTTTTTTCAGGACTCATGCAGTGTAACGAGAACACGGCAGCCCTCATGGCCAGCTACATCGTCCAGGCGGAGTGCGGGGACTTCGTGGCTGAAGACTATCCGGACCACACGTACCTGTCAAGCTACAAGTTCATCCCGCAACAGGACCAGGAAATGGAGAGGAAAATCATGGAGAATCATAAGAAGCACTCGTAGGTTTGAGTTTCGATTAAGGTCCACTTTGGTCTTGACTCTCGGTTTTTTAAAGGGGTCAGTCGCCAGCCGAGGCAGACTTGAATCTCCTGGAGACCGCGAGGCGATGCGAGTTGTACGGGATCAAGATGCACCCAGCGAAAGATCACGAGAATGTACCTTTGAACTTGGCTGTCGCTCACATGGGGATCATAGTGTTCCAAAACTACACGAAAATAAACACGTTCTCGTGGGCTAAAATTAGGAAAATATCTTTCAAGAGGAAAAGGTTTCTGATCAAGCTACATCCCGAGGGATACGTAAGGAGACGTTTAAAACTTCGTTAGCTGTTTTCTTATTGTAGTTGTTTCAGGGGTATTACAAGGACACGGTAGAATTCTTTTTCGAAGGTAGAAACGAATGCAAGAACTTTTGGAAAAAGTGCGTAGAAAACCATGGGTTCTTCCGATGCTCTTCAGTTAAGAGCGTCTCCCGACACAAAACCAGGGTCCTCTCACGAGGAAGCTCGTTTAGGTAAATCGGTTTGATACGATATAAGAAGAATTATTTCGTACCTGGCGGTAAAAATAAGTTTCATATAATTTGAGGGAGCATGGATTCGCAAATAGGCTGTTTTGGAGAATGAAACATCGCGTTTACATCACTTTACTATGCATGAACATGAAAAAATGATTTAATTTGTGAACAAATAACAGAGGGGAAAGTCAAGTGAAATTTAATTTTCATAGCATGTACTAGAAACCAAGAAGGCTTAGGTCGAGTGATCTTGTCGGCTTTGGTCCCTATCTTTCCTATGCATTCTGCATCCAAAAGAAATAATTATGCTCAAATGTCACTAAAATTGACTAAATTGAAAGGAATTTTGACAATGTATTCAAAATACCAAATTAAATTTGTCGAAAACAGCCACGTCATAAGCTCCATTTATGATAGAAACAAACAAAGAATCTGTAAACCCGCCAAAAATAACCCCAATAATATAAATTCACTGAAAAAAATTCATTTCCATCATACTTACTATATACTATATTACCTACTATATTACTATTATATTGAAGACTTATTAAAAATTTATCAGTATATTGCATGCTACTATTAGAAACCCTGTGCTGTATAATATATTCAATTGATTAGTTTTTAAGGATTTATTATTTAGGGTCTGCCAGTTGCACTAATGGATATTTGATTTTATTTTAATGGGATTAATACTAATTTACAATTCACTTGTTTTAATAAACTATAATAAATACACAAATTCTACAAAACAAAACAGTCCTCCACGTCTCCAACGTTGTCGTTTTGGGGAACCATGTTCATCACAACTTATTTGTATATTTTGAGCCATACTCAAAGTTTGTGGTACTTTTTTTATCACCCTGTTAAAATTGATATGTAAATTTCAGCTTAAATTGTATGTACTCCCATGATGTCTCACTCAAACTGATTAATTCAAAACCTTCTGTTTATGTCATTACTCAATTATACTGTGACTAATATTATTATTATTATTGTTCCTCTCATATTTTCGGTTTCTATAGATGTGAAGGTAGGCGGAAAGAAATTATCAGATCAAATTTTAATTAGGGTGCCAATAAATAAAGAGGAAGTGCGGACGCTGAGTTTTGTTGCTTTATAATGAGATGTCGCAGCGCTTGTTACCCAATTTGTTTACAGTGGTGTGACTCTGTAGTTTGTTCCATTTTCAGGTATAGCGGTAAGACCCAGAAGCAAATCATCGAATTTGTGAGGGATAATTACGTGAAACGGCAAACGTTCCAAAGGTAAGTCTGTCGCCACCCTTGCATGGTACATACACTATACATTGAGATTTAACTGGTACTCGAACGAAACCGTACACCTTGTCGATATTGCTTTTAATGAGGAAATGTAGGTTAAGAGAAGTACGATAGTTTGCTTTTGATTTTAGTTTTTACTTTACGTTGGCGAGACTATACCGATTACTTGTGTTGATTCCCCAGTAAAATTCCTTGTATCTCGTAAAATAACAAGTAGCTGATTTGTGACGTGTGGAGCATGGTTGTTCTTGTAGCATTCGAAACGGAAAATGCTGTTCACCGACGGAACGTAAAATATTATCAAGGGAAGGAGGAAGGGAGAAAAATTATGTCGTTTCTGTATTTTTGTTGAGGTACACTTTAAGTAACACATGGCAGATACTTATCAGAGTTTGATGTCTAAGTTGTGATCACCGAATTTGCATTTTTGCTTGAAATAGGTGAGAAATCAATGGTACGAATCTAGCATAGGAAAGTAATCTGAAACACTGTACATTTATAATCAACAGCACTGCATGTTTCAGTATGGGTGTTACCTGTCACTGTTTCTCTTCTACGAAACGATTCATGTTTAGTTCATAGTTGAAATATAGAAACGACGGCTATTCACTGTGCTCCATCAATCTCACAAAAAGGCTTAACTTAGTTATTTTTCTTTAGAAATACTAACTGTTGAGTGTGTAGCATTAAAAAATTGGCATAATGGTTGTGGATTACGTCTCATTCCTCGTTCTCTTGTGTGCCGTAGGTCGCAATCATTTCGACATTCTAGCGCCCATTCGAGTGCTTCCAACATGCACTCTACCACTGTCGGAAACAGCATTTCCGCACATCCCCTTTTACCATTGGCTGACAGCAATTTATGTGGTAGGTACTTTTTTATATTTTCCTTTGTGTCTGGTAGTTCCCTAGTAACGCTAGGTATTGGATTGAATCGAATTTTCTGGTACATATTTTGAAACGCAAGTAAAATGTTATCGAGTAAGTGATCTGTGCACTACAAGTTCCAATTTTAATTATTAGGTATTATATAAGTAAAAATAATCTGTTAAGTTCAAAATGACTATTGCAAAGTAGGTTCTAGGTTTGTCGATTGCAGGTAAACAATTTTATTAGGAAATGTTTTTAAAGCGCCTTCATAGTTATTAGACGATTTTGTCACACACTGTAAAGCTATTTCAACAAGAGAAACATGAAGGATCGTTTAGATGACAAGAAAATGAAGTGTTATTAACTTCGGGAAATACTAGGCAAATTTCTAGGCTAACATGAATGGAGTGCTTACTGATTCATTTACATTTTTCTAAATAATATATGATACGTTTTGAACTTATGATTATTTCTTTTGCATATCTAAAAGTGTTTTGTTAGCCTATCCAGTTTGTTTTTGTAACGTTGAGATCAATCGTGTGTTTCTCGGCGTGTAAGGGTCAAGACAGAGATGGGAGGTTTCCACTGAAATCCCTAAAGTTTAATTTCGGAGCCACTATATGCGACAGTCCGAGTCGAACTGTTTCAGTGGAAATCTCGCATCTCTTGGTCAATGGCACAGGAAGCTATAGTTTTATTGAACTTTGCTCATTGCATTCGGTGATTCGATCCAAAACCCAGATTTATGTACTAATCTAGTTTCGTGACTTATCCGACATTTGCCTACACACATACACAATTTAGTGGTTAAGAGATGCCTGTTTATATGAATGACGCAGCGAAAAAATTGTTGCTTGACAAATCTCTCCTACAGCGGAAGCATCCAAACTCTCGGCTTCTCTGGTTTCGATGTCCACTCCATCGGCGGTGGCGGCGCCGTCGCGCAACCGCCTGCAGCGACCGGCTTCTCCGACGACGAGATCAGCTTATCACCACCTCGGCACAGCTACGTGCTGGAGCTCGGCCCCCGACACCAGGCCTACCATTCGAGAGCCTATTCGGATGACGAGCTCGCCAACGCTGACACCCTCTGCTACGACCATAGATACACCAGACCACACCAGCAACACTACCAGCGTCCTCGCAGCTGTTCACAGGGCAGAGACAGGTACCACTCGTCGTACTACCCCGACGCCCTCTAGCCATTTCCATAGTTCGTACCCCTCGCAGACCCAGTCGCAAAATGACCTCCCCGAAGTCGATACCGCTTCCGAGTATACGTACAAGTCTATTACTAGTTTACCTAAGAGGCACGTTTGGCGGCGTAGCGCCAGCTGCAAGGACCTCTATGATTTTAGCTTCGAGGAGACCGGAGAGGCGAAACGCAGGGCGCAACCGCCCAAACCTCTCGAAAAGGCCGTCGCTAGTTTCGAGGAGCGCAAGCTCGAATCTCCCGTCACACGTTACGACGATCACCCCATCTACAGCGCCAGCTCTAGAGATAGCAGCCTGGAGATACACCAAGACATTATACTACCCGATGAAAAAGTCTACTCTAGTAGCTACCCGGGCACCACAACATATTCCCAGGAATCCGTCGAGGACCCGGGTAACTACGACCTCAGAGACTCGCAGGACGATCTCTCCCACGACAGTTACGAGCTGATAGAGAAATCGGACGATGACTACAGCACTTCAGGCGATTACAAGTACAAAAAGGGAAAACCGCTCAACGTCCGCAGTTGTAGCTTGGACTCGGGGAATTACGTCCCCTCCGATAGCGAGTCGGACAGGGATAAACGTTACAAGTGCATGAGTAGCGTGGACGTCCACAACATCATCCTTATGGACGACCCGAGAGACTTACCGCGCGAAATCATCCCGAGGAAATCAGACGGAAGTTACTACAAACACTTCAAGCAAAGTTCCAGAACGTCCAGTTTAGAATCCAAGAGCGATTACTACGAAACTAAACCTGGTAAATCCGTCGGGGAAAACGTGAAAAGGTCCCATCGAGACCACAGCTTTGGATCGCGTACCTCCAGTCAGGAATCGAAATCCGACTATGAATCCAGCAAACGGACTTCGCGTATCGGCAACGAACTTATGGATTCCAGGAACGGTTACGTAGACTCCCGTGCCTCAAGCATCGAGTCGAAGAGTGAGTACTACGACGCCCCTTCGAAATTCGGCGACGAACCCAACAAGTACAGCCAAAAGCACGATTACGACAGAAAAATCAGCTTCGAGAGAAATTACGGTCTCAGCAAGACTCCCAGCCAGGACAACAACGGAATGAACCGTAACTTTGCCCACGTCCATTCCATCAGCTTGCAGAACGTCGAAACCGAACAGAACATTAAGATTAACAGGCTCCTAGCGAATTTAGAACAGAACACCGTACCACGCATTCAGAAGTCGTCGCACCAATACAGGTCTCAGACGGTCGATCACAAGCCCTGGTACACCTGGAGTGATGACGTTAAGACCTGGCCTTATAAACATCCTGTCAACCAGAGATCCACCGAATCCGAAAGCAACATTTTCAGCTTCGACGAGGACAGGATTCAATCACTCCAAGAGAGCATGGACTCTGACGTATGCCCAGATCACACTTACAGGGAGGTGCCTAATATCGACAACAAAGTCCAGAACGAGAAACACAAGAATTACAGGGACGTTTTCATGGAAATCGAACCTAGAATGGTAGACTTACCCATGCACCAACCGATCGAGCGCACCAAGTCTGATCCCAACTCATTGGCGCGTCAGCGCCTCAACTCGAACTCCAGAAGGATGGTCCTCACTCACCAAAAATCGATCGACTTACCTGCCGATTCCAGTGATGAGGATTACCTTTACAAACAGATCCCCAGCGCTCCCCCAATCACGAAATACAAAGGGTCTCACTTCGAGATGCTTACCGCCGAGTTCGGCCACTTCGACATCCTTAAACGGGACGTCGAAGGGCTTAAAACCAAATTCGAGGTTCCTAAAAGTCAGTTCGAAATCCTCGGTGCCAAAACTCAATCAGATTTCATCAACTTACCTCCTAAAGACGAAGATATCTCGTATGTATTACATAAAAGACATGTAATGAACGGCACGGCCCCTAAAGAGGAGGTGAAACCCTATGATGTTTCAAAGAAAATCATTCCAGAAGTGGAAGTGTCGAAAGTCGAAGACCTGAAAAAGTCCAAACCGAAACCGAAACTCGAAGTTAAGTCTAAAAGCGACAATAAATTGAAAAAGGAAGCCGAGATTCCTACCCTTCCTCCCCCACACGAATCATCTTTTCTGTTCACGCAAAACATCGACTTATCGAAAGTGGACCCCGTCACATTAGAGGTCGATAAGAGCGTAGCCCCCATCCAACACATGCCCAGCCCCAAGCGAGACATAACCCATATCGATCCGATCCTACTGGAGACCTTAAATTCCAAGTTAAGTCAGATCGAAAGTGACTCCCCCACCAGCTCCAAAACCGAAAGTTTGAAACCTCAACAGAAAGTCTTTCCGATGCAAAGCCAAATGATAAAAGAAATGAAAACGGAAGAGAAAGCCGCGCAGAAACAACCACCACCACCGTTGGAAGAAAAGAAGGAGGTTTCATCTGAACCGAAACCTAAACCTAAGATCAAAACCGACATAAAACCTAAGCGAGTTATCAAACCTAGAATGCAACCGGGTAAGAAGGGAGGTAAGACCACTAAGACGAAAGTCAGGATTACTTCGTTCAGTTCCGACGACGAGTCTTTAGATTCAGACGATGTATTCGGCAGCGCAGAGGCGACCCCTACCAGGGTGGAGTTCTCGCCGCCCCAGATGAGAAAAGAGATGGAGTCCATTCTGAAATTCGAATCTGAGAGGAAATATTTACAATACACGATGTCTTCTACAGAAGTTGAAGGTTCGCCCCCTACGTCTAGAAAGAAAACCGAGAAACAAAAGGATACCAGCCTAGATGCAATACCTACCGAGCTTCGAAGGATTTCAGAGCGGTCTTTCTCGATTCCAAGTTCGGAAGACGAGTTTAATATAAAAATTGCAGACATGCAACCGGTCTTCGTCGATCCTCCAGAGCTGAAAACCGTAGAAGAGATGGACGGGGAGAAATCCATCGACGAAACGCTCAAAGAAGAATATTCCACCGATAAAGAATTAACTACCATCGACGACGAGCGAGAAAAGGAAAAGCAACTTCTCCAAGCTGAAATAGAAAACGATCTAAGAAACCTGAGGGTGCCTTCCAGGACTAAGATTACTGAAATCCCTTCGCCTAGCTTAAGAAAACAAGGGCAGAGTCCATTGTTATTCGCCCACGCCAGGCTTAATTTATCAGAAGGATCTGCGTTCACTCTTCTGCAAAAGCAACAAGCTTTGGATTCCCCTATCGTCGGTAGAAGAGCCAAAAGCCTCGACGCACCTGTCATTGCTGTCAGCAGATTACCACCGTTGAACGCGTTTTCCAGTAAAGACGACACCGTTGCCGAAGAAGACCAGCAGATGACTGACAAGGAAAGCGGTTTGGAAAATTATTTATTCAGTGATAAGTCTACGGAAGAACGTTCTGACACCGATGATGGTCAAAAAATGAAAGGTAGGTTTGATACGAGTCCAGATAAAGTACAGCCACCAGTAGCTGCAGACGGAAAAATTTCACCAAAACCCGATACGGAGAAAATATCTGTACCCGCACAGGAGGAAGTTCAATTGAATAAAATCAAAGAGGAAAAGAAGAAAGACGCACCAAAAGCAGTTATCAAGTCTAAAGACGGGAAAGGTAGGAGAGAGAAAGAAAGGGATCAGATAGTGCCGGATGTGACTAGCTTAAAGTCCAAGAGAAGTTCGAAGGCTGGAGTGCAGACGAGGCAGACTACACAAAAGGGAACGAAACCGAAACTGCCACCTCGACAAAGCAGCAAAGAAAAACCGGCCGTGAAAGCGCCACATTCCAAAACTAAACCCGCTCAGAAAGTCGAATCCACCAAACCTCCCAGGCCTCAAAAATCCGCATCTACAGAAAGCGCCACTAAACCTGAACCGGACAAAACGTTGCAGTCTCAAAAATCACTCCCAACGCAATCCTCCTTGCCTCTACCTGAGGTAAAGCGAGCAAAGAGCCAGGAAATCGAGCCGGCGAAAAGAACTCCGCAAAAGGAAAAAGCGAAATCTTTAGAAAAGCTGGAACTGAAACGCTTAGGCAGCAAAGAAAGGGCCAGATCGCAAGAAGACAACGAGTCAGAAGCAAAGAGAAAGGAAAAACAACAAATGCTATACGAAATCGCAATACAGCAGTCCAAAACGATCAAGAGCCCCGTCAAGGATGTCCTTCCAGTATTCCCCCAAGTAGAAGAAATGGTCCGGGAAAGACACGGAAGGTTAGAAATCAGCATAAACACCATCGAACCGAGCGTTTCACTGGAGGAAGCGATCATCATTACGAAATCTCCTAAGAAGCTCGATAAGAAGATGGGCGAAAAGTTCACGAAGAGTTTGGACTTAAACGTACCGGACGATGGCAATAAGACAGTGCAGCGGCTCGGCAAAAGCTTGGATTTAGATACGAGGGATAAGGACGGAGATCAGTCGAGTAACGAGTTCGATTTTAAACCGGAGACCATTAAAAGTATCCAAGCTCGCGACAAAATCGAGGCACTTTCACCAGACTCGGCAGCTCCCACTCGAGAAACTGTCACTGCTGTCGTCCATATGGAGCCACCTAGTGTAGAGGTAGAGAGCCAGGATCAGGTAACGTTGGAAGGGACCAGTTTAGATGTTTGGCTATCGGTCGATAAGCAAGATAAAAAGCTCGAAGATATCGAAGTTATACAAAAGTCGAATGATTTTTTTGAGAAGCGTTCCTCGCCGAAACCACCGGATCTCGGTAAATTAGACACGAAGAGCTCGTCGGATTCTCAAAGTTTGGAAAAGGTCAGTCTGGGTAATTCATTGGACATCAAATACATTGACGAGTCGACCGGGGACTCTTCCTGCAAATCCGACAAAGACGCCCAGCTGATAGCAGAAATGCAAAAAGCGACAAACACCGTCAGCAAATTCATAAAGAAAAAATTAGAAATGCGAAAACAGGAAAACCTCGTACGCATCACCAGCGAAGACGAATCCTTGACAGAAGTAAGCGACTTAAAAGGCGAAATCGATAAAAACCATCTATCCATCGACAGTCACCGGGACGCTTTACTTAAACTCGGTATTGAACGTAGCAAATCAGAAGACGCTTCCTGGGTGACGGTCGAGTGTGAAGAATACGCCGGCACCGAAGGTTCTTTGGACTACGACAACGCCACTTTAGAATCACCAGAAAACGTCGTCGACATCGAAAAGGAACTCAAGTCTCCCGATGACAGCAAACTGCTCACCCCCTCAACGACCAAGCAGAGCAAGCTGGACCTGCTCAAGAGGAACTCGGACCAGTCCAGGTCCAGCGACACCACCGGCTCTTGGACGAGCGGAGAAAAAGACTTGTCCCCTGGGAAGGAGGTCAAGGAGACAGACGAGTCCAGCGTCAGCTGCGCCATGGGGAAGGCGATCGGTCTGAGCCAGAACATCGAGACTTTCACCAGCAAAGACCTTCTCGACAAGTCTCCGTCGGAGTCGGAGGCGCCGAAGAGCCCTCGGAGCCCTCGAAGTCCTCGCATCTGCGTGTTGGGAAGAGCTTTCACCATCGATGAAGGCTCAACCTCAGTCAAGGTCGACGAATCGAGCTCGGACGAGGCGAACGACATCCCCAAGGATCTGACCCCGATCCGAGAAGCCAGTAAAGACGAGGTGGATTCGGTGGCGCCATACAAAAAGACCCCATACCCCTTCGAGGAGAAGTGGTCAAACGACTCCGAGTTAAGCCAACGGCTACACAAGAAGATCTCTAAGAAGATGTCTTCGGCCGATAAAAGCAGCCTGGACGATTCCCTGTCGGACAAAAGGAAAAACGGGAGTATCCTCGACAAACCCAACATGCACCTTATCGAACGTCTGTCGACCGAATCGAGGAACTCGTTAGACACCGAGTCGAGCTCGGGCAGTTTAGGTGCCGCGTGTAGGACGCAGAAATCCGGGGACATCCCCCGCGAGCTGAGCTCCACCTGGAAACCGTTCCCTCTGGACAGCTCAGGGTCCGAGAGCTTCGACGACAACCTCCTCCCCTCGGATCAGGACCCGGAAAAGAACGAGTACTTCATGCGCCGGGAGAACTCCGGAGATTTCACCTCCATGTCGGACGTATATTATAAATCAGACAACGACGTTACCCCCACGAAGGACGACACAGTTCTCCCGGAGGACCTGGCGAATTTCCCGGCTAATTTCAATTACCCTTGCATATCCGCAATCGCAGGAATGAGTACCGAGATATTATCAGGGTACTCGGGTGGGGGATTTTTATCCAGGACCCTTAGCAGGATATCGGAAAGAAGTACCAACTCTGAAAAATCCAGCGTCGAGGACGATTCTACCAAAGCAAGTACCCAAAGCGACAGTCTGAACGAAGAGTCGGTGCCGTCGAGTAATCCCCAAGTTAGCATCAGCTCTGAGTCCCCCAGTAACGCCCACTTCTCCGATAACGAGAAGAAGACTCCTACTAACGACCTAGCAGGTTTGGAGGAAGTCGATAAGCTGAGCGATCTGAGTAAACCGAGCGACAAGATGGAACCCCTGCCGAGCATGAGTAGCTTATTGCAGAGGCAAATCTCCGACGATAGACGTACGTCCGCGGAAATGGCAGAATTATCCATCGACGATATCGAAATAATCTCCGAACGCGGCCTGAGGTTGAAACGACAAGGCTCCGACGATACGATCATAGACGAGGAATGCTTCGAACCAGAGGAGAAGATCAGGTCTTCCAGTCAAGAGAGCGAAGACTGGCCCTTACCGGAGATTCCTCAGCAAGGGCAGAAGTTGCTGGCACTGCACGAAATCCCGAGCACCGATACCTCGCAACAGACCACCCAAGTGTACCAACCGCCACCAAAAACGATCCCAAAGACCTTCCAGCTCGGCCTCAAAGGTTCCCTGAAAAGCCAAGACTCCGGACAGTGGCCGAGTCCCCCTTCGAGCGTGATCGAACCCTTAGAGGGTAAAGTCGAAACGTACTACGTCCACCCCGAGGAACCTACCAAAGTCACCGTCGATTCCAGCACGGTCAGCACCACGTACGATAACGACTCGAATTCCGATAATGAGAATAAGACGATCGACATGGACACCGAGAAGACTCATACGTACGAGAACGTAGCCATCGAGAATATTAGCGAGAGCATTTCGGAGAGCCTCAGTATGGGACCGAGCGGCGTTAAGATCGTCCTCGAGAAGAAGTCTCAGGATTCGAACTCCGATGAGGACTTGAACATCTCCAACCTCAACGACGACGTATTCACGGAGGCCGCCGAGACGGGCAAGCACGAGTTGAGGCCTCCGACGGCGATGAGGAGGAGCACGGCCTCGGACGACTCGTCTCACTCGTGCAAGAGCGACAGGAAAAAGAGCTCGCACAGTTCTTACTCAGAGGAGGAATGCACTAGTTCGATGGCGACGAATTTGGACGATGGAACGGTACGGTTCGCTCTGAAACCGACGAAGTGTACCCACAGTTCTCACTCGGAGGACACGTCGATCGCTCTGAGTCTGTCCGAATGGTCCAACAGCACCAACACCGTCAAGTTCCAGAACTTGTCCAGCAACAGCGGAACGACCAAAAGCAGTTCGGGCTTGAAAAGCGACGAGAACTCCCTGACCGACATCGCCCAGTCCATCTCCGAATGGTCGAGCAGTAACACGAGCACCACCTTGAAAGCGCAGAGTTCGAGCTTACAGTTCCAGAAGTTGTCCTCGACGACGTCCACCGGCGACAGTACCCTCACCGAGATCATCCCAACCATTTCCGATTGGTCCTCAGCCGAAGCTCCCCAATTCTTTCCCGAGCGCGTGCCCACCAGACTAGGTTCCAGCGTAGACGTCGAGGACTTCTCCTTGTCCACCGACCAGAAGACCATGCCGAGCCCCAAGAACATCCCCTCAGAGGACTTGGCGCAGCTGGTCGCCCCCAGGAGCGAAATGAAATTCTTCGCCGCCAAATCCACCGAAAGACCCATCGTGATACCACCGCTACAGACCCTGTCGGACACGGACAGGTCGAGCAGCTCGATCGAGCAGAGGACGGTGCACACCCAAAGGTACGATAAGGACAAGCAGAAGTACATGCAGAAGCACGTGGTGTCGTCGAAGAGCACCGAAAGGCCGGTGAAGGTGCCCCTGAAGCTGTCGAAGTGCTCGCCCTACTACTCGAGCAGCCTCAGCTCAGAGTCGACCCCTCTGGCGAGCACCAGTCCGATCCCGATGAGCAAAACCGCCACGGTTCCCCTGACGAGAACGCACCGCAAGCCGATGTCTAAGAGTCTGTGCCAGGCGAAGAGCCCCCCGAGCGAGAACGACTCGACGAGCAGCGTCGAGTCGCCGAAGAGCAAATGCGACAGGGACAGGAGAGGGTACAGGAGGAAACGTCAGCTACAGAACCAGCGTAAGCTGAAGCCCCCGGAGAAGGAGCAGTACGCGATCGACGAGTATTATTATGTGGAGCACGAGTCTGGCCTGACGGAGTACAACGAGTACATCCGGACGAGGAATATGGAGGAGATGGCCTCCAATTTCCAGATAGAAGGAGTGCTGGCCGAAGACAGCCCGGTAATGCATTACTCCGAGAACCTGGAGGAGGGGTACTACCCGGACGGGGACTCCCAGTCTGGTTCAGATATATTCCGAATGGAGAAAGAAGAGGAAGGTGGTTTCGAGGTGGTCGAAGGCTTCGACGTCGCCTCCATACCTCCGCCCTTGTTGGAGGACGATTTCGAAAGTGATCACGCTCAGCAGATTTGATTTTAATGAAAATATAACCTAGGATTTTATCTTAGGTTATATTTATGTATTGTTCTTTGGATTGATAGGTTTATGTGCATATTTCGTTATAATCATCGTTTACCAAACTTTGGTTGTTGTAGGAGTGTTCAGTGTTTGCTCTTAATGAATATTTTGACTTGTCATTATCGAACCGTTAATTTTATCCAGTGAGGACGTAATGGCTGGAGCAAATTCGATAAAATCCCTGTTAGGCAGGGAAAGAAACGAAGCTCGAAGATCCATTTTGTGGTGCTATCACTATTCGAGTTATGACGCCACCTCTGACTTTTTTAGTAGCAATAGTCGCTTATGGCTGTGCTGGTTAAAATAGCACTTTTTGGTCTATTTATTTATTTATTTGCTTACAGCGGTAAGTACAACTAGAGTACCTAAATACAAAAGACTAACCGAATTTGCAGGGGTACACATACCTGATCACTGTCTGGACCTCAAATCCCCCTTAAGAAGCAGAAGCTTAATAAAATACAATAGAATACACTGACCATGTTATGGCATTTTCGTTAGAAAATCATGTCATCATTGAACCTCCTCACACTCGCAGCCGCAGTTGTTCTTCCTGCGTTCCCCCTATTAGCTTGTATATGTACTAGTGATGCCTCTTTGTTAATTCAACCACTATTAAAATGTCTATTTAATATTTTTCACTTAGGGGCACTATTTCTTCGAGAACTTTTTACAATCATTTGGTAAACTTTGTTAAATAAATGTATGTAGTTTGACAAACTAAGGTCAAGGAGGCTAGGAAACTAAGTCTGCAACTAACAAAAATTTGCCTTGAACCCTGTACCTTGATTCTGTAAAGCACTGTTAGGTAGTGTATAAGATAATTTGACTTCTGTGCACAGAAAACATGCTATTTTAAGCAGTACTGTCGTATAGACAAGCACTTCAACAACATGTGCATCTGTTTGAGCTTCTTCGCACTTACCCTACACAGGGTTTATGAAATTAGTTCCAGCCTTTGCATGCTCACTGTATAAATTCATTTTAATGAAATACTCAAAACTTCATTTCAAAAATGACACCGTCAGAGGAGTGGCAATATCGAAAACGGCATCGTTGCTCGTTAGTATTAGAAAAAGCAATACGTAATAATACCAAATAGGCGTTGCTTACCATAAGTACCATAAGTATTGCTACTCCTTTGAAACATTTCTCGTATTTGTCTGCACGTAAAATATTTAAACTTTAACTTGCACAAAAGTAACTTTTTTCTCTACACCGGAAAAGAATTAAAAGACTACATAGGAACACTGTGCTAAAATTTGTGCCAAAAGTTTAACGAAACTAACATTTTGCGATTGGTCTGTGCCAAAACGTGATTAGATTCTTTAATCACACTTAACATCTATTAACTTACGTCTTCATTCTGTACCCAAGCTATTAAGTATAGATAGTGGAAGGATTTGATTTTCCTGCTATACGAACAGACATTTCTCCTTGGGGTTTATATGATTTGATGATCCAATTCATACTTAATGTGAAGAAGCCTGAAGACTGATGAAAAAACATTGTAAATATTGTTTTGAAAATTAAAATCAAACAGTTTAAATAAGTAAATATATTATTGTTCAATTCATCAAGATAACTAATGTACGTGTAAATGACGTTTTTGTTGTACGCTGGGTGTAAGTTTGTTACATTATTAAATAGAACATATTTTTTCAAAAAATCTATTTCCTTCTATCAAGTTCGTCGTTTTTGTGAAGTGCAAATATTTTCCGTACTTTGAAAAAGTATGATCCATACAAAATTTCCGGTCTAATGAACGCCCACAGTTTAGAATAATTTAAAAAATAGTTTACAAAATTCTTTGAATTATTTTAATTTCGCCCGAAGTGATTTTTTAACGAATGTAGGCCTAATCGCAGGATTCAATATTGCAATTGAATAATAATAATAATAATAATAATAATTATAATAATAATAATAGAAGTTTATAAGAATAATGGAAAAATGTGTCGTAGTCAATACAGTTTTCCCATTTTTACGTTTTTGTGATAATAAAAAGATTGTTGATATATAATCATCTAGTCTTAGAATTAGGATTAATGTGTCGGCCCTGAAACAGAAAATTTTATCAAATCACAGCTCAATTTACCGTGAGTTTCTTTGTAACCTCAACAGCCCTTTGGAAGTCAAATTTCCAATCTAACCAATGTTATTCCTAATTCTGTCTGACCGTTAAAATCCTGTTTCAGAGCCAAAATTTTTTTAGACCCTTTGTTACTTATGCTCTAAGCATGTAAAGATGATTTTAAAATTCTATATCTCTATAGGTATATATTTATGCTATGTACAATCATTTTGTTCCTTTCGACATTTAGACATTCCAGGTCATCTTTGTAATTAACAATTTCATTTTCAATAAATAACACGATTTTTTGCTTTGAAGCGTTTTCTTTCAATAACGATATTTAGCTTGACTGGGAGGAAGGTGAGAAAGAAAACTGATAGAAGCATGTGTGTTATTTTGTATTTTTCGTTGATGTTTAAGTTATTTTAAGTTACTTTGTATTTTGGATATATTATTGTGATTTATTTCATTTAATTTCTTTTTGTAAAAATGTACCCATTATTTTATGTAATTGTTTAGTAGATTATTTTTTTGCACTCACGGGGTGGGTGTCTAGGAATTCTGCTGTGACAAAACCTCTAGAAAATATTGCTTACTTTATACTGAAGTATAAATAAAATCGTTACAGGATTTTCAATTTCAAGTTCCAAAAACTGTCAACGATATGTTCCTGTTGTTAGTTTTCTTGAGATCCTTGTGAGATCCTGTCCAATAGCAGAGCCTTCAGACACCTCCCGAACCTCCTCGGCTCTTTTAACAGAACCTCTGTTTCCAGATGACTCAAAGAAGAAAATCCTGAACCGCATCAACGAGAAGGAGCCGAAGATCGCCGAGCCGATTCCTCAAGATGACAAGCTCAATGACAACAACAACTTCTACTCCTCGACCCCCTTGAAGACCGTGAACGGTAACGTCTCTGACGTGTCACTGAATGCCACCGATGGTGACTACAGCCTGATCAACGCGGTCGGCGACAGTCCGGAGAAGAACCACGCCAAGGAGCAGCTGATGAACAGCATCAACGCCAACACAACCTCTAACGGCACCAACACCACGACCATCATCGCTGAGATCGAGGGAGAGGTCAAGAAGAAACCCAGACATTACATCGATAAGACTTACTATATCGCTAAGGAAATTTTGATGACTGAACTAACTTATAAGAAGGATCTAGACGTTATTAATGTGGTGAGTGTGAACTTATTCATGCTTGTATGAGAGACACTATAGGTGATTGAAAGAAGGAAAAATTACGTTTAGTCATCTAGCAGCCTCTCCTCTCTTTCCTTTTTTGATATCATTCGCATAAGTCAGAATTGGTACATTCTGTAAAGTATTCCATGAGAGGGTTCAGAAAGATATTATATGACTATCGCATGTTGCATTGCCAATATTGGTAGTGCTAGTGGTTAACGTATTGGACTACAAATCCTGTCCTGGTCCAATCCTGGTAAAAACTGATTTATGTAAAAGTAACCTGGTGAGACCAAACAATTGGCATGTTCGTAACACACCACGTACATTAAAACAATAGTAATATTACTAAAATAATTGATAAATACTGTTTCAGTGGTTTAGAGAAGAGGTAGGGAAAGAGCAACCGGAGGAGTGCCAGATATTGCTGTCTCTTATCGCTCCATTAGCTCAAGCTCATGGTCTGCTGGTCAAAGATCTGGAACAGAGATTGCAAGGCTGGGACGGCAGGGGTGGTCCACAGGGTTCTACCGGTACCAGAAGGATTGCAGATGTGCTCCTCGCTCACCTACCGCCATTACTTTCCGTAAGAATTCTCATTACACACATAGTCATAATCATTAAGACTCGTATTATGTGTTATAAAAATTTATAGGTTTATTAAAACAAAATTGGTTACATGTCATTCAAATATGATGCGATTGGATATAAGTAACCTTAATCTCACTTTCTTTGGCGTATTAAATACATACGTATTGAGTAATCAGTTTACCTAGTATGTGCTTAACGGTGCAGTTTAAAATTTTACAGCTTCTCAGATTGAGTTTAATGCAAACTGTACACTCAAATATGAGCTGAAATGTAACCATTTTTGGTTAGTCTTTTTTGTCAAAAAAACCGAATTCAATAAATCCATTCCTTACTTGTCACTTTTTTTTTAAATTTCTCTTTACCATTTCGTTATTTGAACATAAATTTTAGATCTATGAAGAATACTTGGACGGCCACATGTTGGTCCTGGAACGCCTGGACGCGGCCTTCAAGCAGAACACCCGTTTCGAGCAGCTGTACAGGGACTTCGAGACCCAGAAGGTCTGCTACCTACCGCTGACGACTTTCGTGTTGAAACCATTACATAGGCTCCTCCAATACCAATCGCTGCTACAGAGGCTGCTCAAGCACTACGGGCCTACCCATCCAGACAGGACCGACTGCCTGACGGCCAGTAACACGTTGAAAGACCTGATGCAACCTGTGATGGAGACGTTGGAGCAGTCCGAGAACTTGGCTATGTTGTGTGAGCTTCAACGTGACATCATCGGATTTGATAACCTAGTGCAGCCTGGCAGGAAATTCATCCGGCACGGATGTCTCCTCAAGCACTCCAGGAAGGGGTACCAGCAGAGAATGTTCTTCTTGGTATAGAAACGATGTTTGCACCCTAACGACTCTTAACTGTTTTAACTTTGCAGTTCTCTGATATCCTCCTGTACACATCACGTTCACAGCCATCGCTTCAATTTAAAGTGCACGGTCACATGCCGCTGAGGGGAGTCTTAATCGAAGAGCCAGACGAGGATTTAAACTTTAACGGATTGATCATATATGGTGGCAATAGGGCATTGACGGTGGCAGCTAATTCGTCAGATGAAAAGGAGAAGTGGAAAAACGACTTGCAGAACGCCATACAGATGGCGAGGGATAAGTCCGATACGAAAATCACTTATTTGAGTCTGAAAAGTTGCAGTAAGTCCAAAAGTTTTTAGTTATCTGTTGCATTGCGTTGCATTTTTTATTGAAGAATACAAACTATGTTGCTCAGTTGTAGGGCAACCAATCGCTTTATAGTAAAACTAGTGAGAACATTGTCTTTGCCGTTTAAGCCATTTACTCCGTCGTTCAGGTCATAAGAAGCATCCACTTCGGTTATATGTAAATTTGCATCTAATTGGTTACATCTGTTTGAAACTGGGTTTAACAGTATACTACCCAACACTTTTTTTATTCGAGGTTCTTTTTTCAGGCTCTTCTGATGAACACTTGGATCAGTGTGGAAACGACGTCGCCGTCCCAACAAAATCCCAACCTCAAAGGAACAATACAACAGTCCACGTCTGCTGGCACAGAAGTACTAGTATCAGCATGAAGGATGAATTACTAGCTGCTGAGGTAGTGTTTCTGTGGTAAACGTAATCTCGTGGTTTCAATATATCCGTTTTCAGAACCAACTGTCGGGATATCTGTTGAGAAAATTCAAGAGCAGCAACGGTTGGCAGAAGCTTTGGGTAGTATTCACGTCTTTCTGTCTGTTTTTCTATAAGGCTTGTGTGGACGAGTTCCCTTTGGCTTGCCTACCTCTGTTGGGTTACTCCGTTGGACCACCTGCTCCTGAAGACCAAATAGGAAAAGACTATGTTTTTAAATTACAGTATAAGAATCACGTTTATTTCTTTAGAGCAGAATCTGAATATACCTACGGCAGGTAGGTTTTCTTCTTAAAAAAAAAGTAACTGAAATGTACTTATAGTTTCTTTGTTCTTTTAGGTGGATGGAAGTGATAGGCAGTGCCACTCAGAGCAGGGTTAGGCAGAAGCCACATTTTGTTGATCAAAATTCTATTGAGCTGTCGCCGGAAAAGTGAATTCCATATACTCGTGCCAGAGTTAATTTCTACTTTCTTAAGATTGCCTAATAGGTCGTTAAATTATTTGCCCAAACAAAAGGTTTTAAAATAATTCGCTAGGAACTAGAGAAATTATTTTTATTCCTTTTTATCAGATGTATTCTCCAATTATAATTGTATGAGGTCTGACTTTGTGACCCATTGAGAAGATATACGCCATGGAATATAAACAAGTCGTAAGGAAAGGCAGCCATTGTGTTCTCATTGGTCACGAGATCATAAAAATTGCACGTCATTTCCCTATGAAGTTTTTATGATCTTCTAAACAATAAGAACACAATGTATTCAGAGTTTTTTAGTTTTGTGTTTCATAGCGTTTACCTTCTAGCAGGATTTGCTGCAGTCCCTAAACAGAAAATCAAATCTCAAATATCTCTAAACTGAGGATATTTAATATGGAGAATACCATTTTATAAAGCTTCAGTTAATTCTGACACTAAGTATTTTTGTTTTAATACCCTGCGTAGGATGATTGGGTAACTTTGTAAAATCTTCCATTTTTTACTACTTTTTAGTATTATACAAAGTAACAAGTCTGTCTAATTCATTCCGTGAAAATTTTTATCGAGTGCCTTTCCATTTTCTACACATATTTTGATTATATTTTTGTAAATAATTGTATATTTTTAATAAACAAAAATTTTACATTAACTTTAGTCAGAAATAATTAGTTAGATATTTTAATTAATGAATAATACTTTATACAACTTTACAAGCTAATTGCGCACTTGTATCTAATATGTCTGGTGAAAATTAATTACATGAAAAATATTGTTTCAAAGTTGGACTCCATTTATATTTATTAATAAAAGTGAGATTTATCTAAATTGATGTTTAATTGTATCTGTGCATTTCTATTTTATATTCAATATTGTAATGATGGTAGCGATTTCATAGCAATCCGAAATGCTCCCGTTTTTTCGGCCCAGAAATGTGAATTTTGGAATTTCCATTTGAAATTTTACAGGCAAGGACAAATAGAAGATATTAAGCCCTATGGCGGTAGTTTCAAGTCGATAGACCCAACCGTTTTCGAAATATCGCGATTCTTCCAAAAAAGAAATTTCCCCCCATTCTACCTTCCATATCTCGGAAAGTAAACGTCATAGGAAAGAAATTTCTTCACTCCCGGAATCAGGGAAGTATCCCCTTTCGATCGGCGCCCTAATTTCGGAAATCCATTTTTTGTCCGTTTTTGAAGAAAATCGCAAGGGGTTAACCTTCTTATTTTTCGGCCTCAAAATGTGAACTTTGGAATTTCCCCATGAAACTCGCATGGTATGTCAATTAGAACATTCTAAGCCCTATGGCGTTAATTTCAAGTCAATAGGCCCAACGGTTTTCAAAATATCGCGGTTTTTCCAAAAAAGAAATTCCCTCCATTCTACCTTCCCTAACTCGGAAAGTAAACGTCGTAGGAAAGAAATTCCTTCACTCCCGGCATCAGGGAAGCATCCCCTTTCGATTGGCACCCTAATTTCGAAAATCTATTTTTTGGCTATTTTGGAGAAAATCGCAAGGGGTTTACCTTCCTATTTTTCGGCTTAAAAATATGAACATTAGAATTTCGAGATGAAACTGACAGGGTAGGTCCTTTAGAAGATTCTAAGCCCTATGGCGTTATTTTCAGGTCGATAGGACCGACGGCTTTCGAAATATTTTTCCAAAAAGGGGAGTCCCCTCCTTTCTACTGTCTTATCTCGGAAAGTAGAAGCCATAGGAAATAAATACTTTCCCCCTGGCGTCAGGGAAGCGTCCCCTTTTGATTGGCACCCTAATTTCGAAAATATTCCCTTCTCGGAGTTGTGATGATAAATCTTGTTTTAAAAGTGGCACATAAACGTTAAATAAAAAATAAATCCACGAGGAATTGTGTCAGTTTCCGATATATTTTACTCAAACCTTTTCGAATGCAGGTAAAAAGTCCACACCAAATCCTTTTTAGACGGATCATCGCACGTCACGATCAATTTCCCGGTTATCGGATATATCGTCACGGGACCCGACGCACTCACTACAATGTTCGTACTCGTTCGCGGGTCCAACTCCACCGATTCAGTCCTCAATTTAAAATAATTCGTCAGGGACTTGAAGCAGAACGTGCACCGCTCGACGAAGGGATTGGTGAAAGTTATGTTAGTCGATTCGTTGGGTTTCACCATGAACGGTCCCTTCGGAGTAGGCGGGGTGCACTTTCCCAACAACGGGTACCTGGAATGTGAAAATGGTTGTATTCCAGGCGATGAATCGGGTTTCGCTCGTATTACGTGTAACTCCCTGTTTCGGGCGAGGATAGAGTGCCTATGCCCTGGAAATCTCCAACGTCGTTAGGTTCGAAGGTGACGGTGAATTTTCCGGTCTTCCCAGATTTGATCACCAGAGGTTTCTCCGTGAAGAATACCGGATTGTCGAACTGAAATTAACGATCATTAGTGTGAATCTTTTAGGCAATTAAGACTATCCAAGTAAGGAAGACTGCAATAAATGCAGAGGCATAACGGTGACTAGTACACTTCGTAGATTATATGGAAAAATGATAAAGAAATCATCTGTGCTATGATTCACTGATTCACAAGGGAGATTGTTTAACTTTATTCACAGTATGTATTCTTTTAGTACTTTTCCTCTACCATGATTAGCTACTTGATTTATTTAAATTAATAATTCCCGGCTGTTCCCCCTCGAGTGAGAATTAGGAACTTAATACTGTTTTAAAAGAATTGTTTGATTAAATTTTTTGCGTGTATTTTTCCTCCCTCGGTTAAGTTACAACTAGTACTTCTTTATATGCTACGCCTTTACCTCGGCGGTGAGTTTCAGCAGCACCCCGGTGTGGTTCGAAAACTCCGCGAAGTTGCTGCACTTCTCCCCCAACTCCGCCTCGAACACGATCTTCTCCTCGAGGGGTGGCGGATGCGCGAACAGACGCAACATGTACAGGCACACCCCCAACTCGTCGGACTTCGCCTCCAGTTCTACGACGCGCTCATCGCTCTCCAACGGGCAGTAGTTCACCTGGAGGCGGTACTGGAAACAAAGCATAATCAAAGAGTAAAGAAATACATTTTTCTAATATTCGACTACCGTGCTGGCGGCGTCCAGGGTGATCGACTTCTCCGTGACCACCTCCGGTGATTCGCAGCTGATCTCGAACGTCACCGGTATGGTCAAAGGGTTCTCCAGTTGGATGGAGCCCTTCACCTGTTCCCTCACGACGGTTTTCAGGGTTATCGTGTCCAACGGTAGAGACGGTAGGACGTCCAGGATGATCTTGAAGAAGATGTACTCCTGTGTGTCCGTCGTCGTGAATGTAACCTGACAAGAGATAAAGTTAAGTCGCTGTGAATTGCTCAGAACCACAGTGGATTATTGGCTTCAATATACAGGGTGTCTTTGTTGCTACGGGGCAGCAAGGGTTAGAGTGACGTCATGTGTATTGAACAAAATGACATGAAATACATAAATTAGGCAGCACTTTATCATATGAGCACCTTTTTCCATTATGAGAATTCTTTTCCACACCGATGATAGTAGTTTGAGCATCACCATAAGTGACTCACTCTCCATTGGTGACCAAACCACCCCGGTAGCAGTTTAGAAAATTAGGACAGCGACGTTTCCAAAATGCTAACAGAGGCTGTGGAAACTTTGGGTACCTTGAACTCCACAGGCATCTCGTTGATGACGTACACCTGCCACATATAGTTCTTCCGATTGTTCGGCAACACTTCGATTAGCTCCAACCCGCTCGTCTTGTAGTAGCTCCTGGGCGACGTCGCTCCCACCAGTTCGGTGGAGACTTTGTAGCAGTGCTTCACGTTGTGCTTGTTCGGGACTTCGAGTACCTCGTAGTGCCACGACTTGCAGTGCACCTCGCTGAATATCACGCCGGCGGCCAACGGGGGCAGCACGGTGCCCAACAGCTCGTAGAGCACCACCTGGCCGTCGGGCATCTCGAGGTACAGGTTATCCTAAGGGATATACCAGGGATAACGGAGAAAGTAATGGAATTTACTGGCAAGGGTACGTACTTTGATGTGTTCTGTGTGCGAGTACAACGGCGTGAAGTCGATTTTGATTTGAACGCACGACTCTGGCGCTATGTCCACGTACTTCAGTAGGCTCCAGTAGCTGTTTGAGTGTTTAGTTGAGACCTTCCATGCGAAAATCGTGCTAGAAATTCAGTGTTATTTGATTGGCTTTCCACTAGAATCCACTCTAAACAAATCCGTTCCAAAACACAAATGAAGATAGCTCAAGTCTGAATCAAATATTTTAATAGTTTTACAAAAGCGATCGGTTTCCACTATGTAATAGCAATGGCGGCTCGTGACATTTTATTATGATGAGGCTAAAATTATTTTATCTATTTAGAGTAGTTAGTACGTATTTATCCATTTTGTAAAAGGTTAAATTGTGGAAAGTGTGAAAGGATGTAGCAGGCACGTTTTAGGAATTACTTATTAGTAGTTAATTAGTAATATTAATAGGGCATAGTTCGAGACAAATTCCTTCATATATTAATACATTCTATCCTATTCACCTTATAGGTTTAACTAGGGATAGTATAGGTAAACTAGCTAAACTAGTTTATGATGAATATTAAGCTTACTGTATGGAATATTTTCTGTTTTACTGATCAGACTTTTATGATTCTTCGATGAAGTATATAGCGGACCCATTTCTTCTGAGATACCTCTCACCTCTGTTACCCTCGCAATTAGAGAGATCTCAATTAAAAGTGTCAAAGTATTCTGATTCTGAACGAGAACTGGAGCAACAACTCGGATTCCTGAGCAGTACCTGAATTCCTAGCAGAGGGTACGGGATTCCTAGCAATACTGAAGCTGGTAGCTGTACAAAAGCTTGTTCTCTGTACTGAAGCTAGTAGCTGTATAGAAGCTTGTCTGCGTTAATGACACTGGTAGCTGTCTTGAAGCCTGTTCGGTGTGTTGAAGCCGGTAGCTGTTCTGAAATTTGTTCACTGTACCAAAGCTAGTAACTGTATAGAAGTTTGTTCGCTGTATTGCAGTTGGTAGCTGTCCTGAGGCCCGTTTTTTCTGCTGGAGCCAGTTAGCTGGTTGGAGCCTGTAGTAAGAGGTATTGGATACCCCTTAACTATATCCTTTTTGATCGACACAAGAAAGGTATTTGTCTCAGTTAAGTTAGTTAGTGATTGTAATTGTAGGAACTCATAGTAATAGCTTTTGGAAATAGCTTATTTGTAAATTTGAGGAATTCTTCGACCTTATTTATCGTTTTTGATGCAAAATTTTCTCTGTAGAAACAATTGAAATGCTACTTAAACGATATTGACTATTTCTACATTTAAATTTAATAACATAGCCTCACCATCCTACTCCGACAAGCTGCCACTACATAATAGTCATATTAAAGAGGAATCAAGTTACCGAACATACATTAGACGAAGAACATGGTGTCTCCTTAAAAGTATTGAGAGTGTTAACAGAGTTTTGAACTACCAGACCAATTTTTCATCATCGTTCTAGTAAACTACCTTCTATCCTTTTGAAAGCAATGAGTTCTGAGGTCAAGTCTGACAGTTAATCTGTAAGCACATGCTTTAACTTACGGATTGGTGATCAAAATCTGCTTGGTCTGCGTTTGATAAACCGGAGCGGAAAATTCTAATTTCTCCATCGGTTCTGGGAGAGCTGACGAACTCCCGGACACTATCAGCTCGAGGGGAGGTAGATCGTCTACGTAGCATAATAACTGAAAGAAATATATTTTGAATACCAGTATGGATGTATTTTTAAAATTATAATCTAAGGAACAATTACTGTGAGGGCCAATATCCCTATCGACATTGAAGTTTCATTTAAAAACTGGATGTATTGTTTATTAAACCTGAACAACAGAAATATGTACCGATTTCTTTTCATCACAGATTGATATGGCATAACCAACTGGGCTTGTTAATGTACTGAGCATTTTTTTCTTTTTTGGGGGAGTCACCCCAGAACCTTCAACATAGAGACACATGTTGCTGGACGGGTAGTTTCCTTTATTGTAAGAGCAAAGTTGTTCCTGTTGCCGTCTCCTGTCAGAGCAGAGTTTTCCCTATCGTCGTCTCCTGTTGGAACAGAGTTGTTCCTATCCTCGACTTCAGTGAATACAGAGAAACTTGTTCCTGTTTATCACCTCCTCCAAACGTTAGAACGAGAAACGGAGTGCGCTGTACCCATAGTGCGCGTAGATTGAGTGCGCTAGCCAGAATTAAAGGCACCTTAGAAAAGCATTAGTTTAAAAATCTCGTTTTGTTCTGGATTAGGCAGTTGCAATTAGTATAATGACTTCATCTGCCATTATCGTAACCGTTTAGTAAGCTACAATTCCTTCCAGTTACCCTCGTTGCTCAGACTAACTTACTCATCTTACTCTTACTATTTATGAATTTAGATATGCTCACGTGGAGGCGTATTGTTCGTTACTTCTCCAAGTTCACGAAACATTGTTCAAGATGTATGGTTGGTTGCCTTCGCCAAGGGGCATTGTTGTATATAGATAGCTTTAACGATAGCTGAGCGATGCAATTTAGAGCAGTCTTATGTCAACGATAACCGCTGTTGTTGCGATTAAGTTAACGTAGGTTACTTGAATAAACCGTTACAAATATTAATAACTAAAGACATACTTAAAACAATAGTAACCGTTACTCTATTCGATCATCGCTGCTCAGCATCAAGAAACCATGGCGTCAAATTTATGAAAGTACTTTACCTTGTTTTCGAACTGACATTGCAGAGTCGTTGGAGCGAATGTTATAGTAATTATTCTGTTTACGTTGTTCTTGAGTAAACCTTCCTCCGGGCTGGCACTGAATATGTGAGTGGCTTCGGCGAAACTCAAACGATACCTGCGATAGAACCATGTGTGATTAAAAATAATTTTGAAGGAATGACTTTCTTGCCTCCCGTTGATGTCTCCTTTGTTCATAAGAAGCACGCTTTTGGTGCATTTGTACCCGACGACCACGTTAGGGAAGGTGAGGAATTTCTTGTCCAAGCTGAACATGGGCGCTATGAACGACCCTTTGATGATACATAAAGGTTCCACCTCGCCATTGACTTCGTAGTAGATCTGAGGGGGTTAGAGTGTTGAAAATAAGTTTGTAGGGCGTTTCTTGACCGCTTACCGTCTCATTGAAGCTGGACAGTCTCTCCCTGGAACACAACTCCAACGTGAACTCGTACTTCTTGTTGATCTCCATCTCCATGGGCTCCTTGGGCAACACGGTTATGAAATCCTTCAAGGGCTTCTTTTCCACCATCGAGGCATTCCTGCAACCGAAACACTCATCATCGTACGTTCGATCTCGCGCTGGCCCTCGAGCTCGTTTACTCTGAATGGATCGTGTCTTTGCTCTTCCTCGAGCCTCTGCGCATCAGGTTCCTGAACTTGAGCAGTTCTTCATTGGTCGCCTCGCTCAGCCGAACGGATTTCCTACGTTTCAGCGGACTGGAACTGGAATTACACAAGAACGGTTCAGTCCATATCAGTTTATATTTCACTGGAGATAGTCTCAAAGACTTATAAAGTGCCGGGTCCTCAGAACACTTACTCGTCCGTCCCCTTGAGCATGGCAAAATCTGATTCTATCCTATCCAGGCCGACTTTCTGCGAGGGCAGGTTCTCGAACGTGTTGAAGACCACCTTCACCACGGTCGGGCTCCTGTTGATGACGGGTATGACGCGCCTCTGCACCGTGTCGACTCTGATCCTGCCCATGTCGATGTACTTGTCGTTCGCTAGCAGGAGATGTATGTTAGGCAGGATCGCCTCGCCCCTGATCTTGATGCCGAAGGTGGTCGAGTCCACGATGATCGGCACGTAGAAGGTGTACACTCCGACCGTCTGCGGGTGAAAGTAGATCGGTATGGTTATCGAGGAGCGTACCGCCATCTGGATCGAGTGGAAGGCGACCGTTAGGGAGTTGTTGTTCTCGAAGCCGTTTTCGGCCCTGGAAATGGAAATTGGTTAAAAACGAGAAGTCAAGCGTAAGTGCTTAGTACACGCAATAATAGGGTTTTTTGCCATTTAACGTGCGCCTTGAGATGTATTAGCTTCCTAGATAAGTTTAAATATTGAAGTAATTCACACTAACTGGCAGCGAGGTAATAAGACGGAAAGGGACGCATGTGTAGAACAAAAATGCAGTATCTGTAATACTGCTGTAAATCACTATTACCACTATTAACTATTAATCCCCACGCAGCATGGAAAGTTTCATAAAAGATTTCAAAGAAGATCATATTGAAAATATTTTGACCAGCTGGCAGAGAAACCTTTTATTGAAACATGTGTGAAAGGTTGCCAACCCTTTAGTAAATGGTTCCAGAAACCTATCGTGCTGTGTGAATAGACATTTAAACTAGCGAAGTCGATAACAGTTACATCTCATTGGATACTTACATTACCGAACTATTTTCCAGGTTATCCAGTACCAAATCTACGTGGTAGATTTTCGTCTTCCTTTTCTGCACGACGCAATACTGGAAATCGTAATTGGTGAAGGAGAATTTGCACAGGGTCGACTTGGCGAAACCGTTCACGCGAAGCACGTAGGTTTTTCCGTGGGATATCTGTGAAAATACACAAAAATCTAATACACAATCTAACCAAGAAGTCTATAGAGCTTTTTACTCTGCGTAAAACTGCACTAGAGTGTGTAGAGACCAGAGAGAATCAAACAAATGATGAAGATTAAGTAGCAGGCATTAGGATACCGTCACAAGAGCGAGGAAGCTTGATACTCGCTTGTTCGCCCTTCAGTGACAAGTGGACTACACGAAGTGTCATTCCAAACCTAGGGTATATTAAGAATATTCATGCCATGCCCAAAATTAGTCTAAGTGCACAATGGGGTTCCACTTGAAAATGCTCGACTGATTTTAGGGTGCAATGGATAACCTGCTGGTCGGTAAACAGTTGTAGTTCATTTTTATTTTGAGATTATGTTCAGAACTAGCAGAGCAATCTAGCTAAAAGTTTACGACAAAGGATAAATCATAGTTAGTTTCCACTGGTTTCCTTATAGTTCGAATCATTCATTGAATTATTTCAATTTACATTCGGCAAGTCTTTTCCATCCAGTTCATGTCTAGAATTACAGAAATGGGGCGTTTGGACTCATCGATCATAGGGCACCTCCACGTCTAAAACAAGACTAATTCAATATTACAATATGTTCAATTGAGGTACAAGAACCAGAAGATCCATGGCAGATTTATACCTATTAGGTCCAACCTGGGTCCATTTGGTTCCAAAAACACGTCCATATTTTGCCCAGAACCAAAGCTATCATGGCAAACAATGGAATATACGTCAGAGATATCGATAGGATATTCTCCATGAGAAGTGTGCACGTGTTTACCTGTACTCCACTGTATTACCGTCGAGCTAACCTACAAAACCGTTCATTACCTGCAGAACAAGCTTCAAGTTGTTTATCGTCTTCCTCCTGAACGGCGTGATCTGCACATACGTAATCGTCGTACAGTAGCTCGACACGAATCGCCCCTCCGGCACGTCGATGCCCAAGCCCTCGTCGTCCTTCTTGTTGTACACCCAGCTGAAGTAGAAACCGGTCTCGCCCACGTTGGAGATGTAGATCTTGAAGCGGGTCATCTTGTTAAGTGGAATCTGAGAGACGATCGAGGCGTTCAATATTTCGGGCTTAGGAAGGGAAGCTCTTTGTCTGCTTACGGTTCCGACGTTGATCACGTTGTCCTTCGAGTGGCGTATGTCGACTTTCTTCCCCTCTTTCATGTACCACAGAGCCGATTGGACCTTCATGCAGGTGAGAGATACGTTGGTCATGATGCAGTGCGCTTTGTCCGGATAGCACTTCAGTACGAAGCTGTAATTACCGACGGCGGTGGCCTCGCAACGAATGCTGCAAGTACCAGAGAAGTAATAGGACAGGGAGAGAAAGAGAGATATATAGAGAAAGATAGTCAGCATAACACTCTTTGTAACATAGTAGTGTTTTGCCACTATTGCCAAAACTATGATGTCCATTTCTCGTCAGAAAATCTGAACGTTAACCGACCAAGGACCTATAGAGTTGAAGATCCTTCCCTAATAGCACCCATGGTTCTAGCATTTGTCGCCAATATTACAAAATTTGTCTCAATCGTGCGCTATAGGCAGGCATCAATCCCACTTACTCGATGACCGTGTCGGCCTTCCCCGGCAGCTTTCCCGAGGCAGGGGAGACGATCAGTTTCTGATCCCCCGAATCGCTGATCAGGCTATCCTTGACGAACCTAAATGCTATGGGCATGTCCTCGTCGTTCCTCAGGTACAACTTCCCCTTGGACTCGATGCCGACCGCGGTGTTCGGCAGCGTGATGTGGGGCGTCGTGAAGGCCACCTTCGCCTCCCTGCAGGTCCCGATCAACAGGAAGGTGCTCTTGAAGTATTTGTTGATCAACGAGAAGATGTACTTCTCCTCGAAGACGCCGAGCGTGACCGGCGTGAACCTGAAAGATACCTCGAACTTCTTGTACGGCTCTATCGTACCGGTCACGTCCTTGCACGCGAAGCACGAGAAGTTCGTCCGGTACCTCGGTTCGAAACTGAAGGCGACCGTGTCGCTGTAGTGGTTCACCAGGTTGAACGATCTGGAACATACAAATGAGGAAAATCCGTGGACGTTCGATCCATTTATACTATTATATTCAAACTGAAGCAGCATTTAGTTCTAAAGAACTCCATCAGATTCATGGTATGAATGCAAGCGTCAATTTCGTCAGTTTGTGGTGAAAGACACTGAAATTGTGTTGGTATGTATGTTTATTCCGCGATGCTGGCAAGGGAGACCGGCTGTCAGACATAGACAGAAAAGTAGGGGACTAGGTTTCCGGCTCTTGACGTGGAAAAACGTGAGAGAAATCGGTGGCAGAGCGAAGCGCGCACTTGGTAAGCAGTGAGTCATAGTCAGCAAACGGAAGGAGCTTCGCTCCCGAATACTCCGCGCCCCCGGTTTCCCGTATCGTCCACTCACTTCTTGCAGACCGTCCCGACGCCGACGCTCTCGAACTGGACCACCTTGCAGTCCGAGTCGTTCCCGTCCATCTTGCTGACGTAGGCGAGATCGCTGGACTCCAGCTCGAAGTAGAACGCCGGGAACTCGCTCCTCGCGCTCACGCTTATCCGCAGCGGTTCCAGCAGGGGGCTCAGCGAGGGGACGTCCGACCGCAGGGAGTACCTGTAGGTCGCCTGGTCGACCGGAGCGAAGGTCACCGTGAAGTCGGCGTCGGTCCCGGCGGGGATGATGCAGTTCTTCGGTTCTATCGAGAGCGGCTGGTTGGTCGGCTGCACGAACGTCGAGCTGAACAGCTTCAGGTCGCTTTGGCTCTGATGGCGGCTCCCCAGAGTAGCTGGAATGGATCGAACCCCGTTTACCATCACTTAAACCGATGTAACATTAATTTGGGTAGTCGATCAGTACAGACTCTACTTGTTTCCTCGTGAACTCGTTGCTTCGGCACTTTCGCGAAAAGCGACAGCTACTCTCTACTCCCAAGATAATGTAAGATAATCAGTGACCGGAATTTATATGCTGTTGACCAAATTTATAAAGAAAAATTTCCAGGTAGCATGCCAAAAGAAATAGATGGAGAGAACTGCCCTTCTTGCCAAGATCGACATAGGAAGGAGCAAACCTTCCGTACCTTAACTTTGAGCACTTTCAACGGTTTCTCCAGCCGAGATTCGTCACACTCTCGACTGAAAATCTGAGTTGATAATATATATTGAAGTCGAAAAACGCACATAGCAAAATAGCGCATATATAAATCAGCATTTTTAAAAAATCCAGTCTTTGGTCATAACGTTATTATAGAAAGTTTTCTAATGGGATACTCAACATTGGAATGTAAGTGAAAAGTGAGGATTAATTTAACTTAACCTGTACAAGTCAATTCAGTTCAAAAAGATCTGATCAACATATATTGCGTGGTCGTCTTGTCCATAATTCCTCTGTTCATTTGTGTTTAATCTATATGCTTACATGCTGAGTTTCCTGCGAATTGTCTTTGTGACTTCGTCGACTCAACACGTACTCTATCGAAACGAGGTAGACAAAGTGTAGATGCTGAACAACCCCTTGAATTTTCGGTACTGGCGTCGACGAAGGACCATTCGATGCATACTGGGGTGTAACCTGTGTTTCTAACTTTGAACTCCTTGGTGGCTTTCTGGAAACGGAAAATAAGTTTGCATTAGACATTAGATGGTTCAAAAGAGGTTGGAGAATTCGGAAGTTGGAGAATGTTTAGTACCTCATCGACTCTGGTAACGGGAAAATCTATGTCGGTCGTGTCGCATTCGTATATCGCGTGATTGGTGTTCAGTGAAAATAACACAGGGATCAATTTGTATTCTTTCTCCAAATAGATTATCTCAGGTTCGTTCGAAATCATGTTCAGACTAGTTCTAAAAGACAAGAACATTTGATCAATTCGACCAAAATCGAAATGAGGACCTCGTACCTTTCCTCTTCTTTTATCACGTCCCTGATCTCTATGGCCATCTCGCTCTCCGAACCTCGTTTGAGCTTGTCTCTTGTCTGTTCAAAAAATAAAGAATCTTGCCTGTCGTCCCAATGCCTTTCCAGGTCCTCGGAATGTACGTAGGAAATCTGTTGGTAACGTAACTCCAAAAGTTCCTGAAAGAGAATTCGCATTGCATAGCATAATTCAAGCATAGCATTATTAATTGTATGTTCAAAATCGACAACAATTTGATTGGAAGGACACAAATTCTGGCAAAAAATAACACAGAATTTTCTATATTTTATAACAAAACCTTAATTGAACTTACTATAGAATTATATCCAAATTGGAGTTTAAGCAACTTTCCTATTACTCGTAGAAGATATGCAACACTTTACTAATAACCCTCTAATGAAACATAATCGCATAACTCTAACAGTTGTGTGAATTATCACTTAAAACGCTGTATGTTTTGTAACAAAACTTATTTTAACCATCTTACAAAATTTCAATGAATTTTAATTCCCAAAAACTTTTTTATCACAAGTTAAACATGTGCTTCACTGCACCGATACTGTCAAATATAACATGACTTCCACGTAATGACATGAAACTATTCCAGTGATATAATGAAGCTCCAATAGAGCGTCTCAAGGGGTTTCATCAAAATTGGACTTTTAACAATTGGCAATTCGGTCTAAATGATCACATTTCAAATGTCAAAATTTATTTACTGGTGTCACATGTAACTGCAACCGCATTTATTCTATTGAGATTAAATATGATTTAATTGTATTTGTATTGTATATTGCATATCGATGTAATAGCAAGACATTGTCTCTTTTCCAAAAACCATTAAAACGTTAATTGAAAAGAGCTTAAAGGGACATAACGGCCTTTAAATTCGTGTAATTGAATTTTTGTCCCAGCTAAAGTGGCGTCATCGTTCTACTAGAACGAAAAGCTCTAATAGTGAGCTTGTAAGGTTCTGGGACAAAAAATCGGTTACACATCAATCAGTGATCTAACCGACTTAAACTGAAACTATATAGAAAGCTTATCATCTAACCCAACTGATTTATTTTCGGGTACTTACGTCTTGTAGATTTTCTATGGATTTGCTATAAACCGCAGCTACGATATCTTTGACGTATCCCGGCGCCAAGTGTCCGACCTGCGGGACGATCGTCAGCGGCGGCGGCGACGTGAACTCGAACCTGAAAATTTTCTCATTCGAACTATTCCTCAGGGAGAAGCGTTTCGTGTAGAGCGTCGACAGGAAGATGTTCCCGAAATCTATCTTATAACTCAGATAGTAACGCTCGTAGAGGGTGACCGCGAGGTCCTTGACGAGGACTTCCGAATCGTAGCTCTGGCCGTGGATCTTGACCTGAAACAGGGGAGATGTGATGTAAACGAAGTGTAAGTATAGGGATTTTATGTTAAGATTTCAAGTTAATCCATACTTCATTGCTAATTTATTATGCAAAAATTTTTAATGTTGTGGTCGCTCAGGAAAAACTGAAGACCCATCGACGCTACGGTGGTTATCTCAACGATCCTTTAAGCTGAATATCGTACTGTAATGAAATTGTCTCTAGTAACGTCATCTTACGTCCTGTAGATAAAGCAATCCAAGCGTAATGGCGGCACTGATCTCGATATAGTGACATTCGGAGGTTCTGGAAAGCCGAATTAAACAGAGGACTACACATAAAGGCGCTGGCTTTTATTGCTTGCTACAAAAATGTTATGAGAAGTTAAACAAAGACCCCATAATGAGACACCATTCCCTAAATACAAATTTGACAGACTTTTCAAAACAAGAACAGTGGCGAACTAAGTCACCAGGACAGAAACAGGCTGAATTGTTCCTTAAAGGACCTACTCCAAACGTAACAGAGATTACTGAGCCAGAATAGAATGACTACAAGGATAATCATGGGGAATTGTAATCTTAACAATGTAGTAGATATACTATACAACTATGTATATACTTGTACAACAATATAATAGATTCTACAAGGTAGGTGGAAACAGCGATGCATGTACTATGTCAGTTGTTTTAAGGAGGCCAAATTCTTTTGATACCAAATGAGATAAAAGCCATCACATAAGATAGAACGAAGTACGTTCCAACCTTTGGGATGGATTGTTTATGGCATTTAATAGTGTGGGACTCCGTATATCGTAGTTGTTATCCAAATACCAGTTCTCTCAATCTATAACTATTGATCCCGGCTGGGGAAACTCCTTAGACGCAAAGTATGTCTTCTACATCGAATGTTTCAACTTGACGAGGTTTTACTTACTTTTTAATCTACGTAAATTCGATTGCGAATTTGGCTTATTCTGAACACCCCTTTCAAATAATTCTTCTGTTCAAAATATCTCTTGCCGAAATATGTTCTATGTCATTGAGAAGCTCTAGTATGACTAAGGTTTTTAGCAACAGAGGAAAAATCAAAAATATCAAGCTATACTCGGGTATTGATGTCGAAGATGTAGAGTTTAATAACAGAGGCCAAAAATCAAAAATATCAAGCTATACTTGGGCATTGATATCGAAGATGTGGAGTTTAATAACAGAGACCAATCTGCTCTAAAGCAAGTAAAGTATAACCACAATACGCATGAAAAAGTTGCAGTAAAAGAGGTCGTTTGGGTCATTAGTCCTCACGTTATCTATTAAACTGTTTTATTGGAGATACAGCGGCTCCGAGCCTATTTCCATTGTACGTTTTCCTCCATTATATTTACCTATACTTACACTGTATATCTCAAAGGGGTTGTTCACCGTGTGAATTTTCAGCAACGCCTCGCAGCGAACTTCTTCCGGTGCACAGAAAGTCACTAAGAAGCTTCCAACTTCCGACGTGTTCAGATTTAATAGTGTTGTAAATTTAGTCTTTTTAAAATCTGCAATAAAATCATAACCAATGATAAACCAAAACATAACCGAATTCAGGTATTTAGGTTGATGAAGCACCATATAATGATTTGACGCAACTTACTATCCAACTTAGAAGTGTTATCTGTTTTTGAAGATTTTGTTTAAAATCGCTTATTAAGAATTTTATAATTTTACCACTACTTCTACCCTCTACACACCCCGTAATAGAGATTTCCTTTCCGACTTTCCCCAATTTAACCTCTTACAAAATAATTCGTTCTCTATTGAAACAGGAAGTTTTCCTGGTCGGTCCCCACACTGGCCAGGCTTTCTTCCTGGATGCCAATAAATTCTTCTGTTAGCCCCTGTTGCCATTTTTCACCCAAATCATTCCATCCCACTCATTAATTTATCTACATTTGAAACACGTGATCTCCGCACTTCGACAATATTTCGACGATACAGGTAAGCTGCATTCAACCATCATATTTTAAGTCCCTCTGCGAGTTGTGTCGGTTCTTATGCCGAATATATAACCAATCCTCCATACCTGGCAGGTCCATGTTTAGGTATTTCACCGAGTCCTCGCACACCTGCATGCCGAAGTACTCCTTCTGGTCGTCGCGCAGCTCCAAGATGACCTTACACGGTATCTCGCCGACGTTTTGCACGCTTATCCTGCAGGACTGCTTCTCCTTGACGTAGCCCAGGGGTAGGTACACTTCGCAGGAGTTCGTCTCGTCCGGTTCCAATCCCAGCAGCTTTATCTGCGGGACGCAGCTCCTCCCTACCAAGTTCAGCTCGTAGCTGTTCCGCTCTCGCCTGTTGTAGCTGAGCAGTAGCTTGTTCTTGAAGACCTGGAAAGTAGATGGGCGTCGATAGATTGTCGATGGGATAGTTTCGACCTACCCCGATTGCTGTCGGCTTGAACGTTATGCACAAACGGTCTGCATTCGACGAAGCTATGTTCAGTAGGACAGGCGAGAGCTGGAAGTTGTTCTGTTGCTCGAGCGTGACCGAGATTTTGGCGTTGACCTGACTGATGTTCGTCAGGTATATGTTGACCGACTTCTCCGTGTTGATGCAGACCCTCGAGAAGTACAGCGTTTCTTCTGCTGACGCGTAAATCGTGTGAGCGCCAATCTGAAGACGTAGAAGAGAAGATTAATATCAGTCACCAAATTTTGGAAATTACTGAAATACTACGATCCACAATTTTCGACAGACACTATCATATTTGCTCCAAAATCTACCTTATCGGGCGGAATGAAGTCATCGATCCGCTTCACGATGAAATGTTCCTTGAAGATGATCCGTTTGTGCGTCAGGTCGAGTCGAGCCTCGGCTCCGGTAGCGTGCAAGTGGATATCCTCACCATCCAAGCACTCCTTAGGTGGTTCTGAGACGAATAACGTCATGACTTCCTCGTACTCCTGAGTATCCTCTGGTCTGCAATCGATTAGCAGGAAGGTCGACTTGCCCGGCTGGACTTCCCCTTGGACCGGGTATATGGTGAAACAGGAGAGTTTCAGCCGTTTCCTGCGAGGAACAGAACAAACAATTTCAAGCAGACTTTTGAAGGTACGCATAAATGGGAAAAATATGCCCCAGGAGGTAGCAAACTAGGTACACTTGAGAAGGTGGCAAGCTTCGCGGACATTACTCCAGTTGGACCTAAGGCATAACCAGCTTTGCTGTTAAATCTGGTCTTGGAAATTGTGATGGGTGATAAGGAAAACTTACTCAATTCTGGAAAGGCGCCTTAGTTGGGAACAAGATGAGTGAAACCAAAATAAAGTCTACCAATTCTCGATACATACATAAAGCAGATCAGATACAACTCCTATTGCAGGTACAGCAGGAGTATACTTGATCGAGTGTTAGTATCAACTATGTACAAAAGAGCCAAAGCATTTAATTTTGAAACCACGAGAAAAAAAAAGAAAATTACGAGTATAAGAATTTTTCATCTTGGTGAAAATGGTCATAATCATCAAGTGGCTGTCTTAGCTACTGTAGCTAGATTACAAAATTACTTGAAACCATTAAAATGCCTTAAGTTCCAATGACTTCGACTTACTCAGATTTGCTTTTGAGTTTCATGTTTTTCAGCGAGTCTTTTTGGAGCACTGAACCCTTGTGCGAGTCTCTACTGTTCACGTTTCCTGAAACCAACCAACAATTTAAGAAAAATTGTTCATTACTGTCATATGTCATATACTCATTGTCATACTTACTCATTGAGTGTATCTCTTTAGAAGAATTAAGACCAGCGATGTGAAAGGAAAAGGGGAACTTCCCGACGTTCTTCAGCTCCAAACTTAGGACCTTTTGGTACATAATCTCTAAGTGTCCGAAATACAGCCTCGACGGGGGACAAATCTCGTACCTGGAAATACAACTCATGATCATACAACCTTAGATCTCCTGTATAAACTACGGACTTCGAAAGGAACACCTGAGCAGACACGTAAATGTAAAACGTGTTGAAGGGGCTCTTGGCTCTCTGGACGTCGGTCAACTGACAAAGGTAGATGGGTAGGTTCGTAATTTTTAATTCCTTGGAAAACTCGCAGTTGAAGTACACAGTCAACGAGTTGTCTGGGGGGATTTCGTAGGGTTTCATGGATTTGACAGAGACCAATTCAAAGCATTTCCTTATCAGTTTGTTTTCGTCGTTGGTGTCCACATTTTGCAAGCTGAAGCATCGTGAAGTAACAGTTGATTGTGAAACTAAGATCACCTACCTCACGAATATGCTGTACATTCCTTTGTTGTGTATGGTAAACGAGCAATTGTGTAAGGTTCTCCCTTTGATGTCTCCGAGGTCGATGTAGTTGCTGCAATGGGCTTGGTAACATACGGCGTTGGCATTGATCGATATGGTTTCGGTTTGAAACGGCACTGTGTTGGAGCAATTCAGATCGAATATCTTTAATATAAAACAGTCTATTAGAGAATGATCCGAAGTTGATATTACTTATTCACTAGTTGTTGCTTTTTAGGGCAATTTAAAAAAACTGGAACCTTCTAAGAATGATACAAGTTCCTGGATTATTTAGAACTCCTTGTTTATCAATCTGGAAACAACCGAAAAGACGATGTCTTTCCATTAACTTCATGTCATACTTACGGACAATGTATTACACATTACCCGTTAGTACGTTAGCATAACATCATTACAAAGCATCTGGGTGGCAGGTTCCCCGACCTGAGATCATTGCCATTGCTGACACAAAAGCTCAAGATTAGGTATCAGGTTTGATGCTGTTAAACTTTCTCATACCAGCATCTCCAATTCCACCTTGATTTCCTCCTCTTCGTCGGCTTTGTACTCGACGATGATGTCCTCGGTCGTGTACGCCTTCAGGGGCCCGCTCGTGGGGCTCACCTTCAGGGACTTGTGGTGCCAGTCGTTGCAGGCGAACTTCCACCACAGGTCGACCAGGCAGCCGTTATTCAGGTGCAGCTTCTTGGTCGAGCAGGTGTTCAACGGGACCCTGCCGAACGTCAGGCCCTTCGGGTGCACGTTGAACTCTATGAGGCAGGGCTTCGCCTGCAGCTTCACGAAGTACACCATCGGGTTGTTCTCGATCGTCATGAAGAGGTTCGTCTGGATCAGGTGCTTCCGCACTGGTTTCACCTGGACCTCGAGGTCCATGTCTTGTCCGGGGGAGATCACGGTCGTCGGTTGCCTGCAGGAGAACATGGAGATTTCGTCTACCAATGCGGTTATGTTGCAGGGGAGCCTCGAGGTGTTTCTCAGGTGGAAACTCGTTTTGTACGGGGGTGTCCTGGAAGCAGGCGTAGGTTAGTCGAGTTTTCTGGGAAAAGTAGGTATGAACTGTATTAATAGGCAATGTTGTTCTAGGCTTAACAGGCTAAATGTTGTTTACGTAACTGGGAATGGAACGATTGTGCCCCAAAGGATGATAAGAATACAATGTGCTGACGAAATGACGAAAAATAACATATCAAGTTGATGATCCCCAGTTCTTTACTTTAAGTACTTTTGTCTTACTGAAAATCCATAGCAAAATTTCGAAACTTTAAACATAGGTTAAACACGGTTAAAGGCAATACATTCATTTAAGTCGTAATGCGAGCATTTACAACAAAAGTAGTTGGGATAAACAAGTAAGCGTATTTCAGCAACAAATTGACGTGCAGCGTGCTACAAACCCTTGTTTTTCTCCTCATAAAGTGTTATCTTTTAAAGTCAATTTTTATAATCATTGTTTATAGAGAACAAAAGTGGTTTTTTGAATTTTTTGAAATAACTAATTTAAGGATCCACTTTTTGAAAGTCTCATTTTATACGTTTTCTGAGACTAACGAGTTGCTTATTTAACTTTGTTTTTGTACAATCAACCCCCGAGTAACTAAATGACCAAACACTCGAAAATGGTTAATTTTGAAATCTCAGGGGTTATTGCCAAAACACTACCACTTCTATCGCTCATATAAAGGCGTGGGGGCGTCTTAGAATTATTTATTCAATATAAGTAGATATACTATGCCGGTTTGGCGACATGATTACTTACATAACCTCACTTTTGCAAACGCCAGGTGACGGCGGCGCCAGTGAACAGTGAAGTGAAAAGTGAGGTTACGTACGGAATCAAGTCGCCAAACCGGCATAGTATATCTACTATACAATCTACTATCTACTACACAAGTATATCTAATACAATAAACGTTTCCCGGACTCTATCGAAAAATTCCCTATTGATTGGTCTATACTTTGTTCAGCAGATGCAGGGGAGGCTATTCTAGCGTAATATCACGCCAAAATATCCATAATTCCCCGGAAATGGCACGAGCAGCAAAGTTAATACTGATTTCACAAATCGTCAACACATTTTGGCGTGGATCCGACGAAGCGACTATGGAATGGATATTCCTGCGTAACTACACGAAAGACTCCAACTTACTTCGCACTACCGATCAGTATAGGTCCGAAGTAGAAGGTATTCTTGTCCTTAACGTACACGAAGTTGTCGTGGACCGACTTGAGTGCGATGTTGTCCAACACATTGACAAAAACGTGCTCGGCGACAAAATCTATCTGGGGTATTTGGCAAATCGCCTCGCATTGAATGGTGAAGGCCTTCTCGAATCCGATCAACTCTATGGCGTATTCGCATTTGAACGACCCGGTGGTTTTCGGCGAGAACGTCACTCGGTACGACGCCTTCTTACCGCATGGTAGTATAATCCTGGGCTGTAACGGCTGAATGCTCTTCGCTGCAAGTGATGAAGGATCAACAAGATTATTTTGTTTCATTGCTAATTGAAAAAATGACCAATACACACACCGCGCCAGTGGTGTAACTAACTAACACACTAACTACTTCGACAGTCATCACATCTGTGACGAGAAAATCGTGATATAAAGTACCAATTCACTCCTCTGTACGCCGGGAAGGTAATTTCACTCCAAAAAATCTTTTTGAAATCATATAGTAATCGTCAAGGTGGTATTGAATTGAGGATTTCGTTACCTATGCCCATTGCATGGGATTTCAAACTGGATTTCGTAGCTTTCTTCGTTGCATTCCGTGATGTTGACGAATACGTCTGGAAAAATATGCATTAGACTTGTTAAATATTTCGAGACGTTCGTCTTACATCTTTCTCCCTAGGAATGCTGACGTTAACAATATCGAAAACACTGCAGCCAGATCTTTGCTTCTTGTTGGAGTGTCTGTAGACTGTGTATTCCGCGCTTGATTCAACGTCTGGTATTTCATAATGGGGCGAAGTTGCCTTCTTCACTTCTGGATCTCCTTTTAGTGCGGCGATTATTGTGGAGCACTGCTCTTCCCAATTATTAATGTCAGCACTGTGGTAAATCCACAAAGGTACACCTGGGAGTAAGTCGCTGGTGAAAGTGATAAAAGAATGGGAATTACTAAAACACAAACCGTATTCAAATAAGGTGTAGGAGCGTGTCGACTTCCATCTTCTTGACGTCCCTGATGGCTTTAAAACTCTCCCATGACTTTCTCTGCTTCCAGTTAAATGTGATGTCGACAGCTAAAAAAGTAAAGTGTTTAACTTGAAAAATTATATTTGCGGATGTATTGTACCATGCACCGTTGTTTGTCCCAAAACTCACAGTAGTTGAGCAGATGTTGCAAAGTTGTTTCGAACTGATCGAACGATTTCTTGATCTTCTTAAGTTCTATGAATTCTGAAATAGTGACACATTGTTACGTTATAGTTTTTAGATTCGTGCAAGATTGCAGGAAATCTGCAATAACTTCCAATCAACCCAATGAATCAAAGGCAAATTTATACCACGGATATTTTGATGCAAAATTTGTCATTCCTGAACATTTGAAACCAACGGGATGAAGGCTATAGCGGTAGTCGACTGAAGGAGGTTTTGACTCGGAAACAGTTTAATGGGATTTTTGCGACCTCGCGTTCTTTTGACAGCACATGGACCATTTCAATTCTGCGAAAGATTCTCGTAAATAAATATAATTTATGAGCATAATAAGGGACCACAAAGTATTTGTGGATATACTAAAAGAACAACCCTGCTGGTATTAGATTGGTACGAATCGAAATTTACAAAACATAAGTTGATACAGAGTTAAACTTTTAAGTTGGCAGAAATAAAACATGAGGAATTAAGTAGGAGACAAAGGGGCTTGGGGTTTAGCTTCGGATGTGTCGAGTTGCGTGAAGAATAAGATCAGGATCTTTAATCTGTTGAGTAATTATTTTATGATTCAATTAGTTTGTAGCCTGGTTAAGTCACAAGGCGCGACTGTTGTGTCGTGGATGAGCAAAGGGAATTTGCTCGAACATAGTAGAAAAGCAAGGCAAGGAGCCCAAAGTGAAATTTACATTTGTCTACTTCCGTAAGTGTGGAGTGTGAGCGAATTGAGTTAAGGACGAAGTATCCGATAGCCGTTTCCGTTCCTTGTTCCTGTAGGAAACCTGTTAGGACAACCCACTCCGCTTAAGGAGGCGGTATTCTTCTACTGCTTCGACTGAGAGGGCGATCATCTGAATAATAGTGCAATGAAGTTGTGTTAAACCTGGCCAGGTATGAATAACTTTTTTTCATTTCGACATGTGTTTAGGAAGGGTGTTTATTGCTCTGTTTAGCCGAGCTACTAATATTTAAGAAGAAAAATAAATTAGAAATTCTCGTAGAGTCCTTGTCGAGGAAAATTCGTAGCATCACCAAAAGAATACCTAAAACATACTCAACTTTTCACTTTCACTGTAAGTACTCACCGTCGTATCCAACACTATTACGTTTAGGAACGTTCTTCTTCATTTTTTTAGTGGCGCTGTCGGTACTAATCGCGGAGGAGGATACTAGAAACAGAACCACGTCAACAACAATTGAAACCCACCTTGACTCACCTGCTCCACCTCTTGAAAACCTGTACATAGCCCCATCGGTGGAATAACCTGAAATCCTCTGGTAATTTTCCCAAGTATGATTCAACACGATCAAATGTACATATCTCTCCTTACAAGCACACAGCAGGCACTCGAGAACGGTCACTGTCGATGGCAAGATCGTGCTGTCCAGGCTCTCTACGATGACCCCAGCTTGGAAACGATTCAGCTTCTTTTCCATTATACAGGTGAACAAGTCCGTAGGGAGATCGAAACTGGCCTCTTTAGCATCACTCTTCTCTGACTTTTGAGAACCTTTGCCTTTGCCTATTTCGCGGAAGGTTTGGATCGTTTCGTATTTCCTTTGTATAAATTCGTAAGCGTCTGAAAAGCGGACGATGTAAAATGAAGAGGTGCAAATACGGATTTCAATAGGGTACTTGCAAGAACCACTTGCGGATGCGGTACAGTATTTACTAACTTGTGACGTCACACCAATGGAACAGCTTTTTTTAAGTCGTGTGTTGATAGCTGAATTATGAACATCTCACTGAAATAGCTCAGCTAAATTTTAGCAATACCTTCAGGCATGTTAAGCCCATCAAACACAACCAATCAGTGATCGCTGTAAGTACCCTACTTTTGTATCTTGGTTACCTTCTTCGGGGCTTATTACCACATCGGGGAAGTACGATTGTATGATGTGGTCCATGTATTTATTGAAAGTTTCGGCAGCAATACATTCGTTAGCAGCTAGTTCTTCGTATATCAATCGGTCTACGTTGTACACAGGCAATGCGAAGGCTTTTCCAATTTTATTGGACATTTTGTAATATTCTGAAAATTAATAATCAAAATTATTTATTAAATGTACCGAAAGTGAATATTAGTTTAACACACATCGAGATAAACAATGTGACGAAGTGAGAGAAATGACACAAAATAGAATCGAATTTATGTACTTCGGTACTATTGCAAATTCATATTAAACACGTGTATTTCACTACTTCTTAAACTTCCTTAAATATTACTCACTCTGAGATTTCAGCAAACAATGTCGAACGACTATAGATTTACTACTACGATTTATTCCATGCAGAAGCATAATGCAAGCTGATAGATCGATTTTAAAATTAAGCACGCATTATTAAATTTCATATCCCTTTCTGTACTTATTGAATATATTTAAAATTAATATTATTTGAGTACATATTAATATAGTCTACAACTTGAGTTGCCTTTGTAGTCTAAGCGAATTAATACTTTATAACTAAAGGCAGACTTTTAGGCAAGAAAAACTACAAAAAAGGGATCGATTAGTTTAAAAAAGTAATAACAAAAAGTAGCAAATTCGTTTATAAAAAAAATAGTATTTACTTGTAAAATTGTAAAAAATCAATTTTTACCCACTTTCAACCCCCTCCAAGTGGAAAATGTCCTATCTGGTAACTAACCTAGTAAAAACATTTTTCTACAGATAGTTATAACCTGGTATTTCAAAAATAAAGCGAAAATGGACCCATATTTAAAAGTCATGCACATATTAACCTGCTTCAATATGAGCATTCAATTGTGAAACACTTTGTAGTGTTCAAAAACCAAGGCGTCTTCACTCTACTACTACTATTACTACTACTACTATGGTGGATAGACTTGATGTGTATATATGGTAACCGTTAAGGTATACTGGACACCGAATGTTTCTGATAGGAAACATAGGTCAATAAGATATTTCTAGCCCAAATGAAAGAAGTACCTGTAAACGGCGCCCCATGGAACACAATGAACAACCCGTTCTGGTACAAGTCCAGAGAGGTTTTAGAGCTCCTCTCTACCTCCACTACGCCAATGTTCGAGACCGCGTTACGGTTGTAGTCCGTCAGGGTAAACAGGCTTTCTGTCCTGGTGGTGTCGTTTTCGGTGTGCGTCGCCTCTACGTAACCTGGAAAAGTAATCAACGCGATGAATTCGATCGTCCCTCGGGCGCGACCCGTACCCTTGATCAGGTTGTACATCTCCTCCATCGACAACTCATTCATGTCGCTCACATCCGTCTCCTTCCCATCGTTGCCCGCGGTCTCCATCAACCGCTGCATGACTTGACCCATCAGGAAGTGAAAGTTTCCTTGGAAGATGTCCGCTAGCTTTTCTCCGACCTCCCTCTTCGGCGCGAGCACCGTGTGCAATCTCTTGTATATCAAGTAGGCGTCGATCATGTACTTTTCTTCCTCGTATTCCCTGGAAGTAACATGGATTTACAATATGTACTTGTGCAATGAAGATTCAGCATCAATAAGTCCGTATAGTACAGCTATCCAGCTCGAAGGACCATGAGCGAAGCTAGGTTTGATCAGGCTGATCAGAGCCTTCATCTGCTTTGAAATGATCTTGTAGAAGTGCCAAGTAAAACACGTCCATTGATGGTTGGATGAATATGTCGCAAGGTTAAAATATGTGCCGCATGGATATACGCTATCCCTAAGCCAAAATTCGGCGATCATCTAAGCTTAAATTTTTTTTTAGTGAAATTTCAATACAGCCACATGTAAATTTCTAGAAGGTTTGACGAAGAGTTAGAGATCTCGCCACTTTCTTATTCCATATCCACTTACTTGTCGAAATCCGAGAAGCAATATTCCACAGCAAACTGCGACATGTTCTCTAGGTTCAAAGATGCAGAGACGCTGGTATGGGGCAGGATCGTCTTGAATTTGATGTGCGAGGAGTCGATGGTTATGCACGGCTCGTAACCGATGCCGATCAGATTCACAACTGTCCTTTTATTGCTACCTTCGACTAACACGTACAACAGTTCAGTGATATTACCCTGTTGGTTGGGTATGAAGTAGATGTTCAACAACGTCGTGGTATTAGGTGCCAGTTTGCCCTTGTCAGGGATCACAAAGTAGTTGTTTCTGAAGGCCTTGTTGGGTGCAACGATCTCGGTCATCCATCGGCTTGTAATGTAACCTCTGAAATAGATGTATTTTCAGGAATAATGGGCTGCATAAATTTATTTAAGTATCAAAATATTCATATATTCAATATACATAAATCATATTAAAATAGCCTACAATGCTGTAAAAACATTTTACAACAGGATTATAAATGTGTTCTGTAACAAATTTTATTCTCTTAAAACGAAGCTATCTCGGTGTTTTCCAAAAAGGTCTGAAAATGTGTCACATTGTCAAGCATTGTATTTACATGAGCGACAGTTTCGTTTATACACGACAAAATACTGTTTATACATCGTCAGATCCAGGTGCCTGAAGGAAGGCTAGGGTACGCTAAGGGGTCGTAGCTAGAAATACTAGAGAAGCGACTGAAACGAAGGATTTAAAATGCGTAAATAATACACAATCTGGTTCTAAGCCACGTTACACTGATATGTGAAAACCTATGGGCAATAATTCCCTTAGGACGAGGAGGAATAAAATATCGAATTAATATTTGGCTACGTAGAGCAACATGGGAGGGAAAAATCAGAAGTTAATAGAAGCAAATAAAGAGAAGAAGCTTTTTACAAAGGTATGGTCTTAGGACAGGACTGTGCAAGCTAAAATGCAGAGCTAAAATATAGCTGCAATGTGTATTCATCAATGCTCCAATATACGTGTTCTGATATCAGGAAAAAAGTGTGATTGTGTTTTTATCCATAACTTGCTTAGGTTTTAAGCTATAAAATCCTTCAAAAAACCATTTTGTAGGTTTTTTTTTGGGAGCTTCTATTTCTTTTTGTTTTTCTATAACCTACATTACTGATGAGAATGATTTTTTCATTAAACAAAAAATACTTTTTAAGTTATTAGCGAAAAACCGTCTGAAAATGTGTTTTTTGGTTGAAAAATTGACACGTTCACTCGTGAATAAGTCGAAAAGTATTGATTTTCAGAAAAAAATTTGTAGAACAAAAGTTGCTGAAAATTAGTCAATTTATCCATTCCCGGACTATTTTTCAATGATACATTATTCATCCCCGAGAAGGGGTGCCAAGCAACCCTCGGAAACGGTCAACTTTGAATAGAGGGTAAATACAACCAACATCTAAATTTATGAGGATCGGTGCTGTTTGGCAATCGCTCTATACACGTATGGAAAACAATGGCTTACTCATTGCTCAGCACGATGGACCTCCTCGCCGCCAGTCCCAGGCCGACGACCCCGAAGTGCACCTCGTTGCGCTCCAGCTTGATCCTCGGCCAGGCGACGATCGCCGATATGTTGATCGGTACGATCGCGCCGTTCTTCACCCTCAGCTCGAAGCCGTTCCCGACGAAGTGCTCCTCGAGCGCGCCGTACCTCTTCTTCGACGGCTTGAAGACGACGTGCAGCTTCTGGGTCTCGCCGACCTCGAACACGCCGCCCTGCAACTCGATCGAGAACTCGTCCCGCTCGAGGTGCGCGTACGAGTCCTTCAGGAGCCTCACGTCGGTCGGTATCGGCCCGTTGTTCAGCAGCGGGACCGTGTAGCACACGGAGGTTCCGACGCAGACGGCGCCGAAGTCCAGCTCGTAGGGCGGCAACTTGAAGTCTGCCGCCCTGCCAGTGCGGGTGGACATCCTCGCGCCGCTCGCGCCCGACAGGAAGTTGTTCAGCAGCATGCGCTCCGTCGCGAGCTCGATCACCTTCGTGCTCGGGTAGAGGTTCTGGGGAACGAAAATGGTTGCTTTGGAATCTTGAAAGGCCTGAATGGACTGAAAATTGAAGCTAGAAGGATTCAGAAATGTCCATTTTCAATGTATGGGGCCTCTATACCGCTGCAAATCGTTGTTCCAATATAACGTTACGGGTTGATTAATAGATCCTATTTCTTACAGGTACCATACCCCATACATCGGAAATAAGTCCCAATTCGGGTGCATGTATGCTCCTAATTCTATATTTTAAAGAGCTTAAAATATATCGAATAAAGATGATAGAAGCTCTTCTAGAACCACGTTTCAAATAAATAAACTTTAATTTTAGACGTTACAAGGAAGTTAGAAGAAACATGCCCGGTCCTCCTAGAACGTTCATGCCCTTATATAACGCTGAATAACACACCAAACCCCAATTGTATCGTCGATATTAGCAAAATCCCTATCTGGGTATTTCGGAAAGTCCCAAGTCGCTACGATATATTTTTGAATATACTTTACCTGTTAACCCTTTACTAGTCAAAGCTCTTACGTTCTTAGGCATTATCACCCAGTCGTTCATCAGGAACCATTTGATCTCAGCCAAGGGGACATCTGTGGGTAGCTTGACGCTATGTTTGTACAAGAGGCCGTTGTACGCTTCCAGCGATTTCAAGTAGCTGAAGGAAATGTCGTTTATCGCCTTGTAATTCACGTGGTCGTACTCCTTCATTTTGGGCCTTTTCAGCTGCGCCGTGACTTGGCTGAACGTCGCGTAGCCGTGGACGTAGACCGGTATCGTCTCCAGGTACTCGATCTGTAAAGGAATTTCGAACGCAACTCCCTACGAGTGATATGCTCGCGTCGCTTACCACTATCCCGAATTTCTTCCTGAACTCCCCCGTGAAACCCGGATAATATTTTATGTTGAAAGTCACCCTTTCCTTGGGTTGTAGCTGCTTCTCCGTCGGGGTTACGTTCAGCCATCTAGTCTTCGGTACGGCGACCGGCGGGTCGCAAAGGATTTTCACGGTGATCGGTCCGTAGCTCGTGTTCGTCAGCGTTAATTTATCTTCGCAGATCTCGTTGTAGAGCTACGGGAGGGGTTGATGGGTTCAATTCCAGAGGGTTTAATAAGACGTTTACATAGAAAACAGGAAATTTCCTGCCCATCGATAGAGCAACTTAAAAAGTGTGACATACTGCTATGGGATGGTTTATACGATAACATCTTGCATCAGCTTAAGATTACACAAGAAACCATGGGTACTAATTTATTGCGCATATCGCACTGTTTATATTAGCTATATATAGAAGCCAAATTAATGCCAGAAGGTCAAGAACGATAATATTGATGAGATTCAAGATGTTTCCATGACACATAACGGTATGAAAGACGCAGTATGATTCATGACGATAAACCTCAAGGTTTGTCCTTGTAGCGCCTATCAGAAAACAATGGTCAGAACATAGGTGTTACACCAGGAATACATACATCAAGATGCAAGTTGCATATTGCAAGAAGTTATGGATAAATGATAATGATTACGGTACCTAAGGTCTATCACTGGACAGATTACGGAAAGTGTTAGCAGAAGTCTTTATATAATACAATGTCATAAGGTTGAAAATGATGATGGTGATGAGGTGCCAGGTGTGGCGATGCTACTTAACAGGTAACAGGAAGTAAACTACTGCATTCACTAAGTTAAAATATGATGACAATGATGATGGTGACAATGATAAGTTTTTGATGACATCAGAGCACAATGCAAAGTGTTGCATTAAACTTGCATACAGCAAGATGCAACGTCACGGCTTGAAAATGGTAAAACAACGGAATGAAAATGAAAGTTAAAATAACAGGATGAAAGATACTGTACTCAATGAATTAAAGGATGATGAAAACTACATTGATTATGATAAGCTAAGAGATGTGTCGTTGTGGCACTTATCACAAAACAATGCAAGGTGTTGCATGCCAAATGCAAGATGAATATTTGGAGACGTTAAAGATAGACGTTGGATGTCTATCAGCCAATAAGTCTTGTATACAACAGGATTCAAAGTGCAAAGTGGAGAAAATTAATGGATGATGACAATGATGATGGCTTCAAGTTGTGTCGTTGGACATCTAACAAAGATCATGGAAGGAGTTACAATTTAAACAATAACGACATTCATAAAGATGGATCGATGTGTGTCGTTGTGACACCTGTTAAAGAACACTGCAAGATCTGGCATGAGGCCTGCATACAGTAAAATGCTGTATGTGTATCATGAATACATATTAACATCATACACATAAAATGTGTATCATTGTATCATCTAAGAGCTAGCAGTGTAATGTGTGGTATGAGGCCTGTATATAGCAAGATTCAAGATGAAAATGGAAAGAAGTTGAAGAATGACTGCAACGATAACGGTGATGAGCCTCAAGGTGAGTCGTTGGGCATCTAACAGAGAACAGTGGAAGGTGATGCACGTATACAGCAGGATGCTAGATGTGAAGTCCAACGATAACGACAGTGTGAGGAGTCCCAAGCTATTCCTTATTTCCCTTACCCTGTGTTCGTACTCGACGCAATTCTTATCCAGCTTATACGATATGGTGGACGAGAGGCCCCTCACTATCATCCTCTCGCTGTCGCCGCCCTCGCACTTGCACTCCAAGACCGCCTTGACCCTCACGTTCGGCGGCGGACTGAACATCAGATTCACCGAGCAGAACTCGTGGGACTCGAGGACGCCGAACCAAGGCTCGACGCTGAATATGTTCCTCCAGTCGTTAGGGTCGAACGCCTCCTCGGGGACCGCGCCGTCGAAGAACTTGTCGCTCCCGTTCGCCTCGGCGTCGGCCAACAGGCTCGATATCACGCTCCTGACGTCGCCCTTCCTGGGAGACTCCTGGGGCAACTCGTACAGGGAGACGTTGTAAGACTGCGACACGATCGATTGGTGGGACCGCTGATCGTAAGTGATGGAGAATTTGGCCTGGCTGATCGTCTCGTCGTACTTGTCCTCGAGAAAGTTGGAGTCCGATATGGAGACGTTAGATTTAGTTTGGCGAGTCGTCAACGTGTCTTTCAGCTGGAGAAGTGAAATGCAGTTATTATTAAGTGAATTCGGGCATGGTGTTTCTGAGTCAGTGTAACGAGATTTACTCGTACTTTAATTTTGAAACACGGTGAAGCACATGAGGTATTACGAATCTATACACTATTTTGACCAATTTCCACGAATAAGACGGTAAAATATTCTTAGGAACTATCTTCTTATTTTGACCAATGTACCATTACAGAATATGAGTATCAGAATATGGCATACTGTGTACAGAGGCTGAGTAATAAACAATAAGAAATACATAATATCAAATAAAGCCAATAAAATGCCAAATGGTAAAGAATAACATTCACTGCTATAGCGTAGTGGAGCAATCATGCAAAACCAGGAGTGTCGTATTATACATACAAAGAAATACAATCTTGGGAAGGTATCAACGAACGCACCATCAGATACAATGTAAATGATAAACAATAGTGCTCCTAAATTGAAAACGAGCTTGTAGCGGTTAAGAACAATTTTGAAACACTACTAAGAGATATTTGGAACGAAACACATGGAAATTGTGGAAGTGACCATCTAGTGGTAGAAACTTCAGCGACATAAACTATTATTGAAACACGGCGCAGGATAGTTTAGGGTAACGAAGATTATTTTGGATTTCTTACCTCTGGCAGATGTTCGAATTCTGATTCGTCCTCCAGGAACCTCCACGTATATTTCACGGAGGTGGAGGAGAGATTTTCAAGTATAAAGTTGGTTTTCGTGTAACCGCCTGGCGGAACAGATCCGAAGTCGTAGACTTCGGGAATTTTAACAGTCGGGTAACACACCTCACCGACTAGATGTAACACGTCCTTAAATGGAATGAATGGAAAAAACATTTTTTTATAAGGAAATTCGTAATATAACTCGCAAATGAACAGAATTTGTATGTTGGAAATTAAATATGTATGAACAAAACAAATTTATCAATTGAGATAATAAATATGAAACAATTCCCATGGTTAATACCAGTCAAGGCATTGAATTGTATAGAATTATTCATATTTCAAGTACTCGCCTTTAGGGCCGAAGTGAAATATCACAAGAAAATTGATTTATAAGGAAAAATGTGTTTACGACTATGACAAGGATTCGACACCAAAACATTCGGAATATATATAAGATGTGAGAAAAATGATGACGGTTTAATACTTGCAAGAGAAAAAATTATAAAATACCCATCAGAACTGTAAGAAACGGTAATCTCGACACGTGTTTCTGCCTATTAGCTTAATCAGGGTGGTATAACCCATGTTGAGGTAAACGATGGCGGTGACGTGGAGATAATACATCAAAAGGGCCGTGAACAGCAGGCAGTAAGCAAATTTGTGTCTACATTTTGGAAGCGACAGTTCATAAATTGTGGCACAACCGTCATAAATACATATAAGATGTACGAAAAATAATTCAGAAGCGTTGACAGCTGACAAAAGAAATCATGGAATCATTTTGAATATTGCCTCCATGTAGCTGTTCGTCGAAAAGAGTTATGAAAATTATTTCCAACTTCCGACATTCAAATTCCATCGTTTGATATATTTAAAAAAAAAGAGTCAGGACTACAAGATATGGAAAATTGGTGAATACAACAATTTTTCTTGTACTTGTTACATTAACTTTATGTTATGGTAATTTGGCTCTGTTGTTGTACCCACCTGTTATCTTTTATGTCTGTTATCTTACCGTTTTCGGATGCTGCCCATAGTTCACTTGCAGTTCCCCTTTAAACATTTCCACCCGTTTTTTACTAGTGAGCGGTTTAAACAACAGACGGACGTTTATTTTGGAGTTACGCTCGATGGTGACGTTAACAGTGGTCTCGAGCTTATCACCAGACATGATGTAAAAGCCCTTGGTAGTCGTAAGTGTTAGCACCATTTTGATGTCAAGTGCATTTCTCAACCAAACACCTACGGGAAAATATTAATTTATCTTTTAAGCTTAAAATTTTAATCGTGCTTTTAGTTGTAGTACTTTTTGCATCTTGGTGTTCTGTAGAGACGTACATGTCGTCTTCTTCCTCGTCTACTGCCTCTTTGACGCCGGATGCCTTAGAAATATCACTAACTGATGCGGTCATCGCTATCAACCTGAAAGAACCTTATGCTTATGAAATGTGCATATATTCAGTCATAGCTAGAGTACGGAATTTATGATATTTGACTAAATCGAATAAGATTTATGACAATAAACTGTCAGGTCTTGTTACTGAAGGTAAAAAATGTTTGGAGAATTTTTCTCCCCCCAAACTTCACAAATGAATTCCGTTGGGTTATAAAAATTTACTTTTGTAACGTATATTACAATCTAACCCACCTGCACCCACATAATTACTATAATACAATTCCAGGCTCTGTATAAAAATTCGCGAAGCTATGGAGTAATATAATGAGGCGGTTGTAGTGGCGGAGGCCTGGTTATTTTGAATTTTTGAAGTGAAAACTTCTCTAGCCGCGCCTGTATAAACACTCTCTAGATGGAGAAAAATATAGAATTTCACGTCAGATCTCATCGGTTACGCTATTTTTCGTTACGGTGAGTCATTAGCTTATGTACACAGCAAGAAAGATGTGATGTAGGCGAGTCGCCGAGAGCACGAGAGGAAAAAAGAGAAGGAGGATAGGAGAGTGAAGGAGAAAGAGAATATGAGATCGAGCAGACAATGGCGAGATGATTCTTATTCTTTATTGTATTGGTCATTCTTTATGTATTGGTATAGCCGAATTCGTGGGTATTAGGGGAAATGGATATGTAATATGTATATGTAGTAAATATATTTTTGAAATGTTAACTGAAGTGCGGTTTTAAAAATATTAATTAAAAAAAAGTTTAGAATTCAATAACTAGAGCTGTAGCATTAAGGAGCATAATGGTGCTTACGTCATGCTGTCAGTCGATTCCGCTTCCTCCTCTTCCGGTCTGTAGCCGATCTGGAACCGCAGCCTTGTAGCGGAGAAGGCAACCGCGGGCTCGACGAAGTTCGCCTTGACTACGAACGATGTCATCAAGTCCATCTTCGTCGATTTAAGATGGCCTATGAAGCAATAGAATTCCTCGGAGATGTACCTCGGCTTCTTCACCATCGCGACTATCTCCAAGGTGAGCGCCTGGTTGTGGTGGAGCTCGAACTGGCTCGGCCTCGTTTCGAACGTCAGCCTGGAACACGATCGCTAGGTTGTCACTAGGAAAAATGGCAGCGCTCTATCGACTCACGCGACGGAGGGCCTGGGTGGGTTCTGGTACTTCCCTGTCCCGAGGGAACGGCTTATGCATATCTTGTAGGGCTTCTTGCCTAGATTGGTGAAAGTCACCGGCAGCCTGAAGTCCTTGTAGGTGAGTTGCATCCCGGCGTCGTACTCGGGATCCAACTTAGGATCGATCCTTACGGGCAAGCCCACGCCGTGGGCGGCGACGCACAGTTTTAACGCCTCCCCGTCCTTCACGTTGATGTTCACTGTCTCTTTTATGGGCCCGTTCTGCGTTAGGAACATCTTAAATTGGATCATCCTCTCCGTATCCGGGGGAAGTTCAAATCTATTGGCGTCTACCTTCAGGCAGGACTTCGCGACCTAAACAATGGTACGTTACGATTTCTAGATTCGTGTGAAATTCAAAGTTTAACGTATTTAACGTAACGTCTTTTAGTAGTTCAGATTTAGTAGATCTGCAGTAACTTCCCTCTCACTTAATCAACCTAAGCAAAATTTGAACTACGGATAGATTGGTATAAAATCTGTCATTCTTGAAAATTTGAAATCAGGGGGATGAAGGGTAAAGCTGGAACTGACTGAGGGAATTCTTGACTGAGAAATAAATGAATGCAATTTTTATGACCTCACGTTACTTTGAGGGAGTCTTTGCCAACTCGGTTCCGATAAATGTCACCAGTAATAAAAATGATTTATGAGCCAAGAAGGCTAACATAAACTCTTCAATGAGTGGTTTAACGTACGATGTGACCGTGAGTTCATTGGTTGAACAAGAAAGTCACTAGACTAAAGTTGGTAAAAGATTTTAATATGGGGATTTAGTAGAAGTGTGAACTGTCAAAAAGGACTATAATTCATTTAATTCTAAAGTTCCAATAGATACCAAGAACCTATAGTTTCTAGAATCTCAATCTATAGAACTGTAAACGTTCCATAAATATCAAACCTCATTCGATTCTAAAACTTCAAAAGCTTCAAATAAAGTACCAAGTAACTACAAATTTTTATAATCTCAATCTACACAGATGCAAAATTTCAAGGATAATCTTCAAATCTTTCAACAATATCGAGTTCATTTGAACTTAAAGTTTTAAAAGCTTCTAAGGTACCAACAAGCTTCAAGCTTCTATAATCCAGTTCTACTGAGCTCCAACGTTTAAAAGATACCAAGAAGCTATAAGTTTCTAGAATCAAGACCTATAGGGCTTAAAAGTTTCATGGATACCACACTCATTCGATCATAAAGCTCCAAAAACTTCGAAGATAATAGAATACAAGTGTAGAGAACTCAAAAACCTCCAAAGATATCATGTTCACGCGATCTCAATGCTCCAAAAGCTTTAATAAAGCCATCAAGCTACAAGTACCTTAAATCTAAACCTATAGAGCTCTAAAAGTTCCATGAATATCAAGCTCCTTCGACTTTAAAGTTTTAAAGGTACCAAGAAGCAACAAGTTTCTGAAATCTAGATCAAGAGCTCCAAAAGATCCAAATGTACCACGCTCATTTGATTCTAAAGCTTCAAAAGTTACACCGACACCCAGTAACTGTAGGTTTCTAGAATCTGTATCTACAGGATTTCTAATGTTCCAAGATGCCACAGATGTTAAAGCTTTAAAAACTTGAAAGGTACCAAGAAGGTACATGTTTCTATAATCTAGATCTGTAGAGCTCAAAAAGTTTCATGGATACCAACTTTTTCCAATCTCGTAGCTGCAAATATTTCAAAGGTAACCAAGAAATACTAGTTTCTAATTAGATTAGAGCATGTAAAGCATTGCTTTTTTACATACAAAACATACAACTGTATGTTTGAAAGAAAACAGTAAAATGAAAGGTATGGAACAAGCGATGAGCAAAACGCAAGGACATCACTTATGCGTGTCCATGTTGCATGGTGTGAGGCCAACATCCTACGATGGATAAAGCCATGGATGGTGCTAACATAGGCCTATTTTAAGTATACTTTACCAGTTCCAATTCGACGCTGGCGGTTATCGGTGAATCATTCGTCACCCTCAGAGATTGTGTCACGTTGTTCAGTAAATTCACGTTGCCGAAGTGTAGTTCCATCGGATCGATTGTTATGACGGGGCCGTTCATATGGCACGTAACTTTGCAAAGGGTCTTCTTGTTGCAGCCGTTAATGAAGAAACTGTAATCGGATGAAGTGTTACGGTCCTGGTTTTTTGGGTTTGTGCGAAATGCCTCTCGTACGTTATTTAATCTACGATTGGCGTCCACTAGCCGAGCTTGTAATCATTAAGAAATATTAGTAACAGAAGTGATCGAAAACAAATGTTTTAATTTTATGCCTTAGCAGATGCTAGTTGACAACTTGGTAACTTAAAACTTAGAGGTTCTTAAAGGAATAATCCAGTATTTATTCCTAAAAAAGGTTCGATTTGATTACTTACTCTAAATTGTAGAAGAAGGTTCCCACCACTTCGCTATAAATCGCCAAATGGACTTCGACCTCACCGAAGGGGGGCATGTGAAACTCACTCACATCTAAAGTGCAGTGGAACCCAGGCGGCAACTTCAAATGATGTTCTAACAGTATTCATTCCAAAGTTAAAGAGCAGCTTACCTTCTGGGGCACGTGCGATAGATCGCATTGCACCGACGATTTATTTCTAAACTTACACGAGCGTGTGTATTGGAAATTAACGAAACCGAAGTTCATGTAAATGTCTTCGTGCTCGCATACGATGTCTGCATGTATGAACTGGTATGAGATCGGTATTTCTACTGATAGTTCTTTCTCCGCCCAACTGTAGACCGCGAGGCTAATTTCGGGGCTGGTCTTTTCCAGGGCTTTGATGAACATCTAATACGAGCAACACATTCAAGATTTAAGCCACGACAGTTGAAGTAACTGTAGTAGATGCGCAATGCTGGTTCTGGACCAAAATTCCGTGATATTTTCAATGAAGGTTCGTTTTGAAGATTTTGGTCTCCCTCGCCACTCTCCTTTGGAGAGGAGGAAACTGGCACCCAAAACCAGCCCAAGGGGATAAAATCCTGCAAAGTCGACCTTCATTCGAAATAACATGAGCTTACCAATTTGCGTATCTACCAACTGTTGTACTGCCTACCGTTATGGGTTTCTCAGACAACGGCTCCACGATCCCGGAATTTGGCTCAAACTCGCAATAAACTACGCTATCGTCTATTTTAAAGCAGAAATCTATTGGACTCGTGAACGGGTTTATCAGGTTGAAGATCTTGACCATTTGCTTCCCTGAAAACTACTGCGTAAATGATAAGCTTGAAGGAGCGCAGTGGATTACCGTAAGACACTTCTCCGAAGTCAATTCTATCGACGTCGGCTTGCAAGTGTGGACACTGTACGTTCCCCCTTAAACATTAACAAATTTGAAAATAATTCATAACCTCCCTCTCATGCTTACGTCATTAGAAACGATATTGTCTCCATCGATTCCTGTATCACAAATTGAACTTTTTCGATGAAGTAGCCTTTGTGCTCGGTACGAAATTGCAGCGTAAAACTTTTGCAGGTTCCATTAAACCGCAGGTATTGAGTTGTAGGGAAGCAATTTAGAACGCCGCCGAAATCCAATGGGGCTTCGGCAAATACTACAGTTGCTGGTATCTCCCCTAAAAAGGAAACCGAAACTCGATTTGATTGATGCATTGTTTCAGTTAAAGCGTAATTCTTTAATTAGGCAACACAAGGCACCAGCACTTACCAACGTTCTTAACTAATATCTCGTATTCGTGGTTTGCCATCAGGAATAGGTCGTTCAAGTTTAGCACGCTCGTATTGAACACCACTTTAGGCCCTTTACCATGTCCTGTGAAGCTCACCGGTAATCTCTCCATCTTACCGGTCACGTCCAAATAGGCGAAGCTGGTGTAGCTCTCAGCTTCGGTAGGCGAGAAGATCACCGTGAAGGTGTATTTTTGTTTCGGTAATACTTCACCTTCCTACAAAACGAAGCATATTAATAAATTAATCCAAGTATAGTTCGGTTAACTTTAAGATTCAGTTGCTGAAAAAATGCACCAGTTGTGGCACCAAATGAACACTTCACCTCGCTACAATACCAAACCGAACAGAAATAATCGCATTTGAGTTGAAGGTATAGAATAGAAAGTACAGAGAATACTATCGTTTTCTTCCCCTACAAAACTACTATGCTACTACTACAACAAACTATGCTATAACTCGTCCTGTTCTGGGCAAACAAAGGGGGTTAACCAATCGTGATTTTTTTGCAAAAACGAAGCAAAACTGGATTTTCATATTTCGGGGTCAAACAGAGGAGAACGACTTTCTGATGATTAGATCAACAATTCTGTACACAAGACACTACTCTCCGAAATACCAATAATTAAATATCATCTCTATTCTTTTTGTAAAAATCACCATAACTCAAAAATTATTAGCCTCAGGAAACTAACAGTCGGCTACAGGCTGGAGAGCAAAGTTTTTGTAGTTTCAAAGGTTTTCTGCTTATTCCCTACTTATTTAAAATTTACCATCGGTAATATGCTGAAGTATTTAGAACTGTACGAGAACTCTTCCTTCTCCAAGTGCTTGACGTCCTCCTTCAACTGCCTATCCAATATCATCGAATGCTCCTGGCAATCGACGACTTCTTGATACTCCAAACTGGTGCACATTTGCTTCTCGACTTCGACGAACTTCTTGGTGGCGCTTATCACCTTCGATTTTTCCGCTTCATCTACTTGGGAGCTCTCGTACCTCTTCCAGGAAAACGACAGGGCGTAGTTACCCCTGTTGACGAGCTCGAAGGACTTGTGGTCCATCAGCCCCATGTAAACCTCGCCAAACAGTACGTCAGAATGATCGAGGGAGACGTTGGCGTCGGTAACTTCGCACTCGACCTTCACGACGCTCTTCAACGAAGCATAATGGAAACACACCTCACCGAGTAAGCTTCGCTGAGTCTCCTTCGGGACGCAAGTTACTTTGATCTCGTTGAACTCGTCAGGCGACAAGCTGCTCCTGCTGGGGGTCGCCTGGAATGGTTCACTGCAGATTACTGTGTAGCTGGTCGGTATGCGTCCGATGTTCTGTATGACGATGGACTGGCTGGAGGGGACTCTGACGGCCGTCGGTGGTAGGGTGATCGCGTCCGGGATGTTCAGGATCGGGCGGGGGCCCAAAGCTACAAAGGAAGAGTATTTTAATTTTTGGCGTAGACCATCTTAAACTGGTATAGTTGATGGTACAAGGGGTCAAATTTGGGTATTAAATGGAGAAAGCACACAGTTATCTACACCAAGTAGTCAAAAATTAAAGTTTTGTACTGAATAAAACGTCATTGCAAGACTAACAAAAGCATGCTATTGGATTTCCACAAAGTATATCAAGCACCCAATAGGCCAAACTGGCTGAAAAGCAATTAGTCATAAAATATTCAAGAAAAATAATGTAATGTATTGCTGCAAGCTGAAGAATAGGAGCTTCAGTATTTTACAAGAAAAAATAAATTTTCATATATATAATAATACTAAATATTTGAAAATGTGAAAGTAGGTCAATACTGCTCGATACGTGATCCACAAAATCATAAAATCCCATTGGTAGTGCGACTCCATAACTACAGCTATCCTGTTTTCTCGGTGGTAGAATTTCTGCATGCACTGTACCCAGTGCCTGTAAATATGATTCCCATAAGTCTACTGTGTTCACAAGCGCAGATGAGGAAACTCCCAAAACGAACCCCTTTAACAATTAATGAGGTGCGTTTGAGCTTTCTGCTCATGCCTTCATCAACATAATAAGTTTTAACACTTGTAGATAAACGAAGCATTTCTTCCTCAGAATCTCTCATTTTAATCTCACTTAACCCATTGATTAATAAAAACGGTACTAATCATATCAGGTATTGAAGCTCCGCTACAAACATTAAATAAAAGGGAAGAGTAACACATTACTTCTATATATCGTTGCTCTCATAGTTTATCATATCTTTAACATAAACGCAACTTAGGCTCAATGAGATTTAGTAATGATTTACTCTATCAACAATTATTAAGCATTTTTGAAAATCTCCTCACCGTAAACAGGGATCGTCGTGTTCCCGTCCGCCGTTACCACTACGATTTCATAAAAGTAATCCCTGTGCGTCTTCGGGGCGAAAGTCAAATTGATGGTGACAATCATCCCGGGAGCGATCTTCACTCCGTTCTCCCCCAGACGAGACAGGCGAAAAAACGGCGACGGCGTCGATTCTATCTTTGCGTATTTGGAAACCTACAGGGAAACATTGTAACGAACGCCACATGATAGGTATCGCATCGCTCACTTTCTGCATGTTCTGAATGGTGACCGTGGTCTTGTACTCCTGGCAGGGCTCGAAGTTCTGGAACACGACGACGTCTGGAGTCTTGCTCAGCCCGCATTTCTCGTCGTACAGTCGATACTTCCTCGTCGGCCTGCACAACTGCCCGAGGCGGTCCCCCAGGGGCATCTGGATCTCGCGGTTGAGCCTCGACGGCGACAACTGGAGGAATTACAAAAATATCCAGCGATTATGCATGCTGCTCTAATAACTAATAAAATTGTCCCCAAATACTTATTACTTACATAGGTACCCATTTGGAGTAAAAAATTTCCTCTACGCATAAAACATACTTTTACTCTAACATACTGTACCATCTTGTTTATTTCACTTTTCAACATTCTATACTTTTAATCGAACACGTTGATTTATGCTGCTAAGCTTTTCTTATTTCACATAAAACCAGTTCTTACCGGTTCTAGCTTCCCAGGAGAATCCAGGAAGACGGTCAAAAGCTCGGACATGTCCAAGACGCCAACAGGACATGTCTGGAAGAACCTCTCGGAATCCCTGCTATTCGCCATTATAATTTCAACGTGTAAAAAAAATAATTCATCAAACAAACATTCAGTTTATAAAAAGCCTACTGACTCAACTGACACATTTGAATACAACTGACATATTTTGACGTTTTAGTATTGCTAGGATATGTGACATATGAATGAATGGTTTCTCTATTCCGGGAGTACCATACCACCTGAATAATGACAATCAAAATGAAGAATCTTTGCACCACCGAAAGACAGGAGGTTTTGTCCATCACACATTAAATATATTGGAAGAGTGACTTGTCAAACGATCAGATTGTTGTTGCACAAGAAGTTTTTGATGCTCATACTCAAAATGTTGAATGGGTTACATCAAAAGCGAAACTTTTGCAGATCAAGAAATGGAAATTCTAGAACTTCCACATTTTAAAAATTCCAGCACCAAACAATAAAGGATGGTTTCCCAATAATAACGGAACATTCACTTGTAGTAGAAATAGAGAACAAGATACATATTGAATGATCAAATGCAGCCTTTAAAACCATGAGATAAAAAAGAACGTGTAGAACACAATAACGTAAAAAAGGTGCAATGAAACATATACAAATGTTGTCTATAGCTGTTCAACCTGATACCTGATATACTATACTCCCACTAAAATATGGTAGTTTTACTTCACTTCTACATAATTAGATAGCTAACATTCATTACAAAAAACATACATACAATCTTTATTAAATATATTTAAAAAAAGTAATTAATCACTAGCGCCTTCCTCCTCGGAGTCCAACATCTTATTACTATGCCTCTTCGTCCTGCTGTTCTCGATATCGGAATCTTCCTCGTCAGAAGAATAAATAGCTGAACCTGAAATTGCACCTAATGTTACATAGTTTATTGTTTCAATTTTACATCTCTACCTTTAGCGGCGACTCCAGAACCGCGCTTGTAAGTATTCTTTATTGCATTCAACGAAATGGCGCCTTCGTCGTCGCTACCTTCTTCTTCCCTTGAATAATTCGCGGCATGGCCTCGAGTAATGTTGTCCGCTTTCTTCCTCGAGGTCTTTGGCCTCACCGGGTGCTGTCTTAGCTTCTCCTCCTCTTTCTAGAAACACAACAGAATGCATTCTTTTCCGAATTCCATATACACAGCCTCTCGTCCTACCTTCAATCTTGTAGCCTTGTCCAGATCAGGATCGACTCCTACTTGAGACATGATCTTGATACCAGTCGTTTTAGTAGATCGGTCCGCCAGGGAAAGCGTCATTTTCCTGTGAGTGAAGCTCTCAGTAGAATGAGGTCGGAAACTGAGTTTCGTACGGAACACTGCTTGACCTTGCAGACCGGTACCTTGGCGGATGAACAAGTGATTGTGATCACCCTAAAAGTACAAACATATATATAAAAAAAAACTGTAGATCGTCGTATTGAAATGATGAAAATGAAATGTTGATAAATTTTTCAGTGTTGCAAAGAAGTTTAGCCAAAAATCGTTCAATGGCAGCAAACTTTCATGCCACAATACAAGATATTTTAAGCAATAGCAACAGTCGACTAATACCTGTAAGGGTTGTTTATAAACATCGAATATCTCGGCACCTAAATGTAAACTGTACGACCCATCGGACCACTTCACGATTCGAGCATTTGATTCCTTCTTCATGTTACCATCATTGTCGAGTACCTCCCGCCACCTTATCGTATTCTCCACTTTTAATTTCAGCCTGCGAATAGAAACAAATAAAGAGGAAACTTAAAGGACATTGCAAGGGTACTACATATAACATGAGTTCGATTAATGAATAAAACAAATTAATGAAAGCGACTTTCTTTACCTGGCTCTGCCTTCCTCGTCAAGAGTTTCTTCTTCATCGATTTCATCCTCGTAGGTTTCAGGGTCGTAAGGTCTAGTTTCCACCGACAGAAAGTTCGGTAGCTTTACGAAGTGGATGTCTCGTCCTAAATCACAGGTTATCTTCGGTACTTCTACGTCTATTCTCGTCTCGGGGATGACCTCAGGCTCATTTTCTTTATCTTCATCCTAAATATACCAGCAATACACAAATTGGTATCCAACGAAACATAAAATTTTATAAAAGTTATAAAAAAAATATATTTTTTAGTATCAGGATAGTTTTTTGAATGATGAAATTTTTATGTATTTCATTGTTTATCAAATCAAAGTTACTCATGTATCAAATTTGTCACCTCTTCTATAGCTGGTCTCCGCTCGGTCTCCTCCTCAGACTGCCTGCCATCTTCTGAATGTGACCTGCGTTCCTCCTCTTTATCCGATCCAGCTTTATCCCTCTCTTCCTCGCTACTTATATCGTCAGCGTCACCAAAAATATCAGCAGCAGCAACTAAACAAATAACACCAGTGTTAATCTAAAAAATAATGGTAATTGTCTTTTACCTTTTTCCGTCTCTGCACCGCCTTCGTTCTCGCTATCAGAGACCAGAGCTTTAGGCTTCTTCTTTTCTCTCTCCTCTGAACTGTCCCGTTTTCGTTTCTCGCCATGTTCATCTTCATCTATTTGCAAATGTGGGCTGTTTGATCCGCTCCGGTCTTTAGAACCTGATCTTGAGCGTGACCTGCAATTTAAGCAAAATTTGTGCAATTTATTATTTGAACTTACAAGAACAAACCTTGCCATAAGAGAAAATATGGAAAGAAAATTAGATAAAATATTGGAAGCTTTTAGATTAGGATGACAATCAATCAAACAAACCAAATAGTGCAAGAGCCTACTGTAAAAAGTAGAATTAATCGCTTTAAGTGCTGATTTCTATTGAAACAGATCGGTATTGTACTGCGCACTAATGTGGAAAAGTAGTTCGTATCGTAATGTTCCAAGCAGAAAGCCATTCTTAGTGCAGAGGGTGAGGAATGTCAGCCTGCTATTGAAAATTTGTTTCAATTGTATTATATTGATACAAGCAAAAAAGCTTATGTGTTAACACTTCAACTTATTGATCAGTCATTATAACATATAACGCAGGAAGGGTATGGCTTGGGTAACAGGATATTTTTACTGGGTAGTACATTACCCACCTATTTCAATAGAAATCAGCACTTAAAGCGCATGATCAACTCTTGTCAATGGGCTCTCAGATTACAACAGAGAACGGTACGATAAGAAAAGTCTTTGTATCATTGATTCCAAGTAATCTTTCTACACAGTGAACAGAGCAAAATATGGAAAGAATTAAAAGAATCGGAAATACAAAAAATTTAGATGATAAAATGGATTCTGCTTTTGATGCCAGGAATATCGAAGTTTAGTGGAATTTAAAACTTCAGAGCTCCACCGCGCTTATCAAATATTATTGTTTTAAGAGTCTCTGATGTTAAACTGTGACTCACCTCCTAGGAGATCCGGATACGGACCGCCTCGAGCCAGATCGGCTCCTCTTAGAGCCGGCGGACCCGGATCGACTCCTCTTAGAGCCGGCTGATGCGGACCTTGACCTCTTCGAAGCGGCCGATCTCGATCTGGACCTCGAGCCTGACTTCTTGGAGCCCTCGGAACCCGACCTAGACCTGCGAGAACCGGACTTGTCCGAACCCGCTGAACCTGACCTCGACCTGTTGGACACGGCTGAACCAGATCTGGACCGGCGAGATTTCGACTTATTCGAAATGGCTGATCCGGACCTCGACCTCTGAGTCTTCGACTTGATCGAAGCGGGTGAAGCTGACCTGGATCTATGCGACCCAGACTTGACTGAAGCGGCCGATCCGGATCTGGACCTGCGCGACCCAGACCTGTTGGACGCCTCGGAACCGGATCTAGACCGGTGAGAGCTCACCACTGAACCTGACCGGGACCTGTTCGAAGCCGCCGATCTGCGCCCGGACTTCTTGGAGTTCGGGCTGCCCGACCTGGATCTATCAGAGGCGTGAGAGGCAGACTTGTTCGAAGCACGCGAAGCCGACCTGTTGGAGTCTGGGGACGCTGATCTAGACTTCGAGCCTGACCTGCAATAATCAAAAATACAATGGATTACAAAGTTCTGTTGTCCCTTTCATAATGCAGTTAACGAATATGACACCTACAGTTATCCAAGTTAAAGTTGTTTCTATTAATTTTTCCCTTACGTCTTTGCCATTTTTATAAGTTTGACCCTCTCTCCATAATACCGTGGCATGCTATGCCGTGAAAGAGTTCATAATATACTTTTTAAAATCTTTTCAATGCTTAAAATTTTGTGTAGTTTTGTTAATATAGAAACTAGATATAATTCTGTGATACATATAATGATCTCATTCCATCCATTTTATTCATTATGGTAGCTGCCTTGTTCTACATATCCTCAGAGGCTAATAATACTGTGTCATCGGCATATGGCAGCATCTTACCATTAGACAATTCATCAAATTTATGTACATCAACAACAGCAAGGGACTGAGAATTGTACCTTACTGCACATTCATATTTATATACAGATAATCACTATCACAATTATCAATTATTACTTTTGGCTTTCTGAGTAATTCCTCTTAAGTCATAAATATGTTGTCCATGCAGGATTAAATTGTGATTAACTCATGGTTATTTATTAAATAGTATATCTTAGATACCATTTAAGTAGTAATTAAATTCAAGAGTGCTTATCACTAGCCTAATAATTCCCACTAAATACTAAATCTATATTATACAGTGAGATAAAAATTATATTAAAATATTTCTAGCACAAAACAGCCCTTAAGTGACTGCTTAATCACTTACCTATTAGAGGCAGCGGAACCCGATCGTTGGGAGGTTGGCGAACTTGACCTCTTCGAGGCAGCCGAGCCAGACCTCTTCGAAGCCGGCGACCCCGACCTCTTCGAGGCCGCCGAACCGGACCGCTTGGAGTCGGGCGAATCAGATCTGCCGGAGCCCTCGGAGCCGGACCTGTGCGACCGGACGGCGCTCCTGCCGGACCTTTGGGAGCCAGCCGGGCTGGCGGATCTCGACCTGTTTCTGAACTGCTTGGACTTGTCGTAGCTCGGCGAGTTAGACGCGGACCTGTCCAGGCCGTGACCGGGCGTGGGCGCGGGGCCCCGGGCCGGGCTCCCGCTGGACTCGCTATCAGAGTCCGAAGACATGTTACTCGTTGCGATCGAGGTGCTCGATCTGCTCCCTAGGGTTTACGCGGCTCGCGCTACCTGTAAGATCCAGCCAAGGCTAGAATTACAGCAAATAGAGACAATAATTCAGGCTTCGATAGTGAGCATAGTGAGAGAACTTTTATACACCTAACCTCTACCACCAACAAAACAATCATGGAACAATAAATAATAGAAACCACCACTTATGCCATAGAGCGTAACTAAAGTAGTAACAATTATAACTCAATCACTACTAACTAAGTAAATCCAGTTAACTATACATAAAAGTACTAAAGAGAATACTATATTATTTCTTTCTTAAATTTATTTATCAGCAATATGATCAAATTCTCAGAACGCAAAAATTTGCTGCAACTTCAGTCCTAAGGTTAATATGAAGTACCTGTCCTGTGAGTTTTGTTTGAATTTTAAAAGAATTGGCACCCTTCTCGAGTTTTGAAAGAAAATTTCTGAAATAGGTATCGGAGGCTAACTGAGTGCAGGCAATATGGATGAAGTCAACCCTAAGGTCAGTTTCTTACTGAGGCGGGCCAGGATGAAAATGAATGATAACAACGAGACCCTACATACTGCTGAGGCAAGGGCACATGGTAAGCCTTCGCCTGTCTTTACGTTATATGGGCAATAGACTGAAATTAAACTGAAAATAGTTTTAGTACTATGGGGCAGTACTTACATTTAAGTCTATATACGCTTTCGCGTTAAGTTGCTATACAAAGAAATAATGACAAATTATTTTTGCTTGAGGTCGCCATCTTGTTTTTGGAAGAATATTATATGTATAAAAATTTTTTGAATATACTAAAAAAAGTAGAAAATTCTTCTAATTTATGGTGCTTTTCCTTTTATAATCCATTTCTTTTAAACAAAAAACGCTAGATTTCCATGCAACACACTACCTATTTATATATATAGAGGGTGCTAGGGAAGTAAGTGCACTGTACACTTTAACTACAGGATCATTAGTTTTTGGATGTTCGCTACTGGCCTCAAATATCATTGATGTTCCTTTAGGACTCATTAAACATGTAAAAATAAGCTTGATTTAATTGAACAGCGACGAATTTTTATTCATTCCAGTAACGAATAGTATAGTAACTAATATTACAATACTGTTTATTGACTAAACTGAGTTTAATTAAACTATGCATCAGTATTAATTTGACAGAAACAAACTGTTCCAGATGTAAAACATGCATGTACGTTACTCTTAAAGCCAACACCTACAACGTTTAAACTTTCAAGTTCCATGTATATTGTACAGGAGAAGTCAGAAAAGATTAGCTTCGTTAGCTTTTATATCCCATGTTTAATAAAACAGCACTCTACGAGGAACAGCCCTTTATAAAATAATGTATGTTCGCAGCTTTCAAAGCCGAAAACGAAAAGTTGCTTACGCATATCGACGCCTTACGTAAGCTGATCAAAGCTACCCGAGAGGAGCACGACTATTTGTCGAAACAAATCTCTTCCTTGGAAACTGTGTACCAGTAGTAAGCGACCCTCAACCTACTACGAATCGAACAAATACTAACCTGTCTAGTTTTCAGTTGCACGAACAGCATCGAGTTCACCCAGTTGAACAACACGAAAACTACCATGATGATTGAAGAGTACGGGCAGTCGCAGAAGGAGCAGGAGAAGAAATGCAGCGACCTCCTCAGAAAGTACGAGGAGTACTTCGACGATCAGAAGGCCGAACTGCTCTCCAAGTCCGCCAGCTATCAGGTCATAAAGCAGAAACGAGCGGAGCTGCAAAAAGTCAAGATCGATTACATGATGAAGAAACAGCACGCCAAAGAGGTGGAGAGGATGAACCGGCAAAGGAAAGAAATCAGGAAGAAGATTTTCCAAAGGCAGGTCGTGAGGTTCGCTGAGATCACGGTGTACGCTAAACTGTTGGCCTCAGAGAAGGAGTTGATGAGGAGATACTTCAAGTGCTCCACGGAGCTGCAGGAGAGGGCATCAAAGGGCAATGTAAATGTTATTAACATTCATTAGTTGCTAGAGAATACGTTTCGTTGAAATTTAAGTGCACACCATTGATAACTTTATTGAAGATGCTAGGGTGATTAGATGTTGATTATTTTTTCGTTGATCCCAACACCTTGTAGGATCATAGTAATATTAAAAGACACTTAATATGAAAAAGGTCTGATATGGCTAAAAAAGTTAGCAGTGGTGCGTACTTAACTTGAAAAGCAATGTGTAAGTATACTGCATTGCTTTTTTAATTTTCTCATATGAGGTACTCGTATAATGAGAAGGTGGGCATGCGTGGGCGCATGTGTATGTATATATGGTCGACAATAGTGAAAAGCTGAAACTTTGTACTTTAACTTGATTTCCTGAAAACTCGAGCCCGTATGATTTTAGGTAAAATAGGTTAAGGGCACTTTATTCTTGTTACTTTTATGTTATTTCGACTGATTCTTTCTGAAGGGCGTTTTACCTTTGTGAACCTACTAGTTTTCTCATCTTGTTCCAAAACGGCTTTATTACTTAACATATATTTTCTAAAATCGCCCCGAAGGGCACTTTACTCATAGGAAAGTTTAGCTTTTCCTCAGTTTCCTCAAAACAGCTGTAGTGATTTATTTCAACCTTCGCAACTAGACTTATCTAATACCTAACGTTTTTTTCTTTCTAAAGCCGCTCTAAAGAGCATTTCACTCTTGAGAATTTCTTAAGACTTCATAAATTTATATAGAGCACGTGCCTCATATGAGACAATTTTACGTTGGACACATAACAATGTTTCTTTTTATTTCAGCTAAAAGATAAAGTCCCGAAAGTTGCTGAACGCAGTGCTGGAAAAGGTAGGCTTGAGTGTGCTTGGAACACTCACTAGAGTTACATTTCATCTAACTAACTTTCAGATACTCTCAATCTAGACGGAAAAATATCAAGCAACCTTTTGATGCATACAAACAAACAGGCAAGTACTTAGGGATTAGATGCACTACTTATAGTGATCATTTAGCACTATAAGAGCAACACTTTTTAAGTTCTGACTTGAACTTTCTTTTGTTCATATTTCAGAAATCGGAGCACAAAGAGAATGTTACCGTGAAGTCCACGCCTGAGCCGCCGATCAAAGGTATAGCAAATTTTAGAATATTTTGTTTTGACAATTAGTTCCATGTTGGATATGTACGCAGGATTACCGAGGGTTATAACCAAGATCTTTTCTTTGGTAAACTTAAAATTTATTTCAGGCTGGTACTGAAAAGCTTTCTGGGGTAGGTTATAATGTGACATGCTGAAGGGTGATCCTGAAGAACTGGTGTAAGGCTATTGGAGCTTCTTTGTTTTCTTTACCAATAAATTCCAATAGTGTTCCAATAACAGTAACATATTTTCTATTTGATTTTTACATTTTTTTCACATTGATAAAGTTTCAAAGAAGCATTATGAAAGATTCTGTAACACACCAGAGACGATGATGATGATGATACATTTCCAGCGGTCGAAAACAAGGGGCTGAAATTTTTGATCGAGTCCGCCTACGCCTTTCCTCGTACCTTCTTCGAGGCGCCCTCCCAGAAGGCGACGCCGATGCTCGAGTCTCAGAACTCCCAAAACTCGAAAATCCAAATACTGGACGTACAAGTCGTCAAGCCGAAGAACCCCGAGAAGAAACAAATGACGACGGACCTGAGGAAGCGCAACAGCGAGAGCTTCAGTCTCTTGCAGAGCACCATTAGCTTCCAGAAGACCAAGTCCGGGAAAACCTTCAATTTCGACCTGAACCGATCGCTCGAGACCCCAAAGAAAATGGCCAGGATCGCCAACGGAGCGTCCAAGGCGCAGAAGAGCGAGACGATGACCGTCGACGGGCCGGTCAAGGCCCAGGAGACGTTCAAGGCGCCCAGGAAGGAAACCACCCACGGGATCCGCAAGTCGTCCGGCGTCGGGCGCGCCTTTTTAGACATGTCTTTCCTGGCGCCCTCGAGCCAGGAGAACAAAAGGGAAACCACCCTCACTTCGCAGGAACTCGCGAAGCTGCTCAGCCAGGAGAACCAGCTGCTCGTCGAGAACATAACTCAAGAGTCTTCGCAGAGAACCATCACACAGGAGAGCGGGTCAGACGCGTCCCGGACCGTCCAGGGAAACTCACAGGAATCAAACGGGGTGCTTAATGGAGACCTGGAGGGGCACAACTTTGAGAACGATATTGGTGAGGAAAATAATTCAAGCGGAACTAGGAGCAGAAGTAATGGATTGCTTAAGGCAATAGTTTAGTTGTTACCATTAATCGCTTTCTACATTCATAGTCACGTTCTTCAATATTATACTTAGTAATAGCGAGTACTTGCATTGGTTTAATTCAACTGGTATACACTGGCGATATCTCATAGTAACGACCAGTACAGTAGATGATAGTAGTTAATAGAGACAATATCACGGAGGTCCATATTGTCTTGCATATTCTAATATAGTTACATTGCAAGTTACTATTTCACTAAATAGCACCTTTGGGTATCCATTACACTAGGGCTGATCCAGCAGGAATGATGCTCTGTTTCAAAGATCTCCGGCTGTCTCCAAGTAAGCAAATGATGGGACATCGTTTTTTCAAAGATTGTATTCCCATAGATTACAGCCTAGAATTTTTCCCCCACTCTATGGCACCATTCCTGGTATGCATTTAGGTATTCAAACTTTGTCCGTTATTTCTATCGCTAGCCAACATTCATGCAGTGCGTCTCTTCTGTTACTTCGGTTGGCAAACAAAACACACGTGCAATCTGTTTAAGGCGACTATGCTAAATTGCCTAACGTAGCTAAGTTGCAACGCTTAAGTGCAATCATTTCATTTTTAGGCAGATACCTCGAGGCAAACTCTTCGCAGTTTACGGCGACTGCTCCAGGTAAGCCCTTCGCTCGATCAATCACGTACGATCAACATGCGTTTCAATTTAGTAGACTTCTCTCAGAACGAAGGGCCGCAACCGTCTAACCACTTCGTATTCAAACAACCATTTGCGACTCCTGAGCAACATTACGACTCGCAACATCTACAGGATAACGCCTCGCAGAACATGGGCTACGAGCAGTACAATAATGAGAACATGACGTCTCCTGGAAGCGGTAACCAAACGGGTTTCTCTCAGCAGATGTAAATGGTTGGCTGTTCCATGAGAGGCTCCGCACACTCTTTCTCTTAACTCTGCAAAGTTAAAACTGCTGCTGAGACTCATCCATGCTTTATTAAGACAGTCAGCTTCGAAATGTACAGTTATGATCAATTAGCTTTACATCTGTTGAGATTAATCAGCAAATTCATGCTTGCGCCGTTTTTGAGGCATCCGATCAATCTAGTTTATTAAATCACTATTTTGGTTTTGATTTTTCACAGTGGAAATACCGGAATGGTTGGCTCGTAGTCCGCCATCTGACAATGAGTTTCCTGAGGAGGATGAAGCTGCTAAGACGTTCTTTACTTTTGGGAAAGACAGGAAATTATTCGGCTAAGCGTTTTTGGACATGGTGCTGAATCTTACAGACAGTTAGGTTAACATAGTATAAGAAAAGATGTAAAAAAGTACAAAACAAGTGAATTTAGCGATTTATCTTTCATACTTTTAGAACAGTTGGATAAATGCTCAATCGAAGTATGAATATGAGGTGTAGGATTTGGATCATGCTTGTTGGTCGCTGCAAGACCTTAATATAGCTGTATCAAAAACCAATCAAAAAAAAATGCACAAAACCTTCGGATTTAGGCAATAATTTTGCACATTTCGTTCCAAGTTAGAAGCTCGAAGGTCCAAATGGGACGCCAGTTCAAAAAAAAATGTTGAGAAGTTTAAGTATGAGATAGTAAATTAGATAGATAGAATTTTATTTCTAGAAAAATTCAACGTGAGCTGTTTGGCACATTGAAACAAAAAAAAAAAACAACAAATGACTTAAAATAAGAAAAGAAAAAGAATTGTTTCAGAAAATGTCGGCTAGAAAGTTTCAAGTGAAAGCTAGCAGAAACTTGTTAGTTTGATTCATAGTTTTTATTAATGTTTTTTGTTTCTCACGTTGCATTATGATTTCTATAATGTTTCAAGTGAAACTTCTCGAAAATGTTGCTAGCATTTTTTCGTGAAGTGGTTTAAGTAACGCCACGTTTGTTAGTTTAGTGGTTTATTAATGTATAATTTAGTTTGATTTAGGAAATGTGCTTCGAATTTTGATCATAGTTGTGAAATTTCTTATTCTTGTTCTAGAGTCGTAATGCATTTGTAATGTTACTACCGTTCCAATAAAAATTTAAAAAGTGCACTTATTTCATTACATCCTTAAATATTACATCCCTTGTTTAACTTATGTATTTCAAAAAATTGTAGGTATTTATTTTGTCAGCAAACACAAAGAAAATCATGTTACATGCATTTTTGCTACGTGCGGTTTTCTCCGAGAATCAACCTTTTATCGAAAAACTCAGGCCTCATGGGGATGTTCCTCACTGTAACTGTTAAAGTTAAATTTTCAGTTCATTTATGGTTTCCATATTTCCCATATCCAGTTTTTAAAATCAGGCGCTTCTAAACATTTTGGAGACTTGGAAACATTGTATTGCAAATAATCTGTAGAATTCCTAAACAACTTTAAATGTTTTTAGATACCTTAAATGTTTCCCACATTTGTAGGTAGCCCTTGGAGACTTCTAGAATCTCACCAACCTTGGAAAGTTATAATAAACGTGAGAACTATAAAATATCTATTCTGTAACCCGGAAAATTTTCAAAAAATCTACAGGGTGTAAAGGGGCATCAGAGCATATGTTTTTGAAGTTTAAACGTAACAGTCTTTGATTTTCAATTTCTCTTAAACTTACAAGATTTCTAGGTAGACTTCTGTAGTATATAGAAGCTGAGAAACTTAAGAAAATTTGAAGAACTTTGAAGAAATGAGGGATTTTCACAACACTCAAGGCGACCTGAATGAATTGTTGCTAAACATGTATGGTATTATAAAATCTATTTCCATCAATCAGGAAGAATGTTGAAGGATCTTCAATTTCCAGTAAGCCTTTAATATTTCTAGACAGCCTTTAGCAATCTTCAGAATTTATAAAATCCCAGGAAGGTGCAATAACTTTGAAAACTACGTTAACTACAGAATCTGTTCTCAAACTTTCCCTGGCATTTTTCACATTTTTCTCTATCTGATACGGTTGAACCTTAAAAGCTTTCAATTCCCTGTAAGATTACCAAGTAACCTTCTCCAGTATACAGAATCTGAGAAACCGAAGAAAATATGATAACAAAATTGAGACCATTCAATGCCACTTAAATAAATTGTTAATAAATCTGTAGGCTTCTTAGGGATGATAACGTAATCCTGAAAATTGCTGTCTTGACAGCTTTCTACTACATTTGATGTATTTGGGTCATGAAACACATTTCATAACAACATGAAACTTTTTAATTGAGCCTGTAACACAGCCTTTGGCAATTTCCAAAATCTGGAAAACCTGAAGCTATGAAAATTTTAAAATAACCAATGCAACCTGGGATGACTCAGAAAAACCTGCAGAATGTTAGAGGGTTTAAGACTTAAATCATATTTCCAGTAAAGAGTGTTAAAAGGCATTACATAATCTAGCTTTAATCATTACACGCCAGATTAAAGACTTTAAAAGGCGTTTCCACTTGAGGGTATGAAGGGGCCTTGGGTTTCTGGTAAACCTGCAGGACTTCTAGGTATCTTCTCCAGTTCATGGGTTTTTCAGTTCTGAGAAACTTTAGAAAATTTGGAATTTTAAAATTTCCATTTGTTTGCCACGTCTTCAAACACTCAAGAACAGAGTTGGAGGATCTTCAATTTTCAGCATGCCCTCGAAATTTCTAGTCAACCTTTGTCAAATTTTACAATTTAAAGTACCTGAGATGATTCCAAAAAAAAACCTTTTATAGGCATGCTGTAGAAAAATTTTACAGAATTATTTCTTTAAAGCTTACACGTACTTTTCAACTTAATTTGGTAAAGACTTTCGTGGTGTCAAGATGGCCTACCCAACCTTTAGTTCAACTGATAAAAAGAAGGAAAATGATTACCTGTTTTTATTCTTAGTAACACCAGATTGTCCGATTTATTCGACAAATGATTAATACATAATTGATATCATCAATTATCTCAGATAACCTCATTAGGCTTTAATTAAGTTGAATTGGTTAATCACATTTTTTTTTAAAAGCGTCGTGATTAATTACACGAGGAGTCTGTTCAGATTTTATCCGAATAAATAATACTTAGAATCTTCGATTAGCGGATACCAATCATCAACAGACATGAATTTATAAAATATGTAAAGAGGTGCGCACAGTTCTGTATAGGTCTGCGCAAGTCTATGTAGATGTGTACAGAGGTGTGCAGAGTTCTGTACAGGCCTGGACTGGTGTGTACAGAGACCTGTACTGTCCAGTCTTTGCCCAAAATTCTGTATTGGTCTGTACAGATCTTTACAGCTCTGTACAAGTACAGGCCAATTCTGCTCTGTACTGGCCTGTATCAGCGTGGACAAGTCTGAACTGTTCTGTTTGGTTCTGTACTGATCTGTACTGGCCTGTACAGGACTGCACGAGCCTCTACTGATCCGTGCAGTCGGGTATAAATCTGTATTGATTTGTAAAGGGGTGAATAGACCCTTGTGTCGCTCTGACTTGGTCTGAGAAGATTTGTACAGGTTTGTTCTGGTCTGTATATGTAATATTTTGAATACACTGAACAATTTTCAAAATAATTAATAGTGTCATAATAACCAAAAATTCATGTACAACTTAAAAACTCTCGTACTTGTTGAAAACACTTAGAATGAATCTTGATTTTGTTGCACGAAGATTTTCAATGAAGTAATTTGTATAAGCACACGTCTTATCTTTAGATAATAGGTAATTCGAAACATTTCGCGATTAAGACTGAGTGAAACAAACATTATGTTAAAATAAAAAAATAACAGCTACTTTAATTGATAACAATTAACGTTGTAAGTTTTATCTTAGGCATTTCGTAATAATCTGCAATCCAGTTGCTATTTAATGCATGTATTCATGAAACTTAACCACGTCTTCAGAAATCCTTTATCGTTCAATATTGATTCTGTAGAAGCGTTCACGTCAAAAATAATTTCTTCACGTTTTTGTCAAAAAATCTATCCACCCAAATCGAAATATATACATCCAAGCGACTTAAACCCATTTGTGTTTTATTAGTGGGTACGGACGTAGGAATATGCCGCTAATAGGACATCAAACAAAAACAGTCAGAACATCTAGCATATGAGAGCTAATAGGCGAGATTATTAAAATGATTTTCATTGCCAACTAAGATCTTATCGTCATCTCAGACTATCGATGTTAAAAAGCAATTATGATCAGTATGAAGTGGTCAGGTCTGAGAACAAGTTGTGAGTATTCCTTGGTCCATTTTAAAACAGAAATTTAATAATGTAATAGCTGTATCAGGCAGTTTTAGGTAGTGTTGATGAAAACATTTTTAGTAATAGTATGATTCTTCTAAATATTTTTTGAACGTGTTGAAATGTAACATAATAAGTATAAAGGCGTAAATTTTAGCAAATTTGTATTTCTAAGTAGAAATTTCCCGAACCCACTTAGTAATTAATACACGTGTACCACGAAAAGGTGTTAATATCTCGTCTATGAATTGCTTTAAAGGTAATATTAAATTTGTGCAGGTCTGAGAACAATTTTGAAATCCTATATTTTCAAGTTATGTAGGTTTAAAGACCTTTAATACTTGTTTTTTTGATTTTTAATTTGGAAATTTGGTTGTGGATCCAATAGAATCAAATATATTTTGAGAAATTGCAGTGCAAGATACATTTTTTCACATCTGGGGAGGAATAATCGATTTTTAACAACGTGTAGTGCACACATCTTCAGATAAAATGAAATGAAACTAAGACTTTTTCTTTTGAATCGATGGTGGTAACAGTTTCAAAATTTAGCTAACAGAAATATCAGGTTAAAGTTATCAAGCGTGAAGTGCCCTCTAGGGTAATTTTAGAAAAAGATGGGAACTTAAGGAAAATTAAAAATACTCAAGAGTAAAGGGGCTTTAGGGCGAATTCAGGAAAAAATGTTTTATACAAAAGTGGTAGGTAATAAATTGCTAAGTTGCGTTACGAAGTACGAAATAAAACACTGAAGCCCTTGTGGAGAAACTTAGGAGAAATTAAAAATTTTCAGAAGTAAAATGCCCTTTAAGGCAGATTTTGAAAAGAATGGTTTACGAATATTAGAGGTACTGAATTAGCTAAGTTAAGATTAGAAGTTCCAAATAAATCATTAAAGCTGTTTTGGAATAAATGAAGAAAAATGAAACGTTCCATTCTGAAAATCAAAGTGCCCTTCAGGGTGGTTTTGGAAAAACATGTCCCACACAAAAATTATAAGCATTGTACTATTAATTCGAGTTGCGAAGTCTGAAACAAATCACTAAAGCCGTTTTGAAGAAATTTAAGAAAAACTTAACAATCCCAAGAGTACATTTGTAATTTACATTGCCATTTCGAGCAATTTTAGAAAAAAAAAAGTTTAAAACAGCCTGTAGGTACATAGCTAACTTACGTTGCGAAGTTTGAAATAAATTACTATAGCAGTTTTGGAAAAAAATTAAGAAAAACTCAAAATTCTAAAAAATAAAATGGCCCTTAGGGCAGTTAAAAAAAATTCTTATAAAAGTTAAAGCAATCGAACAGTTAAGTTAAATTTCGAAGTTTGCAATAAATCATTAATGCTGTGGAATAACAGGGATATCACAAAGCGCGAGAGGGCGCCACTGTTGTCGATGACACTGATGTCTATTTGTAGCCGGAAAAACGTGAACGATTTGTGGTGTGAGATCTTTGCAGCTGCTGCTCTTCTCCACAGTATCCATATTTTGTATGAACGTCCAGTTGGTAGTTTAATATGATTGTCTATTGGACATCCATGAAAGGTCCATGGGCGTTTGTACATTTAATGGATGTCCTTTGGACTATATTGGAATATCACATTCGAAAAACTGTGATATACTAAAGCAATCTCCGTCCCAATTACTAGTCTGAGTTTAATGATTATTAGTCTGGTAATATCACATTTTTTTTAAATTAAATAGAAATTACCTTAATAAGTGATTAAATTGTTGTAAACAACGCACTCCAGATTATATATATCGAGTAATAGGCAATTTTAAATTGTAAACATTCAATCAGCCTGAAGCGCAGATCATATCCAAAATATAGCAAAGTTTATAATTTTTTTTGTTAGATAAAATTTAACAGCAAGCGGACTAAAAAATTTTGTTTAAAATGGATACAAAAATCTATTTTAAGAACAAGAAAGGCAATGAAAAACCCAAAATCTGGACAAATCTGAGCTTTTGCGTTTTTTAAACAATAAAAATTAAAAACATGTCGTTTTTCCGTTTTTTCACCACAGCGTAAAAATTATTGACGGAAACGCTATAAGTTGTACAGACGATTTGTAGAAAAATAAAATATCTTCAAAATGACCGTTTCTAAAAGGTGATCGGAGCATTTTTGACCGAGAAAACTTGGAAAAACCGTTAAAATGGACCGTTTTTCAAAAATTCACAGCTTTGCCCAGTTTAAAGCTGAAGCGCTAATTTTGGGTGAAATGTTGGGCTATCTTGTCTACTTTGAGCATGCAAAAGTTGGAAGCTGTGGAATGAATATGCTTTGCACAATTACGTTATTAACAATACACACAGAAATCTTGCAAAATTTGGCATATTAACTGACATGGGCCGATTTTAATTTTTCAAACGATTTTTGGAAGAGGACATCAAAACCTACAACTTGGCTATCTTGGATTTTCATATACGTTTGGAGAAAAGTGCGAAAATTGGTCTGGAACATTTTCCTTTTTGTCTAGATTTTGACTTTTTATCATCTTTGATCCATTTTAATCAAAGTGTTTTACTTTGTCTGCTGCTAAATTTTATCTACCAAAACACCTTTTTTCGCTCTATAAACTGGGCTAATAACTTATCAAAAATCGTGGATGTATTAACGTAGGCAACTATATTTTACAGATGTTCTAAGAAACTGACATAAAACTATATTTTTGAGAAAGCTTGTGGGTAGTAGGTACATATCACTAAATATTCTGCCTAATTTCACGTTCTTCTACGCATTAAAGTTCTTTTTTTGTAATCAACATAGCACAATTCCATTTTTCTTTTTCGATTCTGCAAAAACTCCTACGAGTATTATGTAGGTTTTTGTAAAGTCCATCATGATGCAATGACCATGATACCCTCTTCCAAAATACTCTTTATAATGTATTGCAGCTGATTTCTGTTTGTAACTTATTTTCATTGCTTAACAGGAACATGGCCAGGCTGCAAGAACTTTACGTCGCCCCATTCCTGCTGATTCTTACCGTGTCTTCATTAACTGACTTCAAAACTGAAAATTACCGTTTGAGCGACATCCACCAACCAACACATTACGACGTCGCACTCGTAATCGATCCAGAACGGAACGAATACAGCGGAAATGTGACTATATTCTTCACGGCGACGGAAGACAGCGACTATATTGAATTGCACGCATCTCCCAAGACCTTGAAGATCACTGGCGCTGTACACAACTACATTAATACTTGCACGTTTACCGAACCGGAAAAAGATACGGAAATATTGACGTTGACATGCACGCCCAAGATTTCGGCAGGCGAGAGGAAAGTGACTATTAAGTTCAACGGAACGTATCCAGAATATCCCGATAATGAATACCTGGGAGTGTATAGGACCGTTTACGAGGCGGATTCGTACGTTTCGACGCAGTTCGAACCCACTTACGCCAGACGGGCTTTTCCTTGCTTCGACGAGCCTCGCTTCAAATCGACTTTCCAGCTGACGATTGTCCACCCGGCGGAATACACGTCGGTTTTATCCAATACCGAGGTGGAGGACACGGTGGTTGTGGACAACAGGTAATCGTCAAATTATAACCAGAAACATACATGAGAATTCACGAACGAAATGGCGAAGTTTCCTATTCGCCAAAGTGGCAAAAACTACTTGCAAGAAATACAAAAAGGGGCATCCGATAGTTTTCTGTTGTTTATAAATCGTGCCGTGCTGGTCACGAAGCCTGCCGCCGCTTTGTTCATGCCGTCAGCTGTATACTCTCCACGCGGCGATATAATGAGGAACGCTCGTGTTTATGTTTGGATTGTTCCATTGCATTAAGTCCGCCACCGTAATTACCTAAAGAAAGTCGATACATATTCCAAACTTTTCATGTCAGCGCTGTCTCACAATGGTGTTACGCCAATTTGCATTCTGCAGCTCGGTGAAACTTAGTACAGTTTAAATTTTAATCGGTTTAACCCAAGGTGCGTCTTTAACATGTTGAGTACTGAATTTATTAAGAGACTCTCTTACTAACGCGGTTTAAGAGCTGGAATAGTCTCGATGTCTCTACGGACAAGCCGGCGCCGGCCGGTTCCGAGAATTGCTTGTTTGTTCTAATAAAAATCTCGAAGAAACACCGTTAGAACACAAAAATGGCGACCGAGAGATAAGCGGGTCAGTCAAAAACATGTGAACAAGCCGAAGCCAAGTGGTCGTAAAAACAGGCTCGAAAAATAAATTTACGTTTAAATGAATTAGAATAAGTCCGCGTAGTGTTAGCGTTAGTAAAATAAATTACGACAAATTAGTTATAGCTAGTGTTACTAATTATTAAGAACCCACGAACGTAACAATACCGTGCAAACAACCATACAAACATTTTTCTCGATCTGGCAATTTTTTTAATATTACTTCACAGCACGTTTGCAACTACGTTCGAGAAAACCCCCTTGATGTCAACATACACCATGGCGTTCCTCGTTTCCAAGTTTATGAAGAGTTCCGCGCCCAGCACGAGAGACAACAGCAGCTTCGAATTCAACGTCTATACAAGACCTAACATGGCTCAGTACACCGAGACCGCTTTGACTTACGGTAGCGAGATTGTCAATTGCCTTGGTGAGTGGACAGGGAAGAAGTACGAGGAAATGGGCGACGAACAACTAGACCAAGTCGCGGTCGTTGACTTTCAATTCGGTGCTATGGAAAATTGGGGATTGATCGTTTACAAGTAAATTGCATGAGGCTGGTGGTTCTATCTTGTGTCACGTGGTGTATTTCTAGGGAATCTTACTTGCTAGACGAATCAGACAATACCTCGCAGCAACAGAAGCAGACCATTATTAGTACCTTGACGCACGAATTATCTCATCAATGGTTTGGAAACTTGTTGACTCTAGATTGGTGGGCTGATGCATGGTTGAACGAAGGATTTGCAACGTACTGCCAGTACTTCATTCCCGACCAAGTACGGGCTATACTGCACTTATCTTTCCATTAAACATATTGGTCCAATGGACCAAGACCGCAGAATTATTTTCTAGCAGAATTTTTTTAAAAAATTAGTAAACTGATGGAGATTTCAAATGAACACTGGGTAAAACCCAAAAAATCTAAATTAATCTAATTTAAGGGTAGCGTACCTGACTTTGGAAGCTCAATCTTTTCCAATTTCAGCTAGAAGACATAGAAATGGATTTTGAATCACAATTCGCAACAGACGTCACACAAACCGCCTTGGAAATCGACGGTTTCGAGTCATCCCCACCACTAAGTAGTTCAGACGTCGAAACTGCTAGCGAAGACATGAGCAAATTTGATGACATTTCATACAAGAAAGGTACAATTCCGTTAGGACAAGAAATCGAAAATTCAAGCAAAATGTTTCAGGTGCAAGCGTGCTTCGTATGCTAAGAAGCATCCTTGGTGACGATAACTTCCATAAAGCGATAAAAACTTACGTAGAGGAAAAGTAAGTGTATTGAAGTTGGCAGTTGGTCAAATAAATTTGTACAGAACGATCAAATAGCTTCTTTAACCAAAAATCGAAATTTCATTATATATGTCAATAAATGTTTTTTACTTTTAGCCAGTACAACATCACGAATCCATCAATAGTCTTAAATACATTAGAGGCGTATTTTGATAACGACCGTTACAATCTGACAGACATAATGGACAGTTGGATATATAAATCTGGATATCCCATACTACATGTTACTTCGAGTGGTGATTCAGTAACTATTACTCAGGTGAGTTTAAGTAACAATTTGTATGTCATAATATGCCATAAGTCTAAGTTCTATTGTTTCTTAAAAAATAATTACTAGCCGTGGAGCTAACGTTTTAGTCCCCAAATTCCAGAATTGAAATTTGGAGTTTATGGATGTTTCTAAGGCATCTGGAATCTAATTCATATCGCCCCATGTTTCCTAGTAACTGTTGCATAAATTTCCCTCCCTTTTCCATCCCTTTGGTAAATTAAAATTTGGTGATTGAAATTTTTTCGAGCCATTCGAGAGTCATAGCTACAGCCGTACATTGGTTAAATTTTCAGATTACACGAGAATCACCTCAAAATCAAAAAGATACAAATAAATTTCACTCAGATATCATAGGAAATTAGGAGCCTAACCCGTAAATGTGCCAAGTTTAAAGTTTCTAGGCATTCAGACACTGTTAAACAGACTTTATCACATTTTTTTAGTCCCTCAGTATCTATAGGGAATTTGGGAATCCTTATTTTTTACCGCCTCGGTAAGGGAAATCTGGAGTATTTGGATTTTTCTGGAACTATTCTGAAGCGACGGTGCAAAGTTTCAAGTTTCTGGATAACTGAAAAGTACCATAAGATTTTCGGAAATACACAGGTAGAAGCACACGCAGAAACACTGATTTATGCATTAGATGACTGGACTTACCCTCTCTTCGCTCGAACAAAGCCATCCAGCTCTTATCAAATGCGACTTAAAAAATTATCATTATTTCAAAACATTTTCTGGAACAAGAAGTCCCTTCGATGATCCAAAAATGCCTGTAATATTCTACATTTTCGATTATTCCGAAACCAGAAGGTTCTCAAGCTACAGAATTTTTGGAACATTTTTGAACACCTAAGAACGTTTGAGAACATTCTACAATATTCTAGAGCATTTAAGACCATAGTCGAACCTTCTGGAAGATACCATAACATTCTGGAACATTCTAGAGTCATCTTAAACTATCACGAGTTCAAAAACAAACCTTAGAGGTGACTTTATGTCGATAAAACCAAAATCACTTTACACAAACATGCTTCCTAATGCTAGCACCATTTGAAGATGGCGCCTTACGATTGATTTTTTTCAAATACTATCGAAACACAAGAAACTTCATTTACGAAGGAAAAAGATGTTTATGACTACGACAATGATACGAAACCAGAACTCTTGGAATGTATACAGGATGTAAGAAAAATAATGGCTGTTTAATACATACAAGAGAACAATTCATGACGCAACTGTCCGAACTGCAAGAAAGGGTAACCGCGAACACGTGATTCTACCTTATAGCTTCGCCATGGTGGTATAGCCCATGTAGAGGTAAACGATGATAGTAACATGGAGACAATAACATCAAAAGGGATTCGAACGAAGTAAGCAAGCAAATTTGTGCTTACAAAAGGCTTCTGTGCTTCTTTTTTTTTTGAAAGCGACAATCCATAAATTGTCAAAATCAACTCGTCAATGAATATGGGTATTAGGTCTAACACCTACAAAGAGAACAAATCATGACAGAGCCATTTGAACCCAAGGAAACAGTACTTCGACTATAAAACTACAGCGAGTCTAACTAAATTCCTTATGTGATGTTATATTAACACAATAACGGACGGACGTAACAGACGGGCGAGACAACACTGTCCTGGCCGCACTGTCCCGGTCTCGCCTTTCCTCTTTCTATTTACATTAATATTTTGTTTTGTGTTTTTCTTGCTTGTTGGTATATGGCGTGTCGTTTATCGAAACATTTCTCACCTTGATTTGTCAGCATGTTTATAAAAATTTATATCGCTCCACCTTGGCCTGAGCCGTGATCCGATTTATTGTTTTGTTGAGAGTTGTGGAAATCTCGTGGTCGTGACAGCTGGATCATCCTTAATTATTACTATACCTTCAGCGATTAATGGTGTCATTTGGCAATTTTTGTACCTCTAAAAACATTGGCAAATTCCAAGAAACCTGAGATCATTTGAAGGAAATGTATAAAGTATTGACAAGTATTACAGAATCTGTTTTCAAAAATTTACATGGCAATCGTCAACCTCATTTGTACTTTGATAAAGTGCTGAGGAATTTGAAAATATCGAAATATTAAAGGCAACTTGTAATATTGAAATATTAAAATATTATTATATTAAACAATTCTGGTATTAAATGTGAAAAACATTAGTTCTTTCTTCATTCTTCTTATAATGTTTGGAATGTACATTTTTAAATTATTTTTCCAGACACGTTTCGTGTATCCTACAGTTACAGAGAGGAACAACGTTACGAACAGCTCAGAAGTCGAAGAAGCGCAATGGTACGTACCGATCAGTTACACCACTTCCTCGGAGTTACAATTCGACGATTCGATTAAAGCGTGGTTGGAACCTAACGATTCGTTGAAGATTTCTACGAAAGGCGCGTCTTGGATAATGTTAAATAACCAAAGAACAGGTGAAGGAAGTAATATAGAGCTTTTGTACGGTATTTATTTGGCGCGTTGTAGGTTTCTACAGAGTGAACTACGATGAAGCTTTGAGGACTAATATCACTAAGTTTCTGAAAGGAGACAACATGGCTGCTATCCATGTTTCCAACAGAGCGCAACTGATAGACGATATATTCGCTTTGGCTAGAAGTGGCCACGTGGGTTATAAATCAGTCTTCGAGTTGGCCGATTACTTACAATACGAAACCGAGTATCAACCGTGGTCGGCAGCCTTTAAGGGACTCAAATTCCTCTTCAACAAACTGAACGACGATGATGACCTCATACAAAAATTAAGAGTAAGTGGTACGGTTTAGGAGTTAAGCTTTTCTCAATTATACGAACTTCTACAGAAAAAAACTTTGGGCTGGTTGAACAAAGCCTTCAAGAATATTTCCGATGATAACGTCAGCCACGTTGAGGTTCTGAGGAATACTTTGGTGTTGGATTGGAAGTGTGAGTTAGAGGATTCCGATTGCTTGAGTTACGTCAACGACGCGTTTGAAAAATACAAAAAAAACCAATAGTACGTTGAAAATGAAATTTTTTTGATGTAGGATAGTCCAGTTTGCTTATTCTAAACACTCGTCATTTCAGTATCGATAATTTTGACAACAGGAGGATAATTCTATGTCATGGCCTCCGAACGAGTAGTTCCGCCATAGAAGATTACAAGCTCTTGCTGTCCAATTACGAAAAATCGGAACTAGTGGTAGAAAAGAATACAATCTTATCTGCAATTGGTTGTTCCGAAGACCCCACCGTCCTGAGTATGTAAGTGACCCACTTATAGTCTAGGTGCTACCTGAGTACCCATTTTAGACAAACCTACACTTTGTATTTACTAACATGCACTTTACTACAGTATAGTGTTATAGATATGTTATAGATTATTTTCATCGGATTTTTCATTCATTTCACATGGAACATCAAAATAATCGCAGGGTTCCCACACGACGATGATACTTAAATGATAGTGGTTAATCGACCGAGGGGAACGCATTGAAATCGTATTAATTTGTAATTCTGCTTGTTTTTCCTTTTAGAAATATTATAAAGTACCAGTTCCTGTGTAGAATTCTTTGGAAAGCAGATTAGCAGGTTAGGCGGTTTGGTTCTGTTTGTTTTTTTTTAAACAGAAACGTTACAAAGTACGACATAAACGACATACGATGTACATGATGACGGTCGTTTAGCCACCACCGTATCTCTGCTAAGCACACCTGCATTTAAAATTTCAAACACTCTCTTTCCACACTCTTTACACGAAATTTGAGTATAGGCGTAAAGTTGAATAATCAAACTCTATTGGTATCGTTTGACCGATGAGAATAACATATGAAAACATTTGAAAATTTCACTTTGAAAACCGGCAGATTTGGCAAAACTTTTCACATTTTATTTTTTCTCTCTCAAAATCTAGTTGTCCTAAAATTAAAATTATTTTTTCCAGCATCATAATACTGTCCTCAATTACTAAAGAAATTGCCATTTTTGAGATCGATCTGGAAGAAGGAAAGCCTTTACCTATATGGCCACCTCATCTCTCTAATTATATATAACATACAAAGTATACATAACTTAATTATACTATATAGATAGTCCTTCTATTTTTCATTACCGTTAGAGAAATAATTGACTACATTAAATTATTAAACAGATACTGTAATTGGTAACTCAAACACCTCCTTCTAGCAGTCCAGAAACGTGAATTTTTCCTATATTCCCCTTTCTTCAACTCATTTATTAAAAGTAGTCACTTAAAGTAATGTTACTTTATGGACTTTTAGGTACCTTTCTGAGTTGATTTCCAACGACACAGTCATCAGGAAACAAGACATTTCTGGCGCCTACAAAGCGGCTTATACAACAAAAACTGGCGTAAACGCGACCCTTGCGTTCCTCAGGGATCACTTAGGAGAACTGATCAAGATGTAATTACTAATGATGTTACTGATTCCCTTTATATATAATCGAATTGATGATTTCAGGTACGAGGACATAATTGAACCGGCGACGTATTTCAGTGGACTGGCCGACAAAATAACATCAGCCGAAGATTTACAAACGGTGAGAACTGCAGTGCCTTACAGGGTGACGCGACGAGGCTCAAAGTTGTGTCTAATCCTCTTTCTCTCTCTCACACACACACACAAAACTGATTTTCATCAGCGCGTGAGAAAGTGAAAGAGGAGTCAGTTTTTCAGCAGCCCCATTTCAGCTGTGTCGAAGCTTGACGCAAAGTTGACTCAAGGAAACTTGTGTCGAACAATAGAGGGCGTCTTCGTGTCACTCTGACGTTACAAGCGATTTAGTGGTAACCATAGAAAGGCGACTTTGTAACCGTTACAAAGATTAAAATTCGAAAAAAAAAAGTGTCAGTAAAAGACGCATGGTAAACGTAAAAATGAAAACTAATGTACAGGTATAACTATTTAAGGGTAGGCAAAGTCCTTATGGAAATTCTTATCCATACATCTACCAAACGCGAGGTGGCGCTACTAACAACCTCACAAATGATCTAAACCTACTCAATAGTCATTTAGCTTGTTTCAATCAACAGCTGGATTTCCCTAGATACCTGGACGTTTAAGTTTATGCTTGATTTGAATCTGATTTTCGAATTTTTAATATTCACTTAATACGCAGTATTGGCTTATAATCTTGCTGTTCTTAATAACTTAATCCTAAAAGATTACGCACTTATATCTAAAATATGCACGCATACTTAAATCAAACTCAGTGATCAATCAAGTTTGACGTTAAATAGAATACGCAGAGCTATTTTAGAATTTTTCTATTCTACTATGGATTCCCATCAAATACGTACATATGTTTGATTTTATTTTTCTAGTTAAGTGACCTGATGGACAGTTATGGCGGCTCGGATGATCTGCAGTCGATCAGGGCGGAAATCACTAACTCAGTTAATGTGACTATGGAATGGATAAATGACCACAGTGAAGAGATCAAAACCGTCTTGTCTTCGACTACCAGTCATGCAGTGAAATTGAGTTCCGTTTCAAGCCTTCTCCTAGGCTTGACGTTGATTTTGATGAATATGTACTGATCGTTAAGTTGTCTAATTTCTATGTGTTGTTTTCCCTTTGTTTTTCTCAATGGAATACTTGAAAAATTAATGTCTAAATAAATCTGTAAAAAATGTCCATATCCGTTATTAATATCGAAGAATGAGATCACAGGAAAATCTGAACGTTGTTTACGTGAGTTAAAGATACCTTAATTGGACGTAATCTAAAGTACTTGAGTAAATCTACTGATTTGGTACAGACATAAGTACATTTCAATGTTGACTAATAGATACCAAATATTAGTTGAGTAGATATGTAAAGGTGAAGATTTTTCCGTTGAATATAAATGTCTCATTTTTACGCATACAATAAAATCGTTTCATTTGACAAAAACTTTTGTCATACGTTCAAGACTTAGGACGGGTAATAGTAACGAAAATGGATTTTTAAAATGTTTCAAAATCACACGCAATCTAAGCCTTAATGTTAGATATGGTGTCACCTTGTCTATGCCGAAATAAGGAACAACTAACAGAAATAACATAGTTTCTGCTTCTACACTAAAATTACATACTCTTAAATTTTTTGGGAAAGTTTCACCTACTTTGCATTTACGTTTTGAAAAAAGTGTTACGTAACAAACTTTATTATGGATACTGTTAAAAATTTTGGAAAAATAAAATTGTAGAATTGGAAATTGGGGAAATTGGACATTAAAAGATTTATGAAAAAATTTCAAAACTAAGCTCATTTCGTTAAAGGGTAAATTGCTAAATGTAACGCTGACGTACCTCCACTTCTACATTTTTTACGTTGCTAAACCAGAATCTAAGCTTCGTTTAAATTATGATGTTGGCATTCAACCCCTATGGCAAAAACAACCCCTAGGAAACAACGGATCTCTAATAAGCTGATGTTTGGTAGGTTAAGAAAAATTACTGAAACTTCAACTTCATTGAAACTCACTTTTACTGATTGTGAAAAATTGTCAAAACTCCATTAGATTAGTTGCCAAAGTGCATTTAAACTTAATCTAAGTTCAACTTGCTTGTTTCTACCTCCTGTTAGTAAAAGTTGCTCACTAAAATATTTCCAGAAGTTCAAAATATTGTTTAGAATTGTGGCTACAGGAAGTTTGGTGAGTTTCAGCATGTTTCATGAAGGAGTTTCGAAGTTATGACTATTTTTCTAAGCTTTTCTTAATTTGAAAAATCGATAATAAATACTTGAACCCTCATTTTGATAAGACTTGGTAGGATTTTTCGGTAAAGTGTGTTAAAAAAGTTTGGCAAGTTTTTGGGTAGGAGTAATGGATTGATTAAGGGATGAAAATTGTTAAACTCGATTTATATCACACGCACCTTAGTTATATGTTATAAGTATCTTCGTTAAAGCTATCGTAACTTGGAATTCCCTTGAATGTAATAAATTATCTTTCGTAATTATAGCACAATTAGTTGTTCAGCTCTAGATTTTTAACGTATTACAAAAAATTCAAAAATGAATATGTTGCATCTAACAATTAAAATCGAAGAAGACCATTAAACATAGAATTATATAACTAATTTCATGATGATTAATTATGGAAATAAATTTTAAAAAAATCTGAAATATTTGCAATTTATAATCTACTGATTTTGAAATCTGTTCATCAGTTTTTGAAATAAAATATAATTTTACCGAAAATTCCTTTATCAAAATTGATAAAAGCGTGAGTAAATATAGTCGGTTCAGACTTTTGTTTGGTCACGATAATTTAGAAAAATTAATTTGAATCTTAGTCACAGTTTCGGGGAGAAAGTAAAACTGAGAGAGTTGATAACGATAGGTAAATAACCAGTAATTAATAAATAATTCATAAAACATACTTGAACAAGCGATTGAAAGAGTGAAATCATCTACGACCTTATAACAAATAGTAATAAATTATCTTTCAAGATAATATCAAGATATTTCTTTATTAAAGAAAGGATAGAGCTAATAATTAAATTGTAACTCAATGATACTTAACATATTTTATGATGAATGGTATAGTCCTTAACAAAAGTTATCGGATCACAGGCAAGATTTTTTAAATTCAACGCGTCACGTACTGCAGTCGGGGGCCTAGGAAATTAAAACAAATGTCAAAGTTTTCATAACAGGTTCTAAAAATTTAAATTTTACCATCATATTCATATACCTGTTCTTCATTTAATATCTTGGTAACGTCAGTCGTAATAAAGTTAAAAAAAATACTTTCTACGTTAATAAAATAGAAAAGATCCACACAACTATTCATGAGATGCGTAAAATTATGCCTAATTATTTAAAAATTATCCTATTACGTTGCGTTGTCAAGTGAAACACGAAATCTTTGAAGTGTTTTTTATCATTTTGTTATAGGAAATGTGTCTGATTAGAGATATCTAAAGATCGCAAGGAACAAAATGCCTTGCTTAGGTACTTATTAAGTTATTTGCCTAAGAACGAGAATCGAGAAGTGATATGTAACTAGTGTGAAGGTTAGGCAGAATTCTACAGAGGTAAGTACATAATTATATACTTCCATGAGAAAAATGGTAATGAATTATAATATTCGAATTACAATTGATTTTTACTTTTACTAGTTAAGAGCCCTTGTAGTAATGGGGCAACCTACAGTTATTTAATAGGATACGTTTTTTTAAGTTGTCAATCACTTTAATAATCATGTTTTTTGTCTATTCTTGCCGGGGTTTTCCAGTAATTTACGAATTAATGGTAGTTAATATACGACATCAATAATAAACATAATTGCATTTGTATAATTAATGTTATAACCGAATATAAATAACGAACTCTTTCAAATACATTCAGAATTCTTAAGATGATTTCCTTTATGGAAATTCACTATAATATGTGTAATAATTTTGGAAATAATTTTGAGTCATGTTCATGAGTGAAATTTTAAATTTGTCAAACTGTGGCATTTGGTGTTATATTTCAGTAAATCATGGGTGCGAAAGCTTTGATTTTACTATCGTTCATACTGGCCAGCTGTACCAATGGAGAAAACGCCTCGTACATCTTGCCAAACACGGCAGTTCCTAAATCTTACGCTCTCATTTTAAACATCGATCCTGAGGGAGAATCGTACAACGGATCAATCGCCATAACGTTCTCTTCGACTAAGGAAACTAACCAGGTATCTCTGCACGCGTCGAAAGAGTACCTCAAGCTCACAAACATCTACAAAGGGGACACACTGCTTAAGGCTAATAAGGACGACTGTAACATCCTCAAGTGGGACAACGTCACTGAAATCGTTACATTAAACTGCACCGGTAATTTTTCTAAAGAAAAAGACAACGAGTTATCCATTTACTTCACTGGGCTATACTCTGAAGAATCAAGGGGACTGTTCAAGGGATATTATAAAGGAGAGGTAATAGTGGCTACGCAGTTCGAAGCGACTTTCGCTAGGAGGGTGTTCCCGTGTTTCGATGAGCCTCAGTATAAGGCGGAGTTCGATATCACCATTAACCATCCGAAGAATTACACTGTCATAGCGAACACTCCTCTCGTCTCCAATGCCACCACAGAGTAAGTGCTAAATTAGTAATCGCCATCGTTACCATTTGAACCCATAAAATCCACCGTCCATGGAGTCGTAGTTCATTGTAAAATCATTTTGGTTCAGCTGTCCTTTTCCCTCCTTCAGCGATTGTTACAATAGCATGTGCTACTTTTGTCCTGTGTGTAATTATTCAAGTGAATCTACTCAATAATTACACATATTAGGACAATATTGTCAGTGAATCTAAGGTTGTTTAAAACCTGTGCTATAATTTTGTTCAAATTAAGTACAAAGGGTATGAATAGGGTAAGGGTAAGAAAGGGCCGGGTAAAAGGTTCAATCTGTCCCAGGGCGATTTTAATGTTCACATATGCCATTACGAAGTAAATGTATAAATATTCCTTGATCCAAATTTATGGTTTTCTAGGTGGCACATTGGCGTTCCTAACCTCAAAAGTGACAAATTCGCTCTTTATTTTTCTCTGAACGACTCACTGCTTCAAAAAATACGAAAAACATCATGGAGGTCGATTATCGGGTCACAAACTGTAGTGAACGTTCCCAGACTTTTTGGAGCCATAGTGCCTTCTAGAAAAATTATTAAAATTTTCTAATCTCACTCCAATATCGAAGATATGGTATGGCAACTTTGAACCCCATGATGCTCATGTATTTTTTTCCGATCTTTTGAATGGTGCTATGCAGAATAAAACATGGAATAAACCCGATTTTTCGCTTATTTTGAGCATTTTTAAACACCTGTCGATGTAGAAGTGGGCTCAGTGCTCCCAAAAAATCCTTAAAATACATGCCAAAATGTACAAAAATCATTTTCGTTCAGGATGTTCTTTGAATGGCGACAAAAGTAGTCAATTAGCGTCAAAACGTGCGAAAAACCCTGTTGATTGAGGTTTTTCAGGACTTCTGGACATCTGGTGGGGTCAACTGCCTAAAAAATGAGCTCAGTGGCTTAAAAAACCCTTAGAGCGCATGTCGAAAATTTTGTTATTTTATTTGAATACATCCAAAATTGATACTAACGATAGAATTAAAAACTCTGTTATATTGATAAATCACGATTTTATTTATAGCCAAAAAATGATTTCTTTGCATTTTGGTATATGTTTTAACAATTTTTTGGGAGGACCGTACCTATTTCAGCACCGATAAACTTGTAAAAATGCTCAAAATAAGTGAAAAATCTATTTTTTTTGCAAATTTTCCATGAAGGGCCATTTTGATCGTAATCTGCATAGTACAATTCGAAAGAGCGGCAAAAATAATTCCAATATAATTCCAAAAATATTGTAAAGTTGCTTTGGACATTTCATTCACTAGCTTAGGAAGTTTTGATGACATTGGGATGTTTTGTAGAAAATTTTATTGGTAAATTCTACAGTTTTAAAGAAGTTGAAGTTGAGCATTGTATATGAGTCAATTCATTTAATCAGAAATTTAACACGTTTCAGCATAATTTCAAATGTCCAATAATGGATTTGATTCGCTTCAATAAGATCTCTTCATAATCGTTTATTATTTTGTACTACCAAAATACTACCATTACCAAATGGTAGTACCATAATGGTACTACCATTACCAAAATAGATGATTAAAGTGTGACATTTTTTAGATCGGTTATTATCAGAATGGAATTTAAGTATACGTTAAAGCACCCAAGATATTTTTACTTAGTCTAGCATTGGTGAAAATGCTGAAAACATTTTAATTGTGTTTCGACCCCAATCATACCATCCCAATTTACTTCTAGCACACAAGCGAAGTTCGTGAAAACTCCGAGAATGTCTTCTTACCTCATCGCATTCGCTCTTTCTAAATACATCAGCACCCAATCCACGGTTAAAGCCGAGTCTGACGAACCTACGTTCCAAGTGTACGCAAGAACTAACGCAGTAAATAGTACCAAACTAGCACTCACCTACGGCCCGAAGCTGATTTCAGGTCTGGAAGACTGGACCGGCGTAAAATACGTCGACATGGGAAACGCAAAGATGGACATGATTGCTTTACCGGATAAATTCGGAGGGGCCATGGAGAACTGGGGGTTGATCACTTTCGCGTAAGTCACGTCGATATCGCTAAATGCTTGGTCTAATCGTCTTATTTCAGCGACATCGATTTGTTGGATGACGGAAATAAAACGTCAGCAGATCAGAAACAATTAATCATCACTGTTATGGCTCACGAACTGTCCCATCAATGGTTTGGAGATTACGTCACGCTCGACTGGTGGTCGAACACGTGGTTGAACGAAGGTTTCGCCAATTTCTTCGAAAACATCATACCTGATCAGGTAGGAACAGTTAATTATAGTCCAAATCCTTCGGTATCGCCAATGAAACTGGATACGCAGTCCATATTATAGCAAAATCGGGTTGGAAAATCGATGAGATACCTTGTGCTTGTATGATATAGTACGTCGCATTTTATTTGAGATAAAATTACAGTAAACTTGGTACAAGACACCCTAATAAAAGGTCATAAATTATCTGCCGAATGGGGAAAGGTGAAATGCTTTATTGCCGATTAGGCGATGGTCTCGAAAGGTCGCCTGGGACATTTGGATCACAAATTTATCTTTTCTATACCATGGAAAAAATTTAAAATCATCTCCTCTTCTCTTTTTTGAATATGGTGCCTAAGCCACTGCGATGCAGGTTCTATGTCGTCGACTTTTTCCAATTTTTCCTTTCCTAATTCTCCTTCTTCGCCATACTCCATATCTTCACCCACTGTTACGTCTTCATCTGAACCTGCTTCGGGACTTATTTCAAGTTCTCTGTTTAATCAAGGTCGCCACATTTTAAAAATTATGAAAAGAACACTTGTCAATATCAAAGTAAAGTTTTAATACACCATTTCTTTAAATACATTTTCAGTCCCTATCTTACCCGCCGTTAAGGCAATTTTACCTCGTTATTATGTAATTTAAATTTACACCACGACTCATCGATGAGAATAAGTTCTTTATAAGTTTATAAGTTCTTGAAGCCCCTGTTGTTGTCTAAGCACTATAGGTACGGTCCATTTAATATATGTAAATCCCTGTCACAACAATTTTTAAGCCTCTTCGTCTTCTTCGTTTATAATCTTTTACAATCGGGATCCGGGTACCCCGTACCACAATTCGAGTCTCGAATAAAATGCGACGAATTATACCTGGTACCACGAATTAGTAACATATTTTTATTTCTAGTGTGGTTTAAACTTAGAACTGACTAAACAATTTGTAATCGACGTCATGTATGAAGCATTGGACGCTGATGCTTATCCTGCTAGTCCATTATCAGATAAGAGAGCCGACATTGATACGCAGTTAAAGATTTCCGGAAAATTCGATGGAATCACATACAACAAAGGTGTGTTTTAATGTTTTGATTTACAATGAGTTATCGTTGTCACTCAAAAGTGTGTTTTCATTTGAGTTTTCTATCTTCTAAGATTTTACATAAATTCCGTTGTTAACAACTGTTTTGAAAGTCTAAATTATTAAACAGTTTCTGTAAGTTTAATGCATTTTTAACAGATTTAAACACTTGAATACGATATAAATTCATCACATTTCCACTTATGAACTTATAACAAATTTTCGTTTTTCATTATTAGGTGCAAGTGTGCTAAGAATGATTCAAGGCATCTTAGGAGAAGCTAACTTCAAGAAAGCTATTCACAATTATTTGAACGAAAGGTAAGTAAAGAAATAATAATATGGTACTATTATTACTACAAATAAAGTAAAAAACATAAGTATGGTACAAATAAACAGGTGCCACTTATTCATGGACATATTTATAGACACTACTACATTCAAATTTTTTGACTAAAGTTGACTGGGTAACTCTATTGAATTTTGTATTGAAATTTGTTCCATGTTGGGAATTTTTGAACTTTGATGAAAACTTCAACAGGTGTATATTTTGCCCCCTTAACCTCAAAATTACTGAAGTCATAGTAAGCAGATATGCAGAAAATTGCCACGTAGAATATAGAAATGTTCTAGAAGAAAAAAAGCTTGATTCACGCCAGAAAACATTCTAGAAGGTGAAAGGTTGGAATGGCTTTAAGATTGAATCTAAAAGATTTTCAAAACTGCCTAAAGTTTTTCGTTTTAATTTTAAACGCAAACAAGTTTAAAATATATAGAATAAAGACTTCTGAAGTCTTAAACCACACGTTGTTCCTCAAAATCAAATCTAGTAAGTTTACAGACGTTTCAAATAATTTTATGTTAGATTTAAATACTGCAAAGAATCTAGAATAAAAGTTCCTGGTTCTTTTAGGCAGTTAAACCACCTTAACAACTAATCTAGTAGGTTGAAGGAAATTTCAACTTATTTTATTCTTCGAGAACCATCGAAAACGAAAATTCTCCTAAATGGTTTCAAGTAGATTTTAAAAACGTCTTCGTTTTGATTCGAAATACTACAAAGTCTAAATAATGCCAAAAAGGACTGTAAGAGATTCCTTTAGAATTTTAAACGGCTATTATAACAAAAATTAAATCAAGAAGGTTCCAAGTTTTTCAATTTTAATTTCAAATGCCCGCTTAAAATATAGAGAACATACATTACAGAAGTTTTTCTGGAGGTTCAAACAACAGAGATTGCCTCAAAGACAAATATATCTAATTTTGAGGTATACAAGCTTTTTTGCATTTCGAGAAAACACTAGCAAGTCTGAATCATAAGGCTAGAATGGCTTTAACATTGAATACAACGAACAATTTAGAATGAAAATTGATTCTTCTAGAACTTTAATCCGCTAGAAGCACCCTGGCATCGATTCTAGGAGTTTTAAGGAAATTTTAAATTTTTTCATTCCCGGAGATCTACGGACAAATTCTAGAATTTCCTAAATGATCTTCTCAAGTAAAATCTAGGAACTACTTTCGTTTTGATTTTAAGTACTAAAATGGCTTTACTGTATCTGGAGTTGCCGGCCGAATGGTAAACTATTTTTCGACATAAATCGTTCAAGAATATCCCCCCATGGTTTATAAACCATCCCTTAACCATTGAGTCTATTCTAAGCCTTACGTATCTTCTTGTGGTAGAACAGACAAAATTTCAAGATGAGCTTTAGTCATTATAAAGTAAATCATTTCAAGAACAAATTGCTCACGTGTACTTTATGCTTCAGCAAATGGGACAACAGCACCCCCGACAAGTTACTCACAAAATTACAACAAGCCTATACAGGGAAAGAAAATTTGACCGAGAAACTTCATACTTTCATCTATGAACCTGGATATCCAGTTGTTACTGCAACACTGTTGAATAATAATACTGTGCAAGTGACTCAGGTACGTTGAAGTTGTGTCTAATTTATTCATTTAAGTCTAGACTTATAAAATTGAAGGCTTACATGTCTTATATGTTGTAGCAAAAATTCGCCATAATGGAAAGCAACAACACGAAGGAACAACCTGTTTGGAACATCCCCTTGAGTTACACAACCAAGAATAAATCTTTTACTGAGAAAATGAACGCCTGGTTAGGAGAAGAACCAGTGAATCTAACGATAGTAAATAACGATTGGATCATTTTAAATCTGCAACGAACCGGATTCTACAGGGTGAACTACGATTCGACGCTGTGGAAAAGAATAATCGATGAACTGAAGGGACCCGACATGGGCAATATCGACGTTTTGAACAGGGCTCAATTAGTAGACGATATCTTCTACCTCGGCAGGGTGGGATTGGTTGATTACGATTTGGTGTTCAATTTAACGGAATACCTTCAAAATGAGACCGAGTATTATCCGTGGGTTGCTTACTTCAATGGGATCGAATATCTGACGTATACGGTCGATACTGACTCATTAAAACTATTAGAGGTATGTTTTTTTTAAATATGAACGTGTTTAATGAAACAGTGGCAACATTTATTGTTGCAACAAAATCGTCCATTTATTTTGTTCATGGAATATAGCCACCTTCTTATTTTGCAGGAAGCCACACTCACTTGGTTGACAGCAGCTTTCCCTAATTTAACTCACAACGCAAAGGACAGCCACGTAAATATCCTAAGAGACACGTTAATCAACGAATGGAAATGTAGATTAGGAGACGAAAAATGCCTCGCATACGTCATTGACACATTTGACGGTTTATTGGAAGATTCGAGGTAAACTGTGTTTTTAATAGTATTTTCGATTCACCTCGTGATCCTTTTTCGTGTTTTTAGTACTGATTTGAAAAACACCAACGAAAGGTACCTGGTGTATTGCTATGCCTTACAAGTTCATTCCAAACCGGACGACGTATACAACTATTTAATGGATAGACTAAATAGAACAGATTCAGCATATGAGAGGGTAGACATTTTAGAGGCTCTAACATGTTCTACTGGTGATTTGGAAGATGCGTACGTAGCTACAGTCATTTGTGAGATATACTGGACGGGAATTTTAAGCGCAGAAAGTATTAAGACATGCGCGTCAAAGAAAATTGAGCGGCATCTCTTAAGCCGGCGTAGTAAATTTTTCTCGTCCACCATACCTTGCAAATGAATTCACTAAAATTCACTTGTTTTCGCTACATATTTCACTTTACAGCTACTTGCAAGAAATAATAGCCAATGACTCTATTATTGCTAAGACAGAAATTACTAAGGTATTCAACGCTTTCTTGAAAAACGGAAAGACCATGGAAGTTATAATGTTCTTGATGGAAAACATGAACGCCGTTATTAAGAAGTAAGAAAATTGACCGATATTTCTGCATTTTATAATGTGAATATTTTTTTACAGATACGAAGGATATGTTTCAGTTTCGTCTCTGGTGAACAAAATCGCAAAAGAAATAAATGATGATAAACATTTGCAGATGGTAAATACACCATTGATTATTACGTAATATCTATTGCGTCCCCTACAACTAATTTACCACTTGCAATTTCAGATGTTAACTGATAATAAAGACGTCATTGAAGATGAAGCGGAAATCAGCACGACCTCCAAGTCTTACGTGGCTTTAAATTTAAAATGGAAGAAATCTTATGGTAGTACAATTAAAAATCTTTTGAAGAAATTGACTGGTAACTCCGGAACGGCCTTAACTCCAACTTCGATCATCCATTTAATATCTGCGGCTCTTGGTGTTGTATTATTGAGGCATTTGATGTGAACGAACTGCGTGAATTGGAGCTGAATCAGTCAGTTATTTTTTGTATTATTAGCTGATGAGCTGAGTAAAGGTTAGTCCTATAAATTTGGCAAGTTTCTTATTATCCAGCGAATTTTGCATACAACCTATGTAGGTATTGTAAAATTCTTTGGAAAATGAAACTGGATTTAAATTGCAATAAATATGTGTTAAATACAAATAAATATATGGATATTTTATTTTTGTAAACGACAAAACAACAACGGTCCTGTGTTCAAAAATTTTGTAACTGAGTTTTTTTTCAAACGCTGGATGTTCAGAACATCTTTAAAATTGCATCTATGTCCTTTGTGCTGAAAAAGATTTCTAGGTCTAAAAATCTAACGTTGAATGTGGAAGATTTATGGGCATTTCATAGGTTCTTTTACCATTTCATTGTAATTTTATACGTCACAAAGAGGATTTCAGGGGATTTTCTTTAACCTCAAATGAAAGAAAGTGCCTCACAACCGAATTTGGAATCGCCTTCTTCAAACCACGTGGCAAATAATTTTTAAATCTCCCCTTCCACTAAGTGAATTAACGTACATTGCCATTTGACATACTCTCCTCCCAAATGGGCCGTGGACCAAATAATCCTTCGAAAATTATTTAAAAGTACTAACCTGTAAAGATGACTGCATTTGACCTCTACGATGGTGTCTGCCAATGTCGCCAATATGACTGTGGTCTCTGAAAAATAGAATATAGCAATATTAGAAACATTGGACTCTAATGTGAAAGGTAACTGGTTCTTTCTAAGGAATGCAAAAATACTAACCATTAGAGGATAACTGATCTCTTCCAAGTTATCTGCCATTGCTGCTACTGTCGCTCAGCTACCTGAAAATATATTAAAAACATAAGAATACAGAATCAATGAACGGTAGAATTTAAAACAAAAATACTAACCGTTAGAAGGCAAGTAGTTTGCCTTTCCGCCTATCTGCGAAGATGTCGCCACAGCCGCGCCGCTAAAAAGACTTACCTGTAAAAGAATTTATAAAATAGTACCATATAAGAAGAAATAATATCTACCAAAAAGGTGATTTTTAACAATAATAAAAACTAACCTTACAAACAGCTACTCTCTTATAAATCTGCCCATATTTGAAGTTGTCATCGCCGACCATCAAATACTCACCTATAAACGGAATAATAAAACTATGCATTAACGAAGAGTTGTAATAATAATGAAATAAAATTTCAAAGTAATTTGAAGAGAGCATACCATTTGGCAATGACATGTCGGCATGAACACCACTGCTTCCGCTGCCACTGCGCAGAGGAGTGCGCCACTGCTGTCGTTTTTGCGAGTCAATTGAAAGAAACACAAACACCGTCCCGAAAAAATAGTTAATGACGCGAAAAGTCACTAAATAATTATAAAAATATAGACGCCACTAAATTAATCAAACAATTATGGATATTACGCTCGGATAAATTGCAAAAACTGCGGAAGAAACGAATTAATCCGGAAAATTTTGAAGAAATCGTTAATAAAACACCGGTAATTAAAAGCAACGCGCTCGCGAACGTTTTAACTCGGCAACTGAAATTCAAAGCGAGGAATTCCAGAATGTTCACTTGCCTCGGAAGTAACGACAAAAAATAAATCAAAAAAGTGTACGGCGCAGTGCGTAAACAGATTAGGTGAGAATAGACAAAAAGTGCAACGTTGTCGATTCCTTCACCATACACCTAATAAAGTTAAAATGCAACTATGGATAAATAATTAATTAATACTAGGAATGTAGATTGAAATTATAATAATTTATTGAAACCTAATAGTACGATACTTTCCTAAAATCTCATCAGTATAAATCGATTTGCAATGATTTCTGTTATTGCTCTAATGACATATGTTAACGTCTCCTTTTGCTGCCAGGGCTAATTAGAGGGAACCTACAGTTTAACGTTTCCTTAAGGTTTCATCCCTCAGGTTGTCACTCTGTGCCATAACAACTCAGGGTGTGCATCCTAGTCCCGCCCTCCCACTGCATATTTTATATACTTCCCGCCACATACACAACACCCATGGTACTCAGTTGAACTTAAACCCAGGGATACTTCATGAAATAAATATGAAAAATTACTTGGAACGCTACCAGCGAAGCTAGAAAATTAAAGGAAAAGACAAAGATTAAAGTAGAAACATGTTTACCTCTGTTTTCTTATAACTTAAGGTTCCCAAGCCACCGAAATTCATTCCTTTGATGAAATTTCACTTGTGTGACAATTATAATGACAGGTAAACTTATGTTTCCTCTCATTTTACTTTTTCTTAAAGTTCCGTAGAACTGAAGATGAAAAGTACGTCAATTATATTTCCTTTTAAGAAAATCGTACTAAAAACGCTTGCTTCTACAAGTTAAGAACAATGAAGGCATTTATTTATATTTATATATTATTTATACGAATCCAAGTTCTCTTTTAAGACCAGTGGGAGTCAAAAGACGACAGATTCGAACTCTGGAAAGATGGAGGACATTGATGATTAAATTTGATGCATATTAGAATAAATTAGGAATTTCAATGAGAAAATATCTAAGCCATTGTGTGCTGTAATTAAGAAGTTAGTTATCTCTATTGAATCACTTGGGCATCACTTAACCGAATGTAAACAATTAAAGTTGTTTAAAACATCTCTAGAGCACAGCAACTAAAAATTTTGTATCAAACTACTAACCAAGCTGTGAGTGTAAAAAAGGAGATCAACTTATCACCTATCTTTGCCTCATGAACAGCATGCACCTAGTGTGTAACAAATGTCTCATATTGCCATGATCGGCTTTGAGTCCCCTAAAACCTTCTCACCTAAACCACCATAATCTTCATACAAGCATATTTAATAATTTTTTATTTATTTTCAACATTTCTCTCTCAGTTCCGACAATGCCTAAGTAGTTTCCGCCATTTCAGCATCTTCCAAGACCAAATCATCCAACATTTCTTCCAAAGTTATTTGGGGAATGGTCTCATCTGTAACGTCACCAGAATCGACTGGAATCTGCTTTGTTTTATCTTTGAATATGTTAATATTTTGCCTCAAAGTCGGATCTTCTTCCAAATCGTCCATAAATTCATGGAAATCACTACAAATTAAATTGTATCACGTTATGTTAGTATTGGTGTGGCAATATTTACTTTGCATCTGGATCGAAAGCGGTGTCGCCTTCAGCAAGACGCTTAAGTTTCCAAATCCTCTGCCGTCTCCTCTGCGACTTATCGCCATAATGCTTCTTCACAAGAATCACGTCGAGGATATTGTTCTTATCAAGTTTCTCAAAATTTTCATCATTTATGTTGCTTTCTTCGATATTATATCTGAAAGAATAAAGTCAGTTCTGTTCGAGTATTGTAATCATCTGCCTGTGATTGGAGTCGACTTCACCAAAAGCGTTATTTACAGTCAAAGGTTTTTAAGGGTCAAAATTTATTTGCAACAAATTTCAGTTATGATTTAAAGGATTTCTAGATTATTCAGTTTTCCGCCATGGTTTCATTGAAAGGCAGACCTGTCGGAATTTACTTTCTAGGGCCCAGATCAGTCATTTGTATCTTTAATGGGATACGAGACTATAACAATTAGAGTCATCACCACTTTTACAGAACTATATATCACTGACTTAACACTTGTTAACCCATGTTACTAGGAGTTTTAATTTTTCCTTATTAGCAATAAGAGTTGCATTCGATGAAATCGACTCGATTTGTTTATTAATTTTTATATCTACCCCAAAACTGAATCCCCAGGTTTCAACACATGCCCTAGATGGGTCCTTGTGTGAATCGTATTGTCGGTTAAGCCTAGGTCCGATGCTTTTACTACCCAAACATCGGAGAGAACATGCCGTTGAGAAATTGTCCCTTGACCTGGGAAAATTTTCCTGTCTCTATTCATGATAGGTTCAATGTCCATTACAATGTATTCCGAAAGTTGCTTTGGATTACATATACTGCCGAACGGATAGCGCCAAAACATTGTACTACTCAATTCTGCGACTACAATAATGCATTGAAATAGTATGTATTTAAAATGCAAAAAGTCCACAAGTCGGCTGTACAAGTAGCCCATGGTTTAGTTACAACCAACCAAAATAACACCTACAAAAGTGTCAGCAAACATATCCAATGAGTGAATATTTCAGTGAAGCGAAAGGCTTACATTGTACAGTTTAGAGAATTAAGCCAACTTGACGACTTATTGAATTACCACAAAATTTTTACTTACTTTGAGCTGTAGAAGGATCAATAAGGTGTATGGAGTTAGTCACCCTGTATACAAGAGATAAGGGTGAAATGCCTCCTAATTGATGAGTCAGCGTTTTTGGTAAACAAACAACACTATCTTTTGAAATCGGCACAATTTCAACTGAGTAAGTGAACTTATAGTTATATACATTGCTATGTATATCGTGTGATATTAACTTCTTTGAATGCTGATGCTTGACAGGCAAGACAGAAACCAAGAAATCAACCATCTTCCTAGCATGTGATTCAGTAGCATAAAAGAAATCTAGACCGCCTAAAACCTGACATTAATTTTATTTTAAAAAGTAAAAACCCTTACTAACCATGTATGGGTTTAATTCCTAAAGTGTTCTCATGGGTCCTGTGTTTTAATATGAGCTGTTCGAGGTAATAGAAAGTTTTCTTATTCTCCGACTTCTGCCTAACTTGTACTGATGCCCTCCAGAAATCTTGGGCTTCTGACCGGTGACAATCAGTACACATCTGATGTGTAATCATGAATTCGGCTATGAAAACTTGTTGCAGGGTGGCTCCACCGAATATTTCTCCATGTACAGTCAGTTTCACCTAAACAAACATATCACGGTTTGAGATGGAGAATAATATAAGAGACGCCAAATCAAGACATCATTTTTCTGAATATTGATACTTGCGATAGTGTAATATATATATTTAATGGTGTCACCTAAATAAAAATGAGTTTTCTCAGGGGAAATTGGGGGGGGGGGGAGAGTACATCTATTAGGGTCTCTTTCAAACTGCAAAGGTATGTAAATTGACCAGAATTTTTTGAACATGTGCCCATAACTATCGAAAGAATCATCATTTGTTAACTTTACTTCTATTTTCACATAAGAAATTGTTACCTTAATTCGCTTAGAATGTGGTTCTGTCCAAACAAATGAAGCATCTACAAGTTTAACCCTATTCAAGCCTTTCAGCTTCTTTAAACAGAGCGACAGCAATTCTCTCGACTCTAGCGAGCAATGGATCCATTCTGCTGGTGGTTGAAGGTACCGCTCACAACCTCTGCAGAATTGCAGAGTGGCCTGTTTGGGTATGCCCTCCGTTATATCGACTCGGCCCCGAAGACACGGTAAGCACATGTTGGCAGGATTCGGCTCGATTTGGATCCCACATTCGCAACATAATCTAAAATTTTGAAGATTCACGGTAAATCAATAGGGAACTTTTAATATTCACTCACATTTTGTGTTTCGCTTGTTCGGGACCATCGTTGCTTTCGATGTACTCCATATTATTTTAACTGTTAAGAGTTTACGCTAATTCTGAATATAGTTAAAATGTTACACGTGTTTGAAAAGATAACCTTATAATCACAAAACACAAATAGCTGACAGCATCAGAAGTCGAATCAGATATGGAGGTTATACTGGTGTCAACAAAAATTTCGGTTTTTTTCTAAATTTCTGGAACACATTTATCATCACCGCATTGGAAAACAAACCATAACAAAATTCATTTTACAGCACAAGTTCAAAACTGGGTGTTTCGTGTAACCCCCTTTTGTTATCACTTTGTGAATGAATCATTAAATAGCAGGGAAAATCCAGAACAATGTTAGCATCACCGGAGGGATCAACCAATAATCCTGAAGGGACTCCCTTGGCCGGAACCTCGATTTTAAGAAAAATTTCTGGTGTATTCAACAGAAATCAATCAGGGGTTTCTAGTAGCAGCGGCTATGTCGAGTTCGGTACGTTTTCTGAAGACTCCTCAACCAGAACGTTGGGGACATTCGCTGGGGTATTTGCACCTGTCACCTTGTCTATGTTTTCTGCACTGATATTTCTACGAATGGGTAAGAAATATTTTTTTGAGGCTACACTAAACTTTCTAAAATTATATTTCCATTTCACACATTTGGTAATTACTTGTTGTAGGATATATCGTTGGAAATGCCGGCCTACTAGTAACCCTCTTACAGTTCGTAATAGCATACGTTATTTTGGTATTTACAGTTACTTCAGTATGTGCTATTTCAACAAATGGTGCTGTCGAAGGGGGTGGAGCATATTGTATCCTTTCAAACATGTGTTGAGCATATCTGTAATATATATAAGGTACATAGAAGGTAACACTATAACAAAAATTTGAAATTTGTCCTTAAAATATTGTCAGTTATGATAAGTCGAACCTTGGGACCTGAATTTGGAGGATCAATTGGAACATTATTCTTTTTTGCAAACATTGTCAGCAGTGCCTTATGCATTTCAGGTTGTGTAGAAGGCTTAGTTGAAAATTTTGGACCAACTGGTAAATATATTGTTGCTACATTATAAATTTGTCATAGGCACATCAATGTTACTTTTAATATAAAAATATTTCCACAGGTTACCTCGTTCAAGATATGATTTCTGATGGAAGATGGTGGCAATTTCTTTACTGCACCGCACTGAACATCCTCAATCTACTAATATGTCTTATCGGTGCATCGATGTTCGCTAAAACAACAGTCTTTATTCTTATCCTGGTGTGTGGTTGCCTCGGTATTACTTTTTTCAGTTTTTTCTATGAAGGGTTTCTGCAAGTAGCCATACCTGACTCCAATAAACTGATACGGAACGACTCAGAAATTGTCTATAGAAATTATACGGGTTTGAATGGCACAACATTCGAAAGTAATCTGTATCCACAGTACGGAAGAGATTACACTGCAAAAGGTGAAATTGTTACGTTTGCTACTGTTTTTGGTGTGTTATTCTCTGGAGTTACTGGAATCATGGCTGGTGCAAACATGAGTGGTAATTATTGCTACACTTTTTAAAAAAAAGCATTAGTAAATCAAAAAAATCATTTATAAAAAGAGACTGTAGCGTACTTAACTTCTCTCATTCGTATTATTTAAAAATGTATTTCAGCAAAAGCACTGTGACAATCCAAATGTTCCTTTTCATAAGCTTAACTTATCCTTTTTAGGTGAGCTTAAGAATCCAGGCAAATCCATCCCACGAGGAACCCTTTCTGCGATAACTTTCACTTTCTTTGTGTACATTGGCATCTCTTTGCTGAATGCAGCTACTTGTACTAAAGAATTAATGCAAAACGATTATTTGTACTTGGCTGGAATCAGTGTATGGCCACCGAGTGTTGCTATTGGACTGTTAACCGCTACTTGGTCAGCTGCATTGAGTAATATGATTGGCAGCTCCAGGGTATTGGAAGCTTTGTCAAAGGATAGGATTTTTGGTAAATATTAATTGATTTAAAAAAACTTTCATAAACCAAAAAGTCACTCAATTTTTATAAATTCTTGCTGTATTTTAACACATGCAAAAATTGAAAGTTCCTAAATGCTGTAGAATAAAAAATGTAATATGAATTAAGTATTTGAAACGTGCTACTGCAAGTATTTGTCTGCAGCACTATTTAAAACTTTTGTCTCTAAACAGGTCCTCTACTTGGATTTGTCCCCAAAGGGACCTGGAAGGGTAATCCCGTCGCTGCTGTTCTCGTTTCAGCCACTTTAGTCCAATTCGTGCTACTGATCGGTTCGCTGAACTTAATAGCCCAACTTAACTCGGTTCTTTTCCTGCTTAGTTACCTAGCGATGAATTTATCGTGCCTCGGATTAGAACTGGCTGGGGCTCCGAATTTCCGTCCGTCTTTTGTATACTTCACCTGGCACACCGCTCTTATAGGTCTGGTCGGGACTTTGATAATGATGTTCGTTATCAGTCCGATATACGCGGCTTGTAGCATTTTGCTGTGTCTGCTTCTATTGTTTTTCTTACACTTGTTTTCTCCGTCGAAAGAGGCCCAGTGGGGCAGTATTTCCCAGGCGCTTATTTTTCATCAGGTTGGTATATGTATGTGTAAGTTCCCACAAAAGTATTAATTTTTGAATTCGGCAGGTAAGGAAATATCTTCTCCTGTTGGATTCTCGCAAAGATCACGTGAAATTCTGGAGGCCGCAGGTCCTACTATTAGTGAATAGTCCAAGGTCCGCTTGCCCTCTTATTGACTTTATTAATGATCTAAAGAAAGGTGGGCTGTACGTTTTAGGGCATGTAGAAACTTCAGATTCGGATAATGAGGACCCAGATCCTACGCTATATCAAGTAAGGGAGATAAAGAATAGTTTCCATAAGAATTTAGACACTAAATGTTTTACAGGTTCCCCACTGGCTAAATTTAATCGATCATTTAAAGGTAAAGGCGTTTATCGAAGTAACCGTTGCTCGAACCGTCAGGGAAGGACTACAGCATTTAGTGAGATTATCTGGAATGGGGGCGATGAAACCGAATACTGTCATTTTCGGATTTTTAGATGAGGAGGTTTCTCAAGATTTTCTGCAACAGTAAGCATGTTAAATTTCTAAAAGAAAACATTCTGAACATTTATTTTATATTCCTTCTAATGTTTAAAATGAATGAATGAAACTTCTGAAAACCTTCTGGATTTAATCTTAAAGCAGTTATGGCCTTCCAAAATTCTAAAGGAATCTCCAGTCATTTTCAACATGATTTAGACTGTGTAGTATTTTAGTGACAAATTACGAACGCAAATTGAGTATTTACGCTTGAATTCAAATCACTAAAACGATTTACAATTTGAAGCATCTTCATTCATTAATAAATAATTTAGAAATAATTGATACATTTAATACGGGACAATTCAGCTAAAAATAGAAATATGAGGCGCTTATTAGAACCAAATAGCAACTTGCTAGTGAAATATCAAGGGAATGTGTAATATAATGCCTTGAGATATGTAGAACTCCATATTTTTGTTTTTATTACAATTTTGAGGCAATTTCTGTGATTTAAGGCTTAGGCCAACTTGTGGAACGTTCATTCTGTATTTTTGCAGTTAAAATTAAAATCGAAATGGCTAGACATTTCTAAAACCTGGATTAAATTTAAGAGCCATTCTGACATTTCAAAATTCTAAAGAAGCCATTAGTGTCACGGTCCACATCGTTTAGAAAATTATTGTAATTAAATATGTCTACACTTTAACCCATTTTGATCTTCACTTAATTTTTTTAAACAAAAAGAAACTAAGTGGTACCATGGCGAGGGAGAGGGTTGTCCATAGGAAAGCCACGGTATGTTTCACTGGGGGGTGGAGCTGAAATATGCCTCAAATAGACACGTGGTTTATAATCGATCTACCATTATAATGCTGTAATTGAATTTAGTTCATTAAGTCTACAAGCAACTTGCATAAAATTAAGTCTACTTGCATCAGAATAGTTAATGGTGAAATTTTGAGAAAACATTCCATGCATGTTTACTTTTCATTTTTAGTGTAGCATCCCCATATTACAATTTGGACTTTGAAAATGATGTTTTCCCATTGAGGAGTCGTAGTATGCTACAACCAGTGGAATATGTCCAAATGATGAGAGATGTTCTGAGAATGAACAAAAACTTATGTTTATGCAGGAATTTCTGCAGGCTGAAAAAAGATGTGAAAAGGTAAAAAATTTGGAATTATACACTTTTGGTTCAATGGTAAAATTGGATAAGTAAGAAAAGTAAGATCAAGTAATATCTGTATTTACTCACTTACTAGCTATTTCTTACTTACTCATTCATATATTTCTACAATTCGACATTTTCTCTTAGTGTATATTTAACTCAATAGCGTGTAGTATTCAAAATCCTACACCTTATTTAATTTAAAGCAATAGACATATCAAAACTATCGATTTTCGGGTTATTCAGTTATTGAATCGAACCTGCGATATATTGTTGTCTTTTTCAGTGTAAGAGGTAAACGATACATAGACGTCTGGCCAGTAAACTTTCTCAATCCTGGCGAAAACGATGCTTTCGATACAACTTCATTGTTTATGATGCAGTTAGCTTGCATAGTCAACATGGTGCCGTTATGGAGTAAACTTCAGTTGAGAGTGTGCGTTTGTGACGAAAACAGAACGAGCTATTTCACGCTAAATTCTTCGTCTCAAACGCACTCTGAAAAATTGAATCATCTATTGGGAAGTCTGAGGATAGAAGCTGAATTATTTCCCGTCACCGGTTGGATGAATGTCATCGAGTCTCATGGTGCTGATGAGAGAAGATACACCAAAAGGTACATGAGTAAAAATCGGCCAAGCCAGACATTAAACAATATCATGGTTTCATAAAATTATTCATTTAATAATACTTATTTATCTGTGATACTAACTGCTTCAATTTTCATACCAGGTGATCGAAAATTATTTTGGTGTTTTGAATGCAATTTAAATTTGAACTAATACAATGTTCCTTTGCTTTCAGCGTCAACATGCTTATATTGCAACAAACTGGTGAAACTGCTGTGACTTTCATTTACTTACCACCTCCACCTTCCAATGATGAGGACTCTGTGAGATATTACAGAAACTTAGAGGTGTTTTCAAGGGACCTACCGCCAACCATTTTCGTGCATGGTGTCAGTGCTGTTACTTCTACTACTTTATAATGTTAGTGTAATACGAGATGCGAGGGAAGAGGTAAGCTCAAATGTAGATTAAGTCAGTGCATGTGTATTGTAATAGAAAAATAGTTCTTATAATGAACTATCGATACATCTTAAACAATCTTATTTAGTCTGTATTGTTTATAGGAGTAAGTGTTAAATTTAATGTTAAAGGTGATTAAGTTTCTTCTTCATGTGCCTTAACTGCTCAGTAAACACTGCTATTGTACTTGTTAATTCTGGGTAATTTTAAAAACTGATGCACTCTCTCTTATCATAAATAACATGAATATATTGAAAGATGTAATATTTTGTGAATGATATTTTTAATTAGCGTAATATGACTTTGAGAAACAAACAATTAATTTTAAAGTTTTGTAAATTCTACAAGCAAAGAACAAATTACCCTTTTTCCGTAATATTCACCAAAGATTTTTTTTAAATAAATAAATATTTAATTGTGCATTTCGACTATATTAGTGATAAAATGTATTAAATGGTTCTCATTGGTTACTATTAATTTGATATGTACATCATGCATTGTAGCAATAGGCCTGGGATACTTAGCAAGAAACGAAAGCTCTTAAATAGCTAAAAATTTTGCTGCATGCATGACTTGTCCTAAGTATAATTATTGTGTTTTGTTCGTATCAATACTATTTAATCCATATTCATAGATATTTAATGTGCATGATAAAAAATATTGCCTCTCATGTATCCACTGTGATATTTTTATTAATCTATTAAAATAAACTTGTGTATTTTTTTTATTAAGCAATAAATATATTATTTTCATCTGAAAGTCTTCATTTTGATTTATCTTTAAATAAAGCTGTAGTAAATAACAATAACATTTATTAAATACATACAAAACTATAAAAACAAACACGATATAGCTAAAAGTAATGTATATAAAAAGGTATATTTACAACCATGTCTACTTTGTTGTGTAATGGTATTTAATAGGCCCAAAGGTAGAATTTGTACACTACTATATGGTCTTAAACCCAATGAATATATAAGAAATGTTCTCGTGAATGACGAGCCGACGAACATAGTTTTTCTTTCATAGTGCAAAGAAACTATCACTTGCATGTTGCTTATGTGTTAATATCCTTATTTATGGATAACCAATTACGAACCTTGGTAATAGAAAAATTGCAAATCTAGTGTAAACGAAACCTAACTTTTACACACTTATTCTTGATCAATCATATCCAAAACTAACAATTAACGTAATATACATTAAGAAGTCTGATAAAAGGTCAAATCACAAAATTGGATTCATAGAAAACATTGGTAGGAATGTAAAAACTATTTAGGTAAAGCCTAACCTTTATTATTTGCCACCCAATATTGTTATTTAATTTTCAACTTTGTAGATTGTAACAACGTGAAATTGCCATATACTGTATAGCGATTGCTAAGAAAAGGTATAAAAAAGGCTCGAAAAAATTTATCAGATTTTTCTGCATTTAAAAACTTGTAGCTCTTAATTATTTTCCATCGATCTTTCTTATTGGCGTAAATAGGTTCTAATTCAGTCTCTTTTCCAAAATCTAAGTCTAACAGAAAATGGCACTTGTTGATGTCAAAATATAAACTAGGGGCCTCTTCATTCTTATCATTGAAATATTCATGCACTATCATTGTTGCGTTTTTCTCACTGGAATATGGCGCAGGTAACATACCATCGAATTCAGATTTTAAAAATCTGACATGCCAATTATTATTCGGTAAGAAAAATGAACTCGGATACCTATGCCAATCTTTCCCTAAACACACATTTACTTGAGCTCTCTCCGGTATCTTCGTCTCCACAGGGTAATGATTGAGCTCTACCATGAGATCAGATGGAGCATGGTAATTACAGTACAATGCAAAAATTCTTGAACCACCTAAATTTATATTGCAACTAAAACTATCGAACAAAACCACTATACAAATACTTACCTAACCAGGATGTGACGAAAATCGTGATAATCATAATAAATAAAGTTTTGTCCAAATAATGCGTCCCAGGTGGCATTTTCTTGATTGCACTCCAAATCCTGAAGCATAATTTTTGTATGATATCCACGGTAATGGCTCCAGACAAACATATCAGTGGATAAACCGGGAAGAGAAACCTTAAAAAGGAATTTTTATCTTGTACTGACTCCATACATGTTACTTACCGTTCTTCCTTATGCTCTTGGAACATAAAGACCAACAGCCACAAGTACAATGGGCTCAAAGACAACCAGTAAGGCAAGTACAGTGTGCATCTATTCTTAGCAGGTACAAAGAAGTGATTTAGTGTTATTGCTATAGGGCTGAATAAAGATAAAATCTAAAACAATAAAGATAATTGTATTCTATAAGAAAATATGAAATAGATTCTACATAATTGATTATGAATAAGGGATTTTATGTGTATCCTTACCCATACAAAGTTGAAATTGACAAACCCGTTTACGAGGTAAAAAGAAAATGGTTCCCTTCCATACAAATTAGGTCCTGCCCCTCCGAAAACATTGTACTTGACAAGATTGAATGGAGCGATGACCAAACGCCCATAAAACATTGAATCCATTATGACCATAGGTACCATAACAACTACAGCCGATATCATAGACCATATCAAAAAGTCGAGGTACATTTTCTTTTGCACTATAATATCATATGCAATAGGAACACCTAGCAGAGCAGCAAATGGCCATCCTAAAAAAATAAAGCATTTTTACCACATTATTGGAGAACTTTCTTTTGGTATAAGAAGTGTATGTTTAAATAAGATGCATATTTTTATTTAATTGTCCCATAATTATTAATTACTAATCAGAACTAAAATAGCTATCTCTAATGCCTAATATCATACTTGCCCAATAGTGCGCCTAAAGCGGTAAAGAAAATTGCCAGAGCGAACTTCTGCTGCCACCAAGCAGCAAGAGCAGCTGCCGTTGTATACATAGCGAAACTGGATGGTAGGAGTGCCGCGCTAGATATAAACATTCCAGCTGAGAATAACTGGAATGCTAAGCATATTCTTCCGATGTGCACCCCAAATTCTTTACAGACGGCTCTAAAAGTTAGGATTAGAAAATGTTTGATTATTTCCGGAAACGTTACTTGTAGAAGTAAACCTCTGCTAATGCACAAACCAATGCCAACAAACATCTTATAAAGTAAAACATCAGAAGAGGGTTTGGCTGAAGTAATTTGTGGTATATCCACACTGGTGCGGCATGAACCATGAGATAAAAGTATGATCGTAGAGCATACTGTGGACTGTATTCCCAAGTCTGTAATCCTTTACCAAAAACTGAAACAAAACGTATGTTTGTTTTCTAAACTAAATAAAGAGGAAAAAAGAATTAACATTGCAGTACACCGAGGAAAGAAAATTCCTATACTAAATTAGTTAAAAATGATATGTTTGCAGTAAAGTGGTGCAATTCACTATTGTGGTAATTCATATATAACTTTGGTAGATATTTAGCTAAAAGAAGGGGATGACACTACTTACTCAAATAATGCATGGGTTCCCAGTAATTAAACGTCTCATCGCAATCCGACACATGAGACCATATCGCAGCACAAAACCTCGCCGATAATAAAGTCTTAAATGCAGTATCCCCCGCAGGAAAGAGCAACCCTGTACTGTTTTCTGCTTTCGTTTGAGCTGGTTTACTACAAATTTTATGATTTAGTATAAATAAACATTCCTGTAAACATTTTGAACAGTTGATAAGTACTAAATGTACAATGCAAAGAAAGCCTTTGTAATTCGCTTGAAGAATAGGCATAAGTTATTGGGACTACAACATGCTGCTTAGATTATCCAATGCATACTGGTTACTTTTTCTCCAGAAGATACAGACTATAAATATCAAATGAATTAAAAACAAAAGGCCCTTCCGGTCTGTCTGTGCTCTGGTCCATGAGATTTCATTCAGTTTACCCTCATTACATGCCTTACTGTTCAAAACTAACGAATCCAAGGGCAAGTTTAATCATTTACCGTCAATACTAACCTACTAACGTGATTCTTTACAGTCTTTTTATGAGTCTCCTTGCGTAGATCCTTTCTGGTTTGTTGGGGGGCATTTTGCCGAAGCCGGAAAGACAACTGACTCTTCGTCATCGTGGAATAGAGAACTTATTTGGGGTAGTTTGTACTTTTATGGATCATAATTCGTTCGGTATATCACTGTAGAATCGGTGACGAAAACTATATTTATTCAAAAATAATCGTTACGTCGTATTACATGTCTACATAACAGTTTTGACGGTGACACTTGATCACTGATTACTTTAATTCATCACAAAACATACGTTTGACGTTTATATTCACAGAACACTAATACAATAGCGACACGTGACTACTTGCGGGGCAAATTTGAAATTATGATCATAATAGTTGAGAATATGATTATAATAATTAATTTTTCGATCCTGGATGATATATAAAAACATACAAAAACATAAACAAACTCCCTCCCTTGGCGGTAAAAAAAGGGCGCGGTTTTTGAGATCAATTTTGAAAACCCAAAAATTATAATTCCAGCAGCATCAATTAACCCTTATCATGTCTCCATTGCCCCGTTAGGGGATGTAAACTTATTCTCCGTCATATTTATTGCGTCTTCACATCCAATAAATTAATGTATCGTCGCACCTCTATCTAATGCAGACTTATTAATTACTATTTACCATTGTTTACCTATTTCCTTACTTAATACTCAATATTTGCTTATCAATGCTATGATAAGGTGTTGTGAAAGGGTAGGAGAAGACGATATATATCAACAATAAAAATATTAATTACCAGTAAATAGTAATTAATGGAGTGTCCAATAATAAATACATTTTGCACGAGGAAACACGATAAAGATGCGAAAGAATAAGTTTCCTTCCCTAGTAGGGGGATGAAAACATGATAGGGGTCAATTACAGGTAATGGGGAATTAGAATTTGGGTTCCTGAAATTAATTCCAAAAATCTAATTTCGAAAACAAAACAGCGCAAGATATTCATCCCATTTTTTCACTTCAAAGGGTGAGTTTGAGGGAAAATGCAAGAGGGGTTAGTTGTAGGAGAGGGTAGTATACTGTCAAAAACTCAGCTTTCCGGATTATTTTTCGTCATTCCCTATTTTTCTGAAGACAGATCGACTGCTCCATCTTTCAAAGAAATGATACAGTTTAACGAATTTTTAAAAATTAAAATGAACCGAAATTGTCAGAATCTAATAGTTATCTTAGTGCCCTTCGAAACTTTTTTAAGGTTTTCTCTATAAATTAAGAATCCTTGAAGTACTGGTCTGTACTGGTGTGTATTGATCTTTACTGGTCTGTACTGCCCTGTACTGATCTATACTGTTCAACACTGCTCTGCACTGTACACTGCAGTACTCTGCACTGTAGTGTACTAATCTATAGTGACCTGTACTGTGCTGTGCCTTTACAAGCCGCCACTTGTCTTTACAAATAATGAAACTAAATACATTAATGCGTGAAACATTTTATTCGCCGTGTACATTTTAGTGACTAGTTTTTAATTTTAGATTGTGATTTGGTACGACATATTCTGAAATGTTTTAAACTGAGGGTACTTCGACGCTATTCGTTAAAAGCGAATGAAACTACTGACTAAAGCAATCGTTGTGTACCACTATTACTTTAACTATTTTAAAAATGGTGGTAACGTCAGGAACTAGAGGTAACTAGAGGAATAGAGGAGAAGAGGAACAGGTAACTAGAGGAATCGGGAGGACCTAGAGGGTCTAGTGGGATCTAGAGAGCGTCATATTGAAAACCTACCAGGGTAAGTGCGTGTAAAACTTTAGGTGATTTTTGTATCCCCTTACTTTGGGTACTGCCCATTCCCTGTACACCACCACTCAAGTGAAGTGCACAGTTTTATCTCGTGAACGTTCAAAACGACGGGAAAAATGTTGTGACACGGTTTTCATGGAAATAACTCTAAGGATAGATGTACTCCGGTAGGTGTACCAAATCGATTTCACCCAATAGTTGTTACGATCCAATATCAAGCTAGATTTTTATACCCGACATTGGTTTAGAACAACTGTTGGAACAAAGCTGTAATTACAAACTGAACCCCCCCGTGTAAAATTAACATCCCGTGGCTGTCATTCCTTCAACTTTCCGTTTTATTTAACCACTCTTCTTCTCTTTAGTCGTCATCGTCTTGAACTGAACGATGATGATCAAGTATGAGATCAACGTGGAGAAGAACGAGGAGAAGAGGCTCTGGTTGAGCGTGAAGAAGCCTGACGCGGTGAACCTCGGGGGGAGGTTCTCCACGTAATTATGCAAGACGACGAGTTCCCTTTTGAGCGAGGAGTCTTTGACGTAGGCCTGGATCTCGCTGCAGGTCACGAGGATGGCGGCGTGGGCCTTCTCGACCTTGTCGCAGCCTCGGATGATCATGGTGGCGAGAAACTGGAAGGAAATCGAAAGATTAGTTTGAAATTATTTATTATTTTACCATTTCTCATACAAAAGATAACTTTAATAGGCCTCTTTTATGAGTAAATAATTTTTTCAAAATTTTTTGAGATTACACAGACACAGATGGCATCTGAAAAATCTGAAAAAAATTGAGGAAAGGGGTACATTTCAATATTCTGCACTACCCCCCATTTTTTCAGACTTTTTCCAAGAGGTTATGGGCACCAAAAAATTTATTTCAATTTTCAGTATTGTTTTGAAGTAGAACATCTCAAAACAAATAGCTCAAGCTGATATAACAATCTTAATAATCAAGTGTAAGAATCATTTCATACATCGATTATTTTCTGTCTTTAAACTCCATTCCGCTCCATATATCTCCATACCTTCTTTTAATACTGAGGAATGGTCGAAGGGAGAGTTAAGTATGTTAAACGTTCTAGAGCGATTGGACAAAATAATACACTTATAGTAAGTTCACCACTGAGCTTTTCATTCTTCTACTGTTGATTAACTAACTAACAACATAACTGGTAATTAATCGTTGACGTTAAAACTGAGTAATACTCTTAGTTTTTCTAACATGAGTTAGTCACTGTTGTTGTAGTGCCGCGTTTTATTTCATGACAGGGTGCTTCGCGCGTTTCTCCCTTAGTACTCATAGCACGTCTTGGGATAACTGCCACTAGTAGGTGGAGCGGTGCATTTCTCCCTTGGCACCATTGCACGCTCGGTGCTAGTGGTAGCGTTTGCTAGGAGTTCAGGTCGGCACTTCCCGCGTTCCTCCCTTAATATCTCTGCACGCTCGATCCTAGATATTTATGAGATAGGAGGTAGGGGAGTTTTGCGTTCATAACGTCGCTTTGGCCGATTCTGAAAATGTGTATAACTAATAATGGTAAAATTTTGAATATGTGTTATGAATCGAATGCCGAGAAAGCTCTTTGATTTTTCACTTCGGCCTGATTCTGCCTAAACTTTTCTTGTCAATTTCTGAAAAGAAGAATACAAAATTGTCCACGTTTCACTTCGCTTCGAGTGATTCCGGCTAAAAAAATAGTACTTCGCGAAATAGTAATCACAAACATTTTAGTCCCAAAATATCACTTTCCTGCGGATATCCAATAGTTTACTTACTCCTGCATAAACCCGTTGCATCGTGTAAACTGTCATAATTGCGAAGGGGAACAACTTGAAATCATAAGGCGACTCGAAAAACACGAAAATGGCGATATTGAAGGAGGTGAGTAGAGCAGATAACGTGTTCATCAGCAACATCAACGTTTGGCCTCCCATGATCTCGTTAACGATATTACAATTTTCGTTCAATAGTCCAGTTACGTGAACCGCACTCTGGAAATCCGCGTTGTCTTCCTTAGCGGCATGTAAGATTAACCGCCTTAGGTAACGGTACCTTCGTTCCAATATGGTGGTTATCAAATCAATTGTTAGAAACAAGACCATCTTCGTGTAATTGTAGAAAATGTAGTAGATCGTAAACACGCCGTTCAACGCGTAATTTATGTTTGATTTATCCGTGAAAGAGACGCCGAAGAGTACGAAAAAAGCGATATGATGCATTAATATCATTAAGTATCTACGGTTTATGTTAGTCGACGTGGGGATGATAACATCGACAATGGATAAATTTTGGAAAAATTCCCTCCAGGTACTCTTGCGGAAGATCGCGTCGTACAAACTCGACGCGAAAAACAGGAAGAGGGAACTATTCTCAAGAAAGTTTACTAGGTTATTTTCGATTGCTCGAGTCACATGAAAATGTTTTTTCAGTATAATGACGAAGTACACCAACGACGCGCACACCTGCAAAACTATAGCCTTGCACTTCGTACGGATTTTGGCAGAATTGAAATTCCACTGGAACGTGCAGAGGGAGTGTTTTAAACACAACATGCTTTTCAGCATGGTAACTTCAGCCATGACTGAAACTGTGCTATGTGTGCAACACTCTCTTCGACTTTGAAAATACGAGCTACTTTATCGATTGCCACGGTATGTGTTTTGACGTTGCGATGTTATTACAATAATTGACTTTCAATAGACGACATCAATAAATTTTTCATTCTTTCCACAAAACAATCAAGCACCTCATTCAAATGGAAATATTAATCAGAATTGGTTAATGTCAATGGTAATGGCGATGGACAAAAGTGGTTTTTAAGGTTTCATCTACGGTAAAAGCACTTATTTGGAATAAAATTTTTAATTTCCCGTCACGTACAAAAATTGGATGGGAGTGCTTTGATTATTGGTTAGAGTAGTTGTACGGTTCTGGTGCAATAACTTAGGGTCATAGAACTGTTACCTATATTTGCCATGTTTAAACTCCTCTGATTATTTGTTTCCAAACTTGAAAACATGGCTTGGTGGTCAAAGATTTACCAACGATGAAAAGGTGGAGTAGGTAAGTGACTAAAATTTTGAAAAGGTCGACGGTTCTCACTATAAAAAGGGTAACGCAAAAGCTGAAGAGCTTCAGCAAGAGCTGAAAAGAGATTATGTGGAAAAACAAAGGTATTTTTCCCAATTTTTTAGTGTTTTCTTTGTTAGGTCGAGAACTTCTGGGAGTACCCTATTCGTTCTTTGAAAGAAAATGAAAGCGAAAAAGTTTCAGACGGTTCTGAAGGAGTTGAATATCATTACCAAATTTTAGTCGACTTTGGCTTACCTATCTGTAAATCTAGAAGCCTGATTGCTGAAAAAGTTAATTTACAAGTACCAACCACTATGGGGACGTATGTAGATTCTTTTGATGACGATTGATTACGAAGGAAATATTGTGGAAACGTACACAGCGCCATTTGCGCTTCGGTTATAATATGTAGTAATGAGGCGTTCTACATTTCGAGGAATAAAATTAAAGAATTTTTCCCATGTTTTAGCTACTTCATGTATTCTTTACTATCAGATAGATTGCGATGATTCCGTAGGTCTGGTTTGTAGATTTCCCGACAGTTGAAATTCATCTTAATTTTATGTACTTACTAATAATGAATACTTACTACAAGTGACCAGCGTTGAAGTGCCAACAGTATAAAGATCTTCGGTACGGAACGCTCCCCTCGGATCTTTCTAGCGAATACATGGGACGAAAAATAGTCAAAAAAGTTTAAGACGGATCCGACAGAGTTGAATATGATTGCCAAATTCGATAAGCCCAAAATTTCATCAGCTTTGTTAGAAATGTCGTTTAACCGTTTTGTTAAGTGCATCACATCCAAAAAATTCCCGTTTTGTCTCACTTTTCGGTACACCAAACGTCTCACGTATTTGTACCTTTGTTCCATGGCAAAGAACAGTAAGTCTTCAATTAAATACATCACTAAATTTATGTAATTGTAGAAAATGTAGTGGATTGTGTACAAGAAATGCCAGACGTTCACTACGTTCAATTTTTCTATGAAACTTAAGAAGAATGTCACAAAGAAAATTACATTGCAAGCTACTATTTTTATACACTTGCATTTCACATCGGCAAACGTGGGTGGGTGATTTGATATACGGTCGATCTCGTCGAAAATCTCGAATAATTTTCGCCATTTTTCGTCTTGGAAAATGGCATTAAGAATGGATATAGCACCGAACAAGACGAGAAAAATACTCTCTACTGCATTAACGAACGATTTGTGTCTCTTCCCTGCTGGCGTATATATCTGCAAGCCTAGGAGGCTGACTGCTAAAAGGGATAATTTACAGGAACAGATCACTAGGGCGATATATTTAGATTTCATCGACGGCGATTCATTAAGATAGAAATTCTGTGGAAGAGTGCACAGGGCTCTTTGCACTTTGACCATTAACTTCACTACGTAGACGTCCATGTTTGGATGTTTCTAGCAACGAAATGATGTTTACTCACTATTTTTGTGTTATGGATATTTCATATTGTGTTTAGGAGTAAATACATTACGATGATTACGTAGGCCTTGTTTGTTGACGTTTGTGACATTTCCAACACATGTGTTATGTAGTTATGATTAATTAGTGCTACAAGTGCCCAGCGTTGAAGTCCAAACAGTATAATAATCCTTGAAAGGAAATACTTTCATTTTAAGTAAAAATGTATTCATGACTTTTTACTCTTATAGATTTCTTAACTTTTTACTCTATTCTATTCTATTTATGTTATACAGATGTATATTACCTATCATCAGTAGTTCCTGCATTACGATGATTGTGTATGGTTTGACAATGATATACACTTATTGAATTATTAAATGTGTCTGAATGATACATACCAAATATGTATTTTGCTAATATGCTTTGTACCAAGTAAGTCTTAACCATCAATTTTTAATTCATTATTAACTGGTCAATTTTACCACCTCCACAAGTGCTAGGGAACAGATTCTCAACTTACGGCAACTAATAGAAAAATGCCAAGAATTCAATATCCCAGTAATCATCTGCTCCTTGGATTATCAAAAGGCATTTGACTGTTTTAACTGGAAAATGCTGTGGAGGGTCCTCGTGAGATGGGAGTGCCAGAACACCTAATTGCTCTTATAAGAAACCTCTATGATAACCATGAGGCCAGTGTGAGAATAGAGAATCGACATTATTTGCCCTTTAAAACTGGTAAGGGCGTTCCCCAGATCTGTTCAACATCTTATGGGGAACACAGAACGAGAAAGGAATTGGATGAGTGGAACGGATGGATCTCAACATTGATAGCTGCACCAGAAGAAGAAATGGTGGAGCTTCTATACCGAGCTGAGACAGAGAGAAATGGACGTGGTCTTCAAATAAATGCAGAGAAGACCAAAACTATGTTCTAGCGATTTGCAGCCAACAGACGCCCTACAGGGATTTCAGACCGTAGACCATATAATGTACCTATGTTTTTATATTAATACTACAGGTACAAGTGAGGACTACATTCAAAGAGATTAGGATTAGCTAAAGGTGCAATGCATATAAGATCTGGAAAGACCGCTCCGCTACAAATAACACTAAAATGAGGCTAGCCCAATTCCTGATCTGCTCCATTTTTCGGTATGGCGCTGAAATCTGGACGATAAAACCAGCAGACAGAAAAAGAATTGACCCATTCGAAATATCGTGCTGGAGGGGAATGCTTGGCATTCCATGGACAGCAAGCAGAACCAACAAGTCCATCTTGAGAGACTTAAACATCCAGAATACACTAGCTTTCATTTGTCTTTTGTTTTTGGGGAACGTAGAGGGACAAAGACCCAGAGGGCTCCCGGTGGACTGACCAGGTCCAAAAGGCCACCGGCACATCGTTTTACAATTCTATAAATAAAGCAAGTAATCGAAACAAATCGAGATTGCTAATGGCACAAGCTGCTAATTATCACGATTTTTAGTAATGCGAGCACGACAAGAAGAAGAATATATAGCAGATGTAGACAGCTATAGGTGCTATAGATAGCACAAGAAATAAGCCTCTATGGCTGGTCATGCCACCCAGGTTTCTTTATGTTACACTTAATTATTCGAAGTGAGCAAAACAGGGGCTTTCCTTCATAGTTTTATGTATAGCTTTGCTTTTTAATATCAGTTCAACAAAAAGATAATAGTAATACATAATGAAGGTACCACGTAATCAGTCTAATTTAAAATATGACGCCTTGTGTTTAACGAAACCGTTACAAACTGTTTTTTCCAAAACAAAACGTTATTTCTACATAGCGTTTGGTTTTTTTATACAGTACATTATCAAACTGGCTCAAAACGCAAAAGAAGAAACAAACCATGTTTTCGCCAGTAAAAGTATAATACTTACGCTATGAAACACTCGTTGAAAGAAATAAGCAACCAACGATTCCCAAATAGTCTTCCTGGATGTATCCTTCCCAAGAACTTGCGTTAATATAAAATGAATATTATTCAAAATGCCAGCAAAGGAACACGCCACTGAAATCAACAGGTACACTCCTACAATAGCATTGACAACTTGAACTGTCTCGTGGAGCATGTTAACACCTTGTTTAGTCGTTTCCATTATCGAAGGGTCAAATTCTCCCCTCAGCACACAACCTCGGAATCGTTTTAAAATGAATCTGATGTGCTCGTACCTTCTCCTGACGCAGAGAACCGTCAAGTAAATCGCACTGAGCAGCACCAACCTATGGTAGCTCATCCATACGTATAGGACGTTGCAAATAATATGAGAGATTTCTCCAGTATTCGTTTCGTCTCTAAAAATAGACAGAAAGGCACCGATGAAGAAAGCATGCCAACACAGGGCCGTCAAATAAAACCGCTTCACACTGCAATTGTAATGTAAGAGAGCGTCGATCCGGGCAAAGTAATCGAATAATACCTTCCATTTGTTCTGATGGCGCACGATGGTGAGGTAGGAATGGACGATGGTGAGCGTCGCCACCAAGCCCATCTCTAGATAGTTGAACATTTGCTCGGCGGTTGAAAACTTATCCAAATCCATCAGTATTTTTAGGCAAACCATGATGACCAGAACCTGGACGACATTCAAAGTACTCAAAATCGCAGTAATTGCTGAGCTTGTGAGGGTGTTTTCGCCTTGGTAATTCCATGGGAAGATGCCGAAAAGCCTTCCGAACTTGAGCAACTTTCCCAACAGTGCCACGTCCATTGTGGCAGACGATATTGGTGTCGTTTGAGTTATTTATTGCCCTTGTTGGCGTTGTTTTCCTCAGAGAGTCAAAACATTTTTACATTCAAAAATACACATCAGGATATTGATTGTAATTGTTAAGAGCCCAGTATTTGAATTATTAATGATGATGAGAGTGTATACGACATAATAAGAGTGAAGTGAATAGGTCCACGTTTGTATACTCATGATCAATTTTAATTAAGTTCTAATAATACCTGTTGCTCTTAACGGTGTTGCGTTTATAATATAAATGCCTTGAAAAATAGCTCGATTGGAAGTAGAGTTGTTAACCGATTCCGAGTTATGTCGAAAAATCAGTTGATTTTCCGATTTTCCGACCTTCGTGAAAGGACACACTGTATATATTATATAAACAAATTAGTAATCACGTAAGAGGAATCATTTTTTTTTAAATTAATTAAAATGAAATTCGAAAAAAAAAATAGTTTTGATAATTGCCTCAGTAAACTTTGCTAAACGACCAAAACGGCCTAGTGAAAACAAAATGGCGGCCTGTTAAGTTTATTAAAATTTCCTAATTCTTAATTTAGAAATCAAATTTTCAGCCCAAAATATTACACCTAGCGTTTTTTAGAGCCAACTTTCGGTTTTTAAGCGTTTTCTATTTTTGACGCCAAATTTTCTCCAAAACGTTATCAGAGCCACATCACCCGCTGGAAAAATTTGAGAGTACATATAGTCGATATAAAATTTTCTAAGGAATCCATTCCCGCCCTCAGATTGGCCTAAAATTCTTCCGTTTGCGAGAAGTCGCAAAAAAAACCCATTTTTTTTTTAACTTGCTTTAACTCGCGTGTATAAATTTTTGGATTTTTTTGCAGGAGCGGAAAATGTTTGGTTTTTAGTGTACTTCTGGATACTTTCAACTTTCGTGTGTGTATTGTGGTTTTTAGTGCCAAAACATGCAAAAACTGGCAAAAATGGCCAAATCAGCCTAAAGCGGTGAATTAAGCATAAAAAAGAGAGAGAAAAGTTGGAAATTTTCCTGTGGATATTCGGCTCAAGCCTCACCGATGAACTCAGATCATTCTCATTAAATACCAGACCATCCGGAGGTCCATTATTGTGAGAATCCTGGAAAAACCGAATTTTGACGAAATATTTTGATTGAGCGATGCTTTGATGTTACTTATGAAATTAAATTGAATGAAAATGAACTTAAATTATGAAATTTACAAATCCCGAAAAAATGAGATTTTGCGAAAACCCCAAAAATTGTGATTTTTGAAATTGATTTTTTTTGTTTTTTTTTTTTTGAAGAACACTATTGTTATTTTTTCCCATGAAGATCCAAGTATTCAAAGGAACCTAAAACCGGCGGAAAATCGAAAATTCCTTCGTTATAAAGGAAAAGCCGATTTTGGGTGAAATCGCCTATCTGTGTATTGAATTTTATGGGTATACACCTTTAGTACTGCAATTTTCGCATGAATATCCCAATATTGGACATCCAGATGGTCTGGTATTCAATGAGAATGATCTGAGTTCATCGGTGAGTCTTCAGCCGGAGATCCTCAGGAATATTTCCAACTTTTGCCGCTCTTTTCTCATGCTTAATTCACCGTTTTAGGCTGATTTGGCCATTTTTCGCCGGTTTTGGCACTTAAAACCAAAATACACACACGAAAGTTGAAAGTATCCTCAAGTACACTAAAAACCAAACATTTTGCTCTCTCGCCAAAAAAATCCAAAAATTTATACACGCGAGTTAGAGCAAGTTGAAAAAAAAATAGTTTTTTGGGATTTCTCGGAAACTGAAGAATTTTGGGCCAATTCTGAGGGCGGAAATGGATTACTTGGAAAATTTCACATCGATTACATGTACTCTAACATTTTTCTAGCGTGCGATGGTTGTGGTAACGATTTGGGGAAAATTTGGCCTCAAAAACAGAAAACGCTTAAAAACAAAAAATTGGCTGTAAAAATCGCTAGGTGTAATATTTTGGGCTGAAAATTTGAGTAAATACTTGTAATTAAACCTACAATAGAATGAAATAGTTTTGGTTGGGAAAAAATATATGACCCGCCAACCTCACGACAGTTGACATGGAATCGCCCATATTACATATACCAGTTATAGGCGCCATAGGTAGCGTACGAAATACGCTTCTATGACTGGTGGTACCACCCGGATTTTTTCTATGTTATATGTACATAACTCCACTAAACATGAATGTATACTTACGATAAAGATACTTCGTTGAAATGCAAACAGTATCCAAATCGTCGGTATGTAATGCTCTCCCCGGCTATCGCCTATGATTTTTAAATGCGCAAAGGATTCGAAGAAGTTTAAAACGGATCCGAACGAGTTAAATATAAGCAATAAATTCGATAATCCAGTAACACTGTCAGCTAACTTAGAACCGTTACTCAGTAGCCTAGCTAAATGCATCACTTCTAAGAAATCGTCGTTTTCTCTCACTTTTCGATACACTAAATGCCTTAGGTAGTTATATCTCTGCTCTAATATGAAATACAGCAAATCTGCTTTAAAGTACAATAGTAACCTTATGTAACCGTAAAAGATGTATTGTGTGGTGAACAAAAAATTCCAAATCTCGACTAGGTTTGCCCTGTGTATGTAGCAAAGGAGGTAAATGACGATAAAGAATACATTATAGGCATGTGTAGTTACGTATTTGAATTTCACATCGAAGGACTTCAACGAACGATTTCTGGTATCATCTATTTCTGCAAGAGTTTCGAACAACTTTCGCCATTCCTCCTCGTGGAATATCGCGCTGTAAATGCCCACGGTACTAGAGCAGAAGAAGAGGGAAAGCTCCACCAGACTGCAAAAATTGATCGACATATCTACTCTCATTATTATTACAGCGAGAGTAATTGCTAAAACTGTTAATTTACAGACACCAAGGGCTACCGCAGTATATTTCAGTTTCATCGAAGGCGACCGACTAAGATCACAATTCAGCGGAAACATGCATAGTACTTTTTGCGTGTTGATTACCGTTTTAAGTAACGAAACGTCCATGATTGAAAGACTTTTCGATGCTACGTAAAATACACTGGTGCTCATTGGCTGTTTTTGTGCTTTGAATGATCGGTCTCACTGTAAGGGCAAATACATTACGATAATTTGATATTGTTTGTTTGTACTGTTTGAATTTATTAACCCTACCCCACCAAAATCGATGGGGTAGTTAGAGCAATTTGTGAATTACTTTTTAGTATCATTGCTCCAATTGTTAAAAAACCCATCCACAAAAGCAATAGCAAAAGTTACTATCTCCAGCAATTATGTAAACATTTGTAAGTAAACACTCTTGGAAGGTGGTTAAAATGTTGCATTAATTGTATTCAACTCATGAATACAAAAAGAGAAATAAGGTTATTATGCTGTAGCAATCATCGTGCTTATCGTAAATAATGAAACCGTCATGTACTGCTTGGAGAATTTGGAAAAATTTTATTTTGGAAAATTAGCTAGATTAGGTGAACTGAACCGATATGTTTTCCACGAAACAAGTATACAAATAAGCAAAGTTCATGTATAAAAGCATAGTGAATTTTCTAATCCTAATATTTTTATAATTAATATCATTAAAACCGAAAATTATTTAATAATGTTAATTAACATTTAACATATAGTACTTAATAAAAGATCTCAGTAAATTTATAGTAAATTATAAAGACTGTTAAATAATAAAGATTATTGAAATTGATAAAAATTTCCTTCTACCTAAAATAAAATTATACTGAGTTTACTATTCCCGCACCAGGCAAGTATTCCCCGAAGCATTTTCCACGCTAGGCTACTATCCGCCATAATAGGCAACTATCCCTTTTCTAGGAGGTGAAATAAAACGATATTTATTCAAAACCATTGTTAGTTATGAATACAAAAATAGGCTATTATAGAAGATAAAAGGCCTACGTTTTGAGATACATGCTAAATATTTTTCAGCAAGTTTATATTTTTGAAAAATTAAGCTTTTTCGAAAAGTGGGGTAACTATCCGGCTTTTACCCTATAACTACAAGCTGTGCCAAAAATAAGCGCCTTTTGAATCAGAAATAAAAAAAAGTAGCTTCAACGCAAGTTATTCAAGATTTTTGCAGCTTTTTACTATAACAACCTGTATTGAAAAATGAAACGCTCTGAGAAAAATTTATGTGATTGTACATTACTATATTAAACATGGGTGTATACTTACAATAAAGAAAATTCGCTGTAACGCAAGTATTGCCACCATCCACGCCGCGTGACCTTCTTCATGCGTGTTACCGACGATATCGTAGTACGTAAACCATTCGAAAAAGTTCAAGACTGATGCGATGGAGCTCAATATCAGCATTAGATTCGATAATCCAAAAATGCCATCAGCTATGTCAGAACTACCATTTAACAGTCCAGCCAGGTGCATCACGTCCCGAAAATCGCCCCTTTCTCTAACCTTCTGATGCACTAGAAGTGTTAAGTAGTTGTACCGTCGTTCTAACATGAATAAGAGCATATCTGCTATGAAGTATTCAAGCATTCTTATGTAACCGTAGAAAGTGTAGTGAATAGTGAGCAAAAAATTCCATATATCTAGGTTCCTCCTGGACAGGAAATTGAGAAGATGAGTGACAATAAAATATACGTTATACAAAAGGGCCGTTATACATTTGTATTTCATATCTGAGTACGTCAGTGGACAATTTGTGATATCATCTACTTTGGCGAGAGTTGAGAAAAGTTTCCGCCATTTCTTCTCGTGGAAAATGGCGTTGCAGATACCTACAGCGGTCGAGCAGAAGAAGAATAAAAACTCTAATATTCTACAAAAATGAATTGATATCGGTATTTTCACCTGTACTACTATCATGGTAACTGCGAAAAGAGTTAATTTACAGATACCAACTACTATAGCAATTATCATGGATTTCATCGATGGCGATCGATTGAAATGCACATTTTGTGGAAACGTGCACAGCACTGTTTTCACCTTGATAACGTTTTTCAGTAACGAACCGTCCATGACTGAAAGGAACCTTCCAACGTTTCAAAGAATTAAATGCTTATTAGGATTTTTTGTGTTGTGAGCGATGCATGTCATTTGTAGTAGTAAACACATTGAGCTTATTATGTATCGATGTATTTTTTGTTGGCGTTCGGCTATGAAGATTAACCAGACCCATTTTAGTCATCAGCTTGCGATAGGAAAACTAGCGAATATACTGGTAGCATTAGTTAATAAGACAGGCCGACGAATTTCGACTGTCTTTATAAATCACAAACTATGACTTTTTGGAAGAGTTTCGACTGATTGAACACGAATCGCAGTTCAGAAGGTGAAGGTTTGAGACATTCCATCCAATATGGTCAAAGATGCGTTTTTGGCTAATCTGATAGAAGCTCGTACCATTTGTCCGATGATACTTAGTAACTTTTGTTGCTATAGACTAAAAAAATTTGTATTTATTAGATGAAAGTTAAAAGAAAGGTGAATTAAATTGTAGTATGTTTAATATAACTAAGATTTTTAGGTAATATTTTGGGAAAATGAAGCATAATCAGTTTTTAAGCGACAAAGTAATGGTCTCGTATTTAGAAAATATGGAAATAAAATAGGTTTTACAACTAGTATTGGGATCAAACACTGGAACTGGTGACTAATCATTAAGAAAAATGTGTTGCTATATGTTTTAATGAAAGTTTTGGCTCGAGTAACTTGTTATATTATAGTTCAGTTATTATGCAGGCATATATTTGTGAATAGGGTATACCTAACTTAACAAATGGAAATATCGATATGAAAGTAAATACATCTGCATACTAACGTCTTGCAAAGACTCGAATACAGTACAGTGGTTTTTATTGCATTCAAGGGCGTCTGTTCCTATTAGCAAAAGGGGAAGTTTCAACTTCTTTGTAGCAATTTTTAAGGATTTTACACAAGAATTAACGCGATTTTCGGTCAGAGAACCAACTTAACTGGTACATTTTCTGCCATTTTACGAACTAATGCAATGAAAATTAGTAAGAATTTAAACGAAACTTCGCTGAATACTCTCAGAAAGTTTTAACTCATCTGTAGCCCTTTTGAATTGATTTTATGAAATTTTACAGAAGAATTAACGCGATTTTCGGTCAGGAAACCAGGTTAACTTGGTCATTTTACGAGTTAATATGATGAAAATTAGTAAGTTTATAAAGGAAACTTCGCTGAATACTCTCAGAGGGTTTCAACTCATTTATAGCACTTTTGAACTGTTTTAAGGAATTCTATAGAAGAATTAACGCGATTTTCGGTGAGAAAACCAACTTAACTGGCTGTCCTTCATAGCTTTATGTATAGCTTTGCTTTTTAATTTTATTTAAACAAGAAAATAATAGTAATGCATAATGCAGTTACTACGTAATCCGTCTAAATTAATATATAACACTGTGTGTTTAACGAAACCGTTACAAATGGTTTTTTTTTCCAAAACAAAACTTTATTTCTATATAGCGTTTGTTTTTGTTTTATATTGTACATTGTCAAACTGGCTCAAAAGTCGAAATAAGCCTTATTTTCGTCAGTAAAAGCATGTTTCGAATATTCCACTTGAAAATCTCTACCAAGCCGAGGGCATACACCGAATACATTTCCTATTCTTAATATAGTTTTTAGAGCGACTCTGTCACTCCGTACGAATTCATTAAAAAGTATTACACTCATGATATTCAACTCGATTCACCTTCATTAGAAGTAAACGACTGTTTGTCCTAAGCGGACACTTTATTAAATTATGTAACATATTATTTACCACATTAAAACCGACAAAAAATAGAAGATAAGTGGGTACGAATTAACCCCCCCCCCCACGGGGGGAGTGGTGTTGTAATGGATTAAAATGTTTACTTAATACATTCTGACCATAAATACACAATACAATATAAATGTGTATTAACCATTATTCAATCTATAACGCAATTTTAAGCTACTATTACATAAAATCATCCTTAAATTTCAAACACTGGTTACATCTGTCGTTTTAAACTGTGTAATAATAATAAGGTACGTTACCAGCGTTGTCACAAATTTCGAAAAATAACTCTGATTGACATCGATAAATCCGGCAGCTGTGAATTTCGAAGGCATTCGCTTCATGTAATGCAACAGAACTAAAAGTCCTTCCTTCAGGACCGCATCGGTCACTCGCAATTGCGAAACGAGGCAAGTCGACACAATTTTTTCATATTTCTTTTCCACTTTGTCGCAACCTAAGACGATTAAAATCGAAAGAATCTGCAAAGAAAAATTTTGTAATAAGATCATACGTAGATCACCTAGATCATTGGTGTATCGTTAGGTACTCATGCGCAAAAGCGTACTCACAGCTTCATGCAAATGTGTTACATACTTAAGTAACACTGTCTACATTACAAGGACCCAGTGCTCTGATATGACGGTGCTATGTCGCAAGCATAACTTGCCATAAAATATTTAAACAGAGATAGTGCAACAAGCCCGCATTATTGGTACAAAAATACTCTTTATAATTCTTTTTAAAGTTCTCAACTGCACTATACACTACAATATCCGGCGATTAGAATGTGCTAAGATACTATTATTAGAATCTGGCAGATATGGAACGTCCTGTATATCAGCGTGTTCTAATGTTAGAACCTTATTCTCCTAGATGATCTCTATTATTTTGGTACTAGTTAGTAGCTATTGTGTGCTAAAATATGGAGTTAACAGGCGCCTGACTCTACCGTACTCTTATCTAGAAATGGACAAGGTACCATACTACATTGGTTTCTTTTCATTTGGGGATTGTTTGACATAGCTTACGCTCACAATCCCGAGAATTACTACCCGTTAACGTCTAAATATTGTACAGAATCGCCATATACAATCAGCAAGATTGACTGCTTCCCAAGACTCAAGGACTTACAGGGACTTCGCAGAATCGCCAGGCTCGACTCTTTCGAGTGAACAGGGGCTTTGCAAATCCGCAGGTCAGTCGCCCTTGAAAATCCAAAGGGAAACAAAAGAATAGTAGGCGGGTGTAACGCCCTTTTTTCTAAAGGGTAAAAAGAGTTTCTAATCTCTCTTTTTGATTTCACTTGTACCTTAAGGGTTTCGGTTAACGGTTTCTTTCTTGAGTTTATTGAGGGGTGGGCGATTTTGACAGCCCCTTAAATTTTCTGATTTTGATTTTTCTGGGATAATAGATTGGTTAGAGATGGTTCAGAAAATTTGGATAATTCGAAATTTTACTTTTTAAGAGGGTGGAACAAATGGATGAGGTAGATTGATCTTCGAGCAAAACCGAGGTACATTGGATACACAGTAGCAATTAACAAGTGAAATATATACTATACTACTAACTATACTACTAAATAATACTGCGGTCATTATTGAAGAAAATAATACAAATAGAAATTCGAAAACAAAACTATTATACTGAGGCCTTTCCGATTGGCTGTGTGACAAGGATTTCTTCTAGTATTTTTGAACAGGACTTTAGAAAACGCCCACTTATTTTTCTCTTGAGTACGCTACTTATGAAACGGATTCAAGAAATTCTAATACGAATGTACAGAGTGCATTCAAAGTTGGTTGCAAAAACTTCAGAAATGCTTTCAAAAAATTAATTCAAAGAAAAATACTGAATCCCAATGAGGCTGTGCACAATATAAATATGTGGTCGCTTTTGAAGTCAACAGAACGCACGATCACTTACCACGATTTGAACGCTTTGCAACATCAACACAATAGCATGTGCGTATTCGTAGTTCCTCAAATTTGACACGAATACAACCAAAATGAATACCATCAAAGCCCGAATTAACGCAGTAATAAAGAGTACCAATATTTGTTCCCCGAAGATATGATTGATTCGATAAATGCTGTCGAACAATAAAGTGTACTTATCCTGTAAAATTTTAATCGACCTCGCAGGGCGCAGTACATCAGGATTCGTCACAGTGTCGATTAAGATGTCCTCTAATTGATCAAATCTAACGCATAACATCCTCGTTAACTGCATTAACGTCGTAGTTATCCACACAAACTTGTAACTAACGATTGCGATAGTTATAAGTACCGAGAAAGGTTGAGAGTAAAAGTGCATTGGATAATTGGAGACTCCAATGAATGAACAGATGAAAAACGCCCAGGCGAATTCTACAAAGATGGCTGTAAATTGCAAATATGCCATGCTGCGACAGAATTTTGATCCAGGAACATCTCGAAACCATCGGATGCTTTTGTCGAAAAGTGCAAGATTTTGCAACAACTGGTACCACTCCTGTTTGCAAAAATACGCTTTGGGTATGCAATGGATCAATATGAAGTTAATGGAGATCCAATTGGCGAGAACGACCAATTGATCTTCTAATTTTGAACATGTATGCGTCAAATTGAATTTGAATGAAATACTGTTTAATATTGCCAGTGAAGTATAGGCTATTGCAGGAAACCAGAGATACTTGGAATATTCCGTTTGGGAGTTGCCTGAAAACCGATGGCAAAAACCGCCTAGGTGTCCTATTCTCATTAGAATTCCCAAATCGACTCTGTCGCTTGGTATGAATTCGTTGAAAATTACGACACTCATGGTATTTTACTTACTTCAACTAGAGTAGGAATGAATATGCGCCCGAAACTACTAAAATATTGTAATACCCAATTACCTATTGGTCTGTTACGTTTCTATTACACATATTAATTATTTGTCTCCATGGATGGGCATCTAATAAACGAAGTGACGGTAAATTGTAATGTAATGGATTACTTTTCAATAAACAAACATTATCAAGTAAGTAATAAAAATTGTTTACGGCGCACCATTTATTTTACTATTATATTATAATTGCTCGTATATCGATGACTAAGTAAATAAAATACGTAAAGGCCCTTAAAAGGTAACAATGAATTAACTTGAAAAAAATATTATTGTACTTTGAATAAGTGACATTATAAACTACCCGCTGAGATATAATAACAAAGACTGTATGACAGCTAAATTTTTGCCACTTTGAAAAACTGATAAAACTTCTAAGCAAGTCTCTACAAAACTAACACGAGTTTTTGGTTAAAACTTCATCATATCCATACCCTACTTTATACTCCACCATTTATTCAATAGGCTAAAAATCTCTCCCAAAATTGTTCCATGTTGTTATTGGCAAAACATAACCAACTATTTCCTTTAGAAAATTCAGAAAATCCTTAGAAATGAGTGTCCTAAACTAAACAGTCCCAGATTTTGTAGCTTTGTAGCTTTCGGTCATTAATTAAGGATTCTTGAGCATACTATCTCTGGTATTTGTTCAATCATATTCATAACAGTGTTAATATCAGTAAGTCGTGTTCGTTAATATCTAACCTTCAAATTATTTAACGAAATAAAGTTCGCTGGGGTGATGAATACGTTCATTGGACTAAAATTAATGAGCTTAGTTAATATATCTCAATATTTTCAACGTTATCACGTACTAATTTTGTCCAATTTTCGAGTTGTTAGGATAAAACTCGTCATAACTATTTTAGCCATCCCAGCCAAACCCATTCTTTTAACATTGAAATTATCGCAAACCACCTTGTTTGAACTGAACAATAATTATCAAATAAGTCACAAGTATCGACAAAAACTTGGAGAAGAAATGCTTGTTTATCTGGAAAAACCCAGCTGCGGTGAACTTCGGGGATAACTTCTTCATATAGTTACACAGTATGATGAACTCTTCCCTCAATACCCCATCTGACACCTTGGACTGTATCTTGTTACACTTCACCAGAATTCTTTCGTATTTCTTCTCTACGTTGTCGCAACCTTGGACGATCAGAGTTACGTAGATCTGAAATAGTAGTGAAAGTTATTTGAGTGCGTAGCAACTCATTCCTATTCAAGCAATTGATATCAATTGCGTGCGTGATTGTTATGGATGATAATAGAAGATGAATTGAATGTATTGCTATGTCACTCAAAAATTGTGGTTTACTTTGAGAACTCCCTAAAAATTTGTACTTCACTTACGATAATTTGAGCGCATTGAAATGTAGTCGAGAGGCTATGCAAAATGTGCTGTAAATCCCTGTGAGAACGAAACACAATATTGACGAAAACGTGAAAGCCCTTGATCAATGTAAAAATGGTCACCGTGACCAACGACGCTCCGAATATGGAATTCACGTGCTGAACGCACTCGAAAAGCAAATTCGTCTTGTACTGCACCATCCTGATCTTCTTGTACAATCCGAACGTTCGATGGTTCGACATTAACTCATCCACCGTTTTCTCTAAGGAGGCGTACCTCGCACATATCACGTGCGTCAATTGATTCATGACCAATGCTATCCACGTCGCTTTGTAATGAGCGACGATGTAATTCAGGCATAAGATGTGAGGTAGCGTGAAAACGTTGTAAGGAGGAAAATCGCGAATGAACTCGTAAGCCCAGAAGAGGGACACGAAAAGGAAGATAAAGTGCATGAAAATTTGTTTGAGGTAAAAGCGAGTCTGGTTCACATTGACCTTGATGTGCTCATCTTCGTCGAAATCAGCAAGTTTCCTGAAACAAATCTCCCATCTCTTACGGTGAACTTTGAGCTTCACAAAGGAGAGGCAGATTAAGACACTACTAGAGATGATGTTTATCATAGCTAACAGCAAGCTCACACCGGTGCCGTACAGTAAGACTCCTTGGTAACACATTGATGACATGGACCACGTCACTAACGTACCGTACAGGATTTCATAGAGAAAAAGGTTGGTGTTGAAGGTTTTGCTGCAATTCGGATGATAGAAACCAAATATTTTACCGATTTGAAGGAGGCCTTTTAGATCGGCCACGTCCTTTTTAGGCATGTTTGTAACTGCACTGTTTGTTTTTCTAGAACGTACTTATAATGCGTGTCCGTCGCAACAAACAACTTTTATCTTTCTTTTTATCTAAATGGCGGTCGGTATTATTTAATGATTTAAAATGGGAACTTGAAATTTCACTTGCTTTGAATAACGATCTTTTTTTTGTAATAAATGGATCTAGTAACGAATATTTAATATCAAATTTGAAATTGAGTTGATAGATCAAAATACATGTTTGAAAGGAATTAAATTTACTTACAAAAAGTGACACGTTAAAATGCAACATCAAACCTATAGCAGGTAAGATAATGACTAATTTTATGTGGCTGTAGACTATGATTCACCTGTTCTGTCAAGCAAACAAGTCCCATCATCTTATTCATCTATCAGTGTGATTTAAAGAAAAACGTCCAGCATAGATGCAATTTTCCTCTTCTGGTATTAGGGTATATACAACCCTTTTTTTGTGTTTATGGAGCTACCTGCACTACTAGACCCGAAACCAAACCCCAAACTAGCGGACGTCAAGGAAAAAGTGTTGTACCTACAATAAAAAAGGGTTAATATCTGAAAATGGAATCCTTGTTCATTTGAAAATTATGTACCTATAAGTAAAAGAACCTATCGTTGCTAACAAATCAAAAAAAAAGTTTAATATATACTCATTTGAAAATTAAAAATGTATAACTAACTTACAATACACTAAAAGAACTACGATCACTAAAAACTTCCTCCAAAATATAGATATTCCTACCTAAATAAAAACCAACTCAAAATAAAATAAATTATTTGCATTTAGACAAGACTTAATTTCAGTAGTAAGTAGCAAATCATGTCTATCGACAAATAGCTTGAGTCTTATAAAAATTTAGTTATGTCCATGTAATTGTTTAAAATGCCATAAGGGTTTATTTCCAAAATTTCCGTTACAAATGGGCGAGAGTTATTTAAGGGTGCTCAGCACCTAAGCAGCCCCCTTCTTTCTGAAATACTCCTTTGGCCTATGAACAACGCCTAATAGCAACGCTCATCTCAAAGTTAAAATATGAAGGAAATGCAATTCATTTCTATAGTAATGATGTATGGCTGCAGAAAGTAACTACTTCATAAAAAAATGCTGACGTGGACTTAACTCGAATTAGGTTGCGCATCACCCTAAATGACCTACCAAAATTATAATTCTGGGCCATTGAGGGCCCAAGAGCGAGACGTTAGGTCTCGTAAAAATTTTAACCTACCAACCGCGACCGTCGTCGCCTTTGAGTGATTTACCTTTGAATTATTACCAGTAATAATAAATTAATACCGTTATTTCTGGAACTAGTCGAAACAACTCCACATCATCCTCGAATAGCTCGTCAGATTTTTGGTAGTGGTGTGTCTAGATGTTCAACAAGGGGGAAGTTGGAAAATAAACTCGAAAATATGCAAAAAAACAAAACGGGAAACGCAAAATTTCAAAAATGGCGATGAAAAATTAGAATCATATTAGGTTTCCTTAATAAGTAGATAAGTGTACATTTTTAGTAATAACAATAATAACTTACCTCATCCAAAAGTGAGCTTCAGGAGGTTACTTACTCGCTTGGTGGTAATATGGGATTATTTCTGACAATAATATGTAAAATTGTCTTGTCTGTAGATCAAATAGACAGGACAATATCATCATTTGATTTTTGCCATTGAATTGAAGTAATGTCTCAATTTTATCGATTTCGTCCAATAAATTCAAGCCTTCCACCGTCGTACGCTCGCTGGATATAGGAAATACGTACTCCTTTTCATATGACACTGAAACAAACTCAAATTAGCATCGAAAATATAACGTAAATATTGAATTTATAACCTACAATTTTAACGACTACTTGCTGAGAAATATAGCTGCATGCATATCTGTCCAAGAAGCAAAATAACTGGGCAAATTAAATTCCCTGCTACATGATTGACTCACCGGAAACCTACTGAACACTTTACACTTTACACGCGAATAAACTGTAGTACACTTCAAAAATAAATTGATATTTTGAAAGGAATGATTAATGCTGGCGATGAGGTAATAACCCGTATTTAAAATTTCGGTTAAGAGATTAGGAAACGTGAATAAACAAAAAGTAAAACAGTTGTTAGTCATGATTAGTTTTATTTAAATATGGTTGACAGTTGTTATGCAGGATTGATCCATTCTTGAAGTGAAAAGTAAGGTGCAATAGTGTAATTAACTCGGTAGTTCAATTCGTGACGTAGTTAAAAAAGCAAGTCTGAATGACATGGTTTATGCGATTCTACACCCAAAGGACAATAGGTATATCATATTCAGCGAAAAATGTAATGACAAACGTTCTTAAGGATGTGTGGGTCAGTAAGTACCATAAAAGAAGTCACCTTTTAGGACCCTCTTACGGTGACGATGGCCACTAATCCTTTTTGACCTTATATAAGTCACATTATTTTTCGCTAGGGAAGGTAATAATACAGAGTGTCTCAAAATTGAATGACAGAAATTAGGGGGGGGGTTACTCTTCGAAATAAAGACAAAAGTCCATAGGCCCTAAGATGCACTTTTTTGAACTATAGGGTGTTGAAAAAACATATTTTCTGTGCAAGTTCGACGTCATTTAAGGTACTTTTGTCATTTTCGATGCCTTACTGTCGATTTTTTTATTATAGTCTATCATTTTTCATACCTCTTTTTTGCAAGCAAAAAGCAGTTTTGTGGTTTACAATATGGTGCATTATTTGCACTGTTACATTACGTTACAGGCAAGCGATTCATCTAGGAATTCACAAAATTACTTTTAATAGAGTAGGCCAAAATTACGAACCAAAGGAAAGAAATTGGACGGTGGCGTACCTGATTGTTTCTCAAAAAGAGCCGAAAGTACCACATAACTTCGAGAATGGTACACACTTCTGATCGAAAATATGGTCACATGTTGCCCTTCCACCAAACATGCAAGCATACCGAAGCTAAAAAATGTCGAAGGAGGGAACAGGAAAGCGGGTTACAGGGAAGACGAAATATATTTTGGAAAACTACCACATTTTCTAGCTCAAAAGTAGTACGTTTAGGACGTATTAGTATTACTATTAAGACTTCTTGTGTCAAGCTTGAATAAGCCAAATCCTTCATAACTTGTGACATCCAATATACTAAATCACATAATCTACACTCATTATAATGGGCCTTAACGGCCCAACAAAGACAACGAATTTAATAGAGGATAATACACACTGCACTGTAACCTCCTTATCTATACCCTTAACTTTATGAGATATCCGATGTTTTAAACTGCACGATAATTATAAGATACGTTACTAGCACCGACAGGAACTTAGAGAAGAAGCTCTGGTTGAGCTCGAAGAACCCGGCGGCGGTAAACTTAGGTGGTAAATTCTTCATGTAATTCAACAACACGACGAACTCTTCCCTCAGGACGGGATCGGTCACTTTCGACTGCATAATGTTACAAGTGGTGAGGAGGCTCTGGTATTTCTTCTCCACCCTGTCACAGCCAAGTACGATGAGACTCGCGAAACCCTGAAAGGGGGTAAAATTTCAGAAGGGCTACGATTTCAAACGAGGTTAAATTTTCTACGCTTTGTATTGGAAAACGATAAGAAATTTGGGGTAAACATGGCGTTGTATTTCTTGTAGGCAAATAAAATTGGAATACATGTGAATATTGAAGGGATCTGTTTCGTTGTGGAGCATCTTTAATATCTAAGGATAGGCGAGAAAAATATAATAATAATATATAATAAAAGGGAAAAATTGCAAAAGGATGAATTACCTTAGCTGTAATGAAATACGCGCTAAAATTCAAGCTTCCACACTTTTTTGTTTAAGGTTTTTAAAAAAGGTTTCATATAAGACCTGCTAAATTAAAATTTATTAACAGTATATTTGAATAATTGAAAAAACCATCGAAAATTGAATTTGCAAGGAATAGATATAAAAAGTAAAAATACTCTTTAAACTTGCATGAAAAGCTGCTTTTTGATACCCTCAAGGATCATAATAAATAATTAAATAATCCGTCGTCATTTTAAATTGACACTTTTTGGATCATTTTTAATTTTTTTAGCTAAACATTGATTTTTTCTACTCGATCAAGTTATTTAAAATCGAAGAATTTTTCTACAAATGGAATAAACCCATTAAGGCCATAAATACTCGATCAAATTCTTTAAAATTGGTGATTTTTCCTACAAATGGAATAAACCCATTGAGGCCATAAATGCTCGATCAAATTCTTTAAAATGGGTGAATTTTCCTACAAATGGAATAAACCCTCGAGTACTTTAACTTACCGAAATCTGAATGCAACAGAGTAGTAAAGCTGTCGATTGCATTCTCTCAAAGAAACTGCCCATGAATATAAACTTGCTCAAAATGTAAAGATTATCGATTAGTACAAGACTGATCAATAAATTAAGAGATACTCCAAACATCGAATTCGTGTTTTCAATACATAGGTGTATTAGAGCGAATTGTTTTCCTACTTCCTTCACTTCGTATGTGGAAGTAGCCGAAATTAGAGTTTCTTCAATTTCCAGATATCTTGTTTCAAGCATACTCGTTAGATGCTTCACTACAGCCGTCACCCAGTAACACATGTATACCATTGTGCAAGTCCAGAGACAGTCCAGGTAGTACACACTTGAATGAGGGACATTTCCTAAATCTGAGTACACCAAATAAATGAGTATTGAAAGCAAAATAAAATGAAAGATGACCTGTTCTTTAAAAAATCTGGTACGTTTCTCATCGATTTCAATTCTACTACAACTGTCGAATTTGGAAATATTTTGGAGAATTTCACGGAGCGTCGCCTTACGAACTGTACTATCGATCAATCGATGTAAGTGCATAATAGGCAAAATAGTCATACTGAAAAATGCAAGTACTTTATGTTCTATTAGTTTCATTTGTAGAAACTCTGAATGTTGGCGTAAGTCGCGCCTATCAATGGGATACTCCAGAAAACAAATATCGGTATCGTATAATTAAATTTTCCGCCCATCGGTTCCTCGTAGTGCCACGGGCAAAAACCGAAAACTCTTCCAATTTTCAATAAAAGTTCCAAAGATTTCACGTCGCTTCTCTTTACGGCATACATTTCAAACTTTACTTGGTAGCAGACTGCAGTGTACTAAAACATACTCAACTTACTTGTCTACGAATATATGTATTGGTTGTCATAATAAGCGAATGAAAAGAAATAATCAATAACCCCTTAATGTGATTAATTGAAGCGTATGATCAGCATACATTATCCTCTGCAAGATTTAACTAAAGGTTATTAAAATTAACAGGTATAACCACCAAATCTCTTTTATTGTAAATATTGTTATCTCTATATATAAAAGAAGATGTCCTGACTGACTGACTGATTCATAATCAACGTACATCCAAAACTATTATAGGTAGCGACTTGGAATTTTAAAGGTAGCTTTGTATCATAGTATAGGGGTGCACTAAGAAAGGATTTTTCAAAATTTTAATTTTTAAGGGTAGAAAATGACAAAAAACGAATTTTCATATATAATTGTATATCTATATATACGCTCTATAGCACTGTACATATAACATCTATACTATATTCACAGTGCTATATATAGTGAGATATGCCAAATGTGGTAGGTCGACGGTCGCACCGCAGGAAGTCTATTGTTTTAATCACGTATGAAAAATTAATTTTTTGAAAAACAAATTACGAGGATTCTTTTACATCTATAATATAAATTTGGATTTTTCGTTAAATATTGAATTTAGATAATTTTGAACCTCAAAAAAAGGATAAATTTAATGATTTTTAAACAGATTTTTAATCATTATCAATTGAGTTTAAAATTTTAATTGTTTATAAAATGTATTGAAAGCAATCCGATTTTTGAGAATCAAGATTGATTGAAATCAATATTTAATGCTTATTTATATGTAACTTATTAACAATTTATCGCAATTTGATTTTTAAAAAATATATTTTCCGTACGTGATTAAAACAATAGAACGGACGGAGTATTTATATCTATTATGTATTCTACTGGATACCTATGTCTGTATTGATCTATTGATACTTAATGAATGAAACTAATAAGTTAAGGAGAGAATCTTCAGTCATTTAATTATATTTTTTTAATTAATTTTAATATCTACTTCATATTTCTAATATATAGATAGCAAACTTTGAAGCACAGTTAATAGTATCAAATTTTAATTATTAAAATCTTATTAGCTTGAGTTTTGAATCCTGAATTAAATTTAAATTATTTATTAAATATTTAAATTATCGTTGTTGTTAACGAAGTTCTTTATACGTAATGGTTTAGATAATTTTTTTTATAAATGCATTTATATACATTCAGAGACAATTCTCCACATAAATTATTCAAACATAAAATAATAATAAAAATTTTTTCAATTAGCTAATGAATGATAATTAACAATAAGAATGAACTTCTTTTTATTGTAAAGCTGACATTATCGTTTGAAAAATAAAAAGAATGGGGGTATAATTATCAGATATTAAAATTGCGGGGGGGGGGGGGAAGCCGTGACGGGGCATGCTAATGTATCATAATTCAATAGTCTCGTTTATTGTGTATGTATTTCAATGTTCATTGTGTAATAAATTTCTCAATCCCGCAGTGTACACAACTAACGAAAAAATATTAACTGTAATGGAGCCGATGTTAAGAAGACAATTCGTGAATTGCCTGGATATTTACACATTCTGGAAGAAAGTAGGAGTCGATGATTTGGATATTTGTCTTGCTTTAAGTGACAAAATTTTACTAGACGTTACATATTTGGGGTTTACTTACCAAAGTTAAAAAGCATTGTAACAGCAGCGCAATGGAGTAGTCCATACCGAAGAAACTGTCGCTGAATACGACGACGGTAAAAACGAAAAGGCTGTCGATCAGAGATAGGACCATCAGTATACCAACGAATATTCCAAACATCCCATTGATCATTTCCACGCAGTGGTACAGCAATGCAAATCGTCTTTTTATCGCCTTCATTTCTAGAGTTATACCTGTCTTCTTAGTGTGTAGGAACATTAAAGATTTTTCTATTTCGGAAAATCTCCCAGTGAGCATATTAGTGAGATGTTTAATCATAGCAGCTATCCAGTAAATTCTGTACACAACCGTACAACACCAGATGTAATAAAGACAGGAGAAAATCGAAAAGGAAGTATAGTGAAAATCGGAGCGAGCCCAATAAATGAATATGAAGCATTGAGAAACGTTATAAGCGATGTGTAGCTTGTAGAAACTGGAAAGATTTTCGTCACTTGCGCTCTTTGTGCGGTCATCAAATCTAGAAATACTCTGGAAAATTTCCACAAGCGCCGTTTTGTAAAATAAGCTAGATACGATACCATACGTGTGCATTCCTGTCATAATAGTCATACTCAACAATACTAAAACCTTATACTCCATCTGATTCACTTGGGGGAACATGATTCTTGCGTTAACATAAATCCCGAATATCAATGGGAAACTCCAGAAAAGTACTATCGGAATGGAATAATTGAATTTCCCATTTGTTGGTTTCTTGTAGTGCCACGTGCAGAATCCCATAACTCTTCCAACGTTTATAAGAAATTCCAGAGCTTTTACGTCGTTCCTCTTAACAACATACATTTTGAGCTACTTACCGACTAAACTGCCGATACCTAGTGAATTAGTCAATAAGGATATTTGTTTGTGTGAATAGTCCGCTTTTGTATTAATAACTAAGTAGATTAAATACGACGATCGATATTACTCGACTCATACTAAAAGTGTTAAGAAATTCAGCTGTATAATTGAATGGTTTTTCGACGAATTTACTTAACAGGACCCTCTTCTAGTTTTACATATTGCAATAAATTGTTTGTGACTCACCAGTAGCTATCTAAATTTAATATCGATTGTATAAGTAAATCCCGATGCGATATTGAAAGTGGCATAAATTTTCTTCTCATCATTTCTTTCTTAATTTTCTGAATACTTTTAGGGCTTCAACTTTGTTCTCGGCTTTCCCGGGTTTCTTCTGCGACGTGGCTGTTGTCATTTTTTGGATAATTCATAAATTAACCCCTTTCGATTGAGACATTGCTCGACTCTGTAACCTTCGTAATAATTGAGATATCATTTAAAATTCATAGGGGTATATACAGGGGAAAGATGAAATTGTCTGCGAGATGTTCCCGAGCTAAGATGGAAAAATCTGTTGTACGTGCACACTAGGTGAGGATAATGGCGAAATTTTGAGAAATACGATGTTAAGTTTGGGCTACTGGGAATTTAGGCCTGGGGTCGAAGAGGAGCGGGCAGTCAATCGCACAGAATCTATCAAAGAAAAGACCCTTGTTTTTCTCTCTCTATAAATGCTCTAGTGTGCAATTGTGGAGCTTACAAGGAAAATTTTGGAGCTTTCTTGACTGCAACACCTAATGCAATCACAAACTTGTTTGTGACCAAGTTTCTTTTAAGCGAAATTCAAGTTTCATTACAATGTCTCCTTTGCTACCTCTATCTTAGGTATATTGCTCTGATGATATTGTGAAAATGATGTGCAATAAGACCATACTCTATCGTATATCGTTTCCCGTGGGAGATTGAAGAGCTGTACCTCTTCACCGCCTCCCATTATAGGCGAGGAGTCTTCCATTAGAGGAGGCCCCTCCCTTCAATACAATAATTCTTCCTGTACGTTAGATATAACTCCGAATTCGCTTCTTCGGCACGTGTGACCGAGGAAGGACCTGCGCTGGAGCGGTAGCGTGCGTAAACTGAGTGCGCTAGCAAAAGTAACTTTAAACTAAAAGCATTACTTTTAAGATCTCGTTGAGCTGTAGGTTAAGTAATTGTACTTAGTAGAAGGGCTTCGTCTGTTATCGTATACTCGTTTAGTATATAATTGCTCTCAGTTGCCCAGATCACCAAAGCAGTGTTAAACAGACGAAATGGCATAGTGGATATGTGATATCTTTAGAGAAGATCGATATAAAACCCTTCAGCTTACGATGGAAAGTAAAACTGGGTGCCGCAGAGGAATTGGAAGGAAGCAGATGTCATGGCTGAAGAAGATTTGCGATTGGACAGAAATACGCAGCGCCAAATAAATAAGGAAGAATAATGCACCTTTAAATATCATTACAACCAGTAAAGATCTGTACATGAGAGTACAGGCCTGTGCAAATCACCACAGGCCACAGTAAACATCTGCACAAAGCAGTGCAGATATCTTGTACACTTGTACAGACGAGTACAGTCCTGTATTAGAGAGTACAGAACGGTGCACACCTGTACAGGCTAGTACAGAAGCCTGTATGGCCTTGCAAGACTGTATAGACCAATACTGAGCGCTACAGACTTGTAACTGTACAGATCACTCCAGACCTATTCAGTAACTTCTCTAAGTAAGGTGGTCTAAACCTACATGGTATGCTCTACATACCCTTGGGTCTCTCTATGTGATCGTTAGTAATTATGTAGTGAATAATAGTATGATATTAGTGAATTATGTGTATTTTTACTTACCAAGACTTCCGCGCATTGCAAGAATATAGACAACGAATAATCCCTGTCGAAGAAGCTATCATTGAAGGCCAGTACGATAAAAACGAAAAGACTGTCCATCAGCGATACAGCGGTGAGTAAGATAAGGACAAGCCCAAACATCGAATTGATACGCAGCACGCATTGGTACAATACTGTGACTTGCTTCTGTAGATCGTTCACGTGAATATTGATCACTTTGAAGTCGATCGGTATCGAAACGATGGAAGCTTCGATTTCGGAGTATCTGTCCCATAGCATGGCCGTGACGTGCGTCATAACGGCCATCGTCCAATACCCCAAGTAGACCACGGCCGAAGTCCAGAGGCAGCAGACGACTGAGATGAATGAAATCGATGAGATGTTCAGGTGCATGTACTCCCAGTAGACGTTCACGCAGAAGTAGCAAAAATGGAAAATCGATTGCTTCGTGTAGAAGACAGCGAGCCTTTTGTCCGTGACGATCCCATGGCGGTCGTCGTATTCGGAAATCAGCAGAAGAATTTCGCTTAACGTCGTCCTGCGGAATACGCTGTCGATCAAACGGCCCCCATGGATGATCGGTAAAATGGCGAACTCCGCGAACGCCAGGACCTTGTATTCCACTTGTTCTAGTTGATAGTAGAAGTAGTAAATGTTGACAAACACGCTGATCGTCAAAGGAATGCTCCAGAAAAACACTATCGGTAACGTGTAGTTACAGCGTCCGCTTTTACCTTCCTTGTAATGCCACGTGCAGAAGCCCATACCTCTTCCGATGTTTAACAGAATTTCCAACGCTTTAACGTCGTTCCTTTTAATAACAGTCATTTCGAAAAATCGCCAATGCGACACCTACACTTATCGACAAATGCAGAACATTTAAAAGAATGGATTACGTTCGATGTATGATAAGGGCCGAGTAGTTAAATACACGTGTGATTTAAGATAAGCAACAACTTAAACGCATTAAATATATTAATAATATTCTCACGAGGTTCTAATATTGTGCATTTAATATTGTAAGCTATAACTGACCAGTTGATTCGATCTAATCGAGAAGTATATACTCATCCAGCTAGTATCAGTACATGTCAAATGTGGCAAATAAATTTCATAAATGACAAGTGATTTGTTTCCTGATATCCTGTAAGGGTTTTAAATAAATTATCCACCGTTTGTTTTAGGGTAGGGGAAGAGAAAAAACTCGGTTACTCTTCATGGGGGTTTTCTTTTCATGTTCTGCACCACAACTCAATGATTAAACTTTGAGTGATGCAAGTGCCAATTTCCACATTTCGTGCAAGAAAAACTTAACAGGAGCACTAAAACTACGCAACACTTCAACAACGAGACACTAAAACCCAGTCTAGTATTTTGACAGTTGATATCGAAATACGAATCAAGCATACGTCTCTCAAACACCTTTTGATAAATGGTGGCAGTTTTATCTGGACGTATGTCTATGCTTTAATGACACTACGAGCATATGGTTGGGTGGGTTGCTGTGATCACTAATCAGACTTACATTTTTTAAACAATTTTTAATAATGGTCCAGGAAACGAAGCCTCAAATGCTGTAAAACATTGCAGTTTTTAAAACAGCAGAGATATGTTACATTAATATTTTTTTCAATTACATTCACGTGCTTCAACCTTTATCGACCTAAATTAATCTCGAAATCAATTATTTCCTGGTTTGAATACATAGCATGCATACGTTTACACTTAGAACACTGAAAAAATCCACTTCAAAATTGTGCAAATTTGGTAAAATTTCTCATATTTCTTTAGAGAACTTCTGTATTCTTTAAGTTAAAAAAATTTTTTCGAGCACAGCGTTACTGCTCTCTCTTGCTAAAAAAGTCTCATTTTCATGAGCAATAAGGAACGATTTTACCTCTCATCTCTAACCTCCACTTTATGAGATATTCGAAGTTTTATACTGCATGATAATTATGAGGTAAGTGACTAGCACCGACATGAACTTTGAGAAGAAGCTTCGGTTGAGCTCGAAGAACCCGGCGGCGGTAAATTTCGGCGGTAAGTTCTTCATGTAATTCAACAGCATGACGAGTTCTTCTCTCACAACATTGTTGGTCACTTTCGACTGCGTGATGTTGCAAGTGGTGAGGGTCTTCTGGTATTTCCTTTCTACTGTGTCGCAGCTAAGGACGATGACACTCGCGAAACTCTGGAAGAGTGTAGAAGATTAGGGAAGTTCGTATTCAAAAAGAAGTTCAGTATACTTTGGTCTATATTGATTCAAGAAAACGATATATTTCGCATATGGCCATATCGCGGGGCTTATCAGCAAGGCAGATTCTGGTTTACATGTGAACTAAGACACTATGTGAACAGTAAATTCACTGTACGTAACAAGTTTCGTTACATATATTTGATTATTTGACTCTACTTACCAGCATTTGAAGGCACTGTAACAGTATGGAGATGGAATATTCCCTATCAAAAAAGCTATCGTTGAATACCACCACGGTAAAAACGAAAAGGCTGTTGAACAAAGTTAGAACCATCAGTAACAAAAAATACTCTCCAAACATGGAATTGATGTTTTCGACGCATTGGTACAGTAACGCAATTTCTTTTCTAATCACCTTCAATTGTTTAGTAACATTTGCTAGATCGGCGGGTAAAAAATTTAAAGATGTTTCGATTTTCGAATACCTTCTTGTAAGCATAGCCGTGAGATGTTTCGTAACAACCATTGCCCAGCATATTTTATACAGAATTATACAACACCAAGCTAACATGAGACTAGATGAGGCCACAGAGGACAAAGATTTAAAAGAGCAACTTGCCCAGTAAATAAAAATGGCGAAAAAATAAACATTATAAATAATATATTGCTTGTAAAATGTGGACAGCCTTTCGTCGTCCGCGATCCTTGAGCATCTGTCAAATCTAGAAATAGTTTGAAAAATATCATGAAGTGTGGATGTGTAAGTCATGCTAGTCGCTATGCCATGTAAATGCATAACTACCATAACAGTCATAGTTGGCAGTACTATTACTTTATATTCCATCTGTTTCAAGTGGGGAAATACGTATACCATGTGAACATAAACGCCAGTAACCAATAGGAGACTACTGAACAGAACTATCGGTATTGAATAATTAAACTTTCCATTCTTAGGTTCCTTGTAGTGCCACGTACAAAAACCTAAAGCTCTTCCAATGTTCATTAGAAACTCCAAAACTGTCACGTCGTTCTTCCTTACGACAATCATCGTGACCTACTTGATAACAGACCGTAAGTGACCAGTGAATTACTCACACAAAATATTTATTTACATTTACCACTTGACTGTATTACTAATGTAATATCAAGTGGATTAAATGGTGGGATCAATATTATTCGACTTATATTAAAAGAGATAGAAATTATTCTTTGCGGTTTGTGGTGGAAATATTAATTCATTTACCAGCTGGATTGTTACCTATTAATGATTAATGGTCGAATTAATACTACGATTAATACATGACCAATTAATGCTTAAAATTATATAATATACTTAAGGCAATGCTGGACCTTTTCCCAAAAACTCAAGATTACTGGGAATCCGATAACGATAAGAGAGATGCTAAATGAATTATTGAGCAAGCAAGTATTTCCGGACGAATGGAAAACACGAAAATGGAGATGGAATGGCATTTCGACTTATATGTCTACTTACTTCTATCAGTAAGCAATTTGAGAGCCTGAAAGGTTGTTGCACGAGCTTGAAGAAAATTGCATGAAAACCAGTTCGGGTTTAGGGACGGTCGATGTACGCCAAATGCCATAAAAAGGTAGAAGACATGGTGGCAAATATGGTCAGTGTTTTCCACCATGTGATTACTGTTCGGTTGACTATGACACTTTCCTTATGATTTAGTAATCTCGTCTACTACCATCTATATAAAAGAAGGTAAAGAGGGCACGGTTGGTCGCCTAACCGATTAGGTTCAGAGCTTCAAATTTGATCGGGACTAAGTGTTGCCTATCAAGTTTTACAAGAAGATAGTATCAAAAATGGGAATTGGAAAACAGTGCTGGGGTATCCCAGAGCTCGGTCCTGGGGCCCTTATTGTGCAACGTGCTGTATGATGGAGTGTTAAGGGTAAAGATGATGGGACACGCGACCTCCATTTCATTTGCAGATGACCTTGCTCTAGTGGTATCAGCCTATGATAAGGAAGAGCTAGTTATGATCGTAGATGAATCAACGTTTGGATGGAGAAAAATAGCCTGTTTTTGGCACCAAGTAAAACATGTCGCCATTGAGCCACAATTTGCCGTTTATATTTCTGACTTAGGAACTTATTAAACTTTACATCGCCTACTTTCTTCCAAATACCTTAACATGTTGGTTTGTCAATCCTGGATTTGCCCTATTAGTAAATTTTATTCCAACTAAAATGATAAGTGCCATACAAGTTTATATTTGCATTTAAAAAAATATTGCAATGGTATTATTAACTAAGTCATTATGAAACGTTTTAAAGTTAAAAAAACAAGGCTGCATTTGAATCTACGCTCAAGTGTCATGTATATCTACAACACTATATATAATTCATATTCATAACGTGAGAATATAGACTGAATTAGAAACAAATGTGATATTTCTGTCAAATATTTAAAGGACGGGTTCCTTTCTTTTCTTAACACCCACCATTTGACATGTCCGAAGTTTTAAACTGCACGATAATTATGAAGTACGTGACTAGCACTGACAGGAATTTGGAACCCAAGCTCTGATTGAGCTCGAAGAAGCCGGCCGCGGTAAATTTCGGCGGTAAGTTCTTCATGTAATTCAACAGCACGATGAGCTCTTCCCTCAGAACGGCATTAGTCACTTTAGACTGCATGACGTTGCAAGTGATGAGGATCTTCTGATATTTCTTCTCCACTATGTCACAGCCACGGACGAAGATAGCGGCGAAACACTGCAAGAGTGCACAAGTTTAGAAGAGTTAGGATTTAAAAATAAGTTAAAATTGCTACGCGTTATATGGATTTAGACAAATTAGCAGAAATGTATTAAATGGGTTTCACTACAAACTTCACTTCCTATAATTATCCGATCAACAGTTTTGGTGTATGAAATGCCCACTGCCCCAGATTAGTTAAATTTATGGCGAATGCGCCATACTAATTAGAATATTTTCTGACAGAAGTGCAAGATTCAAAAGAAGCAATTTTTTTTCAAAATTTTTGCTCCACATGGTATATTAGAGCAAGTAGTATGTTACGTTTAACTCGTAACTATTTATCATAAGTTAAGCACAACACAACAATAATGCTTATCAAAAAGCATAACTATGGCAATAATTTCTTAGTCCGGCCATGCTATTGGACGGTTACTCATTAAAAATGTGTTTTTCAAACTATTGAGAAAACAATAGATTTTGAGAAAATGCCGAAGAAAAATGATTTGTTGTAATTAATTCAACGTGAATTGTCGCTACTTCTATTAATTATTACCGTTTAATTATTACAATTAACAATCGATGCATAAAAATGTTCTTAAAAAATTCTTTATAAATTCTAAAAATTCTAAAAGAAATCTTTAAAAAACATTCTTAAAAAATCAGATGACTACAATATCAAGACTATAATTTTAAGTATTATCGATTCAGTAGCTAATTTATTAAATTATGATGTAGATATTCCTAATTAACAATAATCTATGAAATGAGAAGTTTGTGTGATTCCATTTGGTTTTCTTTTGTCCTTTGCAAGACATTTATACATTGAAATTTTGCTTCCACAATAATTAAGGTAGAAGGTAGAGATAAGAACGACCACCAGGTTTCTTTTGGTGGGACTAGAAATCTACAATCATTTATACTTGGTACTTACCATAATTTGCACACACTGTAGTATAATGCATATCGCAAAAGAATTGGTAAAATAGACGCTATTAAATAGGACTGTGGCGAAAACGAAAAGAGCATTGCTGAACGTCTGTACTATAACTAGTGTAACTGAGACTCCAAACGACGAATTGATATGTTCGACGCAACGAAATATCGTCGCAATTTTATTTCTAACCTCATCCATTTTGACATCCAAGGAAATCGTTCCAGAATTAGAAACAGCCGATACCAACGACGTTTCGACCTCTGAATACTCCTCCGCAAGGATCTTCGTTAAACACATCATCACCTTCGTTACCCAGTACATGAAGTAAAATATTGTTACGGTCCAAAAACTGGTAAGTTTGCCCCAGACTGATCCTGACCTTAATTTTATGTATAAGAAAGCCCAGGTCACATGCACGGAGAGAAAAAACAAATGCGAGGCGGTCATTCGGTAGAACACTATGACTTTCTCATCATTCTCGGTTTTCTTTCGGTTGCATAACTGTGCGGTAATCTTCAAAACTTCCTTCAAGGACTTTTTACCGAATATGCTAATATAGGCGTTGTTTAATTGAATAGCTACCAAATTTATAATGTTCAAAAACGATATAATGTAATCCCCTGTATGTTTTAAGTATAATGAAATGTGTACAGAATCAATTACACAAATAATCGACAAAGTAAGCCAGAATGTCTCGATTGGTAATGTATAATCAAAAGTTATGTTTTTCTGCTTCTTGAGCCTCCAAGGACAAAACCCCAAGATACTACCGATGTTCCAAAAAACTTTTAATTCCGTATATTCTTCATACGACATTCTGGATCTATTCTGGCACACTTGTAACAGGAATCGATGAGACCAACAGCTTCAGAATATTAACCACGAGCAAGTGTTTCCAGTTCCGGCAAAATATATTCGGGCGAATTACATAATGGAATCGATATAACCGTAATACCTTTATGTATTCGAAAACAATCCATAACATGTTTCATTATCTCTAATGTACCACATGTTTTCACTATAGTAATGGCAAACTGAACTTACAATTAGTCTAAGTACTCATAACGAATGTGGATTTATTTGCACCGCAGTGGTTATTAGAAGACATGTCTTCTATCTTAAAATTTTGCGACATTAACATTTGTCAGATGTTACCTATTATTTTAAAGGTACATGCCCCATTCACTTTATCGCTTTATATGACGAAAAAAGCTCTTGGTATCCTCGACTTTATGATGGTACCCATTACCAGAATTTTTTTTTATATAGCATATATCCAAGAAGTAACAGCAGTAAAACATATATCAATAAATGGGTACGACCTAAAAGTGTTATAGCCAATGCTACCATATCTGATGAGGACATTTCCATATGTATAAAACTGTTTCCAAAAGGACTTCCAACTTGGTGGATTTCAAAATCTAAAATCTGGCTATGGTGGTCATTCCCAAATTGCACGGTGTTGTCTTAATACATTTTTAAATGCCCTTTCATCCCCATCATGGTACAAAATAACCCTTGTACTCTGACCTTCCCCAATTAAACTGCTTGATAACTCCACTGAATCCATTAGGAATATGATTCAACTTGCAGCAAACCTTACTTATACTTTAGCGGTGGCGTAACAGCAATATATGTGTAATAAATGTGTGTGTAAAAAATAACCATACTCCTCCATACTTGCCCTATATGAATTTATCGAAGTCATTCCAAGCAGTACGTGGCCACTTAAAATTTGATGAAAGTGGTACTTCCAAAAGCTTGTCGATGTTCATCTAATTCTGTAGGGTTAAACTATACCCTCAAATTTATTTAACATCCACATGGTTAAAAATAAAACTTTACACAAGAAATCAATCGCTACTAAACTGCTTCCAAGACAAGACGACAATTAGGTTAAAAGTAACGTAGGTTCCATAAAAGATGGAATCACTTGATCTCTTGCGTATAATAAATGGGTTGGGTTGGTTACTAGTGATAGTACAAGTTTATGCAAACACCCTTTAAACTACCAGTCTCCTGGGTGGCACAGAATATGCGCTCCTGGACCTCGAAGGCAACCTGGTGGAGACCCTGCTGTGAGGCGCGGACTGCTCGAGCACGACGGCCTCCAGGACCCCCCTTATCATCCCCCTCAGCTGCTTGTTCTCCCTCTCGAGTTTCCTCTTCTCGCCCCTGATCTCCAACGCGTCGACCTCGACCTTGTTGTACGTCTCCCAGAACTTCTCGAGGTTCTTAAGGTTCCCGTAGCATTTCTCGAAGACGCCGGTAGAGGTCGGGACCGGCTCGGCGGGGGCCGGGAAGAGTTCCGCCTGGACCTTCTCCTGGATCGTGATGGTCTTCACCGCAGTGATCCTCTTGGGGTCAGTGGTGGGGGTCTCTGGAGAGGGACGGGCCGGAAGGGCGGTTTTGGGACGCAGCTTCGGAAGGGGGCGGTCCAGGTCGCGATCCACTGGAAAATATTCGGTATCTGAACCGCATTTGTTGTTATAGAAAATAGTTATTGATCAGTGTGGAAAGAACTGAATAGCCATAATAACCACCAAGGTTCATACAACCACTGAGAATACAATGTGTATTTTACCCAATATTTATTTCAGAGTGACCCATCACTCTAGCTAGCTGAGCCAATACTATTTAAAAAGAATAATTCGTAACGTATACATTACCAATTTCAAATCCTCACCTTTGCTCTTATCATCCACTTTCTTGCCTTCACCTTCCTCCTCCTTCTCGTCGGTATCATCCTTGAGTCTTACCTGTAATCTACCGGTAGGTAGATACTTCATAACACTCTCCCTTTCGGTTTCAAACTTCTTACACGTATTAACTAAGTTTTTAATATGAACCATCTTCTGAGCTAATTTCCTTAAATATTCCAAACTCCCGTTGGAGAGCTCAGACAACAACCTCAGCTTCTTCTCGTCGGTTTGCAGATCCAACTGCAACCTCTTCCTCGCCTTGAAGAATTCCCCGTTCAGAACCTCGAGTTCCCTCTCCAAGGATTTGGTCTGAGCTTCGCGATCGGCCGTCAGCCCGGCGTAGTTTGCCCTCAGGATCTCTATGAGCTCCTGAAAGGGTCACGAAATTTCCGAGCTGAGCGATGATCGCGCGATACTCACCTCTTGTTTGCTTATTTTAAGTCGGTTCTCTTCGATCTCTGCCGCGCTTTCTGCGTCCAGTCTCTTCAGATCGAGAAGGTGGGCTCGCCTCTTGTCGGTTTCTCGAACGTACTGGGCCACGACCGTGGCGATATCCCGCCAGACTCCGCCGCTGATCTTCGACAAGCTTTGACTTAATTGCTGCAGCCTAGTCTGAAACTAAACGAGCAATGCGTGTATTAAGAGTTTCAAAGATTTCTTTGACGTTTAATGTAATGGATGATATTGTATATATTAATGCCGTCATGCGCAGGCCACGTTATGCAGATGCATTACTAACAAAAGGATTCTTCTAAGTAGTGTTTTTAGTATGGTTTTAGAACGGCTTCTAAACTAAATTCATGCGCAGGCGTCAACATTGTATCCATTTTAAAACGACCCTCGAACTGTTCAAGCTGTGAATCCTTGGAATGGGTTTATTTTCCTTTTTTAAAATGGTGGAAGAAATACTTCACTGTATTTTAGAACTGAAATCCATAAAATGTTATTAGGTAAATTCACTTTATACTTATCCTCGCTCGCTTTGTATTGTGCTATTTTCATTTAATGTATTAAATTTGTACATGTTGCGTTTTGTATTTCCTGCTGCTCGATATTTCAAACCCTGGCGCGCACGTGTTTCTGATGCTAGTGCGTCATAACAAGTAATAGCAAAAAATAGTCAAAGTGTGCTTATTTACAGCTTTCTTACCGCATTTTTGCACCAGCTTCCTGCATATGGCAATTCTTGCCGGCCAGCATTCCATCCCTACAGCACCCGGATTACTCCGGTTTCGATACTGTCTTATGGTACTTGGAACGAACCTAAGGATTTCATAATTGGGTTTCATCCACTAATTACATACTGAGTGTCACGTTTATTTTTCCCTGATTGGCCTTTCGAAACATGTACGTTGTTATTAGTAGTAGTGGTACTTATCCCCAAGAAGCTAGTAAAACTATAATCGACGGTGGCAAACAGGCTGATAGAAGTAATACCATTTAACGTACTTCACTCCAGTTTTAGTACTTTCACACTAACTAAATCATAGCCAGATGCTGCTATGGATTCAATTTGATGCTTAGAGTCAAAATTTCAACGTTGGTACTTCAAGTTCGTCATTTCAAAAGAGCTGAAGTTGGGCCGAACAGGTTCGGGTTATAGCCTTAAGGTAGCACCATAGGTTTAAGTGGCAATCCTCTCAATACTAATTCAATATTTACAGTGCTCGTCTCGCACTTTACCCAACCGACAATGCCAACAATGAGAATGCTCTTTCGTTCCGGGATCGAAAACAAGTTCCGGAAGTGCGATCATCGCGAAGTCCGCCAGATTGATCGGTAAATTGGCCGGCCGGTTCATCTTTCGTGGGATTCTCATTATCCTCTATTTTTTCCATCGGGCCAATTAATATGCCATACATCCTATTCCATTCAAAAGGGGGGTCGTTTCAATGTCGAGCCGATATTGTTGGTCGTTTGTTTGCGTACTGATCGATGTATATATAGGAGACCGGTGGAGAGAATAGGAGAGATCGTGAGAGTTAGTAGAGAAGTTGGGTACTCGAGTTTAAAGAAGCGGAAAATGAAAGTGTTACTAGTGGTGGTGCTGGTGGCGGTTTGGGCTGCAAGTTCCAATGTAGGTTTAAATGCATAACGTAATTTGGACTAAGTTACTCTATCTACTTACTTTTAATTATGATCGATTAGATTTTTTTGAGTTCATTTCATCGCATCAGATCCAAGTCAAGCAATCACTATTTTTTTTTAAGTGTAGACTTAATATCTCTTCTAGTTTTGATAGCTTTGATTCAAATTCCCTATTTCGATTTAAGTGAGGCTTTTTTTATTCGAGTCATTGTACTTTCTTATAAAATTGATCTATAAGAAACTGAAAAAAAGGTATTATATTGATTGCGTGGTTGCAATAGCGTTGAGGGTCAAAATCAAAATTTATTAATTTCTGGTTACATTTTAAGAGAATGCAATAACTAATATTATTTTTCTAAATAATTTTGTCCCTTATTAGCTGTTAAAATTTAAGGGGTCATTTTTATTCAATTTTGTTTTTAATAGTTTGGCACCCCTTAGAAGATAACACTAAAAAAATACCTTAAAATAAACTAAGTAAAAAAAGTATTTAAGGTTTTTTGACAGTGTTTCCAGTCATTTTTACCGGTAAAACTGTTTCTTAATTATAGGGTTTTTGACTGTCTAATATACAGATATATTTTGAAAAACTGCGGCGTGAAATTCGGACTTTTAAGAATATTTTTAAATTTACAAAATGGTCCATACAAATAAGCTAAATAAGTTTCTTCCTAATTTCTTTTAGGTGATAGAACAGGCTTAAAATCATCAAAAAGAGCATTTTCGGTCATTTTTCTTCCATTAACCCTAATAAAATGTTTGATCAACTTTTCTTTAGTACGTATTAAAGTACAAAGCCAGTTCACAGCCTATCAGAACAGTTGAACCTGTGAAATGATATTAAATAATTTTCTTCAAATTTTTTATTTGGCGAAACAAGGTTAGACACACAAAAATGCTTTTTTGACCACTTTCGCGTGTTTTTTTTTTCAAAAAATCCACACGGGAGGTTCCGTCAATTTTCCCTCCCTTTATATTAACGTAGCAAATTATCTCATGTTTCTGCACAATAGACAGAGCGATGAAATGTCGCAACAAGCATCAAAAATAGCATTTTTACTAATTGAAAAATATTCTTTTCAACTTCACCTCGTCTCAGAGATCCTCAGAAAAAATGTTTTTGCTCACTTGAGTATCTGGTACTATCCTGGCCTGTTCTAATTTATATCATATCGTATAATATGCCTAAAAAGTCCTAATAGTATAGCTAGTAGGAGAGCTACCGGTTATGTGGGCAAAGTGGCTCTCATAAAATGTAAATGAAGTGTCTTAGTATGGTTTACCTAGGTAAGTAGGTTGGCTAGTTTAGTTTACATTGATAAGTACCCAGTTTTTTTGTGAAACTTTCAACTCTAAAATTTTTATTCCCTTTTAAATGGCTTTTTAAATGAAAACCAGCCACTAGCCACCAAAATTGACGACGGTTATAAGGATAACACAATTTTTTTTTTAATTGAGGTTTGAGTGTTTGTGATTTGAGCATTTGTGATAACAAGCATGGCCCAACTTTCTTCTCGTTATTACCCCGAGCACTATCGCTTTTCTCAAAACAATGCAATTCTCCAACCCTCATTCCTTAATTGCCGATCCCATTCCTCCACTTCTGCGACCCTCCAGTATTCACAATTCTGATCCCCTTGTTCCACTGACTCCAAGAATTCTCATTCCTCTACTATTCTCTAGTCTTTAGAATGTGGATTCTCTCATGTGGACAAAGACGAGATCCACCAGGCGATCGACATGTGCATCAGCGACACCAAAGCTCCAGCGACTTCAAAGCCTGTCTCGGAATCTCCAGAAGAGAGTTCAGAAGAGTCGGGCACCGTACCGCCTACCGAGACGAATAAGATGGGGGGTAAAATGCCTCTATTTCCCTTCATTGAACTGTACTGATATATTCATCAATCCTACAGATACTAAAGACGTTAAAGTAAGGAGATCCAGACGAGCGACCAAACCTGGTAACGATAAATCCCAATCTAAAGACGAAACTGCCGTTAAGAGCGGCGAAGAAGACGCAGATACGACTACTGAAAGTGCGGCGACGAGCGAAGAAGGTTTCCCCGATAAGTGCGTCATCCACTGCGTCCTGCAGCGAATGAATATGGTAAGATCACGTCGTTTTCGATGTTACGTACGTGGTGGTTGATGGAAATAATGTTTCAGACCGACGACAAGGCACTACCAGATCACTCCAAGTTCACCGAGAATCTCCTCAAGAACGCTAACGGCAGGGAACTGAGGAACTTCCTGCAGGAGACTGCGGATGACTGTTTCCAGGAGTTGGACGATGGTAACGATCAACCTTGCGGTAGAAATTTTAACATTGACATAACCTTTTTGCAGATAAAAATGAAGACCCTTGCGATTCCTCCACGAAGCTAATCACTTGCTTGGCCGAGAGGGGAAAGTCCAATTGCGCCGATTGGCCTGCCGGCTCTTTACCGTTTTAAGCTCATATTGTATGTCCATACTGTAAATAGTTTATAGCCAATAACATTAACAATAAACAATTATAAGAAATGTCAACATGTAACGACACCTTAAAATAAAGTGCAAACACTTGTTTCAAAACCAGTGCATCAATTTTCAGTGAATCAGCTTCAATAGAAGTTTTGGATAGAACTGAGAGTGAAGGAACTGATGTGATTGGTTCAATAATTAAAAGAGGCGCAATGGAATTCCTAAACGCATAAGGGAATCAATGAGTGCAATCGAACGATTACAATTCACACATTTCAGGTTTTCAGGTTCAAAGCCTGAAAAACCACTTCAGGTTTTACTTATCAATTAATTTTTTTTAACATGCATTGAGGCGTTCTATGCCCAACTCACCCATGGTGCCTCAGCTGGCACCATCACCATCAAATAATTGTACACAAACGGAAATTACCCCGAGTGGTCAGAAAAATCTGTTTGAACTAACGGAGTCAGTGTTCTATAGAAGACAAATAACATTAAAACCATCTTACTTACTTCGGATTCAGCTTCATAGCACCTCTGCATGTAATTCTCGTGAGATTCCCTCAGATCCTTAGCAGCAGTTGTGGTCTGGCCGTAAAACACGGTTTTTAGATATTCGATATCTTCTTTGGCCCTTTGCAGAATGGAATCTATTTCGGCTCCAATGAATTTCATCAAGTTATCCAAGTCGTCGTCGTACTCCTCTTGAAGGCCTTCCAAGTACTGATTTTGTTCGCCTGAAAGGATCATACAGTAATAATTCTTCCTGGGTAAGTGCCAAGCTAACCTATAATGTTTTCTATGTGAGTGGAATGAGACTGGAAGTTGTTGAGGTACTGCTCTTCCGCTTCTTCCAGCTCCTGCATCAGTTTCGAAATGGTTCTGTTTTTGTACGTTATGACACGGTCGATCCATTTTTTCATGTGCTGCGTGAATAAAAATGAATGAAACCCTCATTCGATAATGCTAATAAGTAAATGTTACCTCAACATTTTCCTTCATCTCCTTGCATTTGGACTTGCGCAGGATCTGGTGCCAGTGCTGGTTGATCTTGGCCAGATTTAGCCTGGAGAACGTCTCTTCTTTTTTAATTTTTTTCTATACGAAACATAGCATCAGCCCTTGAATATATCGTAGGTATGATTTACCTTCATAAACGTGGCGATGAGCTGTTCCTTCCTCCTCTTCGCCTCTTCCTCGATGTCGGCCCTGTGCTGTAAATATCGAGCCCGTTCTTCGTCGGACATTTTCGCCAATTTATTGGCGAGGGATTTCTTCTTTTTGCCTCCCATCCTAGCTGAAAATGTTCACTTGCGATTTCTCTACGCTTCCTTCTAGCTCCTGGGGGAAACAAATGGCGTCGTCAACGGCGACGCCGATCCACACCGTGACATCGGCATCGATCAAACTTCGAGTCGAAGGGGGGCGCGTGAAAATGGCCCAGAGGAAATTGCGGTTCCGGATACTGGACGACTTCGAGATGGACGAGGAGTTCGAGAGGATCCTGAAGAAATACACGGACGAGGAGGTCCCGACCGACGTGATGGACCTGAAGATCCAGGGCGACAGGGTGATCTACGTCATGAACAGGATGATGTACAAGTTACACTTGTTGGTAGGAGTCTTATAGTTGATATATTTGGGATAATGGAGTTATAGCGTGTGCAATAAGTTCGTAATACTTACAACTTCAAAGTCATGCCTTGAAGTTTGACAGAATTATAATGCCATCTGTTGGACTGAGTTGCTTGGGAGGCTTTTAGAAATTAATGGTTCATGAATGTAGAAATGGATGTGAAATAGTTTTGATTTCGTGAATGATGACTAACAGTTACACAGGATCACAAAAAAAAAAATCGATGAAAGGTTCCTTGACCAAACCTATTGCATTATATGTTTTTGAGGTTATGTATTTTCACTGTTGAACGCAATCATTTTACTGCTCATCGAGGTCGCTGGTGATCATAAGAATGTTAAGTCATAAGATTCTAATAGGATCATTAGTTTTGTTGAATTTTACCATTTTTCCATTTACCAAAAAACTGATGTGATAGAACCAAATGAGATGCGGAACCATACAATCTATAAGTACTATAACTAACCCTTTTCAGCCTTTTTGGTTTTTCCTTAAGTCGTTATGTGTCTCAGGGTCATTTTGTATAACGTTCGTAAATTCTTTTCAGACCTCTGACTAGGATCTTGGTGCTTGTTCTGGGCAGTTTATCATAGTACTACTTTACTATATTATTTAGACGTGTTATTGAGGGATAGATACATCTAATATTTAATCAGGTACTTTTCAACTATGGGTTGCTTCTATCGCTCTGCATATCTTCCAGTTTAATGTCGTACTTCATAGGTTTGTTGTAGTTTTGCTTGGATAGTAGCGTTTCAACCTAATTTATCTTTTACATTATGGTTTTACAAAGATGGTTCCACCACTATTGACTGTCATTCTACGTACATGACCATCTCGTGTCTTTAATTATACGTGTAAAGTACATGTAACACAATTATACTTTCCACTCTTTCGCTTTCCTTTCCTTATGTTTTCAGCCATGTGGCTTTTTTTGCTTCGGTTCCTTTAACCTCTATATCTTTGACATAAAGAGGTGGTGGTGCTGGAGTCTAGCTTTGCTGTCCAGACCCACCAGCGTTCTTCTCCTCCTCTACACCTTCAGGGAATGGTAACAGTATTTCCTCTACCACTTCTTGCTTACTTGTCACAGGGTGTGGGCGGATTCTCTTTTACTCGCCTTCTACGACAGGCAGAGAGTACCCTGGGTTTATTCTTTTTACACCCCCAACCCAGAGAGGGTTGTGTATTGATATTATTAGTAGTAGTACTAATATCGTTAACGATATTGATGGAAAAGGGAGGAGATTGGATCAACTCCTGATAACTTCATTACTCATATCATACAGTTTCTGTTTATATAATCCTTCATTTGACAATTCTAGTCGAGACGTCTCTTTTCAGGCCTACATGCCGTATTTCCTGAAAGACAACGGCGCCGTCCTAAGGAAATACCTGACGAAAGACGACCTTTTCTTCGTCCTCCAAGTTTGCAACGAGTACGGCGAAGAGCTGAAGTACGAGTCCTACTCCCTGCACCACGCCGAATCCGCCCTTGTAGCTCTGCACTCCATCACGGCAATAGCTGTGAGTAACATCGGGCGATTCCCTAAGGAACGACCACGACCATCACTTTTCAGGATAGGGAAGAGACGAAGATCTCCGGTAGCAACATCCTTGGCGGCCCGTCGCAGTGTAGCCTCTACAACGTGAAGGTCGACCCGGTGATCAATCAAGTCGTCGACACTTTGTTCTACAACAATTGCCTGAAGAGGGAGATAAAGACTATCAAACATACGGAAAGATTCAATAAGTACGTCATCGACATCATCAGGGATTTTCTGGATTTCAGGGATACGATCACGGAGAAGCTCTATATCACCGGCGACGAAGAGAATAAGATCGAGACGAAGCTAAGGAGGATGTTCAAAAAGAACATAATATTAAAGGAAACAATTGCAGGTACTGTATTATTTAACTATTGAACTTCTATTCTTCAGCTTCGAAAAGTCAATAGCTTTAAGCTGCGGGGATGGGTCCTCACCACCAGAGGAACGATGAATCTTAATGACCTTATATATCATAATGGTCTTGAGAATTTCATGCAAGAGTATTTAAAGTGTTGGGAAAAATTTCTAAGTACAATTAGCTACAGTTGGTAATTTTTGAGCCCAAATATACATAGTTGTTTACTACGTCGAAACTGTCTCTACTGTTAATATGTGGTAGATTGTTATTTTGTCTTTCTATAATTATTATTTTTGTTTTGTGTATGTTGGGCATTCACCCTAGCTTTTGTTCCACCAGTTTTGTAAGTTCCACGCGTTCAACACTTAAATTTTATGTTTTTCAAAGGATCCTGAGGGCTCTACTTCTACCAAATTCTTCTCTTAGTTTCTACAATCATAGAAAAAAGAATCTGAAAAAAAAAGAGAAGTAGCATAGCAAGTTCAAGGAAACTAACCAAAAATTTGGAATGGGAGACCCTTCTGAAAGAACAAGCGGGCTCTTACGTTAGCTGGATTGAGTAAATCAATAGCAGAGACCTCTGCTTGCAACTCTACTGCAAATTAGTCAAGTGATCTTGGACAAAAAGAAGAGAGCTAACATATCAAGCCTCTTGGGGGTCCAGTTGGGTTCCTACGTTTGTGTTCTGTGTGTAAGATATTAGCTTATAATTCAACTTAAGCTAGAAATTCGATAAAATAGATCCTCCTGGAAGGACAGCGGGCTCTTGTGCTAGCTGGGTGCAGATAATCACAACTAACTAACTAAATAATTCAAGTGATCTGGGATAAAAATAACAGAGTTAATTACCGTAGCAATCCTCCTGGTGGTCAAGTTGGTCCCTACGTTTGTGGTGCTCAACGTGCTCTATTTTTGTCGACTAAAGTCCTTCTGTTAGTTTCTGCAATCATAAGTCATTAAAACACCCCGTTAATACATATTAAATTCTTGTTCATGAAACCTGGGTTCTCCTTTATCAGATTTAACAAATCAGTTGGAGCGACAGAGAAAGGAACTGGGGGAGCAGCTAAGCAAAAAAGAAACGATCCTCAACGAGTACTACGCGAAAATAGAGAAAGTTAAAGAAAACAACCAAATCACCAACCAGAAGTGCCTGTAAGTACCCAAGCTGGCACCTCACCTTCCATATTTCACCACGGTTTCCATTTTCCTAGTCACGACTCCGAGAGGCTGATGATGCACAAGAGCCTGGAGAGCGAGGCCATACAAGCGGAAGTCGCCCAAGAGGCGGAGAAATTGAAAAACCAGTACGAACAGCTGCTGGAGACTCACCTACAAGAGGAAAAAGAGCTGAGGAAGAAAAGGCTAAAACTCGCCGCCCAGCTGCAGAACTGGCTCAACACCTACGACCAGGAAATAGGCGAGAAGAACGCAGAGTACGAAGTTCTTAAAAAAGAGTAAGAGGTTTCCAAAGTTCATTGAAATTTGCCTTAAGACACACCGTGTACGGCAGGTATGACGAAAAACTGACCCGTAAACAAGAAATCGAAGCCCAAATGGAGGCGCAAGAGGACGAGTACAAAAAACTGATGGAGGAGAAGCGAGAGGAGGAGGAAAGGCTCAGAATTGAGAAACTGCACACCGCGATCAAAAGTCGAGCTGCCAGGATCATTCAAAGGACTTGGAGGGCGTATAAGGAGAGGAAATTGGCTAGGAAAAAAGGGAAAAAGGGTAAGTCGTAAGTAGAAGCGTCAGTTTTAAATTATGAAGTAATTTTTTTGTAGGTAAAGGTAAACACAAAGGTAAAAAATGAAAATTATATGATCGCATTTTACGAATAAAAAGATTTCTGTATAGTTGGTTAAATTGAAACAATTTATATTTATTTTTAATTGGCGTCAATTTTTTATTAAAGTGGTTACTTAGATATAAACCTACGAAAATATTTTAGTCGATCCTATTAATTTTTTTAAGTGATTCTGTTATTACGTTCAGACCCCAAACACACATCGTAGAAATATATGGCAATAAAAGACAACACAAGGTTTGTTTCAGTAGTTGCACCAAACTTGCTCCATCCAACAGAATATTTCGTTTTTCCTCACATGATTACATGCCAACACCTGATAGGCTACAACAAGTTCGTAACTATTAGATTCATAACTCCTGCTGAAACAGACATAGTAATGGCACCAAAAGTATCTTAAACCGATTAGATTTGCTCCAGCGAACGTATTGAAGTTATTTCAATGAATGGAACAGCTTATTTTCTGACTGCGTGATCAAATGCCTACATTCCATTGGCTAAAATATGTTTAGTTTCGGAACAGACCTATTTTGACAAAAACACCCTCGCGCATTATCTACCGACTGAATTCAGATTCTACATTTACATCATTTAATGGGTCTCTTGAGCGTGGCCGATCTGACTTCCAGCACGACTGGTCGTTCTTTGGTGCTGGGCACGAAAGAGTGGGCTCTTCTGATTCTGTCACCCTCCCTGATCACCGGAGACGTTATTTGGTACAGCTTAGCTTCTAAAAGTTCCTTGCAGTTCTCGAAGCCGCGGATCTTTTCGTGCGCGGTCTTAAGCTGCAGGTCGAGGCTCTTACGCTCCTTCTCCAACTGGGCAAGGCGGTCCTCGGCATCTGCGTGGTAAGACACGAAGCATCAAGTCAATAGAATGACGGAAGATGGATAGATCTTGTGAAGTAAGTTAGGAAAGTAACGTAATGATCGAGGTTTTAGTAAGTACTATACCCACCTCGTAGTTGCAGCTCCTTCTCGCTTTGAAGCTCCTCGTATTCCCTCCTCTTCCCTCTCTCCTCCTCGAGGAGCAACCTCTGTTCCTCCTGGAGCCGCTCCAGTTCGTCGCGTTTCTCCCACTCCTCTGCCAGGACTCGCGCTTGCAACCTGCAACATTAAAACCCTCACCCAACTCATCACCTACGATAAAAATCCTTATACCCTCTCACTATCTCCTCGTCCCTCTTCGCCTGCGTCTCCTCCTCGAGCAACCGCTCTAGTTTCGTCCTGATTTGCTCGAGTTCCGTTAGCTTCTTCGCCTCCTCTTTTATCGCAGCTTCGAGTTCCTTAGCTTGGCCCTCCGCGGCCTGTCTGGCGTTCCTCTCCTGCTGCAGCTGCAGCTTCGCACGGATCATCTCCTGGATCCTGCCTTGCCGCTGCAAACGCCTCTTCGCCGCCTCCATCCTCTGGTAACTCTGGTGCGCGCCTCAAAACAAAAATAGATTCACAAATGTACATAAGGTGAAGGATCAATCTTCGAAAAAGGGCTGGGAAGATCAATGGTCTTGAATAGGATTTGAACATTGAAGGAACAAGAATAAAAAATTGCAGATCCTGACGAACTCAATGTAGAAGCTATTGGACAATGAAAGTATCGATATTCTGCTTAAAATAATCAAAGGAGTATATAACACAGAAAATATTCTCAGACAGTGAAAGCCAGGCAAAGAAAGCCAGGTTCAAAAATTGTTGTGAATATCGTTTAATAAGCCTAGTGAACCAAACATTTAAAGTTTTCGTATGAATACCTCATTCTCGTTTATTGTAAGAGGGAGGCAATAAAGACCAAAAATAGGGTAATGCTATCTTTCCCATTGTCTCCATTATCATTACCTGAGTAGTCTGAGGCAAGTTGCAAAGCTGAAATCCATTGCAACCTGCTCATGTGATCCGTAGTGCCCAGTTCGAAAGTTCTCTCGGAGGAATGAAGCAGTATCCTGTAACCAGCTTTGGGTTCAACCTTACATCCGGGTTCGATGGGCAAAGACCCGCACTTCTCCTTCTCGCTCCTGCTTTTGTAGTACGTCAACTCGCAAGGTCTGAGCACAAACCAGTACTCCCTCATGGTGGGGAAGATGTAACCTTTTTTGGTGAGGAAACCCTTCTTGATGACGTCCTCGATAATCTTCTGGTAGATGTCCGTGATGGCTTCGGATATGGCGACGGTGTCGGTGATGCCCTCGCAACACCTCGACTCCAGCACGGCTATGAACGGATTCAAGCGGAAGCTGCCCATCGAAATGCTGAGGCTGGCGAAGTCGTCCTCGTCGAAAGAGCAACCCAGAGAGCTCGCCAGCGTCTGAGCTATCGAGCACACTTCGGACGGGTGCAGCAGCACCTGGTAGCCGTTCTCGTTGTTCTGATCCGGGCCGAGCTCGCCGAGCAGGCAGAATATCCGGAAGATCCGGAATACGGACTCATCCGAGAAGAGCTTGAGGTCGCGCTGGAGGTACCGCTTGCGGCAGACGAGCCAGCATACCTCGGCTATTCGATTTTCGAAGATACGCAACTCGGGAAGCTGGAGCTTGCTCGGCACCGAGGAGAAGACCTCTTTTTGGAGATAGTACCTGTACTGGTCGAAGTTGAGGGTCGGCGTGCTGCGGAAGTGCTCCAGGCCGCGTTCCACGCCGTAGAGGTCCAGGAGGGTGCCTATGTTAGCTGTGAGGACCTGCACGACCAAATATAATATCTTGAAAGGTTGTTGAAAGGTTGAAAGGTTGTTGAAAAGTTAATGGAAGTGGCCTTTAATTTTTAGTTGGACTTTTATTGTCGAAATCGATTTCATGACCACATTTTTACTATTCGTGACTTAGTCAACGTTAACCTAGTTGTCTCATCAAAGTGACATCGTAATAACTATTCTTAACTGATTTGTAAAGGATATTTTGTGGATTACCAAGACAAGTTCAACGTCGCCACAAAAAGATGAAGCTTTCGTTTTCGTGAGAACTCAGAATGATGATCTATAACGTCCGATATCACAGCTAACAGACAATTCTGCTTGAAATTCTACTGCAAAAGAGTCAAGCGATCTTGAACGAAAAGAAGAGAGCAAACCTCCTGGAGATCAATCAAATGGAGGAAATTAATCTGGTGATTTTGGATAAAAAAAACAGAGGTAGCATAGCAAGACCTTCTAGATATCAAGGGGAGTTCCTATCTTCGTGTTCCTCTATGGGCTCTATGATAATTAACCAAATTTCTTCAGTTAATTGCTGTAATCGCAAGTCACTAAAAAAAAAAAAAAAAACAATCGGGAAAAACAAGAAAAGCAGAAATTATATAAATTTCGAACATAGCAGCTTTCATGGCAGCTCTCATCAAAATTTGGATGGAGAAAGCCTTTTGGAAGAAGAGGCAGCTTCTATGTTAGCTGAAGACCATGAATAAAATAGATAACACAGCAAACCCCATGGAGGTTCAGGTGGGTTTTTATGCCTGTGTTCCCTATGGGTTTAGTTTTGTCGACCAAAATTCTACAATCATAAGACATAAAAAACTGATTTAGAACAAGAAAAGCAAATCTCTCACCAGAACTTTGGAAGGAAAAGCCCTTGGAAGAACATGGGGCTCCTGTGTTAGGTGAATGAAGTAAACTACAGTTTACAGGTTCCTGGAATTCTATTGGAAATCACTCAAGCAATCTTGAATGAAAAGAAGAGAATTTACATAGCAAACCTCCTGGAGGCCAAGATGGGTTCCTATATTTGTGAACCCCTAAGGGCTCTATGTTTATTGCCCAAAGTCCTCATGTTATTAGGGAGTTTTTGCATTTCACATAACGTCGAGCGCTATTAGAGTTTACCTTATTTTGACAGGAACGCATGCGCATTGGCACTTTCAGTAGCGCTATTGCTTAATGCGCATGCGTTCCTGTCAAAATAACGTAAACTCTAATATTTCACATAATTAATATGTGAAACGGAAAAACTAAAAAAAAAAACGTTCTCAAAAGACAAGGAAAACAGTCTTTCTTCCTTTGCTCGAAAATTCTCCGGCCTAGAAACGATACAAACAACCATTTTAATAACAATCCCTCCATCCGCTTGTTCGGACTCATTCGATCCAAAGTGACATTTGCTGTAGTAATTAAAATCGGAAAAAGGCATTTACATAGCAATGCTCACATGTTAAAAGAGAACCTCGCAAAGAGCATGGACCTTGACACACTACGCGTATGTCGAAAAACAACCTGTGCGCGTTCTCCGCGCGAACGAGAGAGAAGGAGAGACGAGAAGAGACGTATTTGGGAAATTAAAAGACGTCGACACACCTGGGGGAATTTTTCGAAAAAAATCGACGAAGTTTTCAGGCGTGGGAAGGGCGAGAGTGTCGACTTGTAGAGGCGGCTCTAATGGGAGCCGGTACGAAAATTCGGGGCCCCCGGGTCATTATTTAATATTTTGCAGCATAAATTAACATTAATACTTCAAACTGTGCATGGTTAAATATAAATATCGACACAGTGAAAATATTGAAAAATTATTTTTCCTAAACATTTTCTCTATATGGACTATTGCATGCATTACTTGCGATTATTTTCAAAAATACAATATTCGAAAACACATGAAACTTTCAAATATCTTTTCGGCTATTACTATAATATTTTGTACACAGTGTACCAATTCCGACTTCGATAATCGCATTGCAATAATTGTTTCTACAATAATTAACGAACTTTTTTAATGTATTTTGCTTGGCATGTACGGTTTATTTTTGAATCCAAAGTGTAGGTATTTAAATATTTTGATTACTTAGGAGCTTGTTGCCATTTCCAATTTACCACTGGTAAACAAAATGCGTACCAAACTCACGTGAGATTTAAATTTAAATGTTTACGATGTAATAAATTACGTTTTTCGTTATATTAAGTAAGAAATTGTACATGCGAATTATTTCAATGACAAAGTTATTTTAAAAATAACCACCCACAAACTGTCCAATTCTCTTTGAGGCAGAGACCCTCATCATCAGAAACAAATCGTTAATAAAGGCGGGAAATGTAGGAAAACTCCGATTACACGTTCAAGTAATTTGTTGATAACCTCTGGGCATTAAAAACCAAAACTCAAGTCGGGTATCTTGTGGTAATTAACGTTAGGCTGTTATTAAGCTTAATTAGGCAATCCAAGATGATTTATTTTAATGTTTACGAATTAAAAAAGCATATTTTGACTAAGTAGAATGATAAGAATCAGACTGATTACCTTTGTTTATTAGTATTAGTATTTTAGCAGTATTTTCTATAGTAGTATAGTAGTATTTTCTTGGAGGGTTAGTGAAACAATTTGATTTTCTTTAGAATGCGAAGATTTGGTCATTGCTAAGGCTGGGCACAAGCATAATCGCATATTTTTTATTTATGGGTATATTTATACTTTGGGGTAAACTTTAATCAGCATATTTTATATATTTTGTAGTTTTATAGCATAAGCGCATATAAGTTCCATATTTTAACATGAATGAGCGTATCAGATCATATTATCGTCATTTTTTCTGCAAATTCCCAAACACAACTCTCTTTGACCACAACCCATGCTAACTAGATGGGGAACATACATTGTTTTATGCTGAGCATATTGAAAAATTCACAAATGTAGTTCAAAATTTTGATGCAACTTCTAGTCAGTGTATGGCAGATTGTAAACAACTTTTTGAAAAATCTGAATTAATTATTCAATCAAATTTCATTTAAGCTAATTTTGCAGAATTCCAATAATTTTAGAAAAAGTAGTTCAAAATCTTTTTCTATCAGAGCCATTTTCATTAGTGGAAGATTTTCGTAATCATACTGTCCACTAATGTATTATGTTCACGCATATCTGAAAAACTGAATTCGTTATTCACAAAAAATTGTGATTTAGCTTTATTGCAATATTTACGAAAAGTGATTGATTGAGAGAACCCATCAAATGATGTAATAATCAGAGACCAGAATGTTTTGGAAAAATATTACCTATTTAAATATTGCCCCATTACATCATGTGATGTTGATAAGAGTTTTTCGTGATATAAAATATGCTACAAGACAATAGAAGAAGTTTTCTTTGAGAAAACCTTGAAAAGCATATGATTATTTATTGCAACAATTAGGTCGTTAGGTATCGCTTTCATTTTTTTGTTAATATATCATGTCAGGTTAACTCTGTGTTTATGTTGTATTTTTCTTTTGTTTAGTAGTAAAAATAAATATTTAAAATTGTTTTTTTTGTTTGCTTTCAGTATTATACGTTGTTGTTTCTAAATATTGTGGTAAGAATTAAGCAAATTAAGTTGATATCGTAAAGCGATCGCTGCTTATGATTAGTTAAATACACTTTTTTGAATACTTCCAATATCTCTAAACCTACTTTAATAGGAAAGTGAGCTTATTTTGAGGCAATAAAAAATAAGCAACGTAACATCATGTACGAGCTTTACAAGTTTAGGCATACAATGTACATAATACGTCACAACATTCATACTTGAAGGGGTATTTTAGAGTTATATTTAGTGCCATAAACTAGTTATTTTTTACTGCATAGAAAGTGCATGTAAAGACAAATTTTTACGGCATATTTGCCCAGCCTTAGTCACTACGTATGTACATTACGGTCTAACTGGAAATACTAGGTTTCCCCTATTATTTGCTATCACCTCCACCAAATGCTGTACCCAAGTGACCCAAGTGAATTCGAGAACTATTTCACGCTCGTTAACGCAAGAAAAAACCGTAAAACTTGCAACGACTCCATACCACAACGATAAACAAAACGAGTCATTGAGCATACGTACAAATCGAGCGATACGCCACACCCGTCGGCCCTTTACCCTCGCCCGGGGTACCGCCAGGACTCACCTTAAGCTTGGACTTGTTGACCAGGCCGGTGCGGTCCTGCTGCAGGAACTCGAAGGCGAGCCACACGCAGTTGATGGTGTTCTCCAGCAGCACAGCCATGGTCGCGCGCGAGACTGAACCAAAAGTGAATCATCGCGGCGGTGAACGGCGGCGACGACGTAGGGGAAAGAGACAAAGATACGCCCACTCCTGATCAAAATTGACTGATCAACCGGCACCGAGATGACGATTACGATGAGGACCCGTCACGGTTTGCTCATGGAGCGGTCATGTCTCGATTGGGTTATTAAAATTACGTATAGGGCGACGCGAGTAAAGAGAACGACGCATTCATAAAGTGAGAACGTCACTTGATATCAACGGAAATGAGATAGCGAGTAGTGTAATTGACGGTGCTTTTAGTGGTAAATAAATGGGCTATTCTGAGTATTTAACGTATCCATGTCGTCACATGTACAAAAGTGACTTGCACATGAACACATTTAACTAGCAAATAATAATATTACTAATACTTATAAACTTGGTCAACATCGGATAATGTAAATAACTGGAAACCAAAGTATCTGCATGAAAGATACCCCAAATTAAACGTATTTGAAGTAGTAAACAAATTATCATCCACTAAGTGTCTCCATAACCTGCAAAACAGAGGAATCTGTTGGGCCTATCGAGAATCTTCTTCTTCTTCTTCTTCTTCTTTTAGCTCTATAACCCAGAGTGGGTCTTGGCTGACTGCACTACTTGCTTCCATCTTGTACGGTCCTCCATTAAAAGCGGATCGAAAGGTATATCCATTGCTGACAGGTCTGCTTTGATGTTGTCCCTCCATCTCATACGTGGTCTTCCTGAAGGCCGTTTTCCTGTTGGCCAGACCAGTTTAACCAGTCTGTCATTTGGGAGTCTGTGTACACGACCCGCCCATCTGAGGCGCTGGGACTTTATTTCTTGTACGATATCGGTGTCGTTGTAAAGTGCTTTTATTTCACCGTTCGTCTTGATGCGGTATTGGTTTATACTCGGGTCAAAAGACGGATCAAAAATTTTCCTTAACACTTTCCGCTCAAATCCTCTGAGCTTTTCTTCATTGGCTTTTGTCATGGTCCATGTCACACATCCACATGTGAGTACCGGTCTAATGACTGTTTCGTATGTTTTGATTTTGGAAGCTCTTGTCAGGGATTTTGATTTGAATGGGTTATTTAAAGAAAACATACATCTGTTGGCTCCTCCTCCGTTATATCGTTGTCTTCAGTGATCGTTGCACCTAGGTGTTTAAAACGGTCTACTCTTTCGAAGTTGTAGGTATCTATTGTTACATTTTGTCCTATTCTATCTCTCCGTGTATGTATTCATGCATAGGTATATTGTCTTTTCTTCATTTACTTTCAGTCCCATTTTACTGGTTTCTGTTTCTATTTTGTTAAATATTTCCTTTACTATTGTTACTGAGTTTCCGATCAGATCAATATCAACTGCGTATGCTAGCATTAACTTAGGTCCTCTGTTTGACAGGAGTTCACTATCCAGAATCGGCTGGTGGATACGAGAAATTATGAGAAACATTGCCAGAAAGTCGATGTGGCGGATAAGTGCCGAAAATGTGGGACTACAGGTGAAACCAACGAGCACATCGTGGAGAGCTGCCCTGTACTAGTACATATGGCCTATATGTGCAGACATACGAGGTGTGGTTAATAACTAACGAGACTGACGTTGCTGCGGAACAAGTACGCATGCGCCAGCGACAACTGTTTAGTGTGAAGTAGTGTTCTTTAGTAGTAGAGTAGTACTCTTTAGTATGCAGTTAGTCTCGTTTCTGTAAATAACACCATTTAATCATAGCCTATTATTGGTTAGTCTGTTTTGCTGGATAATATGCTTAGTGTAATTCACTCGGCATTTTATTTTAGGTACCAGGTGTGTCGTGTAGTATTGGAGTTGAGTAGAAGTCAGAAGCTTCTAAGACGCCTTCATAGTGGAAAACCCAACTTTATCTATGACGACACTGACAACCAAGTCTTCACGTTACCAGCAGTTACATTATTAAGAAGTGATCAAGCTAGATCGTTTGGCTAACCAGGGGACATGTGTTACCGATCAAGAAATTCGCAAGCACATCTGATATCCAGTTGAGGACAATCTACTTGGTGCATTTCTCATTGCTTAAGTAAGTAACTAAAATATTCCTCAAGTAGATAAACCAATTGTGCATCACTGCACTTTCTGGATGATTTGTGGTCCAGTAGAAATGACTTAAAGTGACTGAACTCTATGTGTCTAATGTGAAAAAATGTGAAAAACAACAATATGGTACCATTTGACTACAGCATTTCAAAGCTACCAATCCATTTTGGTTACAGTTGCAGTAAAACTCTTTTACTGGTTGGATTGATACAATTCGCCAAATGTTTTAACAATTTTAAAAATACCCCCGTGTTCAGTTAATCATTTTCCTGTGTGAAACCTAACCAACAAGTGTTAGCTGTTATTTTATCTTGAAGCTGGTCAAACAAACGTTTCCATTGCATTTACGCAGAGGCAAGGGGAAAATGCTGACCACACTCAACGTGTGTTAGCGTGCTTACTTGTTTTCATCTTTTTGTGGCAAATAATTTTCAATTTCAAGCCTGGACAATAGTCAAGCCATCGACTTTCGGCGTCATTCTTAACAGGTAAACAAGGTAAGGGACTACTCATCTTAAATGGACAAAAGTCTTCCAGTATATTTAGTCCAATGATACTTTGGGGACGTAAATCACCAATATTGAACTTCACACTTTTTTATAGAAATAGATTTAAAAAAATTACCACAAGAAATAAATTGAAAGTTAACCAGCAGAACAAGGCTGTCCAAAATTCCAACTTTTCAAATGGAAACTATTTAACTAACTCACATTATGTATACTAATTCATTCGTTATAGCAATATTCCATCAAAGCAGCGCCAAATCGCAATCTGTGATATTCTGAATATTCTTAATAGGCGCAAACTGAAATATCATCAATTCGAAGGTTACGATTGTCCCCGCCACCTAAAACATAATTAAGTGAGTATAACTGTTGACTCTCCAAATTGGTTATTTACTTGTAGTATGAAATTTTTGGTGACCAGGAAGAACCCCATGCCGGATATTACCACAGGGGTTGTGCAAATTTGATCGATGAGTAAACTCACCTAAAATTGGACGATATGAAAAGTGCTTTGGAGCAGCTTGTGCCAGTACCTCTGTGGAGAAGTGCTCCGCTGGGATCGTATTCAGAATCTCCAGCGGCTTCCTAGCTTCATCGTACAACCACGCGCCGTACAGAGACACCGCGACGAGCCTCATCACAAGGAAACCGAACGAATAAAAGAAATACACCGACTCGATGACCTCTGTTCTGTCCCTAACACTGTTGTAAAGCTGGATGCACAGAAAATAAATATTCTGGGTATAGGACACCAGGACTATGGCCGAGAATTGTTTGTCGATCCTCCTGTAGGAATGGTGGAGCTTCTGGTAATCCTGGCGGATTTCTTTCCAGAACGTCTGGTGTTTCACCTGAAAGAGAACTTTGGTAAAATTTCGTAACACATATTATTGGTCGTGAGTACTCTATTCTCTCTTAACCTTATGGTAATTTGTCGATACCGAGCTGTCAGGGTGATACTTATAAGAGTTATAAGCAGATCTACGAATATCCAGGTGAAGGTCGATATCGTGTTGAAGAACTAAAAGCAAATAGCTTTGGATTTGAGTTCTTAGATCGTTACGCTCTTACCTTCACTAGCACGGCAAACCAAGTGGTATAGGGCATGAAAGAAAAGTAATTCTGGAACAAGATCTGGAAGAATCCCTTGAAGAGATCGTCGCTCACGTCGGGGCATTTCCTTGCCTGGGATGTACCGCTCAAGATGAACAACAAATGCTCCACTAAAAGAAAACCATGTCATTGGTTATGGCGTTATTACATTTTCCTCACCGACGCCGAATCCCATGAAAAGCGACGTGAGGAGCACGAACTTCCTCTTCAGATTGATCGGGCAGCTGTATCCCCTCATCGACATCTCCACGTAGGACCATTCTTTCAGGATTTGCGGCCAATTCCTCGCCAGTTCGATCAGAAGAAAATTACCACAGCAGGTGCACAGGTAAAAGCATAGGTATGCTGAAAATAGCAAGCGTGATAACGCTCTGAATCACTTTGATCCATATTAATGCCTTAAAACTTGTTGGGTATGCTTTTGGTGAAATTGGAATAGAATCATTTCCTTTAAATGTAGTGAAAAATTATATCAATTCCATGGGGGTCGAGAATAAAGTTTGCCTCAAAGTTATCACCCTGTCATGTCTATTCAAAGAAAAAACCTACTTTTTGCCATTAATAGCAAGTGAATTGGTTGAACCAAATTGTGTAAGATGTATTTTCATTTCAATATTCTACCAATAAGCAGAGGGTATGATATTGCCTGATGATAAACACCCTTTCATTTTCATTATTGATGCATTTATGTTGTTGCAGCGACATGAGAGTTTACAAGAATCTCGTTACGGATATACCGACGTACTTCTGAAATATAATAAAATCGTGGAAAGAAGTATAACCAAGGAAAAACCTACCAATACGTTTGTTAAGCTGCAATAGCAATTTCACATCCCCACTACCCCACCACTTCCTTGGAGGATACACTTACTATCCAGATAAGAAAGCTGGGATCTTTTCACAGAATAACAGAACAGTCGTTTCAAGGAACATAAAAGTCTGAGGAAACTTGGAACCATGCCATCCCAAATTATATTCAGTACATTGTTCTTTACCTGTCTGGTAAACATAGAGGCCGTCCTTGAAGAACTTGGCAATCCAGAAGAGTGCCGAGACGAAGGCTCCCAGCGTGTTGGCGACGGCGTAGGCGAACCTCAGGCTGCGCCATTTAAAATGCACCTTGGTGTAGTCCTCCCCGAGTCCGTGGAGCGGCATCACGCCGAAGAACTGCGCCATCACCAGCAGGAACCTGAGGCTGTCGTACAGGTTGATCGTGGTGAAGACGAGGCCGCGCTCGGCCTCGGGGGGCACCCCGCACTCGGGCTTCGCCTTTTTGACGATCATCTCGACAATTGATGAAGAGGAGCTTCCCCCTTGGCGCGTTCCCTTGTTTGTCGAGTCCTTATCTGTCCTTAATATCGTCCTGAATACAAACAAATTCGCGCTCGCGAGGTTATTTACATACATCAATCAGAATTTGATGCCTGTGAAATGTGTTTCGATAAAACGTTCCCTCTGGTTTGTTTGTGCGTGCTCTAGGGTGTTTGTGGATTGATCCAAATACAATATTATGATGTAAATGTCGAGGAATTAATAATCTACTCGTTTAACTGTCTCGATATAGAGGAGCTTTGCGAGTCTTTCTAACAACAACTGCAGTAATAATTTCAGAATTAAAAACCAATTATATGAAAGAATTAGTACTTAAATACGTTGTAAAGTTACTATTTAAATATGTTTTCAAGAGGTGCCGACGAGAAAAATTTAATGTTAAGCGATAAATCCAAATGGGGTAAAACCAGTCCTAAATGGACGTAAAATAAAAAAGACGAAAAACTTTTGTTTCTCACTTTATAATGTTAATTTTGATTAGTGGGGTTGGAACATAGAGAACAATTATTTTCACTTCTAATCATCCATCTAGAGGGAAACTACCGCTGCATCGCACTTAAATTAAGGCAATACTTAGAAAATGAGCTGGGGTGCATAGGTTTTAGTTTCCTCATAATTAATGCTAAATTTCTCAGAAAGTACATATAAAAAATGAGGGCTGCGTTGTAATATATTTTGCAAAGGGTGTGGAAGGATAGATTGCAATAACAGTGACAAAACATTAAAAATTCAGGACTGATAAAGAAGCTACTTATTTGAATGGAAATTTTGAAATGCAAATTGAGCTAGAAATACGTATCCAAAAAGGGGAACCAGATGAATGTAATCTTAACTTGGATTTGCTAATTTGCTACAAGCAGAAATTAATGATGATTATGAGCTCAAACCTAAGAGAACAATATTAGAATAATTTAATTACTTACAATGTTAATATTTTCATAAATAAGTATTACAATTTTTCATTTTTATTTGTTTTATCAAAAAATGTGTTTCATTTTCATTTTTCTCCCAGCTTTTGGGTCGTTTTCGCTTTAGAGGACTCGAGAAGGATGAAAATAATTGCCCACAATTTTTCAACCCCCATTAATTGGAATCAAGATGAGAAGATGGAAAAAATAAATTTCACGTCCATTTAAAGGGGGTTCCACCCCTATACAACGATGAAAATTTATTTAGTATTTTATTCTACATAAGTTTATAACCCATAACAAGGAAAAATGTGCATCTCACCTTATTTTCTAAGTGTTACCTCAATTTAAATGCGATGTAAAGATAGTTTTCCCTACAGAACAAAATGGTTATCCTCAATTTTCCAACCGCTCTTTAACCAAATTAAACGAAAAAAGTGAAAAACAAATGTTTCGGTGGTAAATGACGAAATAATTGTCGGAATCGTTTTCAGCAACCCATGAAAACCATTTCCAGTATTTTTCAAGCGATTTTTGACGCTTTCACTTTGTCGCCCTTTATTTCCACACCTAATTTAAGGGATGAAGGCACTCTAATAAGTGTCTCCCTAATCTCTATTAACTGCTCTACCACCTGAAATAATATGTACCAATATCTCATTTTTCTTTAAGATATACCATAAGTAAAAGAAAAACAAGATCGTTTTTTGATATGCATACCATTTTACCCTTCATAGAGTTGCCCATTCCACTCCTGGGGTTGAGTAAGATGGCATTCTACAGTTGTTGTAAAATAAACGTGGTGCTACGTGACCCAGTGACGTCATATATATACTAACTGTAGCGGGGCGTAGGCAAACTCCTGTTATATTCAAATTCGTACGCAGATATTCTACTGGCAAGAGTGAGCGGTTATTGTCGTTTTCTTTGTAGGTTAAATCGGTCGGCGATTTGACTTACATCTGAATGTTTGTTTACCATACAGTTCATGGATTTTAATTTTAAAGTATGCTTTATAATGCTGTTCAGATTATCAATTGTCCTTTTGAGAACGTATTTATGAATCGATTATCCTAAATAGGTGTGTATTTTCTGTGCCAAGAAGTAAGGAAGAGATCATTGACCTTTAGCAAATTCGAATTCTACAATTTCAAAAAGTTGGCAACAGTGTCTCTCCTCGAATGACATCATATCAGATTCGTTTTCTTTCACAATCCATGGTCTGAAGAACAATTTACCGATTCCTCTAATGTATGCACTGTTGCCAGAAAAAATCGAAGACATCAACTCTGTGGACTACCGTAAGAGACTGGTATTTTCACTTTTGTCAGTGCTTATACAGAAAGGTTCAAAAAGCTGGTCATAGCATGTCAAAGCATGTCATAGCACCAATATTGATATGCTCCAAGTGACTGCTGACAATCATATCGTTATTCCTTGCTTGCCTAATTTGCACTCAAGCTCTTCAGCCATTGGATAGAACTTTCTTTAGGCCCTTTAAAACTGATTTCAATCAAGAAGTTCAGTTTTTAATGAAGCACCAAACATCTTTCTCAAGATATAAAGCTGGAGACGTCATTGGCAAGGCTTGGATAAGAGCCACCTTTGCAAATGATCAAATGTAATATCAGATTGTTATGCATTTATTTTAAATTTAAAGCAAGCAACTTTGAAGAAAGAACTCACTACCCTACTTTGTTATTATTGTTGTACGATTAGTGCTAATTTTCTTATTTCTATTTGTTCAATCGTTATGCTGCGTACCTACGTGACATAGCCACTAATGACGCATAAGGCAAACATTCATTAAGTGCCCATAAATCATAAAAAAATCTGTTTATTAAGGATGATTAACGGTTTCAAATAGTACACGTGTTGTTTCCTGTTTATGGGTCAGGAAAGTTGATGAGAATATAGGAAATGTTTGCTTAACGGTTAAATACAAAAGGACGTATTTTTTGAGACTTTTTTGCATGACTTTTCAGTAGTTTATACTGCACTTTAAAATAATTTTTCCAAGAAGTTTAAATACCTCGAATTTATCAAAAATCCTCTACCCTGAATACAATTCTTTAATAATCCTAAACTAACAGTAAGAGTTTACATTTTTCCCTATAAATAACATACTAGGAAAAATTCCGACAAAATTTCAACTCAAAAACTTTCCCTGGCATACAAAATAATACTACAAAACCTACGAAACCACCCATTTACTTTCTTAATTCATTTAAAAGTCCACTGCATCAAGTGTACATATCGTTAGCTGCGTTGAACTGTATCAAAACCAATTCGTACGTTACTATAGCTCCTGCAATCTAAACACAACGTTACCACTACAAAAATCTTATGCCGTTTAACTTACACTTAACATTATCCCTCTAGTGATTTTGAACATCCTGAAACCAGTGATGGCGACATTATCGAAGCTTATTTGCACTAACAACCGTCGGATCTGCAAAAGACAGTTTAGCATTAGGAAACTGCGAGTTTGATTCGCTCTACGTTCTCATTTTAGTATGAAAGTTTTCCGCAACTTTCCCCAATTACCTCACTGTTGTAAAAATCCGAGGAGACGGCATTAAGTAAGGCAGCTGGTCCGAGACTTTCGTCATTTATCCATGCTCCGTATAGGGAGACCGACACAAGTTTCAAAATTATGAGGCACAGCGAGTAGAAAAAGTAGATTTTCTTCAACAAGCCGGTGCCCAGCCTACGAGAACAACGAATGGAAAATTTTTTAAAGGACGAAGTTACGGCGGTTAAAACTTTTCCCACGTTTTCGAAGGGACGTTGGAGAATTGCTTCAGGAACGTAAAAACCTCAGCTATAACTTTCAGAACACAACGTGTCAAGACCGTCAAAATCTTGGAGTTTACTAATTTTTCGTTGTTGTAGGTTTCAGCACAAAATTTTCGAAATAAGTTTTAAGTAAAACTACTGACTTTGAGATTATTGGGTACTTACTCGAGGCTGTGATAAAGCTGAATGAGTAAGAAAAACATGTTCATAAAATATGAAACTAATACTATATATGAAATCCTGTCGTCCAGTTCCTTGCACAGCATACTAAGTCGGTCGTAGTCTTCCCTTATTTTTGTCCAGGTACATTCAGATTTCATCTACTTAAAAAAATAAAATGAGAAAACCGCATATAAAAGCTTCAAATGTTTCTACCGTTTTATACTCCTTCGATATTTTCTCTGTAATTTGCCTAAACCTCAGAGCGAGAGCTGTACTCATCACGATTATAAAGACATCATTGAGTACCCAAGCAAAAGTCGAATAAGCCGGTATCACCTGAAGCGAAAAGAAACTCTCTAAATTTTCACTAACTATGGTCTATGGTATGGTAAAATTATAGTCACTGATTCTGACCCCATAAGCAATACGAAAATTTTTACCACACTGAAAGCCATTGTGAGCCAGTTAGCTGGGAAAAATAAAAATACTGCCGGAAACAATTCAATAAACAACTTTTCGTGCGTATACTCTTCCTTCCACTGGTATTGCAAGCCTATGTAATTCAACACCATCATCAGTATATGCTCCACTACAAAAATCTCTATCTTCCTCTAACATTGCTAGAGATATTTTCAACTATTTACCTAAGGCGAGGATTAAAAATAACAAAGTGACCAGTCTGAGTCTCCTGTCTATTCCTTTGGGATAGCCGTAGGTTTCGTTCATAATCCTGTCCATTTTACACCACAGCTTCACGAGTCCCGGCCAGGACCTCGCTAGGTGTAAATACAAAGCGAGGTTGAGAGCAAAGCCGAGGTAAAAGACAGTGGATGCTGAAAAGTATCCTAAATTAGTAACTTTTGCTTTAATTAATGAGATACCTACCTAAAGCTATCAGTGAATATCCGATATAGAACCACCCTAAGAAACAAATCACTACAGCGAAATTCGTTACAACGAATAGCAGGCACGTGTACAACACCTTCCAGTTCTTCCAGCGGAAACGCAAATCCCTAGAGGATTTTAATGTGTTCTCCAACGGGAAAATTCCGAATATCTGGAAGATCAGCACTAAAAACTTTAGGGAATTATGCAGGTTCCTCTCGACGTTCCAGGCGTTCGCGACTCGCGGTGTTTTCCTCTTCGGGATGACGTATACCATCCTTAGAAACGCTATTACGAGTCCCGAAACACGAAATAACAAGTCAAATGTTCCGGTGAATCGGGCTTTCCGATATTTCTTGCCTTAAAGAACGAATATTTTCAAATTACATTTTGTGTTTACTCGAAGGGTTTGTAAACATTTTCAATTTTATGGGGCAAATATTATTTCTGTTCGTATTTACCAAGTCCGTACGTTGTTATTGTTAGGGTAAATTGGAAGCGTGGAATTACCAACGTAACGATTTCACATGTGAAAGGTTTTTGTTCGTAAGAAATACTTTATAAAAGGTCGTGTTCAAAGGTGATAAAATTATCCAGATTTCAGGAACGAGAAATTCTGTTTCCTCTTCCCAATAGATCGAGAAACAGGCTGAGAAAAACTTTTATTCTGGGTATCAGGGAGGCGTCCCCTTTAGTTCGGCATGGGAATTTTGAAAATCCGAGATCGATCTGTTTTTGGGAAAAAAATCGATTTTCGAAATTGGAATATTTCCACTGTTTTGCCCCTCATATCTCAAAAAGTAGACTCTCAAAAATCATCACAGGCTTGAGGGCTGGCTTCATTTAAAATCATATTCAAAATCGAAAATCCCTATGAGTGTTTAAAAAATCGATGAACACGTAAAAAAATCTGTGCGGAGCTTTCCATTTATCACCAGGAGTGATACCAGGAGGATAATAATCCTGTTTGGATATGTAATGTGTCCATTATCGTTCCTCGGCTCGCTTAGTCATTGATGCAACAGCTCCGAAATTTATTTTCGCCTGATAGGTGCGTATTATCTCGACAGGCGCTCGTAAAAATAACAAAACAAAAAATTCTGATAGGACAAGTGAAAATTGCTAATAAATTTTTCATTAGCGGCATGCCACGTTATCGGTATCAATCGAAACGACGTTGGAACGAAAACAAAAAGGCCAGAGCCGAACTCTCAAGGGGGAAATTCGTTGTTAAAAATTTAGTGTAAGGGAGAATTCAACTGATGGGGCCTGTCCATTTAATTTCACCTCTTTTGTGGTTCTGTGATATTAATACCAGACTTTTATATTAAATCCAGGTGTAAAAATCTACCCAGTTAGTACCCATCTTCCTTAAGGGGCTGTTAATGCTTTAGCTTCAAAGATCAATGCTTCTTTTTCTCTATCTTCCCTGCATGGCTTTTAAAGCTACGCTGGTCATCCCGTTTCAAAAGGTGCCAATATAAAATGAGGTATATATTAGTTACTGGCTCATTTCTATACGTAAAGTAATCTGAAAACCGCAAAATATTCTAATAAGAGGACAAAATTATATCTTGCCACAAAATAGCCAACAAAATGGCGAATGCGCTATATAGGTTTTGTTGGGCAAAAATTGTCATGAAATGTAATTTCGCTTAAGCGAGCGTATCCCACCGGGAGCGGAGCCGTTCCTGCTACTGAACAAAAATAACAATAAAGCTCGCTGAATAATTGATCACCTCGAAAATATCCTGGCCACCGTACCATAACATTCAATTATCGAAAAATGTCGGGATCGCGAGATCGCCCTCCGAGCACCATGGGCGTCCTGTACTTCCTGATCTTCTTCGGGCAATGCTTCGCCCTATTCCCGGTCACAGGAATAGGGGGAGACGACCACGCCACCGTTAAGTTCACCTGGACCTCCAATAGGGCCCTCTTCTCGGCCTTTTACCTGATGATGCAGATGATCAACTTCGGTTTCTGCGTAGTGCGGCAGGCAAGGTCCAACCTATTCCTGACTTTCGGTAACATTCCCAATTTCTACGGTATGTTCATTTAAATTATCCGAAGGTCTAAGTGCGCTGCGGGAACGAAATATCCGTTAAATAATTGAGAGGATTTGGAAGCAGGTAACAGGTGTTTCATTTAACTAAATAAGTAATAATTAGAGAAGAGAAAATTAATATATTATTTTAAGGCGACTTATAAACAAAAGATTACTTTTCATCTCTTTTAACACGACTTTCAAGAAAATCCAAAGATAGCTTGATGTCGTCTTAGTTGTAAAAACGCATTGTAACCATTTACAAATATTTAGTACAAGCAAATGTACCTGAGGTCACTAGGGGGTTGAGTTATCCTCACCCCTATTTTCACCCCCTCGGAAAGTGAAATTTATGATCATCGGGCTCTTCTAAACCACTTGAAAGCTCAGCATGTAACTATACTAAGTTTCCAGTATCTTTGTTACGATTAAATAAACTTCACCCCAGTTTCCACCCCTTGGGTTAAATTTGATGTGATTATATGTTTTCAAGCCTTTCAGGGATTTAACTTAAAACTGTGCCCAACTAATTGGGATCTACCGTAGAATAAAACAGAAAAAATTAAATTTCACCCTTATTTTTCGCCAAATCGAAAAGGGAAGTTTGGAGTTATAGCATTTTTCGGAACTATCTTGGAGAAGCTTGGAGGGCCAAATTTAAAATTTGTACTTATTTGAAAACAGTAAACTTTAATTTTTATCCTCCTCTGCATATAAGAAAAATTAGGAGTGTCTAATTTTTTTCAACTATTCTAGAACCTATAGAGTTTCCTGTCATTTGGGCGGAGTTAACTCCGCCCAAAATCAATTTTACCCCTATTTTTCAGCCCCTCGCAGATGAAAATGTTATTTTTTTAAATTTTGCATCCCAAGCGACAAGCGTGCCAAGTTTAAAGTTTCAAGCTATTTTGGAACTGTTAAGTAAGGTTATACTAGACATGGCGCATAGGGCACGGTGATATACAATGAAGTTTGTCAAGCCCTTCAATGCATATTTATTAGTGATACTTCTAGCGCACCCCTTTACAATGATATATATGTCAAGATTCAATTTTTGAAGTAATTTTTAATTCCGATCCTTTGAATTTTGCCAAACACTTTTGAGGGTTGTAGATGATTATAAATATTGATACAGGGGGGCTCTCGAAAGTGTGAAACTATATCAGTAAGTTCAATGTTGTATGTTTCACCTGTAAGAAATGCAAAATAAAAATTTAATTCAAACAACCTGTTCAAAGCCTTATTGTTACTTCGACACATAACGTTATTCGAAATGAGTTTACATGGGAAAACCTTAATTAATTTTTACAAAAATTGCATTTTTAAGGCATTTTGTGATATTAAAGACACACCCTCTATACACGCATATTTCATTACATTTAATCTGTACCTACTAATAATTAGGAACCAAATTATGGAACAGCAGTTACCTGCAGCCGTTCCATTAAACTTCAGCTCCTTTTACCACTGTAAAAACTTGCAAATTACAATTTTTAAACCAAAAAATCTTCCAAAGCACATTTCGACGAATGATTTATATAAACATATCGTATTTAAGGTACGTGTGCGATTTACCCTCGACCCATTATTTTGTGATCAGTGAAGTAAATTCAATTTCAGTTTCTACTGTTTACTTCGCCTCCATCATCGCCGAGACGATGATATTTTTCGATATCGCCAAGAAATGGCCGACCCTTATGAGAAAATGGGGCGACGTCGATCGCCGGATGGAGACTTATCCTGTCATCGACGTCAGGAAGAAATTGAAAGTTGTCTCCTGTTGCGTCATTTGCCTGGCGGCGGGTGAGTATGAATAGAATTGCAGAAAAAGGAGTTTAATAGATTTTCTTTGAAAAATTCTAAAAGGGAAATTTGTCTATATACCTCTTCTTTTGGATACACCACCTACTAATTATAATATGGTTTACATTCTAGCATTAGTTGATTTATCGAATCTAAAAGACAATCTTAGTTTGGTTTTACAATTTTTACAATAGGACAGGTTGAATTTCCTTTTGGAAAATTCACTATTTTAAAATTTCATATCTCAGAACACTAATAATTTTTGAAAAAGATTTGGCATCTGGAGGTAACTTCTATTCGATTTCTATCAGAATTTTGAAAAAATATTCTTAGCAAATCCTTAGATTGAGTAGTAGCAATGACAATCACATTGGTGAATTTTATAAACAATATTTATGGCGAAAAAGTCATTTTTTGGCTTTTCTTCTCTAGTTCTAGTTCTAATAGAAAAGTTGTATAGAATTACCTTTAGCTTTAAAATATGCTCTCATATAACCCCATTAGCAAAGTTTCTCCGAGAAAATCCGCAAAAAACGTTATCAAGTGGCATTTCTTCAACAGTCCATCACTTTGTTAATTTTCATGGTGGAAAATTAGTTTTCCGCTAAATTCGTCTTTGATACGAAGAATATTCAAGACTCTGTGCAATAAGAAACTTTTTCATAATTGTAGATTAAACATTTTTGAAGTCAACCTTGCAAAATGCATAAAAATGAAGATAACGGTGCGATTTTATTTTTTCAAACAAATTTTGAAAGTTTATATTACAAACTGCAAATCAACTATCCCGATTTTTCGAAAATATTTGTTTAAATAATAAAAATAATATTTCTGAACATGGATCTGAGCTCACGAAATCCAAGCGGAGCAGGTAGAGTGGGGGGTGCAATACCCTTTTTCTTTTTTGATAACTTAAATATGTAGGATACATTTTTTGTTTTTAATTTATGAAATTTTACAATTAGGGAAGTTTTGTAGCAGAACGTCTCAGCTACAACCGTAAAGTTAATATAAATTACTCGAAATTCGTACCTACTTAGATTGTTAATTAGATTTTCTTTTAATATAATTTAAATTAATTTAATTTACTACTGTTTGGAAAAACTTGGTTGAATTCATGAAACGACATTGCTTTTCTTTCATACCTTCAACGACGTCTATAATTTAACTTCTTTTTCTCAGCTTTAAATATCCACCCAACGAATGAAAATTTCTATTTTTTCTTCAAACCTAAAAATTGAAAACTACAAAAATCCAAATTTTTTCTTTTTTTTTATTAAAGTTTCGTGTTCCTCACGTTTCAGTCGAGCACGCCCTTTTCATCGGACATAGGATTTACGACAATAATACCCTGGAAGGGTATTTTCTGGATTCTTACGATCAAATATTTGATTTCCTGCCTTATTCTATATACCTCGGGATTTTCATGCAGGTGAGTTGGAGTAGTCTGTTCATCTCATTTATATTTACAAACAACAGGAAGTAAAACAAGTAGGAAATAGTGTCGCTTGTTATAAACCCTACAACTTCAAGCTTGGATAAAATTTAGTAGGGCATAAAATAGTGGAGCTATTATTACATAGCTAAAAATACCATAAGTCACTGCATCATATGTTGAACCTATTGGTATGGCTAATTCGTTATATTTATGTTTAAAAGATTTCTTTTTAAATTCGTTTTACAGCAGAAGTGTAGATAATTATATTGTATTAATATATTCCTGAAATAAATTTAGTACACGACATAACTTTTCTAGTCAAAAAAAGCCCGAATATATTTTCGGCTAGTCCCTTTTATGTTGACAATTTTTTAGACAAAACCCTTAGAAGAAAACTTGTGACGTCATTCGTTATATGCTGAACTGGCTACTCCTAGTTTTATTGGCTATTTTTCCAGTCTCGTAAATTTATATATTGTCCCTCAATTGTCCCTTGTTTATACAATGTCCCTCATAATAATAGGGTAGTTTCCATCATCATTTATATTCAGGAATAAAAAACTGAACAACAAAATAAGATATACGTGTTTTTGCCTTTGGCGACTTTTCTCGTTCAACTGGAAAAAAAGAGCACCTACACATGTATGACTAAGCACCTGTTTTTAAAAGGCCTCCAACTTGACAGAAAATGATCGCTTGTGTTGTGTCGAAAAGGTTCTCTAAAAACAGATCGATGCCCTGGAAGTGTGAGCCGTTGAAACCAAACGTCCCATAAATTGAATTGTTTAAGTCGAGGGAAAACTGTTCACATAACGGTCAGAATTCACTATCACTGTTGCCGTATTTTCTTCAAACAACCCAGGAATCAATCCCAGCTGAGGAGACTGCACACCACGCTGTCACTTTAGGTGAATGCAGAGGCCTTTGATACATTTCACTGGGGTTGGTGTCAGCCCAGCAAGGCATGTTTGGTTCATTGACGTATCTACTCAAGTGGAAATGTGCCTCGTCACTGTAAAAAATAAGAGAATTGAAGTTCCTCCGAGAATATAAGAGTTCTTGAACAATCGTCAACTTGTAAGGCAGATAGTGAAGCTCGTCGCAAAGAATTCGATTTACATCAACGGTTTCTGGTGTTCTAATGGGCCGACACACTCCAATTCTTCATCTTATCACACTCCTGGTTTGTCTAAACGAAGTTTCCCATGTAACAATCAATCTCCGATCTGGGACAGGGCCTACCGGGGCTACATTGAACCGATTTCGAAATGCGAGTTGCGATCACAGAACGGCCGTTAGAAAAGTTCGCCTGGACGGCAAAAGCATGCTGTTCACTGTTCCAACGCATCATGGCGACTGACAGGGTGGGGGACAACATTTTAGAAGTCCGCCTATCAACCCCCACAGTCTAAATGTCACGCATTTCAAAAAAGGAAATTATGATGCCGCACCCTGTACAAAAATGTTTTCGTGATATCCTAAAATTGAAAAAACTACAATTGAAGGGCAGTGTATAACTTCAAATGTGTAGGCGACCCTTAAAAATCAATTTTTCTTTATTCCAAACCATATGTAACCGTATCCATTATATATTTATTATTATGTTGCAATTCCTGGTCGAATTTCCAGTTGCTGAACGTGTACATCGCCATCGCTTGGAACTACATGGACCTGTTGATCATGGCGATCGGCATAGTGATTTCAGCGAGGTTCCTGCAGATCAACAAGAAGATCGAAGCGATGATAAAATACAGAGTAAGGATTTTCTCGGGAAAACTTAAACGATTCCGACGGTGTGAACGTTTCCAGATGACCGACGAGCTGCGCTGGAAGAGGGTCCGCGAGGACTTCGTCCAGCTCAACACCCTCTGCAAGGCCGTGGACAGGGTCTTCGCTAACCTCGTGGTGTTGTCCTTCGCCAGCAATCTGTTCGTCGTCCTCGTCCAGTTCATGCACACCGTCCAGTGAGTCCGAGTAGATATCTTAAATCTCCTCGTAGTCTATGTTTATTATGGTGATTCTGCCGATTTATGCACCCACAAATTTTATTTCCTCAGTCGACTTCGGGATGGTTGACACTAAAAGTTTTCGCATGGCTTAAAACTACCTTGAAAACTTCCATTTTTCCGTCATTGTGAAAAATGTAACTCTATTGGTTTCGCTTATATCTAGCGATTGCCTGAACCAAATTTGATGGACCAAGATGTTTTGGAAACAACTATGTAATCCACAATCTCTTAAGCAAGCTATGACATTTTACCCAAGGGTAGACATTAAATCTTTGACTACACCCACATTACGAAGGTGTAAAATCTGTAACCCGCCTACCCCATGATAGCCATAGAATTAAAATTCCTGACTGGCACATATCAGACCAATTACTTGTATTTTTAGGACATCACAATGGAGCAGCCAATCAAGAGATAAATAAAGTAATTAAAAGGCTGATACCGAGAGATAAAAAAATGTGAATCATTACTAATGGGCGGTCTTTAATGGTTATCTAATGAGTAATTTGTTCGTAATCGACGATTCCTCTGTTTTCATGTAATTGATCACGTACCTAGTATTCTCTCTTTAATTAAGATCAACGAAGGAATTTAACGGTAAAATTAATAGAAATGAAATTATGTAGAGTAACTTAGAGCTTATCATATCATCAACTTTTTGTTTTCTTTTTCTTCTCGCATGACTTTCAAGCTATCTCTGATGGTTTTTTTTTCGCAGCGCAACAATAATAACAGCGTTCGTTTTTAATATTTCTCGTAAAGGTAATCCCAAGATAAAATAAAAAGTTCCTAATTCCTTTTATTCGAGGACATAAAAATGTACCGAAAATTATGAAAATAAGGCAGAAACACATGGCAAATTCATTTTGTATGTCTCATAATCAGTTTCTTTAAAGTGAGTTGAGAAAATCTTGCTTGTATCTGCCTTTTTATTAAAATAATTATTATTCTTGTTAAAGCTAACGTCTTGCGGATTAAGGAAAAAGATTATTTAAGAATCCCATTATTCATTACTCTAGGGATGGAAATGAGGGGTGAATAGATGAACATTTCAAAAATCGTCTTGTTTTTTTCTATATAGTATATTCCAAAGAAGAGTTGAAATATTGATTCACATGCTATGTTTTTCATTGCTGGTAGAATGAGGAAACGTTTATGAGATTTAAATTAGGGGTGTAATAATAATAAGAGGGTGAAAATGCAAAGTCATTTTAAAAGATCCACGATCCAATAGATATATAGAAGATATTATAAAAAGATATAAAATTTAATTCAAAATAAAGAATTTAGATCCATTTATAAAAAGAGAAGAACATTTCTAAATTTCTAACTCTAATGTAGCAGAGACTGTATCAAACCAAAAAATAAGAATATTTGAATTTTGGATAAACTATCTCATCTCTGCGCAAAGTGTATTATTGAAGATACTCAGGATTTCTGGGAGTTTATCGAACATGAAATTCTTAATCAAAATTACCTATTGGAATAAACAAATAATCAATACTCAAATATTGTGCATTTTTATATACGCTTTTAGCCCAGTTTATGGACCTTATTTTTTGGTATATAAAATCTAACACCAGACGGACCAAAAAATTTTGTTTAAAATGGATCAAATATGATAAAAACCCAAAATCTAGACTATTCTGAGCTTTTAGGTCTTTTAAACAATGAAAATTTAAAGAAATAGGTCGCTTTTCCGTTTTTCACCATAACGTGGAAATTATTGATGGAAATGCAATACTTTGTACAGACGATTTGTAGAAAATTAAAAGATCCTCAAAATGAGTCTTTCCAAGAGGTGATCAGAGCACTTTTTATTCACCGAGAAAACTTGGAAAATCGTTAAAATTGGATTTTAATTTATCAAACGGTTTTTGAAAAAGGATATCAAAACCTACAACATGGCTATCTTGGATTTTCATATATGTTTGGAAAAAAGTGCGGAAAATGGCCTTGAACATTGCGCGAAACACGCGATTTTCCATTTTGAGCAGAGTGGTTGGCTCAAGTATATTTTTATATGCTGCTTGAAGGTTCATAGCTCTTCAGCTTTAAACTGGGCAAATCTGTGAAATTTTGAAAAAGGGTCCATTTTGACGATTTTACCAAGTTTTCTCGATGGAAAATGCTCCGATCACCTTGTCTCAAAATTGTCAAGATTTTATCATATTTGATCCATTTTAAATAATGGTTTTTGGTACGTCTAGTGTCAAATTTTATCTACCAAAACAGCTATTTTTGTCTATAAACTAGGCTGCTTAGTAAGTGCTTACCAGGGCTTTTAAAAAACATGTTAATTATTATCGATATTTTTTAATTTACTTCTTAAGCTTTATGAATAATTATGCCCAAACAACCTAAAAACCCTAAATCGACCGAAGGAATAAAATTTGTGGCTGTACATACTTGCTGGGTCAATTTCCAGATTTACTGGACTATCAGCTCTTTCAGGCCCTCGGTGGACGACCTCATATCAAAGGCCTACTTCATATTCTCGTTCGCCTTCCTCATCGTGAGGACGATTTCGGTGTGCTTATTCGCTTCCGGCATACACACGGAACAGCAAAGGGTGCTCACGATCCTCAGTTCGTTGCCCACGGGAGTTTATAACATGGAGGTACGTGCCGCGGCTTAAATATTTCGCCCTTGGCAGCCCTCGAAATGTTTATTTAAAATTTCCCTAACTCCTAGAAGCGCGAACCGGCTTAAAACGGTTTTGTTTAGGTAGGTAGTTTAATCGTTTAATCATCACCGTAATACAGAAGCGCCAAATAAATTACCCCAAAACAAATACCGCTTTAACTGTCTATTTTTCTGGTATTGTAGATCGAACGATTGTCCCTTCAAGTGAAAACGGATCCTGCCTATTTGAGCGGCCGTCAGATATTCGTAATTAACCGAGCGCTGGTGCTCAATGTGAGGATTTGTGATTTTGTTTGACATTTTTTAAACTTACCGCCTTTTTCAGATCGCCGGAGCCATCGTAACCTACGAGCTGGTATTGATACAAATTATAGAATCTTCAAAATCTTAAACAAGTAGATATTTATACCGCGTCGTGTGTAATTAAACATACGCAAAGCTCTAATTAAAAGTGTATTTTAACTCACATGGTACATTTATAAACGAAACGGGTTTTATAAATGGGTCTGTAGATTAATTGTATTGTAACTCACTGGCATATTAATTGTGTAACAATAAAATATTGAAGTGATCAATTTCATTGAGACACGGTCTAAATTTTCCTCTTATTTCTGGGAGTCGATAAATTTTCCTGAAAATATTTAATAGCGAGTTGATTCGGTTTGAGGCATTAGGGAAGTTTTAGACATGTCCGGTTAAAACTTGTTTTGAAGCCCTTCATCTACTTCTAAATTTGTTTATTAAACGGTCTAAAGATATATTTATCTTCTAAACTTTCCCTTGGCCCTTGTGTGATGTCGTTTGTTGTATGTTTCACCTTCGCTTGTTCCAAACCCTTCTGAACAGGCTGCACCGTTCTGATGAAGACCACAAGTCAGAAACACGTGTCTATGATTGCCATGTTTTCATACACTTTTTGCGGTCACTCCTCGTTTATCCATAGGATTATAGGATGATTTATAGGAAAATCAACCAATGATCAAATATATAATATGAAATCCATTGCACCACTATTAATAACTTCCATTTTATAAAAGAATACATGAACAAGCAAAGAAAATATTCAGAATCCATTATTGTTTACTTAGCAACTTTAAAAAGAGTTACCTGTTACTTTCCTCGGGCGAGTTTCACAGTGTACAAATCAGCTAAAACGTCCCATTGTTGCTGCTGGAGCGAAACACCCCATTAAAACTTTTAATCGAATCGCAATACGAACCCTCGACCCTGCGTTTAATCAAAAGCAAATAGCACTCCCCCTTCCACCCTTTAGATTTCCTTCCATTCAATTTGCTACGGAAAAAAACACCATGAAAACATGGATTTAAACCAGACGGGAGTTGTTTATGTACAACGCATGACAACGCCGGGGGTTAATATATATCATTAATTTTGTTTTCGTTCATTACCTCGCGAACATGACGGAGACCCTGCACGGAACTCTGCGATGGCCTCTCCTCGTATTCCAAATTTTCGGGTTCATGCCGGTCATGGGGACGTTCCTCCGCGACGCGTCTTCCCTTAAATTCTCTTGGTACAACTTCAGGACCTTCTACGCCCTTGCCAGTTGGTTCGGTGCAACTTTCCTCTTAGCCGTTCAGATCCTCAGGTTCCAGCTATTCGAGCTTAACATGGACGAGATCCACAGGTTCTGGTATTATTTAAAATGCAGTTGGGGAAATTTTCTTTTCGTACTCTTGGCGAAGAATTGGCCGAGTTTGATGCACAAGTGGAGTCACATTGAGAAACGCATGAGGCGTTACGGGCAAGTCAGTGGACCTAAGAGGACAGCCAATGTTATAACAGGGAGTTTTCTTATTCTCTTTCTCAGTAAGTATAGTAAGTTAGTATTTTTGTTGAAATCAACTTGTCTTTAAGGTTAGTTAGAAATTAAATTTAAGAGTAACATTGGTACATTTATTATTTATTGGTATATTCATGCAGGAAACCCAAAGGATCTTGCAGGTTCAGATGGAGAAAGTTGCTCCAGGCTCTTTTAAAGTACAAATCCTCATGTAATAATTTAAAAAATATATCCTTAAATTTGTGCACCCATAAATCCTCCATAGGACTTACATAACGAAATTTTAAACGTAATTTTCAGTTTTTATACTTCGTTTATTGTTATCGCCGAGACTTAATTGTAGTTTCCCATTGTACAGCATATGGCGTTTTTTGAAAAAAAAGGGCGTGAAATTTAAATTTATAGAGAAATTTGCTCCAAGATCATTTAATACATTAAACATATTCATGTACTTTGTCCAGTACATCAGAAATTTTTGGACCAACAGACCCTCCCATACCTCAGAAAAGTAATTTTCAGGTTTTGTTCATCAATTGCCCTTTTGAGAACGTATTTCTAAATGGATTATGTGGAATACGTGTGCATTTAAGGTGGCAAAAAGGTAAGGGGGTGGTCATTGACCTTAAGCAAATTCGATCTCATTACCTTTTGAAAACCTCGGCAATAGTGCTAGTCTTTCCATGAATGACGTCATATCAGATCAGTTTTAAGTGACCTGTACATATCAGGTAACGCTTCGGCTGTGACGGTTCGGCCGTTACGCAGGCTTCATGATTTTAGTACTAACGGCACAGGAAAAAGAGTGTCCCACTACAAAAACTGTTTTCTTCTTGCCTCGAAAATTTTTATAATTTATATTTAATACTTTCATGGATCTATCGAATTATGAATTAAATCTTCCATTAAGTCATAAAGAAATCAGACAGTTTGAAAGGAAGAAATCATTGGCCCGCAAAAACGTGTCCGTGGTAGAAAAACAGTATCATTACTTTTCAATTAAGCACAACAAATACTGTAGAAATCAACCATTTCACCCCGTACAACATTTTATTAATTCTATAATTCAGTGCAATCTAACCGGACATACTCATTTACTCTTGAAATTCTAGTTAATTCGTTTGATTTCAGTCGATTACATTCTAATGCAACTAAACAGATTCCACGATGAGATCGGACGAGGGAACGTCGGGTTTAATTTAAAAACTTGGAATTATCTCGTGGAATTTAGGATGTTCGCTCATATATACGAAATCGTCCCATATAACTTCTTTAGCGGGATAATTTTGATGGTAAGAACGGCCACAGGCATTTTAGAACGAAATATCACGAAGTCCAAAGTTTATTAAATTTGGTAGTAAAAAATACCTTAACATTTTTCGTCACATGTTGATATTTCGATAACATGGTAATTGCATGCATTTCAGATTCTCCAGCTCCAAATACTCTTATGCGGCACCTTCATAGACCTCTTAATAGTCATTCTCAGCCTGCACCTTGCAGCGAGGGAAGCCCAATTGACCGACAGGATTAAAAGCATTGCAACCGAAGTATTTGGCTACCATCAAACTACCAGCTGTACCAATTATTTTCTTCCAGACCATCCAAGCCAGAATCTGGCAGCAGCTGCGCGAAGACTACAACAAACTCGAGCTGTACTGTAAGTACCTGAACTCCAGGATAGGTTGCCTGGTGATGGCCTCGTTCGTCGGCAACCTAGGGGTCGTCCTACTGAAACTATTCGACTGTATAAAAACTCACAAAACTCTAGTTGGATACGTTTACTTGGGCATCGTGATCGTTTTCATGCTGTTTAAAATTTTCTGCGTTTGCATCGTCGGAGCCACGGTCAACGAGGAGAGTCGCAGGTTATTGAAAGAGCTCAGCATGATTCAATCTGATACGCATAACGTTGAGGTAAGAAGGGTAATTGTAGTAGAATTTGGGTGATGGTTTATTACTAGGTGGAGAGGTTGACGAGGCAAATCTCCAGGGACATCATGGCCATATCCGGAGTTGGCGTGTTTTACATAAGGAGGAATATAGTACTTAAGGTAATTGGGTTTGTAAAAACTTACTTATCTTCGGTACCAAAGTATTCTTTAGATATATTGCATTTATTACGTATCATTATTTAATGGGCAATTCAACCAAATTTACAAAAACTTGGGAGGAATTGCTTTCTATACGGTCTAAAGTAACCAGATCATATATCAATCAAACAAATCATACGAATCATCGTTTTCCATATCAGTCTGGGCCGTACATGAAGTGGTTCTACTCCCATAACCCCTCTGGTCGTCCTTATTACCTATTCAGAGACCTCCTCAGAGGATAATTATTGCGGGTGGAAAAACAAAACGTAACATTAACATAACTCATTGCTTTGTTTTCTATTTTCCAGATTGCTGGATCGATCGTCACATACGAGCTAATATTCATCCAGTTCGTGGTAAACTTCCTGTCCAAATCCGACTCAGTAGGTCCCACGTCAAGCTTATCCGTTTAACCTCAAGCTCGCCTAATCGGATTCAGCGCTTTTACTTCCTGTGACACAATAATGCATATTTGGGTATTGTTATCCCTAATGAATATAACAAATACAAAAAATTTCTTAAATTGAAGTGGAATGCTGAAGTAACATGTTTCAATGTACCATCTATATATCCAGCTATATGCAAACCATTTATCTGCTGAGGAGTTTAGAATATTGGCATTTGCCTGTAGATTTGACTTTCTCCCGATACGGAATGAGATTACTGAGCAGTTTATTGATCATAATTCCTAATATTCCACCCGAAAGGACTCTTAAGTTCTCAAAAATACGTATTAAGTCGAAGTGTGAGGTAATAGGGATATTTCCTGTGGCCCGCCAATTTTGTTTTGCTTTTGAATGAATACATTTATAAAACTCATCAGATCAAGCATCACGCATCAGATGTTTGCTTCATTTGTAATAACCCAAGTATTGGAAGGAGAGCCAAATGATTTTGGTGCAAAAACGAATATAGGCGAAAACGTGCTTCCAGAAAAATGACAGTATTGCTGCTATACTTTACTACTATGTACTTAATATACTTTTAATACTTCAAGTATGACAAATTTCCTCATGAACCCTCCTGTACAGCATATATGAAATCACAACATAAAGTTCAAGAGGTACTCTTCATTAATGAAATTGATTTAGTAGAAATGAATTTTGTAACGAAAGCGTGTAAAAATAATTTATTTTAGGTGGAACGGTTCCTGGAGAATCTGAAAACGCAAGAGCTTCTGCTGTCAAGAAAGACGTTCTTCAGCGCAAGAATGCCTTTGATATTACAGGCAAATGACGCATAAACTAGTTGTAATTCCAAGTTGTAAGACTTGTGTCTATCCTATCTATCCGTTTCCGGGCAATTAGAGGAATAGGATTTAATTCTATTATAACTGCATAAGGAAACTACGTGCATGTTCAATCATAATTTAGGCACGGGAAGTGCGCGTGTAAATTAGTTTGTATTGTAAACAACATATTTATCCCGAAATGTAAATAAGGTGTGTGTGTTTGGTCAATAAATTGCTGCAACAAAGATAATATCGCTTACAAATTAAAGTCACATAAATCATACCCGCCGGCCACGAGCATATCAAGTCAATTTTCCTTAAAAATTAACTTAACGATGAAGCAAACATAACGTCGAAGTTGATTGCTACTTTTGAACATGTTTTTCGGAAAGAAATTACCCCTGTTGTTTATTCGCTTCGCCTTTCAGCAGCATTCTACAGTTCAGTCGTAGTTATGACTTCGAACTCTTTATTGCTGAAGCATCGTCTGGACTCCAACACTTTTCACGTCGCCATGAGATTCCCCTTGAGATTAGCCCAAGTTTTCAGCTATTTCCCCATCGATGTCGGAGTAGAAAGTTACAAACTGAAATTCTCCTGGTTACACTGTAGGATTGTATACTCGTTCGTCACGTACTGCGTTTTCCTATTAGAATTTGGTCTGGTGGTGTCCTACGTGTTACAGCCCCAGCTGACGCTAATAAAGCTCAGTACGTGATTTCATTTCTACAAACATTTGGGTTTCAATGGTTTGTTTGCAGCCACTTTGGTTTTTCACCTTGGAGGATTGATACAGTACGTGTTGTTCTTCAAGCTGGCGAAAGACTGGCCGGATTTCGTTAAGGAATGGCAAAGTTTGGAGCTGAGGATGAGGAGTTACGGGGTACGAGGAAACCTGCGCATCAAGCTGAACTGCATGACCGCCACCATCATGACCATCGCGGGTAGTACGTACACTCATTTCAAAATCAATTTAACATACATTAAAAATCATTGAAATTGGGTTGAAAGATGGTTCAAACATGGATGAAAATCGAAACTTAACTTAGTTTCATACAACTGTCAGTTTTTTCCTCTATTTCAAAGTTCTTACGAAAAATAATTTTTCTTATGACAAGAGAATGCTTGCACCGAATTCGATTATATTTTATATGGTACTCCTTATGGTCATTAGTCATGTTTTGGTGATGTTGCATTTTATTACTGGCAGACTCTTCGCTAGAAAATCTGGATTCAAAATAACATTCTAAAGTTTGATATACAAACAAACAATGCTTATTACTTATGAAGTAATAAAACTTAACATTGTTAAAATATCTGTACAAACAGTACATCTATACTAACAATAACACTTTATACTCATTTTGCATATTTTCCGAACTTGATATTGTCACGACCACGAGATTTCCACAACAAAACAATAAATTCGATCACGGCTCAGGCCAAGGTGAAGTGTTACACACTTTTATAAACGCGCTGACCAAAAAAGGTGAGAGATGTTTACATAATCCGACATGCCTTACAGTACAATGCTTACAAGCGCGCACAACACAAAACAAAGTATGAATACAAATAGAAAGAGGAAAGGCGCCGAAAGGACAGTAGTGTTGCCCAGAGATCCCTGAGGACCTTCTTGTAAAACACTTGTAAATTTACTTCCATTTCCAGTTGAGCACGTCCTGGTGAACGTGTACAAAGTCATCAAGTGGATCAGTGAGGAATCCGACACCGACCAGGCCATCCAGAGATTCTTCGTCACCACTTACCGCTACTTCTTCGAGGTTTTCAGTTACTCCATCTGGTGCGGTGTGGTGTTACAAGTAAGGCTCGTCGACGAATTTTCCTCCTCGGTACAATTCAAATTTCGATCACTTCAGTTCACGAATCTTCAAAGGACCTTCAACTGGAGCTACGCGGACGTGTTCGTCATGCTGATCGGTTCGGCGTTCACGCACAGATTGAGGCAGATGACGCAGAAGATCCAGATTTTGTCCGAAATGCAGGTACAGTGAATCATCATGGCTTGGGCCCCAAACACTGCAACTAGTCTCAATTCTTGAGGTTAGGTGAACCACTCAAAGAACTGGTCAGCCCTGAGGAAAGATTACGTGAGACTTACTGAGATGTGCACCATTATCAACGAGAGGATCTCCTTGGTGATCATCGTCTGTTTCCTGCTGAACCTGTACTTCGTGCTCGTTCAACTTTTCAGTACTTTGGGCAACTTCAGCAACGTAGTCGAACAGGTCTATTTCTTCATCTCCTTCGGTTTGCTCATTTTGAGGATCACGTGCGTCTGCATGTTCGGCGGGTCGGTCTACGAAGAATGGAGGAACATCGGATTCGCTTTGAATTCGGTCAAGAGTTCGAGTTATAACTTCGAGGTTCGTTAATAAAAGTATTTCGCTGGAAAACCCCAGAAAAATTTGATATGTTACAGGTCGAGAGATTGACGATGCACGTCGAGACGTGCGAACTGAAGTTGTCCGGAAAACATTTCTTCGATATAACCAGGAGTTTGGTATTAAAAGTGAGTGGGTACGGATAGAGGAATTTTTATTTTGGTGCAATTTTTATTTTAGATAGCGAGTGCCATAGTTACCTACGAGCTGGTCCTTATCCAATTTTACAGTTATTCCTTGAAAGACGAGGATCGATGATTAGGAATTATATATTTATTTGAAATTTCTACAGCGGTATAAAATTAGAACGTTTTGCTGAAAATCTGTTTACCATTAATCACCTGAAACTTTGAATATACTCACTAATAACATTAATTATGTCACGATAGATAAGTTTAAGTTGCACCGGCGCACTCCTCATCATTATAGATGTTCTCAAAAACCCAGTATGTCTCCATGTACCCTTTACCCTGTAATTAAAAAAGCATCACCTACAAATTCCTATTAAATCATTACGTAAGTACCTTTAATTGCACAGATCCCCGTTTCCTAATGATGTACCTGTGCTTGGGCAGCAATCGTTTTGCTGGACCCGACAGATGGACCATTCCAGGCTGAAAGAGTGAAGTTCGAAAAATAATACCTATATTGCAGTGTGAATTACCTCGCTGGTAGATTGGATCCTGGACGCCGTATTTACGGTATCCCCGAAGAAACAATACCTAGGGACTTTTATCCCAACCACGCCTGCGACCACGTGACCGGAGTGCACACCTACAAACAAATTATGCTACAGAGTAGTAGAATAATAAAAGAAATGTATTAATAGGATTAATGTGGAGCGAGACAGTTTAAGCAAATAGTATAGGTTAAACGGGAGTCACGAGAAAACCATAAATGCAGGAAGAGGAACGTCGAAGTCATGACCATGGGGGCAGCTGCGTTGCTCTTCATAAGAATTCGTTTTTCGAAAATTCTAACAGAATTTCTTGAATTCATAGTAAGACAACCTGACAAGTGTGTTTGCCAAGGGCATGATGAATGTGCGGCCATTTTGTCATTAAGCCATCTAGCAGCTGCTGAGCAAACAAAGCCATGGAACAAACCTAAAGGTAATTAGAGCAAAGTTGCAGATACATATGGACCAACCCTTGTAGAAGGCTTAACCCTTGGATTCTTACCAATCCTCACTTCAACTTTAGTCCCGGACGGAACTTGGAATTTCCTCACGTGCTTTACCATCCCCAAGGAAACATCTACTATGTTTTGGGCGTGGTTCTCGTTTCGATCAGGAGCCCCGCACACCGCCATGTAGATCTGACCCACTGTCTCAACCTGATGGGATCAGATACAATTTACAATTGGTTGGAGCAACTAATGACACTTACCTTGTACACTTTGTAAGTGTCCATTAGAAAATCAAAACAGGAGAAAACGGCGTTCATCGTGCTCACGAGCTCCATAGCGTCTTGAACTGTGGAGGAGTTGAAACCAACCAGCTCGCAGAACATCACCGTGACTGCGTCGAAGGACTTTCGAGCGTATAACAAGTATACCATCATTTCTCCAGTTTAATGGACACAATTGCAAGTCACAAGTAGTTGAAAAAAATGCTTAACTCAAAGTACTCACCTGACAGGTACTCAACGGATTATCTCCCGACCTCAACCTATCCGCCACCGGTTTAGGGATCATCGAGTAAAGCAGATCGTCCCCTCTCTGTTTCCAAGTGTCGAGAAGGCTATGGCTGTTCTCCAGCTCGGTAGCCCGTTGTTCTGCCTTATCAAACATCAGCTGTAACCTGAATGGAAATAAATCTGGCTCGATTTGGTGTAAATTAGCACTCACTTGGAGTTATTCTGCCAACCTGCGAGCACCATCTCCTTGCCCAAACCGTGGCTGTTCAAGTCGTTTAGGTAGAGGCCCTGATCGGGCAGTTCATGGATGTCGTTCACGCTGGAAACAGACCGAAATTGGAGTTGAGCCCAATTTTCTTTAAAAATTTCTTACACTGGACAGCAGAGGTAGATGATGCCGACGATGTCGCCCAGGTAGAACATCTGACCCTTCAGCAGGATGTTCTTCAGGCTGGACTGGCTGTCCCTGCGGAGAGCGTAGGGAGAGACGCTCTTACCGTCGATTTCGATATCCCTTTTCATTATGCTTTCGCCGAGGCTCTGGTCGTCGAACTCTTTGGATTTCTGGTCGTCCTGGTTGCCTTTGACGAGCTCCGTCCTGAGGACCTCCACTTCGAACATGACTGATTTCAAATAGTAGGCCTAGTAACGGGGGAAAGTTGTACAAAATCATGGTACTCGATGTATGGATATTTTCAATTATTTAAGAAGCTTGGTCAGAATTTTGCCACTAAGGGTAAGGTATAAGTATCAGTTAGCCAATAACAAGAAGACATTAAGTCAGTTCAATAAGAGGAACTGAAATAATAATAAGAGTCTCCTAACAATCCATTTTAGCTACATTGCAACCTGAAGTACTATTTCTATACCGGCTCACCAGAAACTCACCACATCCTAATCCACTACAGCGTTACATGCCTCTAACAGTCATACGGTGTCATATAGTTGAACGACACTTACGTTTTTCCACGAGAAGGAAATCCCTTTAGGCCTTCGCAGCTTGAAGTACTTCGTCAACGGCTGATTCAACAGCTTTTCCTTCCCTCCGGCGACTTCGACCAGTTTACCGCCGCAGCCGACGATCACCATGCAAGGGTTGAAGAGGAACGCGAAGGGGAACAGCTCGAAGAGCAGGTCGCAGGAGAAGGGCGGCAGGTTGCGCGTGATCTCCTTCAGGGCGTCATGTTCCGCCTTCTTCGAAGTCATCTGGAACGATCACAGCTTTAGCGATGGCCAGAGCCTTACGTTTAAGAAGTTTTACGTATTGCGAGTTGTCGAAGTTCAGCCTCATCTGCACCGTGGTTACGGTCTTCCCGTTGGGTTTCTTGTACTCCTCGGTGCTGATGACGGTCGTCTCCAGCTCCAAGTTGTAGAACTGTGTAGCGATCTGGCCTAGTTGACCTGAAAAGTTTTGCTTAGGGACGCCAATGGAGGGGTTTGGTTCCAAACGGCTTACCCATGACGTAGTGTGTCAAACCTTGTCTAAAGCTCCTGTAGACCAAGATGCAGCCTTTCTCGTCCACGTCCGTCAAGTACATGGAGGGGCTGCTCATCTTCGGGTATGAGAGCCTGAACTGTGAGTGGATGTTGTCGACGCTATCAAGAAAGTCGGTGAAATACCTTCCGGTCGCTTTAATGGTGGCGTCATATCTATAATTATACAGTTAGTGATGGAATTGCTAGACGTCGTTATGATTTTTACCCGTAGTTGCTGAAGAACCTTACGAAACATTTACCGAAGAACGTCATGAAGCTTTCGTAGGATTGTTTGGTTATGGCGGCCAAGGAGGAAGCGAGGGAGGTCATTATCTCGTCAGAATAGACCTGGTGCGTGTTGAACACTGTGTATTGGAAACCGGATTTGGCCATTGCCTTGTTCCAGACGTCCTCGCCATATTCCAGCTGGAAAGAGGAAAATGTCCAAAACTGGGAGTAGTTGATATTTTCCTATTGTTCCCAGTAATAGTATCCTTAGATAGTTTAGATGTTTTCCACGGTCCAAGAAAAATTAGAAATTGTCATAAACCTTCTAGATTCGATGTTAAGGCACGTTTGGCGATTACGTTACAGAAGAATCTGGGATTTTCATTCTATATCCTTCACATTGTTTAAAATTTTTGGAGTTTAAGGTTCCAGAAGAAGACATATTTTGAGCTGATTAGAGTTTAGAATTAAAAGGAAAAGGTTTAGGAGTTTTAGATACTTTATAAATTTAATTTTATATCCATAGTAGTCTTCCATAATTCTAAAGGAATTTCTAGAGTCTTTTCGGCACTATTTTACATTTGAAATCAAATTGGAACACTTCTGGATTCTTGTTGAAGCCATTATGGAAAATACAAGTGTTTCTCGTGAAGGTTGAAATTTATTTAAACCTTCTAAATTACATGTTAAGATATTTCTGGGGATTTAAAGATATAAAAGAACCAAGCATTTTTATTATGGATTTTTTGCGGCGTATATAATTTAAATGAAATTAGCTGATACGTATGTAATTTTTGTATATGGTCTTCATGGAATGAAATACTTTGAAGTTTGAATTAATCTTTGGTCGTCGGAGAGGGGGACATTTTGAAACTTGTATAAACCTAGTAGACTCGATTTTAAGGCACTCTGGGTAATTTCTAGAAAAACTGCTTCAATAAAACATTTTTTGTGTTTTTGTAAATATTTTTAAATTAGATATTTACATATTTTGTTCTCGAAGAAAAAGAGAAAGGTTCCCTAAAACCAAAAGAGCATGATTTTGCATCAAAAAAAGTTTGCTTTCTGAAATATAGGATATCTAGAAAAAATGTCCCAGCCTTCCCTTTCCTTTAGAGCACTTGTAACTTTTTCTGCATATTCCTTAGTATATTTTTGAAAAACTCACTATATTTTAGAAAATGGTTAAATTAGTAAGAAAAATTTGATACCAGAAAATTAGATTACTACAGTACATGCCACTTTGAAACTCAAAAGTTCAAACATGGACGGTTTAATTACAATTCTTTTTTAGAAAAAAAAATTAACATGTTCCTTGTAAATGAAAGAAAAATGCTCCTTTAGGCCAAAAGTGCAAATATTGTTCTATTAAAGGGTTTACTTCTGAAGGTGTGCATTTTCGAAAAGTTGGAATTACTAAATATATCACTAAAATTCAAAAATTAGTGTAATTATCGAAAACATTGAATCAGTCATAAAAACAGTGACAACAGTAAAAAAATTACTAAAAACCATTAGTACGATATATCCTGCGGGTTTCAAATTGACATCCAAAAGTTTAAACGAGGGAAGTTTTACCCCGAGGGTTGCATGTCAATTTTTCTTGCTACTTTCTTATATAAAAACTTGTCTTCTTTCCATCGGCATGCAAAACCAAACTCGGAGAATTGACAAAAAAATTTTTTTGAACAACGGCACTTCGAATCCTGCCATCCCATTAATATATTAGACCTTAAATTTGGTCGTATTGTCTCATACTTCAAAGGCAGGTAATCAGATACCACGGGAAAGCACCAAAATTTTTCGCAAATAGAAAGCCAGTTTTCATTATGACGTGCAAGAGAGGGAATCAAAATAACCCTTCCATTTTACTTATCTGCGGGTTAATTATAATCCTTGAAAAGTTGCCTAAAGTGACGGACACCCACGTGTCACCAGCTCCCAGTCTATTGGAAAGTAAAGTAATTTTTATCTTGCTCCTCCAAAAGTGGCACTTGTTTTCGTCCCAACCGAATTTCCTATATTACTTCTCGCCATTTGATGCTTTTTGTTTTCCCCTGGCGCTTCAAATTACTGATCGAATTCTTGGATGGGTCCCAAGTGAACGTAACTTTGTTGGCAAATTTATTTCGAAACCAGGAATGTGCGTGTGTGTTTCCCTTTTATCGCTCAACAAATATCGATTATGTTCCTTCGGGATTTGTTCATGGGTTGATTTACGTAGACTGTCATATCCTCGTTCCCTTACGCCTCGATAAATCCCTCCCTTAATCCTACTGCAGTGTTACGGAGATTAACGTCGCAAAGGCAAAGCGTGGAGTTAATGGATCTTGTGAAACTCCTGATTTATCCTCAGTGCGGATTAAGTTGAAAAAGTATTGTAGCGGTTTCTTATACAAACAGATTTAGTTCTTCCGAAATTACAACAATCTTTACACACAGAGATTTTGTACTACACTGACGTCAGTATTCACAATTCACAATTCATAAACAACTACTTGTTTTTTACATAACAACGACCTATACGGGGCATTCGCTACACTATCCCTCCCCGTCTTCAGGGTCGCCCTCGACCCTCGGACGATCTACTTCCACAGCAGTCCATATCAGCGAATGACTACCATATCAGCGAACTGCTACTGCTACGGCTACTGCTACAACTACTGCTACTGCAACTGCTACTGCTCCTGCTACGGCTACGGCTACTGCTACGGTTACGGCTACTGCTACTGCTGCTACTACTGCTACTGCTACGGCTACTGCTACAGCTACTGCTACTGCAACTACTACTGCTACTGCTACGGCTACTGCTACAGCTACTGCTACTGCAACTGCTACTGCTCCTGCTACGGCTACTGCTACGGTTACGGCTACTGCTACTGCCGCTACTACTGCTACTGCTACGGCTAATGCTTCTGCTACTGCTTCGGTTATTGCTACTGCTACTGCTACAGCTACGGCTACTGCTACTGCTACTACAGCTACGGCTACTGCTACTGCTGCTACTGCTACGGTTACGGCTACTACTACTGCTATTGCTACAGCTACGGCTACTGCTACTGCTGCTACTGCTACGGTTACGGCTACTACTACTGCTGCTACTACTGCTAATGCTACGGCTAATGCTTCGGCTACTGCTTCGGTTACTGCTACTGCTACAGCTACAGCTACGGCTACTGCTACTGCTGCTACTGCTACGGTTACGGCTACTACTACTGCTATTGCTACAGCTACGGCTACTGCTACTGCTACTGCTGTTAATGCTACGGCTACGGTTACTGCTACTGCTACAGCTACGGCTACTACTACTGCTGCTGCTGCTACTGCTGCTAATGCTATGGCTAATGTTTCGGCTACTGCTACTGCTACTGCTACTGCTACCATGTACACCGCTTCCCGCTCTCCCCTTCTTCAGAGATTCCGCCTGATCCTTGCCAAATCCACTTGCAATAAATTGCAAGTATATGTGTAATTGTGTGTATGTGTATGTGGGCGATTAACTCCATTGAGCGGGTTGGACTGCAAATCCTGTACAAAAATTCGTCAGCAGCAAATCGAAACCAAGCAGGCCAATCCTCTTTCTGACCATGAAAGACACCAGGGATGACCAATCCCATCCAATGCTCCAGGTAGAAGAGGGACCTGTCTCTTGAAATCCTTCGCTGCTCCTGCAGTTACTGAAATCCCCAGCAACTGCTTCATGGTTCCAGACGCACAACCCAGTGGTCAACCATCACCAATTCTTGTACTAAAGATGAACAGCGCCCGTCTCCCAATATGAGTTACAAATGTGAGTGTAGCACTCAAACGGGCCACGCGCGCCAGCCGCACGCAGTCAATCCATTCGAGTGTTATCCTAAATGTAACTTAGCTGTAAGTCCTGTGGAATCTCGAGTCGCGCCAGCCGCTCAACAACTCCATAACGCCGCACAGACTGCACTCCTCGCCTCTCCGCCGCGTGCCATCGCCATCACTTCTGTACGCCATCTCAGGTCCACCAAAATTTTTCCGCCACTTCGGTTCACCAAATCCCGGACAGGCCCCCAAATTTGTAGCGGTTTCTTATACAAACAGATTTAGTTCTTCCGAAATTACAACAATCTTTACACACAGAGATTTTGTACTACACTGACGTCAGTATTCACAATTCACAATTCATAAACAACTACTTGTTTTTTACATAACAACGACCTATACGGGGCATTCGCTACAGTATGGTCCAAAACGTTAGGTAACTTTCCCATTTGGAGCCCTTTCATAATGAAAATTTATTTCCTGGTGATGTGATCGAAATTCAAAATGTTTAACCACCGTGTCACTATTTGCACGACCGTAAGTATTATTAAATTCGCGCGCACGTTCTAAAAACTTTCTGTTTCAAAAGCATCTCCTCAAGGCCCTAAACAAACCTGACGCTACTCAATTAGGCCTCACCTTCCTCTACCCATGTAATTTAATTTAAGTAATTATACCAGTTGTAGAAAACAAAGCGCAAATAGAATCCAACTTGCCTCATTATACCTTTCGCGTTACGTGCAAATAATAATTAAGACCAAGAAGTCGGGGATATTAAATAACTCGAACGATTAGCCGGAAGTTTTATTGGCGATGAAGCAGCAGGAAGGCTGGCTTATTTGTTCGATGAATTTATTGTTGTTTTGATCGAACTGAATTATAGAAATTAATGATGGCATCTAAATGTTAAAGTCAGAAGGTAATTGGTACTTTGGTGACAGATTAGTCCAGTTTATAGAGTATTTTTTGGTAGATAAAATTTAACAGTAGACGGGCTAAAAAGCTTTGTTTAAAATGGATCAAAAATGATAAAATGGTGAAAAAACTGAAAAACAACCAATCTTTTTTAAATTTTTATTGTTAAGAAAAGCCACAATTCATATTTGTCTAGATTTCAGGTTTTCAACATTTTTGATCCATTTTTGATCCGTCTGCTGTTAAATTTTATCTACCAAAAGAGCTTTTTATTGCTCTATAAACTGGGCTAAATATTAATAATGGAAAGTGTGGAAATTGGTTAGTTTGGCTCTGCTGGCGATATGAAAAAAAGAAGTGCGCAGGCACGTAATGAAATTTACAAAAAGTAAACTAAATTACTGTAATTCAGATAAAGTCGTCTAAAATTTACCTGGTAACAAAATTTTAAAAAATCTTGTACGTACCTTTAGTACAGCTTTTATGCCTAATTATCAGGTAGGTACAATACGTTATTATTCAACTGTAATAATACATATATGTATTAACTATTCTATAAAACGCCCTCAAAGGACAAAAGTATTTTATAATAATTTCTAAAGTGATAAACATATATTATAATATGGGTATAAGGTGATGGCGTTTTCTAATTATCTTTACGCCAGACATTTATAAGTATCAATACAAAAGTTCACTTATCCTTAAAAAACAGTTGTGCCTAACTAATTAGTACTTTAATATGAATATGAATTATGTCAAAACCAAGGACACCGCGCGTATTGATGAAAGCTTTGACATTTTTTCCAAAACTTCAAAAATTATTAGATTTGCTACGCAGAAAAAAATATTCTCTCATTGTACAATATTAACCCAGAAAATACTAATTTACTATCTATCATGATATATAATTATAGATATGTTTATTGTAACTACGACATATTTGGTTTCAACAGTACACCTATATTTTGTTACTTCAAGAAGCAATAAATAATAAACATGTCTTAATTAGTACAGTTAAAAACACCATGCTACTTTTATTTCGTTAGGTGAAATAATAAAGTAGCATATGTGTTGTAAAACTATTTTATTTTATTTTATAGTAAGTATCGTATACCTGGTACAATTTAAGTACAACGATTAGCCTAATAATCGTTCCATAAAAATTGCTGCGGCGTATTAAGTTTCGCCTATGGATAAACAATTTTCAAATTATGGACGTCATAATAGAATAAAAAGGGATTCGATTATTGCTCAAGGCTTCGCCTTTTCGGGTTTGTAGGTGATTTAAAACCAGTAAAGTTAACCAGAAAATTATAAGGTGAAATGGTTTCAAATTATTCTTTGCTTTGGGTTCTGGGTGTCACGGTAAAATCTTATGCAACCATTTTTATTTTACTTACAAAGAACTAAGGAAATTTTTATTGTGGATTATTAATTTGTGACTGTTTCTGTCTAAGAATTAGATGAATTAATTTCATAAAGGATCTTAACTAAATTAATGTAAAAATTGTAAGGTTTAATGGTTGATTCGTGAAAGAAACTTTACTATTGTTACAAAAGAGTTTATTAAAAATCATAAATAAAAATTACTCACACTACATCTCACCCCTTTTCAATATTAAATTTGAAACGCTGTAAAATTGATGTTTTTTGAAAAATAGATATTTTGAAAAAGTGCAATAATCTACTGGGTTAAAAATTAAAAATCTCATTAATTACACTAGAGTTTAAGAGCTTTTCTGGTCTGATCATTTTGAACATTTTCTTATTAAAGGTCTTATATTAAAAACTTTGTAAGAAAATTTTTTGATTCAACCTATTATGCTTTTTCTCCCTTTCGTCGCACTAATGGTTTAATAAAAAGTTTAGCATATTTTTTTCGTCAAAACAAAAAATATATTCTCATATTAGACGATATTTTAGACTTCTTGAAATCCAATCAGCTTTCTATACGAAATATCGACATCTAATTATGGAGAGATAAACATGTTTTTGATAAATTTTGAATTTCTAATTCCACACATTCGATCAGGCCATTAATTTTTAGTTTCGTTAAATTTTCTATAATTTCTTGAACAATTTAAAAATTTATAAACATAATTCTTAATTAATAGTTTAAAAAATTTTCATTTTCAAGTCGGTCTTAATGCAATCAAAATTTCCTCGGAATGACCTGAATATCTCGTTTTAGTCCAACATTTTTAATAACTTTATGGCCATTATACTGTATTTTTTATCCATTTGTAACTTAGGTAAAGATTTGGAATGTGATATATCGGGAAGAAATGGCAATATTTAATTTAATTTTATCTACTCATTTAATCGAAGAAGAATGGTTAATTATTTCCGAAAAAATTCCCAAACTACATCTAAAACTGATTGATTTGAATAATACGTCTGGTATGCATGAAACCCACGTTTAAAGGGAATAATGAAAATAAACTTATTCAGCAGGTCATCAACAACTATTTTTCCTGTAACCTATTTTCCGAGCCTCAAACGCTCACCTGCACGAAATGCTGGACGCTCTCCAACAGCATCCCATACATCGTGGATCCGGAAACTCCCTAAACTCCCGAAATTCCCACTTATCGTCGAGGAGAGCGCGGACAGACTGATCGTCGTCTCGTCCCGCGCGATAAAAGCGAGTACCCCGCGCGCAGTTTTCCGCTGGAAATTTTTCTCGGGGGGATACGATTTATCTGCGTAATTAAGTATTTGAATCGGAAAGAAAATCTGTCTTTCTAGCGTAAAAAATCTGATGAATAGGGAGAATAAGCCCAATAGAGATTACGTCGTCGGAAACTGATGGAATTTTTCACGGAGGGAGGAAAATCTGAAAGAAGTTTAGGCAGTCCATGGAAAAATTGAACAAAAATTTGGGATTTTCTTATTAAGGTAAATGTGGGATTGTTGCCCACCTTTTTGAAATGGCCAATTAAAACACAGAAGATTACCATTCAAAAATCTTGTACTAATTTGTTAATGAACAAAATAATCAAGACAAATTAATATTATTTCTTTTATTTTTTTATTTATAAACAATATAAAAAAATGTTTTAGATAAGGATAGATCTCCTCTGTGTGGGTTAGATGCCTCGATAAGAATTTGACGTGTGGGATAGTTGCCCCAAGGAAAAAATGGAAAAATATTCTGACCTTCTTGACTCTAATCAATTTAATGAAATTGTAAAATAAAGAAAAATAATAAAAATAACCATATATATTTGATCAAAAAATATGTCGATTTTACTGTTAATCTTTGGAACTTATTTACCTTAGATACTCCTCGATTAATAGACTTGAACGAAACTTCGCCTTATAAAGTGAGTTAAGTAATTTCTGTACCAAGTAGGTATGAGCCAATAGTAATAGAGATTTACACCACTGTTTTAGTTTGCTTTTATGATAACGAACCAAATTATATGTAATGCAAACAAAATCATTTCTTATAAAATATTATAAACTATATATAACTATATATATATATATATATATATATATATATATATATATATATATATATATATATATATATATATAACTTACTAAATATTATAACTACGTTTGAAGATCGAAAAAATATTATTAATTACTATATTAACTATACAAAAATTATTACATTCCTTATTCACAGGTTTTATACTTCCCACAAATATTTTTTTATGTATAGAAAACTTTTCACTCAAGTTCAAATTTTAAATTATTTTTAATAAAAAAAGTATTTTATAGTTATTTACAAATGTTGGCAAAACGTCTGATTTTTCACTATTTTCGCGAAAATTCTTGACCGACTGGTGCTGCTGAAAATAGTTCGATACAGTAAGATATTAAAACTTTTTTATATCATAAACATTGCTTATGATAATTTCCAAAATTAAATTTTCCAAGTCAAACAAACGAATGCAGAAGGCGGAAATGTAATAAGCGAAGAAGCCGAAGAGGGAGATAAAACAGATTACCAATCCAATTAATAGCACGGTACCAATTGGTGGAGAAAAATAGAAAAACCGCGAAGAAAATGTAAGGAAACAAAAAAAAATACAGTACGAAGGAGTAATAGAAAGGAGACATAAGCATGGCGATAAATGTGTACCTGATGGCAACAAATTCAATTACAAACACATGTGCAGATAAAACGGCTAATGGAAAGTAGTAATGTAACAACTTTTCGGCGATTACCTGTTCAATCTTCCGGAATTAAACAAATATTTAATTTTACTCATCTTAAATTATTAACGCCCGAGAAACATTCCATTTTGGAGAATTTCCTCAAAGCGGAATTTTCCAACATGTACCAAATTAATTAGAGAGACACAAAAGAAATATATTCTCCCTCATAGTAGGCGATAGGATAATATAAAGTGGGAATCACAACTACCCGACGCAGCCATAATTGAGGATAGGACAATTATCTAAAGTATCAAATTACATTGACTACATAATGAAAACCATGTTGACGAAGTCGTCTCGAGTGAATAATAACCAATTATGAATTAATCTACTACTCATAAAGTTAACTTTTCATGACTGATTTAATTTGATATAATTAATCCTTTTTCTTTGATTTTCATTGTAACTACTTTGGTTGTGAGGGTGATAATATGTTTAGAGATTTTAAAAAATCTCAAAACATAAGCGAACAGAACAAGTAAAGAGAAAATATTTTAAATTCTTCTTAAATATTTTAGTCCTCGTCCATCTAACAATGTTAATACATTTGAAACCACTTCAAACAAATTTAGGAACACCTTTGTTTTATAAAATGTCATTTATTTTTGTATCCACTTCTACATTAATTTCCTAAGACCGACCATGTGTATTTTATATTTATTTTCTGATATCTTTACCATAACACCTTCACGTTTAGCCCGATCAGGCACTGAACTTTCGCTTAGTTCGAACATTTTTTCCGCAGAAAGATGACCGTTACTTTTTGAAAATTGTATCACTAAAATTGTATCATTGTATCAATCATGAAAATTGTATTTAAATTTATAAGAAATTTAAAAGAATTTTGGATCTATGCAAAATTTCATTTTATAACAAATGTATTATTTTTCCAAAGTACCTATAACTCGCTGAGCATGTTAGGAAATTTCTGCCAGTAAGAAAACAATACTCGAATAGGAAAATGTTTTTTCTGAAATAATCGCGATATAAAATTGTTCAAAATTTACGTCCACGTTATATATCGGAATATACGGTGATTTAAAATGCCAGCATTACAATCATTTGTACCAGTTTCTCATTAATAAAAATTTCCTAACGAGCTCCCACCCTCCTGTAGCCCTGGGCGAGCCTGAAACTGATCATACCCGAAACATTAATTCTCTTTTTGACTCAACTTCGTCTCATGGAAACCCCACAAAATAACCTCCCACGGAAACCAATTTAATTTTCATCCCGAATCCCGCGTGTTCAAATATAAATCGAGGGGGAAAAACGTCGAAATAACCATACTGTGTTTTATTAAATCTTTACAGTTCATCTTTCGAAGCGACGCGTCGATGGTCCCGCAGCAGACCGACACTTCTCCAAAAGTTGTCCACGGTAAAATCGGTCTTTGTTTTTAATCTGAATGTGTCTGGTCCGACGATCAGAAGGTAATTGAACTCTTCACCTACTGGCGGCCATTCAGCGTCGCCCAATTTTGGAACCCTACAAGACAGAATATCGGAAAATGACCAAAATTTTAAAAACACTACTTCACCCCGTCGAAACGTAGGTACTGAGCATTCTCTGCATCGTCATCTTCAACCTCGTCTCTATGCTGTTCAGGTTTTTGGTGATTAGACCGCCGAAGAGGTATACCATATCGTCGCCATGGCAGGCCCCTAAAAAGACACGAAATCGACCTAAATCAAAATAAGTAAGTGTTGTACCTTTGAAAGTTCTGTCAGAGAATATCCTCTGCATGCTGTTAACTCCCCGAAAAAAGAACTGGTAGTGGTACACGGGTGATTTTACGACACTGGCGTGCATTTGGATCGCTTGCTCGAGCTCCACAGAGTTTATTCTATCGCTGAACAACTGGAAAATGAAGGGAAATATTTCTATAAATTGTAGAGAAGCTAATCAGGTCTAAGGTTATCACTATAACTTGGTGAATGCGTTTGTAGTGTATGTGGCCTAACCTAATTTCTCTGAGAAACTTTTAAATTTATGTGTTTGTATAATTAATAATTTTGATGCAAACTATATTGAGTTGGGTAAATAAGAGAAATGTATTTCTCAGAAATCTTTCTTCTTAATATCTCTGCATAAATTAATAGAAACATCAATTTACATTTCTTTTTCAGTTGAAGCTTAGAAGATATGGCTTAAGAAAAAAATGATTATAATGCAATCATCCCTTATTATAGGGGTGAAGTGGTGCATGTGCTAACTTTCTCAGTATATAGTATGTCTCAAAGAAAAATAGAGATTTTGACGCACAATTTTGTAATGAGGATAATCAATAGAAATTAGTGGAGAAACAAATAATTCATTTCATTCCCTAAATTAGGACACAAAATCCAATAAATACAATATTTTCTGACAATTTTTTGTATTTTTACCTTCTCATCCCCTCACTTGAACACCTTGTTTAGGCAATGAAATGATTATTGCAACACTAGGAGATTATGACGGCCATGACAGTCATTATGCTACCAGAAACGCGTTCATCGACTAGGAAAACCGTTTAATCACTCTGTCAATTTTTTCCATATTTTTTCTCCTATCCTCCCTCCATATTTCCACCCCTATAATGGGGAAAAATAACGAAAAACCATATCCAAAGTGGAGCATGATATCGAAATGTTCCCGGAATCGTTTTCAACACCCACGGAATCACTATACAATATTTTTCGGTGATATTTTATGCATCATCCCTCTCATCCCTTCTTTCCACCCTCAATTTAAGGGATGATAATACTGTAATAAGTGTAATAATGGATTACTCTACAATTTAAAAAAAAATGTGTATCCATATATTTATTGTTCTTTGAGATATACCATAAACGATAGAGATTTTTAAAATATCTACCATTTCATTCCTCTTCAACCCCTTGATTAGGCGATGATGCCATTTGATGTACGTACGTACGTCAAATGACTGATAATTTTAATTATCTTATTTTAATAAGAAGATCCGATGGGTTTTACTTTCTCAAAAAAGATGTCATTAAATGGTTCTAATAAAGATATCAATAATAAAATCTGGTGTTAGTCATCAAATATAACAATTTCTCTCATAGCAATAATAATCATATAATCGTCATAATATTGAAGACACCTAATTCGATACGCTTATAATTTTTAAACATTATTAATCAATTCATAATCACAGGAAACAGCAGAAATAAATAAACTTAAATAAAATAGTAAGGAAGGCATCAAGCGGTAAATGCTTAAGAAAAGCCTAAGAAATAGAGAAATTGGGAGAAATGTTGGAATGACGATGTCAAGAACTGGGCACTTATTAATAATCTAGAGAATCATGGATTTTAATAAAAAATATTAGATACAGTAGAAAAAAGAAGCTTCAATAAGCTCCATATCACCAGGCACGTGGCAGGACGATCACAGATTATTGCTTGTAGAATACTTGAGAATAACTTGAATACAATGAGTTAGCAAATAAAGAGATACAGGTTATAAGTACAATTAAAATTAACTTGCTCCTTGTCCAGAGGTGATTTCTACAGAATTTATGAAGACCAGAAGAGACTGTTGAACAACCTAATAGAAATTTCCAATAGGCTTCTTAATGGAGAAGGCGTCCACAAACATGGGAGAAGGCTGGATTACGTCCATACACGAAAATGGAAAAAGAAAGATACGGCAACTACAGAGGCATAATGGTAGATTAATAAGGAAATACAATCACAAAAGTTCATCTACTGCTGGTAGACTTGATAAAACTACCCACACCAAATATGGGGAGTTCTGGGGAACACTACCATAAACGTAACTGTAAAAGATGTTATTATGGAATTAGAAAGGAAAATAAGTCCATTCTTTGATGGACTTCATACATAAAAATATGTATCGATGCCCTAAGAATATGGAAGACAAAGTGTAGAAGCATGGATCACAGTATTGGAGATGCAACAATACAGAATTTACTTTATGCAGATCACCAGGTGATGACTACACTGGAAAAAGAATAGAGTATATGTTTAGAAAACTTATAGGGAAATATCGAAGGTGTTGCTTATAAGTAAACACAAAAACAACTCAATACATATGCATAGGAAGCAAACTATGTCCTGGGGACTTAGATGTAGTAGAAGAAAAACAATTTTCAGGGAAAGACATCTTTTTCTGTCTTGTACCAGATAACATATTCCACCCGTATAAAAGTAGTCTGGATGAGATGTTTGGGGAACAATACTTATCCAATTCTTTACCAAAAAGTTTAAACTGTTTATGTATTTAATACAATTACGGTTAGTGCTATACCATACATAATATTTACCTCGACGTAATTGCGTCTGTTCGCTTGACCAATCTCGGTACCGTTTGGCAAATAATGCTCTATTATCCTGTTCAGCACCTCGTCTTCTTTTCCTTTGGGCACCTTTCCTTCTATTTCTAATGCGGCTTTCAACGAAGCGGTCAAGTCATTTCCAGACAGTTCGTGTTGAATTAGAAAAACTAAAACCATAGTCAATTAGTCAAATAAATTAGTTAAGTAATTATTTTCCTAATGTACAAGATTCATTTTAATTGATTTTAGTACAAATATCAACAAATTTCATTATTCGTTCAAAATTACCGCCTACTTGCTAGGTTAAATAAATGTTTATCATATTAAAAATGTGCTGTAGGGATTTTAAAGCAATAGCTATCATTAAAGGCACCACTATACAAGTATAAGTACCTTCAAATAATATACTTATTACTTGTTAAACTTCCTGCTTGAAATGCCATGTCTGTTTAGTCTGGTATTTTCCCCAGTGATGGCATGATGAGCCAAGTGATCACTTCGTTGGTTTATTTTTCCAACTAAATTAGTTAATATAGACAAACTGTATCTTACACCAATAGAACCCCAATCCTTCCTCAGTTGTATGCGAACATATCCAAGGCACATCGTATATTTTTCCCTCCTTCAACAACTCGTAAGGACTTTCCACGAGAAAAGCTCCCTCGCGATCTCCCTCGACGACCACCCCGAACGGTGCTATCTTGAAACGATTCATCACATCTGCTGCCTTTTCGATGATCTCCTCCCCGGATTTTTCCCTCAAGCAATCGACCATACCGGCCGTGTCCGAGTCGTCACAAGCCAGAACCCTCCCAAGTGCCTTGGCCAGTTTCGCTGGTTCCTCCGTCATTGCCCAAGAGTTCAAGGCTGAGCCGCTTATGGAAAATCCCCTGTGGAAGAGATTCCTGCTCAAAGGCGATAAGTAGTGGAGGTGCGTCGAGACGCCGCCGGCTGAGAAACCAGTGAGGGTGATCGAGTCCGGGTTGCCACCGAAACTCGCTATGTTATCGCGGATCCACTTCAGCGCCATGACCTGGTCCTTCAGGCCGTTGTTGCCAGGTACCACCTCGTCTTGGGTGCTGAGGAAACCTTAAAATAGACACAGAGTTCAGCTGGTAGGAACATTCAGATGACAACTGTATAGTAGGGTTGAACAAGCAGACGTTTAGGTCACAATGGGGTAGCAAGCAACTTCAAAGGAGAGTATGGCTGAATCAGTGTCTGAATGTTTCCTTGACAGTTAGTGTATAACTTTTAAAGACTATTTATGTGTTAAGACAGTAGTGCCAGTCAAAATCAAAGTGCATGTGTTCACTGTTTAGTGGAGCCGTCATTAGAATTAGGGATCAAGTTATAGTTTAGTAATATAATAGTTATAAGTAAAGCTGATTTCTTTTTCTACTCCCCTGAACGATCTGCAACATTCGACAACAACGTCAAAAGGGATCTCTGTTAACCAAAATTTGGGAACCTAAAAAGCTGACATTTCAGCTGACAATTGAATGGTAGGAAACTTCAAAAAATGAATTTAGCAAGCATCCAAAGGTCAATCAGTTGACAACAAGAAAATAGGGCACTTAGAAAAGCACGCACAGTTCAGCAAGTCAAAGGAGACTCAGGTGACAAATGGGTGATAGAAGATCTCAGAAAGGAAATAAAGCTCAACAAGACACCATAGAAAATTCAGCTGACAACTGAGCAAATAGCAACCAATAGAGGTTCATCTGACGATTTGGTAGTAGCACACCTCAAAACAGAGATGCAGACAGCAGGCAGCCAAGAGGAGTTTATTGTTGAAGCTTGTTGGATTTGCACACTTTCTCAACTTAGGTAATTACCTAACGGTCCCAGCCTGTAGTTCATGGTGACAAACACCCATCTTCTCTGCATCATATAGAACGGATCGACGAAACTAGTACCGCTCCCTTCCGTGAAACCACCTCCATGGATGTGGACCAAGACGTCTAGATCAGTGGATCCATTGTAATTCGGCACGAAAACGTTGATGTACAGACAATCCTCGGAGCCTAAATGACATCCAGAACATATTAGGCGAAGTACTGGAGCGAACAACTTGGGACTTTAATACTCCAATTAACATCGATTACTCTTAATTCTTAGATGGGTTAGAAAGCCTGTATTAAATTACCTTTCAGCTTGTGCTCCGGATCCATAGGTATCTGCAAACATTCTCGAAAATTGTTCGCTCTCCAAGTGTCATTCCAGGGATCAACGGGCTGGGGCGGCTAAAAGACAAAGATCCAACGACGTTTCGCTTGAAGAAGGTTGTCCAAGTTCTCAAAGCTGATCACCATGGTCAAGAGAAAAGAGAGAAACCCCAAGTCTTTCCAACTATTTTATTGTTGATGGTAATTCCACAACCGGTTTCGACTAATTCGACTAGTGCGATATGTTGATGGAATTACCATCAACAATAAAATAGTTGGAAAGACGTGGAGATTCTCTCTTTTCTCTTGAATATTTCGACTGATTTTCTCGATGTATTCCTATTCGTCGTACTTTATGTAAAACTAACCTGGAATCTCAGCTCTCCTATCGGAGGTTTCGCGTAGGGGATTCCCTCAAACGAGGCGTACTTGTTACCCTCGAAGGAGGTCCTCCATCTGCCTTGGACCGTACCCGACCTCGTCTGTACAGTTGGTTTGGTTCTGACGTCATTTACAAAATCTATAAAGGCTAAAATAGGAAAAATACAGGTTTATTAAAGTGTTATGTGTGGCCATGAGATTTAAATCTCCGGATAGTTATTTGTATAAAAAAATTGATAAGATAAGTGCATGTTACTTAACCGCGTCAAGTGTTTTGAAACAGTTATTATGAGTCATGATTATGTTTATTCAAAAACTAATCGATTTGCAAATATAAAATTCGTTACTTACTGTGTGCGTCTTTAATGAAGTTGATTGAAATAATCAGCGATAATAGTTGTACGGTTAAACCGAACATTTTTATAAGCACAAGACACTACCGGTTTTATCACTGTTTAAAACCGTATTATCTGTAAATGATTAATGGGTGCGCTACCCCATTCCGTTCTTATCAGAACGAGTTTATCCGTGATTTCGATAAAAGGTCTTGAATTGATTACCAAATGATTTGTTTGATTGACAGCTAGCCTGATTATCGTAAATCTCCCGTCTCCCATCGAAGCTTCATTTACCAAACTTTTGGAAAATTTACCAAAAACGATTTAACTCGGAAACAATGTCAACTTTGCGTTTTTTCTCAGATTTCCTGTTAGATTAAATAAAGTATGGAGGGGCTGCAAGCTTGGATGGTAATTTCCACGCCGTTAAAGCGAACTAGATTAAATTCACCCTGTGGGAGGAAAACCCGGGAGATTTCGCATCGTAAGAAAAAACGACGAGGCGAAAGCTTTTAGGGTAATAAATGTACCTATTGGGGTATTCCGGTCATAAAGTCCAAGGGGGGGAAGTGATAACCATGGCCGATGGGGTAGATTGTACACGCATAGTAAAATGTAAACTGGAAAAATAAAACCTTTCGAAATTTGCAAGTAATGAAATAAAATGAAGTGCTTTTAAACCTGTTTTGTTACGTCATCGTAAATGTAGTGTTGGTGAGATGATCAATCATCAAATGATTATAATAACGAAATTTCGCGCATAATCAAGATATTTTTTTTTGTTACATTTTAACATTATTTCCATTATTTTATAACGTCATACCAATGTTTTTAATTCATTTTATAGTGGATATTGAAATTTATTACGATTCTGCTTTCAAAGATATATTCAATATCTTGCAAAATATATATATGTAGGTATAGATTATATACAAGGTAATGATAACGGTAACAGTAGTAATAATAACGATAGTGATAACTGCTATCGTTATCACAAACGAATCTGTATAAACAATTTTTTCGCAATGGCATTTTCTTGTATCTAAATTTTTCCACTATTTGTTATAAAATGGGCATTTACATATTAAACTAACAATCCAATTAATGTCCACTAAAGATCTCCCCTGTCATGATTAGAACGCCGATTTATGGAGACGCACATGTTATTAAAAATAGAACAAATAGTTGCATGTCATGCATTGCTATGTCATGCGATAAATTCTAAAATTCATGCTACCAAGCATTTTTTTAACTTAAATAGGGCCTTTGCAAGAATGCTTTCTCATAGTACTTCCAGTGTTTGGCTCTTTAGGATCAATTAGGTAAGTGAGTTTCTTTCAAAATTTTTAAGTTTTAGATGTTAGTAGCAACGTTCCTATTCGATTCATTATTTCAAAAATTCCTTGTATTAGTATGGTATTCATTTGATTTCAGACGATGATTTTCGTGGCGTGCGTCGCAGTTTTGGCTGCGCTGTTCTATTACAAACTCATAAAACCTATGAGCTATTGGAAAAATCTCGGGGTACCTCAAAGCTCCCCTGCGTTATTCTTCGGGGACTCCCTACATACTTTTGTAACTCGCACATTGCATCGTTCGACATTGCTTCAGTCTTTAAGCAAGAAATTTCCCGAGTCCAGGTAAGAGAAAGAAAAATCACGAAGCAAATGCTACGTTTATCAAGAGAAAAGAGGGAAAATTCAAGTCTTTCCAACTATTTTATTGTTGGAAAATAGTTGGAAAGACTTGAGGTTTTTCTCCTTTCCCTTGACTTTGAGAACTTGGACAACCTTCTCCAGTTACGTTTATGTTTAGATTAGGTTTTGAGTATGGTTTTTCTATTCTCAGATATTTCGGAATTTACAACTTCCTGAAGCCTCAATTGGTCGTCAAAGATCCTGAACTTATAAAGCAGATCACTGTAAAGGACTTTGACTATTTTAGCGCTCACAGCCCCCTCTTCACAATAGCGGGTAACGACGATCTCTGGAGGAATAACCTACTCGGGCTTTCCGGTGAGTAATAATTGTAACAAACGTTTAAAACTAAAGCAATGATGAATATGCGGCCTATTAATAATTTCGCAATTAAATTGCACTGCACATTTCTTCATAATTGGGCTTCAATGCAAGAGATGTATTATCTTAAGCCTTACTAGTCTTACACACATTCATACTTTCTTCTTGTATACTGTAGGTAATTTAATTGCAGGTTTAACTGAGCCTGACTTAATTAATTATTAAACTTTAGTATTGTAAGAGGAAATAAGAGAAAAAGGTATTATGATACTTGATTTTTTTCTTATTTCCTTTTCTCTAAAAAAATTGCTATAAAATACTGAATAAAAATAATTTAATTGCAGGTTTAACTGAGCCTGACTCTTAATTAATTATTAAACTTTAGTATTGTAAGAGGAAATAAAAGAAAAAGGTATTATGATACTTGATTTTTTCTTATTTCTTTTTCTCTAAAAAAGTTGCTATAAAATACAGAATAAAAATAACTTAATTGCAGGTTTAACTGAGCCTGACTGTTAATTGATTATTAAACTTTAGTATTGTAAGAGGAAATAAGAGAAAAAGGTACTATGATACTTGATTTTTTTCTAATTTCCTTTTCTCTAAAAAAATTGCTATAAAATACTGAATAAAAATAATTTAATTGCAGGTTTAACTGGGCCTGTCTGTTAATTGATTATTAAACTTTAGTATTGTAAGAGGAAATAACAGAAAAAGATATTCTAATATAAATGGTTACCATAAATGGTACTTGATTTATTCTTATTTCCTTTTCTCTATAAAAATTGCTATAAAATACTGAATAAAAATAATTTAATTGCAGGTTTAACTGAGCCTGACTGTTAATTGAGTATTAAACTTTAATATTGTAAGAGGAAATAACAGAAAAAGATATTCTAATATAAATGGTTACCATAAATGGTACTTGATTTATTCTTATTTCCTTTTCTCTAAAAAAATTGCTATGAAATACTGAATAAAAATAATTTAATTGCAGGTTTAACTGATCCTAACTATTAAATAATTATTGAACTTTAGTATTATAAGAGGAAATAAAAGAAAAAGGTATTATCTCGATCTTTTTCTCTTATTTCCTCTCACAATACTAAAGTTTAATACTTTCAAGTTTGTAGTCTTTAGGCGAGAACCATAGATTAACTCTTGTAATTTAGGGTTAATCTATATTTCTGGTTAATTAATTATGATTACATAATACTGAATGTGCAAATACCAATAATACATTTTCTACGCCCTTAAACACTCTAAATTGTTCAGTGAACAAATCTTTAGATAATTTTTTAATAACAATCTGTATCAATCACTATATTTCATAATTGGTTGTTTCTAAATTTAATTTGTACAAATAAATTTGTAACTGTACTATCTGGAAATTGTGTAGGTCAAGAATGGCGCGACAACAGGACCCTTCTTAGCCCTTCGTTCACGGCTAACAGGACGAAAGCCATGTACCAACAGACTTCAGAGTGCGTCCACAATTGTGTCAGGTACCTCGACAATTTAAATGAAAATATAGTCAAAGTGGATATTTTCGACACCGCCGGTCGCATCACAAGCGATGCCATCGCCATCAACGCCTTCGGTGTCGACACCAACAGTTTCGAAAATGAGAAGAATGAATTTTATATGGCAGGGCAGAACAGTTTCAGTTTAAATGGCCTACAGGGTTTGAAGCTCATCTTGTCGCTCTGCTTCCCACAACTACCGTCGGTGAGTAACATTAAAATTAAATTCAAAAATTCAAGGAAAATACCTGCACCTCTTTTGAACTACTGTATACAAATTTTAATACTCCTATTACATGGTGGACATGTTTCAGAAACTGGGGATACAGTTTTTTCCCGCTGAAGTCAGGAACTTCTTTAAAAATATCGTCGATGAGACCGTCAAAATCAGGGAAGAGAAAAACATAGTCCGTCCCGACGTCATACAGTTATTGATGGAGGCGCGAAAAAGTCATGGTAAGTAAATGTTTCCTGGCTTAAACCCACTTAAGTAACATCAACAATTTTGATTATACTTCCAGAGAAATCTTCGGTTGACATCTCAAACACCGCCATAACTTCACACGCCTTCCTATTTTTCGTCGGTGGTTTCGATACGGTATCTTCGGTGCTCAGTTACACTCTGTATGAACTAGCCATGAACCCAGACGTCCAGGACAAACTACGCAGTGAAATACTCGAAGTGAAGGAAAGAGACGAGGAGATAAAATACGAGAGCATTACGAACATGAAATATATGGACATGGTCTTATCTGGTGAGTAGAAATTTTGTAACCCAAAGGTGGTCATCAACCAGAAGGTGCACCTAATGTATTTAGGAGCAATTGGTGCTTGCAGACTGTTATTAGATTATCATTTATTTGATGTAGGTCAGGATTGTAAGTAAGTAAGGATTGTAGATAAGATTGTGATGTAGGTAAGGTAAGGATAAGTAGGTAAGGTAGATGTAGGTAGGATTGATGTAGGTAATTGCGATCTTTAGCCTCCTAAATTCAGTGGTATTAGTATCAACTATTGCCTTTAACTAATTGGGTACCGTAGGGCACCGATTTTCAATTTTCTGTTTGAAGAAAAACTGTACCTTTTTTGAAATTTACTGTAGCGAATTGAAGTCTAGCATTAACCAGTGCTGTGACAAATTCAAAGATTCTCCCATTTGGTGGATTTAAATTCACACCACCTCCACTATCCAATGTCTTGACTTTCGTCTCATTATTTTTCCGGCAGAGAGCATGAGAAAATGGCCCGTAATGTTCGAGATAGACAGGAAATGCACCAGGCCCTACACCATTCAACCTGTTAAACCTGGCGAGAAACCAGTTACAATCGAAAAGGGCGTAGACGTGACGATCCCGATTTTTTCCCTTCATCGCGACCCCAACATCTTCCCTGAGCCTGAGAAGTTCGACCCGGAACGGTTCAACGAGGAAAACAAGAAGAATATTAGCAACTACACGTACATTCCCTTCGGGAATGGACCGAGGATCTGCGTCGGGGCGAGATTCGCCATGATGGAGATGAAGACGATGCTCTTCCATCTGCTGTCCTCGTTCGAAGTCGTGCCGGTGAAAGAGACCCCGACTAATATCACCTTAGGCGCCAAGACACTAGGTTTTAAACCTAACGAGAAACTTCTGATCGGGTTCAGGCGGATTAGGGCTTGACTGTCATGGACAAGTGTAGGCATGCACTACAAATTATTGTAGCATGTGATAATAATCCTTAACTTTGTAAATTAGACTTAAATGGGGCTGTGTTTTTCAATAAACATTTTATTTTAAATATTTGCTTTATTTACTTGGGCTCAATGGCCATTTTGAAGTGAAGACTTCCTTAGGCGCTCTTAGCACTTTATTTTTTAGGGAATGAATGACACCAAGGTCGCTCATTCGGATAGTCGACTAGAGAGAGAAACAACTAATATGAGAAAACACATTCTCAGCATTGGCATACGTCGCATTATCAAGAGTAACGCGCATTAAAGGACTTTATATGGCGACTGAAAGAAACAAGCCTACATTCTATCATGGTAGAAGAGAATCTACATCCGTCATTGGTTTACAAAAAGAATTCAAAGGGCTATCACTGAACAGGCTACAAACAGACACTAATGTTTTAATTTCCAATAGAAAGGGCATATCAAAGTATTCATTATATGCTTTGCACCTAAACTATATTACTTTTATCGAAAACATGGATGAACAATGAAGAAAACGTGGACATCTCGATGTTTCCTCGTGTTGGTGAATTCAAAAGAGCTGATGGCTGAGCTGCAGGTGCAGCTATATTTAAAAATAGGAGAGACCCAAAACTTGTCAGTTCAGAGATGGATGTTGCATTTCATAATTCACCATCTTGTAATAAATTATCGATATGAGAAATTAGTATTGCAAAATGTAACGCAGAAAATGGAAAAAAATTGTATTGGTAGCTATTTATAACTCACCTAATCAAAGTGTAAAGGAAAACATCGAATTCATTCATGAAAATTCCCATATCGACAACGAAACAAGATCTACTCTTTTCAGAAGAAACAACAGCAGGACTCTACTACTCTACTTACTGGCATGACGTTCTGTTTTGAATTTTATAATGTATGTCATGTTTTATAGTTGAATGTTTTCAGTAAAAAAGTGATTTTTGTTTCGTTCTTCTCAGGTTTTCGCCTATCTCTTTTCATTATTTCACGCTCCCCTAAAGGGGGCGCCACACAGGATGAGTATTTAAACTATCACCTCTAAGCCAGAAAATATCGAAAGAAAATTTTATCTTACCTAACTAAAATTGTAATTTATTTATAAGGAAAAGTTGTCATTTATAACCAATCGGTTATATTTGACATTTGACCTATTTTTCGAGTTCTATTGTATTTGCTACCTGTCTACCTACTTTGCTTTTTATACGTACACACACAGTTCCCGTTTTTCAAAAGTGTTCCTGACACGCTTTTGAATTCATAACGAGGTGCTGCTATCTCAGCTCTTGGGAAACGAAGTATAATTGACTTGAAAATGTCAAAAGTTACACAGTTGAATTAATCAAAATTTCAATTTACCGTGTACCGATTCGAAATGTGTTACCCAAAGAGACCAGCAACATATTTAAAACAATAATGTATTGATATAAAACATATTCTCTTGATATATTATGTATACTATACGAATAATACATTTTATGGCATACGAGCACAACAAATACATATATAAAAAACGAAACAGACAAGTACAATATATAAATGTTAACATATATTTTGAACGTATCAGTCAAAACGCAAAATTAGAAACAAGTAATTAGACTGGACATGCAGGTACTAATGAGACTGGTAAGATAAAATTAGACGATTCATAACTCGACTGAACTGAATTTGGCACTCCTCGATTCCTCGGCATTCAAATTCAGTCAACAAACAAACGTGTCCCAAAAAGGAATGTGATTACTGAATACTATGAGTACTACTTTTAGTTGACAAATATTACACTTAATCAAACGTAGAGTCTGCTCAGACATTATGAACACATTGGTAGGTTTGTCTCAACAAGATGTTGGACGTATGGTATCAGGTAAATGACGAATCTATGCTAGAAGGGAAAATTGTCAATCCTGCGATTGGTTTGTAATTATTCCTTTTTTTTTGTTATGTGGTGGAGACTAAAGGGAGGGTCTTACTGTAATGCACACAATACCATGCACACAACGAAACCCTTATATTTTTTGCCTGAGATAACGCCAAAACGTATGGAATAGGCTAAGACATCCGTATCATCTGAATTAGGTCCAAAGAACCTGCCTGGAAAACAATTTACCTAATATATCAACTTACTACTTCCTGTGTCTTGCCGGTACAAACCGAATATTAATAGTCAAACGAAAGCATAAATAAAATATTAGAAAGAGCATTTTTCATGGTGAATCCCCGAGCAGACTTCGAGTGCCCAAAAATTTACTCGATTAAGGTTGCCCGTTTTGCTCCTTCTTAGGTTCGACGTTGATGATTGTGTACCCGTCGACGTCGTCCATCTGTTTGCAAACGAACTTAGCTGCGATGGTGTGCCTGCCTGTCTTCGGTGGAGTGACCTTGAACTCTCCCTTGGCGTGCCCCCCTGGCGGGACCGAATCCTTTACCTTCACCTTCAGCTTGCCGTCTATCCCCGGGCCCTGCACGGTGAACTCGCCTTTCTTCAGCGCTATCGGCAGGGGATTTTCCACGGAGATATCCACGAGCACCTCTTTGTCCTCGACCAGCGCTTCCCTCGGGACGATCTTGATGTCCGGCTTCCTGATCCTGAAATCGTCCTGGGCGTAGTACTCGAACTTGGTGTCCTCGACGGTCGCCAGGCAGGACACGTTGAAAGCGCACTGGTCGATCAGCCTCTTCCCGTAATCCTCGTACGTAACCTGGAGCTTCACCTCGTGCGTCGTCTCCGGCTTCACCGTCGCTTGGAACGTCTCCTTCTTGACGTTCTCGCCCACCTTGCCTCTGTACGTGACGACCTCGATTCTCAGCACGACCGTCACTTTGTACTCCTCAGTCTTGTGCTTGTTCCTCATGTCGAGGCACACGTTGAACGGCTGGCCGATCTTGATGTCGTCGATCAGCTTGAAGTCGAAGTGGATATCGTTGAATTCCTCGTTGAGGTAGTACCTGGAGAAGAGGCTCTGGGACTGCCTGAGCGCCCTCAGCATCGTCGAGCGCTCCTCGTCGGTCCTCTCGGGGTGCTTGTACGTGTAGGTGATGTCCTCGAGCTCGAACGAGCCGGGCGCCTTCGTACAGATCAGCTTACCGATGGCGTTCACGTCCTTGCGGAGCAGCTTCAGCGGCTGAGTCGGACCGGCGTACTTCCAGAAGATCTAAGGGAAGGAAATGTCATTTAGGTGCAAATTTATAATCCATCACTTAAGGAATACTCAAGGAGGCCTTGGTGGAGGAAGCCTTGGTGGAACCTCAGATAAGCTGTTACATAGTTACAAAATCTTGTTGCTTCCGCCTAGGAGCACTTAAGAAGGTAAAAGTACTGACGAAGTATTATTTCTATTTCTATGATTCTACGATCGTGTCAAAGTGAGGTTATGAACAACAACAAATTAAAACTTGTCATAGTCATAGTTGCCCGCCCTTACCTTATCCGCGTTGACCTCAGAGAACAAGAAGTTGTTATCGTACGGCCTGAGCACCTCGCCAATCTTGACTGCGGCGACGGACGCCGGGCCGCACCTGTACTGATCCCCGCTGAGCTCCTGGGGCGTCGCGTCGATCGCCTGCCAGCCGCCGTAGTGGCTCCCGAGGTCCGGGCGCTCGGTCCACACCTCGTTCCACACGTGGTAGTTCCAAACCGAGTCGGAGTTGAGCTCGGTGAGAACGACGCCGGTCTCGTCGGTGAAGTAGTCGACGGTGAGGGAGTTCTGGGTGTCGTGGGCCGAGGAGTAGTTCGTCACGGTTCTCGCGGGGATCCCCAGAGCTCGACAAACTGGAAGAGGTGATTGCAATGTTTCAAACAAATATTTCAGTCACCTAAAAGAAGTTTGTAGAGGGATGAAAGAGGTCTAATGACTTATAGCTTTGCATTTGGAATCCAAAGGAGCCAAACACTATATAAACAATATATCTAGTTAGTGAGTGTTTGTCTCCTTCGGAATCTTAAGCAACTTGCCGTAGGAATTGTGCAGAATGATTGCTCGTTCTACGAATTATGTTATACATCATAGAAAAATATTTTTCGAAACTGAACATTACCTATTATCGCTCTAATTGAAAATAACGAACAATATGCGATACGGCACGATTTTACATATACTTGAAGTATACGCTGCGCCTGGGGCGACAAGAGGAAGCGGTGGTCATTGCACACACTTCGGCATACGATGTGATTCAAAATTCGAATTTTTGACGCCCGGAAGGACTTCTGTTAAGAGACAGAAAATAATCTATCACCTGTCTGTTTCACTGATATGCAATACGACGTCCGTATATCGAAGGCTGGAAAACCCTGGATATATAATATAAACATAAACCAATAATATATTAATTCTATCAGTGATGCTAATTATATTACTGACTAACAGTTAATGGTACAAACAAAAAGATTTCTGACGTTGAATTTTGTTCATGTTTACGCTTTTACATGTTTACACTTTGCATTATGCACTCCGAGCGTATGTAGATGTATTTACATTACATCGAAACCGTGACATAATGTTTTATAAATGTCCGTTTGGTAGTAGACATACATAATATAACATTTAAATACGACCTTGGCAACCTAGCATTATATGACAAATACAAACACCTCCACACCTCCACAAAATCGAAATGTGTTACGGATGTTAACAACGGCGACCGTTGTGTAAACATTTAAGTTTGATCAACCCGTCGAGACTAAAATTACATTCTTCGGTTCGGGCATTAAAAATATCTTACTCGTAGTGAGGACACCGGAGAACACCCAGCATTGGCCGTACTTCACCGGCTTCTTCTTCTTGTAATATTTCTGGAGGATCTCCCGGCTGCCGAGCCACTTGGTCGGAGGGGTGCCGCCGCTGTGGTCCGTCGACCAGTTGCCCATCACAGCGCCGCAGTCGTCTGCAGCGTTTACGGCCGCAGCCAAGGCACTAAAGCGCGAATTTATCAGTAGCCGAATTTCGACGTTTTTAAATGTTAGACGCTCACCGAGTCGTTTTCACCGGATCGGCCCTGTTGTTCGCGTGGACCTTCCCGACGACCTGCATCAGGTACAGGGAGCAGTCCAGGATGTCCCTATCGAACTGGTCGTACTTCCAGATGACGGGTCTCAGTCGGTTGTAGGTGCCGCGCCATATCAGGCCGACGTCGTTGAGCACCGCCTCCTCTCTCCACTCTGCCGATCTCATGTAGACCTGGTCGGATTTGCACCATGGGTTGAACAGCAAGTAGATCCCTTGAATAAGAAAAGAGGAAAACTACCATCTGAAAGATCTCGGCATAAACACATGCCAACAAGTGGAAAATGGAGAAAGCGCCAGAGTGACTATTACTCCAGTTTCTATTGAAGTTGTCAAAAAACGAGAGGTCCCAATCAGGAAAAATTAAATTTTGACTTCAATCTCGAACAAGGAGGAACATGTAGTCCCTAGACTTGCGAAAAGAATAGAAAAGGTTAACATTAAAAATCGAAGACAGCGAAGAGGAAGAAATCTTCGGTGAAACAAATCCTGCTATTAGCAGAATGGCTCTTAAACAACTTACAAAGAGCTGGTCAATCTTTTGAGGAATTTGATGATCATATGCTATCATCAGGTGATTCAAATTATGGCAAAGTACTTCCAAATAGCAACACAAATTCGAATGATGATGCAGACGCTTAGGATATTTTAACGCTGCCTAACGAGGAAAAGTTTGGACACAGTGATTTAGATATGAGTATCGGCACATCAGCTGTGCGCCGACTCAGAGAAATAGCTTTATATTTATAATTTTTGTCAGAACCACATTTTAATCGTTACAGATGTATTTTATAATAATCACCATGTTTTCAACTTTAAGAAAGTACCAAAAACACCAAATGAAACATGGAAGATCTAAAAAAATCTTTAGGTACTCAAGAGTACCATCACAACCACTCCACAGAATGGAAGAAGCAAAATATAACCAACCATTTGGAATCATATCGAAACAAGGGGCTAAACAATCTCCCAGCAACCTGAAATAACGAAAAAGTTATTAATTCATTAATAACCATAATTCATTAATAACCATCCATTAATAACAATCGTTAATTAATTCTTCATCGAGAAGACCACAGAACATTTTGAAGTCTCAAAACGAACCCCCATCTCCCCTTGCAGATCTTAGTTTTATCCCGAAATTTACATTAGCACTTACAGGTCTCCCAGCTGTAGCTGTAGGACTCGCCGTCGATGATCTTCGTGTCGACCTCCAGCTTCCACTTGGAGACGATGCAGTCCGAGGGAGTGGTCACCTGTACGGTTAAAACGTTCTCATTGGCCTTCTCGAGCACCACGTTCCAGGGCAGATGCCTGTTGGGTTTCTTGAGCAGGGGCACCGCGACCAGCGTGCCGTTCCCGTGGGAGAGCCTCTCGTTTCCGTCATCTGAAACTGGATAGGTTTTCTGAATTTGTATTACGACGATGTTAACATACGATCAATCTATTTTTTTCCCTGATTTCGTTTATAGGTTGGTCGGTTTATATTTTTCTCACCTTCGACGCTGAAAATGAACGACACGCCGTCTTTCTCCTCGTCGTAGGCTCGGCTTAATTTGACGTCGAGCTGAAAACTTTGACCTCTCCTTACGACCAATTGCGGCTGGAATTCTCGGTTCATCAGCTCGTACTTCGAGGTGTGATGAAACGGACCGTTGATGTCGATGCAGGGGTCAATCTCTCTTACTATCAAGATGTCCGGCTCCTTTTCGGAGTCGATCATCGGTACGCCATCGGTCACCTCTGGAATTTAAATTGCATGCCATTGTTATATCTAAAAAATTATTATTGATGTTACAATTATAAGAGAATCCACAGTAATAACTGTAAATAACTGTAAGACCAGGAAAATTTAACATTTTTTCACTACATTTTAGCAGGAATTGCTGACAACTGCGTCTTTAAATTTCAATGTTTTATTATTGTCTCGTAATCATGAATACTATAAGAGAAGAATATACAACTCTATAAGTCGGAAAACATTGACATTTTTCCAGCCAGAAATAGACGTCGCAAATACATGGGCGACAGTGGCGCCCTCTAGCACTTTGGTGCAAAGAGTACTTTCTTTCTATCTCATTTGTCACTCTCATTTGAATTTTACTCGTTGTCAGTCAGCCAAAACTCAAAGTTATGGAGTAAATAAATAAGTTAAAGTTAATAAAGTTAAAATATTACACTTAGAACGTTACATCTTCTTAAATTAGTGAAACAAAAACTTCCAACTTTTTCTTTTTGAACGAGAGCCACTTCCACTAAAGGTCTTTCACATGATTTTTGACATGAAATTTCACATGAAGTGGAGTTACTTAATGAACGGTATCTCCGAAAGTATAACTTTCTACAATTCCCTTCTTGTACCAGGAGGTAGCAGACCAAAAGGCAAAGAAAACTGTCTTACTGACAATTTCCAAAGATACAAATAACTGAGCTATTGCGCAAGCGAGATATATGTGAGTCTCAATAGATTCTGCCATTTTACATCTTCTGGAAATTCCCATGATATCAGTTTTGTAGGTGCTTTCATCCTCTACCATTTAATAAAGGAAGAGGGTGTGGAAAGGTATACTTCCAAAGTTAGAGTCCAACAAGTAATTCCATTACACGTGACGCTCCAATCAAATGGACGCTCGCGCAATAGCGAACTTATTGACATTTTTTGGAAATTCTTACTATATTGGTTTTGTAGGCCATTTGGTCTTTTATCCCCCGGTATAAGAATAGAAGTGTAGAAATTAATACTTCCGGAACTACAGCACACTAAGGAACTCCGTTACAAGTGAATTAGATTGATGTAACTAACTTAGTAACTCACTTAATAACTTAGTAACTTAGTAACTCAGTAATTAACTTAGTGACACTTTTACTATAGTGATTTTGTACGCCTTTATATTCTGTCTTTTAGTGCGGAAAGGATAGTGTAGAAATATATACTTCCGAAGTTACATTAAGTAACTCCACTGCATGTGAATCGAAATCGACGCTAGTGTAATAGCTGAGTTATTGACGTTTTATGGAAATTTTCACTGTAGTAGTTTTATATGTCTTCCATCTTCTAGTCGGGCAAGAGTAATCTGGAAAGTTGTTTTCCGGAGTTACAGTACCATAAGTAACTCCATTGCATGTGAATTCTATCGATGCTAGTGCAGTAACTATGTTACTGATATTTTTTGCAAATTTTAGGCTCTTACGTCCTATGATAAAAGGATAGTCTAGAAATTTATTCTTCCAGAGTTGTAGTACATTTAGCAACTCCGTTACATGAGAAATAACAACCTTTAGAAACGACTCCTCTTGAAAATTCAACCATAGAAAACCTCCATTATCTTCACACATAGGAACGTCTGAAGATATTCAGGGGCAGTACAAAAATAATAAATCCACTCTAGAAGAAACTACCATTATTTTTACAAAAATAATATCAACGATAAAAACAGTGATACTTGAATTCAAATTCATTACAGCTTCCCAGTACCAATTTTGATTTAAGTACGCCATTAGCACTTATAAGCTTTGTATTCCTACTTTATTGAGTCATTAACTGTCTGTTACTCAGGCACAAGTTATTTGTAACGATCACAAACGTTCCAATAAATCTCCCATAAAGCTCCTGAAACGGTTACATCTTCGGGACTGGGTCAAGTATCACTATAATTTTTTTTTATATCACCGTCTGTACTCCGTCAAATTCCAGTCGCTTAATCCATTGCAATAATTCCCGTGATTTACTACGTGGAGCTTGTATAAATAAAACGAATCGTGGATTAAACGGATCGGATATGTATAAATAGCCGATCCGGTAATAAATTTTAGAATATTCTGTAATGAATAATTTAGGAATGGTAATATATTATGTTGTGTTTACTAACTTTGTTCAACTGCGAAAGAATGGAAGGAATGCGCGATGACTCAACGCGTGAGTATTGCCTAAAACAACAGATCGTTGCGTTTATTTTTCTTAAGTGGTGTAAATCAAGGAAGCTTCAGGGGACTGATTAGCATGGAAAAAATTTTGTAAGCACTTGCGACTCAAATTTGGGAAAAAATTTTTTACCATACACTCTACATTTGGTCTTTTCCACATCACTGCTTATTAATAAAAACGTCTCGTCACTTCACATTCAGATTGTAGGAGTTAATAGCGGTCTTAACAGCCTCGTATCCACCCGCTGAAAGTAATCAAATCGTCGCGCCAATGAAGTTAATGCGATTAAAGACTTTGGTGACTGATGACGTAACCCAGCTAAGTAGATGATGTAAGGTCGGAAATCTGATTCAGAAGAACCACCGACCAGAGGAGTAAATGGTACACAAAATAAGCCAAACGCACGTGCTTCTTGTAAATGGAAGGTAATGTTCAGAGGTTCACCTTGGAGATTTTCGATCTATCGGTGGGAGTTTATGGAAAGACGCTTTGTTCGAGATGACCTTTGTAGTAATGACTTTTTTCAAGTGAATCAATGGCGGAATTTCGTATCAGTTTTAAAGTAAAAACATAAACATTCAAGTAAAGTGTCACGAACCACGGACGTAAGATGTGAGCTGAATATCATAACCGTACCACTAAATTCATAATAGTGTTGAATAACTTTTTCCTTAGCGCATTTGTATCCAATCTGTTTAACATTTCTAAAAATAAATAGCTTGTTAACTACAACTTTATTTTTTGAATTCTGAGTGGCAAAAATTACTAACATTTTGTTTAAATAGTGAAAAGAAATGGGAAAAAATCTAGCAGTCATACTGAATGAATTGAACGTGTTATAGCGCCTCCCAAAATAATGCCTCGGGTCTCAAAACAAGACAGCGTGTTTTTCTCCAACTTGACATTAACGTTCGGCACTCGTCTATTTCCAGGTCCTTTAAAACGATAACCGCCATATTGGCACCCAACCAAACGATCGATTTAATATTCGAAAACGGAACTAAAAATACACCGAAAAAGAAAGCGATTTTCTAGTTTTCATCGTGTACGAGCGCCGGGCGCGGTTATTTATCGGGTTTATTAATGTTTTCTAAAAATATAAGCGAAACCTAATTTTTAGCCGCGAACAATGTTGAAAGACGAGAGTGATACCGGACGAGTTTACGATCGTAGCACGTAAGAGGAACGCACTGGTAAATAAATCAACGAAAAGCGCCTGTAAGACGTACCTACCATGGTTTATAAACAGGATATCCGTATTTCCGAGTGAGTTTACGCGAAATTTATCGGAAGATGCCAGATGGTGCTTTGAGAGGAGGAGTTACGCACTGCTTAAAAACAAAAATTGGAAAATTACTGGAGGAAATCTTACACGTAGCGAGTAAATCGCTATGAAAGAGAATAGAGCTATTTTATCATACAAAAATAGCTTAAACAAGTTATAGGACATTAGTGACTAACTTATTCTCAAACTGAACTTATATTTTGATCCACTGATCTCATTAGAATAGGTTTTATTTTTCTTATTTATAGAAGGGATAAGGTACAATTAAAGAAACTTCCTAGATATTTTTCTAATCTGGTGATCTGTTGTGTGTACAAATTTCTATTTATCAAATTCCTTTTCGTCATTATTGAACGTCTCTTCCAATATGTAGTAAAGTCAAAATATACAACTTCGAAAGTATTACGAAAAAACGGGGACAAATGGCTTTTTTATATCTAAATAATTTTAATATCTAAAAGAAAAATAGAGATATCATTGCACATATTTTCCAACTTGAAGCTTAGGTCATACGGAGTATGGGAAAAATATTTATAATTCCATCATCCCCTATTCTAGAGGTGGAAATGAGAATTGAAAGAGTGAACATTTCAAAAATCGATCCTATTTTGCCTTTTTTTAGGGTGTATCTCCAAGAAAATACAGATATTAATCCACCTTTTCATTTTAATGATAGAGAAATAAATATAGATTAAGAAATCATTTATGAGAATGCCATTATCCTCTGAACAGGGGTGAAAATGAGGGGTCGACACGTGGAAAGTCGCCATAAAATACTCTGATGGGTTTTCCTGGGTTAATTTTCGTAGACGCAGAAAACGATTCCGAAAATCATTTCGTTATCATCATCCCTTACTTTGGGTATGATTTTTCGTTATAATCACCCACTCTTGGGGTGGAAATAAGGGAAGATAATATATAAAAAATTGACAAAATTACTTATAAAGGATTTTCGTGGTCGCTGATAATGATTTCTGACATCCAATTCGTCCTCAACCTCTATTATAAGGTGATTTATCGTTATCATTCCCGAAATGATGTGTTGAAATGAGGGGATGAGAGGGTGAAAATACGGAAAATCGCTGAAAAATATTGTATTGGGTTTTCATGGGATCAAATAACCATTTATAACAGTCCATTACATTTAATGGGGGTGTGTTTTATACTAAATTAGCAAAAATAATTACTATGCAGAATTTCTTATGGTTTTAAATGGTTTTATGTAAAATTTTATGTAAAAATGTATATAGATGAAAACGTTTTAAGTCACATCTAGCAAATTTCACATATTTGTAAACAGAAAAGAATTTTCATATACAACAAACCCGGAGAAAAGATGTAGCTATTTATAGCTACTTTAACTTTATTTATAACAGCTAGTAAACCAGTAATGTTTACATTAAATCCTACATATGATATCTATATCCCCAAATTTTCCCCTCCAATACTAATCTTTAAATATTTATCCTAATCTTTCAAGCCTTCCTAATTTTCTAGCCTTTTAATAAAGAATATTTTGCTATTCTTCTTCAGGGCTATCTCGACTCTCTGGAGTCTGGAGACTCTATACTACTACAATTAAAAAAAGTGAATAATATCTCTATTTTTCTTTGAGATGTACTATAATCAAAAGAAAAACAAGATCGATTTTTGCAATATGCATTCGTCACTCCTGATTCTCATTCTTAGATTAGGGGAATTTTTGCATTTTAAATAAGTTTCTTCGAATCTACATGACCTAAACTTTGATCTAAAAAAAATGAGTGGATTAGAACACCGGAAAGGGGGAAAATTCTGGAGGAGATCCCGAAAAATCAAACTCCCCAGTCTGACGCCTATAAAGGGTAGAAATATTTTTAGATTAAGTAAGTAGAAATAACCATATTCTTCATCCAGGGAGGTAAAAATAATTTTCATTCCTTGCAGTAAAAGATACGCAGGAATCAGCAAAAAATTGCTAATAGAGAAAAAATATGCAGTAGAAAAATAAATTATATTTTTTGCTCAGTGGTTTTATGAAACATACCTTTTGGGAAGAAATAAAGAAGAATTTATGTTTGACTTAAAGCGAGTCCTTTAACGTTTTGACTGATCTTCTAGGCGATGGATTCTTCAGTCTCTTCAAACAGTTACGAATTGTTTGAACTAATAACACACAGTAAAAGGAAACTGAAAAACGATTATTTCGAAACAATTTTAATAAAAAGTATCTATAATGAATCTAAATTTAAGGAACACTTCTGTAGAAGTCGAAAAATCGATCAAGAAATTCCAAAAAAAAAGAAACGTTAGAATTCTAAGAGCTTTCGGTTTCAAACTGAAGGATTTGACAAGAAAACTTGGTACCAAACCATCAGAATTTTTCGCTTAAACAAACTTACTATACGAGTATTTGTTGGTAGCCCTGGAGCTTCACTCTTTACAGTTTACTAATAAATAATGAAACTAAATTAGACTAGGTTTGTTCCAACAGCGAATGTAAAAAACTTCGAAATAAAATGACTTCACAGTTCAAGATGTTTCAAGATTTTTTTTATTAAATTGCTGATGTAAACAATTGATTAAATTATAAAATGTTGAACTATTCCATCTCGTTTAAATGATTTGTAAATAATTTATTTAATTACCATTTTGAAGGATGTAATGCAGTATTTCTTGAATCATCAAAATGAAGTCATATATAAACATAAATTTCACTAACTTCGCCGGACTTGTAAGATTGTCATACATTCCAATATATAACATGCAAGGACTATTTATAAAAGTAATTTCTTTTTAATACAATTTTGTAAAAAGAAATAATCGCCCACTTGTAAATTAACTTTTATTTTGTCACAGAACAATTGACATTTGTAATGACTTCAAAGGTGTGTTAAATGTTCTAAACGAATGTCAAATTTAAGTTATTTCTGGGAATACAACAAAGAGTCAGCTGTATTGATATCTCCAATTAGTACCCATTAGCACGCCACGGTCTAATGTTACCTACCTAGTTAGTCACTAGGTACTTCTGAGTGCAGGAAAATTATTTAATTTAATTGTACTATCCTAACCACATTTGATAGCTATACTCTAATAGGGGAGTCGAGAGGAGTTAGCGTAAATATTTTAGATAAAACATTGTAACTGTAACTGAAAAAGCAAACTACGTCAAGTAAGTAAAACTACGTAAGTAAACTTAAAGCAAAAAATATGTTCAAGTCAACAGCGTATAAAGATGATCGTAGACGTAGTTCAACATTAAGTAGAAATAGTAATTCAGTACAAGTTTTTAGACACCATAATTAACTATCATGACTAAAGGTTTCAAATTATGGATTTATAGTAGGATAATAACAAGGCTAGTCGAGTTACAAATATGGAAGCGTAACGAACGATAAAGGAAAGAAAAACGAAGAAAATATTATTTGCGACGCCTCATAAATATGGAAATTATAACCTGTTACAATTAACACTGCACTAAACAGTAATACAAGTACGAAGAGGCTGTCTTTGTGACTTAAATAGATAGACAGGTAAACATTTAAATCAGAAGAATTTGAAATGCAAATCTTTCAGCTGACTGAAAGCCTATTGGAGTCGACAATGTGATCGACAACACCAACAATCCAAGCTTCTTCCATCAGTCTTTACCTGCTTCTTTGGGCTTCGGCAGGGCCTGCAACTGCACCTCATGGTTCGGGCTCCACTTCGCCCTGAAGCAGGAGCTGCCCCTCGGGCAGCAATTCGCCAAACTGAAACGACCCATCCCGGGAAGCACGTCGAAATATACAGGGCGATGGCCCGCCGCACCGCCTCGCTTTCACTCTCTACTCACTCGACCGAAAAGCGAAAGAAGACCGAGTGCGTGTGTAGTACGCGCGAGTTACTTGGTCCTTCGACTTATGATGAGGATTCCTGCGACGGACCGTCTTAAAAACGCGGCTCCAGCAGGTTCTGGTGATCTGGTGTGGCCCACGCGGTCGCAGATGCGAGCATTGGCGGAGGCGAGGAGAAGATGGGACGCTTTGTTGTGGGAATATGGTAAAGTTCTCACGCGCGCGCTTCCCTGACTAATCCGATTCCAATAATACATTCTTGAATAAATAACTGTGATTGAGTTATGTCAAAAAACGTTACGCGTCCAGTCCGAAGGTTGCAAGAACTCGAGACGCAGTTAATACTTCCAAATACATTCTTTCACGTACAACGCGGCTCTTTCACCAATTTTAGCAATTTACAAGTTTTCCAGCTCGTTTTGCGAATTCCTACATATTTAATGTAATCATTAATATTGAAATTTAAACTATTTATACAGTCAAGCAAAATACATAAAATCAGGCAGTTGATCAATTTAGTCACATTTACGATGAGAAATAACACGAGAGTGGGATCACTTGGTCTACTGAAATGAACATCTCCTTGTGTCGGTTTCTGTTGCGAAGATTTATTCGGTATAACAATTTTAAACCAAAAATCCCAAGAAGTTGTGATTTTCTCTTGTTTCTCCTTAACATTCAAGGAAAGATCGAGACGAAATCTATTTTTCACTAAGTTTTCGAAACAAGGCTAAACCATCCCAGTTTTTTCTTGCCTTGCCTTGTGTCGACTCCTCTTATATCTTGAGCCAAGAAAAAATAGAATTCGCAGACACCACATTTTGGACTCTTAAAAAAGGTTATAATTTTATGTGCCGTAGTATAAAGGTTCAAATCTATTCTGAAGGTGCATAGAGTGGGTCGTACTTAATGAAATTTATCAATGGGAAATAGCTTCTTGCTGATCCCCTTGGGACTAGGGACTTGGGACTGCTGAAACCAGATCAATAGGTGGGACTAGGATCTAGTCTATGAAGTAAGGACTATGAAAACGATATTGATAATCATCGGGTTCCCTTAAAAATGCATTACATTTAAGAAAGAAAAAATGAATTTGACGAAATTATGTCATTTTAGTTCTCAATTTTTGTAACTTGTTATATTAGCTATACTTCCTATTTTGCTTCACATTTTTCATCCAACATTATAACTTACATTCGAAACATTCTTAAACGTAACACTTTTGACCATACATATTTATTACTCACATAGGTTAGCAGGTACAACAAATGCTGCTATAATAATTTCTAAACAAGTTCGACTTGCTTTTGAAAAGTTTCATCTATCATCTTGAATCTGCACTTAAGGTATGTTTTTTTTAATGTAAGGATACCTGTAATACTGTAATACATAATTCCTATAAGTACTTACAAACATTATTGGAAATAAGGGCAGATAAAATAATTAACAGTGAACAAGTTGTATGAATTGTTTAAATAAAAATATTTTTCCATCAACTGTCAGTTTTTTTATTCGGTATTAATAATCAAATGGAAGGCAGTTTCACGAAGTCAATATCATGATTAAATATAAAATTATTTATAAAAACCTCTAATGAGAAGTAGTTTTACTATTCTACGGCTTGTCTTTGCGGCCATTCTTATCGAAAAGTATTACTGAGAGATTTTGTGATGCCCCAAGTTTAATTTTTTAAGCCCTTTAATATGAGATGAAAATTTAAAGCTGTCTTATTTTGCTCAGTTCTTAGAATAATAATATTAAGAAATAACTATTGAAGTATTTCTTTTGAACTATAGAAGAATTTCTGTGGCTACGCCAATGCGTTTTATTTTATTGGTAAGAACAACAATATGTTAAATGATTCATTCCATTACTATTACGTGTAAATGTGAATTAAGGTGAATTCGTCGTGATAATGTCTAATTTTAATGCTCCCGCATGTAACGATGCTGGAACGAAGTGATGATTAATCGAGTGGTTTCTACATTTTGTCATTGTAACAGCGGCAATCTTGAATGGGAGTAACATCATGGAAATTAACTGTATCATATGACTGAATTTATTTTCGAAGAAAATCGAGAAATTAGCAAAATAATCAATTAACTGAAACAAAATATAAATTAATATAAATTTGGCACAGGAAACAAAAAAGTAGAGACGTTAGGAAATATAAGTTATATGAAAGAAAATGTAAGAAAAATTGAAACAATGCTTAACCTGTATAGAACTAAACACAAACTTCAAATAAAACTGATTTTTGTCTGGCTTTAATACTGGCCTTGTGAAGTTGCTAAAATGGCCAGTTTAAGTAAATTACCATCACCTTATATTTATCCACATATCCCGTAGTTATACTTCGTACACATGGCAAGGTAAGTGCACATACCTCGCACCCATACCTCGTACACCAACCTAGTACTCATACCTCGTGGTATACTTCGTTCACATCCTAACTTCCTAACCTATTGTGTTTATGTTCTCTAAACGTTCATATCAATTGAATTAAAATCGAAAAAAATGAAAAATATACATTGATTGCTACCTACTGCCTCAAGATAACGATTACAACTTACGCTAACTGAGTAAACCAAGTAAAAATGTGTATGTTGAATATGAATGCCTTATTGTTGTTTTAGGGTTTTAACATGATTGCAACCATTACTACATCACTATCATACGCTTGCCCCACCCATAGTAGTTATTTCCATAAATTTATTCTTCTAAATCTGAAATCATATTTAACAAGTTAAGTTTTAGAATACTACCCTTGGCTGAACTTTGCTTCCTATGTCCCGATATCTACACACTATCGTATTCCCTTTTTACTAACCATATAATTTTAAATAAAGTTGAAATATGTATAGTAATATTATCATAAACCTCTTTATTTGAGCATACACCTTATATACTAATAAGATTTAATAGATGTAGAGAGCGTATATTTATGGTACACACCGACTTTATTCGATCGTCACAGGAATACTCCCGTTGATATGCTGTATCTCCTTCGATGTAAAATTGACAACAATTTTTCTCTGGCCGGCCCTTTTAGCTACGAAATTTTCTGATAAACTGACAAATTCCATGGGCTCCACATCCCTGTACTTGACCGTCTTCGGCCTGCTGAGTCCGGGCCCTTCGACTGAATAGGAGCAATTCGTCAGCGGCACGTTCAGTGGATTCTTAAAACTAAAAGAACAATGTAGTCAATGAATTGATGGAAGATTGTGCGTGTGACTCAAGCGACTTAAAAAGTATGAAACTGATTTTTCTCATGATACTTGTAACAGTAACCTAAACGCTAGGTTGACGATATGACAATATACTTAAAGAAGAAAGAAGAAGAGAAACTAGGCGATTTTAACAGAGTAACATAATTAAATGGACAAATAAGAGATGAAACTAGGAGAACTAGGCGGCAGGAAAATATACCTATACCAAAGTAGTGGTGGAGTAAAGGAAGAAATTTTAATTAGGAAAATGAAAACTGACAGCATCAGCTGATTTGTACATATGAACAAAAAGTAGAAGCAATTAACAATCAAAGAATTACGAAGTCCAAAACGTTCTTGGAAAGATAAGGGAAGAAATTTTACTTTTGACCTTCCAATCTCAGTGGAGAAGATCAAGTAAAAGCAGGTACCCATTAATTGTGCTAAAAAATAAACTTAAACAAACGGGTTCAGAGAGTGGTCGTATATAAGATTTGAAAAATATTTTGTGCATTACCTGAAGTTGACGTCGCACTTTTCCCCGACCTTGCAAAGTCCCAACACTGATATAGTGACCTCTGGCATAATCATTATGAAGTCATCCTCCTCGCTCCAGGTCTGCTTGGTTTCCTCGACGTTCGCCAGCGCGTATATCTTAATCAGGCTGTGATCGACGAGCTTGTTCAGGTAATCGCCGGGCTCCACGACCATTCTAATGGTCTCCCTCGCTCCGGCTTGAACTTTAACGTTACCCTGGACCTTCTTGATATCCTTGGCGAAGGAGCCGGTATAGTACACCGAGCTGGAGGACAGCATGGCCCTGATCGTCCTCTCTTCGGCCGCGTCGTTCACGACGTCCAGCTGCACCGTGAACTTCTCCCCGAACGGCACGGCGTCGATGTCCACCAGGTCGAAGGAGACGTCCTCGGCGTCCTTCTCCGGGAACTCGTAGAGCTCCTGCGCCCTCGGGACGCCTCGCACGGCGTTGAAGACGGCGAGGCGCTCGGCCTCTGTTCCCTCCTTGTTCTTGAACAGCCTGGTCACGTCGAGGATGTCGGTGTCGCCGGCGTCGTCGGTCGGGCCGGGGCGCTTGGTGATGATTTTGCGACCGACGCTGATTTAAATGGAAAACAGAAGTTTTCAATGATAACGTCATAAAAATTTGTAATTCTGATTTTGTAGCAGTATTATTACTGTTATATTTTAAGTAGACAATTGAAATTAGAGTGGATTACAACTATCACAACTTCAATCAACACCAAAACTACTTTAAAAGCTTCACGAGTTACTACTAAAACCTCACGTTATCAATCGCAGTTCATTACAATGGTTCATGGTACAAATGTTTTTTGTTCCGTTTCGAAAAAAAAAACAACAATTTTTATGTGCCATATTGCATTTTAAATTCTTGTGCTGCTGAATACAAACTGGCTGTTAGAAATGTCATATTGGACAACTGAAGAAATTTTGGACAGCTTTTAGCTTTTTGGCTAACTTCACACCATTGACGGCTTTGAATTTTTCCAGCTGTTCCTGTGAAGAAAACCTTTAAATGAGACTTACTGATACTGATTGACGGACAGCCTCTTGAAACCCCACTCGGACTCCTCGTCCTCCTGGAAGTGTACAATGTCCGCGTTGACTTCGGAGAAGACGAAAGGGGTGTCGTAGAGATACCCGACTTCGCCCTTCTTGACGGCGGCCACGGAGGCCGGTCCGCACCTCATCACGTTCTCGCTAGTTTCCTGGGGCGTCGCGTCGATCACCTGCCAGCCCCCGTAACCGGTAGGCAAGTCGGGTCTGGCCATCCAGACGTCGTTCCACACGTGGAAGTTCCAGCAGGAGTCGCTGCAGTCACCCTGCGGGCCGTTCTCGATCTTGTTGCCGAAGACGTCGAAGTATCTAGAAAAGATTAGTCAAACTTGCCGTTTTCGTATGGAATGGGGCAGAACTACAAGTAAACAGGTCTGGGGATCCTTAAGTGAGGTGCACCGAATTCTGAAAACTTTCAGGAGCTTTGCAAGGCTTTAGTTATCCGTAATATACGAAATAGTTCAAAATTCATCCAGAATACAACCTAATGGAATACAACGATACATCACGTCTTCAAGTCTAGCCTCCCTTGCTAGAAACTAATGTAAATTGCTATATTCTAGTTCAGTGCAATGATTCATTATTGGGTTTCTTGTTAAATATATTGTAGACCCAAGGCGTGGTGACTTAAAGCATGCCCACGTAAATTGGATCAATTTTAACAAGACGTAATGGAAACCGACTGGACAATAATAAATGTTAAGCTATAGATACTAACTTATCTACTGTAAGTGATCTGTTGGTGTCATGGGCAGACACATAGTTGGTGGTGGACCTGCATGGTATCCCTAGGGCCCTGCACACGGTGACGGTCGCGGCGGAGTACACCCAGCATTGGCCGTACTTAACCGGCTGACCGCCCGATACAAGATATTGCTCCATGATAGCCGTGGAACCTGTCCAGGCGAAAGGAGACGTGCCATCCTCGTAGTTCCCGTCCCATCTTCCCTCCAGCAACCCGGCATCGTCCACGGAATTGATCTAAGGGAACAACGTTAACATTTAAGTTGCTAAAAGTTTGTGTCGCTTACTATGGCAGAGATGGCGCGCGCTACCATGACCACGGAACCCCTCCTCGAGGGATCGAGCCCGGATTTCTCCAGGAGGAACACCGCCGTCGGTAGGGAGATCTCGTCGAACTGCCCGAAGATCCAGTGTTTGCCCTTCGGCTGCTTGAAGGTGCCGCACCAAATCTTACCGGTCTCGTTCAGGACGTACTCATTCCTTTCCTCTTCGTCCTCCATGTACACGTCGTCATCTCGACACCACGGGTTGAAGAGGATGTACACGTCGTCCGGCACCTGGTGTAAATTCGTGAAAGTTTCAGGAAGAATGTAGGAGAAATGAGGATTTAACGAGTAACATAGTAATAAAATTAATGAGTTTCGCTATGGTAATATCAGAGAAACCATTCAACAATTATAAAAATCTTTGTTCCATATCAAACATTGGTGCATGACGTTCCAAAAACTACTACCAGAACTGCCTATAGAATTTGTTCATTATTTTTGTTTCCTATCTTACAGGACTATGTTATAACAGTCCGCTGGAATCTGAGTTGTTCAGGAAAAAACGTACTATTATGTTTTCGACCTCAAGGAGTCCGAATCTGATAATATTTTTGACTACAATCCCCTGGAATTGGTTGAAAATGACAAAAACTTTCTTGTGAAACCTTAAAAACTAAATATTTAGTACAAAAATAAACATGCCAGCGTGTTCCTCCAAATATCTAGATCAAAAACGACCTAGCTTATACTAATAACAAACACAAATTGTTATCGTTTTGCTGAGGTTTGTAATTAGGAATTTAATAAAGACATATGATATTAGGACTTTCGTAACTTGAGAAAGTATTTTAGACAATTTTCAAATGGGAAGTTTATTAAATGCAGTTGTTATTAGCATAATATCGCTAAGATTTTTGTCACTGGAGGACTCAGTTTATATCTTTGTTATTTGGGACATCAAGTACTAAGTCACTAGGTAATATCTAATTAACCCGTCTAACTTCACTTATTCTTTTACTGTATATCCTCTACCACGATCCATTACTTCATTAAGTTCGATTAAAAATTAAGGCTAGCCGGTCATTCTCCATTGAGTGAGGGGGATTCCCACTTCCCCTTCTAATCTCCCTTCCCCCTAATTTATTTACAAGCAAATTAATATATATTACACAACTCGTGTAAACGTATGTGTCATACGAAGGTTTTCGCAATTTCGTTTAAATGTGAAAATATTTTTTGTCGCAGTGAGTGGTAAATGCGTTTTCCTGCGGTGCTCTGACGGGTCTAAAATGCTCTATTGCTGTTGCAAGAACGCTGTAAGGTTTATTCTCTCCCTAGGGAGCATTCTCCCTCTCTCCATGTGCATTTTAAAGGTACCTACACTACATCCCAGTACAAAATATAATTTAAACGCCCCTTTAACCAACAGATAAAAGCGGTAATGTCTCCATCTATTTTATAATGTTTATCAGGATTCATTTTAAATTTTTTGATAATAAATACCGAATAAAATTATTTATTATATCAAACAAACTTCTGAAAATATGAACCGTTTAATAGACGTCAACACTAAAGTGCTATTGAGATAAGATTAGGCCCAAAATGTTTTTAAAATTTAACACAAATTTTCGGCAGTAGAATAAATATTCGAAGTGCCAGGAATCTACCCAACCAAACTTAAAATCAAAAATAATTCACATCATTGCATAAATCACGTTTTTCCAATGCCACACCGCAAGAACTCCTTCAATCTATACGAGGAACAACCCCGAGAGAAAATTATAAAACTCATGAACAAATTTCTTAAATATAACAACCTCCTACTATGAAATTCCTTCCAATTTTTCCTTTCCTACCATCAGGGGAACAGGGGGGAAGAAAGAAGAACGACAACAGAAGAAACAGGGCAACCATAGCAACAAGCTGCTAATCTACTAACGATTGTAACGCGAAGGAACAAATAGGAGACATAAAAGGATATGAAGAAGAAGGACGCCCTTGACTAAGTTTGTTATGTGAAACCTTCGTAAACCTGTCAGAACTGTGAACAACGTCAGAAAAAATAAATAGAAGGTCCAGTCTCGACATTCTCCTGGTTTTTATAAAACACCATTCATCTTTGTTTCTTGTTACAAACATCTCAACAAAATCAATAACCTCTAACAAGGATTAGAGACCAGTCAATGGTGTTATTAAATAAGAGAACAAAATTACTAGGCATTACGCACTTTGTACTCATTCCGTGGCTGTTTTGCTCCAGCAACGTTGCTGACTATCTGCACGTTCCATATCCCGACCTGGACGTGCGGTGGGATCCTCACCTGGACGACTATGGAGTCGCCCAGGTTCTGGGAGAGGAGAACACCCCATTGGAAGGTGTCGTCTGGGAAGCGCCTCTGCCGCGGATGGATAGGACGAACTACTTTGGTGCCGCGGAGGACGTTGGGTTTTTCTCCTGGAATAGAAAGGTTTGATTAGGAACCGGTTGTTTTGAAGAAACTGTAATATTTTTAGAAATATGATTTCTACCGGTTTAGTTTCCAGTAAAATGAAATATTCTTCCTTACCGAACCCAAAGAGGATCCTGATGGCGTCCCTGTCTGGATCATAAGGCCTGTCGAACTTCAGTGCCACGTAAAACTTTTCCCCACGTCGCAATATCGGGGTTGGAGCCTCGGAGTTGACCAAATCGTACTCGTCGGTGTGATGGACTTTCGCGTTTTCTTTACAGTAAAAATCTGCATTTAACACTGTAATAGGTTCCATCCTCTCGCCCTGAAACGCACAAAACTCCTGCTTATTAGAATTATAAATACACGAACGTCAGGAAGCAATAATTACTATTGAGACAACCGAAATGGTTCCTATTAATACCGGTGGGTTCATTTTTTATGGCGCTGTTTCCACACATTATTCACCCGAAGGAGTGGGCGGCCTCTATTTCGGTCCATTTCCACTACTTGCCGTTACGAGATTTACTTTCCACTTCAAAAGTTTGATCGTGCTCAGCTGCCCGTTTTCTGGGAAATCAAGCCGCGAGCGATTACGCGATCTGTTTAAATATTCTTGCGGAAAAATTGTAAACATATGCAGGCATGGCTTTTACATTAATTAGCGTCGTTGGATAATTTCGCTGGTCGGACAGAATGTTTATTTATTATCTTTTTTTAAAGCTGAAATGTAATCAGATGTTTTTAAAGCAAATACGACTGTTACATATTCGTTTTACATTTATTGAATTTGGATTGAATGTATTGCTCTAAACTAAATTTCGTGTGTCTATGTTGAATTGAAGGGTGATTAATCCTGGAGGATGTTCAAAACCTATTAACAACTCTACTAAAAATATTTATCACTTATAAATAGAGAAAAACTGTAATTAAAAAAATCCTGGCGGAATAGGATAAGTACCCATTAAAATTCTCCCAGGTATTTGTAGGAAATTCCTTTAGAAAAAATTTAATTTAATTTACATAAACGTATCTACCCCTGGCGTTGTTAAATAAATGAAGCAATTATATTATTTATCTAAAAATAGGTGACAATAGTCATAAATAAGATTAGTATTTAACAATTACAAATACGAACGTTATACATTCATTTTACATTTATTGAATTTGGAGAATGTATTGTTCTAAACTAAATTTCGTGTATCTATGTTGAATTGAACGGTGATTAATCCTGGAGGATGTTCAAAACCTATTAACAACTCTATTAACGATATTTATCGCTTATAAATAGAGAAACACTGTAATTAAAAAAATCTTGGCGGAATAGGATACGCATCTATTAAAATTCTGAGGTATTTGTAGGAAATTCCTTTAGAAAAAATTTAATTCAATTTACATAAACGTATCTACCCTTGACGTTATTAAATAAATGAAGCAATTATATTATTTATATAAAAATAGGTGACAACAGTCATAAATAAGATTAGTATTTAACAATTACCCCTTGCGGCGACACCAAAGACAATTGTTTATAGCAATTACGACTTAAATACCAACAATTATTTTTTACATTACTAATCAGGTACAATAAATCAATTATTAAATGTTGATACGATGCGAATGGTACATTCATTTAATTACGTTGTGACAAGATTCTTACAGGGATTTATTATTTTTTTTTTGTTTTTATTCGCACTCTTGATTAGCATATATATAGTCATGACATTACGACATTTATGCTATCAAGATAAATACGTAGACAATTTCTGTGTCTGCAATGTTGTATTTTTATTACCGAAAACCAACTTCAAGGCTGAATTTTGAACATATCATTAACAATAACAGATGAACCGGAATGGAACTATCCATATTTTTTGTAATAGGATGAACTGATATGAAAACTAATGCAAGCAATTCACGCTATTTATGAATATGTCAAATTGTGATCAAAACATTATGTCCATTTTAACGGTCGGATTCGGTTACGAATTCGGTTAAATCTTACCCTCTTCTAGTGTGTATATTTACTTTCTCTTCGATTATATCAAAAATTATATTTTTAAGATTTTTCACTTTTCATTTACATACGATGTAAGTATTATAGCATCAGAATTAAAGAGTATCAACAAAAGTAAGAGTGATATTAATTAACTGACATGGTAGACCGTCAATTTTTACCTGTCTTCAGATTGGTAATATGCATGCGCAGACTAGGAGTCATGAGACTATTTTAGCAGAAGATATAGGTGCCATATTGAATTTTTGCACATTGAAAATACTGACAAAAAGACCCTTTCAAATACGTATAACGCACCTGTTTAAGTAAACCATAAGCAGTAATAAAACTATATCTTAAACAAGACTCATCTGAGAAAAATAAGGAAAAAAGTGGTAAGTAGAAATTAGATGTACACCCAAGATCCAATGGACATTCGTTGGACGAAAAATAATGTATTGTACGTCTATGATGGAAAATCAGCTTGATATACGAATGTATACATTATATACACATCAATAGAAATATGCCAAATCTTCGAAAATATCTGCAACCTTTTGTACTTTTTACTATGTTTTTATTTATTCGCTTTCCTCTGTTATCGAATCTTACCTCGGCTTTAAATATTTACTTTGAACGTAGAGACTTGAAACTTTAAACATAGCTCAAATCTGAATGGCAATGTAATACATGTTAACTCGCTAGTTGGAAGATGGAGCCCACGAGTTGAGAGAAAATATTGTAGGAAAATGAGCCCATGTAATCTATACCAAAACTTGGTAGAATAATAGATAGTAGTATATATCAATAATAAATATCAGCGCATATAACCTATAAGAAAACCTGTTATAAGTGACAAATAATGATGTAACCTGTCATAATCTCATCAATATGTTCGAATCATTTATAGGATTTTCCTCGATTACTGATCCCATGCAGCTTGTCACGAATGTTTACGATTATGAATGCTTAATAGCTGTAAAAATATTTGTAAAATTTAAGAGAGAAAGAAATTATGTTTATTGCTCATTTTAAGTGACAAAATGACAGCCATAAGGAAACCCTTTAAAAAGGGTTTAAAAAGGTACGTCTGATCAAAAAATTCGAACACCATTTTGAAATAATAATCAGTGGCTATCGTCGGTAGCAAATGAAACATTTAGGCTACAAAAAAAGCAACAAACTGACGAACTTTTTAATTTTTTGACTTTGAAGGAAATCTGTAAGGCTTCATTAGAGGCAACATATAGATACCAGAATTTGTTGTTCAAATTTTACCCAATAGCTTCGAAATTTAATTTCACTTTCACTTAATTTCCATTTCCTGTAATGACTTCAGATATAAAGAAGAGTCTGATCTGAAAACCATTTCAATTAAGTTTGCGAAAATTTCAAGTATAAAATTTATATCTCAATAATAATAATGATAATAATAGAAACAAATGTGTAAAAAGCGTCACTTTAAACATTCGTAATATTTTAGATATATTATTAATGAAATAGAATAATTATGAATGTGTCTACTACAATGATCAGTTGAGCTATCTGCACATACCTTTATTGAGAAAAAATGATTATCACCAGCAATATTTGGTTCGAACTGACTGCACCTAAATTGGTCCAGTGTTGGTAACGTAATTAATACTTCAGAGTGTAAATAGAAATTACCTACTGTGTGGAGATCTGAGAATTAAGGCACGTTTCGCGACAAATAAATGTAATGGCTTGAGGCGTAACGACTTCAAAAATAGAATAATAGAAACAAATGCAATTCAAACGAAGCAAAATGAAACATTTTGGCAGGTGAACTTTACAAGGTTTTACTAGATTCCGAGGAAACAAAATAAAGTAACAGCAATTGAGAAATTTAAAGCAAAAATTCCTATTCCTAAGTTCGCATCAAATTCTAAGGGAAAAAATGATTACCACTCCCCCCGAGCGATTAGTATCGACTCGAAATCACTCGGACCTACCTAATAAGCGACGCAAATCGTGAACAGAAGCGAATAAAATCGATAGATTATTCAATTAACACGCTATTCGGATATCAACAAAATCCTGCCGCCTCCGGGTATAAATCTGACACAATCACTTGGCACACGTATATTTTGTAAACAACGTTTCGATTCAAACTGAGATAGAACGGCGCCTGCTCACTTTTTTATATAGACTTTCGCACGTGAATCAAAATCGCCAGAAACCAGAATTACGGGATCCATTGCGAAAACGAAGGGGTGATTCAAAGGAGGGAATACCGAGGAAAGTGAAGGATTGTAGGACGAGGTCGAAGAAATTTCTGCATGTGTTCGTAATGCGGATAAGCTAAGGTCGCCTATCACAGCTATCAGTCGATACGTCAGATCGGTGCGTTGAAAGCGTTGTCATATCGAATGATTTATTTGTATTTGGATAGAATTAATGGACTAAATAGGAGAAGTATTTCATTCAATGGTAATGAGTGTGATATTCAAAAGTAGAATGTCACCACTGGGAGACCATTTTTTACCACAATTATATCCCATGATAATATAATGATTGCGACAGGTACTAACGGTACCTTATTTAAATGTTATCTGCGTTTAGCCTTTTGTTTCAACACAAGCCTCCATAATCTTAGTATTGTAAAAGTGAATCCATTATATTTTAATCCAGATATTTATTTTGCACTATTTTACTTTGCAATCACTACAAATAGAAGCAAATGGCCCATAAATAATTTCAAAGTGAACATTTTTGCTGCCAATCTCCACTGTCTTTGGAACTCTTCCAAACCTTGTAGTGCCCTTATATATTTTTAAGCCAAGGGTGTCCACTAACCGTGTTTCCCGAGCCCCCGAGAGCAAACGCTTTATCGGTGGTACCGGTAATTTACGGCACCCATAAAACTATTACCGCTCGTCTCTTGGGGCATTTTCAGTCATGAGATCCAGGGTTGAATTAATATGATTTTATTTAGACGTGTTTGAGATTTTAGAATTTTATTATTTCAGATATGAGACATATACGAGCATACCAAGAATGTTTTTACTTGTTTCTAAATATTTGGTACACAAAGTCGTGTACAAGTAGTAAAGTAATTGTTCCCAGTATCTAATAAGTGTAAGGATGATTGCGAATTAACGTATTATCCTTCATCCTTTCAAGAAAAATGTACCCGATGCGTCGTTATGAACAGGTAAAAATAGGGCCTGTAACTGAGTGATTACCACAAAATCTTGACGTTACTTTAGAAAAATCTATAAATTGCCACCTTATGATTAATAATATGTAGTCTGTGAGTGACTGACTAGTGTGCTTTGCATGGGTAAAAGATTTTACAGAGTATTTGTTTTATTCCAGTTCTGTTTGTCAATTTTGAATTGAAACGATGTTTCATTTCCTCATTTTTTTAATAATCTGTGCGTAATGGAATCAGAAGGGGGGCAAGATTACGATACTAAATGGGGGGATTTATTTGGGGTTTTCAAAATTTACAACACCATTTTTTGCGTCATATGTGGGCAAAGTTTTGTAATATCCAAAAAATACAACATTCAGTGGCGTCATCAAAAACAGCATCAGGACTTTTATAGAGATTTTCCATTAGATAGTGCATCACGATCCAAAAAAGCCTGGATACCAGAAAGCCTGGAAAATTGTGAAGGGAAAATGACATAAATGGACCCAACTCATTGCTTTTTTTTTTTAATTTAACGAAATAAATTTATTTTGAAACAACTTTACGTATAATTTTCATTAATCATTCATATTTAAAAGACGTTAGAATTACTAGTTAATATAGTCATCATTTTAGTATTTATAAAATCATTAAATTAGTACCTATTTACAATTACACAAGTATTAGATAATTGCTTTTCATAGCTTCTCCTCGGCAAGAGTTTAACTCGCTTTTTGAGTCCGACCCTTTGCGTGTTGTACGGAAACGGCATGCATATTAATATTCCGACTATCAGCTCATTAGGGCCCGTTTATGGCGGGTTTTATCTGTCACTTCTCTATCTCCTTAATCCTAGTGGACACCTCTGCTTTAAGCATCGATGTAATATTTGTTTACGATATCACTACTTTTGATTTATTTTATACGTACCAACACTCAAATAACAATACTGTATCTACCCGGAAAGAATCTATGAGTCAAAAGATTACACATACTGAGCAAACGGATAGGTGAGTGTCTTCAATTGGATAGATGATTGGTCAATGTATCATCCTGATGAATTAATTTAACACCACCTTTAATAAAAGCGTAAAATCCGTCCATGGTTGCTCGTCAAATATACATGCAATATTCCATTTAAATGCATGAGGGCAATTCGGATCTCGCCAGGAATGTTAATAAAGTAGGTACGCTTATACACATTGAGATTTATATAGGTATATATTTATGGAAATGTTCTGTTATTCCGATTTACGTAGAAGTACGTGAACTTTTTATTAAACGTTTTTTCGATACTTATTCCCTGCATTGCGGAGATCGAAATTTTGCGCAGCAATTTAAAGCAATCTAGCCATTTTTTATAAAAGTTGCTATAACACAAGTTTTTCGTCAATAATTCATTTACATCATAACGACCAAACTGGAATTTATTGCCCATATATAGCAGTCGATAGAGAACGTAAATCGTCATTGGCACGTATATGATATCCAAGTAATAACAAAAATAATCAATATTTTTTATATTCCTAACGAATAAAAATGATAAAAAATGCACTGAAATAATTTGAAATTAATCAATATCACTTAATTACCTTCCAAAATGAAATTTAACCAATAGAAATATATTACAATGTCATATACACCACTTACCTTTACTTCAAATATATAAATCAGTAACGTGAATATTACACATAACACATCAAAAGTTTTCATCATCGGACCCAGCATGAAGAAATCTTTACTCTTCATAAGAAACTCAAATGGAATCTGACTAGACCAAAGTAAAACTGACTCGTTACATTGCGCAAAGATTTATTTACTTCATTGCAGTACAAAAATCGTTATTTATGAAGGTTTTCTTCAATCTATGGCCAAAGGACATGATACGGCATAATGAAGTTATATCGTTATAGTTAGGCCGGTGTGTCACACCTGTAATGCTTTTCCAATGAATTATTGGCATGGAATTTTTTAACCAATTGTTTCATATGGGGATCTCAATTAATACATGTAAAAATTCAATGTGAAGGATTTTAATTCAATTTATTCAGTGACTTCCTTCAGTAAGGTATTAGAGGATTAGGCTTTATTCTATATTTTACGATACGGTCCATTTATAAAATTTTATTTCTAAATATTCCATTTAACCAGTCAATTGATACCTCCAGGTGGAAAAAAGTTTGTGTGTTATCTCTGGATCATTTTTCTCGTTTCATGAGAGGAATTGAGATACTATTTGGAAATTTCACAAGTCGTGAATTTTAATTCACTTCGTTTATTGGAAGAAAAATCGTTGACGATTTGGCGTTGACCAACAACCTACTCATCAACACATTATTCACTCTATAAAACGTATCTGAACTTAGTCGATTAATCAAATAAAACTTTGCTAAAGAATTTAAGTCGGTAATGGTAATTTTACCCACCCTGTCAGTTTTATCTACAAATGGAAAATCTTGTTCTGTATCTGTATATTAAGTTGCGTGCACATCAGGCATTTTGTTACTTATTTTTATAATAAATATTTCTAAATATAATAGCCTTAGTAGTTCGAAGTTTTAAATCCATTTCTTTAGTTTATTTTACTTACTTAACAAGCGAAAAAAAAAATAATTTCTGTATCCTTTTCTTTTATGCACTTTGAAGCTGCCTGCATATACCACATGGGCAATATTGGGTCATGTAATGTTTTGTAGTAGTTAATTATTAATACATTCTGTTCTGTGTTCTAATTCATATATTCTAATAAGGTTCTAGCTGGGTTTAACTTGTATTCTGCAAATCAGCATTCCCCAAGGAATTTCAGTAAGAGAAGTAAGTAGTAAGTAAATATACAGAACTAACAACTTGAAATTAGTGCTTAGTAAAGGCAGAAATGCAAAAAATTGAAAAAAGTTATTCCACTTTTGGCAGATCAGCAAGTATTCGATATATTTTAAAAAATTGTTTAGGTATACCATTGCCATCGTATGTATAGTATATGCCATTATAATGGCGGGTAAATAATATGGCGAATGCGCCTATATTTTTGGAAGCATGGAAGAAAAACGCCAATTAACTTAATTGTTCCTTACAATAATATATGTCTATACTGTGTACAATGCAAGTTCAGTTGAAATCTGAAAGATAAACCGATCAATAAATTTTTAAATTTCTTTCACTAGGCAGTTATGACTTAAATATAGACTATAGATATTAAAAGGTGATTTTAAATGTACCAAAATAACAATGGGGAAAATCCCGTTATATTACTAATTTTGATAATGTTGTTCAATATTTGTTTAAATCATTTTTGTTTCTATATATCAATTTAAGTTAGACACCGAATCAAAATTTAAAAAGCTTCCCTTCGAGTGATGTCGCCCAGAAAATTCTTAAAAGTCACTGCAATCAGACATTAATCTAGCACACCCCTAAGGATAATGGAGAAGTCCAATAAGTTAGGACAAATAGAACTAAATACATAGGGTGGTGAACATATTAAAATATAAATCAAAAGCCAGGACACTCCCTAAAAAGGGTTGCATAGTTTATTCCGTATGTAAGTGCTACCTGGAGAACCTCAATTCTCAACAACATTCCCTGACCCAAGAAGGTCCTACAATCTACCATAGTTGCTGCTAGTATATAGCCCAAGATAGGCTAAGGTAAAAGTTTTTGCAATTTGATTTGGTTTAAGATTTAAGGACTCTAAAACAGTTTTTAACAGTTTTTAAAACAGAATTTATTATTATTATCTTGTAACTTGTGATATTAGTGATAATTTGTAGGTTATATGTAGTAGGCAGTCATCGTAATAACATGTAATATTACAAATTACGTTACTGAGTGTTAATATTACAAGTGTAATTATATATTACTTGCGACAATCCACATTGTTGTGCCATGTTTTATTAAAACAAGCATAGCAATACTGTAGCAATATCGCAAGCAATAATATGATATTGCAAATAATGTTTTTTTACCATACTAGATTATATAGGAGTGGTAATAAACTTTTTTCAACTTGTGCTCGCCTCTTCAACGTATAAAACTAAAGATAGTTTCAATGGATAGACAAAAATGTTGCTCGTCAATTTACATCTAAATCGTGAAAAAAGGAACCTAATTTTACAAAACTTTAATTACTTCCCGTGAGGTAATAATTGATTCCCTTACCTTCAGCTCAATGGTACTAATCATTACCACAAAAATTAAACATGGCACATTAAACATTTTCATCATGGGATCTACGTGAAGAAATCTTTGCTCTTCACACGAAACTCGGATAGAAACTGGCTAGGCCAAAGTAAAGCTGTTTCATTACATTGCGCAAAAGATTTATTTACTTCATTAGAGTACAAAAATCGAAGGTATTTCTTCAATCCGTGGCAAAATGACAAGACACGACAGAACGAAATTATATCGTTTAATTAAACGGCAGACATATCTATAATTTCACATTGATTTACATTGAATCGTTACGGCGGCACTCAACAATTACGCAGGTAATTGTTATACGCCGGGATATTATTTAGATTTTTATCTTCTAGGCTATAAATATTATTAGTAAAATGTCAGCCTATGGGAGGTGTTACATGTAAATGGGGCTCTCGTGTGCTGTGAGAAACGTTCATTATTAACACCTATAAACTATAAATCAGTTCATTTCCTTGAAGTCATCTTCAAAAGGCGCCACAAGGTCTATGCAAATTTACATAGAGCACTAGAAGATGTTCCTTCCGATGGGATAGAAATAATTAACACATTTCCTAATGAACCAAACTTTCTACCCGCTTTAGATTGTTCCCTAATAATTCTAAGGCTATTCGACAAAACATTTTTCATATCATATCAAAAGTAGAGCTTTTGTCCCTTGATTTATTAAAGGGAAAATATGTCCTTTCCACACATAACACAAGCGTTTTTCTGTGATAAAAGGGCCTATTTATATATAATAAATAAATATATAAATACATAAAGAAATATAATATGATAATATATGTGTACGAATACATACGAATAATTCGAAATATAATGTATGAAACAATTTTTTCACTATCGATATGGTTTTTATGCTTATGCCATTTCAGTAAAAATATTGTTACATTAAGTGTCAGAAAAAGTGAGAACCAGCTAGATAATGATAGTGAAACTATAACTATTACAATAATATCCTGAAATGGATTATAAATAACTATACCCTTCTCTAATACTGTAATACAGGCATCCTTATTCATTCAATATTTGTGGAAAGAAATCAAACACAAATTGAGCCACTCTACATCATGTTCACATTTTTCCTGGCCAAAAATTAATTTTGCTAAAACTTGACAGATTTAAGGAAATATTCTTTCATTCTTATTTTTATGTTCATTATTTACTCATACTCTTAAAATACCAATTCAATAAGTGTTATACTTTTGAACCACCGTTTTATTTTTTGGTTATTTTTAATTTGACGCTAAAAATGAAACATTTTATGTAACTACGACATATAAGGGTTTCATAGCCCTCTGATAAAAAACAGTCCGATATTTTTAATTAAATTTAGAAATACGTCTCTACTTTCGATAAGCACTATTTATAACAAAAATTTTCGCTCCATCTTTCTTGTCTTAGACACCTCTGAACTCTTGAATCAATACTTTTGAAACTCACAGCAGCAGTTTCGAATCCTGACAGCGCCTGTCAAAAATTTTTATAACATTATCACGGTGTATTTTCCCACATTTCCTTCGACGATGGCCACAGAAACCACCCCCCTGGAGACCATCTTCGACCTGGATGAGGAGGAAGAGCCGGACTCGGCCCTTTTCGAAGCCGAGGCTAAATACAACGATCTGCAGGAGCGATTCGTGGCCCTGAAGGCCCTCACTCAAACCCTGAAGGAGAAGGTGAAGCAGGAGAAGCGGCTGTGGAAGAGGGAGCTCGAGGAGACCATAGAGCACGAGAAGATGATGAAGGAGCACCAGCAGAAGCATCTACAGGAACTGGCCCTCGACGGCGACGAGTACAGAAAGAAGGTCGACATGTTCAAGGAGTTCCTGTTCTTCTGCGAGGCGAACGACAAGCTCGAGAAGACCGTGAGAAAGAACAGTTACCAGAAGTGGTTGACCGAAGTGGACAGCAAGTGCAGCATTGAATTGGACAAGATCGAGAAGAGTTTGATGGCGCTCAAGCCGCTGCAGGAGATGGCTTTGAAATGGAACGGGGACGAGGCGGGCGATCGCAGAATTCATTACACAAAGGACAATATCGGAGGTGACACACGTTTTCCGTCAGAGGCGCAGGAAATGAATACGAACATCCAATGACCATCATACTAAATTCGTAGACTGAGTAACTTGTGTTAACTATCCCAAAATTCACTAGCCCGCAAAAATTTCCTTGCTTCATTTTCAATATATGTGTAGAATGTCATACACTTTCGTATAAATTAAATTCTTAGACAGTTTAAACGGCGCTATTAATGTACTCGCTTCATATTTTCTTCTTGTCTCTTTGTGACATTTGTTTCCTCATGGAACAATTGGCCAGCTTATTAGTTAAGCTCAGGTTAGTGCATTTAGTTGGGTTCTAGGAAGCTGTTTTTGCTTTGTGATACTGTATTACCCTATTGATATATGGACCTTCTTGGCACCGATCTGAAAATACTTAGAAATTCCCCATTAACTTAGTGGATAAGAGAATAAGTGAAATCTGACCAATTGGCATACTAAGTCAAAATTGAAAAAAAATTAACAAGGCCTTTTGTCAAGACGAAAATTATGTTTTTAAAATGTATTTTTAGTTTTTTAAGAAAATCCAAAATGCCACATTTTGTGGTAAAATATCCATTTGAAATTATTTAAAATCTGGATCATAACTTTATTTCATAGTGCCGTGACCCTTATCGATAAATCATTAGATGGATAGAAAATTTAAAGGGTTTTTTGTACCATTTTTATTTAAATATTGTAAAATATGAGTCTAGGACTCACGTTCATACATGCAGCATGTGGGACTTACAGTGATCTAAAGAAATACCCCTTGAAGTTGTAACTTGAATCCTGAAACACCCTGTATAATCATCGTCAGATAAAGGGTAATAAGGGCCAAAATTTCTTTTATAGTGTGATTTTTTGAAAAGGACTTACCCCGAATCACTCGGTTCGTTTTTTTTTCTAAAAAAAAAAAAAAAGAGAAAGAAGGAAGAGAGAGAAGAGAAAAAGAGAAGAAGAGAACCAGAAATTTTTTCTCGTGGGAGACTCATACATTTGAAAACCTTAGATGTACATCTTCATCCCTTTGATCGGGGTGACTACCCTTCTGCAAATTATTATGCTGAAGATAAGCGGAGTGATACTTTGTGTTGAAGAATTTTGTAACGCATCGAGGAAATAGTAACTAATTGGAAGTATTCATATATGGAGTTTGTGTGATTTCTAATTTTAATGAATCATATTTTCGTGTTTCAACACTTTTTCTCCTTTTCATTCTTGAGGCGTAAAGGAAGTAAGGCCGTTTAGGCGTCTGTGCAGGGTACAATCCCAGGAGTTTTCTCGGGTGTGTTATCTTTAGAGCAGAAGGTTATTGTATTTAGGAAATTTGTTAATAAGTTTTATGAGTTTCAGATGGGTATTATCTCTACAATTTTAGGCCAGGTATATTCATATTTCAGTAGGTGTCAAATACTTAGACAGTAAGTTTAGTGGAACCAAGTAACCCATCTTGCGTTTATCGGCAAGATAGGAAATAAACAACAAAGTTGAAGTGCCATAGCGCCATTTGCGCCAAGCGCAAAACCATAGACTAATATTAGTAGACTGAGCATTTCATTTGGCCTAGTGACGACATCATGTCTATTTGCATTGTTCGTTCTATCTCCTTCTTAGTGTTCAAAGTTCCTTCTCTTTCTTTCTCACACGCATAACAGAACGAGAGAGGCTAAAACTAATGTGCTAGAGAAAGAGAAAAAGATCGACACTAGGCATCTCGTCTTCGTTCATAATTGCTTGCGTGCTCAGCCTACGTCTATAATTCTATGCAAAAACCCACCAATATCTTTGCAACACTTAACAGAAAATATATTATATCTGAACTTACCTAGCAAGGGGGAATACAATGTGCAAGCACATTCACCTATCCTCATAGTGTACCAGGAACCAACTGCTCTGATCAAGAATTTAAAATGCCTTGAAGACAGAATATCCAGAACTTCAATTCGCAGGAGTGTGTTGCTGCGAGTCAAAGGGAATTCATCCTGAAAATAAAAAGAATATCCATTTAAAAACCAATGTAGTTGCAATCTCAGCACAATTTCGTTTTTGATTCCATTCTGTGGGGCCCCGATGACATCTAATGTGTACTTACAACACCAAATTATAAGAGAAAAATAAAACTAAAAAATTCCAAACTCCCCAATATCATCCAGGGGGAACTAACCTGAAAAATCCCCCTTGATTTTGATATAAGCTCTATTAATCATATTTAACCACTATTATAGGGGGTCCCATTACATACGTAGCACCTAAAATTTACCTAAAGCAGAAGAGAGTGCAAAGAGAAACAAAATAAAAAATTAGTGCGCACTAATAAGAAGAAAAAACAAGATTAGTGCAAGGTACAATAAAAATCGACAATATAAAAAAGTTTACCTTTAGTAACCATTATTATTAGCGGCCCCATTACAAACGTAGTAGGTGCCTAAAATTTACCTGTAACAGAAGAGAAAGCAAAGAGAAACAAAACAAAAAATTTGTGGACACATGAAAAGAAAAAACAAGGTTAGTGCAAAATACAATAAAAATTAACAATAGAAACAAGAATACCTTGAGTAGCATCTGTAAAGAAAAAAGTATTATACCTGAAATAAACATGGTTAATACCTGAAAAATAAGAAGTATTAAATGTGAGGATTTTTTAAAAAATGCTCTGCACCTGGAATTATAAACAAACCATTATTACTTAAAACAAGTAGCTGTTAATAAAAGAAAGTATCGTTAATAAAATTTCACAAAAAATATATGGCATATACTCACCTGAAGATTAAAAATTTACAAACTTTCTCACAAAGCACTACAAGCATCACGATCACTGAAAACTTTTCCGCTTTCCCGAATTTTCCAAAAGAAACCGTGCCGTTCCAAATGATGGCTGCAAAAAGATTGCAGCCGGCGCATCCGTCAAAAAAAACTGCACTTACCTGAAAATAAAGAAAAAAGCTTATAACACTTGAAAATAATATAAACTATTTATTATACCTTAATACCCTTAAACATCTCTTCCATCTCGGTTGTGTGCGAAGGCGCTCTCCGATGATCATATTCTGTAAAAAGGATGAACTAAATTAAGAAGTGAGTAATTAAACAATAATTAATATTATAATATAAAAGCATTATATAAATTCAATTGTTTACTTAAGACTGGCTAAATTTTTATACAAAATTTCCATAACAAATGGGCGACAGTTGCATAATATTCAGTTACCAAATGAAGCCCTGTTATATTTTCGGTTACTAGAATTTCAGTCATTAATTAATAATAACCGAAAGTAGATAGATAGAAGGTAAGATGTAATTATCACCCACAATTCGTTGTGCAAGTATACTTGATATTCAAGGGTTTATTTGGTACCTACATATGCAATCGCATTATCAAAACCAGACAATTAAAAAACAACAAAAAACTTTAGCACGTGAACACCATGGAAGAAATCCTTATTCAATAAAGTAATGAATTGTTTCGATATTTTCGTTAAAAATTACAAAACTTATTGTTCAAAGTCATTATCGATATACCTTTTCAAAACACGTATAGCTTTAAAAACTTACGCAGACATTAAAAAGTTAAATTTAACATAAATTTTTGTATCAAACCTAAAACTATCTGTCGTCGAATACTTACCACTTACCCCTGGGTTTCCTAGCCCGAATCTCCTGATACAGCCACTATGCAGCTCCTGATTGCACATCACCGTTTAAAAGACGCGGGTAAACATTTTTCTTATCGAATATCGCACCTGAAAATGAGAACTTTCTTTTAGTAATAGAAGACACTATTGGTATACTGGGAAAAATAATGGAAAAGCGGTATGAAAAAATGGTGCTAAGTGAGGCAAGAAGCGGAAAGTGTTTCAGGAGCATAATTATGGAATATTACTCGAGAGGGCAAGGGAAAACCCCCACTGCACATTGGACTCGTAGTGAGGTGAAATTTTACACCTGATTCGCGTGATTTAGACCCAGGATTTTCCGATAATTGGTAAAGTTTTCACATAAAACATGTTGTTAAAAGCGTGTAGGTTACAATAAAAGTAAAACTAATTAAGTAAATCGAAGACTTTATTGGAAACCTACCAAACAGTTCAACCTTAGCGTTTACAAAAGAATTTAAGTATACTATATTTAAATATTTAAACGGCTTCTGCGTACTGGCATTAACAGCATGGATCGTTTTTACTGATTTCAAAATCAAAAGAATGTATGTCTTCTCTAATGTTCTAAAACTATAATTTTGTGCCCCGACGGAAATTCAAATGCCATTCGTTGCCATAGCAACCGATTCGAAACATACACAAACTTCTGTATTTCAACAATGGTCGTCTTAGAAGTGTACACGAAAGCTATCAAAGTAAAGTATAAAACTACAGTTCTATCAAAAGCCACGTTATTTTACATACTAACCGGAGTTATGTCAGTCGTCCTACCTTATATCTTAGCTTATGAAAGTGGAGGTAAGTGTATTCGAAATCTAAACTGATTGCATGCTTTTAATAAAATTTCCAGGGCTTTGGCAAAAATGGGACGTTATACATGAACAACCCGCAGTTAATTTAAGGGGAGAATTTTTGTTCGTCTTGTCAACAGAAAATCCACACGCTCCAATAATCTGCAGCACCTTCGATTTTTTCCGAAAAAATTTCGATCATTTGGATTCTTGCACTGAATTTTTGGTAACGCAAGTCGACAGACTGTTTACAATAATAAAATAATCTCATACATGTTTTCAGTTGAGAGAAATAGACAACAACTACGATGGTAAACCAGACAAATTGGACTTTAGCGTAACAATAAATTTGCGAGGCCACAAAATGACGTCCTTGTTTGTATTTCTTCCAATAAATTACACTTTACATGTGAGTACAATCATTATTATTATTATGATACATATTAATTTAATTCATGTTTTAGACATGCCCCCTCGTCATGCAATCTGCTATTATTTTCCAACATTACTTATATGATACAATGAGCCATTTTCATCTCATGGCAGATTTGGAATTGAGACAATTGAGTGCCACATTTTGCTATACACGCTTCCTTAACAAATTGTTCGACTATCCTGTAATGGATATTTTACAAGAGAGTGAATATTACGAGCCTGAAGTTATATTAGGAAAATACCTGGAGAGAAATTGTAAGTAACACAACAAAAACAAAGTAATGTGTAATATAAAACCTACATGTATTTCCACTTGTAGTATCAACACATTTAACAAATATATACACGAGCATAAAACAAGAGTATAAACAAAAAGACAAAATTAGTCTGAAGTTAACGATACAATACCCCGAGCATAAGTTGTATTTCCAACCAGGATTCTGGCAGGTATTAAAGCTAGCATGGATACAGTACTTGAGCATCTTGATCTGCATGTTGTGGTTAATGGATAAACTAAAAAATTACATTTTCCAAAATCGACTGGTCCTATTTTACGAAGACTCCCCGTTAACCAAAAATGCATTCAGTTCAAATGAAAAACAATGGTAACGGCTTAAAATGTATTTGTACAGCTGAAAATGGTTTGTAAACATTATAAATAAATGAAATTTAGTCTCTAAATATTCAGTTCTTCAAAAGTCGGCTGTTCGGTCGAAAGAGACGTGTTCCTATTGTCTTCAATGAGGATGACACTGTTGAGCATGTCATTTACTTGCACAAACAGGTAACGGTATTCATATTTTCCACTGTCGTTCTGGAAGTAGAAAAAATTTCATTATTGTGATAAATTTAAAAACAAAACAAGAACGAAAAACGAGGTAAGCTTGTTAGTTTTTCAACATTTTTATTGATTGTTAGTATTCAAGATTAATATCTTCTCTTGAACACTAATCTACGAAAGCTCAATTTACATCATTGTCTCTTGTTTCAAAATGTAATTGGCGTTCATTGAAATTATTTCCAGGTCTTGTTAAAGAAATACTGACAGGAGCTTAAAAATACTTATTCTTGTCATTACTAAACTCTACCATGGCCAGAGTTAATAATATGTCCATATCCTTCAATAGAAACCATATAGTGTAGTCATTAGTTTTACATGTCCCTCTGGTGCTTTAGATACACATCTCCATTAATTTCTCCATTTCCTGAGAGGGTTTCGTTACCAAGACACGATTTCAATTAAAAAAAGTGTCATTTGTTCAAATTATTCATACCTCCACGACATCTAATTGAGCAGTTGCGCTGTGAGCAGTCCCCTTCAGATGGAACTTCATCCTCAAATGTCGCCTGCCATCCTTATCCAAATAACCCACATGTGAAACGTGTTGTCTCCTCCCCCTTCTCGTTTCCTCCCCGTAAATAGTTATCGGCCTACCTAATTTGTCCTGCACCCGAGGATCCGCAAGGCACTTCTCTGCCGCCCTCGCATAAACGTTGTTCGGGCTCTTGCTCGAGAACAGCTCGTTGAACACGGCATAGAACAGGCTGCCCGTTATGCCGACACCGATCAAGATGATCGTCAGGTACGACGCAGTCTTAGTGGTTTCCTTCACCTTCTCCCCGAGGGGCTTAACGTTCGTGTCAATTTCGGTCCTCGTCGACGTGGTCAAGTTGCTGTCTTTGGTACTCTTGAACTTCCTCAACGACAGCTGAAAGGTCGGGTTTGAGATGAGGCGATAGTTTCCTTTGACGTGTTGTAGGAGTCTCAGGGATAACATGGTTAAACTAAAAAATAATATCTAACTAATTATTAAAAGAAAATCAAATGATTTTGAATTTCATTTTAGTCAACATAACCTCAACAAAAAACGAATGACCGAAGACAGAAGCCTACGACATAAATAGCATAAAACGAAATTTTGAATTTAAAACACATGTCAAATCTAGATTAAATTCTTTAGTGGTAACAGCTTTTCAAAAGTTACAGTTCAAAAATCTTTAAAAAAACTGTTGAACTAAACGATTAAAATATAACTAAAATGACTTACTTGAGGCAAGGTATGCCCTAGGTAGGTTACCTTCTCGATTTCCAGTTTAATTAATCAACTCAATTTTGAAGCTTAATTAACTGTAAGCAATAAAGAGACCGTTACAACTTGCACAAGTCAGAATAGTAAAAAATCTATTGCAAGTCTTACAAGCTATGATGTAATTATATTAAGTATTAAGTATTAAGTAATATTAAGTATATTAAGTATTAAGTAATTATAGTCGCTTGAAAGGCAACAGTTTTCCTCTCTTCCCAAGCCCCAGTTTGATTCTGCTTATCAAGTTTTGGAAAATCAATTAATCGCGGAAAATAGAGAAAATTGCCAGCTTTTCCTCGATTGAAAGAGATCAAAAATTGTTAAAGATCGTTAGAAAATTCAAATCAAAACCACAAGCTCAACTAATAACAACGATGATTACAATAAGCATTGATTCACTCAACAATTAGTTAGATACTTGAATGACTTACCTTATAATTGATTTAATGCGTCGCAATCCACTATAATCAACTTCAATATCAATCACTTTTGATAATATTCTAATAGTATATTATCAAATATTGTTTCGCTATTGTCTCGCTAGAAAGGATAAAGTCAGGCTATGAGGGTTCTATGGTATACACGTAGAGTATAAAGGCAACGAGTCTCATCCAGAAAAATCAAAAAAGATCCTTCGAATATTATCGAGATGCGCTTTCACCAATAATAATATTTATTTTATCCCACAGCAACAGATAGAAAGGGAAAAGTAGGTTTAGATTTATTTCCGCAGAACGTAGAGTATCAGGTAATTAAACAGGTTCTATATACATATTTTCAGGATAAATCTACAATTCCTCTCATATGTTCGTATGATAAAAAGACTCTTAATCATTCTTATGACATGAAGAATTTTTAACTCTAACTCTAAAAGTCCTTATAACTATATATAGTAAAATATATTTTAATGCAATCAAATAATTTTAGTTTTACGTGGTGCTAGCTACAGCCTTGAATAAGTCGAGATATATTTCTGGGGTTATATATAAATGATAATAATATCCTCACTTGAACAACTTAATCTCAACTTATTTTTAAAACCAATCAATCATACAAAAAATATATTTTAAAACGAATAGTGCTTTTAGTACACACTTCATACTACGAAGTTTTTCTTGACTTATGAGCTGCAAAACCTGCCATACATTTATATCAGTTGGGATTTAATATATGGCCAATATGGATTTCAATATTGGCAAGGTATTATACCGAGCCAATATTAGCAATTTAAATTTATTTTCATACAAATATTGAGCTGTTCTTGGTTATCTACTTGGTTAAACTATGTTATCAACGTTATGCGCTAAGTAAATAAATAATGTAAAACATATTTCATCCATTACGATAAAAAGACATAAATAGTATTGATATAAAGTTCTGATTTATTACAATCTCCATTAAACAAAATTCGTTGCATATTTCAATATAAGCAAATGCCTTCTACAATGTAAAAAAACACATATAAATAGCAGATAAGATAATGAATTTCAGTCTAACAAAACCCCCAATTTGCAAAGAGGAATTAGGTTTCAGGCTTCAGTTCGTTACAGAAGGGTCATTTAAAACACAGAACCAATGGTCTTATATTAACTATATACTATTAACTATCGAACGAGGACTTTTTTCAGAAACGTGAAAATGTGCCTAAATTGTCTCAGAAGCTTGGATAACTTTTTTCTTGTTTATTTGAATTCATTTTTTATTCTTCTTTATGATTCTATGTTCCTGAAACGTTTCTTTTGGACTTTTTTGTGTTTGTGAAATGATTCTCCAACATTCCTTCTGGTTTATAAGCTCCAAATGAAACTTTTCTCCTACTTTCTTTACTATTTATACGTGTGATCATTTACATCTTTGTAGCACTTAATGCAATGTTACTAATTGTAAGTAATAATTGTATTAACATTTTTTATAATTTCATCCTGAGTGACACCTGCAGCTATCAACACTTTTTCTAGCATCAGGGTATCCTGGAGCGCATTGTGGGCGCCTGCGAAGTCTGGTTCATTTACCAAATCTCTTGCTAAATCCGTTAATTTGAAACTTCCCTTTTCCTTTGCGCGGGTTTCCAGTTTTTTCCTGAGAACCTTTAAACTGTCGGCGAATCCATATATTACCTTTGCAAAATCACTGAAGAGGTTCAATTTTTTTAAATATTTTATCAAGATAGGGGCGTCAAACCTGCAAGAATACAAACAATTGACTCTAAGCTGATAGAAGAAGCTACTTTCTGTTCAATCAATGATTTTCAATCAAAAAAATGATGACTCAAATCTATCTAACTTACCTAAAGCAGTTATGTGCAACCAGTACTACAGGTTTACCTGCAAGCTGAAGATATTCCAAGAAACTAATAAATGCCTCTTGTGTGGGCGTAGTAGCTACTCTTTGGCCTTTTAAGAACAGTTGATCACCTACTGTGGTCAAACCGGTGACCGCTGAAGCAGCTGGGGCAATCGCTTGAGTAGGAAAGAGGTATGCATTGAAGCGTCGACCGTCATAAGAAGCGGCGATCTAAGAACAAAACTGACCATTAAAACAAATTACGAACTCAGCCGTCTTTCAACAAAGCCAACATTACTTACCTGAACGATATCAGGATTACAAATATCAGTCGTTTCGAGATCAAAATATATTATTTGCACGTTCATTTTTGTAAATAATCTTACTCCTAAAGAGCTGCAACAAGTGTCAATTGCATCAAAGAATGTTATTCTGATCGTGATTCAGCTTTTATATATAAACACAAAGCATGATCTCATTTAGCGGGAAAAGTCTGAAACAATCTATAATTGATAACTGTGATAACGAGTGAGCTTATATATGGCAACTGTAGCAGTTCGAGAAATAATTCATTTATCTGTGTGGTAAGCCGACACTCAAGCTTCAAATTGAAAATACTGGCGGGAGAAACAGGTTAGCACTGATTTAGAGACCGCAATAAATTTTGTTATCGAATGTACTTCACTTGAGTGCCATTAAAACTATATCTATTGAAATATAAATATTTATTCAAGCACAATCGAATGGTTAGAAGATCCTTTTTGTTCTTTTAGCGATGGGCAAGACTACGAGGCTATTGACCCATAACATTGAACTGTATTGATTTGTCGTATGATGAATAAGATCGTAATAATGTATAGTTCAGTGTATCTTCGAATTGTACTCACACCCTGTATATAATTCATAGTACTTTTGAATATAGTTTTAGTACAATTTTGACGTCTGTGGTAAATTACTTCTATATTTCTAACCACTGGTGGGCCCCGGTATATAATTATTCCTCATGTTACATTTTGTTTTTAAATTATAATTATGGATGTCTTCATCTTTATTCAGCGAAAGGAATTAATCTTACTTGTTTAAATCACTTTACTTGGTCATATTTGTTACAGTTTACCTATTAATGTGATATAATCTAACTTTCATTCATTAATTGAATTCAGCTGAATATCACAGTTATAATATGTAGGGTAGGATAGTTAGGAGAAATCGAACAAAACGTTTTTCGCTGAAGGATGCATAAAATAAACTATATTACTAAATATAACGATGGCCTTTGGTGTACAAACAGAAGAGAGTTGTAGAAGTGCTTCGACATTCTAAATTTCGTACATGCTGACCAAACATCAAACTCTCGATCTCTTCAACATCGGCTCTTGTCTGTCTGTATCTTCAACTTCCATGCAATCACTGTCTCCACTTTTTTCTTCTGCGGTTTCTACGAACATAACAGCTTTCCCGTGTCGCCGTCCGATCGAATGCAAGATAACTTTACGAGGGTATTCGTTGATCGAAGTCCTGCACTTCAGTTCGCTCAGTCCGAACAGCACTCCCAAATTAATTATATCGTAAGGGCTTCGAATTAACCTGTAGGTCTCGGCGCCGCTGGAGAAGATGATATTCCTGGCTTTTCCGAATGTATAGTACATATGTGAGAGTTGGATCATGTTCTTCCGCTTGGCGAAATCTACGATGCATGGGCTATAAAGTAGCTCGACGAAGTATCCCCTTTCAATGAGTTGATTGTACATTTTCCTCGTTAGTCTTAGGTGGAATTTTTGCGTGGCATCAACTGCGAATATGTCCGCTTCGAAATGGCTGCAGGTGTATGAGAGGGCTTGACTCGTCACTGGCATTGACGCCACGATATCGAATTTCCCGTAATTGGGAGATTTGGTCACTTTATGAATGACGTCCTGATTGGCAAAGGATATCGTCAGTCGTGTTAGAACTTTGAAGTCATCGTAGCCGAGTCTCTCAGCAACTTTCATAACGGTGTCTACGTTGAAAGGTGTCGGGACTAACTCAACGTTCTGATTTGGTTCCCCTTTCTTCTTTTTCTTTTTCGGTTCCATCCGTTCATCGCCTATGAAGTGATTAACTGCGATGGTTCTGTAGCCATAATCATAGAGAAACTTCACAGCATGTTCAGTATGAGGGGGATCGAAAACTGATTCTTGGATGCACAAATCGAAGAAACCTTTCATACGAATCATTTTTTTATGAGAGGGATTCATAACGAAAAAAGGAGTTTCTATTTACTTTACCATAACCTTACTTACAGAACATAACCTTACAAACACAAAACGCCTTTAGATAATGTTCTGTATTGCATTTAAAATTTTCGCGCTACTTTATTAAATCCGTGGCCGTGGTAAAGTAAGGGTACTTGCATAAGCATATTACCTCAGGTATGCTCACGGTACCTAATGAAGAGTCTGAAGTGGTGGTATTAAATTACATCGAGGAGGAAACTTCCTTTTTCTTAAAAAAAAAACGGAACACAAATATAGTTTTTAATTTTGTTTTATAATTGGGAAGAATTGGGGGAGTATAAATTTAAATGAATGAATATCTGCATTATATTACATGAAATAAAACACTATTATTATAATCAACATTAATGACATATATATTTAAATAACAAATCTTAAAACTATTACCTCAAATAGATAAATAAGAAATGAGGAATTATAAAATATATTGGAAGACAAAAATTCATATAAAAACTAAATACACATATAGTAACAAACCACATATACCAACTAGTAATATACATATATCAGCTAAAATGTAATACTGACATCTATGGACACTTTTCTTACCACATTTTAAAGCTCAGAAGCTATGTTCACCTACTAAAATTTTATATAAAATATATTCCATGAGCATTTTGATAAAAATTTGAACCTTTTTCAATATGTAGTCTGGGGAAAAAATACCATTAATAATTCAAGTAAAATTTGTTTCTTTTACTACATAAAATTGTTAATTATCATACATTTTGCCCTTTTCTTTAGTAACAAAATCTCTCTATTATTCAATTATTAAAAAATCTTTTAATAAATTTCCAGTCCTGAATTTTGTTTATAATTATATTTTTAATAATAAAAAAAAGCAAACATGTATGTTTCACACGAATTTCTTAGAACATCTTTACAAAATATTATATCAATTTACCCAAGTTAAACTTTTAAACGTCTTCTTCTTTAATTTATTTAAAGCATTTTATTATCAGTTCTTTACTACTGATTCTCCTTTAAATTAACCTTGTCGGACAGGCCATTCCAAATACAACTACATCAGCCTTTTTTGAGCATAAGTGTGACTTCCAGGGATTATTTGAGCTAATTTAACATCCACGAAAACCACAAAATGTTAACGTTTAGTAAATCGCTAGAACCCGACACTATAACGGACATTAAGAGAAGTTGTATAGATGAAAGATGTTTCAAAGTTTGAAGTCTACAAAACAAAAGTTTGAAGTTCAATAGAAAAACTGATTGGAAAGATTTCCAGGGAGAAACAAGAGTTAAGGTTTAGAATACGCCCGGTGTTAAATAATTGGAGGTTTATTAAACGCTTATTGAGTTATCGAGTTGGATATTCATGGATTTGAGAATTAATAAACACATTATTTAACACCAGGCTGTAGCAGCCAATTCAGTTTGAAAAATCGTATCAAGAGTTTAAGCAATATTTGAGCGTTTTATATACAATTTTATTCGGTGAGAAGCGATAGTGCTTTAAAACAATTTGATTCATCGGCAGATTCTCCGCTCTATCTACAGAATAAAATCGAACGTACTCAACAGAAAAAAAAACAATATGTAACTGCTTAACACAGGAAACTGCGGAAAATACAAGCCGTCAATGTACAATAAAATCAAAAAATCGAACTTCAAGACCACAGGCATCGAAGTTAGCCTTTTGAATCTTGCTTTATGTATATCAGACAAAGAAGGATCGAGAAAAAGTGAACATATGCATATCTTGTTTTTCTCTGAGGTAGTTTCTTTAACGTGTTGTATGTACAAAACATTGTTTACCAGCACTATCCCCTTTCGTTGTGCTTTAATGAATCTCCAAAGATGATATAAAGTGGTAATAGAAAAGCCAAAGTCGAGTAATGTATGAAACGAGAGTCCTGCTCTACCACCCTAACTCACAATCACTTATGTATATATAAAAACTGATCTAATTTTTTGACACGAAACGGAACGGATTGGATAAGTTAATTTTTACCATTGTCAAGAAGACTGTGTAACCCACTGCTAAGCTCTGGTGTGACCTTAGGGACTGTGGGTCCCTCACCGTACGTTGTCTACCCCTTATCATACATATTTCATTATAGTATGCGGTCTACTTTCTGAATCTGCGAAAAGAGCCCATGGGGAAAATCCCTCGAAAGGGGGAGATTCCTTCAACTCGTTTATAACTAAATGACGCAAGAGATAAACGTGTTAACATGAATTATTAATAGCAAAAAGCGCAGCCGTGTATAACAGCTCGAATTTACTTTCTAAGAGGTGTTAGATAAGATACAATGGATATCATTAGGTTTTGTAATGAAGGTGACTATCAGGTTTAGAAGAGGTTTTGAGAAGATAGCAAAGGTCCCAGGAGTTCTCTTCCAATCGTCATTTGGACCATTACTGCATTAAACTAGTCATTATGTATAACCACAGAATAAGGAAAGAAGATAAGAGGATAAGGAAAACTCTTTCCTTATTCTTGTGGTATAACCATTTTATTTAAATTAAAACTATTTCCACTTTTCCCGTTAAGTACTTTGGTTAAGTTACTAGATATAGTTGAGATAAAACAGTACAAAGTTAAATTTAAATTACAACTTGACTGTTTTACCTACTTACAGCGGTGGCGATGTATGTAGACCGCATGCTATAATAATTATAATAAACAGCACCAAAGCTAAAATCGAGTAGTGTGTGAAATGAGAGTCCTGCTCTATCCCAACACTGACGTATACGTATAGTATGATCATCCATAAATGGACTTTACGACAATTTTAAAATTTGACTGCAACACCCATATGTACTGTGGTTAAAATAATCATGGGTACATGTCTAAGTCATTCACTTCAATTAAAAGTTGGTTTGTTAAGTTTCCAGTGAAAATAGTCAAAACGTAAATATTTAACAGCATTAAAACGTGTATTGGAATGATGAATATGGTACCAATATGGTGGTACAACACCCATGGCATTAAGTGGGACTCGAACCCACCACCAGCGTGACAGTCTGAATATATGGAGTACCTACAATGGTATAACGTTGGCATAGATGCGTTTTTTACTTTATAAATGTTTCAAAATCGACTCTTACTCCTTAAATGTTTAACTGACGTCCAAGTTTAACCGTCGACTTATTGATCGCACTGTCTATTTCAGAAAATACTCCGGAAAAAGTAAATATTCTTGAAATTGCTTTCAATACGGCCAGTTATTCATAACTCATAGAATTGTGTGAGGATATTAGTCCATTGAAATCTGGGTCGATTTACAAAATGTACCATTGTGTTTTCGACCCGCAGAAATCCGAATCTTGCAGTATTATTGACCAAAACCATCTGTTTCTGAGGTAACATCAAAGAAAGGCTCGAACTCGAATGAAATTAGCGTACCAAAAATGTTACGAGTAATTTTTCAACATAACTAGACAAGCTGAATTTAACTTAAACGTAAGAATCGTTCTATCAAATTTCATGTTGCCATAATCTCAAAAAATTTATCCGAATGCTCCAAAATTTTATTTTTGGTCACACCTTTCAGAAGCACAATTCTTCACGAGACCAACAACGAAGGTTAATAGACCTTCAGTACTTCAAATTTTCAAAATTCGAGAAGCCAATTCAAAATGGCGGTTATGTACCCAAAAAAATGTTCAAGCTCGATAATTTCGACTGAAATTATATACACAAGGGTTTCTGGGATGGTTGATTGCGAATTTGCACTAAAAATTTCAATGTTCTAAATGGAGGACCAAATATGGTGGATTAAAATACAAAAAACAAATGAGAAATTCGATGTTCTAGGCTGAAATTATGTACATATGGGATCCTGGGGTAGATAATTGGGTAGGATAACCCATATTTGATTCGAGGTCTTTAATTCCAAGCATTCGAGGCCAAATTTGGAACTCCTACGTATATAATTTCAACCGACTACACCGATTTTCTCATTTTTGGTAATCACATCCGCCAGCTTAGTAAAAAATGTCGAACCTAAAGTATCCTAAACTATATATCTGAATAATTCAAACATGCCAAACAAGTCGATATGGACTATATCATTTTGTTTTCTGAAAGAAAAACATATTTTATTTTCTAAGTTCTCAGTGGGCACACCAGACGTCGTATTTCCACGGTTTTTATACCCCTTTTCAATAATAGAGGCATATATCATCTTAACGTGCTGGCTACTAAAGTGTAATATATTTTTGAAAATGAAAAAAGTATAGACTCTTCTAAAAGGCAACAAATCTGTTATAATTGTAATGGACTGACAACCCTTTCGACGAGCGTGGTCCATAAAATTGTAAAAGATAAATGGAGTGGGATTGCGTGTCGTCTCTTTCTAAAACGATTCAAATCTTACGGTAAGGGTGCACTTCTCCTTCGCACTCACTATCTCTATATATAGTACATTTTCTCCCATAGTGTATACCAAAAGCAGAACTCATACGCCATCGACCAAAATTACATACTTCAACAATACGGCGACAGTTTGTTGGTATGAACGTGCCATAGGTTGTTTTTGCTGTGAAAATTTGCGGGGAACACGTTGGTGTGTTTATTTTTGCTTCAGCCGTTGCAGTTTTTGAGATTTAGAGTTGGGGCCAAAAATACTGTCATAGCAAAGATTCCTGGGGGTCGAAAAAATAATAGTACTATTTCTTCAGATCGACGCTAATGCCAGATCAACTCAGATTTCATGTAAGTGGCAGTAAAATGTTACGTGGTCGTCCATTTACAGACGATGCAGCTATATACATATTTCTTGCATTATATGGATCCCGATCTATTTTCTTATTTGACACGAAACGGAACGGATCGGTTAGGTTCATTCCGACGGTAACCTGGATTAACCGTCGGCGAGGCTGGGCGTGACCCAACCGTACTTGTCGTGAGTCTTGACTAGCGACCTGAAGCTCTCCTCGGCCGTGCGCCTGCTGAACACTTTCTGTCCTTTATTCTTCCTCTGGACGCGTCCCTGTCCCTTCACGACACTCGCGGCGAACTGCATGATGACCGCCTCGACGGTGTAGGCGCTCGCCCATCCCCTCGGCGTCAGCAACTCCATGCAGATGGCGCCGCCCTCCATCACGAAGCCCTTCTCTATCCTCGGCGAGATGACGCGCACGAAGGGCGGCGCGAACGGGAAATTCTCCGGGAACACGAGGTGGAGCAGTATGTGAGGTATGCCGAGGTCCTTCATGTCGTTCATCAGGTCACTCTCACTGTCAACTTTGAAGAGTTTCACGTGCCACTCGAAGAGATTATCGTCGACGAGCTCGACGCTGAAGACCGGATCGGTCTTGGAGCTCTGCAGCCGCTGGAGGTCGCGCAGCTCCTTCATGAGCCGCCTCGCGCGGACCGTCTTGTTGTGGGCGGCCTCGTCGCGCGTCTTCGACTTGGAGCCGGCGAAGGCCGGACTCGCGGTCGACGCCGCCCCCGGCGCGGGGGAGACGGTGTGCCTCAGGAGGCGCCTCGCGGGCGAGCCGCCGCCCGAGGAGGCGCCCGGCTTGCCGCCCGCCGCCCCATCGCCGTCCTTGCTCGACGACTTGAACAGCTTACGGAACATGCCGGTCACTTTCTCTTTGGGGCGGCTCATCTTCGGCGGGCAGACTCGCGATTCAGTCACGGTGCGGCGGCGATATCTGAAGACGCTAGAACAGACATACTGCGTACATAATACAACACTTCATTAAGCTAACGATCTCGCTAATTTAGAGGAATACAGTAACACTACTTAGTAGTGTGACGTGGGGAGAATTCCCTTAATAATAACAGTTGTTTTGTGTAGTATCTTCGGTTCTAATTGTCGGATTGTTATGATGATTTGAGAAATTATTATGAGTAAGCTATGAGTAAGTTTAGAGGAATACAGTAACACTACTTAGTAGTGTGACTTGGGGAGAATTCCCTTAATAATAACAGTTCTTTTCTGTAGTATCTTCGGTTCTAATTGTCGGATTGTTATGATGATTTGAGAAATTTTATGAGTAAGCTATAAGTAAGTTTAGAGGAATACAGTAACACTACTTAGTAGTGTGACTTGGGGCGAATTCCCTAAATAATAACAGTTCTTTTTTGTAGTATCTTCGGTTCTCATTGTCGGATTGTTATGATTTTTTGAGAAATTTTATGAGTAAGCTATGAGTAAGTTTAGAGGAATACAGTAACACTACTTAGTAGTGTGACTTGGGGAGAATTCCCTTAATAATAACAGTTCTTTTCTGTAGTATCTTTGGTTCTAATTGTCGGATTGTTATGATGATTTGAGAAATTTTATGAGTAAGCTATAAGTAAGTTTAGAGGAATACAGTAGCACTACTTAGTAGTGTGATTCGGGCCGAATTCCCTTAATAATAACAGTTCTTTTTTGTAGTATCTTCGGTTCTAATTGTCGGATTGTTATGATGATTTGAGAAATTTTATGAGTAAGCTATGAGTAAGTTTAGAGGAATACAGTAACACTACTTAGTAGTGTGACTTGGGGAGAATTCCCTTAATAATAACAGTTCCTTTCTGTAGTATCTTCGGTTCTAATTGTCGGATTGTTATGATGATTTGAGAAATTATTATGAGTAAGCTATGAGTAAGTTTAGAGGAATACAGTAACACTACTTAGTAGTGTGACTTGGGGAGAATTCCCTTAATAATGACAGTTCTTTTCTGTAGTATCTTTGGTTCTAATTGTCGGATTGTTATGATGTTTTGAGAAATTTTATGAGTAAGCTATGAGTAAGTTTAGAGGAATACAGTAACACTACTTAGTAGTGTGACTTGGGGAGAATTCCCTTAATAATAACAGTTCTTTTCTGTAGTATCTTCGGTTCTAATTGTCGGATTGTTATGATGATTTGAGAAATTTTATGAGTAAGCTATGAGTAAGTTTAGAGGAATACAGTAACACTACTTAGTAGTGTGACTTGGGGAGAATTCCCTTAATAATAACAGTTCTTTTCTGTAGTATCTTCGGTTCTAATTGTCGGATTGTTATGATGATTTGAGAAATTATTATGAGTAAGCTATGAGTAAGTTTAGAGGAATACAGTAACACTACTTAGTAGTGTGACTTGGGGAGAATTCCCTTAATAATAACAGTTCCTTTCTGTAGTATCTTCGGTTCTAATTGTCGGATTGTTATGATGATTTGAGAAATTATTATGAGTAAGCTATGAGTAAGTTTAGAGGAATACAGTAACACTACTTAGTAGTGTGACTTGGGGAGAATTCCCTTAATAATAACAGTTCTTTTCTGTAGTATCTTCGGTTCTAATTGTCGGATTGTTATGATGATTTGAGAAATTTTATGAGTAAGCTATGAGTAAGTTTAGAGGAATACAGTAACACTACTTAGTAGTGTGACTTGGGGAGAATTCCCTTAATAATAACAGTTCTTTTCTGTAGTATCTTCGGTTCTAATTGTCGGATTGTTATGATGATTTGAGAAATTATTATGAGTAAGCTATGAGTAAGTTTAGAGGAATACAGTAACACTACTTAGTAGTGTGACTTGGGGAGAATTCCCTTAATAATAACAGTTCCTTTCTGTAGTATCTTCGGTTCTAATTGTCGGATTGTTATGATGATTTGAGAAATTATTATGAGTAAGCTATGAGTAAGTTTAGAGGAATACAGTAACACTACTTAGTAGTGTGACTTGGGGAGAATTCCCTTAATAATAACAGTTCTTTTCTGTAGTATCTTTGGTTCTAATTGTCGGATTGTTATGATGTTTTGAGAAATTTTATGAGTAAGCTATGAGTAAGTTTAGAGGAATACAGTAACACTACTTAGTAGTGTGACTTGGGGAGAATTCCCTTAATAATAACAGTTCTTTTCTGTAGTATCTTCGGTTCTAATTGTCGGATTGTTATGATGATTTGAGAAATTTTATGAGTAAGCTATGAGTAAGTTTAGAGGAATACAGTAACACTACTTAGTAGTGTGACTTGGGGCGAATTCCCTTAATAATAACAGTTCTTTTCTGTAGTATCTTCGGTTCTAATTGTCGGATTGTTATGATGATTTGAGAAATTTTATGAGTAAGCTATGAGTAAGTTTAGAGGAATACAGTAACACTACTTAGTAGTGTGACTTGGGGAGAATTCCCTTAATAATAACAGTTCTTTTTTGTAGTATCTTCGGTTCTCATTGTCGGATTGTTATGATTTTTTGAGAAATTTTATGAGTAAGCTATGAGTAAGTTTAGAGGAATACAGTAACACTACTTAGTAGTGTGACTCGGGGCGAATTCCCTTAATAATAACAGTTCTTTTTTGTAGTATCTTCGGTTCTAATTGTCGGATTGTTATCATGATTTGAGAAATTATTTTATGAGTAAACTATGAGTAAGTTTAGAGGAATACAGTAACACTACTTAAGAGTGTGACTTGGGGCGAATTTCCTTAATAATAACAGTTCTTTTTTGTAGTATCTTCGGTTCTAATTGTCGGATTGCTATGATTACTTGAGAAATGATTTTATGAGTAAGCACCTTTCGATGGCTTTTTCGACTTAGTATCCCTCGTAATTCTTGAGATATCAACTTGAAAACCTAAAGGACCGGGAAGACGAATAGCGGAATATCATCGCAAAGTTGAAACTGCTCTAAACCATAGAAATTGCGGGAATAGAAAAGAAAACAATGAATTTGATTGGCCGATCGAAGATTACGCAACAAAGAAGAGATGGCTTGAAACTTTTACCGCTCTGAATAAATTTTCTACATTAAATATGGTCGAAGTATACCGTCGTGAACAGATGTCTTCAACCAAAAAGGTAATATACTCCAATACAACTTTAGTTCATTATATAGTATAAATATTATTGCACATTTGTAATTTTGCCGCTTGCTAGAAGAAGTTTCCAAACATATCACTGTTACCAGAACCCGTACTTACACGATAGGGTATTTTCCTCCAAAAAACCTAGGAAATCTTGGAACAATTACTAAATATCTGCTTTTGAAGTATGTTATATAACAGGAACAAAAGGGACAAAATATCATTGGAAGACGTGCTTGCATTGATTAAAACAGTGACAGACGCGGAAATAATTTGTGAAAATATGGGGATCTTTTCGAACGTTTTTCCAAATGTCTACCATGTTCATATTGGGCCGATATATTTTTAGGATCCTCGTCTCTCATGGGTAACCATAAAATCCACGAAAAAGGAAAGAGTTGTATTGATTCTATAAAGAAACGATTACTTGCAGCACGCTCAACAGGCACAAGAAAACGAACAACTCATCCAATTAATTCCAAATTTATAAATATTAGTCTTATTATTATATCAATACGACATTGAAAAATGATCTTTACAGCCGCAAGGTGAAAAGTCCGTAACGAATTCACCGTAACTTGTTGCGCTTTTTCTCCGTTGGAAAAAATAAAAAATGGAGATTACCCCGTGTTATCGCGCCTGGTATTTTACCTCAATAAATCCCGATTTCCCTCGTGTTGTTCTCGACTCGTACATAATTCCAATGTACATATTTCCACACGTTAGAACAACGGGAAATCGATTATGGAAGGAGTTTAAAAGCAAATTGCCCTGGTATAAAACTCCGCACACGGTGCGGCCTCCGTTATTGAGTTACGCCGAATGGAAAATTGTTTGGTGTTGGAAAATTTGCATCGCTGGAAAATTGTAACGGCGATTGAGAAGAAGCCAGACTCGATTTAACAGTCAGATTTAATATTGGAAACTTAATAAGAGTTTGGAATTTCGTCGAAGGCTCTTAAGGCTTCTGACACTTAAGTACTATTTTAGCCCTAAAATGACTAATTGAATTCCACCACCAAAAAAGATCGTGTAATAAAACCAAAACATGTCCTTTAGGCAACCTTACTTTTTTATGAATAAAAGAATAGTAAAAATTTCAAATAACGTTGTGCCACATAGCCTGTATACATAACACACGCACATGGTGGTAGAGAGTAAAATACCCACATTCTCGTTAGTAATGCAAAATAACATGTATTAGTGATGCAGCATGATGAACAATGAACATCAAAGAAGGAACAAAGAATCCAAATTTAAATTGATCAAAAGGTCTACAAACACGTGCTTAGAAATTGTCTTTCTATCTTTTCTTTAGAAAAGAAGACATTTCGACGTTCATTTTGATTAAATTGTAATGGCTCCACATACTAAAAAGATATTGACAGAAAAGATGCCTAATTTGAAGACCATCATTTTATTAAACGTAGATATTGATTTCTGAAAATTTGTTTTGGCGTAGTTGTGGAAAATTCACGACAATTAATTTAATTGTAAGCGCCAGTGGATTAAAAAGAGCGCTCTAGACGTCGTCCTTGAATTATTAAATCCTATTAGCCGTCGGGTTGAGGATGATTAAGTTTACTTGTTACGTATCGCAGATTATACGGAAAAAAATTTAAACTTCATTCGTTCTTGAAGAATATTCTTTCTTTCATAGTTCCTTTGAAGCGCTTTTTTTAGATTATTAACTAAAATGAAAAGACCAAGGCATAATCTGTTAATTGAGTGCTTTAGTGAATTTAATACATAAAAATTCAGAGGGAAATTCTCCCCTATATTTCCTCTCCTTTGTGGCTTCTCCCGTTTAATTTACAACGTCGAGAGTAACGAGTAATTCAGGGGAAGGTTATTTATTAATTTCCCTTAAATGTTTATGGGGAAATAACATTTTCAAGGGGAGCGACGGGTCAATGGAATATTTTCAGCAGAGACTGCTATAAATATGTAAAAAAATGCGAAGGGGGATGTTCTCGCCCCCGCAATTTTATTCCGACTTGTTACGCAATCCTTCTGATACGTCGAATGCGAAACGTTTACAATTGAAAATGTTTCCAAGGGCTTTGCCACCGACCTCTGTCAAAAAATAAAAATGATGGATGGGGAATTAATCTAATTTCATAAAAAAACTGATATGAACATAAACTGAAAACATCAGTGGGTAGTAGAGGATATAAAACTGTAATTACAAGGCAAAATTTACATTGGTTGAAATGTCAACTACCTTCAAATGTGAGATTTCAGCTGATTGTGGCGTTATAGCTAAATCTGATATGTAGACGAATTATGATTTGACACGTAAGGGATATAATGAATTGCTAAAATATTCAGGGGAAAATTCAAGTTACCCTATGACGATTTAGCTTCAATTAAGGAATTTAAGGGCATATACCAAATGGCAAAACTTGTTATATATGTTAAAATGCAAGACAATTATAGTGAACAGGGAATTATGTTTCCTGCATCATACTAAAACCTGCAATTTGGGTAACTGAATTAGTGAATTTATAAAATACGAAATGGAACGAATATGTCCTCCAAAGTTCTTCTCAAGTGCCATAAGAGTTGCCTTAAGAACGTAGAACTGTTCCCACTGATTTATTGAGTAAAGTGATATCAATCACAAACAATATTTATATTTCCCAATTTTGTTGGTGAAGCTAAGAAAAAGAAGAAGTAAGAAGTTTCATCTTCTACAGTACAAAAAGACTATCTAAACTTAACAACAGAGCCCGGACTTCAGGCAAATTGCCTTTTCTGCCTTTTCCATCAATTTTCGGCCTTTTTTGCCTTTACTGAAAAAAAACTGCCTATATGTGCCTTTTTAATAAATTTCAAGCCTCATTGTGCAAATTTAAACTTTAAAACTGCCTATATTTTATTGTTTGGGCAAAATGTAGTAGATAAGTTGTTCTGCGAAGATTGAGGTAAAGCTACCCTCGTTATCCTTATCCTGCGGATAGTGGCAGGTAATTATTTATGGTGTTATGCTCTATTTTTAAATTTCCTTTGTTGGGAAAGTGGTAGGGTTTAAAATATTTCATATAATGTGCATTATTTGTCATTGGCGCGCTGTTGTCATTTAAAAGTGTTATAAAAACATCATTTGAAACGTCTTCTAAAATTTCTTCATGGATACGTCCTCACCCTGAGCTTTCCCTTGATGGTGATGGTGTTTACTATAAACCCTGTGGAAAAACTGTTAGTATTTTTTATGTTTTACATAATATGTATTCAACTGAGGGTAAACTTTATAAAAATTATAAATCATTTACGATGTTTTTTTTTTATATTTCCAGTAACAAAAAGTATTTTATCGATCAACATTGTAATCCCTGACCCTTTCTTCAAAGAAATTGTGCGAGAAAAACTTCAAATGACAGTTCCAGTTTCCAGTTAAGCATAAGGCAATCGATTTCAGTCAATGCAAGAAAAAGCGAAGAATAAGAATTTAAATTAGATTTATGTCGGTTTATGGTTGAATCGAATATTCCCTTATATAAATTAAATAATCCTAGTTTTAAAACGCTCGTCGAAAAATGGTGTGAAAAAATGCTCCGGACGAAAGTACATTAAGAAAAACGAAACTGGCCTAATGTTACAATGATACTATTTCAAAAATTAATACTTGTATAGAAAATAAGTTCTTATACATAGTCGTCGATGAAACAACTGATGCATGGGGTCGCTATATAGCGAATGCATTGGCGTTTTGTGTGAAAATGCTGCAAATACACCATTTTTAATTGCTGTGAAACAATTAGAAAAAACACTGTAACAATTATTAATGTAACAATGTAACATTATCAATAAAGTCCGAAATTGCATTTTTTGTCTATAAAATTGTCTTTTTCTGATTTTTACTACCTTTTTGACACAAAATTTCTGCCTTTATAGGCGCCCTTTTCTTCAGTTTTTTCTGCCTATAAATCCGGGCTCTACTTATCAATGTCAAATCTTCATTACATCCAACAAAAAATTTACTGGAGATGACTGACTATACATGAATGTACATCAGATTGAGGAAATCCAAGTCATTACAACATTAAAAAGGAAAAGCACAATAAAATCGAAAGCAATCGTGTAGCTCTAAACTCCCATTTCGATCCCTTAAGTTGAATCAAAGTTGGTAATGCTGATAGTGACTCGATAACGAGTAAACGGATCCGTCTCTATTTTATCGGTGCTTCGATTAATCCGACGATTCATTATTCCCCAGGTTTATTTTAATGGACTCGAGAGTGAGCGGTAACGGTGTCAACAGAGGACCGATAAATTTTCGAGAGGGCGAAGTAATAGACTATCGATCAGCTGTAATAAATTTTCAATAACGTTACTCTCGATGGACACGTTAAAATCGTAACCGGGACGAAGATGATGAAGTGTCACATTGAAATTGTAATTTTAGCCGTACTACAGAAACTGATGAAGTATGAAATTCATCAGGAGTGCGTGGGAGTTGTGAAGGGCCGACTTAAATCTGAAAAGCCGTAGAGACACAATTAATTATATTTAGTGAGGGAAGTCGAGATCTAAATTTGACAGAAGAAAAAGTCTCCCTACAGCAAAATGGAAAAGAAATGATTTACGTTAACTGAGATCCATCACAATACCAGAGATCACGCCAAAACCAAACAAGTGAGTAATATGACAGAAATGCATACTTTATCAGTTATAACTAATAAAAAAGTACTTTATACTAATGATAAAATGTTTCCCAATAATGTATGTTGATGACAATTTGGAATTGGAAATTTGAAATTTGAAACATGGAAAATACTCTATAAGAAATTGTTCTAAATACACGTTAGGTAAATGCATACTTTTGAAATATTCTTTGCTGCACGACGAAGTAATTGATGTGTATAAATAATTGTTCAGAAATATTTTTGGAAAGCTGTTTTCCTCAGAATTACACTAAGAATAAGCATCGCAAAACAAATTGCAAAGGCAAATCGAAACGCCCTAAAGTATTAATTAGGAAACAGAAGTCGAATTTGAAGCTATAAAACATCATTTTTTTACTGACTACATTTTTTTTTTAAATTTTGTTGTTGAGCTCTATAATAAGTAAAAATTTCTCGCTTTTTCTGCTTGAAGAATTTTGTAATTTAGATTGATCTATTTATTAATAAATCCTAAATTTAATTTCAATCATTTGTTAGAAACTATTGTTATATTGTTCAAATTTCTAATTCGGACCTAACATGCACAGGTGAAATGGATCTAGCTCTGCTTCTACTCTTCTAGATCTAGAGTTTCTGCTCTAGCATTTGAATTTTTTTGAATTTTTCATGAATTGAATTTGAATTTTTTTGAAATTTTGAATTTTTTTTTAAATTTTGTTGTTGTTGAATAAGTAAAAATTTCTCGCTTTTTCTGGTTGAGGAATTTTGTAATTTAGATTGATATATTTATTAATAAATCCTAAATTTATTTCAATCATTTGTTAGAAACTATTGTTATATTGTTCAAATTTATAATTCGGACGTAATATGCACAGGTGAAATGGATCTAGCTCTGCTTCTGCTCTTCTAGATCTAGAGTTTCTGCTCTAGCATTTGAATACTCCTATGTTCGAATTCTAGAGAAATACTGGCCGATTGTTCACTAAATCTCGAGTCCAAAATTTCCAAAAATTAAAGACCATTACTGTGTTGTAGTAAAGTAGTAAAGTTGTTAGAAACATTTTTAAAACGTAAAAACAACTTTTCCTACATTTTCTTGTGCTGAGAGGGTTGAGCAGTAACGAGTAAATAACTAATCTTGTAAACCATAAACAGGTAAACCCACTGACGTGTTTATGACAATTTCAAAATATTTATTAAATAACGTACATCGGTTTTGCTTTAATTGGTACAGAGTGAGACACTTATAACAACTGCGGTCACACCTCATACTTTCATTAGATTTTTAAACAAAAATAATACGTAAACTAGCCTTCCTACTTTAACATTTAATCCCGTATGCACCTGGGGTTAGACGTTAGATCCTGAATAAAGCTAGCTTTTAGTCCCGAAATGATGGAATTGTGCCAAGAGAAACGTCTGGAGAGTGCCCCGTAATCGGCGAATTAACCCGACTGCACAGAAGAAAATGAAGGAAGGTAGTTTTACTTCAAGACCGTCGGTTTCCTAAGAGTCTCAAAGGAGATTCCGACCTGGAATACACTACCGAAGCCTGGCACATTCGTTAGGATAAACCCGGGGTTTAATCGATCGTAAGCGAACGTGTCTCAGTTAAAATTTTGAAAACATGTCCGCGGGGAAAATGATTCGCGTGATTTTGCTTGCTTTCCATGCCTGTTCGTGGCAGGGAAATTCAGTCCAGAGGTGAATTCCGTCACATATAATCGATTGGGTAATTTACTGTTGGGGTGGCTTCTTTGAAAAGCAAGCCCCTAGCTCTATGCTCAGTCCCTGGAACGGAATTTTCGCTTTTGGAACGAAAATTAATTTACTATTAATAAAGGAAGTTAAGTTGGTTCAATTTACAGTGGAAGTATAGATTGTATAGTTACTCATATCAAACGAAATTTGGCTTAAGGGTCCTTAAGTGTTCTAAAATTACTTTCATTGTTTTCAAATTTGTACGTACCGCTAGACTGGAACATTTGTTATTTTGACTTTCTCGTTGCTCTTCTGATGTGTAAAAGCTTTGTTAAGTAAAAATCATTGCATTTCATCTCCTAGTTGTCAATGCAGTGCTTCTCCTCTTTAAAGTATTTTCGTTAGTATGATAATTAGACTGAATTTGGAAGTAGGTGTTATATGCAAGAAAGAAAAACAATGATTTTCGTTAGTTTTTCCCATTTATCTCAGAAAATTTTCAATCAATTCAGATTTTAAGAAAACCACAGGAAAGCTGATAACTTCTACACAATTTAAAAAAAATCATGTCAATAAGTATATTTGGACCAAAATGCCAGCCATTTAAGAAAATGCGAATTTTCATTTCCAGAGAAAAGATATCATGATTTAAATTTTGACACTGAACCATAGGACTTCAGAGACCTTTTTCGGAAAAAAGAAAAACCACGTGTCTAACGAAATCTGATGTAGAATAATATGTGAAGTTTTGAAGAAAAAAAAATCAGAGCTACCGATTTTTTTCTCATTGAATCCATATGAATTTTGCTATATAATAATCAAGAAAAGGGCACTATATCCATACTTGAACTTTTCCATGACGAATTAAAACATGTCAAATATCAGATATCACACTTCGACACAGAAATTCCTTAATTTCCAACAGGAAAAAGAGATACTTTGTTACCAAAAATTCTAACAAGATATTTTTATCTATTTAACCTAGAACCAAGGATAAAATCTTTGTTTTTTTTTCAATTTTAATTCATTCAGTTCATATTTAATTGCCTGAAAAATTACCGCAGTTATAATTATCGCAGCTAATTTTTATCGTAGAAACTTTTGCCAGCAACCATTTGTAATTGTAAAAATTGTAATTTTTTTCATTTTATTTTGTTGTTTTTTGAGTTAAGGTGATATTTCCATAGGAAATTTGATTCTCTACATAAAAGCTCGTTTAACTTTTCACTAAAAACGTATAGTTTTTGAGTTATAGCCGAAAAAACAAAAAGTGGACAAACTTACTCCATTCTCAAAAACGCACCTCTAAATTCGGTTGCACTCTGCGATTTTACCTTTGTAATAGACCAATCGAATACATGAAACAATAAAATTCCACTAACGTCTTATTTTTCTACTGTATGACGTAGGCAATAGCCTAAATGTAGACAGACAACATCGAAATGATCTGAGACTACCAAATTCAGTGGTAAATCCCAAAAATTTTGTTTAAAACGAACGAAAAATGGCGAAAATATGAGCAGAACATATGGATTCTCCCTGATGGAAACTTTTGAAATCGTTAGAGTCCATTTGAAAAGAACGTAACTTCCTAAACCACAGCAAATGTATACATTAGAGAGAAATTACCATAACAACATATAAACATCACAAATGAGATTTTCCTCGTCCTTTTCCACGAACAACATTGAATATTCATTTTATAAAATAACTGGTACTAACTAATTTTCTACACCAGATCATTATCTATTACGAAAACGTGCAACTTTTAATGAAACTTTGTTCAGAACAAATCAAAACCGTTGTCTGCACAACTTCTGCTTAATTACCAGGATTAGCAATACCCCTAGGCTGAAATTAAAAGTTCGGCTAATTATAAATCCATCAACGTCCGCTTCAGTTTTAACTCCAATTACTACGTACCATAATTCCTTAGATATCTTATTAATTTGGCGGAGACTGGTACAGTACATGGATTTCTTAGAGAATGAAGGGTAGAAAAAAAGAAAAACCAAGATAATGAGCGAACTTCTCGTGGAACAATAGAGGAGGGTTTCGCCCCGACTTCTGAGGTTTGATCCCATCTTTAACGACGCTTGAACACGTCGGGATTATCAAAGACTTAAAAATGCGAAGTCGGCGACGATAAAGCTATAGGCACGAAGCCGGGACTTTTTCCTGTCTTTTTGGCACAATCCAGAAACCGATCCTTGCTAAGAGCAATAATTATTTCGCTCATCGAAGAACTCCTGCGCTCCTATCCGGGAGAAAGCAAACTTCCTCCTGGGGCTTCGGGAGAGTACAATAAGCGTTTTGAGAGAAAAGGGAGGATATTAGGTGTTCTTATTATCGTTCGGTTCTCGAATTTTTCAAATGTGGATTTATTAGAAGGGAAATTAATTAGTTCTTTGTGCTCTTCCTGCCAACGATTCATCAAAAGAGAGGTCAAATCTGACAGGAACGTTTAATGGATACTAGAAATAATAGATTCTGGGATATAGAAGACATTTTGCATGATGCAGCCTTCGGTTAACGTTATATTGTTATTTAATGGAATTAAATAGTCATAACGTTTGTTAGCATAATTTTGTCATTGATAACGTCGTAACTATTTAAGATTTTATGTTAAGTAAACTATAAACGCGCTAAAAGGCCATAATACCCCCACCTACCCCATTGTTAAGAACGTCGTTATCTCCGACTCATGAATAATTTATTATTCCAAAGACACAATCGTTAATTAGTAATAAATGTACCATTAACGTTTGAATTCTAAAAGAGACCGGATGATAAACGACGTTTCCGCTTTGAGATTTGGCCGAATACAGATGGGTGTGTACCAATCTCCTAAATACGCAAGTAATGCACCGAATCCGAAGATACTACAAATAGGAACGAAATTAACTCGGTTATTACCTTAAAGAAAATGTAATTGTGCCAATTGAGCGAGTTAAGGACGGTCCACGTTTAAGTCATCACCATTAGCGACGGATTAGATCGTATCGATTCATCCCGAAGATTCATATGGAACGTTACAGGACTAAATATTTAGATAATTTGTTTGCGGTAGCGAAACAAAGGATTTTGGATTTTATATGAGAATTTGACGAGATAAATTCATTCTCGCGCAATTCAAACATCACCATCGCCGTCGGCGCGTCACGAAAAACCTCCTCCCGTACGTTATCTAAAAGTCACAAAGTTATCTCGAAAGCTAGGCTATAATTAACATCGTATATGCGTTTTTGAACGTGCCAGAAGGGTTATGGACGCTCCGTCACGGTTAAATAACGGATACGACTTGAAACTTACCACCCAGCTTCCTCCTCGTTCCTGCCATCGAATACACGGTGAAATGGAGTCGACGTCCGGAGCCCTCCTGCCGGCTCCCGGAAGGTTCGAAGGGCGACTGCCGGAGGAATTTCGCGCACTCCCTCGGATCGATCGGACGGCAGCAGGGGCGTCCAAGATGGCCGGGGGCGTCGGATATTCCTCGGGTGCCGACGCCTGTTCTCCCTCTCAGGCGATCATCCGCACACGGCGCTGTCGAGATCGACAGACGTGGTGAAAAGTCGGCATACGTTTGAACCTTTGAACAATGATCGTGTTCAGCACATGTGCACAGAATGGGTTTTAGTCCGGGCGGGAATTTACCCGGGAAGGGATCTCGCCCTAAGCCACTGTCGTCTCCTGGTAGAAATACCCATTTCTCTTTCATCTAAAGGGGATATTTTCATGACAATACTCGCTGTTATTTATGGATTTTTCCGCCTTCCTTCCTTTTTATCGGGTGACGGAAACCTATTAGAGGATCTTTGACTTGATACTCCCACCATACAACGCGTCCACCCTTCCCTGTGAGTAATAGGAAAATTATAAAATTAAATCTTCTAGATCTGCGCATTTTAAAACGCAGTCAGAAAATTAGAAATATGTAATATACAATAGTCTTTCTATTTACTTACCTTCTTGTTTTGGAACGTACAATTTAGACTCACTTATAGAATATCAATCCGATATGGATCAAGTGCCCGAAAAATATTCTTATAGTCCAGGAGCAATCTTCGCATCCGCTCGCAAAAATATTCTGAACCTATTTCTTGCATAATTTTACCCTCAAAAGTTCGATACAAAACTGTTTAAAAATTTGTCTTACATAAATTGCAAAAATTGTTTTTTATCCCGGACATTTTTTTCTAAGTCACAACTCTTCACCAAAGTTCATACTTTTCGAGATCTGAATTAGTTAAAGTTCGGAAAAATATAAATAGGGCCACGTTCAACCCTGAAAAACCGCGAAAAACTAAAAATTTTAACGTTGACCTGTCAGGTATAGACAATAATTGTCTGCAATATAGCCCAGTTTATTGAGTTTCTTTTGGTAGACGAAATTTAACAGCAGACGGACCAAAAACCTGTTTAAAATGAATCAAAGATAATAAAAAGTCAATATTTACACAAAGCTGAGCTTTTGCGTTTTTTAAACAATAAAAATTTTTAAAAAACAGGTCGGTTTTCCGTTTTTTCACCATATATACGCACCTATACAGTTTTATGCTGCTTGAAGCCCCCACCACTCAGCTCGAAATGAGAAATTGCGCGTTTTGCGCAATGTTCGAGGCCATTTTTCGCACTTTTCTCCAAATAAATATGAAAATCGAAGATGGCCAAGTTGTAGGTTGTGATGTCCTCTTTCAAAAACCGTTTGAAAAATTAAAATCGGCCATCTCAGTTAATATGCCGTCTGTTAATTTAGCAAGATTTCGGTGTACATTGTTAATTACGTCATTGCCCAAAAACTATTCATCCGACAGCATCCAACTTTTGCACGCTTAAAGTAGACACAATAACAAAACCATTTTAACGGTTTATGCAAGTTTTCTTGGTGAAAAATACTCCGATCACCTTTTAGAAACGCTCGTTTTGAAGGTCTTTTAATTCTCTATAAATCGTCTGTACAACGGATTGCATTTAAATCGATAATTATCACGCTATAGTGAAGAAACCGAAAAATTACCTATTTTTTTTAATTTTTAAAAAACACAAAAAGCATTAATGAACAAAGACGGCGACATATATTCTCAGTGGAATAGATGGAGGTACCGTTGCTGTGATGATTTTATATTAAGAGTAAAGTGAGGTCTACTTATCCACCTGCTATTCTTGACACAGCCTTTATTATTTTTCTAGGAACAATCTTTAAACAGTAAATCGTCAGACGTCCAGTTCAGTCCAGACTCTTCGATTCGATGGTTAATACCCGTATACCGTGTAGCATTTCAATTCCCATACAATTCGATTTTTTCTATGGTGTTATAAATTCGTGAGTGAAAGATTTCAGGTGTGATTGTGGCAAATAAAATTTATATGAGTGGTTAGTGAGGATTTACACGCGTCGAAGGGCAAAGATGGTTGGGTAAGTTTGATTTGTCGCAAACTTCAATCTTTTTGGCGAAATTATCAAATGTGAGGGGCTGTTATCTACTCAAATAATACGCGTTTCGAGGACTTTTTGGATGGATTTGCATGGGACTGGCACAGGGATTTGAAATTAAATAGGTCTCATTAATCTTGTTTCAATGAATTAATCAACTAAAAAGTTTTGAGACACAAAATTTCCAATATTGATTCAAATTAGGTAACAATTACATATCTTCTTAATTCGGTACATTAGCTGTACCGCATAGAAATTTATTTAATCATTTCTGAATGCTCTCGTAAACCTACAACCAACTGTTGGTATTGCACATTTTACAGAAAAGATATGACCAATTTTCAGTCGTAATAATTTGAAAGTTACCAACAATAATGAAAACAAAATCAAGAAAAGGTTTTTAGGAAAATCTACAGGAACTTAGACGCATATTCATAATTAAAAATTTCAAGAACCGATTCTTGCGCTGTGTTTAAATCCACCATTAAACTAATCCACGGTTGAAACAGTCGATCAACTTAATTACAGCTATCTTTGAACTATTACATATAACTGCAACGCAGTTAGCTCATTGAGCATAGAAGGAGACAGTTTGTTTTTGCCACGTCAAATCACTTTTAATGTGTTCGTTGATTTTATACTTAATGCGCTATCAACTAACGCTAACAGTTTATCGAAGTGCCCTTTTAAATAAATATACATATATATTACACATTAACCTCCTTCATTGCAATTTCGAAATTCTTGGATCAGATAGATCTTTGTGACGTCACACTCTAATCGCCTAAATCAAGTTCACCCTTCGGAGGAGTATATATTACACATTAACCTGCATCATCGCAATTTATAAAATGTTGGATCAGATAGACCTTTGTGACGTCACATTCTAATCGCCTAAATCAAGTTCACCCTTTGGAGTATTAATTACCCTTAGGTGGTCATTAGTTTACAAGATAATTAGGATAATACTGGACGCTGCAAATTTCGAAAATCACCAAAACTGCCCTTTTTACGTTCGTTCTTGCAATGGCGTCAGTCGCCCTCACCACTGTCGCTTCTTTCTTCTAAAAAATCCCTTCTTATATTTTTCTCATTGAAAATGCCATATGCCTAAGAAGCATTTTAAGTAACTAGTTCAGAGACACCAGTTATAAGTTTAATCCGTTTAAAAGTTATGACGTTTTGAAAATGCCATTTTCCAAGAGTATGTAGGCCAAAACAACATCACTGGCCAAGCAAAAAAACGTGAAAAACTAGGAGCCTCTTCTTTTTTGTATTTCTATCCACTTTTTGAGAGCAAAGTTTGTTTCACGTTATAATAACAAACAGTAAAAAAAGTTTGTTCTTTATTATAGACCGCCGGCGCGGCTCCCTTTGCGGCACGTGCCGCCAATAGACTATCATGGTCTAGTTGTATGAATAACGTTTGGTAAATATTTCTCGGACAAATTATAGTAACATCTTTCATACATATATACCTTCATCAAATAAATTATGCGCACAAGAACGGCATTTTATGCTCTTTGTAACGACACCTCATTCGATAGGTTTGAAACAATGATATGGCTTTAAAATATGGACTGATTTATTTTGTATTTAATTAATTAATAACGTTCAATAATTATGAACCTATCTATTGGGACCATAAAAATTCGGTTCTGGTACATATGATTTGTTTGACGTTAAACATCTTTTGATTTTGTTATTGATGCATTTATTTCAATAAGTTTATTACAATTTTTTCCGAGAAATATATAGAGATACCTAACGTTGCTCACACAACATCGAAGGAGACGCTGATTGTCCGCATGCGCCGTGAAGAAAGCCGTCGCAGACGGCCGAGAACAAAGAGGGTTTTTTACCATTTTCTATGTTATTACAGTGAAATAAACTATAGTTCTTGCTAGAATAATGGGTGGGCACCAATTTCATTTACACGATGTCTATGAAGTCTCTTCAAGTGGCGACCATGCGGAAAGCATAGTACATTAGCAGTTTTTTTCAATAAAATCAACAAAACAGAGAAGCTACAATGAAGAAAATTTAATATTAGCTTGTAATTAGATAATCAAAGTTCATTATTATCGTTAGCTCATAAAAGGAACTCAAGAGAACATTGGAAAATTCTTTTTTTCAAAAAGTCCTAGTTTCCTAAAGCTAAAATTACTTTTTTCAGTGCAATAATAACTAATACACTAACAAAAACTGATGCTCGAAATGGCGTAAGCACGTTACACTTTCATTTTCACTACTTTCACTCGCGAAAACCGAAAAAATCCGCGAAAAATCAAAAGGGAAACGGGCCCTTTTGAGGAAAAGACGGTCACGTCGCGGGAGCGGAAAGATGGCGAAGGTGCAACAGGGTACGGTTATGAAGGCGCCCATTGGTCGGCGCGCGAACGGTAACTGAGACCGCGGAATGCGATTGGCTTATAGTTAACAAATGTCGTAAAATACGCAGTATATCTAATAAAAAGAAGAAAAAATTGTGCAAAAAACAGTAAATGTTTTTGCCATTCTACTAGTATAGGTAGAATATATTTTTGTGCCTAATAAATTCGTTCATGATACCTTATGACTATTTATTGTATGTTAAAAATATCGATTTTCTAGAAGTTTGGAATAATATCAGATAGTTTTATTCGATCTTAATTGATTTTGTCCATCAAGAGATAATTATTTTAAAAATAATTGTGAAATTACTGAGCGCCTTAAATCTTGAGTATCAAAAGACTTACCATTTGACGTTCCATCTTGCAAAGGCGTCTCTCTCACACATCGCCTGTCTACTCCTTTCGGAAAAATCAGCTCACTTGAAACTTTTATGCTCAAACTAGAGTATGCACTTCACATCTTCACTTACACTACTTTTCACAAAAGTTCCGCGGAAAATCAATGGAAACGGACCGACGCTTGCAACAATGGCGTCTGCGTTACGGGGTGAAAAAGGGCCAAGACGAAGCCACAAGTGCAGTGGGGGAAGATGACGCGCTGATTGGTGGCGAAATCGGCAATAATACGCCAAAATGATCACGAAGGAATACGCCACAGGAAGGAAAAATTGTACAAAAGAGCAGAAAGCATTTTCGTTATTATGTCTAAACCGTTTTTTGTTTAACAAATGCCTAAATTAATTATGATTAATTGATTAATCTACCATTAGAATTGAGCTGTACGCCTCAGCAATCTAAGCATATTTCTTGAAATACTCCATAAAACTTTAAACTCTGCTCAGTTGTTAAAAACATCATCAAACAGCAAAATTGCAATTATAAAATATCTGAAAACCAGTAATTGTTTTATGTACTTTTGAAACTTCCTAGAAACGAACGCCTCTAGCGTTATTACTTCCTAGAAATCCCTACAAAAGTTCTTGAAACTATTCCCAGGTGTTAACAAAATTCTGCTAAAGGGTTAAGCACAGTTTCAAGAAGATTGAATACCTAATAATCAAATTATTCGATAGTGTAAACTCTGTTACAGTAAAGTGTGAAGTGAATTTTCGGTAAAACCAAGGGATTAATCAATTAACCATAATTAAATCCAGATAAATAATTACTGGGGGAATGTGAAATTAGTCCCTGGTTTTAACGACATTCATCGAGACGTCCTTTTGATTAACTTTAAATGTGTATCATACATACACCTGCATGAATGTAATATCGATTTCCTAGAAGCTGCTATTATCGGTTCAATTCAAATCTATAAAATCAAATTCGTTCCCTATAACGTTAATCCATCTTAACTGATTTCGTCCCTTAGGCGCCAATTAACTTAGATGATAACTGAGGTATTACTGGACGTCTCGAATTTTAAACACAAACAAAACTAACCTGTCGACGTCCGTCGCAGGTTCGAATTCGCAATGGCGTCATGGCGTCGCTCACACACACGCACACTCTCACACCTCCCTTCGGAATAATCGGTGCACGTTCGAAAGATTTACGCTCGACGTGGTGTACACACTTCACGCTTTCACTTCCACTACTTTTCACCCGCGGAAACCCGGAAAAACCTCCAGAAAATCAAAAGGGAAACGGACCGACGCCTCCGACAATGGCGTTCGCGTCGGGGGAGGGAGAGAAAATGGCAAGAGCCTGCAACAAGTGCAGCATGCAGCAAGGGAAGGTGACGGGTTGTCAGAAGGGCGCTGATTGGCTAGCGCCGCGGAAGTGGTGCGCAAATGGTCAAAAACGATCATAAGGAAGTACGTGGTGTAATAACAGGATGAAGTTAAAAATTAATTAAAAGATAGTAATGTTTCGATGATGCCATGTTAATTGGTCCGTGTTTAAATAATTTAAAAATTAATTAACTAATTTTGCTGAAGTCAAATTCACAGTTAGAATAATTCACTGGGAATATTTAAAATGTATCCGTACGTTATCTTATATTTTTTTAAATATCCCACAGAATTTGTGATTTTCTGCTTGCTTCTTAACGACAAATTTCTAAAATTTCCATTTAAAAGAGCAGTAACTGCCGCGTTTATACAGAAAACAATCATCCTTCTCGGCAGAATTTTCTTCATTTAGCTAAAAGTAATTTCCTTTTTAGGATTTTTTGGAAACTCTCCCCAAAACGATCCTCGGCAACGAAGCCGCCGTAATATACACCATCATCGGAGTTCCTTTAATGCAGATACTCTTATCACCCTTAGATAAACAAAGCGAGTGGACTAAGAACCCCTTGGTCTGAGGGATACAAGAAGCCCCGGCAAACATAGCAGCAAAACACAGGACAGTAGGAATGCTTTTGAGGTGCAAAAAAACTGGAATTATGGATGCATTTCGTATATTCAACGGCTAGTCCCTATACTCCCTATATACCCCAGCTTCAATAGTCCCTATACTCAATTTATTGGATATTTCCGTATATACACTTCGATGCTATTCTATCATTGGTTTTCTCCTGGCAATTGTGTACTCCGGCACTTGTTAGATTTGCTTGAACTTCTTTTATCCAACTAGATCTTAGTTTGTCTCTTCTTAAGGTTGTCACTTTACCATTCTGTAAATTGTAGACATCTTATAAATTCTTCAAGGACTTTTTGATACTTTTCACTTTTCCAGATAATTACTAGGTATATTATTAATTTAAGTTATATCTACTTTGATCTTTCCTTGTTCTTAATGTAACAAACCTTTATCTGCGTTTCTAACCACATTCCAACGTTGTATAGAACAATGTTGGCTATAGTGGGTGTCTCGCTCTTAATTTATCTGTAGCTTTTCCCTATAGGCTTTTGCTGCTGTTACAGTTCTTTTAGATTCTACATTATCATCTGTATTAGACTTTCTAATTTGCCTTACGTTCCCATTGTTTGGAGTACTTTCCTAAGTTCCTTCTTCATCTGCAGTCAAAGGCTTGTTGGCAATCTACGAATATCATTCCTATTTATATTTTATACTTGTATGTCTCCTGTTCGTTTAAGATCATGTATAGTGTTTGTTATCACCTCACTGACCTATATTGATATTGTCCTTATCTTTCTTGTCTTGTTAGCTAATGGTTTCTGTATTAATGTGGACATGTATTTTGTACCACTAAAATTACTGTAGGTTTCAATCTCAATCTGAAAGAAACCATCACCGTTACTTATTTTTCGTTTTACTTTTAATTTCTTTTATTTTTTCCGAGTTATAAATCAATTCTTCATAATTTAACATTTCCATTGTGCATAAATCATATACCTTCAAATAAAATATTTATATTTCTACAATATAATACACTGTATAAAAATTACAATCTGCAAATAAACCCTTTTGTAACACAAAACTTTGGCAAGTATTAGAAGACTAGCATGATTAACCAATGCAAAATTCTACTGACATTTAAACATATTGTGAAACACATAAATAATATATCCGAAAAACATTCGCATTTGCGAACTAGCACTGTAATGGAAGATTTGTATCCTATTATAAACAATATACTTTGCTAGTATCACCCAAAATTTTCAATCGCAACTCGATTCACTAACGAAACCTAAACTATTGCAGTAAGCTATTGAAAGATAGTAATATTCGAAACTAATTTACCTGAAATGTAGGAAACCGCATAATTGACATGCTGATTAAACAGAGGAACAAACGACTAAGTAGTTATTAAAAATAATACAACCACAGGAATGTATTGTGTTAACTAAAAATATAACAAGATTACGTATATAAAACATTGTTACTAGTACATTCTCGCAAGTCACAATGAATGACTTCAAAAAAGACAGTAAGGCAACTATTAACATTTTTAACGTCCACCACTATCAACCAGCACATACGAATGTAGTGCTCGAAAACAGCCATCTTCTTTGAAATCTATAAATGTATGACACGCCATCAACTATCTTCTGTCAGCTTCTTAATAATTTTCTGAACATTTAAACGCTGATCTAGAATCGATGCGCAACTTTGATACGTATGAGAATCGGCTAATGTAACGTTTATTATTGCTAAATATTATTTGAAACACTTAATGAAGTTAATGGGTTGATAATGATAAAAGCAAAAGCCGTCAGTATCAACGGCATTGGTTCAAGGAAACTGCATCACATCCAAATCTAACTCAACTTTAGGAACCCTACATTCAATCACATTTCAGTAATCGTAATGCAATTAGAAAATAATCACCCACACGCAAACTCTCAAGAACTTCAATGACGAGTTAATAAAACATATTTTTGTTCTAATTTGGAATATCTGCATCGCGGCAATGGCAGGATACTTTTGACAATTTAAATTTTTTGGTCCAACTTTAGTTTTAGCTATCAGTTCAGCTCATGTGGACATACCTTTGCTTCCTATAATGAATAGATTACTTTGGACAGATTGTTGTCATGACCTTTAGCCAAAAATCAGATTGCTGGACTATCCTAGCTCAACCATACAACTAGTATATAAAAGTTCTATAACAGACTGAAGATCCGAAAGCCCGGGAGGCGCGCGGAACAACGAAGACAAGCATATGGCGATAGCAATGTAGTATAACAGCAACACTTTGCTTGTCGAGTGCTGACCGTTATACAGTTCTAATGCCTCGAGGCATTTCTATGTTGGTGCATAATACTTAACTGAAAAGTAATAATGAACGACAGTTGCAGCAGAGTAAAGTATTTCTCCATTTGATATGTCTAACAATCTTTCCAATCTGGTCGAAAAGTCTAATTCCTTTCCAAGGTTACATGACAAACAATCCTTCAGTACTTTCAAGAATAGTAACGATTAAATGTATTATGTTTGTATTTACAGCTGATTTTAGCTCAACTGCATGAAACTTACTATGATGACAAACCTTTCGGTCAACATGAGAAAATGATCAAATCCAAATTTCATTTTCGTGAGTCTAGTTTGAAATAATGCAACTTATCCATGATAAACCCAGCTAAATCTAAGTAATTTATTTTGTGTAAAAATAGTAGCAGGTACTTTAATGTTTTTACTACATTTGTGGGTATGTTGATCTATAACAGTGAACCTCAGTAAAGGCGTATAAAAATCGGCTTCGAACAGAAAAGTGCGGAAATATCGCTTTGAAAAAACTTGCCTAACCATAGAAACCTCAAAGGAAGCATGATTTTGTTTGTTAAAACAGTCAGCGGAAGCAATTGAAAGTATATGTCATAACGTATGTCTGTGTATGAGCATGCTGACTTTATTTTTTGCTCGCTCTTTATAAGAAACATGTGAAGCTCGTTTGATCATATCACCGTTAACAACATATTTCTCTTTCGTATTTACATTATCTACATTATCCTTAACGTTATTATCCCTGGACACTACACAAGCAGTAACATCATTCTCCTTGTGGACATCGGCACTTATTACATGACAGTTATTACAGTCCTCCTCTGTCTTAACGCTGTATTCGCTGTCCTTCGGCGACTCATCGTCAGCTTCCGTCTCCACCGCCGGACGTTCGTCTCCATTCGAGACCTTACTGTTCAACACCACCACCTCTGAGCTGACAGTTTCCTTCTGGCGGATCTCGTCGTGTGTCCAGATGATAACTACTCAATCTCCCCGATGGGGCCCCGTTCGTTGTGGCTCCGTGTTGCCTCGGTATAAGAACACTTGCAGGAGGATCAACAGGTCTACTGTCACTTGGATCGAACCGCACACCCAGAACTGCACCGGGGCGTTCCGCAAAAGAAAATAAGTCGTTTTAAATATATCACCACAAGTCCACAACACAACCATGCTTAAACTGAAAAGAAAAGTAGTTATTTTAGATAAGACATCTGTTCTATGCAAATTATTACTAAAGTACACAAATGTTGGGTAATTCGATTTTGGTTAGGATTAAATTTAGATAGTCAGTATGTAATTAAAACTGTATTAAAACTTAATTCCAATGTAAAAAATAATGCATGACTTAAATTTTACTCAACTTTCATTGCCAAGGGAAATGTAGTCACAACATAATAAAATGCTGTTCTAACGAGGCACATCGCCTTTTACCGGAAATAACACGTTAAATGTATTCCAGACAAATGTCACGGGAATCGAGGAAGCACATCGAGAGTTCCCTCGGGATCTTTACATCTGTGACCTTTCGCGACAAATCCCATTATATTTTACATTGACCATTAAAAAGGGTAAGGACAAAATTAATTAAAATAATATTCTGGATTAAACAAACTTCAGATCCTTATTAAATTTATGAATTATGTAAAGACAGGGTAACCTGCAAGCAACATATTAAAACTGAATTTTAATCTAAACTCAACGCATATAGATATAAGCATGAATAAGAGTGGATGTCCTTTTATATACACGTAAATAGGTATTTGTATAATAAAGTATAAAACTTGACCAGGCAAAGTTCATGGCACACGTTAACAAACCCACTATTTTAATGAAAGTAGAGTCAAAGAATTCTATGTTATTACTATTGAAACAGGAATTCAAAAATGAACTGAACAAATTAGCATATTCTCTATACTTAGGACCTTGCTTTAATCAATAGAATTTCTGATACCATTTACACATTTCTTTATTCCACCCTCGAAACCCTCTAGTTGTATCATGTAAATATAAGTTATGTTCAGCTACAACTGTCGATAATCATATCATGGTATCAAAACAGACTATTGGATTGAATTTGTTTTTATAGTGTATATCGCCAATTTGGGAATATCACTTCATAGGGTTGCTTCGTAACATTTTGAATTATCGGGAGAACAAAGCATATACCCAATGACTACAATTTGCCATTTATTTTCCAGTTTTTTAACATGTAGCTACGCCTTATTTTCCTGCAAGGGATCCATTTTATTTATCATACTGTTTCATTATGAATAATCAGTAATGTTTCTGCTAAACATGTAATTGGTTTAACATAAAATTCTGTCTACATTAATTCACTTTTATTGCACAATATCTTCATATTTTCGATAGTGTAATATTGTATGTTTATTCCTCAGCTTTATAACTTTTTGTTCCTCTTATCCAAGTTTCCAGAAGAATTTTGTTTCAAATAACCCTTTCAGCATATACTTTTGGTTTAAACAATACATTACCACCTAAACTAGCATTGCTCATACTTGGAACGTAAACATGAAATCATTAGTATCAAGCATACAGTAAATGCCTTTTACGCTTCATACTGAAAGGTGTTAGAGAAGGTGAAACCCAAATTATTATCAAAGCTGTGCGTACCATGACATATTTAAAAATGAGGTTTACCTTTGAATCCATGCTTCAATAATAACAAAACCACCATACTTTCTTTAAAACACCTCTCTGAACCTAACATGATATCAACTATTGCATGTCATTACCTCATTCCTTCGGTGGACTTGTTCCTGTAGTTCTTGACCAGTTGAGGGGTCCCGAGCATAGCTTCAGTGAACAAAGCCAGAAATCCAACAATTTCAACAAAGACTATATATTCTATAAAAATGTACATCAACAACGAGGTCGCTATGGTAAACACCAGCATACAATCGACGTAGGACTGGAAATCCGACCAGTTCCAGAAGAACTTTGCATCAAAATCTACGAATAAAACGAAACGTGAAACAGGATTGATGAAAAATGAATTTTCGCCAGATCACCTCACTTTAGATTTTTTTTAAATAAAGCTAAATAATACTAGTAATGCGTTTAATATGGGGAATTTTGTCACAACAATAAGCCTTAATGGAATTTTTAATTTACTGACAAAAAACATATACATATGAGAACACTACAGGAATTTAATACAATTACGTTTTATTCAAACTACTAATTAGATTTTTCTAAAGTGAGGCTACTGGGATTAGAAACTATGTGTAAAAGCTAATCATTCAAATGAAACATGCAATTAATACCCAATGTACATTACCATCAATTAAAAGAATAATAGGGTTCTTGAAATATAAAGGCAGTGAACGACAAAGATGTTTGCCATAGTTTATCAAACGCTTAATAATTCACAATAATTCGAATTCAGCGTTGAACAGAAAAACACAAAAATGAACCATTATTAGAAATATATTACCACAATGTGAGGGGCTAAATTAGTACTCGTATAACAAAAACCGTTGAACCAAATCAATAATTACCCCTCTCATAAAATGTTTTGAGATCCTATTGTTAACTTGGTAAGCAGTGACAAATTTCCATAGAAACCAGGAGTAAAGAACTTAGATAAAAATGTTAGTCGTAATGCTTTTGTAGAGATGTTAATAATAATAATAATAATAATAATAATAATAACATGATAACATAATAGCAACAATGGTACAAGACACAATTTTGTTAAAAATGAATCAAATGACTTCTTCACGTTAATATGCAATTACTTACCTACAAAAAATGTAAGTTGTCACTACAGCAACTTATATGTTATCATAAAGTAACCAAAAGCTTCCTTGCTTTTAAAATAAAATAAGGACTTGGAAGTGTAAAAACTGTGCAAGCCATGTCAAAAGGAGTGAAAAATTTTGTTAAATAAAAATAAATATGTAATTAATTAAGATAAGTGACTTATTGTCCTTAAGTAAAATGTGTTGTTTTGTCAATGCTATATGATTTAAACTTGTTTATTATTTGTTTTATTATGTTTCTACAAACATAGGTGGGTGATTTCTGATCCTAATTAAACATTACTTTTGGGAAAAATTCCCTCTCCACCACCAGGGGTGGTGAAAATATATATTCTCATACTTTCAATGACACTCCAGATTCCCGGACACAAAAGTGTACCAGCCATTTAATGAATTAGTTATTAAAAAAAAGTAAATCTTTAATTAGGCATGTTTCTAACTTGGTCTAATTCATAAATTATCATCCTTTCTGACGGCATGCAAAAGAGTTTCGTGTGGCACATACGATTAGTTAAGAAATTTTCCACCACCATCCGAAGTAGAGGCGAAAAAATTAGTTCCTGCCTACTTTAATTGCATGATAATTGCCCTTTGATTTGTTTTTCTGAAAAAATGTGGATCCCTTATGTTGAATCACCGTATCAAATCAGAAATCAATACCTTATGAATACTCGAGTTATTTAAAGAAATGTCAAATTTGATGCCCTGTATATCGAACATATAAATAAAAAACGGCAAAATATATCTTTATTTTTGCTCAAAGAATATATGCTTAATGGAGTAGACATCTTGTATAATCATGTTAAGGAAAATCAGGCAAATTTAGTAATCTGGTTATATATAGCAGTAATTGCACTTCATTTTGTAATGATCTTCATTAATATTACATTTTCATTCATCGTTTTTATAGTCTCTTCATCAATTTTTTAGCATGTTTAATGTTTATTTTTCCTACTTATTTCCATAGTATCTTCAAGATTTCACATTTCTAAATATGTTTAATATAATAAAGGTAAAAGTCACATTTTTGTAATGAAACAGTCTAATAATAAATAATAATATTCTTATTGTATTACTTATTGTTTCAAGACTTAGTTAAAAACCTTGAGATTGATATTCTCCAATACTCTCGCAATTGTAGTATGCACCATTGTTGCTCAAAGGTCTCCAATTATTTAGTTCACGGTTATGGTGTTTGTTAATAAATATTGATTAACTATCAGTCAATGAACTTAAAGAATTATAATTATTGAGCTTGTTTGGAGCATTCAAACACATCTACTTATATTGAAACTGAAGTATTTAACAAACTTGTCAAAAAAAGAGATTAAAAATATATTCTCATATCCACTTAGCTATCATAAAAGCTGTTGCTTTAGAGAATTAATATTAATACCACTTAAATGAATTCCCAGGATTAAAATAATGCATCAAAATTGTACCTTCTACAAAGATAAAACTGTAAAAGTATTAACAGTAAGATATTACCCCGAAATTAAGAAAAGCGTATAATTACATGTTAACGGAAAATAAAAAGGCGTAAAGCTATGAAGCAAGGGCGTGCAGGCACAATTACCAAGAATACTGTGAGAAGAGCGGGGAGGTTTTAAGTTTAGCAGTCGCTTTACTTCTTGAGGTCTAGCTGCCAAAAATAATTGAAAATAAAAATCATTAAAACGTTTCATTAACAACAGTAAAATAAAATAAATGCTCACACAATGATTAATGAACATAAAGGAATAAAACGGGGTTGATGAATGTGTGTTACAATGAATATAGAACATTATGTTGTCTTTCCTAATGTTTTGATACAAAATCAATGGATCGTTTAGTTTGAACACTCACCTTTTTAAACATATTTAAAGATAGGGTTTGACAACTTTGATATTAAAGTACACATGGGTTTTACATTTTAATTATTTGGAATTGAAAGAAGTTATCGGGAATACCACGATTACAGTAAAAGCAAGTTCAATTTTTACCGAATAAAATGACGATATATTTGTACATAGCTCGAAATAAAATGTTTACGATCAAAGCTATGAAATCTGTCTAAAGTACAATTCAAAGTATTAAAGTCACTATCGTGATATAGATCTCAAATAAAGGAGTCTTTAGATTTATTACATGATTAATCTAAAGCTGTCTAAAGGTAATAGTGCTAGTCGAGGCGTGCCATAAAAGTACCAGATAGTAACATATAACTTGGATAAAAACGCTTTTAAATAGACACGTTGCTTTTGAAAATTGCAATCTTCCTTAGGAGGTGATAATTAACTTGAATTGACAAAATGAATGTCCGCTCTGAATTGATCTGAGTGTACTTTATCATCAACATCATAGCAAGAACCCTCACGAACTTCACCTTAGAGAGGAGTTGACCCTTTAATCCTAATGAAGTTCAATGGTACACACTTCAGATATTTTAATGAATATTGATTACTATCTAAAAATAACACAAAATCCATACCTGTAAAAATCCTCTGCCTCGCCTGGAGGAGCTGGGACCTGTTCCTGACCCTCACGCACAGATGTATCATCAAAAACATCGTAATGTTCATCACCAGACTCTGGATCAGGAGGGGGTACTCGAAATGCTTGCCGAACCTGGAAGACAGGAAGTACGGAAGAATGGAACGAGGTCGAAAGGGGGTACGAGGCTCACCAGAACATGATCCTCAGGGTGTTCGCTATGAGCAGCGCGAGGCAGACGAGCAGGGAGAAGCCCTCGGCGTCTTTCGTTTTTCTGATCTGCCTGTACTGGGGGATGTAAGGGATGACACCGCCGATTATCATCGCGACCGCGCTTATCCAACCGATGGTCAGCGACAACTTGGCCGATATTGCCCAATCCATTTTGAAGACTGACTCTCTGCCCCGGGAGCAACTTTACATTGCTTGCCCCACTTTACGTTCTCGGCATTTGCAGGTGGACGTCAAATGTCAACCAGCAAATGTCAAAGTCCATAAGAGACGTCGGCAGTTGGCACTCGCGCGCGCGCCTCGGCGCGTAATTGGTCGACCAGTTTCGTCACTTTCAAATTCACCAATCAGAAGGTGACCCATGAAGTTCCATAATTGAAATACAGGATGTTTAAATATTGTCCGACCACTTCTTTTTGTTCGGTTCAATAAGAGGTAGAAATCAGAAGTGTCCATTTAATCCTTATTAGGGATTAGGTACGCCATACTACAAGGGAATCATACGGAAATCAATGGTCAATTTTAAAACCTTTTGTGGGGAGTATGTAAAATTCTGTGGAGTACAATTTATAAATATTCTACAATATTCAGACTGCTCATAACACAAGGTCCATATTGAAGTTTTAGAATTTTAATTGAAACCCTCTATATTTTATATATGATTTGATTTCTATATTCTTTTTGATCTTATCGTTTGTAAAAATAATTGCACGTTATGGATATATTAGACACCGTAATGAAATACCCCAAATCTCAGGAACGGTGTACCAATATTGACACAGTAAATCATGTCTTTAAAAAGGAATGCAGTGTATATTTCTGAAGACTGTCACTGAAGAACACAGGTTTTATTCTTATAATTTTAGTATAACCTCTATTTCAACTCATCAGTTTGTTTGATTTATATATATACTTATGTACTTCTTGCAATCGTGAAATGTTTTGTTAAAAGCTGATACCAGAAACATCAAAATATTCTCTCAGAGTTAGGATGGAATGGATAATTCTGGAATGATTAATCTTATTAGTTGCAATTCTGCAATGCTTTTTATTCATAAACAACCCGAACGAAGTGAATCTAGTTGTAAATAATATTATAATATTCTACATAAGTATATCAACTAAAAAATAATACCATTAAATATTAAGGCAAAATTAATAGATAGAAAATTGATTAGTCATTTTAACACTACTTTAATAGTAGATTTCAATACTACTTAATAGAATATAAAAATATAAATAATTACTTAGTGCACACTGAAGCTACTTTTTCTTGTAACTAGGAGGAGTTGAGAAAATCCTCTTCTTCATTTGACTCCCCACCTTGGGAGTGAAGAACCTTGAACCCGAATTCTTCAAAGATTCAGTGCTAGGAGTTGGCTGCAAATTGTTCTCCATGAAGCTCCTCCAAAAGGGAGACGGCATATTCAGGAGGTGCTCCATCGTACTGATCGAGTAACGCGTCTCCTCGAGGAGCCGCTCGTGGGGCAAGTCCTTGGATGTGTAGCCGATGATGGTCGGTCCAAAGACCTTCGCGATGTTCTCTATGGGCATTTTGCAATCGGGAGTTTGCGCGACGCGTTGCAAGTGGAGCATCAGGAAGGCCAAGGTGTCCCGATTGGGTCTCGGCAACTCCAGGATCAGCTGGAACAGTGCGGGTTGAGTGTCATGAGGGTCCTTGGCGTTGACGGCTTCGAAGAAATCCTTGCATCGGACTGTGGTGACCAGCGACTCAGCCAGGGACCTCAGGAAGAATTTGATGCAGCAGCAGATCACGTGGATGTCGACACCTTGTAGGTTAACCTTGGTGCGGGAAGTCAGAAGTTTCTCGTGCAGATCTACAACAGATATTGAAATGGATGAAGCAGTTTCTACAATAATTCTGACATTTATAATTTGTGTAATAGAATACACAAAAGTTCTCTAAAGTCTCTAGAAACTAGAGACACATATCATCTGTGGTATCCATTGCATCCATATAGAATCCTAGTGGGGGCCACACTCCAGTAATAAACAGGCATATTTGACATTAGTCCATAGATGACTGCAGATATGCAGTTGGCGTTATAGGATACTTATACAATATATTTTACATCCATTTTTAATCTGCAGTTACTCAAAAAATAATGGAATGAACCTGTAATGATACTTATAGTTTGACTCACTCTTGACTTCATTCTCAGATCCGGGCACACGGTAAATCCCGATCTCCTGCATGCCCCTCTCTTCGATCTCTTCGACGCACATGACGATCAAAGGTGGCACCATGGGCGGCGTGATTGGCGTATAATCGCTGATCTTGCCCGTGACGCATTTTCTGTTATTTGGTGTGTGCACCCTCGGGATGCAGGGCAATGGCAGGCGATCCTTGCACTCCAGATGACAGCAATTTTTGCACTCCTTGCAGGAGATCATCGTCTTTGCAAAACCTAGAAGTTTCGAGCAAACAGCACAGGCTCCCAGTAACATGTTCGTCTTCCTCTCGAACTCATGTTGGCGATGGTAGGGTCTTGCCGGTTCGGGAGAATTAACTGAGGACAAATTAACAAATGAATAAAACATTAATTGTAAAAATAACTCACTGTTACCTACTTGTAATGCAAAAATTTGAATATCAGAGGAGAAACTTCATGAAATGAATACTTGTAGAATTCAAATGAAATGTTGGTACAGTTAAATTCAATGTGGTGAGAAGGTTTGCAAAACACTCAGATTGGAAATAAAGATAGGTCAATCAGAGCATTCAGATCTTTCATATATAGAAAACAAGTATCATTTCAAAGAAAATCAGAGAGATCTATACTCCTACCAACATTGAAAACACTGAGTACTTATATAAAGCTTTTTAAAAAACCAAGATTACATCTAGACATTACTCTATAGGTCAAATTGATGATGAGCCATACTTATCGCAAATATAGGACAGAAAACATATTTGAAATGGAAACCTTAAGATAACTAAATAGATAAAAACCATCAACATAATAAACAAACGATATTAAAAACATTTCATCAACTGGACTGCTATTGGAAAACTTGGAAATGATTGGAAGAGCCAAAGAGTGGACACACATAGCCATATGGTGATGATTACATTACTAAAATTAAATATTACCAGGGTATCCCTGAGCAGCACCTTCCCCATTTTCTGGGATAGACTCTATCACCGAAGTAGCTTTAATAGGCCCCTCCTTCGTAATCGTCAGAGTCGTGGTGGCCCTCACGGTTTCAGAGGTTGTGATATGAACCGGTTTCTCCGAGGCCGAACGTCGCTTCTTTTGAGCCGGTTCCTCTGCGTGGGCGTCCTGGCTCGGCCTCACCTTGCGCCACTTTTTGCTCTCGCACAGTAGGGACTCATCGAGGTTATCCTCAGAACAGGATACGCTGAGATCGGAGAGGATCGAGCCAGTCGAGTTTATCTCCTTGATGTAGCTGAGTCTGCCCGCGTCGACGCTCCTCCTACCATGCGAGTGCAGGTTGGCCAATTGCCGCTTGATGTCGTTGATGTTGCAGTTGCCCGCGACGAACGTCTCCAGAAGCGTCAATGTCTTCCCGACCTGCTCGTCGAAATTCACTTGGATCAGCCTGCGCTTTTTCTTCTCTTCGTCCAGCATAGCCCTAGAAACCAAATATATGTGTATTCTCTATCGGATGCTTAAGTTTCAGTTGTACCTGGCCCTGTTCAAGCTTCTCTCGAGTTCTCGGTTCTCCAATATGGTGTTCTCGAGCGTTTTCTGCAATTGCTGACATTCCTCCTTTGTGTCCACCCAATTGGAGTACATCTTCCTCATCTCCTCGAGCATAACGTAGTACTCCTTGTCCACCTCGAGCTTCTCTTTGAGCTCCTGGTTAACCTTACGGCACAGGTCGTCGAATAGGACTGCGAGGGACATGCCGTCCATCGATCCGTTGGTGAGGCTTTCATCGCTGTCCAATGAGGAGGGGCTGGAGTTCGACCTCTTCAGATTCAGGTTAGGCTTTCTGGTGTATTTGTTCGGTGTCTTGAACGGCGTGTCACTCATATCGACGTGTTCACTTTCAAGTGCACAAATCTACGGACTTTACGAACTTTGAATCGTGGTGATTGATGTAGGCAAACAGGTAACGAACTTTTGTTTGATTTAACGGACTTGGAAGCTTTGAACTTGAACGACGGTTGACAGTAGCATAGAATAGATAAGTTAGGCTTGTAATATTTTACTGTCCCACTGCTAATTTCTCTTGGAGGCTTATCGAATTTCAGCACCAAAGGGACAAATTTTATTGAACGATATCAATTTGCAGATATTAGTTAATTAGAGACCATTTTACTATAACTTTCACTCATCAAATTTACTTGAAGCAATTTATTGTACTGTGATTCTTAAGAGGATAATCCTAACCAATACGATGTTCTGATCGTGATTGGATCTAGTTACATTTCCCACCTAGTTTTGTGAGGTTGGCATTGAGACTACAACGACAAAACATTCAAATATTCCCATTTGTCACCCTTGCTCATGTCATTTTTTGTCCAGGTCAGTGGTAAAATATTTGCTGAAAAAATTCCAGTAATTCACCGTGAAGTACCCCCAATAAAACTGTTAGTAAACTCCCATTAGATTGGCTTAATAATAAAATGCTTATTAAAGTAAAGGTAACCTTGTTAGGTTAGGCGTTCCATTATCCTCTTGCTCAATGTGAATCGTTTCAGACTCTGACCGGCAAAGAAATCGAAATAGACATCGAGCCAACGGATAAAGTGGAGAGAATCAAGGAACGAGTCGAAGAAAAAGAGGGTATACCACCGCAACAGCAACGGTTAATCTTTTCTGGAAAGCAAATGTAAGATTTTGTCATTTATGCCTTGGAACAATGGCGTACCTAGCGAGAGGTAGTGTTACCCCATTAGAAAAAAACAAAAACGGGTGGCTCTGCATACCTGTGTAAATGAGTTTGCCTTCTTGTAGTTCAAATCTTAGGTACGCTCTTGCCTCGGTACATCTAAATGGTTTCCTTTTCTATTTCACCAAGTCTGTACTTTTACAGGAACGATGATAAAACAGCCCAAGATTACAAAGTTCAGGGCGGATCTGTACTGCATCTAGTACTTGCATTACGTGGCGGAGATATCTTATAAGTTATTATTTGCATTGTGTAAGTGTCTCTTAGACTTTTATAAATTAAAACTGTAAATTCAACCAAAAATGTAATCTACAGTGAATAAATTTTTTTATTTTCAATTGTACACAGGTTTATAAAACCTCCCAAGTTGCCGAAGTACAGCACAACTTGTGTGACCTGTTTCCCCAGGCTTACACAATGGACCGGACTAAATTATTGAACTTGTTATCTCGATGTAACAGTGAGGAAACAAGAGGTAAGTAATTACAAAAAGATCAATTTAGTGAAGATAACTTTTGAGTATTATTAATCATACACAGGTTGGGTGTGTCCATGAATTCAACTCCTCTTTTGTGCATTAGAAAAAGAGACTATAATAAAATATGTGGACAAATAATTTACATAAGAATTTTGTAATACATTAATATGCATAGTATAATAGTAATGCAGCAATTTGGTTTACTCTTACACAATACACAGATTGTATCTTTAAAACAACCTGTAATTGCCTGGACCTGCCCAATGCGTTCGATGCTGCCAATCATGAAATTGTATATATGTAATAAAGTTAAGCGTTATTAGCGGTTTAACTCTAAAGCTCATTAAGGACTTATCACACAACGGACTACCTTAGGGTCTCTGTTGTTCCTTCTATATATTAGTGGCCAATGATATGAGTTGCCAGAGCACTATATTCTCTCTTGCCTATGATACTACCATACTATAAGTACTTAAATTGAGTTGGGAAGGAACAGAATGTAATTGACTCATATCTTGATAAACTTGGTATGACTGATAAACAATAGACTGTTATTAAATGTGGATAAATATGTTTATACCACATTGTCTAATAGTGTCTTCCTGCTAACAAATGATAAGTAGTAAAAAGAGTAGACAAAACAAAATACTTAGGAGTAAATATAGACATACCTCTACATATCTCTAGTTCTGACTCTATATATTCTAATTCTTATAGAACTAGAATTTAATATTTGAAAATGTTGGTGTATAAGTTTTGTTGTATTATTATGTAACTGAAATTTATAAGAAAATTTAAATAAGCATGAATTTAAATTTTGTTAAAAACCAGACAGATTATACTTCATAGAGATTATACAGTATTTTTGTATTTGGTAAATAAATAAATAAGGATACTTATAATGTCAGTATCACTTTATCACTAAAAGCAACACACAGTATTTTTTCAGTAACTTTTTTCACTAATTACTAATTTACTAATTTAATCGTGCGTTTGCTGCATTTTCTTCAGCAATTTAGTTACTTGAAAGCGATGAGTTTTCCTGCACTACAATACATATGATGATCACGAGAACTTTTACCCTTCCTTTTAAGTAATCTTGGCAATTTAGGAAATTTACAAGAAAGTCATTAAGTTTCCTATAGTTTCAAAACATTTCAAAGATATTTGGAGTTTTGGAGTTAGTTTGCCTCTAGAAGCAACTGTAAATCTATATCACTCCTCTCTAAATAAATTTTATTTTTTTGTTCGTACGTACTTTCTCTTCAGTGGCATAAAAGGACGTTTTCATTAATTTAAATACATTTTTTATGTAATGAATTTGACAATTTTCAGATAAAGAGCAGGTTTTATTCGTGTCTCTCTTTTTAATGCATGGAAATGTGATTTATTTTTCTAATTCATTAAAAATCGATTGTAGCGTCCCTGATTGCACCAACTTGTATATAATGTATAATTAATATTATACAGCATTTTTATGAAAATGTTTATATGAGAAAGTGTGTCAATGTATAAATCCACACATTCCTTGTTGATTTTGAATTTGAGATCAAATTTTAAAGGCCAGCATCCAGTAATTATACATATTAAAATTCTCAATGCTACCTCTTTTAATATCACATTGGTATAAACCAACTTAAGAGCGTGACAATAATAATACCAATTTTCTGATTTAAAGTATTGTATGGGTATAAAAGTAAACGGTCATGCTGTGCCTTTTCCAATTGTCTACCACTTTACCTATTGCTTTGCCATTTATCTCCCCTCGGTAGACAAAATATTCATAGCATTTTTCTACAATTTCTATGGTCTATTGATACATAAAGTTCTTGCAGCAGTGATTAAAATTTTTATTCAGTCTACAACACTTTAAAAAGTCGGAAGATCTACTAACGTTTTCAAATTACGACTTTTTTTATTTCTTTTAGTGATTGGTAAAGGAGTTATTAAATTCAATTTTGTTTCTAGCGTTGGAGGCTTCGCAACAGTGCTTCGAAGACATTTGTAACCAACTCAGTTGTGAATGGGAAGATGTTTCGAACACTTTGGCCTTCTCCATTGGTACATATTTCTCATCTGAAGTGCCTGCAGACTGGAAATGTCTCTGTTTAAGCTTTTACATTCTTCATTTATTAAATCTACAGCTTGAAAAATCGCGAAGAGAAATATTAAGCGTTCAACAGACAAAAGTTATTAAAACTTGCATGAAGAATATCGTCACTGTGGGAATTTACACAAGATTACAACCGAATTTACCGTTTTATGTACCTTCAAATTTTAAAACTGAGGATATCTTTCTACATTATAATATTTTGAAATGTACTACGTTGATGCTGTGTGAATTCATGAAGAAACCTAACATGAGGTTGCTGATTTTACCCGACAGCTTAAAAGCAGTTTTATTAGCAGCATACCAGATCGCTTATTGCCCTTTAAAGAAACCAGATGGTAATGGAAATATGACACCACAAATCTACCAAAAACTGGTCGAGGAGAAAACAGCATTCCTAAACCTCCTAAGCAGTTTAAAGAATTCAATACACCCAAGCCTGTACATACGCGATACTATGATTATCTTCCAGTCTAATTCACCAACTTGGTTTAAAAAAGCGATATCTCAAACGCTTACAAGCATCATCCGCTCCAAAAATGGTATCGAGAACATCACAGTGGCTCTTCTCGATGGGAGCAGCAACGACACAACCCAAACTTGGAAAACTTTGGATACAATCACGAAACTGATTTTGAGTTGTAGGACTCTACCAGATTTCCAGGAAAATACTTGCAAACAAGTAATCAGTTTATTAGACAAAGTTAACGATGACACACTGATTTTTGAAAGAATATTCGTATGTTGTATAAAATATTTACACCGTTTCGAACCAAATTTTACTGAGAACATTTTCGTAAGGCCGGTCGTTAGTTATCTATTGTTTTTTACTTACCAGAACCGTAAGTTCAAGCAAGATGAGGATATTACTGTGAAATTAAGACAAGTTGTAAGGTTGAGTCACGCTATCTTCGTAGAGGATAGTGTTGAACAGCCAAGGTTACCGTTAAAAATCATCACTCCAGTAATTTTGATATTGTTCAGACTGTACGTTTTAACGTTGAATACTCCGTTCAAATCCATGAATGAAGAATTGAAATCAGTTACGATTTCGTTTCTGGAAGCTTTTCCTGGAAAACTATTTATGATACTTGACAGCTTGCTATTTAACATCAATTCAACTGAAGTACTGCCGTTTAGAAACAATATTACCTTAAGCGTGGAAGACGATAGGATTCTTGTGAACATTCCAGATTATTCCGTTGCACACTCGATAACCGAAAACTCTGAATGCTTACTTCAACTTTTTGAACGAAGAACGGATCTCTTGGTGAAATTTTTCGGCTTTCTTTTGAACTGCCTTACGAACAGAGACAAATATTTTAACAAAGCGAATGAAGACCTTTTAAACGTCGAAGAGGAGGTAATGAATGAGTTTATTGAAAGAAATTTGATTGTATATAAGTTGCTATCGGACCTAGCAGAAGATAAAGATCTTCAGAAAGCGATCATTGAAAACCCAAATGATATAATCTCGTACATCAATACGGTCTTGAAGAAGACGATTGAGTTGTCAACTCATAAAACTGGAGACACTGATCACAGCGCTTTTCAATCGATGTTCGTCGTCCTTATGATTCTCCAAAGTCTTGTAGTTAATTCGACCAAAGCGGAACTGGAAAAGTATGGCGCGTTGTTGGGACCTCTCCAGGTGATTGCCTCGGGGACTACAAATGAAGAAACCAAGAATATAATTAAAGATATTCTACTCGCGATGGATAAAAATGAAAATAAACCAGCTGTTAAGGAGGAGAAATCAGAATTGGACAAAGCGTTAGAGGATGTTTGCGATCCTCTTCTTCCGACCAGGGGTCATGGTTTAATGACGCTTTCCAAACTGGTCGAACAGAAAGATAAGAACACCATGGAAAGAAAACAATACGTCCTAAATATTTTCCAGGTATGCAATTATGAAGAGCGTGAAATTTTCGCTTTGTCATGTGATACTTTTCTTTTAGCAAAATTTGAAAAACGACGATTCGTACGTATATTTGAGCGCAATCGGCGGACTGGCTGCTTTGGCGAACGTTTTCCCCGATACCGTACTGAGTATTTTGTGTGAGGAATACTCTGACTCGACGAAGAAACACAATGATGACGGTCATGAGGTCAGAATGAAGTTAGGAGAGTCTCTGGTTAGAGTAACGAAGATTTTGGGTAAGTCAATAGTATTTTATTTTTATTTTTCTCTAGACTAGAATTGCTCCTGTGTTTGGTCTGTCTGCTTTGTTGGTGTATATAGTAGTAGTGTTAACTACTACTAATCTATAACGTGAAACAAAGTTTACATACATTTTTTTATTTGCACTATCTTTTCTATTTCCTCATTCCTCCATGTTTTGGAATTATTCCTTTTGTGTTTTATACCTAAAGCTACTTTTGCCCCATAGTGAATGGATTTTTTCATATGTCATCAGGTGTTCCATCTTCTGTGTGATTTAGCTTATTGCCTAGTCTCGTTTGGTAGATGATTTTTGTACTTTCATGCATTATGCGTTTGATGAGTTTTCATTCTCTTCTGTTAAGTAGAGAGATTTGTTTTCTTCTGTTATGTGTTGGTAAGGAAGTGTTATTTTCGCCCTTAAACGGTGATGTTTGGGCTCATCCAAAAATCCTATGAAGTCTCTGGCGTCCATAGCTATCCATATTGATTCTCGTTATACTATTAGGTACTCAGTGATCGATATCAGATTTCTCGTAGGTTGGATTTGCTTGAAACGGTGAATGGATATATGCTTGAAGAAGCCATTGGTTATTCTTAAGTCGTTAGTCCGGCATACATCTATTATTCTTTCATCACTGTTCTTTGGACGATCTTCTCCATATGGATCAACTACAGGATCATTCTGGCCTTTTTCATTTCTACCGTTAAAATCGCCTTGTGTAAATGATCTTCATTATTTCTGCATGTAGTGCATCAAAAAGTATGTCATCTGACAGTGGATAAACTCCCAGTACAGTAGCATTTGTTTGCATGGTATTCGAATTCATTTATTTGATGTTTTCATCTATTGCTTCCTAGTCTTTTATTCCATTTTTGTGTATTTTTTGAATCGTAACTGGTACTCCTCCCCTGGCTCGCTTATATTAAGGGACACCACTGAAAACATGTATAAAGTTGCCTTGCATTTCAACTTCTTTCCCTCTCTTTTTGGTTTCTATCAGTACCATAATATCCATGTGCGTTTTTTCAATTTCAGGCATAATTTCATTTCATTTTTCAGTTGTACCTTATGTCATGCACAGTTCGTTGTTCATATCCTATGAATTGAAAGAAATATGAAGTTGGTTGGGCTTACTTGGGGTCTTTTTCAGATGACAGAGGAAAAGTCTGACGCTCCTACCCCCAACATGGAGGACCAGGTGATTTTTGGTCTAAATTTTCTTCCTCTTGTCTTTGATAATCCAATATCCAACTATAAAGCAGCCGCGCCAGATGAACCCTGAATTTTTTAAAGGAGGTTGTTACTCTTCCCCTTCACCATTTTTCAACCAGGATTTGGCAGGTTTTGTGTTGTTTGTTTTTATCTACTTATTGGTATTCTGTTGATGTATGCTTTCGTTTGCTTCTCTGTTCCTGAGTGTTATATCTTTTACTAATTTCAACAGTTGTTAATCTGGGTTTAATAGAATCTTTGTCCCATAAGCCCTCTTTCCTCATTTCACGGTGGAAACCACCTAAACCACCTATTTATGTATTTTCTTTTAAAAATATTTCTTCAAATCAAGAAACGTATGACCTTTATTTAACTCAACTATAGTAGCGTCCTTTCCATATTCTTGGGGTCAACTGATTAATTTTATATAAGGTAATATTTTATGCAGTATGAATAGGTTCAACGCACTCACGCGAGCGTGAAGATTCCAAGGCTGTTTTTGGTCACTCTCAATACAAATCGATGCAATTTAATCGCCATAGCGGCCTAACGGCATCGTAGCGATAATATTTATGGGAAACATGGACGTTTTGACGGAATCGTTTTATAATGATGATCGAGCCATGTACAATACTCTCTTTAACCGTTTCAAATCTGTTATGGAATACCTCCTCGAGACGTGGTTCCCACATGCCTCTTTTTGCGAAATTCAACTGTACTTTTATTATCGGTCTGCACACGAAAAATTGTATTCCGGTTTAAGAGGCACGAACCCGACGTTGCACATGGCACGTAAGTTGTAAATGGAATGTGCTAAAAATTTCTCGTTTGTCCTGCTGAGAAGGAATGGTTGAAAATTCACATATAATTGCTCTTAAATGAAAAAATTTGGGAGCGAATTGATTCGCCTTCAAGGTGGATTTTAATTTGTCCAAATCGGTCCATAAGTTTCCAAAAACAGGTTTTTTTTGCCATAATTTATAGACATTAATCACTTCTTCCACGACGAATAAATGAAGGTGTACGTAGCATGTTTGCTTGCCGGCAAAATTCTCTTCATAAATAAAAAGAAAACATTCAATTTCCGATGAAAAATGGCCAAGTAGTAATAAATAATCAAATAAATTACTGTTGATGTCCAATCATTTTTAAAACTTTTTCGAAAGTGCTAATGGAGTACTAAAGTTTCTTATCACAAATGTCGCAAGTTTTTGTTAAAATTTTGTAAATTTTCTTGACTTTTCGTGAGAACAAAACTTTTTGTTAAAAAATATCTTATTTGAACTTCAGTGAGAGGTTTCCCATATTTTGAAAAAAGATATTTGTTCTCCAACAACTGTTCTTTCTAAAAACGTCAACTAGGAATCTCTTAGCCAAAAGCTCTCCCGTTCAATAGGGCCCGTACCTTTTATTTTTCAGGGTTCAAATTTTCAGGATAGCTTGGTTATATTATTATTAGGCTACAGTGCAAATTTGGCAGAAATCGGATCAGTCAGACAGAAGTTACTGAAGATTTCTTAAATTTGGTACTTTACTAAGCTCTAGTTCATTTTAAAGTTTTTGGAAAAATAGAACCGCAACAATGAAAAGAAACAATTAAAGTTCCAATGAAAGTTGGCCAAGTAGTAGTAAATAATCAAATAAATTACCGTTTATGTCCAATTATTTTTAAAACTTATTTCGAAAGTGCTAATCGAGTACTAAAAGTCTCTTATTTATCCCAAATCCATAATGGTCGCACATTTTCAAATGCGACTATTCGTGAGAACAAAATTTTTTGTTAAAAAATATCCTATTTGAACTACAGTGAGAGGTTTCCCATATTTTGAAAAAAGATATTTGTTCTACAACAACCGTTTCTTCTAAAAACATCAACCAAAAATCTCTTAGCCAAAAGCTCTCCCGTTCAATAGGGGCTGCACCTTTTATTTTTCAGGGTTCAAATTTTCAGGATAGTATGTTATATTATTATTAGGCTACAGTGCAAAATTGGCAGAAATCGGATCAGTCAGACAGAAGTTACTGAAGATTTCTTAAATTTGGTACTTTATTAAGCCTTAGTTCATTTTAAATTTTGTGGTAGTCAAAATTAATGATCATTACAAGTTTTTGGCAACTTTTATTTCCATGGGAGGAACCGTTGCAGTAGCCGCCAAGTGCGTTCCTCTTCTTGATTATTACATAATTTCCCAGCATTTAACAGACGAATTTATTGTTTCTTCCTAACCAATTTTCTACTAATTAAGTGTTCGAAGTGAATTCCGCGTTTCCCAAATTACAACTCTCATACCGCTTGTGGGAAACTTCTAATGAGTAAAATTTAAAAAAGTATTCATTAGAAGACGTCTTTGTTTGAAGTCTGTCATTTAATTTATTTATACGAGTTATTCCGCTCTTTTTACACGGAACGGTACATTAAATGAAAGACAATGCGCGTCTGTCCCTAGTCGGATAAATTCATCACGAGGAATTTCTCTCGAGATGTTTAACAGTAAATAAATGAATCGAAATATGTGTAACGGAATGGGTATTACTATTGTATAAATGAACGAAGTGTTAATGGCTGAAATTAATTTCAATGTTAATGGAGACCAACTTCTACTTGCCATGGGAGGCTTTGGATGCATTATGTGTAATTTAAGGCCGAGTACATAGCTCATGTCGTCAATTACGAGTTACCCAGTGTGAGGTCTCGTAAATTCAAGAAACAATAATAATTAAATAATAATAATTATTCTCGGATTCCGCCCTGATCCGGTCCGGGTGAAAAATAAACAACGGCTTCAAGAGCTGTGCAGTTCGATTTTCCTTCTTTTTTCCTCGTACGCAATTTGCTTGGTACTTAACGAACGGTTTTGAACGTCATAAAGTTAATCACTACCACTTCTCTGACAAGTTGGAGCGATCCGTAAAGATTTAACGCCCGTCTGCGTATATTTTACGTTTTACAATAGCAAGGATAATTACGATATCAGAAATATTTAGAAATCACCGCGCGTACTTGATAAATAACGACTTAGCAGATGTCTTAATGGTCAGATTTGTAACAGTTCGAATTATGTAAACTGTAAACTGTAACAACGGTAATAATAGTTATTTAGAAGTAATACTCTGTTATAAACTAATGAGCGCATCAATGCCATGTTTGCTCTCGTAAATAATTACACGATTCCATAATCTTCTTCAGTTTCAGCTCGTTATGGATTTTCATTGGCTAACAGATCCGTTAGCGGTTAACGTAATTATCTCGGAGCCATATCAAACTGTAAAGGTGCTTAGGGTAATTACTACGGGATTACAAAAATTACACAAATTACCGTCGAGATATACAGAGGATCGATTGAGGAAGATGCGGTTATAATTTCGCGACCGTCAGTTCGAACGTTATACAAATTGTAATTACCCACACGGCCAGCGATGGATTTGAGTATAGCAAGTAAAAGATTTCTTTGGCTAGTTTAGCTGGTCGATCCCTTAGGGATAACTCATGCCCTTTGGGTGTGACAATATTATGAAGCAGCCTTACATTTAGAAGAGAAACCGAATTAATATTCGATTAGACCAGAAACATGTTTTCAAAGTTGTTACGAGAATTTCCAAAACGATCCGATTGTTCAGATGATTCTATGATTCCTGCAAATGACCCAACGTCCATGCTAACACGCGGTACATGGTAACGAAGATAGCACGATCACTAGTTGGATTACATTTAAATTTTAATAAGAGCGCAAATGAAATAGATGGCTATAATTGTTGAAAATGAAAGAGTAGTATACCTTCTCTAGCGAAAAACATTACCACCGTGGGGTCGTAAGACGTATCAGCAAATCTCCAAAAACTTCTGCTATCGACCATGCCCTGTAACAGGTAACAGGCGTCATTTGAAGCAGGTGAATTCTTTTATGGTACTTACTTATCCAAATATCCTTAATCTGTATATCTGGAGCAATCAATAGGCGCTAAGAAAAGCCAGTTAATGCAAATATATTTATAAAATTTCAAGTCGATAGGTGCTGTGCTGTGGTTTTTGGTACTTTTTGGTAATTAATTGGTAATTATTCTTGCTTGTGGTTTTGGGAATTCTCGAAAGATTTCTTCAGTGTTCGGCATTCTTTTATTCTGTATAATTATGGAATCTCTGACATCTGACCAAATGAAGACCCATAAGTGGTGTGCAGGGGCTTGATGGCAATTTAGTTACAGGTTTCTTTTCTTTGGTAATAATTTGATCAATTTATCTGTCTTTGGCTAATTTTGTTTGCTAGACAACAACGCAGGTAGAAGCATGGTCAAGTTGAAAAAGATGTTAAGTTAAATTAATTTCTACAGTTGGTCGAGGGATATTGACATGATACCATCTCATTGATGGAGAGAGCCCCTTATAGAACAACTACTCCTTCCAACCTGTTTTAGTGTGTTGTATCATAAATATGTCTTTGTTGTCTTTAATAATTGGCCCCAGGATTTTGTCTGGACATGTACTTAAAACTATAGTTTTGATAAGTTGGTAGTTTAAGGCCTCAAGATGACTACTGTGTAGTTTCTGGACTGTTTTCTCTTTTTAAATCCGCTCATTGCTTATTCCAAAAATCATGTTAAAATTCCAATTTCTGTGGTTGGGTGATCTTACTAATGATATATTTTGTCGATAGGCGATATGGCGCCAAAATACAAACCGCTTCTCCTGAATACATTCCTGGCAGGAGCCCGGGACGAGGACGACCTCATCAGAGCCTCAAGTCTGTCTAATTTAGGAGAGATCTGCAGAGTATTGGGCTACAAACTAGGAACGATCGTCACCGAAGTAAGTAGAACATCCAAACCGAGGCATTTTAAATTCCCTTTCGCTAGGTTTTAGCGTGCGTCCACGCCATAATCGCATCAGACAAGTCGCCACAGGCCAGAAGGGCCGCAGTTGCAGTCCTGAGGCAACTATTCATGGGACTGGAGGAGGAGATGGTCGTCTTCCTGAAAGACGAAATCCTGCCCATCTACAGGACCTTGAAGGATATATACCAGAACGATCAGGACGAAGTGGTGAGGTTGCAAGCGCAGCTCGCCTTGGAGGAACTGAACGAGAATGTTAAGGGTTTCGTATTCCCGAACCCTCGTTTGCACTCCGAGAAGAAGGTTATAATGTTGGATTAGTAAAGTGATTAGTGTTGTGAATCGTCATTGAGCGTTTGCATGAACATTTTTTGTAATTTGTAGTCGAATAGATTAGTTTTGGTTGTGGGAAAAGTATTAACAAACGGGTTTTCTAAATGCAACTTTTATTGAAAAAAACCTTATTTTCTACAGTGCAGGTGTGCGTGTTTGAGATTGCTGGAAAATAAATAATGAAACAATTGTCAATTGCGTACTATACCCGGTGTTCTCGGCGAACCCCAGCTCCGGATCGATCGAAGCGAAAGTTCCAGTGAACACCTAGTATATTTCAGAGCGATACGCAATTGTTACTCCAAGCTGAAACGGGGGTTTAACGTTAGGAACCTATCTTAAGTGTATTGTTTATCACAACGGTGCGGGGGTAAAGTCTCGGGACCTCTCGCGAACGTTTCACCAACTACTTTTTATTGTCGAAGTCCGTCACCGTGCTGCAGCTGCTCGTGGAGATGTCGGACGCTATGGACACGTTGTCCAGCTCGTTGATGATCCTCTTGCCGGCCAGCTTGAGTGCCAGCGCCACGAACCCGATCACTCCGGCTATGGCGAGCATCGTGATGACGAAGATCGGCACGACGTTGTTCTTGAAAGTCGACGGTTGCGACGGCGTCTCGGACAGGTCTTCTTTAACTGAAAGGCAAGTAACTGCATGAGTCACTAAAGAAATTTTACTTAAGTAGTCCTAATGAGTAGTTAAGTACGGTATGAGTACTAAGATTCACGAAGCCATGGAGGAATCTTGACTATTTCGCCACAGGTTCAAGAATTTTACATGTATGCATGATTATTTTAAATTTTTTGGATAAGTACGTGCTTATTTTTCCCCAAAGTATTATACATGGAGAACTCACTAATGTGAAGTCATTAAATTGAAACTTCTTGCACGATATCGTTACTTTAGAGATATGCTTGATGCATGACTTCACTCCGTGACAAACCGATCCTCCTGCTTACTGCATATCTATTATGCACGTAATGAGTTTCACAGTAACTTTTATAAAAATATGTTGTTCGACCACAGACATAAGGAACCTCTTAGTTTTTGGCTCTTTCGAGACATTCTACTTTCCTCTCAAATTTTTCCTTATAGCGAGATAACACCATAAATTGTACGACAAAAGCTGGTTCGATATCTGGTTTATTTCACCAATTTCCTGGTTAAAAACCGGGATTTTGACGCATGTTTTGTACATTGTTAGCCCGAAAATCACGTACACGCCCTCAAGAATTTGTCATGGACTGACGTGTCAAGGCAAGGACAAAACATGACATGCGCGTGAACATATCTTTGTAGTATCGTCTTTATGCGGCGATGTAGTGAGCGACCAGCGACTCGCGTCGCTAGATGCAAGCCGTTCCTGTGCACAATTACTTCAATTATAGGATAGTACAAGTATTGGTATTTAATACAGTAAGTACTCTCGCAAAATGTTATATGTACACAAAGGTCTTAAAAATTTAATTACTCTCATATTCCACAATTATTGATAACAGGGACGAAAAGTGGCATTTAAAATCATCCCTTATTCGTAGACGTATTCAATTGTTTCGATAGCTTATGTGAAGCTTATCAACCCTGTACACGTATCGCATCTCGATACATAACCTATATAGTTAATGACAAGAAAGAAAAGATGGCGGTGCGAATTGGTTTATGATTTATTTACCGATAGACTTTGAGGGGCTTCACAAAATATACAATTCAAAGCGTACCAGTCGAGTCGTGATGAATCATTTCGATGCTTTTCTACAGTCATCGTTAAATAAACTGGTTTATTCCATTTACACTTGTGCCCTTTTAATTTTTACTGGGCGCTGCTTTGTGTAGACGCTTCATAAACTTGAAATAATTTATTAATGTCAATTTACGAACGCACATTGAGTATTTATGATTAAATTGAAATGCACTAAAAACGTGACAAAAATTTGAATAGGTATTTTCATTAATGCACTATAAAGTAAAAAATAAGTTACAAGTAATCAATTGACCTATCTATATATCAATTCTATAGAATTTGACATTTCAGCTAAAAATAGAAGAGTAGGGTGCTCATTAAAACTAAATAGCAACTTGCTACTTGTTAGTATCACATAGGTAAAGTAATGTGGTGAAACAGCGCCCCACGCTTTTATATTTAGATGAATTATCTCGTATTAAACGGATATATAAATCAATAATTTGCTTAATTTTTTTTTACTTTATGATGTATTTATGAAGTTGTCGATCCAAATTATATCCGATTTATTTTCGTCTTTTTAATACATTTGAACTCAAGCATAAATACTCAATTTGTGTTCGTAATTGACGCTACTAAATTAATTCAAGTCTATACATCGTGGGTTTAATAAGCTCGTGGCCTAAAAAAATTTTTTATGAAAAGAAAAAAAAAGAATATAAACACTTGGGTAGCGTGGTTCGTTATGTACACGTGTCGTGGCTTAAATATGAAACTCGTATAAGCACTGGCGACTCATAAACGAAATCGTATGGGGCTTTACGTATGTGAGAAACGGAGAAAAGATGTGGGAAGAAGAAACTCCGGGAAATGTTACCCTGGGCATATATTAGAGGCAGTAATGAGGGATTTGGAAACTTCACATACCTGGAGCAAACGGAACAAAACCTGAAGCTGTTAAAGATAAATAACTAGAAGCAAAAGGCGCAAAAGAGGGTAAAATTGGGTAGAGAAATCGGTACGTGGATTGTTATATGTAAGATACACTTTTTGTTACTATACTGTGTTTCATTTCAAGGCGAAGTAATATTGATGAAGTGCCCGTCAAACTCATAGGAGCACAAGTAGTCATACAAGAGGGTTACCGATTACCGAGAACTCGGGTGATGAGGGGCAGGACTGTGGGAGATTATGATTATAGCTTTAAGGCTGGTTACGTAGGATAAGGAATCATTAGCTAAATATCATTGCGGTTTACCTACTAATTCATTGTAAAATGCAGTTAAGAAAGGGCAGTTAAAGGAATAATTAGGAAATGAAGAAAAATCAGTCTGTTTGTAGTTGTTGGGATATAGACATTAATTCGTTAAGACGAAAGGTTACATTAGAAAAGGAAACATTAGACAAAATTCTACAATTAACCAATGATGGTGATGAATTTCCTACTAGTCGAAGAAAGGAGAAAATGTTAATTTTTTATATTCATATATTATATTGTTAGTATGTAATTAGTATTGACGAACTGCAATAAGCAGGCAACGTTTTAACCACGCCAATTTTCACAAACGCCAGTCTTAAGCCTGGATAAAGCTGGAAGGAAATGTTGCGTAACAATTATTCCAGCGAAATATACTACTCATAATTAAAACATTATGCATTGTTCCTAACTTTCTGCCGAAAACGCAAAACGCCACTGACATTTCGATATCCGATCGCTTAAGCGCCGGATTTCTTCTGTCTTTTCTTCGCGCCTTTTGTTCTGACACCGCTCATACCGGGTGGCCCCTACAAAATTTTTAAAAAACCGAGGGAAATGCAGGGATGCGATAACTGCGAAAATTTTTCCCCCCGGTACATGAAAAATACCCTGTTCATTCATCATTCAAACTAAAAATTGAGGCAAGCGAATTTTCGAGCAGGTGTGAGACCCTCGGTCTCTAAGATCTGGATTCTCGATTAACCAAGCGGAATTTGAAAACAGAAAGATCCACTGCGTGGAAATATATCATAGTTAACGTGATATTTTCGTCCCGAGTAACATTTCTTCAGAATCTGATTAATGAGAGTTGAAACTTGACTGTTCGGCTTTATTTATGAAAGTACGAGTAAATTTACCATCTGTTCCAAGGCAATTTCTCAAATCTCGAGCTGACGTCGTATCCGACGCGCAATTTCCTTATTTACCCGCAACATGTGATATTAATTTCTCACGCTAAAAAGAGGAACGACATTTATCCGCGCACGGATTCTGAGAAGACTACGAGTGCCTCGCGGCCTCGGGAACGCCGTACCTCATCTCCCAACACACTAATACATTAACCTGTTTCCTCGAGTAATCCAATTTTTCATCTTTCATTCTTATTATGGAGAAGCAACTAGGTTGAATGACTCGCCTGAGTGCATTTCAGTGCACGTCATGAGGAGCGATGGGGCCGAAGGAGCGAGGTCTCTCTCTCTCTTTCCCTCTGCGGTACAAAGTTAAATTACCTTCTTTGTTCGCGTTTAAATATACATCTATATGTATGTAGCGTGTAGGTAACGTGTTGTGGTTTTATGACATGCATGAGGAGGAAATTCGCGTGGTTTCGAAACGACGTTAACCACTTTGCCTGAAGAGGGATATGTAGAGAGACTAATGTGCAATCTCGAAATTGAATGGGTAAAGCCCGACAAAACGAAAAATGAAACGTCTATTACGAGAATAATGATGTTTAGGCACAAAACAGAAAAGGCAGAAGGACTCGAGCCGCCATCTTTTGATTTCGTATATCGAGCATTTTGTGATATTCATTCGTAGTCCAAAACGGCTGTTTCTATAATAAATAAATATCGGATAACACCTATATTAGGGCTATAAAGGGTAAGATAAGAACGTACCCTATATAAAATACTACTTGATGTTTTGTGTAGGGATCTCACTGGGGGTTGCAAAGTTGGCCGAAACAGGTTTTCCAATCCTGCATGACAAGGTATGCATTTTGAAAAATAGTCCTACATGAAGGTTGTAGAACATTTAAAATTCTTCAATTTGAGCTGTGGCACGATTAATTTCATTAAATTACCATCGTAAACAAGCCAAAAACAAACCTTAAAATGCCATTTTTGCGTATTAGTCTTCACAAATCTGCAAGGTTTTGTTGTCATTTTCGAGGAAAGTTTCTGAACTCAAAACACGCCCATCACGTCAAGATTTAAAGGGATTTAAAGTTATGTCTTTTGAAAACTGGCTGTTTTGTGTATTTTTGAGGTTAGACAGTCTGCACAACATTTCTGTAATTTTTTCTACCTATTCCATCATATAGCACTACTTTGTCCTTCAAAATGAGCTATCGGGTGGTATTGTACATGTTTATTCCAAAAGTTACGGCCATTTTGAAATGACACGTCGCCATATTTGATTCGTCGTCGACGAGGTGTTCGAAAATCGACCAATTGGCGTTAAATTTGATATAGGGGGGTTCTCGAGGCCACTGGTCACGAATCTGACGTCAGACTTCAATAATTCAAAATGGTCGTATCACCAACCAATATGGCAGACAAATATATTTGAAATTTGAATTTTTGAACTTTGTGAATAGTAAATTAGTAGCTCCTGGATCCTGGAATAAGTGAATTATAACAAATAAGAAACCATGCTTCAGCGGTTCCATATTTTAAATGGCTAATTTGACGATATTAGCAAATCCGAAACAAAATGGTCGGTCTGAAACAAATTGGAAACGTGAAAAAACCTTCTTTTTTTTTACTATAACTCAAAAACTACAGAAGGTACGTAAAAATGCAACAAAGAAAATTTGTTTTCAGAAATGCAGAAAATGCAGAAAATTTCATGTTGTTTTTGTTTCCCTAGGATAAAAATTAATTGAAATATCACCGTTTAAATTCACGTTTGAGTACGAGGACTCCTGATACTTCCTGATAGTTCTGAACTGAAAATCTCAAAATGAAGATTTCAAGGAAAGGACCATCAACTTTATATACATACATACATTACATACATTTAAAATTCCCTACAAAACGAGTTGTAGAGCGATTAGATATCTTAAAAATTAAGGAGGTTTTTGTCAAAGCAATCGCATTTTTCGCTGAAGTTTTCGAAACAGAGCATGTAAATTGTTTTATTTTTGACAGAAGCATGGGTATTATAATATATACGAAGTTTTTAATTTTCCACAAAATGTCCACAAGGGAATATTAAAAATTGCGACTGATTGGTTATGGCGACAAATATATGGCTTGATATCTCGAATATTCATGAGAATCTCAATAATTATCTTAAAAGACACTTCTATGGACTGTTTGCCGGTTAAGCAGGTCCGCAAAAATATTAATTATGAGCTGAAAATATGACTTAAACTGTTTTTTCGGTAATTTAAGACTTAAATGCTTAAAACTGTAGCTAAGAGAACTTATTTGTGTATCATTTCTGATAGTGTCATTTGTCTGGCAAAACCTTCTGAAGCACATTTCATACGCATGTCCCGCTTTGGCCTCAGTTTGAATATTTTCGAATAGGAGGTGTTCTGCCCATCTTAAAAGCCATTTTTACGTAATAACACGGTGAAAACGTGAATAGTCCCATCAGATCATCAATTTTCTGTTAATATCGCCTCTGCGGACGTCCGTGCGTACCTACTCACCTAACGCTTCTGGTTTTTGCATCACTCGACCGGTCCTCGAGCGTCTTCCTAAAGAGTTGCTCTCTTCTTCGAAAGGAGCCGAGATGTGCGCCTGGCCCCTTGCACCCGGTAATTGACCATTCGTTGGGAGGTTTATGCCGGCGCGAACCGTGAGCGTCTCCGGTTGGTAGGAGCACAGCACCAGGAACCTACGACAAATAGGGGAATCGAATTTTGGGCGGGGTGGAACTTCATCGGGTTTCGTTAAAATTTTCCAATTTTCGGTCAATTTCGAGCGAAACCAAAAAAGTGGCCGGGATTGCTAGTCCGGGACTAACTGGAAGCCTCGTCCAAGAGGAAACAAAATTGTCAAAAATGGTCATATATTAAAGAAAATGTTTCAGGCCCCGTGTAAAGTACGAATTATTGACATCAGACTGCAGTAGTTTCAATATTAAACGTATCGTTACTGAATCGTTATGTTTATGTTGGTGGCACATGAGCTCTTACGGCGAAGTTCACACATACCTAAGGAGTTTAGTCTACTCTTACTAAACACTAAGAACTCTTACTAAATTTAAATCTGAGTATCTCATTTTAAGATGTCATCGTTTAAATATGAAAGTTTTAATTGCAGCTAAGACCCTCAATAGTACCATTTCGGCAGATAAGTCAGCAGAAACAACCAACATGTCAAATTTTGGTACATGTTGAAGAAATTGGAAAGTTGGCGATTTTCCGGGCGAAACATATCCAAAATATGTTTTTTCTGCATTTGGAGAGACGCACTTTTTGCACTTGAGAGCACGAAGAAAGGAGCAAAAGTGAAAGGTTCTTGAAGGATTCTCCCAGGACATCCGAAGACGACGGGTCAGTCCCTTTATTATTGACTTTTTAAGGTGCATTAATCAGTGACATACCTCTTGCCGTTTTCTTTTCACATCAAATGTTGGGTTCATCAAGATTAGCATAACATAACTTTGTTTTCAAATGTACAAACTGATTAGTCGGATCGGAAAACTTATCTAGGTTACTCAACGGAGTAATTAAGCGGATTAGTAGAATAACGTGCAAACAAAAATAGAGCAAAGATGCATTAAGGCGGAGAGTGGGGGTGCAATAAGCAAAGGAACAAACTACCAAACTATTTGTGGTCGTCAAGTGAGACTATTTACGGTTTTTAGTAAGCGAAACGCGGCAACGTATAGCCCAGTTTATATAGCAATACAAAAGCTGTTTTGGTAGTTAAAATTTAACAGCAGGCGGACCAAAAAACTTTGTTTAAAATGAATCAAAGATGATAAATACTTAAAAGCTAGACAAATCTGAGCTTTTACGTTTTTTACCAATTAAATAAAAAAAAATAGGTCGTTTTTCCGTTTTTTCACCATAGCGTGAAAATTATTGACGGAAATGCAATTCGTTGTAGAGACGACTTGTAGAGAATTGAAGGACCTTCAAAATGAGCGTTTCTGAGAGGTGTTCGGAGCATCTTTCACCGAGAAAACTTGGAAAAACCATCAAAAAGGACCGTTTTTCAAAAATTCACAGCTTTACCCAGTTTAAAGCTGAAGCGCTAATTTTGCGTTAAATGTTAGATTATTATGTCTACTTTAAGCATGCAAAAGTTTGATGCTGTCGGATCAATAGTTTTTAACAATATACACCGAAATATTGCAAAATTCGGCATATTAACTGAGATGGGCCGATTTTAATTTTTCAAACGGTTTTTGAAAGAGAATATCAATACCTACAACTTAGCTATCTTGGATTTTCATGTACATTTGAAAAAAAAGTGCGAAAATTGGCCTGGAACATTGCGCGAAACGCGCGATTTCGCATTTCCTCCAAGTCTTTTTTCCACGTTTTCTCGGTGAAAAATACTCCGATCATCTTTTAGAAACGTTCATTTTGAAGGTCTTTTAATTCTCTACAAATCGTCTGTACAGCGTATTGCATTTCAATTTATAATATTCACGCTATGGTGAAGAAACTGAAAAACGGCCAATTTTTTTAAATTTTTGTTCTTTGAAAAATTTTTATCATCTTTGACTCGTTTTGATCAAAGTTTTTTGGTCCATCTGCTGTTAAATTTTATCTACCAAAACAGAAAAGCGCCTCTTCAAAAATATTATGGGGAGCGTTATTGACAACTTTGTTTCCTCCGGTGCAACGTTTCAAGTTGAACCCGGATTACACTAAAATCAATCCAAAACCCAATTTCAACATTTGCATCGCGGGTATACAACTTTCTGACTTTCAGTTTTCGCCTTACCTCCTGGTGCTGTGCGTCAGTATGGGCAGGTTCTCCTGTACCAACACGAAGGTGGCGACGGTCGTGTCGTTCACTTGGCTGCCGCACTCTGTGTGGTTGATCCTGAGGGTGTACGTGTCCCTCGGGCTGTCGGGCTCGCCGTCGATGGCGCACCTTTCGCCGTCGGTCGCTTCGACGGCTATCCTGCCGGCGAAGAAGGGCCCCGTGGAAACTTCGATCTCGCTCGCGTGCGGCAGGCACTGAGTCGCCTTGGCCGAAACTGGAAAACCCCCGGAAAATCGTACAATTGAATGTTTAACGCAGAACGTATCACTAATGCAAATTGTAGTAATTTCGCAAAGAAGCTTCGCTCCCATACATGCTAAGTACGCAATTGTTTTGCCCCAATTTACCCTACTAATTTTCGCTTTTCTACTCACATCCCTTGGTGGGTATGACGATGATGTTCTCGCTCTTGTCGTCCCCGTCGGCCCTGTCTTCCCTCTCGCCGCCCCTCTCGTCCCTCCTCGCCCTCACCTCGAACGAGTACGTCGTCGCCATCCTCAGCCCCCTGACGTCGGCGCCGAAGGACCTGGGGCCGCCGTCGTCGACGTCGTTACCCTCGTCGCCGGGCACCGTCTGATTGCGACACCTCTGCGGCCCCCACGTCTGGAGCTCGCAGTAGCGGACGCTGAAGCCGCCCCGGGAGGCGGCGGCCGCCGACGGGTCCGTCTCCCACCGGAGCCGGACCTGGCGGTAGTCCGGTTCGCCCATCAGGTTCCTCACGACTGGAAAGATAATGAAATGATTAGTAGGGTTAGGTAAGGAAATGGCTTTTATTGAACATTCGCACGGTAACCATTTCATAACATAATTTATCATAGCATTTCATTTCATAAAATGCGAGGGAAAGACGCTCGGAGCGTCGATTCAAGTAGTTGACAATGGGGATAAGCGATAATAATGCGAGCGCGTCTCAAGTGCGCGCGCAGGTGCAGCGACCGCGCAACGCATATTACGTTATAATTTGAAAACTACTTAAGATATCGTTCTGAAATTTTTCTGGCATATTCTGCATAACATTTGGGATATTTTAAGCCGATAAAAAAATCGATTTTTACATGTATGTCCCCCCTTAAACGATTAAACAGATCGTTTTGAAAATTCATATGATTAGGTTTCGGGGAGCGGAAAATTTGGTGTTAGTTTGAAGGTACCTCATTAGCAGTGCCACGTACTCGTGTTGAATTAATTCATCCATATTTTTCAAGCCTACAGTTGTTAGTACTCGTATTTTAAATTGCAAATCGACCTTGGGTTGATGGCAGAAAATTATTTAATTCATAAAGTAGGCTCTGATTATTGAGAAAATTTGTGCTATCGTTTGCTACCTTTTCCCGTGAAAGATACGTGATAAAACAAGTTTTATGATATCTAAGTACTGTGGTCTTAAAATTTGCATGCTTAATAAGTTTTTTAATCGTGTATCACGTCCGCAATTTATAGGCAAGAAAATTGCAACTGTCGTGCTGCACTTAGAGGCACTTAGAAGGTATAAAGGAAACATTCAGTTAATTAAGGTGTCATAACAAGAACCCTGGTGGACGGACGATGAACGTATTGCGGAAAATCCCGAATTATGCCTATGAAAGCTCGCAAGGGAATAGGGAAATCAACCGTCTAAGAAATCCTACGGATATACGCAAGCAATTTATTTTTCTGCCATTTATGCAGATTCCAAAGGATTTTTGGATTTTCATTTTAGGTTGATAACTGTGCGAGAAATTTATCTGGCAACAGATCGCCTTTAGGAAGAGATACTTTCCAAGTTTGTCCATTTTAACCGTCATTTTTATGAAATTTGGGACAAAACATGTATAAATAATCCCCATAATGTCTTTATTGTTTTTCATACATCATTTAAAAAAAAAACTAAAAAAGTACGTAATATACTAAATAAAAACGAAGATCCCATATTCCCAAAAAAAAAAAAATATTTACTGACATGGCAATTTTTGCAAGGCGAATTTTTGCGGATTTTTAACGAGAAATAATCACTTCTGCTTTGGAAGATTCACAAGTACTCATGGTAAGACCTTTCCAGCAGAGTTTTCGTTAAATATTTGGTGCGGCTTCATCAACAGTTTCTTAATCAATCTATTTCAGCTTCAGTAGAATATTTGCGGTTCTTACAAAACAATTTACTTGACTTTTTGGATGGTATACTGATAAATATAAGACAAAATGTCTTTAAGGACCTTTTGGATGGTATACCGTTAAATATAAGACATAATGTCTTTAAGATGGTGTCTTAACACAGTTTTCACTTTCTGTTTGAAATTGTTCAACACACCATCGATGGATTTGTCGCCCATTTTTAATCTCAAATTTTAACCCATCACACATGAAGAGAGTGATTATGAATTATGATCATTGTTATGAAAAATAGTCAAGATAGGTCAAAATAGAAAAATAGTCTTCCTAGATGTAAGACGTAATGTGATGAGAAGCCTAAGAAAATATGTATTATGCCCTGTTAACATTCTTAGAGGTATATCGAAATGAATTTTTATTATTGTGAATATTTCTAGATTTTTTTAATACACTTTTTCTTCCAATTAGAATTTCTCACTGGAACCTAATCATCAGTTTTAGATTGGGTCTATTTTTAATTTATTTGAAGTAACCTGTAGCATTTTACTAATGTAAGACAAATTTGATGCAAAACACCTATTTGCATGACTATTATATGCACTTGCTCTATGACTATGAAATTTTTCCAAAAGCCTTACATATCCATTGCTTATACATTTTATCATTTCCAACATAAACGTTCCCTAAATTAATTTCAAAGTGGTAATGGTCTAACCGAACGGTTCCATTGGTGCGCAAGATTATTCCAGCTATAATCTTTCCGAATACGGTAATACTAACGGCAATGCCGTTTTCAACTTTTTCCATTTTATTTATGGAGTGCTGCGACCATCGACGGCCGGTAATAAACAATAACGTGACCCGTTATTAGTGCGAGCCGTACAATTAAAGCATTTACTTTCGTTTAGTGCGGATTAATCTAGAAAAGGCTCGAGTTCTGGCGCTTTTTTGGCCGCCGCGCGGATATTTAATGAATATTGGTCGAGGAGACGAAGCGGTAAATTGGATTATTTATGGTGGTCGTGCGTCGGTCACGAGATGGTCGGAAAGAAAAGAGAGTTTAATTGAATTTACAACGTGGTGTAGTTTCGTTGATGTCGATTGTTTGGGATTTTTCCATGAAAAGTGTGATAGTGGAGTGCACGACGTTAATAAAAGGCTGTTTTTCGGTGTTGGAATTTCGTACGGTACATGTCGGTTTTCTATGATGGAAATCACGAAGTACTCTCGCTCCACAATCACTTGCCAAGGTTTAAAAAACATAACAGCGGGTACCACGGAGGCTCAAAAGGAAAATGGCCGTAAAGTAGCACAGCGAACCCTCGAAATAGCAAACATTCGATACAGATGTGCAATTCCGATCTCTTATTTTGGCGTTTGGTCAATTGGCTGAGTTATAAATATGACGTTTTGGTATGGTGCAACGAGTCACTTTTTGAATGCACTCGGTATATTGAGATTTCCGTAAGTTTGTCAGTGAAGACTGACTATTCGTGTCAAGTCTTGACACCTGATGAGTTTACCAGCTAAGAATTTCAAAACAGTAAATTTTCATGTAAAATCCTGTAATGGAAATTAAACAGTTTTGAAGAGCTGCAAAAATCTGGGGAAATGTTACGCGAAAAAAGCATTTTCGAGCGAGAATGATTGAGTTTTTATTTCCTCTTAAGAGGATCTAATTAATCTTTATCGTGAAGAGTTATCTTTTTAAAGAAATATTTGGTTCAAAATAGGATGGAAAAATACTTTAATTAAACGAAATTAAAATCAAGTTAGTAAATTGTTTATGAATGAACTGGTTGTTTTAACTAGAAAATAAGTTGAAGACAACAGTTTGCGACTTATATAATTTTAAAGTCGAGCTGTGTTGTGCATAAATAAAGCCAGATATAGAAAAGCTGTTTAACTTACTTTTTACCTTATGGCGATGCGTTACTTAAACTTCAGTAAGATGTTTTTCCGCGGAAAGTCGGGAATGAAATTTACTACTTTCTAACAGCTGGAAAATTTGTTTATTCATCAAAGTGGTGGAAATGCGGTTTTTTGACTCATATGAAAGATGTGTTGTCAAGAGCAAAACATATTGTAGGTAAAATAAATAGAAACAATAAAATGACACTGTGACACGAAAAACCACCGAATTCTGCAATCGTCTCATTTGATAATAAGTAATAAACCTTTGACGGTAAATGTTTGTAATTCCGCTTGAATATCGCACTTGGTGTGATTAATACGTGATAAAAATTTTAGTGCAAGAAATTCAGGGCTTTACAAAGAATTAATTGTTAAAAAAGGTGCTGCATACCACAAATTTCATTTCTTTTCTACTAGTAATACTTTGCTTTCATTTTTTGTCAATAACACGCTTTTTACGTCCATCGTTACTCTATTTACGAGAATTTATTCTATTTTCTTAACGAAGCGAAAACATTTCACTATTTTTCCTTCTGTTTTCGTTCAAAAAACGGAACGTTTTTCGCTTCTCGTCGCCCGTTATCACCTGCGACTAACGCCGGAGTAGTTTTTGTGGGAGTTTTTTCGTCGACTTTGCGACAAACAACTCGAAAAATTTCGCTCTTTAGAAGTTTTATTTGTGCAGCGAACTGCTCAGAGAACGGTTCAGTTTTAATTACGGGGAGTGCCGGGTTAGTAATTTCTTAAAAATTTCGAGATTTTTTCGGAAAATAAGTGTCGTCGGCGTAGAGGAACGGTCGGCTCCCTGCGTGTCCGCGCCGGGAGTTTTCTGGACGATTTTATCGGTAATTATTTTAGTTTTTTCAGCTTATTCGATTGTAATGTTCGTAACTATTCAGCTAATTTCACTGAAAATAGCCTCCTTCGTATTGTCTGCTTCAGCTAACACGCTAGTTATTAATTAAATCATTTTTATTATTTAATCTATTTTATTTAAATAATTTTTGTAACATTATAGATGCTATATATAATATAATATTATATAACATATATTTAATAATATAATAATATTTTTAATAATAGTAATTTTATAATCTTATTATATATAATATGATAATATTATATATATATATATATATATTAATAATAATATTATTCAAATAATAATGTAATTATTTAATTATTTAATCATTATTTCTAAATTTACTTTTAAATAACAACATTTTTGACTTCTTATTGGATGATATGATTATTTCAGGTAGTGCGTGGTGGACATTTTAGTGACAGTGGCGTGCACTTTAGACGAGGCGTAGTAGCAGTGGGTTTCATGCCTATATGCCATTGTCAAACGGTAAATATTTTTAAAATTTATTTCTAAAGTGCCAATATTTTAAATACATTTATTATGTTAGTAACAGTTAATATATAACGATAACATTATGTTTACAGGTGAGTATTATTCCGACAATGGCATAGAACTTCATATAAGGGCAGTACGACAGATGTAGCTGTTTGTAAGGTTAGTTCCTTTTAAAATGACTTTTTGAAAGCCCATTTCTTCTTCTTTTCTTAAAAAATACTTTTTTAATACTTGAGATACTTTATTTATCTTAGATATATCTTTAATATAAGATAAAAGAGATCTCTTTTCTTTTGTTCCTTCTTTTCTTTTTGTTCTTCTTTTTTAAAATTACTGATTCATTGTTGTTAATACACTCTGCCATTACTCTTTAGGTAAGTCTTTGGTGGTGGTGTAGCGACATCTTCGTAGAAGGGCAAAATGGCAAAGAAGGTTGCCTTTTCATGGGCTAAGGCGAACAACTTCGAAGAAGGAACACAAAAGCAAAATCAATTGTCTTCTTTTGGTTAGTATTTTCAAATTACGTTTAAAATTTTATTTTCCTTCTATATTACCAGGGCTCGGAAAATATCTAAAGAATTTATGTTGATTCTAATGAACTGTAGTCGATCTAAATTTACATGAGGTTTGAGAAGTATTGTATTTCATGAAAGTTTTAATCTGATTTTGCACTGAATGAAGTTAAGGGATTTCTAAGAAAATCATAACAATTGTAATCAACCGATATTTAAGAAAAATTCCAATTGTATGTTTAAAATATATTAAATAAGTTCTAACACAGTTAAAGAAGTTGTGGAGTTGATAAGAACCTAATGACCAGTGTTAATGATTGATGATAATTTATTTCTAAAAAAAAAACCTTTTGAAATACGGAATTTGGGAAATTAAAATCTTTTAAAAAATGCATATGAGAGCAAATAAATGCATATGTACTTGCATGTTTGCATATTGCCTGCATATATTTCAGTGCATATTTTTCGAGCTCTACTTACTATGATTAAGCATTTCAAATACATATTTGAATATTTTTTTCAGGCGGCTTAACCATGGCAGCAGCGATGACGGGCAACTTCGCAGAGGGGCAAGACGGGCAAGACTAATGGTTAGTGTTTTTAACTTATTTTATTTATTAAATTATTAATAACTTTGAAAACGGCCCTTAATATTCTGTTTTTCAGGTACGACAATGGCGGACATCTTGGCAGCTCAGACGCAGTCGCCATTCAAGGTTAGTGTTTTTGAGAAATTTTAAATTTTTATATTTGAAAATTACTGAATATACCCCGGTAGTAATATTTACTCATAAATTTACATAGCAGCTAAAAAAGGAACTCTTTTACTGCTTAGCCTAACGAACTATGATAAAGTAAAGCCATATTTATTTGAAGACAGGTTGTTCATGTGGGTTTCAGTCACAAAAATATTCCCAAGTTGCCTTGAGGACTAATGGAATTTTATTTTATCCAATAGAACTTCAGAATTTTAAAAAATTATTTTAGTGGCCCCATTCTTTATATGGTTTCTTTCGGGCTTCTAATGATAAAAACGTAAAAAAGTGTGATATGAATTGGTCATCTGTACCAGTACTATAATAAATTTTATATTAAGAAAAAACTCAAATCGCCTACCTAGGAGATCTAAAATGATTTAAAGAGATTTCAGAGACATCATTTCATATTCGTACTGGCATGCTAGGCCAGTAAATGTACCGATACAAATTTTTGAACTTTTAGTTTTCTTTTGAAATACAGAATTTCGGTTCTTAATTATATTTCAATTTCGTTAAAAAATTGTTGAATCAGCGCTTGTCAGGTAGTTTTTCTGCTTTTTCTGCTAGTTTTGGCTCATTAATTCGTTTAAATAGCGTCATAAAGAAGCGTCGCTTAAAAAGTTATTAGACTTATTGCACGCTTTTACCGCAGTTTAAAAGAATGTTCGAAACGTTCACGGAACAACTCTTCAGCGGTTCAGTGACTCATCGCAACCCACACTCTTGCCCCCTTTTCGATTCCGCCTTTAATAATAACTACCGAATAAAGCAAGCGGATGCATGTAAGCATTGTTTTCATTTCTGCTTACCTACATACACCTATAATACTTTCACTGCGCTACTATTTGAACTTTTCCCTAGCGATAATTAAATAAAAGACCTATTTCTGAAATCGACCCTCTGGCCTATCAGGAAAGACGCTGCTGGTGATTCACGAGAAAGAAAGTGTGAATAGTACGTAAAATTCGGCCTCAGTCATTTCTAAAAGCGGCCTGGGCGGTAAAAGAGTCGATTAAAATTTGAGAAAGAAGAGCCGAGGAGTCGATTGATATCGAAATAGGATCGCGAGGTGTTACTGAACCGGAATGTTTATATTTTGGAAAAGAGGAGTAAATCGAGTTCTTTCGACTGAGAGTTTATTCACGTTTGGGTTAGACGTGGACGAGTTAGGCCAAAAGTCTCATTTACGTACGTCATGAGGTGGGCCAGAATAAATATAGACAATCAAAGGAGGACGTAGCGCCAATTACCCATTCCTTAGTTCAAACTTGAATAATTCAAAAGCCTGAGGACAAATCAATTTGCTGATTTTTAAATATATTTACGTAGCATATAAGAGTTTTTAAATTAAATTAAGCCTCGTTTACGAGTTATTAATTGTTGTATCTCAAAATATCCCTATTATTGGACATCATTTGCATACTTGCTTGTTTACATACCAATAACGACGTTTTACGACAGAAAGTTATGGAATTTTGATGGCAGATAGAGAAAGTCTTTTCTATGCGACAGCACGAACAAATACTTATTATTCCTTCCTCACATTTTAAGAGAACTGTTCTTTTCAATCTGCAAACCTTTGAATACATAGACACTCTTGGCTCAAAATTCTACATTTATGTTCAGTTATTAATTTAAAGGCAAATTATAAAATATAAAGATGCAATATAAAAAACTATTGATTATGTATCATGAGTATTGTGAAAATATTAAGATTGATGGTAGACCACCGTGCAAATAAGTTCTCACCCCGTATTACTGAAGGGCGGAAAATTGTACTTGAAATTTTGAAAAAGTGTCGCATTAAAATGTCAAGAGATTTTTTTAAATGCGCAGTTTTCGACAAAAAAAAATTGCAAAAAATAGCTTCCAAATTTTAAAATTTTATATGGATTTATGTACCGATAATTATTATTACGAGAGCGAAGAAAGTGTTCAAGGTATGTATAATTATGTTAAGAAAATTATACATCATCATACCTTTAGTAATAAAAGCATTAAAAAACATAGCCAATTATAATAATTATCATTCCTTAATTGAATACTCTTTTTTGAATTTTTTGAGAAAAAAAATATCGCTAGTTAAATTTTTTTCAAAATGCTCAAGGAAGAACAATTGATTTTAAATGTTTAAATTTAGAACTAAAGACAATTATAAAAATTGGCGAGACACGTCAATTTTTAGTTCGAGGAGGGGCCTTTTTGCGCGTATTTTCAATCATGTCTGTTTAACCCTTTAGACAGGGTGAGTCCCACCCCTAAAATTTAAATAGGGAAGAGGGGTCAAGTGTTACCTCATTTTAAAGCTTGTCAAATTCTTAATTCGACGGTTTTTTGTTTTTTAAATTTGGTTGCGTAATTTTCGCGAAAATGATAAAAAGCTTTCCTTAGATAAAAAAATAAAAATAAAAAAGTGATAATTCAGAAGTTTATTTTTTACTTAGGTATGGATTTTTTTTTGTATGATTTGGTTATTTTTTATCGTATTTATTTTTTATAAAATAAAAAGGAAAAATGAAAAATACGGTTTTGAGAACTATAACAGTATTTCTAAATGTGGTTCGGTTCGATATACCAAACAATCGTTCCAGTCATTGTGTTACTTTTTCAGAAATCATTTCCAATTTCGTATTAATTTGCATTAATATGGTCTACAATACAGCACAACGAATTGAAATTCAAGCAGCATAAAACAGTATACTTGCGCCCACCACTTAGCTCTAAATGCAAAAGCGCGCGTTTCACGCCATGTTCGAGGCCATTTTTACCACTTTTCTCCAAACATATATGAAAATCTAAGATAGCCAAGTTGTAGGTTTTAACATCCTCTTTCAAAAACCGTTTGAAAAATTAAAATCGGTCCATCTCAGTTAATATGCCGAATTTTGCAAGATTTCGGTGTATGTTGTTAATAACCTAATTGCGCAAAAACTATTCATCCGATAGCATCCAACTTTTGCATGCTCAAAGTAGACATGATAACCTAACATTTCACGCAAAATTAGCGCTTCAGCTTTCAACTGGGCAAAGCTGTGAATTTTTGAAAAACGGTCCTTTTTGATGGTTTTTTCAAGTTTTCTCGGTGAAAAATGCTCCGAATCCCTTTTAGAAACGCTCATTTTGAAGGTCTTTTACGTATTGCATTTCCGTCAATAATTTTCACCTATAGTGAAAAAACGGAAAACGACCTGTTTTTTTTTAAATTTTTGTTTAAAAAAACGCAAAAGTCCAGATTTGTCTAGATTTCGGATTTTTATTATCTTTGATCCATTTTTTGGTCCGTCTGCTGTTAAATTTCATCTACCAAAAATAAAACTCTACAAACTATGCTAATATGAACACTTCATGAGTATATGTTGTTTTACATAATATGCATTTTGCATAAAATCCGAGTCATACTTATATGGCCAGAGTAACTTTACAGACATTTCTGTTCTGAAGTTATGCTTTAGTATTTTGAGTGGTTTTAAATAAGTGATTTCTCTACGAGTGCCTAAACATGTTCAACACATTTCTGTCGCATTTAATGCCCTCATTATCTACAAGATTACAAAATCCATATGACAATAAACAAGGATGCATTCAACTCGCATCATTTTACGATTGCCTTCTGTCGGCCGGTCCAAATATTAAAACAAACCCGACCGTATCACGAAAACAAACGGATCGCCTGTGAAGTGGTTTGAATATCAATTTCGAGATGCATGGCATGATGCATCTGTTTAAACAGCGTTCACCACGAAAATAAACCATATCGAGTTTCGTCAGAGGCGATGGTGAGATTCGGTTACGCAACAAACGAACTTTTCCAAAATAAAAAGAACGGTCGATTTCGTCGATTTCCAGAAATGACCGCGTTCGACATGATTTTCTCCTCGTTGCACTACTCGGTACTCGTAAATCGCGGTCTTTACGATCATAATAAAAATAATTTATTTCGACTTAATCACTCGGTGACCTGAATAGACCTTCATAGTGATTTTGCTTGAGTAAAACACATCGTCCGAGCCAGAGCAGCATAATAAAAATCAATTAGCAAGACGTTCAACCTTATCCATTTGTGTCAAGAACGATTCGTGTAGTCGTCGTCTAGCAAGTCGGGATTCACAGCTAGATGAAGAAAACGTAATTGCCCAGATCTCATACATCTAGTTGTTGTTTTCTCAATATTCACGTCATCCGAGCGACATTTGTAATCTAACCCCGGAAACAAAATATTTACCCTGGGAACATTATCGAATTTCTGGCCTTCCCTAACAAAACAATTCCCCTCGTCTCGGATAAATATCCTCGGTTTATTTTTACGGGCCAAAGGGCATTCTTTCAGTAAATGTTTTCGGGCGTTGTACGCAAGTAATTTTCGAAATAGGAAACGACTCGCTAGGGAAAGGGGCTGAAGAAATTATAAAACAAGCGAATGGTATTTTCGAGTAAGAAAGTGTAAGAGTTTTGGGGGTATCTTAAGAAATACAGCCCACTAGTAATAAGAACTATTGTATAAGCTTAGGAAACTATTGCTTGCATCCGTTTTAAGTGTTTTTTGAAAGATAACACAATAACATATTTATGCCGTCTATGAATCCAGAGTAAATTTCTATTTCCAAATTAACTAGCCATACATGGAACCTTCATATTTCCGTATGGGTTCATATTGAAATGTACGAATCATCCAGTCTAGGAAATAACACTGCGTGTGGGTAAATAATTAGGTGCAGAAAAATTATTAGAAAACAATTCTTCTAATGCAGTTATTTGAAAATACAATTCTTCCTAAGTAGAATTGTTGCTTTGACTAATTTAAAAGTTTCTATTTAATTTAATTGGGATTTGTTTGAAGGAAGTACACAATGTAATCTTACAGCAAAGATAATATGTCTCTCATAATACCATTTTTTATTTTAAACTTCCATGTTTGAAAATTTGAACTTGCCACCTTTCAGAATGCACCACTCCTTCTTCCTCCACGCGAGGACTAAAATCGTGAAAACTGCATCACAGTCGAAACGTCACGACCGAAGCGTTACCTGATTATATACTAAATACACGCAGCTCAATAGTATTAAAATAGTGGCTGTCTGCTCTCTCTGTTTCTCTGTTTACTTATTCTAAACCACGCAACGGATTTTGGTAGGGTTTTCATTGATAGAAAGAGCATAAACGAAGAAGGTTTGTGTGTATAACTTGTAAATATTTTGTTCAAAATGGCTGAACTATGACTGTGTTTTGTCCAAAAAACTGTTTTCATGCGCTTACGCTGGTCAGATCTTAAGGGATACATCAAAGTTATGTACTAGAAAATTGTGAAAAAGGCCCACAAAAAAGACCGAGATTACATGTGTCTATCTCCTTAGGTACACTTTATATAATTCAGGTATTTAATAAATTATACCTAAAATTACTAATAATACTATTAAAATTGGTTGAATTTAGTAGGGAAGAAAAACTAAATTTATTTTACTAAATTAGTACTATTTTTATTTGTTCGTCATTAACCTTCGGTTATTTTTGGCTAATCCTCTGTTTTTGACATTGTTAAATCTGTTGTATCTGTTGCCAAATTTTGCTGCTTTGTCGTGTTATAGTATTATAAAAGTGTTATTGATGTCAGCCACATATCTGTTAATCAGAGAAAAATACTTTTGAAATTATCTCCAAAAAGAATCATTTTATCGAATTTTCATAAAAAAACACGAAATATTCCAAACTCCAAGGTGGTTATTGGGGACTGAACTCCCCCTATTTCGATTAATTAACGATTGCTGATTCATTTGTTTATGTGAAAAAATGTGAATTATTATGATGGAGCGTTGTATCAAATTAGGGATTAATATTCTGTAAAAATACCTGAGTTAGTAAAAAAGTTGTAACATACAAACTTTGACGCCACGTTACAGAAAAATTCGCCATTAAAGCGCGTGTGCCAGGTTTCACAATTTATCAACGTGCCATCTCGAAAATATTTGAAAAAATTTAAGTAAGAAAATCATCAGATTTTGAAGAAATTGCCAAAAATTCACCTTTAATAATTATGGTTTTCGTTTGTATACTTTCTGGACACAGTGTGTGCGTTGTAATCTGATAATAGAGTAAATGGCAGTAAAAAGATCTAATAAATTTTGACTTTCAATGATAAATTGAGTTGTGAAGATACCAAAAAACACATTTATTTGGTGAAAAATTGTTTAAAATACATTTTCAATAAAAGATATTAGTCATGTGATCTCAAGCATCAATCACAACATATGACGTCACGCTTCAGTAAACACACTCTTATTCCATATGTGCCCTTCATGTAAATTCGATAAATTTGATTTTAAACGTCCCTACCAGGTTTTGTGTGGATCACCTATCAAACAATATTCACCTACTTTTTCGTATGGTCAAATATTTAGTATTATCACTCCCCGAGACCTATTTAAACAGCCCTTTCCAGTGCTTAACGTTTAACAATATTACGTTAAGCGTACTTAACAACTTACCCTACTCTCAGTTATTAAGTAAAACCTTCCCTACGTTCAGATTGGAATTAAAAGACTTCATCACTCAAATGAATTGTCACTTAAATCGAGTAATACATTGAGAGAGATTTAGGTCGTTAAAATTCTCCACTTAAAATATTTGCCAACATTTTTTCACGGATAAAGATTTGATACCTTGATATACACGTTTCTGAACTCCAAAATTGAAGAGGAGGCGCACCCACTATCAGTTCTAATATCATATGAGTACAGCAAGAAATGAGGGGGGGGGGGGTGTTTATGAATTTGTCTCAAATATTAAATTAAGTTTATTTAATGCTGTTTAGTGCGTCGCAACCAACTATGGACAACTACGCATAGTGTGTTGAGTTCTTTTAGGGGACTTAATTTTTGGCATTTTACTTAGTAGTTGAAATATTGGCGATGGAAACTGGACTTACAATGGCAAATAGCCCTAATTTGCCCAAAATTGATTTTGTGCAGAAAAATGCATGTCACAAGAGATAATGCAATCGCTTTAGTGACTTTAGGTCTTCACAACCCTCTTACGGAGATGATATTTTCATCAGGAAACGATTAGTTATATGTTAATTGATGTATTTTCACACCGAGGCACTACACAGTACTTAAAAACTTCTGAGTTCATTCTAATGATTTAGAGAATAAAACAAATACAAACAATTGTAAAAAAATTTAAACAACGAACGCATGGAAAGCTGTGCGTACCACATCGTGACGTCACGTCAGCCGCCATGACAGATAAGAGTGTTTTCGCGCCAAACTTCAACATGAACACTTTTTTCAAGAATAATACTTTTTTTTTGGCATTAGTGCGTGTAGAAGTACAGTAGGAATTAGTTTTTCAAAATTAGTCAACTATCCCATTGTGTTAAAATTCATTGTATTGTAATGCAGCTTCAAAATTTAATTTTAAAAACTGATACAACTGTATTTTCGTCTGATTCATGCATATATGGAAATATCTCCGTTTCTTGTTTTGCATTTAATGAGGCTTAGTTAGGTAATAACGCCAATCATTCTTGACCTTCTGAATTCTGACGGTGTGAGAAGTGATGCGTTTGGAATCTAAAATAACCTGACGTAAACATCGCTTGTACGGCATCCCGGAGTGAAACAACAAATCGCCGTTTAACGCGACCGAAGTATATTTCTTAAGCTGAAGTAAAAACATACATCCTTTCAAGGTTTCAGTGGTGCCACTTTCTTAATTTACGGGAAGTCGAGTTAAGCGTCACGAATCCAAAAATTTGGTTTAGATCACAATGCTGATCAAGAAAAATACATTCATATTTGTCGAGGCGTCACGTCCAAATTTCGCTCCTCGCGGAATAAAACTTTTTCCATTTAGTTTCAAATTGTCGCGAACCTTGACGACTTTCCCATTGTGTTCTCGCCTCCGCTTTGTATTTCTTTTTGTTCGGAGCCACCGAACCGCTCTCTAATTTATCTATTAGCGTCCGGAAGAAAACAGAATGCGCTTGTGACGACGCGAATTAGGTTAGCTGTCACGAGAATTTCTCTCCGACCATCATCGCGCCAAACCCATTAACCTTTACGCGTGTAAAAAGTGAAAATAGATGATTGCTGTGGAGTGTGGATCAGCTGGGTGGATTTGAACTACATTAGTTCTTGGCCGGGTCGCTATAGCCGACCTACGTAAGGAAGTGGCAGAACTACTTATATAGTAGGCTATTGACTATGTCATGCAACAAGGAACAATTGTGTTCAAGCAACTTTATTGTTTCATATGTTCAACTGGTCTATAAAGAAGGGAAAACCGCAGATTTAGGGCTGTGTTTTTGAGAACGGGGTAAATTTGGGCACTTTTTGGTTTTTCGGCGATAACTCAAAAATTACGCTTTTTTAGTTAAGATTTGTAAGAAGCTTTTTTGCAGAAAATTCAATTTCCTATATAGGAACTCAAAAAAAATAATTTTTGTTTAATGGAATTAAAAAAGTACCATTAGAAGAGTGCAAGATTTAAGGCTGTGTTTTTGAGAACGGGGTAAATTTGGGCACTTTTTGGTTTTTCGGCGATAACTCAAAAATTACGCGCTTTTAGTTAAGATTTGTAAGAAGCTTTTTTGCAGGAAATTCAATTTCATATATAGGAACTCAAAAAAAAATAATTTTTGTTTATTGAAATTAAAAAAATACCATTAGAAGAGTGCAAGATTTAGGGCTGTGTTTTTGAGAACGGGGTAAATTTGGGCACTTTTTGGTCTTTCGGTGATAACTCAAAAATTACGCATTTTCAGTTAAGATTTATAAGACGCTTTTTTGCAGGAAATTGAATTTCCTATATAGGAACTCATAAAAAAATATTTTTGTTTAATGAAATTAAAAAAATACCATTAGAAGAGGTAAATTTGGGCACTTTTTGGTTTTTCGGCGATAACTCAAAAATTACGCTTTTTTAGTTAAGATTTGTAAGAAGCTTTTTTGCAGGAAATTCAATTTCCTATATAGGAACTCAAAAAAAATAATTTTTGTTTAATGAAATTAAAAAAATACCATTAGAAGAGTGCAAGATTTAGGGCTGTGTTTTTGAGAACGGGGTAAATTTGGGCACTTTTTGGTTTTTCGGCGATAACTCAAAAATTACGCGCTTTTAGTTAAGATTTGTAAGAAGCTTTTTTGCAGGAAATTCAATTTCCTATATAGGAACTCAAAAAAAAATAATTTTTGTTTAATGAAATTAAAAAAATACCATTAGAAGAGTGCAAGATTTAGGGCTGTGTTTTTGAGAACGGAGTAAATTTGGGCACTTTTTGGTTTTTCGGCGATAACTCAAAAATTACGCTTTTTTAGTTAAGATTTGTAAGAAGCTTTTTTGCAGGAAATTCAATTTCCTATATAGGAACTCAAAAAAAAATAATTTTTGTTTAATGAAATTAAAAAAATACCATTAGAAGAGTGCAAGATTTAGGGCTGTGTTTTTGAGAACGGGGTAAATTTGGGCACTTTTTGGTCTTTCGGTGATAACTCAAAAATTACGCATTTTCAGTTAAGATTTATAAGACGCTTTTTTGCAGGAAATTGAATTTCCTATATAGGAACTCATAAAAAAATATTTTTGTTTAATGAAATTAAAAAAATACCATTAGAAGAGGTAAATTTGGGCACTTTTTGGTTTTTCGGCGATAACTCAAAAATTACGCTTTTTTAGTTAAGATTTGTAAGAAGCTTTTTTGCAGGAAATTCAATTTCCTATATAGGAACTCAAAAAAAATAATTTTTGTTTAATGAAATTAAAAAAATACCATTAGAAGAGTGCAAGATTTAGGGCTGTGTTTTTGAGAACGGAGTAAATTTGGGCAATTTTTGGTTTTTCGGCGATAACTCAAAAATTACGCATTTTTAGTTAAGATTTGTAAGAAGCTTTTTTGCAGGAAATTCAATTTCCTATATAGGAACTCAAAAAAAAATAATTTTTGTTTAATGAAATTAAAAAAATACCATTAGAAGAGTGCAAGATTTAGGGCTGTGTTTTTGAGAACGGAGTAAATTTGGGCACTTTTTGGTTTTTCGGCGATAACTCAAAAATTACGCTTTTTTAGTTAAGATTTGTAAGAAGCTTTTTTGCAGGAAATTCAATTTCCTATATAGGAACTCAAAAAAAAATAATTTTTGTTTAATGAAATTAAAAAAATACCATTAGAAGAGTGCAAGATTTAGGGCTGTGTTTTTGAGAACGGGGTAAATTTGGGCACTTTTTGGTCTTTCGGTGATAACTCAAAAATTACGCATTTTCAGTTAAGATTTATAAGACGCTTTTTTGCAGGAAATTGAATTTCCTATATAGGAACTCATAAAAAAATATTTTTGTTTAATGAAATTAAAAAAATACCATTAGAAGAAGTAAATTTGGGCACTTTTTGGTTTTTCGGCGATAACTCAAAAATTACGCTTTTTTAGTTAAGATTTGTAACAAGCTTTTTTGCAGGAAATTCAATTTCCTATATAGGAACTCAAAAAAAATAATTTTTGTTTAATGAAATTAAAAAAATACCATTAGAAGAGTGCAAGATTTAGGGCTGTGTTTTTGAGAACGGGGTAAATTTGGGCACTTTTTGGTTTTTCGGCGATAACTCAAAAATTACGCATTTTTAGTTAAGATTTGTAAGAAGCTTTTTTGCAGGAAATTGAATTTCCTATATAGGAACTCAAAAAAAAATATTTTTGTTTAATGAAATTAACAAAATACCATTAAAAGAGTGCAAGAATTTCAACTTTTCCATATTTTCACCTGTAACTTTTTTCCGAGTGGATCTTGCTACAGGTATTGCATCATAGAAAAGAAACCTTGTAAAATTTCCAGTGGTCTTTACGATGAAAATTTAGAGAGATTTATTTCTTCCTTTCGGATTAACTCTTGTCTTTTAATAAATAATCGGCATGTATTAATTTTTAATATAGACTATTTCGACAGGAAATTCAATTTCCTACAAAAGAGTTTCTTATACATTTTAACTAAAAATGCATAGTTTTTGAGGTATAGCCGAATAACCAAAAAGTGACTTACTCCAAAACGCACCCCCAATTTTACCTTCTTTATAGACCAATTGAACATATGCAACAATGAAATTGCTTGAACGCAATTGTTCCTTTAGCCTAGTATTTTTCGACATAGTCAATAACTTAGTAGTAAATCTGATTTTCCAGGCAGTAGTTTTGGAATATTGTGAGAAGTTAAGGATCGACGTGTGTACGTGTACGGGTTTACCGACGAGTAATTTAGTATTCTGGAGTACTTCTGTTAAATAACGGTTGACTTTAATTAATTATTCCGTACTGTTAGATTTCGTGGTGCCCGATTGCACAAATGAGGAAATAAACGATACGCTTTTTCTGATAGATTGTCTATGGTTTCGTTATTATCAGTGAAAATTGTACTCTTTGTTATGGAGGATAGTGGGTTTAGGACGAAAAAAATCAAACTTCTCGCCTTTCATAAATCACCCATATTTCGATCTTCATCAAGGCTACAAATACCAGATAAAAGTCTGACAATTGAATCAATAAATAATCAAAATAATAATAATAATAAATAAAATAATCAAAATAATAATAATGCCAATCTGACCAGATATCAGATATTCCGGTACGTTTTAATAGCTACCATAAAAAAATACATTTTATCATCGAAATGGAGAAGAATGAAAGACACTTTTGTGGTATGTAATATAAATGGTATGATTTCTTCTGAAAAAGTCCTTAACTTCATATCAACTCATCCCTATAATCACAAGATTGCCACCATTAAAAACGTATGCATTAGAGAATATAACGTGGCTTTGTACGTGGCCTTAATATTTGATATCTTTGAAATACTCTATTTTCAGTAATTCTTAGCCAAATTATCTACCAGATTCATGGTACGCTTTATATTCTTTAGAATAGGCCGATAACACTTTTAGATTATAAAAGACATTTATTTTGACACTCGGCCCTTAGTAATTTTGTAACATCGAAATTTTTCTTTGCCTAATGAATTAAGAAATGAATCATCAGCCTCAATTGTCTTATTGAAAGTAGTTGAACCTTTGCTAATAATCGCACCAGTAAACTGATCGAGATCCATAGGGCGAGACTTTCGAGAGATTTCCTAGCAGGAAAATATTTTAGCGCTCCCCATTTTTGTTTCTTTCTTTTCCTTGCAGAGCCATTAGTGGTGATGCTAGCACTATACTAGTGATATGCTCAACTGCTCAAATTTTCTCAATAGTGACATCTGAAGATTATAGTTTGACCAGGCTGTCAACTAGAGCACATTTGCTATAATCACAAGTCAGAAGCTTCTTTGTTTTCCTTGTAGAGCCACTAGTGCTGATCACTAGTCCCTATACTAGTGATGTGCTCAAGTGCTCAGTTTTTCTCAATAGTCACACCTGGAGATTATAGTTTGACCAGGCTGTCAACTAGAGCACATTTGCTATGTTCACAAGTACTCTACATTATAATTCAAGGTGTACCACGTGACGAAGTTTAAAACTTTATGCTGGAATATGTAGCGCCCGAAATAAACAACTGTTTACTAAAATTTTATTCAATTCAAAAATTTATTCATTATTCAAATAGGGCGAAGCTTAAGGTCTGATATCTTTAAACCGTGGATCAAAAATAGCCAGTTGCGATGTGTCATATCATCAAAAAGAGAAACGTTGAATTACCCAGAACCTGTTTAAGGACAAATCTGACATGCAATTGTTCATAAGTCACAATTGAGCCATTCATCGTTTCCAAGTAGCGATTAAGTCGTTACTTCCTCATTTACCGCAACAGGTTACGAGGCAACGTCAGACTTGCCCCTAATTATCCGTTCGGTTAAGGAACGTTACTCGCTATCGTTCAGAACAATCCTCACCTGTAACGTCCGCCAGCGCACAGCCTAAAACGATCGCCAGACTAATCAGATACATTTTCACAGAAACGCGCGCGAAAAACGACGAAAAGAAAATCCCCCGGACGAGAGGTTCAAACGGCGCGCTGCATAACTGGAAAACGGCCCACGAAGCGCGCGCGGAAGGAAAATCACACAGCTGATCGGCTGCACGAGCTCTGCCTCTACCTTCCCTCTCCTCTATGCGATATTACTTAATCCTGCTGAAAGTCGCGGTGCAGTGCGACGCATACCCGGAGTATCATTGACTGAGTGACTGACTGACTTAAGCGAGTTTAGCGGTCGGCACGGCGGGAGGAGCGACGGCCACCTCTTCGACGTGTCTTTTCCTCCGGTGGCTCGTGTGGTGGGGTCGTCGATCTAACGGACAGAGGGGAAGTCGTGTTTTTAGTGGGAAATGATTCCCCTATCGATGAAAATCTATGTGCGTTTTACTTCGAACTCTTTACGATCATTTTCTGCGCTTTACATTTTCATGGGTTTTGGGCTTTTTCTCGCTTGCTGATTGACCAACGGAGAGTCACGCTCGACGACTCTTTTTTAGCGTTTTAGGTAGTGTTAACATACTCGACGCGAAATTGTAAAAGGCAGGTTTGAGTGCTGGACCAAATCAAAACTACTGTTCTCTAAAAATATTCGAAAAATACATGTTACATGTTACATGATACATGTTTGCCTTTATAAGTATCTAAGAGGCCAAGTGCCCAAAAATAGTGTATGGTTGACTTTCATCGATTAGAATACTAGTTACTAGTACTAGTACTAGTACTAGTAACTAAAGAATACTAGATTAAATACTTAAATATTTTGTAAGAAGAGGAAGCACAATGTGGAAATTTCAAATAAAATGTCAATAATAAAGTAAATAACTGCCATATCCAATAAAATGTTTTTACCACTGTGCTCAAGTGCTCAATTTTTCAATAGGCACATAGAGATTATAATTTGGCCAGGCTATCAACTAGCGCATATTTGCTATATTCACACGTCATAAGAGTCTCTCTTTTCCTTGTAGAGCCACTAGTGCTGATCACTAGTCACTATACTGGTGATGTGCTCGAGTGCTCAGTTTTTCTCAATAGGCACACCTAGAGATTATAATTTGACCAGGATTTCAACTGGAGCACATTTGCTATTACCACGAGTTACAAGCTTCTTTCTTTTCTCTGCAGAGCCATTAGTACTGATCACTAGTCACTTTACTAATGCCGTGCTTAAGTGCTAAATTTTTCCCAATAGCCACACCTAGAGATTATAGTCTGGCCAGGCTCTCAATTACAGCACATTTGCTATAGTCACAAGTCACAAGCTTCTTTCTCTACTTTGAAGAGCCACTAGTGCTGATCACTAGTCATTATACTAGTGATGTGGTCAAGTGCTCAGTTTTCCTCAATAGGCACACCTAGACATTATAATTTGATCAGGATCTCAACTGGAGCACATTTGCTATATTCACGAGTTACGAGCTTCTTTCTTTTCTCTGCAGAGCCATTAGTACTGATCACTAGTCACTTTACTAATGCCGTGCTTAAGTGCTAAAGTTTTCCCAATAGCAACACCTAGAGATTATAGTCTGGCCAGGCTCTCAATTACAGCACATTTGCTATAGTCACAAGTCACAAGCTTCTTTCTCTTCTTTGAAGAGCCACTAGTGCTGATCACTAGTCACTATACTAGTGATGTGGTCAAGTGCTCAATTTTTCTCAAGAGTCACACTTAGAGATTGTAGTTTGACCATGCCCTCAGCTACAGCACATTTGCTATATTCACAAGTAATCCACATTATACTTCAAGGTGTACCACGTGACGAACTTTAAAACTTTATGCTGGAATATGTAACGACTAAAATAAACAACTGCCTACTAAAATTTTATTCAAATAGGGCGAAGCTTAAGACCTGATCTCAATTTTCAACGATTTCCCATCACGTACATTACAGTAACTCGGTAATCCTCGGCTTAGAATACCTAGAGGACGCCTATCGGCGTTATCTAGTGAAATGAATAAGTACCGATACACCGAGAACGGTACTACGTTGTTCCACTTTGTCTTATCTCGAAAAAATCCTCGGATTACAATTATGTAATGTCAGTGCTTAAACTCCTCCATATACAATAAATTGATCGTATGGAAAGGAAATGCCTCACAGAGAGAAAGAAAGAAAGAAAGAGAGAGAGAGGAATGTGAACGTGAATGCAATCCGCCGGTAGCATAAGATGGAGTATGAAGATATCCTTTCGACTTGGAAATAAATTACTGGGTAGGTGCGTTGCGCGCTGACAATAAACGGCTTGGAATAAAGTCAGTCGAGGCTGCGGACTTCGAATACGGTTATTGGAATTTTTATTCGAAGTCAAATTAGAACTGAGTCCCGAGGGAGAGGGAAGATAGTACAAATTAGTAAAATCGTGGTGTAAAAAGGTTTGTTCCTTTGAAACCTGCAGCTGCGCGGCGCCTATGGTTATTTCGATATTTCTATCCTCTGGGGTTCCAGAAGCGATGATAATTATAATGTTTCAATACTAGAATCAGTTCAATTTTCCTGAAAACAATAGTAGTTATAAGTACCACCCGCACCCAAAAGGGAGTCAGTAAGGAATCATCGACACGCGATATAAATTAGTGCCTAGTTCATTAATGCACTAAGTGCACATTAGTGCAACTTACTTACTAATGCAACACATTAGTACGCTTAATGCGCATTAGTGCATTAATGTAAGTAATACGAGTAACCACTGTTTTCACTTATCGACTCACGTATAACATAAGAATAGTGAACATGCAGCAGGTACTTCTACTGGATTTGATATTTCGCGGTACTTTTTTGTTATCCAGGAATGGAATAGGGATGAAATCAGGGAAGGAATGCACTGTTTCAATACTAGAATCAGAATCAGAATACTAGAGAATGTTTCAGTACTAGAATCAGTTCAGTTTTCCTGAAAACAATAGTAGGTATAAATATCACCCGCGCCCAAACTGGGAATCAGCAACGAATCTTTGACACACGATATAAATTAGTGCCTAGTGCATTAATGCACCAAGTGCACATTAGTGCAACTTACTTACTAATGCAACTCATTAGTACGCTTAATGCGCATTAGTGCATTAATGTAAGTAATACGAATAACCACTGTTTTCATTTATCAACTCACGTTTAACATAAGAATAGTGAACATGCAGCAGGTACTTCTACGCGGTACTTTTTTGTTATCCAGGAATGGAATAGGGATGGAATCAGGGAAGGAATGCACTGTTTCAATACTTGAATCAGAATCAGAATACTAGGGAATGTTTCAATACTAGAATCAGTTCAATTTTCCTTAAAACAATAGTAGGTATAAGTACCACCCGCACCCAAAAGGGAGTCAGTAAGGAATCATCAACACGCGATATAAATTAGTGCCTAGTTCATTAATGCACTAAGTGCACATTAGTGCAACTTACTTACTAATGCAACACATTAGTACGCTTAATTCGCATTAGTGCATTAATGTAAGTAATACGAAGTAACCACTGTTTTCACTTATCGCCTCACGTATAACAAGAACAGTAAACATGCAGCAGGTACTTCTACTGGATTTGATATTTCGCGGTACTTTTTTGTTATCCAGAAATGGAATAGGGATGAAATCAGGGAAGGAATGCACTGCTTCAATACTAGAATCAGAATCAGAATACTAGGGAATGTTTCAATACTAGAATCAGTTCAATTTTCCTGAAAACAATAGTAGGTATAAGTACCACCCGCACTCAAAAGGGAGTCAGTAACGAATCTTCGACACGCGATATAAATTAGTGCCTAGTGCATTAATGCACCAAGTGCACATTAGTGCAACTTACTTACTAATGCAACTCATTAGTACGCTTAATGCGCATTAGTGCATTAATGTAAGTAATACGAATAACCACTGTTTTCATTTATCAACTCACGTTTAACATAAGAATAGTGAACATGCAGCAGGTACTTCTACGCGGTACTTTTTTGTTATCCAGAAATGGAATAGGGATGAAATCAGGGAAGGAATGCACTGCTTCAATACTAGAATCAGAATCAGAATACTAGGGAATGTTTCAATACTAGAATCAGTTCAATTTTCCTTAAAACAATAGTAGGTATAAGTACCACCCGCACCCAAAAGGGAGTCAGTAAGGAATCATCAACACGCGATATAAATTAGTGCCTAGTTCATTAATGCACAAAGTGCACATTAGTGCAGCTTACTTACTAATGCAACACATTAGTACGCTTAATGCGCATTAGTGCATTAATGTAAGTAATACGAAGTAACCACTGTTTTCACTTATCGCCTCACGTATAACATAAGAACAGTAAACATGCAGCAGGTACTTCTACTGGATTTGATATTTCGCGGTACTTTTTTGTTATCCAGGAATGGAATAGGGATGGAATCAGGGAAGGAATGCACTGTTTCAATACTTGAATCAGAATCAGAATACTAGGGAATGTTTCAATACTAGAATCAGTTCAATTTTCCTTAAAACAATAGTAGGTATAAGTACCACCCGCACCCAAAAGGGAGTCAGTAAGGAATCATCAACACGCGATATAAATTAGTGCCTAGTTCATTAATGCACTAAGTGCACATTAGTGCAACTTACTTACTAATGCAACACATTAGTACGCTTAATTCGCATTAGTGCATTAATGTAAGTAATACGAAGTAACCACTGTTTTCACTTATCGCCTCACGTATAACAAGAACAGTAAACATGCAGCAGGTACTTCTACTGGATTTGATATTTCGCGGTACTTTTTTGTTATCCAGAAATGGAATAGGGATGAAATCAGGGAAGGAATGCACTGCTTCAATACTAGAATCAGAATCAGAATACTAGGGAATGTTTCAATACTAGAATCAGTTCAATTTTCCTGAAAACAATAGTAGGTATAAGTACCACCCGCACTCAAAAGGGAGTCAGTAACGAATCTTCGACACGCGATATAAATTAGTGCCTAGTGCATTAATGCACCAAGTGCACATTAGTGCAACTTACTTACTAATGCAACTCATTAGTACGCTTAATGCGCATTAGTGCATTAATGTAAGTAATACGAATAACCACTGTTTTCATTTATCAACTCACGTTTAACATAAGAATAGTGAACATGCAGCAGGTACTTCTACGCGGTACTTTTTTGTTATCCAGAAATGGAATAGGGATGAAATCAGGGAAGGAATGCACTGCTTCAATACTAGAATCAGAATCAGAATACTAGGGAATGTTTCAATACTAGAATCAGTTCAATTTTCCTGAAAACAATAGTAGGTATAAGTACCACCCGCACTCAAAAGGGAGTCAGTAACGAATCTTCGACACGCGATATAAATTAGTGCCTAGTGCATTAATGCACCAAGTGCACATTAGTGCAACTTACTTACTAATGCAACTCATTAGTACGCTTAATGCGCATTAGTGCATTAATGTAAGTAATACGAATAACCACTGTTTTCATTTATCAACTCACGTTTAACATAAGAATAGTGAACATGCAGCAGGTACTTCTACGCGGTACTTTTTTGTTATCCAGAAATGGAATAGGGATGAAATCAGGGAAGGAATGCACTGCTTCAATACTAGAATCAGAATCAGAATACTAGGGAATGTTTCAATACTAGAATCAGTTCAATTTTCCTGAAAACAATAGTAGGTATAAGTACCACCCGCACTCAAAAGGGAGTCAGTAACGAATCTTCGACACGCGATATAAATTAGTGCCTAGTGCATTAATGCACCAAGTGCACATTAGTGCAACTTACTTACTAATGCAACTCATTAGTACGCTTAATGCGCATTAGTGCATTAATGTAAGTAATACGAATAACCACTGTTTTCATTTATCAACTCACGTTTAACATAAGAATAGTGAACATGCAGCAGGTACTTCTACGCGGTACTTTTTTGTTATCCAGAAATGGAATAGGGATGAAATCAGGGAAGGAATGCACTGCTTCAATACTAGAATCAGAATCAGAATACTAGGGAATGTTTCAATACTAGAATCAGTTCAATTTTCCTTAAAACAATAGTAGGTATAAGTACCACCCGCACCCAAAAGGGAGTCAGTAAGGAATCATCAACACGCGATATAAATTAGTGCCTAGTTCATTAATGCACAAAGTGCACATTAGTGCAACTTACTTACTAATGCAACACATTAGTACGCTTAATGCGCATTAGTGCATTAATGTAAGTAATACGAAGTAACCACTGTTTTCACTTATCGCCTCACGTATAACATAAGAACAGTAAACATGCAGCAGGTACTTCTACTGGATTTGATATTTCGCGGTACTTTTTTGTTATCCAGGAATGGAATAGGGATGGAATCAGGGAAGGAATGCACTGTTTCAATACTTGAATCAGAATCAGAATACTAGGGAATGTTTCAATACTAGAATCAGTTCAATTTTCCTTAAAACAATAGTAGGTATAAGTACCACCCGCACCCAAAAGGGAGTCAGTAAGGAATCATCAACACGCGATATAAATTAGTGCCTAGTTCATTAATGCACTAAGTGCACATTAGTGCAACTTACTTACTAATGCAACACATTAGTACGCTTAATTCGCATTAGTGCATTAATGTAAGTAATACGAAGTAACCACTGTTTTCACTTATCGCCTCACGTATAACAAGAACAGTAAACATGCAGCAGGTACTTCTACTGGATTTGATATTTCGCGGTACTTTTTTGTTATCCAGAAATGGAATAGGGATGAAATCAGGGAAGGAATGCACTGCTTCAATACTAGAATCAGAATCAGAATACTAGGGAATGTTTCAATACTAGAATCAGTTCAATTTTCCTGAAAACAATAGTAGGTATAAGTACCACCCGCACTCAAAAGGGAGTCAGTAACGAATCTTCGACACGCGATATAAATTAGTGCCTAGTGCATTAATGCACCAAGTGCACATTAGTGCAACTTACTTACTAATGCAACTCATTAGTACGCTTAATGCGCATTAGTGCATTAATGTAAGTAATACGAATAACCACTGTTTTCATTTATCAACTCACGTTTAACATAAGAATAGTGAACATGCAGCAGGTACTTCTACGCGGTACTTTTTTGTTATCCAGAAATGGAATAGGGATGAAATCAGGGAAGGAATGCACTGCTTCAATACTAGAATCAGAATCAGAATACTAGGGAATGTTTCAATACTAGAATCAGTTCAATTTTCCTGAAAACAATAGTAGGTATAAGTACCACCCGCACTCAAAAGGGAGTCAGTAACGAATCTTCGACACGCGATATAAATTAGTGCCTAGTGCATTAATGCACCAAGTGCACATTAGTGCAACTTACTTACTAATGCAACTCATTAGTACGCTTAATGCGCATTAGTGCATTAATGTAAGTAATACGAATAACCACTGTTTTCATTTATCAACTCACGTTTAACATAAGAATAGTGAACATGCAGCAGGTACTTCTACGCGGTACTTTTTTGTTATCCAGGAATGGAATAGGGATGAAATCAGGGAAGGAATTCACGAGGCCTAAACCAAAAGTAAAAATATTTAATTGACGCTCGTGCGCATCTTTGTCTTTGTCGATTTTAGAGAATGCTGTATAGAACAGAAATTCTAAAGCATCATGCTTCACAGATGAGTTAAATGGCGATTTTTGTTACATACGTAATTATCTCGCTTCGGGGAAATGCATTATTCAAAGCAGACGTGAACTCTGCGCGGATAAAATCCCACACGCTATTATCGAAAAGCGCGGATCTGTTCCACTTGCTCGAAACGCGGATCCGGGCGTTGAATTAGCGAAATGTACCGGTGTGCCTGCGTACGTCATATCACAAAATATCTATTAACCCACTTTAGATTTTAAAGAAGTTACAGCTGGTGGGCACCCGATTAAACCATTAGCGCTGCAAAGTGCCCGGTTCTAATTATACGTCGAGGTACGGTCGATGTCTTTCAACTGTAATTACACAGGTAAACGTATATCGGTATGCGATTAGGAATCTGTTATTTAGCTTTGTTTGTGTATATGGCGGGATAGTAAGAATGCTCGACTTAATACAGCAATTTCAAAGATGTTCTTTTATTGGAATAGGGATAGTCTACGTTGACCTAGAAACATGGATGGAAAGCCCGCTTTTCTTTCTTGTCACTCACTGTAATTTCAGCCGAAACAGACTGGTCAGTTATTTTGACCCGATGATTTTTTTGGACATCTCCCATATATTTTTGGAGGGGGGGGGGGCTGACAGGTGTTCGAATGTCAAAAAAAATTTGAAAGACCTTTCTTCCATGGACCAAAGACCGAAAGGACATTATTTCGAAAAGACACTTATTTGAATCAATATTGAAGTATTGGTTGTTTTCTGTCTGATTGCTTGGATAGTATGTATACCTATCAAGGTATTTTGATTCTGCAAAAAATTTGAATATCATTAGAACACCTGTCCGGCAATCATGTTTTGGCCTTTTCTTAACGATATGGCGGGGAAAACCGAAAGAAGTGACGACTACCGTTGGTTTCAGGCTACAGGAGGAGTTGAAATAGTCCGTTTTAATAATCTTCTATCGCTATTCTTTATACTTTTGACTTGCGGCATGTTTGCGCGTGCATATGTGCATTTACTCAGAATTCAGTTATTTATTGTGTAATAACCGCAACGTCACCTCCACAAATAATTTCGAAATTATTAACAGTTATCGTCGTACAAGAATTATTAATATTCCTTTCGAGCAATCACTGTATTGTTCGGCGCTTTTGCTTTGCCATCGAATTTCCTTTGATGACTAGGTAGGTACATCGATAACATATGGCTGCCCGCCAGAATATCCCATCTGTTTTATAATAACCGGACGATTTACCATATTGATGGCACACCAACAACGTTATAACCAGATATCTAACAGAACTTGACTTTCTACATCCAGTTCAATATAAAAGAGAACTTAAATCTTAATTTTCATACCGGCTGGTATGTTTTTCAAATTGACTTTGTTCATCTGTACCCGTTTTTCTCGGGGATAGCCTAACGGCAACTGACTCAAAAGCACTTAAGCAATTTAAACAAGCGTCAACGTATGTAAATATTGCCATTAGAACCGAAGATAGAAAAATACGTTTACTCCGATTTGCAAGAAAATTTCCTGTAAAAACGATTCTTGCAGCGCAGAATGATTTTGAAATTAATGCTATTTCTATGCCCTAGAGAACCTTAGCATTTCTATGGGAGTTGTCGTGGGAGTAGTTTCTATGGGATTTTTCCCTCCTAAGGATGCAAAGTTATCATCCATAAGCAATAAACCTCGAACCGTAAAATATTAATTGCTCGATTAAATGCACGTCTGACGATAAATAATAAAACAGTACTTAAATGGTCTTTAAACACTTTATTTGTAAGTAAAATCTACAATACGCACTTATGTACAAACATAAATGAAGGATTCTTTTTACATGTTCTCGTTAGGTTAGCTGTTATATTCTTAATAGAAGACCTGAAAGCCCTGACCTTAAACCAAAGTGATATTTTCGGTAAAAATATATTTACATTTATTGATGATATTTACAAAAGAAGGTGGGTTTTGTCTGGGTAGAGTGTGATTAGAACGAAACGAATTAATGGAGGAGTAATGAATATTTGCAGTTTCCCAAATGAGATCAAAAAATTTATAACGTTATGTACACCTGGAGAGCAATTTCTCATTTTTCTGACTGTTTCACGTCTTCTCTAATCTGTCGGATTTTATTTTACTGTAGGACTAGGTTGGTCCCGTTGTTAATTCTAAATTCAGTAAAGTCAATGCCACTATAACAATTTCGTAAGCGTCTACGTTTGCTAAGCGTAATTATATAATAAAATGCCTTTTTTGTCATCGGGGGTAGCTCTTAGCAAGGATATTACATTTATTACTCTCACATTCGACACGTGTGGACGTCATCGAGTCGAATCAGGACGATTTAGGAAGGCGAGTCCCACGTCGCCTCGATTCGCGACAGATTTTACACAAAAGCCCTTCGTAAATCCGTACGTCGATAAGAATAAGATGGTTTTATTACTATATTCCATTGAAGCTCAAAATCGTTAACTACTGGGGGGAAGTACAATACGTACAAAGTTGAACGTTTGAACGGGCAAATTGAAGTTAAATTCGTTTTTTGGACCGAGAGTGTCTCATTTGTGATCGGCCGTCGATGGTAGGTCGGCGTATATCGCGCTTGGTCCTTCGTTGCTGCACACCGAGTCCTCGGGGGTCCTCGAGGGCTCCGCCTCGGTCGTCTCCTCCTGCTGCTTGTGGCGCTCCTTCTCCTTGTGCCTACCGTGGAGGTTCTGGAATAGGAGGTTAAAATTCAGAATTTGAGAAGAATTTGGGAATTCGAGATGTTTTTAAAGGGTCAGTCACAATGGAAAAAATTCATGCTTCCCTAGTTTTGGTCCAAGATTTGAACCCTAGCGTTCTGAGATATTCCAAAAGTTCTAAATGCATTTAAATTTTTTTTGGGGAATAGATTCTTCGAAATATTATTTTTAGGAGATAGGGTGGAATGAGTTATTTTTAGAGTTTTTAGTTAAAAATGCAATTTTTCCGAATCTCCTGTTTTCCCGAACACCTTCTTTTCTGACAGTTCATTTATTAAATTAAGTATGCAAGCATGAAGTGTACTTAGAAATAAGTTATGAATACTGGGTTGCCCACCGAATACTTAACACTCCTTTTCTTTTTATTTTGGATAATAAAATGGAAAACGTTCGCGCCCTTCGATTTTATCAGTTCAAAGGACACATTTTTTTGATATCTTCAACACCTTAATTACAACCCCTGGCCTAAGGTGTTTCATCCCTGAGATTTTAAATGGAAAGAGGTATTTCAAATTAGGATCAGTACTTTAAGAGGAGTAATGTCAGTTTCGATATATAGCCCAGTTTATAGAGGAATAAAGAAGCTGTTTTGGGAGACGGATCAAAAAAGTTTGATCAAAATGGATTAAAGATGATAAAAACTCAGAATCTAGACAAATCTGAGCTTTTGCTTTTTTTAACAATAAACATTTTAAAAAAAGAGGTCGTATTTTCGTTTTTTCACCATAGCGTGAAAATTATTGACGAAAATTTTTCACGGTTTTTCCAAGTTTTCTCGGTGAAAAATGCTCCCATCACCTTTTGGAAACGCTCGTTTTCAAGGCCTTTTAATTCTCTATAAATCGTCTGCACAACGGATTGCATTTAAATCGATAATTTTCACGCTATGATGGAAAAACAGAAAAACGACATGTTTTTTTAAATTTTTATTGTCAAAAAAATTTGTATTCTTTGACCCTTTGTAACACAACAGGTGTAATTTGGTTGCATTTGCTAATGATACTTATTATACTTAATGATACGTTGTCGTAAACCTAATTATTCAGGCGAAGTTGCATAGATTTTTGCCTTTAAATGCCTTTTACCTCTTTCTTCGATCCAGTGCCCAGGAAAAGTGCCATCTAAGAATTACCTTAATTGCGTATTGTGGAGAGGCACCATCTTGTTGAAAGATTAGGTCCTCTTGATAGTAACGGTCAATCTCTTGGATTATGCTCGTTAAAGCCGTATTAACGATGCTTTCCAATAAGTCTAAATGCACTTCGCCATTTAAATTTTCAGGTAAAAAGAAAGTTATGGCAATATGGTCCCGGAAAATTCCTGCCCACACATTTAGCTTTTCTGGATGCTGAAGAAAAACAGATATCGAAAAGAAAATTCTGGTCGTTATTGCTTCGCCTACTTATAATATCACAAAATTCCAAACGTAATTTATATTTTTTAAGTATCCTTTGGATGCTGATAGGTAAAATAACTAAAACATTTTAGACATTTTTCTTGTAGGTACTGAGAGTAGGAACTACCGTAACATGAGCCACTTTAAAACAGTCACTTTTATTGCTTCGTTTCTGATAGGAAATTATTTTCAATATACCTTTTTTATTTTTTAACTGATCCCGTTTCGTTAAATCTCTCCATTAAATCACGTACTTAATTATAAGATCCGTGTTTATCCGGATTCCTTTCATTGAATAATCGAGTTGCAGCTCGGGCACCATCATTATTTTCGAAGAAAAGAGACACACTTTCAATTCACTATACAATGACGAGATATTTAGTTAAATGCCACTCCCGGTTAGGGGTTGTAGTTGAAGGGTTGAAAATACCAAAAAATTCCCCTTAAACGAATAAAATCGACGGGCCCGGCGTTTTCGACTTTATTATTCGAAAAGAAAAAAAACGGGGTGGTAAATTTTCGGTGGGCCACCCGGTATAGTTGTTACGAACAACTCGGATTTAAAACATTTATTAGGCAACCACTTCTGGAACAGGCTTACATAACGAACAATAAATCTTCCCAATTAGCTTGTTTTCCAATTACATAACAGTACAACACCGGAATTCTTAATGATAATTTTAATTAACGTAGATACTGTATTTAAATTCTAAAGTTTTAAATGAGATAACATACTTTTACTGTATCTAAGTCTTCTTAAGAGCACTTACCTAGTGAAAATTCAAATTAGCAATAATAACGAGATTCTAACTATCAACTTACAAGAAACTCGCCCAAATCGTAGATTCTCCCTTGGCTTCGCAATTACAAGCTTTGTAAAATAATCGTTAAACATGAAGGTTAACTGGATATTTACCGCCTTATCTGACAGCTGACTCAGTGTAGTGCAAAGAGCGGAAAAAGCCCGCGGCAGTATTAATCTTCCAAGTGATTAATGAGAGATGAAGCAAGCTGTTGATAATCGAATTATAGACAAAACCTTTTTTATCTATCATCGTTAATACGTCTCATAAAACACTATTTGCGGTTAGAAACGTTCGGAAACGATCACAGAAATTAATATGAGATTAATTCAATAAGAAAGGCGATTAGTAAAATCGCCTTATCGTTTATTACGTTTAGTTTTTCAATTAACACTCGTCACCCTCTATTTATCCTCATCTAACCTACTTTTTCTTAATGATGCTGTAATTCTTTTACCGTAGCTGGTTCATCTTTCGTCTGTCGCAGTGTTCAGAAATATTTGTTATTAACAAAAAACAAAATTAAACAATATTAGCATCAATCGTGGCGTTATTACATATTTCAACTAATAAATTCTAAAATTAGCTTATTTATTCTATAATAATTGTGACTGTTAAACCTTATTACCGCCGATTATCATGAAACCACAGCAATTTCTCAGTACAATCAACCTCGATTCATGCTCATACCGACTCGGTTTAAAACTATACCCTTGCATATGGAGCAGATTTAATAATTGAATCAAGCCATAAATGGAAATAAATAATTTATAATGGCATATCATGGGGATTTTAATAAAACATTAAATCGCATAATTACAGGAACATACAACTAGCCTGTCGAGATGAATGTTATTATGCACGTGCATTAGGGTTCGTTTAATGTATTTCATTTAATCATAGATTAGTTATTCATGAGTGTGATGCGGGTCTGAATGAAATTTCGTAAAGTGGAATTATATCTGCCCCGCAATGCAATTGTTTCTGGTATACTTTTGTACTGGCATTTGGGAGGTTTACACTAAAATGATATTAACACGAATAGCTTCGAGAATTAATTCATAAAGGGATGAAGACTGAGTTGGATGATAGTTACCTGCGGTGCACAAATTGATCTTTTTAAACCAGGTTATCCATTTCATAAGTCCGCATTCTTTATAGCACTGTATTTTATTACTAATTTATTGTTCCACTCCTTTCCGAGGTAAAGGGGATAATCTGGGTTATTGCTTAAGTCATATCACTCATACTCATTATATCTCCGGAACCAATGAAAATGCAAACATTTTTGAAGATTTAAATTAAAAAATTTAAAAATAGTTTCTAATTCATTATTTTTGGTTCATATAATGGGCATAGTAACGTGTAAATGTGCCTATTTTCATTTATTGCAATATTATTTTTTATTAATTTATGTTTTCAATTATGTATATTATAAAATGTACAAAAATGTTTCTAATTTGTTATTTTGAGTTCATATAAAACGCGATAACTTTTAGATACGTATACATATTGTCCTTTATTACAAAATTAGTACTTATTAATATTAGTACTTATTCAATATTAATACTTGTTCATGGAATTTTTACCATATTTTTTCCGTAATCTAAGGCGTCGATAACACTACGAAAATGCCCTTCAAAGTTCGATTAGAGGAAATTTTGAAAAATCGAATTTACAAAATCCACCTAATTCTCGGTTTGAAAGGCCATAGCAGAAAGTGGGCTCGGCGCAGCCTTCGCGCGCATACACCCTTGGAAAGAGTAAATATTTTTCTATAGGATATGTAACTTTTGGGGCGCTAACGATGTTTTTACCGGAAATATGGGTCTCGAACCTATACCGCGTGACCGAATTGAACTCATTTCGAATACTTGGGCGTTATTGTTTTAATTAGGCGTCATGGAATTTTTTCCATATTTTTTCCGTAATCTAAGGGGTCGATAAGACTACGAAAATGTTCTTCAAAATTCGGTTAGAGGAAATTTTGAAAAATCGGACTTTCAAAACCCTAGTAAATCTCGGTTTGAAACACCATAGCAGAAATAGGGCTTGGCGCAGCCTTCGCGCGCATACACCCTTGGAAAGAGTAAATATTTTTCTATAGGATATGTAACTTTTGGGGCGCTAACGATGTTTTTACCGGAAATATGGGTCTCCAACCTATACCGCGTGACCGAATTGAACTCATTTCGAATACTTGGGCGTTATTGTTTTAATTAGGCGTCATGGAATTTTTTCCATATTTTTTCCGTAATCTAAGGAGTCGATAATACTACGAAAATGTTCTTCAAAATTAGATTATAGGAAATTTTGAAAAATCACACTTTCAAAATCCAAGTAAATCTCGGTTTGAAACACCATAGCAGAAATAGGGCTTGGCGCAGCCTTCCCGCGCATACATCGCTGGAAAGAGCAAACATTTTTCTACAGCATGTATAACTTTTGGGGCGCTAAGGACGTTTTTACCGGAAATATGGGTCTCGAAACTATACCGCGTGACCGAATTGAACTCATTTCAAATACTTGGGCGGTATTTTTTTAATGAAGCTTCCTGGAATTTTTTCATATTTTTTCCATAATCTAAGGGGTCGAGAAAACTTCGAAAATGCCCTTCAAAGTTCGATTAGAGAAAATTTTGAAAAATTGAACTTTCAAAATCCACCTAATTCTCGGTTTGAAACTCCATAGCAGAAAGAGGGCTCGGCGCAGCCTTCACGCGCATACACCCTTTGAAAGAGTAAACATTTTTCTATAGGATATGTAACTTTTGGGGCGCTAACGATGTTTTTACCGGAAATATGGGTCTCGAACCTATACCGCGTGACCGAATTGAACTCATTTCGAATACTTGGGCGTTATTGTTTTAATTAGGCGTCATGGAATTTTTTCCATATTTTTTCCGTAATCTAAGGGGTCGATAATACTACGAAAATGTTCTTCAAAATTCGATTAGAGGAAATTTTGACAAATCGGACTTTCAAAATCCAAGTAAATCTCGGTTTGAAACTCCATAGCAGAAAGTGGGCTCGGCGCAGCCTTCGCGCGCATACACCCTTGGAAAGAGTAAACATTTTTCTATAGGATATGTAACTTTTGGGGCGCTAACGTAGTTTTTACCGGAAATATGGGTCTCGAAACTATACCGCGTGACCGAATTGACCTCATTGCAAATACTTGGGCGTTATTTTTTTATTAGGCTTCCTGGAATTTTTTTCATATTTTTTCCGTAATCTCAGGGGTCGATAAAACTTCGAAAATGCCCTTCAAAGTTCGATTAGAGAAAATTTTGAAAAATCGAACTTTCAAAATCCACCTAATTCTCGGTTTGAAATCTGCCAAGTGTGAAGGGGTGATTTTGGGTGACCTAACTTAAGTATTAAGCCATATTATCCCCTTTATCTCGGAAAGGGCTGGAGCAGTAAAATCGTTTTTGGCGTAATAAATTAGCAATAAAGTATAGTTCTATAAGGAATGCGGACTTATGACTTGGATGACCTGGCTTAATAAAGATCACGAAATGATTGGATAGGAAGTGACAATTGGTTTGAAAAGAGGCCAAGGTATAAGTCTGAAATTCCTACAAAAGCAAAATCTCGTGCAGCTTCGTTTTGGCCTAATAGCCATACGTTCTCTTAACGTTTTCATTAAGATAATTGCACGTCGATTCGCGTTAACGAAGTCAGTCGTGCAGACAGAAAAAGAACATCCATCCATTCTCTGTAACGTTTTTATTCCCGCGAATCAGGTCAGTAGGTACAATAAAGACGTACTCACCTTCTCTCGGCTCCCCTTTTTCTGCATGGAAAATCAAAGGAAAAACAATTAGAGAAAACATCATTCAAACATCAAACTTGTCGGGACTGACGCTCATTTACCTGCAGACTGAATCGTCTGTGTTGCGCCTTCCTACCACCTCTACGTTTGGATATGTGCGGGTTGTCTCTGCATAGCGTTTTGCTCTTGAAGATCTCTAACTGGAGATAGAGGCGCTTTAGCTCAGCTCGGATATCGTCGGGGCTCATGTCGGCCAAGGTTACCTCCCCCACGTCCATGTCACTGTTATTGCCCGTCAGTGGACCGTGGGCGTCCTGGAAATAAAACAGTGCGGTAAAAACAATTGTACCAATCGTGGATCGGTACCGATTAACCAAGAAATTTGCATTGTTCTCAAGTAAGGAAGACTTTCAGTCAGGAATTGAGGGATAAGGAAGGCACAGTAAACTTACAAATAATTGAACCAATAATAAAAGAAGATAAAATGCTGAGTAAACTGGAAAAATGTTTGCCAACATTAACCAGCGATCCATACTGTGACGATCTTAACAGCGAGAATATGCGAGAAGTTCTACACTATTCTCGAAACGACTCGACCCGCCGAGAAGCGACCAGCGAGTGCGAATCCCGAACGTTCTAGTGGAACGGAGAAGGTCCACCGCATATATAAGGAACCCGCGGCCGCTAGGAGGAGCAGTGAGAACGTTGGCGCGACGTCGAGTAAAATAAATGCGACATAAATAAATGTTTAGGGTGTACATTTTTCAATAGGTCTTACAGTGTTTAATAACAGCTATCAAGTGTGTGCAATAAATTTAGTTGACTGCTTTTTCGTATCAAGTGTTTTAATTCACACCGCAACGAACGTTAAAAACGCGACAATACGATATAATTAAATTTGATTTAAATATTCATATGAACTCTAAATAATTTATTTATAATATTTATTTGTTTTATTCACTACTTTTACTTTTTTAACTTTTATTCCTTCTCAAGTGATGAAAATTATTTAAACAAGAGGTATCCAATCATTGATTAAAGCTAGTAAGGAAAGAAACGATAGTTTAGTGGACGTTTGATAAATCTCTTTTAAACAAGGACTAAAATGTGTAATATTGATCAGCCCTTTGAGAACAGTCATAAAAAATTAGTATTGCCATTTCTGAAGGAGTTGGATCAGCCCTAAATAGAAACTTGACAACCCCCCCACGTAGAAGGTTGAATATGGGTGAAAATAAGTGTCAATATTTCGACACTAATTAATTGAAATTAAGATAAGTAACTAAAAACGAATGATTGTTTCCAGACCATTCATCACATGCCACAATTTAGGTATGCAGCTCAACTTAATCTCTAAGTGTTGCCTCAATTTAAATGCAATGTAGGGGTAGTTCTCCCTTGAAGGAATGAGCAGGGTTGAATATAATTATCCTTAACAATTCCACTCCCATTTATACATGGTAAGATAAAAAAGTGAAGAACAAAATGTTTTTTCATCGTTTCATCCCTTGTTTAGTTTACCTTTATTTAGAGGTGATGTTACGCTTTCTGGTTTTAACCCATAACACTTAATTTGTACTGACTGTTCATAACATTGCTGAAGTTGTATTGACGCTATGATTGGCGCATTTCATAGGTTTTTTCAAAATATTATATATAAAAAAAAAGTCGATGACGTCATACCTTACATTTGGTACACGTTGTATAACATTTTTTTACATCAAAAAGTGCGCAATACAAAATAGCAATCGACCTGTCCGAGCATATTTTCAATAAAAAAGAAACTGTCTCATTTACTGAATTTATTTCATGTTAGAGACTCGCACTGTATACTTTTTCACATACTGTTTATTTGGCTAATTATTACTAATTACTAATTAATTGAAATTAAGATAAGTAACTAAAAACAAATGATTGTTTCCAGACCATTCATTACATGCCACAATTTAGGTATGCAGCTTACTTAATCTCTAAGTGTTGCCTCAATTTAAATGCAATGTAGGGGTAGTTCTCCCTTGAAGGAATTAGTAGGGTTGAATATAATTATCCTTAACAATTCCACCCCCATTTATACATGGTGAAGATAAAAAAGTGAAGAACAAAATATTTTTTCATCATTTCATCCCTTGTTTAGTTTACCTTTATTTAGAGGTGATGTTACGCTTTCTGGTTTTAACCCATAACACTTAATTTGTACTGACTGTTCATAACATTGCTGAAGTTGTATTGACGCTATGATTGGCGCATTTCATAGGTTTTTTCAAAATATTATATATATAAAAAGTCGATGACGTCATATCTTACATTTGGTACACGTTGTATAACATTTTTTTATATCAAAAAGTGCGCAATACAAAATAGCAATCGACCTGTCCGAGCATATTTTCAATAAAAAAGAAACTGTCTCATTTACTGAATTTATTTCATGTTAGAGACTCGCACTGTATACTTTTTCACATACTGTTTATTTGGCTAATTATTACTAATTACTAATTAATTGAAATTAAGATAAGTAACTAAAAACAAATGATTGTTTCCAGACCATTCATTACATGCCACAATTTAGGTATGCAGCTCAACTTAATCTCTAAATGTTGCCTCAATTTAAATGCAATGTAGGGGTAGTTCTCCCTTGAAGGAATGAGTAGGGTTGAATATAATTATCCTTAACAATTCCACTCCCATTTATACATGGTAAGATAAAAAAGTGAAGAACAAAATATTTTTTCATCATTTCATCCCTTGTTTAGTTTACCTTTATTTAGAGGTGATGTTACGCTTTCTGGTTTTAACCCATAACACGTAATTTGTACTGACTGTTCATAAAATTGCTGAAGTTGTATTGACGCTGTGATTAGCGCATTTCATAGGTTTTTTCAAAATATTATATATATAAAAAAAGTCGATGACGTCATATCTTACATTTGATACACGTTGTATAACATTTTTTTACATCAAAAAGTGCGCAATAAAAAATAGTAATCGACCTGTCCGAGCATATTTTCAATAAAAAAGAAACTGTCTCATTTACTGAATTTATTTCATGTTAGAGACTCGCACTGTATACTTTTTCTCATACCGTTTATATGGCCATACGAGTAGGGCATATTTGACCATCTCAATAGATTAGACCCTTTGAGTCATTACTTGACTTTAGCGACTAAGTAAGTTGGATTTTGAGATCATTACAATGAAACCATTGCTTAAAGTACCTTATAAAAATGTCCCATTCCTGTCATCTAGTCAGGTTCCAAATAATGAATTGATCAAGAAAAATTAATACAGTTGTGATCCTAAATATTCCCTAGTAAGTATCCTTCTGCCGTGTGATCTCCTAGGAATTAATTACATGCGAACCTGTTAACTCCGACAACGAGAAAACGCATACCCATCTCCCATCCGCTAAAACCCTGAGATTAATCAAATCAATTAAATCCCCTCCCGGTTTCCAATAAGCCTGACGTTTCTTATTTGGAAAGCCGTCGTAATTCAATCTGCTAGAGAGCAATTCATATTTCAAGTATCGTAGATTTAATGCTTACAATGAAGAAAGAATTGCTTTTCAATTTGTGAGTTTCTTTGAATTATTCATACGGCATGTATGCCTTAGTATACATGTACTAGTCCTTTTGAGGAAGAAGGCGACGTCCAGAATAATGACGTAGGCAGGGAAGCATCTGCGATCGTCGGAATAGATACACGAATTGTAATATTCAATCAGGCAGAAAATGAAAGGTTATTATGTAGTAATTGTGCACTAACGAGTACAGGATGGTTGAAATTCACCGCGTAATTGTAAAAACAATTTAAGTATCCAATATGATGGTATTGTGATATTTAAGAGAAAACAACATGTGATGAGAATTGAAATCTTAAATGCCTTCCTTAAAATTAGATGAAATTATCCCTCTTTCCAAGTCCAAAATTTCAATACGTTACAACGATTTAAGATCTGTCTGTCGAAAATGTGTCACTTAAAGTGTTATAACGTGAAAGAAAAACAAGGTCATAGGTAGGAGCATGTATACAGGGGCGAATTAGATGAAACCTCGGTCTATCTGATTGATTCTCGAGGCTGAAGAAGTGAGCACGATCAAAAATAAGCTGTTCATTAAGAGAGATGAGTGAAGGATTTGTCTTCAATCTAACGATTTCCATGATTTCTAAAATAAATAGTTTCACCCCTTTGTTATGCAAATGTAAAATTTTAAATTCTAAAAGATTTGAGGCAGGAAAAGGGACGTGAGTTTATATGATCACATGGGTAGCAAACCATCAAGGGAATCGGCCAAGGCCAAGGCCAAGGTCAAGGCCGACTCTAAGTAGCGTTACAAGTTATCTATAGGGCATTTAATCATAAATATAAAATAAGTAATCAACAAATCACACCATTACTCTGGCCCACATAAGTAGTGTTACAAGTATCTATAGGGCATTTAAACATAAATATAAAATAAGTAACAGACATAAATTTAACACCTGATCGATCTTTTGGGGGTATTATGTCCTTTGTATTAATAAGACGGTTGATATTATAAGTGTTAATGTACGTAAAAGGATGTACAAGTGTCATTCATGTTGCCTGACAAAATTCTTTTTATTTCTCTAAAATATTAAAATTCTATTGAGACACTTGAGAAGATAATTTACAAACAAATTTACGTTCAATATTGTTCACAATATTGTATCAGTATTATCGTTATTATTTAGAACTTGGACAATCGTTTATATGAAAACTATTCGGGAAATCCCTAATTTAATAGGACCGCAAGGGTCTAACAGATTCACGTAATCCCCGCTTGATCGTCGCCGTATGGGACAACTTAACCGGATTAGCGTCCTTTAATATTTATGCTAAATTTTCCGGAAACCCCCGCGGGCTACTCCCCTTTTCAATTACCGTCGTATTGACCGGCCAATTTTCCGCGTATCGATTCCGGTCTAATCGACGTGCTACGAAAAGGGGATAGAAGGGGAACGTTTCAGGAAAATTTACGACCCTAACGTCACTACCTTGAACGCGTCCACCGGGATCCTGTAGCTGTACTCCTGCGCCAGGTTCCTCACCTGCTTCTGCTGGTACCAGAACTTCGGGACGAAGATCAGCGCGAGGGCGACAGTCTGGGAGAGCTGCGTCCGCAGGCAGTAGATTATCAGGACGAGGTCGGGATGCAGGTCGGGCAGCAGGAGGACTCGGCCCGCGTAGAACAGGGCGCTGACCGCCAATTCCAGACTGATCGCCACGCAAAGGAAAGTCCTTTCCTGTAAAGGGACGAATAGGGTTATGGTCCTATGATTCCGGGCGGAGGATATAATGGTAGTAGAGATGTTTACATAGAAGATATTATCAGAATTGGTAAACAAAGCAATAAAATGTAATAGCCAACAAAACGCCACGCAAAGACGAAGATACCGATCCATAGGCGTGCCATATTTGAAGAAATATAAGAGATTGTTGCTCACTTTGTCGACGAAATCTCAAAGGGGATAGCCCAATAAGATGGTGCAAAGTCCCCTGTCCACTGATTTTGACCAAACATAGGGCATTCGATTCGGTATCCAAAAAGACCAAGCTTCCTAAATTTTGAGCCCCTGAGGGCGCCTCTAGTATCTGATAGCGCAAAAAAGCCACTTTTCACCATTTTTGCGATAACTCGGGCTAGAAATAACATTTTTGAATGCGGTTTGCGGCATTCTAAAGGTCTTTTAATGGAGCAGGTGTCTGAATTTTTTCAGATATTTTGGCCCCACGACCACAAAAATGGCAGTCATTTCAATATTTGCAACGCGTTTTTCAGCACATTCCTTTTTAGCGACACAAAATTAGAAAACGTAAACGTTTGGCATTTTTTGTTACCTTTCAGATGGTGTATTTTGAAAATTTTTTCAAGTGGGACTAAAGGTCGAAAAAACGTCAAATATGCGATTTTGGCCATTTTTCACCGATTTTCGACCCATTTCTGACCCTCTTGCGGCGTTTCTGGGGATATCAAGTCATTATCGAGTCCCTAGGACACTCAAAAACAAATATGGGCCCTTCAGGAAAGATTCTCCTCGGAAACGGACACTGGGAACCAGTTTAGCGCCCTCAAAAACCCCCGATATGCCAGTTGCCTCTTCGAAGCTGTGGAAGAATTACAACGTCCTAATTTGTACAAACGTTATCAATATTTAGATAAGTAACTTATCAGTTAAAGGTAGGGAAGAAATTGCAGGCATATATATTTTTGACGAATTTATCCCCCATGCGAGTCTGCTTAAAGTACTTTTAACGTGTGCAGGATTTGAGGCTTATTCAACGAGGCGTCGTCGCACTCCACCGTTATTATTAAATTTCTCCAATTCTCTCTTGCCTTACTTATGAATACGTCTACACAGCTCGTATTTTCCCGAAAAAGGAATCCACCCCCGTCGTACGTGTGCCGTATTGATTCTTGATTAAACAAGAAAATACGGGTTAGGGTAATTCTAAGCTCACCCCTTCACGTTTGTACTAATTAATGAGTTTTGCGCCACTTCAGTAGATTGTACTGAAGTTAAACACACTTTTACAGTTGCGAATTAAATTGGGGAAATCGAGCTGCGGCTGCTACGACTGTTCTCCCCGTCGTTTGAACAGAGGATTAGTATTCTACCGTCGTTGTCAAAAATTCTTAAAAAAATCGGTCATAATATCGTTACCAACATCCAATCAGGATTTTCCAGAGGATTTATCACTACAACTCTATTATTAGACTTAACAGATAACATTGTTAGATCGTTCAACGGAAGTAAAGGCACAGCAGTTACTCTACTAAGCCTTCGACACTACAGACCATAGGGGTTTAATATAAGGTTTATCGCCCTATAATCACGTTGCACTTATAAAGTTTACGTGATTTTTTAGGGTCGCGAACGCTTCTCTTTGCAGTTTCGAACTATCAGTAAATGGTGAATGGTGATGTAGTTAAAAAAAGTAGAAATACACGTTAAATTTTCAGAAAAGGATATCAACACATCCTAAAGGTGTATTAAACTTATGGGGTTTCCTTTATCAATTGAAAAACTTAATTTCGTGACTAGTGTTCAATTTTGGGTTCGAAACGCCCTGTCAACCCCCAGGACCTCGATGCCTGCCGGCATAAGCAGAAGTGAGGTTATGTATGGAATTTTGTCCCAAAACCCGCTTAGAATATCTATTATCTTACATTGCAATTAAAAGATAAGTTAAATTTAGCATTGTCGAACGATAAAAGAAATAAGTTCAACAAGATATTGAAGAGAAATAGACGAGGTATTTAGATAGATGTTATTTAAGCGTAGGCAACCATTTGTAAGTACCACATGAACTGAATTCTGTCCACAATAATGGCTTCAAAGTTCTATTTACCCCTTCAACTATCGCTGTTCACATTATGGTGATTAACCTTATATTTTTTGATTTCAGTGACGATTTTACATCAGTTTAGAAGTAATTGACGTATTTTACCATTTTCTTCAATCTGAAGCCTTTATTACTGCAAATTTAATGGTCGTACCTGATCGTAATTTTTGGTTACTTTTAATTTGAACAAATTCGTGCAAATGTTTTTCACTTTCAGCTAATCTTTTATCGTACAGATTTATTCCAAAGTGTTGTTATTAAATTTCTTCAAAAATATTAAGCCCACAGCTCCCAGTAAAATCCTTCTCGTTCCTTATACAAATATTCTTGTCTGTCGAAATGTTTCCCGTAAATCTCGTTAATAATCGCGTAAAACTGGCATTTTTCTTAAGACAAGGAGCAATATTTTCACACGAGCCTTATCCTCCGCCTCATTACACTCAAAATGACTGCCACCGTATCTCCTGGAAACCGTCGTCTGCTCCCGTGAAACAGGAGAAGATGACAGCTATTCCGGATTACTTATTAGTTTTCGCCTAGCGAAACGTCGTTCCAGTTTCCAGAGACACGTCAAAAAATGAGAGGGGATGAGCCCTCCCCGTTTCGCCCGCCGCTCCTCGGGGACCCGCAACTCATCCTCGTAAGAGCAAAATAATCCCCGTCTCCTCCGACGTGATTCCGGCGCCGCGTGACGCCTTCGTAATTAATACCTCTTCAAACTCGAACCGAATATTCCAGGGACTCTGGAATATGAGTGAGTAGAGGTAGGAATTTTGAGAGATAAGTCATTACGGATTTGCGGCTGGGGAAGGACCCAGCCTGGTACTAAGCGATAAATCGCGAAGTTTTGCCGGGAGTTTTAAGCGCGAATTGCGCGTCCTTAACTTTTTTCATTCGATTAAGTCTACTAATTACGGATTAGTTGTTTGCGACGGCGACGTTAATAATAGCGCTCCATATCTCTTGATGAATGGGAGCTAATAGACAGATAATGAAATATAAGAGTTTTCCTCGAATAATCTGAGCACATTTAGATATTGAATCGACCGAATTAGCGATCGGAGGGCGGCTTTATGTCGTAGGGTTAAGGTTTATGGCGACCGCTATTAAATTTAAGCAGGAATAGAACAATAATTTCCACTATTTATTTCGAGCACTAATGTTCTCATAATGAATCGTTACTTTCATGGATATTAACCTCCCAAATTATTTTAATTTCGCTTTCCAACTGATTTATACTTGTGTTGGTGATACACCAAACTCCAAAGTTAATTAAGTTATATATCTTGTGAGGCAGAGATGGAATTAATAATGAATAGCACAATTATAACATGTCATATATCTCCTTTGATTGTCTTTTAGGAAGATGACGTGGCATAGGTAGTTTGGGTAAAATCTCATATCAAAATGGTAATATACAGGACGTTTTAAAATAGGGAAGATTGTCCCAACGTTCCTCGGATTTCTTGGGTGCTTAGATAATTTAAACAAGACAAAAAAACGTATTTTAAATATTTATAATTTGTTTAAGTTCATTGAGTGAGCTTTCATATCAAGATAAACGTAGATCTATAAATGCTCAACGACACAAAAAGTTACGTCCCTTAATATAAATAAACAAAGTCCTGGCGAATTTTTGAAAAAAATGCCAACTTTGTCCTAAATGGACCAAATTGTTTTTTTTAAATTTAGGTAGAAATGCCAGCTAACGGATTACAACATTAAGATATTAATTTGCGAATAAAAAGTTTAAAAAACAATAATTTGTTTATAAAATTCTTAGTACCTTATGGTTGATTGCTTTTTTAAGGGAGTTTAACTCAAAATTTGAAAAAATTGAGCTGAGGAATGTTTAGGGCAACTCTTCTACTTTCAAAATCAGTTATAACAATATTGATAGGACCACTCGTTGAGGCAATATAGCCCTTTAAAAAAAAGGGTTTCCTATGGTCTAATTGCAATTTTGCAATAGCTATTGAAGCTACGAAGCTCATTTTTTGTGTGTCGATTGTGCATCAATTGATCTACGTTTTTGCTTAATATGAAAGCTCACGCAATGAAATTAAACAAATTATAAATAATTAAAAAAAGTTTTTATTTTCTCTATTATTTAAATTATCTGAGCGACAAATTGTCGAAATTAAATCTAGCACAGCTCATTTTACAGGTTTTTAAATTTCTTACAATTATTCTCAGTATAGCAAATGCCGTTTTACAATTAGATTTTGCGCAAAACGCAAAAAACTAAATTTTGAGCATTTTTTGAGGTTTAAAAAATTATACGGATAGAATTAGTGGAAACGGCAATTAGTATTATTTTAACCCTAAAGTATGCTCCGGCTATTATTATCCTGTTATCATTTTTATCACGAAAACGTTTTATTTCTTATAACTTCCCTGGACTATACATGAATATTTATAATCATTTAAAAAATAAATATGAAAAATTACACCAACTACGCATTTTTGGCGAACACATTCAAAATACGCATTTACGTTAAAAATGAACAAAATAGGAACTTTTAGACATTCCGGCCAAACACTCGAGCCCTACTCACGAGTACCAAAACTTGGACATCGTGAGTCCTGCTTTAAAACACCGCAAAATCCTCCCACTGGAATAATTTCAGAATTCACTTACGTGGAACTGAGTCCTGGCGTTCCTGCTAGCGTAGCTCAGGTGTATCCCGAATATCAATATGACTATCTCCCCGGTTTCGGTGACGTAGTCCCACCACAGCGATTTACAGGCCGAGTACTTCTCACCTTCCAGGGTCTCCCCGATGTACAACAGGCTGTAATTCTCTCTGATGAAGTTCAGGGTGATGGAAGTATATGCCGCCATGTAGGCCAGGACCTAAAGGGGGAAGAAATTGTACAGTGTGTCGGTAAACTGGTGTTTTACTTGATAAAATCGCAGCACAATTTTTTACAGAAAAATCCATGGACATTAACTGTTTTAAAAAAAATTGGTTAGATGTAAAATACCGATGGTCTCGGTATAATTTTTATAAAGCTCCTATTTGATGGTAAAAGAATACAAATTTGTGTGTATAGTTCGTAACACTGATACATACTGGAACATACCGACATCTATCTTCCCTGCCTTGGGGAATCACACATAAAGAAGGATTTTTTTGAATTTGAATGACGTTTTTACTACGAGATGAGCCGATAGGTACTTTCGGCTTTTAATTTTTAATGACATGTTTAACACTTTCCACGATTTTTAATGGGCTGCGAACTGGAATACGACAAACTTCAAAGCCTCTTTCGAGTCAAACCCTAATTGCCCGTCACGGCGAATTTCCCCGTAAGTTTTCTAAAGTAAACCTATTTATACGCCCCGGAGTTTACACCGGAACTACCGACACGTACGATCGGTTCCTCCGACGTCAACCCCCATTACCAACTCCGCCCGGAGTCCTTTTACCGGAGCTTTCCCGCCACCACCTAATTCAGTAAACAAAGTTAACTGCCAGGGCTCGACGATTTGGCGGAACGCCAAAACTTCGATCCTAACTACCAAGAAATCGTAGGGAATAGACGCGTTATACATAATGGGACGCGTCTAGTAAATTGGCCGATAAGTGGGACGTTCTGGAAGTGTTTCAAATCGGGGCGGTTTTCGGATTCGCAATTATTCGGTGTGCTCGCATGGAAATACGACTATTATTGCCCCGAGCGAGCTGCTCTCCGGGAAATTGAATTTTTTCGCGAATAAATCGTCCTTTACGAGGGGTTATCATAACCCCTAAGCTCCAGTTGGGGCTAAAAGGCGCACTCGTGGCGGCCAAATCAACTACCCAAGATCGTAACCGTCTTTCAAGAAGATTTGACTAGAAACGCTTTAATCAGGGAATCCGAATGTAAAATTGGGCGTCTCGTAAAAGCAACAACGACTGGTGTATTGGTGGTACAAATAAGTTTGCGCTGTTGTTTAAAAAAGGTTATCAATTTGAATATAAAAAAATGTACGTTAAATTTTATTGAAAATATTGTCCGTCATTAGCTACTACTTTTTGCCATCTTTCTGGCAGCATTCGGACGCCACGTCGAAAAACCTCTTCATCTTTTGAGACTACCCATGAATTGACACAATTTTTGGCTTCTTCGTAAGAAGTAAAGTGTTGCTTTTCCAGAGCGTGAACAGGTGGTAGTCCGAAGGTGAATACGGCGGGTGGGGTAAAACAACCCACTGTAAACCTTCCAAAGTATCCTTGACGACTTTTGCAACATGTGGCCGAGCGTTGTCTTGCTGAGCAATCAATTTGTCATGCCTTTTGGCATATTCGGGGCGTTTAAGCTTCAATTCTCTGCTCAATTGCAACAGCTGCTGTCGATCACGTTCTCCAGTGATAATTTCCTTAGACTGGAGTAGTTCGTAATAGATTACTCCGAGCTGATCCCACCAAATGCACGACATTAACTTCTTGCCATAAACATTCGGTTTCGCCGTTGAAGTCGGTGCATGGCCGGGCTTACCCCACGATTTCCTACGCTTTGGTTTGTCGTAGTGGATCCACTTTTCATCCCCCGTCACTATTCGATGCAAAAAACTCTTTCGACATCGTCTTTGGAGAAGTTATTTGCACGTGAAAAGATGGCGCTCGACGTCTCTGGGTTTTAATTCACGCGGTACCCAATTTCCTTGTTTTCGTACCATACCGATGGTCTTGAGACGGTGTGAAATCGCTTGCTGAGTCACACCTAAGCTGTTCTTCAGTTTGGCATGAGTCTTGGTCCAATAATGCCTCTAACTCAGCGTCTTCAAACTTAACTGGTCTTCCTTCGCGTTCTTTATCTTCCACGTCAAACTTGCCGTTTTTAAACTTTTGAAACCATTCACTACAACTTCTTTCACTCAAAGCAGCATCACCGTAAACTTCTACAAGCGAACGATGCGCCTCAGTAGCAGATTTCTCTAAATGAAATAAATAAATCAAACCTTCCTGCAAATGACGCTTATTTGGTACAAAACTCGACATTTTCGAACAAAAAAAATCTACACTACCAGTACAAAGATAATAGTAATTTAAGGTTATGTTGTTGCCAGGTGTTTAAACTTTCTATATGGCATCTTACATCTAATGACTTCAAAGCAATCTTGTCAGTGGAGCCATCTCTTGAAAACGGCGGAAACTTATTTGTATAGCCTATATTTTTCTTACATTATACCGCTTTTCGTGGCTCGCGCTATCGCAAATGAGGATGTCAATTTATTAACGGTTATCGTCTGCACTAATTCGCTTTAGTGAGAGATCCATTAACGGAATCGAACGGCACTATGGTAGAGTATGCACGAGTAATGTTCGTCCATTTATCCTATATCCACCATCGACCCGTACCGTTTTATTAATTTCAGCAAACATCAAATTTACATTACAATATCAAACAGCTCTGCCTAAATGGATTACATTTATTCGCACATGGAAGTGATCCCTATGTAACTTGGATTGGAAAACGATTTGATGTAAATATTTTATTTCGTTGACGGCTCAAATTTGCGTCAGCCATAAACGTCAAAAAAACTTGAAATTGAATATCATATGTTCTCGCCCCCTTTCAACCCTAAAAGGGCAAATAAATATATGGAAATAAAATACTAACTTTTATTACAAAAATATTGTCAATATTTCATTTCGTTATAGAAATATCATAGGAAATTAATTCTTTAATTTACTTTCTTTAATCGGAAAAGTATTTTTGATAAGTTCGCGTACAGATATATTGAAGAAATGTTATATGACATTTTACAAATGTTTCCCCCTTTTCAACCCCTCAGGCAAATCTAGAGAAAATACTCAAAGGTGTTATAGGGGAATAATGTAGGGGTACCTAATCAACAACATGAAATATCAATACTCATATATTATCCTATAGCTGAAGTACTTATGCACAGGAACGGTTTGCACGTAGCGATACGAGTCGATCGTTCATCACTGCAAGAAGACGATATGACTGAAGGTACAAAGGAAATTTTATTATCAGCATGAAATCACCTGATTGCTGTTTTACATCACTTTTTTACACCTGCACTACGATATCAACAAATTTAAAATAATCCGCCACCGCAACACAATCGCGTGTACAATTTTCGATCTTTTGGCGAATATACTTAAAGTCCGCCATTTAATACTTCATAATTTCGTAGATCCTAGTATAGTAGTGGGCTTAAGTAACTTAACGACATTAACTAGTTAATGATAACATTACGCAAAGTTATCTCCAAAAGTATACAACTCGTTTACTACCAAAAAATATTTCTACCTTCTCAAAAATTCGACATACGCTATATTGGACATCGACATATATTGAAAAAAAATGAAGTCACATTTCAACTATTTTCCCACTAAAACACTTCGCGTAATTTCATATGGTTCAAAGATTCAAAAAATATTTTAAGAAAAATTATTTTGGTACCTTGTAGGGATAAAGAGATCTTCAAACGAACGTCGAATCATACTTCACCTCTTTCCATCATTTCGACTTGAATCTCCAAAAATCCAGATTTACTCTTAAACAGTTTTATTGGGATCAATAAATACAGGACCCTTGGCAGGAGTTGCACCCCTATTTGTTTCCCTTGCCGCGGCTGTAGAAGCGTGTACTCACCGACATTACCATGATAAGTAAATACTTCAAGAGATCTGTGTCCTTGACGACCCAACGGTGGGCTTTCCTCGTACGGAATTCGATCAGATGTCTGTACAGTTTCAGTATTATGGCTCCGTAGCAGATTATGAAGCCGACCTCTCGGAACCAGGGCTCCAACAGGCACTGCATCACCGAGGGGTCGAAAAACCGCACCACCACCTGAAAATAGAGAAAGACGTTTTGCTTGCGATTTTGAGGTTATGTTCGAATGTGGTCGGGAAGCCGTGTATGACATCTACTGATAATTACACCTTTTCCGAGACCAAAAACGGACACCCCCACAACATCCTGTTAAGGACACTTCGCCCCTTTCCTTTGTTCCAAAAAAAAAAAGTAATTTTCTTGTCATTCCGCTTTAAACGTTTCAACAACTTCTGCCGGATGACATCACGTCTCATATTTCCCAATTACGAGGACCCCTCCGCCTGAATAAAAAGTGGAATAAGCTACGCGTCAGGACAAAATAAAATATAATAAAATCGTCCTTCGGCCGCTTCCGGCTGATGATTCGAATTACATTAAAAAGTTGTCCGGCCCGAGAAGTTTCCCCATTAAACTTCGGCGGTACGAGAACTTTAGGACCCTAATGGACGGACATTTAGAAGGAAGTGGAATGAACTGGACGTCGTATAACATTTCGAGTGTCCTCTAACAAGTTGAGTCTTTATTACAACTATGAAATGCAATCCTTCAAATGAAATCCCGAAGTTTCATTATTTGCTCCAGGGAAGAAATAAGGGTTGCTTCGGGGCAATGTCTTATTGCGCATTTACTGTATCCCTTTTCTTTTAGAATAGGCAGTGGATCTGTTTGCTCTTAAGTTTCGAACTAATGTCTACGTCGATGCAACTTTTGTATTCAAGTGATTTATCCCCAGCCATCTTGTTAATGTGGTTCTTCCATTTCTGGGTTACTTTTCTCTTTTTAATATCATTTTTTCCTAGAATTTTTCGACCTACCTACGGTTATTTCCACTGCCATGGAGTAAATTGGATTCTTTCATATATTAAGTCAAATTTGGTGATAACGTTGTCAACCTCTGTTTTAGAGACAAAAGTAAGGGTGTCATCTACATATCTCCCATAAAACGGATTTGGTAGTACTATAGATCCTAGCGTTTCCTTCTCGTGTTATTAGCGCCAAGTTGGGTGCCCAAATAGGGTGCCTGTCCTCTTCGAACTTTGGCCATCATCATTGCTATTCTGATCTTGGTAGTTGTTAACTGGAACAATTCTGCTGAGCTCTTGCCAGACCAGGTTCTCAGATCGCCAGGCCAGTAAATTCTCCTTCTGCCAGATGGTCTTTTCTCATCTATTGTTCCTTGTAGGATTCGTTAGAGGATATCGTATCTTTGCTGGTTTTCTCATAGTGTACCCAAGATATTGGAGCTTTATACACTTGACCATATCCCGATCTTTCCTTATTCTCTCTGAGAATTCAGCAAGAGTTTGAAGGCGTCGAGTATGTTGATGGTAGCCTTGGTCAGTGTCCACGTCTCCACGCCATACAGAAGAACCGAGAACACATACCATCTTAGGGGTCGCACTTTTGTATCCAGTATAAGGTCGTGATTCCTGAATGCTTTACTCATCCTGTTAAACACACTATTGGTCTTTCCAAAACGACTGCTGATTTGTTGCGAATTGTCCCAGTCTTCGTTGGTTATAGTGCCTAGGTGTGTATTCTTCTGTAGCTCTATACTTTGTTGGTTTATATAAAGGAACATTCCTCCTATATCTTCCTTACCACTAATGGTAATCACCATTAACTTGGTTTTGGCTGTGTTGATGTCTAAACCGTACTGATTGCTCATTTGGGTGATCTTATCCATGAGCTTCTGCAGTTTCTTTTCTGTATCCGCAAGGACGATTGTGTGATTGGCATAAAGAAGGTCAATGTGTTTAATGCCATTTATTGAGATTCCCTCTTCTATATCCTGCGGGGCTCCTCTGAAGTATGTCCGGAATACAACTTGAACAGTATTTGGGTCAGAATAGAGCCCTGTCTTACTCCAGGGAGGATTCTCCCTCTATTTTCAAGACCGCTGACTGGTGCCAGTACCTACAGGTTATATATTATGTTAAGATCTTGGTCAGCAATTCCAGTTTGTCGTGGAATATCTATCATTTTATCATTTCCATTCATGCCATTTTATCAGGCATGCAAAAACCTTACACCTAACATCCCTGTATCCCTGGAAAACGACTTGGGCACTAAGTAAAACTTCTCTAGTACCAAGTGCGTCTAGGAGACTAGATTGATTTGGCGCGATCTGTGCTTCACAGGATTATGGTTCGACAGTCCTGCACGTCTTTGCCCCAAGTTTCTTAGGGAGTCTCTTATAATGCATGAAGAGTATAGGAAAATTAGGACCCAGGACCTAGGGTATATATGTAATGTTGAATGGGACTGTGACACTTAAAATGTTTTTGAACCAATTGTCGTTTTTAGTTTAGTTTTTTGACACTTACTCGTGACATTGTTTTTTTAGTGGGGGTATTCAGGCGTTGGGGGTTCCCTACTTGGATGGATGGATTTATAAGTACTTGATTAGTACTTGGCACTTTATTGCTCACGACGTAAGTTTTAAAGTCTTTTGTCACTATAACTTCGCCCCATCCTGTGAATATTGTGCACGTTTTGGCCCAATTCAGTTGCTTTATTTCTGCGATCCAAACTTCGAAAATCGCTTCCACTCCGATTCCTCCCATATTCGTCAAAGGCGTATGGACTCGCCCGTCTAAAAATACTTTATCAAATTCCCCGAAACTCCCTAACGAAGACAAATTTCATGGTGTTCTCGAGGCGAAATCTCTTCTCTTCGAGTCTGCCTTCGACATTAGCTGCGATATACGTTTTGTTTCTCCCTACACTCTCCGCGATTTTTATTTCCCGTGATAATGCACGCTCGTCAATCAATCTGACGTCATATACGGCGCCGTCTTCTATAAATCACTTTCCGCTGTAGGTATATGGGGCGGTGGTGATCGAGTGCGGAGCGCTATTCTTTAATTGGACGCCGAATTTATCTTTCAAAAGGCCGATCTGTGAAAATTTTGACAGGGAAAGATGTAAATCACGAGATCCGACGATTAAAATACAATTTACGACACGATTGGGGTGCCATTTGGGGTGGCTCTAAAAAATATTGTACGGTACAAACTGTTGCAGGTTTTGATGTTTCCGAATCGACGTCAACATTAACAAAACGGTACTGTAAGTATTTTGAACTGAACTAGTCTTCCTGTCTCGTCCTGGATCCTGTCAACATTCATGGAATAGCTTTAGCACTGTGCACTACACTCTATCGATGCTAAATTTGCCTCAACGCCTAATTCCGGGTCCTAGAGTAGGTTCACAACGCTGACGAAGGGGTTATCAAATATGCCTTCACTTCAACGCTCCTCACTTTATCTTTTGGACTCTAAGATATACTTTACTAATGCGGCCTTCAGCTCGACGTCTATTCCTGGGCCTGAAATGCCTTTAAAACTGAAATGACATTTGGCGTTGCTGTTATCACTTCAGAGTTCTCTCCAGGACTACTCAGGTTGAGGCTACTTTTGCTTTAATGTCCATTTCTGTCCATGCCCAAAAGTAGCTTCAGGTTTCTTCTGCGAGAATTCTTGAGTTCAGAGTTTGTGGATGTCGCCTTCGTTTCCAAACTTCGACCAACACTAAATCGTAATTACACATGAACTAAAAATGTTTGCACCACCATAATGCATAGAGTGAGATGTTAAGGCACCTTCCGATGACCTGGAAACATTTTCCCTTTAAATTATAGTATATCTAATGTTAAGATGTTTTGCGTTATTTTAGACTCACTCTGTAGGTTGTCCCGAATAAGGAACAGTTTGGATTTAGTAAGGCAAACAGTGATTTCTGCTCAGCAGGGTTATCAAAACTTATATTTAAGTTTATCTACTCAAAAGCAGGACGCGTAATTTTATACAAAAAAAAGTAAAATGTTGGAAGAGTTAATGCTACTCGACTATATTAACTTTAACCTTCCTAAAATACCAGGCTGTATGCCTCTTACTTCTTTTCTGTCTTATTTTTTAGTCTCCTGCTGATATTTCTTCTTATTCTTGTTTTCTCTTTTCTTTTATTCCCTTCGCCTGTTTGTATCTTCAAGTCGTACCTTCTTCTACTGATTTTTCTTCTTCTACAGTAATCGTCCCCTTGGTCCTAATCGGTCCTTCCTTATTAGCGGGTTTCGGTGCTCCTACATTCTCCTTATTCGTCTTGATGGTTTTCCTTTGTAAGCTCCTCAATAGTTGCTCGTTCCTCATGTACCATGTACGTCTTTGTTTTCATCGCCTGGTTCTGTATCCTGTTTAATTTCGTTATGTTGTCCTTATGCTGCTGCTCCATATAAGCTTGATGCTTGTTTCATATACGCATTTCATTATTCTCAGTTCTAGCTTGCTTTTTTGTTCTATTATTTGGTTCCAGTTGGTCGAGTCGTTGTTTTGCCTTCGTTGTTTCCTCGATGTGTTTTCTCATGTCCATCGATGTGATTCGACTTCTTTGCTCCAATCGATTTCCTTGCTTTCCACCCATATCGCTTGAATCTTCCCGGGTTGATTCTTATCTTCCTGCAGGAATTTTTCCTGCTGTCTTTATCCGTTCTGCTTGGCCTATGTAGCACCGTTCTATGGTGGTCCTTAGTCCTTGTGGATCTACTTTCACACTGCAATTCATGACCAGTCCAATAATACCAATAATCATCGTCAACGGTTTTTCTTCACTCCTTTTTCTCTCCTTTCCGTCCTAATCATCCGTGTCATTTTCGTGGGTTCTACTCCTTTTCCTCTGATGTCCTCTTCCTCTAGTTAATACTGTACATAGGGTATTGGGTCTTCTCCTTTTCCAACAGCCTCTTCCAACCGTCATACGGAGATGATGCTGTATGCTTGGTGCAAAATAGCAAATTGTGTACTTTGAAAAGCAAAATTTGCCTAGGACATAAAATCCATAGACAGATATATGCAATCAGATTAACTGTTGACCAAGAAGGCAGCAAGATTTTTCTGTAAAATACTTATACTGCAGTGACGTTAAAGTGATATTAAAAACGTGCATGTGTCAGCCGCCATGACAGCTGTGAGCATTTTCGCGGTAAATTTGAATAAACATGAAAAATGTTAAATTTTACTTTTATGTGCTGGTTTCTTTCAAAAATAATATTTTATATTTTGGCTACAGTACATGCCGAGGTACAGTAAGAGTTGTTTTTTCAAAGTTAATCAGCAACCCAATTAATGAGCCCCGTAATTAGTGAATCATTAATAGCAGTGAATAAAAATAACAACACTTTCGTTGTGTAATGCTCCCGTTTGTTCACCAAATGTTAACGTTCTTTATTACATTACATAATCACCCTCCTGATTAATTCGACCGTTCTCGAACAATTCATGACGTCCCAACTATCGGAATCTGATAAGTTAATTCAAATTTCGAATTAGTTATGACTTGTTAATGAAGCGATTAGGCCTTCGAAAGTTTCAATTTCACAAGGCGGGATTCGCTAATTGAAACTGACCGGTTCCTAATTAAGGGCCAGAGTAGGGAAACGGCTGAGCGCGAGGAGCCTTAGACATAATGAGTTTACAATTAATCTGTTTACCTACCGTCGAGTATAAGATGAAAATCCCCAGTAATATCGTTTCCAAAATGGTCCACATACCAGAAGCTATGGCCTGAAAATAAGTAATCGTAGTTAACGAAGCAAAATAACACGAACAGTTACACCTTTTACCTTAGTTTTTCGTTGTTTGAACACGACTAAGGCCAGTACAACAGTGACAGCCATGCAAACCAACTGGATGCACAAGATGGCGGTTTTCAAGTAGAAGTCTTTTTGGGCTTCGCATAATCCTGTCTGCTCGCACTGTTTGCAGGAGTCGGGGCAACGGACACATCTAGAAAAGAAAGTATGTGTTTAATATCCATTGTTTTGAAATTTTGTCTAATATTTTGCCTTTCCTCGTATTTCTTCTGTACTTAACTTCTACTAGATAATTCATGTGGCTCAACTCAACATGATTAATAGGATATTTATTGTTTTAACATTACTTAGTTATTCAATTAAAAAACCTTGCGTCAAAGTAATTTCAATCTTTGTTTCGCTGTTAATCAATTCACAAAAGAATTTTTAAGTAACTGTAAAGTATACTTTAAAAGAACGTAAATGAATCTTTGATAGAATTTGCATGAACAACTTAAACATCATTTCTCTGCCAACCTGCGTCAAGTACAATAGAGGAACACTTATGTGAATTAACATACCGCCAAATTAGAAATTTTGTAAGGAAAATTATTACGTCAAAGGACTGTAGCTGTAATAGGACAATTTGAAGATTAACCTGTAATGATAAACACTAACCAAAATGTATGTACAGAAGCAGCCTGATATATTCCATCGATCAGTGTACCCAAAAATATACGACGGCGTGGTTTTACCAACTATATCCACCTAATTACACCTGTAATTTACACCCTGTGTGTACAGGTAAGGTCAGGATACAGCACCAACCCTTAGGTACGTCACGCCCTGTTTAAAATCAACACCATCTACACAGCAACCCCTACACTACAGGTACCTTGGAGCAAGTTACCCTCCGCTTCATCTCTACAACCAATTATGCCCTATTGATGATAAACTCTACAGTACACCCTCGCCCATAATTATTTATTTTATACCTATTACCTACTTACTAATTTATGTATATTTTCAATTGGTATTTTTTAAGTAATTATTAGTTAAGACACTAAAATGTAGAAATAGAGACCTCCTTACGTTGCCTATCTACTAAAGTACTTTTAATTGTGATTTCTCTATTTACGAGGGTTACCTCCTTACGTCGCCTATCAACTTAAGCACTTTTAATTGGGATCTCTCTAGTTACGAGGGTTACAGAGTTAAGAGGTATCCCTCCGTACGTAGAAATAGAGACCCCCTTACGTCGCCTATCAACTTAAGTACTTTTAATTGAGATCTCTCTATTTACGAGGGTTACAGAGGTGAGAGGTATCCCTCCGTACGTAGAAATAGAGACCCCCTTACGTCGCCTATCAACTTAAGTACTTTTAATTGAGATCTCTCTATTTACGAGGGTTACAGAGTTAAGAGGTATCCCTCCGTACGTAGAAATAGAGACCCCCTTACGTCGCCTATCAACTTAAGTACTTTTAATTGTGATTTCTCTATTTACGAGGGTTACCTCCTTACGTCGCCTATCAACTTAAGTACTTTTAATTGAGATCTCTCTATTTACGAGGGTTACAGAGGTGAGAGGTATCCCTCCGTACGTAGAAATAGAGACCCCCTTACGTCGCCTATCAACTTAAGTACTTTTAACTGAGATCTCTCTATTCACGAGGGTTACAGAGGTGAGAGGTATCTTAAACGAAAGAGGGGTCTTAACATAATGCATACTTTGTGAAAGAATCATAAATATCCAATCACTAGAAGAGGTGAGAGTTAAGACAATATTCTTAATACTAATCACAAACAATTCTAGCCTTTATTAGTTCAATTTAGGAGCTGAATAGGATAGAATTTATTGTTATTTAAGGGATTTGTCTCGAACCACACGCTATTAACTAAGTATAAGTAATTCTTAAAGTGTGACCAGGACAACCTAATACAATGTGGTTGACAAATTAGGTATCTCTTATTGGTCCATTTTCTATTTTATGCTGATGTAACATCAGTTAGAGATTAGTAGGTTAGCGTGATTTATATAGTTAGCCTTGTGAGTGGCAAGTCGTTTTCTGTATTGCCGTTTGGCCCTTAGAACAGTTTATTTACATATGCAAAATTGCGCTGAACATTACAAAATTTTCTCTTATTCTATTATTAGTACTACTGCTCCTAGAAATTTTTTTGGCACATCGGTATAGAAGATGACCTTTTTATAATCGAAAATACTTTTATTGTCAGGAAATGGGCTCTAGTACTAAATGTGGAGTCCAAAAAGTGCGGTGAACCTTTATTAATTAGATACAGAAAGTCGTGAAACTGTTGTATCAATTTACCTGATACCTGGTGTATCTGTCTATTTGTCACATCCCATTTGTCTATAGGTACCTTAACTCTAATTGTGATCTAATTGTCTACAAAAAATTTTTAAGAGAAAATTGTCCTTAAAAATCCATTTAATTGTACGATTCACATTCAAGATAATCCGATCCCCATTTAAGTAAATCCTTCTTGCTACTCCCATTCAGGTAACAATACCTCCAGAAATTTTTCCCCAGTCGAGACAAATACGGAGCAGCCCCGTCATTCTTTACGTTTCTATTCATTCCGCTCCCCTTGTTCATACCGTCTCCGTCTCCAATTTTAGTCCGAGGATACTCCGAAGAAATAAGAGCTCTTTTATAGTCTTGCTCTTTTTAGGGGCTCTCGCGAAGCGGGTCCCATTACGAAACCTCGTCTATGCTCCTTTATTTTCGACGCTCTCCAGACTCCACGAAAGGATAACATTTTCGTTTAACTTAAGTCGAACAGAGTTCGATTTTTGATTCTATCAGGTTTTTCTGGTCTAGAATTCCCTATGGTAGGCAATATTGTTGCTTTTTGTATTCATTGCTGCAGCTGGTGGGTATGTTTGTCGTTTTCGTCGGTAACGAAAACGCTGGAAAATTAGGTACGGAAGGCAAATATCAGGATTTGCTTGCTTTCGATTTAGTCAGAGTGTAACTGTGAAATTCGAACGTCTCTTTCGCCTCAAACGAAATCGAACATGGGAACAGTGAAAGAACAAACACGGGGAATTTTCCACGTTCGCCAAGATAGGGTCCCATACATTTTTCATCGCGCCGGAGGGATGGGGCACGCTCGGCTGCAACAAATCACGGTTTATTCTTATTCTATTTTTCCTGTCTTTCCCTCAACCGTATTTCTCCGACAAATACCGTGGAATCGACGAGATACATCGTACTCAATATTTCATCCCGTACACTTTTCTATATTAAACATTCTTCCCTGCATATGGAAAAACATGCGAGGGAATTATTTATGTCTTCGCTCGCAGGACAATTTCGGTTTCCCCGTCACGTCGTCAGGTCTCCATATTGAAAATTCTCCGAGCGGCGTGCTCAGTAAATTTTTGACGAGGGACGCGAGAGGCGGGGAGAAAAGATTCGTCCGAGGAGCGAAAGAAGACGCGTTAAGTTCGTAAGATCCGGGGCGGATTCTCGCCTGTTTAATTCTTAGCCCTTTTGGCGATCTTAATGAAGAGTTAAAGCCTCGCTCACCTTCAGGTGGAATTCATGTAGGCCGGGATAAAAAGTATTGTTTGTATGTTTAAATGCGATTTAAGGTCCTTCCAGTAAGAGTTGGTCCAGTTAAAACAAAAAAATTAACCGACTGTATACCGAGCGTATTTAAAAAATACGTTTTTCCCTATACAAAGGCAGAGTGTTTATGTAACGTACCGTTTAACCTCCCCCGTATATTTGGCGCGGAGAAATGTTTTTAGTGGCTACAATACATGCCTATACATAAAATGCTTATCAGTATCGGTTATTAGAACAGGTCCAGTACAGTCATTAAATTTGAGCGCCGAGCACGTGTTCATTTTCAGTCGTCACTAGAGTTCCTAGATATCCGTAGCTACGGTATAAGGATTTTAGTTAGACTCATTGTAGTTTACTTAAAAAAAATTGAGTGACGGCATTCTAAAGTTAGCATGGGAATAACTATTGCACCCAATAGGTAAATTTGGCCGTTTTAAAAAGCCCTTTCTGGACATTTAAGAAGAGAATTTTTTTTTTTTCTAAATTCAATACTTGTGATGCTGCAAACATTCTATCACAGAATAAGAAAGAATGAGCTCGTCCCACGCCCGAGCGCGTTCGCGATTTGAAATATTTCTTCTCGGCGCCCGTCATTTCCCCCCAAAGGCCAGGGGGCGGAATCGACGAAAAGGGTGGGATTTTTTATTCGTCCCGAACGTCATTACGCGCCCGTCAAGCTGTATACAGCATAGCGGAAACGTCGCCGATATGAATTTCATTGGGAGATATTTCGATTTCATACCGCGTCGACGGCAAATTCGTCATGTTCGGTCGACCGTCGGACGCGGTTAACGTCACCGCCATAGTGTATACACTTATTATAAGGGTAGGCACTCTCGGAATTGCCGAAAACCGTCACCTCTTGTCATCTCTACCCCCTCACCAGGATGGATTACTGGCTGGGCAAGAGAAGCTTGTGGTCATTTTGTACAGGGTGTCCTCGCGTAAGGTTGCACACGGTGGGACAAACGCACCGTCAACGACTAACGCAAAATTTATTGGAAAAAAGTGTTTTCTTGCAGCACAACAAATCGTCATCGTGGAAACAAAAATCAGTTTTAGCCATTGAAACTTCACACTATCGAAATTTACAAACTGTAGAAGGTTTGAAAGGCACTTGTATATGTCGGTGGATACTTTTTACCTAAGTGTATTTCAAAACACTCATGTGACATTTGTGTCAATGACAGCAGCAATAAAAAATCCGATAGAAATACCAAATTTTGCGAGCTAAAGAAATATAAAGGCAGTCATGGTGGGATATTTGGAGGGTTAAAAGTCCCTCCAATTGATTTTATTTATTATTTAGTAGCATTGGAAGAAATTTTTACATCTAAATTCAACGACCTCTGTATACATGAGGGCGTAGGGATGGCATTGCTAAATCTATTTAAAAATGTTAAATTTTCACACCCACGTCCCAATTTCCCTCATCTTTATTTTATTTCTCTATACACAAGATTAAGAATCTACCATACATTAAAGTTTGCGAATAGAGTAATAAAACATCAAAAAATAATAAGGAAAACTCTAAATTAAATGTATTAAAAAACATGTAAAAACTGGAGTAAGTACTTGCAAATACACAATAAACTTGTACTTCATTATATTTATACCTAATACGGTCATTACGTATGTACCTATATGTTAGTCGCTATTATGTGTTATCTTAGCAATGAAATATATGTATCTCTAAGTACTTTGTCTGTTTAGGGTGTACCTACCACGCGAACCTTTTTCGAGTCCTGCAACTGATTTCAATCCTTATCCTTAACAATTCGCAAACAGCAATTACTTCAAGAAGTACTAATAAATTCCTGATTACAATTGTTTATGGTGTACTTCGTACTTATACGTTTGTAAATTTCAGGGACAAAATTTCAACCAGTCTAAATCTTCGAATATGTTTAAAATTCGTTCGCCTCCCGTATGTCGACGGTTTAATGAAATTATCGATTTCACAGTCGCTTTACCCCTGTACATTGCAGTTTCGGATCCTTTACGGGGACTATAAAATTATTTATGATAGGTAGCAAAAAATACCGGTTTTTCGAGGAGATCAAAGAAGTGACCTTACTAGTTGTATGTATAGACTATGTCACCGCGATCCTAACGAAAATTAAGGAGTTTCCAAGTTACCGCTTTTCGTCGGATCCTCCGGAAGGGTTGAGAATCGAAGGAAAACGAATCGTCTTCGGACAATACGGTTTCCGCTTACGTTTTCTGCTTTCGTAACGTTTCTCCGCCTACTTCAGAAAACGGCTCGATAAACACGATGCTTACGAGAGTTTTGATAGGTTTCTCGTCTAATTGTTTTATTTGCAAGTGCCGTCGCTGTTTGTGTTTAACGAAACGTAATATCCGAAATTTCTGTGACGACGTGAACTTATCTCTCGAGTCGCTAACGAAGGGAGTTGGAGCCTCGATCGAAGTGCAACGGAGTCGGAAAATTGTGATAATGGATTTGACAAAACTTCACCCTCTTATTCATTAATGCATTTTGACGTTAAAATGGATTTCAGCTTAAAATGCGTTTCAGTAAGGTAACTACAGCTACCTCCATGTTAAAAATGCATTAAACAAGACACTGTAGTTACATCTGTACAATACATTCTAAACGCGTTTTAAGCTAAACGTTAAAATGCGTTTATGAATGAGGGGGGAAGGATTTTTTTGGTGGCAGGTGTTCAGTATATTTTTCCTTAAAATTCATTGCACATCTACACACCCTGCGCTAATTAACTACCTAACACACAACTAAACCCCAGCACTTCTTTTAGGCTTATCAATTAAACATTGGCATCATAATAACTTCAAGTCTTATCGATTATATATTATCAGGACGATCCAACACAGCTTAATTCTAATTTGAGCACGGCACTAGTACAGGGGCGATAAAAAACCCAACATAAACTTCACAGCAACAAAGGAAATTGTAGAAGGAAGCTATTCGTTAAAAAATGAAGCAAAACAGTAAGTCTTTTTGTTCATTAGTAATCAGGAAGCCCTGTTGAATGCACCTTCAATAAGAATCAGGCAATCATCCAAAAAGAAATAGTAAGAAACAATATTTGTGGCGTGGCGTGGTGGTGAGACAGAAATTCTTCTTCTAGGTTGAACATAAAATCTCAAACTAAGAAGGATTAGAGACGTTTTGAGAGTATAATTCAAACCAGAATTGAAAAAATTTCCAAAACCAGAACCTACAGTCTACATGTGCCTAAAACCACGATGGTAAGAGCAATACCATATTATAGTATTGGAGCAATTGGCTTCAACTGGCTCTTCAACTGGCAGTAAAGATCCTTCAACATTTCATTATGACAAGAGGAACTATTATAGCATGGAGAATTCACATAAGGAGTGTTAATGATTCAGAAAAAGCTCCAAGGAAGTATGAAAAAATTCACATATAAATCTAAATAACAATACTGGACAAGTCGATGATTGTCACAAACTTTGTTTCTTAGCGATGCAATCATCGGTTACAAAATCAGTCAGTTGGAGATTTTGGAAAAAGTTCACGACGAATTACCGGTCTACTTAATCACGACGCCCTTCACTTTTTCATGCCATCCAATCAATCGCAACTCCTCGTCGTGTCCAGAACAAAAAGTGCAGTGATTAACCTTCCAACTTGGAAAAAACGTGCAAGACCAGAGACACGATTACCTTTCTTCCGGGATCGAATCAAGGAGCGATCTCTGAAAGACGGTCAGGCCGCTTTGATTAAGGAATTTCATTAGCTGATAGGGGGCCGAAAACTTTACGCCAACTCCGTTCCTGTGGGAACTCTACACGGCCAATAAATGGAGGACGCAGTGATTTAAATTACGCAAATTCGGGACTCTCCAATATACGACGGGTGTGTCGAGTCCCAAGGAATCAAAACGAGTAAGGTCCTTCCAGTCTGAATTGGTTCAGAATATTCCAATAAATCCCAAATTTGTGCCTCGTTTGTTTCTGTAGCATTATTTGTATGGTGTATCATGTCTATATCATTGCCATTATTAAGATCTCCGAAATGCCATTTTAAAATAATAATTGCGACTTACGTGCACACGCCACTGAACTCTAATGACGACCGAAAATGACCACGTGCTCAAATTTAATGGCTGTAGGGGACCTGTCTAATTCTCGATTCTAATAGGCATTTCATATACAGGGACTTGCAACATTTCTCCGCTCAAAATATACGGGGGAAGGTTAAACGGTACGTTACATGAAAACCCTGCTTTTGTAAGGGGTAAAAACGTATTTCTTGAATGCGCTCGGTATAAAGTCGGTAATTTTTTTGTTTTTTTAACTGGACCAATGCTGACTTTATGGACCTTTCCTGCGTGTCTTTTATTGGCTACGGAAATTGTGGACATGAAATCAATTCGATTCATCTCTCTATATATGATCTACATGGTGTTTTAAAAAGTTAAACCACTCGAATAGTAATGATACGAAATGGGAAGGGTACGAACAAGCTTTCAAATTTACATTTCTAAGGTGAGTTGATGCGATGCCTGGAAACTCGATCTCCTCTTACATTTAAATCGCCCATAACCCCACGCATGTAATATTTATAGTATAGGTCGACAATGGCGAGCGCCATTGAACGTCCCGACAAATCTTTCACACGCGCATGAATTATGGATCGTAGTCTGCGACATTTGTCAGAGGACGGACGTCTTTGTGAGTAGAAGGCGGAGGTGGCGGAGGGTTAACGTACCGGTTTTTTCTTCTGCTCCTTCTCTCCCATTTTCTTTATGGCGATTTCGATGTGACATCCGACGGGACGACGGGACTCCGGGCGGCCGCCGTAAACGGCCCGCTTCCTTTTTATTGTCCTTCGGGATACGAGGGAATTTCGTTTGTGTATCGGTTTCGAATCGGCGGGTATTCGGTAGACCGAAATACGACGGTTTTTGTTTCTGCTTGAAAACCGCCAGGAGAAGGTGGTAGATTGGGGACCAACTTTGAAAACTCTACCGACTTTGGGAATGATTTTGAAACTTGTCTTTTCCGTGTTGATTCCATTGGATTTTATGAACCAGGTTGTACAAATCACTAAATAGCTGAAATTTTTGGCTGGATGTTCGAGGAATACAATTTGTAAATTTTGAAAGCAATTTAGTTTTTCAGGTGAAAGGTACCTTTTCACAATTCCGATTTCAACACATTCGTGTATGTTTCCAGAGTTCAATTAACAAACTAATGTGACTTTTATGCCAATATGTACTTTCATGAAAAATTTTCTTCGATTTTGTTTTCATTTTGATCGGATTGAACCTTAGTAAACAAGAAATAGTAGGAAACATGTGGCCATCTCTGAAGATTCTTTCGTCTGTTGGCGCTGTAAAAATTTCTTCATTTGTTTACCTTCTGTAGTCAATTTAAACCAAAAATGGGCAATCGGACGAATTAGAAACCGAAACTAGAAAACGAGTGAGTATCTCAAAGACAAAAATATACGAAAAACATGAGGGAAAAACATTTTTTTTTGAAAATTACCACCTTTCCGGAGCTGGTAACACGAAAACGGTCCAGTTTTTCGTAAAAACGTATATAACCAAACTTGTAGAAAATTTAATAAGCTTCCATTTTATACTGAAGAGCTTTTTCACTGCAACGCACCGTTTTCGCGTTATAAGCGAAAAACTGAAAAATGGAAAATGTAAAGCCCCCCCTTCCCTCAGCGGCACCCGGATTTGGTGAGACTTGGTTTGTTTGTTGTTCAGGAGATCCCCCTTTCACATTCCTAAAAAAGTACTAGTATTTTTAGTTCCTTTGATTTTCCTATTTTGCCTGGCCAAATCGGTTTTGTATCGACTGAATTTTGATGAAGCAGGCTGTTGAAATCACCACATAATTAGATTTTTTTAGTTTAGTTATTGGAAAAGCACCAAAAGGGAACTGAATACATAACTTTTAATTAAAGACCGGTTAATTGTGTGCATATTTTAAAGCCGATTAAATTGAATGAACCACTCTTCATGACCATAGGTGGAGGGGGATTAGGAGGTACAATCTCATTACGTCAACATGAAGCACTTTACTCTCATTACTTCTCGGAACGTTTTTTTACCCCTGTTATATCGGCAGGTATAGGGGGTAAGTAATGCGATCATCCCAAAAATTGAAAATCGAGATTTTAATTTTCCCTTACCTAGGGTGCCTAACTCAAAAAAATATATTTTTAGAAGTTGGTCTGTTTGAGTATTCATGTTTGTCTATTATAGCAGCCGTTATTTCGGAAACCGCCAGCTGTACCAAGTTGTAATTTTAAATCTGAACTTTTTTAGAGACTGTAATATGCTCAAGAAATTTTATTAAAATCCGTGGAAGCGTTCTTCATGCATACTGATAGTTTTTTCCCGTTGTTTTGCGATTTTCTCTAAAAAGAAATGTTTCTTATGTATAATGGTCCTATAGTGCCTTTTTTATATAGGGCATATACAATATATACATTGCATATAATAGACACATTAACATAGAGTATAACAATTGTTGTAATTGAAGTTTTTATTATAAACGATTATACTTCGTTGGGTTTTTTTCACATTAGAATACCATGTAAAATTTTGCTCACGTGGTCCTACAATTAGTTTCTCAGGAACAGTATGAAAAGAGTTTTGCCCTCTTCCTGCCTATCCTAATTGTTATTTGCTGCTATTTTCAATACAGTTGTTAATCCATTCCATAAAGTAAAATAAATGCATCCAGTAATTTTGTGGAAATGGGAAAGTGGGTTATGGAAAGAGTTCAAATTTAATAATTTGTGGATCAAAATATATAGGCAGCTCCGTACACCTTGTTCAAAAATTGTAAGACATTTTTAATTTAGAAATTTTTTACTGTTATTAAATTTCGTTTTTTCTGCAAGATAAACAAATACCTCCTGACATTCCATTTTGAAAAATTCATTTTTCGAATTAGTTAATGTTTCTTAAATATCTTTTAACCCACAAGGAATAAAATTTTGAATAATGAATAAAATTTGGTTCGCTTATGTGAAATATGCAAAAATTTGCAATATATGCAAAAAAATTAGTATTGCCATTTAAAAGAATATAGTCGATGACGTGAAATCTCAAATTTGGTACACGCAGTATAACACTTTCTTACATCAAAAAGAGCGCAATTCAAAAAACTAATTTTTCCATCAAAAAATTGTCTTTGATTTATTGAATTTATTATGTTAGAGACTCGCACTGTATGGTTATATATGCATCTTTTTTTTATAAATAGGGCATATAAATATATACGCTGCTCTTTTCTTATTTGTATACAGCGAAATCAAAAAATTTTTTTCTTAAGTCGACTGATTTGGTGGAGAATCCCGAGATAGGTCGATTTTGATTTATAAAATGCCATAATTTTGACATAAGCAATGTCATGTCCTTGATTTTCTCAGTAATGTCATCAATTTTCCTTCAATTTTTTACTGTTGTTGATAAAGACTTTTGCCCCTTCTATGCTGACATAAAAAAGCCGTTCGTCATATAACATTTTTTCCTATAAAAATATGAATTAAAACAATACTTCAGTAAGTTAATTAAAATGTTCTGCGATACCCTGTATATTAACACCGAAGATTAATTGTGGTTGAACCTTCGTCCAAAGACTTGAATTATTATGACTTATTGTTATTTCGTATATTAATTATTATGCATTGCCATAAAATTCAAATTTAAAGTAATTTTTAATTTTTTCACATATAACATGATTCCTTTTACTACTCTTCTTTTAGCTGCGTAAAAGCCGCATAAAGGCTAAGCGTGAGGCTGTAAAGAATGTTATGTATTTCAACGCTACCTTTTATATGGCGCATTCACCATTCCACGCAATTTTCCCACCAAACTCCTTAAACCTTACCACTATTCGAATCTTAAAATAACACTACGCATTCGATGAAATTGGTGTCGAACGTTTGCATATTTCTAGAAAAATCTTTTAAATTTGGGTAAAGCAGCTGGTTCAAAAATCTCCTAGAATGAAGTACAAGTTATACCGTATGTATTTATTCATTCTGCACCGTCCCTTGTTAGGTAGACTTTATTTTTCTCAAAGAATTTCCATTTATTTTCCGACGTTAATAATGTATGCACCAAATTTGGAGATCTTAACGTTTGCAAGTTAACTAAACGACGTTTTTGTGACTGGACTAAATTGCTGAATATTTAAACGAACTTCGGTACAAAGTTGCACTCGAAGAGTTTATCACATGATGAAGAGTTTTGTTATAATTCTCGCTCCTCGAAGGAAAATAAGAAGAAGATCGCATTTAAACAATTCCCGGATAAGTAATTTCCAATTTGCATTCCATTTCGATTTCAATAGGTGAGTTAGTTAAAGGAACGACATTTTATATTTTTAGAAAATTTGATATTCTCCGAACAATACTCTTCTCTGTGATTTACGACCGCTGCCTTTTGTTACGTGCGTCCGTACGACTTTTACTGCGGGACTAAAAATATCAAACGCGGATTAATCGCAGATCGTCTTTGAAACTGAACTCGCGATTTGTTGTTGCGGTTTTCAATTTTTTGTATATTTTCCTTCCGCCATAACTTTCAATCTCTCGATTTACACGGAGGATTCGTTATTATTCCGCAAATTTCGTTCGTATTTATAATTTCACTTCGAAGGTGGAGAGCGGTAAAGCGGTTATTTTTCTTGAATTTCGGGTTCACTACTTTTTTACTTCGATTTCGGGGAATATTCAAATGATTTTTTATCGGGCGAACGGAATGAAGGAGTTCAATCGAATAGAGTTTCCTTTAGGATTTGTTTTTGTTCGGTTTGCGTTCGCTCCCCCTTTTTATTTCGACAATATCGTTATAAGTTTATATGGTAATTCTGGAAATCTCTTAACGGCCTCCCCTCGGGATATCATCGACGGGAATTTTGTTGTTTACTTGGGGCCGTGTGTAAATACAATGTGATGAGCAGTCTCGGATTATCATTCCTATGATGAAATGAGATTCTCATTGCCTTCAAAAGCAAATTAAGTAATGCGTTTTACATTTTTTAAGTTGAGTGCAGTAGTGATTCAATACAAAAAGTTTCTGTGCTGTAGCAATCTAGTTATGCCCTTTAAACCATAATTCTCCTGCCAAACAATTTTATGAAGTGAAAAGTTGCTGTGAAGTTTCGAACATGCCTTTTCTTCCTACGCTGATCACAATTGTCAGGCGGGTTCAAATCGGGACTTCCTGACGGCCAGTCTTCAGGGCAAAAATAGTCTAAACGTTGTCCTTCAGTCATTTTTTCGTTGTTCTTTTGCCTTTGACCACGGAGGGGAATCCTGCTGGAATACCCAAAGCCTGCTTTTGAATAATCTCGTATTCAGAGGTTTCACCACGTTCGTTGAAACCTCTACCTGAGGCTTTAATCCCTTTTTCATAATAATGTTTCAGTAATGTTTGTACTTTTTTTCTTAGGTCTTCTCGTTCTCAATATGTTTTTGAACTATGGACAGTATTTTTGGCTAGACTGTGTATTTGTTTTTTCCATTCATAAGACGCAGCTTTATCCGTTGAATTTCTATCCACACATGACAAAACATTCTCCAATAGAGGCAGGTAGCTAAAATCATAAGTCTGGTTGAAACAAATGGTTCAAAGGGCCCAATAAGATGGTGCAAAGTCCCCTGTCTGAGATTTTGACCAAACATACGGCATTCGATTCGGTATCCAAAAAGACCAAGTTCTCTCAATTTGCAGCCCCTGAGGGCGCCTCTAGTATCTGATAGCGCAAAAAAGCCACTTTTCACCATTTTTGCGATAACTCGGGCTAGAAATAACATTTTTGAATGCGGTTTGCGGCATTCTAAAGGTCTTTTAATGGAGCAGGTGTCTGAATTTTTTCAGATTTTTTGGCCCCCGACCACAAAAATGGCAGTCATTTCAATATTTGTAACGCGTTTTTCAGCACATTTCTTTTTAGCGACACAAAATTGGAAACCGTAAACTTTTGACATTTTTTGTTACCTTTCAGATGGTGTATTTTGAAAATTTTTTCAGGTAGGACTAAAGGTCGAAAAAACGTCAAATATGCGATTTTGGCCATTTTTGATCGATTTTCGACCCATTTCTGACCCTCTTGCGGCGTTTCTGGGGATATCGAGTCATTACCGAGTCCCTAGGATACTCAAAAACAAATATATAAATGTAGAGATGTAACGTTACTGGCATCTCTTGAAGACTGTTGGCAATTTTATAAGCATTTTAATGAGTGTCTGATGCTTTGATTCGGGCTTTTCCAGAGTCACAATCAAGGGCTCTATCCAATAAAATAACGTCACATCAGCTTGGAAATCATTCATCTATTACGCTTCGATGATTCGGGTTTAATAACAATTTCTGATGCTCTGGAAATATTGAATTTTTCCCTGGAAATTTCAGTTGGTCGCGAGCCCCCACGTTCGCTGGCATTCCGTCATAAACCTCTCAGATATCCCTATTTATTAGCTGGAAACTCCCGTAAACTTCGAGGAATAAACTTCGAGTGAGAGCCGAGGCGAAACATTTACTGAAGCCAGGAAATATTGCCAACGGCGGCGAGGGTACTTTAATGAGGCTTCTTAATTATTTCTAAACGAATAATATGTACGGAATGAAATAAAGTCCGAAACTCAGAGTTTTATTCCGTTTTCATTGTCGTGGAGGTAATGCTAAAACAAAGCGACACGATCCTCTCGCTGTAGCACGGTACGATAAAGCCGAATGGAGTTAAATTTTTAAAAAGGCCTCCCGCAGTTTCGCTTCTTTTCGCTCTTTCGCACTACGCGTATTAAAGACACTATCTTTGGCAGATTTCCTCAGACAAAAGATCCCAGATCGAACCTTCGTCCCCCTTCAACTCACGCGCCGCCGTCTTATCGTCGCCCCTTCCCCCCGAGGGGGCCGTTCTCACCTTTCCATCGTCGCAACGCGGAGGTTGCTAAAAATTCTAATTTCCTGCAATACAATACAGTTTTTGGTTACTGGTGGTAAAAATTGGTGTTTTAAACTATTTCGTGAAGAGAGGCATGGAGCATTTTTTAGGGGGACTGTCCCTTTTCTAAGGGACAGTTGTGAATCCCAATGGATAGTTTATTTCGCTTATATGTCAAGTTTAAATATAATTAGGCATTTCAAACCACGTGATCCAATATGGCGGTTGTTGGCACATGTCAGTGAATTACCTAGCTACCAGTTTTTGTGATTTCAAAGGTGTTTTTGGTTCCTTTTGGGAGTTTTACGAAACAATTTTGTGTATTACTCGTTGTTCAGAATATGGCTTCGAAGAAGAGTGAATACCTTTGAAATGAGGAAAGAATGACGAAGAATATTTAGAAGTTTCAAGTAATTGAGAACAGTGAAGCAACTATTTCTTGTCAGTTTTGATGGAAAAACGACCCCCACGGATGGTTAAAACCACCCCGTTCAAAAGTAGATAATGAAAACTCATAGAAATAAAGGGGAAAAAACTGGTGGTGTAAATCACCCTTGGGGGTGATGCACAGTGACAGGGGTTCAAAGGAACAGTTGTAAATCTCAATAGATAGTTTATTTCGCTTATGAGTCAAGTTTAAATATAATTAGGCATTTCAAACCACTTGATCCAATATGGCGGTTGTTGGCACATTTCAATGAATTACCTAGCTACCAGTTTTTGTGATTTCAAAAGTGTTTTTGGTTCTTTTTGGGAGTTTTACGAAACAATTTTGTGTATTACTCGTTGTTCAGAATATGGCTTCGAAGAAGAGTGAATACCTTTGAAATGAGGAAAGAATGACGAAGAATATTTAGAAGTTTCAAGTAATTGAGAACAATAAAGCAACTGTTTCTTGCCAGTTTTGATGGAAAAGCGACCCCCACGAACAGTAAAACCACCCCGTTCAGAAGTAGATAATGAAAAGTCATAGAAATAAAGGGAAAAACCTTATGTAAGTCACCTCCCTCGCCTTTCACGCTCCATCCTTCAGGATTCGTTGTGCCCGATTTGCTGTGTAATCCGATTTATTGTTTTTGTTCATAGTCGTGGAAATCTAATGATGGTGACAATATTTTTAGTGTTTTTCACCCCCCCAATGAACTTTTTTGATTAAAAATGTATGCTAAAAATTGTTTTCATACTGATCGACATATTATAACTTATTCGGCGTTTGAGGACTTTTCAACCCCTAAATTACCCCTATATAAATATGGGTGTTTTCTGAATAATTTTCAAAAAACAAAAAATAGTGATTACCTTAGCATTAAATGACGAGTATTTCCTATAATAACACCTGACAGGTGTTTTTGCCCTTTTTCCCCTGGTTGCTATCAAATTCCTCAAAAACAGACGAATTTTGCGGTTATTCTAATTATGTGTAGAAGAAATGGGATTCAAAATTAGTATAAAGCAAATTTTGGACTATGTGGTAACTCTACTCCAGTTGATCAATTCAGTAACCTTCGATTTACTTAAATCACTCTATGTGACGCATACTTTTGGCAAACACATCATGATGAATGGTTTTTTGAGTCGTAACAAGCATTATATCGAAATTTATGTGGAACCTAATTTAGTGGCATCGATCCTTGTATTATCGCGAAAGATATTCATTCCACGTTTTACGGTTATTAGTGCATATTAAGTGCATGTTTTCCCCGAGTCCTTAGAGATAAATGCGCCGTAGAAAAAGAATCGTCTTCGAGAAAAGCCGACGAAAGCAATAACCTTCGCCCACACCCGAAGCTTGTAAGTGCCCATTTCCTCCCCCTCCGCGGCTCCCGTTTCCTTCAACCGGGAGTCTGGTGAAGTCTGAGGTCAGGAAAAGGTTTGTACTTCGCATGTCGCCTTAACCGACCGGCCTGAAGCGAGGAGAAAGGGAAGGAAAGTGAGACAGGAGCGGCGCTTCACTTACCGAGCAGCATCGATCCTCCCAATCTCGATATCCTCTCCGGAAAATCCATTCCAGGAGACGTCGCCGTGGGGGTGGTAGAATCCTTTTCGGCACACGCAGCGATATTTCCCGCTCTTTTCCGAGGGAGGTCCGTCCCGAACGCACTGGAACAGAAATGGATGGGGTTCATTCATCGGGAGCGTAATCGAATGAGATCCGTCTCCCCCTAGGGGAGGAGTCGTCCTATGCAAAACGGGGGAGGATTGGGTATTGTTATGAGTAGCAGCGAAATCCGACGGCAGTGTGAGTATTTTAGGAGAGAAAAATAAAAATCCTATGGAAATAAACTGGGTCAAAAACTCTTGTCTTTGAGGCTACCACGGGAATTTCGACTAAACAGGTTCCAAAGCTCGTTTAAACAAAAAAAAATCCTTAAGTCAATCTCTATCCAATTCATCAATTTATTCGTCTCTACGAGGAAAAATTGCTACCTAGCAACACGAGAGTGGGATCGTGATGTATTTGGTCGATTGAAATGTACGCCTGGGGAAGTGCAGCTTCTGTGTTGCAAAAATTTGTATTAACGCATAACGCTTAGTGGTTTCTTAAATCGAGTTTGGATGAAAAAAATTTTTTTAAAGAAGTTACAACTAGCACCACGTTAAGGGGTATGAAGTATCCCTGAGGATACGCCAGGGGGTAACGTAGGTAGTAACAAAAGTAAAAGGTTGGAAAAGATGCGTTTATCATAAGTGACGCTAAATATATACATGAGTACAGGACGGTACATAAATGATATAGCTCAGTAAATATTGTAGCGAATGCCCCGTATAAGCTGTTGTTATGTAAAAACAGTAGTTGTTTATGTAATCGAAAAATGTTAATACTGACATAAGTGTAGAGCAAAATCTTTTTGTACGTAAAACTTCTGTAATTTTAGGAGAGTAAAGCCAAATTGTATGTAAAAGTGTTACAATATGTACAGAGTGGCGGAGAAAATTAGAGCGTCGTCTAAACTTTGTAGAGAGAAGTGTTATAACAGAAGAAGTATTATAGTCTGGTGGAGCTTAAGTTTTAGGGTCCAAAAGAAACGAATATTAACAATTCCTTGTAAAACATTCACTCATATCTTCGGGAGAAATGAATTATTAAAAGAATGGAGGAAGAAAAAATTGTAAAGAATCCCTTGCGTTACGAAAATCTCCCTTGTGCAATCTACATTGACATATTAAGTTAGGCGCAAAATGCGAAAAACTGTAAAAAATTCAAAAAATGATACCATTTGGTTAACTCAATGGTTAACTCGCCCTCCATAACAATTGTTATCTATTAGTTGAAGTGAGATAACATGTCGTTTGTATGCTGAGGCAGCTCAATGTATAACTCGCTTTCATAACAATTGTTATCTAACAATTGAAGTGAAATAACGTCTGCTGAGGCAGCTCAATGGTTAACACACATTTCAGTGACACTTAACAAAATTTGGAGTAATTTTATTGAAATGAGTAGTGGTCCAGGTACCTTTCAATCCTTTTGTTCCTACATTAATTATGTAAGTTAGATCAAACGTAAGGATTTCGATAAGTAAATCAAATGTGCCTAACAACCAAACTTTTAATGACGAATCAACTGACCTTACACAAAGATAAGAAGTAAAATGATGTGGATTTTAAATTGAGTTAGAAATTATTGTTTCTCGTAACAATTGTTACCAAGTGATGCTTACAGAGCAGACCTGAATATTACATGGGTCCTCTCTTGGCAGAGTTAGTCGAGTGTCATTACTTGCATCATTGAAAAATCCATGATGTTATTGCTCACTTGGACTTTGGCTTCAAAAAATTGCATTGTAGTAGGAAAATAAGCCTGAAGACACTCTTGAAGGGAGATATCACAGGGATGCAATTAATTTTCATGTAACACATTCCATCACACATATACTTAAGTATACCTACACACAAGTGTATTGGAAGTTAGAACACGTGAGTACCCATTATAGACCGCCGAAGAAGTTTCTCTCTCCCTCTCTCCTTCTTGTTCCCGAAACTTCATTATTATTGCGTTATGCCTTTGCATAATACTCGCAGTTTCCATCAAAGAGACCTCTCGATAGCGGCGCGCAATTAAAAGTTAGACAGGACGTCATCCAGAATCTCCCGTGGAGGAAAAACTTTAAACAAACGCGTGGAAAATAATGAAGAGAAGGGTTGGGGCGCATCCGTCGAACGCTTCTGTGTGTATCTGCACGAGATCTGATATCGTCTGATCGATGTTTGACGTTGCAAATGTTCGTCGTATATGAGCTTTAAATCGATAAAGGAGCCATTCGGCCATGCGAAAAATATGCTTCCCGGGTGTTTTATTACGGGAACTTTATCGATAAATTGATACCATTTATTCACACCGTTATTACCGACGGAGAGGGATTATAGCCCCCATGAAAATTTCAAATGATCGGGAAATTTCGGGACGCATTCATATTCAGCATAGGCGAATTTAAGAAAAATTATGGAAATTTATGTGCACTACGTATTCCAAAATTAATGTACCATAGAAGTTACCAGAGGGTGTTTTTTCGTGCATGGCTTCATTAATACAGTCAACCTGTCGCCGGAAAAACGAAAAAGGTTTCAAATTTTTGACACTAGATTCTGTGGGTCATTCTAATACTAAAACTAAAGTTTCGTCACTCTATAGCATTAGGACAACTTATAGGGGATGAAAGGGGATGATGCGTGGGTCGATGGTGAAACCTAACCCCTACGCTTTCGCTGCCGTGAGACTTTTACTCCAAAAGATCCTTGCTTCGCTTTTGTCTAACACTTTTGTGTAAGGGTTCATTTAGTGGGTGAAAAAACGGGGTGAATTTGAGTAAAATGAGTTTTTTCGAAATAACTCTTCAGCAGAACGTGGTAAATTTTTAAAGCCAAATCAAAAGTTGTTGATCTCAAAAAAAGTATCGTTTTGGTGTCCCTTAAAAATATTTTCACCCTTACGTTGAAATATTAATCTTGTTGCAAAAATTTATAAAATATTAGGGTACATTGACGGCTGTAGTTTATATCAATGAAATGTGCCGATAAGTATTTCCTACATTTTTGTCCTCGGGCACAACCCCCGATATTTAGGGTTGCGAGGGGTTGAATACTCAAACATGAATTCCTGGGAAACTATTCATTTTTTCATATGACATATTGATAATATTGATAATATTGATTAATAAATAAGAAAAAAATATAAACACAAGGTATTATTTAATAATGAATAGTAATTAATAAGAATCTCCGTTTGATAATGGTACAACAAAATATGAATTTACTGTATTTGAACGGGCAATAAAAATGAGAGAGAATAAGTTTTCATCCCCTAACAGGAAGATGAAAACCTGATAGGGGTTAATTGCAGGTGATGGGGAATTAGAATTTGGGCCTTTGAAAATTATTCCCAAAATCTCATTTTGAAAAACGTGCGACATTCATCCCCTTTTTTCACACCGAGGGTTGATTCGAGAGGAATATACAAGAGAGATTAATTGTAGGGGAGGGTATATGGAACAAATTTCGTTTAGGGAAATTTTCTACATCTATGTTAATTTCACTAGAAAAATAAAAGGAACATATATTTAGAATGGAGATAAAAACAAAGCTAAATTAAAGGGTGGTATGTATAAAATAAAATATAAATTATAATGATCTTTAAATATATACAAGAAAATTACGGTTACCATGATAATAAATAAAAACCTTTCTTCCATTTACACATTTCTTAAGGGTTACAGCATTTTTTTTTAGGGTGATTTCTTTATACATAATGAAGGCGCATTTTCGAGATCTACGATTTTTCCATTTAGTCGAATTCGAAAAAATAATTTCCCAAAGAGATAATTAGAAAAAAAACCCCTCTTTTTACCCCGAAATGGCAGCAACACACCCCTTGAACCCATGAGCAAAAATGTAGCTGGGAGTTGAAGCTATAAAAATGTTCAATCCCTGGTAGGGGTAGAAAAATGTAAAAATCGGGGGTTGCGCTCGAGAACAAAAATATAGAGGTTAATTATCCCTACATTTCGTTGCTTGATGTATGTAACCGTAAAACGCACCCTTATTTATTTATGAATTATAAAAGTCAATATTTCCCAACTTTTAAATATTTTACGATTTTTTGCTGAGGTATTTAGATAAAACTGTTTTTACCCAAAGTCGTCCCTTTTTTCATCCCTTAAATTAACCCCCACGTAAATAAGGTTAAAATAAAAAGAAGCTAGGATCCTTGGGAGTAAAAAGCTTCACCACAGCGAAGGCTTAGGGGTTACATTTTAGCACAAATCCACACATCATCTCCTTTCATCCCCTAAAAATTATCCTAACCCCACAGAGTGACGAAAACTTCGTTCCAATTTTATTTAACTAATAAGCTAATAAACAGGAACACGCGTCGGGGGTTACCATTTCTTACAGTTTGGATGGTTATGTTATGATTTGTTCTCTTGTAAATATTAAACCGTCATTGTTTTTCTTATATCTTATAAATATTCCGAGGGTTCTGGCTTTGAATTTTAATCGCAGTAGTAAACTCCTTTTTCCTTATAAAATGTTAATTTTTTTTATAATATTTAGTATAAGTACCCCACTCTTTATAAGCAGTTTTTTGAGAACCTCGATATTCAAGAAAATGACTTCACAACATGAGAATACCTAATCAAAAGATAATTTTATTCAATTACCTTTGGGTAAAATGTTAAGACTTGTTTGTTTTTATAAAGACAATTCATTTACATGTTTTAATAGAATCGTCAATTTTCACCTTTCAGTTTAAAAAATAAACTAAACGTACTTCGATCATTCGATTAAAATCCAATTCCCCGGTCGAATACATTAAGACGATCGCATTAAACTTTCTTAAATACGAAGACGTGAAGGTAAGGAAAAATATTGGAAAAAACACAACGCAGCGTTGTAATTTAAATTTAATCCACGAGGGCATAATTGTGAATTTACATTTTAATGGGATTCTCGGAAAGCATCCATTGAAACGTCACTTTTCATAAAACATATTGAAATTTCAGAGGAAAATAAATATTTCCCGATAATTCCGAGTCGATTAATTATTTATTGACTTGTAAAACAGATTTCCTATGCAAGAAATATTCTGTATGATAATTAATGGTCGTGTAGGACCATCAATTACTGCCGGTTTTATTAAACACTACGGATACTTTAGGATTCGGTTTTGTAAGTCGGGTCGTTAAAATTCGAGCCGAAAGTTGAAAAGAGATCGCCTCCCTCGTGAGAAATATTACAGCGGTCTGTGGAGAAATCACCATAAAAAATTCAGAGGAGGGAATCTATACTCGGGATTTTAAATTGTTTGCTCTTTGTTCGAAATTCCGTCGGTATCCTGACACCCCCGGAAATGCAATCTGAATTCCCGGGAGTATCGTGAAAATCCTGGAATCAGAAAATATCCTCTCGTGATATTTTCATGGATGGTTTGCGAGAAATTCGCAGATAGGATTCCCGTTTTAATTATTCCTAGGCCAAAAGAATACCATTTCGCATGAATGATTCATTACACCCACTGCGAGTATGAAAATTTTCGAAACTCCCATAAAATTATATATGTTGGTGATACAAATAAGTTTCCGCCGTTTTTTATAACAAGTTATCGATTGATTACAAAAAAATATACGTTAAATTTTATTCAAAATATTGTCCGTCAGTAGCTACTACTTTTTGCCATCTTTCTGGCAGCATTCGGATGCCACGTCGAAAACTCTTCATCTTTTGAGACTACCCATGAATCGACCCAATTTTTGGCTTCTTCATAAGAAGTAAAGTGCTGCTTTTCCAGAGCGTGAATAGGTGGTAGTCCGAAGGTGAATACGGCGGGTGGGGTAAAACAACCCACTGTAAACCTTCCAAAGTATCCTTGACGACTTTTGCAACATGTGGCCGAGCGTTGCCTTGCTGAGCAATCACTTTGTCATGTCTTTTGGCATATTCGGGGCGTTTAAGCTTCAATTCTCTGCTCAATTGCAACAATTGATAACGTTCTCCAGTGATAGTTTCTTTAGGCTGGAGTAGTTCGTAATAGATTACTCCGAGCTGATCCCACCAAATGCACGACATTAACTTCTTGCCATAAACATTCGGTTTCGCCGTTGAAGTCGGTACATGGCCGGGCTTACCCCACGATTTCCTACGCTTTGGGTCGTCGTAGTGGATCCACTTTTCATCCCACGTCACTATTCGATGCAAAAAACTCTTTCGACATTGTCTTTGGAGAAGTTATTTGCACGTGAAAAGACGGTGCTCGACGTCTCTGGGTTTCAATTCATGCGGAACCCAATTTCCTTGTTTTTGTACCATACCAATGGTCTTGAGACGATGTGAAATCGCTTGCTGAGTCACACCTGAGCTGTTCTTCAGTTTGGCATAAGTCTTGGTCCAATAATGCCTCTAACTCAGCGTCTTCAAACTTGACCGGCCTTCCTTCGCGTTCTTCATCTTCCACGTCAAACTTGCCGTTCTTAAACCTTTGAAACCATTCACGACAACTTCTTTCACTTAAAGCAGGATCACCGTAAACTTCTACAAAAGAATGATGCGCCTCAGCAGCAGATTTCTCTAAATGACATAAATAAATCAAAACTTCCCGCAAATGACGCTTATTTGGTACAAAACTCGACATTTTCGAACAAAAAAAATCTACACTACCAGTAAAAAGATAATAGTATTTTAGGGTTATGTTGTTGCCAGGTGTTTAAACTTTCTATTTGGCATCTTACATCTGATGATTTCAAAGTAATCTTGTCAGTAGAGCCATCTCTTGAAAACGGCGGAAACTTATTTGTATACCCTATATACTGAACAGTTCGTTCAAGGTATACTAGACCTTTTACGCCAAAGGACTTATTTTACAGGCAGTCGCATGCGCTCTCACAATAAACATGTAGGAGATTAAGGGAATATCTACGGAATTTGTCTTGATATCTTCGGAATATAATCCTCTTGAAATTTCGTTCCATCTGGGGAGGGAAAGTGCGGCGCGACGATAAAACCGAATCCTTCGAGAAAAGGGAGCCTCGAGAATTTTTCGATATAGCAGGGATCCGGAAGATTTAAAAATATTGCTCGATATCTTTATTCCCGGAATGGACCATCAAATATTATATTACTCGAAGTGGAGTTGGAGGTGTTCTTTCTCTATTCTCGATAACAGAATGTTCTCGTATCATTAAATTCGAGAATATTTATAGCAACCTTCGTAGATTAGGTTTAGAGTTTACGAAACGTTTGCGTATGTACGTTGTAATATATTAATAGGATATAAAATTTTATTGGTCGTAAATTCACAAGTCGTACCATCGCGTTTTAAATCATAATATACCTCCGCATTTACGAAAAAGATGTTTTATTAACACCTTCTTTATGGGCATTCGCTACTTACGCCTCGCGATAAGTCGATGCGAGGCATCTAATTTTCCCTTCTTCCGGCTATTTTCGCTCTACATTATATTACATTAGACGATTTTTATCGAATCGTATTTATCGGTTGTTCGCCCTTACGTAAAAATTTAATTATCCCCAAAAGGTGCGTCATTAGAAAATCTATGTATATATGTATCTATATATAAAACAAGATGTCTTGACTGATTGACTGATTCATAATCGACAGGGGTGCACTAAGAAAGGATTTTGCAAAATTTTAATTTTTAAGGGTAGAAAATGACAAAAAACGCTGTATATATACGCTCTATAGCACTGTACATATAACATGTATACTATATTCACGGTGCTATATATAGTGAGATGCACCAGATGTTGTAGGTCGACGGTCGCACCGCAGGAAGTCTATTGTTTTAATCACATATCAAAAATTAATTTTTTGAAAAACAAATTGCGTGGAATTTTTAACACCTATAATATAAATTTGGATTCTTCATTAAATATTGAATTTAGATAATTTTGAACCTCAAAAATCTGATAATTTTTAATGATTTTTAAACAGAATAACCACTTTACTGACTACCATTCTCTTTTTACATCTATTTCTTCAGTGTCCTCTAGATCTTGGAATTTATGGAATTCATTACTAACAGCTATCTGATACTATTTTTCACCTCCCATCCTTCAATCCTTTTTTGAGTTTGAGTTATCTGTGTTGATAGTCTTTCCCTCAGTTTTAACAAGAAAATGGGTGGTGTGGCTGTGCAACCACTTCATATTTCTTATATCAGTGATGCTCTTGCACTGTCTGCTATCAATGGGTGCGTGATATACTTGGTTTCTTGTTATTTCATCATTTGATGCCCATGTCTCTTTATAGAAGTGTTTTCTATGAAATTGGGTAGATTTTATTATCATTTTGAGAGTAGAAAGCTGCCCGTCTGGGTCTTATTTAGCACCGAGATGTCCCTATAAATCGATGTATCGTTAGACACTACAAAATCTATTTCATTTATACTTGTTCCATTGGGGCTCTTCCGGGTCCACTTCCTGGTTGATTTTTCCTGGAAGAAAGTGTCGAGACAATACAGGTCCTCTGGTGCTAAGAAATCGAGCATCATTTCTCCCCTGGTCCCTTGGCCCAGTCCAAGTTACCAATATTCTCCGGGTCCCTAGAAAAGCGTTGACCGTATTTTGCCTTGAGATACCCTGTGCCATTTTTCCTGGCCTTCCACTATATCTTCGTACAATTCTTTTAAATCTTCACATTCAGAGTTGATAGTTGTCGCGGACACCTGTATAATTTACAGGGTGTACAGTTTATTTCATACAAGAACTATAGAAATGACACGACCAGATATAGTTCCATAACACCTGATCAGAAATTTAATGTTTCTGTTTATGATAAGGGCTATACCTCCTAAGTGATGTTTTGTATCTCAGTCGTTTTGGTATAGAACGTTCCTGGTCTTAAGGTTGTCATCTTTCCTCCAAGTAAGCAGTCGTTTTGGTGTAGAACGTGTCCTGGTCTTGAGATTGTCATCTTTCTTCCAGGTAAGCAAATTTTGGACAAACCAATAATGTGTCGCTTGATGTGTTTTGGTTCTTCCTCGAGTTCTGCCAGCTGTTCTTTGGTTCGCAAGGTTTGCATGCTATACGTAATGATGAATATGTGTTTTTTGTTGATAGTTTCAATAATGGGGTTGACTGTTCGTACAGTGTGAGGTTGTGTTACTACTCACCTGGGGTACATTTTGATTTTTCAAGGTCCAGCGTACCATAGTTCAGGAATAGGTGAAGAGTATACAAGTTTTTACTCACCTGGGTGGTCTCCTCGTCGCACCTGTGCCCCCCGCCGAAAATCTCCCCAAGGTTCCGATCGCACTGGTCCAGCTCTACCCTGACGAACAACGCGACACTTTTATTCCCCTCCCTGTGCACGTACGAGTACACCCAGGCCTTCAGGTGGTCGCACTCCTTGAACGCGCTCCCCCAGCCGTTCCCCGGCGCCGTCCTCAGCGAGTCCGCGAACGCGGTGGCGTTCCCGGTCGAAGAGCCGTTCCCGAGCACCTCCTGTTTATCGCCGACGCGCAGCACCAGCACGTCTCCCCCGACGGGCGAGCGGACCAGCACGCCGACGAGGTCCGCGTCGCCGGAGACGGCGGCGAGGCCGTCCCCGGGGTCGCCGCTCCTCGCGAGCCGCTCGGCGAGGGCGGCCACGTGGGGTCGCGGGGCGGCCGGGACCGTCGCGTTCGCGAGCCTTCGGCTCCGGCATCGGTCATTCTGGGAGCAGGTCCGGGAGAGGGCGACGACGGTCAGGAGCGCGAGGAGGACGAGCGACGGTTTCATCCCGTCATCGTTTCGGCTCGGGCTCGGTGCACTCCGGGGGTGATCTGAAATTACACGACCAATGAAACAGTTGCTCAAAAAAACGTTACAACTTGATGGTATTTTCGTAAAAGATTGGAAATTTCTTTGGCTAGTCCCGAGAGCAAGACTCGAGTTATACCTATAATACGCTTAAATTGCAACAATTTTTGCATTTGTATTTCAATTTAACGTGGTCAAGTCCCCTCTTCATGAGTCTTCATGAGTCTCCTTTTGACGTTTGGGCTATTCAACCTTTGGAAACCTCAATTGATATTTACACTTTAACGTCCAGAAAATCCTACTCTACAGCGTCTCCTGTACTCCAGCCGTGCACAGTCGCGGAGAATATGATCTGCCGCCTTCTTTTCTTACATACTAAAGTGATATACTGAGCTGATTTTCAGCACATTTTTCAGCACATTTCACAATTAGTCAGCACAGAACTCTTCGGGCAATTACTGAACGATAGGGCGGGGATGTACACCAAAACAACCTAAATTTGTCTACTACTAACTTACAACAATGAGATAAGAGTTAATCTCATCACCTAAACCGGCCAAAACCTCTTACCTCTTTGCCTATCAGGTCTACTTTACTTGTATCTTATGTATTGCAGTATTGTTCCTGAAATTCTGGCATTTAGAGGAAGACATTCCGCGTTCAGACGTTTATTACACTTGTTATACAAGTTTCATTTATAAAATTAAGTTATTTGCAATTTTTCTAATCGAGTGGGTACTTTTGACAGTATTTTTGCATTTTCCGGGCAATAAATCGACCGATTTTAGCTTATCGTAGCTCATCCTCTTTCTTAAAATTCCTTAGACGGTCAGCTTGCTTTTTACTCACATATCACTGTGGATTCCCTCCCTATATCCCACTTTATAGAGTTTTTTTTTGGTAGATAAAATTTAAACTCGGACGGATCAAAAAACTTTCAAAATCAAAATACCTTCAAAACGAGCGTTTCTAAAAGGTGATCGGAGCATTTTTGACCGAGAAAACTTGGAAAGACCGTTAAAATGGGCCGTTTTTCAAAAATTCACAGCAATACCCAGTTTAAATCTGAAGTGCCAGTTTTGCGTGACGTGTTAGGTTATTATGTCTACTTCAAGCGTGCAAAAGTTGGATGCTGTCTGATAAATAGTTTTTGCACAATTACGTTATTAACAATATATATCGAAATCTTGCAAAATTCGGCGTATTAATTGAGATGGGCCGATTTTAATTTTTCAAACAGTTTTTGAAAGAGGAAATCAAAACCTACAACTTGGCTATCTTCGATTTCCATATACGTTTGGAGAAAAGTGCTAAAAATGGCCTCGAAAATTGCGCGAAACCCGCAATTTCGCATTTTGAGGTAAGTGGTGGGGGCTTCAAGCAGCAAAAAATAGACTTGGGCCATTTTTCGTACTTTTTCCAAAATCAAAGATAGCCGAGTTGTAGGTTTTGATGTCCTCTTCCAAATACCGCTTGAAAAATTAAAATCTCAATTAATACACCGATTTTTGCAAGATTTCGGTGTATATTATTAATAACGTAATTACGCCAAAACTATTCGTCCGACAACATCCAATTTTTTTGTGCTTAAAGTAGACATAATAACCTAACATTTCACTCAAAATTAGCGCTTCAGCTTTAAACTGGGCAATGCTATGAATTTTTGAAGAACGGTCCATTTTAACGGTTTTTCCAAGTTTTCTCGTTGAATGAAAAATGCTCCGATCACGTCTTAGAAACACTCATTTTGAAGGTCTTTTAATTCTCTACATATCGTCTGTACAACGTATTGCATTTCCGTCAACAATTATCACGTTATGGTAAAAAAACGGAAAAAAAGACGTAGTTTTTTTAAATTTTCATTGTTAAAAAATAACGCAAATGTTCAGAATTGTGTAGATTTTTGTTTTTTATCATCTTTGATCAATTTTGAACAAAGTTTTTTGGTCCATCGTAGTTTTGGCACGTAAAATAGTCTATTGATTAGCCTATTATTCCGTTAACTATATTATAGGTTAACTAATATGTGCCGTTCATACCAAAATAGAATGTAATATTAAACTTACTTATTTTTGAACTTCTTTCATGGAGTCCAGTCGAAATTGTTGTGCTTAGTTACTTTATCGAAGTGATGGTTGACCAAATCATGCCGTAAAGCTCCTTAAGGCATGGCATTCGGCACGCCTTAAGCAGCTTTACGTCTCGAAATCCTCACCAGGCCCAAATCCTTCCTCCCCTTGATTTTCACGCTTCAGGCTATCGCGAAAACGTAATCGTTTAACGCCTACGAGAATTATAAACTACGGGGTCGATATATGTAATGATTAATCTTCGACACGTCCGAGCATTTTTGTCCTTACATCCGCGATGTGAATGAGGATCGCACGTTTTACACGTCACGAAGGATCCGCGGAAAAGATGATTGATCTACAAAGGGAAAGAATTTCCCAAACGAAATATCGAAGGTCCATGGCGATAACGCGGAAGGAGGAGTCGTTTCCAACTCACAGAGACTAATCGTTGCCGGTTATTTGGTTAGTTTACGTAAATAACTAAATTTTGTATACCAGGAGTCACCGTCACCTTTCGGATACGGCAGATACGATTCCTACGTTACAGCAGAACACGTTTTTACAGCTGCTTTAACGGCCAAAAGTGAAAAATGGTGTTCCACAACAGCGATTATGACGGTCGTAAATCGCGATCTTAAGGGGAACTTTCGAGACAAGAACGATCCGGGGGCCGGAAGGTGGAATGTTAGAGAAGAAGTCGACGAGGGCGGAAAAAGTTAGGTAGATTGATGATTATTAGTTTAAAATGGTCATGTGGAGGTGGCGATAAGGGTTAAAAATCGTTAAGTTCGAGGAGAGAGGAAATCTGCAGTAAGCAGGGAAATTTGGAGAGGTGCGATGATCCAGAAACATAAATGAGCGTACAAAATACTTAAGGTATTAATATGACTTAATCTTAATGAAATAAATGACATCCCTACTAGTAAAATGGACTAAAAACACAGTCGATTTAATATAAGATTACCATGAAAATAAATATCTTAGCAAGGCGTATTGGCCAGCATGCTACTCCTTGTAACAAAAGCCAAATACAACAAAGTAGACACATATGCACATGGGACAGAGTTCCTAACAAACAACTTTTTGAAACGAAGCTTTTTACGTTAGCTTTGCCAGAGAGAAATTAAAAAATAACACTTGCAAGCAAACACAAAAGTGACTGGAAGTTGTTACTTCTCCTCACGACCCCTCTCTCGATTTTCGATGCCGCCTTTTTTCGCTCCGTTGATTCGAGCTTTGATGTTACTCTCTATATCGTCGCATGGAGAGGGTACAGCTGGCGGCATGAATAAAGCGGCGGCAGGCTCCGTGACCAGCACGTCTTATAAAGATGTGTGACACGTTACCAAAAAATTCATAAAGTTTTCAAACCCTGGGCGAATAGCTACAAATTTCGCTATTTCGTTGCACAGTAGGTTCGTGTCTCTTCTTCATTCGGAGATTCCTCTTTGGTCCATATAACATCAACCAGGCACTGGCCGATGATATTCCACTACAGAGGAATTTCCATCATAATCATGCCATACAATTCCTATTGGAAAAACACGTGCAAGGTATTATCTGTCGTTATTAATATTTTTAAAATTTTTCTTAACATAGTTAATTTCTGACTAATAAAATGGGCTCTTGAGTAGTCACAAGGAAAACATTTAAACATGTTACCTCTTTAAGTGGATACTTTTTTACTTTTTAATTGGTAAACTTTTTATTACACTTTTTGGGACAAACAACAGTCCCAAGCGACCGATCATTACAAATTACATTAATCACCGTTATTAATTTACAGCGAAAACATCACGAATAGACACCGCGAAAAAAAAATTGTAGATAAAACACGACTTGTTGACTGGGAGGGCTCATCAGATAATTAAAGAGATATTGAATTATGTAGAAGTGCTCGGCACGATATCAGCGATGAAGTTGAGCGATTACGACCAATTAATAAACACGATCGATAATTAATTTTGAGGGAACTAACAGAAATAATTATAGGGCCAGTAAACGGAGCAAGAAGTGTTAATAAATTTACGAAACATTAAATTTCGATAAGTAGTGGAAGGTGTAGGTATATCGAAAAATATAGTAGCAAGAAAGTATATAGTCTTACTATACTGTGAAGGTAGATAAATATGAATTCATAGCAATGTAATTGTTGAGAAAAGGTACTTCTGACTATTGTTATAATACCTCTCGATATAACTTGTTTACTGCATTACACACACCTCCTGCTAATATTGGACACTACGTTATCCGAAAGATGTCCACTGTTATAGTGGCTTGCAGAAATTTATTGAATAATTCCTCCCTTCTTCCATTGAACCATGGAGTTTGTTACGTTCCTATTTCTTTAGATTTGTACGAAATTCAGTCCCTCGTATTATATTTAATATGCGATTGGCGTCTACCAGTCGCTTCTTTGTTTATGCCGAAGATTAATTGAATTTGCAATACCTCCCGGCCTATTTAAACAGTCGATTTAATTTAACGAAATAAATTTATTTGGAAACATAACGTTACGTATGATTTTCATTAATCATTCATATATAAAAGACGTTAGAATTACTAGTTAATATAGTCATCATTTTAGTATTTACAAAATCTGTAAATTAGTACCTATTTACAATTATACAAGTATTAGGTAATTGCTTTCCATAGCTTCTCTTCGGCAAGAATTCAACTCGCTTTATGAGTCCGACCCTTTGCGTGTTGTACGGAAACGGCATGCATATTGATATTCCGACTATCAGCTCATTAGGGCCCCTTTATGGTGGGTTGTATCTATCACTTCTCTATCTCTACTAAATCCTAGTGGACATCTCTGGTCTATACCATAAAATACTTCATGGCTTATTATTACTATAGTGTGATTACCCATATTATTAGTGTAATTCTACCTCAACTGAACTTTACAACACTACCAACTCAATAAAATGAATAAAACCAAAACCTGACGAATTCAGGAATTTCAATTTGACAGGCTTAACTGGGCGTAGCTTGCGCATGCGGGGATAACAATTTTTATTCTCTCCCAATTTTTTCTTCAAAATGTTGATCATGATATTTTTCGATATTTCGCACCGTGCGATGAAATTATCATCATCGGATTATACCTCCTAAAAATCAAAACATCGCGATCGCTATCTGTCCGAGCGGCTCATGATCGTGTATTATACTGCGCAGGAATTACTTTGTTTTGTCACATTCTTGTCAGTAGAGACACCTAGCGGAATTAAACTGTCAACAAGTATCGAACGCGCTTAAGTTCTAATTGACAAGTTGAAATACAGATGGTGACGGTAAAAGAAAATTTGCCTTCTTACCTTCAGCGACCAAATTAACGACGTAATTCTCACTCCTGTTGAACAACTTCAGTTCAAGAAGGTCGAAACGTCTAAACTGTTAGCACTGCATTCCAAAGTTCCGATAGTAAAGGCAGAATCACGAAGTCTCCTCATATGTGCATTACTTTGCGCTAACTTAATGTCCCGTGACTATGTTAATAGATGAAATAAAATTTTCCCTGCTAGTCTCTCAAAACTTCTCCCGGGATCTCACCGTAAGCACGTCCTGCCTCACCCCCGATACCATTTATGAGATCTCACGGCTCCCCGGTTCCGAGAGTAATCTTATCTTATCTCGTTTTAAGTTCCCTCTAAAGGTAAATATTTAGAGGAGCGTGTTTGCAATGCGAACTTCCTCGAGTTTTTACAGGTTCCGGGAGAAGTTCGCGGCCGCGATAAGAATTCGGACGAATGGGTAAACACGCTCGGTCATCGTCGTAAAGATTACGACGAGGACGGAAAAGCAATCTGGGTATACGTGGCGATCCAGCAGTTTAACGTGTCGTTCCTCATTTCTATCGTCACTTAAAACTTAAACGAAGTCTTACCCGAAGAAACTCCTGACCTCCCGACGCCCGGAACCAACACGACAAACGTTTCCACTCACGTCATTTCTAATTCGTCGTCCGTACGTCCCCCGGATTCCGAAACGTACTCCCGGTTTCCCTTTAACTCAGTCCTTCCTTCCTGCAGGACGAAAGTCGGAAGGGCCGGAGGAAAGGTAGCAGACGGGACGCGTGGAGTGCATTTCGTTTGACATTCCGCTCGCAAATTAAAATATAAGAGGACCGTTAACGAGAACGATTTGATATTCATACGGTTGGCGCACGTACTCGCACTTCTATGAAGGATCTTTCTTTCTAAGGTAGGAACGTGTCTATGCGGAATTTTAATCAGTTCTACATAGTTAGTGTTGCCGGGAAAAATAATGATATTCGCCTATTACGAAATTGGTTTGATTAAAATGATGGTAGTCCTTTGGTATATGTGCTAAGGTTTTTTTGAGGCTTTAACGAATTGGATTTACAAAAGGATGAGTTACATAGGTGTTATCGTGACAAAGGTTAGAAATGTACTGGTGCCGGTGTCCTCTGGTAATACGTTGCTGTTGTGCTGATGACGAGGTTTGACACCTTCTAGCAAGGATGTTAGCCATGCTATTTAATACATTTGTCTTCCTCTCATGTAAAGAAGGTAAGGTTATTAGACAACCATTGAAGGTGAAAGTCCATATGCTTGGGGTGTACGTATTCCAATGAAACTTGTCGTAGATTCGTTTCATTCAATACGTAGGGCGATCTGTATATTTTGAAGAACATCTAGTTGAAGTTGTTCCAAGTTTAGTTCACTAGTGCCAAGTTCCACTTTATAGCAGCGAGTAATATGGGTCAAGTTCGTGAAGACGTTTCTACTTGACTGTCAATTAAATTGGTCAGCATCTTAGTCGCGATTTTTAGAGATTTCAAACAGGTTTTCTTGAAGATTGGTTGAGTGATTGCCATTTGTGTTTTGTGGCAGGAAAAAGTGTCTGATGAGTTTATAGTACTGATGTACTGTCTGTTAACTCTAGTGATAGAAGTCCTTTAATAATATTTCCACAGTTATCAACCAAAAAAAAACAACAAATGAGATCACGGCTCAGGCCAAGGTGAAGCGATATCAGCTTTTATAGACATGCTCACAGTTAAGGTGAGAAATGTTTGGATAAACAACAAGCCTTATACCAACAAGTGCGAAGAACACAGAGCAAAATATGAATATCAACAGAAGGAGGAAAGGCGAGAAGAGGACAGTGTTGCCCAGAGGGGTTGGCCAGACGGGTCGGCCCTGACGGCCAATTGGAGAAAAGGCCATCTGTTGACGAAGAGACCAAGGAAGACCCGCCGTCCCGAAGATGCTTCTCTGATCCGCCTCGCACCGTGGAAATCTTGTATATATGTTGGCGTGTTTTAGGCGTGAAGAAATAATAATTCCGGATTGGATTTGAAAAATATATTTCCAATGGTAAAATCGCTTACAACCGTGTTAGGCTTGTCCACAGAATTATTCGATGATAGCAGGTAGTTAGTTAAGCAGTTAATGATAGATGTCCTTACATTACTAGATTCTTCTGACAATGTTTGGGCCTGAATACAAAATTCAAGATCCTTAATCGTGGGATAAATTGGTATGTCTTTTTTTGAAAATGGTCCAACACAAAGACTTCTTTGAACTTTATCTAGCAAGTGTACACCTAGAAAACAGCGCTATCCACTCTAATAACTTTATGAAGCTGCATTTGTATGAAGTAATCATTATCTGAAATATTACTGTTTATGAGACCGATGGACTGACGAAGCAGAATAACGGGGATGGTTATGTGCTAAAATTCCATAAATCGTTGTACAGACGATTTGTCATAGAGCATTTTTTACCGAGAAAATTTGGAAAAACCTTTTTCAAAAATTCACAGCTTCGCCCATATATTGTTTATAAAGTAATTGTGCAAAAATCATTGACCCCAAAGAATTCAACTTTTGCATGCCTAAAGTAGACATAATAACCTAACATTTCACGCCAAAGTAGCACCTCAGCTTTAAACTGGGCAAAGCTGTGAATTTTTGAAAAAGGGTCCATTTGAACAATTTATCCAAGTTTTTTCGGTAAAAAAATGCTCCGATCCCCTTCTAGAAAAGCTCATATTGAAGGTCCTTTAATTCTCTACAAATCGCCTGTACAACGTATTACATTTTCATCAATAATTTTCAGGGTATGGTGAAAAAACGGAAAAACCACCTATTTTTACCCAAAAAGCCTGCATGAACCGGGCTACTAGGTGAACGAAATTTTTGATGAATCCTCTGTGGTATTCTTGAAAATACTGTAATTCCTTTCACGGTTTTCTGTGTTGGAAATTTCTTAATTGCTGAGATTTTATGTCTAACACTATCAATGATGAACACCACTTTCCTTAAAAGTTGTGATTTCTCAAGGTGTCCCTTTCTTTCAGTCCGTTAAACTCCGTCTCCAATCGATCGAGACGTTCTTAAAGCGCGAGGCTTTTGATCTGATATCTAACTCGATTCGTAGAAGACTTTGAATCCTCGAAATTTAATGTTTGTAAAAGACATCCGAAACCCTCCAAAGACGAAAATTACGGCTTCGATTTAATACCTTAGGCTCGTAAACAAAGCAAACATCCTCCTATTCTCTACTTCTTCCTCTCGCGATTCGAAGGGCAAAGAGTGAAATTATCCTTACGACGATTCCTCCGCGTCCGACACAAAGGACATGATTTAGGTTTTGATCTTCCTCTCCATTAAAGGCATTGTCTCTCTCGATCACTCGGTCAATATTACGGTCGTTTATATCAATCACACTAACACCGGCCTCGAGGGAAGATGCCTTTCCGTCGTAATAAAATTCCCGGCCGGACGACGTCCCCTCGTCCTCCTCCTACCCAGAAGGAAAATCGAACAGGGAAACGGTTGAGGTTAAACGTATCTCACTTGGAATTATGTATACGCGACGTGGGAGCGAAGTGTGTGAAATAGGGAGGGAGGAACGAGGACGGGTGTGGGCTCGAAAGTGTTCTGAAAGCCCTTCGATTTTCGTAAAAAGTTCCAATTTCACGCACGTATCGTGCGTTTCGCGGTAATGGAACGAGGCTGTTGACTTCAGGAAGACGCTTTGGGCCACGTAGTAAGGGAAATATTTTAGAATTTAAGAAATTATCATAAGAATTAATAACAATTTCTCGAGAAATGAGGTAAGAAAAGACCGCAGAGGCTATCGAGGGAGTAATATATTTTAGGAACCACATTAGTGACAGGAAGAAACATTCTAACATTATACTGGAATATTCTCGATGTCTCCAAGACGGCGCCTGCCGGTTGCGAGAATTCCTCGTTTGTTCTAGCAAAATCTCGAAGAAACTACGTTAGAATATAAAAAGGCGACCGAGAGATAAGCGAGTAAGTCGAACAGATGTTCCTGTGAGCTCAAGCCGATTAGTGGTCGTGAAAACACGCTCGCATATAAATTTAAGTTTAAATGAGTTAGAATAAATCCGTATAGTGTTAGTGTTAGTTGACCAAATTAGTTATAGTTAGTGTTATTAATTATTAAAGACCCACGAACGTAACAATATATAAAGTTACTACAGTAGGTGAGATTTTAAAAAGAGCAAGGATTTAATATTCTTGTTAAGCTAGTTGATAGAAATAGGTTTACGCAAAACACAAATTAATAATATATACACTCTCAGCTTCCATCAATTGAATGATTTTCGGGAGGGGGATCAACTTATACACCCCCTCATTTTATTTGTTCGATCAATACAGGAGGCTCAGTTAATAGAATATTGCATGGAGGATTCAGCATGTATTTGCAAATATAAATTATACTAAATTTAATAATTAGATTTAATGTCAGTTGAGGTAATAGCCCTAGATGTAATTGTTTCTCTAATTCCCAAGTCTCCTAACACACATGTTATTCATTGACCATTTGATATGAGGAGGCGTGACAAATAATAAAATTGTCGTCGAAATAGGCCAGGATATGTATAGAAACGACACTAACAAAAGCAACGAAGCATTTATACTGATTCTTTCAATATTCAAAAAATAATTGAAACGCTAAGGGGAGCTAAGAAACGCATGAAAACATTCCAAACAGGACATTGAAAAATAAAAGAAAGAGAAATAACTGAATTAATATATGTCGACAACATATGGAACTTGTAGCTGCTCAGTGCATTATAGTGAAAATACCGTAAAAAGGATGAAAACTTAAAATATTTAAGATCTATTATAAAGAACAATGAGAAAATTGAGAAGTAACTCAACAGTGGCACTAATAACATAGGAAAAGTCAACAACATGCTCTACACTCAATTGAGCTTATAAATATCTTACATAGATAGTGCCACTTAAGGCAATGAATTATGCGGAATAATTGACGTTTAAAGTTCTCGCCTTTAAGGATATTTCACAGGTAGTTGTTGAATTGACTAGTTGCAAAGTGCCAACTCTAATTTTGACATCACCAATGACGATAAATGTAGGTCATTATAAGTAGCAGACCGTAGACTTATTAGTGCGAGAGAGCGAAATTATGAAGGCAGTATTTGCCTCTTTCTTTAATGGGCGCGTAGAAGGTGCGACGTTGCTAACTTGCACAAATGCAAAAGCAAATGAAAAATAATTTTTATTAAATCAGTCGAAAGGGGAAATGTATTACCAACGTACCAATTTTCACTTAATTCTTAGTATTAATAGTAAAGGTATAATGCTTTAAAGTGCTGACTCCCATAAGGTACCGTGTTAATTTCGAAAAAACTATGAATTTTGTTTTTCGTATATCTCTAGTTAGGGGTTCTGAATCGACTTGTAAATTCATATGGGTCCTTACCACCTCTTAGTTAAGCAGTTTTCCCACTTTGTCATCCTCAGCATTAAGTCGTGTTAGACGCAAACATCCTTTAAGCATTGAATTAAATATCTGATACACTCCTTCGTTTGAGAAAAATGATTGCTAAGTACTGGAAAAGTTATTATATCGTATTTTAGGTGTAGTAGACATTTAAAGAAAATATTCGCCTTAGTTTATTTTTAAATATTTATGTTTGTTGGGATGATCTAATTTCTTTCCGTCACAAACGTGGACCGTCTACGTTTTGAAAAGTTATAAAACTGACCCAGCAGCATTACACTTAAAGGTGGAAAATCTTATGAAAAATAAATACCACCATGTGCCATATCAAAGTTTCACGTTGGCCGTCCACTTCACTTTTCGAACGGGACGTCGATCTAGATTAAAAAAATAAAGCATGTGTGTGAGGGTGAGTTTCGTCCCTTTCCCGGAATAATTACGTTCGCTGTCACAATCGCATATCGTGAAACGGGAACGGAATTAAAATTCCTGTCCCGGAATGCGAGCCTCCTGGAGCATCCTCGCAGGAATATTACATGCCGGGAAATTTCGGCAATGAAGTCCGAAGTTGGAAACTCCTGCGGTGTGTACTGCAGGTCTATTTGTACGTGTGAATGGATTTCCTCTAACGTAGAGTGAATATAATGAGGTAGGGCGGAAGGGTATGTGTTTACTCGTGGAAGTTAATTGCAATTGTGTTGATATCGACGCAACAAACATCGAAGATGCCCTAATAGCCCAGTTTATAGAGCAAAAACCTTTATATCTGTTTTGGTAGATGAAATTTAACAGCAGACGGATCAAAAAACTTTGTTCAAAGTGGATCAAAGATGATGAAAACATAAAATCTAGACAAATCTGAGCTTTTGCTTTTTTTGGATAAAAATTTTAAAAAAATAGGTCGTTTTTCCGTTTTTTCACCATAGCGTGAAAATTACTTATGGAAATGCAACACGTTGTACAGATGATTTGTAGAGAATTAAAAGACCTTCAAAGGGTGCGTTTCTAAAAGGTGATCGGAGCTATTTTCACCGAGAAAACTTGGAAAATCCATTACAATGGACCGTTTTTCAAAAATGGATAGCTTTACCCATTTTTCGCACTTTTCTTCAAACGTATATGAAAATTAAAGGTAGCCAAGTCATAGGTTGTAATGCCCGGATTCAAAAACCGTTTGAAAAAATAAAATCGGGCCAGCTCAGTCAATACGTCGAATTTTGCAAAATTTTTGTGTATATTGTTGATAACGTAATTGTGCAAAAATTATTTATCCGACAGCATCCAACTTTTGCATGCTTAAACTAGACATAATGACCTAATATTTTATGCAAAATTATTGTTTCAGCTTAAAACTGGGCAAAGCTGTGAATTTTTAGAAAAAGGATCTATTTTAACAGTTTTTCCAAGTTTTCTCGGTGAAAAACGCTCCGATCGCCTTTTAGAAACACTCATTTTGAAGGTCTTTTAAATCTCTACGAATCTTCTCTACGACGTATTGTACTTCCTTCAATAGTTTTCACGCTATGGTGAAAAATCGAAAAAAGACCTGTTTTTTAAACTTTTGCTGTTAAAAAAATGCAAACGCTAAAATTTGTCTAGATTTTGAGTTTTTATCATTTTTGATTCATTTTAAACAAAGTTTTTTAGTCCGTCTGTTATTAAATTTTATCTACCAAAAAAAAAACATAAAGATTGATGGAGACGAATAAGAGGTAGCATGCATATGTTGAAAATACTTTTTTGGATTTAATCTTATCCATCACTGGTCAGCAAGTATAATGGAACAAACTGTGGATCTCTCGAAGGTCTACAGCAGACTTTCCCTTTGCAGAACTTTTCAGTTTCCCTTGCAGTTTAAACCATTTTACTCTCAAATTTATTATCTAATGATTAAGAAAAATGATGGAACTATATTAAAAACTCACCTCAAATTAAGACTTTCAATTATTTTTCGAAAGATTGTGTTGTTCATCGCAGATATCTTAAGTAAACGAACTGCAATTAGCCTGAATAATTCACAGCTATTCCTAAGAATCATTTTTTTATCAGGGACAGCTAATACAGTTTCAATTTTCACTCAGGACATTCGTGATGTTCTTGAAATGTTTAAAGCCGAGATGCATTTCCTACATTTATTATTTATTATACAGCTAGATTATAATTTAAGTTAGATTCACGCAAAATCCTAATATATTTGGTTTCCTTTTGGCAGGAGAATTCTGAGGCACCCTGTATAATTGGAATTATCTTATTATTAACGACTGTTTTTGCGCCCAACTGGACTTGAAGTCCTCTAAGTCCCCTTACTTCTTGCTCCTTCTTGACGGCTCTCACTTAGTACCAACTTCGAAAATAGATTCCCGTACCAACATCAGTCTAGTGACTTTCTCTTTCGACCAATCGTCAATCAGTCCAATGGCCTATTCCCCATTGACCCAGACAGCGCATGTCTCTTATTTACATTGTGTCATGTGATTTACGGTTAACGTTCTAAACAACGGCGTAAGGAAAGTATGATCGTAAAATTCCCATTATATCATCGTGGAGTCAGAATCTCCCTCAGTCACTTTAGGCTTTGCTCTTTATCCATTAGGTTTCAGATTTTCAGGAATGACGGATTCAATACCGTACTATTTTGGCTTTGATTGATTGGGTCGATTGGAAGTTATTACAGATTTACCTCTTTACACATGTAGACAGCAGCCGTTGGACTATTGTCATAAAAAACTTTAACTAAGGCGAATGAGACAATTTAATTTCGCACGAATCTAAAAACTAAAAACATTTGTAAATAAGCCTTCTCTTAATCTACATTAAGAAATGATTATTCAACGCATCGCTGAAAATTCTAGCAAATCTTATTATGCTTGGGGGAGAGATTAGTTGCTGACCACGATAGGCTTCTGCCGCCCATTGTCTAAAGAATATTGCTAGTGGTTTGCAGTAGAAACGAGCCGCAATGGCCATTAAACTGAAAATTACCCTTAAAACAAATTGTTATTATTTTGGACGCTGCTCGGTTGTACCAGTTGCCCCGTCGATTTTCATTACTATTTTACGATGGCCGTTTAATAATATACAATACATACTAGGTCGTGTGCATCCATGGGTACAAAAGGAAATGGACGTAAATAACCGAGTTTTACGACTTTTTAAAAATATTTGGCAGAATCGATCGGCTGCCATTACTTTTGCATAGAATAATTCTGCTTATCTCTCGACCCTATTTCCCACAAATATATTAACAAAATAAATACATTAGACTTATCTATTTCGTATTGAATGATCCGGATTTAACATAAATTACTACTTAATGATCGCCCAATGACGCCATCAATGTACCTACTAAAAATAAAACTTATCTGTGAAATGAACCCGTTGCAGTTTACACGGGCTTATATTAATATCGATTTGAATAACTCGCGTAGTGGACTTTGGCGTTTTATTTGAGAAAAATATGAAGTGAATAAATCTCGCTAGTAAAATGTTTACTGTAATAACGTTTCAAACATAAACCGGGTTTCTAGTGGAAAAATCTAATTTTAAAGTAGGATTTTGAAAACGTATTTCTGATGTGGAATAGTGCGCGGATTAAAATTAAAAATGACGAATACAGTAGTTAGTGCCCAAATAATATTTTTTTTATTAATATTTTTCCGAATATATGCCTTTTTTGGTAGATTCGTTTAAACAAAAATTAATGCCTTTGATAATGTCAATAACCAAGTGATTTACCCACTCGTTATGCGTATATAGTGATACAATGGTAAATATATTATTTTTGTATTGTAATCTAAGTTAAAAAATTTAAGGACGAAAAGGCTGTTGGGCCAGGAAAATTCCCCATTGAGTTAGTCAAGGATGGGGCAGAAGTACTACTTGACAATCTGGCAATCTACTTAATAAGTGTTTGCTAGACAGGATAACACCCCTAAATACTGGACTATAAAGTATATTAACTCCATTCACAAAAAGGGCTAAAAGAAGGTTTGTCAAAATTATAGCATCCTAAGTATGACAAGCGCAATGGGAAGGTTGTATGACAGAATAGAAATAGGCAGGCAATCAATGAGAAACTACTATTTCGACAGACGAAACACCAAGAAAAATATTTGAAATAGGGCGGAAAACAACAGAGGAAAAGGGTCATGCGATTAATAACCGCGTTACTGTGCTCAAACAAAAATGACCATCTCCACAACTATTGTAGAGCCTATTTCAAGTCACAGCTGTGAATGCTGGCACTTTTTGGTGAAAAGGAAAAAGATGATAGAAACACTAGAAATGAATTTCTTAAGGAGATCATATAATATTTCCAGATTGCAACGTGTCAGAAACGAAGACATCAGAGAGAAAATAAGGCCTATATTTACGACAGCAGAGAGAATAGAATTTAGGCAGTTATTATGTACATGGCATTAACATGTAATGAGAATGGAGGAGACGAGATGGCCTAAGAGAGCATTTAAGTACGTACCACAAAACAGGAGAAGGAAGGGAAGACCGACAACACAATGGGTAGAAGGAATTAGGAAAAGTATAAGAGATCGAGCCATCGAAGACAAGAAGAGATTTAACATCACATCAATTTTATCATTCTTATCTATCGTACACTGTCGAAATAAGTAACAATTTCGTTAAGTGAAACTTGGACTGTAAATTTCTTCTGGAAATTTACAAACTAAGAAAATATCTTTTGCTCTATTCAAAAGTTACAAACTTGTAAATTTAAGATTACAAACTCTTACAACATATTCATAGCTCAAACGACCGGCAGCTTGGAATGGAAAATCGAGGAGGCAAGTAGGTTTGAATTCGACAGACCATCATAGAATAGGGCTCAAAGAAAATTGTTTATAAGCGATGAAAATGTTTTTAAAGAATGTAGCTCTAGCTCCTTTGCATTGAATGCTATGAAAAATGTATACGATACTTTTTTGTAGTTTAAGAAAAATCCTATAACGCGAGCTGTTTAAGTTGAGCAAAATTCGATAGTGTGGTTTGCAAGTTGCAAAAACCAATTTTCCAAAGGTTATCTGCATTCCATTGCAATAAAACGTGTCCTAAACATTAACCAAAGTTCGCTATGGTTAAACGGTTTAGGAAATTCAGGATTTAAGGCCATACTATGAAATTGATGCCGAGCCAAAGATTGAACACAAATTGCCGCTCATTTTTGGAAGCTGGTTTTCCTATCAGTCGCGCTGAGGACTATTTCAATAAAAAGTCATCACGAGACGAGACGGACGTGAATTTACTATGTATGTTCTCTTTTCCGTTCTTTTTGCTATGTGAAACCACGCGGGCCAAGGACACGGCGCTCTTCTCTCATAAACTTTCGCTTATTTTGCACAGCTATGCACAGCAAGCACTATTACAATTTATCCACTGACAAATATTATAGAATTCTATTAATATAGAAATCCGGGAGTTAAGAAGGGTGTCTTCACCTAGGCTCCATTGATCCCCCTTTGGCCATCGTCGGCCCAATTCGGTGAAAAACTTCGCTCAAAATGGATTCTCGTAGGACAGAAACGCCGTCACATTCGCAAAGCAAATCTCTTCGTCACGTATTCACATGTCCTGCACAGAAATGTGTTGCTTAGTCCCATTTGATGGAGATGTTTCCTTGGACAATGCCCATTCAAATCTCCCATATTAAGTCGAAGATTACTTCTGGTCATATCCAAATAACTCTTAGCTATTTCCTCGTTAGGATAGAAGCTCCTTGGTGAGTTGCAGCTTGTTGTCCCATCCCATCTAGATTTAAGATCTGGTAGGGTGATTTCTTTGATCATAACGTAGCAGGACACAAAGTGAAGGGCCAGAATCCATGATAGCACATTTGGCTGTCTTCCTAGCCAGCCTGTTTGCTTTATTATTTCCTGCACGCTCGGCATGCCCTTTGATCCAGGAGACAGAGATTTTGTTCCTGTAGGTTGCTTTCATCAGTGAGGTCCAGTGCTGACCCAATGGTGAATTTGTGGCTTCAAAGTCAGTAATGTTTGTCTGTTATGTGTATAGGTTTTGATCGCTTTTTCGTGATGTTTTTCCGGGCAATTTCATTCGCGGCATACCAGCAAATTCATAGCAATTTTTCAAGAGAAAGCCGAAAAAATCAACTTTTTGAACTTTGGTCCTCTGGGGATTACCAAGAGCTTATTCTGTGATGATTTTTCTGTGGAAATTTAATTCCTTCTTCGATTTTCCGCAAAATGGCACTTTTTTAGCTGCACGTCTTCAATTTTCGATGTATCTATTTGTTGATATATGGTGTGATTCGTTCTAGAATTTAAATCTAGAGGGGGCAAATGTTACTTGCATCTCCTGCCGCATGTTCCGTAGCGCTAAAATGGCTACAAACCCAAGTATTCCGGGACAAAGCACATAGAGTTGACGGCTTGATTTTAAACTGTCCCACTTAAATTTGTTCCTTAGGGTCCTCCAGGATCGGACGAAATTTATGAAATATTTCCCAGGGACCGGGTTAGAGTTAAAAAAAAAATAACAGCGCCTTTGTTATTACGGGACCGGCGTGAATAATTAAAAGGCGGAAGGGCTTCCATGCGTCTGAACACTTTTTGCCTTATGCCGGAGAATAAAAACCTCGGATGAGGCCCTAATTAATTTTTCATTATGGTCGGTGTTTACGTTTAAATTTTTAAAGGGCGCAGACGTACTTAGATGATAAATGACGGTTTCGCTAGATAAAGTTTGTAAATGTGTTCAGTTGGACGTAACGGCTTTAATATTTGAGTGCTATTGACGAACGCAGAAACGGGGCTAGTAAGCCATTCATAAATCCATAATCACGTGTTAATTGTAAAAGGTGGGATGAAGCAAAGTGGGGTTTAAAAATAACCTTACTATTGACGAAGGATCGTAGAACCTTCAACTGTTTCCACTGAAAGTACGGGGGCTGATTATGATAGTACGTCTCCAGAAAAGTTGTTTTAGGGACTAATGACGTATTGGACACGCCCTACAAGTAAAAATTGAAATGTTACAGCCATTCATCTCGTCATAAAATTGTTTTAACTAAATCAACTAAAAATTTCCCTCGTTCTTCCAGGAATACAGTGCTTTCCATTGCACTGTATTATAATCAATTTACTGAACTCGAGCCTTTTCGACAAAAATACCTGGTACTGAATATTACATATCAAAAGTTTTCGATTCACAGTTTCCTGCTGCGGTGTAATTTTTATCAGTCCCGAAGTTCCTCGATAACTTTCTGGCAGGCGGTTTTTGTGCCCGGACGAGTTTATTTTTCCAACGTATTTTATTACGTTCGACAACAGAGAGATCCGACGATCTAACGGTGAAAACTTCAAAGCGCGGACGTATTGTTTGAACGTTATCTGGGATAATAACTAATTAATATAAAAGGTGAAATTACTTCACTATTATGACAAGGCATATACACCGTGGGCGAGAGAGAAACGCGCATGCGGATGCCTCCCTCGGGGAAATAAATAGGAGATGATGATAAAGCGTTGGTAGGCTATGCAGATGTGCATACGAATGCCGCAATCAGATTTAATAAGTGAAGAAAATCATAAATACGAGAACAGATAAATCTGCACTGTATTGCGTTTGAAATGGTAAAAAAATCATTCAAACTTGAAACGAGCTCTCGCTACTTTATGTCATATTTTTTAAAATATTTCGAAAAATTACCATGTTAGTAATTGCTATCTCCCAAAACTTCATCCATTTCCTGACAGGAGAGAATAATGAATCATCTCTGATCTCCGTAGACTTAAGTATTACTAACTAAAGAAAATCCTTAATAACTCTGATTCCACTGATCTAATTGTAATCAAACTGGTACAGCAGTTACATACTAACTCGATTATGGAAAGTTCGAACTAAGACCGATTAGTAGTTGAAGCGTATTCGCGATGAGGGATTTTCGGCAAGACACGGTCACATTCAAATGCCTTAATTGTGGTCAACACGACGAGAAGAAGCAAGAGGGGGTGAGGAAAGGCGACCGTCGTCGGGTCGACAGCAGGTGCGAGAAATGAAAAGATGCGAATAGTCAGGGGGGAAGTTCGATAAAAATTTGAATGGGGAGTCCGCTAAGGGGTGTAAAAATCGAAAACTTGAAAGGTAATGAGATATCCTCAAGTTTGAGAGGAGACCTTCTGTCGTACCTGGAGATCGGTGAGCTGAGACCCGGTCAGTTTCCTTGAACGAGCATCTTCTGTCTGTGACCTACTGGTCTAGCGAAAAGATGAACACCCTGTGTGATACGTGACTTAGTGGGGGTTTTCTTGAGGTCATAAGGTGTGTTTTTAGTTTTCTTGTCGACAAGTATAAACAGTGCTTAAGCGTTAACTGCTTAATTATGCCGTGACTTCAGTATGTAGATTTGATATTTGTTCAGCCTTATTTGGATGAAATCTACTTAAGATTTTATTTCGTCTGTTGGTATTATTATTATAATTTGTTTGGTAGTATTTTTTAATAGGCTTAATTAAATTTGTTCATTGTTAGTAATTACATTGAAGTTAGAATAAGAAACAGATCATTCTACCACGGCTCAAATTGATAAGGAGTTACTCATGTTCGATTAGTCTGGCCGAGACAAATTAATGCTGGTGGAATTAAGGCATTTCAATACTTCTGCCTGCTGAGCACACATATAAAATCACAATTACCTGTCACTTTTCTTCATCAAATCATTGGAGAATCTTCAAAAAATGAAGAATTTTGACAGTGGTACTCATTTTGTGAGCAGAAATTCTACGTAGTTCAGCGAGCGGGTTCCAGTTCTTAGCAAGTCACTAAAGGACCCTTTGAAATACGAAGAACTTAATGGTGGTACTTTGTAATTTCATGAAGAATACTTTCAATCGTGTTTTCGTGTGCTCAACACGAATCTCCAAATTCTATCGTATTTCAGTCTTTAAATAATGTACGAAAGTTGATCATGAATTCGTGTACAGAACACCTGAAATCATAGGTTGGAACGCGTGGCCCACGTAATGAGTACAAAGAGAGAAATTCTACATTTTTCTAAAGGTTCTTTAGTGACTTATTTAAGATTGAAATTCTGATGATTCCTTCGTATTCAGTTCGCAAGAAACATGGGTTAGAACGTAGTGTTCATGAGGTACCACCTCCAAATTATTCATATTTCAAAGGGATCTTTAGTGACTTATTTAAGATTGAAATTCTGATGATTCCTTCGTATTCAGTAGGCAAGAAACATAGGTTAGAACGTATTGTTCATGAGGTACCACCACCAAATTATTCATATTTAAAAGGGATCTTTAGTGACTTGCTGAGTACCAGAACCTGATCACTGGATTCTCACGACATATTCCTACTCAGCATGCAATAAAACATAAGGTAGAAATTTTTGCTCACAAAGTGATTATCACTGGCGAGATTCTTGGTTCTTCGGTGATTTGCTAGAGACTGAAGGGTGGCTGGTACTTCTGACCTTTGATACGTGCTCAATATATAAAATAAATATGGCTTTTTGTCTTTATTTTTCCAATAACCCGTATCAATGTAGCTTTAATTAAAAAAAAATAGATCGATACCCTTAATTACTCGCGGAGATAAAAGTTTTAAAAAACATACACCGTATGTTTTGTTCACCGTAGTGGACAAAGTACGTACATTTGACGTAGTAGGGATACGTATTTTTATGTGAACCATTCATACTAAGTACATCAGATGTATTGTAGAGGTGAAATACCTTTTCTACAAATTTTCTGTTTTAATAGGAACAAATTCACAATCAACAAATACACGTTCTCTGAAATAGAGAAAAATGCCTACTAAAGCATTTCTCGAAAATAGGAAACCTCGTTACACGTGGAAATCAGTAACGTTGCTTAACACTTCCCGAAAGTTACGTCTGAACAAAACTGTATAACATGGATATAAAGCGCTTTATTGCGTTGAAGTTTATTTTCATTCATCAGGAATGAATATGGGCAACATGCAAGGAATTGTGGATATGAATATGACTATTTCGGTACAGCAGTTGAATATAAAGTTTATGAAAGTATAAAATTTCCTAGGGTATCAAAAGAGGTGCCAAAAGCGTGTCGACATTTAGCATGCATCAATACTCTTTAAGTTAAATAAATATGTGGTTGCGAAGGTAATCTTTTGAGCTGTATGTGTAAATCCTCGTTGAACATGTTTAGTTTAAGGGATTTTTTGAACGTATCTCATGTGAGTTAGTCGGTTGAAAAAAATCAAAACCAAAAATATTGCTTAGCAGATGATTTTATTGTTGATGTAACATTGTTAAGATTACAAAAGGACATATCAATCGTGATTTGTGTTTATATCTTTGAATTTGCGGCCCAACGTGTTAGCATCAATCCTGATAATATCAATTGCCTCAGTTTAAGTAATTTAGATAATAGCAGACAGTTTTTTGAATTTCTCTTAACCAGTGTCCCTAAACGAGGCGCGAGAAAAAATTAAATCCTTCAAGGGTCGCACGCATAATAATACGTTGTAGGTACTCACCGAAAAATCTAGCCGAAGGTTCCGGGTCTCACGTCGCCATCTTCAGGTCGGCACTTCCTCTCTCCCGGTCGGGACCCTCCTCACATTGTGGGCATGGCAAGGGGGAGCGTACGTGTTCGTCGTGGAGGAGAGCGCGGACGCTTTCTGGGATCGGGAGTGCGGCGGGATCGTCTGGGAGAAGCGGAGGGCGCTGCGCAAATCGACCTAGCCCGTTGGCATGGAAACGCGCGCCAAAAACGGAAAAACAACTGAAAGTTTTCCCGAGCGCGGCCGAGGGAACGCGGGATGGACGCCGTCGCGATATTGATAATGTAATCGAATGAGTGTTAATCGCGTTTCGCGTGTGCAGCAGGTTACGCGGCGCGGATTAATTTAACGCCCGCTGCAGGGGTAGTCGATCGTGGTCAGGATGATTGATGGATTGAATCCGACTACGGGGCTGTTACGACGTAAAATTTAAAGGATCACCCTATATTACCCTTACCAGTTATCAAACAATAATAACACCGATACAATCACAGCTTTTTACCCAATTATCACGCACATCCACACAAACTGAAGCTATAACCCTCATTCTCCAGAATGATATCGAGACGTTAGTATAGATAGTAGGTCAGTAGTAGAAATACACGTACAAAATATCATTTAAATTCTGGAATAAATCGTACATTTCGACCTAAACTGCCAAAGTTAAAACACAACCCTAAACTCACCCAATTAGTAAATATACAGATTAACATACTTTTGGAGTTAGGGATTTTACTCGGGCGCCAGATTCTATACACTTTGGCTGTCTGTACGTCCGGGAAATTTATGCTCAGAAGAAGTTCCAGGAGGTTTGTGAAAATAGACACAGAATTCGGAAAAACACTTGGTTTGGTAATGTTGAATACACGATAGACAGTAACAACGGAAAGAAAAAATTTATCTTGATATTTGAAATGAAAACTACCTCAAAATTATTAAATTTCGATGATGAATTGGAAATTAATTAATTGTATATAAACTCTTTAAGTAAATAGTTCTGCTTTTGTTGAAAAACTGTTTCAGATTTCTTTCTGATATATTTATCTTAATTATAAGGATATCTTAGCTTAATACGATAATTTTGCTAATTACCTTCCAGCAAAAACTAAAACGATCCAAGAATAGTCAGAATAGGCAAGAATTTCTAAATTATAAGAGATAAATGCATTTATTGCATTTCACCCACAGTATGACTCTACATATTGAGTGATGTAATGGCGAATTCACTACGAATTCGCCAAAAAATCGAAAATATTACCTGCATCTTAGCTGCAGTGGCTCCGTCATGTGTGTTTGGTTATTTTGAATTTCTTGGCACATACATACGCCAATATCTTTAACAAACACCATAGGCACCAAAAAGATACTAAAAAGAAACATTCTTTATCAACCCTTGACTACATTACATAAACCTCTAACATACCTTAAATTGACAAAAGTTCTTCTCGAAGATTAGCCCCTGTGCGTTTTGCAAACACAAAAATTCTTCATTAACATTAAAATTGTCATGAAGAAATACGTCTGCTGAACGGAAAGGGCAAATAAATCCTTTAGCACCGTCTCTCCATCAGCAACTCCGTCTTCTTGATACACTTTATAATATCAAGTTTCGGTAATTTTTGTAAGTCTTACTTTTTTTTTGAAGCAAAGCCGCTAGCTGTTTGATTTGATTTCACTGGCTTGGTGCTTTACGTTTATCAAAGATATCTTTGGTGATAACTTGTGTCGACTGTTAGTGCTGATGCCCTTTGCATTAAATTATCTTTAAGCTAGAATTGGCGGGTGTATTAGAAAACGATGCATTTTTGTCATCTTCGCAGCCTTCGTTATCCACATCGCCTTCATCTTCATTATATTTTTCATCGTGTACAGTTTCGTCCTCTTTTTCACTCTCAGCTGATGGTCCATTCATTATCAGCATTTTATCCTCATCTCCATAATTAATATCCTGTGGTTCATGACGATTGTTAGCTATTTCTTATGGGCCTAGTGCTGAGGGTAACAAACAATTTTGCGCGTCACTTATAACTAAAGCAGGTCCAGGTGGATTTGGTCTTTGAGTAACATTGCTTGAAGCAAATGATTCGACGGCAATTGCTTCTGGTTTAAATGGGTAAATGCCCGTAGCAGCAAACCCAGATTTTATACTAGCGGGAGTCATGCATTTGCCCCACACTGTTTTAAGAAAATACTTCCAAAACATTGTTTTGTTATGGTACAGTTTCTATGGTACTTTCAGTACTTCATCATCCCAGTAGTGCTCGATGGAACGGAAAACTGCTTTATCCGTGGATTGAAGTTCGAGTGTGGTACTGGTGGGTAAACAATAAATAACAGTCTAAATGGCACGTAGCACCACCAAAAATTATTAAACAGTGCCCAGCGAATTGCTGTAACCATTGTTTAAAACCTTCAATTGTTATACTTCCTTTTGGTGTCATTAGCGCAAGGCTACCTGGTAGTAACGAAGGCACTATGGAGAAGATTATGGTGAATGTGATTGGAAATTGTACGTGGCGCATTCGCCATATATCACGATCTACGCACCTTAGGGCCCCGAAGGGTAATTGGGGGCACCTCAAGTGGAGGTAAATTTAAAAAAGGCCGACAGCCTAACAAAGGAAAAATGAATGATCCTGTCTGCTTACTAACTGATAACCCAAGATTCAAGTCTGTGAACAAATGTCCGTAAATGCTTCTTTCCTAAGATAGGGTATTAAAGTTGCTTTCCTTGATATCTAAAAGACACATCGGCAAATATCAGCGTCAGTTTTATATCTTGATACCTTAGAGATGTATTTTTGATGTCTTAGAAGGGTTTAGTTATTTATGATTGGTCAAAAAAAAAGAAGTAGATCTAGTAGATTTTTTGTTAATACTGTTGTAATTTGTTAAGAATGAAGCAAATCAGAATTTAATTTTTGTTTGTTTTTTAATTTTAATTTAATTCATTAATGTCGTTAAAAATTTATCAGACATATTTGGTTACACTGAAACTACAGAAACTTCAAGAAAAGAGGTATACTCGTTTCAAATATTTTTACATAATTCATCCCTGGTCACATATCCTAATAGGAAATGATTGCTATCCCAGTTTCTATTTGTCTGTCTAGTTCTCTTAAATTAAGTTTGGATAGAGGTATCAGGCAAGTTGTAGTATCTGGACATAAAAACATTGCCTCATACAAAATACAATTTTATCACATTAAATCACTTCTTGTGAACGAAATATCAGTGATTCATTTCACCTTTTTCAATCTTAATTTGCCCTGCCCTTATTAACTATTATTCATTTTGATGCCTTTCTTGCTACCTAAAGGCGTTAATAGGTAATCACTCGTTCTTCACTTAAACGTTTAATATATATTTACCTACCCGATCCTATCACTGTCGGTGATATGAACCGATAACCTGCGAATAAAATATGTTGCCTCTGAAAGGGCCGGGACCCGTAATACCGTGAAATATTTACGAGATCGTGAAAAAGATAGATCGTAAAGAATGTCATGGGCGTTGGCGGGATATATATGACTTGATTTAATGCTTATGATAAAAGTTCGAAAATCTCCACCAGGGATCTTCGATTAGGTGGGCGACAGACGGCCTGTGCGGGTATTTTTTGTAAAGATCAGCTGTATTAATAAAGGATATAATAAGATCATTAATGGTTCACAATGTAGCATATAATTTTTTTTAATGACAACATATTTAGCTAAATTATCCAGAAATTTCATTACCTTCTCCTTCTTCTAAATCAGATTGTCTCCATTTTTTAATGAAAACCTATTCCTTGCTGACTAACTTCAATAGCCCTAATCATCGGCCGGATTTAAATTTGTCCATTATTAAATTATATGTTCGCTCGGAGCCGACTATTCACTCGCAATTTGAAAATTGGCCCGTAAAAAGCGTTTCACTCATTTCATCTGCTCATCAGTCCAAATAAATTAATTTCCTACTTTTCCGGGGGATTAATGTAATCCGAGCGTCCCCTGAATGCAAATTCAGCCACTTGTACATTTGAAAAAAGAAACAGGTTCCTTTTAGAATTTCGCGGGGTTATAATTTTATTCATTCTTGTAATATACAGCAAGCATCCAGAAACACACAAACACAGGAAAATATTTGAGGCGATTTTATACCGGTTTAAATAAAATCTCCCTATACAAAAATATGTTTTAAAAGGATAAACGACCTTTGAAATTGGCATTTTCACTTCATTTTATTCAAACAGCTTCTAAACGACAACTGTAAACTTTGAAACGTAGCACATTTGATAATGTCCGAATAGTGAATTTCTTATTGTAAATGTAGACTTTGTTTAACGATGACAGCCCTATTTGGCAACACCTACTGACATTTTAGGTTCCAAAAAAATCCTATTTTATTTTCATTTTCGACATCAAACTTGAAAACTTTTGACGTTTTTCCCACTTTTAAGGTCCTCTTTTGCTTATTGCTCATGTAACGCATTATTTTTGAAAAAATGATTTAAATTCCCTACACATATTTTCCTAAAAATTTATTAACAATAACAGTATGTTTTGCAAAAAAATAAAGAAAATAACATGAGTTTTCAGGAATAATTTGTTCTTTAATGAAATTGCTGAAATGAAAGGGTCATGTATGAATTATTCATTGCTCATAGCGTAATGTTTAGAATACCAACTAAGAAGGACGATAGCTTCCCATTCGGCTAGTTTATTGTAAAAATTATGGGTCATAACTAAGCTAGGTTTATGCATTTTAAGTAAAACATAAAATCTTGGAGCTAGGTGTTGTAAAATTTCATCATTTTCATCGATTTTCATCACATACTTCACATATAATATGGAATAACTGGATATTAAACACGCCTTTTAACGATTATTGAGAGGGTGTGTTTGGTAATTAACTTGGCCGCAATTAATTGCCGAATAAACATGTCAATAATGCTGTTGCCAAGTTTATCTGCTATTAATATTCAATCCTCACCTAACCTCAATTGAGGCGAAAAAAATGGGAAATTTAGAATAATTTCTTTGTAGAAAGCTTAATCAATGTTACATGAATTTGTAAATCTTGAGGAAAACTCTTATCTAGGACTCTTTCTGGGACATTCAATTTTAAATTCTTTGATTTTAGCAAAAGTCAGCTTTTCCTCTTTTCAGAATCCTGGTAGTGAATGATGATAGCAGTTGATTTCCTGAACCAAATATTCCTGGTAGTTTCATTCGTAAAATCAAAGGAAGTTCAAACTACCAAGACTTGAAAACATTGACGGCCTTAAATTGGCCCATTGCTAAGAATAGACTTAGGCTAGTATTGGTCTCATTTTTTCTTAAGAATATTGCCACTAAATATCGAACGGCTATTGGGCGAATGCAATAGGACCACTAACGTACTTCTTCACTTCTCCCCCGTTCTCTCAGGCTTACCCCCAGCTATGTTCTATCCATGGCTATCTCTGACATTCTCAGCCTGTCTGCATTGTTTTCGGTTAAGATAGGCATGTTTCCATGCCTTAGGTGGCCACTGGTAGCATGCAGGAATCATATAACTTTTGATTTTAGGCTCATAGGTAGTGTAGTGTTGTTAAAGATATAGTTTAGACGACCAAAAGCGGACCATGATAATCTAATCCTCCTTGTGGCTTCTGCTCTCTAGTATTCTTTTCCTAGTTTCCTTATGTTTCCTAGTCTAGCTGTTGTATCATTTCCTCCGAGTCTCTAATATCAGAACTGATCATTGCGATATCATCTACATATCGTAGGTGATTCAGGTAACTTCCATTAATATCTATTCCTTTGGTTTCCCAGTCAAGATGCTTAAAAACGTCCTCTAAGACCAGAGTGAACAACTTTGGTGATACGGTATCACCTTCATGGACTCCTCCGTTCATTGAAACTTGGTCGGCTTTAAGGTCCTGGTCGACCTGGATTCGTAATGAAGCATTCCCTTATATGTCCTTGATCAAGTCCGGATGTATCTTAGCATAGAGGAGAAAGTAATGTAATGCTATTTCGTCTGTAAAACAATAGTGCTGGTAGAGGCCATTGCGACTTATGATTGTGTAGTACCAATAGTGTGGAGTCACCAGGAGTGGATTTAACAAACTTTTGGAAATGTACTAGCCAGTTTACAAACAAGTTGGTATTTTCTCCGTGCAAGCGCGGAAATTGATGAGAAGGTTCAAATTCACAAGAATTTTTATTTCCGCTATTTATTATACGATTTCGACGTTCTCTAGTTTTTAAAATAGACCTATCTCATCGAGATGTACATATGTTTAACAGTATTAACATTGTAAAAGTAGTAGCAATCAGAGAATGATACTAATAACAGCATAAGGTCCAAGACAAGACCGATATGCCACTTGACACTGGTTATTTTATTAGAAGTACATAATATAATGTATCGTGTCTAAAAAGGCTCTCACTAGAAGAAAACCACGTCTTCGCTGAAGGCGCCGACCAACCTAAACTCGTTCTTATTGAGGACGGCCCTAAGGAACTGCGGGCACTTGGCCGAGTAGACCGCCGGCCTCGCCGCCTCCACCCTCATCACGAACTCCCGCTCGCTGGGAGTCGGGAAGACGGTCTGCGTCACCGTCCTGTCGTCCAGATCGGGCAACGATAAATTCGCCGCCTTCTGGGCCTCGAGGAACATCCCGGTGAGCCTCTCGCCGACGCCCGAGGCCGGGCCGATCTCCGCCTCCTCGCCTACGACCAGCCTCGCGACCAGCCCCTCGACGGCGGGGTCCTTCGAGCCCACCGGGTTCAGCTTGTATTGCAGCGAGTTGATCTGGGCGATGAGGAGCTCGAGCGCCGTCACCTCCTGGATGAACGCCTCGAACCGCCTCGGCTGGAAGAGGGCGTCCCTGGACAGCCTCTCGCCGTGCTTGAGCAGGCTCGTCAGTCTCGAGTGGCCTTCCGTCAGCTGCGGGCCGACCTCGTTGCATTCGTCTATCAGACGGTAGATGACGGTGTGCGAGAGGATCGGGACCAGCAGTTCGCAGATCTGAAACGGCATCGATCGTTATAGCCCAAGAGCTCCAAGTCGAATGGAATTTTAGTACATGTAAATCGTGACGTACTTCGTTTCAGATTGGATCCGTTTTAAGATCAAAGTTTAGGGGGGAAACGATAATATAATCTAAAAAATATCAGTGGAAAATGACAGATGTCATTAAAAAAAGTGTTCTACTTCTCACCCCTTAATTTGGAGAATTATGGCATTCTCATCTGTGTATCAATATATAAATACACAACAATAACTTAACAATATATAAAACAATAACAATTAACACTATACCTGTTTAAGGGTGAAGGGTTTTTTGTCCTTTATTAAGGACTAATTGGCCATTTCGAAGCCCTTACCTGCGACACATTTCTGAAGTCGAGAAAATGCAGTATCTTCTCCGCCTCGCGCGTGTCGTCGAACAGCCTCTTCTGCCTGTTGGCCGGGACCGGTTTCGCCGACTCCCACGTCTGCGCCCAGATGTTATCCTCGATCAGCATCCTCTGGCTGAGTCGCCCCCTCCTCTGCCCCCACTCGTCGAGCTCGCCGTCCTCGTCCTCCTCCCAGTCCCTCGGCGAGTACCACCGGATGAAGTCCTCGATGACCGAGCCCGGGTTGGCCGCCTTGAACGACTCCATGTCCGAGAGGAGCGAGGCGCTCATTATCCTCGCCCTGAGCTCGGTCGCCTCGGCGTCCGAGCCGAGGCGCAGCAGGACGTCGGTGTCCTCCTCGAGCTGGTCCTCGGTCTTGAGCACGAGCTCCTGCGTGATCGGGATGTAGAGAGGGTCGCCGGTCGCGAGCAGCCTCAGCTCGCCGAACCTGCTCAGCCTGCCGACCGGCTGGTTCCACAGCGAGTGCTTCCGCCTGTTCTCCTCGTCGGATCTCTCCGAGCAATCGAAGAACTCCTCGTCGGAGGAGTTCTCCGCCGAGTCGTACCGCGATTGGTGCACGTTCTCGCGGGAAAGCCTGCGGTCGATGCAGCAGTTCAGCATCTGGAGCTTCTGGTTCAGCAGGCAAGTGTGCAGGTCGGGGTGGCCGGCCGCCAGCCTGGAAACAGGGAGAAAATATATACGGACTGAGGAAACCTACGAACTGTGAGGACGAGTGGAGGCGTGTGTTAATATCCATAAATCTAAGTGGAAGCAGAATATTTAAAATGCCGAACGTAGTTTACGTTTCCAAATTTTTATTACACTATACCTTTCCCAGATGTGATTGGATGTGTAGATAAAAGACACAAACCAATGATATCACCAGGAGCAAAAATTATTTTTCTGTGAATGCACAATGTGTACCTGATGCCAACTTGCTAATTCGAGATACTGGTGCAGAACCGACATGTTCTAAACAGCATAGTACAGTATTTAGTGCCTTATTATTGGATGCAAGTGGTAAAGAAATATGTATTAGCAAATAATGCATATGCTTGCAAGCAATTCTTAATGACACCTGTTTTAAATCCAAACACATAAGCCGAAAATAATTATAATGCAACACATATTGCAATTAGAAACTGTGTGAAGACTAATTAAAATTATATAAGACTAAATAATAATAAAATTATAATAAATATAGAGATAAATATAAAAGATAAATAGTCACTTAAAGTGCTTAGTCACATAAATAAAGAGTCACTTAAAGTAACTTCATTTAAATTCAAGGAACTTAAGTGAAATCCGGTGAAACAAGTATTGTTGCTGAAAACTTCATTACTTCTCATATTGCGGTAAATTGAGATCCATATCTCCTCGCAATACTACCGACGATAAAATTTTCGTACCCATTATATTTTTACTTGCATAACTGATGTATTAATAAATTTCAGTTACCAAATTCATTACGCACTATCATGCGGATACACTCCTATTCATATTTCGCGAATATTGTGAGAGAAAAACGCAAAATAAGCCATTATTTTTTTACTGTGGGAATCGAACAATAGGATAATGTATACATACACTAGACGATACGTAGTTTTCGCTCTAGTTGTAGTAATTTTCTCGTAAATACGCATTTTCTTACACCTCATTGAGATTGTTCTTTTGCACGCGACGTATCTCGAATTGTATAGTTTCCACGGTTTTCCTTTTAGAGTTTAGCAACGATTGTGGCGAAACTTACCAAGGGGATATTTAAATTGTAGTTTCGAAACGTTCTTGCCGGACAAAAGGTCTTTGATAACGGGCGACAATGAGGATTGGATTTCCCAGGCGATTAGCAGACGGCAATTAGAACGATTTTGGAAATTCCCATTAAATACTGCCAGGTAGAAACGTGATAATTGTGAAAGGGATTAAATTTGAAAACAGGAAATGTTTCTATGGTAACGAAAGCGGTTTACAAGGGGGAATTTAGGGGGAATACAAACTGCATTTAATTTAGAGCAGAGGTGTCCACTAGGATTAAGAGAGATAGCGAGGTGACAGATACAACCCACCATAAACGGGCCCTAATGAGCTCATAGTCGGAATATTAATATGCGTGCCGTTTCCGTACAACACGCAAAGGGTCGGACTCAGAAAGCGAGTTGAACTCTTGCCGAGGAGAAGCTATGAAAAGACATTACCTAATACTTGTATAATTGTAAATAGGTACTAATTCACAGATTTTGTAAATACTAAAATGATGACTATATTAACTAGTAATTATAACGTCTTTTATATATGAATGATTAACGAAAATTATAGGTAACGTTATGTTTCAAAATAAATTTATTTCGTTAAATTAAAAAAAAAAGCACTGGGTTGGGTCCATTTATGTCATTTTTCCTTCACAATTTTCTAGGCTTTCTGGTATCCAGGCTTCTCTGGATCGTGACGCACTGTCTAATGGAAAATCTCTATAAAAATCCTTATGCTGTTTTTGATAATGCTGCTGAATGTTATATTTTTTGAATATTACAGAACTTTGCTCACATATGACGCATAAAATGGTGTTATAAATTCTGAAAGCCTCAAATAAATCCCCCCATTTAGTATCGTAATCTTGCCTCCCTTTTGGTTCCATTACGCACAGCTTATTAAAAAATGAGGAAATGAAAATTGTTTCGAGTCAAAATTGACAAACAGAAGTGGAATAAAACAAATACTCTGTAAAATCTTTTACCCATACAAAGCACACTAGTACAGTCACCTACAGACTACATATTATTAACCATAAGGTGGCACTTTATAGATTTTTCTAAAGTGACGTCAAGATTTTGTGGTAATCAGTCAGTTACTGGCCCTATTTTTACCTGATAATAACGACGTATCGGGTACATTTTCCTTGAAAGGATAAAGGATAACACGTTAATGCTCAATCATCCTTACACTTACTAGTTACTGGGAACAATTACTTAACTACTTGTACACGATTTTGTATACTAAATATTTAGAAACAGGTAAAAACATTTTTGGTATGCCAGTATATGCTTCATATATGAAATAATAAAATTCTAAAATCTCAAACACGTCTAACTAAAATCATATTAATTCAACCCTGGATCGCCTGACTGAAAATGCCCCTAGAGACGAGCGATAATAGCTTTATGGGTGCCATAAATTACCGGTACCACTGATAAAGCGTTTGCTCCCGGGAGCTCGGGAAACACGGTTAGTGGACACCCTTGATTTAGAGCCTTAAAATGTAAATGGCACTCTAAAATTTTAGATAATTATTATTACTGTTAACGATCTTATACATCGGCGCTAATTACCTATATTTCAAAATTAGTTCCTAAAAATGTGGTAAAAAGCTCATTAAGAAATTTTCCGCTTCCGCCCATCGGTTACGAAACCGAATGAAATATTATCAAAAAGAACACCCAAACCCATATGCTCACGACCATGTAAACAATTCATTGTTGGAATCGCACATTATATGCGAAAGCTGTACCGCTTATGATGAACAAAAATTTAGACAATAAAAAATTTAACGGTATCATAACACTATTAAGATTATTCGTTGGTCTATTGTTCTACTTCGCTCTTGTGTTGCGTTCAATTAACCAATTAGCCAAGAAAGTTTTCATTACTTTATAAAAATTATAATATTCGAAACTTTTTGATTTCTAAACGAGCAAATGCATGAATAAATCGTAAAGGGACGTAAGCACGTCATAATTGTTTTCATATGTGCAAAGGTCGTAATTAAAACAAAAACGTGCCCAATGAAGAAGGGTGAAGTCTTCTTCGCTGTATATAAAATTTCGACACGTGACTTAAAATCGTTTTCTATTGGTATAACGTCAGAAGTTAATAATTACTAGAGGATTGTACCAACATAATGCTCCCTTCAATAGCCAATATTTCCATCAAAATATGCGTAATAATATAGAATTTTTAAATTTTTGCAAATAACTTTTTTTGTGTTAGTTATTTAAAAAAATGTTAAATAGAAAAGTTTACATAACATTACTGCATCAGATTGAAAACAAATTATGTATCAATTTTTATTTAATTTGACAGGCCGCCAGTTTACTTTTATTGGGCCGCACTGGCTCGTTATGGAACTTAACTGAGATATTTACTAAAACTATTTTTGCGCCGAGTTTCATTTCGATTATTTAAAAAATCCGCTCTCTACTGTGTATACAAATTTCGTTATATTATATATATTCATATGTATGTATATATACAGTGCGAGTCTCTATCTTGGAATAAATTCAATAAATCAAAGACAATTTTTTTGTTGGAAATGTGCTCGGACAGGTTGATTAGTATTTTGAATTGCGCTTGTTTTAATGAAAGAAAATCATTTAAAAAAATAGTCGATGACGTCATATATACCATTTTGTTTCATCCAAAAGAGCGCAATTCAAAATGCTAAACGCTGAATTTATTTCAAGTTAGAGACTCGCACTGTTATATATAGAATCTTTCAAAATGAGGTTATTTTGGAATCCAGAGACCTTAAAACGAACAACTGCATTGAAATTCTTCCAAAATCCCGTCATGATACCCTCTCCAATAGTTTATATTTCTATAGAAATAATGCTAAAAAGTATTTCTGCCATTTATCTTAACCTACCCTTACCAAATCGTGAAACTTCGATGTGCCAAAGGACAGTTAAAATATTATTGGATGATGTTAAGATGAAAGGCAGTCCACTTTCTTAGAAAACCTTTCTTTGCACTCGTGATTGCCTGGATTATGAGGTGACCCGGATTATCTACCTGCTTAGTTATGCCTCATCATGAGAATCCCAAGGATTAGGGAATTTGTAGCTACACCAAAAAAAATAAAACATCATTGTTTTCAAGGAAAAATCAAATTCATACAATATTGAAAATGGCAGTTGCCATATAATCCCGGTGATAATATAAGGTTTCGTCTTTTCTGTGTTGTATTTGCTTACTTGGAATTTATTTTCCTAAGATATTTTTCCTGATGAAATTTTCTCCAGGGCACTTGTCCAGCGACATTTTTTCCTGGGGATTCTTTTCGACTGATTTTTCCTGGACTGCAAGATTCATGGAGGAACCCCACACATGGAAAATTACCCCTACGAATCTCACCAATCTCCAAACACTCCTTACAGCTCGCAGAAACAAGCGAAAATACATCCTCGTCTCCATTACGAACTACTTCGTATAGGGAATTTTTCCGACGCCTCCACTTCTCTGCCAAAGAACGAGTCGCAGCGTCGAAAAACCGAACAAGTGCGCGTCTATGCTCCTCTCTTAACGATACCGGTAATACCAAAGAACAGACCAGCAGCAGAAGACGTCCTCGACGGTCAGTCGCACGAAGGAGCGTTAGAAGTTCGGTGCGGTTGAGGTTATGCGACACGGTATAATAGTGGTAACTGTGGTGGATTCGTCAAAGGGAGTGGATAAGGATTATCGTGATTTAAGGTAGGAAAGTAATAGTGGTTGGTTTAGTAACGTTTGTTCCATTGCCTTTGCAACGAATTGGATTTACTTCGGTATTAAAGTCGACCGGTATAATACAGGTGGTATGTTTTTCTTAATCTATGGAAGCTACAGGCTCACAAGAAATGGGGTGGGTTTTCTGGTGATGATCCTCTTAGTTCGGTATATCAAAGCCAAGCGTTCTACCATAACTCCCATTGATTATTCTGATTTGACTTCTGTTAATGAAAATTGAATTATTGACAGATCTCTTGCTGTACTACACTGTAAACATTACCCAAGTTTATATTATAGGCCTTAGACCTATTTTGTACAATTTCTCCAACTACATGCACTAAAAAAATTATTCAAAGCCAAACGACTCTATCGATATTTAAAAAATATCTTAATTATTTGACTTTTACTGGCATACATTGAAATTAGTACCATCGTCGTAATTAATTTCCCGCTAAGTCTCTCACACCGCTAAACCTAACGGTGCGCCATATGATAACACAGAATGCGAGCCCCATTAATCCTGTCTTTGAGAAAATCCTCAAAACCTGCTAATCGAACTAAACTGGCAGCTGCGTGCCAGGATAGCCTGAATTTTTGAAACGTAATCCGTTATCTTAAAAAATTCTCGCGAGTGCCTCAAAGGAAATAGCGGGAAATTTAGCAATTTTTGTTCTTTACATAAGCCCTCAGAGAAATGATTGAAAATCCAAAGTTAACGCCAATTTGTAACAAAATTTAAATGAAACATGTACATAAACATTTCTGGAGTCGAGTTCACAACCCAAAAGACCTCAAAGTTCAGGGACTCTCTTTAAGTGCTTTTAACATCAAAAAACACACCAAAACCTAAAGCTCATTTAGTGAAGTTGAAACTTCCCGGTACTCCTTCCCATAGTCCAAATACAAGACCGAAAAAGTTGTTACAGAAGAAATATAACGAATGGGTTTAAATAACACGACTTAAATTTATCTACTGTTGTTAAAGTTTACTGTGTGTACTTCCCCAGTCGACTTATCAAAATTATAAACTTCAACCATCCGAGAGTCCAAAGACGAGACGTTAGTGGGAAGAAGCGTCGCGAGGCTAATCACTAGCCTTGATTTCATGAAAATCTCCAATATAATAGTACTACTAAAAAAGCGACGTAACTAGCCTCTTGGGCATTGGATATCACCTCTTCTAGTCTTCTAGATTTTCCATTTCGTGATTTAAATTTCGTGCTACTCTCTTCCACAGCAAACCGCCCTAAAATGGCGGAAGATTGGATAACTTTGGTAGAACTAGTACTTTATTGGACTCCAAACTAGAGTCCTTAAACAAGAATTAAATCCATTAAATTTCCCAAATCCCCAAAGCACTTGGTTTATGGCTCCAGCACACTCTACTAAACGTGACACTTGAATTATTACTCGAGCGGAAGCGAAAATAACTGTGAATACTTATTTGCAATTTTTCTTTTACCTTTTCAATATGCCTGGCATCTGGAGTTATCCTTATTGGCGCGCTTCAGTTCACTTTTGCCCTGATTTTATTCCTCCACACACGCGCGCGCGCTCTTCTAATGGTTCGCATGCGGGATCCTTGCGATCTAACCGTAACGTCGCGCTAAATAGAACGTGACGCCTCGAAATCTCTCTTAATTTGAGAAAAGTCCGAGCGATTTACCCACAGAGTTAGATTGTGTTCGTTTAACGTAAACACTTTATCCGCCGTTTGACGAAAAATCTACAAAAAATTTATAGCAGATGATACTACGGTACATTCTTTCGGTACTGATCATGTCTGCATTGAGCTAACGGGTCGGTTTTGTGTTGCCTTCCGGTTAGCTTCGCTTTGAATAGAATCTAATTACTACTCATTAAGGCTCGGATTTTATAGAAATTGCATATTTCGTAAAATGCGGTATACTTGAAGCCTTGGACGTATTTAAATTATGTAATTTTTATGTAATTTTTTAAAGAGTATTATTTAAAATGCCTTGTTCTCATATTTACGCATTTCAATGCACATTTCAGCACATTTTTAATTCTTATAATTTCCTAGTCATTTTCTGAAATATAAAGAAAAAAACAATAAGAATAGATTATTATAGAGTGCCACACTGTAAGTATCTCTTCTGGTTTTATTCACTAGTACAAGTGATACTAACCAGGCAAGTCATTCTTTGAAGAAAATTCAAAGACAACGTGATAATAAAATGTTAGTAATTACTAATAATATTTATATACTACGTGGGCGATTCCATGTTAAATGTCGTGAGGTTGGCGGGTCATATATTTTTTTCTAACCAAAACTATTTCATTGTATTGAAGGTTTAATTACAAGTATTTAACCAAAATTTCAGCCCAAAATATTAGACCTAGCGTTTTTTACAGGCAATTTTCGGTTCTTTGACGTTTTCTGCTTTTGCCGCCAAATTTTCTCCAAAACGTTATCAGAGCCACATCGCATGCTGAAATAAATTGGCAATACATGTACTCGATGTAAAATTTTCCAAGGAATCCATTCCCGCCCTCAGAATTGGCCTAATATTCTTCCATTTGCGAGAAATCCCAAAAAAACATTTTTTTTTCAACTTGCTCTAATCCGCGTGAATAAATTTTTGAATTTTTTTGCGGGAGCGCAAAATGTTTGGTTTTTATTGTACTTCCGGGAACTTTCCCGTGTATATTTTGGTTTTAAGTGCCAAAACAGACGAAAAATGGCCAAACCAGCCTAAAACGGTGACTTAAGCATGAGAAAAGAGTGGCAAAAGTTGGAAATATTCCTGGGGATCTCCTGCTGAAGCCTCACCGATGAACTCAGATCATTCTCATTGAATACCAGACCTTCTGGATGTCCAATATTGTGATATCCATGCGAAAATTGCAGTACTAAAGGTGTATACCCATAAAATTCAGTAGACAGATGGGTGACTCCACCCAAAATCGGCTTTTGCTTTATGCCGAAGAGATTTGCGCTTTTCCGCTGGTTTTCCGTTCCATTGAATATTTGGATCTTTATTGGGGAAAATAACAATAGTGTTCTTCAAAAAAAAATTCAATATTAAAAATCACAATTTTGGGGATTTCCACAAAATATCATTTTTTCAGGATTTGTAAATTTCATAATTTAACTTCATTTTCATTCAAATTAATTTCACAAGCAACATCAAAGCATCGCTCATTCAAAGTATCTCGCTAAAATTCGTTTTTCCAGAATTCTCACAATTATGGAAGAAACATCAATGATTACCTTTTCTTGCAGTTTGAACGGCTATGTCATGATTTATTCTCCTGTTAATATTAAACCGCTTTGAATTTTCCTACATCTTATATATATTCGGAGAGTTCTGGTTTCAAATCCTGGTCGCAGTCGTAAACACCTTCTTCCTTATAAATAAATTTTCTTCTCATAGAGAATAGGCACTATTAAAGCTTCACTCCAATTCTGTACTTACTGTAAAGGAAACTCCTTGAAACTATCGGAAACGATCGATTTGTATTCATATCAATGGCCTCTTGAACAAATTTCAATTTTGAAGCACTTTAAGACCTCGAGTCCTATATTATACTTGGTATTGCATATCAGACATTGATTTATTTTCATATTATAGTTAAGTAGCTATTATATTACGCTGTCTACGTTCTTGTTAATTTAATACTGCTTTGGATTATAAAGATTTGTATTGAAAACCAATGTTTTATTTTCATGTATACATCTACACTTCTTATATAAAAGGAGACAAAAATTAAGGCTTCGTTAAATCGTAAATATCGTAGAACGCTTTATCATATGATATGTAAGTTTGTATCACACAATTTGACTCAATTTTAAATTTTTCGAGCATTTTTAATGATGATCTCGCCTTTGCCAGTATCGACACATTTGTAAAAAATTTAAGAAGTAGGTTAATAACTTGCTAAAAATACGATATCATTTTTTTTTAATAAATCATAATGAAATATTGGCGCTTAATTATTTTTAAATTAATTTTTTTATGAATTTAATCTGACCGCTGGACTCTTCCCGTCCGGCCCCTTCTTATCTTTACTGTTATAATCCGGTTGGTACACTTAGAGTTTGAGCAAATTTAAGTCATTCATTTAATAGTATTTGACCATTTTTGGCTAAAAACTAAATAGCAGGCAGTGCTATTAGAGTGGAAACTAGAATAAAGTCTAGTTTCTTTCCTGGTGTTTCTAACTTGTAAGTAGAAAAAAAATATTAAATACAAATAAAATATAAATATAAAATATAAAAAATAAAAATATGACATATAAAAAAAACAAGACGATTGCATAATTTCTTAAAAAAATTAAATACAGTCAGTGAAATTTACTTTAGAGTTTAGTAGGTTCAGGCTAAGGGTTTCCAGACTGCAATTATAAGCCAAAGTCTGTTACTAGGGATCTTTATAAGATTTTTGTTTCGAGCACCCTTTGAGAAGTTTTTATTCCAACTATGATGTCATGCATTTCATGAAATACATATCTTAAAAGCAATTTAAAAACTTCATGAGCTGCAAATTTCATCTCATTTTAAGTCGATTAGAATACATTAAAATCGTCATAAATTCTTCAAACTCTTCTACTTTCTTGAAATATTTAATCATACCATATTTCAAATTTTTCTTGGTGTTGCTTGTAACAGGCAATTTGGACATTCTCGCTTTGCTTTCAAAGAATCAGAACTTACTATTAATGGAAACATAGACATCGCCTCATTTATACCCTGCCCAAAATGAAAGAAGTAGAAAAAATCATTATACAACGCGATAGTAACATCACTTGGCCACTTTGTTAGGGCTTCTTAAACCCTCTTTACTTTTAATACGTCAAAAGGAGACATAAGGCCCAGATTTCAATTTTGAACGCGTTCATTTTGAGTAGAAGCATTCGAATGCCCAAAGCTACTGTTGACGAATTTAAATTTACAATTTCGTTACCCCGAGCGTCGTGATCGTGACGTTGAAAAATTTCTCAAAATTAGTCGAATTGGAAGATCTGAGATACCATCATTGCGCCACGGATATATCGGAAAAAACAGGTCACAAGATCTCAATCTCGGTTCATAATTCAAAATTAATCTACGACCACGTGAACGAAATATAATTACAGCGAACCCCGATAAACCTGTTCGCTTAATTACTAATTATTAAATGATATATTACCGATTTGATTTAGATTTCCTTAGACTTCTTGCCTTCGTAAACTTCGAAGGACTGCAACATTTTAAATTCCTGCATGCACATTGTCACGCGACATCAGGAATCCATGGCAGCAGTGGAACTAGTGAAAAACTAGGTAATTGTTTAAGAGATTAAATTTTGTTCGAGACGAAGGTTGGAGTTGTTAAATAAATGAGGATTTAATTGAGCACCGCGAAACTCGATTACACTCGTTGAATGAGGGAAGTTACCTGAAGCTTAATTTGATATGAAGAGGAATTACATTTGTGACTTACAACATTATTCACCAGAATTACACGACAAATTAAATGATGAAATGAATTATTTCAGTAATAAAATTGAAACTTGTACAATTACTTTTATTTCATTTTTAATAGCCTAAATGTGGCACTTTTTGAAAATTATCGCAGGGGTACAATTTCCCCCTTTTTGCCACAATTATGAATTTTTAAACTTCGAGTTTAAACATAAGAAAAACATAAGACATAAGAAAAACATAACAAACAAAAACATAAGAACTACTCGATGGCTTAAGGCCAGTGGTAACGTTTCAGCTCACTAAGAGCTGAAAAAGTGTTTAAAATAGCTGATTTTTGGAAAAATTTATAATTTTTCCTTTTTAAACTCTGCCTGATATGACTGATATGAGTCATCCCACAGACTTCACAAGTAAATAGATTTTATGATTCTTGATAATGAAAGATTTTTTTCAATGCCAGAAATGATAGCTCTTTTAGTTTTTAGTCATGGAGCTTAAAAATATCTCGTCCACTTTCTTTGAATTAAATCCTGAAATTCCAAAAATCTATAATTTTTCCTTTTTAAACTCTGCCTGATTTGGAGTCATCCCACAGATTTGACAAGTAGATAGATTTTATGATTTTTGATAATTTTAAATTTAAAAAATTGAGATGGAAAATGAAAGATTTTTTTTAATGCCAGAAATGATACCACTATTAGTCCTTCGTCATGGAGCTTAAAAATATCTCGTCCACTTTCTCTCAGTTAAATCCTGAAATTCCAAAAATTTATAATTTCCCTTTTTAAACTCTGCCAGATTTGAAGTCGTCCCACACACTTCACAAGTAGATAGAGTTTATTATTTTTGATAATTTTAAATTTAAAAAATTGAGATGGAAAACGAAATGACAGCTCTTTTAGTTTTTAGTCATGGAGCTTAAAAATATCTCGTCCACTTTCCATGAGGTAAATCCTGAAATTCCAAAAATTTATGGCTAATTCCTTGCCATTCTTTCAAGCATGCGCGACGGTCGTATTTTTGGCCACTCATTTCGTACGTGGCGCCTCTTTTAAAACTGACAAAAAAGTTGTCTGTCTAAAAGTATAAAATTGTAACAAAATACAACAAGATTAACCGAATCAAAGATAAGCAATCCAGGTAGATATTATTACAAAGCTTATGTGTGTACATATATCCAATATTTAGCCAATAATAATAAAGAAATTGCCGGTACGTATATTTTGTCTATAAAACAACTCAAAATTGATTATTCCTATAAAATATAGCTGTATTGGGGAAACACGTGATGTGGTAAATTGGCATTTTCAGCTGCCATAATTATTCTAGAAAAAAATTGTGTCGTAAATAATGTTTAATCCTTGTTAAATCCATTTTTAACGTTCTATACTTGGAAGGAGCTTCTAAGGAACTTCGTATGCTTCGTACACATACCTCGTACACATAGTTCGCCTACCAAACACAAAGACGTTCCTTGTACATATACTTGCTATACATTCCTTGTACGGATACCTCGTACGTATACTAAGTATACATGAGTCGTACACATATCTCGCACAGATCCCTCGTACCTTGGATATGTAACTCGTGTACATACCTGGTAGATATACTTCGTACACGTGGCTAGGTAACTTGGCAAAAACGCCATAATTATTCTGGAAAAATTTGTGTTGTAAATAATGCTTAAATCGTTATTATCCTTGTTAAACTTATGAACTTTTTAAAAGAGGCGTTATTTTGACAGCGACATGGCCATTTAAATGTGCCCATTCATGTGGGATTGAAGAATTGAAGAAAATAAGAGGTAATTACAAATATAACGCAAGAAACTTTTAAAAGAGATTTGGCGCTAAATAAGGCCTTCTAAGTAGATGATTTTTGATAAGATATTTCCAAAAAAAAATCTTTCAAAAATCTTAAAATAGACTCTAATATAAATAAGTGACAACACATGTGACTTCAATTTTTGTCGTTTGGTTCGTTCCTCTTTTGATAAATTAAAGACGAGAGGAAAGCAATTAACCACCTTACACGGTGAGAGTTTAAATTTTCCGTATGTTCCCCATTTGATCGTATCAAAATCCAATTCAAATTTTTGCATGTAATGTCAAGGCGTTCGAGTCCGACGGCGTTGAATATAATTGAATTTCCAAGCGACCTACTCAACAGTCGATATTTCCAAAGTGTCGAAGATGGCACCGATTTATTATCACGACCGGAGTCGCGGAATGCCCTTGGTATTTCCGCGATTAAACAATTGTAAGGCGACTATAATTACGCAACGTTATTAATAAGACATTCGCCGCTTGGAGCGCGGTCATGCTTTTAAGGGCGATGCGATTGTCTTCCATTAAGTAATTATAATAAAACGTCCTCTTCCATAAATCAGAAATAATTCGAAACTCATTTTGTGGGAAACGTTCCTAAGGTAAAGTCAGAGTACTACACGGGTAAGTGCGTTAAAGTAATTTTATATTAATTAAATCGTCAGTAAGAGAAAATAAATTTGAGTGCGGTATGATAATTTAATTTCACAACACCACGTGTCGTGAAATTATTTGACGAGTGTCTTTTTGTAACATTTTCTTGCGGTCCAAAAGTAATCGACCTGTTGTTCCAGAGCTGAAGGAGCCTTTTTCGCCCAGAACTCTTAGAGATAGGCTCAAGGAACAAAAGGTATACAGTGCTGATGTGTGCTTTTACCCTGGGGGTGGATTTCACCCATTTCTCAGGGGTGCAAATTAGTACACTTAAAATAATGCATCGAAATGCGCATTATTTTGGTTACTTGGATTAAAATGTAGCACTTAAGCGAACTCGAAACATTTGATTTACTTGATTTCTATTCAGTTCGAAAAGTCTCTAAACTGTGCTAAAGACAAAAGTTTACATCCAAAATAGAATTACGTGTTAGGCGAATTTCCCTCTTTACCCACATTTCGCTCCCTCGGACGGTCTCACGTGCTATATAAACAGGTAAGAACGCACAGAACCTGATAGGACGTCACGTTACAATAACTTTCCTCTTGGCTTTAACCGTACGAAAACATGGCTCCTATCGTCTACATTATTCAAATCGACGCCGGTTTTTATGTGGGTGAACGAAAGGAATTAACTGTACATTAGAGTCTCTGTTACGTTAATAAATATTTAAGACGAAAAAATCGCGCCCAACGGGTTTAAATATTTATTCATGTTAATTCTTTTCCAACAATTAACTCGACTCGGCTAATGAGTCGTAATTACTCACCTGACGTGCTCGCGAATACCGTAACTCCAGAAGAGGCCTTCAGTTTAGTAAAGAAACGACGTCACGTGTGTGGAAACGAGACGTTCGATTTAAAACGCAAGTGCAAATGGGTAAGTTTTCAATGAATTAGCCCAGGAAAGAGAGAGAAATTTGCAACTCTAGTGATAGAATTAGTGAATAAAAGAGACTCTTATTACGCTGTAAGGGGGGATATCAGAGTGTCTTCCACCATTCGTGCCGCTCCAACCTCATTGACATTTCGGAGATATGAGGCTCTAAAGTTGCAAAAATCGGATTTTTTTCCTAAAAGATAGAATAAAAATTTGGGGATATTCAAATTGTAAACCTTTTTTTGTCGCTAAAATTAAGTTAAATTTGGATAATTTGTTTGTGCATAATTAGCCAAAAACCGCCTAAAATGACCATTTTTTACAATTAGTGTATTTAATTTAAAAACAACCTTGTTGCATACTATTTCATCGTAAAAGAAAGCTTATTCAATGGCGATCCAAGCGAGACTTTGTAAAACTCGATTGGTGAACTTATTGCTGAGTTATTGTTAATTGTTTATCCCACGACCCAAAACGTCACTTTTTAACTTTTTTGACCAATTCAAAGTGAGTTCTCTTTTGGAAGAGTTATGTTTTCCATTTATGGTAAAAATTTACAAAAAAAAACACAATTTTTAATCTCTTATTTATTGATTAGGAAAAGAGTGTATTTTTTTTATAAACATTTGGACCTACAGCGTTGATCGTACATCGCACACGATTTTAAATTAAGGGAATCGAAAGCTGGCTTCAAAATAAAGATCTAAAAAAGAGAAAAATTACTCTACCACCCATAAGAACCGAAATAGAATTTTTTTCAAAAATTCGCAAATGCTTTGGTTATAATCATTAGGAAACCGATCCAGGGTGTTTTTTTTTGAAAATTTTTATCACAAATGGAAAACATTCTCTTCCAGAAGAGAACCCACTTTGAATTGGCCAAAAAAGGTACAAAACAAAAATTTATTGCATTTGACATTTTGGGTCGTGGGATAAACAATTAACAATAATAAATATAATAAAAAACAATAATAAACAATTAACAATAACTCAGCACCAAGTTAACCAATCGACTGTTACAAACTTTCATTTGGATCGCCATTAAAAGTTTTCTTTTATGATTAAAAGTATGCAGCAAAGTTGTTTTTGAATTAAATACACTAATTTAAAAAAAAACCGTTAATTTTAGACGGTTTTTGGCTAATTATGCATAAATAAAGTATCTAAATTTAACTTAACGCGCCTCAAATTAAAGGCATTTTTAGCGACAAAAAAATGTTTATAATTTGAATATCCCAAAAATTTTACTTTATCTTTTAGGATGAAAAAAACCGTTTTTTGCAACTTTAGAGCCTCATAGCTCTGAAATGTCAATGAGTTTGAAGCCACACGAATGGTGGAAGACATTCTGATTTCCCCCCTATAAGAATCTCTTTTATTTACTAATTCCATCACTGAAATTGCAAAATTTCTCTATTTCTTGATCTAAATTTTGTCCAGACTAAACGTACAAAAATCGTAACACAGTCGTAGTCATCTCTGTGATTAATTAATACCTTACACCACAAAAGTGTGATCGATTGGTAAAATTGGAGGTTAAAATTTTAACTCAATTTCATGTAACTTCAATTTAATCAGTAATAACAACCCAGTTACCGGTCCATCGAATCGATAGGCTAGGTTTAATCAAAAATTAATTACAATCGATCCCCTCACACGACTCGATCTTTAATATCCGTTTGAATTGTTCTGATTATAACCTATCGCAGGTACAAGTAAAAGGCCGTTCGTGTAAACCGAAGAATCGTCATTTAGCATTTTTGATGTTACCCTTGGGCGATTTTACTTCGTTCCATTATTCCTGCAACACACCTGCATGACGGGTTGAAAGTTTTCAACGCAGGAAAAAATGTAAAGCACGAAAAGTTTCGAATTATTTTTCCTAAACTGTGGCCTATCGCATGAAATTATTGTTATAGTCTAGGGATATGAGAAAAAAGGCACTGTTTAGAACTGTGCAATGCCCAGGCATCTGAGAAGTGTTTGAGGTAATATCGACCCATAGGAAGAGATTCTATCACTTTGCTACGTGAGTGCAATTACTAATTAGCTAATTAAGTGCAAAAATCTCAATTTTCGCCTCACCTACCATTGCAAAAGTTTATATCCAATAAAGAGTTCTAAGTAAAGACCATTTAGAACATGAAACAAACATTAAAATGGCCTTTTATAACTGCTGATAAATCAACTTGTTGCTTAGAAATTTGCAAAGTAAGGAAAAAATAAAATCAATAATAAATCTCTAAAAAATTCACCTACAACTATGTTAAATACGCGAAAACGTGGGTATGAATCTCAAGCATGAAAATGGTAGACTCTCTTCTGGGTCTCTCCTTGGATATTTCACAGTTCTCGTAAATTTTTATTTCCCCGGACTATCAATGTTATATACACACATATTAGAACCAAATCTGCCGATATCTCCACGTCCAGGTGTCATTTCATTGTGTAATTCACGATTCGATGGGAGCGGCGAACCTTGCAAAAGATAATTGTGTAATAATAGAAGAATAGTTATTAATTACTTAAAAAGGGAAAGATGACGTTGCGGATCAGAAGAGAAGAAATTGTAACATTTCTTGCGCAACTTTCCAAACCATATCCGCTAGAAACATATAGTATACCAGACAAATAAAACCTAGTGAAACCGCGAGCAAGGAAACTCATCGAGGATTCCTCATTATCATATTATGCAAGAATGTGGTTTTCTTTAATGCCAATGTTTCCATTTTAAACTACGAATGAGGTTAACTCAACGAATTTATATATTATACTTGAGACATAGAAATTTTAGTCTCTCCGCATAAATGTCGATAGGTTGAATTGAGATACATAGAACCGTTGCACAGTTGCTCTCTATTGTAATTTGGGGCAATTTCGTAAGGTACATTTTATATAAACCAGATCCATCGGTTTCTGTAGTAAAATGCTGTCAATAATGGTAACGATTGTTATGCCAGGCGAGATCAATGTGACTGACACATTTCAAATTAGTGTCTGGGTAAAAGGTGTTCAGCAGGGATAACTTAACAATTGCAGAACGTTACATAAAAGGTTAGAAATTGAACCGACAAAGCTTCAGTCGTCGTGTGAGTTACAAACCAATATTCGTAAGTGGTTTTCGTTTGAAATTCGCTGGGAAACTTGTGAAATTTATTTCGACATTTCGAGTTTCATTTTTGACTTAAATAGCAGGTTTATCGTTAAAAGTAGTACGAACTGTGTACACACGTAGGTATGTAATTAGACTACAATTCGGTTTACGTGAACTAAAAAATTTCCCCAGATTTTAATAACATCGATGGTTCGTTTCGTTTTCAAATAACCCCACAGTGTTCATCGTTTCGACTAATTTTACGCCTGATCACTTTTAAGCGTAAATCATCATAAGGAAACGTAATACGATGATAATTAAACAGAAAATAAACCGTTTCTACTGTTTGACTGGGCTCTGTAAAAAGAAACCACTGGAAATGCAAACAAATTAATAACGTACTTTCTATTTAAAAGAAATACAGAACTCATTATTCACCTCGAAGGATTTACTTAAAGGCAAATTTATAGTCCATCACTTAAGGAATACTCAAGGAGGCCTTGGTGGAACCTCAGATAAGCTATTCGATAGTTACATAATCTTCTTGTATGGAGTATTATTTCTATTTCTATATGGTTCTACGGTCGTGTCAAAGTGAGGTTATAAAGTACAACAAAGTAAAACTTGTAATTATTCTAAGAAAATGTAAATTTAAACCCTCAACCCTTTTTTTTAAGCGCCTAAATCGTTCTTTCCAGATTTCCAAACATCTTTCGAAGATATTTCTGGTGCTTCTATGAGCCCTATCATAATTTCTTTCGACATGTATATTAGGAGGTACAACTGGTGTTAGCAGATATCTTTTAAATGCATAGTCATTGTCACCCAACATTTTACCTGTAACAACACGTAATTTATAACAGATTCATATTGCAAATTTGACGTTAAACAAATAATTATAGGCTGACCTGGCACTTCATTATTTTCATATTTGAAACGAACCCCATTTCTCTGAAATATTGTGTTATCATGGGTGGACCCTGGTAACCTAGCGACAATATCTAATATTTGCAATCTAGGGCCACACACCACCTGTAAATAACATTTTTTAAACAATTTCATCAATCATTATTGAGATAATATAAGTATGTGTAAATCAATGGAGAAAAGTCTCCTTGTATTCCTGTATATTTCACCTACAGCACCTCCAGGATTTTTTATTGGGATGTGGGTACCGTCTATACAGGATGTTACAATAGGAAAGTTGGCAGTTTGATTAAATTCATTTATAAAAACTTGATAATGAAAAGGGTCTTCTGGGAATTTTACGACATTCCTCATTTTTTCTGACTAATAAGTGAAATTCCCCTAAGATCACCAGTAACAGTCTAAAATAAATATGAAATCGTAGAATAGATAAATAAAGTTCAAAAACTTAAATAAAGCATAAGTAATCTTTCTTTTTCTAGATATAAATACGTATATAAAAATGCAACTGGCCTGGAAATTTATTGTACCATAGTATGGTAAACTGATTAATAATTGGATCAGTGGAACCACTGGCAAACCTCTATTATTGGGTTCATGAAGAGCATCATTAATCAGAGGCAAAATAATATGTACAGTTGTATTTTTAGAAACGCGATACCTCCTTATAAACTCACGTTCACTATATAAATCTAACGGATTTTGCCCGTCTCTCAAATACCGTCTAGATAATCGATTTATATTATTAACAAATCGATTGACGTACTCATAATAATCGTCAATCATCTTGAATCCACGTCTCGAAGCCGAACTTAACTCCTAATATTTTCCGAGGGATACTCAAGGCAAGATCAAACCGACCTCGGCCTCATCTCATCATTAAAGTGCGCTTAGTTGACTACAAAATACAGATGGCGCAGTAAGTACACCTTAAGGCTTGAGGAATCCTTAAGGCGCGATTATAAATTTGCCCGTTGATGAATCTTTCGAGAACGAAATCGGTACCAATCACGCTACTTTTACACAACTTATTAAAATTCCAAAGTCAAAAATTCAAAAACCCATCGCCATGTGTTGCACCAGTCGCAAATGCAACGGGTCGCTGAGTTTACAGTAACTCGCGCCAAGGAAAAAAAGAACGAAGAGTCGGAATGAAAAGCTCAAGACCGCTGGTATCGATATTATGACATTTTTGAACGAGACGAGACGTATCATGTGGTACCGTAAAGAGTAACTGTGTTCGGACTTACCGAGAGACCTGTTAGTCGGCTGTTAGAGTGACACACACACACACATGGTCGGAAAAGGTCTTAATTGGCGATATTCGTCGTTGACATTTCATTCGATGGGACCTTTTGTAATACAGTTCGAAAGTAGACTGGTTGTAGCGTAACACAAAAACGCTTTCAATTAAGACAGTTAAGAATTATTTGCCTTTACATCGGTTCTCATCTTTGTCCATAACTATTTAACACTTTGTATATAATTTTTTGAACGAATTTTTTCTCGGGATGTATTACCTTAAAACCATGAATACTACAGAGAAAAATACTAGGCTCTGTGTTATGAAAGCCTCATTTTTCCGGCTACAAATAGAAATCACAGCGATAGGCGATACTAGCGCCTATGCGCATTTGTGGTACGTTTGTTCATTAAATTTTTTGGTTGCAACCGTGTGTTTTCCATCTCGGCCTGGATAGCTTGTGATCTGGTCTCTCTTCCTTCTCTCTATTGGACGCCATTTCCAAACTTTCAGTTCGTTCTTCCATTCTTCACAAATGTCGCATGTCTTGCGATTGTCCCTATAATTGTGTACTGGGCATCCATTTTGTGTCTGGCCTCCTCGTTTCTTGTTGGTTTAGTGGTGTTAAACCCCAACATCCCCTGGGACGTTCTACTATTTAAAACCCCCCTTCCAATCCATATGTTAATCTTGGCCAAACTGTCGTCATATCTATCCTCTTTTTTGTTGTTTTTCTCTGACATCACTATTCCATAGAATAAGAGCTTTAATCACATTTCTACCTTTACCAATTTGTTTCATAACACCTATTAGTCCAAGTGGGGTCTGTTTTGACTTGGTTTATCCCCATGTCATCGCTAATTTTATTTTAATGGCTCCAGACTTGCCTGGAATGATATTTTCACTATGGCCCCGGCGAAAAAGTCACGTTAACTTTTTTATTAACAAATAGTGAAAAAATGAATACAACTTTGGTTATTTTTAGACACATTTTTCAAAAGATTGCCAAGCCATCTCTGCACAGTTCAGAAGGAATTATGGATCTCAAACGAGTTTGCAATTCGATGAGCCGAAACGTTGATCACACGTACTCCTTGCACCTTCAGCTTTAAATAAAATTATACATTGTGTTATCCGTTCATTATTGCAGTAATTTAAATCGCCATCATTTATTCAACTAACGTAGTAATTCATTCTTCTTGAAACGAAATCGGAAACTGAAGTAACCATTAATACATCGATCAATAATAAATCCGTATAAATTACGCGAATGATCCATTTATTAAGATGAATTATTCAGTTATATACGACCTCTACTGTACTTAAGCTAAACGTCTTGGATTGAGAAATGAGTGAAGTTGAAACATTGTAGAGTAGAAAATCCTTGCATGCATTTGTAATAGCACCCATAGTAGTGTGTTATCATTTATGCATTAAAAGAGGCTAAACGACCTGCTTGTCGGTTAAAAATCCATAGTGAAAGTAATAACACGTAGTTTGAGCAAAAACACTAAACAAGAGCATAGTAATAACGAAAGCATTAGCCTTGAGGCGTGTCATTAGACAATTAATACTGGTAAGTTTTCTAATTTTCTCGAAGAGAATGCACATAAACACATTGTTCGATGCAGCAATAAAAGCGTCAATTGCAAACTTTAAATACCGTTACAATGAACTTCTACGGGCATAGAGGATGCACCGTTTCAACGCAGAAAGAAAAATTCTATTGGACATCTTATGAACCATCAATAAACGTTTCCCCGTACAACGCTAAAAATCCTTATACAATAATACCGACAAAACACTTAAAAGGTCTATAATTGACATCGAGCAAACAATATAATTTTCCTTCTGGAGTAATCGATAAAGACGCCGTTGATAAAGCGTAGGAAAAAGGAAATAGCGCTTTAGCAGAGGAAGCAGCAAATATGTCATGTTAATCGTCCTGCGGGCAATTACATCCATTAAGAAAATGAAGCCGCCGTAGATATCTACTTATCCAAGGCCGATCGCGGTAAGGATGTGCCACATTCGAACAATTAAATATTTTCATTTAATAACCGTCGTTTGAGGCGAGAAACTGAATCGGCAGAAAAAGGATTATGAAATTTCCTTCGAAATCATCAGGAGAGCAAACCGGTCCATTGGAGGTGTTGACGTTTCAAATATAGACATTGTGAAAATAGAAGCTGTCCGTGAGAAGAATTTAATTACTATTACTTCATTTAGAAACAGCTCCTAAATAACACCAATCGACTATGATCCTATCAGAAGCAAGAATGATTTGTTGTAATAATATGGAATAGGTCGTCGGATCGACGTAGGTAAAATTTTTGACGTGATAAATTAATCTTCTGGATGTTCACTTACAAGGCTTGCCAGAGGCATAAATTTGACAATATCTTCAGGATAAACAGTGTAGTAAAACAAAAGAGGAAAGTTTATAACTGAAAGTTGGTCAATATTTTTACATATGACGAAATTCATATTGAGGAAAAACGTTCAAGTTAAAGAACATTTATATAAAATCTAATTTTATTTATCAGGCGGTGAAAAGACTGTAAATTTCAGAAAAATCGAAATCAGTTGGAATTTAGGTGTAAAACATTTATTACAAATTAATCATAACGAGCAATATTAAAATTCTTAAAAGTTTCAATTTCTTTAAATTTAATTCTTTAATTTGTAGTAGTTTGAGAAATTGCAATGTAATAGTGAGAAAAGCGCGAATTTTCAAAATATTTAAGGTAAAGTTCAGTGCATACCATTTAAAAATATTTTTTAATTCACCCTTCCATTATTTTTCATGAAGCGAAACAGTTTTGTCAACCATTAGTTGCCACACTGGCATCATATAAACCATCAGTATAATAAAAAAATTATTTAATATTTTTCATTGTGATAAATAAATTATTTAATATTTTTTCTATTTAATTTCATTTTATGGAATAGCTTGAAAGTAGTTTTTAAAGCGGTGTAGTTATGTGGCCAAAAATGTGTGGCTCGTATTTTAAAGAAATTTAAGTAGCGAAAAAATGATAAAAGGTAATTAGAAAAAAATCATACCTTTTTAATTTTCCATATTAAATTCTAATAATTTAGCTTTCTACTGATGAAACCTTCTATTTGACGCCATTAAATATTTCTGTGTACTTTACTACTTTTAATTTTTTAAAAACGTAATTCCAAAAACATTTTCTGTTTTGATTCATTTTGTTGGCAATGAGGGGTAAATTATCTCCATGTATTTTTAAAAGTCGTAAAAAAATTCCATCGGTTTTCTCGAAAACGGTTTGTTTTAGCGGAGTAAGCAAATAGTACCTTATTTGTTTAATTATACGCAAGGGTTTCCAGCTGCTTTTTCAATTAAATTACTCAACGAGAAACGCAAGTAAGAATAAAAGGGCTTTTACTGAACAGCCATGATGGAAAAATCTCCAACATTACAAAGGTATCCTAGTAGAATATAATAGCCAAAATTTCATAAAAATGTGGCAAATAATAAAAAAATCCACTTTAAAATGACAACATTCAGTAAGTAATATCTCTATAAAGAAAGATTATAGCAGCAACTTATCGCATTATTTTTATACGTACTTTATTTTCTGTACACGAAAATCTTGTATTATCGTATGGATGTAGTATATCCAGTAAGAAAACTGATGAGTGTATACTAATAACACCAACTCACCTGTTTAAACCTGGTAACCCTGTACTAGTGAATAGTGAAACATAGGCAAACTAATTCTTCGTTTACGCTCCTGCTTTTTATTTCAGTTAACTGATTGTACTGCAGAACCATCAATTTACAAATTTTACAACCACTGTAAAGCTTGGCTACAACCCCTATTAATATGTTCCAGGATTTCCCCCAAGTATCCAGCACAGACGGTTTTTGGGGAGGAAAAAGGGAAAAAGACGCCTGGGGAAAGAGAGTTCAATATTAAATCAACTTAATAATTATGTGATTATTTAACAGAAAAGATGCTAAATGGAGCTGAAGTTTTTTACCTTACATGTCCAGTCACTTACTCATTAATTGGGCGTACTGAAGACAATTTCGTTAAAATTGACACAGAAAGTAGAGAAAATATGTCATCATCAGTTTTTAAGGCACAAAATTCAGTCCACCCTAATGTACCCATTTAGCCAATTTCTTCACCTGCCACAATAAACCTATTCCTCTGCCAATTTTGGTTTCTGAAAAATCTTTTCCTCTCGTTATATTCGAGTGCTTTTTAATGAATTTTGGACCCCTTATAGCTTATAAAATATTTGTTACAGTGACAATTTATATCGGGAAGAGTTGCTCATGGTTTCAGAATTGTTTGCAAAAGTATTTCAAAATTTCTTTAATTATTATTACTACTTTTTTAAGCTTCAGTCATATATCACTCATTACGTAACGCCAATACTTATACTAACGTATAATTGAACTCTTTATGCACAGGAACGGTTTGCAGATAGCGACACGAGTCGCATTGTCGCCTACAAAGGTAAACAGGTGGAGCACTTAAATCAACCAATTCACCTACTTGAATTATTTTAAATCTAATTTTTATCAAATTTAAATTGAATAACTTCAGTACGTTATGTTCTTAGTATACAATGCTTTGTGTATTATTACAAAATTCAAAAGAAAACACTGCAACATAACCACATATATAATCCTCGAACTTTTGGCGAATTCACTGAAATTTCGCCATTTCATTTCTACATACCTTTGTGAATCCTAATATACAAGCATGTAAAGCAGGCAAAGTACTCTTGGGAATGTAATGAAACTAAGTAATACTTCTGCAAGTTTTGTGAAGTGTTAGAAAGTGTTTAATGAAAATGTCACTAAATGCAAAATCGTTACCTATAGTTATGGCATATTAATAAAAATGAACTTAGAGTATGGACGCATCCATAAATTCGTGGAGTAATATTAAAACTTTCTTCCCATAAATTATTAGTACTAAAATAGTGAATCTATTAGGTAATGATACTAAATTTAGGAAAATCTCCTACTCTTGTATTATCCATTGTATCTCATAGAGAATATCACTGAAATAGCCTCCAATATTTTCGCTGTGAGCCTATTTTAGGGCAGTTGAAGGTAAATTCGGGCCACTCCTTCTGTCATTATTGATTATTCCTTATACTTTGATGTGTAGTACGTCAAATGGACTTTCGTTGTCACAAAAAATTACTAGTACAATTGATTTTACTAAAATAAAGAAAGCAATTTGTATAGAACATTGTGTGATAGGTAATGATAAGGTCAACCGTGATGGTAACTAATCATGGGTATAAGAGTTCTACAATTGTAAGTTGTACCTGTGCGTGTGCCTTGTCCTGTTATGCATGTATTGCATCTTACGTGGATTAATGATGAGGATGGACAAAATGGAATTTTTTTGCGGACGTACGCTCTGCGACACGTTAAGCAATAGTGAAAGGGAACTGCCTACAAATATTTAAGTCGCCATTGATGCTTAACAATTAAGTACAGGCAATAATTTTTGGTGCAAGGACTAATCGCGATATCGTGAGTTGATGACAGAATAACACGATTTCCCCATTGGCCTTCTCAGTCTTGCCTTCCTTTTAATCGCTTAAAATATGTAACAAAACGGAAGAATGATGCACATACGACTTTCTTGTGTCTATAGGGAAGGAGTGATAAGCAAAGGATGTTGAAACAATGAAATAATTACTGTATATTTTGACAGTACAACGTGTACTTCCGATTCGACTTATGTTTGACATGCGCCAGTTTGCAACAACCCAAAAGACCAAATTTTAAATAAAAGATCCTTTAACACCGACGCACTGTATATTCAGGAGCTGCATGTGTAGGAAGATTTTTGAAAAAGAATTACCATAAATAGAGTAAATAGTGATTGTTAAAAAAATATTCAAGGTGCAACAACATTTACTTTGGAAATATTTAGATAGTGATTGTGATGCTAGTTATTGCACGTATTTTTTGTAATATTTTAAGTCTTGAGAAATCCGCCCATCGTCAGAGATTAACGAAAGGCGTAGGTACATCAAGCTCATCAAATCCTCTTCTATAAGGTAACGAGATTATCGTAATTTACACGCCTACTTATATCGTGGAAACAAATAAACAATGACGAATCCCTAAAACATGCGCCTAGATTCTCCTCGGAACGAGTTTTTCACGGCAAGAAGAAGAAAAGAACCGCCGTCGAAATTCCTCAAAGGCTCCTTCGCCCGATGGGGTCGACGACCTTTTCGCGTACGCCGAAGAGTCCGAATCGAAGCCGGCCCGACCTGAAGCATACTAATTACCGACCGTATAAAGATAATAACGCGACGTTCACCTGTTTTTTATGCGACACTCGTGCGCCCTTCCTAACCTACATAACGTCGCGATTCGAGGTTGAGGCGCTCCGACCGGAAAATCCGCATGTTTCCGACGAAATCGGCGGAACTTATCTTCTCTTCGCGGAAAAAATCCGCCACAAGTCGTAAATGTTACATAAAAAAGCCATAAATAAGCCACCGCCAATAACCTCTTTACCTTCGGTAACCTAACGGACATAGTTTGTCAATACAGAAACGCTCCATTATAACTCATATACCCCATAACCCATTTATAAGAGCAGAGTAACTATACACCAGAGGTGTCCACTACCCGTCTTTCCCGAGCTCCCGGGAGCAAACGCTTTATCAGTGGTACCGGTAATTTATGGCACCCATAAAGCTATTACCGCCTGTCTTTTGGGGCATTTTTGTGACTTTTACGTCAGGAGATCCAGGGTTGATTTAATATGATTTTAGTTAGACGTGTTTGAAATTTTAGAATTTTATTATTTCATATATGAAACATATACGAGCAGACCAAAAATGTTTTTACCTGTTTCTAAATAGTCAGTACACGAAATCGTGTACAAGTAGTTAAGTAATTGTTCCCAGTAACTAGTAACTGTAAGGATGATTGAGCATTAACGTGTTATCCTTTATCCTTTCAAGGAAAATGTACCCGATACGTCGTTATTATCAGGTAAAAATAGGGCCAGTAACTGACTGATTACCACAAAATCTTGACGTCACTTTAGAAAAATCTATAAAGTGCCACCTTATGGTCAATAATATGTAGTCTGTAAGTGACTGTACTAGTGTGCTTTGTATGGGTAAAAGATTCTACAGAGTATTTGTTTTTTTTCCAGTTCTGTTTGTCAATTTTGAATTGAAACGATGTTTCATTTCCTCATTTTTTTAATAATCTGTGCGTAATGGAATCAGAAGGGGGGCAAGATTACGATACTAAATGGGGGGATTTATTTGAGGCTTTCAGAATTTATAACACCATTTTATGCGTCATATGTGAGCAAAGTTCTGTAATATTCAAAAAATATAACATTCAACGGCATTATCAAAAACAGCATCAGGATTTTTATAGAGATTTTCCATTAGAAAGTGCGTCACTATCCAGAGAAGCCTGGATTCCAGAAAGCCTGGAAAAGTATGAAGGGAAAATGACATAAATGGACCCAACCCATTACTTTTTTTTTAATTTAACGAAATAGATTTATTTTCAAACATAAACGTTACGTATAATTTTCGTTAATCAGTCATAAATAAAAGACGTTAGAATTACTAGTTAATATAGTAATCATCTTAGTATTTACAAAATCTGTAAATTAGTACCTATTTACAATTATACAAATATTAGGTAATTGCTTTTCATAGCTTCTCCTCGGCAAGAGTTCAACTCGCTTTCTGAGTCCGACCTTTTGCGTGTTGTACGGATTCCGACTATCAGCCCATTAGGGCCCATTTATGATAGATTCCTATCTGTCACTTATCTATCTCTCTTAATCCTAGTGGACACCTCTGATATAAGGCACCCCCTTTACGACATTTATTACAAAAAATAAGTAATTTACTGTGTTAAATAAAAATAAAATAGTCATATGAATTCAAGTGATATTGTAACTTATTTATAGTAGCATGTATTTTTGTACTCATTTTTATGGCATTTGTGTATTTTTTTTCAGAAATAAATGCCACATTTTACAAATTGCACTGAAAGTTTTTTAATGAGGTCATAAAAGGTCTATTTTACATTGAATTGATAAAAGATAAAATTATGATAAAAACCGTTTCTTTTGATTTACCCACATTTATTGAAATTTATGCACCTATATGCAATTGTGAAGTTATGAAATTCAAAGGCATCATAGTCTAAACATCACTACACGGTAAATTAAAAATCGATAGCTGATTTTATAATAAACCCGTCACATTTACAAAAAAACGCACTAATTTTAACGTCTAGTGACTGTGTTCTTGACTTAAGTCAAGTTACTTTACATTAAGTAAGGTTAGTCACAAATATCGGGATTCTCAAAACCACAACACATTGAAATCCGAGCTGTCCCAGGATAATTTTCGATATCAGTAAATCGACACACAAAGTGCAATATGACTCATACCACATTCCATTACGCCCTTTAAACAATTCAATTTTCCCAATAAAGCACCTTTAATTTACCTTTCTCGGAAATCCGTTATACTTATCATATCAAATCGGCGCAATGGACGCCAGAAAAAATAAATCGTAGGCATGTAATGCAATTAATAACCGTCGATTTCAATGACTGGTTCCCAGCTAATTTCAAATCTACCACTGTTTGCAAACAAGAAAGCTGAAATGTTAATTTAAAAATATAGGTCGCTGGTTTTACCTTGTCAAATAAATAACTAACAGGTGATTCATTAAGGCGCTGCCGGCTGAATACAAGACCGTTAGTTGAGCTCGAGAGCTGATTTGCTTATTGGTGTGGGCATGCGGGTTTGGTGCAGTCACATTTTTTTTACGGGACAGAAAAGGTGGGTAATTACAGCCAAAACTGTAGATTTTAACCTCGAAATACCTTGACTGTACTGCAAATACTCAAACGTCAATAAAAAAGCATCTAATAGACGAGAGACGTCTAATAAAATTAATTTGTTTTTTGGCGAAATTAACTGAATCAAACCCACCAAAATGAAAAATTCCAAATTTCCCACAATATTTCTTTAACACTTTAAAAACGATTTCGTTTGATTGACGAATCGGATCGCTACAAACTACTTCGAACTGCTGTAAATCAAACAAACTTTTGCCGGAGAGAAAAAACTTATCAACTGTTTCGCTTTCGACCGAGAAGCTAGATCGAAACCTTAATGTAATTTTTTTTCGCGCCATTCAACAATTACAAAGAATCCGTAGCAGTCGCAGATCATTGCGTTTCCAGTTAGTGTACGAATGGGAACTGTTTAAAAACCGAAAGTCCGGCGCTCTAATGTGAAAGTTATGGAACGAATTATTTGGAGTTTCATATTAAATTTTGACCAGTGGAAAAATATCGGTGCCAAGTTACAGTATATGTACGAATGTGTGAATTTTTCAAAATTCCTCGTAAATGGTCCAAAGGTTGCCACCTCAAACGTGAAAACGTCGATAGTACTATCGGACCGCACCTTCTCATCACGATTTCACCTCAACGCCATCTAATTACCAATTGTTATTAACCTTATGGATTTTTGATGCTACTAAGCCACATATCTGAGGCAGGGACGCAACGCTCCATCGGCGATGACGAGAACTAGACCGCCACGTAAGGTCCATTTGAATAAATGCCAGGGAATACAATACGAAGAGTAGGTACTTTGCATAATGATACGTCTAAGGATTCGATAACCTCAGGTGAACCTACGGAAAGGGACGAACTTGCCACTTGAAAAGCAACAAAAGGAGGTTGAGAGGAGAATGCTGATGGTAAAAAGTCTATACAGCCAAGCGAAGTGCCAGGTTATTCACCGAAAGCAATTACGTAGACAATTACAAGCAAAAGACACAAAAGTATATAGAGAATCAAATATGGTATTAGGATATATCATCATTCCTAGTTATAACAACGATAAGTGAAAGAAACTTAAATGACCAACATAAAATCTGTATGAACAAGTTTTTAAAAAGAAAGCACAAACAATTCATCAGGCCAGAGCAAGTCAATTAGTAAAGCACAAAAATAATAGAGAAGATAAAATCATTCTCGATAAAGAAAAATAAGAAAAGAATTGATCAGAAAACATAGAAGTTGTGAAGAAGAAAAAAAGCCTACCTACAATATTTCAATAACCCTATAAAAAGAAACCATGAAATTTGTAATCTAAATAGAAACACCAGTAAAATAATAAGTAGAAAAATAAACGAAAGGTCTTAGAAATGATTGCCATTGGAAAAAGTCTACTAACACAAAGGAAATTGGATGAAACATCGAAGACCTTTGGTATAACAAGAACTTGACGAAATAGAAATACTAAAAAAATTGTAAGATTGGACAATATGGATTTAACATGGCCCTCAAGGCAACCAAAAATGGCAATGCCACCTGCATTCATGGAATTAATGCAGAACTTTGGAAATATGACGGCCTCATATCATATCTCTTATAGATCAACAAAGTGTCGCAGGAAGACATGGCCACAACTTGGAAGCAAGTAGCTATAAATAATATTAATACAATAAATAACAATTTTCCTATGGACTTTCTTTCCTGAATCATATACAACGGTAGTTAATGACAGAAGTTCAACCACCATTCGCCAGAAACACTTAAAATAAGTGGAAAATTAAGCGGTCGCCGTGGTGTAATCCTCGTGAAAATTGGGTTTCCTGCTGCAAAACATTCTGGCGTTGTGCGACAATTTTTTCACTACTGCCACATTTATAAAACAATAGTAAAGCACCAGCTTTATCATCTATAAAGTAGATTTATAATCTAGTAGGTATAAGTGCAGCAGGGTCCTAGGGGTTGAAATAACAGGGTGGAAGTGTAAGAAATACAGTGGAAGGTGATATTTTCACTTATTTCTTCGAAACTATGAGATTTATGATATATTAAACGCTTTTTTGAATCGACCTAACTACTGAAGGTATCTACATAAGTCATAAAATTACAGAAAAATGTGAGGAAATATCTACCGTTTTGCTCACTCATGCCATTTAGCGTGTGCAGAGAAAACGTTACCATAAACCCACATAAAAATAAGTCTAAATGCTTCAAAGAGCTTTCACGTTGAAAATCGTTAATAAAGGACCATCGAGTATTCGAAAATTTGTAGAAATGGGGACAAGTTTGGAACTTATGCCACTTTGTATGAGGGTAGAAAAGGTGTTATTAACCCAAATCGAAAGGGGCATGAGTGCTACAAAGGGCCTTATTATTCAAAATTCTACAAATGAGTATACTGCAATTGTATTCAATTTTGTTATTACTAAAGTAGTTAATGGCACTTGTGCCATTTTAAAAATGCATAGAATAAGTCATTTTCTCATACATAACAAACAGCATAAGTAAATATAAGTTATAGTTATATAAGTATATAACTGATTTCTATAAATCTCAAACACGATTGTCTCGAAAAATCATAAGTGGAAAAACTTTAAAACACACCAATGGGAATCCATGATCAGATTTATTTTTATTTTTAAATATAAACATTATTCGCTAAATGTTACTATTATTATTCAATACATAAATATTGCATGTATTTTTGCACAATTTTTAAGTACTGATTTTTTTAATAACGAATTAACAAGAATATTAATAACATTGTTTATATAATGATAAAGTCTTTACTGAAATTGTATGCAATTGCAGCTTACGCCTGTATAAATTTTAAAATAGCTTTTTAAAATAAGGTAACTTGTAGCACTCCTTCAAAATGGGTTCATAACAACTTTATCTACTCACCTACAAAATAGCACAAGTGAAAAAATTGTCGCCATTTCCACAAATAAACAGAAAAAGATTTGTTCTCTTGTAAGTATTAAACTGTCATTATTTTTCTTACATCTTATATATATTCCGAGAGCTCTAGGTTAGACTCCCGGTTGCAGTAGTAAACACATTTTTCCTTATAAATTTTCTTTCAATAAAGAAAGATCGTAGGAAAGGCTTACGTGAAGTGTCGAGATTATTTCGACCTTACACGGTCCAATTATAAACTTAGATAATCAAGACGAGACCGGAAAGTCTTGACTTATACAAGACCTATTCTCTTAGTTTCAAGACCACCAGAATTACGATGATAAAAGGAATAAATCGTCCCATTGCGTAGATAGTGATAAGAGTTTTCAGAATTTATCGATTTGCTATCCATAATCTTACGGTAATTAACCGGTGTTCTAAAAAAATTATAAGAGTTTATTAAGATGGGAACAAAAATATTGTTTCAACGAAAGAGTAATAAAACGTAATTTATGTTGCAACGATGTTGATGTCAAATTCTAATTTTACGTGACCTAATCAAATGATATTTATTAGTGACAGTAAATATTAAAATATTAATGTTAATAGTAATTGAAATATGGCGATATTAAAGTCAGTACAGAGATGAAAAGCAAACAGTTGGTACACAGACTTCCAGCGACAATATTAAACTAAGATGTGACATTTCATTGGGCTTTTAATACGCCAGTAATTGAAAAATTGCCATTTTTGAGTTATAGCGTCCTTGTAAGAAACGATATGTATCCATGTAGCAGCCTAGTTTCCCAAATTAAAAAAGGAGGGGTTGGTAAAGTAGAAAAAATGGATATTCCATATTTATACCAACTTGTATTCCATAAATGAGAGACACTAACTAGTGCTTGAATTTCTGTACCACAAGGTTCCATCTTAGGGCCACTACTATTTTTCTTCAACTGAACCCCGGACTATTCGCCTGCGCGTCAACACTGCGCACTGGATTAAACTCGCCGTGACACCTACCGTTGGGAATGTAGGTTTGCACTTGTTGCGTAAACAAATACCTCTTATAACCGTACATCAGGCGAATCAAATAGAGAAAACTCTCAAGGAGAACTTCGGGAAAGGTCCGCGTATGCACCGATCGAGCCTACTCTTGCGCCTTGACCTTATCGAGTCACGTTTTTAACAATCTTATCGGATGCGATGGAGATTTTTCCGATATGGGAAGGCACGGCTGAAAGAGGATCGTCACCGGATCGAGTGTCGAGGTACCTTTACTTTGAGTATTGAGAAATGAAAGAAAAATCATTTCGAAACGAGTCCATGGGAACTCATTGCTGAAATATATAGATATCACTCCGATAGGAAAATTCACTTCATTCAATTTGGTACGTGCCGTGGGAACCCGCCAAGGAACGAATTTGCCAAGAGGTAATTACCCACGGGATTAAAAACCCATATCAACTCGAAAGGAGAGAAAAAGGAGGCATCGTGATATCAGCGGGTTTTAGACTTTTTCCTTTTCTTCACGAAGGCTAAGAGAGACAATAAGGCAACTGATATGCTGTTTAAGCATGGTACACGCGATCGTACTTACGTAGTGTTTCTCGGAATGAGATATAAATCTTTTTAGTATTTATGGCCGTACTTCCACGTCGAGTCGCCTTAATCAGTTTCTGTCGTACAATAGGACGGAATTGATAAGCAATTTTCGATGTTTTTATCGATCGTTGAATTTCAATCATGTTTCTTCAGAGTCTGTCGTCGACCCTCTGAACGTTTTCATGCCTGCGTGAAATGAGTAAATAAGTGGAAAAATACCTCAAGAATTCCAATTTAAAATTTAATTGCAATTTCTAATGACGAGTTTAACACCGTGGCGGACATCGTAAATTATTAGTTTAATAAACTGCCTGTACGCACTCAATTTTCAAGTGTCGCGCAAAACTCGGTCAATACCAACACTACGCATTTATAATACATTGAACATTCCAGAGCAGATATCTAAGGCACAATGAAATGTTCACGAGCCACAAATTTGTACGAGCTTCCATTAAAAATTCCACTCTCATGCTCCTTTCTTCTTTCTTTTCAGGCGCCCGGAACCGTCGCTTATAGGCTGTCGATAACTCGGATGGTCAGTTATGATCGCGCTGCGGTGCCGCGAAGACCTCGAGGAGTTACCGGAAAGGTGTTACTACTAACGTTATGTTAGTTATTGTTAAGTGCCGGCAAGGTGAAAACCAAAATTTTTAATGCGGAAGATATACAGTGAAAATTGAGAAAGCGACGCCAAAACGGCCAAGAAATGGAAAATAGGGTCGTTACTTTTCTTTTCTCATGAGACCAGTCTTAACAAAATGTAATCAACCGCAGATACCAGGGGCTGAGTTTATTACTACCAATTGTCTTGGAAAAATTTTGTTTTCTATCTCAGTGGAAATCTGGGTCCCAAGAATCTTAATCCCACATATGAACTGGTAAACCAAGTAATCAGAGAATTACGTCCACAGGTATTTCGAATTTCGCAATATTTTACATGGGTGCTTTAAAATTGTAATAAAACATTTCCCTCGCACTTTTTTCAGGCGTGGGACCGACAGGTTCAGGGCCTGGCGTATTTAAAATGGTTTTCAGGTCTTGGGGAAGGGCTCAAGCTAATTTTGAGCCCTTGAGCCTTTGAGAATGAAATTTTTAATTTAATTTTGAAAATGTTTCAAATGTGTTGTAACGTCCTATATGCCAAAAGCGGAATTCCTCATGAACAGATTATGAATCGAACTTTGTTTTCGTGTTGATTAAACTCACTAAGTAATTCTCCATTAGAAAACTGATTCTGAAATGCCTTTATTGAGATAACAACCCTTCCAAATTTATTAGTTTATTTTTATTTTATTTTTCTTATATTTAGACCATAATTAGGTCTTCCCAAGTGGGAATAAAACTTCTATTCTCGTCCCTCCAGGATTTTTGTTCTAACTTTTATACAGGCTAGCCATACCTCATCACTAAAATCCTTTTTCTGGTCATTATTTCTAATACGTTTTAAATTATTTACCTCAAAATATCTCCCTAAAATTCACTTTTAAAGGATCTTAATAGAATTATTTGAAGTCTCAAAATGTTTAAAACCGGAATTCCAACAGTGATTAACAGCACTACAGTTACATCACTGTTAAGAATACATTAAACAAAACACTGTAGTTACCTAACAAGTACTGTCTAAATCATTTTAAAGTTAGGGGTGTTTAGAAACACAGGGTACGAACAATTTTTTTTAAATTTAAAATAAAAGAATATTACAAAACATGAATCAACAACTTAATGAATTCTAAATCTGCCATTATCGCTACATTGAATTAATCTGTCCGTCCGATTCATTTTTGTACGGATTCTCCGTATTCTTTGTACCCAGGAATCCATTCTTTGTATGATTTTCAATTGAAAACCGACACTAGGGGATTTTAAATTAATTTTTGAAATCTTGTAATAACAAAACAACCATTTTTGACGCATTTCTGCAGAAACTTTTTTAACCGATTTTAATCCACCAATCCTCATTTTCTAGAGAATTTTATTGCTCAAATTTCATATGTAAAATATTTTTCTCTAAAATACAGTTTTTCCAATATTAAAAACAACTGTTTTTTCAATTTTATTGTTTAAACCATGTAGTGACGCGGATTTTTTTTTGAAACTAAAGATCACGGGTCTTTTCTATTTATTATTTCCAACACATGCTTCTAATATTTCTAATGCAACTAATAATTCTATTAAAAATTATATCCATTGGCCTATAATACACCGGTCCCGTGGTTAATGTTAGCTATGAGATCTCATTTTTTAACCCTTTTTAAATGTTTAAAGATATACAGGGTTATTCACGCCATAGACTTGATACACAAAAATTTCTTAAAACCAGTTTGCAAAATGAAAATGTGCATTTTTACCTGAAAACCTGAAGAGTTAGCTATAAGAATATATACTAGTATTCGATAGACAATTAAATTTGACATCTGCTGTTGACGTAAAATACTGGGCGTTTCATTTGAAATAACCAAGTTATTGCCGTTTAAAAATTGCAATTATTTTGCCTTTTACTTAACACATCTTATATAAGTTAGTATATATTTCACTAGTAGGATACAAAGGTGGTTCAGTTAGTAGCCCCTAGCATTAATTTAGTTAAAAACAAGAAAACACCACTTGAGAATTTAAGCATTAAAATGGATACATTTTCACAAAATAAGAGATATATCAAAAACCATCAGGTTTAAGTGACTTAGGCCTTAATGAAACTTAAGTTTATTTTGATATTAAAATCCGAAAATGAAATACTATCAGGGTATTCCATTAAAAAAAAAACAAAACCGATATTTTTAGGGCTGTTGACACACCCTGTGCAACATGACAATATTTTTAAAATTTAGCGCTAGAAAATTTTTTTTTGCATCAATTACTTCGTGCATCAATTACTTACAATGCTTCGTGTCGAATAACGTGAGTAACCCTGTATACTATGAGACCGGCGCAAACATTTTTGTTATATTAAGAAAAGTAAATTTATCCATCGACGACTGATCAATTTTTCAACAATTTTGCTTATTTAGAAGTACCATTTTTTTCCAAATTTTCATTCTGCTGTCATTAAAAATCGTTTCCTGGACCCTACATAATGTTATAGTAAAAATCACAACGAACCACTTTTGCTTTGTAAAATTTCTCTTCCGACACTTAATTAACGAGTTATTACAACATTAATCTTAAAAACACGATTGTTCGCAATAAAACTGTTAGTGGTAATTACCCCCAAGTTTCAGAACCGCGCGCAGAAACGCTTAATATTTAAGAAAGGTTCTGAAATAAAAACATAGGTAATATCACTTTTTCCCACTTCCAAACCGCCTTTGGCGATTTGTTTGAGAACTTAACATCGCAATTTAAAAATTCGCCGACGACGTCGACCACAACGGCCCCACCGCCATTGTCATTCCACTCAAACTCGGTACGCACATTTTCTGCTATTATGCGCCTTCAAATATTTGCATAAACTCCCCGCGCGAGACCCAATGGGCAGGATTTAAAAATTACCCTGTCGACAAAGCGACACCTACGAGCTAAGACGTCAATGGCACTATATAACCCAGCAAGGTGATTGCATATTCAGTAGTCGAAGGTACTCGCACTCATGAAGTGGATTTACGTGTAAATACTTGACTGAATTCCAAATTCCAACCAGGGGCCTAGAATTTCAGGCCGAATAATCAAAACGTTCAAGTGAATTTAGGCCTAGAATTTCAGGTCGGATAATCAAAACGTTCAAGCGTATTTGGGCCTAGAATTTCAGGTCGGATAATCAAAACGTTCAAGTGAATTTAGGCCTAGAATTTCAGGTCGGATAATCGAAACGTTCAAGAGAATTTGTGCCTAGAATTTCAGGTCGGATAATCGAAACGTTCAAGAGAATTTGGGCCTAGAATTTCAGGTCGCATAATCAAAACGTTCAAGCGAATTTGGGCCTAGAATTTTAGGTCGCATAATCAAAACGTTCAAGCGAATTTGGGCCTAGAATTTTAGGTCGGATAATCGAAACGTTCAAGAGAATTTGGGCCAAGAATTTCAGGCCGAATAATCAAAACGTTCAAGCGAATTTGGGCCTAGAATTTTAGGTCGGATAATCGAAACGTTCAAGAGAATTTGGGCCAAGAATTTCAGGCCGAATAATCAAAACGTTCAAGCGAATTTGGGCCTAGAATTTCAGGTCGGATAATCGAAACGTTCAAGCGAATTTGGGCCTAGAATTTCAGGTCGCATAATCAAAACGTTCAAGCGAATTTGGGCCTAGACTTTCAGGTCGCATAATCAAAACGTTCATGTGAATTTGATGGCACACTTACCGTAGAAATCGCCTTTATATTTCGGTAATAAATGATATGGTTAGCATTCCGCCCGATTTGTCGACTATATGATAATACAGCAAGTGTAGGAAAGTTATAAATGTATGTTAACTAGATGAAATGATCACAATAGCCTTGGCGGTTTTCTCTTTCATTAATTTTTGTGGTACGCAAGTGGATGCCATTGCAATTGACCGGCTCGCGTATGTAACTGTGCCGTTATTTTTCCGCCTTTAATTTAGCGTTAGGTTAACAGCAATCGAGAGAGATTTGACGAACGATCCTAAGGCGATTTCTCAAAAATTACATAACTGGAACCTTCCGTTCAATAAATAATAATCGTTAAACAAATTCGTCACGTTGAAAAGACTTTACGAGTCGAAAGTGACCGTAAAACCGTATATCCCGGATAAGGTGTATATCGTGACTGAAATTTATAAACCGGAGATCGTTAGAAGTGAAGTATCTCGAGAGAATAATAACGCGTTGACTATTGAACCCGTTGCTATAGGTGGCTGCTTTTAGTTATAATTGAATAAGAAGATATTAACGAACGCAATCAGGTAACAGTACTCGGACGTAACTGTTGAGTTTCTTTCGCTGCTCGAGCTGGAAAAAATTTCATAGCGGGGAGGTAAAAATGGCACCAGGTGGGTTTACCGTTAACCTTCTCCTTGTGCTCTCGTACCAAGATCAAGGGGCGCAGACGAGTTCCTCCACGGTCGGTCCGAAAACCTCTTAGGACGCAGACGAGTTCCTCCCCGACGAATCACCGTAATTTTTATAACTTGTCACAGTTGCCAAAGGGTGAAAAATATATATACAATAACATGTATTGCCATGACAAAAAACACGTTTGGACGTTACTTATCATATAGCATTACAGCTAAACAATCTCATAACTTAACCTTATATTACTTTGCAGTAACCAAAATATTCGGAAAATTTCGCACTTAAGTGCCCACTAATACGAGTTGATTAATACAAATTAGAGGAATGCGATCATTCCTTTAATCCCTGCCTTGGAGCCTACAAATTTCTGACCACCGGGAGGAACTCGTCTGGTAAACGTTTTTCTCCATCACTTCGATCTCAAATATGGCAATTTTTTTTGTAAAAGAGGACAGTATTAGGGTGCTTGAAAAAATAATTTTAACTTTAGGCAACCAGTAGTTTTTGAGAGAAAAATAACATGTGAGAAGTTTCGCCAAATTAGCCGGTTTTCAAAGTGACATTTTAAAATGTTTTATTCTCATAGGTTAAACGATAATAGTAAAGTTTGGTTATTCAACTTTACGCCGATATTCAAATTTCGTGAAAAGAGTATGGAGAAATAAGTGAAAAAAAGATGATAAACTGCGCGGTTTTCGCACCTTCGCAATTTTGAAATTGTAAATGGGGGTGTGCTTAACGGAGATATGGTAGTGGCTAAACGACCACCGTCGTTTATATCGTATATAGTTTATGTCGTACTTTATAACGTTTCTATAAAAAAAAACCGCACCAAACTGCCTAACTAACTGCCTCTGCTTTCCGGGGGATTCTACACAGGAACTGGTACTTTATAATATTTCTAAAAAGGAGAAACAAGCAGAATTACAAATTAATATGGTTTCAATACGTTCTGCTCGCTCAATTAACCACTACCATTTAAGTGTCACCGTCGCGTAGCAACCGTGCGATCATTCTGATGTTCCATGTGAAAAGATTGGAAAATTCGATGAAAATGGACATGTCCATAAAAATTTGTTAATTTATATATATTAAATTGGGGTTTCCTCATACTTGACACATCAGTTAGAAATCGATGAAATGGCGATTGGCGGAAAAGTGGGGTTGATGAAAAATAATCTTTTTTCTGAAAAACTAAAAGGAAAGGCGAAAATTGAATGCGCACATCGTTTTCTACGGTTTGTTATTGATCAGTGGTGATTTTTTAGTGAGTTTTTAATTTTCACGTAGGTAACCTCTTATGGAAAATCGCATTTTCAAAAAGTCATAACTTTTAAACGGATCATTTCTTAAAATTATAATTCGAACTAGTTATTTCATGTACTTTCTAGCCATCAATCGCTTTTATCAAAATTTCACGTGGCCAAAGGTGAAGGTTTGCCAATTCCATGCTACAAAACGATTTCGAGACCATAAATATGAAAGCCTGCATGGCCATCGTAAAGTCGCTTAAGTATTAACGAATTAGAAAAGTTAAAAATTCATTTACATCACACTGTAGAGTAATTTCTTAAGTTGACTATCGCATTTCTCGGTGAATATATGTATTCCATTTAAAAAATAAAAGTCCGCTTAAAAAACAATGGCTCGAATCATGCATATACATGCAACATTGTTTTCATTTTAAACACCACCTTTTAGGATTCTGTATCCTATTCTTTTCAATCGCATAACCTCTCATATCTGATCCGCACAACAATAGAATTATCTCCATACGAGCAAATAACCGGAATATTATTATGTAAAACTGTGACAATTCCTGGATTTACTTAATAAATTCCCAACCTAAACGCCGGGCATTGTCGGGTTTTCTCATAGTTTCGAAACTGCTTTTTCACATAATCGAGTCCAGTTCCCACAGGCATTATCAATAATTGCACAATGGACCTGCAATGTTTATAAGTCGATGTGCCGTAACGAAATCTATAACTTTTAATGAAGGCACCGTCAAAGGCAATTGCAGGCCGAGGATCATCGCGAATAAACGAGACCTGACGTCGGTTGAAACGCCAAAGACTAATGATACTTCGAGTCAAGAGATAAGATCGAAATGACTCGTGACTGTCAGTTCTGGTTTAAAATAATCGTTACAGGCGTGTTAACATCGAGGAAAAACGAAGCGAAATTAAGACGTTTCGTCCAAATTTTGGATGAAATTGCGCGGAGTGACAGGTACATTGAAGGAAAATTATTTGTTCGATCCATTCCTGATTTGTCCAATTGTCGGCCCAATGGGCTCACGATCCAGTTTAAAAATTCGAAAGCGATCCGATTCGGCAAACCCATCACGTACATCGACGCATTTCTCTTTCTTTCCTGCACATCAAATTAATAAACCGGACTGTGCGTAATTTCGCCGTAACAGTACAGCGTCGATTAAATTCTAACGGATCGGGCCGGGTTAAAGCGCGTGACTGAAACTATTTCTACTTATTTAACCTACGTATATTTTCACTTCACTTATACGAATCGAGGCTGATGGCGTCGATAAAAACTTAATTAGATTATGGAACGCGATCGTCCGAGCATGCTCGAAGAGTTTGCGTAACTAGGAGGCATAATCTAAACGTACTTTCTTTCCAGGTCATGAAGACGAATTCCGTATTACTTTTGCTGATCGCGGCGGCAGCGATAACTTCGGCGTCTGCGCAGTGCCCTTGGCAGCGGGACGTCCAGGAACTCTTATCCGCCTGCATATGCTCTTACAACTTAGGCCACGAACTCTCCGTGCAATGCGACATAGTCGACTGGCCCATCCTGCTGACTAGCCTGCACAAGTACGCGACCGGGACCCCCTTGGACTTGCTCTACGTGAACAATTCGACCATCACCGAGCTCAAGGAGAACATCTTCTTGAACCTGAGGGTGCAGAACATCCAGCTGTCCAGTTGCGAGATCGAAAAGGTGCACGCGGGGGCCTTCAACGGCCAGCAGATGTTCCTGAAAACGTTGAACCTGCAGAACAACCGATTGAGCGAAGTCCCGGTGGAGAGTTTGAGTAATCTAGTCAAGTTATCGCTTTTGGACCTTTCGCAGAACAAGATTACCACGGTTAAGAACGACTCGTTTAGGACACTACATCTCACTACGTTAAAACTGTCGGACAACAACGTCACTCTAGAAGACGGGGCGTTGTCGGGACTCGAGGCGACGCTGAAGAACCTGAACATCAAAGGCACCAGGCAGAGAGACGTGCCGAAGGCGATACAGGGGATGAGGACGTTGGCGTTCTTGGACCTGTCGCAGAACAGCCTGAAGGAACTACCGGGACCGTCCGGCGACGACACCTTCCGGGACCTCGACTCGCTCACCGCCTTGAACCTGGAACGGAACCTCATCCAGACTTTACACGAGAACGCCTTCCACAGCATAAAGAAGACGCTGAGCTCTCTCAGCCTGCTCAACAATCTACTCCCGGATTTTCCCACCGCCGCCATAGGGACCCTGACCGAGCTGAGGGTACTGGACATCGGTTTCAATCTCTTGACGGAACTGCCGACGGACGCCTTCAAGAGGAATCCATCGCTGACGCTATTGGCCCTCGACGGGAACCCCCTCGCGACGGTACCGTTCGAGGCACTTTCCCACCTCAACAACACGCTGAGGGGTTTGAGCCTGGGAGGGAGGTTCTTGCACTGCGACTGTCGCCTCGCTTGGGTAAGAACTATATTTCATCTATGCCTACCGGGGTATCTTTTTCTTATTATTTCTATAATATGACTTCCTTCGTTGCGACGGTGTCTATTAAATTCTTCTAGATCACCTCTACCTTCAAAAGGGCTTGGCCACCATTGTATTCTGGTAATTATGGCAAGACCGTCAACATATTCTTTTGGCTTGCCCTCTTAACTTCCAAAACGGTGTCATCTTAACTGATCCATTTTCCTCAGATAACAACGTCAATCGCTCCATTTCCATTTTTGATATCCTTTTTAAGAACCCACACAAGAATTGTCACTAAATTAAAAAATTCCTCTCAACTTCCCAAATTCGCATCTAAAATACTTTTTATCTCCTTTTTCTTAATTCCAAATTACTGATTCAGTAAGAGGAACCCATGGCTGAATCGCCCTGGCAGCGCAGGCCAATAAAACTAGAAGAACTGCCTTACTGAAAGCTCTTTCGTAGTAGTAACTCTAAAAATAACCAAGTATTTAAATTCTGTGGAGCCTGGCAACACTTTACTAATGCTATACCAATATCCCATTTTAATGTCCAATACCCAATAATATCCAATTTACTTTGGAACTGGTGGCACACAGAAATTTTGCTCAATAGATTGAAGTTACGTACATTTATGTTGTTAATTGGAATCTGCTGACTGTCGTTGACACTGGTGTTTTCTCCATTCTTCTTCAATAATCCATATTCAATTCCTGGACTCCCGCGTCCAATTTTCGTCACCACCATCTCCATATCCATCTCCATCATGGTCTACTTCTATAACTTGCTTTAGTTAAGACTAACTAACCGTCCACTAAGCATGACCAGACGATTATTCAGATGAATGGACAGAGTTATTTTTTAATTTAGGTAATACATTGGATCCACAATGGCGATTTGCAAGTGACGAGCCGCGAGAGGAACCCCCAGTTCTGCGGCAGCCCTCCTCGGTTCAGAGACCGCGGGTTCTACAGCATCCAACCCGACGAGCTGTCTTGCTCCAAGAAAAACGCCTCTTCTACCACCACTACGACCACCAGCACCACGTCAAAGGAAGACGTGATCCTGTTGCCCAGGGAGCCGATCGGAGTGGCGACGGTGGTGAGCGCCGATCTGGACGACATAGTCGCGGCCAATCCGGACCTGTCCCCCTCCTCGTCCTCATCGTCGCCTTCGACCACTACGAAGCAACCGACGGCGAAGACGACCACCGTCGTCACGTCGACTTCCGTTACGTCGACGACCACCAAACAGACCAGCACCACGACCGCGAAATCGACGACGGTCAAAGTGAAACCGAAGAGCCAACAGCCGGCGTGGAAGACCAACCAGAGGCCGTCGATGGTGATGGGTTACCCTTCGAGGAGTAAAACCGACGAGAGCAAAGAGGTGATCGTCAAGAGCGCCTTCAGGCAGGACAGTTCAGTGATCATCCAGTGGGCTTCGGAGACGACCAACATGCTAGGATTCAGGGTCGTTTACAGACTGTTCGGGGACAAGAGCTTCAAGCAGGGACCTCCGCTCGAGACCACTGAGAGGGAGTTTAAGATAAAGAATGTGCCGTCGCAGGTAAGGAAAAGATCAACAGAATCTATTTTGAAATGCCGTCTTGCGTAAAATAACAGCAGAATAAACTGTAGTGATGCTATGGTTTATTGACTGACTTTTTGAAAAGGTTGCACATCTTCGTGATATTCAAATTAACAATAAACTTACACAATACAGCACACAGTGAAATAATTGATTTCAAGAATTTATCATTTTGTATGTCTAGTTATATTTAGAGGAGGTGGCGATGCAAGATAAGTAACTTTGTGGACAAAATATTTAAAATTGGCGTTTTCATGCATTTCTGAATTAATTACGAGAACTAATAATCATAGATTTCGTAGCTTCATAGCATAGATGTGCTATGTCAATGGAGGTATTATTGGAGATAGACACTGGAGAAAACTCATTGATGGTATGATCCCCATATGCAACATGATCCTCATATTGGGAGTGTATACCTATTGTCAAGCCGTATTCAAGTGATAAAATTATAAAATATAAAGTATAAAAGTTTCGAGGACCTGAAACACCCGAAAGTGCAAAAAACACGACGGGTGATATCGAGTAGCCCGGTGAAAAACTTATAGAGATGTATTATACTCACTAAACATTAATAGTTCTATTATGAGGGTATTGGAACTGTATCTATATATAGACAAAGAAAAGGAAGTGCAATTATTAGGGTGACTAATTGTCTTTGATTAATTGACTAAGTGTGTTAATTAAGTACCATACTAATATTATTTATAAAAATAGCAAGAGATCAATGTGGATGCTAAAATTAATACCATTGGTAAGTACCTCCCTGTAATAGTATCAGTCCTTAACCCCTCGATACCACCCGTCGTGTTTATTGCACTTTCGAGTGTTTCAGGTCCTCGAAACTTTTACAGCTACGCATAATTATTATCAGTTAAATAAGGCTCCGATTATTACTGTCTAAAATTTTGCAATCAATTTTAAATGCTGGTAATTTGACTACGTGTCATTCACAGGTTATATCGTTGTCATTATGACAATTTTGGTCATTTACAGGTTATATGATTTTGTCAATATATGTCATTACGACAGGTTTTCCTATAGGTTATACGAACTCATTTCTTAGCAATTTCTAGCCCTTTCTCATAACTAGCGAGTTGAACATTGTCATCCACTTCTAAGCTGTGTTTAAAGCTGTAAGTCTCTAATTCGTCGGAAAGTTAATTAAAAATCGATTGCAAAATTCCATCCAAACAGATAAGAATAGTTAGTAAGAAAAATCAGTAGTAAAACGTTATTGAAACGAAAGCGATTTGCAGTGAAATGACCAACCGAGTTAGCATTACGTTGGGACGGATGTCAATATTATCACGATCCGAATTTTGCAATAATTGCAAGGTTCACTCGATGAAAGGCTACAGTCTATAATGGTCCTGCACATGGGAAATGATAGTAATTTTGATGCTGCGGCGCGAAATTATACAGAATTGTGCCCCGAAAAAAAATACGAGACAGGAGCACGTTTCAAAGTACATGTAATCATTTGAATCAGTTGGGTATGTTAGAAGAGATAAAAAACCATGTCGACCATGAAATCGATGGTGAAATTAATGTGATGGTACAAACATGTACTCAAATCGAATATCTCACAAAGAAAACCTACTTTGGAAAATAATTTATTTATTTATAATAAGAGGGATGTTTGAACATTAAATAATAATTAATACCTTTAGTATCATGAAAATATGCAATTTTTTAATAATCTGAGAAAGGGTGGGCATTGTGAAAATAGCGCCACCATGTTCAGTTACACCAAAGGTTTACAAAAATTGAAAATTTTTACATGGCCAATGTAACTTTTTCATGTTCTGTGGTAAAACCTAATGTGCAATGGTATGGAAAGGCGTAAACGTCGCTGCTAAACAAAGTGTACAGAAAAATCGTTTTCGCGCCTTTAACGCATAATCGACACGGTCCCTGACTAAGTGTTAATATTTAAAACGGATACTATCATAAAATCAAGAGAAAAACGTTGAGTGTTACTACTAAACGCAAGACGGACGTTCTGCTCTAGTTTCATCACCGATATAATTAAAAATTTCCACGCGATCACAACTCAACACGTAGCAAATCACCATTAAAACTCGCTCTTATCGAATTTCAACTTTCCCCCTAGGAATGCATCATCGTCTGCGTCGTCTCCCTCGAGGAGATCAACGTGACCCCCGAGTCGGTCCCTTACTCCCAGTGCCGCGAGGTGCGCACCGTCTCCTCGGCCTCCTCGAACATGGACAAGATCACCATAGCGGCCAGCGCCGCCATCTGCGGGACGATAGTCGTCGCGGTCATCGCCTTCATAGCGGCCTCGAGGAGGCGGTCGAGGAAGATGCACGAGCTCCACCAGCAGAAGATGGGGATCAAGCACGGCATCCCCATAGCCGGGCTGCCGGTGAACTGCTGCACGGGGATGCCGGCCAGCCCCGCCGAGCCGCTCTCCTCGATAGCGGCACTCAGCGCTTTCAACAACACCAAGGTAGGTGAATATACATAGAGATACAAAATGTAGGTTTAAAAAAAATTCGATCGATAGGTGTTGGACCAGTAGAGTTTTTCAAATAACCGCAGGAAAAGTCTGCAAAGCTGCATGCAACTGTCGCAATCGCTGAGATGCTCAAAGTTGTATGGTACTAGCATACTGGTGTACATAAGTTGCATGGCATATAGTCTGTATTCTTACATCGCCCTTAACACCCATGTGTATAGGTCTCATGCAAACCAGAATTTTAGTCAAAATCAAGCCTCTTTTCCGGCCATTGATTGACCCAAGAACGTTGTCTAGCTTTTCTGAACCAGACATCTCTCCAATCTACGATAGCGCTATCTCCCAGTAACACCACAATTAATTTCACTGGGCTTGAATAACAATTTGGAATTTCTAAACATTCCTTTTATGTCCACCTTTACTACACTCCAAATGTTTTAGGAATGGGACCAGGTGTCTGCCTACAGCGTCCACAGCCAGAGGCCTCGAATGTATGCCGACCAGCCGCCGTCTTTGGAGGAGATGAGGGCCCCGTACGGCCAGAAAAGCAAGGCGAGGTCCATAGCCGACGGCCAGTCTCAGAACAGCTTCTCCAATCACTCCGGCAGGTACCTGGCCAACGCGTTCCCTAACAACCTCCTGGCTTCCAGACAAGGTGAATTGGAAATTTTTTGATAGGGTAGATAGTAATGGCATTTGAGAGAAATGTAAGTCAGGTGATCTGGAGGTAAAGGTAGGAAGTAGACAATGGTGCCTATTATCTATCGTATTGTTTTCTTAACTTATTCTGGTCTAATCGGGGTTAAGCACTTTGTCTAATCTAACTTCGCCATTTGATTCCTCTGGTTGTCATTCATGGCTTCTCATGGCATTTGTTCGGGAAATATGGACTAGCTTTGTATATTCTTTGACAGTTACTTCACTCCAGACATTTCTACTTGGATGTAGTCTTTTCGACTACTCTTTCAATCCAATCCAATACAGTATTATAACATTGAGCTGACACTTTTTCTTCTTATAGGCATGGCAAAGCTCATCAGTGTTATGTATGCTTGCCCAATGTTTCATATCATGTAACCAAGGTGACTGAGTGCGCCCCACTCCTCTCTTGTCTTCGATCCCCCCTTGAATAATTAGCTGAGGAACTGAATATCTTTTTCCTCTTGGTATATGGGCCAAGTTTCCAATTCTCCATACTTTCATCAGGTTGAAAAACTTTCAACATTCGCTCTTCTCAACACTTCTCCATTTGTTATCAGTCCTTCTATGTCAAGCCTTGTTTTGTTACTTTTATAGCATATTCTACTTCGCTGCGGATAATGATAACTTTTCCGTGGGTAGAATGGATGGATAAACAGGTATATTATCCTTAAAGAAGGGCGAAATCCAGGTCCTGGTATCTTGTGCTGAGTTTTTGGTGCTTAAGCTTTTGGTTGAGACTTAAAGTACAAATTTTATACAAAAATATAAAAGACGACTGATCAATAGTACCAAAGATAGAACTTGGAGTATTCAAGGGATAGGTAAGAATTATATTGATTGTAAAATCTGTTCAGGCTCCAGGCCTGCAAGCCCAATCTATCACACTAATCACCCCTGCTTCTAGATTTACGCCAATCGCGCCAATCCCTGGCGATGCAGTCCGACAGAATGTCCTCCCGCATGGCCCCACACCACGTCCCGCCCACGCACTCCCTGATGTCCTCGAGCAGACGTTCGAGGCCGAGGTCGAGGTCCAGGGACCACGCCAGACCCAGCAGCAGGTACAGCACCGCCGGGTCCACTCACACCCTCAACAATTACTGCGACAATTCTGACAACTGGACCGATCACGATATGGAGATTTACATGGCGAGGAACCCGACGACCAGAAACGGACTGGTACCATTGTAATAACGTTTCGATACGTTTTAAGAATGTTTGTGCTCTTCGCATGTGATAAGGGTATAAATAATGTCTAAATTTCCATGGTGCTATCAAGCGGATTAATACGATGCATTTTTAAGTTATTGTTACTTAATGTTAAGACTGAAATATCAATCAATGCAGGTAGCTTCTGAAATCTGGCATGTGTAGTAAAATAGAAACTGCACCATGCCGTTAAATGTATCCTTATTCCACCCATTAAAAGAAGCTAAACATCTCACTGATAGTAACTCTAATTGATTGGACACGTCCATAAATAGTAAAATACATATATTTTTGTATTTGTAAAGTTATTTTGTGTGTGCGTGTGTGATTTAAGTTGCAGCAAGGAACAATTAAGTAATTAATTAATTTTACGACAGTTATCGTTAGAAATGAGTACATAGCTTAATATAATTATTGACTCACTTGTAAATAAAAATTGCAGTTATACTGATAGGTACTGCTAAAAATTTTGTATTGGTAGTCTGTTTAAAATTCGGGGCAATATGGTCTTTACACCATATTTCCCTAAATCATTAAAGATGTAATGAATTTCTGCAAAATTAATAACTACTTTAGTACAGCATCAGCCTTCCTTTTACAAAGTTATTACAGCGATGTATCGGTATATTAGTTTATACTTTTATACTTCTCTGTTTGAATTAAGTCACTTATTTATTGTTTTAAACTTTGTTGTGTGTGAATTTTGTAAATAATTAAAAGAAATAAATTTCACTTTAGACCGCATGCAAACATGGTCCGTCCAGAAATATACCGTGTCATCTCCTATAGAGGTGATTTACATTCAGCGCCATTGCATCTTCTCCTCAGAAGAGGAAATTGTAATGTAGGTACTACAGGTTATAGAGTGAATACTTTTCTTGTACTTTTTGCTTGTGCTTTGCGCTCACATCGAAGATATTCTGTACTTTAGGGAATTTTTATGACAACAAACAACAAATTTTCTCTATAAAATACAACTCCTCCATAGTGCAATATTATTAAATTAAGTCTCTAATTGTTACAAACAAATGGTTTGTGATTTTTTAAGCAAAAAACCATATCAGTTCCATTTGATCGTAAACAGTGTTTCCTTTTTTCATAATGTTGACCAATCAATTCCACTATCGACATATCAAATTGAAAAACGCGTCAGATAAATACCGTACAGTGTACTGAATACAAATAATTATCAAAAGCAACCCATACAGCAAAAAAGGTTTTAGAAAGGTTTTGTTGAACACATTTTGAAATATTTCAAATAATGCTTTTGTGACATAGCAGAGAAACTATTGATTGAATTACTTTGAAATATTTCATAAATGTTTTTGATATGTTGCAACAATATGACAATTTTAGAATACTGAAACGTTTCATAAAGGTTTCAATGAATTTCGCCTAAGAAAGTTTCAGAAAAACTTTTCGTCGAATTGATCCTTACATGTTCCAAAACTTGTTGAGAATTTTTTTGTGAGGTCCAATAATGATGAAAATTTCAAGGAAATATAATGTTTAATGTGACAGCAATGAGATTATTATGGTTTAACACAATTGTTTCTTAGTAGTGGTGATTGAATTTGTGTAATATCTTAAAAATTCTTCACCAATTGATTTCCATTAATAATGAAATCAGTCATCCATCACACAAACTTTAAAGTTTAAATATGCTGAACCTTTCTACCATTTCCTGGTTAAAACAAGTAATTGTTTCTTCTAATTGTAGTATTCCTCAACATTTATTATTAACAACCAATGTTGCCTCCTTAATAAGGACTCATAGATTCACGGTTTATTTCTGAACAGACCTTACCGTCACAAATACATGGGCGTATCCATTGTTTCACATTTGCAACAAATCTGCCATTATCCAGTTAGTATGAAACTTCTAACAATAGTTGTGAGTAAACTTCAGCTGCAGTATTGGAAACTATGAATACTCCAATCTTTTAGCATTGAATGTACTTACCCAGGTATTGGCATGCTCTTGTCCCATCGATATCGCATTTCCTGGACGAACTCGTACCAGATGTATGCAAATGCTTTCAAACCTCCAAGTCCTTGCAAAGCGTGTGCCATAACAATCGACAACCTCCACAGCAGCGAATCTACGGCACATGTTTTGTACCCTTTGAACTCAGCCTCGTCGTTCTTGAATAATACCTAAAAAAAATATGCTGATTGTTTCATACTCCCTTATATGGTAAATATTTACTTAGGGGCGGGGGTAGGTTGCTTTAACCGTCCCTATTCAATACAACAACGATTTATTTTGTATCTGATCGATTAATAATGTTTAGCAACTATATACCTATCGAGTGAGGTGTAATTATAAAGCGGATACAAACGCGGTTCTGGCTCATATGATTTATTTGATGATAAATATTTTGATTATATTATTAATGCATTTGTTTCAACCATTTTATTGCAATTTTTCCTGAGAAATATGTACCTATGGTATCCACAATGCCGGGATATCCTAATTGATGTAAGGGGTAAAATGATACTGCTGTAGAAATGATTATGAAACCTTGTCTTTTCAAGAAAAACTTTCTCTTGAAAAGATATAAGTGCATGAACCAATGTACATTTTAAATACCATAAGGCAATTGCTAATGATTTTGAATTAAAAGTTGATCCATATCTACCCTTACGAACACAGTTTATACTAGCTTTTTTATGTTAAATACAAAATTTAATCATAGTGTTGTTAATGCTTTATCAAATTTGATATCTCTTGACTAAAGACCCCGCATTACACTGTGATAGGTTAACCATAAGGACCAGTTTTCAAAGTGTAACAAATTTAGAATGCATTGAAAAAACATGTTAGATTATGAAAAGTAGATGATTCTGGATACCCAGATTTTCAAAGAAATATTCCTTTAGAATATTTCAAACCACCTTGGAAGATTCACATATTAAATTAAATTGGGATTTGGAAAACAGCATCTAGAGTCTAGAAATCATTTTTAAGATGAGACCAGAATCCAACCAACTACAATATAATACAAGTACATTTAACATTTAACACCCTTACACAATCAGAAAAACTTAAACTTACATTTTCGTTTTGTCTTTCCACAGGTTCCCTCTCGTCCCTCTCCCCATAAGGAAAGCTGCCCTTTTCATCGGCGTCCGGAAATAAAAAGTACAACAAAGACACCAGCACGTTTTCCGGTATTGGTGGATTTCCTTTTTTATTCTTGGATATAGAATGCCTGGCAGCTCTGGTTAGCAGCGTTGAAATAGTAGGCACTGCAGGTTCAGTTAGAACGTCCAAGGGATTGCTGTCTGTTCCGGGGGCCGTTAAGAAATCACTTAAAACGTCATACACTGTCAAATAGTTGTTTAGATTCTGTTGAAATTCAGTCAAGGAATCTCCCAGCAGGCACACCGGTTCGTTTGTCATCTTGACCAAGCATGACCATTTCGGTGCACCCATTGCATCGAAATCGGAGTAACCTTCGTTGTCAACGACTAAACTATCCACGTAATGGTTCCAAGTGGTCTTGAGGATGATGCAAGAGATCGGGTCAACAGTCACACCAAAAGGCAATATGTACAGGTTCTCTGCATCTAAGTTGTCCATGTTGACTTTCCAAACGAAATTGCCAAAATCTGTAAGCTCGTATGTATGCTGTACGGATACGATAATATCATCGACAGTGCAAGGCGACCTGATTTTGGTCTTGAATAGGTCCAGCAAGCCTGAAAGGTACTGACAGTTTGCCGGACGTCTTCGGAGATGGACCATTTCAAAACTTGTCCTTATTCCATTCCCGTCATACACTCCAAGGTATAAATTCTGCCATTTCTCTCTAATTTGCAGGAATATCGGCTTCTCGTTGTTCATGTTACCTGAGACAATGTAAGCTGAACTGAGGATCATCTTTATCATGCTTTCGGAGGTGATTGGAACATTACTGTCGGTTGTCAGTACGAAATACTCGTTGAGACCATACCAGGTTGAGAGACAGGAGTGCTCCATGGTGCTACTCTCCTTGTAGAGCTCAAAATCGTATAGATTATCAATCGGTCCCTTGCTGATCCTGTCGACTTCGTCGCTGCTGTCTGACACTTCCTCGATCTTCTTCCGGTATAAATGTAAGTTAAACTCAGTGAAGTTGTAGTGGAGTTTCTCAGTCCTGATCTCCCATATGCCGTTGCTGGCCTGCGTTGGAGTCTCGTTATCGAGATCTTCGCTCTTCCATTGATTGATTATTTCCTCCATTCGGGCAATGAAGACCTCCCATTCCGAGGCGGTCGTGAAGTCCTGGTATAGCTCGTTATCGTCTATTTCTTCGTTCATTTTAGGAAATTTACTTTTGTTGACAAGGAAAAGAAAATACAATAATATAACCTGAAAGTTTGACGTTTACCTGCAGCGACATCTAACGAGTAGCAAGTGTGTACTTAAAGGTAGTAGTTTACGAATTTCTGACGCATGTTATCTGTAGGGATGATTGGGTCATTTAATTTTCACTCTGTAACAGTTATTCCAAATGAGATCTTGCGTTGACAGTTACCTCCTGGATGTCTAAAAATTCCTGGAATCAATAAATGCACTACTGTTCCTACGGGAGCTCAGATGGCGCTGGAGACAGGTCGTGGTTGGCGGGAATTTTAAATATCATTGTGTTCTTGAACTTTAACGCTTCACACTTAACATTACAGTGTAATTTATTTAGGGATTATAATATGCATGTCAAGTATACTACTACATTTCTGAAAATGCTTGACCCATAGGCATTCAAAATAAATATGGAAAATTTTAAGGCAGCTACTTTTTAAAGGTACAATTGTACATAATAATTATCATCAAATTTTAGTTACCTTGTATTTAGTACAGTTTAGGTAAATTGTAAAGAAACACTTTGAGTGTTATGTAGCATTAGATTAATTTCTAAGTGTTTCACGTGTGATTGTGTGAACCTCATAAATTCTTGCAGTAACACAAATAACAAAGCGCAAGCCACAACTCTAATTGGATTAGGTAGGAAAAAGGAGATCGATCGTTATACTTTTTAAGAGTTCATTTAACACGTCGGACACGTCTAAAAAGTAATTGTGAAAAATGTATTTAAATAATGCTTACAAGCTTCTTATAATACTTTCGATTGCGCCGAGCGCTATTAAGGTGAGTAAAATAAATTTGCATGAAAATTTTACGGCCTGTTTTACGCTCGAAATTATTACCCATTGCCGCTGTAAATTTCATTTTCAATTATTAAGATTAATTGCCTCTTGAAAACAAAAGGAAAAAGTGTAATTATGTTCAGATGGGAACATGTGTAACAATAAAAGTTAGACGTCCATATAAATGCTAATGTTTCGCGTTCAGAGAGAGAAAGAGATAGAAAAAGAGCGAGAGAGAAGTAGAGAAAGAGAGCGAGAACCTGTCGTAAATGTTGGAAAATAACAGCATGCACCTATTTTCGGATCTCCGAAGTCGAATTTAATGTCTTATTTTCCATTTTAAGGGAATCATTGGTGACATAAAGTGTGATATGCAAAACGGAGCTGGAGTGTTTCTTTCGTGGTTTCAGGCAAACACATTTCATCCTCCTTATTTAAAATAAAAAGGAAGGGGCGAAATAAGGCACTGAAACCTATTTTCAAACCGTATCAACTCTTAAATCGTTTCAGTTCTCTTCTCCTTTTGTGTTTTAGAGCAAGGAATACCGCGTGACGGATCAAATATACCTCGACATCAACCTAGACGGTGAATATTTAGGCAGGATAGTCCTTGGTCTATTCGGAGACGTCGCCCCAAAGACGGTCAAAAATTTTAAAGAGCTCGCCCTTCGAGGGATAAACGGCAGGACGTACGTCGGAACGAAATTCCACACGGCCGTAGCCAGGATCATGATATTAGGTAGAAATAATATGATTTGTAATGTTAGGTGTCCCTATAAGGCCGTGCCCAACGTGCCCTGAACCAGATTTTTAAGAGATTAACCAAAGAGATTCTTAAGGGTTGACGTTATTTCTTCTGCCAAATCATGTAATAGATTTTTCGAAATTCGAAGTGAAACGCGCAGAGGAAGTGTAGGAAATGATTTGAGGAGGCCTATGGAAAAGTGTAAAAAATTATAAACCCTCCATTCTTGCCCTCATATGGGTAAAACAGCTACCCCTGCTGTTTGGATACATTCCCGTTCCATTGGGCCCTTTAACTTGAAAATCCAAGCTTGAGCCATTTTTGAAAAACGTTGTAGAGCCTTGTCTTTCGTTATTATCTACAAAAATCATGAACTTTTGACATTCCAGGTGAAACTCGTCCAGTAGGCCTATGAAATTGTTTTAAATTCCGTAGCTAAGTTCAACCTTCTAGACATATCTGGATTTTTTAATACAGTTGTAAGCCATTTTTCAAACATAAGTATAACTCGAATATTGAGCCCTCTACAAAGAAAAACATTTAGTTTCATTCGGTACCTCAACTTTGAATATACAAATTTCTAAAGAATACAAACTACATGAATACCTACCAAGTCTACGGTGGATTTTAAATTTAATTTTTCCAAAAAATACCAATTTTTCTCAAAATAACCATTTTCGCCTAAGTAGATCCATCGAAGAGATAAACGCTGTGGAACATAAACCAGTCGTAAAGGCAAACAACTCTAAATACTTTTCGTACTCATGAGTCAAGAGATCATAAAAATTTCACGGAGAAACCTGGGCGTTGTATGTTAAAATTTACAAATCTCAGTGAGAATTGTAGTAATTAAAAATATTTAAAATTGCAGTCTGGGCAATCATTCACAATACTGCCCTGTGCTAATTCTCAAGTTAGTCAAATAGAATTCTTGTTTCTACGCCGTTTATATTCTCCCTAAATGTACCGTAGGAGCCTAGTTAATACATCTCACTAATTCATATGAAATATTTTTGGAGGTAGGGAAATTGTAGGTCGAAATTGGAGGTATGAACTTTGAATTGTAGTAATTGGCCATTTGCTGTATAATCAAACCAAGTTATTTATAGTTAGCATTTGATCAGCTAAAGAAATCCAAGTTCTAGTTTCGTATTCTCAAGACATCTCTTACATGACATATTCAGAAAGCCCAGAAAAGTTACTAAAACATGTCACCATCCACAGCCATCTGCTTCTTCTTCTAGATTTTCCTTCGTCACTGACGAACTTAAGCTTAAACTTAAACAGGAGTTTTCGACAATGGTTGTTAGATTGAAGTAATTTTGTTTTCCACCAGGTGGTGACATCGTGAACAACGACGGCACCGGCTCCTTGAGCATCTACGGTGAGCACTTCGACGACGAGAGCTTCAGAGTGAAACCAGAGTCCGCCGGTCTGCTGGCGATGGCGAACAAAGGTCGATTCTTTATTTGTCAGTTAGTGCAATGTTAAACCTTGAATTTTATATATTTAGGTCCCAATACGAACGGCTGCCAATTTCTTATCACCACGATGGCAGCGCCCTGGTTAGAGGGAAGGAACGTCGTGTTTGGCAAAGTACAGGCCTATTTTTATCTCTTAAGGACGATCGGTGATTTATTATCTCGTTTCAGGTGTTGGACGGCATCGACGTGGTACACAAGATCGAACACCTAAAGACCGACGTTAACGACAGGATTCTTAGTTCAGTTGTTATCACGAAAACTGGGAGTATCGAAGCTCAGCCTTTCTATGAAAGTGCTAAGAACTACGAGTAAATAGCCGATGTGTGGTGGTGTATTTGAATTGTTTATTTAATTTGCTTCCAGGTTGACTTTCTGGGAGTGGATCAAGGCAGGATGGTTCCCATTGAGCTTCTCCTTCGCCATCATGGCCTTCTTTCAATTCCTCGTTTCTAAATTAAACAAATACAGCTAAAACCAAGTAGTTTGCCTGGAAAAATTATCATTTCCAATAATTATTTGGATACTTCACTCGGTGCGCTAATTAAACAGAAATATCCCAGTAAAGTGTTTACAGTTAAAGATAGTTTATTACTTTTTTATGAATTCAACACGAAATGATATTAAACCGAAGTTGATAAATTACTCAGCCTTGTAACTTGATTAAATGCCGATTGAACGCGCGAGGAAATAAAACTACATGATTTATATGTGATAAATATTTATATTTTATAATTAGAGTTTAACTGGATTTATAAATACAGACATAGTTTAATAACGTTACCAGTTAAAAATATTTGTACATTCATCCAGAAATAAAAAACATCTTGTAGTACTTACATTTACACAGTATCATTTAGAAATTTCACTTGATTACTCTTAATCTCGTCTCTTTGCTAAGATATTGTGGACGCCCACGCGTGCATGGGCTAAAGATCAGATTCGTCATATTACTTTATTTTATCTTACATACACTGGGGGTGGTTTGTACTAGGGAAGAGAAAAAGGAAGAATAAGCATACATCAATCATGAAAATAAAGATAAAACAGTCTCATGGTACATAGTGATAATTATTATGTACATAGATAGATCATGCTAACAAAAATGGACAACATCTATTTAACATTACAGTGATCATCTCTTCTTATTTTTTAAATATAAACTAGTCGTATTTACAGGGTGTAAAGCTAAATACTGGCATTGCCACAGCGTCCATCGGACACATTACAAATATTAACACAGCAAAACGAATATACAGATCTATAGTTTTGCCTCTTCAACAAATTTTATTTTAAACACTGGATAATGCACTAGAATGCTGATATTTAATATATATATTTATAAAGAGCTATTAAACACTGTATTTAGCTGATATTCACGAATGTTGTCCAGACAAAACTATACGATTTGCACCAGGTTTATCTCGTACACTTAGCTAATATAATACAGATTCCTAATCATGTAGATTTTTTAAATATATATATATTTACAGCAGGTCTACTGACTGCCGGAACAGCTTTTTACAGCTGATGTATCACAGTATGCATCATTGCCCCGAATCCGTTTACGCGAGGTGTTTCGAAATAGTACTAAATACTACTACCTCTTAACAACTATTTTGTTTTTACATGATAACAGTTCAAAATCATACTTCTCTTTCTGGAATGATTCTTTAATAAAAATATATCACTGGATCTCATTGATAAACGTAGAACAGATCGATTACGTCTGAAAACTGAAACACGTTAGACTGTTACAGGATTTGCAGCCCGAGTCACCAGGGAAAAATAACTCGTATAAGTAGCACCGATAAAATAAATTCGATGAGATAATTTCTTCACGGTTGGTCCAGGCGGAGAAAATCCAGAAGGGTAAGGGTAAGGGTGAACTCAGTACTGGGGCAAGGGAAAAATGTCTTGTTAAAACTAAAAAACTTTTCTATCAGCCATACTTTAGTAATAATTTTAGAAGCTTGACTTAATGAAACATGTGTGGTAGAATTTAATTTAACCATAACGAATGAAATACCATATAACTGGTGTTTGATATCGATGGGCTTACAATCTGATTGCTTTCCAAAACAATTATCTCTCAATTGAAGGGACCTTTGTTCTTTCAGATAAGTCAACACTTAATTTTGAACATTCATGCATTGGATTTAATTTGTTAAATACTTATGAACCTTACAAATTTAGTACAACTTGCCATATTAAATTGTTGTGATTGAAAATAAATGGAAATCTCATTTTTTTTTGTGTGTACTTAACAAACGTAATGCTTGTGAATTCATTACACTTCCAAGTAGTCATGAACAAATTTTTAGTCTATTAGAGCTCATTTCTAATGGCAGATCAAAAATTGAAGACTTTTGAATGTGATGAACGGTTTTAGAGATGAACCCAGAGTCCAGATCTGCCAGCAGGGCCTGCCTTCTATGTCCAAATCTGCCTGTGCATTACTGCCATATTTGCCCCTTATTGTAAGACAGCAAATTAAGATAGTACAGGAAAAAATTTTAGTCTAATAGAGCTCAGTTTCGACGTCAGATCAAAAATTGAAGATTTTTAAATGTCACGAACGTTTTGCTAGCCTTCTGTGGCCAAATCTGCTGCTATAAGATAGCAAATTAAGATAGGATTCTGTATAGGCGCAATAAGCCATAGATGTCAAAGTTGGCAAGCCGGCAATATTACAAAGATGAAATGGCGTTCACGTCATCACGATGTGAAAGAAATAATTGACCGTAATGACTTTATTGCCAACTTCGTCCTAATAGTTGAAATGGGCTCGGAGTTTTCGATTTCGAGCCTAATTAGACTGTTACTCGTGAAGCAGGCAATACACTTATTTTGGTCATTTTCTTTCACATCGTGACGACGTGAACGACATTCCAACTTGGCAACGTTGCTTGCTATATGCGATTGAATTCACTCGAGTCGTTTAATTAATGGATATTCGACCAACTACGACATTCATTGCGCTCATGCGCAGGATTTATGCTATCTTAGGCAGATTCAGGGCAGATTTGTCCGTGACTGCACGTCGACTGGAGATATTTGAACGTCTGGGAACGGGTGTAAATATATTTTTTAAATTGTTTCTAAGCGTCCTACACTTTCAGTTTGCCTTATCAGAAAAATTCAGGCATTCATTTTGGCATCAGTGGCAATCAATGTTTGCAATGGCCATCATTCAATTAGAGAAATGTTTTGGGACGCCAACAAATAAGAATATTTAGGTACCCAAACAGCAAACTTTCCTGTAACGGAATTCAAATTAGAAATATAAGTATTTTCATTTAGAGTTCAAAGATCATAACGGAGTTCAATCCACAAGCACAGTGCAAAATCAGGTTGGTAGAATTAACGATGAGATTCACGGTGTGTTTTATCTTGAGTTATGCTTGATGGTACGGCATAGGACGGGAAGGGAAAAGACCACATCGGTGTAGAGTTAAAAAGGAAAAACGGGCAGTACGGCAAGTCTTGTCCCAACCCTCCACGCCCGGACCGAACCTCCGACGCCGGAGCCCTCTCAAAAAACAAACTAATTCCGGAGCGAAACACCTCGTTCCACTTGCGTTAGACTAGTCGAAGGGGGAATAGGAACATCGCGGCCGCCCGTCGTCGCCCCTCAGGCGGCGAGGCCCTCCCTCGTCGCGGGCAGCAGCTCGTCCCTGGGGGCGTCCGCGGAGCCCTTCCTGTCGAAGTGCAGGTCCCAGATGCCCCGGTGGCCGTCGGGCTCGCGGCTCGGCGGCCTCTCGTTGCGCTCCGGGGAGCCCGCCTGGGATCGGACCGCCTCCGGGGGCGGGTAGCCGAAGCCGAGGAGGCCGCCGTACTTGCCCGCGCCGGCCAGGCCGTTCTGGCCGCCCTGGACCATCGAGATCTCGTTCAGCTGGAACAGAAGGCGATGCAAAGGTGAAGCCTAACTTTAACCGGTCGAAATGGGGGAAAATGTAAGGTACATCCAGTTTGAATTGGTCCAGTTGAAAAAAAAGCATGAGATTTAATAGCCATGTTAACGACACACAAAGACCGAGAAGCCCATCCATAAGCGCACCATATTTAACGAAATATTAACTTTGTGAACGAAATTTTATGACGAAATCCCATTTGTTTCTGTAGCATTATTTGTATTGTGTGTAATGTCTGCAACCGCATACACCACTTAACTCTAGTGACAACTAAAAATGAACACGTGCTCGACGCTCAAATTTAATGGCTGTAGTGCACCTGTCTAATTTTCGATACTAATAGGTATTTCATATATAGCGACTGCTTTTGTATAGGGTAAGAACGTATTCTTTGAAAGCGCTCGGCATAAAGTCGGTCATTTATTTGTTTTTTAATTGGACCAACTCTTACTAAATGGGCCTAAATGGGTGATTTCTCCCCAAGATCCCTCAAGATCCTAGAGTATCTTCCTTAGGATGATTTAAGTACCTTTATAGTCCAGCACTTTTGCATCATACAAGCTACATTTTAAACCATTTTATTGACTGTGTTAATAACCACTAATACAATACTGTCATCCAAGGTAAATTCAGTGGATCAAAGACAGTTTTTTTGTTGGAAATATGCTCGGACAGGTCGATTAGTATTTTGAATTGCGCTCCTTTTGAGGTAAGAAAATGTTATACAGCGTGTACCAAATTTGAGATATGACGTCATCGACTGTTTTTAGCCTTATTTCTATATGTACGCAGTACACATTTCTATAGAGATATATTATCGCGCTATGCTATGGCTATTGCGGAGGTACGCATGTCACGACTTTGGAAAAATTTCGTGGCAGTTATTCGTTTTGGGGTTCCTAGATACCAAACCACCAAAAGTTTATATATATAGCAAGACAGAGGGCGCAACTTTTTACGTATCATTCAAACTTGGAGCAAAAATCGATCGGGTAAATATCTTGGATAAGCTCGTTGACGAGCTAAATCCGCCGAATAGAAACAAAATGAGGGCCTGTCAGACCTAAAAAAAATTCGTATCTTGTTTTTAGTTTCTGGAAACGAAAATGTTACTTAGATTTTTTGTAGGGCTTCAATAGCTCTACAATTTTGTACCCTTTCTTTTTTTTCCTAAAACGTGAATGAAAAAAGTTATTTATGAAAAATCGAAAATTTCTTAGAACGACAGTTGAAACACGGGCCGAAGGCGAGTGTACTTTGCATGTACATGCTGGATACATTAATTGTGACGATATTATAATTGAAAAAATTCGTCATTTCTTTTGTTTTTCTTCTGACGCAAAAATGTTACTTTGGTTCTCTGTAGGTCATGAAAAGTGCTATATTTTTTTTATTTAACATTTTCCTCTAAACCGTGTAACAAAAAAGTTATTAATGAAAAGGTTAGAAATTTTCTGTGTATGGAACTCAAAAGGTCACGAGAGGTGGCGCGACCTTAGGGGTAATTTGTGGGTGTATTAAGTAATACATGGGGAATAGAAATAAGACTATCCGATTGTCGTGCCATCGGGAATTTTTGAAATGGCAATACTAATTGTTTTATGAATATTCTTATAGGGTAAATCAAGTTACACATGCGTACCAAATATCAGATTTTTATTCCTTGTCGTTTAAAAGATATTTAACAAGCATCAACTAATGGGAGAAATGAAGGAATCTGATTCTTTATAGACCAATTGAACATATGAAAGGAAAAAATTGCTTGAACGTCTTAGCTCCTCTTACCCCTACGTTTTTTCGATATACTCAATAGCCTAGAAATTAATCTTTGAAATGTTTCTAATGTTATACTGCGTATTACTACACTTATTATTAAACTAAAATACCAAACTACTTTGCAAAACCTTTTATTCGGTTTGAAACTCAAATTCTAAGGAAATAATTCTCTCTTTAGTTTTAAAGGCGAACGTGTTGTTCGAAAACACGTAACAAAAAATAGGTGCTTACACCTTTTTTGCCGTTCGCTAATCTCGACAGCCTCGCACCAGACAACAACGATCGATAATGGAACCGCCCGGTAGAAGGGGAATCCCGTACTTCCTATTAATTATCATATTCCTGGAGCCGTCTCCTGGTCCGCTACCGTCCCGGCACCGTTCCCTAGGGATCGTCCCTTAGGTACCATCCCACGGGTCGTCATTTCCCGGATTTCCCCTGTCGATGTCTGTTTTACCGGTACCGCTTCGGCCACCCTTCCCCCACTCCCGCGCCACGCCGTCTGCGCTTACGGGTCGACGATCGTTATCAGGTTATCATTCGACTTGACCGCACTTGTCGGCGAAGACGCGCGCGGATCCGTTCGATTTCCCGGCATAATTCGATCGAAATTGCCCGCGGGATCGATCGATCGGGCGGGAGTGAAGGTGCGTCTTCCGTGGATCTTCGTCCCGGCGACCGGGGAGGACGTCCCGAGAGTCCCTCGTCGAGGCGTCGGAGCGTGAAGGTTAGTGGTCGTCATGGCCGAATTTGGCCGAGTTAGAATTAACTGGGATGTAGGGAGAATTGTTCGTTTACGTCGCCCGAGCCGATCTCACGGGATTTACCGGGATGCACTTGATCGACTCGGGGATAGTACGTTTGTTTCCTCGTAGACTGTTCTGGAACGGTCACGTGACTCACGTTACAACATGGCCGACTAGGACGTACGTTCGCATCCTCGTAGATTGTTCTAGAACGGTCACGTGACTCAACTTATAACACGGCCGACTTCGACGTACGTTCGGATGGTCGTAGATCGTTCTGGAACGGTCACGTGACTGAGTTTATAACAGGGCCGACTTTGACTTACGTCAATATTGTTAAATGCGGTTTTGTTCGTAAATTATTTATTGTTGGAACTACTTCGACAGGGTTTGAATGAGGGGGAACGAGTCTTCACCACGTAAACCAATTATCATGAACTTTAATAGGGGCGACCGGAGGAGTTACAGAATCAACAGAGTTTGCTGTAAAATGACATCACAATAATTTGATGACTGTTTAATTCATGAATCGATATAACCTACTGCCGTTTTTTCATAGAACGTAAAACGATTCGCATACTTGTGCACATTATTTGAATTATTTTAACATTGTGAAATATTGTAACACGAAAAGGTAAACGCATATTTCATTCAATTTAAGATGGATGGATACCTTCTTGTAATTCGCATAGAATTTTCGCTAATTTTTGTCATGATGTCTCCGAAATGACCTCAGAAATAGGAATTTCGATACGCATAACTTTAAAAAGTTGTGCTAAACAAAATACCAAAATGTGAAAAATTAAGGGAAAACCCGTTTCTTGCCTTTCTTTTGAGCATAACTTTTTAAATATTCATTATAGAGGAAATGTGTATAGGGTTTAAAGGTTCGTAATAAAGTTATCTGAAAGATAGCTGTTTTTAATAATTGAAAAATGCAACACTTTCACTGCAAAATAACAAAAACTTACAAAATAGTGGTGAAAAAAAATGGATTTAAATTTTTTTTTCAATTACTTAGATTAGTTTAAAAGTAATTTATTACCCAAGATAGTACTTGAAAAAACAAAACGATTGACACGAAAAAGAGCACTTCATCATACATCCAATTGTTGCAATTAAAGGTCAATTTTGACAAGCCATATCTTGGAGGGAAATGAATGTAATCCAATGATTTTTTTAAAAGAAGCATTATTTTGAGTTTTTTTCGAATGACGTTTGTTGAATGAAATGTCAAGAAAAATGGGTAAGTTATTCAATTTGTTATTAGCTAAAAATTTGGAACTATTTCTTAAATAATCCTGACACTATCCAAATGAACCGATTTAAAAAATTCCCGTGGCATTCGAAAGTTTGAATGCCCTTTTATACGTAGAAAAATCTGCGACAAATTTAAGCAATTGTCTAAGGCCTCACAGTGTTTAAATAAATCGATTTTTTTTAAAGGAGCCTGAATTGTGAAATTATGGGAAAAGGACCATACCGATTTTAATGAAATTTGGTGTGTTGTTTTGTTATATCATTAGGTTTTTCTTGACCGAATATGAAGGCCAAAAGGGCAATTTAAATAATTAAAAAAACAGATTCTTTTTTTAATCCATTTTTTTCAATAATTAGAAAACGCTATCTTTTATATAATTTATTTACGAATCCCTCTAGATTCTCTTTCTCTCTAGAATTAATATTTAAAACGTTATTGGCAAAAGAAAGGCAAAAAACTGTTTTTCCCCTAATTTTCCCCATTTTGATTTTTCATTTGTTTAGCACAACTTTTTAAAGTTACACACATCGAAATTCTTATTCCTGAGATCATTTCGGAGATATTCCCACAAAAATAAGCGAGATTATGTTAACCAATTCAATGCCTTTTCTGACAGATGTCGACTGGACTATTATAGGCTTATTTCGGTAGAAATATAGGCCAGTGCGGAGAGTAGCATGACAGGGCTTCTGAAAAATCGCAATGAATTTTTTAGATTTGGGGTCCCCAGATGCCAAAACAACCCTCCGTTCGAAAGGTTATATACATATATATGTAATACAACCAAATTTGTAAATACGATAGAGGGCGCATTTCTTAACTAATTTAAATGAAACTCGGTGCACAAATGTATGGGTAAATATCTCAACGAAGTTCGTTAACGAGCCAAATTGGATACTAAAAACAAAATGGCGGCCGGTCAAATTAGATAAAAAATTTAATTCTTTTGTTTTCGACCTGATGCAGAAACGTTATAGCTTTTTTCTATAATATTTGTATTCAATTTTTTAAAATAATACGCAAAAAACGTTATTTTCGAAAAAGAAAAGAAATTCATATTATTTCTATATTATATTATATAGGGTGTCCAGGAATTCTCGTGACAAAAGACACCGAAGGAATGTAGTAGCGCCCTTTGAAGATGACGCCTTACGGTCGATTTTTTTCAAATGTTTTTTAAACGTTTTACGTAAAAATTATAAAACTTTGCATAAATACTCATTTTCCGTCTACAATCTACTACTGTATACACGGATTTTTAATTAGAATCAAAAGCGGCTCATTCGGGAGGAGGGGGGGGTAGTGGGTACACCCTCTCAATTGATACTTTACATCATTTTTTTTATTTTGGTGATTCTGGTATTAAATTTCGAAAATATCGACTTTTTTATATCATTGCTGTGCTTTTGTTTATAATGGCTACGATGCACGGTTTTCGAGAAAAATCGATTTTAAGATTTTTTTTCGAAAAGGATGCATCGTAGCCATACAAAACAAGAATACGTTAAAGACAATCTCAATTATTTTGAGACCTAATGTATGCCACCATGTAACCAACATATATGCCGTTTCGAAAAAATATTAGAAAAAACTCAAAATTCTCAAGAGTAAAGTGAGCTTTAGAGCGGTTTTAGAGAAAAATGTTTTAAATAACAAGCATTTAGTGTGTTTGTTGAGATTTGAAGTTTAATATGAATAGGTACAGCCGTGTTGAAGAAAATCGAGAAAAACTGAAAATTTACTAAGAAACTGAACTAAGAAAAACTGAAATTTCAAGAGTAAATTGCTCTTTAGTTCACATTTAGAAAAAATATTTCCATCAGAAATTATAGGCGTTTAATATAGTAGTAAAAATATATAACGCAGTTTTGGAAAAGTGAGAAAAATTGAAAATTCACAAGGGTAAATGGGCCTTCAAAATAGATCAGTGAAGATAACAATTACGGTAATTAATATGTATGAAGTAGTAGGTTAAATATACAAAGGTTAATAGAAACGTTGGACTAGCATTAGAGAAAACACAAAAATGACAAGAGTAAAATGCCCTTTGCCCTTAATCGATGTTAATCAAAATCGCATGGATTGTATTCGAGCGTTCATTGAATCAAGTTTAATAGCATTTCACTATTTATAGTTTCCAAGGAAAAGTCGAACACTATAGGTATCCACAAAAACATTTATATATACATGCAAACATATGGAAATCATATTGATTACAAACAATTTCCCATTTTATGCGTACATAGTATTTCATATAAATGACAACCAAAAATAATCTGATGGTGCAAAAATCAAGAGGAGTACATAATCAAATCTATGGACTTAAGTAACAAAATCAAGAGGAGTAAGTAATCAAATCTATGGACCTAAGTAAGGAAACGTTGGCTGCTGTGAATGATGGATATTTCACTATATATGCAGGCTATGTAGGAAGTACCTGATATAGCCTGGTTTATCAAAATTAATATATTGAAGTGATTGGGCTATCTGAAGAGGAGACGACCAGCCGCAATTCTAAAGAGAGAAAGACACCGATCAAACTTAAGAGCAATGAAGAAATTTAAGAGTTAGAAAAAGGAAAGCCATGGTGATTGACAAGGAGGAAAGCCGTTACGTAGGGTGGTGATACAGTAGCAGAATTTATTAATAATTTCTCCCTACACACAACTGTAAACAACGAAGGATGGCATATGTACACTAACGCAATCTACCGTCATTATTCCACAGTTATCGGCTCCATTATAGCTGTAAGCATTTTTCTGTGCGTCTTACCTTCTGTTGCATCCCATTAAGGAACGGAGCCGGGAGGTACGGGTAGAAGAGGTCTGGCCTCCGCTGCAGAAATTCTGAATCCTTGGGCGTCATGGGGATGGGAGGCAGATCTAGCGACATGCGGCGCCCTCGCCGCGAGGCTCCGTTGCTCCACATATGCGTGCCCATGTGTACCTGTCGCGGAAAAGGCAAAAATAAAAATCCACATCGCGGGTGTACCGGTGAAAGTAGACCCGGCCAGTCTGATTTGCGTAGCGCGCGATTGGTACTTGAAGTTAGTCGTGGATGCGTTAGTTAAAGCGAAGCTGCGACGAGATATAAGGGACGTACCTTCAGGTTCCCCTTGGTGGTGAACGCCTTCTGGCAGACGCTGCATCGGAACGGTTTGTCCCCGGTGTGCGTCCGCATGTGTATTTGGAGGGCGGAGCTCGACGAGAAGTTCTTATTGCATACGTGGCACAAGTGCTTACTTGATTGTAAGCCTGCAAAACACGCGCACGATCGCACACATTAGCCCACAACCTAATAGCTCAAGTTAGTGCAAGCGATGACAATTGTTGTGTTAAATTTGTATCGCCGCGCTCACTGATACTCTTATATACACATTGTCGCTTGGGGTTGCTTAGAGTTTCAACTGTTTTGATTCTTGTATCAATGATGCTTCACGTTTCCACTTTGTAAAGGAGGCGACAAATAACACAAAGGAAATTCCGAAGTGTTTGTTCAATTGATCATAGAAATATCGGTTTATTACAATTTTCATTGGAGGTATAAGGGGTATGTTTGAGGTTTTGGAGGTAGCGAGTTTTGCCACGAGGCTGCACAGAAATCAGTTTCTGAATCGTTCGTGATTACTTCCAACAGTTTAACCGTACCCTCTAATGGTAATTTGTCTCTACTAGAACTACAAAAATCTAAATCACGCCTTAAAACATCTGAAATACTGAATTTGTCAATGTTCGAAACTCCCTAAATAATTCGTAAAACATGTCAGCCTTTACCACATGGGCATAACGTTTAAATACAAAAATCAGGAGCTTCAAGAAACAGGACTTTACTTACGAGTAATGAACGGACTATGAGAACAGATGGAGTGGATCAAAACGAGGCCACGTGGTTTTTTTATTCTGACTTCAGCCGATTGGAGAGTTTCCATATACAAAGAGACTCTCCAGAGAATTTTCTACTTGGAGTTCTAATGTAAACACGCGAAACTTTATAAGTCATGTTTTCTGTCAAGTGAAACATCTTTTATCTAAATAATTGCGATCACTGATTATGTCCCTTAATTTCCGATAAATGACGAGGGTGTTCGCAGTGTACGAGTTTGCATTTGAATTTAGTAAAAATATCTTTGTAATTTCATATTGTTCCCTTTGATACCCAATTAAAGACCATTAGCCCAGGGAAATTAGTAAAATGAATGTATCGTGTTTTGGGCCAATCTCTTGACAGTTGTTTTGGGTAAAATAAACGAATAGGAATGAAGTGGATACAAATTATGCCTGAGATTAGTGGTCAACTATGATTTATGAACAAGTATATCAACATTTATTTGTGTAAATGTATTGTAGGATTTCAAAAAGCCTTCAAAATGAGCGTTGGTACAAGCTACGCCGTTTATTTCTTCCTTAGAAAAAATAGAAAAATCCCTCAAAATTAAATTTGTCTCAATTTTCAATACAAAAAATAATCGATAAAATATGCCCTTCTACGTAAAAAGGGGGGTCGTATAGTAATCAATAAGTGACAAAATTTCAAGGAAATTTATTGAATATTTTCTTGCAAAATTGAAGTTGTTTATCCTAGAATCTTTTCTTGCAATGTTATTATGTGTAAGCAGTTGGGTCCAGATGAATTCAGAAGACACCAGATTGAAGGAGAAGAAAATTGATGTAAAATATTGTTAAAAATCCTTGTAAAAGTATATTGTTTTAGAGCTTTTAAACAATTGAAATGCCTTGGCCGCATGATAGTATAGAAAATTTTTTCCTTATTTATTCAAATGGTTGTCATTTTTACGCAACTTTAAAGAATTGTCCTACAACCCTTGAAACTGAGTTAGCCATTTTTTTCAAAAATTCACCAAGACTTTGTTTATATATATTAAGAACAACCAAAGCTCATTTTGAATGGTTTTGAAGATATATAAGTATACTTATATCAATATTTAACTAGACTAACAATTTTTAAGTTATACAAGGAAAAATATAAATACGAAGGCCTCTTTACCTAAATATGTTTATAAGTGAAAACTGACCGCTAACCTCATGGAGATTTTTGAAGGGTTTTGAAGATATATAGGTATACTTATATCGATATTTAATTAGATTAACAATTTTTATGTCCTACAGGAAAAAACGTAAATACGAAGGCTTTTTCACCGAAATGTGTTTATAAGTGAAAATTGACCACTAACCTCATGCAGAATTTTGAAGGGTTTTGAAGATAATGAGTATACTTATATCGATATTTAATTAAATTAACAATTTTTGAGGTATACAGGAAAAAACTTAAGTACTAAGGCTTTTTCACCTATATGTGTTTATAAGGGAAAATTGACCACTAACCCCATGCAGAATTTTGAAGGGTTTTGAATCTGTATAAGTATACTTATATCGATAGTTAGTTAGATTAACAATTTTTAAAGTATATAGGAAAAATCGTAAATACTAAGGCTTTTTCACCTAAATGTGTTTATAAGTGAAAATTCACCAATAACCTCATGCAGAATTCATTCCTATCTGTACCCTTATTTTACCCAAAACATCTGTCAGTTATTGGTCGCAGAGATTTTCCTGGTCAATTTTTAATTTTTCTGGGTAATTTCCTAAATGACAGCTTTATCACGTGTCCACCTCCTGGTTAATCGTTACCCGATGTTGGAATATTTTGCGTTTATTCGTCGCCTTAATTTACGTCCTTTAAACAAAAGTAGCAACAATGTTTGTAGATATTTAAAAAACTGGCAGAAGGCACGTTTCCATCTGATCTCATGGTTAACTCATCTTGTGATACATTACGAAACAATTGAAACTCTAAATAAATATGACGGAGTACCGAATTAGCAGTCGACGGGCTATTAAATGCAACAACTGCCAATCACGGTGAGTAATATTCTGGCAAGTATTGCGCTGACATAGATTCCTTAGAGTACGACCATCACTCTGAAAATATTGCTTTAAATCTAAGTTTAATCTCTGATAGCGGACGATAAATCTTCGTGGGCTGTTTATTTTAGACGCGTCAGCGCATCAAAAGTCAGCAGCGTCACTAATTCGGTACTCGCACGAAGGACCGCGAACGGGAAACGTAATCGAGGCGTCGTTACTCACTCGGTGGACGTTTCGGTAGGGGCAGTTCGGTCTCCGAGGGTTCCCTCTTGACCGGCTGCGGTTCGACCTCCTGTTTGACTTGGGGCGAGGCCTGAGGCTGCTGCTGCTGCGGCTGGGGTTGCTGCTGCTGCTGCTGCGGCTCCCCGTCGCCGGCGAGCTGCCCCTCCCTCTGGGGCAGGCTGGGCGGCAGCGAGGTCGAGTCGTCGTTGCTCATCGACGGCGGCTTGTTGTCGAACATGTGCTGGGGCATGTCGCGGATCTTGTGCGTCAGCATGTGCTGCTTCATGTTCCCCTGGAAGATAAAGCATAGCATGGTTACTTTGATCTGGAAGCGTTCTTGGCGGGGCTTACCGCCATTGTGAGCCAATTGGAGGCGTATCCAGGCGTCATCGGTAACGGAATTACTGATGGTATTGAGTTGGAGAGGGCAGCTTTTCGTTTTCGTGCCCTCGGCGGTTCCACTTCATCCTGGATACGCCTCTGCGTACACACACAACCATCCTGAAATACATATTCGGATGAGCTACACACACAAAACGGTTACACTTAACGATAATGGCCGACAAGATTAAAGCGAACGATCATAAAGAATAATTATAGTAATGCTCCTGTTTCGATTCGGCTGACGTATCGAGCCGTTAGGCGCGCCGAGTGATCTTTCGGGTTTACAGTTTGTAAAACAGGGCGATTAGACTAAAAATTACTACTCAATAAACTGGAAAAAGGGGCTCGACATATCAGCAACGTAAGCCGATTGCGGTTAGTTGCTCTACCTGAAAGTTTTAGAGGATCAAGACCAGTCGGATATAAACAGAAACTATCACGTAACTGATCTATTCGTTAAACGTGCAGATTTCTTGTTAAAAAGTAAAAGCCCACATTTGAGTCACAAAAAGAAATTGCAATAGTCTGTCATATGAGAGAAATAAGACGAAACCAAGTGGTGTGGTGAAACGAAGAAATCAAGGAAGACTCTATGGAAACGATACCTTTAACATGGATTAGGAGCGAATATGAAGAGAAGAGAATTAAAGTAAAGAATGTGGGAAATTAAGCAAACGAGGAGAGTTTAACTGATTGGACGAAAAAATGGAAGAAATTTTAGAAAATTGTCTCTTGCGGCGCACTCAAAAAATGGGAACGAAGAAATACAACCAAATAGCATCAAAGGAAAATGAGAAACGTGGAAAAGTTAAAAAAATAGCAGAGTTGACAGTAGGCTGATCAGAGCAATCATAAGCATATATAAAGGAAATTTGAACTATGCTATATAAAGGAAAATAGGATCTTTAAGATTTGAAATTCAAGATGGATTGAGAAACGGGGGGAGCGCCCAAAGTCCCGTGCTTTTAAATGTGTTAATTAATGAAGTACTAACACCATGCAAGCCTAAAGTAAAGCTTCATATCAACTACATAAACTTAAAATTGCCACCATTTACACACATTGGGATAATCGTTGAAGGCGACTGCAATCAAACTACAGATATCGATGAAAGACATGAAAAGTGAAATATAAGCAATCTAAATGTAAATAATAACAAATTGAACCAATAATATACACGCATACATAGAAAAGAAGCAGTTAAACTAGTGGGTTCACGTACAGCGCATACGTAAATAGATATCTACCAAAATTTTGCGGGAGACTCGTATAAGGACGAGAAGCAGAAGACATGGAGTCATGAAGCGGCGAAATATGGAAAACGGTTCAAAAAAGTTATACCGGCAAGTTAATGGAAATTTGTAATGTCTACACCGAAAGGTAGATGGAAATTTCGATATTACGTATATATATTTTGTATAACAAATAACAATAAGTATGTTCTACTTTCTACTAAAAGTAACATGTCATACTGATGTCTATTTAAAAGGGGTAGTGGTTTTAACTGCAAATTTCTCGTAAAGATTCCATAAAGTAAAGAAATTCACTCGTTATCCCCAGAATTTAATTTAAATTGTTTTTTATTGGAGCTTACTAGAGGTGCTATTAGAAATAGAGACATTTAATTTAATTAAAATCGAAAGAACAAAGAATTTAAAAATTTTTTTGCTTTTTTCCGAGTAGAATAAATACCTATTGGGCTGAACCAATGCTCTTCAACATTTTTCAACTATACGACCAAAAATAAACTTCTCTCCTTTCTGGTAAAATTTGTTTTCTGTGGTTCTAATTGTTGGTACAGATGTGTTGAGGTTTTATAATCAGGGCGCCTAATTTGAAAAGCGAAACCTGCTCATTGTTCTGAGTACAATGCGCAATCGGCCTACAACCGAACCTTCTGAAAATCTATTTTTTGAACTTCAAAAGATCATAGTTCTTTAAACAAATTTAATATTTGTGAAAATCCGACGCAAAACAGATGTCTGCCTGTAGTGTGAGCTTAGAAAAATGAATCGAACTAATATTTACGCGAATATTGAATTTTTCATGTAGGAAGTATTTACACGGAGGCACATATCTGTCATCGTCAAAAATTGTTCGGTCCCCGGCCGGCGCCGTCGTTAAGACCAGAAAAATTCCGCTAACGCGCCACGAAAATAACCATCGGATTTTGAAAAATCCGTCTGCGATCAAAACCCCTCGAACCCGATCCCGAAAAAGCCCTTTCAAAACAAAAAAGAAATTCTCAATCAAAAATAGACCACTTAGACAGTCGGCATAACTTATAACTGGCCCGGTGCCAGGGAAGCTTGACTCTCTCTCCTCTTCTCCTCCCGTCTACGGTATCTATTGTACCGACGGGCGAAAATAGGACGGGCGGTCGAGGGGGCGCATCTTACCTTCGTGGAGAATCCCCTGTCGCAGACCGTACACTTGAAGGGCCGCTCTTTCGTGTGGCTCCGGAAGTGGATCTCCAGGGCAGAGTGGCAGGCGAAGGTCTTGAAACAAAGGTTGCAGGTGGTATTCCCACGACCTGCGGATTTAATAATAATACGCCGTGCGTGAGTCTTGGGTCGTTTACACTCCTGCGCTTAAAAATAATGTTTGTCAAACACTGTTTTGCATTTAGGAGATTTGCCGGGACGAGGCCGACTTGTCACCTAACGAGACGACCCGTTTATCAAAACGCTGAATTCGATTTGTTTCATGCCATCTTCTTCGTCGCCCGTCAAATCAGTTATCAGATTTACAAAAATTATTATTCGAAAGCATAACAACCGTATCTTAGCTACATAACAAATACACGCACTGCGTCCAAAAAGTAAAGCATATACCATTTCATTGTACATAATTTTAAGTACTACTTGCAATGTTTCTTCACCCTTTGGTCTCGAAGCTGCCCGGTTATAGCTTGAAATAATAGAAAATAAGCAAAGAACTACTCAAATTAAAGATACAAAACCATGACAGCGCTCAAGTTTTCGTCCTATGCACCTTCGAGGACCTCTGGTGGTATAATGCCAAGAAAACATTTCCTTCAAATCATACGGATCTTATGATTTCAATACTGGTGGGGTACTATTCTTAAGGTCCACAAAAAATCTAATGGGTTTGGATCCGAAGATTCAACTCTGTTGGTCATCTTATCCCAAACCACGTGTTTGGAAATATCTGACAAGAAATAATTTGTTCTGCAGAAGATCAGGGTATTTTGGGTTCGCGTGAAGCGCGCCAGGGGCGGGAATAAAGTCGAATTGAAGAAAATTCGAGTGTCATTCTCAGTTTGCTTACTCTTATAGAAGTGAGAAGGAAAAACTAATCGCTTCTCACTATACTGCACCAAAAATTTCATTCGAGTGTATACTTGCTTGATATGTAAACCAAACCTTGCTAGGTTTCGACATGATCAGCCTATTGAACTTACAATTGGTCTTAAAGGAATATTTGGTTAATGCATTTTGGGTAGGCCATAAAGATCTGATGGTATGCTATAGTTAACTGTTAGTTTTTTTATTGTGAGGTTTTCTGTCTGTCAATTTACATGTAGTATTAATGAGTTGGTGGATTTTATTGTAATTCGTTGCATTTCCCTTATCCGCCTTGATATTTTGGTCGATTTTCAATGAGAAGAGTGCTTGTTTTTCTCCTTTACTTATATTTGTTGGTGTTGTGAAATTTCGCTCAAGCAGCATTTTATTTCTTATGCGATATTCAGTTAGTATATCGTGAGGTAATTTTTGAGCTGGTTCTTCAATTGCAGAAATGATGTCCTACTTTGAAATCTTATTCAAGAGTTATAACAATCATTACCTGAACATTTTCACCACGTGAAGGATTAACACTGCCAAAATCATATCTCCACATAGTGAACTGACCCGGTGACAACAAATCACATGGTACAAAAGTGATAAGAACGTTTGCTTCACCGCGTTGTGATCCATAGTTAAACAAGGGTGCTTTCAAATTTCTTCAAAAATTACTCCCTCGCTCTGATACAAAACTATCCTTAAAATTTCTAAAACGGCAGGTACACTAGGCAGATTTTATTTGACGTTGAGGAGCGTATGAATACATGTGAAAATCACTTTTCGGGCTCAGTAGATTTGTACTAGGAAGATGTTGGAAACATGTTGGTAACTTGAAGTGAAAGACATAACTGCCAGTTTCAACTGTCACTACAGTTTAAATAGATCATTTAGTTAATAATCTGCCATTATTTGCAGCTTGACATGAAATTCATGGTATTTTGTATTTTTTTGTGAATTTTCCGTTTCTGATTAAACAATTGCAGGTCCAAATGATCATCAAATGTTTATTAACACAACTAGTTTCAATGAATAAAAAGTGAGATTAGAATGTTAAATATTAAAATTATTGGAAAAAAATTTGTAAAAATGTCAAGCCCGGCAACATGTTATACATCTTTATATGTAAAATACACCCAATATGTTTAAACATCTTTTTAGAACAATTCTAGTGTAAGTGCTACGTTCAAAATAGTTTTTCGAAATGCTATACACTACGCCTCACCCATCGGTCCAACGGCGAGCCTCAGAGGGCTGAACGACGTGGAGGTGAGCACCGATGAGAGGGCCGATGCGGATGAGATCAGGGGCGATTGCCCGCCGGAGAGGAGCCCGAAGGAGGGAAAGAGAGGACTCGGCCCCCCGGGCGTCGTCGGTCCGGGGCTCGTGATCGAGGGCTGGCTGTTCCTGGGCGTCAGGTCGAGGGCGCCCGTGGAGCTGTCCGAGGGCGCGGGGCTGCTAGCCTGCTGCGACGAGGGCGGACGTGGGATCTGAGGGGGACAGAAATGTAAAGGAAGTCTAGCAAGATGGGATATAGTGTAAAAAATACACCTCCTTTAAAACAGTGCAAAGCAAAATTTTCCAAAAGGTCCAAGGCACAGGCAATGAATTTGTTTTCGATCGATCCTGAGACACTAGAGGTTTGTTCCTTCAGGAGTGCCGGAATACCAGGAGCATGCGCGCTACGATTTGGGAGTTTCAGCAGTTTAGAGCATGTTCTTAACTAAATTAAGGATTATCTGGTGATGTGTCTCACCTGGACGGGCGTCCGGTTCGGCGAGGACCTGACTTCGGAGCCGACGGGGCTCGGGACGCCGGACCGCGCCGGCGACTTCTCCCCGTTCTGGATCGGCGGCGGCGGCGGCGGCGTCGACGACGACGACGCCTTCGCCGAGTACAGCTCGTCGCCCATGGCGGCGAACGAGGCGATCGCGCCGATCGGCGCCGAGGCCGTCCTCGGGTCCGGCGAAGACGTGCTGAACGGCGCCATCAGCTGGTTCTCTGAGCTGCTCATCGCGTCGTCGTCCTCGTCGTCGTCGTCGTCGACGCTGTCGTGCTCGCTCTTCAGGTCCCTGTTGTCGAACTTCATGTTCAGCGGCAGGCTGCCGCCGTGGCCGAGGGGGGAGAGGCCGGGCACCGGGAAGCCCTGGCCGAGGAACGGGTGCCCGAGCGCCGGGAAGCCGCCCGGCGAGGGGAAGTCCTTGATCTCGGCCGCCTGGATCTGCTCGGGCGTCAGGTCGGTCGGCTCGCCGGTGTGCAGCCGGATGTGCTGCTGGAGGACGAGCGCGTTCGTGAACTTCTTGTGGCAGACGGGGCACTGGTGGAGGACCCGCATCGGGGGCTTCGCCCTGTGGACGCCCATGTGCGTCTTGAGGTTGCCCTTCGTCGTGAATGCCCTGCCGCAGATCTTGCACTTGAACGGCCTCTCGCCGGTGTGGGTGCGGTAATGCATTTGCAGCGCGCTCTTGCACGACAACACCCTGTGACATATCACGCACTGGTTCGGGTCTGAGAGCTTGTGCTCGATGTTGTCCACTAACTGTTGCAGTTTGCTCGTCTCCGACGTTTTAGTCACTTCTATTAGGCTCTCCCAGGAGTTGTCGTTGCTGCCGGGCCTGGGGAGGAGGTTGGTGTAGATGGCCGGGTCTTTAGTGATGTCCGTCATGGGAGTGGTGGGAAAATGCCCCAAGCTCCCAGACGACGTACTGCTCGGTGGCGAACTCGTATGCCCGAAGGAGAAATTTGTCGGTAACCTCTGCCCGGTCGATATACTCAGAGGAACTGTGATCGAGTGATTGCTTCTGTTCGACAAATTTTCCGGTTCATCCTGCATGTTCTCGTTCTGCTCGCCGCCGGGGCTTCTCTGCTCCGACATGTCCTCGTTACTGTATTTGCTACTATTGCTACATTCGTCGTAAGGTATGGGGGAGGGATATCTCTCCTGCTCGTTCTCATTTTCGTTATCCGTCAGGTTCGGTTCTTGTTTAGGGGTCAGCTGCGGTATTTTGATCGATTGCCGTTGTTCCTCGGCCTGTTTCTCTTCTTGTTTCTCCGGCGTGGGGGACCTTTGCGGCTTGCTCAGGTCGGCGGGTGCCTCCTGTTCCTCCCTCTTGAGGAAGAGCGGGTGAGGAGGGAAGAGCCTCTGGGGCGGCTCCTGGAGCCTGTGCGGCGAAGGTTGCAGCCGAGCGTTAAGTAGCTCAGGCGGCGGAGGGATTTGAGGCCTGAATAGCGGCAGCGTCGTCGGGGGGTACGGGTGAGCGCCCGGGAAGCCGAGGTGGGGCGGATGCGGAGGACCCCCGGGCGACAGCGCCGCCTGTTGTCCGAGCTGCGCCAGTAGTGGCGGGTGGTACTTGTCCAGATGCTCCGGGACTGGGTTCGGGTTCATCTTGATATGGGGGAACTTCTGGCTGTGTCTTTGAAAGTGGACCTTCAGGTTTCCCTTTGTGGTGAACCTGCTACCGCACACGTTGCACTTATATGGTCGCTCGCCGGTATGCGAGCGGATATGTATTTGTAGTGCTGAATCGGAACCGAACACTTTCCCGCAGTACCTGCAGCGGTGCTTGAAGAACGGCTCGTTTCTGCCCTTGGAATCGTACGGAGACATCGATCCTTTACTCTTCCTAAAGGCTAGTTCGTCCGCTAGGTTCGTCGCTAGCAGTCCCTGACTGGCATTATCGAGGACCTCCTGGGCTCGCTTTTGCAGCATCTCCAAGGTATTCGGTTCTTCGGAAGGGTGCTCGTCGTTATGCGTTATGATCGTCGAAGCGAGCGAGGAGGATATAGAACACATCGGCGGTTGGATCTGCGGAGGAAGCGAAGGGGGCGCTGAGAGCTCGGGGGCGGGCGGCGGTTGGGGCGTAACGGGCTGGACGATCGGGGGCGGCGTCGGCTCTCTGGGCGGGGGCGGCGACGACTCGACGGGCGCGTCGTTCTCCGAAGGCGAAGCCGCCGAGGCCTCCTCGTCCTCCTTGGTCCTGTCGATCTGGAGCTGCTGTTGCAGCTGGTTGATTAGCTGCAGTTGCAGCACCTGCTGGTGTTGGAGGGTGAAGAGCGTCGACTGGAGTACGGCGAGCTCCTGGAGGGCGGCCTCGTTGTCGGTGTTGTTCGCCATGGCGGTGGCGGCGAACTGCGCGACCGCGACTTTGGTGTTCTGGAGCGCCTCGAGGGTGACGTGGCCGGCCGAGGCGGCCGGCACCGGGAAGGCGAACCCACCGCCGCCGCCGCCGCCGCCGAGCCTTTGGCCGCCCTCGCCCTCCTCCTCGGGGGAGTTCTCCTCCTCGACGCTGTTGTTGTTGTTCGCCTCGTCCTGCCTGTGCCTGCGCATCCTCTCGAGGCGCTTGCCGCCCGTCTCTTCGTCCTCCTCGTCGTCCTCAGAGACGACCATATCCTCCGGGTCGGAGTGCGCGGGGTCGTCGTGCTTGATCGCCTTCTTGTCGCACTCGACCTTATGCGTCAGGTAGTCCTGCACCTCCGTGAACTGCTCCTGGCAGCGCTGGCACATCAGGACCTCGGGCAGGTCCTGCGGCGCGACCGGCTCCTCGCCGACGTTAGATCCATCTGTAAAAACAAAAACGAAATCGTTACAATCACGGGAATAAAGAGATTAACAGAATAACCTTTTCCAATCACAAAATGATTTACTTTACAAATCTGAAATAGGCGAATAGGCATATCGATAAACTGTAGTTGGTGTTTATTGATTTCAAGAATATGAAATTTGTTATAAGCAATCTACAGGTCAATGTAATTTCATTAAATTAGTATTTATCACCAGTGGTATTCTATGATATTACGTTACGATACCAGGTAATGTTTATTTTTCTAAAGGATTCAATTTTTCTTGTAACGTTAATATTATTGGAGAACCAAGCATATCATAATTGCTATGAAGTAAATTATAATTGTGTGCAATCAATTCGTTGTTCTGAAAATAATGTCAAATGATAACTAAAAATTATATACTCACAAGTTTTTAAAAAAAAATTTTTGTTTAATTAGAAGAGATATGATCCATTATTACTGCGGAATATTTCTGTTTTCATACATTAGTTTAATACCATTATGCCAATCTGTCCATATAAAAGGCAAGCAGATTTTTGTCTGTCTGTCTGTGTGTTTGTTTCACAGTGGCTGCACCAATATGGATGCGGTTTTCAGTAATGAATTGAGTTAAACCTGGAATAGAACTGATAGAAATTAAAGTGACTGACAGACAATGACAGTTCCTATCTTGTTATTATTCTTTTAAATTGGTTTACACATAAAACGAATGTATTTAAAAGTGCGTCTCACGCGCGCAGAAAATGCGATATTCCTATATTTCACTTTCTGAGGAGGTATATTAAAGAGAATAGGTCGACCTCCCCCCCACTGCAACGGGTACATCGATTAGGTAGTTATAATGAGAAAAGTTTATAGTATTTGTGTATTTTATTTGAGTGCATCGCCTTATCATAAACTTTACTCCCTCAACATAATGCTGAAACTGCTGAATAAAACGTTTTAAAAGTGAATATTCACAATAAGATCCATAATCAGCAATCCAGAAGTTTGCATGCCAGGTAAATATTTAGTTAGGAAGGAGATTACATTTCCTAAGCTATGACCCAACAATTTACCAACTAGCACTGCTAATGCAGTCACTTGGTATCACTTTTGAACATATTTCCTGTTCTCCTCTTTCATGATTTCCTTGTTTACAGTAATTGTGGGCAATAATTAATTTTCTACAGTATTCCTGTTTGAATATAAGAATACTAAATGGCAAGCTTACTTAAAATCAATATGCAAGAAGTGTAAAATTTTCAGCTCTTAATCCTTCAACCCCAAAATATATTCTGCCTCTTGGCTATTGATTGAGCAACGATTTTTGAGGTTTCAGTAGAAGCATGATACATCAATTCGTATTTTCCTCGTCTAGTGAGAGTCTTCACGTCAATCACACACAGAAAGTGTATATAGCTTGTTTAAAAAAATAGCTTGTTCAAGATGTACACTGGTCATGTTTAGGAAAACTTGTAAGTACGATAAAAAAGAATTGCATTAAAACGGTTTAAAGTGTTTCAACTGTCATTCCCCCCCTAGAGATGATAAAACGAACACTGGCAATACATTAAGGGGGCGTTTTTAATATCTAGGTGAAAGTCTTCAGATTTTTCAATATATCTTAAGAACCAAGAAGACTGGGGAAAAGCAGTACTTTTTAGTACCGTTAGTAAAATAAATTTTAAAACAAAAATTGATTTCCCTATGTAGTAGGGAAAAATTCTAAGGAAAAGTTCTAAGGAATATTTTATTACAACTGAAAGAGGTTCATCCATTACTTAAACCCCATTTTTATGCGCAGGTTATGTCTTTGAAATCGTTAACAACTGTTTCCCGAACATTAAACCACTACAGCAAATCCACCAACTAAAATAACAATCAGTTGTACCTTAAAAGTCTCAAAATTATACAAATCCCTTTCTCCCAAATAATTAGACATTTTGACCGTATTGGCGTATTGGACATGACAGAGAAGGCAGACAGAGTGTTTAACAAAAATTTCATGACGATTAGAGCAAAGGATTTGCTTGTTATTTTCATATGCATGTTTTTAAACTTTAAAGTATCACGTTTTTCAAAGTTATTTGAATAATAAAGTAAAGGGTAAGTGCTATAAATGCAACTTAACTAATTTCTGTCACTCTCTTGAACCAACAAGTATACCTATGTTGTTTTTCGATCAAGTTACGTATGAGTGGTATATAGCTAAAGTATATAGACTAGGTATAATAGGTTTAATATAATATACATAAAGGGTATATATAATAGGTATAATAGGTAATACAATGGGCATGTCAATCAAATGTTTTAGATTTAAAAAAAAAGTTAAGGTATACTCACACCAAACGGTCGTCATGGAAACGCACGCGCAGTTTGAAGGAAATCTCCATACTCCACAACTCTCAGACAAAAACCCGATATGCGTATTAATCTACGTAGTACGTACATAATCACGTGCGTATTATCTACCTGGAGAGCGTCTGTATATGACGCACTTTCGACTATACGTACGTCGTACGAGTATATACAATGAATGTGTCCGGGGTGGGAGCTCCCGTGGTATTATAGGTCGAGATATTATTAAATGAGATATGAAAGTGGTGGGGGGGAGACTCGGATATGAGGGGGTCCCCTCGAGCAGGCGCGTGAGATGATAAACTGCCTGCCGAGGACCAGCCAGGCTCTCGGTTATGACAGATGGGCGGCGACTGAATATTCATAAATAAAACACACTTGTTGCACACTCATAATCCCCGCCTCGTATACACGCCCATGTTCCATATCCATAAGGCAAAAGGAATAAAAGGTAAAACGGCAAGAAGCGCGCTTGAATGCGAGGCGGTAAAAGCTCCGTAAGGTGAAATTACTAAACTTGAGTGAGGCTTTCCTTAGTAGTTTTACGAGACACACACATTCTTATTTCTTACTTATTGCATTAATTAATAATATTTAGACCACGCTTCCTTTAGTTCTGACTTCTGAGGTTATCCAAGGATATTAGAGTAAAAATTACTAAACCTTCGCTTGAATCATGAATCTCAATACTCCGCTGTTTCCATTTATTAAACCAGGTTCCTTAACCGCCCTTTTCGGATTCAAATTTACTCGTCAATGGAAAAACAACGACGGTAGTTTCATGTGAGTACCACTGAAGCAAAGCACTCAGGTTTTCATTTGGAAATGACGTTTGTAAGAAAAATCGTAACGCCAAAACAAAAGCATCCTCATTCCTTAGATAAATTACATTTACTATGACTACATCTAATCATCATTTCCTATTGCTTAAAGGAATTTTTACATTTTTATTTCTTACTCATTGCATTAATTAATAACATTTAGACCACACTTCCCTTAGTTCTGACTTCTGAGGTTATCCAAGGATATTAGAGTAAAAATTACTAAACCTTCGCTTGAATCATGAATCTCAATACTCCGCTGTTTCCATTTATTAAACCAGGTTCCTTAACCGCCCTTTTCGAATTCAAATTTACTCGTCAATGGAAAAATAACGACGGTAGTTTCATGTAAGTACCATTCAAGCAAAGCACTCAAGTTTTCATTTGGAAATGACGTTTGTAAGAAAAATCGTAACGCCAAAACAAAAGCATCCTCATTCCTTAGATTAATTACATTTACTATGACTACATCTAATCATCATTTCCTATCGCTTAAAGGAATTTTTACATTTTTATTTCTTACTCATTGCATTAATTAATAACATTTAGACCACACTTCCCTTAGTTCTGACTTCTGAGGTTATCCAAGGATATTAGAGTAAAAATTACTAAACCTTCGCTTGAATCATGAATCTCAATATTCCGCTGCTTCCATTTATTAAACCAGGTTCCTTAACCGCCCTTTTCGGATTCAAATTTACTCGTCAATGGAAAAATAACGACGGTAGTTTCATGTAAGTACCATTCAAGCAAAGCGCTCAGGTTTTCATTTGGAAATGACGTTTGTAAGAAAAATCGTAACGCCAAAACAAAAGCATCCTCATTCCTTAGATAAATTACATTTACTATGACTACATCTAATCATCATTTCCTATCGCTTAAAGGAATTTTTACACATTTTTATTTCTTACTCATTGCATTAATTAATAATATTTAGACCACGCTTCCTTTAGTTCTGACTTCTGAGGTTATCCAAGGATATTAGAGTAAAAATTACTAAACCTTCGCTTGAATCATGAATCTCAATACTCCGCTGCTTCCATGTATTAAACCAGGTTCCTTAACCGCCCTTTTCGAATTCAAATTTACTCGTCAATGGAAAAATAACGACGGTAGTTTCATGTAAGTACCATTCAAGCAAAGCACTCAAGTTTTCATTTGGAAATGACGTTTGTAAGAAAAATCGTAACGCCAAAACAAAAGCATCCTCATTCCTTAGATAAATTACATTTACTATGACTACATCTAATCATCATTTCCTATCGCTTAAAGCTTACACTTTTGCAGCTCCAGCTATATATCGATTGCTTGACTTATTACTTATTGAAAAGTCGTTATAGGTAAAAGCGTCCGAATTCGATACCCGGGCTCTTTATGTACGACTACGAAACTATCGTGTCGAATTAATTGATATCGATCTTCGGGGCTACACCTCGATTCCGGGTAATTTATTTATCAAACAAACGACTGTAATTGCCTTTTTTAATACCGCTCGATGGGATCCCCGTATCCGGAAACGCGAAGCTTAATAAATCATTTCGCTGCGGACGCTCATCAAAGCGTAATTTTATTTCGTGATATGCCGGTGGCGGCCATTATTCCGATTGGTATTAATAACTCTAATTAATTAGGGAAGTTTAAATGGACGCTCCCGTTTTTCAGGCGCTCGTTGAGGAAGTCCTCACTGAAACACAGGACATTTCAGTCATCAAAATCGTCCAAATGGCGTTCAACAGTAATTAATAGCGATTGGACAAAGCGCAGCGTCATACCGGTGAGAAATTGTCATAACTGCTGAATAAATTACTAACTAACTAATTAATAAAAATCAGTGATTCAACGATATACAAATGCCATAAATGTATTTAAAACAGAAAGACATACTCTCTTGTTTATTCCATAACAATTTTTTGTTACAATATTCCTAGGTCAATACACCTAAATTATCATTACTTGAACTGATTGTGTATCTTCCTATTCCTAACGCCAATATAGGTAAAATTTGTACTAATTTATGTCGCCGTGATTTATAATTTATATTGCGTGCTGAGTTGTCCGTCATTTGTCACTCCTATAGTCGGCTTTCTCACTGTATGAGAAGGTGCCATTGAGAAGGTGCCATGTTATACGTTAGATGTCGCGAAAATACGAGATAATCACGGTCTAGAATTTTCTAGAATCTTTTTTTAGAAATAGAAGCCAATATTTTTCCAACTATTCCAACCAGAAACCATCGAAAAACCAAGCCCCCGTGAGAAATGAATATTATTCCCTAACCGGTTGAAGGATGTATTAGTTTTATAACATAGAAAGACAAAACCACGCTTTTGTTCGCACAAATACATGTTTAAACATTGCAATTAGCAGCAAAGGAAATGCGTCGTATTGAACTCGTGAGAAATGGTCATAACTTCCTCATTGGTTGGACAATACGTTAATCTTCTACTTCTGTAAGAACAAAAAAAACTGATGCTTGTTTGTTTCCTTTACAAATCATGGTATTAAACTTGTGAGAAATGGATATAAATAATTTTGTGGCTGGTTGAACAATAGCCTAATTTTCTACTACTTTAGTAAGGCAAGTCATGCTTATTTATGCTTACATGTCATGTTTTCTAGTCATGGTTACTGTATTATATTTCTTGAAATACTCCAGTCAGCATCAAGTAAAAATACTATCGCATTAAAATCAGAAGAAATGTTTGTAATTGACACTTTAACGGTTATTAATAATTTCTTAATTTAATTTCTGTTTAAAGAAAAAAGTGAATACACTTGTTAAATAATGATTAGTAACATCTTACTTTGTAGTTGCATTAAAAGGCATTTTACTTGTGTTTAAAACAAAAGCTTCTTTGTTTTACCATTGATTCAAAAGGTAACGTATTAAGCTCGTGAAAATGGGGATAACTTCGTCACAGTTGAGTAATATTATACTAAATTTCTTCGTTCGTTTGAACTATTAAACCTGTGAGAAATGATCATAACTTGTTCACTGGTTGAATAATATTCTACTACTTTTCTATACTTTGGGTCAGAGGGCTTTCACTATTATTACTTAGACTTTTCTATTTACTGCGCTTTTTGTTGTATTTCTTCATTTTAAATTTCAATCAATATTCATTGAAAACGTAACGCAATACACTCGTGAGAAATGGTCATAACTTCATCACAGCTTGAATAATACTACTTTTCTACGAATTTTAAGCAAAAGCCTACTCAGTATAATTACTCACAATTATCTATCTACTGCACATTTTGTTTTTTTTTCTTACTAAATTTCATTCAAGAGTAATGGAAAAATTAACGTACTAAACTCGTGAGAAATGGTTATATTCCTTCGTCACTGCTCATTACTCAATTATTCTTAGTTGAGTAATTTGTTTAATGTTTATCGAACACTTCATATCATTTCATAGTAGTTTTACCATGATTTTGTATTGTAAATTGTATTTTTAAATATTCCATTGGAAAAACCATAGCATGAAACTCATGAGAAACGGTCATAATTTCCTCAGTGGCCTAACAGCGTGTTGCTTTTTTAACCTACATTTATTGTAAAATTGCTATTTTTACATTTTTTCCTCCAATCATCAACAGTGATTGGAAAATACATTATATTAAACTCGTGAGAAATAGTCGTCAGGTCGTATTTCGTACAAGAAATTTTTTGCAAGCGACCGTTTGATTGGCCTAAAATTAAAACGTATTCAACGCGAATCCACAATGAAATGAGCGTAACACCAGATCCACAGATGATGATGCAGTTTGGTTCTAAATTTAATGATCTCTATTTACAATAGAAATAAAAGCTAACAGTAAACAGAATTAGACTGTGAGTTCCTTTCAAGACTGTTGGGATATTTGTGGAAGAGTAATAAATAATTTTGACATTCATCTGCGTCTGTCTATAAAACGGTTTTTTCTTCTTCCTCCTCCTTTTGTATACCGTTAAATCGTGACGAGAAGTCAAACATTATATTATCTTGAGCCGTTCGACTTATCTCTATATAGGAAGCTCGACGTCTGAGCTCGGGTAGTTCGTTTGAAAAATCTCAAAGTTTATCGAGTTACGTGTTTTTCCGAACGGCTGCCGTAAATATTTTCGATAACAAATCAACTCGAACGAGACAGAAATTTTAATAAGCAGGATTTGTATGACCTGCGCGGCGTAATGAAAGTTTTCAAAAAGTTGCATTTTCGCCTTCAAAAAGAGAAAGAAGGGATTTTTGGCTCGGTTCACTTGATGTCATTATTTTGATATACCTACTGTATTATTCAAATTTTCGAGTTGAAGTACTTTAAGTAAGCATTAATGCACCATTCACGCAATTAAACGAGAGGATCCGAAGAAAACAGCTTTTGCAACGGTATTCACGTCCCCTAAGTGCAAATTTTTCCCCTTTCGAGTGTTATAGTCCCGAATCCGCCGAGTTACTTATCTAAACCTTTCCCGAATCAAAATAAAGCTCCTCCACAGTTGGAGCTGCGAATCCAATCGATCCGACCACCGCTGGGTTGTTTTTGCCGTTTCCTCCCTTACATTTTGTGCGAGTGTATGTGTCGACGACCTGAACGCGTAACAAAAGCAGATATAGTTTGAATTTCGCGTTTACGATCTCACATTCTCGACAAGTCTTAAGATTTCAAAAATTTAACTGTGGCTCTTTTCCTTCGGCAGAAATCCAGAGATGAGGTACGCTTACGGTTTTATTATACACCAAAGTTTAAATATATTTCGGTTCAGAATTAGATGGGCTGTATTTCGTGGAATTCACCGTTTCACGGCCTAACAGTCACATTCTATATAAATTGTACCTAAACGGGAGCAAACAAATTAATCGTGTTTTACTCGATGGTGGAATTTACACGTTCAAGGAAAACCATCCGAGTACACGTTTATTTCTGGATTTCGGGAGCATGTTAGTGTCAAGGTGATTTAACCAGCCTTCATAAATAGACTTGTCTATATCCCGTAATGTCTGGGCACGTGCATTTTTACCCGAAATGGGATCATATATATATATGTGTTTATCGGGGGGAGGGTTGCTTGACAGACAAATGGCCCGAAAGCCTCGAAAGATCTGCTTCCGTTTCCATAAAGCTGAAAACAGCCTGTTGTCATATGTGACTCTCAACCTAATATTTAAACTAAGCTTCCGTCGTTAAATTACCCCGCTATTATTGTTAGGGGTGCTTTTTTTCGCCCCATTTATAGCACGCGACCAGAAATTAGAATTTTTTCCCGTGTGTTTGTTTAATATATCCGCGAGAGACGGCGGCGCGAGTCTGATGGAACGCAGACCGGCTTTTCGAGGGGATTCGAGTATTTTCGGTGTCAAGTTTAAGGCGATCCAAAATAACCCACGATCAATTATCCCGCGGGAATAAAATTAATTATAAGTGAGACGCCTCTCGCTGCAACTAAAGCCTTTTTTCATTTACACTAAACGCGTCTCCATACGGCAAAACTTTAAATGAAGTTCGTCGATCGTCCTTGATTAGCCTGCACTTCCATCTGAACGATGATTAATCCAGAAACCCGCATGATCATATGAGAGGATACGCGAATAACGACTCGCTAATTTGGCCGAATTAAAAATGTAAATCCAATGAATTGTGGTTTATGCAGATTTTGCGCCATAAGAGATTATATCTCCATGCGCAGCTTTTAATTAAGACGAAATACATGACAACCCGGAGGGACGTCACAAGGCGATTTTATTTAGCCACGGTATAAGAACCTTCAAACGCTTTTACAAATTCGATCCCGAGTGCAATTTTGCGAAAAACACCCGTCGCCTGAGGATTTTAACGGTAACTCGCCGCGTTATTTTCAAAACAATACGAAAGAGCACGAGTAATGAGGAAAACGAATATGTTTGTCGCGGCATCGAAAAATTACAACCCATACGCGACCATCCTGAGGTTTTTCCTGCGGACAGTAATCTTCTCGTTTCTTAAATTATAGTACGAAAACAAAATTTGTGTCGCTTCTTATTTTGAGAGCAACCACGCATTTGCCAAATGCTTCGCGTTTAACAAAGGACGTATGCAAAAATGACTTTATTTATACTGGAAGAGGGGGCATTAGCCCACGGAAACGCGATAGCAATTTTCTCATAAATGTATAGATGAAGAAAATTCCAAAAAAATTGTACAATATTTAAAGGACGGTGTAAATAGTCACACAAGTTTTTATAATGAAAGTTATGTGTTTTTATAATAATTAATGATGTAAAATAGCTAAAATATGATTAAAAATGGAACTTTACATCAGTATAAGTCAGGATTTTCCTGGGAAATATTACGTTTTACGTTTAGTAACTGTAGTTTCCCAATATATTTATGTGGGTTTACAGTAGGTTCCTAAAAATTACAATAGAAATATGTAAAATTACAGTTCGTTTGATGTACACAATAAAAATAGTGGTTTTCAGCGCGTGTATGCATTTTTTACATGAAGATGTGTTTTTACATGATTTTACGTGCACTTATAAAATTATTGTTACAGAAAATAATATGATATTGCATTAATGTTATGTAGAATCACTAGTATTTAATACGAAGCGATTCTTAAAACTGCCATTAGCATTATTTATATGAGAGGCGAGCTCCTTATTTCGTTTTTTTTTTTAGATGTATTACTTATCTAGTTATTTCTATTGTTTCCAGATACTAGTAATAGGTCTCAAATCCTTTTTGCAACATTAAAAATAAAATTTATATCAATATTTCCAATGAGACTAAAAATGTAATATTCAAATATATTTTGGGTAATTTATTGGGTTTTTAAAATACACCATTCCTTCAGAAATCACTCGCAATGTAAATCACTCGCATGTCCAAAAAATTATTTGTAAAATAGTTGCAACTACTTAGTGAATTACGATTCTACAAATTTCAATTTTCCGTGTGAAAAATATAGGAACATGTTTCAGAGTACATACCACATTTTTTTTGTCAAGAAAAAGATATATACGAGCATCTAAAATAGTGTTTTGTGACAGACACTATTTTATAGACGGTGTCTTATGTGTCTGTTCTTTAATTTTTGGAATGAAATGTCCAAGTTGATGAGAATAACGTTAAAGACACCATTTTACAGACGGTGTCTTGTGTGTCTGTTCTTTAATTTTTGGAATGAAATGTATAAGTTGCTAAGCAACTGCGCAACAGCAATGCAAAAATAAGATTAAAGAGTGGCACTAAGTAAATTGTCGATTTTATAACCTTTCTTTTAACCACGTTAAAGGCTGAAATGAACTGTAAATTTACATGGTTACCTATGTTTGTTTTATTGCTATTATTATTATTATTTGTAAAGGCTTATTATTATTTTTGTAGTGAAGGATTTAATTTTTATTAATATAGGCATTTCTTATATAGGCTCCTTTATTATTTTAGAACATAGTAGGTATAAAGAGCTTTTTAGAACTTCAAAGAACATAACGTCATTTATTGAAACTATATGGTTTCAATAATTTCCAGACGACTTAAAACTACACAATATTTTCCATTTACTATATTCAATATAGTACTATAAAATACGCATTATTTATTAAAATGATAGTATTTTATCATTAAACATTACATAAACAAATGTACATACATTGATTGATACATAGAATAATGTACAGGAAAGAATGTAATACTACATTTATTTCTGTGTATTGTTTCTGTCTATATTCTTAATTCTTAATAATTAAATTTCCTCTCCTTTATTTTATAGACTTTCTTGGCTTCATAACTTTTTCGTGAATTTCTCCAAAATATTCTGTTCGTTTCCTTCTTTCTGTAAATTCGTTAGTTTCAATTTTCCTTGCTTTTTATAACTACGAGTACTTTAAGAGTTTCACTTGTGTTTTGTGTGAATAACACTCAGTGTTATTTTGTGATTGTGTTATACATTCCAATTACTAACGTCTTTGTATTTCCTGTGTTCATTTTCAAATTGTGCTTGCAGAGTTCCTCATTCAGTCTTTGTGAGTGGAATTGTAAATATTTTCCGATTCTGATACAATTAGCACATTTTAGTAATTTACTTCATTTAATACTGCATTAAACAGTAGATGTTCAAAATGCGCCCATGCTTCCTTCCCGCCGCATAACTGGGAAACCATAAAAATAAGTCGTACGTGTTCATAGTATTGAAATTGAAAAAATGCCTCTGCGCGCCGCATATGAGTCTCTGGATGTCTCGGTAGTAGAAATGCTGGACATTGTTATACAAAGTAGGGTTATGGAGTGTTAAAATTAGTGAAATGGATACCAGCCTAGTTCTCAATAACTAAATTAGTTACAGCAACGGATATTTCAGTATGTTGACCCACGTATTAAGACGATTGTAAGCCTCGAAAGCTAATTTTCGACAATACAAACAGAGAATATATACTAAACGCCAAACAAAGTTGCGCTCACGTGATCAGCATTTTATCACATGTCTATTTAGGGTGTTGTCAGATTTTCGGGAATCTCGAATTTTTCGCCGCACTTATACAATTATTGAATTGCTGGTTGCATAAGCAACAGTAATTAAAAATGTGTTGTACTAGTTTTTAAGTGAAAAATCACTTTATTATAAAAATAATTTATAAAACAAGGAAAAACTTGGTATTAAATTTATAGAACTAAACCATGGTAATACATTTTAAAATCTACAATGTAAAAATTAATACATGATTAATACATGATGTAAATGTAATCACAAAACGTAAACATAACCTTAAGAGACCTGACGGTCGATATAAGGTTCGATTAAATCCGACAACGTAGCACGGTACCTATGTTTACACGTTGCCATTACTTACTTGTTGATTAATATTTTCAGAAAATTTTAGATGGCCGATTCTTTAAATTCAATGAACCAAGCTAATGCGCATACATCATGATACCACATTTTTTTTATTCTAAGAAAAGTGTTTAATGCCTATATAATATACGTACAATACGATACAGATACGTTACCGAAAATCTGACAACATTCTAAATCGACCTGTGATAAAATGGTGATGACGTGAGCGCAACTTTGTTTGGCGTTTAGTATACATAAGGAAAATATTGTGGCAAAAATCTGGAATCCATTCTCTTTTCCAAAATTGTAAATTTCCCTCATTCTTGGAACGAACTCCTCAACATCGCGGTGAGGATCCGAGATAAATCAACTTTCCTCCTCCCGGCCGTCGTGCTTTATTTGACAGACCCCGCGTTCAATTTTTCAGGACGTCTGAAAAAAATTTATAATTATTATTTGGAAGCGGCCCAAGGCGACCTCTGCCAGTCCGGACGGGAAGATACATCTGATCCGCAATTACGGGATGATGTAGTGAACGGACTTATTTATCCTGCGGGAGTATGTTTTGATTCCGGCACGCCGGGAGGACGCCAAGATGTTTTACGAGCGCAGAAGAGTTAAAAAAGAAAGGTTCAGTGGGCCCAGTCCCGTGGGTCGTACCCATCATTGAATTCCTATAATTCGACCAGGGATTAATCCAGGTACGAAACGGCAGATGTAAAATCGAGTCACCCTCCATGCCGTGCCCGTCGCGGGTAACGGTTGAAAATAATCTACAATCGTTATGTGACAGTTGTGCAACTGACCGTAAGTTAGCTGCGATCTATTAAAGGGAATTACACCCCCGCAATTTGATGATTTATTGCCAGAAGTTAAAGATGACCCAATACATGCTGGTAGATGGGAGGGTGGATCGGCTTTAATACAATGAGGAATTCTATCGGATAATCAAAGGATATATATTTCAATTTTGTACGAAATGGTTTTACATGAATGTGCTCTTGTTGCAGCCGATTGGTAAACGACGTCATAGGGGGATTTAATTGTAAAGCGGGCTAAAGGAGCGGAATAAATGAAATTTACAACCATGCCAGGATCGCTTGCTATTCATCGCACGATACGTACTATACGTACGTATAATTAAATATGAAACGGAAACATGTACCGATCTTCTCATGGTAAACAAAGGTTTCTAGATCGGATTACTTTATGATACCGAAGCCTTTCGGTTCGTCGGTATTGTTATTCAGTTTCGCGTAAAGCGGAAATCAAAAGGTGACGCGCCCGCGAACGGTATCATAAAATCCAGTTAATCGCCCCGAGAAGCTTTTAATAACGTCATTAAATCGATTCATTCATATCAAAGTACACGGGTCAATTAAACACGGCGTCTGTAATTTATCTAATACACAAATCTTAACACCTCCAAACACTAGTTAAGGTAACGTTAAGTACTAATTTCAATCGCGCCGAAGGCTCATTTATATCGCGCGTCGCAGTTAGTTTTCGCTAGTTACTTGGAATCATCGAAATATGCATGGGTACGGGTGTTACTTTACACGTCTACAAAATCTGCTTGAATCGTCATAGGAATTGACTGCTTCGTACTTCTAAGGGGAGTATTTAAGCCTGTAGGACACTTTAATATGATTGTTGAAGAACTCAAATGGTCATGTGAGTAGGTACATTTGCATTTATTTCGTATGGCGTCTATACGGAGGTCCCTGTTATGTTATAAAATTGAATTATGAAGAGCAGAAAAATCTGCATGCCCAAAGTTACAAGTTGTTCCTAATTGATTGAGAACGAGGTTTGCTGTGAATATTTGAGATCAGTAAGATGCTGAAATTCTCATAGACAAATGGTGGTCTTTGTTGTTAACATTGATGGAACAATTCGTCATGTGAATCATGGGCTTTTTGGCTGCACGTGCAGATAGGTAGCGACTGGACTATAAGGCAACTTTTTGTTGTACCTACTTAAGTCTATAAATGTTCATTAAGGAATTTTACCAACTAGAGCAATGCGATTAGCACGTGGCCTAACGTGTATATTCATAACAAGTCCGAATCGATATACTAAACAGCATCAAATCTTTTTAGTTAATTCTTCAACAAGTTACTGTAACTAAATGAATTCACCAGATCCTCACTACTACCTCAGCCCTAATTATGACGCACCCTTTACGATTATCCGTACGTAAACACTGGAGAGTCCAGTACGATCTGTAGCCCATCGTCCCATTTAGAAGCCTTATCATACTGTATATGCTTTCAATATATCGCAAAAGAAATCATGAGCCGAGTATGAAGAACGCCACTAACATCATACTTAAGTAGGTACAAGAAAAAGTCGCCTTATAGCCAAGTCGCTACTCGAGCCAATCAGAATGCCACATGCAGGTGCTGCCAAAAGGCCTATGATTCACATGACAAATTGTTCCATCAATGTTAACAGCAAATACCACCATTTGTCTATGAGAATTTCATCATCTACTTTCTCTTACTGATCTCAAATATCCACAGAACACCTCGTTCTCAATCATTTAGGGAAAACTTGTAACTTTGGTCGTGCAAATATTCATAACGCAGGAAGAAGGCAGTTTAGATCGGCAAATAAAATTATAACTACGTGAACAGTGTTATTATTTATGAGTAGATCTTCTGAGCTTTGAATATGATGATGTGCGTTACAATAGAAGCCTTGGAGACGTTGCCCTAATAGTAAATCTATAGTATAGGTAATTAACAAAGCAATAGTTTCTTATAACCATCTGAGAGGCAACTATCGTATTAAAGCTGCTTTATAACGGTTGACAGCGTTGGTTATTTCTTGACTAATAAATTAGAATCGATGCATAATCCTGGATTTTTAACATCAGTTTAGTTGTAATTACTTCGTATTTCAATTCGTGTAGATTGAGGTACAATAAATATAACTGATTGGTTAGCACTCAGTTTCAATTTACGTAGGAACGCATTTAAGTCATGATTGGTTCGTTGATCTCGTGCCAACATCAATCGCAATTGCATATCCTCAGCATATTGTAATCTACCACCAGTACGAAAACTTGATCCGTACTGATCTCTAAATGGAGCCTTGAGGTACCCCGAATTGAATCAGCAAAGGAATATTTGTTTTTAAGTCACTTAGATACCTTCTCATTAATTCAACAGAATTATCTAATTTGACAAACGAGGCAGGAATCCCCGGATACTTTCGAAAAATTATCGGTGCATCTCGGATGCCTAAAGTGACTGCGCCCAGATTCTTCGGAAAAACGTCGGCCCGTTTTGAAAGTGGCGTGACACCGAGGGAAAAAATAGCAGAGCAAAACGGTTGTGAGGGCAAACGCGTGCAAAATTATCTCGATCCGCTTACATGCGAGCTAATTCCGAATGCTCGTACACCCACAGGTGATAGTTTGTTTTCTCATCGAGAACTGGGTGAATCGTAATGAGAGTTCGATCGTGGGTTCGGAGGTGAATCTGAATTTTCCGACCTCGAAGGATGTATTTTGGGATTTTTCAGTACGGACTGATATTTGGATTGGCAAACCTTGGGCCACTTGGAATTTTGATTAAAGCTATTGGTGGCTAGAAAGTACATGAAATAACTAGTACGAAAATGTCAGTCATAATTTGAGAATTGATTCGTTCACAAGTTATAGCCTTTTGAAAATATGATTTTCCGTAAGAGGTTAAGTAGATGAAAATTAAAAACTCACCAAAAAATCACCATTGATCAGTAAAAAACCGTAGAAATCTATGTGCGCATTCAATTTTCGCCTTTCCTTTTACTATGAGAGAAAAATTATTTTTCATCTAACCTCACTTTTCCACGAATTCTCTTTTTGCTGCATCCATGGAATTTCTTCTACACGTGTAACACTAATTTTCACACGATATTCCACAATAACACATATAAATTAACAAATTTTTATGGACATGTCCATTTTCATCAGATTTTCCATTCATTTCACATAGAACATCAAAATAATCGCAGTATGCTACACGAGGAATAGCACTTAAGTAGTAGTGGTTAATCGACCGAGAGGGACGCATTGAAACCATATTAATTTGTAATTCTGCTTGTTTTTCCTTGTAGAAATATTATAAAGTAGCAGTTCCTGTGTAGAATCCTCCGGAAAGCAGAGTTAAGTTAGGCGGTTTGGTTCTGTTTGTTTTTTTTTTATAGAAGCGTTATAAAGTACGACATAAACGACGGCGCTCGGTCAGCCACTACCGTATCTCAGCTAAGCACACCCTCATTTAAAATTTCAAAATGGTGAAGGCGCGAAAACTGCGCCGTTTATAATCGTATTTTCACTTATTTCTTCACACTCTTTTCACTGAATTTGAATATCGGCGTAAAGTTAAATGATGAAACTTCACTATTATCGTTTAACCGATGAGAAGAACGTACGAAAACATTTAAAAATTACACTTTGAAAACCGGCAAATTTGGCGAAACTTCTCATGTTTTATTTTTTTCTCAAAAACTACTGGTTTCCTCAAGATAAAATTATCTTTTCAAGCACCCTAATACTGTCCTTTTTTACTAAAAAAATTGCCATTTGTGAGATAGGAGCGACTGAAGAAAAATTTTTACCTTTGAATTCGTTACTAACCAAGTCAATGTACTTGGCATAGAAATAGCAATTAATGGATAAACATCCCTGGTAGTTTCGTTGGTGAAAAGTACTAGCCATGAGTTGTTCCAGATTTACAAACGAAACACCAAGATCGACTCCAAATTTCTGCTATTAAGGTTCAAAAGTGTAAACGTCAAATCAGCCAAGAACAAATCTTGGATTATCACTAATTTAATGCTCACTTACTTCGGGAATTCTAGTGAAAGTCCCTTTTTTCCCTCAAATTATCCCGGTCCCCGCCGCTGCGCGCCTGTTATATTCGGGACAACAAAAGATGCAACGATGACATTACAATGACATAAATATAGACGTTGTTTGTCTTGAAAATCGGTCGGCATTATGACGGCTTGGAGAGTTGCCTACGCGGTCAGGTATAGGGCACATTATAAACATCTCACGTTACAAAACGTTGGGTGCGCGCCCCTCTCTCTCTCTCTCATTCAGGTGGCGAACAAAAGGCGAAGAACTCCGGGGACAATTTGTTGCGGTAAAGACTGAAGAAGGAAGAAAGGATATACGGCCCGCCGCCTATTATGCCGGGAGTATTTGCGTTTCGTTTATGGGTAAACGAGTCAGATGTATGAGGAGGAATTCGAGATTTAAAAAATAATCTTTTAATAATAGGGGGGACATCTCCGATGAGTTTTTCGACAGGTAAACGTGGCGTTCGTACGGGTATCCTAGTTGACGAGATTTCACGGGGGTTTTAACCTGAAACTAATTTCTGATCCACGGACAAGGACGTACCCATATAGGTTTATCCTCGGCAACAGTACAACGTAAAGAAGTATCAAGACCTAACCTTTAATAACGCCGTTTCATCTTTTACATTGCATGCCTATACACAACAGGTTGTTATAATAAACCCAGATTCGTGCTTACGGGTTTGGTTGTTATTATGGGATTCAGATTTAATGGCGAGGGAAAGAACATCGGTTGAGGAATTAATCTGCCCAAGCAATAATTGAGTCATTTGAAGATAGGTAAAACATAGAAAAATTTTCTTCTTGAAAGCAAGTAATAGTAATTTTCCATACCAACATGGATATAATAAGTACTGTAACATTCGCAATGATTAGATTTAAACATGAAGGATCAGCAAGATTTCTTACATTTGTCCTATAAAAGATTCGCTAATTACATAAGTATTTGCACATTGAAATGCTTATGCTGGATATTTGCTCAGCAGGACTCATAGCAATCAAATTTTGAATATAATTTTTGAAGGTGCGATAAAATAATTCATGGATCTCATTATCTTATGATCACTAGATGCATGTCATGAGAAATAATATCAGAATTAGTGTTAACTACATTCTTGGCCATTTAAAAACTATTGCCAACTTCAGTGCCGCTTATATGATGGTGTGACTGTCAAGGTATCCTGTTGGTGATATTCTGTAAATAGTTGAGGTGGAAAATTCAAGATTGACAATTAATGGAAAACACAGATTTCCTCAACTTCATAGAAACCCGATATGAACACGAATTCGTGTGATTTTTCGACACTCGATACAAATGAGTGCTTAATACGAAGTAAATTAGTACTTAGTGTTGTATAAACCAGTGTTAGCAAGTACTAAAATGAGTGTAATGGGTAAATCAAAGTAACGAACTCACACCCCCGAGAATTCTTCACAAGGTAAAGCAATTTCGATCTTCTCCACCATGGGATGGAGGAGGAGAAGAAAATATTCGAAGTCGTCAGGAATAACATCATTTACTCTAAAAATGCTTATTTTCTATTAACCATATAACTTTTCGTCATAAGAAAATGATATCCCTAACACCCCATGAGACCTTTTCGGTAATTTCCGTTAGATATAAAATCCCTACTAATAAATTTCAAGTGACTTTTGAATAAATGTTATTAAATAAGGCGAAATTGTAGTAATAATTTCAAAAAACATGTAAAAATATATAATCTTTAATCGCTACAAGATAATTAACAAGTTTACATATTGCGGCGTAATAAGTTACGCTATCTAGAGATTTGAATAAATTGGGCCAGATTCTCAAAGGCGCTGCCAAAATTCTAACAGCAGGTGTATTGGCCTGAACGTATGTTCAACATGATGATTAGTAAGGAAATTTAACTTGTACGAAACATTGAAACTCATATAGGTGGGGTAATTAAATTTTTAATTCATTATAAATTACTTATGTGACAGCCGAACAGACTTTTCCATCTATCACGATCACTAATAATAATTCATAATTGATTGTGACAGGATTTCCCATTACTTCCAAATTATTTGGTCCGACTTTGTAAGAGGTATTCTTGTCTCGCAAATTAAACAGTTTCTTTCTTTTTTTGAATGATATTTTTGAATTCTACCTGCTATTTTTATTTTGCTTTGATTTTCCTTACTGGACACACGACTGTACTGATACACATGACGTTAGAAAAATGTCGCTGTCTGAATAATCAAGTTTGGAAAATTATAGCTTGTACAGCTGAATTGTTGTTTATTTAATGTTACTTCTATCAGTAGACAGAGCTCCATATTTTGTATGTGGCTTTAGTTTGCTGCCAAGTCATGCTGATTTCCAATTATTCAGCATTTTCGCTCTTCTATACTTTGGGTTGTTAAAGCAGCTTCGTGATTCAATTTTGATACTCATATTTTACCCCTTACATGTAAATAAGCCAGTGCATTAGAAGATGTACGTTTTCAAAGCTGCGTAATTTGGATATTTAGTAAACCGGTTGCGTATTTTCCGCTGTCTTTAGTTAAATGCATGGAAGTCATGCATCTTAAAAGTGGAGGTCTTTGAATGTTGTTTTGTATCTCAAAGGAAAATTCGCCATAAATCTATAAATCTTATGAAAAACTTGAAAGTACTTACAACATACAGTTGCTATCAGGAGCGAAAATTTGTAGTTTTGATCATCTTTCTGCATTATTTACAACGAAAAATACAGTGCAAATAACGTAGAATATCAACTTCAATCACCTGTTCCAAGCAGCAGCCTGAAGTTTTTCGAATGATGTAAAATTAGTTCAATCGTAATTAGACAACTTTGCAGAATCGGCATTGTGCGATGGATTATCAATTTAAGCTGAAGACAAACTAAACGCTTTATATTTTTAAACCATGGCGTACCTAATTTAATTTAAAAACCTCAATTCTAATGACACGTCTCTCCTGAATCGATCCCATCTGTCTCGAGCAACCGAAACTGACGAATATCGTTCCTCACCTAACATTTATTACGTCAAACTAAAGAAGCCTAACTCGGGATTTCAACCTAATTTATCTTATCGCACGGGTTTTTTCCTCTTCAAATCTCACCATCTGGTTAGATTTTTATTTCTCGAATTTTAAGTAATTCCCTCCTAACCATAAAATTTTTACGAGATCCCCGCCGCATTCTGGATTATTTAAGGAAATAATTCCCCTTCTCGACGACACCTTCATAACGTTTTTTTTTTGTATATATTCTTGTTTGCGGTGGAGAAAAGGAGGGAAGGCTGAAAGCTCGTGGAGTTGCTTACGAAAATAAATGAAAGATTTGAATAAAGGCACCGGTCTAGCCCAATCTAACGAGTGTGGCCCACCACACATTTCTTCCTCTGGCTCGGCTCTTGTTTATTTTAATGAGGGGACTTGTTTTCATTTATTTTTCCAATCTTTCGGTTTATAAGTCTAAACACAGACTGGTTTCTCAAGGACGCTATACGCTAGCCTCTGACTAACTAATATTTTTTAAGTGTCGATTAGTGACCTTTATGCGTGAGCTTCGAGGGGAAAAGCAAAATTTTTTCTCATCCGAGTGGGCGTTTGGAAGCTCTCGCGCTTAGAAAAGCCATATGCGACCTAAACAGTTTCGAAAAGGTTCCTCGATGTGTTCGGATCAGAAAGGGGAAAAAATGCAAAAGTGACTCTTGGCGAATTCCCCTAAATCCAGCTCTGCGAAAACGCCTTGTCAGATGATCTGAGTTATATGGCAAGTACCTGGCAGCAACAACGAACGAAAGGCCTTTCAATATGCAAGAAAAATAAATCTCCACCATTGCTCTTTCCTTCTCTCTCCCACCGCTCCACCGTCCTTTTATAATTAGTGGTTTTTAAACAATGCCCATATCTCTGCCTCTTCGTCTGGCGTCTGCTCTTCCTTCTCCCGCGCGTTTAATCTGCAACGCCATGTTTGCAGTTGTCGCCATGCTTTTGTTTTAATTTAATAGCCTGGCTATTTTTACATTTTATTTTCGCGAGCGGGAGCTTTTTTCCCATTCGGTCTCGTCGAGCCTTTTAATAAAGGGACCGGGAACGGTGCGCTTTTCTGGAATTTATGGAATCACGCGGCTCTGATTAATTGGCGACTTAATTTATTTTTGGGCGAACACAAACGGTATTAAGAACGCCCGACACTTTTTGGGAATTTTTCAGGGGCGGGAATAGAAATTATGATTTGAACGCGCACTTCATTCCTGGAAGGTAATTCGGGATTCCTTTGTATCTATCGTGTAAACAGTACTCGGTCGAATATAAACGTGAAACTGATCTAACAATAGTTATTTCTGAAACAATGTTGAGACTAATGTCGGCTTAATAAATTTATGGAGTCATATATTTATTTTTAAAGCGTCAGCGCATATATCAATGCAAGTTGTATTATCTCAATAAAATATAGCAGGGCTACCACGGCGGAAAGTGCGCATAGCATTTATTGCTATAACAAATCTGCCATAAACAATTATTGTTTATGGCTCAATTACCGCGATGTTAAACGAAAACGAAAAGTCGAGAAGATGATATCGAAGCCAATGTTTGCGCGATAATAATCGCTTTATAGATGTCGCTATTATTATTAGTATAAAACAACTGTTTTCATTTATTGCACCGTAAAATCTATTTCGATCCCAAACGTAAATAAAATTAAATGAATTATTATTCTTTCTATTGTCACTGCGTAATTTATGCCGCTACCGTTATTGTTGCTGCAACAAGATTAATTGCTCGACGTGTTGATCTTTACCAACAGGAAATCACCGCAAAGCTAAACTTTATTTCACTGAAAATGGATTATGAAGAGAGGGAGAGATAGAGCGAGGGAAAAAGCGATATCTTCGTCTTTTACCTAAAGCCAGAGATCGTGACTCGAGATTTTCGATCCGCTCACCTTATTCGGAACGGCCGATTGCTATTGTTCAAGTTACATTTATATTTACACCTTAACATTGCTTTGTTATAAGCAATTTATAAGATTATTTAAATATAATACAACACGGTAGTGTTAATGCGCTTTTGTACTTTACTGGCCGATGTTCTCCGCGACTACCTTGCCAATACTTCACGAGAAATATGTCGGTAATTTGAAATATTTCACACGTTTAGCGCGAGTCAAGTGTCGGTGGAGTAATTAAGTTCATCGATAAAAACGGTGAAATTTCCGAAATGCCACGCAGTTAGATCGAGTCATAAGATTGTCGCATGAGAATTCAAGTTCATTAAAACTAAGCCACATACCTAAACAGCTGGACGCACGATTTAGGTACGAGAAGAACATATATTGTTATTGTTTCACGTCTAATACGATCAAATTAATAGGTAAAAGGTGACCATATGATTACCAAGTTATTTGCTCGTTTCTAACACGAAATAAATTAAAATGGTCATACACGGCATTTCTTCCCCATTTTCGTCATTAGCAGAAAATTTGGATAAGAAAAGTTATTCAAATTTCTTCGAAAGTTTTGAATTCAAAGTATGATTCAAATCTAAAAATATTATGACATAGAATCTTAACTTTGAATTTCAATAAAAACTATAACATTGTAGATTAAAATAATCGTTAGACTTGGCGTTGTTTCCTTTTTTATTGCTGAACCTTTTTTGGAGCCTAGGCTTTTAGGCACACTATGTTAATGTAGGAATGTCTCTAATTATGTTAACTCATGTAAAACTAGTACTTATCGATGACTAAGAAATTTGTAACATTTTTTCGAAATAACTCGCTTTACCTTTCGATATTTCAATTGCAAACCGTTTCTTGCCGATATTATTGATTACAGTAACTATCATTATATTGAATTATCAATATATTGAAAATACCCCTGGTCTCGATAATGTTTATACTAATGCACTGAAAAACTGTTGAAGGCATCTTCTTATCTGAAAATTTGTTCTGGAGTGCCACAAGGAGCTCATCTTGGCCCCCTTTGTTTTACATGTATGTAGATGTTTTAAATTCGTGAGTTTTCTCATGTACACCGATGATTTAAAAGTCTGTCATGCTGTGAGCAATTTGACTGATCCTTTTTCTATCCAAAGCAACCTCGGTCGACTTTTCCAATATCGCCAAGATCCATTGAAACAACACGATCTAAAAAATGTTGATACAAAATCAGTGTCATACGTTAAAGATTTGGGAATTATTTTTGACTTATTCAACCAACTTATAGATTATATGGTGAATAAAGCAAATAAAGTGTTGGGGTGTATCATGCATACTTATTTCGATTTCACGACCATTAATGCCCTCCGCTCGCTGTATGTCACATGTACACAGTGTTCAAAATTATAGTTCAGTTATTTGGAATCTCCAATACAATACCTACATTGACCGCCTGGAAAACAATCCAGAATAAATGCATAATGTTTGGTTATAATAAAACATATGTCCATTATACAGACGACTGGAGTTTCATGCAAAATAACAGGATTTAATTTATTTTGTAGACAGCAAAACCGCCGACATCATTCATTCACAAAATTTGTAATAACCTAATTAATTTAACGAATTAATGAATCATGAATTAATAATGTTTTACTTCGAAATCATCAACGCAAATTCTTTTGACAATTCTGCTTTGTATATATGCAATTAAAAATTATATAACAAGAATAATATCAAAAGGTGAATTTATTAGTATTCTAGACGCACAGCCAGAAGGACAGCAACAAAGAGAATCAATTATATCTAATTATTTTTCTTGGAGATTTTAATATAAAATTTAAAAGCTGCTTTTGATAACTGGTGATCAATGTGGATGCTAAAATTAATATCATTAGTAAGTACCTCCATGTAATAGTAATAGTCCCTTTGACATCACCCGTCGTGTTTATTGCACTTTTCGAGTGTTTCAAGTCCTCGAAACTTTTGTAGCTCTGCATAATCTTTGTCAGTTAAATACGACTCGAATATACAACTACTTTACTTTATTTACAAATATATTTTGATAAAAAAATTCTGCCGGTAGCTTATAAGGGTCTTATCAATACGCATTTTAACGTTAAATGGACTTTAGCTTAAAATGCCTTTAAAATGTTGTACATTCTTAACATGGGTACAAAAAAATTAAGTAAGTCAGTGTTGTGCATAATTCAAAAATTTAAAGCTGTTGTCAATTTACTTTTTTGTAAATTTTGTCATGAAGGTCGGCTTTTAAAGAGGTGAAAAATTGCAATATTTCATAAAATATGTTCCAAAATGTGTATGAGAAAATATATACTATACATATTCAAACAATTTTCAAATTTTTTGTATAAAGGGATAGTTTTCACCCTCTAATAACAAAAAGCTCATTTAAAAACAAATAACTTTTGTAAAAGTTGTAGCTAACTTAATTCTCTATGATAATAAGTAGGTTAGATTTTTTTCAACCTTAAATTTTCCAAAAACGATAAAATACTTAAAAATAATTTTTTAACTGGCAAATAAAATAAAAATATATCATAATATAGAAAAAATAAAGTACTTACACCTATCGAAAACTTGGTTGTCTCGACTCTGAAAAATTCAAAAAGAAGACAGCGCAAAGTGGCGGTATATTTCTTTTAAAACTTCGCTCATTTTATGAACATTAACAATTTGTAAGATATTAAGAAGTAAGACTTGTATTTAATGGATAGCAGAATTTTTTAAGGTGTTTGTTTGGGGACTTTTATTGAGAAAAGCAAATGAATTTCACGTTTTTTTCCAACGTGATGTTAAAAAATTTATTTCAACTTCTTATTTAAGTTTTGAAAACGTTAATCTATGAAAACGACACGTTCAAAAAATGATATGTATTTCAAGGTTCGTTCGTTAGGTACAATACCATTATAAAGGGTTGAAACGACAGAATTTTCAAAATTCCACCTGAGTATTCTTGGAGAAAATTAAATTTCCTACAATTTTCCTTACAATTTCCTTATGATATTTTTTACACTATCATTTTTAGAAATGTTGTGAATAAACGGTGCCAAATAAGCTCTTAGCTTAAAACTAATTGATATTACATGCTTGAAGCTGTGCTTGCAAGCTGTTTCCAAGCGGATGGTTCGGGGGTTGATAGAAAATTAAGAAAGAAAAATTGTATATGAAAAACTATTTAAATTGGGGAGTTTTCGATCTAACTTCCCGGACTATATGGTTAATTACCACTGTAGGCATTGAATTTCCACGGATTGCTTTATATTAACAGCATTATTCATAAACGCATAGTAAGGTTAAAATGGACTGTAGCTTAAAACACGTTTAGAATGTGTTTCACTGATGTAACTACAGTTTTGTTCCGTGTATTCTTATCATGGATGTAACTGTAGTTACCTTATTGAATTTTTCCTTTTGCTTCAACATCTATAATTATTATTATGTTGATCTTTATTTGAATTCAAGAGATTTGACTTGTAGTTGCTTTTCACACTCGAAAGCATACTTGAAGAAGATAATTATTAATTATTACATTGTGCTAAGTACAAAACAAAGCAAGGACAACTTAAGGAACGGAAATATGACATGTCAGATATCAGAAATCCGCCGCTATTTTGAGGCGGATTACCTGTTACCACTGATTATGGTACTTTTGTGCTTTTCATTCAATCATTGTTTTAATGCCCTTTCATCATCGATGTTCGACCTTAGGTTCTAAAAAACCCGCAGATAATCTGTTGTAAATTTAATTTTACTTCACAATTTTCAATAGAAACCTAATTGGAATTAAAAATTCACTAAGCAACGCGGAGCGCAGGTAACGTCAGAGCGCGACGTACGAAACGCTCCTTTCAGTCATAGTTTATGAACGGAGAGACCGGCCGGGATCGAGCCGGTGCACATAAATGGTAAGGTAATAAAGCAGCTTATGAACAGGACATACGAAGGTAGGGGTAGGCGGTGCTTGAGCCAGGTATTAGCCAATCTCACCTCATCATAACTCCGGGTAGAGACCAATAGGGGGGACGCATTCTTCATTGACCGCTCACATAAACTAGCTGCGTCAGGTTAATATGCATACGTTATTCTCTCTCGTACGCGTACGGTAAGTATGCGAGGAGGTTTGTTTCTTGTTTGCTTTTGGTTCGGAATCGCGGTTCTCGCATTGGTCGTCGGCCCCTCGCCCGAGTTAATCGATCCGACGATTAAACGTTGTATAAAGTAGCCAAGTATTATTGGGCGTTCATCATTTCTTTGTGTAGGTAAAGGGAAAAGATCTCCTGTATCTTTCTAATCCGGAAAAATTGTAGGAGAAGCTATTAACGTTTCAAAAAAATCCTTTAGTAATATCGATTATCACGTAAAGTCGGCATGTGAAACGAGGTGAGAAAATTCGTGACTTTACCGGGAAAAGTCGAGGTAAAAGCAAGGAATGTTACACCTGATTGCGTTAAATCTGGGTAAATTTACTTATAAATCCTCCTACGATTAATATCGAAGGAAACATTACGGCCTCGTTTGGTGCCGTTTAATTATAATCGTAACTATTCAAATGAAACATAAACGTAATGCATCGATCTTTCCCAGCAACTACGAGCGACGGGAATTGCGTTTATTTCCTTTGAAAATAAATAATCACCCATTACGTACCAACCTCGTCTGATTCAAAGGAAATAAGTTAGGCATGCACTTGCTCCGATAAACAATTCAAAAGTTATAATCACCCGTTTAATTAAAGCAAAACATATACACCGGCGGCCGACGATATTAAGAGAAATTACATTATAAAATAAAACCATCCGACCATGGCTGCCGCTTATCTGCCCACTGGATCTGTAGAAATGTTCCTCCGCGACAAGGAAAAAATCCAAATCGATGCGAGATAAAATCTCTTGTTTATTACGTGACGGGTTTAGGAAGGAAAAAGGAGGAGGGACGCTAACGAACTGGACTTGTTATGACAGCCATAAACAAATTGATAATGAAAACAAGACGAGGTAACTCACGTTAAAATTGAAGCATTTATCGCAATTTAGTGGTCTAGCTCAAATTCGAGGCTCGTAGGCGTATGTAGACGGGAAACGTGTAGGTATCCTTAGAAAGGTCTATTACTATCCTTATAAAATACCATAGTGTATGCAGTTATAAGTGTAGTCACTCTCCGAATTGCCGAAAACCATCACCTCTTGTCATCTCTACCCCCTCACCCGAACGGATTACTGGCTGAGCAAGAGAAGCTTGTGGTCATTTTGTACAGGGTGTCCTCGCGTAAGGTTGCACAAACGCACCGTCAACGACTAACGCTAAATTTACTGGAAAAAAGTATTTTTTTGCAGCACAAGAAATCGTCATCGGAAAAATAAATCAGTTTTAGCCATTGAAACTTCTAACTAACGAAATTTACAAACTGTAGAAGGTTTGTAGGGCGGTTGTATATGTCGGTGGATACTTTTTACGTAAGTGTATTTTAGAACACTCATGTGACATTTGTGTCAATTACAGCAGCAATAGAAAATCCGATAGAAATACCAAATTTTGCGAGCTAAAGAAATATAAAGGCAGTCATAGTGAGATATTTGGAGGATTAAGCGTCCCTCCAATTGATTTTATTAATTATTTAGTAGCATTAGAAGAAATTTTTACATCCAAATTCAACGACCTCTGTATACATGAGGGCGTAGGGATGGCATTGCTAAATCTATTTAAAAATGTTAAATTTTCACACCCATGTCCCAATTTCCCTCATATTTATTTTATTTCTCTATACACAAGAGTAAGAATCTACTGTACTAAAGTTTGCGAATAGAGAAATAAAACAACAAAAAAATAATAAGGAAAACCCTAAATTAAATGTATTAAAAAACATGTAAAAACTGGAGTAAGTACTTGCAATTACACAATAAACTTGTACTTCATTATATTTATACCTAATAGGATCATTACGTATGTACTTATATGTTGGTTGCTATTATGTGTTATCTTAGCAATGAAATATCTATATTGTCTGTTTAGGGTGTACCTACTACGCGAACCTTTTTCAAGTCCTGCAACTGATTTCAATCCTTATCCTTAACAATTCGCAAACAGCAATTACTTCAAGAAGTGCTGATAAATTTCTGATTACAATTGCTTATGGTGTACTTCAGCCTTATACGTTTGTAAATAATCTTGCGCCGACAAAATTTCAACTAGTCTAAATCTTGGAATATATTTAAAATTCGTTCGCCTCCCGTAGGTCGACGGTTTAATGAAATTATCGATTTTACAGTCGCTTTACCCCTGTACATTGCAGTTTCGGATCCTTTACGGGGACTATAAAATGATTTATGATAGGTAGCGAAAAATGCCAGTTTTTCGAGGAGATCAAAGGATTGACTCGACTAGTTCTATGTATAGACTATGAAAATACGTTAGGATGCCGAGCAAAAATTTGCTTGATCGTTCGATCTACCAACAACTGCACAAGAAAACGTATTCGGGTTGAATCATCGACTGTGCCTCGTCGATTTTCTTTAATTAGAGATGTTAATTGTGAAATATCGATCGCCCCGCCGTGCGGTGTTCCGTTCCTTCATTCGAATGAGGCGTAATGAAGAAAGCACCAAGAGCGTGTGTGAGTATACAAAATACGGCATCCACGGAGCGACACCCAGTACTCCGAAACCTCGTGGCGTGGGTAGAGACAACGCGACTATTCACGATTCAGCAATAATGTTGATGTAGAATCGTTGGTATCGATAGGACGGCTAAGGATAACGATCCTTCGCATTGTAATGTCCGCATTTAACAAGGAGCGATAGCGCGCCGTAGAGCGTACGGCACACACATACACACAACGTACTCTCCTGTGGCCCGATAAATAAATCCTTATTGGTGAACGAGCTGAGATAACGCTCACCATCACCTATTTGTAGTCGTAGACACATAGAATACCGCTCGCCTGCCACACATCCACAGTACGCTACTACACGAGATGCCCATTACAGATTTCACGACTATCGTCGCTATCTACGATTTGTGCGGTCATCGGGATAAACCAGGGGAATTTTTGAGGAGATGGACCGACATCGAATCAAGCACGGGAAATCAACCGACTTCCTGCAATCTACTGAGCAAAGCAGAGACGCAAAGGGAATGAATAGGCGATTGCATTGGTCAGAGTTGCTTCTTGAACTAATGGTTTGAATCTATTGGGTCCCAAAAAAATTTCCAAATTATAGATTGGTACCAAATGAAAGAACAGTTAGTGCTTCGAGCTAACTCACAATAATGCCACACATAAAGCAGCTCAGCTCCGAATCCTGGGTACAAATCGACACAAAATCGCTAAAGTAATGTTGGCACATGTCTTAATGGTTTCAACCATGAATACCATAGAGAAGCATAACAAGTTCTTTCATCATTTCCATGGAAACTTTGCTCATACTGTGCTCATACTCAAACTGCGCCACGATCGCCCATGACAGCGACGGAAATAACACGTTTTCCACCCATGCAGCTTGATATCCTACCCTGTGGTATCCCTGGATTAATCGTTAAGTCGCAAACTTAACTCACTGTAAAATAAGCTAACATGGGCCTGAATCTTAACGTGTATAAAATAGAAGATCACATGGTAAAAACTATTGAAATTGCTGAAAAATATTTTACAGAATACAGATTGATACTAAAGTGAAACAGCAGAAAAATAACCACCTGTCATTTCGACACAAATAACTGGACTTTATATTATTGGGTTTTGTTCATAGACCTATTAAGGAATAGGCTGCTTAGATAGACCGTAACTGCTTCCATCTGTATGAGAGAGACAGAAACGAGACACGACAGTGTTTGCCTCTCTTTCTAGTGGGCAAAATGTGACTACTTTCAGTTTAGAATGGGGTCATATGATGGTTAAATGCTGCCCATTCGAAATAGCTGCAAACACTAACACTGCTCATATCGTTTCTCTCTCTTTCTCGCACAGGATAACGGGGAAAGTAGCTGCCAAGCTGTCTATCTCTTAATAAGTCTGTGTTTTCTTACTGTAGTAATAATTATTTATGAAACTATGATTATGTCATAAAGACATAAAGACAAGAAACACATAACACAGAGCAATAAAGACACAACACTGTAGCCACTTGTGTATTTGGAAAAAAAATATGTTAGGTTAGGATTTAATAAGTTGGATTCATTGGAAGAAAGCCTGTAAACATTTTGAGCAGTTGCCAACGTTTTATTAATCTTTCCAACCTGTGATCCAAAGTACAAACGAGTGGAGACGTAGAAGATTGGTGTTCCTTAAATGAATGTAGATCAGTTCCTCACAGGAAAGACCAGAAGGCCGAAAGTCAAGGAGAACAAGAGAAGACAAGGAAAATGGGTTTGGAAATAGTAGCATTAGAACACCGTGGTGGATGAAGGGTTATGAAGAGATTCTTGCCTTGTACTGGCAAGCATCTCCAAACAGACTAAGATCTCCATCTCCAAACAGACTAAGACTGGTGTTCCTTAAAATGAATCCAGATCAGTGCCTCATAGGAAAGACCAGAAGGCCGAAAGTCAATAGGAGAACAAGAGAAGACAAGGAAAATGGGTTTGGAAATAGTAGCACTAGAACACCGTGGTGGATGAAGGGTTATGAAGAAATTCTTGCCTTGTACTGGCAAGCATCTCCAAACAGACTAAGATCTCCATCTCCAAACAGACTAAGACTGGTGTTCCTTAAAATGAATCCAGATCAGTGCCTCATAGGAAAGATTAGAAGGCCGAAAGTCAATAGGAGAACAAGAGAAGACAAGGAAAATGGGTTTGGGAATAGTAGCACAAGAACACCGTGGTGGATGAAGGGTTATGAAGAAATTCTTGCCTTGTACTGGCAAGCATCTCCAAACAGACTAAGACTGGTGTTCCTTAAAATGAATCCAGATCAGTGCCTCATAGGAAAGACCAGAAGGCCGAAAGTCAGTAGGAGAACAAGAGACGACAAGGAAAATTGGTGTGGAAATAGTAGCATAAGAACACCGTGGTGGATGAAGGGTTATGGAGAGATGTTTGCCTCGTATTGCTCTGATGTCGACGATTAGTTCTTGACCAACCCGAAACGAGGGAGAGAATGGGGGGCAACGAGTTGCAGTCGATTACCGCAATTCGCAATGCGTTAAGCTGGCAAGTCGAACATACACACACACACACACACACACACACACACACACACACACACGATCCGCTTAGATTTTCCGAAAGATAGATCGAAGTGAATCGGTCAAGGCCGTTCACGAGCGACTCGTTTGACAAACTTTGGCGATTTAAAAATAGCCGGGCCAAACGATGATAGCGCCCGTGCCAACGGGAACGCCCCTCTAGGATGGGGCAGTAAGGTAGGTCGAGGTCTTCGTAACACCAACGCTGAAGGGAAAAATGTGCTGATCCGAATGTAATGGTACCAATAAACTCCCCTCCTTCGAGCTTGAAAAGTCTCGCCCGAGAGCCAGCCGGACACTTAGTACGTAGTTTTATTGGGCGGTCGGCGTCATAATGATCCCGGAGCGTGGCAAGCCGATAAACCACGCGGGGTTGTTCCTTGTAAACCGTTGGCATGGAATAAACCTCCGGAGTGATGATACGCCGAAGGACCCAATACGTACCCGTCGGGAGATACGACGGTCGTAACTCGTATTTCCTACCACCGTCGGGCCCAGGCGGTCAGACCGGCTGCACCTCCGTATTTTCCTTTTAATTAAACGAATTCGATCATTAACCGAACTCACTTGTATGCGTATATATGTATGTGAGTGTTTGTGTACCTATCGATCTGTGAGTGAGATTACCTTGGGGGCTTTTCGCCTTGAGAAGGTTTAACCACGTCCATGTTTACAACGTAACAGGCTATAGTTTTATCGTTTGTTGTGGTCGTTTGTACACTGAAATTAAAAGTAATTCGTTAATAACTGCAAGGACTGCAATCGTGGGAGTGCCCGCGACACAGGCGGACCAACCCACAACGTTCCAAATATGAATTCAGATCTGTACGAAATTTCTTTGAATCACACCAGCCAAAAGGGAAAACCGTATGATGTGCGTCTAAAGGAAAATTATATTTGGAGTCCCTTGCAATGAAAACGTTTGAACCTAATGCCCCTCTCCCTCATGTACAGTGGCTGAGCACGAATAAAAGGTGAAATCGTATAACTGTTTCATACTGGTGCAGCGATTTAAAAAAAATTCACACGTATATCAGTCCACAAAGACCAACAGCATGCGTGCGATCATTCAGAGGATCAATTGTAGATGATGGAAATTAAGAATGTAATTCGCTGTTATTTTTTGGAAATTTTATAAAGTATTACAAAAAAGCCATTTTTGCAAGTCGTTAAATGCAAATATACGAAATATTCATACGTCGAATGTCGTACGTCGTTGAAGATCGAAAAATCATCAATTAAAAACTATTTTCGATATCCCTGTTTACTCGAACCGAAATTGTGGCAATTCAACCAAAAAGCAACACCACAGGTGTCCACAGTTAATGCAATTTAAATACCAGGTTATGTGTGCAACTGGTATTAACGCAACATAAGGTACGAGCTAAAAACTTCCTCTTCTATTCCCTTCGTGTAACGAAATGAGTACATGTAAATGCGAGGGGAAAAAAGGAATTAATCTTTACTTGTACTGATAAAAGCGCTCTTGGATTAGTTTAATGGCGAGTCTAAATCTACAAAAAGTATCATACGCGAGATAATTTATACGGGACACAAACCCAGCTGATTGCACATAATGTATTATCTAGCAATTCACTTGCACGGGAGAGCCTGAATCGATTACAGCTATTTACAATTACAAACTTTTAATCTCTTACAAATAAGGCAATGCCGAAGAGAGCTGGTCAGCTCGCCATGGAGATCCGCAGTTCTCGGTACATGAGGTTTTTCTAGCGCGCACCACTTAACTAACGAGTCTTTGTTAATTAGTAAAAATATCAGATCGACGACGATTGCCAACCGGCGGGAGACAAAAGACGTCGAGTTGGGCATAAAGTGCTCCTCTCTCTCTCTGTCTTTCTGTCTTTTTCTCTCTTCCCTTGCTTTACTTATCACAAGCCTCGAACGGAGGAGGCGTGATGTCTCTACCGATACTGCGGACTTAACCACTAAGTCCGCGTCACGACGGGCACTGAGAATAAGCCATACGTACACAAATGAAATTTGCTTAGAGATATTCAGGGACGATTACCTGTGCGCGATTCGATATAAATATATTTTAACGTTTCATTATCCGATCGGAATAATGGGGGAGATTTCAGATGAGAGGAAAGTCGCATGCTCTGCGCCTCTCCATTTTTGGAAACTGAAGCAAACCCAGCGAACTTCGGCGTCAAAGGTACAAGTGTTTTCGAATAAATTTTTTTAGTAATACAAAGGAAGGCAAACTATAACTTATCACTAGGATAAGTACTTGGTTCCCCTGATTCCTGTGATTTTTACTTTTGAGAGAATTTTTCCAATCTGGATTCATAATTGATAAATATTGGATCTTCATTTTTGAAGCAGAATTGAAAGATCCCAAAGAATCCCTTGACTACAGGTGCATCTAAGGACCGCTAAGTGCCTCTAAGGGTTTTCTGCACCAAAATTATTGTGTTTGAAGACATCTTCCACCAAACTTATCTTAAAGTCCATTACTGGCTCCAAATTTGTTTGATCACGCCTGTAAAAGACCACGAGCTATAGCAATTTTGAAGTTAAGCAGATGAAAAATGCCTCTCACTGTCACCTCATTTAGTTCGTTTTTAGCGTATTCGTGGCATCATTTTATGTGATGTACAAAAACAGCTCTTAGCGATTTTGACTATATGAGTGTTCCCAAGACCAGAAAAATTTACTTCAAGATTTTAAAACATTGATACCTGTTAGTAAAAATATATGTACCATCTAAAAGTGTTACAGACAATATTATTACTGCTAAAAGGTCTCTTGTCAAACCCTGCGCCTTGATATATTTCAAAATCTTTTTTTCCTTGTGACACATCATCTTTGCCACAGATAAGATTAGGTTCTTTAAGATCTTTGCAACCTTTTCTGCATCATATTTCACCGATTTTGAATCTTCAGGCTTTGTGGGTTTCTTCCAAATCTGATTCTTCGGGAGCCACATCCTTAGTTCCTTCAAAAAGTGGATCAATTTCCACGTTCCTATCTCCATCGACGTCTGAAAGACCTAGATCGCAATCTTTTAATAACTGAGGAAGTCTTTCGTCAAGCTTAAGAAGTACAGGAATTTATTTTCCACTTCAACGTAAGCATAAGCGTAAAATGATTCACTAACTTACAAATATATGCAACAAAATAAAAGGAAAATTTTCATTCTTCTCTGAAAGCTTTGGGTGAGCTGTTCACTCCCTTCATCAAGTCACGCTACAAGGGTCGATGTTATAAATACAATTAACGTATATGTGAAACAAATTGATTTACGTCATCTCTGAATTTTTTTTCATACGATTCTTTTGTATTTCTTCACCAGTGATGGCCTATGTTAGTATCACTGAATCAAATTGAAATGTACGTGAGCTTATTAAATTGAATAGATACCTTATTTAAATGTATGTGTTCTTCGTATCATAGACACGTCAAAAAGGTAATTTAAGAACAACAATGCAGATATTTAATGTAGACGTAATGCAAATTAGACGTAAACTATTTTGTTCCTCACTAAACTTAATGACTTTCAGTTTAGGAAATTTTATTACTGCCCCTAAGTAGATGTGCAAAGCGGGTTTTGGGCCACAAGTGAGCTCCTAAGTCTCCAGAGTATAATGTTTTATCTGAAAACAGAAGAACTAACGAATAATTATAATTAACATTATGGGGCCTTGTTGAGAATCCTTGGAGAATGCACAGGACAAAGAAGAGCACATTTACACATCCTGTGATTAGAAAGTTAGGGGTCATTAAGGGGAAAAGACGCTAGCAAAGCGCTTAAAAAAACCTTCCTTTGTCATTTGTTGTTTTATAAATATGTTGGTATGCGCCTTGCACTGTAAACAGTCCAGTATTCCACTTGTCAGTATTATGTAGTGGTTATTGTGAATCCACGCTTAGGTTAAATTAGTTAAATTGGTGTTAAAGATGTTGAAGAACGATTCCAGTTGTGTTATCAAGAAGCCTTCGGTGTGAAGCGTCTCAAGTTCGAAAGTGGAGGAGCCTTTAACGGCCAAAAACAAAAGATCGTAATTAAAGGCTGCATTTAAATTCAATAAACCTTCGAGACGCTACATATATACTGTAAACGAGGTCGAAACAAGGCAGTAAAACCCAGATGGTAGCCGGTACCTGTGTCATATCTCGAGTCTGCATGTCATAAAGCGTCGATTGGACACGGCCAAAACGGAATATATTTTCAATTGTTTCTTCTGCTCGGGACCGATTAGCGGCTGCCATCTTTAACCCTCTTAACCGGCAGTCAATGACACGCTGTCATTAGCATATAGATTGCGCCCTAAAGTGTGGCGAATTCGCATCGATCGTAATATCCGAGCGATCTGGTCAGTTTTTATTGCGAACTATGCAGCGCACGTCAATCCTCTTCATGTTTTACGGCACATTTATTGTTCCTAATTAACGCCCGACGCTGGGCGCGTATCTCCGACAAGTGATGCTCTTCATTTGCGCTATCATCTGGATCGTTTTCCAATGCGAAATGGATAAATGGTGGCTTTCGTTGAATTTGAAAAGAGACGAGGTATTTTCTGTCAGTCACGAATTTTACGTGGTATACCATTTAGATGACGGGAGTTGATTTTGCTTGAAGTCACTTAACTGTCATCTAGAAAAGTACAAATCTCATTTTGGTTGAGATAAATTTCAGTCAGTCAGTCAGAAGCAAACAAGTATTGAGCATACTGTATTAACATTCAAAAATGACGTATCTGATCCTTAGTTTGTGTAACGTGGTGTACCCCAGGGCTCCGTACTAAGTCCATTATTGTTGTACTGTACATTACGTATTCAGAAACGTTCCTTAGGATAAATTTCTCAATTTATTACAGAGGTCTTACAATATTCAGAGGTGTTACAAACTTATTACAATATAACAATATATTATTATATACTGTCTATCATTATATACAATCTCTGTAAGTTCCTGAACAGACAGCAAGCACCTAGGCTATAAGAAGCCTATGTGTACCGAGAGTGTTGATAGTTATTTTAAATTGAAGAGCAAAAAGATATGTTCAAGTTTTAAAGCGGGCATTTTGTGCCAAAAGTCAATTTTTTTTAAATTAATTTTTACGTATATGTAATAAAAAAGGACATACACCAGTCGCAACCAACAATTAACATGGAATTAAATAAATTACTTCGTTGTAATTGTAATCACGATAGAGGGCGCATTTTGGAAGCTAGCTTTCTTATCGGAGGTTACGCGCTGAGGACTAATTCAATAAAAAACCGTCACGAGACGAGACGGACGTAAATTTAATACATCTGTTTTCTCTCTCCCTCTCTCTTTTTCTTATGTGAGACCACGAGCGCCAAGGATACGGCGCTCTTCCCTGATGACCGTTTCTCTGTCTCTTTTTTCCATCTTTTCTTTAAAATTCCCATGCTTTGCAGATACGTGTGTGGCTCTTGTAATGATAATATTGTTTATAAGAATTATCAGGACAAATTTTAAGAAATTCATTGCAGATCCCTTCCCCCAAATTTGTAAAACATGTCATAATGCGTAGCTTAACTCCTGGTTATTGTTGTAAAACAAATTCGAGTAAGTTTTGTATTATTTACTACTGTACCTTTTCTACAAATACGGACTTTGGTACTAAGACATTACAGGATGTTTGTTGTCCATAGGCATTGCACAGTTTTGAGGCAAATGCAAGTTGTACAGGTTTTTGTAAAAAAAGCAGAAAAGTGCAGATGACGAGCCGCAAAACAGGTCGGAAAAGACCGTTGTTGGAGAAAAATTCAAAAGGGAGACCTGTCGCGACGGTAAAAGGTGCAAAGTTACTAAACGCACTTACACCTAACACAAAGCATACGTACCTACCTACTCGTTAAAAATTTCGTACATGTACCAACCTGTCGATTGGGATCGTAGCAGCCGTCCGACCGTGAGTAATTAAACAGTCGGCCGGTAACGAACGACGTTAATTCCCTGCAAAATATTACGCCCCAGATGTGTGAAATATTTAGGGAAGTGTGCTGAAGTGGAAGTAAATTAGGCGGCAAGGAGAGCCCGGATTGAAAAGCGCGTGGGTGTCACAAAAGGAGAACTTGCAGCTGCCGTCGGGGCATGTGCGTGTGTGCGCGTCCGCCACCTTAGATGGACATCGGTCGCACGTGCCCAAAAGGTTACCCCCCGTGATACAAAAGGTCGGAGTTTAGTTACGGATAATAATCGGGAAATGTCCCGATGCCTCGCAGAATGTGACAGTAATGAGGTTAGATTCTGGGATCTTGATTCGGTTTTCGACCCCCTTTTCTGACCATACTGGCTTCGTTAAAAATAAAAGTGAATTAACGATGGAGATTAGGTATTTTCCAAGACAGCTATTAGAGGGCTACAAATAAAATTTTGCGCGTAAACTATTTTAGCCCATGTGTTCAAAATCCCAATCCTTAAAATATTTAGTTTCGCCTGTAAAAAACGATTCCGAAAAAATTTGGAGGGATTTTTGACGAAATCAAAACAAACTCGTGAGTTTCCCAAAAGTGAATGCTCAGTGCTCTCAAAAAATAATTTTTTATTGGTACAAATAACACACACAAGTAACTATTATGCATACTTTTCGATTTGATGTACAAAACTGTTCACATGCAAGCAGTGGAAGCCCTGCATCATGTGACCTTATGACAAATGCATATGATAGATGTACTTATAGGCCTATTTCGACATACTTAGTTAACATCATTATATTCGAAAATAATATTCGCTCACAGCACGTTTCATGCTTTATAGCATGCTTTATAGCTGGGCCTCTGCCGTTCAATTATGGGACAAAGAACGCCACCTCGCGTTCCTTTCCCCCACCACACTCGATATTTTGCTTTGTCCACTTAATATATCATCCATAGCTACTTATACAGTGAAGACGCACATGCGCAATAAGTCGGAAAGCACTCGATACTTGACTTGATCCAATTTTACAAATTTCAGTTGAGATTGGAGTCGAAGTTGGCAAGTTTACTTTCACTATACTTATTTTGAGAATATTACTTTCTTTCTCGTGAAACCATGCAAGTAATAACCTTTCAACCTTCATATAAGACTGAAGCACCACATAATTTGCACCACTTAATAAGTTCTACGAACTAATATTTATTGCCATGGTACGTATTCCTCGACAATAAAAAATAATTGCGCCGACTTACCCCCCACCACTATATTTACTGCGGGTGGTTTCCAAGGCGATTTCGAGGGTCACGTATTCAGTAGCATTTCTTTGATTGTTTAAAGAAATTTCGACAAAGTGAGATAATTTGTAATTTTTGATCAAAACTCAAAATCAAATTTAAATTCAAAATTATCCTATCAACCTACAGGGAGAACCCTGTATCTACAAGGGATGGTTTTAAAACTTTATCAATTCTGTATAACTATTATATTGTGCGTTAAACGATTTGCTGAGTTCTTTTTGAACTACAAGCCAAAAATCAAAAAAGGTCATTTTTGCCATAATTATTGTTTATAAAATTCGTAAAATGTGATGGCGAGTTACGTTTTCGACTTTTCGCATCTGTAACCCTCTAAAGCCTCTACTGACCTCTCTCGGTACAAATTTGGGAGGATTTAAAAAACGCAACGTTGCCGCAGTTCCCAAAAGTTCCCTGAACTCAAATAAAAGTGATGTGATTTGACCGTCGGATACTAAGAATCTTCAGCTTTTATATCGATAATGAAACGGTGCACGGGAACTGTCTTTTTCCCCCTCTGTCCATAAAGCCGTATTGTCTAGTCCGAGGGGGGTTATAAATTTCCCGATCGAAACCGCAGGAACGTCCGTTGCACCGGTCGAAGGCGCGTTACAACAATAAACACGTTATATTCAGGTTTGACAAGACGAGGGCCACTAAAACACATCATAAATATCTAAAATAACACCACATCGGCTTGATATATGTTTTAATTAATGTTAAAATCCTTGGGCAAGGCACTCCGACGCGTCCTCTCTTTCTCTCTCGTTCTCCTCCGCGGCATTATGATATCAAAAGAAGTGATGGTCTTATTAGTGATTGGTCGAAGCCAGCACTATTGTAAATCGTAGTATACGAGCTATAAAATCGACCGCGCCCCATTCTCTATTCCCGATATCTCGTCGAGTTTGATAGATTAAAACGTCTGGGGTTGATAAAGGGAAATCGAAAGGCGTACCGGGTTTATCTTGAAAGATTCCCGGTGCCATGAAAAATATTTTCGTTCCCTTTTGATTTACGCTCGGTTTAATCACGTTCTAATGTTATTTCTGGGTCGCCTTTTCGAGGAAACCTTCATTTTCTGCAAAAGTGACCGCGTCTGTCGCACAAAAGGCGTAAATGTTATTATTAATAGCGTCCCGGGATTTCCGTATGCCATGCTCCAGTTCGCCGAACAAAAAGCTGCCAACGAGGATTTACAACCCTTTTATTAGAATAACGAAAAAAGAGTAGGTTTCCATGTTACAATTCCTCAACCCTTAAGCGAGGTGAAAAAGTAACAATGGAGATATATCGCACAGCAATAAAAGTTAGGTTAGGCACAAGAAAACAGGTGTAAAATTGATATTGGGGGTCATTTTAGAATAATATAAAGGCGCAGTAGGTTTATAAGTTTTTATAGTTTTATGCCCTGTCAATTTGAGGGCCCGGAGAATTTTTATGTAGCACAAAAACTTGTGCCTTCCAAGAAGGGAGCCATAATTCGCCTCGTCCACATTATTTTCGGTTTCACACCATTTTCTTTTCTCTCTTACCTATGCCAGAAAAACACACACGCACGCATTATTTCGACGGGAAATAAAATATTCCGTAAAGGAATTTATGTTTATTCATATTGCTGTAGCGCATCGCTTCATTCGGCATAAAAAATACATCTAATTTCATATAAAAAATTTTACGGCTCGGATAAAACCGAAGAAACAATATCACCTATTGGATAATACACCATTAATTGATTTTTTATTAGTCGATATTTAGTTTTTTATGAGCGGAGTAATAAAAGATGGACCCGTACCCGCGGAAGAAGGAGAAAAAAATTATCGAGGAGACGCATTCCGAAAAGCAGTAAAATTAATAATAAAACAGTCACTCTGTATACGGAACGACTCGAGAACACCTATCTGATTTATTGAAATTAAGTGTCGGGCACGGAATGGATGTTGATTAAACAAAATGCTGCAAATTTCAAGATTTTACACTTTCATGGGAAGAAAACGAGGCTCGATTTATTAAACAACAGACTTAAGGAAAGAAGGGAACGAACAGAGCGGGGCGAGGAGGCCGGGATTATATTTATCGTACGAGACAATTTTTATTTAAGAAATATGCATCGTTTCGACCATTTCAAGCGCACTCGAACCCTTAGAAATTCTCTGCAACTTGTAATCTTGCATATATTTGAAGCCGTAGAAGAGAAGAAAAATTTTGAATAGATATTTTGAAGGATTAATTAAATGAAATAAATTAATAAACGTATAGGTAATATAAGTGTAGATGAAAATCCTCTGATGCAATCAGATCAAAAAGATGGAGACCAAAAACAACTAACGAAGTAAAAATGTATTACTATTATTTTAATTTATACTGGTATTTATACAATACCGGTAAGTGTCCCAAAGGATACAATACATTCGTAACAAAATACCAATTTTCTATGAAATATGTCGATAACAATCTTTCGAAAAAAGAATTGCTGATGTGTTCTGCATACAACTTTTTTAGATGAGGTATGCGCTTTTTATAAGTTTTTAGAAAATTCTGAGGAATAAAGTGCCCTTTAGGATGATTCTCGAAATAAATGTTTCAAACTAAAGATAAGTGTATTAAATAGTTGTCTAGATGCGAAGCTTGAAATCAGTCACTAAAGCCGTTTTGGAGGAAATTAAGAAAAACCAAAGATTCACAAGAGTAAAGTGCATTTCAGGGCGATTTTAGAAAAAAAATGTTTCAAATAAAAATTGTAGGTATTTCATGTGTTAGTTTAGTACGATCAGGTAACACCGTTTTAGAGAAAATTGAGAAAAACTCACAAAGACAAAAGGCCCTTCAGAGATCAGTCAAATAATTACGGTATCAATATGGATTACATAGTACCAAACCGAACCAAAATTCAGCTTTTGACTATTTAAAGTTTTTGAGAAAAGTCCATATACATAAGCACATATTTTTCCATAAAGATGTTGTTCGGCGATCTCAAGACGTTCAGAAATGCTAATATCCCAAGTTCCAAAAATATACCTGCTTACAACAATTTCTCATTATATTAATATATAATACATCATAAGAGAAAATTTTAATTGCCAGTTTTACATTTGGATTTCTTGAAATGCAACACCTTTAAGCTCCATTATTAATTTATATACTCACATATAAGAAGTTTAAGAAAATCCATTTGTAAGGAAAGAGGTGTGTACGACTGCGACAAGGATTCAGAACCACAACGTAAAATGTAAAAAAATAGTGACTTAAATTTTTTCAAGAGAACAAAAATCATGAAATAATATGGTCCCTAAAGATTGTTAAACGACATTGATAATAAAAGGTCAAGGATAAATTTCAAACGAAATTCGCAATATTTTAATTGTCCTTTCAACGGTACTTACATAACTTTTTTCTGTTTTATTTTGCAGCCTGATCTCACGACCCAATTCAGGAAGATGGGTTCTTCACCGACACCATCGAATCGTGGGTCAGTGTGCGATGTGGATAAATGGTAAGTTCTGGCGAAAAGATAAGGGATAAAGGGATGAGCGTTTGCCTCCTTAGCGTCAGATGTTTGTCGTAAGTCTCGTAAAGATAACATTACTGTTGTTGCTTATAAAGACGACCAAGGTATATCACTAAACTCGATAAATCTCGCAGGCAAATAATCAGGGCGAATCTGTTAGAATATACTGATAATTTTGAGTAATACGCACTATACAGGTTATCTGTTATGACTTATCCCATAACTATTGAATATGTTTGTCTTGCTTATTAGAGTCGGTATTTGTCAAAAAAATATTTGTGTGTAATTATGTGTTAAAGTAAAAACAAGAGAAGAGATCTATCTAACTGAACTAAAATCTTTATTTCAAAGTTTAATTAAACGTGTAATTTAACTAAAATGACTAAAGTTATAGAAATGTCACTAAAAGTTAGGCTTTTAATTATTGCTTTGAGCAACAAATTCGCCCTATATACCACTTTAGGCTTATTTCAATTTAATTGATATGAAATCACTTATCCTAGTTGTGAAATACAGTTTAAGAGACTTCAGTTCAATGGTGTTTATGTATCAATTAATATAATCATGGATATTCGCCTATAGAACATGATTGTTCTAGTTTTTGGCCTTCTTTAAAGTGACAGAAATATATTTTTAATGGTGCATAACGTGAAATCATAATACATACGTGGAAAACCTTTCTTAATGTTTCTTAATATTTCCTTACTCTTAAGTTTTTTACGCTTCATGCATATTTTGATGCTCTTTATTGCTGTAAAAGCATTCCATTTTTCAAACACTTTTTTTGAATGGATATGTGAGTGGCTTAAATAACTGTGAGGAAAATTATAGGTGCTGCAGACAAGCGAAAGGCAAATTTTTCATTTTTCGAACATTTTATTGCCTCACAATCCATATTTGTAACCACATGGGTAAATACAAAAACATTACAGCTCTGCTAGAGACTGGGCAATGTCTTAGTTCTGCCAGCGAGGCTGCGTGGTAACACTAAAGGGTTTCGGTAATTTTTCGGTCCTATCGCATAGCATCGCTTTTATAATTTTTGCTGAAAATTGATTATCTCGTGTTAAAAGGCCGACTGGCGGGCGTAATTACTGCCTGAAATTTAATTTCTGGGTTAAAATATGGGAAGGGAAAGTGTAGTTTGCTTGAAACTTCATTTATGTGAAGCATTTTCAAACTTCTAAACTCGTCGCACGATCGAAAAATCAACCTTCCCTAAAGTATATATATAAATCCGCGTTCAGAGCCACCTGACAGTCCTCGGTCACGTGATGCAATCTCAAAGACGTACGAAGTTGACGTCCACGAATCCCATTACCGATCTCGATGTCGATGTCACGAATTTGCGATTTTCAGAGAATCGAGAGACGCTCAGATTAGGGACACAATTCAATTAAAAGGTCTCTCTCTCACTGTTATTCTGACGCCTCCGCTCCGGTACATTTACATAAAATATGCGGCTTCGGCGGCGGCCGCGGGAGGAAATACATATATATCGTCGGTGGGTGATCGAAACTGAGCGACTCCGGGATCGATTAGATCGTTGGGGGATTTCCAGCGGGAAGAATGGGGCGAGCGAACCAACCCTTCCTAGAGCGATCCCGGAACGTTCCGGAGGATGAAAACATGTAAAAATGGCCATACCGATACTGTAATGAATACGGATATTGGGTTTTTCGGTATCAAAGGGGAAAATTTACAGTCCATCACTTAAGGAATACTCAAGGACGCCTTGGTGGAGGAATCCTTGGTGGAACCTCAGATAAGCTGTTCGGTAGTTACAAAATCTTCTTACCCCCGCCAAGGAGGACTTAAGAAGGTAAAAGTTCTGACAATAGTGACTAAAGAATCGGTCTATGGAGTATTATTTCTATTTCTATGGTTCCACGATCTTGTCAAAGTGAGGCTATAAACTAGAACAAAGTAAAACTTGTAATTCAACTAATAAAAAGTAAATTTGAACTACCGACCCTCTTTTTTAAGCACCTAAATCGTTCATTCAAGATTCCAAAACATCTTTCGAAGATATTTCTGGTGCTTCTATGGGCCCTATTATAATTTCTTTCTGCATATGTATTAGGATGTACAACTGGTGTTAGCAGATATCTTTTACATGCATAGCCATTGTCACCCAACATTTTACCTGTGACAACACATCATTTATAACAGATTCATATTGCAAATTTGATGTTAAACAAATAATTATAGGCTGACCTGGTACTTCATTATTTTTGTATTTGACACGAACGCCACTTCTCTGAAATATTGTGTTATCATGAGTGGACCCTGGATACCTAGCGACAATATCTAATATTTGGATTCTTGGGCCACATACCACATGTAAATAACACATTTTAAACAATTTCATCAATCATTATTCAGATAATATAAGTATCTGTAAATTAATGGAGAAAATTCTCCTTCTATTTCTGTATATTTCACCTAGAGCACCTCCAGGATTTTTTATTGGGATGTGGGTACCGTCCATACAAGATGTTACACCAGAAAAGTTGGCAATTTGATTAAATTCATTCATAAAAACTTGTAAATGAAAAGGGTCTTCTGGAAATTTTGCCACATTCTTCATTTTTTTTTCCAATGACTCTGAAATCTTTTTATTATTAGAGACACTGTAGATTTGAAATTCTCCTAAGATCACTAGCAACAATCTAGAATAAATATGAAATAGAAGAATAGATAAATAAAGTTCAAAAACTTGAATAAAGCAAAAGTAATCATTCTTTTTCTAGATATAAGTACATATATAAAAATGCAACTTGCCTGGAAATTTCTTGTACCATAATATCGTAAATTGATTAATAATTGGATCAGTGGAACCACTGGCAAACCTCTATTATTGGATTTATGAAGAGCATCATTAATCAGAGGCAAATAATATGTACAGTTGTATTTTTAGAAAAGCGATACCTCCTTATAAACTCACTTTCACCATATAAATCTAACGGATTTTGCCCGTCTCTCAAATACCGTTTAGGTAATCGATTGATATTATTAATAATTCAATTGATGTACTCATAATAATCGTCATTCATCTTGAATCCACGTCTCGAAGGCGAACTTAACTTATAATATTTTCTGAGGGATACTCAAGGTAAGATCAAATCGACCTCGGCCTCATCTCATCCTTAAAGCGCACTTAGTTGACTATAATATACGGATAGCCCTGTAAGTACGCCTTAAGGTCTGAGGAATCCTCGAGGCGAGATTATAAATTTGCCCATAAATATCTGTTATAACTACAGCCTCGCTTCACCTACTACCTCCTTGGCTCCTATTTTGCAGATCTTGCAAACGGTTCCCGCTTCTTCAACTAGCCTTTTATACCTGTATTAACATTTGTTATACATAGTTGGAATTTTGAGAAAGAAGAAACTGTATAATAAATGCCTTGAAGAATTGTACAAAGTTTTGGTATTTTTCCAAGCCTCTAATGAAAGGCTTTGTTTATATCCCTTATAATACAGATACGAAATCAATCTTTGTAATATAGTACGTACTGAGGAAGTGATTCCTGGACAGAAGGAGGTTCTGCTATTGTATTTCACCACTTAAGGAATAAAAAACCCATACAAATTTTCACTAAACGCTTAATATCAATTGGTAATTTAGAAAAAAATTCTAAACCGTATTTTCAAAAATTTTAATTATAATATTGATTAAACATATTTTCACTTTTTATTATGAACAATCTTTAGCACAGTTGTGACAATACGAATTAAAAAAGACGGTCCTTTTCCATGGTAATCAAGTACTTTATGCAATTATTCTTAAGTGTTTACACAATGAAAGTGTAAAAACTTATAGAATAACCCTATCAAGTGCTTTATCGTTACATAAAATTTTCTGTTTAAAGTGGCCGTATTATTTGGTTACCATTTAAACAAAAAACAAGTTTATATCGTAACTTAAAACTGGCAGGTTGTATGAAAACAAATTTTAAGCGATTTTATTCAGCAGCAATTTGCGAACAAATCTCGTTTTCTCGTAACTGATATGAAGTATGGTTCATAAAACTGCTACTCTTTACTTTACTTGTTTACCTGTATATCATGACTGGTTTCGAAATTTCTGCACTAAACTTCGAAAAACTCGCTCACCTTCCATAGCATCCACGTGTAGTTTACATATGTCAAAACGTAGTTGAATATGCACATTTCTTAATTTACTACGTATAAAGAAGTGTTCCTTACGGGTAATTATGCCTAACGCATAAATTAAAATTAATTAAACATTTATTATAAGTAAATGAGAGTAAATAAATCTATAATCAAACTGTTAACAAAAAAGATTCGGTTGCAGTTCCCAATAAAATGTTTATTGCAAAATTAATCGGATTGATACAGATTTATCGACAATAAATAATTCCGTCACAACAACTTGGGTGCTTATGACAAGTAGTTTCGCCATCGACACACTTACAATGTTTTATTAAGGAATATACCGTAGGTAGAATTTTTTATTAAATCGCTATGATACAAATTAGATTCCGTGTTCGTTTATAATTCGAGTGCGGCGTTTTCGGCGAAATTTATTTCGCATGTACCTCACGTTCTAATAATATTTTAATCATAACCGCTGCTACATGCGCCTCTGATCCCGTTATACGCTCATAAACCGAAAATCAAACCGGGGGCATGTGCTGCGGTCTCGTAAATTCAATTTCAGTTTTAATTTCTTTCATCGTTTTATAATATTTTCTATTATTAGCCCCGTTTATTTTGACGGCAGTAAAATTTCGAATTATGTGTCATAATATGTTTGATTATTTTCGCGTTTTAATTATGTTTTTCATTTAAATACGATGGCAGCTTGCGCAACTCGAAAAGATAATATTTTTTAAATAAATATTTAATTTATGTTCTCGTCGGGAACAGGAAGTTTATTATTTAAGTATTTATTTGAAATTTGAATTAAGTTAAAACTTTAATGTTTACTCGAAATAGTTGAAACGTATGTGTGTGTGTATGTGCAATGTAAACACAACACACTCTATATGAAACGCTACTACGCAGGACAGTCAGCCCTTTAATTATTCGAATTTAATATTCCTGTTTTGTATGTGTGTGTATACATGTGCGCTGAATGAAAGGAAACGTATCAAGTTGTCAATTTGTTGTGTCTTACGTCGTGGTACTTGTTTTGCAAATATAATATCATTAAAAGGTATATACTTTTTGCTCCGCTTAAGATCTCCGCTTAACTAATGAAAGCAACAGATGCCTTGAAGTTTTTGCAATTGTTTATGCATGTAATGAATTAAAGAGTTGTCACTCATATTGATTTATTATCCTTCAATTTTAAAGTATGCGAGTCGAGCATAATATCCTTCTTACTTATTCGTATACACGTTCGTAATTAATTAAGAGTTAACAGTGTGTTTTTATCGATTTAAGCGTTTATAATTTATAGGGCTTTCCTTCAAGTAGGCATTTAAACCGGGAACGAAATCGATGATAAAATGATAGTAAGCAGGTATGCGTATATATCCAGGTTAATTTGTATCAACTCGAGTCACACAATGTTACTGAAATATTGGACATTTACATTCACAATGCCTCTATAAATCACCTCTATTTTTAGCGTCTTTACATGTGGACTAATGCACCAACATTAAGTGATAGACTCATGTGCCTCTAACTCATCCATTACTAGATATAGAAAGCACAGAAGCACTATCTGATCCGGATCTAGAAAGCTAGCTCCTAAAATGCCAGCATTTTATTACCTTTGATTTTATCTGATATTCAGTTCAGCGTGGGTTATTTTTGACGTCGCGTATAAATCTTTTTCTTTAATTAATGTCTATTTCCAGATTCTACTGTTTTTATAATTAGAAATGGGGTTCTTACCGAAACACATTGTCATTTTGTTTTGGGTATTATGCCCGATTTAAATGAAGTTGTGTATCCATTTTAGACGCGCAAGAATTTTTATGCCCGCTATATTTTGATCGCTTCTTCGGATTTCCAGATCGTTTAAGTGCTTTGTCTGATTGCTTTATGTGAAACGGGGGCTTAAAATAAACGTCAGTCAGCGTTTAGAATATAGAATTTAGAATTATAAGACGTGTGATTGTTATTACACCGAAAATAATTCTATTAGTATGGAAATACCGTTCGAAATTGATAAAAACTCGTTTTCTCTTGCTTCCACTCCCAATTGTAATTTGTTACGGTATATTATCGGTCGAAATACTGATTGGTCGTTACTCCTTAAATAGCTCGGATTGTTTTATGAATCTAAACGGGGTTTCCATATACACAACGAAATACGACCATTAGTAACTATTTCATTAAAATTGTACGAATCATTATGGAAAATTTGCAACAGTTATTAGGTTCGTTTGCGAGCCTGCCACGTTTGGCATGCAAATAATTACGTATTTAAAAATGATTTACTTAAGCCTAATCTAAGCACAGAAGTGTGTCAAAGAATGGACTTTTTCCTTGAATTTACGGTGGTAATTTTATCATCAAATGACGATAAGACAGGCGATAATCGAACATACGAAACATCAAAATTTGATATGTGAGACAAGTACAAACGTTTCAAATTTCCAAAGCCGTGTTTTAAGCCGAAATTTTAATAATTTCCCGTTTAAAATTCTACGACCACATATCAAATTAGTAAGTGTTTAATATAACGAATTCCGCGCAATTATCGAAACGGTAAAGAGGACATTCTAAGATAAAGAAATGCTACGAGGTTCCAAGTAATAAAAGAGAGAAAGTAGTTGCTGTTTTAAAGAGCGTAAAGTCGATTTTTGTTCGCCGCGCTGATTTCGAAACGTCAGAACGTAAGGAATATTACCTAAAACAGGAATGCCCTCTTTTGCATGCAGACGGACTGAACAATGGCGTTATAACCGGCGAAAAGATCAAAATCAATTCGACGAGATGGGTCAGGGAAAGGACGGCTCTCGACTCACGTCATGAACGTTTTCTGATATTTCAGATATCAACGAGGCTTAAAACATATACTAATTGGACATACGTCAGTCCTATGGCTGCTTATTTCTTTTTAGGTCTTCCTTTCTGATTCATATTGTATCAAAGAAATAACGCTGCATTTCGTCGATTTCCCGCAAGGAAAATCGGTCTAAATTAACGAACGATTATTTACGAAGTTAAAAACGCTTGTTGTTACCCTCATTGACGCGAAAGGTGTAATTGTTTTCGAATTTTTACGGCCGCGCCATGCGCATAACGATAAATATTCATGAAGGAGAAGCTTTCCAGATGAAGTCTACGGTTACTCACCATATTTCATGGTACTTACCCTTACTATCCCGAACAATACGTAGAAAAAACAGTACAAGAATTTAAAAACAAAAGAAGAATAACCTGAATTACAGGTAATTACGGTTATTGCCGTTGTCTTTCAGAAAAAATTAATAGAATGGGAAATAAATTTAAGGCAAGAACAAAAACATTAAACTATTTTGTTAACAAGAACTAAACCGCACATGACTGAAAAACGTCACTTACATTGTACGCTTGTGGCAAATCCTATTAGCAAAAACGTTAATATAAGATCGGTACGCAAATTAAGATTCGCTATGGAGCGAAACATTGAAAATATATTTATAAGGAATATAACGAAGGCGACAACGTCTGAAACGCATACAAGAAGACAAAATTTCGTTTGACCGTTTTTGGCCATGATTGATCACGAATTATAAGTTCGTCCTTCATTGCCAAAACATAAAAAAAGAATTTTGATTTGTGACACATCAATATTCGACAATATCAATCTCAGTTTCTCAGGTGAAGCACTCATATTTATGAGAAGTATTGTAATCTTGTCGATGTTGTAATGGAAAATCGAAAAATCTGGTCGAATTTCCGTCTACGGTTGTCGTTAAAGGCGTTTTGTGAAACAAAATGGGCTTATTTTTTGTAGATTTATGGAAAACTCTGTTCTACTAACTAACTAAATTGTTTGAAATGATTATAGGTTATTTAAAAAATCCTGAGAATCACAAATGATTAGTTTCGAGTATTTGCCGAGAATTGGGCGAATAGAAGCGGGAACGATCTCCCCTCCCACTATACCATCCACGTACACATGCGCATAGGCGCCAAGGTCGGGTAACGCTCATTCTTTCGACGATTTTTCTACGTCCACTAATACTATAGTCACGAGTACTATGTATTATACAGGGTATTCGGAATGCTATCATTACATTCGAGTGTTTCTAAAATGTTTGCACCTAAATTTCAACCCCCAACACGGTTATAGTACCCTTTAGTATATTATTTATTGTAATAGCACCTAAATCCCCATTTCTTTTCTTACAAAGAATTGAATAATAAATTGTCTATAATAATTTAGAGGCTGTAATGATGCAGTAAATAAAACTGTTCTTGAACGCAACATTTGCTTTGAGAAATGTCGAAAAACATTAAATATTCAACATTACATAATGCCCAAGTCTTATTTCAAAAATTTACAAAATGTGCAAACGTCTTTATTTCAACTCTTCCCATGTCCAAATATATCAACTCTTGTGTTTTTCTCGACCATACGGCCGAGATTGCGCTGAACATTGGAAATTTTTTCAGGTTTTACAATGAATTGCTGAAGACGACAGCTTATTTAGCCGTCGAAAGAGTCCACAAAGGGAATCTCACAAAAATAAAATAATTTTTATTCGTTCGTGGCATTAAAGGGAAAATTGTTCATAAACCCCAGCATCGTAATGGTATTCAGAGTGTTAATTTTAAAAACACTCGTTAGGGAATGTGGGATTAACGGTGGCCCATAGCGAGGAATTAAAAGAGGAAAAAACAGACTTAACGACCCATTAATCGATTTATCGACTTTTGCGCCTAGCGCCATCAACGCTATCGCCTGTCGACATGTGGCGACCAAACTTCATAAATCTACGAAGATTATAAAACAACAATAATACTTTTTATTTTAATATATATGCCGAATAAATAAATAAGGCATAAAATACGTGTTTATTACATCTTTCTATGCCTACGTCCCCGAGGCGCTTTGTGTAAATATTATGACAAAACTACAAGTGATACCGTTGTAGTTGTTCAGTAACTGTAAAATATTTTTTATTGTCACGAGTCTTCGTGCGTTAATGTGACACACATGGCGCGTCTGTCATATTTTATAATAGGAGAACAGTGGCGGCAACCGAGCCTCAGCAAAAAAATCCACTTTTTAAATTTCCACTAGATTTACATTTAACACTAGCACGTCGAGCTCCAGCTCTGTTTAAGCATTTTTGCACACTTGCTTACTGTCGGATCAGCAGTATTCATACTATTCTGGGGCACCAAGAGAATCCATAATGTTCCTTAGCCACTTAGTGGCTGATATGGATATTGCTAATTTGGACCAGTACTGCTCACGCCAACTGGTACTTATTGCTTCTTTGTACTGACAAGAACATTGGTCTGATGATTAGAAATTTGCAGTTTATGGTATACCATCTTCACTACTATGGCCGACTGTTGAACTAGTCGTATCGTCTATTGCTATAGTACTTATTGCATGACAGCTGTGGTCTTTTCTTACCTTATATTCCGGTATAAAATGCCTGTCGAAGTGTACGATTCAGATAGTCGGAAATGTGCTTTAAGGGGCTATGCTAGTTTATGCACTTCAAAGAATCGTTTTTGTTTCAATTTTTTGAAAGTAAATATCTTTGAACATATCGTGTTAAAATTGTAAAATGATCCGAGCCTTCTAAGTATACCTTTTCTTCCTTATACGCGTGCGTCTCCGAGTGTGCGTGTACGTGCGTATAACGCGTATAATACGCTCAAATGCTTCTGTTTTCGACTCTAGACTTAGTATATACACGCAGCAGATGTTATAATATATAAATACAGATATATTAGTCTATGATTTTGAATGTGAAATTTATATTATATTTTAATAATATTTATATTATAATTTATAAAATAACTTTAAACGCGTTTTTCTCAAAATCATGTTTTTTGATACTGTCCCAGGGATTCCTCGAAAACTACTAGGTCGATCAGTCTGAAATTTTGGGCACATGTTTGTTACATACATAGGTATGGTTGGAACTAGAATCATGCAAAAATTTAAATTTTTTCTATTTTTTGACAAGGAAAAATCTAAAAAAAGGGTATTTTTCGATTCCGTTTGTTCAAACAGTCGCCATTTTGTTATTTTTGCTCCAAAAATTAAAATTCTAGTTCAGACGATAGCCAGCAGCCTACTGAATAAAAATCATTTTCGTTTTTGTGTTTTAGATGTTCCGTTCCTACAAAAACACTAAGACACTGAGCACCGGTTTTTTTTTGTATGTCTGTATAGATGGCTGCATTATACATATATATAGATAGTAAAATCAGTGAAATTTTTTTTTTGTGTATTTCAATAGTGTATTTATTAAACCCAAAAAGATTTAAAACAATATCTAACATAGATTGCTAAAAAAAAATTCATGAAAAACACCAATTTTTTTGGCCGATAAACTAGCATGGCCCCTTAATCTTCCATGCCAGATTTATTGAATGCCTGGACTAAATACAAAAATTCAGATTGATGCGAAGTTAAATAACAATAGCTTCTAACTTTGGCGTTACCTGAATTCAACTAGTGTAGAATTTTTTTGGATGGCCAACGCAGGTTACTCCTGCAATGCAATAAATTAGTTGCGACATTAAAACAGGTGATTTCTAAATGAAGCAACTAATAAATATGCTAATTATATAGTAGTCCATTAGATGGTTAAAATATCACGTTAGATAATTTGTCTCCGTGCCTCGTTACTCAAAAAAGAACCAAGAAATATTTTACCACACAAAATGTAATATCGATGGCGTTTCCTACGCCGCTGCATGGCAATAATGCATCGATTATGTTTAATGACGTGGTTAATTCACTTAGTGTGTTCAGACCCCCAATTCACTAAAACGAAATAAAATAAAAAAAACTACAACATATGTCCCCGAAAACGATATAAATTCGGTTTTATTTTCAAACAACAACGGCGTTCTTCTATAAAATATTTTATCGTCGACGGAATGAATGAATTAGTTTTAGCGGTGTTAATTGTATGACGGATTGCAATTTGTTTTATTGTTGGGAAAATATATAGAATCGACTGCTGACCGATGGCGAGGGGGGCGTGGCGAATTTTAAACGGGGAAACCGGGGAAAAATCGGCGCTTTCCTCCCGCGAAAAGTCATAACGAAAATCGTAACGTCGATGTGTGCTTTTCGCTCGTTTTATCTGACCGGACCCATCATCGTCATCGGGCGAAGTCCCGCAGTCTCACGGTGCTCGATGCACGCATAAATACCGTCTTCGTGATTTGCATTTAGCGTAAAAAACTAACAAATTGGTATTCCGTGCATTGGAATCCCGAATGGGAAATATTCAAATGGCCGCTCGGAGTCGTCGCGATAATCATCGTCATTAGAAAATTAAAACGCGCGCAGATTCGAAACGTATTTATTCCATTCCCTCTCTTCTACTATTTGTAACTATTTAAACTAACTAATCCACGTGAATTACGAACGACCAGCGAACGTATTAATTAATCAACGTTTCGTCCTTTCTTCCTTAAATCTAGATCGACGTCTTATTAAACAATAGCTCCACCGGCCGGAAAATAAGTCGCGAGGGGTGGTCTTTTAGGTGAGAAATCGGTCCTAATTAAAACGAGGAAGCGGAGGTTTTGTACCGCGGGAATTCCTCGAATAGTCGAGATGGTTAAACCGCGAAACATTAACATACTTAATTCTTGTTGAAGTTGGAATTTTTGATTAATCGGGCGCGTTTCGCTATAACACGTACGTCTAGTATTAATGCGAACGGGACGGGGAGTTGACGCGCTCGTGTGTCACCGCCGAAATATCGTCAGAGGTGGACGAAAATCGGAGAAACTTATAGGAATGTGGAGGATCTTGCGAGTATAACCTCGCTAATAAGAAAATATTTGCTAACATAGTAACTGATGTAATTTAAACTATCCTCGATCTCGTTTTCAATGAAATATTAGAGAAAATGATGAAGGACGGTTTTCTAAAATCTGGACTTGGTATACTGGTATAACTGGTCCATTTACCGATACCAAAAAGATGTCCTTTTATTGAATTTCTACATTACTAAACCTTTGCTGTCTATGAATGAGCGGTTTATTAAAAATGGCAAATAATGTTCGGAATTCTTTTTAGATTGTAATTACTATTATAAATATTTAACTGATTTAACAGATGAAAACAACCTGATTATTGAGAAATAAAGTACTATGGATTTAATGGTCTTAAAACAATTTCTCAAAAGGTGGACTTTCCTGAGGAGCTATTGATGAAGTTCAATTATATTAGGGCATTGCCTAAATATCAGGGGCATAAAACAGTAAAGAGTTTTCTACCTACCATTTTTTACTTTTTAAATTAACATTTCAGTTATTTTTGTAGAAGTCAATTTTTGTCACATTTCTATGTGAACAAATGACAAGTTATTCATTTCAATTTATTTCATTACTTCGTAATAGGGGTGGTTTCACCCACTTCGACGGGTTGTTATGGGCTATCTTAAAAATATCGTTCCAATATCTAATGCCAATATTTTTAAGTTATTCATAATCACATTTGTAGAAAATACATAATACATTTGTATAAAATAGGGGTAATTTCATCCACTGCAATCGAGGTAATAAGGCAATACAAACCGAGGTAAATCATAATTGTTTACTACAGGAACTGAAATACTGAAAAATTATCTTTTACAACGATTTTTGTATTGCTGATATTGGCTGCTGAAAAATGGCTGTTTACTTCACAGCGGTTTAAATGCGTCGAAGTAAATTTTGGGGCGATACAGAGGGAATTCGATTTTTCTTGGGAGAAGTGAAAAAGAAATTCATCGACAAACACTAAAGAGTATGTTAGACAGCTAAGAAAATGTTGCGAGGAAGAAGAACACATTTACTGCTTGAAGGAAGCATGGATAAGCCAACTGTGTCCAAACTTTGGCAAGATAGGTTTAAAGATTCCTTTAGGAAAAGGAAAGTGACAAATAATTACTCATATTGGCTGTGAAAATGTGGAATATGCATGCAGTTTTCCTCCTTGAATAGATTTGATGACAGCACACGATTTTAGAAAATGTTTTTAAAAAAATATTCAAAGGTTTTCCTATACAATGTAATTTTAAAAGCGCTGAAAATTGACCCTTAGATCACGTTGACGTAAACACTATTGATGTGACGTCACTCGTTAGTAAGCGTACTTAACACACGTATATGTGAGATCAAAGTTAGTGGTTGTGATGTCAGTATTTGTAAATTGGTGTCTTGAAACACAATTTCACCTGCAGTTACGCTAAATGACATTATAGTGTTTTGTTTAAGCCCAATCAGATCATTTACCACAGGTACAAGTATTAATATAAGCGTCTTCTTTTTCCGCTAATGCAGACTGTATTAGTGAAGTAGTTAAAGGCATTTCCTCAAATTTTCTACAATTCCTTAAAAGATAAAGCAACAAAGGGTAAAAGATGAAGCGAAAATGTTTACAAAGAATAACAGCAACAAAATTTTCTACAGACGACAAACAAATCATAACGAGTGACGTCACGCATCAGTGGTGCCAACATACAGGCGCTCCTCACAATTAAGATTATTATAACTTCTTTTTGCCTCATCAAAAATATGCACTGTACATTGACAACCTAAAGGGTCGTGCCTTATCAAACTGTGATAGAGAAATTCTTATTGTTTTGTGGAAGGCGAGGGTCCCTAATTTGAATCCAAAAATACCTGGAAACTACTATGAGGACGAAACATGGTATAAAAAGAACTTTTATCTATAAAGAAATATATTGCTGTATTGCTGGTAATGGTGGTGATAAATGGGAAGAAATAATACGATATTTGAATTAAAAGATGCCGAATATATTTTAAAGGCAGCGACCAAACGAGTTACAATAGACAACTGAGAAAAATTCCTAGAACATGTGGAAAAGAAAGAGAAGAAAATGTGGTAGTTTGATCACCTTATCGGGTACTACCATAGATTCAATTATTATTCAGTTCGGTGCTACGGAAGATACCTCGTCAGACTTCTCCTGTGATTAATAAAACATGTAAACTGGTTGTACTAAGTAAGCTGTTTACCATTGTTAATATTTTATATAGACGTTAAGTATAGTTAGTGACAAGAAAGAAAAGACAAGCGGGCGGTGCGAATTCGTTTATGATTTATTTGGACTTTATGGGGCTTCACGAAATACCGTACCAGTTAAGTAGTCCAGGAACTATTTAAATGGCTCGACGTAAGTGGGTTGATACGTCTACACTAATGTGAAATTTCAGATGCGCGCTTCTAACAATTTTTCGATGATTTCTACAGGCATCATTAAATAAACTGTTTTATCCCATTTACGCCTTTAATTTTCACCGTGCGCTCCTTCAGGTAGGTAGTCGACTACGAACCCCTCACACCAGCTTTTCTTTCATGTCGAGAGCCAAAAATATAAAAATATAGAGGTATGGATAGTATAGTCTTGTATGAACCCTTGAGGATATCGGCTACCACTGGATAGTGCGTGGTTAGGTAGGTAGAATTTCTTATACTATCCAAAGAACCTACAAGGACCAACTATTTTGAAAGATTTGCATCTGTAGTAGGATTGGAAAAACAACAAGGTGGTGTCCTTTATTGTTGTAAAAACAATTGCTAAATGAAATGGGTAAAATTAATAAATACAAGAAGAGTGACATTAAAACGCTCCCCTATTTTCGAATAAAGTTGTACCCACCGTAAAATTACCTTTCACGGTTTGAAGACCTTTATGAACACGAAACGCTCGCCACTAACTAGTATTTTCTTTTCCTCACTTATGATCATAAAGAAGCAAAATAATCAGTCCAGAAGTGCTTTTCCTCCACTTTCAATCAATTCCTTGGTACTAACTCGAAAGTATCGCTCTCGCCTGAGTATTAACGTTAAGGAATTATTCCTAAACTCCAATCCAATATGTGATCCTCGTTTAACAGATCGATTAAAACGGCCGTCACGATTACGCCCAGCGGAATTCACCTGCGGAGTGTTTGTCGGTATCGAAGGTGCGCAGTCTTGATTATTTATTTTTTGGCGTTAATTCGAAGACTTCGCCTCCCTAACGCACCTGTCTAAACGCAACTCCTTCGAAAGATCAGCTGCGCCGACTTCATTTGAATACTTACAAATACTTGAGGGAACGTAATGTAGGGAACACCCCCGCGTCTCGTTTCCGGAACACACACCTGTTCCCGTTACCGATACTTTCAAAATTTTAATGAAATTAAAACGGTCCCCGTGGGCTTTACGCCCGTATATATACGCTAATTTATTTTCCGGAGTCGATGGAGTCGGTAGATTTATCGAGAAATTATTACGTTTGATATATCTCCTCGGCCCGAAAATCTGGTGAAAAATGCGGATAAGGCATGCCGGGTAAATTAATTTTTTATTAGCGCGACAGTCAGATGGTCGATGGATAGGGAGCCGGATGGTTTTATTACAATTTTTTGTGTATAAATTAAGCCACATTAAAATTGGTTCGTTAGAGGATTACGATTCTTATTCGGCAGTAACTCAGCATAATAGAAACATAAATAGTGACGCGAGATAAACCATCAGGTTTGGAAGATGCGTCTGTGATTCGAATCACAAACAGTAGTCGAAAATTTTATAGTAGTGTCTAATTAAGTTAAAACCCTCAAAGCGCACTTTAGGTCCATCCGGTCAAAATTGGTCCAATTAAAAAAAAAAACAAAAAAAATTTCGGCTTTATACCGAACGCATTCAAAAAACATTTTTACCCTACGTAAAAGCAGATTATTCATGTAACGTACCGTTTAACCTCCCCCCCCCCCCCCGTGTATGTGACGCGGAGAAATGTTTGTCGCTATATGGGCGATTCCATGTCAACCGTCGTGACGTTGGCGGGTCATACATTTTTTTCCCAACCAAAATCACTTCATTGTATTGAGGGTTTAATTATAGATATTCACCCAAATTTTCAGCCCAAAATATTAGACCTAGCGTTTTTTACAGCCAATTTTCGATTTTTTGGCGTTTTCTGTTTTTGATGCCAAATTTTCTCGAAACCGTTATCAGAGCCACATCGCACGCTGGAAAAGTTTGAGAGTACATATAATCGATGTAAAATTTTCCAAGGAATCCATTCCCGCCCTCAGAATTGGCTTAAATTCTTCCATTTGCGAGAAATCCCAAAAAAACTTTTTTTATCAACTTGCTCTAACTCAGGTGTGTAAATTTTTGGATTTTTTTTTTTTGAAGAAGCACAAATTGTTTGGCATTTAATGTACTTCCGGATACTTTCAATTTTCCCGTTGGTATTTTGGTTTTAAGTGCCAAAACACGCGAAAACTGGCAAAAAGGGCCAAATCAGCCTAAAAGGGTGAATTACGCATGAAAAAAGAGTGGCAACACTTGGAAATTTTCCTGTGGATATCCGGCTCAAGTCGGATAGAGAATTCTGGAAAAATCCAATTTTAACGAAATACTTTGATTGAGCGATGCTTTGATTCATGAAATTAAATTGAATGATGTTGAATTGAATGAAAATGAAGTTAAATTATGAACGAGTCCTGAAAAAATGATATTTTGCGAAAACCCTGCAAAATTGTGATTTTTGAAATTGAATATTTTTTTGGAAGAACACTGGCGTTATTTTTTAACACGAAGATCCAAGTATTCAAAGGAACCAAAAACCGGCGGAAAATCGAAAATCCCTTCGGCATGAAGCAAAAGCCGATTTTGGATGGAAGCCCCCATCTCTCTATTGAATTTTATGGGTATACACCTTTAGTACTGCAATTTTCGCATGAATATTACAATATTGGACATCCAGATGGTCTGGTATTCAATGAGAATGATCTGAGTTCATCGGTGAGGCTTCAGCAGGAGATCCCCAGGAATATTTCCAAATTTGCCACTCTTTTCTCATGCTTATGTCACCGTTTTAGGCTGATTTCGCCATTTTTCGACTGTTTTGGCACTTAAAACCAAAATACACACGGGAAAGTCGATAGTGCCCAGAAGTACACTAAAAAACTAATATTTTAAGCTCCTACAAAAAAAATCCAGAAATTTATACATGCGAGTCAGTGCATGTTGAGAAAAAAAATATTTTTTGGGATTTCTCGCAAACTGAAGAATTTTGGGCCAATTCTGAGGGCGAGAATGGATTCCTAGGAAAATTTTACATCGATTACATGTACTCTCAATTTTTTCCAGCGTGCGATGTGGTCCTGGTAACGTTTTGGAGAAAATTTATGGTCAAAAACAGAAAACGCCAAATAAACTGAAAATTGACTGTAAAAAACGCTAGGTGAAATATTTTGGGCTGAAAATTTGGGTAAATACTTGTAATTAAACCTACAATAGAATGAAATAGTTTTGGTTTGGGAAAAATATATGACCCGCCAACCTTACGACAGTTGACATGGAGTTGCCCATATATGAAATCCCTATTAGTATCTAGAATTAGACAGGTCCACTACAGCCATTAAATTTAAGAGCCAAGGCTCGCGTTCATTTTTAGTTGTCACTAGAGTTCAGTGGTGTATGTATGCGATTGCAAATATTATTTTAAAATGGCCTCTTGGAGACCTTTCGACGTGGACGAAATTAATAATTGCAATGATATAAACATTATACACAATACAAATAATCCTACAGAAACGAATGAGGCACAAATTTGGGATTTCGTTGACAAAGTGAGTAACAGTTTCTAATATTTCTTTGAATATGGAGCGGTTTCTTGGTCTTTCTGAGTCGTTAACAAGGCTGTTAAATTTTGTGGTTTTTTTTTAACTAGACCAATTCAGACTGGATGGACTTTACCGACAATTCTATTCTGACGCTCTGTATGGTCGTTGCCATTTCATCCAAGACTTTCTGTTCTTCTATTCGCTCTCACAAAAATCTAAACCAGTCTCGATTACAACCAGAACAATAATCGTTAACATCCTATTACTGAAAGTGCTCATTAGACTAATAATATAATTAATTCGGATTTCTGTATCGCCGAGGTAGTAAAACCTTAAAGGAAAAAAGTGCTCATTAAGGTGAAAGTGTAGGATCTAAAATGGCGGATAAATCACCCGGCGCGGTGCGGCAGAAAGCGAAAATCATGAGTCTTTTGTAAATTGGACGAGACGAATCCGGGACGAGCGTTTGTCGGCGGCGGAATATGCGTGCACGTGACGCAGAAGAAGTTGAATATCACGTCTAATTAGTGGAAGTTCGGTGTGGAAACCGCCTGTCGAGCGAATTTCGTGGATTCCCGCTCTATCGAAATACCTGTGTAAAAAATGCGAAATGCACCCGACGTTCCCGTCATTGGCATTCTGTCATCCGTCTGGTCCGTTTAATTCGGCGTACAATCGCGAACGGTTTTAAATCCAGTTTATTACATATTTGGTTTTATAGAGGGGCATAAATCAAGGCAATAAAATGAAAATTAACACATGTTTCGCATGAATTCACAAATAACATTAATTTATTTTTCATACAGGACGAGATATCGTACCGAAATTACTCGCTTCCACAATACACCATATCGATCGGCTCTGGATCGCACAACAATCGGAAATGTTATGCCCTGGCAATATGCATAATTGATATAAAAGTACGTCCGGCCCTGGGAACCGGAATACGTGCGAGGGATGCGCTTTTACACCGGTTAATTTCGAAATTGATTCATAAATATTTGCATCTGATTAGTTATGGAGGTACACACGAGAGGATTTCGGTACGGATGCGACTTTTATTCCCGGACGGCATGCGACAAAAATTTTCGCATTATCGAATCGGCCCGATTGAAATTTTAATGCCTTAAAAGCGTTTCCGATCAAAGAACGCGCAGTAAACAACGCGACTGCATCGATTTTGACGCGGAAATAAAACCTTGCGCTTCATTGGAAAATTTGTAATTTTATTTTTTCATGACGAACATTAATTGGATGTGCTAATTTATACCGGATGACCCATCGGAAACTTACCATCCAGAGTATTTTCTTTTTCGGGTAATAAAATGGAAAGTGTTCGTACCGGTCGATTTTGTTTGTTTAGGTGACACATTTCTTTGGTATTTTCAACCCTTAACTTGGGAAAAATTTAACGCTGAAATTTTAAACAGAGAGGGGTATTGAGGAATACCTCACTTTAAAGGGCGTTACTTTTTCAAATTTGGATCAATAGTTTAAAAGGGGCAACGTCAGAAATTTCGAAATAGCTCAACTAGATCCCAAACATTTTAGTCTATCAATTGTTGAAAATTCTAAAAATCAATTGTAAAACCACAAAACAACAACATTTTACCCACAGATAAACAGAATTCCATCAGTGTATTCTCTTTCCTTTTTAATATCAATTTTTTCATCGAAAAAACGGGATGGTAAGTTTTCGATGGGCCACCCGGTGTAATAGTCCATGGAAATTAAATTTTTTACATGAAAGAAATCCTACTTCCGATCTTGTCAGTGGACTGTATAAATTTCGACATCCTAAAAAGCATGTCTCCATGGTAGATCTGGCAACCCTGTATTAACAAATCATGGACCAACAATGGCACTTTTTTCGATTTTTCCAGCTTATCCCGAAAACTAAAGATTGTATCAGAAAAAGTTTCAAACTTAAGTTGTAGATAATGGAATAGTTATCCAGAAATAACTTTTGGACGAAAGGTGACGTTTTTCTTTCTTTAAAATAAATCCATATTTATTAACAAAATATTATCTTAAAGTTTACGGCAAGTATGGAGATTTTTCGTACAAAGAAGACTGCTAAAGCAGGGGCCGGTGCGATTTTTATTTGCTATGAAAATTGGCTTCAAACTTGAAAGTTAGACCTGCTCTCCAAATGAAAGTATAGCCAACCATTCTTACAAAAAATTATTAAAAATGACGCACATATATTATCAGATATATTGTAAAAAAATTTAATTTCAAGGGAGAACTATTGAAAAAACCATTTTTCAGACCGTAAAAATTGCCATGACTTTTTCCCTAGGGAATTTTGCAAAAAAATTGATTGTAATGAAATAATAAATAATTTATACAAAAATAAGGTACTGTAGAGCGGCAATGTACTGACTATTTCTATCCGTCATTTCGGATAGATTACATATATCTCAGAGAGATTCATTGCATGCAACGAAAAATTTCCAAGGTAAAGTACAAATATTCCACAATATTTTCCATAAGTTTCATCCCCTAAAATTTATTAGCCACGCCGTAACGAATTTTTGTAAAAAAAATCATGCACATGGTACGGTAATTTTTTCCAGGGATCAGAAATGATGAGTCTAAATCTAAGGCGAACAATAAAAATTTTTCTAATTTACCAGGATTTATTGAGTTTTTTAAGGCGCAGGCCGTAGTTTCTTCAATATTTCAAGGCATAAAATCGAAAATTTTCCCTTTAGAGTAGTGTTATTTTGAGCAATTAACTGTAAAATTGGTTGCAGAATCTCAATTAGGAGAGCGGAAAACAAGGTTTAGCTTTCAAACTTGAAGTTGATTTTTTTCAGAAAATAAAATTCGCATTGGTTCTTGGTTCAGCGTTCTTATTTAGATGGATATGCTGTAAATTTCAAAGCACTCTTTTGTCACTCAATATTTCATTTTAAAAAAAGAAAAATTATAACTCGATAACTTAGTGGCGCTACCTACAATTTATTTCTACTATTGGTCAGATAATTCAGTTATGTACAACTGTTTCAAAACCGAAAAAAGTGACTATTTATTAAAAATTCCCTTGAATTACCTTTAAAAACACCTATTAAAAAGCTTTAGCCCAGCACATCTCGTGATGTTCATAAGTTTAGCTTGGAAAAGGGGGCATGGAAATCAGGACCTTAAAAATTTTAATCTTTAGAATTTAGGAATTTTGTGTCGTTTTTGATGTTTGATCGAAATCAGGAGAATTCATGTCCAATTTCAGATCTGAACTCAGCGGGTTAAAATCCATGCACTGATTTGGTATTCTGACCAAAAAATTTTTCTTATTTGGTCTTTATGGTTCCATTAAGTTTGGGACTGTGATACTTGACGGATTTAAATTTTCCCTAAACGAGGCTCGGATGATGATGGTTTTTGAGAACGTTTTTATGGCTTAGTTCATAAACGCGATTGATGTTCCTTCAGATTTGCGACTGGTTGAAATTTCCTATGAAACTATTTCAATTTCCCATTGAAAGTAACTTCTAACACCAACGTAAACTACAAGAGTTTACCCAGCAGACCACGAACACACTTTTACAAAGCCCGGACGAATCTGGCCATTATTGTTCGGTTGTCATAAGGGCTCTTGAAATATGCCCCGCGAGAACATTTGCTTATAGTTCGGCGCTGAAGAAGTTCGCGTGTTGCGGTGGGGCCGCTTCCGCTCTGCGGCTTAGCGCCGATTTAACAGATCCCAAACCCGGCGTTCGTGTGGATGTTATTGGCGCACGAATTATGGACGCCGAAGAAAAAAGGAAAATCCGTCGACACGCGGCGCCGCCGGCCGCATTTCGGGAACAAAGCGCGCGTGCCGCGGATCGGCGAATTAGGGAAAATTTGTTCCAGCCGTCTAATCGGAGATCAGCACCTTTTCGGGCGTATGGGGTTATTTTAGACGGAAAAGGGAGGGTACTAATTATTTCCTACAGGTAAATCTCTTAAAAGTATAAACGGGGAGGATTGATTATTTTTCACTAAAAATTATTAAAACCCCATTGAAGAAATTCAACAAAAATCCCTTGATATTACAAATTCCATATGGCAGGATTTTAATAGGAATTTCCCCAAAAAATCGTCTTTTTAACAATCGTCTTTTTAACAAATTACGTAACAGATATTTAATTGAAATTATTGAAAAAAGAACAATTGGACAACATTTTAATAATAACGTTATACCTACAACCAGTATATTAAAATAAATTATCCAAAATTTAATTTACATTACATTATGTAATTATATTTTACATTATCATATTATTACATTATTATATTTACATATTACATTATGTAATTTGTAATTTACATTACAAATTAATTTACAGAAATCGTTAAGAAAGAACATCATAATAAAATTTTAATTTAAAACGAATCATTAAATATGGCCGATTTTTTACGTATTGCAAGTAATTTTTTTAAATTAAAAACCAATTATACATGTATAATTGAGGTCCCTATTGCTACTTTGAGCATCTTTCAAGGCCAAGCAGACGTTTTTTCATTTTCTATCTTGCTCCATTGTTCAAATCATTAAAACTGTATAACATGACTTAGATATGATATGACGAGATTTGCTATTTTTTTTATTAATTTTATATTTCTTTAAACGTTTCTGTTTATATCTCAAATTCTATATTTCATTCAAAATCGCATAATAAACTTCTATATGGTGGAGTAAAAAATATTTTTTTACAACTTTTATTAACTTTTTTATCAAGTAACATTTTGACGTTTCAGATTTGTTTTTTTTATTTTTCTTCAATTAAAAAAAAAGCCTATTTAATCAATTTTCAGAAGTATGGCAGTTAGTGTATCTTAAAAGATGTATCATAAGCTTAAAAAAATGCATTTTAAAATGCAAAAATACTTTTTGAGAATTCCTATACAATACAATTTTTAGAATTTTTTCTAAGTAGAGTATCGTTTAGTACATTACTTGAAAAGTAAAACGTGTAAGTTTAAAATTTTTATCAGCAAAATTGTATTAGTGACGGTCTGTTAATTTATGTCATTCGAAAAATGGTAGATGGCTTCATTTTCTGAGCATATAATACCTAATCATATAAATTGCATTACTTGAAATCATAAATTTACAATCGCTGTGGTATTCTTCTTTTATGTGTACATTGGTAAGCTCAATTTGATCAATTATTTAAAAAGTTATAACAAATTTAGCGCGCATCGTCTATCATTAAACAAATTATTCTACAGCCCACAATTTTGGTTATAGAAAAAAATTTATAAGTGATATCGATGTAAACTTGGCGAATTTTCGTAAAATGTGTATTTTAATAGTTCAAAAGCAACTTATTTTGTAATTAATTTCTCTTTTCTAGGAATTTTTGCGAAGAGAAATATACATTGACTCCACCACTTTCAAACTGTGTTATTAAGAAATGATGGATGTTTTCAGTGAGAAGTTTAAAGGCTATTTTTGGAAAACTTTTAACGACACAATTTTTGATTTGACAGCTCATGCCAATATCACCTCGCTGATTATCACGAACTTTCTTAGTGTGATTGAGCCAAAGTAAGTTACTGAGTCATCGACAGTTAAAAATGATGAGCATAGCAAATTTTGTTTTATTGAGATATGATGCATAGTTGCCAGGATACCGACAGTTTGAGTATTGAACCTTTTTTGGAAAACTTTCCGGAAATCAGTAATTGAAGACTGTAAAGAGTGTAAAATATATCAATTTTTGATATCGATTTTAGAGTTAAGAACTGCAAATGTCTGGTTGTAGAGAGACTAGAGTTGAAATATTTAGAGAAATTTTAAAGGTATTTAAACAGTTCACACTGTAAATTTTTGAAATGAGTGCTCATATCGATTGGACTCAAACTTCCTTTTATTGAGCTATGAGTTGCGGCGATATCGGTATTCGAGATTTTTGGAAATTTCGGAAAATAAACTTTAAATCGTAAATAAGTCGTCGTGTATCCGTGCTCCAGTTTCTTTCTTAACCCTGGTGGATAAAATTAATAGCCTTGCGAAAATGTTAATAGATTCACAGTGTAAGCCGAATTTGTACGCTCTAATGATGAACATACCTCGCATATTTCTACTTGATTTGTCGAGCGACATTATGTACAGCATTTCTGGACTTATAACGTATAAAATCCCATCGACAATTACATTCGAGCCGAACCGGCGGTAATGACTATATTTTTCCAACGCTTAATTCAAATTCGATTGTGACATTCGCCATATACGTCGGCAATATTGTTTAATTATTGTAATGGAGAATGCTCCGGCGAAATAAACACGAAAAAACAGCTTTTGTAATACGCGGATAATTTTCTCCGAGTTTTATCAGTAGCCGTTCCATAAAGTTTACCTGAAATGGATGCATTCCACTGTTATTTATCAAAAAATACTGGCACTGGTGGCATTTCGAGGTATCCCAAGGTTGCAAATTATCATTTTGAATCCATAAAAACACTTGCTCTGTTCTTATTCCCCACTAATTGACCGGCATTCGAAAAAGGCTAAAAAATATTAACAAGATAATAAAATTATACCCAGAGATATCGAAGGGTAAAAGAACGAATTCTGACCGGAATAAAAATTCATAATTAATTTTGAATACCGTCTCACCTCGACCATTTACCGGCTATAAAATAGGCATCCCGGGAAAGGACGATCGATCGTCCTTAAAAATAAAAAATTAAAAAAATATATCGAACATACACGTAATTCTCCCTCTTCTAATTTTAATACCACCTCGAATTACCTGGAAGCGAACGAGAAGTGAAATATTAACGTCGCGGGAGGAGAACGTAAAATATCCTCCGCATTCACCGGCATCACGACAGGCCGCCATTATCCCGGCCTGATTAGGCTAATCGCAGCTATGAAATTAAACCGTGCTTGTGCATGCCTACGCTTGTTACAAATGATAAGTATTGTCCAGGGAGGACGATTTAACGATTACGGACTACTTGGCGATCGCTCGGCAGGCGTGTTTGCTATGCGGACGAAAAAATTTTCATTTAGTAGAGAGTGTCATAACTTTAATTAAATAGTAGGGGACGCAATTAGCAGTGAAATGCCGGAAAAGGTTGAAAATTACAGAGGCTGACACGAGGTTTTTGTTTCAAATGACAAACCCAAAGGGGTAATTGGAGATTGAACAGATTCGATACATCCCTGTTTTGAGATATCATAACCTCAAAAAAAAATATTTTTTTTGACAGTGTTAAGTAAGTAGTAAATAAGGCGAAAGGAAGATTTTAAAAATAGGCAAAAATTACACTAAAATGCCGCAGGGGGTGTCAGTTTGATGGACGCCTGACGTGCCAGAGGAAACGCCAAAAAATTGTTATTGAGTAAAAGAGGCACACATGACCTTAATACAAATACTCGTACAAAATTTCATATCCACAACTTTATCACAAGTCTAATGGTGTTTTTAAGTGAAAAATGAAAGGGCTGCGAGGACCTGTAGGGAAACAAAATGTCCAAGGAAACTGTAGAAGAGTCAAACAGTAAGACAAGTGGGAAAGAAGAACAAAGAGATAGATGAAAGGATTAAATAATGACCACAGCAACAATAAAAGCATCAAAAGTACGGTGTTGAAGGGCCAAATTGAAGTTGGAAGACTAAGGTAAAGGACACTGATTATGTAAACATTACCAACTAGAAGGATAAGGCCACTGGTAAGAAAGCATGAAGAAACATAATCAACCAAGCTAAGCATACTAAACTAGTATTGCTCATCACAGATACGACATAAAATTATCTTATTACCACGGGTAAGTTCATTAGATTAACAACGTACCTAACAGATCAATAGAGTAAATCTGAAACTTTTAAGATAGTCTTGAAACCGTATTCAACTTCGTATAACTTCAACAAATTTAACTTCCTCCTTCAATTTCCAATTTCGATCGGTCAAAAGTCATTTTCGTTGGCCAAAATATTGTAGGACGATTTCAATAATAATGAAACCAGTGGTTTTGAGCAGTAAATCTTGATATTGAGGTATTCCTTCTCAAAGATTTTATTAATCTAGAGGTCATCGAGTTATGAATCTGGAAAGTTATGAGTTATGCGGTTATAAACTAAGGTTATGTAATATCCCTGGTGTTTTAAATGTCATAGGTTTAGACTACCTGTTTATTTACGAAATATGATTGTTTCAAGTTCAGATATTTTTCTTGAATTTAATGATGACTTTTCATGATATATTAATTTAAAATTACAAAGTAGAAAAAAACCGTAAATGCAAATTTTTAGTCTTTTTATTATATATTTTTATATCTCTCTTATATATTTCAATATCTCGTATTTTTTGTTTTATTTGGAAGGAAAAATAGAACAGTGAGTTTTGTTTTTGTTGGAAAAATCGAAATTGAACAAAAATGAACATTATTTATTTTCTGAACTTAAAAACTTTGGTGATTAATTAACAAGCCGTAAAGAGTCTGTGCTTCACACATACAGACTTAAGATGCGTTGGGTTGGTAAAAAAATTGTTCAGAAGTTTAATAACTAACTACTTATTGAAATTGAATGTAATAAAATAAACAAATCATCCAAGGTAATTGGAAAATATTTAAAATGACATTCAAAAAGGTTATTTATAAATTATCTTCAACAGAACCGCTTCATTTTACCTGAACATTGGCATATTATTTTTTTAATGATCTAAATAGTTGATCCATATAGCTTACACATAGTCAATAAAGTGTGTTAACAAATTGCAGGGTGAAAAATCCTCTTAACTCTACGTACAGCATAATGCAAAGTAATAGTTTTTCCTATAAATATCAGAGTACAACTTGAGTAAATCGAATACAAATTTTCTACGCCAGCCCTGGAATTTATGAAATCTCATTTATTTTAGCAATATTAAATGTTTATAAGAAAATCGCTCGAAGAGGTCGATTTTAGTTTTTGAAATTATACAATGGTAGAAAAGCACTAAGTGACGCACTAGTTTTTAATAATAGCCTCATAGTATGATTTTTTAAAAACAAACTACAATTTTACCTTAATTTAAATTTATCATAAAACTGTCTACATGTTCGTGACAAATTTTGGAATAAGTAATAGAGAAAATTTGAAAAATAAATATTTGAAAGTTGGCTAAACATCTTTAATGAAAACCAAAATAAAAGAAAAATTATTCAAATATCAATTACAAATTTACTCTAAAAGGACAATTCAGGGTTTTTAAATTTTTTCGATACACTCGGTGCCATATAAGTGAACCGCGCAAAGTTAAAAGGCAAGTCAAAAATAAAATTCGAACTTTATTTTTGGTTATCGGATTTTTATCGACCAATTTTGGATATAATCTTTAGGAGTGCGAAGTTTCAAGTTTCCCGGTAGCAGGAAACGTTTCCGTACCTACGAGCAGACCCGTAATTTAAATTTAATACCGTAATGAAAGTTCACATTCTAAAGTTTCGTCTAAATTTTTTCACCCCAATCTAACTTTCGTTGTGTCATGGGATTCGGGTTATTAATGACCCACCCTGTATTGGCCGGCGTGATACTTTTAGATGATACTGCCATTTTTTCGATATACAGTACAAGGCCTCGCGCTCCTATTTGTTATTATTAATTCAAAGATAGAACGATTCCAACGATTTCTAGTATGGTGTGTGCCGAAGCGCCCACTCTTTACGGCTTGTTTTCATCTGCTAACTCATGCGTTATTTAAGGCGCTGTTGTTTACATGCGCTGGATCCATTACTCATAGATTTATTAACAAGCAAGATATTCGTTCGTTTGTCCAATACCGTACAGTTTTTACTTTATTTAATATTTGGAATTTTACTCTTTATCTACAGGTAAAATTCTGGTTGTTGTCCTCTTGGCAACCCCTCGTACATCGAGGAACACCATAGAGGCACATCCAATTAAACTAATTCGTTTTTTACGTGTACAGCCTAAGCATGCGATCGCTCATAAAATTTATACTAAGGGTCGTGTCTACATTTGTCGCAGCGACGGAAATTTCTAAATTCGATTTTCAGGCGATTTTTCCCCGTAATATCGAAGAGTTGTGTAAGTAAATACGGCGAGAAGAAGGGGCATAATCTCCGCGCGTCGAAAATTCAATTTTAAAATAAAGTATCCAATTTCAATAAAGCACTTTTCGATACCCCGAGGATCACCTCCCTCAAAATTCGAAACGAAACGAAATGAATATAATAAGAAATTATCAAGATGGGACGAGATACGGACGGCGAGGCGTTTATTGAAACGAAAATCTTCATCAAACAGAAATATAATTTCATTGAGTTTCTTTTCAGCGTCCCTCATCGCAGATTCGAATCTGATTCAATTTATACAGTTTCATTAAATCCGGAGGAAGATCTCCTCGCAAATATTCTCATCATTGATTAATCGGAAATATTCTACAAATGTGTATATACCGAAGTGCAGACAGGGCCGTACTAGCGACTTCACCCATATCGAGTTCGGCCCTGCGGGGAATATTACTCATGGGTGTCAATATACACGCGCGCGTTTTCCTTCCTGGAGGAAATACCAGGAAACCGACTACATACCTTACGTCAAAAATAGTGAGCACATTTTCGGACTCGCGATGTGGGCTTGTTTATAATGGTGTGTAAATTTAGAGGTGCCTAACACAGGAACATCACGTGACTATGTTTAATCATGTTGTGAAGAAAGTAGTGTTTTATCGCCCAGTTTTTTGTACTCTCAATCACGCTATACACGTTTGTTACACGGGGCATATATTATGGGATCGGGAACGGTAAATTTTGAGAAGTCATTCGCATTTCAGGGGGACTATAAATGGCTTTCACGCATTAAAATATTAGTAACAGTATAATAATTAATAAAGTAGCGTATGTGATACTTGAGGAATCGTCAGGTGTAATCTCGAAAAAATTTATTTGAGGTTAAAGGTAGTAGTCGCTAACACTGATTAAATATCCAGCCAAATCCAAATAATCCACCACCTGATTAGAGTATGTATGGCAAAATTACTTAATCACGCCACGGAAGTTAAAATATTATTTGATAACTAGTGGAAATTTCTATAAATCAGAACCAAATAATCAGTCCCAAGATAAAGCAATTTTTCTAAGTTGTTCTTGCTTGAATTTCTTTGAGAAAATGTAATAATCATTATTTTTTTTTTGTTTTCAAAATTTTCGTCCTTGCTTTCGTCCTTGACATCCTTTAGGTTGAACGCCAACCTGGATCATTAAACCTAACTTGTTGTTTGTTTATAAAATCGTCGTTCAAAACTTTATACTTGTGATATTCTAAACAAATCACGACACACCCGCCTACGTATTAATACCCACCCACCTACACGGGCTCTTATCGACTGTAATCTTGATTGGAGCTATAAAAGAAAAATGTCCTTAAGTTATCTTCTCGCGCCCAAAATAAAATTACACGAGGTGTTGAAGCAGAGGAAATGAGGTTACAAAATACGAACAATGGTTTTGGCTGCTTTAGATCTCATATAAAGAAAATCTCCAATGTGTCACAAGATATATGACAAACTATCTGAAATGTTTATAAATTGCTGATGATAATTTTCATTAAAATTTATTTGTTGTACATGTAATAAGTAGGTGTATAAGCCTAGCTGTGATAGTTGGTGAAAGTTAGGTAGTATTGCTTAAAAAATATTTAAGAGCAAGTGGTATTTAATAATAATAATAATAATAATAAATGCCTTTATTATTTTTTGTTTGTGATATACAAACAGCATACAAAGGATTGAAGTCTAGCATACATGCTAATCAACTTAACCTCTGTTTTCTTGTATAACATAAAAAGTTCAATACAAAGGGTTTTTGCCAACAATGTACTTATACATATCCTGTGAAAATAGAAAAGTAACAAAAATTACATTTATATTACAAATTTAAACACAGAATTGTAGTGTTAACAAAATTATTGTAAGGTAAGACAGTGTTACTGGTAATATATTTACCTATTGTGAATTAAGTAGAAATTCTTTATATTTGGTCTATAACAAATCAAGTGTATGAGCCTTGAAAGATCTAGGGACACTACTGTAAATTGACACAGCAGATATAAGGGTGTATGAGTTGTTTGTACTCGAAATGTCGGGGACAAGAGGTGTAGTTTATATACATTTTCTGTCTTTAACCATCCAAGTTCTTTTATTTTGCTTGACACTCTATCATATTTTCTTAGACCACGAACGAACCTGCAACAACTATTTTGCACCCTTTGCAATCTATTCTTCGTAAATTGATCTAAACATGGGTAAAATGCTACCAAACCATAAATCTAAGTAGAGAAAACAATATACTCGCAAAGCAGTTTTTCCAAGTGAAAATTTAAAACAAGTTTATTTCTGCATAAATGGTGTAAGGACAGATATTATTTTTTTAAAATAAGCGAGACGTGTTCTATAAATCTAAGTTTGCAGTCGAAAATTATGCCCAAGTTCTTGCAAGCGTGAATTATTTTTACATTTTCATTATTGATGAATATATTAAATTCGTCACGAACCGTCTGTTCCACGTGTCTGGGGCAGAACAGAAGATGGTTAAATTTGCTAATATTTAGTTTCAAATTATGACTCTCTGAGTAGTGGCAGACGCTTTTCAGGTCTTGGTTTACCTTTTCTGCAGCCCAACAGGCATGATTTGAGTAAAAAGGTTGAGTATCGTCCGCAAACGAATGGATATTAACACGTTTGAATGATTTAAAAGGTCAGAAACATATATTGAGAATAGAAGTGGGCCGAGACCGGAGCCTTGAGGAACCCCTGGGGTTATATGGGCGAAGTCAGATGAGTTTCCTCCTAGAATTACTTTCCGAAAGCGATTTGATAGATAATGATGAAAAAATTTCAAAAATGTATTGTCAAATCCATAGAATTTAAGTTTCGAACAAGGTTTATGGTCTATAGTGTCGAAGGCTTTGAAAAAACCGCTGTGGCCTTACTTTCATTCAATGGTCTAACAATGCTGTTTGTTAAGTTTAATAATAGAGTTGTAGTGTGAGTATATAGATTGATAAATTTGTATATGATCTTTTCAAGAATTTTTGACAACGACTGTAGAATGATCTCAATCATAGAAGCTAAAATATAGATAATATAGAAAGGTTTCTATAAATAATATAGAATAAAATGAACTTGCTATTGTTTATACATTATTCATTGCAAAATGATATTTTTGATACGTTTTTCATTTCTAAACTGAGCCATGGAAAACAAACAATTCTTTTATTTGTTCATTTTTTTTAAATTATGCATGTTATTTCTGTATCTGGTTCGTTTAATTTCTTTCTCCTGAGACCTTTTCTCATCAACTTATTGTGACTCGACGACAAACTGTCTCGACCTCGACCTGTGGGGCACCTTATGCTTTCATAAATTTTTATCGACGGATCGTGCTAAAGAAATAAACATACAATTTTTTAGTGCCAAAAAATAAGTCCTCACTTTAGTAAAAACAAGTAGGGCCACCGGCTGAAGTACTGCTTGTGGGGTATTTTAGTTTCTATATTCGAAAAGCTGGGGATTTTTCGATCAAATATAAGTGATTTATGATTCCTAACGATCGGTGATAGATGAATTGTGTTTTTTTTTCAAATAAAAGATTAGTATGGTGTTGTTTCAACATTTAAAAAACAGTTCCAGGAGCAAATATTAATAATAGTAATAATAATCCAGGCACGAACAATAGGACATTATTCACCCGATTCTCCAGCTTTCAATGAGGTGTTACATCGATAACTTACCGCACGATAACTTTACGTGACCACACAGCGATACTAACCTGTAAAATAAAAAACAAACGAATTAGTACAGGAAAACCCACAAACGTCGCCGTAAATCAATTTTATTTTTATCGTCTAATAGCTCGTTATGAAATTAATATTTGTAATAAAATATCCACACCCAAGATCCTTCATGATAAGTATCGATGAAATTAATAGTGTAGGTTGTGTATTTATCAAAACTGTCAGCGTGCGAGTTTACACGCATGGTTTTCTAAACCTCGAGCGTGTCCATATCGTACGGTTTCGTTTTTAGATCCACCACCGTCGGATTTCACTCAAATTCGTTATTTTTCCCACCTGAACGACAGGAATTTACGTTGTAAGTTCATTTACGTAAATCATCCGGAGATGATATACATTTCGAGTAACTTCGGATATTTCAACAAAACGTTGATCTTGTATGAAAACAGTATATTTGGCAGTGCTCCAAACTAAATGTAACAATGTCGTTGATCCACGAAGAGTTTATGAGATATAAATGAGATGCAAGTGTAATGTTCCCCGCTAAGTGAATGTAGAAATGAAAGTTGAGATTAGCTCTTTCATATTTCACGTTAAAAAACGTTTGTTTAATAACCATTTGGGAGCGACCGGAGTTAAAGGATCATTAAACAGGCAAATCGTCAGTAAGCTCATTATTTACACATACACATACATTCCTACTTCGTAAATAATGAACACAATCATTTTCTCTTATTTGAAATTCATGTAAATTATATAGAAACATATGCACGCACAAGAAACAACTCTGGAGTATATTCATTTCGTATGCAAATTAAACTAATGCTATTACTAATAGTTCGCTAAAACGTACGGGAAATCTTTACCATTACCAAACGAAGAGATCGAAAGTTAAAAACGGCAAATTTGAGTCATATTTTCCCTTAAAAGATTATAGCGAGTAGGTAACACAATCCTTCAAACGGCGCGCCGACAGGTAAAGTGATAAGTAGGAAAACTTAAAAATCGCACGGCCCAGCCCCCTCGTACCGACGAGCATTTGACCGAAGTCCTTCAACATCAAAAGCTCCGTTTTCGGGGACACTAATAGGCCTCCGATGATTATACTTACGAAAGAGGAGACCTTCTATCTCATTCATGTTTTATCATTTGTATGAATCTGGAGGACGCTCGAGTTCCCGTCGAAGATATGAAATGGATATGTGTATACAGCGCACAACCGTTACGCCTTGTTGGCTTTATCTAGTTTGTCGTTGTCGTCGAGGTATATTCGATATTTTGCGACAATAAAGACGACAATGCGCCGTAATATGGTTCATATAATGGGGAGTTCTCGAAGATGGGACGGATTCGGTTGGGAAGAGGGGCACAATGGGCAGAAAGATTTGTGTTCGAATAAAAGCTAACAAACATCAAGGGACGTGCATGGTGGTTCATTAGTTTCACTCTTGGATATTTAAAGAATATTTTACTGTCTAATTTGAGGGAAATAATCAGAGTTTCTAGCTTGAGTCCTGAAACTTTAAATAATATTGCGCTGCGAGATTCTTTAAAAAACCTTTCCTAAGATGAAATTCCTAAAATTTTACTCCAGCACTTTTTTAACACAAAACGATGAATTTTTAATAGTTTAATTAGGTATTTTTTGAGAAATATTTCATTGCCGCAGTGTTTCAACTCTTGATCAAATTCATAAAAATCTACCAGTTTCAATTCCAAGCGCTTTAAATCCTTAATATCAAAGATAATTATATTTCCACCTTAGAACTTTAAGTATGGAATCAGTTTTATTGTATCAGTTTTATTTTTTCAAGTTATTTCAGTTTCAATTTTAAGTACTTTCACTTATTTTCAGTCTTATAATTTTAAACCTTATTTTAGTGCTGAATTTCAAGTTGAGATCCACACCCAATCCTTCAAATTTTTCATGTTTCAATTCCAAATTCTTTATAATTTTGTTTGATCAGTTTCAGCCTTGCAGTTATGGTAACCTACCTAAGCTAACCTCAGTTCTTAACAAAAATATTGGTGCAAATTCGATCTTCAAATTTTAAACATGCCTTCAGTGTCGAAGTCCAAGTTGAAGTGCCAACTTCTGTCAAGTTTTAAGAGTTTCAGTCCTGAATTCTTGTTATTATTATAACCCTGAAAGGATTCCTGCTGCTTTAATTTCAAACATCCTCAGTTCTTAACAACGTAACACCAATAGTGTTAAGGTCCAATTTTAATACCGTTTCAGGGTCTGAATGTGAAAATCAAACGTCTTAAATGCTGAAGTTTCAATCCTGACCTCTTTGCCCTAATTAATTTTTTTTAAGTTTTCAATTAGTTTTAATCTTGGGTTTTGAAATTTTTTAACCGTCTAGCTCCAAGTTGATGTTTCAGGCATTTCCTAATAAGTTTCAATAAAATCAGGAAAATTTCACTGAAATAATTATTTCATTGGTTTCAATCTTGGAATTTTTAAAACCTATTTCAACTTCTTCAGTCGCTGTAAGTCCTCAGTTTTAGGTGACATACATATTTGTTGGATGATTTCAGACTTGGAAGTTTGAGCGAAGTTTCAGTGTTTCAATCCAAACTGAAATGTCACACTGAAGAAAAAAGTTTGAACTTCTATAAGTTCAGAAATGTTTTAATCTAAGAAATGTCCATTTTTCAAGACAAAAAGCTCCACCACCGACCACACGAGATTTCGTGTAAATTCCAAAAAAAAATTGCTCAAAATAGTAAAAATAGAGGAAAATTGTGAAAATTCCCATTGATCGGAATGAGTACATTTAAGAAAAATTTTCATTTCAGTCAATATTTATCCTTATATCTTTTGACGCGTTAAATGAAAAACTGTTGCTAGCAGATTTGATGACAGAAAAAAATTGTGAAAAACTTTTAATCGGCATGAGTTAATTAGAAAATAAAATCTAGAATTGGATCAGGCCTTCCTTTAATAAATTCTAACGTGATAAACGTGAATACTTCGTTAGATTCAGTGTATTACCCAGAGATTTCGAAAAAATCGCGAAAGAAATAGTGGATATAGTGAAAAATGGAGAAAATCTCAAAGAAACTTGATCGGCATGAGTAAATTTTGAAAAAAAATCTGAACTGTATCTTCTTATGTATTCGTTTGTTTCACTGATAGCCAATGAATAATAACAGAAAATTGCGAAGAAGATTCCACTTCAGCACTGAAATCATTGCTCTTATAACACTCCTGCATTTTTGTAGTATCATACTCTATAGGCGCCAATGTTTTCACTAATGTTAAACTGTAGTTACTTCGTGATTGTCACTAAAATATATGAGAGATGGGATTCCCGATTTTCTGGTTCAACTTGTCAGAATAGACATGCGCCCCTTGCCAAAGAACGTATAATTTTATTTTAGTGTGCCAGTGTAACATAGGATTAATTTTCATGTTAGAATCTTAAAAACTGTAAAGGTTTCACCAGTTTAATCCCTGAAATTTTGTAGTGTCCCAGTTTTTAACAAAAGTATATCGTTTCATTAGTTTCAATTTTGGAATTTTAAACTTCGAAACTCCGTCTCGTTAAATGCCTTGTTTTTTAGTAAGAACGGTACTATTTGATTAGTTTCGATCTTGAAACTTTCGCAAATATTTGTTTCAATCCAAGTTGAAATTCACTATATTATTTTTAATCGAATATTAAGTAAGTTTTATTGGACTCAGAGCCAGATACCGAAAACACCAAAAGCTTCATTTCCAGTATTTTACTATTTAAATCGTCAAATTTTTAAGCACCATCTATGATTAATTTCAGCCTTGAAACTTTAAATAATATTTTACTCTCTGATGTCGATGTTGACGAGAGATGAACAAAGGGACCACATCATCGAACGCAAATCACAATATGAATTACTGCCATTACAACAAACGATTTCTCATGCAAAATATGTCGCCTGCTGCAGTTAAAATACGCGAGATAAGATAGGTTTGATCGGTGACTTCCTCTCTTCATTATCCACAATAAAATAACAGATTAGCAAAGTAACCGCATTAAACGTTGACACGACGCGGAAAAAACCACGAATTATGCTAATCGACGTTTGTAATACATACCGGGAACCCCGACGTTAAGACCCGTATACAGGCTTTTTTCAAATGCGACCGGAATGACAATTACAATTTAATAATAATTATTGTATTATTTTAACATATCGCGGAGTGATATTCGCTCATTACGGATTCGGGGCGCGTCCCCATCGGAAAAAAGTTCCCTCCGTTTCCGATAAAAAATTTATAATCGAATTAACTCAGGTGATGGCGCTATTATTTATTGGTCGAGCGGCGGATGAGGGCAGGGAAATTTAAACGAACGAAAAATGTAAAATCCAAGAAATCTACACTCCAATATATTTTCAATTATAAGATAATACAATTTTTAATGAAATTTGTAGTTGCATAAGAATTCCACACGTGTGTAAGCGTTTGTTTGTATTATGTGAAATTTTCAAAACAACTCGAGTGCAAAATTTATTGTTAACGATCCAGGCAACTCGCGTGCCTATCTAGGTAAACGGTTTTCTGTTTCTAGATAAGGCAAAAGTCGAGTCATAACTTTGATGAAACCCGATACAAGTAAATAACGCAAAACTAGTGTTATGTAAAATTTTGTAATTAATATTCATAATTAACGAGGCGGCGTGTTGAACTTTATTGCATCATAACCGTTGATAATAAGTAGATAGAATCCTAATTAGCGACTTTCTACAATAAACTAACGTGAGACCAAAAAATGTAATACGTTACACATACTTCGGTACCTTCGATTTGTTGAACGGTTGAATATGACGTGGCGAGAAAAAGAAAACACTCGTTTCTCGTGCATTATGCATTTTACGTCAGTCAACATGACAGTCGCTTGTTACAACTCTCTAGAGGGGAATAGAACTTTTACCGCGAATATTTTACACCGGCAATATGGGAGTTATGGCCGATAAAAATTTATTTTAGTGCCACTTAAAAATTAAAACTCTCACAAAATTGCTGCTCGCCGTGGCTAATGAAGTGTTTTACATTTAATCGATCTACGGAAAGAAATGACCGTCGATGTATTTGTATGTAGGTTACGATCCAGTTTTAATGGTCCCATTGTACGAATCCTTACAGTATAAATAGGATCTAGAAAATTTGAGTGGTTTTCGACGTTTTTGGTGTAACGTTACACGTTCTGAATAATTGCCTATAACAGCAATTAACTCTAGCAGTATAACTTTATAGCGTTCTCATCTACTTTCGCACTGTAGTGTAGAAATGCCACTGCTTTCTCCTATTATTTTCATAAGTATGATTAAAATTATACTCACATTCTGCCATTTTTCGAGTCAAAATTTTGTCTTGTATGGTAGATCCAGCGAGAGAATAAACTGTTTCCTTTACATGTCTCAAAAAGACACGTCTTAAATATGCCCATATGCTGGAAGATCACAAATTCAAAAATCAGGAGAATCAGCGTCTTGGTCTTAGATATACCTACACAAAAGATCGAAAGTCTGAGGAAACCTAAGTTAAAATTAGAGACAATTTAGAAAATTGAAGTGAAATTTAAAAAATATAACCATTACACCAACCAAAAGTATTAAACTATTCAGATATTAGATATTGCTTGAATTCAATAAGGAAAACTTCAGAAAAACTAGCAGAAAAAATGGAATTTTAGACAAGCAATAGTGTAAAACAAATTGCAGAACCTGAAAATGTGTACGGATAACATTGGGATTCATTGGATATGAAACGTCATCATTTTTGAAACAAATTTGTAGAAACGTTGATATTAGCATTGAAAACGCTGTTTACATAGAAACAGACGAAGTAGACATCAGATTTTACCAAAAACTTTTCCTATGGAAAATAGTCTTGATGTCTCAAACGTGTATTGATTGCAAAAGAAGGGCCAACAGAGGAGAATAGATTTTAAACTTCCTTCGACAAGTGAATACTTTTTTCCTGACGTACAGTTTAGTGATACATATTTTTCCTATTGAATATATGAAGATATAATCACCTTTATTTCGAATCGATTTAGTTTGATCAAATTTAGCTGTACCTAATGAACGAATTTTTTTCCACATTGAAAATTGAAAACTACTTATTGGATTTTGATTTTAATTAGATCCCTTAATCGATACTAATTTTCCATTATTGATACCACAAGTCGACGATTAAACAATCTCCCTACGCAAAATTCATGTGCCGCACGTCCATAAAATAATAACTAATTAATCGTAAAGAGTTAATACTGTAGTGTCTTAAAATTAGTATTAAACTCGTTGACCTACTTTAAAGCAGTTATTTTCCATACGCTAAAATATATTTCTTTTACCGGTGAGTTAAACACGAAAAACAATTTTTTGCCTCCTCATCGCCTCGCTCTAATCGACTCGAGGTACTTTTTTCTGAGGTACAACCAGATATATCCGGTTAAATAGTTAGTGCGTCCGAATATCTCATTTACGTTGATAACCGAGTCGAGAATGGTTCGGTGTTGAATCCGGTAGTGTTTCGGTAAGTAGATTTTTCAAAACTTTCCCCAAAATAAATCTGAGCGCGATTTCAGAAATTGATACTTTTCCTCGATTGTGGCATTCGGCGGTTCTCCTGGATGTGTAATAACAGGTCGGGTTTTTGAAATGTAGGTAATCGCATTGGTAATTGACTTTGTTAATTGGTGCGTTTAATTAATTTTGTAATTTCGTGACGTATTTACTATTTTCGGTCATACTTACAGACTAAGAGCAAAGGAATCTTACGAAAAATTCTCATTGAAATTTGTACGTTCTCACGCTACAATTAACATTGCTTTTATTATTTTTTCAGGACAGAAATGGCGCACGTCTTGACAGTGGAGGGGATGGTTGGTGTCTTCAAACGGTGAGTTTTTTATTGTTATTACAAATGCAATTTTTTACGGAATTACTCATGCACCGTACCATTTGAAACACAAATAAAAATTTCGACGATCATCTTTATTAACGGAATTATTAAACTTAGAAGCCTCGAAAATTTTTATATACTCCAAGAAAAAATATTTCTCTCCGGCTGTCCCATTTTTCTTCTTCCGCCTTTAGCAATGATTACAGCTATGAGACATCGAGGCATTAATAATTTTTGATAAAATCTCTCTTATAATGTTTCTCAGAAAGTAGTTTTATTGGTCAGTATTGAATTACTTCCGTTCGTTGGTCCAATTTGTTCTATAATTTACATCAGTGGATGATGAAGTAGGTGAGGTAAATTTATTACGTACTGCATTGCTAGTCACTTTTTTTTGGAAAATCCAATCAGCTCCAAGATTTAAACGCGGAATACTCTGTAATGTCCTATGGCATAAAATACCACTTATGACTTAATAAGTACTAAAAAGTCTGGCACATTCGCTACCATTGAACAGTTTGTTTTGGAACAAATTCACGATTAATGTCAAATACCAAGTACATAACTAAGCTAAAGTATGATTTAAAAAAATCAATTGTTTAAAATTTGTGTTTAAGGCTTTCTTGAATTGATTGGAAAGTAGTCATATCGCTACATCATGACACTTTGATCAATCCTTGAATATCCAATTCAGATTATCTTGACTGTTTTAGCTTTATGTAATGTAGATAAAACTAACATCGCGTCGTTGTCATAGTTTAATTTTTATTTCAATAATAGAATAGGGCTCTTTGCCGTTGTGAACTTTCAGTTTTTGTGAGTTTTCCAAAAACAGCTTCAGATATTCTTACTAAATATGACATTTGAACTACTGCATTACATGTCTATAATTTTTATTTACATTTTAATTTACATTTTTTCCGAAACGTGCTCTGAAGGGTACCTTACCCTTGAGCATCTTTAATTCTTTTTAATTTCATTAAAAACAGGTTTATTGATGCATTTAATGTTTATAACTTTTATTTGAAGTATTTGTTCCTAAATTCGTTGCAAAGGGCACTTTGATTTTGAGAATTTTTTTGCGTTTTTTTAAGTTTTTTATTTTAAGTTTTTAAGAATTTATTTCAACCTTAGTAACTTGAGAACTATTGAGAATGTTTAGATTTTCTCAGTTTTCTCCATAATAGTTTTAGTGATTTATTCCAAACTTTGTAACCTGATTTAACTATATAACACCTGTAACTTTCATTTGAAAATTTTTTTCAAAAATCGCCCTGAAAGACATTTTATTTTTAAGAATTTCCTAAAAGACTGCACATTTATATAGAGCGCCCATAAAGAATCACCGTTTTTCTTGACGTAACTTTCGATTTCAGTCATTAGGCAGTTTTTATGATTAGCTATCTATATTATTCATTCATTATAAAATAAGGATACAATTAAATAAAAGCACTTGTTAGTGTTTTACATTAACAGAAATACCTTTTCATATTGAAACTTTAATTGAAACTTAATTACCTATCTATGTATATACTTAATAACAAAATATCAAGCAAATTACACACATTTTTAAATTTATAATTGCACAGAAGTATAAAGTGACTAGTCATTGTCTAATTCGTGATAAAATTTGAATTTTAAAAATAGGCAAAAATCCTCTCTTCTAATTGGCGTTTTGAGAATACAGTATGGATTTGTCATCTGATAATTTTGCTGTGGTTAAGGGGCTGTGAGGAGGTGTTTCATATAAGTAAAATGACAAAATGGTCCTTCAATTTTTTATATATACTATAAACCTATTAAAAAAGGGCCTTTCGACACGGGTAACATTATTTTGTAATAACAAATCACATGCTCTGATAATATTTTCTTTATCGTAAGCAATCAGTTTCATTTATTAGCTAATACATATAATATTCCATACAATTCCGTTCTTCCAATGATGCTAATAAAAATATGCCTTTGTGAAAGATTATAAAACATGCTGGCTTTCAATCGATACATTTTTGAGATGAGTACAGCCATGAATTTAGCATACATTTTTTAAATTTTAAAAACAATAATTTTCTGTACATATGCCTGCTATTCACAAACCTCCATTATCTGCAGAAGGTCGCAACAGCCTATCTAGCTTTTACTTATGAATTGATTTGTGTCTTTTAGAGATGTCCTTTCCACTTCAATTTTTTTCCATAAAATCAGCCAGAATTACTTGGTAAATCGACTTAGGATGGTGCATGAATCCCTTCGGAGACCGACGGTATGCGTATTCAAATCCTTCATAATTTACATCGCCACGAATAATCTAAATACATTTTGGAGCGAATTTTGGTTGGATTCGAACAAACATCTGCCTTGGACTTACCCTCGAGAGATTAACTGCAAATGTGTTCATAATATTGAATAAATATGTCTCTTTCGGGGTGTGTACCTTTTGTGTCCGGGGATTAATTTTTTTTGTGCCATTTTTAAATTAAATCGTGACGTTACGGCTACACGCTGCGACCGAACCCGGCACAATGCATTATTTTCGGAATTAGATCTGGACGCCATATTAAACATAAATGGGGAGCTTAAGCCAGGAATCGGGGAACGGAAAATAATTTTAAAGGTGCCACTTTCGGGGTCTAATTTTGAGCCTGAGCGCCGAGGTGAATATTCAAATTTTCCGCTAATAAAAAGTTCACCTGCATTCTTTTCGATGTACCGTATCAGACGGTTCGGGAATATTTTAAAGCTTTTATGTGAAATGTTTATGTATAAGATATAAATAATACTAAATATAAAACGAGATATTCCATATCCTTCTCGTGTCGTTACATTTCGTCAATATATATTTTCTTTTACGAGTAAATGCCAGCATTGAGGTTAAGTAAAGAATTATGTAAAGTGACAAAATTAATATAATTTATCAGTTTCTTTCCGAAAATGATTCCAATAAGCGCGTTGAATACATTAAGGCGACTCGAGCTGTCGTGTTCGGAATAGAAATATATAAATTATGGAAAACACCATTCTATGAAATACACATTTTTATCAACGCATTTAGCATAATATTTTAATTTTTATCGACCTCTTTCCGACTCTCGTAATAAGGGTTATCCGCTTTCCTTTAAATTATATTAGCGTATGGACAGCCTTATTGTTTCATGCTCGACTTAATTCGTAGCGCTGCTACTTACTTTTTTCCTCTCGAGGACAATTATGTATTATTTATTACAACCGATCTCCATAATGTCAAGTTAAATTTTTATTACGTATTAATACACGGCAGAGCACGTCTAATAAATTACGCCATATTCCCCACAGGGCCGGACTCACCACAGCAATCAAGTCAGGTATTCAACAATAAATCGAATTAATTCAATGTCGATATTATTTATGACCTATGGTGTCATTTTCAATATTCAATACTTACAACGATGAAAATCTTCTCTGACTATTCCATTAGGTGTCTGCGCATAGGCCGATGTGCTTAAATACCCGTTTTTACTGCTCCACGGTTAGGATATTAAATCTCGTAATAAAATTCATAATGAACATGACCCATAAATAAGCATCTGGTATGACTATCAAAACACGAAAACCCAAACACTACCACAATTACCCGGACATGATATAATACTTGTGTTTACACACGTATCATGTACGTGTGTAAATACGACCCTGCGAAGCGTGTTTACCTTTTCCATACACCGTGAAATAGGCCATAACTTCCAATTAATAAACTTGTGCCGTCTGTTTGGATTTAATAGTACAACTTACTACTCGTAAATCTAATATAATTTCAACGCATTTATAATCGGATCTCTGTCGTTGTAATAATTGCCGTTTCCTTTCAGATTTCAAAAGTTATTAATGACAACTCAGTTGTCAAGACGTTATACTCGCTGTCCGTTAGATAGGGGGACAAGCCTGTCGGACGATTATGGTTAACGTAGCTACGGGGCATTTCAATTTACATTAGCGAAATTGGAGAATGTTAATCACAGATCCACGGACATTTCTTGGATATGTAATGACATGTCGAATTTAAATAGCTCACTGTGTTTATCGAAACGATTACCGATACAATTAATCACGTTGCAGGATCTTCCAAAATGATTAAGGAAAAGAGAAATTTTCAAAAATGAATGGGCGATTTCTTGGATTTTTTGGAGATTTAACGGTAGGAGATTTATACACAATAGAATATAATATAGGTGGAAACATTGCGTAGATTTCTAAGACGCGATTGCTTGTGGAAAAATAAATGGGTTTCCTCGTATAAACTATTTTTTTAAGTTATTTTTTGTTGAAGTACACCCTACAAAGAGGGATAACTTAAAATTCAGCTAATATGGCATTCCTTTAATTAAAAAAATAGACCAATAAATCCTCACATTTTTTTTGTTCCAAAAGTTCTTCATCTTTGTTCAAGTCGCGAGTACTTCATGCTTGTACTTTCTTGTTTATTAATTACCAATGTTTTATATAAATTATTGCTATATTAATAATATATCATAATATAATGATATATTAAATAGTGTACTCTGAATTTGTCTTAACTGAATGAACACTTCAGTAAGAGTTTGATACCATTGTAGTATAGTCCATTGGAGCCAAACACTAAAAGTGAAAATTTGAAATTTTAGGACAGGCCCTTATGGAATAGGTTAGAATTTTGACTTAGAATTGAGCTCATAATAATGATTGGCTAAATTATTGCTGACAAAAATCATGAAAAATCAATAAATAAGGCTTAACGCTGAAGCAAAAATTTTCGAACAAATAGCATCAGTTGCTGCATAACTTATTACTAATTAATTGCTGCTGAACGTATGTTCAGCATACATGTTTCAAAACTATGCCCTTCTTGCCTCTAACTATACTCAAAACTATGCTCGCCTATAGACTGTTCAGCTACAATTAGTTAGCAATTAAATAGAAACAAAAATCATTCTCATACCTACATTTGATTCAAGGTAATTATAAGTTAGAGATTAATGAAGAAAATTCTGCTGAGGATCTTGTCTTGAGTGAGCTTCGCCTTCTCATAATGTATCATCTCAATTATTTTAATTTTTATTTGTTTTTTTGGTCAAGATGAGAGGACAAAACGCAAAATAAATCATGGAAATACTAAGATAGAGTTTCTTAGTTGGAAACGCCTTCCATCTTTAGAAAATCAAAGTGGGTGACGTTGCGAAACTTCTCTACCTTAATGAAGCAGTTTTCCTTGAAAATCGTAGATTAATGCAGTTGATAGATCCTAAAAAATCCTTATAAGTCTTATGAGTTCTATAAATCTAACAAAGATTCATGAAACTTTGCTCTAGAATCTGTTATATGGGAAAAGGCATCTTATTTAATACACCGTGAGAGTTTTAAAGACATCAACAACTTGTGAAAGCAATTAAAACATATGAACATCAATTTTTTCTCAAAATAGAGACGATCTGTCTGTTTCCCAAATTTTTTTCCAATAATATTTTAAATCACACAATGGTAGTTTTGATCAGCATCTATTCATCAAATGGGCTTAAAGCCTATCTGCCAGATGTCATCCTTCATGATACTCACATAATGTATGCTTGGAAAAGGTGTGCTTCCCTGTATTGTGGCAAAATAGTAGCAATACCTCCATTTAAGATTAATAATCCTCAGGAAATGACTGATTTAATACCAAATAGCCTTCTTCCAATCTTATGCAATAATCTGATTACATCAAGAGTCATGGCGTTTTATTACTTTTTGTACTAAATACAGAAAATGATATGAATTAATAAAAATGAGGTCAAACGTTTTAAAGTGAAAATTCTTGGGGTTAGGATAGATCCTAAGCTTGTATTTAAGCTTTGTATGATAAGCATTAATAAGCTAAATTTTAATATCAGAAATAAATTGTGTGAAAATATACTGCTTCCAATTTTAAGTTATTGAGACACTTTCTATTTCCATGTTATGACTAGGGATCTAAAAATTAGCTCCAAGTGATGCAAAACAATTGCGGCCATTTCATCTACGTTTATGGAAATTGACCATGTACTAAATATGCTAGTCTCAAGTGTTTGAAGTCTAGTGAAGCACCAGTGTTTAATTTTTATAAAGAAACTTGTCACGTGTCGTCTGAAAAATTTGAAACTGTTCTTGTAAAAATTCTTGATAGACATTTATCGATAAATTTTACATAATTTAAGAAACATTAGACTACCTCCTCATTCATCCATTTTGTCTCAGCTAGATCGGAACCAAATTAAACAACCTTATTAGTTCCAGTTGTAGAAGCTTACTTTTGTCCCGTTTCTGTAAGCAATCATACCAGTTACTATTGTATTAATTTCGGTTTTAGGGTTTTATCCTTAATTACTAAAATGAGCTCTTTTGAAATCCAAAGTTTAAGGTAAAATAGCTATTTCATTAACAATAAATCATGGGTTAGATTAGGATTTTAGATTAGATTTTAGATTTTCATCGATTTCATAGATTGATCGATTCTAAGGTCTGTTAATAGAAATTCTAGAGCTCTGTAAAAGTATACCTCGAAAAAAAATATGAAGGGTTGCAATTTTAACACTTTTTAAAAGGAGTAGATAGACAAAATTTATAGGTTTAGGGAGGTCTTTTTTCCTATTGCATATTGCTTAATATGCAATTTTTATTTGAGCGATATATTAATGGTACAAATAATTAGAAACAACGTAGAAAAGATTTAAAAACGTAACACTAGTTTGACTATTGATTTAAATTTGAAGGATCCAATAAAATCTCTGTCTCTTTAAAGGAGGGTAACTTCGATAGAATACGTTTTTGGAAATTAATTTTTATGGGAAAACATCTTTAATCTGTTGACATAGAATCTTTCTTAAATTTTCCCTAATTTTTAATACTAAACACTCTGCATTACACGTGGTTAAAAATGTTATTTAACATACCTTTTCGGATGCATCTGAATTTGTTTGAATAGGAATTATCAAGTGTGCAATTTACAGCTTCCGACGCCTCTCAAAACGGGTTTAGTGAGTATTCGGTTCAACATCGATATAATGCTGGTACGGACCCTCCCGCATATTAAACGAAAAATAAACAATTTACGATCCTTTTGAGTCGGCTTTGCAATAAATTCGTTGGCAAAACTCAAGATGGAGCCGCAAAAAGCAAAATCTGATATTGCAATATTTCTTTTTAACGCGTAGGCCTCTTAACGTTAATAAAATTAATAACCGCGATAGCATCTCTTTAATAACGTCCTTTTTATTTCCTTTTTGCCTCGATTCACAAAACCTTACCTGCCGTCCGCGAATAATGTAGATATTAAGTTTACCGCGGTAACGTATGGCCGGGGAGGTGCATTTAAATGAAGTGTTGACTGGTTCTGAAAAAGTATTAAGTGAGATTTTACGGCTTTTACTTACGGCCGGTATTTTTTAATGAGTAGGTATTTTTTCTTTCATTTACACTAACGTCCGTCCCTCTTCTATTCATCATCGTATCCCTCCCTCCGTCCCATTCGCCCCTGAAGTATCCTCGTGGTAAATGGAGCAGAAGCAGTCAGAACTTAAGACTCCTTCAAACATTTTGATTAAAATATTAAGGGCAATCATAATTTTCTGGGCCGTTTGGCGGAATCGTCGAGCATTAATAAACGGGTCCGACCAAGTGCAAAATATTTATGTGTTTTGACTCGTTGGAATCTCGCGAAAAGTCGTAAAAAAGTTTTAGAGAAATTGGACGTCATTTTATTGATGAGATATGATGGATTTTATTTGTCTGGGGGGAAAACGACATGTTTTGCATTTTTCAAAATTGAGATGGAACCTCGCTTTGATTTAGTAGCAGTTTTATACTCCTTTAGGATATAAAACAAATAATGTGCTCGCTTTTTAGTAGTTCCGAGGCAATAAAGGCTTTTTACGAAAACGTCGCATAAAAACCGTAGGAAACTTTCTAAAGCAGTAACGATTTTATCAAATATTTCATATATGGTTCAATTTTTATACGATTCGGTGCGGCACTTGCAACACTCCATTTCTTAATCCTAACCAGAAACGACAGGTCATTTTCTTTTCCCTATTAACAAACGTCCAAATTAATTGAGACAACAAATACCCGACTAGAGGATTTCTCCATTTAAATTGTGACTAATTAATTAAAAAAAATATCAAACAACCATTTAGCCAAGACCAAGTTCGGATTGACAATTATTTCGATTTATAAGCATAAATCCTTTACTTAAACACTAACTGACGATTAACGGTCACGGTTTGGTGAGTGACAAATTTATTATAGAATAACCTGTAGGCGATCAAGCGCGACTTCCTTTGAACACAACTTTTTTCATGCAATATGACACCCAAAAACGTTAAGACAAAGGAAATAGTTGGGCAATAAAAAATAAACGTTAGTTTTGTGAATGAATTGAAAGGGAACGTCATAAAACACGGACGGTTTTGAAGGCAAAAATTTGTCACGCTCTCCCCCCCGTCGGCTCTCTCTCTCTCCTAATATTTATGCTTTTGACGACGATTCTCGACCGTATAATTTTTTGGTAAACTGCTAGGCGACAGCAGGTGGCTGTTACGTCTAATTTACCTAGGCCGAGCTATATTTCCATCACTTTTTGAATACGGAAACGTAACAACGGCATACATAACCCTTTTGACAACTTGAAATATTAACTTTCTGGCTACGAGCACCTCGACAATGGTCACGGGGACATCTGCGAACCGAAAACGCCGCAGGGAACTTGGAATATTTCAATATACCCGAGTACTTAGAAAGTATGATTACCTCTGCGCAAATAGAGGAAAGTCACGCTTTAATTGCTTCGTCCTCGTCCATATTACACACCGAAATCGTGGTAGTGCCCGTCTTCATCGCCGCCCGACGTACGCGTTGACATAAAGAGATTATCAAACCGTCGTCGGTCGGCATTTTATCTAATAAAAATGACAGATTTACTGGTGTCCATTAATGATGCCGCATATCCGAACAGGTTTTGTCTTCTTTCGCCCACATTCGACTCCGTGTGTTTCCAGTTTTGGTGGAAACGAGACGGCAGACGAGAGAGAGAAAGAGTGAGACGAAAAATTAAAGTGTACTCACTTTCGATATGACGAGAGGTCGGACAAATCGACCGACGGCAGATATTACCTGCACCATGTCCACACCTGGAGCACTTCGTCGATTAACTTATCGTTTTGTAGAAAATGAGACAATTTTTTGAATCACCCCCTATATTCAACGCAGATAAAGTAGAGTACTTGTTTAAAAAATATATCAGATATACTCACTGTAGCGAATTCAAAGAATTACATTCCATTCAGTAGATATTACTAAATCTGTCGTTCAAACTTTAAGATATACGATTGGGCCTTGAAGGAGAGACGGGATAAAAGCTGGAGCATCTTCACTTCAAGTAAACCTGCAAGATTTTTTTGAGAAACCTGCTATCTTGCAGGGAATTTCGAGATATCTGAAACATTCAAGGAAACCTAAGGTTATACTACTATTGAAGTGCTTGCAAGTTTGAACGATCTAATCTCAGGGACTACTGGTCCGATTTGAGAAATTCTTTTTGCGTTAAATAGGCCGTTTATCAAGGAAAATAGGCTGTATATAATATAGTAGGGTGTGAATAATAGGAGCGGAGCAGTAATTGTCAAAGTTAACCTGTAGGTGGATCTGGGCCTCTCCAGTCCAGTTGAGGAAGTTTCGAGGCACACGAATTTTAATGAAAGTTCGGAATTAAGCTTATTTTACCCTCTGCTTAAAAATTTCTATTGCCTTATGCCGATATGACAATTATCTTTAAACTAATGTCAATATACACTTGCATTAATTAGAAATTAACTTGTCGTTTCGTAGAAAATGAGATAATTTTTTGAATCACCCCCTATATTCAACACAGATAAAATAGAGTACTTTTTTAAAAAATATTATAGCAGATATACTCACTGTAACAAACTCAAAGAATTACATTCCATTCAGTAGATATTACTAAATCTGTTCAAACTTTAAATACTGATATATGATTGGGCCTTGAAGGAGAGGCGGGAATATCGAGAAATTTGAAACATTCAAGGAAACTTGGAAAATTGAAAAATTGTTTTTGCATTAAATAGGCCGTTTATTGAGGAAGATAGGCTGTATAACTTCATGCTATCAATAATAGGAGTGGGGCAGTAACTGTCAAAGTTAACCTGTAGGTGGGTCTGGGCCTCTCCAGTCCAATTCAGAGAGTGTCGAGGCACAGTCATATTTTATGGAATTTTAATGGAAATTTGTAAGTAAGCTTATTTTGCCCTGTGTTTAAAAAGTTCCATTGCCTTAATTTTCCCGTAAATAATATGACAATAAAGATCAAACTAGTGTCGATATACACTTGCATTAATTAGGAATGCCAGTGAAATTGAGGGTTGAAGGTAAAAATATAAAACTTTTAAAGAAGCAGCAGAGATTTTTCCCTGATAAAACGGTACACCTCTGTAGGGTACATAATGCATAAATTCAAGATTTATAGAGTAGTGTTGAAAATAAATTTAAAAAGAAACATCGTGCCTGTATTTCAAATAAAGATAATCATAGTCACAATCGAGGAATGGTTTCGGTAGTAGAAAAGTCATAAAATTACTTCGGAAGAGACCTCAGTTGTGCAATAAAATTGAAATTAATTATGTAAAGTTTATGTGTATCTACATAGTAGTTATAAATAATGTTGTAATTTCAAAGTAAAATGTTACTTAACGCCACAAACAAATTTATTATTATGGACGTAATCGTGCAGATAATAAATTAATTAATTTTTTTTTTAAAAATCAGGTCATTAGCTTTTAATTTATTTCGTTTCTTTTTACTTAATAACTATACCAATAATTGCTTACGTGTTAAATGCTTCTTTTTTTAATTTTTAACTTGGAATGCTACATATGTTATGATTTGAAATTATTTTAATAAGCTTGAAAGTTGATAGCTTAATGTGTTTAATTGGTGAATATCACGTCGGGGTGCTTGTATAAAGCTCTATAATTAAAAGTATATTGGATAGTTCTTAGTGTAAAGTATTGGAAAATGTTGACACATTTTAAAACTAATAATTTATAAAATGTTAGATTACGACATACTAGATTGTGGGTGTAACAAGGGAGGGATAGAGCAGAAGTATGGATGCAGACGTGGATAAATATAAAAGGTTTTCTTATACCTACCTTTATTATCCTGTTTTCTTTACAACTTGGCTCTTCTTTCTCGAAAGATTTTGTGGTGAATTCAGGCGTTTAATCGTTCCTGGTGGTCATTAACATGATTTACAGGAAAGTTGTAAATAACGTGCCTATAGTAATATGATGCTATTTTAGTAAATGGCCGAAAAGGTTTTATGCATTGGAAAAATTTTCCTTAAAAATTAGTAACCGCTTTAAGAATTCCATTATAGTTATGAGAAGCTCGGTTTCCTTTTCTGCGAAGGGATTATACACTACAATTTCCACTAGCTCGAGCCGAACGACAGTGTAAACTAGTAATGGGATCGTTGCAGTAAAAATTAAATTGACTATTCGATTACGGGAAAATATAGCGCGTTTTATCACTGCGCACTTTATAGGAGGTACTTTTGTACCCTTATTTTTATTCATTTACGCTTTAATCGCTTGTCACCTCGGTGTAATCAGATGAGACTGATGCCGCCTCGCTAGAAACGCAAGATTCATTCAGTTTGATCCAAGAATTAATGGACGACACCCATAAACAATTTATGGCAGTGTGGTGAAGGAAAATTCATTTAAATCCCTATTATTAAAAACGTAAAACTGCAAAGAAAGTTGCTGATATTATAAAGTGTGCACCAGGAAGTGGTAACAACTAACTTTTTGGTAAACATTCAGGTAATAGTTTGGTGGATTGAAGTTCACTCAAGTTGGATAAACTAGGGCCACTTTGACGTAACTTCAAGGATAAAACGAATGAAAGGATGAAGGATAAAAAAGGGTAAAAAGGACGTGATAAAGTTCATATAAATTGTAAGGGTTGGGATAGTCTGCAACTAACTAAATATTTGGAGATATTTTGACGTTCAAATTGGGAATACCCGACTGAACTCCAGAGAAAATCCATCTGTGCCCGGAATGGTCCCCGATAATCGGCCGAGAGCGTTGAAATTTATTTCAGGAAGTTATTAATGCAAAATAATTTAAGAGTGCCTTTTGATCCAGACGGTCGAAAAATTGTTTAGATTCCCCGAAGAGCTCCAATTTCATAGCGGTCTTCTATTTTTACGCGCTCTAGTAAAAAAATGACACATTTATGTTCCGACGTGTCGGTACACGCGTCAGGAACAAATTTCTGCTTTTCGGCAATAATATGTTTTGTCTCGCCGGAATATATTTTTAGCCAGAAAATGAAGTGATTAAGCAGAAAGATGTACACAATGGTATGTAGTTCCAAATTTATCTGCTTGTTCGAATACTATTTGTCTTTACTAGTGCACGCTCCGATGGCTAAAAATAACGCGCAGACCGACTCTTTTGAATGGAAATTAGGTGGAAATACGTTTGTGTTGTTAGGCTCCGAGGCAGTTTACTAATTAGACTGAGTTACGCTGGACATTCGTCAGGTATCGTTTTGGTCATTTTAGGGCACTAGAGGAATCGGGAGGTAGCGGGGCTCCTAATCCATGAATGAAAATTTATTTTACACGTGCACTATCAATCAAACAGTTATACACACATACACGCACGTATGGTTAAAAATAATAAATCACCGGCGGTTAAAACGCCGGACGAGAACGTTACAAAAAGAATATCATAGACTATTTTTTTGTTTTCGAGATCACTATTTATTGATACGCACACGGCGAAGACAAGATGTTATTGTTAGGTACGATAGACGTAAAATTTTATAATAAAACAAACAGTGTTCCCTCCCCAAATTATTTGAACAAGAAACATGCTATTTATTTAAATTCCCTGCATTTGTTTAAATGTGTATGGTCTAGATATTTGTTTGAGTTGCGTACGGTTTGTGTACTTTAAGTATGCTTTTAGATTTAAGTACTTTCTTTAAATGGGGTTCGGATACGTCTCGAGCGAAATATTATAGTGACTTGTTATGAAAAGAGTCGAGCAAATGACAAATCGATAGTCGATGCATAGGAACACTCCCGGCTGTTCCTTGTCGAAGTCGCAAGATTTAAGGGCAAATTTATAGTTCATCACTTAAGGAACACTCCAGGAAGCTTTGGTGGAGGAAACCTCGGTGGAACCTCAGATAAGCTGTTAGATAGTTACAAAATCTTCTTGCCTCAACCAAGGAGCACTTTTAAGAAGGTAAAAATTCTGATAACAGCGCAAATCGTGAATAATGAACCGGTCTATGGGATATTATTTATATTTCTATGATTCCACGATCGTGTCAAAGTGAGGTTAGAAACTATAACAAATTAAAACTTGTAATTAATCTAAGAAAAAGTAAATTTAAACCCTCAACCTCCTTTTTTAAGCACCTAAATCGTTCTTTCCAGATTTCCAAATATCTTTTGAAGATATTTCTGGTGCTTCTATGAGCCCTATTGTAATTTCTTTCTGCATGTGTATTAGGATGAACAACTGGTGTTAGCAGATATCTTTTACATGCACAGCCATTGTCCTCCAACATTTTACCTGTAACAACACATCATTTATAACAGATTCATATTGCAAATTTGATGTTAAACAAATAATTATAGGCTGACCTGGCACTTCATTATTTTCATATTTGACATGAACCCCACTTCTTTGAAATATTGTGTTATCACGGGTGGACCCTGGTAACCTAGCGACAGTATCTAATATTTGCATTGTTGGGCCACATACCACCTATAAATAACACATTTTAAACAATTTCATCAATCATTATTGAGACACTATAAGTATCTGCAAATTAATCAAGAAAATTCTCCTTGTATTCCTGTATATTTCACCTACAGCACCTCCAGGATTTTTTATTGGGATGTGGGTGCCGTCTGTACAAGATGTTACACTAGGAAAGTTGGCAATTTGATTAAATTCATTTATAAAAAATTGATAACGAAAAGGGTTTTCTGGGAATTTTACCACATTCCTCATTTTTCTGCTAATGACTCTGAAATCTTTTTTATTATTAGAGACACTGTAGATTGTGAAATTCCCCTAAGATCTCTAGCAACAATCTAGAATAAATATGAAATAGAAGAATAGATAAATAAAGTTCAAAAACTTGAATAAAGCATAAGTAATCATTCTTTTTCTAGATATAAATCCATATATAAAAATGCAACTTTCCTGGAAATTTCCTGTACCATAGTATCGTAAATTGATTAATAATTGGATCAGTGGAACCACTGGCAAACCTCTATTATTGGGTTCATGAAGAGCATCATTAATCAGAGACAAAATAATATGTACAGTCGTATTTTTAGATAAACGGTACCTCCTGATAAACTCACGTTCACTATATAAATCTAACGGATTTTGCCAGTCTCTCAAATACCGTTTAGGTAATCGATTTACGTTATTAATATTTCGATTGACGTATTTATAATAATCGTCATTCATCTTGAACCCACGTCTCTTAACTTTTAATATTTTCTGAGGGATACTCGAGGTAAGATCAAACCGACCTCGGCCTCATCTCATCCTTAAGGTACACTTAAGTTGACTATAAAATACGGATGGCTCAGTAAGTACGGCTTAAGGTTCGAGGAATCCTCGAGGCGCGATTATAAATTTGCCCGTTAAACTTTGCCTCCAAATGATATTTCCTATTATTTCGAGGGTGTATTGACCCGAGTTTAAAAGTGTCTAGCCCTCTAGGGAAGCTATATTTATGTGTGTTCGACCTGAAATCAGCGCCCTTCCGAAACATCAAAATTCATAATAAGTCATCGGTGTTTACCCTAGCCGTCCCCTCGCCGAAGAGAGTAAACCGAGACGTGTGTTAAAGCGGCCATATGGCACACTCCAATAAATCCGTAATTTTGTCTATTTCGGCACGAGCCAAATTTGAGGTGAAACGGAATATTCTTTAATAGGTAGTGACGTGTCTCTCTTTCTCTCTCTCTCGGTCTAACTTCGAGTTGATAGGGGATGGAAGAGTGATCGCTTCCTGGTGGCACCGGATTCCTGTAATTTTTCGTGAAATTGGATAAATCTTAAGGAGACGGATTTAATAAAGGGACCTAGACGTAGGGGCGGTGTCGGGTTGCGGGAATAAATATATTTTTATCGTGAGGGAGGGTTTGAGTGTTGTCGAAATCTGGAAAGTTTCCCGGACGACCCCGGAGACAGATAATGAAAACTCCTGAATAATTTCGAAATTTCGTCGTTTGTCCACTTTGTAATCTAGATAGTACTCCTCAATAGTCCAGTAATTTTTCAAGAAACTACTACGTGGTGGTGTTCACCATCACTAACACTTCACTTCTGGATAAATATTTGTAAAGTAATTATTTTTCTTGCTCCCCGAGTCCCCTCTCTCTGCTCTTCATTATAAAACGGGTAGCGCGAGCATCCTTTTAGCGTCAAAGCTCATTATCCCAGATGAAGATTTATCTGCTCCAATAAAAAGAAAGTTGGTATATTCCGACTTGTCATCATCCGGATCGATCAAAAACAAACATATTATCCTCGGTGACACATTTGAAAAACATGTTACATGCCGTTGAAACCGAGCAACTGTCACTCGACAGTGACGGTGCCCGGCTGGTGACGTCTTCCTCTAATATTAGTATTCCACCGAAGTAGTATATGCACGGGGCTGAAATACGGGCCCACCTGCATTGACTTTTCCACACTAATAGTACATCTTTCATATGCAGACTCGTACTGTATACACCAGACGTTCTAATTATTCCTTTAAGTTGTCATAAACGGTCTTCGCATCCATTTGTCGCCTGCGGAGACGTTTTGTCATTCTTTTATTAATTAATATGGAGCGTATCCATCAGCCGGTAGCTCATTAACTGCGAAAGGACCAATTTACAACTCTCCTAGTAGTTATTTAAACACTTCCACTTTTCTGCATGACGATTTATAACCGGGACGCGTACTGTCATTACTCTTCGAGGCCTAGCGGCGGCGTTGTATGCTTTTTTATGAACGAACAGATTCCATAATTTTATAATGCAAGTACGTATTTCCTCTGAGGAATTTAGAAATGTTATCAGATAAACCTCTAGCATTTCCTAGGAGTTCTAAAATGTCGGTTTTACTTGTTTTGTCCACTTCAGCGGGTTAATTAGGCGCTTGAAATTTAAGTGATCCAAAATTCTCTAAAAATGTTTGCTGACGTTACTTTCACTGAGGAAGATTTGCTACATATGGCCGATAGTGTTAGTCAAAAGTAATATTAAGTCACTTGCATGTTACTAGTGTGAATCAGGTATTTAATGAAGTTGTGGAGTTCATACAAAGTTTGAAAAACTTCAGGTTTACCAGCGTCACGATAAGACATATCAAACCTGTGAACTTCTATTTTTTGTTTAATTCAAGTAATATTGACTTTCATGTCTTCCAGCCTACTTCCAGCCAGTCGTTTTTTGCTTATTTCTTTAGAGTTTGTAAATTGAAATTTAAGTGAAATTTAAGTGATCCAAAATTCTCTAAAAATGTTTGCTGATGTTACCTTCACTGAGGAAGATTTGCTACATATGGCCGGTAGTGTTAGTCAAAAGTAATATTAAGTCACTTGCATGTTACTAGTGTGAATCAGGTATTTAATGAAGTTGTGGAGGTCATACAAAGTGTGAAAAACTTCAGATTTACCAGCGTCACGATAAGACATATCAAACCTGTGAACTTTTATTTTTTGTTTAATTCAAGTAATATTGAATTTCATGTCTACCAGCCTACTTCCAGCCAGTCATTTTTTGCTTATTTCTTTGGAGTTTGTAAATTTTTCCATTTTTTGTATATGTGCCTTTTTGGGTTTTTTGACCGTTTCGCCAAAAATCTAAGACAAAATGTCGAAAGAGTCTGAGGTCAAAACTCGTTTGCTATTTGTGTAATCATTTTTAAAATGTTTCCTTAGTGACGTCACACAAAATCCGGGACTGTTTTTCCCTGTTTATTTTATTTTAGTGTCTATTTAAAAACTACCACCCTATCAATCTTATACAAAATATGTTTATTTTATTAAAAATTTTCCTTTTCAATTTGTTGCACAACTCATAACCCCAACGTGGAAACCCTTCTGTGTTTACTACCATGTGACGTCACTAGAGCTGCAATCAATTGTATAGCGTTTTCGGTCACGTGACCGAACTTCAAATACAGGCAGATTTCAATAAAGTTTTTAGTACAAATAACTGAAATATTTTCGAGGAATTTATAGAAAGTATCTTTTAAATGCTATAACGTAGAAAGACGATAGCCATTTAATCATAGTTTTAAAACAGGAATGCAATATCCCATTCGATTTTATGACAACGTATCACGCAACGCCCACTATATTTCATAGAAATGCATGTAAAACCTAATCATTTAGCCTCGTAACGTTACATTAGAATGTGCCTAAATTGGTGTTTGAAATGTTTAATATTTTTTTTTCAAAAATCCTGAAACTTGTTAAACACTTTTTTTTAAATTATTTTCCATGATTTTCAAACCTTTCAGTCTAATAATTTTATAAGCATATAGTTGAGTAATATTCGATATTGAAGCCACCATGAGATTTACTTTAATAAAACGCGTACTCTTCTAGGTAGTTTTTCCAGAAGATTAAAACTCTCAAGTTTAACGCAACAACAAGCTAGAGTGATTAAACAGGTTATTTCGCAAGGAAATGTATGGCATGCCACGATATTACATTGAAAAATAGCATTAAGCAAAATTAAACAGCGAATGTTTACAAAAAAATTAAGTAATCACTCAATAACTCGCATGTTATTCCCATCTGCGGTATTATTAATGGAAGCTGTTTGAGGATTTTCAGTAAAGACAAAAAAGAACATTTCGTAGCTTCTTGTCATAAATGTTTATTGGTCCCACATATTTTCATGACGGTTACTATCGCGATTATTAATTATTGGAAATAATTTTAGGAAATGAATTTTCGTGTAATTAATTTCATAGGGAACCATTAGTGCAACTTTTGTTTAAATATCCTGTAGATGATTAAAACTCAAATGCCAGCCAAAAATTCTTAATAGTTTAATTATTATACATAAAAAACCCCAAAAAAGTGACTTTTCTTTAGTTTTTTGCTTATATCATGAAACATGTTGAAAGAATCGAAATAGTGTTAATAGGATATTTGTAAAGAATTGAAAAAGCTTTGAAATGGCGTTTTGTAAACTATGATCGGACGGAGAAAAGCAAGAAAAACTATAAAAAATTGCTTCTTCTAGAAAAATTCATAACATTGACAATTATAAATATGAAAAAATGATACTGTAGGAAATGATAGTTCAGTATATGTACTTCAATCAGGCGCAATATGAAGTTTATCACATAAATGGTTTTTGCATAATTGCAATGTAAACAAATTCGATCAATATCTATTAATTCCATTAACTCTAATGGCTCTAATATTCCAAAGGTATAAATCATGATTTACGATTGACCAGTCTTACGGTTTTGATCAAAATATGGTAAAAATGCTTATAAACATTGCGCGAAAGCCAATCAAAGCAGTAGTAGTGTGAGGACCAAGCATTGGATAAGGAGAGTTAGTGGGCTGCATACATCATGTGTCATGTGAGAATTATTTTATTTGTCTATGTCTTTGTCTTTTATGTCCTATTCCCACTAACCCAATACTTTCCATGATATAAGCAAAAAAGTAAAAAAAGTCACTTTTTTGGGTGTCTTTTGGGTATAACAAGTAAACCATGAATTTTTGGCTGACATTTGGGTTTCAATCATCTACAGGATATTAAAAAAAAGTTGCACTAATGGTGTGCTATACAATTTAATCACAAAAATTATTAGTTGGGCCTATTGATGTTGCTAGCGATTTGAATGCGTACAGGAGTTCCTAAATTCGTTTATGAAACTGAAAAAGTAACCAACCAAATGAACAAATTCATTGGTCGATACAGCGAACACAGGTAAAATAACGTTAGGTTTATAAGAGAATATTGTCATTAATTAATATTTTCGGTCCCAATTGAAATATTTGCCTTAACGTATATTAGCCCTATCGAAACGGAAATCGTCAGATGCGAAACGCCCCGGAGGGGGAACAATGACATCTCTATCGGACCGGTAGAGCAACAATATGAAGATAATGTAAACAATATGACAAGCGACTAATATGGCACAGGGGGCATCAGCCCCTATACATACCCGATTTTACGCGCGGCCAACTTTCAATGCGGCTCTGGTCCTTTTTTTGTACGATTCGATGACATTGCGCCAGTGTGTAAACACACGGCAGGGACTCGCTCCTCCGTTAAGAGGAGATCGAATCGAAATATGGCCGTAGATAACGAGTATCCTTTTGATATTCCGTCTTGTCGTCGATTGTATCGTTTTCGGGTCGGCGAAAAAACCGCTCATTTTCGTCTCGTGCAGCTTTCACTCTGGCGACCATTTTTAAAAAAGGCCAAAGAATCCGAATTAGTATTCGAGTGTCTCCATTGAGTTTACTAATTCTGAAAAGCGACCACCGGAGGCAGCGCGCCGTAGGATTCCGGTCGGGTAAGTCCATTAAATTAAAACGTACTGGTCCAAATTCGTTCGCTAACGCAAAGTGACAATGTCGAGACTGAGGAGGAATGAGAAGAACAAAACGCTTCGACGCCGCGTTCTCAGATAACTAACGGATATCATAATTCGAAAATGCCACTGTTTTACCATCACTTGGCCTACGAGTGACTCTTCCAATATTAAACGACGATCGATTCCAAAATATCCTTTCGATTATTCAAAACGAATTTCCATTAACAAACAATAAGCACCTATTACAATGTAAATACTCGTTGCCTCTCTACAATGTACGTACCTAACTCGTCTTAACTATGAATTATTCAAGTAAATAGGCAGTGACCAGTAATTAAATCTACGTTTTGAACGTGGTTACCTATCAAAGTTTTATGAGTTTTCGAAGGTGAGAAAACACCAATAAGGAAAATCAGCTTCACATTGACATTTGAACCTGTTACGAAAACTGAAACGTCATTTATTAAAATTCCAATCGCAGTAGATAATTCAATAATTCACAGTCGACGTAAACATAAAAATCACCAGATTTACTCCACCCATTTACACCAGAATCAATCATCAGAGATTAATAAACTAGAAACTGGGGGATACAAGCAAGTCAACATAGGAAATTATATCACCTAATTCTAGGGTATTCACAGAATTAGTATTGTTTTTAAATAATATTTTGAACGTTGGTATTAGAAACTAGTGAGCCAATTTTCCAAATGTATATAAGAGTGACATGCAGGTTTTTCTGTACGCAGGAGATTTTGAAAAATTTGCCCAATAAGAAGCGACAATGACAATTTTTATAACTTCGGCTATGAATGTATTGATATTTTATTCTTTGCCTCAATGAAAAAGAAAATGTTTCACACTATTTCAATTGGGCAAGAAGTAGCAGTACTTAAGTGTTAAAACAGAAATAAACCAATCATCAATCGTTGATCAAACTGCGCCTTGCAGGCGCCAAGCACTGTAAACTAAAGGAATCTACACCGGCCTTTTGGGTAAGGGTTAAGGGTATATGCGACAAAATCGGCGACTGTCACGCTAAATCGGACGAGGAAATATATTATTTATAACAGTTATGGGTGGAAACTATAAAATTAAAAACGTTTGGTAATTTCATTTCTGAACAATAGGAAAGAGGCCATGGATAAAATATGTTATATTAGAAAGATTATTTCTGGTCAATTTTTTTTTGAAACATTTTGACAGAGGTTCAATAACAGTTAAACGTCAGGATTTATATACAGGACAGCCCATAAAATTGTAATTAGCAATTAATTGTAATTTCTTCAGAAAATGGCTCTATGACGTACATTTTTTATGTTACCCAATAAATAGCAGTAAAAGCTATGGAAAACAGACAAAATCTGGGGCTCTTTTATTAAAAAAGGTCATAACGGAGTTTGGAGATTCCTGACAAAAAGGGCAAAAATTTGAACCCTGAGGAACGGAGGATGCGAACCCTGTTAAGCGGGGAAGCTTTTCGCTAAGAAATCTTATCTTTATCACTTTTTAACAGGTTTGTTTTCTGTTAGAATGCCACTTTCGGATATTTGGTTTCTCACGCGGAGAAACATCTGCTTACGGGTCGCGTGCAACGACGCGCCCTATTGGCCGGCGAAAAGTCGGCGATCGTTTATTGGTCAGAAAGTCATCCGATTTCATTGAATGTTGTGCTAGAGATAGATAATAAAATAACACCATTTACGAGAATTTGAACCCTGAAGAACGAAGGGTGCGAGCCCTCTTGAGCGGGGAAGTTTTTGCCTAAGAAATTTCCGATGAATCGTTTTTTATAGATTTTTTAATGTCAGATAAATATCTGATTACGGGTAGTGTCTAACGACGCGCCTTATTGGCCGGCGAAAAGTCGGCGATCGTCTATTGGTCAGAAAACAGGGAACTTACTTAAGGCTGCTAATCTTGGCTCGGTTTTGAGTTGACATCATGAGTGTTGCTCGATAGATCTCATGATCTTTTATTCAGTTAATGATCTTGAAATTCATTATGAACTCTTCAATTTTTTAAATATCACCACTTTATAACTCAGGAGTCAGAGTCAAAAAGTGACTTAGGAATCAAAAACCACCCCTGCTAATTTTTATTTGTGTGCTTCTTATGAAAACGCGTCGAAGCCTCTTGAACGTCAGTTGCAAATAAATTAAATAGTTGGACGAAACCACTCTAACTGAAGATTTATTTAATGTTTAAGTTTGTCTTGTGGAATACAGAAAAAATAGTCAGTAGCTAATATGAAAAAATAATTTAAATTTGCTGTTTTCACTACTGTTAAAAATTGGAAGGGTTTAACAGGGTCGAAATCTTTACATCGATTCGATGAAACGTAACTTTACCGGCGACGTGGTATGAAGACGTCTCCGTCCCGAAGGCGGCGTCCCGTCACCCACGGGCGCGTTTCTATTAGGTGACGAAACGCCGTTAACTGGGTAAATATGATATTTTAGAACGCCCTTTGGATGCCTGCCAGCGAGCTAATATGTACCCTTCTGCATGGCGGAATATTAACATAGACGTCTGGGACGAGGGGGCGTGCGACCATAACGATTTCAATAATTTATCAGAGGCGCTAATGCTATGACGGGAGTTACGGAGCCATTAGGGGATAGTTGATTGGTTTAAATAAACGGTAACCTGGTCGTAAATCTGCTTAGCCGTGCGGTTTTTTCGCAAATATCAGCGACCACGAATCTAATAAAAGGATGCAGATACGCCTATGACTGGCTTTTGTAAACAAGATTCTATATTGTAATACCGCTTTTGGGAAGCAATATTATATAAGTGCTTTACTCCGGGAATAGGGGGATACGGGGCAATAGGGATCTGAAACGGTATTTGTCCAAGTAAACTGCCCTGAGGTTCGGGACGGCGGCTTTGATCCGATCGTTAGGATTTCGTTGCTTGGGAATATTTATTTTTTTTTTCTTAAACGCGACAGGAGCCGTTTTCGGGGATATCAAATATTTCGGCTCGAAAATGATCTAAATCTGATTTACTGCACTTAACAGTGGGATGACACAAAGGACAGCTGCAACACGGAAAGGAAGATTTTTATCTCGTCGCAGGGCGCACATGTCCCGACATTTGGAAAATCGGAGGCCGAGGAAATCGTCAAATTTTCGGACAGGGGCATTCCATGCCAACTGAGCAGTCGATCCCACGTCACCCTCTCGGATTTGGCTCAAAATTGGTACATCGATTAGTACCATTGAAAAAAGCATGTTCCTAAATTTTCAGCTCAAATGGTCACTCGCAGCGCCCTGGGGCTCATTTTTAAGTTTTCAGGCATTTTTTGACCTCTAAGTGCCAGAAATCGGTTTTTGGCGTACTAACAAGGTATTTTGACGTGAAAAATGACCAAAAATACATAGGAGATGCCAAATTTCCCGTAGAACACGATCCCGTAGTCAGTTTGTCGATATCTAGCAAGGGGAGCTCAGAAAACGCGAAAAACTGCTTTTTTTTTTCAAAACTCGAATTGCTTCAAGACGTACGTTTCAAATCGTCTCAAAATTTAGGAAAAGACTCTTTGATAGTTGGTCTTTCGAATGTCTATACGCGGGCAGTGATCATTACATATAAAAAAAAGTTACACGCGTTTTACGCATTTTAGAGGGGATTTTCGGTGATTTTTTTCATTATAATCCATCCATTGGCCCTATTCAGTTGGATATTAGTTGGATTTTTTTCTCTCTGAAGGTGTTTTCCTTCTTTCTTAGTCTTTACAAACACAGAAATTCCTCTCAGTGAGTTAAAAAAGCAAAAAAAAATCATTCATTCATGAATTTTTCTTGAGTTCTTGATTTTTGATCAGTCACATTTTTCCAGGTTCCTTTCATCATTCATGGAGGAAGACCGAATTTTATATTATATATATATATTTTTTAAATATATAAAAAATGTAAATTTCATCAAAAATCAAAAAAATTACGAAAAATTCATGGATAAATAATAATTTTTTCCTTTTCTAACCCACTGAGAGAAATTTCTGTGTTTGTAAGGACTGAGAAAGAAAGAAAACACCTTCACAGAGAAAAAATCCAACTAATACCCAACTGAATAGAGCCAATGCATGGATTATAATGAAAAAAATCACCGAAAATTCCCTCTAAAATGCGTAAATCGCGTGTAACTTTTTTTATATATATAATGATCACTGCCCGCGTATAGACATTCGAAAGACCAACTATCAAAGAGCCTTTTCCTAAATTTTGAGACGATTTGAAGCGTACGTCTTGAAGCAATTTGATTTTTGAAAAAAAAAACAGTTTTTCGCGTTTTCTGAGCTTCCCTTACTAGATATCGACAAAGGGACTACGGGATCGTGTTCTACGGGAAATTTGGCATCTTCTATGTACTTTTGGCCATTTTTTACGTCAAATTACCTGTTAGTACGCCAAAAAGCGATTTCGGGCACTTAGAGGTCAAAAAATGCCTGAAAACTTAAAAATGAGCTCCAGGACGCTGGGAGTGACCATTTGAACTGAAAATTTAGGAACATGCTTTTTTCAATGGTACTAATCGATGTACCAATTTTGAGCGAAATCCGAGAGGATGACGTGGGATCGACTGCTCAGTTGGCATGGAATGCCCCGACAGTTTCCTCGATATTTCCGAGATTTCTGAGAATATTCCAACGAAACGACCTTCCCTGTAATTTCTGCAAATATTCCATGAAATACCTTTTTTCCAGTTCTCGGTATATTCTAGGAACTCATAAAACGGGTTCCGCTCTATGAATGAGAGGCTACGTTTCATGCCGGAGTGTTTTTACTCTCTCTCTCTCTCTCTTTCTCTCTCTTTCTCTCTATTGAAAAATTAGACCCGGACCAGGTGCATCCTCATTTGCATAAAAAGCTCGTAAATTCGACACGTTTACCTCGCAGAATATAAACATTTTGACTTTTGTTAAACTTCGTTTGAACGTGGAATAATAGAGCGAGCACGGAGGTAATTTGTTTATTATTATACCGTCGACCACCTGAAAAGCGGAGGTTTTTAAACTGCAGGTGAAAGAATATTTTCGCGGCACCGGAAGTTTTTAGACCTTGATTTGTTAACGGTTATTTTAGACCTACGAACCGGGAGCGGCGGTTTTGATCTTCCCGTTCCCGTTTTTGCCATCGGGAAATATTTTGCGGCGTTTCTTTCATTGTCGACGGGCCGGTGGTCTCGCTAGAGAAACCTACCGGGTGAATCTAAAGCGATGAGTCACGTTTCGGAAGAGAAACCTCGAAACACGATACCTACCAATAAGTTTACAAGTACTGTAACTACAAAAGTAATTGAGATCGAGATGAAAGTCGAATATTCGTTGCGAATTTATAAAATACTCGAAGTGGTATTGGTATTGCTACGACAAAAAGCGAAATAAAAATATTAAGTAGAATAAATGGAAGTAACTTGAGTGACAAGTCATTCCGGTTCTAAAATAAGGTGACACTCAGGCCCCTTCTATGCTTGTTTCAATTGTTAGGTAACAATCGCTTTCAGTGACGTAACAACGCAGCAACGGGCTGCGACTGAAAATTTTGCCGGACCCCAAATGAAATAAAATAATAACTGGCACACCAGTAGGTACGCCACTGGTTTCTTTAGAATTTTAAAAGTTTTTTAGAGGCTTACAGACGATTCAAATAAATTAACTTTAATTTCAAACCCTTACATAATGGAGAATAAAATTTCCTAGTACCTACTTCTAGATTGTTAAACCTAGAGGCACCAAAAATGCCTTAACCTCCAGTATAGAACATTTCAGGAAGTTTCATACTTTCTCGCTCTTCCAGGCTCACACAAAATAGCTTTATTTGTCTAAATGGTCTCGAGTAAGACCTAGAAGCGTTTTAGTCTTGATTACAAATACAAGCATCGTGCCGAAAAGACCTTAGAGGTTCCTAGAAAATTTGGAAAGCTAAAATGGCTTTAAAATCGACTCTACTAGGATAACAGAACGTATAGAAGTAATCGTTATTGTTACAAAGAATCTAAAATAAAGATTCCAGAGGGACCGGGAACTTCACATTACGTAGAGTGTCTTAAAATCGAATCTAAAAGGTTTTTGCTAGTTCAAATTGTTTTATTCTCCGGGGACCATAGAAGAAGAAAATCTCCTAATTTTCCTAAATAGTCTCAGATAGGTTCTAGAAGCTTTTTTGTTGTAAATTCAATCAATAGAACGTCCGAATCATGAAGAAACATCATTAACACAGGTTGATTTAACATCTTTATTAAATAGAAACTAGGGTTTCTTTAGAATTTTGAAAGACTATAATAGATTTAGAATTGAATATAAGGGTACGTGGAAATTTCAAAGGTTTCAATTTTAATTCGGAACATCTCAAGAATCTACAAGCAAGATTCCAGAGGCACTTCAAAATCTTCAATTTTCAAAATTGCCCAAATCCGTACTAGAAATCCTAGATAATCTCATCTGGGAAATCCTATTTTTTGAAAATAAATTATTTTAAGAGTTCTTAGGAGAACATTGGATCAACTGTACATTCCTCAGAGGTGTAATAAGAAAGATGACCATTGAAAATTGCAAACAGTACAAAACGAAGAAGAAACATTTTACCGAAAAGTATTTTTAGAAAATATTAGTCTATTAGCTCTAGTTACTGCTTTTCATTTCTAAATTCACTTATTATTTATGAAATATGAAATAATATTTTAGGAAAAGTCAAATGGGGATGTCAATGCAGAAAAGATGATGGAAAAACTTGCAGATCTACTTTTCTCATCAATCATATGTGAAGGGTAATTTCTACATATTACATACAAACCATTTTACATATATATGTTTCCCTCTGTTCCTACTACTCGTTTTCGTATTATTTTTTAATATTTTTATATTTGTGATATTCCACATATTTTATAATATATGAAAAATTAATTAAATAGTAAAAAATTAAGTTGCGTTAAAAAGAACGGTACGACAGCCCCTGTTTTTTGCACACGTAAAGTAGGCATTCATCCAGCAACATGAAAATGACAGATTTATAAATTTTTGGAAAAACGCTGCATTTTCATTTTTCCAGTTTTTGTTTTTCTCTTTTACTGATTATCCGATTGGGCCAATTTAAATCTCATTTTATTTACATTTCCTCTCTCCACTCAAATCCGTCGAGCGCATCGTGATCTCTTCATTGCTTTTGATGCTATAAGGAAAAAACTAGAAAAAACCGCAATTTTTTTCTTTAAAAATATTTATAAGAAATTATTAACAGATAGTTGCGAGTAACAGAATATAAGTATAGAGTGTCTTCCATAAGACTGCACTAGTAGGTAGTTTTTCGATCACAAATCATAACGCCCTATCGCTAATCTACGATACGCGATATAAATTGGTGTTTATAGTGAAATGAATTAGTGTTTATCGTCTCTTAAACTGGTGCTCTGAAGTTATATCACATACTCCAAACCGAAGGAAAAATATAACAAGATGAGAAATAATATGAGAAATTTTGGTAATGTAAGTAAATAACCATTGGAATGAAGAAGGGTAGAAGCAATAAACAAGATGATTTGGTGATCATGGTGTGCTTCAATCGTATAAAAGGGGCATTTTAATTAAATTCTAACGTGAATGTTTTGCCGATTTAACAGCATTCAAATAAAAGCCAATTTAATATTATTTTCTCATCGATTTTCCGAATGATCCGAATGGAATTCCGACGAGCGTTTTGTCAAAATGCAAATCTATTAAAATTATAACAAATAAAAAGTTATCGATGGAAAGCGCGCGTCCCCGTAAATCGGAATAATCGCCGTCGGCTTGGTTGAGTGATAGCGCATTAATTTATTAAAACGCATTAAAACGGAATCGGCATTGCAGCCGTGGGGAGGGAGGGGGGGCACATTAAAATTCACAAAATTCAATTTACGTTCGTCGGGGTAAATGAATCGCGTCGAAATCCCCGGCGAAGTGTACCGGAATGAGGGATGATCGTCCTTGTCTCTGTGATTATGGCGGCGGCGATCTGGACGGAATATACCGGATCGCTCGAAATCAAGTTTCAAAGGGCGCCCCCTAACCGATTAATTGCCTGCCCTCCGGCTTATTATTACATATGTAGCCGTGGCCGGTAGGCCCCCTTCCCCCGTTCCCGCGGTTATATCAAAAGACGCGACCCCCCCATTCGTACAAAACCCGTTTCTTACGCTTCGCCTCCCTCCATAGACACCCCGCTTAATGAGATTATTATATGGAAGGGTTGGGCTACAAAATGGCGACTTTAACCCTTTATTAATACGCGCAAATTAAAATGCAGACACCATGATATTAATCTAAAGGCTCCCTCCCTAAAATTAATATAAACGTTTGCGGGGCTCTGCGACGAAAATTCGTTGCTGGTATGTCGGTACAAATCGAGACTAATTCCCGTATAAAAAATGTAATTAACGAGGGAAGAATTAATTTGAATTGGAAACAAGCTTCGTTATATGTTTTCCACTTTGTAAGAAGTCAATCTGTAAATTTAAAATTTACTTACAATAAGACACTAAGTTGAAAACGTCTTCGCAGTGAGATTTACTTAGAAGACGGTCTAAATATGATAGCTGTATTTTACAGGAGCAGCATTTTTACATGTCACATACGCAACAAATATAATAACAATTGTTTTATAAGCGTCTTTTTCGAAATTCACAAAATTGTGCTTGAACGTACTGGAAGTTAATGTGTCTCAAGTATTATTGCAATGTTGAAATGTACTAAAACAAATATTTGCCCCAAGTTCTATTAGTTTTCTAATATACGGTCGTACCCTTGTTGAGGACTAGTTTAAGAGCATTATTTAGCTATTTTTCGTACCACATTCAAGAATTTTCTAATTTTAAGGGGAATCTAGAGAGGTTTTCTTTAGCATGGCTTGCTACTGTTTGAAATTATAAAGAGAAAGCTTACAGAACCTATCGGTGACAATTAGGAAAATATATTTTTCTGTGGCAGTGAAAAATGTTCTCCTACTACCTGTATTTCCCCCTGTAATTTACAGTTGTAGAAGGAACCTCTGGAAATTTTGTTACAGGTCACTTGGAATGTTTGAAATTAAAATAAAATTGTTTGGAACTTTTCCAAGGAACCATTTAGAATTTTTTCTTTTCAGCACATTTGAAATCAAAACGAAAATGTTTCAAAATTCTACTTCAGACCATTTAGAAAAACTTAGATGCTCTCGATGATCTTCGGAGACTGAAAAAATTGAAATTTCCTAAACCCCCTAATTTAACATTAAGTCACGTTTGATCCTATTACGTTCTACAAGAACTAAAAATTATTATTTCAGATTTTTTGTGGCATTTAAAGTTCAAATTAAATTACCTGAAATGTCTGTTCCCTTTTTATTTAGAAAATGGGAGGGAGAAAATTTTGAGGAAATTTCCCTGATTTTATGCTTCCAGAAAGACTTCTAGAAGATTGTTTCTAGATGTTTTAAGTTTCTTAGTGTTTCTAATTAAAACTGAAAAGAATTCCCTAAACCTTCTACGATCAACTTGAAAACCCTTCTTGCTTAGCCCAGGACTGCACGGGAAATTTATATATTTTGTTCGATTTGGGACCCGTTGCTACATCGTTAAGCCACTGTGAAAGATAGGTTATTCCTTGATTTTATATGAGGTGGAGGCGAGCAACATCCATGGAAAAAACGGATTCAAATTTGATGTACTGGCGAATGCTCCAAATGGGTTGGGCTCATCATTATGACGTTCTGGATAGAAAATTCGAAGTAGTAAATGAAGCAAACCATAAACATGTTACTAAGTAAAAATCAATATCAATTGCTGTAGTAAAGTAAGGGGGAAGAGATCCAGGTAGAAGAAAGTGCCAAATCTTCGCACATGGCATCACGTGAGCTTTTAATCTACGTCGTCAGTAAAAATTGGAATATTTAGCTTCTGGGTCATCCGCTGCCCGAATTCGGGACCTTCTTTCTCCGTCGAAAATTCAGGAATTAAATCATCGCGGCCCGTCCCGTCGATCATAACCCCGCGGACCACCGACTCGCCGACCGCAGTAACTCAGAAAAAATCCACCCGCGAAAATACCTGACGGCCCGCGCAAAAAACGCGAAGTGCGCTTAGATCAAAAACGGCCGCTCGGCGACCGTCGATATTATACGTCCATCCGGGAATCGGCAACGAAAATTATGGACCTTTGTGACGAGGCGGGCTCGTCCGTCATCGATTAAGCGAGGAGGGGGCCTTCGGTTTTTCTGGAAGTCGCGGAAACGCAGGCGGTTATGACTTTTTAGCCCGAGGGACTCAACTCTAGGACGTTCATTGGGTCCAGACCGTCCCGAAATCTGATCTAAATACTCCCATTTTCGCGGTGAACGGAGATTAATCGACTCCGGCGGCTCGTTCGACTTGTATGAATATTTATTACGATTTATTAATGAAGTGAAGGCAACGCGACGTTAATAAATTACACCGCTTTAAATACCAAACTCGAAAATGATATAATACAAATTGATCGTTAATGAAGTACGGTTAAATTACAGAAGTGGGTTTAATGATGCTTTTTTCAATGCAGGATCGAATCTAGAGAAATAAATCTAATTAGCCAAGAAATAAAAATACCCACTAGGTTATAGAGTTTTCAAACGCATTTGATATCCAAAGTATTAAACATTTTTCGTGTAGCAAAACCAGACCAAAAACTTTACACTATTGGATTTACTATTAATAAGATTTTCTTAAACGACGTCAATTCTATTGTAAAAAAACACAGATATTAACCGAACTATCACTGAGAAGAGAAGCTTTGCATATGCAATCCGCTTAGTCATTTTATGGGATTTCAATTTTTGCATGGAAGAATTAAATTCGTAGGTGGAAAATCTTAAATTACAAACCATGAAAAATTATAGATCATAGGATAATCGTTGTCAGTCAGTAAATGATTTTATAAGTCCCTATGGATAACTTAATAGCAGCTTTAATAACGTACTATGTTATGACCAAGATGTCTTCAGTCTAAGGCAACAATTGCGTTAAGGGGCCTTTATTTTTTCTTCTTCCATATTCTTATGGATATCTTCTTTGACAGGCTTCTATGCATTCCTTACAAAAATGGAGCAATAAATACCTTCTTTTCAGCAGTAATAGTCTCTTTGGCAGCCTTTTGAACAGCCAATCTGCTGTAGCAACAAATTCTGTGGTATATGCATGTGGGAAAATTTGAATGACAGATTTTTTTAAGTCAAATAAATTTAATAAAAACCAAAAAAAGAAATTTATATTTTTTTTGATAGTATTGAATTTTGATAGCAGGAACTTCATCAAAATGCATTTTATTAACTGCAGCTTCAGCTACCTCTTCTCTAAAGGATTACTAGCTCCTTGCTCAGAAAAAGCTAGGACAAACGTGTAAAAAAGATCAAGTGATGTAATTTTTAGACTTTTTCCCATAAGTTTCAGTCTTGTATTTTATAAAAAAGTGTTTTTCTTATTCAAAAGAAGGTATTTCAATAGAAAATTCGATTGTCTATAAAAAATATGTTCGTACTTTTGACCGATTCCGCTTAATTTTTGATTATTTAAAAATTCCCTTTTGCCTTAATCCTAATGACCACTTACCCTTTAAAGCGATGGTTCCTTACTTTTCTTCTATTTGAGAAGAAAGCTAATAGCTTAACTACTGAGGTTCTTATTATGTATTAATGCTTTAAAGTATACATGAAGGTGTTATCATTATGTTCAAATGTTCAAAAAGTTCGATAGGGACTCTAATTAGTAGATATTCTTCTTCGACAGCACCAGCTTCTTGGATATTTGGCAATCACGTTTCTAAATATTTCTTTGTCCCCTGCTGATTTAATTAACTCTCCAAAAGTCCAATCCACTTACTGGCTTATACTGCTTGGCTTCATTAAATTATTTAATTAAATCCCTCATTTCCCTTCTAGAGATAATCACAACAATTTACATTTATCATTTTGATTATATTGCCATGGGAAATATTTTTCCTATTTTCGATCGTCAGAAACGTTTCCCTATTTTTATGCATTTATTCCTTAGTCGATCGTGTATTTTTCTTCCTTGAATTAACATGTGCAATCAAAAGATAGTGAGTAGCGATGTTGAAATGTAAAATTTTAAATTTTTAAATCAAGGCTATCAAAATTCTTCATCTGCGTTTTTGGCCATTTATGCTGTCATTTATTGAGCTACTAGACCATTGCTCGGGGGTCGAGTTAATATCACCTCTTTTCTTGGTCTCTTCAGAAGGTACTCACGCAACATCACTTGACAAGCCCTGTCAGTATATATAAAAATTACTGTGGGATTCCGCACAGGCTTAATAAATCTTAACCGAATTCGGCACATATAGGCACCCTTTGTGACTACTGAAAAATCGAAAAATCCCCATTTTCTTTGTTTTGGCAGATGAATGATAGGCGCCATCTCGCGGCGGATAGAGTAGTTTAAAAAAGCCAAGATATTTGACATTTTTATAGAGCCATTTTACGTATTTTTACCTAAAGGCATCTTTTTTATTTGTGAATCGATTTAAATAAAATAAACACTAGATATTAGCCCAAACCTATCTCTATAAACCACTTAAAACCGCATTCAAATTGGTTCAGCCATTGTGGAGATATAGATAGTTGATATCTATAAATATAGATTAGTGTTATAAAATCCGAGCTTTAATCAGAGCATTTTAAAACCACAAATAATCAGCTAATTAGTCGCAAATGTAGTGCTGAGCTTTTCTTCACTAAACTGTACTAAACAGATATAGTTTTTATTTTTAAATTTGCTACTTGTGAAAATTCTTCATCACCAGAATAGTGACGTGATTTGTCTCGTTATAATTAATATTTTGTTATTCCTATACGAGAAATATTGTATTTTAAAAAAAATCACCATTTCAAAACAAAGACGTTTAAACCATGTTCCAAAAGTGTTCAAAAATGATGTTCATTTGATGATATCCTTTTAATTAGTTCATGAACAAAAGGTGATATTCCGAAAATATGAGGTATCGCTTGTGAGAGCTACAAAATGGCTACTAAATCATTACCTTAAGCAGTTCTAGAGACAAGCAGGTATAGCTACAGCGGATTAAGATAATAGCTGTAGTAGCTATTATTTCTCGAAAACGAGCAGGGCTACAAAATCGAGCTCGATAGTATACCATTAGCCCCTGAAATTCCGGTGGCGGGGAAATAAAACTGCTACTGCAGCTCGATAGACGTAAAGATTCAATTCCATCACGGCTGGATGCAATTTTGACGACATGATTGATCGACTGATGACCCGTCGATTACCATAGAGTCGCCGCATGGTATTTTTTCTCGACCGGCATTTCGGGTAGCCGGCGTTTCGCAGATTTCGCTTTAGTTACCAAGTGGAACGGTTTTTTCTTCGTGAACTCCTCGGCCGGCCCACTAATCGATTTGTTACGTAAACAGCCGCTGGTCGATTGTAGAAAACTGGGCGATTTTTAACGGTTAGAAAGAGCCGCCGATCGCTCCGTGCGATGATGAAGGCATCGTCCAAAAATGACTCACGATTTATGCTCTTTGGCGAGGACTAACTGGAGAGAGGAGGTAAAAATTGGAAATTTAACGTTAAACTATCAGAAATATAAAGCCAAAGGCGAGGTCATAGCTGTGAGTCCAAAAACAATATGGAAGATTCACGAGGACAAGAAGCAGAAAAATTTCGAGCCATCCTGTTTCTTAAAGAAGCATGTTTGGTAAATTCACGAATCAGCACGACGTTAAGGACAGTGTGAAAGTTACAAAAGTGAAAACCAACAAATAGAAAGACAAGATTTGGCAAAGAAATTCAGAGCATATTACGAAAAACCTGTAAGAAAGGGAATAAGAAGAATAGTGTTTCAAGGGAAAGGAAAGGAAGAAAGAAAAAGGAAGCGAAGATAAAAATCAAACGGTGCGAGAAATAGTAACTCGTGTAAATGAAAAGAATCTACCAACATTATTTTGTGTGGCAAGTAGGAAGAAGATGAAGAGATGGCAATAATAAGAGAAATCCAGAACATGGGATCTGAAATAACAAAAGAATAAACTAAGTAATTTTAATTACCACTTTGGTAATAATCGAGAAAATTCCATTATTTTTACTAGAGCAATAGGTTTATTCTGATACGTTTGCAAATTGCAATAAAAATTGTAAGAGCTCATGTACAAGCTGTATGTCGAAAAAGCTGTATCGCTACTTATAAATTCTTAAAGAAAAACCCAATTAACAGCCATTTTCATACCATAGCGCCATTTTCCATATACCATTAACAAATTTTCAGACAAATGCTAGACAGCAATACAATTTCCCCTCAATTATAACCTGCTTTTATAAAATTAAACTAGGGAAGCAAAAGTATAAGAATAGATCTCATTAAGCTACATTAGAAGATTATATTATAGTGATAGACAACAACAGTTAGAAATATTAACGTTACCATGGATCGAATCTTGTGGGCCCAAATATGAATCTCACCAAAACCAAAATAATGTACTAGGAGAGGAAATTGCAAAAATAAACGAAGTAAATTACAAAAGGTACATTTTACATATACTTTGGGCGACGTACAAGAAAACCAACCCGAAGAAGAAGCCGATTACCTTCGTTACAGTTGCGAAATTAAAACGTACGTTAAAAACAAGTATACAACGGTAATTATCCTCGGTGCTAAATCATGGATAATGACTCATAAAAATATTGCCCAAAAGTCACTCAACGAGCGGCGGAACGCGGCATGCATGGAATAAGTTTACGGGACCACAACAGAGGTTCTGAAATGGTAAAAGAAACGGAAGGAATCATAAGACCATAAGTGCTTATGGTATGACAACCTAAAACTTGGAGCTAATACGTTGGCAAGAATAAGAAAATTAGGTAAAACTCAGTGCTAAGTCACTTGATTAAAGCTGCTAAAAGCTGCCCAAGTATTAATTACCTATTTGGTTTATTGTAATTCGCTGGAGGACCGAACGGACTTCGCGTTAAAACTATCCTCAGTTCTCATGCCACATTTATAAGCGGAATACTATTAATTTCCCCAATAAATGTAAATAGTCTCTAATTAGTTCATTCACTTTCAAAATAAACAGTTAAAACCATGTCCTAATGGGCAGTTTAAATTTTATTTTATTTTCACAGTGCGCTGTTTACATAGTTGTTTATTTTGTTCGACGGATAAACAAATTTCGAAACGTATACACCCGAAAACACGAGGCTGAACTCCGACTTCGGGATATCCTGACAGAAAAACTCGCGGTCGGCCGGATTGGCGTGAAGAAATTTCGTCCCGTCCAATTCCCCCTTTACGAAGTGTTGCTGATTCAGCACTTCTCGGTGTTTCAAAGAGGAAGTCGTTATTAATAACGAAATTAGAAAAAACTAGAGCGTTTACGTAGGCTGTTTGAAATTGAAATGTTTGTGTATTTCCTTTGAGCTTACCTTTTCGCAATGAGAGAAAAATTACAAAGTATAAAACGTAATTTACAAGTCGGAGTGGACGTACTCCCGATATTGTACTCTCGTCTCGGATTCAATAGTCGGAACTGTTTTTGAAAGACCGATAGGTGAAATAAATCTATGGTGCGACATTATGGAAAGCTGGTACGTTAAGTTGTTTCCGATGTAAATATTTACCGCGATCGAATCGGTGGTAAAATCGCGAAAAAAAGATTTTCGATGATTATTATTAAAAAAGTACAGCGTATCACTGGCAACCAATGGCGTATCTAACGGTGGGCCGTGTGGGCGAAGCCCCGTAAGAGCCCAGCAACACACCATACAAGGCAAGTCGATATTTATCTAATTCAAGTATTTCATAATTTGATAAGGTTAAGGAGAGTAGAACAGAAAAGCCCACGTGCTATTCCATCACCGGACTTCGCCTTTCTTACATTCTGTAAGAAATTCATAGCTTCACACTAGCGTGTTATTTTTTTTAACGACAATTATTATAATTATTATTGTTATTGGGCCTGTCAAAATTTTCCAACAGGAGCACGTTGCTGCGTTGTTACGCCACTGATTTCTGTAGAATTTCGAAAGTCTAAAATGGCTCTAAGGCGTTGAAAAGATTAAATTACCCGAAATATGCCCCAAAATAAAATCTTGAAAATTTACCGACGTTTCTACTAATCTCGCTTTAATTTTAAGCGATACAAAGGATCCAGAATAAATACATATTAATAAATAAAATATGGAATATGGAATAAAAAGATGGAAATTATCGATGATTTTCTCCTAAAACATCAGTATATTATTTGCACCTCTGAACATGGAGGATTCATGAAAATTTCAAAATTTGTAATCTACGAGGACCACAGAAAATAAAAATTGTCTTAAACTGTCTGCAATAGGGTCTGAAAGCGTTTTAGTTTTGTTTTCAAATACCAGAAAGTCGGAAATAACGCCAAAAAATGCTTGATAATTTTGAAAGGCTAAAGAATGGCTATATAGTTCTATAGAAAGTTTACGACAATTTCCGACAGTTCTATTCTAATTTTAAACGTCTAAAATAACGATTTCATGGGTTTTTATAGAATTTACAATTACTGAAAATGCCTTAAGTTTGCTTCCATAGATCTAGAAGGTTTGTGGAAATTTCAAAATGTTTAACTTCTGAGGATCACAGAAGAAAGCAGAATCGATGTTCCTTTAGAATTTTAAAAGGTAAGAATGGCTTTCAAACCGAATACAGGAGGTTTAAAGAAATTACAAACAATTTCGTCTTCATTTCACGCCCCTAAACGCATCTAAAATAAAGATTCCATGGGTTTGTTTTTTGAATTTCAAGTTACTGAAAGTGCCTTACAATATTTCTGAAATATCGACATATCATTTGCAACCCTAAATCAAGAAGATTTAAGGAAATTTCAAAAATTTTAACCGCCGAGGACCTCAGAAAACAGAATTTCTTAAACGGCCTCAAATAGAATTTAAGAGCATTCTCGTTTTGTTTTCAAATATCAGATTTCTGAATCAGTTGCAAAAAGACTCGATTCTTTTAGAATATTGACAAGTTGAAATGGCCTAAACTACTCAAAATGCCTTAAAATAGACTGTAGGAGGACTCTTATACAAATTTCAAAATGTTTCACTCTACGACGACCACTCAAAAAAACTTAAAATTTTCTAAAAGTCCTTGGATAGGTTCTAGCAGCTTTTCTCGTTATAATTTCAAAACATGAGAAAATGTAAAGGAACTTTTAGAATTTTCTATGGAATTTTGGAACGATACAATGAGTTTAAATTTGAATCTCCAAGGTTTATGAAAATTCAAATGTTTATTTTAATTAGATTATATGTTATCTTTGAATTGTGACGATTAATAAACTTCAAGACTCTAGACGGAAGATTCCAGGGGTTCTGGTAACTTCAACATTCAAACTGCATTCAAAAGAAATGGTTTATGGAATTTTTCAATTTCATTTTATAAAGGTTAAAAAAAGTGTAAAATATAAACTAGAGTTTTTTCTAGAACCTTTAATGTTCGAAAGTGGCTTAAAATGAAATTTTGTAAAAATTTCAAATTTGCTTAACTTTCCGAGGGCTATGGAAAAATATAACCCTTCTTAAACGGTCTCACGTAGAACCCAAAAACTTTTTCTTTTGGGTTTCATATACCAGGACATCCAGTGGCGTACCCATTGGAGTGCCATGGGTGCAATACAATAAAATTTTTAGTGGTTATGTGCATTATCTATTGTGTGCGTTACAGATTTTTCAAATCTTTTTAGGCATTAAAAATTCAAGACAATACAGATAGGATTTATAGAAATTACATAGCGATTTTTAGTCTTGTGTGAATGTGTAAAATTTTGCAATCTATTTTAAACATCTTAATGAAATTGGCAAATTTGAGGTTTATTTCAGTTCCCCTTCACCTAATTATACTGAAAATAGAAAATACGTATACCTACCTACCAATAACATATCAGCCTGGTTTATTGCACGTTTCACTAGCTTTTTCCTAACTAGCAAATCTGTCATTTAGTTCTGAGCCACGTTTAAAGTTGCTCACTTAAAATCGATTGGAAAATTTATATTGAGGAGACAAAGCAACAGGGAGTTAGTAAAAATGTAGGAAAATGCAACCGGCGACTACCATCAAATCTCCCAATTGAAACTGCGTTGCTCCATCGAGATGTGTAATAAGTAATACCCACGAAGTACAGCCAAGTATAATAAGTAATAACCCACGAAGTATAATTGTACGTTATAAGTGGCTTAACCTTCCGTCGGATTCCTCTAACTAAACGATATGGGCATATCGTCGTCGTCGACTGTCGGTGGAGGCTACGGATTTTTTTGCAAAAGTAAATTATAAATATTATTGGCCTATAAATTGTGCGTAATTTGTTCTTATTACCGGCAATTTTGCGAAGTCGCAGACCGTTCGGTATTCGTAAAATTGAAATAGTCCAGAGGCGGCGGCGGCGGCCGAGTTCAAAAAGATACCGAGGGACCTCGAATAGTACGGGAATTTCTCGTCCGGCGCTCATAAGCGCGAACATTAAAATTTCTATTAGTAAACATCGATATATCCGCTTAATAAATTACCATTGAAGAATTTCTTAAATCACTTAACTTTCGGCCATTCACGAAGTCATCAAACGTGATTTCCATCGCCATACCGAAAACAAGTCGAACGTTCAATTAAACGTTTATCTGATTTATATTTAACGTTATTGGTAAGAATATCATAAATTTATTAATAACGGAACGTCATAACGATCATAATATGTACGTTAATGAAGATTTCAGTTTAAAAAACATAATCGTCACCATCGTAAGCATCGATATTAAATTATTTTATGATGTTTTTTCGGTAAATTTAATCGACGTTCCAAACATTAATATTAATTTTTCGATATGCGGCATTCCTATTACACTTTAACGGTTATTGTATGGATTTTATATTCAGTAATCATACCTAATGATATTCGAAAGGAGATGCCATAAGAATGAACAGCAGGAATATAAATTATTTATTAAAATTATTAATGTAAAAGGTTTTTCGGATGAACATTCTATGATATTCCGCCGTAAAAATAATTTATGTGTTTATCTGTTTGTATTGAAACGTACCTAATCGCCGATATAATTGATAGTTAACAGAATATAATCCAGTAAATGAAGGAGGGAAAAAAGGCAAAGTTCTTCAATATTAGCTGATTTTTTTATACCGCCAGTAATAAGAGATAATTACAAATCATTTAAAATGAGCCAACGTCTACAACAATAAAGTGCCCGGAGGGGCCTGAAAATGACCCCCAAAGCCTGGAAAATGGGGTTTTCGGCCAATATCTCCTAAAATATGACAACCAGAGACTTTTTGTTCAAACAAAAGATGAAGATCCGTTCATTCTCTACAAAAATGGTCCTTATCATTTTTTTCGGAAAATTGATCGTTCCCGAGATAAACAAGTCCAAGCGCACCCAGAATTTTGAGCTCTCGAGCTGGGTATCAGAGAGCACGCTGCGGGAATTTACGCATGCCCGGGCGGACAAATTGTCCAATAACTTGGTTAAAAATGCATATTTTCTCATGATTCAAAGTTCATGTGAAAGATAAAATCTGCCCCTATCATCCCCTGTCACTTGAGCCGCGTGGTCTAGCAGACGATACGAGCGCCACAAGCAGGGAACGCACGGCGGACGACGGCAAGAATTAAAATGATGAAATTCCCTCTTACTTTTAAACAGTACTTTTACTTTACTAATAAATAGTAATGACTTTATATAGATGAATCGAAAGGTGAGAACGTAATCGTTACTTTCGTCAAGGTAGAAAAATGCCCAAAATAAAGGACAAAAAGAAAACAACCACGAAATGAAAAAGTGTGTTTTTTCTGGGATCGTGCATTTTTTGAATTTTCTGGAAAATCCCTGATTTTTTGAAAAAAGTAATAGCACAGCCGAAAACTAGACAATCTCACCTTTGAAAAGACATGCCTTGAAGGGCCATTTTATTAAAGTATAAATTAGTAATGACTCATTGTAGGCAAATTTTTCAAGACTCAAAAAACGGTCAAAAATTGGAAATTTTTGGCCAAACTTTTTTATTGCAACGCAAAAAAATGAGTTCCTGCAATTTTCTGGGATGACTATGGACACATCCAAGATCAATATTCGGGAAAATCCGAAGCAAATCAGGGTACTAGAAAAAAAGTACGAGCAAATTGCTGGCGAGGTCAAAATTGCGCCGGAGCAGAAAGTTTGACCCGTTTTTTCAATATGGCCAAAGAGTCAAATCGTGGCTCAAGTGACAGGGGATGATAGGGGCAGATTTTATCTTTCACATGAACTTTGAATCATGAGAAAATATGCATTTTTACCCAAGTTATTGGACAATTTTTCCGCCCGGGCATGCGTAAATTCCCGCAGCGTGCTCTCTGATACTCAGCTCGAGAGCTCAAAATTCTGGGTGCGCTTGGACTTGTTTATCTCGGGAACGATCAATTTTCCGAAAAAAATTATAAGGACCATTTTTGTTGAGAATCAACGGATCTTTATCTTTTGATGAACAAAAAGTCTCTGGTTGTCATATTTTAGGAGATATTGGCCGAAAACCCCATTTTCCAGGCTTTGGGGGTCATTTTCAGGCCCCTCCGGGAACTCTATTCTTGTAGACTTTGGCTCATCTTAAATGATTTGTAATCATCTCTTATTCTTGGCGGTATGAAAAAATCAACTAATTTTGATGAAATTTTCCCCTTTATTTACTGGGATAATATTTGAGGCACCTCAAAGAGATGTTTATATGGGCTTTTTTTAAACTCTACTTAGGGATTATGTTCGAAACTCGTGCACTTAGCAGCAAAACTAATTACAATTCGTTAGTGACGAGATTTCCCTCGGAACAGAGATTACAAAACGCGCACTTTCGACTACGTATTTAAATTTTGTAATAAAGCGGAAGAAATAAATATCTCGCAGTGAACTTTATAAAAATTAATTAGTTCATTCTAATCCCAATTAGTACTCTCCGATTCACACCGTTAATAAATTTTCGCTAGTTAGGATTTCACCTAGGAGAGATCTATAAAAATTGTATTATTTTCGTCGCTTTGAGAATTGATACCTCGTCCGCGTTATGAGATAATCTCCCGGCGCGGACATTAATTTAATTACGTTCGCCATAACGCTTCCCTGAATGACGCTAATGCTTCTTGTGTGAGAAGTGGCATCGCGGCCGCCAGGTGGCTGCTTGGATTTTAGTCTTGGACTCCGGGCTGAATGTTATCGCGCATCTTCCGCCCCGGCATATTACATTACATCTGGTTTTTTGATAAATCCGCTAGCCCATAATCGTGAGCATAACTCCCTACTATCTACGCCATCCAATCATATTCGCTGCCCATTAACCGTCACGAAAGCCGATTTTTTATAACTCACTAGTACCCTGATTGAAATCCAATAGATGGAATTTGTAGTTATGCAAAGACGTCAGACGGTAATTGGATCAAAGGATACGGTTTAGGATCGAATTCTGCGTTTGTAAATTCAACGCTCAAAAGGGATTAATAATTTCTGACGCGTCACTCGTGGTAATTTTACGCTTTCTGGGAAGGTTTCTTCCCATTTGCTTAAAATAAAATAAAACAATTAATCTGTCTCCAACTGATTTCCGGTGAAGGTTTCCAAAAATTAAGTGAGGTGTAATGACTTTGCTATTTGATTAAAAATATTTACCAATTTTTGTTTTCTGTTTTGCGTGTTGAAAACAATACTATTATTTCCGAGTTACGCATACGTTAATATCATTTATTCGTATACATATTAATATTAACATTTTCGGCATAATTAATTTATGACTCTTTGTGTTTCGGTCAGTTCGAAGGGTAATAATCACCAAAAGCTACAAAGGTTAAGTTATTAATGCAGGTAAAGGTTATTAACGGATTGTACATAATATCGATGGCCACGGAGAATAGGTAAATAACTCGGGTATAGGAGAACTGTTTGAACCTCCAAAATACCCTATCGATGCCAGTACATAAGCCTCAATTCCTCCATATTTCCAGTGTGGTTCAGAAAAGTCTAATGCACCAGTGTGATGCATCAGAAAATTCGCCGATATTTGACTTACCTTCTTACACTCTCCATGGCCATCGACATAAGCATGACAACACAGATCAAAATATTTTCCAAAAAATTCAAGGGTTTGCTATTTACCCCAGTTTATATATCCTAATAAATCTTGAGCTAATATTCTCTAATTACCAATTGAATAATATTTAGAAAAACCGTATCTATCGATCAAAATGGAATTCTAGTACTTACATTTTTATGAATATCTCCTGCCAATCAGTTTTTAAATTCTCTAACATCTGCACTTCAATTGCCATGTAACTCTCTGATTTATTGTGACGATTACGGCGATCGGGATATTTTTGGCTTATGGTATTTTTCACATTCAGCTGTAAATAATTCGAGGGCCTTTTGAAGAAATGCGAACGAATTAAAATATTTGGTTAAAAACCGACCAAAGCGCGATTTATAAAGGACATGTTTGCCAGGTATTGAAAATGAACAATTTTTACCTTTGAACAGAAGGTGATATTATTTGGTGTGTTACAGTAACAAATTGTTTAAGTATAATCATAGTAAAACGAACTTAATTTAAGTATTGAAATCCGGCAAAGTTTATCAAGAGCTGGTAAAGTAATAATTACTGCGCGTAACACATTTTCCGTTTAAACAAATGACACGGTTTTTCCAACAACACTTGCATGTCAACAATATTAATTGTCTACATTTTTAAGCCATTAATACTTATTTTGTAACGTTTACCGTTCTTAAACATTATTTATAACATATCGGTCGGTTATTTCCGGCAATTTCGACTGCCGGTAAATTGAATATTAATTTTCTCCCACTTTCATGAAATACCCCTGAAAATTGTTAAATTATTTGATATCATCTACAATCGTTACACTAGGACCTACGTTCATACTGTTTAAACACAGGATGCATGAATAAATATTATTATGGGGAAATAAGAAGATTTAGTCAAACTTTTGATAAATTATCCTGCATTGATAATTGAAAGAAATATGGGGAAATATCGGTTTATAGCGCTTGACTGGTTTTATCTATAAATATTCAATGTGAATCTAAATAATGTATAAAATACTAAAATATTTGGATTATTATTTGGAAAAAGTTATCAAGTTCTTTACATTTTCAAAATTTGTGAATCAGTTACTTACATCTGCATTAGACATTGATAAATCGAACTATACTATCGATTATTGCTTAAACTTGAGTGTAAAAACCTCAGGAAATTTTTAAGATATATTGAAATTTCCATTTAAAAAGAAAAATAGGTGAAGAAAACGTACGAAGTTCTTCAGGTGTCGGATATGCGAATCATGTTATTCTATTTGTAAATCAAATCTATTTGTTAATTGGAAAAAATGTAGGAAAGAATTGATGTTGGTGCGTGTAATAAAATTCAAAATTAGTACAGAATTCAAATTATTATGGCTACTTTCCTATCGTAGTACAATAATTTGTGGCGGTAAGAATGATTTAAAATCGGATTTTACAGTGAGATTTTCACTAGAAAACCAAACCCAAAAAATTATAGTAACTACGGGAATTTCTCGCGGTAAATATTTTGAGTATGACATTTTTGCCCAAAAACGATCAAAAAACTATGATATCTGCAAGAATTTGTGGCGGTTTACATATTTAGTACCTTCCATGTAATGAAAATTTAAAAATTGACTAAAAATCTGTCCAAAAACTGATCTAAGAAATTATAATTTCTATGGAAATTTGTGACGAAAATTCGACGGGAATTGTGCGGCGGTTCAAAGATTTTACATTTCGATTTCTTTCGTTTAAACATTTCTCACAATCTGAACCAATACGGGCGTTTATCAAAAATCTGGCGTGGGGCGATAAGGATGGAGTTCAAAAAATCAAAATAACTGACTAAAAAAGCGGCGTAGGGTAAAATCCATTGAAGTCTATGCGTTTCAGCATTGCTAGCGAGAAACATAAACAGCTTTTTTTTTATCCGAGTGGTTCATAATATGTTATTAACCAAAAATTGAATAAAACGATTTGCAAACATTTTTCTTGCATTAATTGGGCAACACTTTTTCAATTTTAGCAGTTTTTCGAAAAAGGCATCCTTGTCGAGTTACACGCGATTTAAGGAGTAAAAATGACCAAAACGACCATTCTCAAAATTTCACATTTCCGCTTCTGTTAAAGTTTTTTGGGAATTCTTGGGCGCAGAAAGATTGTTGAAAGTAACATTTTAGCGCCATGTTTTACCGTTTCTCTAAATTTTCCTTCATAATTTTGCTACCGAATTTTTATGAAATATTGAAATTCCTCATAAGGTCCTAAAGTAAGAAAGAAAAAGAAATTTTCTTCCATAATTTTGCTACCGAATTTTTATGAAATATTGAAATTCCTCATTAGGTCTTAAAGTATAGAGTTCACAGGCAAATCTTCAAACTACTTTAATTAATTCTCAAAGAATATATTGCTTTTATATTATTTTTTACCGCAATGAATATTTACTAAATATTGCGTCTTATCAATAAACAAAACAAATTACCGCATTCATGGTTAAATAATTTTAAAACTTATAGTAACGTCCATAAAGCTACAAGTATAGCAATCGCAAGCAATCAAACCAGGAACCATGTTTTAAAGCGTTCAAATGTTTAATGCCTAATACTGATTTAAAAATAGTAATGAGTGTGCATTTGACAAACATTTCATCTCGCTTATTAAGCCTGATGGCTCCAAAAAGAACTCCACCTACATCAGATTTAATGTATCTTCTTGAAAATATGATTCAGGCAGACACATAAACATACCCTCTTTGCAAAAATTCATTAGTAGAGTTATTGATGGAATTGTTTCACTTCAGCCATTAAACACTATCACTTTAAGTACTTGCAATGATGTGGATGAACGTATATTGATAGATACGATGATTGTAAGATAAGAAAATTTTGCTAGATATGGTAGTGGTGGTTAACACAGTAAAAATAATAGGAAACTAAAATATTTTGACGAATAACGATAGTAAATTTAGTTTGAACAATTTTGCTTGCAAGTATTTACAGCAACATCTTCCAGGGTTAAAAGTGGTGGCAATACAAAAATGTATGTGCAGCTGAAGGAACCGAAGGTATTTCAGTCAGTACGTGTATTTCAATTTGCTTATAATCTTATGGGTGTTGAGATTTACTTGTTATGTACGAAACACTATGCTTCAATTGCATATTTATTCCCAATATAGGTTTACATGTAATTAATTATAATAAAAATCCATACAGGGGCAAACAGAGTTAGTTACCTGTTCGTAGGATTGGTATGATTTACACCTGAATTGAGTTAAAACTAAAATCTAAATGTGAAGTAAATGAAGAAAATATTTGCTGATCAAGTTTCTGATGATACGCATTTCATTTGTTTTTCTCATGATATACTGTTCGATTTCTCCTAAATCTACACATTATATTTCTTTATCTTATTTATATCGTTTGTTCATTATTATTTGCAACCCATTTGTTCGGAAAAGTTGTTAATTTTTATCGTAATCATAGCTTTATTTCTAGTTGCACTAAAGTTATTTCAAAAATTATCAGTAGTTACTTTGTAATGATATGGATGTAAATACAAGTTTAATTTTTCACGTAGACCAAATTTAGACAAGACATACTCACTATATAAATGATAGTAGAGTAATCAGATATAGATATATTTATACTTGTAATTTTGTATTATTATTATTATTTTCATTAGAACCCATTTCTGTACGTCAAAGACAGAGAAGAAAATTGATCTTTAACGAAAAAAGATAAAGAAAGCATATCACTTATGCATGTTTCAACTGGATGTGATATCACAAGTACAGGAAAGCATGTGCTGAATTTTCTAAGCTTTGTTGTACACAAATAGGAAATTTACTGCAGTTAATTTGCAAGAAGCAATGACTGCAGTGATAGAATTATTGAACATGAAAAGAAGTCAAGCACTCTAATAGATGTAGCATCAATTAGTGATTTGAGATATAAACTACTAAGTGTTGAAAATACCGCAGTAGACGAATTACCTTCGAATTAAGCAGCAGATGAATAAGTAAATGGCAAGCGAGATTTGAAAAAATATCTTTCGACTTTTCTTCATTTGGGTGGATATTAGAGGATAAATAATGTGGATGAAAGTTTTGTGAAAATTTATTTGTAGGTGCAATGGAAAATCAGCTAGTATAATGAAGAAGTTTGTCCGTGTAAAATTTTATAAATCTACGGACCAATCTGATGTAATATAAATTAAATGGATATATAATGGACAAAAAATATTTTCTTCGAAAATTAGTTAAAACAGGTGGATTAATTGTGATTTTTTGATTTTCACCCAGAAATTTTGATTGATAGCAAAATGCTCCAGGAAAATTTCAGGGAAATGTCACGTTGAAGCATGATTTTTCGCGCCCAAGAATGCCTTGGTATAGGCGGAGGGCTGAAATTTTGGAAATGGACCATTTCGGTCATTTTCCGACTTTAAGTCGCGTATAACTCGACAGAGGTGTGTTTTTCTAGTTAATTAATGTATGCCCAGTCGAATTAAAAAAATATTTGCGGTTTTCTGTTAATAACAAATTAAGGACGCGTCGGGTAAAAAAATGTTTTAAGGTTTTCTACTGGCGACGTTAAGACGAATCGATTCCAATAGTTTTTATCCTGTTCGTTAGTTTGATTTTCTACGTATGTTTTCGGGGATGAGCCGACGGCTTAAGTTAGGCGTAAGAGAACGGGGCGGCCTCGTCGATTACAGGTGTACCGTTTACGAGGGTAGATCGGTCCTCTCCTTACCGATATCAGCGGGAGCGACGGCGGGAAAAGGTGGTGCGGCGGCCTGGAGCTCCTCGTCCTCGAGCAGTCTGATCGGCCTCGCCTGCTTCCGCCTGGACATCTCGCGTGAACACCGTCGCGCACAGGTCACCACCGTCCACAAACAACAACCCCCAACGACGACGAGAAGACGAAGAAGAAGGCGACGTCGATCCCTCTCATCCGACCTGACGGCGGCCCGCACATATCATATCTCTCGCAGTGTGTCCGACGTCGGGACGTCGACGTCGCGCGTCAGGCCAGGCCGGCGGTTATCATCCGGTCGGTTTAGTCCGGTGTGCGTGTACGTGCGTGTGTACTTGTGTATGCGTGCGTGCGTGTGTGTGTGTGTGCGGTACGATCACAACGGCGTCGCGATGCTGTCTGAGAGCAGAAGCGGCGCCGACCTCCGTGGAGGGGGCGCTCTCTCTCCTCCTCTCTCTCTCTCGGATAAGGGCGGCGCGTCCGTCTCGCCCTCTCGCTGGCCGGCCGGACGGCGCTCGCGTGGAAGTGCGCGCCCTGCGGCGTCGCGAGTGGAAGAGAGAGAGGGCGACGCTGGCCCGACGGCGACGCCGAAGACGGCGGCGAATTCGCGCGCGTGACGGCGACGGAGGCGACGCCGCCGCGTGACGCTCGCACTCTCCGGTTATACTTTCGCACTCTCACGCACTTTCGGAGGGCGAGCACGACGTCCACCGCCTCCTCCTCCACGGCCCTTTTGCCGTTGTTATATCGTTGCGGTGTTGTCCTGGCGAGGACGACGACGAGGTGGATGGGGCACGGTGAGCGTCCGACTCGGCGATCGGTATTTGACTAAGTGACTATCTCGGGCGGCACGGTAAGCACCGCCTTCTAAGCTTACCTGTGTGCTGCGCGGCTCGGGAGAGGGGTTAAAATTCACTCATTCAGATGATCGGCGCGCCGCGCCGATTCATAAATCACCTCTATGACGATGATGATTATGGTGACGACGGTGATTTTTCGATAGTGATCTATCTCTCGTTTTTGTGAGAGGGCCACGCTTTTAGGCACGGTTATCAATCGACTGGCGACCGTTCCGGAACACGCCTCCATGGTGCTGCATGTGAATATCTTTTTCGCATAAAAGTTGCCTTATTTTTCACTTAAAACCAATAGTTTCTGCATATTATGCCCAGTTTCATACTACGTTGACTTTATTTTCCAACTGGAGCTTTACTATCAAAGCCGGTTTCATGATCACATTGATTAAAAAAATTCCCGATGGCGCGCCAATCGGATAGCCTTATTTCTATTTCTTATGTCTTCTGACGAGCCCGCCACCTCTCCTGGCCCTTCGAGCTCCTCGACTATGTGGTTAAATTTTATGTAGGAAATTTCTGATTTTTCATAAATAACTTTTTTGCTGTACGTTTTAGAGAAAAAAGTTGAATAACTTTTCTTCGATTGTTCGTAAATAACTTTTTTCCTTTACGTTTAAGGAAAAAAATAAAAGGGTACAAAATTGTAGAGCTTTTGAAGACCTACAAAAAATCTAAGTAACATTTTCGATTCCGAAAACTAAAAAAGAACATACGAATTTTTTTAGGTCTGACAGGATGCCATTTTGTTTCTATTCTTTGGATTTGGACGAACTTATCCAAGATATTTACCCAATAGATTGTTGCTCCAAGTTTCAATGCGATACATAAAAAATTGCGCCCCTTATCGGGCTAACAAATTTTGTTATATTAGATAAACAAACATATATGTACTTATATTTTTGATATATACAAAAGCATCTAGGGACCCCAAAACCAATAACTGCCGTGAATTTTTTCCAAAATCGTGACATGCGTACCTACGCAATAGCCTATATTTCTATAGAAATATGTGCTGCGTACATATATAAACAAGTCTAAAACATTATGAGCGACGAACGGGGTAGTTGGCTAATTTCAAAAAACTAATCCCTATGTACCTCTACAAAATTGGCGAAAAAAATTCTTCCTTAAAAAATCTAACGGTAAATGTAAAACTTTGAATTTTTCAAAATTATTTCAATTTTGACGCGAAAACGCTCTTATCTGTCATGACATACGCATAAATAGACAGCTTTCGAAGCGTTCGTTGTTTAATACTTTCTTACCTTTGTTCATGTATATTTCGTCGTCTAAATCATGAAACTGTACTCTTAAATTTATAAGCGGTTAGTGTCACAGTGTGAATCTACATCAACTAAAACACCTAACAAATTCTTTATATTCCGGAAAATGAAAACAGCATCGTCTCCGTTTGATGATCGTAAAGACCTAAAATCGATATAAGCGATTACCATTTCTCTTCCTACAGGCATTCTACAGCACAAAATGACGCTTTCTACTTTAATAGGTAGGGAAAAACAGGGAGAAATGACGCACCTTTTGGAAAACGCACCGAGCACCTACTTTTTTAAAATTGAAGGTGGTTTTAAAATCATACTTTAGAAATTTACCCCTTTATACATAAACGCATCTTAACGTTAAAATGGGTTTTAGCTTAAAATGCGTTTAGAATGTGTTGTACAGATGTAACTACAGTGTTTTTTTGCATGTATTCTTAACATGGAGGTAACCATAGTTACCATATCGAAACACATTCTGAAATTTTAAGCATTTTAAGCTAAAACCCATTTTAACGTTAAAGCTTCAACGGCAAAATAAATTGAAACCTTTTTCGTAAAATTAAATACAAAATTCTGAATTTGGCCATCGCTTCCGCACCCCATGGGCGAGACGGCGCCTTGGGCATGGAAGAGACTGCTAACAGGGATTCAACATTCTTACCTTTTAGCAATTGTTTTCTTCCCACAGGACGTACAGTAGATTTTAAAGGAGGTGCAGGACTCATGAGGTTATCTGCATTACTCCACGCACTGAAGCGATTCCTGTGTCGACGTGGTATTCTCATAACTTTCATTTTCGACCAAAATTTCTTCGTATTTGGAGTCGTATGTTGAAAACGTGCCATCTTCTTGAAAGGAGAAACCTACCAAACGTCGTTTTTCAGAGTTTATTTTAGCAAGCTTGTTTGTCACCTCTTTGGGTATCTTTTGGTCTGTCTCCTGTGAGGTTTTTCTAATTGTTTTTTCTGGCATTTAGTTTTTCTTACGGTTTTCCTGTTAATCCTCTTCTCTTCCCATGATGAATCAGTCGAATTGTACGCAGACTGTCGATCGTTTAGTTTGCTTATTGCCCTAAAGGACTGACACTAACGAAATCACATCCAGAACTACGTTAGGTGTCCAAACTTCCTCATCCACCGAAGGAGCAGAACTTGTCTAAAGTCCAGGTTCAAAAAAAGTTTCCGCAGTTTCCTTGATCGTTGAAAAGGGTGCTATTTTTCCTTGTTTTCCTGTCACATTTTCTAAACTTTGGTTTAGGTTATTGGGGCTTCAAAGGAAAAATTGCAGCTGGGAAGAATCTTGAAGCTGCGAAAATCTGAAATCCACGCTTAGTAAGCAGTCGATCTCTTTATAGGGATTGGCACTAATGAATTGATCGCATGCATCTTTAAGTACGTTTTGAATGTCTTAAGAAAAGCAGGGTGTAACTGTTGGAGAAAAAGCATCATTTTGAAATACGAACTTATGTGCCATCCCTGCCCATTTTAGATTAAATGGTGTTCAATTGAATGTCGAAATCAAGTTTAATCTCTCCCCACTCTTTCCTCAGAAACTACAATGTAACAAGAAATCGAACCTAAATCCGACACGAGTTCGTTCTCAATAAATTACGGAGTCATACGTGCGTGCTCGTAATTAAAGGAGACACAAACAAATTAATTTGACAATAAAACTTTGCTAAATAAACCGGTAATTAGGTACCACAACACACATTCGTCATAAAACCAATTAAAATAAATAACTTTACAACGCGTAGCCGAGTTATTAGTTTCCGAAACATTCGAATTACAAAGAGTTTCGTTGTCGATTGTTGATTAATTTAATTTGATGTGAATTTTGAGGGAAGTTATTTTTGTCTAATGTACGATTTATATTTTTGTAGTAACTTATCTGAGTTGCTATTAAGTATTAGACATGTATCGACGAATAATCACGAATGCTTTCTAAAAATATTTATTTTTCTCATTTTCTCAAATTTCTCAAAATTTCGAAAAACACCATACTTAAGATTTGTTTAACCGGTTTTCTGACACAAGTTATCGTTGAAATTGTCCGAGTTTGATTTTTCCACCTTTTCTTAACCTAGCAACTTTTCAATACAAACGGTGTTTCACTTGCAAAATGCCATAAACACCTAGTAATTAGATTTTGCTGAATAAAAACTTTTCGCATATCATAGTAACACTAGCGTGCCTTCTTCAGTTGTTAGTTAAATGTATTTTGATTGAAGAGAAAACAAATGTGAAGTAGACCGCAAATTAAAGTTTTCTTCTTCGTTTCTTCAGGAATTACTTTCTTGGTTACTTCAACAAATGTATGTAGAAAAAACGTGAACAATCTTTATACCGTTTTGAATATGTTTCTGAAATTTTAAGAAACAACCTAATTTATTCTACTTATTTTTCGAAAATGTGTCAATTTTTACGCCGAGCCATATAAAAATTCCTAAATGCCTTTATCTGTTATATTCAAAGAAAAACCTACCTTTGTACACTAACAGTGGTACAATTGTGTTGATATTAAAATATACGGTAAGAAACAAAATAACCTACCTAGTTTGAAATTTAATTGATTTATTAATAAATTTACTTTGTAAATTTAAGGTTAATTTCATCAATAGAACAATGCTACGTGTTAGTGGACGAGGACGAAATATTGATTTACGTACTTGGAATGTCATTGTGAATTCGTAATTGTGATGATCTCGTAGTATTTGTTATATTGAAATCAATTATGCTAATCCAATAGAAAAGCCAGCCGTTGGTGCAAAATAACGCTAAATCACATCGTTAATAGGATAGGTCAAAAGATTTTCCTAAAAATATTTTATTTTTCATTTTATCTTTAAGCTTTAGTATTTTCATAGTTTGTATGAAACAGGCAATCTTTGAAGGGGTATTAAAAAGTCAAATTTGTGTGTTTAATACAAGGTGAGCCATCGAAACGTTCCAGAATAAAATCATGTCGAAAAAAACCTGGAACATACGAAGTTTGTTTGTAAGAGGAACAATATTTGACTCAAAAATTGTAGCCTAAACTCTACCTCCCTAAACGGGGTGCCTACACCAAAATTTTTCAAATGAGAACGTAGGTGAAGTGATAGCTCTTTAAAGAGGGGTTTTCCTCATCATGTCAAAATCATGGAGGGTGGAAAAGGAGGTGACAAGGGATGAAATTTAATTTTTCTGGTATTATTCTAAAGTGGGTACTTTATAGAATAGTCAGAAATTGTTAAATCTGCACGGTTACAACTTATAACATTAGTACTCCAAGTAATACGACCAAATTTAAAATCTTAGAGGGTGGAAAAGGAGGTGACAAGGGATGAAATTTATTCCTGCTGGTATTATTCTAAAGTAGATACTTTATAGAATATTCAGAAATTGAAAAATCTGCACAGTTATAACTTATAACATTGGTACTTTGAGTAATACGACAAAATTTAAAATCATAGAGGGTGGAAAAAGAGGTGAAAAGGGATGAAATTTATTTTTGCTGGTATTGTTCTAAAGTGGGTACTTCATAGAATAGTCAGAAATTGTAAAATCTGAACGGTTACAACTTATAACATTGGTACTTTGAGTAATACGACCAAATTTAAAATCTTGGAGGGTGGAAAAAGAGGTGAAAAGGGATGAAATTTATTTTTGCTGGTATTGTTCTAAAGTGGGTACTTCATAGAATAGTCAGAAATTGAAAAATCTGAACGGTTACAACTTATAACATTGGTACTTTGAGTAATACGACAAAATTTAAAATCATGGAGGGTGGAAAAAGAGGTGAAAAGGGATGAAATTTATTCCTGCTGGTATTATTCTAAAGTAGGTACTTTATAGAATATTCAGAAATTGAAAAATCTGCACAGTTATAACTTATAACATTGGTACTTTGAGTAATACGACAAAATTTAAAATCATGGAGGGTGGAAAAGAGGTGAAAAGGGATGAAATTTATTTTTGCTGGTATTGTTCTAAAGTGGGTACTTCATAGAATAGTCAGAAATTGTAAAATCTGAACGGTTACAACTTATAACATTGGTACTTTGAGTAATACGACAAAATTTAAAATCATGGAGGGTGGAAAAAGAGGTGAAAAGGGATGAAATTTATTCCTGCTGGTATTATTCTAAAGTAGGTACTTTATAGAATATTCAAAAATTGAAAAATCTGCACAGTTATAACTTATAACATTGGTACTTTGAGTAATACGACAAAATTTAAAATCATGGAGGGTGGAAAAGAGGTGAAAAGGGATGAAATTTATTTTTGCTGGTATTGTTCTAAAGTGGGTACTTCATAGAATAGTCAGAAATTGTAAAATCTGAACGGTTACAACTTATAACATTAGTACTTTGAGTAATACGACAAAATTTAAAATCATGGAGGGTGGAAAAAGAGGTGAAAAGGGATGAAATTTATTTTTTCTGGTATTATTCTAAAGTGGGTACTTCATAGAATAGTCAGAAATTGTAAAATCTGAACGGTTACAACTTATAACATTAGTACTTTGAGTAATACGACAAAATTTAAAATCATGGAGGGTGGAAAAAGAGGTGAAAAGGGATGAAATTTATTTTTGCTGGTATTATTCTGAAGCAAGTACTATATGGAATAGTTAGAAATTGTAAAATCTGCACGGTTATAACTTATAACTTTAGTGCTCCGAGTAATACGACAAAATTTAAAATCTTGGAGGGTGGAAAAGGAGGTGAAAAGGGATGAAATTTATTTTTGCTGGTACTATTCTAAAGTGGGTACTTCATAGAATAGTCAGAAATTGTAAAATCTGAACGGTTACAACTTATAACATTAGAAATATATTTTTGCTGGTATTATTTTGAAGCAAGTACTATATAGAATAGTTAGAAATTGTAAAATCTGCACGGTTGTAACTTATAACTTTAGTGCTCCGAGTAATACGACAAAATTTAAAATCTTGGAGGGTGCAAAAGGAGATGAAACTTACGCAATAGTTACTTAATAGCTAGAAACTGAAAACTTGGTACTGTTATGGATTGGTCTCTCAGATGGATCAGAAAAGCGTAATAATCTAAATTTCGCTTTCTGAAGGGGTGGAAGAAAGGGATAATATTAGCTTGGAGTGAAGCCGGCTACATCAGCTAATGCTAACTAACGTTGAGTTGGAGATGTCTATTAGTGCCTGTGTACGTAGACGTATGTGCGTGTGTAATTTCTTTTTGCGGCTGAAATTACATATTTTTGAGTATGGAACGTCAGTTTGTATCTGTGTAGGTAGACGTTTGTATGTGCGTGTGTAATTTTTTCCGGCTGAAATCGAAATGGAAAGAAAACGCACGCAATTTAGCATCGGTCCGAGTCCCATAAAGTTTATCCACAATTATTCTCGAACGGCATCCGAGCGGCCGGCCGCTACCGTAGCTCACAAACGAAAATCGCCTCGTATAACTCAAGGAGGCGGCCGAGGCCGCTCTCGGCGGACACAAGCACGTCATACCCTCCCCGGATTTATGCTTCCTTTATTCTCCGGCCTCTATATTAATATTTCCATAACGATATTGTGTGTGTTGTGTGTATCTGTCATCGACCATTATTATGTATCTGTCATCGGGAACGTCTGTGCGACCGGTCCTTTTACGGTAGCGCCGCCGGGTCGTTTATTAGCCCCCGCGCGCAGCATCCCGATTGTCCATCTGCTGTTCCCTTCTCCTCTTCGAACAGAGAAGGAGAAAGAGAGAAAAAGAGACGACGTCAGATGAGACGACGGGGCGAACTAACCAAATATCATACGCGGTATTTGCATCTCGGCCTGTCTGTCAGTTTTGACAGATTTATTGGAGGCTCCGTGACGGGGAAGAGCGGTATTAAAATCTCTCATTGTTGTGTCATGTCGGCGAAAAGAATAGTCAGAGTTTTGTGTTTCTGGACGGCACGAATGCAAATGTCTGGAGACGGTGGAGAAATTCCCAATAAACTTATGATTTCGCTCGGCGAGGATTTCCGACGAGAAAAAAGAGGACATATCGAAGACTGACACGTAAACGTAAACAAACCAAGCATACCACGCCTGTTCGTAGTTTACTTAACATAATTCGCAGGTATCGCAAGCAATCCCTGCATTTTCACCTGTTTTTCAACAATTGCATAGCGTCCACCCGGTTTAGCGGTGTCAGAACCGAAGGCCCGAAGAAGTAGAAGAAGAAATCCGGCGCTTAAGCGATCGGATACCGAAATGCCAGTGGCGTTTCGCGTTTTTGACAAAATAATGTCCTGCCCCTACACCCTCACCCGAGTTCTCGGTAATCAGTAACCTCCTTGCGCGTCTATGAGTTTGACGGGCAGTTCATTAATATTACTTCTAGTATACTTCTTACTTCTTCATGTTAACCCCTCATGTTAATCGGTAATCTGATTTTTGCAAAAATATTTCGAAGGGCGCAGCCGTTTCTGCTGCCCTAACGGCGTCTCACTTTTAACTTCCCTTACCGAAACATCGATAGGCTTCAAAAATGAAACGAGGAACGCTCGCCACCTCTTCGCCGGTAAAGGAAAATGTTACTTCAAGAATAGAAGTGATCCGAAAAACAATTTATCCCTATGCGAGTTAAAGCGCCCGCACACGTCCGTCGACGATATGATTGCAACCCTTTTCGAAGATAATACGTCGGCCCTGAAAAACACCCTCGAGACCGCGGGGGGTTCCGTGCCCATGGTCTTTCCGATTGACGTAGTTCACACTTTCGTGTTTACATTGCTATAAGCGAGTGTCCAATATACACTCCAACGGTTTGTGAGCGTGTACGTGTGTGTACGTTATGTTCTATCGGTTTCGATTTGATCATCGTAAGCGTATTGGTTTTGGTTAAATTGAGACGTACGTATAGAGGATGCTTTTGAAGGATGATGAGTTGAAATATTTTGATTAAATGTACGTTCAATGTTCAAGTTTGCAACGTAGTTAAATTGTCCCTTTCTTCCAATTAATTATAGCGAATTTCCTCGAAATATTTCCATGAAAATTGAGAGAAGAAAATTGAAACAAATCGATAGAAATATTTCTAATACTGACACTTTGAAAAATTGAAAAAATTGCATGTATTAGACTGAACGACATTGTAAAGGAAAGTAATATTTTATCAGAACATCAATTTGTTTTCTTAAAAACATCGGTACCAAAGATGCACTTCAGTACTTCAAAAGTAAGCCAATAATTATAACGTTTTTGGATCTGATTAAGGCTTTTGATACCCTTGGTCCTAGTATATTATTAGAAAAGTTACACTGTTATGGCATCAGAGAGAAGACCTATCATTTAATGAAAAACTATCTACTTAAGAGAGTCAAAGTTATTGATTAAGACAGGGCGTTTAAACCAGTATTAATTGGAGTCCCTCAAGGAACTGCATTGGGACCCCTATCTATTTTGTATCCAGGGTCTACTCATGATAACACAACAATGGCTATGCATGCTGACACCAGTTGTGCCTCCTAATACACATGCAGAATGATATTACAATAGGGCTCATAGAAGCACCAGAAATATATTCAAAAGATGTTTAGGACTCTGGAAAGAACGATTTAGGTGCTTAAAAAAGAGGGTTGAGGGTCTAAATTTACATTTTTTTAGTTTAATTACAAGTTTTAACTTGTTGTAGTTCATAACCTCACTTTGACATGCTCTTAGAACCATAGAAATAGAAATAACTCTCCATAGACCGGTTCCTTATTCGCGATTTGCGCTCTTGCCAGAACTTTTACCTTCTCAAGTGCTCCTAGGCGGAGGCTAGAAGATTTTGTAACTATCGAACAGCTTATCTGGGGTTCCACCAAGATTTCCTCCATCAAGGCCTCCTTGAGTTATTTAAGTGATGGACTACAAGTTTGCCCTTAAAGAACGTATTTTACTTCAATGTTTTACCTGATGCAAAGCATGCAAGGAGGTAGAAAGGAACATGGATTGGAATATGATTATTAAAATATACGTACATAATTATAGAATTATAAAATGTTATCAATCATAGAATCAATTAATCACCTACCTTAATATTTTCATTTCTCTGCGTACTTTCATTAATTTTGTCATTATAATTATTACTTACAAAGTCACTAACATCCATGTCTTAAATCGAATTTTCGCAGATATCAGGTTAACAGTCGAAAAAATGGCCCAAAACGCATGCGCAACGCGTTTTTGTGCTTGGACAAATTCCTGAGTTATCGTTCAAGTTTTTCATGAATCGTTACAAGTGCATTCGGTACATTCTGAAGAAACCAATTATTACGCCTGAAGCCCCATGGTTCCTTTGGTGCTTGGAACAAACTTTGGAGTCTTTATAACATACAGTAACTATTAGAGATGAAACTTGATTACTGTAATTGGATGTATCCCCGGTTGCGTTTCTCCATAAGTCTGGCAATCTTTATTGCCAGAGTAGCTTGCCTAAGAGTATCGAATGCCGCTTTTATAATTTCAGATGTGACGGTATCGAACGGCTGAAAAAAGCCCGACATTATTCCATTTTCGATAACCGCCCCGGTCGTAAATAACCCGATGGTCCCGCGTATACTCCGGGCGATCTGCACTTGGGGAATGCGCTCCCAAAGAAGGCGGCGGAGTTCGCACAAGACGGGGACTTTTTGCCCCATCGTCATAACGTCCCCGCCGCGGTTATGACGATGTGAAACACGTGCGTTTTGGAGATCTCGACCGGCTGATATCCGCCACGGTGGCGCATAACTCTTCTCTGCAACGGCACGAAAAACAAATGCCGGACAACTAGTTTTCATATCATCGCCGAACATCCCTCCATGAATTATTTATCCGGTCGGGATGCAGAGAAGTGAGGAATGCCCCCATCGAGCGACACTATGGAGGTGAGGTTTATAATGTGCGAAGGAAAAAGTATCATCATCCGTCGACCGTTTCGGAAATCGCGAGCGGCTCCTCTGGGCCGCGAAGAACTGGGATTTTTTTCGAACCCGCCAGAAATGCGCTCCAAGCGAAGGTTGACCTTTCCTCCTCCCTTCGTATTCAAATCAAACGTAACGATGACGAAGAGTAACACTTGAAACCGTCGACCTAACCGTCACCGTTACAACAAAAATTTGGAATGATTTCAGCAAGATCTAAAGAAGTGGTCTGCTCCCATATCCAGTCCCTTGTACCCTTTACTTGTCCAGGTAATTTGTGTTTCGTAATTATGCCTCCATCCTCTAGCTCCCCAAATACACTAAATTATATCTTTCTTTCTGAAGAAGCTGTTATTACCTCTAACTTATTAGAGCCAGCAAAAGTTCAGAGTACTACCCTTGCCATAGAGTAGATACCATGTCTTTATGAACATAACGATTCATATGAATCTAGAAAAGATCGTCAGGTATCTCACATGCTTCCCGACGTGCCACTGTCGTCTCTCTTCTCTCTCTTCTTCACTTAGATGCCGATTTGTTATTCGCGACGCGCGCTCCTCTGGCGATCCTCGACATGTGTTATGATACATGCCACCTGTAAAAACCCATGTCCATACCACATGTACTCGAGGGAATCGACGACTGAAAACTGTAGCGACAGAAACGACGACGCTGATGGTAGAAGCGAGGGAATTTTCATGGATTACTTGCAAATTTCAATTAGTATAAATTTGTTGATCGTGAGAGCGACGAGAGGAAAAATTAGGGGAAATGCTGATGTGTGGTACAATTAGATGACCAGTGGAAGACACCCTGGAATTAGTGGAACACGTTTAGGGATCATTTGGTCGGGACAACACAAACTACTTCTTGTAACTAGTTTGAAATAAATTTTATGCTCATTTCGATATAAGATTCCTGGTTTAATGAGGATACTCCCAAAGTTTGAGTCGACAGTTTCGAAAATACAAGGCAAAATTATCCCTCTTTATACAGTCAGATTGCTGTAACTCGAACTTCCACATGTTGAATACTTCTGATGTCGAATTTTGAAAGCCAACTTTGCTCTAAATGAGCCAGTTTTTAAGTCAAATAGTTTCTGTAACTCGAATTCCTTTGATTTGAATTTTTCTCTAACTCAAAGTAAAAATGGAGGTATTTATGACTGGAATACCTTGGTGATTCACCTGCATTTCATCTAATTTTGATAAGTCTTTGGTGATTGTACCTAAAGCGCGTTTAAAGGCAATTGAGTAGACTCAAATACAGTCAACAGAAAATTGTGATTTAATATAGTCTGATCCTTACAGTCCAGTCGTTTCGGAACTGAATCGCACCGAAATTTAAAAATAAAGAAATTGGTTCGGAACGTCAGCGGAAAAGATTAAAAACTTGTATGCTTCATTCATATTTATACCGTAGTGACTGAAGTAACCAGGTGAGGATAATGCTAATGCGGGTAATATAATTGGCGTTCGATCTATTGTTGAGCGTAATGGCTTATGAGGGCTCGATTGGAAAATTTAAGACGAAATTGACAATTGTATGCTGAAAAATCCAGTTTTACGCATTAAACTCAAAATATATCGTAAACATAGCATTAGACAGGAGATTTACAAAAGGCAAAAGTTGCTTAAACCTATGAGAAGCACATGTCAGTGAACGAAAATTTTCTGACTCACAGTGTTGAGCTACAGATTTGATTTTTCCAGAATTGGTCTGTTTTTTGGATATAAAAATGTGACCAAGAATCAAAAATTATTACCAATGAACCCTTAGTTTTCCACAAGCTTTAAAAGGCTTTTATCTAAATTGCAATATATCTTGAATACTGCATAATTTATAGCATTTTTCAACGTATACAAAAATTAATGCCATTGACTTATCTGCTGAAAATATAATAATATTAATGCATGTATTTTTCAGCTTATAATTGTTTATTGTAAATTAAGCAAAAGTTTGAAGATTGTGGGTAGATCTTGTCACACTCAAAATTAAATCGCATATACTATATATGTTCCCTTTTTTTAACTAACTCTAAAATTTAGACTGGTATTAATTTCCAATTTGGTACACAATAACTCCTCCTGTATTTTAATATCTGCTCCAATGGCTAGCACGCAACATTAATTTCTTATTTTTTAAGAATAATTTTTTCATAGATTAGATTTACATGTAATAATTCCTTTTGTGAAGTAGTTGGAAAAGTAATGATCTGTGATTGGTCACCACGCATTAAAATTTGTAAATACTATAAGAAAACGAAGAATCAAAATTTTGCATAAAATTGAAATTTTAGGAAAGGAAAGTGAAAAAATGGCGATGTAACCAATAAATTATCAATTATAATATGAAAACCAAAGAGATAGAAAAATAACGCAAGTCCAGTGGCGTGCTGATAAATAGTACTTAAGTAAGACCCTTTGTAAAATTATCTTTATTAACAAGTTAAGTGATACTTAAACTGTTGTCCGCATTATTTCATAACACTACAGTGACAATGAAAGCTCTATGGGGCCAGGGATTTCTGTGAGAAAAATAACAAATAATTTATGTACATAGCATGAAGTCGAAATATTTTCATAAGAGGCACTAGAAAAAGAGGTACTACTTCAATTGGCGGAAACGCAGTTCACGCTGTGGTGAAGGCAAATATTCCATATTGTCGAGAAAAGAGAATCAAATTAACTCCTATCGATGCAGGAGGGACCACAAAAAGACTTCGGTTGATCCCTGTACAAAATATAACGAAGATTTAAGCGTGGCAAAGATTCTTCAGTGCGATAAAAAGAAAAACTTCCATGTAGTTGTGTTTGTCAGTCTCCTTAAAATACTTGGTCGTTTTTGTGTGGTGAATAAGTGTACCTGACATCTTTTCAACACTTACGTGAATTTAATCCCGTGCTCGCCACACTGTCTCGCTTACGTGTGCCCTTCTTCTATTTTTCTTTCTAAAATTCCACAAGTCTAGTAAATATCTCAGTTTTTCCGCGCCGACCGAGCATCATCGCCTCTCGCCGAAGTCGCGAGTCGTTAGACGAGTGCCTACTTAAAAGTGCACTCATACACATGGATGTAACAAGTGAGGCAGTCGACAGCCTACATAGGCGCAATCAAACTGTCAAGAAGTCGCATAAGCCGGCATAAGTGTACGTTTTACCAAATGGTCCTGCTAATAAGCCGCACTTGTTGATGATGACAGCGTACACAACGAAACAGAAGGTCGGCACATAAGAGGTATAGGTATTGAGGAAGTTTCAAGACGGGGAGGGAATAATTTTGAAAGTAACGATCGATGCCGGTATTGCAATAACATATACTAGCAGAATGTACTAATTAACGCGGTTTTTTTTCAATTTTCTATATTGGAAATTGTCGTACGTGTTTGGCTATATTCCCTCCAAGGAGGGTTTCGCACACCTTCCCCATACATAACCCGTGACTGTCTCCTGTCGCTCTATTCTTGGGATAATATTTATTTGACGCATCCCGCAATAACATAGCACATCATTCTATCACGCCATACTTAGCGGGTATCCGTTAAGAATCTGACCGCCCTGTAAATATCGCCGTGACTTGATGCCATATTTAAAGATGGTGCTCGCTTGTTTCAAGTCGAATTTTCCATTTTAAATAACGCCGCTTAATTAAACATTTTCGCTAGTGCTGATACTTGAACCCGATCTTTGTACGCTGGCATGGTATATTATGTTAATAAAAACATCATTTTTCAATTTTGAATTAACATAAATTCTTAAAAATACTACTGTATTTTATAGAATGAAAGTAACCAGAAAAACTTTTATTGAAGCCAGTATACTAAAGCTCTTTTTAATCCTGTACTTTCGCCTATTAGTTCATACCTCTTAAAAGGTCGAAAAAATACCTCAAAGGGTGCATGGCTTCCTCGATATCATCAACATTAGAAAATAAAAAAAAATTCATTGGAACCTTGGTTGTTTTTCCATATGCGCTGTTATGGTATATTATGATAATAAAAACATCATTTTTCAATTTTGAATTAACATAAATTCTAAAAAATACTACTGTATTTTATAGAATGAAAGTAATCAGAAAAACTTCCTGAACTATTATTGAAGACAGCCTTTTTTAACACTATACTTTCGCCTATTAATTTATACCTCTTAAAATGTCGAAAAAATACCTCAAAGGGTGCATAGCTTCCTCGATATCAACATTAGGAAATAAAAAAAAAATCATTGAAACCTTGGTAGTTTTTCCATATGCGCTGTTATGGTATATTATGTTAATAAAACATCATTTTTCAATTTTGAATTAACATAATATGCTGATGTAATAATCGTTGGGGAAAACGAAAAAAAAAATTTGAAAACACGGCAATTAAGATAGACAGTAATGTTTTTTCGCCGCATTAAAATTAATTGATTGACGTTATTTTTATAAACTTCGGACTCTAACAAATTAAAATATTACACACGTCGCGGGGAAAGATTAAAAATAAACTCGTACATGAACGGTGATAACGGATTCAATTGTTATAAGTCAAACCCTCTCCCCCTCTACCGTTAAATTATTTAACTACGTTCTATCGCGAAGGTGACTACGATCCGAGCCTATATAAATCTGTTAGTATGGCGTGTAGTACCTGCCACAGCATACCCTCTTGGTGTACGGGAGGATAATTAATTTTCTGTGTTGCACATAATATTGTCCCTGTATAATTAGCAAGCTTGTAGACTTGACTGCCACTGTCTCGTGTACAGTTTAAGCTGTTCCCGCATTAAACTATGTCGGGTGGCGTAGTTAAAACCAACCGAAATGATGGAAATAACGGGAGTAGGAAAAATGACACGTATGTAGAAGCATTTGCGAACGAAAAATTTGTCTTACCTTTACTACTAACCGTTTCACATGCATTAACTCCCAAGTTTATAGTTTTCTGATAGAAAAATGAGAGCAAATTTTTTGAAAACTGTTTTAACCAAATTTGCAATTACACTACTTTAGGTGATTTTTAAATAGTTGGCCGTTTTATGAGAAGTTACAGACAAATATGGAAAGTTATAGGGACAACACAAGTTGTCAAGGAAATAAAGAGGAAGTACCAATTGTAATAAAAGAATAGAAGCAATCAACATACAAACATACTGATGAACACATGTTTTATTGCATAAATCAATTACAAGCTACAAATGTAGAAAACACCTTTTCTACCTAGGTTACAAAATACAATATCTAATAGCTATTTTCCATAAATAAATAAAGTTTCTAATGCATATATAAAAATAATTCATCAGTAATAGAAACATATATAAAGCACAGACATTTCTTCTCAATATAAACTCGAAAGTGTATCCGAAACACTTTGGGGTGGTTCAGAAAAGTAAAGAAACTCGTAGGTATTTCTCGCTGTGTTTTTGTATAAGAACTTTCGGATTGTCCTCCCCGTTGAAGGTGGAGCAGGTAGAAAATACAAGAGAATCCGAAGAATAAGTCAAAGAGAAAACGGAAAACATATCTTACAAAATTTCCTTATTGCTATTAATTAGTGTTATCTTAATCTTCAATCTTTATTAATTTTTTTCTGGTATGTTTTTTGGCTCAAAACTCCTGCCATTTTTCTTTCTTTTAAAAAATAGTAGATTGTTGGTTTTACTACCCCTGTTCTATTCGAACAAGTACCAACGATTTCTCGAAGGGTAGGAACTAATACGTCATGTACATTCATTATTATGAATTTTTTCATAAAGATAAAGCAGCCTTACTTACCAGTGGCAATTTTCCCTGGTTAAAAGTGGACGTGGTTGTCATCATGCAACGTAAATTACAGAACACCCATGACATCAAAATATACCATTGCACAAATAGAAATATCAAAACACAACTGACTTGATGTAGCAGAGATTTTATACTCATGGCTTTATGACACATGATCGACGCGTACCAGTTTTTCTGGGAAGACTTAAGAGTATATCTAACTACCACACATTTAGTATAATTTCTAATAGGCAGGTTGGAAAGTTGGGTGTAGTTTTACTCATTTACTCAGTGTATTTACCACCGTGATTTCTTTTACAGGTAGAACAGTGCTTCTCCCATATTGGCCCTGTGTCGATGTGGATTCTGAGATCTCTTCCATTTCAGTTCTTTGTATACTGTCATGATGTTAACCTTCTCCAGGTTAATCATAAGCATTCGTTTAATCCATCCCTCCTCCTATTGGTTTGTCGCTAGTGTAAATGTGGTACAGGACCGGTGCCAATAATGATCCCTAAGGCTCTCCTGCTTCTATCCTTCTGCTGTTCGGATGCACTTGATCTATCTAATGCAGAAAATCACAATTTTCCACTATGTGTTACAATTATTTATGATTGCGGTGAATAAGTCACTATAGCACTCGGTTAGCACACAACACCAAATTAATTTATTTGTTTATTTACTATTGCTGCGACATCTTTCATTGGAAATTCAAATTTGGTGTCATATTTGTTAACAGAATTTTGTCATCAAAGCAGATATACTACGTTCAACTTTTATTGAGGTTTATTAATTTTGGAGATAATTTTTTTTTGTTTTTTTTTTTAAAATTTATCTTGGAGGCAAATCAATTTGCTACAACTTTGCCGTTGCGTGTAATTACATGGTGTATAGTTGTTAAGGCATTAAAAAGGGGGGGGTGACATGGAGATTTTGTACGCATCTGAAGTTATTTACTTTATTATCATGGAAACCAAGTTAAACCGTTGAGTAAAACCTGTATTATGAAATTCCCAACGGCTCTTGGAGTATTAGAATAAATTAATTTTAGTGTTTTTGAAAATGAGGTGAATTCATTTGAAACGGTTGGTAACTGCATGAGGTTTTCCAATTTTGAAAATAGGCAGGTCGACTTCGATGGGTGTAATTGTGCCCGTTGGTCTCTGAATAGGGAAAGATGTAGTTGGTGTATTTGGGTTAGGAGAATAAGTGAGTTGTTGGTGGGAAACAACGTTTAGTTGTCGTGGGGCGCAATTTGTTTTCCCGCTTAAAATCCTACGCGTAATAAAATAAACACACTCTGCTTAATTGAGCCCTTGTTTATGGACGTTCATTTACCGAGCAGGTATTATAATAATATTCATTCATTCTTTAAACAGATGTCGGCGTAATAGCCACACTGCGGACTCCTCTAATTGTAGTAATAAACTTACATACTCGCATATCTCAACGTGAGCGTTTCGCTTGTTTGCGAAAAAGCCCCGATATTTATACGCGACAGTCTGAATATAAACATGAAATACCAAGCGGACTGGTGACGAAAAAATCGCATACATATAATTTGAATTCTTTTATTTTATGCGCCAGCGAATAATAACGCGGCTGCCGCGAATAGTTGAGGGAAATTTACGCCCCAGACCAGAGTTTCATCTCATTGTTCGCGATGAATATGCTAAGCGAGTCACAGGAATGCAGCAGGACGCTCTTTCATGCAGGATTTCTAAATCCGACTTTGCTTTGATATGACGCGGGAATTATAGAGCGGGAAGGAGGGATCCAACTATTTCAGTTCGTCTTTTCTCATCGCGAACTTTAAGATTCTTGCGGCTTTAATATTGAATCGTCTTTTAAGAGGAATTTCCTTTCGGCTCTCCGTCTATTCCACTTCCTCGCTATTATCTCGATGGAGAAAGTTTATATCGACTTTTTTACTACGTCGAGAACAAACTCACCCTGATACGATGTCTTAAGACGAATTATTCGCTAAACGGACGTGCCTCGCGGAATTGACGTTTCGATTTTTAATCCGGCTTCGAAAAATATTTTTAACTCCCATCGACACGACCGGAATCTATTAAAACTGTCCCGTTTCGTTCGATAATCTGCGGATATTCATGACGTGTTAAAAGAATAACGTTAAAATACAATTTAATCACTGTTAATGAATGATTAAAACGATTTTACCTTCCGTTTGAACCGAATTTGACACATATCGGCAGAAACATCGACATCGGGTCGGATGAAAGTTTATTTATAAAATAAAACAAAACCGCTAAAACACAACGCCGGTTAACTATTTGTGCCGTGCCAATTAGGAATCTCTCACGTGTACACACACAATTTCATACGCTCGGGTTGAATGGACGAGGAGGCTCTTTCGATAGGTTTTCAAACAAAAATTCGACGATTGAGGTAACAAATGATAGGAATAATCGAAGTATCAATCCATGTTTAATGTACACTTTGCTTCACGCCATAATAACAGAGACCATGAAAACATCCCATCTTTTTCCACGTCCGCCGTCGGCGGCTCTCTTTACGGCGCATGCCTCTAATTAGGGTCCTGTCGAATTTTTTGAGTAATGTTAAGTACAAAACAATTGCATCAATAACAGACTCAAAAGTGCTTATCATCAAATACATCATATGCTACAAAATCGCATTTTAATGCTTTTTATAACGACATCTTCCTCTATAGATTTGAAACAACGACATAACCTCAAAAGCTGAACTGATTTATTTTATACATAAATAATTAAAAATATCTTATAATTATAAACCTATCGAATTATAAAGGCATAAGACGTCGTTCTGGTGTGTACTATTTTAAATTCGTTATGATTGAACTTATTTCAAGGATGTTATTACAGTTTTTTCCGGCAAATATTTACCAAACATCCCACAGCATCCGGCCAGACACCAGGATAACCTAATTGGCCGTACGTGTCGCAAAGGGAACCGCCGGTGGCGGTCGACAACGAATGTCAGTTTTTTTTACTCTTAGTTTGTCTGTCTGTGCAACTATAACGTGAAATGAACTATAAAACAATTCGGTAAGGTTACTTAAAACTACCGCCAGCGACTTAAGTTTAAGTAAAAACGTTCCAAAAGAAAATAAGGACTTTCCTTCTTTTCGCTAAAAGGATCGCTAAAAGCATAAATCATATCCCTTTTTGGAAACACAACTCACTAAATTAGTGGGTGCAGCGCTCTTTTCTTTGGGTTCTTTCCTCTTTGTCTTAAGATTATATATTCGAGTGTCAATGTGACCCATTTCTTTCGCAGTTCATTTAGAAATTTTTAGTATGGAAGAAATTCCTTTGGTATGATGGATTACATTAAAGTGAACCAACTTGAAGGGCGTTTCTGTAAATTCTAAAGAATGCTACTGTATTTTATAGAATGAAGCTAACCAGAAAAACTTAATATTATTGAAGCCAATATACTTTTTAACCCTATACTTTAGCCTATTAATTCGTACCTCTTAAAATGTCGAAAAAATACCTCAAAGGGTGCATGGCTTCCTCGATATCATCAACATTAGAAAATAAACAAATTCATTGGAACCTTAGTAGTTTTTACATATATTTTGTTTTCATGTCTCTAGTATATTTTTCGATTACCTTTCCTATGGATGTTATTGTGGTCCCATTTTTGTTTCTTTGCGTGTAAATGAAATAACGACAAAATCATTTTTTTATCATTTTAGCCGTTTAAAACTTTCTTCTGACGTACTAACTTCAAGTATGGATTTTTATTCTAGTACTGTTACTTTGCTTACTTTTTCACTACTTCTACTGCTACAGCTACAGAAATCATCTCCTCCATTGAAGAAAGCCTTTCATGAAGGCAGTGACAGGACATCAATGCCTTCTAAGTTTTCATAGTTTTCATCTATTTGACGTTGTCTTCTTCCAGGTGCTTTTTCTTCTTCTATTAGTTCTGTTAAGTCTTCTTTTCTTTTGTTGCCATTCAAGCTTCAACTTAAGTTTTCAACAGCTCCACTTTTAATTGGTGTAACGGCCCTAACATGGACACTCGTTTCTTAGGTTCAGGCCTCATTGAGAAACTCCCCACAGAATTTGCCATCGAGGTACTTTTGTAGGTATTCCAGAATTGCTCATCGGGAAAATGCCGCTCCTGCTTTTAGATTGACAGGAATGTTGCTGCCAATTTTGTCCAAGGTCTTCTTCAACAGCCTTGGGAATTGATCTTGTCGTACAGTCCCTATAAACATGTTTTCCACCCTGATAGTTGATTTCGCCAAACGCTTGCTCAATTCAATGGTTAACATAAGTGTGAGCTATTAGGAAGCAAGAAGACTAAACGTACTGTTTGTGCGAGCCTCTAAGATGCCAACTCCTCTAATAGTTGTCACCAAGTTTTCTTGTAAGTAGTAATTCGAATAACTAGTGACTAGTAGTATAATAATTCTAGTAACTAGTAGTAGTAATTCTATCCTGATCAGACCTCAAAGAGGACGTACTATCCAGGTTTGGATATCCAGGGTATCAGATTTGTATACAGCGTATGGTGAATATTACTGAAAAGTTGGAGTTGGAGAAGCTCATGATTTCCCTGAGTGTTCACATACCCTTTTGGCGATAATTTTCTTTATTCCACACTCAACTTAGATGGTAGTTTCTTCGTAATTAATGATTGTCTCAGGCAAAACGTCGTTTGGACATGTTGCTAGTTTCTCAAAGGATGTTTCGATAACTTTTGACGTGATTGCTTCCCTTGTATACAAACATGGCGTCATTGTCGTTTTAGGAAGCTTTTTGGTCTCTGGAAATCAGGCATAATTTTCTCTAAATGAGGTCCAGGACCTTTTTGGTCTAAAAATACGTCTGATATCGAGACATGCCAATGAAAACCCTCTCTGGTATAATAGCAAGAGTAATCGTTTAAACACAATTTCGCTCTACCTTCACACTTTCAATGTTAAAGGAATCCCAGTACATAGGAAGCAATATATACAGTGAGTACGATGGTGGCCATTACATTGCAATTGTTTGGTAATAGTTACAATGCAGCTTTATTAAAATCAGCTGAAATAGTTTTTGGAAGAAATACAGCACTTTTCCTAATAAAACTCCATTAATCGTATCAACAAACGCCGACACACCAAACCACCAAAATCAAATATTATATCGAAACAAATCGTCATGCTACCGCCATTGGAACTAACCTAACTTAATCCTAATCGAATCTAACGTTTCTGAATATTATAACCAAGTACTATTACTCCCTGTCTCTCTTTTTCTCTCTTTCTCCGAGTGTATGTATATCTAATAGTTTAGATAATAAGGAGAGCACATTGCGATCGCGTTCTTCGTCCCACTCGCGTACGCTAACACCACCATAAATTATACCAACATCGAATGGTCATTAATGCGATGGGTGGCGATGCGGTACCAGATCCAGTGTGGTCCTCTCATTTTAGAAGAGTCGCCTTAACTTCGATTTCATGTACATAATCGATACGGTTATCGTGAGGAGTAATTGCTTCAAACAGTAGCGGCGATTTTTGAGAATGTCTTGTGATGACGCTAAGGTAAACCTGTAGGTAGGGAGGGTTGGTTTTGAAATCTCCTCTACTGTCGTCCCATTAGAGCCTTTATTCTGTTCACTCAAAGTCCATAGCTTCTTAAGGAACTTTTGAGACTTTCTACATAATAGGAAGCTACGAAGCTACCGCTTCGCAGGTGGTAGAAGAGTAATCCATCATCCGAACCATTAGTGACGTAGAGGTATTCATCATGCGAGCGATATTGGCGATTTCACCAAAAAAGAAACTAAATTAAAAAATATCCTTATAATACGTTCCCCTTATATCTGTGGGAATTGCAACCTGTTCGGCGGTCCCCGAGAGCGAATTTATAGATACGGACCGTGGAAATAAATAAAGAAATGCAGTGACACAGTTGCAAGTCGACATCTACCTTTGTCACCAGTTGGTCCGGATCCCAACAAACTTCATCTAATTGGATCCGTCCGATATAATATAGATTTATGTCCGTTTTCGGCAGCAAACTGGCTCTGCGTTGATTTGTCGATTTTGGCTATCTCGTGGCACGGAAATTCTATTATTTAAGATTCGACATATTTCACTGAAGGTTTATGTAGTTAGAGTATTGTTGTGCTGGCTTTGGAAGGAAGAAATAACTTTTTCTTTGAGGAACGCATGCTGGTACCTACGTGCCCATAAAGAGTCGTCCATATGAACAACTTACGTAATAATAAAAGAAATATAAATAATTTAAAATAGGCATTAAGTCGGTTATAAACGTTCTTGTCTCGTAGCCCCATTACTGTCCAGATAGGCGTACAGAGCGGTGACATTCAAAGACTCACCAGCAGGAATTTACAATTTTATTGTAGGATATTTTCATTATTGCCTGCCGGGAATTTCATTCCCTATTTAGAATTTTTTTTTGTTAATTCATGCATAATATAAAAGCAGTTTTGTATTCCCGTGCGTATAAAAATTATCCAAGATTGCTGAATAAACTAAGGTGGTAATTTCACTTATGAGAACAAAGAATCCGTTCCTCGCATGCCTGTACCGCTAACGACATTTTAAACGGTCATTTTTTCAACTTTTAATCCTCCTTTTTCCATTGTCGGATTAATTCAAGACCGACGACACAAAATAAAAGGCGTAAAACGGTTAATGTCGACGAATTTTGATTAAAACATTTGGTTTCTCGTCAAAGGAAAAGTCTTTGTTGCTAAAAATGGACTGGAGTTTGAAACCGAAACGTGGCAGGACAATCGCACCGCGGAACGACAACCAGAAGACATAATTACATGCCTCGAATGTGCAACACATATTCTTCCGAGAAGAGAGGAAACCGGCGATAGACTTCTGTATTTGTACATTAATTATAAATCTCATAAAGTATCATGATTTAAGCTATACCCGCGCGTACGTCAACTGCTAATGGCTTATCGGAATTTCTCTACGCGCGTACACACACACAGTTCCATAATCAGTTAGTTAAGCGCAGTGGCGTACGTTGAGGCGATTTAAGCGCTGGCTTTCTTAGCGAAATCTGTGAAAAAATCCACTCCTGAGCTTTTCTGGCGATAGAATTATGTGGGGTAGTTGGTCAGCGTTTCACTTTTCTTTTACCTCCATTATTGTGCGTTTCTGCATCGTCCACAATCTTCTTCACGTCTTTTCATTCTACTCTTTTAGACCTTTTAATATTTTAACGTCTTTAATTACATGACATTCCAATCTTAGTTCGACCGTCGCTTTGGTTTATTTCTGGAAGTTTTGCATTAAGTGATTATACAGTTTTCTTTCAATAGCTTTCGACTCATTGTTCATTAATTTTCTAATTTCCTCATTATTTACCTTTCTCAGTCCAAATATGCTTTGGACTTTTCTTTTCAAAGATCCTGAGTTTTTTCTTCTTTATTTATGTTTATGTCGCTGGTCTTGCCATGATTATTGGTTTACATTCGAGGTATACTCGTCATTCACCCTGTATTACTATATAGACTTCAGCACGTTTTCACTGTAAAAACTAGGTCTGATTGAGTGATTTTGAGGCATTAAGTGAAATTTGAGTAAGCGAATAATTGGCTAAAATTGAGGATTTTATTAATTTTCAAGACGAAACCGTTACCCATTAACTAAAACACTACATGTATAGAATGCATCCATGAATAGAACAATAATAGATTACCTATGTTGAGATCAAATTGGATTAACAATACTCAACTTATAAAGGTACTACAACTCACATTAAGTTATTTTGTACTCAACAATGATGTCTTTACCATATGCTCAAATGAGTACCAGGGCACTCGTTATTTACCGATAGGTGATAGGATAGCATTATTGGTGTGATATTTTCACTAATTCACTTATTATGACAGGACCTAGAAATAAGACAATATTGCCTTTGGCTTATCCAGGAAATCGCTCCTCCTGCATACATAATCACTACTCCTGAAGTTGACCTTCCAGTCCATAAGCACCCTCCGAAGTCAGCATCGCTGTAGCATTCTAGGACTCTCTTCTTGTCATTACATTTATATACAATTCCTAGATCAATTGTTCCTGCTATGTAACGAAAAACTCGTTTAAGTCGGACTACATCTTCATTGGATGGACTTTCCAGAGATCTGGACAGTATATGCTAGATCAGGTCTGGATCCTAGCATTAAATACATCAATCCTCCTACTGCCTGCCTATAGGGAAAATTGTGCTTCTTCGTGACATCTTTCTCTGCTTCTGTAATCTCTAGGTTCTTTAGAATAGGAGTTGGATCGGCTTACATTCTGAAAAACGAAAACGTTCCAAAATCTTTTTTGCATGTGCCTTTTGACTTATTTTGAGAATTTCATTTTCTCGTTCGATCTTAAGTCCCAAAAAGAAATCTGCTTTCTTTGTAGTTATTTTGAATTCCGATTTTAATTCATTCAGGAAAATCTCCATCTCCTTTGGATCAGTAGCTCCTATTAAACCGTCATCTACGTAAAGAACAAGTACTAACTTTCTGTTGTTCCTTTCTCGAATATATAGACATGGATCAGCCTGACTGACTCTAAATCCGAGTTTCTGCAAAAACTTTCCAAAACACTCGTTCCAGCACCTTGGGGCTTGTTTTAGTCCATATAGACTCTTGTTTAATCGACATACTTGATTTTTCCCATTACTATAACCCTCTGGTTGCTCCATGTATACTCCATGCTTCATGGTTTTTAAGTGAAATTTCACTAAATCTTTTTCACGGTGTTCATGTTCTCTGTTTATTTTTGCATCTATAACCTACAGTAACTTTTAATAGAAGTCCAAAGCTTTCAGGTATAGGCATGTTTAATCCAAAAGAGAAGGGGTGACACAACTGAGTGACGATGAGTCGAGTAATGAATAAACATTTAAAATTACAAAATATCTTGCAAAAGACGTTTTTGAACTTTAGTGTTTACGCGATTGCAAAACGCAATCAGGGGCCCAAAAGCAAATGAATGGCCATAGCTTAAATGTGTAGCTGAATATTAAAACTCGAAGGAAATATATTGTTGATAGGGAGAAAAGTGTATTGTTTGACCTAATTGAAAGGGACAAATATTTCAAAACAGACACACAGACGAAAAATCAGACACAACCCCAAGTTAGACATTAGAACCATTAGAAACTGAAGAATTACACCCACTACTGCTAGAGGTACAAAAATTAAAAGCCTAACCCAACCTAACCTCTAAAAGGTTATGTGTGTCACACTACATAATCTTGAGGGCTCAGATGCGATTACTTCAATTATCCTATAATCTGCCCCATATCTGGAAAGATTGTTTGCTTAAGGGCCTTTATAAATTCCGTTTTAAGGGAAATGGACGAAGCTACCTGAAGTTAAGGGAGAAAGGTATGAGTACTTTTATAAATTTACTCCTTAGTAGGTGGAACCAATCGTCTTATAGTCTCGATGGAGACCTTTCAGATATGCTCGAAAAAAATTACTCATTAAATTTGAGATCGTTACAATTAACCGTTGCGCATGTCGCAATTCTCAGAGCGATTTGTATTTCATATGACACGCGCACTGAATACCAAGTACGAAATTACGATTAATTAGTAATTATCGGCGTAATAATTATACGTTACGCCACTGTGGCACGTACGAGCTCTATGCACGTGCAATCGCCGATTCGGGTCGCGGTATTTGGGCCGTATTGTTTTTTAATAAACTAAATAAGCTTGTTATTATTGTGTTTACAAGTATATTTAATGTTGCCTGCAAGCGGTGAATTCTGTATCTGTCTGCTACTGGTTTTCATCCACTCCCACTCCTCACGGAACTGATACTACTTACTTACTTATTGATATTTATTAGGCATTTGTATTGATAACATCGTATCTCAGGTGAAAGTTATTGTGCCTCAACCGTAATATGGACAATAAGTTCGTTACCGTTAATTTCTAGAGGTAACCGGTGATAATTTCCAATTAAAACTATTTTTACGAACAAGTGTGAAAGGATTTACCTGATTTAAAACACGAAATAGACGTTTATTCATAGTAAAATATTGTTTAATGAATAACTTTCCCATTCCCATTTTTGTTGCTGATCAAAACTCCAACGGTCTTAAAGTGATAACAGAAAATTCCTTAATAAGATCACAAGATAAAGCGTTTAATTGCAACGATAGCTAGATTACCCTACGCTATCGAAGGTGGAAACCTTCGACACCCAATACATATTAATGAAATGGCGTTGTTCATGTCGTAGTTAAGAGCAACACCATGTGGAGATAGACTTCGTGCTGGAGGTGTCGTACGAGAACTATCGGAGCCATAAAATACTATAAAGAGTACTTCTTTTTTAAAATGGCACGGAATCCATTCCAAGTGAAACTACAGATGTTTATTAAATTCGGAATTTAACACAACGTACATGTTTATCATGTACGTGTCAACAATATCCTTTTTATAGCGCAGGTATTGCATGAAAATGATACGCGTCATGTCTTTTTATGGATTACCAGGTTGCGACACACGTTCATAAAATACCTCATATACATATCGAAGATTTCAGATTTCTTAGAACCGTCCTTCGGATGCCTATTTATGCTTTTTTTTTTTCTATCTTTAAACAGGTGTATGTAATATCCTTTATACACAAATGTGGAAACCACATAAGTAATTACCCATTTATATCACGGCGGTTATAAATATTTGTACCGATAAGAGTTGTCATAGAAATATTTTCCTTTTGTAGTTTGCGTGTAAAGCGATTAATTGTAGAATTGCGGGATTTCCACGGTAATAATCAATCGTGATTGTAAATCAACACACATTGTTTCAACGGTAACAATTTATTTTTTTATTAGGCTGAATGAAATTTCAATAGGTTGTTTCAATCAAACAATGGTATTCCAGTTATTTAATATTACATATTAAGGGTACCGATTATTTATGGATAGATTACAATTTTTAAAATTTTGATTTTGTTATGAACCGTTTAAGGATCTTCAGGAGATTGAAAGGAGTTTCAGGTATTTCAAGAGTGTTTAAAATTCTTTAAAAAAAAAAAAACTGAGAAAGTTGCAATTCTCAGTGGTCAGACATTTTGTAAATTTGAGAGGACCAGAATATAAAATTTGAGACCACACAAGCTTATGGAAATGTGTTTCAGTAGTGTTTTTGGTTTTGACAATGTCGAAGAATTTTGAGTATTCCACAATTAGTCCAGTTATTGAAGATGAAAATATGGTAATACCTATGAATTCCTTATTACTGCATAGAATTTTCTCAAAATTTTGGATTAAGCATATCATACTCTCGATTTCAAAAGTTATATGTGCACAAGGTGAGCTTTTTGTTCTTAAGAGGTAATAAACAACGCTTCTTGAAAAAATAGAAAAAATACAAATTCAAGCATTTTATGCATTCAGATTATTTTTACTTATGTAGTATAAGTGTTCTCAAGTGTTATCTAACATGAAAATTGATATTCCAAATTGTCAACCCTTAAAAAACACCTCTTTATAATAATATATAATAGTATAGTACATATTGTCTTATAGGATGGTACTAGTTCATTCGAATATACATATATTAAACACGTACTATATGTGTACAGAAAATATCTAAATGCTCTAGAATTCAAGTTCCACCAAAATTTTCTTAAAATTTTCACCTAAACATGCGTTTAGTTTTTTAACGATAACTTTCTTGATTTTTAAAATTTTCAATCGCACCAAAATTCATTTTAAAGGGAGTTCAAATGGCTATATGACTTGCGCAGTAGAATTTTCATAAGCCTTTCATTTTTATGCTTCTTACTACAAATGAGACTATCATGTTATTTTCATCATATCTCCGTTAATTTAAAGGAAAATTTCATTTTAAAAGCCTTTTTATATGCTTTAAAAAAGGCCTGAAGAGTTTTCCTCTAAAACTGATTGTTTTGGCGTAATTTAAAGTTGAATGTATAGAATTTTATCTTTAGTTAACATATAGTAAACCTCAAAAATCCATAACTTGCTTTGTACAAAATTAATATAACCATAACTTGTCCATAAATAGTCCAAAAATATGCATCAACGTTAAAAATCAACATTTTTCAATCGCGAATTACTCGGAGAGTATTGACATATCAAAAAAACTTCATATAGCATTTATTCCTTAAAACTGACTCTTCTATCGATTTCAGTAGTTATTTTAAGTATGAAAATTTTGACTCCCTCAAGATGGGGTGGCATCCACCCCCAGGGCAAAAGCACACTTCGGCACTATACAACTTCTGTTTTTTGAGGCATTTCCCGCATTCATTCAAAATTTCACGTCAATCGGTTCAGTTGTACGAAATTCTGAGGCAAAAACCTTGATTAACACTAACTAAATTGTTAGTCCAGTCAAGTTTGCTATAGAATCACACTAAATCAAATGTGAGCTCGAAGCAGGAAAAATTATTTAATGCAAAATTGGCTAATCCCTAAAAAAAAATGAAATAGAACCTACAAAACGGTCGCCGAAAAATTTCCTTTGGATTTGTTATTTCTCTTCTCGAAATATTTAAATTTACATTGCAAAATGAAGAAATATATAAAACACAATTTTACAAGTTGTATTTCCTTAAGTGAATGATAAAGAGTTCCTCATGTTTTTTTATCTATGATTTATGAACGTTATCGATCTGTGAGCGTGAAACACAGTAACGACAATCGTTAATGATATTTTTTCCAGGGCTTTGTTTTTTTACGTGTACTAAAAATCATAAGCATTCAATTCGTTTTTCACTTTAGGAGATTAGATAGTCAGAAGAACTTAGGAAGTATCTAAAAACCAGCCTTATTTTTCGCTTAGAAAAAATTAAGTACCTCAGCAGTTATCAGTTGAAATAATACTAGTCATCGTTTTTACTCTATGTTGAGTACTTTTCCGATATATTTTTGTTTGCCTCATACACTAGCTTCACTGTGTAGAACAAAATGTACTACTTTTTAACAGCTGAAAAGTTGGGAAATGTTTGTTTAGAAAATCATCAAAGTCATGGGAAGCCGGTCTTATTGACTCTTATGAAAAATGTGTTATTAATAACGAAAAATGTGTATGAAAGATGTAGACATTAAAAAAAAACCTATAAACTGAGGTTGAATTGTTTACGCTTGAGAGCTCAAAAACCAGCGCTTCAATCGATAATAACTAATGAATCTTTGATTACCAGCATTTGTATATCCGCTTTAATGTGAGATAAAAAGGTGCTTTCGTAAAAATTAATTTCAACGTTTCTGAAGGTGATACTATCCTATAAAAGTAAATGCAATAACTTTGCCAGTTTATCATTTTTTATAATAATCAATTAATGGATATATTAATAATTTATCCATAATTTTATTTAAATTGCAATTAAATCAATGTGAACGTGGCAACGTGGTAATATTTCGCTTAAAACTGATTTTAAAAACGGAGCGTTTACCGTCTCTCGTCGCTCGTTATCACCTATGACTATACCACAAGTAAAGTTTTTGCGAGATTTTTTGTCGCGTTTCGGACAAACAAACAACTACGAAATTAATTTTACTCGCTAGGAGTTTCAGTTGTGCAGTGAGTTGGCGAGAAAACGGTCGTTTTAATTATCGAAGGTGCCTTATTTAGTAATTTTTTCAAAAACTTTTTGGAAAAATAAGAGTTATCGGCGCACAGGAAGATCGGTATCTTGTGTATTCGCGACGGGAGAAGTTTTCTGAGCGACTTTATCAGTAATAAATTTAATAATAGTAATATTCTCTATTATTAATATAGTAATATTTAATATTCCTAACTATTTGACTAATTTGGTCGCGTTCATATTTTTTTAATTGCTCATGTGACGTTTAATTTAATTATTAATTATTTCGTTTCTTTGATGGATTTTCGCGTCAATATCGTTTCACGCCATTTTTTTTAATGACGATTGTTAAAAGTTCTTGTTATTGATTTTTATTATTGTTTCAGGTAGTGCGTGGTGAACATTTTAGTGACAGTGGCGTGCACTTTAGATGAGGCGCAGTAGCAGTGGGTTTCATGCCTAGATGCCATTGCCAAACGGTAATTTTTTTGAATTGAATTACACCGACTCAAAGTTTTCATGTGTTTAACAATTTCAAACTCTAATGCACTTACTATTATATTATTATTAGAATTATTATATTTCATACGGTAAGAGATTTGAAAAATAGTGCTCATTCAGTAAGATATGGATAGATGTACAACGTACTGTATTAATAGCGGTCTTTACCTAAGTTTCAGTAAACTTCATTGAATGATTTTCAGTCGAAATAACTCTCTGAGAGTTCAAAATTATATACTGGAAACTTATCACCTCTTTGCAACTAAATTAAAGTTGCAAACTTAGTGTTGCAACTTAATTAAAAACTTGGGAATTAAATTCGACTCAAAAATGATGTTTAATAAACATATTAATGTATCTAAAAAAGCAAACAGAGTGCCTGGATTTATAAGGACAGTTTGTCATATATATGAACATGTTATGTTTGTACTCGGTCATTTGGAATACTCACTATATTATATATACAAAACACACTAAGAATATCCAAGGCAAATTCAATAATTAAGTTAATACGAAATATTTTCTTGATTTTCCGCATAACATTGGTAAAACAGAAACTAAATTTAATCAGTCTAGCAAATAGAAGACATAGAAGGATTCTTGGTTCTTCCCAATTGTGTAAAATAATATGAAAATAATGTTTCTTATGTTGGTAACAATTAACAGAAATCTAAAATATTTTACAGGTGAGTATTATCTCGGCAATGGCATAGAACTTCATACAAGGGCAGTACGATCGATGTAGCTGTTTGTAAGGTTAGTTAATTGCCTTTAAAATGATTTTTTGAATAGACCATTTATTTTAACTTAATGTTACTGATACGTGTTGTGATTACTTTTTAGGTGAGTCTTTGGTGGTGGTGTAGCGACATGTTCTAGAAAGGCAGAAAGGCAAAATGGATTGCCTTTCAATGGGGACGACGTTGGGCAACTCCTAAGAAGAACATAAAAGCAAAATCGATTGTTTTTTAATGGTTAGTAATTTTCAATCTCATTTAAAATTTAATTCTCCTTCTATCTTATTAATAGGGCTCGGAAAATATGCGAAAATGCAGGTAATTTAGCACATCCATTTAATTTTCGTGCATATTCGAACTGTTACCTTGATAATATGCTGTACTTTTAAATTCTTAGTCTTTTATACAGGTAACTTTGTCTGTCAACGAAATTATTCTTCCAAAAAGTCCATAGCTCTATCCAAATGTCCAAAATATATTCTTTTCCATATATATATTTTTATAGAAGTTGCAGTTATTTTAAGCTAAATTTAATGATTCATTATGTTTATAAAATTAATTTTACTTCCATATTATTCCAAAATATGGACAAGTATATGGAATTTCACCTCAAAATTAGCAAAAACTGTTGGTTTTATTTGTATAAAAATAAAATTCAGTTTATTTCTATGGTTGTTGTCTCGTTTGAGCCTATATATATATTTATATATTAGTTTGTACCAACACGTTTGAAAAATAAATGTATACGAAAGCAAACGAATGCACATGTATGTACATATTTTGCATCTTTTATACTGCATATTGCCTGCATATATTTTTGCATATTGCCATTCATTGTTGCATATTTCTCGAGCTCTACTCATTATGAATAAACATTTTAAATATATATTTGCATTTTTTTCAGATGGCTAAGTCTGGGCAGCAGCAATGACCAACAACCTCGAAGAGGGGCGGAAAGTGCAAAATCAATAGTTCTAAATCTAATGGTTAGTATTTGAAATTATTCTGAAATAAATTTGAAATTAAAAATTCATCCACCTCTTATATTTTTTTATTTGTTTTTCAGGTACTACAACCAAATTACCGGCAATGGCAGACATCTTGGCATCGTAGGAGCAGTCGTCATTCAAGGTTAGTATTTTTAAATAACTTTAGAGGACCGTTTTATTTTTTTAATATGACTGAATATGAGTCAATAGTAACATTCACCCATAAACATATATAGATGTTTAAAACGTAACTTATCAGTACAATGACTTATCACATGATGTCTTATGACAATTACTACAATATCAATACATGAGGAAGTAATGACATTATTATTTGATAACAACTGTAGTTGTATGTTTCATTAGGATCAAATTTCCAAATCGTCTTGTGGACTAATGAAATTATCTTATTTTATCCAATATAACTTCAGAATTTTCAAAATTTTGATTTGCCAAACAATGATTTTCAACACTGTTTCCGCGCGTTAAAAAATGAATCTTTATTTATTGAAAAGAAATTTTCTGACGAACAATTTACTTTCTATTGAATTTTGCTCTAAGGGTGACATTAACTAAGGCATAACAGAAAAATTGATAGGAAACACGTCAAAATTTGGAAATTTTGTAATAAAGGTTTCATTTTTGAATGAAAGGTCACGAGAAGTACAAGACATTTTCAAATATTTTATGAATTGTAATTTTGAGAGTTTCAAAATATTACAAATCACATCATGAGCGCGTGAAACTTTAAAAGCGTCTTTAACGCTTCAAAGCGTATATGGATGTTTTAAAAATTTCCCATTAAAAATAAAAATAGGCGTTCTTTAAAATTCTTTTACTTTCTATGAATTTGGGTATTTTGACATGTAGAACTGAGACGAGGTATAAAATCGAGAGAAATTTGAAACGACTCCTGACTTTAAAAATTATTAGAGGTTCTAATAAAGTAATACGTAACAGGGCGCCGATTTCCTGCGATAATATGCCAGGAAACATTAGAAACTTTCTAAAATTCATGAATTTCTTTTAAATGTGAGAATTTAAATATAATACATATGTAGTTGAAATAATTTTTGGGAAGCTCCAATACATATGCCATAAGAGTGTCTGAAGAGCATTTAAGAAAACTCCAAGTACTTCCGACTCTCTTTTCACAGAGACCCGAAGAAAAATCAGAGTTCTCCAAAATTTCCTCAGTTTCAACGTATTTGAGGTATCCCCAAAGTTTTAAAGTCGTTAAGTAGCTGTAGAAAATCTTAACCGGTTCCAAGAGATTGAAGAACATTTATTGTTGTTTAATATCTCCTGAACTTTTAGAAGGGTTTTCAAGAAATACTAGAGATTCCCATAACTTTCTAAAGATTCTTTTTAGGGAATTTTCGAAATTTGGTACCATTTCATAAGCTTAAGAAGTTAAAATCGATCTTAACTTCTAAGAGTGTTATCATCAAACTAACTTAAGAGTGTTTGAAGAGGTTTCACCATTTCAGAATTTTGATTATCATTAAAGTAGCATGGTAAAAATGGTAGAAATGTAAAGAAATGGTATTTCGTATTCGAAATTTGGTACCATTTCATAAGCTTAAGAAGTTAAAATCGATCATAACTTCTAAGAGTGTTATTATCAAACTAACTTAAGAGTGTTTGAAGAGTTAGCTTGAAGAAGTTAGGTTAAATTTGAATATTTCACGATAATAATTTTGTGACCACGGAATTTAAAAGGCTTAAAGGACTTTAAGATTACTTAATGATGTTTCAAAAAAAGTAAACATTTCAAGATTCTGACGGACTGTAAAGTCTGATTGATCGGTTCGTTTTAGAAAATATTCAATTGATTTGCTCTCTGCAATTATAACACTCTTTAAGTGCACTTCCTTTTAAAAGCAACTTTCCAGTCGCACTTTCGAATGTCCCGCGTTGGATTTTTATTTCTTAATTAATATTCCGTTTCCAATGTTAGAGATTTACTAGAAAATGTCCGAAGAAAAATCCGATACTCCAACAGCGTTAAGCCATTGTCCTAGATTTCTTTCGCTACAAATTATAAATGTAAATCGTTTAACGGAAAAATCGCTATTCATCGAGTATGAACGGCGGTAATAAAGGTCAGCTAAGTACAGCCTTACAAGGAAAAGCTAATTCAGCCAAGTGTATCACGTACATGCGTGGGAGCGGATAGTAGTAGTCGTAGAAGTAATAAGCAGGTGTTCGGCAGGAATTTTCATTTCGAACAATAGAAATCGTATAATTATTACGTCATTAATACACAAATGTAAATTGACAAATCGTGTCGAAGTCTTTCTTACGACGGAATGAAAAATAGATGAGCTACCGCGCTTACCCAACTTAACGTCGCCTCATATGATGTATCCTGTCTTCGAGGCGCACCAGCACATCGTATGTTAAATGTACTGCGAATTATTACCGGCACTTCTCGCCTCGACATGCATTTTACATCGAAAATGTTAATAATTCGTGTAAATTAACGGAACTCATTCGATGTTGAAGCGATGCCAATTTAATATACCGGATTACGTATGAGAACGCCTGACGGCCGCGGGGAGCGCGTAAATCATTTCTCCTTCGGTCGGTTTTGAGACACAAATCGAATTGAAAAGTGGAGAATTCTGAAAAATTTTAAAGATTTGATCGATCGGTTAAGAGTTCGAGATTCGTTCTACAATATTATTCCTGGATATTTCCAGTCAGATTTGGTCCTTTAGAGTTAATTTAGGAAGCCATTAAAAAATTATTAATGTGTTCTTACTCTCGTGTTGTATTACGAGAAACGATTTTTATACTTTTAAAAATAACTCTGGAATCCATCTAATGAAGCTTGCAAAAAATATTGGAAGATTTAAAAAAAGGTTCATGAAAAACAATTTTAGTCTAAGCTAATATGCATTTCCATCTTTATTACTGAGCTTTGGAAAATATGCATTATAATTGTGTCAGAATATGCAGGAAATATACCCCAGAAAATTGAAAAGTAAGGGCTTAGGCAGTACATACATGTATAGACTAGTACAGTCCCGTAGTATTAGCCAGTACACATCATCAGTGGCTAGCACAGGCCTGAAAAAAATATGAGGAAAATATGCATTATAATTATGTCAGAATATGCAGGAAATATACCCCAGAAAATTGGAAAGTAAGGGCTTAGGCAGTACATACATCTATAGACTAGTACAGTCCAATAGTATTAACCAGTACACATCATCATTGGCTAGCACAGGCCTGAAAAAAATATGAGGAAAATATGCATTATAATTATGTCAGAATATGCAGGAAATATACCCCAGAAAATTGAAAAGTATGTGCTTAGGCAGTACACACGTGTATAGATTAGTACAGTTCAGTAGTATTAACCAGTACACATCATCATTGGCTAGCACAGGCCTGTACACATCTGTACAGACCAAAGCAATCAACCAATACATCAAGTGTAAAAAAGACAATACAAAAGTATAGCCTTATTAAAGGCTAAAATAAGCCAGATGTTAAAAAATAAATTTGTGCATTAATTAAATTAGAGGAAAAGTTTTCTACTATACTAGCAGCTATTTTTACTATACTTAAGTAGGTATACATCAGTAACCTACCTACAGTGATACAGCCTACAAAATATTATTAAGAAAAGAACAGGTTCCGTTTTGAATAGTTGTGTTAGTACTGCATATTACTTTGATGTCAATAAATATATCAAAAATTTCCTTCAATGTTGGTTGAAAAAGGTAATTCGTATTTAATTGAAACAGTAAACAAAGCTAAAGTACAGTATGATAATATTAAATAAAGTATGAGTACCTTAAGACATTAGGAAAAATATTTAAATTGCCTTATAATTTTGCAAGTTAGTTCAGTTACATATTCCGAGTTTAGCCCAGTTGGCTACAAAATTACTCCTCTTCTACTCAAATAGAACATGGTCACTGTATTCTAAGAAAATGATACATTTGGAAGCTCAAAATGCTACTATAGAACTATTTATACCTTAAAGATAATGGATCGGCAATCTGATGAGTATCGAACATACCTAATCACTATTCCATTGGAAAATCAATAATACTGTAGGTGTATCTTATTTTTCATCCATTAAGCATTCTTTTACATTACATAATTCTTGTTTTGTATTTAGTATTTACCTTTTACTGAAGTTCATTTATTTTTCGATTGGTGCCTTTAAAATTTCTTCTCGTTAACTGGAATGTGCATTATTGAGTTTTCACGAATTTCAGTTATTTTTTGATTTTATTTCAGAAGAAAATTTTATTTTCTCTTTTACATTAGTATTGCTTTACTAATATTTTAATAAAATCTTTTTTAATCATATACAGACTTCTCATGGTATACTAAAATAATTATTAGTGTTGTATATTTATGTTGTACCAATTATAGGAAAATTATTGTGAAAATGACCGGTAGTAGACATTCGTTTATTCGTCTTTTCTATCACGATTAGTGAAATTAAACCACTAGTTATTTACTGATACTTAACCACCACTTCATGACCTGAAATCACTTGAAAATTAGTAAAAGCTAATTGAGAGCCCTTTCTTAATACGATTTTTGTGAAAATTTTTGGAAATCGCCATTTTTTTCGTTTTATATTATCTACACTAAATCGCGTCAACAGTTCCAATTGTTTACCTGTCAGCAATTTATTTATTGTCCTACAGGCCCCTCTTGGTGTTCCAAGTCTCCATTTCTCTCTTAATTTCTTGTGAATTGCACCCTTTGTTGTCTTTGTAGGGATAAGTAAGTGCGAGGGCACTCCTATCGCCAGGAAAATGGAAACGTTTACAACACAGTCGAGCACCTTTCTTTATAATATTCATGGTGATCAAACTAAAATAATTTTCTATAAGAAAAATAGAGCGAAGGGAGTGGCCTGCTTGTTGTTCTCAAGATAGTCGTAGTAGTAATTTCTCATAGTTTGATTGTTTCGGTCCTGAGGTCTGTCTATTACAGGTTTCTGATGTTTAAACTTTTGGACATGTTAGTTTCCTCGATGAGGCGCAAAGGACGCGTAAAGACCGTCCCGTCGTCCCGAAATATATCCAAATATAAATATGTCCAATTTGAAAGAGAAACTTTCCCAGATAAAGGCGACGTCACATCGGATGCAATTTACCGTCGTCAAATGTGAGGCCCCGGCCGGCGCGTTGCAATTTAACGACGGGCCAGCATTTTCGACGGCCCGTTTTTATCTTGTGCATTCGAGTCCCTCTCAGGTATATATATCGTTTTCCGTAATTTATTGCCCGTTTTTAGAGACAATCAGATATAATCACACAAAATCCTAATCAATGTTAATTTACGAGCGGTGCTACGTAATAAACATATATGAACCCTTTTGTTTCATCCCTCTCGAAGGATCGTCACGATGACGACGTGGCGATCAGTGGTGGAACCGAAGGGAATCACCTCCGATGATCCTGAAAGTCGTTAGGCGGTCAAGCTCGGAGCAGATTTCTGCGGACATCAAAGGATTCCTTTTTCGCATAATCATATTATCAGCCGAACGTCGATATTTCCTTAAGAACAGCTTAAAAACCAGTAGGCCCGATAACTTTTTACGAGTATTGTCCGTCTAATCTGAAACGACATGCCGCTCGCCATATATGACGGCCGGTGGCAACCGAGAGGGAATTAATTGACAATTAGAGGCGATGCGTAAAAAAGCTGAAATGTAGATTCGAAAGAGGCAGCGTTTAATTGAGCCCTTGTTTATGTACGCTCGCTCGCCAAGTAAGTACATTATGATATTCATTCATTCTTTAAGCAGATGTTGGCGTAGCTCGAACGGTGTGGTCTCTCCTTGCATAAAATCCAAGGATACCTTCGGAATAAGCAATTACTCTTTATTGTCATCTCGACGAGCGCGAGAGGAAAGTCGATGACGTCGAATGGACTTGACAGGCGAACAAAAAGACACCTCACCTCAACCATCCCGTCTAATCACAAAGACCTCGAGGAATTTGATCAATCGTCTAGATCGATAGACGGGGCTAGTTTCGCTAAGTACCCAAACCGACCCGAGTTTGCCGGGATGGGTTACAACAAAAATTCCCCTCGTCTCGGCTTTATTTATACGAGAGACATCCCCGAACGTAAATCCGCGGGACGAGTGCACGCCACAAATATCCGGCATTTTTCCGTACTGAAAATTATTCATCAACAAAAAAAGGCCATCTGCATCGAACGTAACGTATACTTTGCATCTCACATGCGGAGAGGCGAATACGCGTTACCGGAGCCGGTGGCGATGCATCACCCGGAGTCCGAGCAAACAACGGAACGTCAAATGGTGAAGAGAGAACATGCTACCGCATCGGGAAAGTTTAAGGAGATGACACAACGTTCGAATTTAAATAATGTTCAGCAAAGGCAATAAACCTGTCGAGCGTTCGTTTCCAATGCACGTCACAAAAATATCACCGATTCTTATTATTCGCCGTGTGCAAAGGTCTCGAATCTCGAGGATGTTATCGAATTTATGATGATATTCCTCGCGGAGGACGAGGTATTTTATCGCGCGGTCGGTTTCCCGGAAAACCCGACACGTCGATCCGGATCATCGACGTCCATAACAGTTTTCGCGCCTCTTGGGTTATCTATCGATCCTCGATGTAGCTGAAGGGAATTAATGGGTAAAATTGTCGAAGGTGCTACAGGAGATGGTAGAAAATGTGGAATACTATGTAAAAAAATGATGACAAACTGGAAATTTTGAGACATAACCTCAAAAGGCGATAGGTCTTCTTCATCACATATTATAAATCCAACTTCAGCTCTATGCCATCTCCATTTCCAGCCATAAATCAATCTTCGATGGCGCTGAAGAGGATTAATGGGTAAAATGGTCAGCGGTGCTACAGGCTATATTATAAAATGTGGATTACTATTTAAAAAAAGGATGACGAACCGGAAATTTTGAGACATAACCTCAAAAGGTGATAGGTCTTCTTCATCACATATTATAAATCCAACTTCAGCTCTATGCCATCTCCATCTCCAGCCATAAATCAATCTTCGATGGTGCTAAAGTGAATTAATGCGTAAATGGTCAGCGGTGCTACAGGCTATGTTAGAAAATGTGGATTACTATCTAAAGAAAAGGATGACAAACTGGAAATTTTGAGGCATAACCTCAAAAGGTGATAGGTCTTCTTCATCACATATTATAAATCCAACTTCAGCTCTATGCCATCTCCATCTCCAGCCATAAATCAATCTTCGATGGTGCTGAAGAGAGTTAATGGGTAAAATGCTATAGGCAGTGTTAGAAAATGTGGAATACTTTGCAAAAAAGAATGATGAAAACTGGAAATATTGAGACATAACCCCAAAAGCTGATAAAAGCGTTTTATTCATGACTGCTTGTGTGCTTGTTGTTGGTGCCCAGCATCACTGGGCACATTCTCTGATTTCATGGGAGAAAATAGTTTTTCTGTGGAAGAACCGGTGTGTTCAAAGTCTTTCTCGCTAAGGCCACGTCTTGAGGTAACCTTAAACTTGTAAAATTATAAATAACCTTGTTGGGACCATTTTGACCCTGGTAAGAATACTGCTTGGGGAACGCAGTCCCGAGCAACAAATCCCATGAAGAAGATGAAAAGCTGAGTAGGTTTTTACTTATAATTGTAAGTAGGACACTTATGAATACTTGTAGTAACAGTTTCACATAATACTGTACTGTGTATAACTATATCAAATAAACAACAAATTTCCCCTGTCAGGGAAAAGATGCAAGAGAGTGAATATATGAGGTTATAAGGAAGCACGAGGTTCTGGGGCAAATAAGATCCATTATTTTGTTTTGAAACACAGCGGGATATATGACAATATTGTCAGAAAATGTACTGTGTACTATGTACTCGTATACATCATACAATTTGTTACAGTAGTTAAAATATAAAAGATAATGGTCTTTTGCAAAATCGATTAAGTGTTCCCAGGGGTTTAAATTCACAGCAAATATTTTTCATCATTATCAGTATCACATTATCGAGTACCAGGAAGCCTTTTGTTTCATAAAAGTGCCTGCGACCAATATTAATGAAGAATTGCGTTTTGTTATTATTTGAGGTTGAGTTTTAATAAGACTGATCCTCATTATGGTTTATTACACAAATTCAATTTTTCTGGTATTTTTTGGGACACTTTGAAAGTCTTATCGAATCACTCCCTTTGCTGTAAATTTAAAGGATGAATTTAATCCGTTAAAAATCTGTTAAAAACTAAGTTTTTGACCAATCTCCTACACATCCTCACATGTTTTTACCTACGAAATAATCATTTCTTCCCTTGTATTCCTCTTCAACCCCTAAAATTGTCACCTTTTCCCTTGCACTCCACGGTCTCTCGTTTCAATTTACCTGCCAGGCTAGGTACTTGAACTTAATCCTCGCCACCGTACGTTTTTAATCTTGATACTCCAATACAAACAGAAAGATAAATTACATCTATTACCTCGTTAAGTATTCTTTATGTTTAATTTATTCTTTTTTATACAGTACACGTTTTTTTTATAAATTTCACCTAAAACTGTGCTGTCAAGTTGTAAAGCAAAAGATAAAATCAGCGAAAGAAATAATTATATAAACATTTGAGAAACTGTAGACGAGCAGGCCCGGTTGCTTAATTAAAAGCAAATTATAATGAAGCCATACTGCAGGGGAGTTAATTAATTTTTTGTTATAGCAACATGAAAATTTAAATCAACAAACCGGTTAATTAGTATCTGATTCCGTTCGGATTAACGGGCGTCCCAGTACTTCCTTCGAAAACAATTCGTTAAGAAATTATGTTAATTCCGAAAAGCCGCCCGCGGATATTTTCCTCGCTTTTCAGATTATATTTCTAACGAAAGCAAACTTTTATTTTAAACGTATCCTCTGACGAGGAGGCCGTCAACGTCTCTTATTCCTCGATAAATACTCACTTTCAGCCGCTCTATATACCAGATTTTTTTTATTGTTATATCGATCTAAATTTCGAAACAGATTTGTTTATGACTTCGCCAGATTTATTGGACGCATCAATCTTTAGACGTCAATTAATAGGTAAATAGTAGCGAAAAGCCTCAGTTCCTGCTACGCGTTCCGTTTTAGGAATGTAAAATGGACAGTTTGCACTGTGTAAGAACGCCGAGTTAATAAATTCCCTCGTTTCATTCGAACAAAAGGCTTTCCTGCTTTCTGCCACTAAGTTATATAAGTTGGACTAGAATAAACACTATTTTGTTTTAATGACTAATTAATAATAATACTAATGACTAACACTTTATCGTTTTTATTCAATTGTTTTTATGATTTATGAGTAATTTTCCAATACTAATAAGCTTTTATTTTTGTTTCAGGGAGTAGCAGCAGGATTTCCTGGATTAGCTTTCTTACTGGTGAGTTCACAATATTGTCGAGCTTGTAGATAGCGATATTTTAGTTGGTTAAATTATTCGATTTCTAGTCGATATTCCACCGTTTAAAACTTCATTACAATTGCATTTCGTGATTAAAGCGATTCCAACAACAGATTTGAAACAATGTTGCAGCACGTACTTAATTATATTTTTTAATTGCTGTGGTGAAGGTGATTTCTAATATCTATCAAATTGATTTATAATTCTTAACTATTACTTATAAACTGCATAGTGCCATAAACACATACAAGATATGGTTCTGGTGATATGCGAACAGAGATATAGGAATAAGTATTTTACCCCGCTGAGTCTTAATCCGGCGTCGGACTTGGCCTCGCCCCTGAGTTTTTCGAAATCCTTACAGCGTGAATCATGCTATGTATGCATAGAATACCCTCGTAATCACATACCTGCTGAATCAGTCATTGATTTGGTCTGTAAATGTGTACAATTTACTATTAGCATCTTTGTGGTATTTTTAAACTTCTACAAGAGTATCATCAGAAAACCTTGAGGTATTTCTGTCTTGGTCTCTCTTAGATCCAAACATGTTTCTTTTCAATTTATTTTAAAGAAGCTACCTGCATCTTCGTGGAATTTTAAAGCCTCTACGATAGAGCATCATCAGAAAACCTTGAGGTATTTCTGTCTTGGTTTCTCTTAGATCCAAACATGTTTCTTTTCAATTTATTTTAAAGAAGCTACCTGCATCTTCGTGGTATTTTAAAACCTCTACGATAGAGCATCATCAGAAAACCTTGAGGTATTTCTGTCTTGGTTTCTCTTAGATCCAAACATGTTTCTTTTCAATTTATTTTAAAGAAGCTACCTGCATCTTCGTGGAATTTTAAAGCCTCTACGATAGAGCATCATCAGAAAACCTTGAGGTATTTCTGTCTTGGTTTCTCTTAGATCCAAACATGTTTCTTTTCAATTTATTTTAAAGAAGCTACCTGCATCTTCGTGGTATTTTAAAGCCTCTACGATAGAGCATCATCAGAAAACCTTGAGGTATTTCTGTCTTGGTTTCTCTTAGATCCAAACATGTTTCTTTTCAATTTATTTTAAAGAAGCTACCTGCATCTTCGTGGTATTTTAAAGCCTCTACGATAGAGCATCATCAGAAAACCTTGAGGTATTTCTGTCTTGGTTTCTCTTAGATCCAAACATGTTTCTTTTCAATTTATTTTAAAGAAGCTACCTGCATCTTCGTGGTATTTTAAAACCTCTACGATAGAGCATCATCAGAAAACCTTGAGGTATTTCTGTCTTGGTTTCTCTTAGATCCAAACATGTTTCTTTTCAATTTATTTTAAAGAAGCTACCTGCATCTTCGTGGAATTTTAAAGCCTCTACGATAGAGCATCATCAGAAAACCTTGAGGTATTTCTGTCTTGGTTTCTCTTAGATCCAAACATGTTTCTTTTCAATTTATTTTAAAGAAGCTACCTGCATCTTCGTGGTATTTTAAAGCCTCTACGATAGAGCATCATCAGAAAACCTTGAGGTATTTCTGTCTTGGTTTCTCTTAGATCCAAACATGTTTCTTTTCAATTTATTTTAAAGAAGCTACCTGCATCTTCGTGGTATTTTAAAACCTCTACGATAGAGCATCATCAGAAAACCTTGAGGTATTTCTGTCTTGGTTTCTCTTAGATCCAAACATGTTTCTTTTCAATTTATTTTAAAGAAGCTACCTGCATCTTCGTGGAATTTTAAAGCCTCTACGATAGAGCATCATCAGAAAACCTTGAGGTATTTCTGTCTTGGTTTCTCTTAGATCCAAACATGTTTCTTTTCAATTTATTTTAAAGAAGCTACCTGCATCTTCGTGGTATTTTAAAACCTCTACGATAGAGCATCATCAGAAAACCTTGAGGTATTTCTGTCTTGGTTTCTCTTAGATCCAAACATGTTTCTTTTCAATTTATTTTAAAGAAGCTACCTGCATCTTCGTGGAATTTTAAAGCCTCTACGATAGAGCATCATCAGAAAACCTTGAGGTATTTCTGTCTTGGTTTCTCTTAGATCCAAACATGTTTCTTTTCAATTTATTTTAAAGAAGCTACCTGCATCTTCGTGGTATTTTAAAGCCTCTACGATAGAGCATCATCAGAAAACCTTGAGGTATTTCTGTCTTGGTTTCTCTTAGATCCAAACATGTTTCTTTTCAATTTATTTTAAAGAAGCTACCTGCATCTTCGTGGTATTTTAAAGCCTCTACGATAGAGCATCATCAGAAAACCTTGAGGTATTTCTGTCTTGGTTTCTCTTAGATCCAAACATGTTTCTTTTCAATTTATTTTAAAGAAGCTACCTGCATCTTCGTGGAATTTTAAAGCCTCTACGATAGAGCATCATCAGAAAACCTTGAGGTATTTCTGTCTTGGTTTCTCTTAGATCCAAACATGTTTCTTTTCAATTTATTTTAAAGAAGCTACCTGCATCTTCGTGGTATTTTAAAGCCTCTACGATAGAGCATCATCAGAAAACCTTGAGGTATTTCTGTCTTGGTTTCTCTTAGATCCAAACATGTTTCTTTTCAATTTATTTTAAAGAAGCTACCTGCATCTTCGTGGAATTTTAAAGCCTCTACGATAGAGCATCATCAGAAAACCTTGAGGTATTTCTGTCTTGGTTTCTCTTAGATCCAAACATGTTTCTTTTCAATTTATTTTAAAGAAGCTACCTGCATCTTCGTGGTATTTTAAAACCTCTACGATAGAGCATCATCAGAAAACCTTGAGGTATTTCTGTCTTGGTTTCTCTTAGATCCAAACATGTTTCTTTTCAATTTATTTTAAAGAAGCTACCTGCATCTTCGTGGAATTTTAAAGCCTCTACGATAGAGCATCATCAGAAAACCTTGAGGTATTTCTGTCTTGGTTTCTCTTAGATCCAAACATGTTTCTTTTCAATTTATTTTAAAGAAGCTACCTGCATCTTCGTGGTATTTTAAAGCCTCTACGATAGAGCATCATCAGAAAACCTTGAGGTATTTCTGTCTTGGTTTCTCTTAGATCCAAACATGTTTCTTTTCAATTTATTTTAAAGAAGCTACCTGCATCTTCGTGGTATTTTAAAGCCTCTACGATAGATCATCATCAGAAAACCTTGAGGTATTTCTGTCTTGGTTTCTCTTAGATCCAAACATGTTTCTTTTCAATTTATTTTAAAGAAGCTACCTGCATCTTCGTGGAATTTTAAAGCCTCTACGATAGAGCATCATCAGAAAACCTTGAGGTATTTCTGTCTTGGTTTCTTTTAGATCCAAACATGTTTCTTTTCAATTTATTTTAAAGAAGCTACCTGCATCTTCGTGGTATTTTAAAGCCTCTACGATAGAGCATCATCAGAAAACCTTGAGGTATTTCTGTCTTGGTTTCTCTTAGATCCAAACATGTTTCTTTTCAATTTATTTTAAAGAAGCTACCTGCATCTTCGTGGTATTTTAAAGCCTCTACGATAGAGCATCATCAGAAAACCTTGAGGTATTTCTGTCTTGGTTTCTTTTAGATCCAAACATGTTTCTTTTCAATTTATTTTAAAGAAGCTACCTGCATCTTCGTGGTATTTTAAAGCCTCTACGATAGAGCATCATCAGAAAACCTTGAGGTATTTCTGTCTTGGTCTCTCCTAGATCCAAACATGTTTCTTTTCAATTTATTTTAAAGAAGCTACCTGCATCTTCGTGGTATTTTAAAGCCTCTACGATAGAGTATCATCAGAAAACCTTGAGGTGTTTCTGCCTTGGTCTCTTTTAGATCCAAATCTGTTCTTTTTCATTTTATTTTAGAGAACCTACCTGCTAAATTGGATATTAAAAATTTTTAATATTGACGTGGGAATAACGTATTAAGGCTCTTATGGCATATTTTAACCTGAACCAGAGCTGGGAGGTTGTGGAGCAGATTTTCTGCTCCTCTGAAGAGTAGGTTTGAAATTGTAAAAGTTGACAGAAAAGTATACTGAACGTAGAAGTTCCACAGGGTTTTATATTAGGTTCTTTGTTGTTTTTAATGTATATTGTATTATCTGCAACAACTATTTTGCACCCTTTGCAATCTATTCTTCGTAAATTAACCTAAATATGGGAAAAATACTGTCAAACCATAAATGAAAGTAGAGAAAACAATGTATTTGCAAAGCAGCTTTCTCAAACGAAAATTTAAACCATGTTTATTTCTGTATGAGTGGCGTAAGAACAGATATGATTTTTTTAAAAATTGGCGAGACGTGTTCTAAAAATCTATGTTTGCAGTCGAAAATTATGCCCAAGTTCCTACAAGCGTGAATTATTTTTAAATTTTCGTTATTGATGAATATATTAAATTCGTCACGAAATTTCTGCTCCACGTGTTTGGGGCAGAACAGAAGATGGATAAATTTGCTAATATTTAGTTTCAAATTATGACTCTTTGAGTGGTGGCAGACGCTTTTCAGGTCTTGATTTACCTTTTCTGCAGCCCATAGCTAAGATTTGAGTAAAAAGGTTGAGTATCGTCCGCAAACAAATGGATATTAACATGTTTGAATGATTTAAAAGGTCAGAAACATATATTGAGAATAGAAGTGGGCCCAGAACGGAGGCTTGAGGGACCCCTGGGGTTATATGGGCGAAGTCAGATGAGTTTCCTTCCAAAATTACTTTCTGAAAGCGATTTGATAGATAGCGATGAAAAAATTTCAAAAATGTATTGCCAAATCCACAGAATTGAAGTTTCGAAAGAGGTTTATGGTCTATAGCGTCGAAGGCTTTGGAAAAATCTAGTAGAGTAACTGTTATAGCCTTACTTTCATTCATTTTTCTTAGTATTTTTCAGTGTTTAGCGTTTGTATATCAGAATCAAAATAAAGTCTGCTCGCATACTGTTAACCATCAGCATTACATCTGAAACAATGATAATGCACTTACCCTATATGGAAAACTGAGAGAATCACACTCTTCACAAGGCAGCCTAATCAATTTAAATTCTTGAATGGACCCTGGCAGCAAATTTAACCTGGGCAGTTGTTATAATCTTCTTAGACCTTTCTTGTTACCTTTTTTCTCATGCGTAGGAATGAACTAGATTAGTTTTTTGCCATATGCTTCATCAAATTATTCTCTTTAACTTATTTTCACCAAAGTTCCCTCTACTGGGCGATCGACCGGATGATCTCGATCGCTGAACATATCGGGCCTTTCCTTCTTCATGAATGATGCATCTTTCATTGTTATTTGTCGCCCATACGTTCTCTTCACTGCGCGAACTTCTGCAGTGGCAGATGTGCTTTGCTGCATGAATCAAGCTACTTACTGAAAAGTTGTGATGGAGTACTTAGGCTACCTGCGTTAGTGTTGGGCATGTAGCGTCTTCTATTGCCGCCTTTATTGATGATTTATTTAGGTTTTTCTTCTAATTTTTACCTATCGATTCAGGGAAGCTAATTGTATCGAACTGTGTTGTATTAAGTGGTAATGTTCCCATTAGTCTTCAAGGAAACTTTGAAATGACATGAGGAAAATCGAGGAAAATGGTATGACAATAATAACAATGAAATTTCAAGGTAACGATTAATTGGAAAAAATAACTTTTAGTAATTGTTATTCCGTTCGATAACAGATAACGATCTATAAAAATTCTTCAATCGGCTCGGAAAGCGCATTACTTGTATATAATGAACGTCGTCCATAAACCCATAAGGTAAAAGAGTCGGACTTGCCCTCTCTCCTAGTGCCTATCTGGCTGGTGATGACAATTAGCCACAACTGTTGTTCCTCACCGTAGAGGGAATAATAATAATAACGATCTCCGTTAGTTTACACCGCCTAGTATGTAGTAACGACTATATGTACCTCAGAGAAACACGAAATCGAACCGGAGCGCGCGATATAATGACGGTCGTGATTAAATAGTGCGTGGGGGTGTCTTAGATAAATGAGTGGCAGACGACGGACCTCCGTTCCCAATGGTGCATTTATATAATGACGGAGAGCGGCGGAGGGAAACGATGATGGTCCTGGACGTTCTCTCGCTAGGAGGAGGAAGAGAGGTCATAACCTGATCCCTGATCCGGTCCCGACAAAAGACTGTTACAAGCGTCAATTACCGGATCGACTGGATCTCTCTCTCTCTCTCTCTCTCTCTCTCTCTCTCTCTCTCTCTCTCTCTCTCTCTCTCTCTCTCTCTCTCTCTCGCTCTGCGTACGTTCGCTTCCGGATCTTTAAGCTCGCCGCGCTCCTATTCTGCTCTTAATCTCTGTAATTGGGATCGAGTTACATATTTAACTGCACACGTTACCAGTAAAACCACCGTACAATTTGATTCTCTGACGAAAAACCAGGGATATTTCGTTCGATTTCGGGAAATGTCAACGAGAGGTCGAATTTTCGGGACAAGTGAACAAATTTGAAAAATATACGTTTTACTGCTATTACCAGGCAATATTTGCCAAAAAAGGATTCTCAATTTTTATAAAAAATATTACTTCAAAAACGTATTCCAGCAAATTCCAGGCAAAACTACTTCTTGGCTTTTAATAACAACACCATCATCATAACATCCCTAGCCTGATTCGTATATAACAGTTTTTCTTTTCTTAATAAATGCGACTTTCCCTAGGGACCTGGTGGTTAGGAGAGGGGTGGCAAGTCGCCAACCATTGATTTTCCTCTGATTCCTATAAATAACGTTTTAGTACCTACAACAAAATTATTAGAGAATTCTTTTGATTTGATAATTTGCTCTCTTGATCGATTAACTTGTCTTCCTAAAACAATCAAACCAACAAAAGAATAGAATTTGGATAAGTGAAAACTGTCAAAATGGGTATAACTGTGGGTTATAATACCAAAAAATATCTCTTCTGTAACTTAAAAAAAAGTTAAAATTTTAAAATTAGCCCTATAAACATTGCATTTTGGTCAATTCTCGGAAATCGCACAAAAAACTTGTCCTCTCTGAAGAAGCTTATCAGTTCAAAAGGATAGATGTTAAGGATTGCAACAAATTATAAATTATATTATAAACACTTAATGAATTTGGATACATAAAAATTATTTTTTAAAATCTTGTAATAGGGGCTGATTTTTAAAACGTCATGAATTTGAACCAGAATGTTCTACATATTCAAGCATGATTTCGATTTATAAAATGCTTAAATCTATGAAATCCACGATATTTTCACAAGGGTAGTTTTAAGGGTTAAAAATTGCATTAACTCATTGATTTAATCATGATCAGATAAGTATTCTTTAAATTCCACCATTTAATTTTGTTATGAGTAGTGGTTTCTAAGGATTAAAGCTCAATAAAAACTTTTGAAACATATTTCAGAGAATAAAAGAAAGTTAGTGCTATACATTTGTACATGATTTCATAATTTCAACAATTTTTTTCCCAATAAACAAAAAGCACCAATTGAAATCATATGAAATGTATGAAGCAGAAGGTAAAATATGCTCGATTTCAATTTTTTTCATGAAAATTCGTGTTCTTCGAAAAAATTATGAGGTAAAAAAAAACAAATTAAGGAAATAGTAAGATATGAGAAAGGGGAAAAGCGTAATGATAAAAGTAATGGAATATAATCAAAATTACTCTTACTTGGAGAAAAATCCGTCATCTTTAAGCCCAATTGTACAGTGCCAATTGCTTAATAAAACAAGATGCAAAGAGCCTCATTTTAAAGTTGAGTAACAATTTTATTTGCACATTTCTCGTTTACAATGGAAAAAAAATGATAGTTTTTCCATATTTTATAACAACTGTTTTTTTTTTAAATTTTATAATTCAAATAGTTACAGTGTCGCGGAACTTTTTTTTGAAACTAATGATCACAGGTCTTTTCTGTTATTATTTTCAACATATATTTCCTCCATTTTTTTACAAATGCACTGATCTTCATGTGCATTTGTTTGATATAATTTCATGCATATATTTGTATTGGAAAAGGTTTTTCTAAAGTTTCTCCTAACGCAATTACGGGAGAAAAAATATATTTCTATTTGTTATTAACAGGCACAAGGTTGACGCAACTTATCAAAGCATTATTTCATGTGGTTTAAAGGAAAAGTTGCTACCCAACATTTTTCTTTCAACATCTAATTCCAATAGCATAATGGTAATCATGATCACGCCACCCAGCCATTTGTTCCTTAGAAAACTTTTCTAGTTTACAAACTACAACCATCCCCAAGTAAATACAATTTTCTGTTCGCTTTGAATTTCAACATATTTGAATCCTCCTCATCCAATTCCTAAGGCGAATATTTCTATCACTTCCCTAATTTAACGTTTCGCTCATTTCGTTTTACTGCATTCAATTAAAAGCGCATCTCTTCCGGTCCGATTTAAGCGCTGCCTATTCACCTGTTTCGCAGCTATGCATGAAGTAAGTAATTAAAAGATGTTCATTTCATTGAAGATATGTATGAACCGTGAGAGAGGCGCAAAAAACACGAAGAAAAATCGCGAAAAAGAGAGAGAGAGAGAGAGACTCTGCGCATAGAAAACTCCCCGAGTGATAATGCAACTGTTAATTACTTAATTAGTTCCGTTCGAAAGACGAACGGGGAGTCGATTGAAAGGCGCGACTGAGGAAAATCCGAAACCTCTGGGTTATCGATTATTCGCGAATCGGAGAGCTTTTCAGGTGCAGAAGCTTCAGTTTTTTCATTTTCGAAGTGTGGTTACAAAACTCTCTCTCTCTCTCTCCTCTGACAGTTCCAAATGTCATCGGATACGGAACCGAAATTAAAAAGATCCGAGCCTCGGCCGTCAATACGGCCGATGGATTTTTCAATTTAAAAAATTGAATGCAAAAGGGTGGATAAAAATAACCCGATATGTTCACCCCGTGACGTTCGTCACGGCGTAGGCAATACACGGGTCTTTAGAGGTACCCTCCGCGCGTTCCTGATTGACACTGATTACAGGCCCCTGCATTGGCATATGCGAGAGCGTGCATCAATTATTACGAAAGCAATGACATCCATTGACGTGCCGAAATCCGTAATTACCTTCGATTATCTGTGGATACTTTCAAAGCGGGAATAGGCGTAGTGAAAAATTGAAAGATGTAATGTTATAAGCTCTTCTACGGTAGCCTATCCGCCCTATCGTATCTATCACCTTTGCGAATATTCTCAAAGGTGAGATTAAATCATAATCGTCTCTAACGACCGAGAAGGTCCGTCTATTCTTAACACTTTCATGCCGCCGCAAAAGGATCATATCAGGACAAGTTTACAAACATACACTAATAAAGGATAATCCGTAATCTCGCTGTGGAGGCGGCAGGATTACGCGTTCTCAAAGTGACCGGCGGCTCTTTCACGGATTAGAATATCTTGCGCCAGGACGATTTCGAATAGAAAGAAACTAACCGTAGCCATATTGATGTTATTTCAACACGAGGCTCTATACTATAGGATGCTGGTTTATGTTTCCACCAAGAAAATTTAGAATCGCTCCTTGAGGATTCCTCAAACCTCAAGGCGTACTTACTGCGCCATCTGTATTTTATAGTCAACTAAGTGCGCCTTAAGGATGAGATGAGGCCAAGATCGGTTTGATCTTACCTCGAGTATTCCTCAGAAAATATTAAGAGTTAAGTTCGCCTTCGAGACGTGGGAATAATTAATAATATAAATCGTTTACCTAAACGGTATTTGAGAGACGAGCAAAATCCGTTACATTAATATAGTGAACGTGAGGAGTTTATAAGGAGATATCGCTTTTCTAAAAATTCAACTGGACATATTATTTTGCCTCGGGTTAATGATGCTCTTCATAAACCCAATAGTAGAGGTTTGCCAGTGGTTCCACTGATCCAATTACTAATCAGTTTATGATACTATGGTACAGGAAATTTTCAGGCAAGTTGCATTTTTATATACGTACTTATATCTAGAAAAAGAAAGATTACTTATGCTTTATTCAAGTTTTTGAACTTTATTTATCTATTCTACTATTTCATATTTATTTTAGACTCTTGCTAATGATCTTAGGGGAATTTCACCTTATACAGTGTTTCTAATAACAAAAAACATTTTAGAGTCATTAGCAGAAAAATGAGGAATGTGGTAAAATTCCCAGAAGACCCTTTTCATTATCAATTTTTTATGAATGAATTTAATCAAATTGCCAACTTTCCTGGTGTAATATCGTGTATAGACGGTACCCACATCCCAATAAAATATCCTGAAGGTGCTGTGGGTGAAATATACAAAAATATAAGGAGAATTTTCTCCATTAATTTACAGATAACATTTGATGAAATTGTTTAAAAAGTGTTATTTACTGGTGGTATGTGGCCCAAGAATAAAAATATTAGAAATTGTCGCTAGGTATCCAGAGTCCACTCATGATAACACAATATTTGAGAGAAGTGGGGTTCGTGTCAAATATAAAAATAATTAAATGCCAGGTCAACCTATACCTATTTGTTTAACATCAAATTTGCAATATGAATCTGTTATAAATGATGTGTTGTTACAGCTAAAATATTGGATGACAATGGCTATGCATGTAAAAGATATCTGCTAACACCAGTTGTACATCCTAATACACATGCAGAAAGAAATTACAATAGGGCTCATAGAAGCACTAGAAATATCTTCAAAAGATATTTGGGAATCTGGAAAGAACGATTTAGGTGCTTAAAAAAGAGGGTTGAGGGTTTAAATTTACTTTTTCTTAGTTCAATTGCAAGTTTTAATTTGTTTTAGTTTATAACCCCACTTTGTCACGATCGTAGAACCAAGGAAATAATACTCCATAGACCGGTCCCTTATTCACGATTTGCGCTATTGTCAGAACTTTAACCCTTCTTAAGTGCTCCTTGGCGGAGGCAAGAAGATGTAACTATGTTGTAACTATGAAGATGTAACTATGATATGAAGATGGTAACTATCGAGCAGCTTGTCTGAGGTTCCACCAAGGTTTCCTCCATCCTTGAGTATTCCTCAAGTGATGTGCTATAAATTCGCCCCTAAGTGTCCGCAGACACATTCTCCCGACGATGATCGCAGTCTCGAGCAAAAACGGACCGTTTTGAATCATGGATCGTCCCCGAGGAAAAAACTCCCGCCAACAATACACAGAACAAGAGCGAGCAAAATTATCTCGATAGATAACAAGATCAATTTCGTATCGGAAAAAGTGCCACAATTGCGCAATAAATAGCTTCGAAGTGGTCGTGTTCATAGAGAGGAGGAAGGTACTGGTACAAAAAGCGATGTAAGTGTACGTTGTTCGCCGAGGCTGACTTAAAAATCGCTGGTCGACGTACATACGTCGTAAAGTTGGGCTCGGTGACGCGCGGAGAGGTCGGATTGGTCCCACGGAGATTCGAAATTTTTCGAAAAAGTGTCGGGTATCAAAAATCAAAGCGAAATTGAAATTAATTAGCAAATGGGACGGATTTAAGTTCTCCCGGAAATGGTGATTATCTCGTACAAGAATACCTTCTTTACAATATTAGTCAATGCTGATAATTTCCATTTTAATGAATAGATCTAATTATTATAAGAGAATAAGGAATAATATGATATGATTAATTGGTGTTAATGGTAATGAGGAAATAGACCAAATTTCTCTTAAGTAACACCCCTTTAATTTTGTATGATTTCAAAAGAACCTTGTTATTACCGTGACGTTTCTCATTGGAACTAACCTAACATAGCCTAACTATAGTAAATATCTCCTCTTTTACCATGTAAATGACACCGAGCTCGTGACAGGAGCAAATTCTTCATGAAAATGATATCCCACCCCGTGAAGTATCATTAACGAATTTGCATAAGCTCGTTTCGCTATTTTCGCAAGAAAACGTAGTTTATAAATTCGAATTGTTTACCGAATGGCGTCTCCTTCTAACTTTCGGAACAAAAGTTCGGGTCTTATCTTAATGTGATGCACTTAATTAATACTCGAATTACCTCCTTAATTATTATGAAACAATATTCCGAAAAACTACCCTTCCTAATTAGACCTCTAAGGCCCTACGGTCCCTTCGGTTTAATCTGGGTCGTTAAGCCTGCAGCGTTTTTATGATATTCCGCTATTATGAATGTAAATGAAAAGGGGTGGAAGTAGCTGTACACTGTAATTAGCGAGAAAAATTGTTTATACTCCGCATCCACCCATACTAAGCGCTGATAATTGTACCAGTCGTTAACGACGAACTGAAAATTCATCGAGGAAGATTGAAAGGATGGCAGTCGATAAGTAAAGGTTTCTCCACCAGGTGGCGTATCACGAAAGAGATAGTGAAGTAAATAACTTAAAATTTGAAGCATGTGCAGAAAAATTCCAGTTTTCCTGTTTAATACCGGTCCCTCCAATGGGAACATCGAAAACTCCCCCAGCGGTATCCAGGGTTTACTCTTTTTTTTATATCGCTAATTTACATCTGCCGTTCTCGCGAATCATAAACGTAAACGTTCCACGATCGGACGGAAGCCCGGGAGAGGGGAGGGAGAGAGGGAAAATTGGCGCAGTGAAAAATCCTTCCCGATCGGGGGGCGTTATGGGAAAAAGAAAAGCTGTAAAAGTGATGGCGAAAATATATCCCCGACATCGCATCAGATCAAATAGCAAACACGATAAGTATAATGCACTGAACAACGTAAATCCATAAAATATTTATACTGCCGCCTCCCGAGGGAATCAGATTATGACAGCAGGACACAGGAAAGCTCGAACGTCCTCTCGTTCAGATGCGAGTATGTAGTAAGGCGGGGTAACAATGTACGTAAGGGTTTTAACCGGTGGTGTCGGGATTTATATTTTGCTAAATGAGTTGCCTTGTTACTTGTTAATCTTTTGCGTTTTCTTCGCCGGTTCGGATTTTTTGCCGGGAAAATAACTTTCTTCGCATGATACCGCCGATAAATTCCGAACTACGAACACGCCGACCCGGCGTTATCGATCATGCTCGTGCACCTGATTGATTTATTTTTCCCAATGCCCGCCGAAGCCGTAAACCGAGAAAAAGGGGAAGTTTTATTGTCGATACTGAGCAAGTAACGTAACCCGACGAAAATATTTAAGGGTGCAACATTTGCATTTTCTCGACGTGAAGTCATATTCGATGTCAGAAGGGAAGTTTAATTTGGCTAATGGAGGTTTTATCGTCATATTTATTTCAAACATTGTCGGTAATTACCGGCAGCTATAAAATTGATTAACGAGATCGGTGAGTGCGTAGGGCGCGAAGGGGATGTGGATGCAAAAGGGAAATTAGCGTAAGTCTCGCGGATTTTTCGCTCGGCGAAACGTAAGACGCAATTAAATATTTTTGGTAGTAGAAAAGTCATGAAAGTGTGCTTCATGTAAAACAATAAGTTTTTTCGCTAATTACGTATTCAAATCGCCTCCTCCTGACCCTAATGAAATCCCGCCTCGCATCTTCGTGTTCTCGTAAATTGACCGATGCTAAAGAAGCGTACCCTCTGTATCCTCTCTCTCTCTCTCCACTAATCATACGTCAGATTAGTCCGTTAATGAGCAACATCTATATTAGATCAACGTAGGGATACAACTTTTCGGAGAGACAGAGTGACCGACAGGGCTATAAGTCAACAATTATCGGAATCCCGAGGGCACGCAGGGAAATGTATCTGATCGAATTCTCGCCTGGGGATGTCTTAGTCAGAACCTATGGCCCCGGCCCTTTGGCCCTTGATGTTTCCAATCACTGCCCGACTGCTACAATTAAATCCTCTTTATGGTTGATGGAATTTCTCGGTGTTATTGGTTTACGTGTTCGATGCGTCTCTCCTCGTTTTTTTTTTCTCTCTCCTCGCCCGATATGAGGACGGGATTTTTTTCCACTGCGGTCGTCGAAAGTTCGACGAGGGCTGAGTCAGGCTATCGCTCTCCTATGACTTGTAAACGCCGGGTAAAATAACGTATCGGGTTTTCCCGGGGAAGGAGGGAAATTGTATGAACGCGGGGGATAAGTTTTGTAAACGCAACAAAGAAATTACGTGCGGCAAAATGAGGCGAAACGTGCCTAAACCGAAAGTTTCTTAATTTAATGTTTGTTTATCATAAATTTAAACCAGCATTTACGAAGTTAAGCGTTATATTAAAATTTTTCCACTATCAAACCGTAGGAATTGAACTTTAGTTTTCTCACTAATTTTTCTCCGCCATTTTATGTCGAGAAATAGAAAAACCCACGCATTTTCCAACAAAGGCTTCATTTACAATTTTTACTATCCATAAAGTAGAATTTTTCTTATTAAAAGGAAATTTTGACGTGTGAACATCTGAGTGCAAACCCTAATTTTAATGATATCAACACAATTTGCTTCCTAAATTATTGGATTGAGCTGAAAAACTGCGTCTTACAATGTAAGAAACTTAAATTTTGAATCTGAATCATGCCGAATTGACTCTGCAAGTTCCTTCAGAATTTTGGAGGGTTAGATCGGATTGAATCTAGAAGGTTTACAGAAATTCCAGACAATTTCATTTTAATGTAAACGGTTGAAAAGAACCCATAATATAAATTCCAGGGGTCCTTTTAGAACGTCAAATGCGTGAAAGTGCCTTAAAATTTAACCTAGAAGGTTCATGCAGGTTTCAAATTGTTTCACTCTTCAAGGACCACAGAAAACGTCTAGATTTTCCTCAAAGGCCTTATATTTCTAGAAACCCCTTCGCTATAAACCAATACGGTTCTTCCAGAACTTCAAATGACCGAAAATGGAAAATCATGGAAAAATCTAGATTTGCCTAAATGGTCCCAGATCGATTCCTTTTTCTCGTCAAAGCGTCCAGTAATGTGAAGTCTGAAGTATGCTGGAGGTCTCTAGAGGTTTATTTAAAATTTGAGAAGGCCAAATTTGGATAAATTTTAAACTAGGTTCATGGAAATTTCTCAAATATTTCAATTTAACTTCTAAATACTAGTAATTTCAAGAATCTATAGGTCCTAATGGAGCCTTCAACATCCCAACTACTTCCAAAGGATGTCTAGATAGATTACAGAAGCTTCAAACAATGTCATTTTAGTTCTAACGTTAGGAAGCATCTAGAATATACGTTCCAAAGGTTTTTCTAGTATCAAAAATGACCAAAGGTACCTTTAAAATTTAGGTAAAAACAACTGGACACTCCTATTTCCGAGGCCAATGGCAACAAATAGATTTCCTCTAATAATAATAATAATAATAACAAAGGGTCTCAGATAGGTTCTAGAATCTTTCCCATTATATCTTCAAATAATAGAAAATCTGATTCACACAGAAGAAAACTCTAGTAATTATTTTGGATTGAAAAGCCGGAATGGTAACACATAAGTTTAGGGAATTGGTTTAGGGAATGTCTAGTGTTTTTATTTTAACTCTAAAATCGAAGAGGTTCTTCTGGAACCATTAGCATCCACAAATGCCCTTTAAGTGAAATCTAAATTATTTTGGGGAGTTGCAAACAATTTCGATTGAATTTTACACGTTATATTCGATATAAAAGCAATTTTATAGACGTTTTCCAATTTTGGATGACTGAAAATGGCTTAAAATAGAAACTACAATGTTTATGCAAGTTTCATTCTCAGAGGGTCACAAAAAAAATTTAGATTTCTCTAAATATTCTTAGATAACTTCTAGGAGCTTTCTTGTTCTATTTTAGAACATTACAAGTCTGAAGGATGTTAAAGAAACTCTTGGAGTTTCATTAGGGGGTTGAATGCCTGAAGTAAATATAGAATTGGGTATAAAAATTGACGAAAATTGCCAACGTTTCTATTTTAACTCTATACGTTTATAAACTTCAAGAATCAAGGACGAATCCATAGGACCTCATAGAACCTCTTTTAGAGAGTCTAGAATACAAAATACATAGAAAACGAATCCATAAGACCTCATAGAACCTTTTTTATAGAGAGTCTAGAATACAAAATTCACCTCGTATGACCAAAAGTGCTTTAAATCCGAATTTAGACAATTTGAAAACTTATGAATTCTTCTATGGAAAAAATGTAGATTCTGTTAAATGGCCTCACGTAGAACTTATTATTTCAAATTCGAGAATTCAAAAAGTTACCTTCTGTGGCGCAACAACGCAGACGTTCGAAAATTTTGCTGGTCCCAAAATCACAAAATTATTAATTTGCCTGTGATCACAGGCCCTTTCCCTACTGACCGAATATTGACCCACATTATCGACACGTGTGAGGGGTGCCTTCAACATACCAGCTTCAATAATATTGCCTCGTTAATATTGATCATGTAAGGCAGGCACAAGTGATAAATATTGTGTCTTACCTACTGATACATGACATTAGATGGTTTTGAATTTACATTTTGGGTTACATAAACACTGCTTACCAATTTTTAGTTGTCGATGAATGACGGAAGCGTGATCGAATTAAAGCAGAATTTACACTTGCTCATCCGTAGTTTTCAATATATTTTTTCGCTAAGACACGTATAGTTTTACAAAAATCTACCAACTTGAACTTTACATGGGACCCTCGTATTTCCAAATCAGATCAAATCCAAATCAAGTGACTTAAACCACATATTCAATACAAAATATTAATGTTGAAACAGTTTGATGCTCACATGTCCAAAGAACAGAAAACAACCTGAATTTGTTAATGAAAGTACTCTCCTTAACTGAGATTTATTTCTCATTTTTAATTCTTTTTGAAGTAACTATTTCGTGCTCACCGGTGAGAAAAATCAGTTAATCCCAAGGCGCACTTTAACTTTCCTGGAAGAAATCTAGCACTTCGGCATCGCTCTGCAAGTGCGCCCAGTAAATCCCGAACGAGTTAACTTCTGCACGAGTAAACGTAACGTTTAAGGGCATAAAAAACAGTCGGCGTTTAAGATTCGTCCACAGAATGTTCCCCTCTGGCCCCCCGGGAAGCTCGTCAGAAGCAATACGTCTCGGAAACTATTCCTCCTTCTTCCCTCTCTTTCTCTTCCTCCTCAAATTGACGTATCCCGGACGTGACCCCCCTGTTATCCTTCAGTGGCTCGTAATAATCCCGTGCCGGAGACCGCGGCTAACAATGTAGAACTCCAACTAAGCCATAAGCAGTCTCTCCGTCTATCTCCCTGAGCCCTTCTGGCTCTGCAGATAACGGTGGGATCATACACTATTCCAAATTGTGTTCGGGAACAACTATTATAAACCGTCAATCCGGCATTAGGAGGAGCGGGTCCGATGGCAATCGTCTTCCTTCTGGAGGGAGAGCGTAAGGAGAATTCCGGCTAATTAATACGGCACTTTCTATACGGAGGAATATCTGGAGAGAAAAAGTGAGATTAGGTTCGTTATCGGAAACGTCGACGCCCGGTTTGGTTCTCTTGTGGAAAAATTGTAGAGCCAAACTTCCATATGGTCACTGGTCGCCTAATTTCAAAATCATTAAGGCTCTCCCATGGGCACCGAGGCTCATTAACGACCATCGAAATGTTGAAATAAGTGATGGCCTTTGAAAAATAGCCCTTGTTAAAAGTTGTACTTAAAAAACGTTTTCATGAAATAGAAAAATTAAAAGTCTTACTTGTATGAAGGTATTATTTGAGTACCTAATGACGGTATGTTGATATACATTTTAATTTAAAAATTGAATGGGTATTGCCATTAAAAACTTCATTCACAAAACTTTAATTTGTTTTAATTTGCCAAAATTTGGGTGCTACAACGTCTTGGACATGTAATAATGATAGATATGACCCTAATTGAAAAAAGAGACATTCTCATTCAAATAATTATTAATAAAAAATAAATCTTTAAATGATTTCTAGATAAATTTTGATAGCAACTCCCCCTCTTTTTAATTAATCTAAAGAGAGATTTTGACCCATAAAACTCTGTTCAACCTTGATCCAATAAACTAATAGTTAAAGCCCCAGGTTTAAGAACCATAATAGACAATATATTGGTTGAGATAGAAGGCATATTTCATATTGATCCTAGAAAATGACTTTGTAAAATAAATTTTTTCCTCAAACTATACCTTAATGTAACCTTTGAAACTTCATATTTCCAATTGAAAATTTGGAAACTGATCGTACAGAGAAGTTCCTCCATGGATGCGTTACCTCAAATGCATAAATCAAAATCTAAAAATGAGCGTCCTGTACATCAAACAACCGCCTTCGTAATTAGTATTCCCAGTATTTCCATGACCATAACACACCACGCTCTCCGGTATATTTCTCATCAGATCCCAGCCAAAAGAATTTAGGTGAGACGATAAATATTCAATCGCCGTTCAAATAATAAATTGTCCTACGTTCCATGTGTGATAGACAATCAAATATACTTATAATACCACATACAATTATCTATTCTCATCGACGAACGCATGTGCTGTTACTTTATAACATGTAAAATTATTTCCATGGGAATTCGTCCACTTCATGCCAGGCAATGTCTCTCGAATAACATAATTTGTCTATTTTGTCTAGCCTCAATTGTTCGACCATTAGCACACAAACCGAGAAGGGAATAGTGATTTGTTTATGGAAATCGTGAAGATGGGAATTTATTTACGTGATCGGCCGTTACTTGTCCATTGATTTATTGTTAAATAATTGTTCGGAATTAATCGGATTCTCGTCAAGTGGAAAAAATCATTTCGACGTACAGAGATGTAATTGTACAGGAATGTCTAACTTTGACGTTTAGAGCAAATCTCATATGAGTTATGATGGTTAAACAGGTCGATTTAAAATCGATTACATTCGAAGTGGATGCAACTTTAGCTTATTTCGTTAATATGCTGGTCCTGACGTTAGATTGTGTAACGCTTTGTACTAATTTATTTCGTACGAGGGCGCACTTAGAACGTGTGTCGAAAATTCTTCATATTTCTGGCATGATTTGGTTCTGCCAAGGGCTGGGGCATAGGAGCAGATATATTCTTTCTTCGCAAAATTTTTAGACAGCTCAAAAACGATATATTTCTGTAGCAGTTTACCAAAAATACACAAATCACTCTAGACAGATTTCTAAATAAGATGATTTTTTGGAACTGTCCATGGAGCTTCATTTGGTATACTTTAACTATCCATTACTAAGAGGTTCGTACCAGATAGGGCGTCTTTCTTCTATACACCCTACTTTTTCTTTGTCATGGTTTAACTTTTCTGTCTAATTTCTGTTCTAGTTGTGTTCTTAATTTTCTGTTCCATCGTACTGGTTTTTGAATTGATGAATATTTTTATGCTTTCTTTACTATGTTTTCTAATTATAGTCATCTGACTTTGTGTGATAATGCCACGAATAGTGTTTTCTCTACGTTTGTTTCCAAGCCAATGTTTCCTCGAATTTCCTTTACATATTACTCATACCTTCTCCGTTTGGCAATAATTGCCTGAGAATAAGAGAATAATTTCAAATATCAGCGATGTGTTGAAACTTTTGCAGGAATCCTGCTGCTTTAAATGAGATTCCGGTATTTCTTTCGAATTTAATTTGGATTCCATAGTTTCTATACAGGTGTTTTACAGCTTTGGATACGTCATATGTTGAATTTCTACTCGTGAATCACTTGTCATGATATTATTGGTATGCGCGGAATATGTCGAAGGAACGTGACCGTGGAGCATTTCAGTGACCAGGAAAAAGGGGAATCAGACTCCCAGGTTGCATTTCGACTTTGTATTAAACCAGGACCTCCCAACAACTTTTTTTAAATATATCGATAAAGGAGTTTACTCCAGTCATTTTTTGGTTTTTGAAGTTTTTTCGAAATTCACTCCAAGAGCTTTGTAAATTGAACGCTTTTCTATCGTCAAATATTTGTATTAATGGTTAATAACACTTGTACCTTAAATTCATCTCGATGACAGTTTGGTACCAACAGTCTATTAATACTCTAACAATATAGTAGTAGTCTATTGAATATTTCAGTTTTTGGGAATTTCGAAAAGTCATTATTAATTTCTTTAGAACTATGTAATTATACATAAATCTTAACAATGTATATTATAATAGTATGCCCCATGTACATATTGACGACAGAAATCTTTTAATATTTCAAGTAATACTTATAATATATTATTTATTATATTATAATGTACTAAAATCATAAAGTGTTCCGATATTTCATGTATTATTATGAAAGTCGAACAAAATATGAGAAATTAGTTCGATTGACTCGTCGCTATTTATTTAAGATCGATGAACATTATATGTATTTGCCTCATATTATATGCGTATTTGGTCAAATTAGAAAGTATTAAGCTTAACAATAAGTTTAAGGTAGATTATTTCGATTTGATGGAAAGAAGTACAAGTAAATTGAGAATTTAGGTGTATTTTCAAAAATTATGCTTCTTCTTCACCAGCATCCACAAATGCCTTTAAGTGAAATCTAAATTATTTTGAGAAGTTGCAAACAATTTCAATTGAATTACAAACGTTATATTCGATATAAAAGCAATTTTATAGACGTTTTACAATTTTGGATGACTGAAAATGCCTTAAAATAGAAACTACAATGTTTATGCTAGTTTCATTCTCAGAGGGCCACATGTATTACTGTGAAAGTAGAACAAAATATGAGAAAATAGTTCGATGGACTCGTCGCTATTTCTTTAAGATCGCTGAATATTATATGTATTTGGTCATATTATATGCGTATTTGATCAAATTAGAAAATATTAAGCTTAACATTAAGTTTAAGGCAGATTATTTCGATTTGATGGAACGAAGTACAAGTAAATTGAGAATTTAGGTGTATTTTCAAAAATGCTTCTTATTTCAAAATAGTTATGAAAATATTGGCTAATGCAAGTAAAAATCCATAACTTCGAGACAAAATTCTGACAAATTTCTTAATCGTGCTGCAAAGTACTCTGTTAGTAATTAAAGAATATTTTAAAATTCCCTTCTGGTTATTACAATCTTCGTTCCTGGCAATACTCGGATTAGTTACAGTGTCGGGCAGTTCCCTACCCTCTCCCCCCTGGGTGATTGTGCCCGTTCTACCCTACATCCACCGTTTCCTCCCAAATTCGTACGGCGAATCGGTCGAATCCCGAAATTAGTAGCCTAATGGGCATCGATGAGCGAAGTTACTAATCTTAGATATTCGAAGTTAGCGATGAGATCCGCAACTTCATTAATCTATCGGATACAATTAATGTCGGAGGGGCGAGCCTTGTAAATTTAATTGGGACCGGAGTCCGGATCGGGATTATCAAATTCCTCGCGTTTATGTTTATAGTGCGGAGGTACGGCCGCCGGATCCCCTTTTTTCCACGGGAATCTTAAATTTTCCCGTCAAAAGAATAAACTAAATTACCGAGACTCGGAACCGAGCTCTCCGGGACTCGGGAGTGTGTTCCTTAAAAATTTAAATTGATGTCGACGGGAAAGCTGCAGTGAAAATTGTATTGCGCCGGGACCGTTGGTCAGTAGCTTGTGTCCTTTATAATAAAGTAAAACTGGGGAAAGGAATACGGTATATGGAGTGAAGTACGGGGCTCGGATTCGTTCGTTGCCGCATTTTCTCTCGGAAAAGCGGAACGTCGAATCCCTTGAAAATTTCAAACGGCAAATGTTTCGCTACTGAACAGGATAAAGTGTGCATGTACGAGTACGCTTCTCAAGATTTTTGTAATACCACTTTAGGTGAATTATGCACAGGGAAGGGTTTTCCTTGGATGCAGTCGGGTTAACCAATTCGGGATACTGTGAAGCTATTTGGAATAAAAAAATAAACAAAATTCTTAAGTAATAACGGTATCATCATTACTATTAAGAAACTAAAAGTATAAGCGTGTTGTACGTCGCATTTTATTTGAGACAAAATTACAGTACACTTGCTACTAATAAAAGGTCATTTTATAATGATCTCAGACAAATTAATCTTCTCTACATGAAAAAAATTTAAAATCATTTCACAACAATTTTTAAGCCTCTTCACTTCTTTGTTTATAATCTTTTGCAATCGGGGTCCGGGTAGCACGTACCACAATTCGAGTCTCAAATAAAATAAAATATTTAATGGTAGTAGTGCTTATGGTATTAATGTCTTACGTGCAGTAATTTTTTTACGGTACAAGACTGAAATTGCTCAAATTTCGTTGGAATATTTTATACTTACTTGTAGTATATTTGACAAAAAAACTAGGGACGAAAGGCTCTAAGAATACCGGGAACGCAGTGGAGACCATAGCCAACTTAATTTAAGCAAATGATGCACCAAGACGTTTGAAATTAGGGAAAAAAGAAGACTTTTGCTGCCGTTTTTTGTTTCCAAAACACCTTCCCTGCCTTTCGATCCGACAACGTCGCGTGCACGCTAGGGCAGAGGGGCCCTCCTTCGGATAGAGCACTGAACATAAGGTATAATTTCCTCAACACATAAAGAGAATACGCTGATGTCCAGAACGTCGGACCCACATCCTCGGGGGAACCTTAAAGAAATTGTCGATCTATGACTCCCGATTTGTAACGTCCTCGATATGCTATCAAAAGGATGCTTTATGAAGAATCCGGGAAAGTCGCAAATAGGGTTAGGAGGGGATGGGGGAGGACGTGTACTTCGGAGAGGAAAAGCAGAATTGGACTTTGTAAAATCGGGTGCGTTTACCTGTGGGGTATGATGGGTGTGGGGTGAATTTGATGGAACAAGTTAGTTCGAACTAACGTTAGGGAGTTGGGTTTCGCATAATTGAACCTGCGCTTGTTGCATTTTCCTTTGTCGCGGGTGAAATTAAATTATCGCCTCTCTCTCTTGTGTTGCGATCGGAAGTGCGACTATGAACGAGGAAAAAGCATTTTTATTGGCGTTTTGTATGTGTGTGGGTATATATATATATGCGCCGAAAATCCCCGGAGTAAACAAGAATAATATTAAAACGGACCAAAAAAAAGCAATCACAATTTCCAGCTTCGGTCGGAATCGAATCCAATATCCAATAAAAATAAAACTATGCGAAACGAAATAAATATTCCTTTTTTTTACATGGTGACACGAAGGGGGAGCGGAAGGGTGTCGGAGAATTATGGCGGGTGTCCGGCGGCCACTAGATCGGGGAACAATCTACTCGCTGTCAATAAATGCTCGCCTGTCCGTTTCGGTAATATTTCCCCCGAGCCACCGACTGACATATTGCATTTTCACTGCTCCGAACACTTTCCATGCGAAATACATAAATACAAGGACGATCCGAAGGGGGGCGGGCAGATTAAAAAGATGCCCGTCTCCAACGCCGCTAACAAAAGCCGTCATCCTATGCCACTTACTTTTCTATATTTCACGTTTAATATCAGTAAAGTCAGTCGGCAGTAACAGTGTCATTCGTTGTAGACATGCTATGTTTATAAATTCTTGCAAAAAATCCCATTTTTTACAACTTTCTCAAAAATTTCTGCACCGATTTTGAAAAATTTAAATTCGTTTTCAATGCCACTTACTTTTCTATGTTTCACGTTTGATATCAGTAAAGTCAGTCGGCAGTAACAGTGTCATTCGTTGTAGACAAGCTATGTTTATAAATTCTTGCAAAAAATCCCATTTTTTACAACTTTCTCAAAAATTTCTGCACCGATTTTGAAAAATTTAAATTCGTTTTCAAAACGAATCAGTTTGCTACAATTTTCTGTCGGGAGAATTGTTTTAAAAGGATTAAAAAAGTACTTCGGTATTTGAACATTATTCGTAACAATTTGGAAATCGAAATATTTTCCACATTTCTTGTCACTTTGTTTACGATCATGCAAACTAACTAAACCATGGAGGAACTTCAAAAAATCGACTTTATAATTTCTCATATATTGAGAAAGTATTTTAATCGGCCTCCCGAGTCCAAAAAGCATGTTTTCAAAAAACGTCTGTCTGTGTACATGTATGTACAGACTTTTTCTCAGAAAACGTAAGCAGTGAAAAGTTGAAACTTTGTATTTGAACTTAGTGTCCTAATTATTCTTAATCCATTTTAGTTAAAATTGGTTAAGGAGGAAGGTACCTTTTCTCTTGTCATTTTTGTGTTGTCTCGAAAACTATTTCAACACTTTCTTACACCCTGTATAATTAGTCTACTGTTTAATACATATTCACTACCATAATCGTTATCTTGATTGATATCAATATATATATCCTCAAGATCTCTTTGCCCTTGTGAATTTTCAGTTTTTCTCAATTTTCTCCAAAAGTGCTTTATATATTCTTACTAAACATTACATATGTACCACTACATTAAATGCTAACAATATTTATTTGTCATATTTTTTCCGAATCGCCCCCTAAAGGGCACTTTATTCTTGGGAATTTTCAGTTTTTCTTAATTTTCTCCTGAATAGATATAGCGATTTATTTGAACTAGGACGACCTGACCTATCTATTCAATACCTAAAACTTTCACTTGAAATATTTTTTTCTAAGATCACCCTAAAAGGCACTTTATACTTGAGAATTTCCTAAGAACTTTCATAAAGCTCGTATTTCACATGAGAAAATTTCACGATGACGTTATTATATGCGGATGAAATTTATTTATTTATCTAAAATATTGCCTCGTTTATTTAAATAAAATAGAAAATAGATCAATTACATCACAAAGACCACATCGTAAAATTATATCCACGCTCCTTTAGAAACACTGCACACCAAGTGCTAAAATCAGTAATCACAATTTCACATAGAAGTACTCCTTTAAACTTTTCCAAACATTACTTGGTTTTTACGACCAGAGCGGCAGCTAGAGGGGACCTCGATTGGTAGGTAATAAACTACCCTTTTACCGTATGTTTCGAGTGAAATTTGGGTGGTTAGCACTTTGTAAATTTAAACGGCAGGATTAGCCGTCTTAAACACGGATATACATACTTTCTGTAACGAAAAATAAAATGACTTCTCAGGAAAAAAGGATTCCTCGCCATTGTCGCCGTAGGGCGTCGCAACACTCCTCACTACGTGTGACCGTTCGAAACGGATTAAATTGTTTTATAGTACTTACTTGTTTAAAGGTCTTAAGGATCCTTAAGGACATTTGTATATGGCGTTTCGTTTTTCGCTGCCGGATAAGGTCTACATAACGATATTAATACGATGTAAAATTGATTATTTTATGAATTTTCATTTCCCTTGGACATTTTTGTTTCAAAATGTTGTTAATTGACTTAATGATAATTGATAGCGTTCCCAATAATAATTCCATTCCATAATTGATGGAATTAACCCTGTATTTTCGTCGATTCTCTACTCCCATAGCCAGCACCCGGGTCGCAAAAACCAAATATTGTTTGGACAAGTATACCTATTTATGCACAATTCAGTACAGTTATTAGAAATAATTGATTAATTATTGGAATAAAACGTATATTGTCGTAAGAGAATATATATCAATAAATATTACACCTCAGATAGACGCCATATATAGACCACAGATAGACTATAGGCCATAATCACTGTTTGTGAACTTTTTTTTATAAATTCTTACGTTTGAATATGCCCCCAAAAAATCCACAAAACTGGTAAATAGGAATAAATTACCGACTCATTTCAAAAGTACCCATAAAAGCCGTACAAAATGATCATTTTTCTTAAAAATTAATAATGATAAAAATAGCTTTAAAAAATAAGAAAAGGGTCTTTTTCGACATTTCAACTCCACACATGCAAACCATAAAATATAGAGAAAAATAATTCTTTGTTGTCCTAATTTATTTCCAAAACATCAAAGTAAGTTTTCATACATACCCATCTACTACTAACAATTGTACCAACCTATAAATAACCTCAATTTGAAATAGTATTTGCGATTTAAATTAGATTTTTGGAATATCATTCATAACTTTGAATAATTTTCAGAAATACGAATGTTGTAGATTCAATACGATACAATTTAATTGTTCGAATTGTTTACGAAGTTGTTTACCTTCGAAAATTTACTTTTGATTTTATCAACCGACTGTAACTTACAGTGAAGTGATTGTAAAAATTCCAAATAAATTTAAAATGCATTAAAAGTATGCAGAGATATGCAGAGAAATGCTAAAATGTGATAAATATGCAAATTATAATCGTTTTCATATAAGAAAGATAATATGATATTTTATTATTGTAGTTACCTATATATGTACTATATTTGACGTATTATTTATGAATATTTTAATATTTAAATTGTGTGGTTTCTGTTTCGGAGAAAACTACGAGGAAATTAATTGCACGAAACGATCTGGGCGAGCGGGGATGATTTTAAAAGCTCCCCATAAACCCATAGGCGTATCCAAATTAACCATATAAAGCATATCAAAGCGTAATAGGGAAAAGGTGACGTGATCGAGTGGATTTATCCGGGATGGGGGGGCGCGTATGAAGGAGCAAAGATGCGCGCACGCACTCACACACAAATACACACCCTGAGATTGAGTCGGTTTCATTATCGGGAAAGCTCATCATATTTTAAAGGGGAATGTAATTTCATTTGCCCCATAAAATCTAAGCCGCTCTAAATCTGGCGTATACGGAGGGGTAGCATATGCGGCCCCGATCCCCGGGAATATAGTTCACAGAGTCTGCCATTAAATATGAGCTTAGTGAAATGTAAAACAGTCGGGGTTTTGCATTTCCAAGCATAAACTGCCGACAAAACGGCTCGAGGATTCACTTTATATGGACGGAGATATGTCTCTCCGCCTCGCACCTTACTCGTTAATATTCCGGGACGCCCCTTCTCGCCCCTCCTGCTACAAATACAGGGTGGATGTCGGATTTGTTAACTGTAAAACACCTACCTTTTTATTAGCCGTTAGGGATTTTACGTGCTACTAAATAACTGCGAATCCAAACAAAATATACTCTACTTATAATAAATACGCAATGAAGTTCGTTGTAATTTCAATACCGATGTGAGTTTAAAACGCCAATCTGCCTGACATTGAGTATATTTATGATGATGTTATTAATATCAGTACCTGTTTTCCCTGGTTTTTTCCTCTTCGGCGCTGCACTTTTGCCACCTCCATTTGCTTTACTTCTCCTTGTCATTGCTTTCGATAAATCAAACTTTTTTCTCCAATTGCTATCCTACAGTATTGTTTCTAACTTCAATTTTTTTTAATTCCTCTTCTGTTATTTTTTGTCCAGGCAACTTCACATTTTCAATTTTCAAGGCAGCTCGTATAGGGTCGAAAGAGACCCGACATAATCATCCCTTGCTTACTAAATAACTTTTAAAAGTTTTATCATAAATGGAATTTACAACAATTTTTTGTACATTTTTTAAAGTGAACCGGTATATGGCAGACTTTATAAACAATTCAAACTCAGGCTAATTCAGATGTTTACCTCAAACTTCTTCAGTATTTTAACGAAACCGTACCAAATAATTTCTAGGTGTTGCATCAAGATAGGAGTTTCGATGATTTTTTTGTGAATTTCATCGTTATTTATACAGATTTTAAAGATATTTCGATTACAAATTAATATTACTGAAGTAGATTCGTACAGGAACCCTCCATTTCGACAGAATATTAAAGAAACCGTACTATGCAACTCGTAGGAGTTTCATAAAAAGTGAAGCTTCTATAGTGTTTTTGTGAATTTTTAAAAGTTAGCATTATGTATGGCAATTTTTTCAACTTATCAAATTTAACTTTACATTATAAACGCAAATTTAAATTGTGGAAGTAAATCTCACAGTTGGTATGTAATTTATTAATTCCGCATTAAATGTCTGAGTAGTTTCATAAAAACCCGAGTTTCCGCAATTGTTTTTGAAAATTTTTAAAATTCAGCCTTATATAAGCACATTTAAGCAACATGTAAAACCTGAATTCACGTTATTAAAAATATTCAGATGATATTCTGTAACTTTATATGTACTTTTATGAAGTTTGACTATAAAACATTGATAGGTTTCATCAAAATTGAAGTTTCAGAAAATTTTCTATTAATTTTTAAATTTCAGTGTTATATATGCAAGTTCATAACATAACGAACCCAAGTTCATAATTTTAAAACAAATTCTATTATTTTGGGTAGGGGTGCTGACAACATTAATACCTTATTAAAGTTTCACAAGGTTAGGACTTGATATAATTTGGAGTTTCACATAAATTGGAGTTTCAGTAACCTTTTTTAATATTTTGAAATTCAGTATTATGAGTCACTTGTTTATGCTTTAAATTAAATTGAGATATTTGAAAGTAATTCATATAGGTGCTTCACATTTAATTAACTGTATAGTACACTCGTAGTAGGGTAAATGAAACTACAGTAAATAACCTCAGAACGTTTCAACACAATTAGAAATTTAACAAGGTGCCTTTCCCTTCATAAGCTTAACCCTTAACCGGTAATAATGTATTGTGAGGTCAGGTAATAATTGTACCCGATCATAATTTCGTTAGTAGTTTGGGTAATTAATTTTTGTATGAATGAGAATAATTTAAATCGGTTACATAGAGTAATCGGTCATGGTCTTACAAAATTTCAACCCTTATTAGCAGTTACACTCAACATTAGACCGAACGCCGGTTATTTTGCTCGCATTAGCATAATTTTGATCGGGCATAAAAAGTGAAAGATGTCAAGGAGTACGAAAGACACACTTAGTAAGCAGTGGCTTATAGCAACTGTAAATATAAACTATAGATGTAAGTGGGAGAGAGGTAATCAGACTTTGGCGTAACTGCTTAAAGTCTACACTTACAAGGAAGCTTCGCCTCAAAAAAAATCTTGTGATATTTGTAGTTTAAGAGGTTTTAATTAAAAATGTTCAAACTTAACAAACTACCATGACTACCTTCGACATTTTCTCGATCTCCCCCCCTTTGTTCGCGCGAATCGCTCTGTATCCAGCGTAAATCTTAACGCCGAGTACACACTGAGGATATATCTTTGCAAACGACACTTTACGATGAAATTCATGTTTAATGAATATTTAATTAATAGAAACTCTCGAGATTAAGATTTTCGTCAGGACGAATGAGGAGAGGGGCGGTTGAACGAACGGGATGAGATGAGGGCGACGAAACTAAAATTCCTCGATTCCGCCGAATGGAAGTCGTCATCGTAGGCTATCAAAACGTAACGTTCCCAGGCTGTAATTATTAATAGTAACGTCGGTTGTAATACGTCCGATGTTATAAAATCAAAATGTCAGCGCTGGTCTCCTCTCGAGGATCTCTACAGCCGAAATTATTTAATAACCCTTTCGGGGTCATAATTTGGCAATTATCATATCGTAGGTACGACAGATTTAAGAAATGTTCTCACAATAATTATAATTTAGAAGGAATATTTTCCCTGTGACTCCGGGAGAGTAATTTTTTCTCTGTTGAAGAATACAACAAAGGAACTTTCGGATATCTGATTTATTATTCGTGTGAAAGCCGTAAGCGTTGCGTTACGTTACCTTCCGACTTCCATATTTTTGTTGTATGTAAATTCAGTAGGAATTAGCATCGAGGCTCATCCTCTAAGTGCACCGGGGACACAAAAGAAAGAGAGAATTAAAACAAATACAGCTGTCGTCGCGATTATGTAAATGAAAAATGAAAATTGCAAATTACTCGCCCCATAGGAATCAATTAAGTAAAAAGCATAAAAATGTCGCAGGCAGGCAGCTGGACCTCCCCCACAATAATCCTGCGATGAATTAGATTGGAACGCCGAAAGTGCAACATTTATGGGAAGTTGCATGTGACAAAAGGCGAGATCCACCCTCTCCGGACGGGGTCGTGCCATTTTAATATTCAGATTGGTTACACCTTTTATGCGTATAGGAAATAATTCGGTGCCTATATTTGCCCGAGGACGGACCCCTTGTTTGTTTTTACACTTGTCTCTTTGATAGAGTAGATTAGTGCAGTCTTGTCGATCGCATCGGCTAAATTGAAATATTATTCAAATTCCCATTCAAAGGAGCCGTAATGGAAATCTAGCACTTTGAGGGTACGTTCGGGGTAAATGAAATAGCCCGGGGAAGGGAGGGGATATGAGTCGTTTGCTCTACTTGAATTGTGCTATTCTTGAAAAAAAAAACCAAATTATTTTCGCGTGTATCGATGGAAATTCTCTCAATGAAACTTCGATGAACAATAAAGTACCTAATTAGCTTGGAAAACTGAGGCTACTTCACTGGTTCCTTCAAGAACTGCTATGGGTGCTGCTTATCTTAGAGGATTATTTTGTGGCCTAATTATTAGGACTAATTATTTAGAGGACCTTTTGTGGACTCCTGGCAGTCAAAAATGTGTGGAATTACTCGTTTGTTTCAGCTTTAAACAGCCTTCATCGACACTGAATTTAATCACAATCACTCACAATTGGTTCATATCATACTGAGTTAAAAACTGATAATATTCTAGTGTCACATCTACAAGTAATCATAGATATATTATAGACTAAATTCGCAGGAGTTTTATCGCTTGTGGTCTCGGGTTTACGTACATTTGAAATATTTTTTCAAAATATTCATATTCAAACAGTTCATTTTCATAAGAACCGACGTTTTCCAGAAAGTGAAGGTTGGAAAATTTTTGGTGTCCAGAAAAGTATTCCAAACTTTTGGGAGCTGATGTACGATTATGATACGTCCTGATACAGGCAGCAAAGTAAACAGGAATAAACAGCAAATGGACGGTTTACATCAATTTTGTCCGGACGTTCCAAAGATTTTTCTGGATATGTTGAACTAACCATCCCTTCTTAAAGCTACCTAATTTTCTGGAAAGCGGTCGCAAAAAGCTTCGTTTTTTCATATTTTTGCAGTCAAAACCTGCAAACAGTTTCTACCAAACGGTTAGGGTAATTTTTACCAACTTTCGATATGCTATTGGAATTATTTTTAAAGATATTTTATGTTTAGAATTATTATTTTTAAAGGTACATTGCATTTTCCCACACATGTTCACTAAGACTTTCCTTTACCCCCTGTATACAGGTGGATTCTCTTGCACACATTGCAATACGCATGTGTTCTCTTGTCGGCGCTTGTTATGGATGGAAATAACATTTCATCGGGCAAAACCATATTTTGTTTTTCAAGTTTATTGGTAATTTTATTTTATGCTTTAATTTACAAATTTAAATCAATGCGATAATGCGTTTAGCCAATATAATCTTCAATTAATAGTACATAGTGGATAATTACATTAACATAATAATTATAACGATTCGGTCGTTAACGGTTATCGATGTTTAATAGTACCTTACTACCACTAAAGTACAATTTGTACTATTATTGCTTTAATAGTACTTTAAATCAATTTACCTAAAGGTTACCTTTCGTACTGTCATTCCTATTAACGGTCATCTTTATGTCAGCATTACTTACCGCCGCGCCGATAAAATTGCCAAGGACACATACAAATTATCTTTCCTGGGTACTTAGGGTACCAACCTTACTTCCTAATAGCGGTCATGATTAAGTAATATTTCCAAAATCTATTGAACTGTTGTAATATTGAAAGTAAAAGATTTAAAATAAATTTCCTTCGAGGTGTATTTTTCAAAAAATTATATTTTGTGCTAATTACTAATTCAGTTTTGGCACATTTTTTATTTGTCCAATAATACCTTCATTAAATATTGCATTGCATTCTAAACCATCCCGAGTTTGTCATGGGGAATAATCACTTTATTATAAATATATTTCTTGGTGACCGTAAGTGAGAAATTTTGCTGTATCCAATTAGTTCGCGTGTTTGTTGAAATATTTATTTAAACATTTCATCGATTATTGCCAGATCTCCCGTGAAGAACAACTTAACCTACGTGCTCACTCGGCCAGCCTGTGATATTATCGACGACCCCGTATTCGGTCCCGTTAAAATAAATCAAAGTTTGAATACCGATATGAGAGCTATTGACCGAGAAAGAGAGACTCGGTGGCCGTCCCGAGCGAAAGAGAGAAAGAGAGAGAGAGAGAGAGAGAAAAAGAGAGAGCCCCCCTAACCTTTCAACTTTCTATATGTACGCGATATAAAGCGTCGCAATAAAAATCACCTTCGTGAATCAAAAGCGATCTATCAAATGATATTATCGGGGCTATTACAACTCCTGCCCCGACATTGATTCTCTGTGTCATAATAAAAAAAGGGCGATACATCATACGCTCCTTCCGCCTGATCCTTTTGCTTTCCTTCGGCAGGACGTCGCAGGACTTTTCGTTCTCCCGGCTCCCCCGATGGGGTCGGCGGATAACGACCGGCGAGATTATATCGCAGTGATAAAGAAATGATGCATAGTTTCAAAAATTCCAGAAAAAGAGAGAGAGGAAGAAGGAATGAAATATGCCCACTCGACGAATATTCCTAGTGTAAGGACGGTACAATGTATGTAGAAGTGTAATGAAAAGGTGGTTCAACAGATCCCATTGCAATTGGGATTGGGAAAATCCTTGTAACGCATTTTCTTGTAGATAAAAAATGTTTACTGCCGTTTTTAGGATTGATTTACCTTTTGTTACAAGTATCTTTTACGTAGGAGTTATTAGAATAAACTCTAAAGACAAAAGTAGCAAGTACACTTAATCCCTTAATCAAAGGGACTATATGAGTGAGACCCTTTTTTCAATTGCTTTCCACCTGTTTTCGTCCTGGAGGAGTCAATTCAGGTCTACAGGTTTCCACGCTATCTTTGTAATTATTGTGTCTTATTTTCCTCCGTAAATCTATGATTTCCGATTCATGATTTGTGGTTTTTCGCTAAAATCCTATCATCTACTCTTCACATATTCACACCAGCGCAATTGTCCCGTTTTTAAATTGAAGCATTTATTGGACGCTTGACAGCAACTTAACGTAAAAAGGCAGAAAAATTAGCGTTATGCTATGCGTTATACCTTAGGGCGTATGCTTATGGGATGGCCTCTACACAAATAAAACCTACTAGTAATCACGCTCACACTCTTAGAACATTATATTATTACAATATATTTATTTATTTATAAAGAAAAAGGCGTTTACGACTGCGAACAGGTTTTTATTAAAATCAAATGTTTGTTGTAAATGGATTTACTCCTCAGTCCCTTTTAGCCCAGTAAAAATTTTGTTAAAAATGGATCAAAGATAATAAAAACCCAAAATCTAGACAATTCTGAGCTTTTGCGTTTTTTAAACAATAAGAATTTAAAAAAAAATAGGTCGTTTTTCCGTTTTTCCATCATCCAGTGAAAATTATTGACGAAAATGCAATATGTTATACAGACGATTTGTACAGAATTAAAAGTCCTTTAAAATGAGCTTTTCTAAAAGGTGATCGGAGCATTTTTCACCGAGAAAACTTGGAAAAACCTAACGTTTCACGCAAAATTAGCGCTTCAGCTTTAAACTGGGCAAAGCTGTGAATTTTTGAAAAAGGGTCCATTTCAACGGTTTTTTTCAAGTTTTCTCGGTGAAAAATGCTCCGATCTCCTTTTAGAAACGCCCATTTTGAAGGTCTTTCAATTCTCTACATATCGTCTGTACAACGTATTCCATTCTCGTTAATAATTTTTACGCTATGGTGAAAAAACGGAATAATGACTTATTTTTTAAAATTTGTAGTGTTAAAAAAACGCAAAAGCTCAGAATTGTACAGGCTTTAGTTTTTTTCATCCATTTTGAACAAAGATTTTTGGTCCGTCTGCTGTTAAATTTTATCTACTAAGAAAAACTCTATAAACTGGGCAATTATGGTCAGGTTGTAGGATATTTTTTCCCGATTTCGACCATCTCATATGGGATATTTCAAAGAATAAAGAAACGACCTTCCCTCGCCGCGACCCAAATTCCGAAACCGACCCCCCGCCCCCCATAAAAATTATTCTCCTCTAACGAAAACAGATCGGCGTCGTAAAACCCAAGTAGGAAAAATATCAAATTCCAAAGAAAGCCCCGCGCGCGCAGGACTCGTCATAAATCTCATATTCGCCATTCAATATCAATATGAAAGTCGTATCCGAGCCGATAAAACCCCGAAACATAACGTATTGGTACTCAAGTTCCCCTCGATATTATATTTTAGCAATCCCCCGCACCTGTAGAATCTTATATGCCGGCGTGAAACATCTTTTCCCGTGTTTAGCCGGGGAAAAGTGATTCGAGGTGGGTACAAGGTGGGCAAATAAACACGGGGAGGAAGAGGAGTTTACAGGAGGATCCTGATCGAAAATTGAAACAGAGGGAAATCAACCGCAACAACTCACTCAAGCAACTGATGTTCGTTCTAAAATATCTACAAGTTGAAATCTTAAGGTGCAATGGTATTTTGGTACATGATGACTTTAAGCAAGAAGAGCATTTAATAATCGCCGAGTTTATAGAGCAAAAAAGCTGCTTTGGTAGATAAAATTTAACAGCAGACAGACTAAAAAGACGTTTAAATGGATTAAAGGTGATAAAAGCCCAAAATCTAGACAAATCTCAGCTTTTGCTTTTTTTCAAACAATGATAATTTAAAAAAATAGGTAGTTTTTCCTTTTTTTCCACCACAGCGTGAAAATTAATAGCCTAACATTCCACGCAGAATTAGCGCTTCAGCTTTAAACTGGGCAAGGCTTTGAATTTTTGAAAAAGGGTCCATTTTAACAGTTTTTTAATCTCTATAAATCGTCCATACAACGTATTGCATTTCCATCAATAATTTTCACGCTGTGATAAGAAACCGAAAAACGACCAATTTTTTTAAAGTTTTATTGTTAAATTTGCCTAGATATCGAGTTTTCATCCTCTTTGATCCATTACAAACAAAGTTTTTTGAACCATCTGCTATTAAATTCCATCTATCACAAAAAAACCTCTATAAACTGGGCTATAAGCACACTTAATCGCATCGCTCAAAACTCATCCTCTTCAAAAACAAAATCACTTCCACTTAACGCCACTTAGAAGACTCGATCAAAATTTTTTTGCACCCATCGATCTACCGATGCAAAATCCCTGGATCTGCATGTCCCGAGTTTTTTCCCACCTCCGGCCCTCCACCCTATACACGGTATCAACAGCGTCGTTATATTTTTCACTTGTAGCTTTTATGTCTCGCATCGAGAGGTGATAGAGAGAACCTGTCGCGAATGATTGAGAGTTCTGACGGACTATAACATCATATTAGGGTGTGCTCCCGGGATGAGATGATAAGTGTGCTGTCAGACGGTCATGCCGGGGGAATTTCCCTTTTTCCGTATGTGTCGGTGGCTATCACGATATTATTATCCGACGACGATGACGCGATCGAGTATCGATCCAAATCTCACGGGAGGATATTTTAACATACACAAACGCAAGACGGGAAGATTGAAAGTTATGTTTTGAGCTTCTCAAAATAGTAAAGGCGATAAACAATTTGTCGTTATAGTCGACAATTCCACTAGAGGACAAGTAAAACGAAAACGTAGCATAAGTAGCTTGTGACTAAGAGTTTGTTAGTTATGTCGTAATTAATTGTGAAAAGTTGTGCTTGTTGTGCTTTAAAAGCTGCCTTATGTAACGTTGAAGGTACACTTCGGAACTTTATCTGTGTTTGAATTCGAACCACATTTATGAAACTGTTAAAATTTAACCAATCAGTTCCCAAAAATGGCTGTTATTATGCGCAGTCGCCTGATTATTGCTACTGCACATGCCCAAAATTCCGGAACTAACTACTGCGCATATGTAGTATTGGTGGGCTGCGCACAACTGCATGTGCGCATGGTATGGTATGCGCACATGCATTTGTATGGTAATCTTTCAAGTAAAGTAAAGGTAAGTTCAGGGCATTTGAAATCGTCACAGTTTGAATACTTAATTGTGTGAAAAAATTTGACATGAATATAAAGTCACACATATAAAGTGAAGTTTTGCCACGAACTGCACAAATGCGATTACCGAACCTTGGATCCTGTTTTTTGAACATAGCTTACCATAGTTTAGTTTGTCTAGAATATTACATTACAAATGCCAAAAGTGTTTTTGTAACAAATTTCAAGGAATTTTTACAAATCCCCGGGTCTAAGGCATATGTTCTTCAGGTAGCCTATGCCTAACAGCTGACTAGAAGATAGATACAATCTCTGGAGTGTAACTCCTTCAAATTTGCCAGGAAAGCACCTTTGTTTTAAATCTAGATTAAAAATATGCCTTAAGTGGGTATATGTGTATATACATATGATTTGGAAAAAGTAGAATCTAAAATTCACCAGGAAAAGGATAAATGTAGAAAACTCTTGGACAAGTTTGAAACCAAAACATATAGGCACATGTATATACGAGCCCAGTTGCATCAATTACTCCAATGTTATTAAATCGTCCTCGTACCTTCCCCTCAGTTTCTAAATATGGAACGAAGTTAAGAGCAATTATTTCTCCCTCTCACGTAACAGCATACGGCACTGCGAAAATTTTTATATGTATATCTATAGGTGTGTGCGTTAAAGCGAGGGGTTTTATTAACAGGGGCGTCGGGCGTGAAATGACGCTGCCGGACGCCAGTTACGACGACGCTCTATTAACGGATTAGACCTAAAGCGCAATCCGATCTCCATACGAGCTAAGCCGCTTGCCGGCATACACACAACACAAAAACAGACAAAATTGCCTCTCATGCTCCGTTGCTTAGAGACATGGGATTATGTCACCTCCCCCGCGCCCTGCGTCCGATAAAATAATTAATAGTCACCTAGGGGGGGCGTCACGGGGATTTCGCGAGAGTTTTCAATCGAGCGATTAACGCACAGAGCCGTCAAATATTTTGCAATCCCGGACAATTTTCTCTGGAAGTCGTGGAGAAATTTGATATTTGAGTTATTTATGAGGAAAAACTTTTATAAGGGGATTTTCAGAACAACGTACATTACTCGTGTATACTGTTGGGGTCTTTAAGTCTCTTCGATTGTTTACCAGTTGAAAAAAATCATTAACGTCAAATAATACTGTAGGTGTTTCCCTAGAATTCATCATTAGTACTATCTACTCATAGTCTTCCTTGGAATCGATACAAGATAAGGATTTAAATGAGTAAATGCACATGTGTACATACCCTTACATATTCTCTTTCCTAACCCAATTGGAAGACCTAAAAAAGCCAGGCCGGTCTATTGGCGCTCCATGATTCCCTTGTAGGTATCATGAATTCTTCAACAAATAACGTTTTCGATAACATCATCAATATTATTTATTATATTACAGTCGACACGTGTTTGTTGTATTTTGTTCTATATGACATTATTTCCTGAATTTCGATGTCAACAAGCAATTGCTTATTTATTTTCTTATTTTCATAGTCTTACAAACACAAGAGTTAAATTGTAATTACATGCAGATGCATGTATGTATTGAGAGGCACAGTGATCAAGAAAACATACAAAAAGTGAGGGAAAAGGTGAAGCAAGAAGAAAACCCCTTATATACATAAATCACTTGATATCACGAGCGTGTCAAGTAATGTGATTTAATTAGTGACATTACAAAATTATGTCTCTAAGAAATCTACATTGCATTCTTTAACAAATAAATTACAGCATGACTTACATTACTAATAGGGGAGCAAATCATTGGATTGGCCAAAAAATATTGTTATCATTATTTATCCCCAGTTTAACTAAGGGGGTTAATATCTTAATATTTTTAATAAGCAGAAAGTCTTTCCATCTGATATTATGCAAAACTTGTAAATAACTTTGTATAGTTTTATGTGTCGAGAATGCTGATAATGTCATTTAAGAAATATGAAATAATAAGTGCTCAAGTTTTAAAGAAGACAGTTTGTGATGTATGTAAAAAAAGAAAATTTATGTCAAATTAAGTGAAATTAAGGGGTATTTAAATTAAAATGTTAGTAATTATGATCCCTATACGTAAACATGAAAACTAACTGAGAAATAAACGGTTTTTTATGTTTAAACATATTTTTGGGTGTTGCAGTATTTTTAAGGGGGATTTCATTATGCTCAATTGACGGGCGTTTTCGCGGTCTGTTTTTCCATTTTGTCGATCTCGAAATAAAATTTCCCCAAAGAAATAGTTAGAAAAACCTTGGCAAACGCTTGAAATAGCAAAACAACGCCTCTTGAACCAATGGGCAAAAATGTAGCTGAGAGTTGAACCTGCAATGATACCTACGAAATAATGAATAGTTCAAGTTAAAGCCGAAAGTTAAGATTCAAGTTAAAGCCGGAAAATGCACCATTATGTATTTATGATTTAAAAAAATCAGTGCTCTATGTTCTTGAGGGTGAAGATTTTTTTAAGGGAAATTGTACTATACAAAATCGATGAGTACAATGCAAAATCTCTTAATTTGACGTTAAAAAAAATTACAAACTTTTCCTGTCCCTTTTCGCCCCCTTTTTTCAACCCCTAATTGAACCCCCAGGCAAAAAAGTGTTGAACAAAAATGAAGGTAGGACCATTGGAGTAAAAAATCTCTCGGCAGCAAAACGTGGAGGTAAAAGTTGCTCTAAACCCCTAGAATGACGAAAACTCAGTTTCGGTGTTAGAATGAAGCACAAAATCTGACAAAAAAAAACTTCAGACTTTTGACAATTTTTTCGTTTCTTTCATATTTTTTTGGCTATAGATTAACTGTTCAAAGTTGTATTATTCTAATTTTTATTAAGGACATTCGAGTTTTGACCAATTTTTAGGGCGCTTCAGGGATAGGGATGATACTAAATTAAATCACAATTTTCTATTCACTATATTTAAGTACGTATATTGCCTGTAAACAAAACACATATTTTTTGAGACGTTTTACTGGAGGTTTATTAAAATTTGAATAAATGTGGACTAACGACAGACAGATCGAGTTATGGGGTATTCCAGTGATAAATCTGCCGTGCTTGTTTGGATTTATCATCAAGAAAACATTAAATATGAAGCAATTCGAGTTATAGAAACTATTTTACAAGAAAATAAGTTACATAGAGCCGTTTGCTTTCAAAACTCTGTTCTATATAAGGCAAATTCGAGTCACAGAAATTTGACTATATGCTAAATATAAATTTCAAACGATCCTTTCACGAACAGAAAACGTTTTAATTAAAGAAACGAAATATCCATCTTTCAGTAAAGACGAGCTTTAGTACTTACGCGTAGTCGAAGTGAAGAATATAATTTTTCACATTTTCTTTTCCTGTCTTTCGAGTCTTCCTCGATAATTTATCAGTGTCATTTTTTCGCGCTCGATATAATATGTACGGGAAAAAATGAGACGCTCGCGGTATTATTAGCGTCGACGGTCTCCCGTTACATTTTTGTAATATTTTTAACGACGCAGCAGTCACAAATCCTATTGTCTGAACAGCTGACGGTGCCATTGTTGAAGACAAATTTATTCGAAACGTAGATTAGTCGAGAACATTATGATGGTTTTATCTAAAATTATTCGCTATTATTTTCGTATAAAACTTCAGATAAATTTCCTTTAATATCACGATCTGTTAATATTCCTCCACGTATATTTTATGGGGTTAATAGCTTGTGACAGTTATGGTTTTGTTTTCTATCCGGGTAATATTATTAATAGACAGCAAGTGCAAGGAAACGTAGTTTAAAGTATTTTTAATTCATTTAATTCGGTCTGAAAAATGCGCCATTGTCTTATTCCGAATATTTCTTTTGTCGCGTTTTCCGGAATATAAAGGGTACAAAAGGTCCGCTAAGAAATTACCGATGTGTCTGCGTCGAAGAATGCCCATTTTATTTTTATTTTCTCCTGGTTTTCGTTTATTTTCACGTCTGTCGTAGCTATAATGTTAATGTCAACACACACATTACTGTCTATTATGTACAGATCGCCTATTTGCTACTAAGAATATAAAGAAAGGAGCCTGGATTTCTTTTGATCTCGTCGGAGGAAACGCAGCCACGAAATTAATTGTCACCTAATGAAAATATATATAAAGCGGGACCGTTATTATGTGTTGTCTGCCGATTTTTCGGTTTTTGCGCTTAACCTCAACGTCACACTATCACTTCCACAATGCGGATTATTCTATCCATTCTATTTCCACGGAACCTACGTAAGAAGTAAAAATAAATAATCCAATAATAAAATTAAAACTAAACGCTCCCGTCGGCTCAAGTGTGAATGCACATGATTTAATGAAAGTAATCGCCTTAAAGCCGTGGCGTTAAACAAAAAATAATCACTTGATAGGATTATTACTTCGAGAGTCAGAAATAATATGGGCTGTTATCGATTAAACTGAAGAATAACCTCGAGACTACGTTGTAAGGCTTTAATTATCACTTTTATTAACGCTTTTACATGTCACACGCGTAATTTCATGCACGCGCGTATTATTTAATCAGATCACGAGGGAAAAAAATTAATAAGCGCCTTAGGCAGTTTAGAGAAAATGATTATTTATTAGAGCGGGAAGAAAGTTTCAAGCTCGCGCATTTAATCAGCTTTCAGGGATGCATACTAAAAGACAACAAGGGAGTCGTATTACCTCATTTTAATCAGAAGATTTAATCAGAAGATTCAATATTACCTTTGTATCTTTGTACGTTCAATGCAAGACAAGACAATTGATAAAATCACGGCATAATTTTTATTATTTATTTGTGTAAGAGAAGGAATGGAATTAATTGAGTAGTGTATAATGGGAGCGTATAAATTGAGTTTTCAGATCGATAAGAAAATAAATATTTACTTAACAAATTTATGCTAGTAAATGCTATTTGATAACATTAAAACAATTAAAGGTAAAAGCATATACTTGTTCTTATATTAAATAAATCAAAACGTCTTTGAGCAACTCATCTTCTCTGTAAGTTGAAAATCAATAGAATGTTGTATCTTTCTTGTAAAGCTTGTATAAGCAATTAATTCAATTTAAATATAGTTTCCTTAAACGTTGTCTGTATTTTCGTCTGGCTTGTGGTATGGGTATTAAGGGAGAAGCGCGCGATATACCCACCAGACCTCAAACATCCTAGTACTGGCTGTGCAGGGGTACTAGGGGAGTAACACGCAAAGTACCCATCCAGCTACTAGTAAACAAAAATTTCTAAACATCTGGGGTCGAGTGTGCAATGGTACCAAGGGAATAGCGCACGAAGTGCCACCCTAGCTGCCAGGAAAACGCAACAAACTAGCACCGAGCGTGCAATGGTACCAAGGGAATAGCGCACGAAGTGCCACCGTAGCTGCCAGGAAAACGCAATAAACTAGCACCGAGCGTGCAATGGTACCAAGGGAATAGCGCACGAAGTGTCGCCCTAGCTGCCAGGAAAACGCAACAAACTAGCACCGAGCGTGCAACGGTGCCAAGGGAATAGCGCATAAGGTACCGCTCTACCTACTAGTGACGATTGCCTCACGGACGTGCAGTGGTACCAAGGGAATGGGGCGCGAGGCATTCTGCCTTTAGATAAAAGGCGGCACTAGGAACAGTCTAACGCATGTTTGAATACCTCAAATAGAGAAAACTACTGTTGAAAACAGTAGAAAGATGCATAGCTCAGTGATACCTTTTTGGTTGTTTCTTCCAACTGCTCGTTTGGTATCGTAGACTTCACAGGAGCCAAGCGCGTTACATTAGTACAAGTGTTGACGTAGATTAGTATGTGGAGAGCGAGACACGGGCGAACCCTTTTCTCGCGAGTTCCTTCCTGCCCGCCGATGCTCTGGAAAAGTTTATATAAAATTCTATTTTTAGAACGTCGGACAAAATCTCGAGAGGCCTAGTTGGCGTCAGCCGAAGAAGGTAAAAATGACGAAAAGCGAAGAGTGGAATACGGGGGAAGTTTAAAATTATTCGATTAAAGAAATAACCCTTACATATGGTTAGATTTTTTGGTAAATTGAGTAAACCGCGGTAGTAATAATAAAACAGCGGACAACGGTTGGAACGACTAACAACATCATCGCAGGAGCCAAAGGGTCACCTGAACCATACGTAGAAAAAGTCTCTACACACTTTCGTGAACCAGGTTCAACGGTAATCCAAGGTTCCTGTGATCCTAAGAGTAAGATAACGATATGGAAACAATAGATCACAATCTCTTGAGTATTGTTAACCTCTAACTAATCTAGGACGTTTTTCGGAACTAGTGATGCGCATTTAAGTACCCGCTATTAATATTCCTACACTTAAGCGGTCGTATTATTTTATCTGTCCACGTGGGATCCCTGGGCATTTTCTAGTATCTGTCTGGTGTGTCTGTCCGACATGCGGACAAAGTCTCTGGTAGATATACGCGTTGTTCAACAGTCGTCCCGATTAGAGGAGTTCCCTTAGAATCGAACTGATTGCATCCCTCTCTCTCGGCCTCATTCTCTCCCCTTTCCGGAAGCGACGTATATCGACCACCCCCCCACAAGTGCAGCGGCAGCGGCAGCGATTTAGCGCAGATTATTCCCGGAAACAGCGAGAATTTCCAAAGCCCATAATGTAGTTATAACCTAATCCTTCGTAACAAAGCAGCAATTCGTGTGCGAGCGACACTCCGGGTAAACTAATCGGATCATCGAGTGCATAAGCGTAGCTGTACCCGTTATCATTTGGAGCATTGTTAGAGATAGAGGCCGTGAGGCCCCCGGACTCTGCGTCGTCCCCGTGGATCCTCGTCGGCAGGACGAGACGGTCGCTTCCTTCGGCCGGCCTTGACGGCAAGGACCTCCGACGTCGGTCTCGCGATGGTATCTGTTCTTCGGCACCTCGGGTACCGTTGCGGCCGACGTCGACTCGCTCATATTAATAACGCGTCGCACGGCCGGTCATTCATATGACGGATGGATTTACCGATGGCTTTGTTCGAGCACGATATGAAATCCTCGCTGCACCTCCCGAGTCCGATTATTCGAAGAAATTTGTTACGTTTTCGACGATCAGAGCAGATTTACAAAAATTGCTTTTTACACGAACACAGTTAAGTAACTTCAATACGTTGATGTGTTACCACAACCACTAATTTTTAGTGTGTTCCATTAATACCTTAACGTCTGATTCTTATTTATAGTATTGACCAAAGGGCTCCCATCTTCTTTAATGAGGCTATTGTATAGGGATGAAGATACTTTTCACCCCAAAGACTCGAATTCCAACGGTTCCCTTTTTCGATTTCTAATTTTTCTTTCGGTAATTTTCTCCTTCATGGGTGCTACTAAGGTAATGATCATTTTTCCATAGATGATAGTAGTTTAATGGTCTAGGCACCCGATGTATATGATGCCGCAGGTGATTTTCCGCAGATCTTCTAAACTATTTTCTTCTTAGTTTAAGGATGTAGATGGTTAAAAGTGCAGTGTAGCTACCCGAGGGTTAATGTGGAAACAGGACGATTTATCCTGAAGTTATACCTTCTTCGATGGTGATTAGTCCATTCTTAGTTGAAAGTTGGCATTCTACGGGTATTTCCAAAAGATATATGATCCCGTAGGTTTTGTAACTTCCATCTGTGCATAACAGTGAAGTTGGATGATTTCCTCTTGGGGTAATTTTCTGTCTTCCTGTAAACTTCATCCGCAATTTGGGCTCCCAGAAGCTAAATTTCATGCAGAGATTTTCTTGGGCAGGTAGAAGGACACTTTTGTAACCCATGTTGAATTTCGGTGGTGTTTCTAAGTGGCTTGTGATTTTTCTGGACACCCTCTTTTGAAATATCCTACAACTGACTGTATAAGTTTCGATGATCAGAAATCATGAAAAAACACTTATAGCCTTTATTTTAGATCGTCAAGCATTAATAAATTATAAAATGTTCTAAGACGTCTCTCCTCAGATATTCGTATTGATATCATTTCTATGGTGCTAATCATAGAATCCCTATCTTTTTCAATGGTGGCATCTTATCTGATCTTGGATGTGCAGGAAAACGTATTAACGACGAGTTAGGTCACAAGTGGAAATGGTACTTATTTTCTTCTCTCTCAGTGTATCCAGCTCATTTAAGTCCTGATTTGTTGCCCTATATAGCGATATGGCAATATTATATATAAGCTAATAATATTGCTATATTTGCAATATAGCAAATATAGCACATAGCCAATATAGCAATGCACTATTTTTATTCACAAAAATTCATGCGACGGATCCTCGTATAACTAAGCCTAGTCGACCATAAGAAATAGGAGTTGCATATTACCTTTTGACCTGTACACTTGAATTTGGTAATAAATATTAATTTTAAGCAATTTTCGTTCATAGATTTTGCTTTCAAAAAAAAACCCAGCAGGATAACAATTGGGTAAACAGCCTGTGTTGGACAATACAAAAAAAATTGTTTCAAAACTAGACTCCAGATAATTTAAAAGAGCTACAGGTGTTATACGAAAGGGGGAGAAATGAGTATCAGGAGAAATATGGCCTAACCAAATTTCCTTTTAGAACAGCGCTGTATATGCGATTTAAAAATATTTGACAGATGTCGTTTTCTATGATCCAAGGCCCAAATCTCGAAAACGAAATTTCAAATCAAATTATTTTGTCGTCATATCTTGAAGTCAAAGATTAACAAATGTTTGATTTTTGTGAAAATTTTGGAACCAAAAGCTAACAGAACGACATTTTACTAGATTTTTTTACTAGATTTACTAGATTGAAGTTTCATCATAATGAGAACTCTGCATAAAAATCCTTTTAAAGTATACACTGCGTCGTGTTCAAATTTGATGCTAATTTCAAAGTTAGTTGCTTAGATAACATTAATTTAAGTGAATCACGAGTAAAACAAGTCAAGTGTGGTATTATTGAAAGGTTTCCCCTTTAACCAATGAGGAGTAAAAGCGTTCACTTAGAAACCTTTTCCTACTACACACATACGCGTATGCGTATATGCGCGTATGCGCGTATGCGTATGTACGCATGTATGCGATGTGGGCGTTTTATATGCTGAAATATGGCTACTTCAGAAATAAATTGCAATGGGTTGTTTTCCTCCACAATTGTTTTATAGGTTTAACATTTCTCCTCGAAACTTAGCCATGATAACTTTGAATGCTAAATCATCAACATTTAGCAAGTGAATATATGTAAGAGGTAATCTAGAATCACCCAGTATATTTAGGGTTTGATGAGTAAGAGTGTAATTACATTTTATTATGTTGAACAATTCCTTAGGGACTGAATATGACTGGATAGTATTAATTGCCCTAAAATGTGTATAAATCGCACTATAGTTTTAGTTGGCCGTTAACAAGCTTGTGAACCGACGAGATTCCCTTAACTAAACCACAGTCAGTTACCAATCCAAATTTCTCCCCCCTTTTGAATTAATAATCACCTTCCCTCCACGTCGATCCGAAAATAATTTTTCCAGGATCCCCATCTGGAGTCTCGGCCAGATTGTTCCGCCACTCTCGTTTTGTTTGTGGGACCGCGTCTATGTGTGTTGAGGGCGAGCGGGGCTAAGTAGGTTAGATATCCCGGGGGTGGCTTCATACCGAGAACTCGATCGTTCTTTCACTTACCCTCGGCAAATACGGAAAACCAGAGGAGCGGGAACGTCTGAAATTTTAAAATTCTCCGGGAGGGCGAGGATATTCCGGGGGATGCGGGATATCGGCCGCCGTCGATCACCGCGTTCATAAATATGCGCGCGGCGGGGTTTTTATTTTTCAAGCAACAAACGAGGAACAATTTTTCTCCGGTCGTTCCCCCGATTCCGGATCCCGTGTAACCCCGAAGATATCGCAACATCCCTGCCCCGCTCCCCCCCCCCCCCCGCGGCCCGTTGTTTATCTTCCGGTATGCGCATAATACCTTAACAATAACCATTAATCTTGCGGGTTAATTAATCAAGACTCGCCAAGTACAAATTATAAAATTGTTGTAATTAAAAGTAATTTATACGTTTGCTCCTCGCTCTCCGGTTATGCACCGCGAGCAGCCCAGAACTTTAATTAGTTTGGGCCCCTGGTGTTGCGGTGTTTCGTTTCGTGGAGGGCCGGCCACCTTCAAGGGTCGCCTACTTGTCGTTCAGTAAAATATAACGCCCGAGATAAATGCGGGAGAATCGGGGGTTACGCTCGGGGGCGAAGTTTGAGGGAAAAATCACCGAAAAATCCTCGTACAAGTCGAGATGATAAATTTTTTTATTTACAATTATTAAGGAAAATTTACTGGTTTTACCCCCAAGGATTTGTGAAAATAATATTTGCATTTGCAAGCACGACTCATTAAACCATTTAAATCCATTTCGATTTTGTTGCATCTCCTCAGAAATAACAGACTTACCGAGTTTAATTTACTTACTTAGCACTTACTTACTGTTTCTCGATGGATTTCTGTCTGTTGATCAAGGGATTATAGGTTACAATTTATTTTTTTGCTTAAAACTGGTTTGAATTAGGGATTCGTATAGTTCTCAAAGAAACTGTTTTATAGACCGAAAAAAGATTTTCCGGCAATAAAATTGAAAGATAGAGAATGTGACTGATGATGGCTGTGATGTGATAAGTGTAGGCATACGTACTTATTTCATTTCTATTGAAAGACTGATCATAGCCCAGTTCCTGAGGTTTATTACCTTTGAATTCTGTATAACTGAACCGATTGATATGAAGTTTTGTGAATTGATGATAAGGAACAAGAATTATATAGTATATATAAAATAAAATAATCCTGGAAATCCATATGGGAAGAAATTCTAAGCATAAAATATGGGATAAAGTTTTTTCGCTAGATCAATACTTTTTGAGTTATTCACGATTGAAACAATAGATTTTTCATTAAAAAAAACATGTTTTTGAACAGGTTTTTACTCAAAAACCAAGAGATTTGTTCAAGAAAGTATAATAAATAAAAATCAAGCTCATGAAAAGACAAAGAGACACATTTTTATGATCTCTAAGTGCAGTACGAGGCGAGTTTATGATGTTAATTTTTTGAGAAAGACTTTTAAAATATGCAACGAAACTAAGTGAGATACGGTGAAAAACGGTAAGGGTTTCTCGAATTTTTGATAAATTAATGATGAATAAACTGAGGCTTTTTCCACCAGAATTAAAATTATACATATTCCCTGTACAATTCATTTTATTTTAGTGTTATTTATAAGAGTCAAAAGTGTAACAGTATTTTAAAAAGTATTTTTTTGGAAAAAAAAGCATGATAAAAAGGTAGTCTTTTGCAAATTTCTCAAAAAATTCCCTTTTTTGATAATAACTCTGGAACTATACAGGACGTAAAAATGTACAAAACTCTAGGTTTTTTTCTCGGCTGACTTCATTTTTTTATTTTTTTCTGTAGCATAAAAATAACAAACATATAATATATAAGCAGCTTGAGGTTTGCATTATAGCGCGAGGGCAACCTGTTCCGTCCATTGACCCTTCACCCTTTAATGGTTTTAAGGTCACACATAAAAATTTTTGAAATTAAGTGTCTAGTATTTTTAAAAATATTTATTATTTATTGCCCTGAATTTTGAAGGAAAATCGAGATAATTTTAATTTATAATAATCCTTTTTCATTTCATTTTCGGCAAAGGGGGTGATTTTTAAGGGCTTCAAATTTGGAATACACCAATTTTCTTGTTAGAGAACGTTAGGATATTTACGCTACATAAATAAACAAGAGTTGAAACCCTAAAATGCTTGAATTTTCCAATATTTCTAGTAAGGGGTGTTTTTCACCTTAAAAATAAATTCCCTTAAAATTCTGAAAGGGCCAGAATGAGTTTAAAATTGAAATCTAGAAATTTTATTGCAATTTATTAACCTCACAGAACTTTAAGAAACTAGAAGAAATATTCTAGAGGTTCTTATGGAAACTTCAACTTCCGTAACTACGTCCAAAGGAAATTTCGATGGTTTCCAAAACTACTAAACTATCTAGTTTTAAGAACTAGAACCTATCTAGAATATAAATTCCATGGGTTCTTCTAGAAGTTGTGAGCTGAAAATGCCTAATTTAGAAGTTTTGCGGGAGTTCAACTTTCCAAGGAACATAGATGTAATCTAGATTTTCCTATATGTTCTAGAGTCCAGAAGATTTTTATTTCAATTTGAAATATGGGATGGTTTTCATTTTGATGATTAATCATAGATGCAAAATGCACAAGAAAGTTTCTAGCAGAAGCGCAACACCACAGTAACAGGTACATTGTTAGATACGCCACTGATGAAGAAATGGATTGCGTAGTACTAAACGAAATCTACTTGGCCATAAAATTGGGTCAGGGGCTTATGGCTTTTGGTCTTCAAATTTTGTCGCCACCACATTACACTATTTTAATCTAGTCCAGTGCCAGAAGTTAGGTTAGGATCTCTGGTTGTTAGAGCGCTCATTTTCTTACTAATCACCGTTTTGTGGACTATTTCTTCCTTAAATTTTTACTAATTATATAGTATTTTAATATTTACTTATGAATTCAGTTCATCTTTAAGGATTAATTGTGACTACGTTTCCAGTTTAGCATTCGACAAGATAGCCAAATTGACCTCCATTACGATATGTCAGTTTTACTTGTGCGCCTCGGTTTGCATCTCATTTCGTGAATATTTGAGGGAAATACACGGCTTCGATATTCATAAATAAACGAACCGAGAGGCCCTGCATCTGCATCTTTTAGCTCTATATCAAACCTGCGAACGGTCCCGCTCGAGAGACGGCCATTTAGACGAGCAGCAGAGGATATTTATATGCGTCAAGTATGGGAAAATCTTTGATCTTTTAATTTATGTTATTATAAACGAGCGGGACGATTTAATTACCTGTGTATCTCGTCGTGATTTAAGGGTTTGGGAACTTCTGGCAGTTTATCTGGCTAATCAGAAGTATTTTGCAAATGTTGCGAGGCTGAATCGGCAATTTTGGAATTCTCATCATGGGGAAAGTCTCATGCTTAGGTATGAACACATAAAATCTACAAAATTAACTTTTGAAACTCTTGATTTGATTGAAGTTTCAGTTTTAAAATGTTTCCTTATAAATATGACAGGGAACGATTAGTTGATGACATATTTATAATTTCTTTTATCCATAAAATTTACACTTTCCTAGATATACACTTCTCATATTATCCAAATTATACCCTCTAAACTTTTCTTGTCGACATTTTTAATAACATATAAATATCTAATATTACACAAAATCCACCCCTAAAATAATGCCATCGACGAGAAACCAATCCGCTGATTGTAATTACAATTCTTTTATCCATGGAACTTGTATTTTTCAAAGATTTATACCTTTGAAATCATACAATATCCGTACCTGAATCATGTCTCCCACCTAAAAAATATTAGCCAAAATAGTTTATTCAGCTCCAATTTTTTTTGTAAGAGTTTCAAGTAGTTTTCCATTGTATTTCAAAGAAAAGCCATTATAGAACGTTCTGTTTAAGGTAATGAAACAAAATCCTCAAAATATGGCCAAAAATGCTATATTACACCTTTAAATCATATCCTCCAGCCAAAAGAAATAGGAAAAATTGCTTAATTACATCTTTTAGCTCTAAATCTTCTGTTACAATATGAAGTAGTTTTCCATTGTAATGTAAGGAAAAACCATTATAGAACGATCAGTTTGAATTTATGAAACGAAATCTTCAGAAAATTGCTATAAATGTGATCTTCAGTCCTCAATCTAAAAAAAATCACGAAACAAATTATTTAATGGCACGTTCCACTTCCACTTCTTCTACAAGAATGTGGAGTAGGTTTCTATTGTAATGCAAAAAAGCTACTGTAGAACGTTCTGTTTGGGTTAAAGAAACAAAAACACACAAAATTGGCTAAAAATGCCGCCTGTAGCATTTTTAACCAAATTAAACATGAGCCACTTAAAAAAATTCCAAAAAATTGTGAAATGACACTTTTTTGTCTTCATTCTTTTAGAACGTTTTCTAAAGGGGCCCCCCTTTAGAAGGGGACTTTTAACGTTTTCTAATCATGTCCACCACTTAAAAAAAATTAGAAAAAAATTGTATAATCACACCTTTCAGCTCCAGTTCTTCTGCACAAATATTAAGTAGCTTTCTATTATAATGAAAAGAAATGAAGCGTTCTGTTTGGATTAATGAAACCAAAACTTCTAAAAATTATCAAAATTAAATTTTTGACATTTTTCATTATGTGCCCACCTAAAAAAATTCGGAAAATCGTTTAATGGCACGTTTCAGTTTCAATTTTTCTATAAGAATGAGGGGTAGTTTTCCATTGTATTACAAAGAAAAGCTATTACAGAACGTTGTGTTTGGTTAATGAAACAAAATTCTCCAAAAATGACCAAAAAATGCTATTTTTGACGTTGTTAATCATGTCCCCCACCTAAAAAATTTCGGAAAAATTAATGACACCTTTCACCTCCAGTTCTTCTGTAAGAATATGGAGTAGATTTCTACTGTAATACAAAAAAATTCATTATAAATCATTCTGTTTTAGCTCATCATTTTTATTCATACTCCACTTAAAAAAAGTTCAGGAAGCCCTTGTTCAATGGTACGATTCAGCTCTAATTCTTCTGTAAACATATGGAATTGCTTTATATTGCAATACAAGAAAAGCCAGTATAGAACGTTCTATTTGGGTAAATGAAACAAAATCACCCAAAAAACTGCCAAAAGCGCGATTTTTGACGGTTATTTAATCATGTCCCAGTAAATTGTTACAGATTAATAAGATGCAGTATTGAATATGACTACTTTTCGAAAAATGGAGGTAGTATCAAAACGTCCATATCTTTAAACCCCACAATTGTTACTATTTCTATTCCAAGTTATAAAAGGGCCAAAATTTCACAAAAATTTTCCAAAAATTCACAAAGTGGATTGATTTAGGTGTTTGGAAACTGATAGTGAGTTCTCTGATTGATCAGAACTATACTGTGATGTTTAATCCGACAATTGGGTTTTTAATTGTTGATGAAAGTCCAAAATCCTATAAAACATTTTTAAAGCTCAATATCTCTGATTTTAAAATTTCTTTGTCTGAACCGTTGATATCATAATTATAATACTTTTTTTACTGGATTTATTCATTCATTCATATAATACTGAAACTTAATTTGCCATAAATTGGGCCGTTTGGGATTTTTCATATCCTTTTTTATAGACTATACCTATGGTACTTTGACTTACATACTACGCAGAATTATTCAAAAAATCTGGCAGTATACAAAATACATTTTTAAAATCAAAATTTTCCCACAATATCCCTATTTAAAACTCAATTTTTTATCGAGTTTGTTATATTAAAATTCTATTTTTCACCAATCGTTCTTTACATAAGTGCAATTATTGTTTCTGTGAAGTTTATACTTACGTTACAGTCACGCTTCGAAAAACCTCTCTCTTTCTCAATCTCTCAATCAATAAGCAATAACGTCTTTTATGACCGGTATGCAGCGTGTAGGGGAGCTCGAGATGAAATATCGATAAGTCATTTTCCTGCGGCCACATATCACTTTACGGACAGTTTGATGTATCGTTTGAGACGAGAAGGTAATACAAACGCATATCTCTCCCGCTTAATTGAAATATTATTACGCTATTTAAGTAGAAAAGCTCTCTACGAGTGTTAAAAACTCCCGGGTTGACTAATTAAAGCTCCCCGAAATTTCCATTACGCCGCCCCCTCCGGGGGGAGCTTATGTTTTTTGACGCGGGACTGTCATCGCCTTAGATGAAGTTTACAAATGAAGCTCTGAAACTTCGACGATCCGCGTGACCCTACCCGGTTATGCCTCTTTTAATATTTCATCTGGAGACGGGTATGCGCCACGTGAAAGTCCCGACGTTTTGACTAATAGCCTGGATATAAGACGAAGGTGACGAGGGACGTTAATATAAATAACTGTTGTGATGTTTTGAGCATTAGGTGTCTTATGGCAGATTTGGTACAATTACGAAATGCCGGTGTTAGCGACGAAATTGATGAGTAGTGATTTGATCTTTATTTTTACCTTGCCCTGTCTTAACAGACCGATGTTGTCGGTTGTAATTCCAAAGGAAAAATTCAAATTCGTTACATCTCCCGGCCGTTTTCCCCTTGATTTCCCTTTCGGTCGTTAGATAAGGACCGTCGCGGGAACGATACCGGATGGCCCCCCACGTTAAACGCGAGGCAATTTTTTCGGCCCCGGAGCCCGCCAATAAAACTTCCCGACAAGGGCGAAATTATGCCGAACGACACGACCGTACCAGTTATTTTATAATTCTATGTAAATCTCATAGGCCACAACGGTGGCAATCTGCGTTAAATAAATTCCCCCGGGAAGCGTGCAGCTCCTGATTTAGTGGCTGGGAGCTAATTAAAAATGTCGTCTTGCCGTCATCGTTCGGCTTCGTTTTTTTTTTCACAAAAAGCGTGGGGGGCTTCGCTTTTCAGAAACGGAATTGCATTATCATACGACTGACCGTTCTATGCAGATTACAGGGGAACGCCTTGTTTAATTTTCGGGAAGGGCGGGAGATTTCTTCGCGCAGTGGCGGAGGAAAAGGATACCGATCACCGGAATTGCAGAAAGTCAGGATGCAGTCCCGCATTCATCGGAGAGAGAAAGAAAAATTTCGAATCTCCATAACGAAATGACTTCATTTATCTGCCATACGATTTACGAGTTCTCCTGGTAAATATTCGGGTCACTGGAGTAAATTATTCACCAGCCCTTTGTTTCCTAAGGTAGCCTTCACTTCAAAATTCAAAATGTTGATGTGTTGATGTAGTTTATTCATATTTTTTACTTTCACAGCTCCAAAAAATGCTCAAATTTCAGTAAATTTGGTGATATTTGTGGCACAAATGTAAAATAATCATAGGCTTACCAAATAGTGCACCAATTTTCCGTAGCCATATTGACAACTGTTTAAAAATTCATTAAATGCATTAAGCATGAATTCTCGGCTGGGTATATCTCTCATTGACCTATAATGTTAATCAGTGTTTTTGAGCCATTTTTGAGGGTAGGTCATGAAACATGAAATGCATTTTTGATAAGAACGCTATACCAATCACACCCATATTCAATACTTCACCATTTTTAACTTACCTAAACTCTTTAGGACACTTAAAAAGTACATCTTGCGTACCTATTTAGACCCTATGAATTTTGTATTAATGGATAAAATTGGCGTAATACCAGTAATGCTGTAGTTTAAGCGATTAGCAAGCCTACATCAAGTACTTTTCGATACTTTTCGAAGTATATACTTTTCAGTAGAGATCAGTAGATTCTAGATATGTCCCAAGAACAAGCATTACTTGGTACAAGGTAGAGGGACTTGATCATGAGTCTTATTAGAGTAAAACACCTTCGTTAGTTGACTATACTGGCAGGTATTCTGCTTTACTGTAGATATCAAGGCACTTTTATACAAAAATTTTGATTATTTTGTTGGCATAAAAGCCTATCTAATCGTAATAAAATCAGGCTCAATGTGCCTAATTTAGTTACTAATATAAATTTATTAACAACATAGAAAATGATTGTGGTAGTAAATTTGTATAGTTATTATTAACAGAATTATTTTTACAATTAACAGATCTTTAAATACGATTATTAGTGTGATGATTATGATTGTTAACTACTTGAATTACTAAATATTTAACGTTTCCCTAATTAATTTGATTACTCATAATCTTTCTTCATGTTTAATATATTGAAAAAATCGTTTAACTTATTTGATATAATTTTAAGATCTAAATAGATACTAGTTTAACATTAACTACTCAATTAAATGTCGATAGGTGATCGACAGTTAAAGTTGCTGTCCTAAATTCATACAGTTTACATTGATTAATCTGGAAAATCAAGGCAATTTTACATATTTGCTTTATCAATGCACAATTCTCCTAGTTTTGAAAAACATAAGGAGTTTGACTCCTTATGTAATCCTATTGCAACATTTTTATAAACCTTCGATCTTTTCACGAAATCTTAAACAAACGATCGTACTGCAAGCCTCATATGTACAACAAATTCTAACTTAGTGAACCTCTGGAGAGAACTTTAGCACGCATCACCCCTGGAAAAACTAATTATTTACCTCTAGATTGCTATTTACTTATTTCATTCGATATAACCCCTGTAAAACTCCTGTTAAAATTACGCTTTGAAAATCATATCATTGTGTCGATGGAAGGGCAGGGCCTTAATATGAAGATTGCTCGGATTGCCCTCTCTATCCCTCGCCTCCTTCCTCTCTCGTCTGCTCGCATTCGTGAAGATGAAGTCATTTGCAAATGAACATCACCGCTTCCGTCTACTAATCATTAAAGGCATATTCGTAGGGAATAATTTTGGGGAATTATGTGTACGAGGGGGAAGCGAAATGATCGGAAAATTAGAAACATTAAAATATAAATCAGATCTTTCTTGTAACAGTTGATGATTTGAAGGGAAGTCAAAGGTTGCCTCGACAGTCGGTAGAATTTTTTTGGTGCAGCGTTTTACCATAAAATTAGATTTGGCAACTGTGTAAATTGAAGAGGGTAATGAGCTTATATCCCTACAAATTGCCAATTGATTAGTCTAAAGAAATAGTCTCTTAATTAAAGACCAATTGAATTAATCGTCGAAAATTGACAATATTGGATATCATATAGATATTGGATCTTAACAAGCCTAAAACCCAATCAGCCCAGTTTATAGGTTTTTTTTGTAGATAGAATTTAACAGCGGACGGATCAAATAACTTTGTTTAAAATGGATCAAAGGACTAAGAACCAAAATTTTGACAAATCTGAGCTTTTGTATTTTCTAAACAACAAAAATTTAAAAAAATAGGTCATTTTTCCGTTTTTTTACCATATTGACGGAATTGCAATACGTTGTAGAGGCGATTTGTAGAGAGTTCAAAGGTGATCTGAATATTTTTCACCGAGAAAACTTATAAAACCCGTTAAAATGGACACTTTTTCAAAAATTCGCAGCTTTTACAAACGTTCATTTGGAGGGTCTTTTCTCAAAAGCACAGATTTGTCTAGAATTTGAGTTTTCATCCTCTTTGGTCCGTTTTAAACAGTTTTTGGTCCGTCTGCTGTTAAATTTTGTTTACCAAATCAGCTTTTTTTTGCTCTATAATCTAGACTAATTCCAGATGGTACGATTATCTGGATTCCCTTTTAATTTGATCTAATATCGCAGCGGGTTAAGTATGTAATTGACGGGCATGTATGTGCCTTCAATATTCCCCTCGTATTTCAAAAGGAAGGCTCTTCCAGCGCCGCCCACCAAGATGTGTAAATGCATAATTGATTCGAAAGCTCCTAGCCTCTTCATATTAATCAACTGATGAATTAGTTGGAGGTATGAATGCGGCACGGATCTACCCTAAATTATTCAAAGTTTCGAATGTGCAAGCTTCATTTTCCCATTCATTTCGGGTTTACATAATTCCGGACCGGCTGGATAATCAGGAACTCATGTGAGAGAGCTCCGAGTTTACGAACTTCTTGTAAATATTTACGCGGCTTCGGCTCTCTCTCCCTCCACCCTTCTATCACTAGCCTCTCTCGCTTCCCCTTTGCCTCGCTTAATTTTCTTGGGGGGTGGATTTTCCGGAAAAGCGGCGGAACTCGGCATGTCTACGAATTGCATTTTATTTATGCGTTTCTCTTAATTTGTCTCGATATGCTTCGTAGCTGACATATGGAGAGATTCATGTGCGCAGTTGGATGTTCCTTGTCATTTTAGCGTATTACCAAGAACTTTACAAAATTGTTTCAATGTTGTTGGATTCCTCCAAGCAAGGCTGTTGCTCCCTCATTTGATCCAATAATTCTGGTCAGGAACCTAATCGAATTGAAGTGATTCGCGCAGCAATAATGCACATTTCGCGTTATAACAATCTTGCCTATTGGCTGGCTAGAATATTTGACCAATATTCCTTACCGTTAATGTAATATTACGACTGAAAGCAATACATATAATTGGCACAAGCATTATTATTGTATTTAAACCTTCCATGGTACTTCAATGTTCTACTTGGTACCTTCGTGGTGTTTGTAATTTTGTAGAAGCTTGCAAAACATGTAAATTAATTGCTGGCACAAGCATTATTTTTGTATTTAAATCTTCCATGGTACTTCAATGTTCTACTTGGTACCTTCCTGGTGCTTGTAATTTTGTAGAAGCTTGCAAAATATATAAATTGAATGCTGGCCCAAGCATTATTATTGTATTTAAACCTTCCATGGTACTTCAATGTTCTACTTGGTACCTTCGTGGTGCTTGTAATTTTTTAGAAGCTTGCAAAACATATAAATTAAATGCTGGCCCAAGCATTATTATTGTATTTAAACCTTCCATGGCACTTCAGTGTTCTACTTGGTACTTTCCTGGTGCTTGTAATTTTTTAGAAGCTTGCAAAACATGTGAATTAAATGCTGGCCCAAGCATTATTATTGTATTTAAACCTTCCATGGTACTTCAATGTTCTACTTGGTACCTTCCTGGTGCTTGAAATTTTGTAGAAGCTTGCAAAACATGTAAATTAAATGCTGGCACAAGCATTATTATTGTATTTAAACCTTTCATGGTACTTCAATGTTCTACTTGGTACCTTCCTGGTGCTTGCAATTTTGTAGGAGCTTGCAAAACATGAAAATTAAATGCTGGCCCAAGCATTATTATTGTATTTAAACCTTCCATGTTAGTTCAGTGTTCTACTTAGTACCTTCCTGATGCATATAATTTTGCAAAAAACCCCACTCGAGTTCCACAAATTCATCTCTTTTCCCCCACGAGTCCCCTTGGTTGGTCAGCTTCGACACATCTCCCGGGCTGATATTTTGGGCAGGTGCCCGTTCGCGTTATGACTTATGCTAATCGCGTCCGCGTATATATGCTAAGCAGCTCGTAAATCGCTCTCGAGGCGTTTATGGGCTCTCTAGGAGGCGCGATTAAGATTTTCCCTTCGCTCGGAGGGCATCCGGTACGAAAGGCCGGAACGGCAAACGGCCCCGACACGACGTTTCGTGCCCGCGGGAGGCCCTCCTCCGATATACGCCTTGCAGTAGTAATAATAACGATGATAACGACGAGGTTGCCATGGATGTGTATACGTGAATATTCATATTTTTAATGGGGACCGCGATTTACACGTTAGAATAGAGAAATTAGATATATTACCTACTTTGAACGAACATCGAAAACGGTTATAGGTATATGGTTTTTGGGTATGAAACTATTCCATGATGCAATCGATAGATTACGTTGCATAGGAAATACCCAAACTACTTTTCGGCCCTCAGGAATTCCCCTTGCATCCACTCATTACAATAAGGCATTTGAACCGGTTTTTCCTCGAGTGAACTGGTTTAAATAATTAGAAAAATTCAGGAAATGGAAGAGTATAACCTTCTCCTCTTCAGACCCTTCTTCACCTTAACTCATGCAATGTGTTCTCTGCCACTTATTCTTCAGCATATATTCAATTTCGGTCTCTATATTCGTCAATTTTTATATCTACACCTTTACCTTGTTTTGACTCCAGTATTCGTGTTTATATCTTTGAATATATACTACATACGTAAACGACCACATCAGGTCAACTTATTGACTCTTTTACTTTTCAAAAGTATGCCATTTCTGCTGCTGTTGGATTTATGGCTGTATTAATGGGTATTTTCTTTTCTCCTAGCATTGTTTTCTTTAGTTGATAGTATATTTGTATTATCTGTCCATCCATCCAGCCACAGGAGGAAATGGAGCTTTGGCCAAAACATTCTAACATTTTCCAATGACTTTGTTGTCTTCACCATCACCAAAATACATTCCCTAATTCGTCAAAAATGGTTAGATATGCTAGAAATGCTAGTATGTGCAATAAATAAAAAAAAATACAATAATAGTAATAGTAAATACATTGCCTTTTTTCTCTTCTTTGTCCATTCATATTTGCTTAATAGATTGATTTCTTTGTTTCTCTGATGTTACAGCCCTCACAGTTTATTTCTGGTCTATTATCAGTGAATTGAATATCGAGAAATACAAAAATTAAACTGATAACTGGTCTAATTGAAGATATAGGACAAATAGGTTCGCTCAAGTTTCTTACCACACATTTTCTTGTCTGTTGGTAAAACAGGTTAGAATCATTACTAGAAAGGCCCTTTGTTAATCGAAATGAAGCTAATGGTATGAACTAGAGATTTATAAGTACCCTTATATCTACAATCTGTAAGTTACATTTGTTGGCTTTCTTAAATGGACCTAATAAGTACCTACATATTTTATTACAACTGTTTTGTATAATTTACACTACGACCACGGAAATTATATATCGACTTAATTACATTCTGGCCCGAATGACGTTAACTGGTTAATTCAAAAATTATTCAAATTTGTTCACCATTTTGGAATATTATTAATTCAGTTGTAGATTTCTTATCGTTACACCGACCAACCACACACATGTTAAACATTGAGGGTGGAGAATTATCATAGGGAAACCTTCATGCTATTATGTATATTTTAATAAGTAAATTGAATACGTTTAAGCAAATTTACTTGAAGATGGACGTTAAATTTAACTCAATCGAAGTACGTTAATGGGGTAAAATTCAATCTTCAAGTGTGGAGTAAAGCAGAGCATAAGAAAATTCAGGTTACCAAATTTGTTACCCAATCAAATATCCATTTATATCTATGTTCCCATAAACATGGTAAAGAATGCAAAGATTTGTTGTAATGCAAGAAATGGTAATGAATAGATAGTTTTTGACCCGATTTGGCAGTACTTGAATTGCTAGAAATGTTGAATTTGGAATACTTATACCTTCAACTTCAAGGTGGTTCAGAAAACCTACAAATTTCCCTTTCCATTGCAGTGAAATATATTGGTGTTATTTTGAGTTAATTTACGTCACGTTAGAAACTTCAAATGATGCGCATTTTTAGTTTAAACCCACGTGGCACTTAAAAAAGTTTACAAATTTCAAATTTCATTGAAACTTTCATTCGAAGTATTTTTTCTATATGTATTTTCCGGATAAATACAGTAAGTAAATGGGCTTTCAAAATTTGAACGCTTGACGAGTGTAAATTGGTCATATCGTAGCAGGAAATGTACAATAGATGTAGAAAAACTACTCAGTGCAATTTTGTTGATAAAAGTATACAGTTTAACATTAAATTTTGACTTTTACCTAATTTTTATCATTTAAATAATTATGGCAACACAATCAAAAACCAAAAAATATCAAAAATTTATTTTATTTTGAAATTTTTGCAAGGATTTATGGAAATTTTGTGTATGTTGACTAGGCTACAAAGCAATATTGTTTTATAAATACGTTACAATTTAGTTAAGCTGAGTCGATCAAAAACATTTTTGTAGATGAAACGTTTGACAGTTATCCAAAACATTTTTAGTACCAGTACCTATTTACTTGTGAGCATTTGTTTTTTCTTTTGTCAAATAAGATTCTAATAACCATCCATGATGCCATTTACGTTGTAAAGCATTGTAGATTTCACTTAGAGTAGAGTTGGTGGCGAAAAATTCAAAATTTGAGATTATGTCAGGGCTTCAAAAGTAAAGGCTTTTTGAGCCTTTTTTGGATCCTAATGGAATAGATGAACTCCTTTACTTATGATTTCAACCAGATAATGCCAGCGTCCAACATTTTTGTGATGGTGCCTTGGAAAATTATACTTTAGAAAATGCGAACTTTGCAGCAAAAATATGGGCTGATTTTCTTATTCTCTTGTTCGCACAACAAATTGCTATGAATCATTTTTCACCATCCAATTATTTTTAAGTGTGTTGGAAGGATTAAAAAATTGTCAATGTTAAGGAAATAGGAAATTAAGAAGAAGAGATAAATGGAATTAAATAATAAAAACGAGTATTTATAAGGCACGTTATTATCTAAAAGTAAACAATGAATTAGGATAGCATATATTAAAAAAACGTTCAACAATTTTGTAATTAAATTAAAATGTCCAATTAAATTTTACCTATAATTATTTATAACATGACCTAATTTTTGGAGACTGCCAGTTTCAAGCCTGAAAAAGAAATTTGGGAATATTTTTACCCAAATCGAATTTGGACATAAGATTAAAAACGCTGATACCGAGTTGATGTGCGCCATTATTTATCAGTAATCAAACTTAGCTGTACCGTTTTTCAGTACAGGATAATAATTTGACCGCGGGGGTGAACTAGTGTACACCTCTTTTGGGATTCTTATAATCCCACGACATCAGTTAGGGATATGTCATTACGTTTCCCATAAATTGTCCGTGGGTTTATTGAAAAACCTTCTAAACCTGTAATTCGTATTATAATACTTTTTCGTCGGTTGTTCGGGGCTTATGGGGCCTTAACATTTCATGGCGACGCGGCTCGGGCCGATTCCACTTAAAACGTATTTTAATCACGCATTTTTTCTTATTCTCCTTAATTTAAAATCGAGTCGACCAGCGCCTCAGACGACGTGTCTGCAGCAGGAACGCAGCAACAGCAGCAGCAAACCGGGGCGAGCAGATATGGTTATTTTATTTCGCGACGTTCCCTATCTCGCCCATAATTTGTGACGCTATGAGAATTTATGGTCTTTATTTTGCGAGCCAATTAATTAATGCGCCATGTCGAGTACTGTAGTAGCTGTAGCTGGGACTGTAGCAGCGAGGAGGCCCATTATCCAAGATTGCGATGGCTTATGGCGCGACACCGGCCATAAATCTACCTTCGGGATTCTAATATTCGAGGTGGCGTCGGTGGCGGGGGAAAGAGAGGGGAGGGGAAGAGAGGAATAAAAAAATTTAAATACCACGCTTTTAAACGTTACCCAGCTAATCGATACTCTCGGTTTACTTTGTCTCAATTCACCTGTGTAAATGGCTTCAGGCGACACCACCACACCACCCACCGCATAAGCAGGTGGTTGAATTTCTGGGAATCAACAAGGATATTAGGTTTTAATAACTTTCTTCCAAACTTATTGTTACTAAATTTAATACTGATTAACGCTACCAAACTGTGTGGTTCGCGTATGGGAATCAACGTTCTAATAATCTAATAATAACCATGACTATACGAACTATTTAGAAAGTTTTATTTTATCTGCACTATTATAGCAAGCAAAATGGAGTAGAAATCCGAATTACAAAGAAAATCCAAGTTAAATTCCGTTAACTTTCCTTATAGTATGTAAATAAAGTTGTGTTCGTGTACCATCAAGCACAGTTAAGTGAATCAATAATTTGGAAAATATTCCCAAAAAGAAATATGGCAATAACATACAAAAAAAATCTATAATCTTCCATCCCCTTCTTGGGAATTGTTCATAAAACCGTTTATGGTAAATGTATTTGTTTCATTTATATATTAATAGCGACTACATGAGTGAATACAGTATATATGAGGAAATATTTACAGAAATAGAGAGGAATTTATAATTTAGAGACAATTTAAGGTTTTAATTATTATTATTATTAACAGTGAGATATACGAGCAACAACTACATACTACGACTAAGCACTGGTTTAAGATATAGTTAAAAAATATTTCTTGCAGTAGTTTAACGAAATAATATTGCAATTGATTTGAATTTCAAGTTGCCAACTAATTACATACATAAAAAATTAATACTAATTACAACATGACCATATATCTCATTATCTCATTCATTAATTTTATTTTAACTGTAATTCCTTTATTCCGACATAACTTATAGTCCGTTCGTTTGCGGCTGACAGCTCAAATTATGGGTCCTGACGATATCACGATAATAAGCCATAGGCGTTACATAACTTGCCAAAGTATAACGGTGAAATTCGATGGTATTATGAATTATTGCATACATACTTTCCACGAAAAACACACATAAAACAAAAAGAGAAGCAGTTGAGCTTTCGAAATCGTGCGCAGGGCGAAGTTGTACATACCGATGTAAATAAAAAATTTAATTAAATAATCGACCGGCCTGTTCCTTTCGATTCTTTAGGATAATCTTATGATTCTATTGTTGTTTGAGTTGCTACTCGGTGGACCAAGAAAAGTAAATGCCACAACATGAGATTCTTATTTAAACACGTTTATTATGGGGAAATTCTTTCGGCCGACACTACACAACGGATTCGCATTGTAATGAGGGTGGCGAGCTGTCAGTCGTAAACGAACGGATAATAACTGTGATATTGTAGCATTTCTCCATTTTTTGTACGCATTTTAAGTGCGTTTTCGTTACATTCTAATGTTTTCAAATCATGAGATTCTTATTTAAACATGTTTATTATCGGGAAATTATTTCGGCCGACACTACACAACGGATTCGCATTGTAATGAGGGTGGCGAGCTGTCAGTCGTAAACGAACGGATAATAACCGTGATATTGTAGCATTTCTCCATTTTTTGTACGCATTTTAAGTGCGTTTTCGTTACATTCTAATGTTTTCAAATCATGAGATTCTTATTTAAACATGTTTATTATCGGGAAATTCTTTCGGCCGACACTACACAACGGATTCGCATTGTAATGAGGGTGGCGAGCTGTCAGTCGTAAACGAACGGATAATAACTGTGATATTGTAGCATTTCTCCATTTTTTGTACGCATTTTAAGTGCGTTTTCGTTACATTCTAATATTTTCAAGGCTTCGGCAATCAATTGAATTATTTAATGGCATTGTAGGCATCGTATTTTTTCGCTATTTTCTATTTCTAAGGTAGAACGGTTCTCCGGCTAAAATTAAAAATTTAACCACATAAACCACGTAAAATGTGCCAAATATGCAGAATATACTTTTGGCCTTTTCTAATTATAAAAAAATTAAGTACATTCATTATTCGCTTGGAAGTTTTAAATCAAAGTTATCGTGGCCCACGCTGCGATACAATTTTTATTCTCTTCCGCCTGGATCGAGACTACCTCGGATTGTTTATCGGTTCCCGATCCAAATACCGTTTTGATTTATCTCTCTATCGCCTTATATAAATAATAGAGAGAGCATAATCATTTCATCTCTCGTTGCAGATGAAATCCAGAATTCCACATGTTTTTGGTGTGTTTATAAAACATTTCAGCATTTAAACACGTTCTTGTTTGTGTTAATATATGTTCGTTCCTCCTCGCTTCTATTTTTCGAGTTCATAACACGGATTATAATCGTTCCTCTCCGAATAAATACACCTCACGATGTAAAATCGATAGCGCCGGATTGAAATCGTTGTAGTCGAGATAAGTTATGACTTTAATTTTAGATCACTTAAGTATATTAACTTCGATCGGAAAACCATCGATGCTCGAACGTTTAAAGGTTACTTTTAGTGAAACGAGCACGCGGGATTAAGAATTTTTTTTCATTCGAAGATCGCAACAATTTCACAATTGCATCGTGTCACGTGTAATCCAATTTCCGGTTTAAAGTACCGCCTCGAGGGGCGATAATTAAGGAAACTCTTCGAGGATCCTCGTCCGGGAATTTCCCGTCCGGCGTCGAGGTCTCCAACAAAGAACCGAATGGAAACAATGCGAGCGGCTCCGGACAAATACGGAGTTCGTGAAATGATCCTCTGCGATCGGAAAAAATCCATAAATCCGTCGTCTCCCCTAAGGAAACCGCGTCTCATATTCTCCGTATGGAAAATGCTTATAACTGTACGCAAACGCATAAATAAATGTTAATAACTTTTTTCGCCGTTCGCCTTGGTTCCGCTACCGTTCGAAGCAGAGAGAAAGAGAGAGAGACTTATTGATAGCTCTCGGTGGCAAATGAATTTCGTTTAACAGTGCACCGGTGACAACGTTTAATTAGTTTACGTGAAGACCTGCGTCGATCCGTTTACATAAATGCGGTATGTAATTGGTGATGTGGCCTTTTATAGGAATATTTCAGGACTGGCTCGAGCTTAACATGGCTTAAGTACGCCACACGCGAATTTCCAGGCGTAACAGAATTTTTGAACCGACAAACTGTGCGTTGTACCTACCACTTTTTATTATTGGTTCAAAATACAACAAATTTTCCTTTTCAAAATTCCCTATTGATTACTTGAAAAAGATTTAACGAAATCACTTCAGTTATAGTTGCATTTCATTGACTCGAAGACTCGAGACTCGAATTGTGGTACGTGTTACCCGGACCCCGATTATAGAAGATTATAAACGAAGAAGATGAAGAGACTTAAAAATTGGTGTGACAAGGTATTTACATATATTAAATGGACCGTACTCAGAGTCCTTCGACAACAACAGGGGCTTCAAGAACTTATAAGCTTAGAAAGAAGTTATTCTCATCGATGAGTCGTGGTGTAAACTTCAATTACATAATAACGAGATAAAATTGTCTTAACGGTGCGTAAGATAGGGTCTGTAAATATATTTTAATGGCGTATTAAAATAAATTCATTTTACTTAGTTTTTAAAATGTGGCGGCCTTGATTAGGCAGAGAACTTGAAATAAATCAGGAAGCAGGTTCAGATGAAGAAATAGCAATGGATAGGGATATGAAGTATGGCGAAGGACCAGAATTGGGCGAGGAAGATTTGGAAGAAGTCGACGACTTAAAACTTGCATCGTAATGGCCTGGACACCATATGGAAAACGGAGAAAAGGAGATGATTTTAATTTTTTTCTATGGTATGGAAAAGACTAATTTGTCTGTGATCATTTAAAAATTCCGGTACGGTCCAAATATCCCAGTTCGAAACCATCTCCTGATCGGCAATAAAGCACTTCACCTTTCCCCATTCAACAGATAATTTAAGACCTTTTATTAGGGTGCCTTGTACCAAGTTTACTGTAATTTCGTCTCAAAATACGACTTATAATATGCACGCATATACATACCATTTTAGTAATTAATAACTCCGGTTCTGCTTGTGACGTTCTAGAATGGCGATACGTCGTTCTATTATAATCGAGGTTGTTATGAGTAAAAATAACAATATGCCGTGCATGTCTATCATACCGTACATGTAACTGGATTATGGCCGCAGTGACTTTTTTGCAAAGCCGTGTTCGGAAATAATAATAACAACTAGCGGCACGTCTCCGTCTCATCACGTCTCTTCTCGACTGTTAACCAGGCCTACTTGGACGAACGAGGAGAAGACGATAAAAGAAAGCTCTGATAGTATTAAAAATTATGTATAACTGTCCGCGAGTCGTCAATCTTCGACATTACGACATAATCTGGTAAATGGAAGCAGGACTATATTGGCACGTTCATTGGCATTTTGAATGAAATACTCTTTGATTTCAAAAAACACGCTGTAGAAATTCTAGCACGAGGTAGGATTTGTATTTGCACGTCTAGTCCTACTAATTACCACTTACGACAATTAACTTGGTGGTGCTAGTTGGCACAGAAATCTAGACATGTATGTTAAGGACTGCATAATGATTTACATCACTGGTAGCCACAACTACCACAAAATATAAGGCAGTTAAATCTTGGAGCTATAAAAATTTAACTTCAAATAGAATATAGAAATATTGGGTCTGGCAGAAAAGTACGGTGGCACCGAATTTAACCCCCATGCCATCAGGATTTTTCATAACTCAAATATAAGTCAAAACACACAATACCTCCTCTGTCCATTATCCTTTCGACGCTCATAACTCGGTAATCTCTTAAATCCTGATTCCATAAACTCTTGAAGCTACCCTCAACCCCATAAGCTGTAAACTCCATAACCCCAAAACCCTTAACTCGGTAGGTAGAAACTTATGGGCGTTTAAATCTTTGTTAATAACGTGGTAACGAAGTAAATCTTACTTCGCTATTCATAATAATAAGAAAATTGCCAACGTATTTAATTTGATGTGAGAAATGCTATAATGCTTCTATTGATCTAAAATGTTGATAGGTGATTTTCAACTGAAAATCAAGTTTAGACATGAAACATTGAAACGTTAATTTATTTAATAATTTTTCATTAAATGTGCCAAGCCTAAAAACTATCAACATGTCTTTTAGGAGATGTTTAATAAATATTGACGTGAGAATTGCACCTTCAACGAGCCCACTATCTTCATTATGAAGAATTTTCGCATAAGGCGATTTTAGTAAGTCATCACAATCTAGTAGTTGTATTTTCTTTTTTTGGCAGTACACTTTCTGTACACCTTGTATATTATTTCATTTATTAGAGTCAAATGAGAGACTTGAAAGTTTGCTGAATCTACAGGATGTTCTTGAAATTCGGTAAAAATATTTGGTTCTTTGGATTCTGGAAAATATTCTGAATTTCAAATTATACATACAACCAGAGTGTTCGAGATGATCGTCAAAACTTGTAGAACCCTCTGATCTTCTCATTAACAAAGGCTAAATACTCTGGGTTTTGAATCAGATTTCCAGAACATTGTGTTCTGTGCATTTTAAAACATTTATAGAATTTCTAAAATATTTCAAACCGTTACATCAAAACATCATTTTAGAAGGTTTCTTGTAATATGTTTATTTGTGTATGATGATACAAAAAAAATGATGATGTATTATATTAAGGATGATAATCAGAAAACATACTTAAATATTTCTGAAGTATCTCTTACCTAAGTTAAGATTTTCCTCATTTAAAGGGTGAGAAACGATTTGTTTCCAATGATCCAACCTAGAACAATCTTGGCTAAGAAATATTCGATTAAAATTCAATGTAATAGTCATTGCAATTTTCATATTCTAGATTTCCAGGAATTTTTCCTTCATCAGCATGTAAACAGTTTAGTTTATATGTCTTATTTTGCATTTTTCTTAGGAAATCGTGTGGATATCCTAAGTTCTCATCTAACAGTTACCGTAAGATGTCATATTCATAAAGCTTTCAAGGTAGTACAAACATTTTCAAAAATTGTCAAAAATTCATGCACTGGTTGTGACACCAATGGAAATGGTAAGCAGGGAAAATGGAATCGGATTTTCCTTGCCACCCATCCATGTATTAGTATTTTGCCCAAAGGCCCATGAGAGCTTCTATGGTGATGGAATCACCATAGATTCATATGGATGGAATCACCATAGAATCGTCGATGGTGATGTTTATAAAAGAGAGAGAAAGTTTGAATTATCTAAGAAATTTATAACAATAGGTAATAATACTCTTGAAGGAGTTGAAATTATATTTGAAAAACAGGACATTCAATACTTAATTTATTACACTTGTGAAGAATTGCTGAAGCCCTGAAGGAATTTCAGGAGTTTTTAAGAAAACAATTTTTTGAGCTGATCTTTTTTCTGAAAAAGTGTAATTGTTATGGGAAAAACACGGGATTAGTGGGATTAGGTACACTTTCACCCATTACTTTTTAACCCTTCTGTTGGTTGTAGGTCTGTTGGTGTTGGTCCATTTTAGAAACTGTAATTATCCATTTTCGTGTTTATTTTTCATGCTTTTGGATCGCCAGATTGAACTTGTAACTCCGACAGACATACTCAAGGCTGCTAAATTCAAATTTAAATAACTTAGGTAAGCAGTGGTTACGGCGTAACGTTAAGTAAGACATGCCCGTAGCCGTAAGTACAAATTTCTCAAAGGAGGAAGCGCTGCCAGTCCAGCTTGGATAAGGGTAAATCAACCAATTGGGATATAGAAGATATACTTATCTGAACTTATTGCAAGTTTAGTTTGTCGTTGTATAATTTTATTAATTTTATGCCGCCGTATCGATCAAACCGACAATTAGCTTATCTCCGGAAATTTCCTCGAGTTGTCATCTCGGCTAATTGACCGTCGCAGTTTTATCCGGGATCGAAGGGCAGGTGGATTCCTCTCTCTTGTATTCCGATATGTTCGCTTTATGGAACATCGTGGAATGTCACGGACGATTAATTATTACGCGTCGGGCGGGCGAATAAGCGGACTTTCGATACGTAATCGAACAGCAACGGAAATCAAAAGTACGACCACGAAAGGGCTTAATAGAGAGTTTTTGCATGTCACATTCAGCGTTTACCTCATTTTGACAGGAACGCATGCGCATTGAGCATTTTCAATAGCACTACTGCTTAATGCGCATGCGTACCGGTCAAAATAGGGTAAACGCTAAAAGCGCCCGACGTTATGTGAAATGCAAAAACTCTCTATTGAAACAGCTGTCGCGATATGAAACGTACGTGTAGTGGGTACTCTCAAATCGACATTTAAAGCGTAATCACTTTGTGGAACAAATTCGAAACGAACCCGTCCGTGTTGGAAGCCATAATCTGAGTGAAATAGGTTTCCGCGTGCATATTCATATGATTAGCATACAATATGAGAGCGAAGGCGGAAGCCTCGCCGCCCCCCCGTCGGGCCTATGATAAATCCAGGCTTTCATTTCTAACAAATTATAAACGCGCCGACCAACCACACTTAAACACTATATTACTCGGGGAACATATCAGATCTCACGCTTATTTCGATGTAATAACACACGGACTTTGTATTTGTGTGTGTGTGCGTTATATCGTGTGTGTTCCACCATGATTTCCCTTTCCAGGACGCGAAGCTATATTCACTGAATTAAACATCGAGTGGAAATTATATAGCGTAACGTATTCGTAGATTATTATTAGCGAGCGTGGATTTCAAAATGGAGACGTTGCGTATATGAAACGTAAAGAGCCGGAAACACGACTCGATAAGGCTCCTATTCGAACTTAGGTAAAGTTAAGTCACGTTCGGTATTGAGTAATTTAAATCTCGACCATTAAGGAACAATAGATGCACTCACAATAGAACGGCTGTAAATAATACTGTAATTAAAACTATATTTTGAAGAAATGTGGTACAACTTGTAAAGTTATTGTCAAATTTGACTTGACTGATTTCGATTGGATATCCTTCGACAATTGTACGATTGTGTGGGTCTTCAGGTAATACTAGTGTATCTTTTTTCGTGACGCTTTGCGTACCCTGTGTATATCGGCAGGTATAGGGGTAAGGGTATTGCGATCATCCCTTGAATTAAATCGAGATTTCACCTTTACTGTATATTCTAGGCGCACCAGAGTCAAAAAATATATTTTTGAAAGTTTGTTTCGATCTTGTGGGTTTCAGTTAAGCACGGTATTTTGTTTGATTTTTCAACAAACGTTGTTTCATACAAAACGACTAAGTCGTTTATAAGCAGTATGAGTAGCATAAGTAGTAAAATAAGTATTTTTGCTCAATACGATGCTACTCTCCTAACTTGTTTTCATTTAACTTTTTTTTTGACATCGTCAGCATCAATCCAGTTTGACAAAAAATGATAAACAAATACCTTTCGACATTCCATTTTTGAACTGCCTGAATTATTTCATTGAGTTGAATCAATTCCTTCATTTTTCGGATTAGTTCATGTGTGTTAAATATCTTTTAAACGACAAGGAATAAAAATTTGACACTTGGTACGCATGCGTGACTTGATATACCCGTTAAGAATAGCCATAGAAAAATTGGTATTGCCGTTTAAAAAAATAGTCGATGACGTCATATCTCAAATTTGGTACACCCTGTATAATATTTTTGTACATCAAAAAGAGCGCAATTCAAAATAATAATCGACCTGTCCGAGGATATTTCCAACAAAAAGATTGTCTTTGATTTACTGCAATTATTCCAAGATAGAGACTCGCACTGTATAGTGTTAACCAAAAGCACCCCTTTTTTTCAAAAACGTTCTTATTTTATTTTTTAAAGGCCGTATTATTGCAATTGAAAAATGTTCTGATCATATTATTGATTTTTTCGTCATCTATATTCTTAAACTGAAATCCTCATTTCCATTTTCTATTTTTGACAATGGTTCTTGCCTTGTAAAGAAAATTATAAAGGGAAAATTATAAAGTAAAAATTAAATTTCCAACAAGTAAATTACTATTGTATATTAACCCTTAATGTGGTTAAATCTTTCTCAAATGTTTCGTGATGAATTTTCTATCCCAATATGAAATGTGCCTTTAGGGCTAATTGGGCTAAGTTTTTTATCATTTTTTTCCATATATTTTAATAATCGTATATTCCTATGGAATATCCTCCTTCCCACCGACTAAACAAAATTAGATTTTTTTTTATTTTTTAAATTATAATGTGTGCCTGCGCGATAATCTTTCCAATAAAACATGCGAAGGGCTGTAAGGAAATTTCCGTTGCCGTTCAAGGCGAGAGTTTTTTCGTATTGTATTCGTATTGTTACAAGCGATAAACCCGGCGGAAAACACTCCAAGAATAGTCGAATGGACGATTTCCAAGTGCGGCTTTTTCCTCATTTCCCGTCGAATAAATAGGATTTGTGCAACGTCCCCACGTGTGTGTGTGTGTGTGTGTGGGCCATTAGCAGTTACAAATGGCGAGGCTCTCGCGGTACACGGTTCACACATCCCCCAAAAAGAAGGAGGTCGGTAATCCGCATTATCTCCCCGAAAAGTCCGGCATATAATATTATATACCTTCGCGTCCATTAACGCTCTTCGCTTCCGTTTTATACGGAATTAATTCGATTCCGGGAGGGAGTTCTCCGGGAGAACTTTCCATTCGAAAACTTCATCCCGTCGGATGGATTCAATGAAAAAAGTTGGTCTCGGGACGTCCAGGAAGTTCCTACTTCGTCATCGAATCGATAGGTGCGCATCGGAACGGGCCTGATTCGTATATGTGTCATCAAGTTTACCGTTTCAAATAGTGTTATAGCGAGTTAGGGGAGCGACGTTATATGTAATACATTTTGTTCATAAATATTTAGGCAGAACTTAGACGACTAAAAGAAATTCATGATGGGCTCAATTTTTCCTGAACTTCTCAAAGGGCTCAGCTCATTTCAGCATCGCAGCCAAAGGCTCATTCGTCCTACTTAAATTATGACATGAAAAATGTTGATCAGGAACGTGTTAATCAAGTTATCTCTTCGCAGGAAATAATTTTTTGTTCTTGTCATCTCTTCTCGTTTTTCTAATGACGGTATTACATTATTGGTCCAATTTAGTAGGAAACTGAAATTTGTCATCCAGTAGTTCACATTTATAATGTTTTCCTTACAACAGTGATATTTAATCACTGCAATTTTTACACAAAGATTTTTCTTTGGAGCATACTTGGTTAATAGTGATCTTTACCTCATGTTTTACTTTCTTGAGTGGTACTAGCTAATGGTTCCTGTTTCCATGAGATCGTCTACCTCTAATTACCTGTGGCTTTTTGAAATTTTAAACGACCCTTTAAAGTATGGAGCAAATAAGGCTGGTATGTCATGGCTATTTCTTGTCCATTGTCTTTGTTCACCTTGGCCTGTCAATAGCGCCCTCTTTTTGATGGCTACTACTCATAATTTTTTTGATTATTTTTTTGATTGATTGATTGATTGATTTGATTGATTTTTTGATATTGATTGATTTGATTTGATTGATGTTCTTGTTCAAATACAGAAGGAATTTCCTTCTATCCTAATGATGCTCTTACTCAGACGCTGTTGATGATTGGTCTAAACTAATAGCAAATTATTGTTAACTTTGATACAGTTGCCCATGGTATTTCGGGGATTAGAAAAGCCCACCACTAGATCAGACCAGTAAATTGACCAAGAAATTTTGAATATGGACAGATAGTTGAATCCTTAGGACTATTGGCAAAAATTTAAATACAGCTTTTTCTTGATGCCGTACATTTTTGAAAATAAGTTCTCCTAGTGCAATACACGTTCTCCTCAAAATTTGTGGCTGTGAAATTTTGATAACTTTGCAGATTGTTGTAAGATTTAAGAAGAAAAAGTAGGGCGCATGTGAAGGTTAGAATTAGAAGCCGTCTATGGACTTAACTGTAGTTCACCCATTTTAGCAGTTTGCGTCGTTGTTTTTACGCAGCGGCGGTAAGATTTATAGGTTATGTCAACAAATGTCATTATAACAAGTATTTTTAGTGGTATTCTGAACACATTTTTAAGAGTTTCACCTCGCTAGTCGCTACCTTCTTCTTACTAAACGAGTCAATATTGCATTGCCATCCAGTTTTGTGCTATGTTTAAAGGTTCAAGTCTCTAGCTCATGACGAAATCGAATGCAAAAATTGTACGAAACAAATAGGGGATGAAAACGAGTTAACAACTAAAAATTAAAAAAAAAACCTGTTAGAAATCTGAATAACTGTAGGTAGTGGGAAAGGGTCTAAATATATGATTATAGCTGTTTGAGAAAATTCATGAATTTTTCTGGATCTTAACTTTAAAATCGAATGCAAAATTTGTACGAAACAAATAAGGGATGAAAACGAGTTAATAACTAATAATTTAAAAAAAAAAACTTGGAAATATGAATAACTGTAGGTATTGGAAAATGGTCTAAATATATGCCTCTAGCTGACTGAGAAAATTCAAGCATTTTTCTGGATTTTAACTTTAAAATCGAATGCAACATTTGTACGAAACAAATAAGGGATGAAAACGAGTTAATAACTAATAATTTAAGAAAAAACTTGGAAATATGAATAACTGTAGGTATTGGAAAATGGTCTAAATATATGCCTCTAGCAGTTTGAGAAAATTCAAGAATTTTTCTGGATTTTAACTTTAAAATCGAATGCAACATTTGTACGAAACAAATAAGGGATCAAAACGAGTTAACAACTAAAAATTAAAAAAAACCTGTTGGAAATCTGAATAACTGTAAGTAGTGAAAAAGGGCCTAAATATATGCCTATAGCAACTTGAGAATATTCAAGAATTTTTCTGAATCTTAACTGAATCTTAAGGTTCCTGAGTTAAAATGATTGCGAAAGCGCATGAAGAAGTACATTAGAATATTTAACAACTTTTCTGGAAACTTACTTTTGTAACTCAAAGCGTTTAGACTAAAAGTTTTTTGAAGAAAATCAAATTTTAGTATTATAACACAGGACAGTATACTGGACTGTTACAAAGTAAATTATGAAAATTTCAAAGGACTTTTGAAATGTGTCAGTAGGTGTTGCCACGAAAATTTCAAGATTCCTTCAGGACCTTAACTGAACTTTTGGTTTCGTAAGTTAAAACGGTTTAGAAGGAGGCAGCTTGAGAAAGTAAAGAATTCTTTGGGAAACTTGCTGGGGAACCGTCTCTTCGAGAAGCAAAAGAACCATGAACTGCATTCATCAGGAATCCCTTCGTTTTGTACGAAATTTCCCTATGGGTCGTACTGCATTCTGGCGAAGTTTCCTCCCTGGGACCCTTCGTACGAGCTTCGATTTGTACTTTATCCACCCATCACGCTTCCGGCGAGGCGCTTAACAATCTCCATCGGCTTTTCCGCATATACATACGGTAATTAGTATCGTTGCATGAATTAGTACAGGGGCAAGATGGCCGACCGCGTTCGGGCCGGAAGGAGACTCCGCGGGGTGTGTGGGAGTGCGTCACAACAACGCAGACCATAACTTAGATCATTATCGTCCGGGCGAGCATATAGCGATACAGCCTCGTCCCTCAAACGAATTATTTTTCAGCAGCTGTTGAATATGTTAGCGTTAACGTATCGCTAATGCCATATCTTTAATTGCAGACCTCTACAAAAACCACCCCTGAGAGAGCGTCAGAGAGATCGATGGTGCTACGTCTTCGGCGGTCGTAAGTATTGCTGTCTTTATTTTATGCACGGGGATGGAGATGGGGTTTGAAGGAAAAATTGCTGTCGCGATGTGTTTGTTCCATCTACGATACGTAATCGGGCTGTCGCCTCGCCCATTCGCTTGTAAACTTGAGCCCGTACCGACGTTATGATCGATTACCAGTGGGAAAAAATCGCCACATATAAAATAATAATAAATAAAGGCGGCGTAAAAACGAAGAAGATAACGAGTGGAATATAAAAACACCTGTTGTTTGTGGCGTAAAAGCATGCCGCGCATCGCAATCGCTGGCGGCTTGTTATACCCAAAGTTGCGGACGACAGCAGCGACAGTAACAACAACCCCGCCGGTGCGTTTTAATAGAACTAGAACTACAGTCACGGGGAATTTGTTAAGAGCCGTGTATCATGTCAATCAGACATCGAGCTCGTATATTTTTATTGGTACGATTACTTTCTTGAAATCCACCGCCGCTCAAAGAACTAACCAGCGATGTTTTGCCGCGTCCTCCACGCGAAAGCGGACGTTCGTGATGTACAAGGACCGTTTTATATATCGCAGTTACTAACTCATTGCGCTAACGACTTTGAAAAAAGGAACATCTCATCATGAGAAAGTATGGAATATAACTTAACGCTTGATCTGCTATAAGTGTCATCATCACTGACTCGCTGCCTGACTGTACTGACTTCGCAAAATTTTTAGCCCTATACACAGCCAAAGATTAAAATCTATTAAGATACGACACATCAAGACGAATATTGTTCTTTCTGGTCTAACAAGAACTGATTTAAGTCCACAAGAAATACGGTATAGTTCGTCGCATTTTATTTGAGACTCGAATTGTGGTATGAGTTACCCGGACCCCGATTGTCAAAGATTATAAATGTAGAAGAGGAAGAGGCTTAAAATTTGTTACCTGCTCGTTGTGACAGGGTATCTACATATATTAAATGGACCTTATATAGAGTATTTAGACAACACTTAACTTTTCCCCATTCAACAGATAAGTTGTGACCTTTTATTAAGGTGTCTTGTACCAAGTTTACTGTAATTTTGCCTCAAATACACTGCGATGTATAATACTTACATTCCTAATGAAATAAGTAACAAAGGATATTATTTCCATAGCACCCTTGACGCTACGTGTAGGACATGTGTGCAAAATATTCTTTTCACATCAAGACATCATCGACACATCAAGACGAATATTGTTCTTTCTGGTCTAACAAGAACTGATTTAAGTCCACAAGAAATACGGTATAGTTCGTCGCATTTTATTTGGGACTCAAATTGTGGTACGAGTTACCCGGACCCCGATTGTCAAAGATTATAAACGTAGAAGATGAAGAGGCTTAAAAATTGTTTTCCGCTCGTTGTGACAGGGTATCTACATATATTAAACGGACCTTATATAGAGTATTTAGACAACACTTAACTTTTCCCCATTCAACAGATAAGTTGTGACCTTTTATTAAGGTGTCTTGTACCAAGTTTACTGTAATTTTGCCTCAAATACACTGCGATGTATAATACTTACATTCCTAATGAAATAAGTAACATAGCATATTATTTCCATAGCAGTCTTGACGCTACCTGTAGGACATATGTGCAACATATTCTTTTAACATACCAAAAACATTTTTATAAGTCCAGTAGAACAACATTGGTTACACGATTTTAAATCTTCATGCAATAGTTGCGTGCCTTTCCTTTTTACACTTGGTGGCGTTAATATAAGCGTTTGGCAAGACTCCATGTAGTTCAGTTGGTAAATACTCGCGAAGGTTGTTACCTCTTGTTTTGATTCGGACGTTTATGTCATGATTTGTTGCCATTGTAACTTAAACCGTCCTTATTTTTCGTACATCTTATACATATATTCCTCGACAAGGTGTTAATGGCAGTTATGCCAAATTTAAGGACTGTCGCTTCCAAAAAAGCAATCCTTACTCTTGTAGACACAGATGTGCTTGCTGCATGCTATTCACATCAATCTTGATGTTATTGTCTCCATTAGCATTTACCTCAACATGGGATGTGCCACCCTGTCGAAGCTAGTAGTGTCGGTAGTTACCGTTTCTTGCAGTTCAGACGGTTGTCATGTATTTTTCTCTTGTAGGTATTAAACCGCCATAATTTTCGTATATCTTATTCCGAGAGTTCTGGTTTTTAATCCTGGTCGGAGTCGTAATCACCTCTTTCGAAATTAATGAATTTTCTTGCGATTTTGTTTTACTTCCACGGTACTTATATGCTCATATACATACGGACTGATACGTCGTCCATTTTCGGCGCTTAATATGATGATTAGTGTGGTCGTAGTAGTGTGAAAATACTGTACTTAAATTTTGTTGCCGTTTGTTATCACGTTTGCATGGGCACTAAAAATCTAGTAACTTATGCTAATCAGAAATCGAATATTGCATATGAAATATTATAGAGAGTCAAGGAATTATTAATAATACCAATATTTGACACCTTCTGTAATGCATTTTTTGGATCCAGGAGGATTGCAATTTATGGATTTTCCCCTTTTGTAGCGCACATTCACATTGGCAAATCTAGCACAGTTGACAGGCTGTGACTGCAACAAATTTGGGACACCAAAATGCTTCAATAATCTCCTTCCATATTTTCTTGTTTCTTCTAATTGGTTTGGTGAAAATTGGACTATTTTATTTAAAACTCCTTACCTCAAAAATTTTTGAATTAGGAGACACATCAGGACGACCAATTAAGCTATACCAAATATATCTTCACTCTGTATTGGAATTTCCATGCGTTCCATGCAAAAAATCCACTTTTGAGTTAAGTAGCCTTTTATGAATAGAAGGGTAAGAATCAGCCAAGTAGCTAAGACACCTTTTTGAATTGAAGTTGCAGTTGGTTTAAAGTTACACTATTCTTTGTATTTACTTCGCTTGCATTTCTCAAACTGTGTTCAACACGTCGAAATGTTAAATGTTGTTTTGACCGAAATTCTTGTTCCCTTGGTCATACTTGAATGTATCCTAGTTTAACTCCCGGTCCTCGTATAAGCAACCCTCTCAACCATTCGAGGTCCGTCCGAGCTGCGGTGACGAAAAACCACCGGGTTCCTCCTCTCGGCATCGTAAACATCGCTTTTTTCCCTCGGCCGATGTCATACTTTTTGACGCGAATGTTAATAACCGCGCCGTCGCGGCTTTTTGTCGTCGAGGTGTTATGGAACGCGCAAACAGGTGTTCATATTGTTAAAATAATTGGAATGTCTTCTAACATCTTTGGTGTTCGGAGATGGCCGTTTTTGTCGCGGGAAAGAGCGAGAAGGAGAGGTTGTAAACATGTCGCCGGAATATGTCGGCGGGAGGGGAAAAAACCCGCGAGTTTTGGTCCTGGGACGGTCCGGGCACGTCGAATATGCTTTAATTTTTTCCATGAGATTTGCTTGCTTCGATTACCCTTTATTTCGTTCGATAAGTTCCTGCTCCAAATTCCTTAGATTTGTTCGTTTGGTGTTTAAAATTCAAACTACGCACAAAAGTTCACGTCTGGACCCTATTCCTCCTCCTCCCGTTTCTCCCTTTCCTTCCCCCTTACCCGAATCTCGACCGTATTTATCGCTTGTAAGAGCTCAGCATCGACAAGTAATAATCATCGAAAACAAACTGCCGGAGGAAGACATAAAGCGCAACGTTGGCAGTAGAGAAGATGTGAATATTACTCGGGGGATACCCGCAGAAATATGAGAGGGTTATTTCTCACGTATCAGCCGTATAAAGCTCAATGGATGGGTCCTGTCAGGTGCGGAGCATAACCTTAATGTTTGAGTGTGCGTCTCTTCGCTTAGAAGAATGAGTTATACTGCGACTACGACGGTCTCTCTAAGTGAACGGGCTGGAGGGTTAAAAGCTTTACTGAAATATGAAAATAGTAAGTAGAAGGTTTCTCGGTTTAAATCTGAAACTCGAGCGAGGCTCATTAAGACGTTCGCTAAGGCGTCGCCAGACAGAGAACTTATCGATATTAATGAATATTGACGGAGTTAAGCTTGACGGACGGCATCCGATTTTTCATGGGGATTAAGGCCATAGACTAAATAGTTTTAAGTGATCACCGAACGCCAGAAACAATTACTGGTCGATATTTTTAGGTTTCGCTTTGCTCGATTAACACGTCTCTTTCATCCAAAACAGTCAAATACCTATGGAATCTACGTTGATATATTGATGGTCGAAAAGTATTTTGAGGTAGGACGATAAAGGTGTCGCATTTATAAAGCACCAAGTAATTGCGGCTTGAAACATTTTTTGGTTAACGAAGTCGAGTAGTATAGCTATAGGAATTCAACGTCAAAAGTGCAACATAACCTCACTTTTGCAAAAGCCGGTACGAGCGACGCGTTTGTTTAATCGTTTGATGAGGTCGAGTCCTGTTAGATTCATTATTAAAATGCGATAGCGTGATCAAATCTAATCTAACCCCCAGAATTTTTTTCGATTCATGGCAATTCTCTTTGTTTCTTTGCATATACATTGTGGATGTCCAATCCAAGGGAATTATACAGAAAGAGTTTTGCCACAACACTCCAGAAAAATTAGGAAGAAAAAGTACCCTATCGAAGACACCTGACTTGTTAGGAACCTGACAGATAACCTAAGTATGGGATAATCGATTAAACATCTATTGCTTCCTATCATTCCATCGTTCTTCCCTATGCACTTATCTCCTCATCACCCCTTGCTTCCAGATTCTCATTGGTCTTCCCCTTTTTCGTTTCGTTCTGGTTGCTATTTCATGGTTCACATTGGAAGTTTTGGCATCATCCATTTTTGGTACATGGCAATATCATATGAATGTCTTATGAGAGTGGTACCCCCTTCGCTTTTTAATTATTTCAACTCGGATTCTGTCCAGCTTTGATATTCTCATTGAACGTCTCATGGCATCGATTTCTTCTGCATTTTTCCTTTTGTAGTTCTCTGTTACTGGTCACGTTTCTGCGCCATACAGTGGACCGATTTTTATCAATGTTTCATATATGATATACTTTGTTCCTTTCGTTATATTTTTGCCCCATAGAATACCATTTAGATAGGGTATTGCTATTTTATCTTTAGTAATTCTTGTGGTAATATCTGTAACTGTATCTGTCACACCAAGACATTTATATTCCCTGCGGAGAGATCTAGGCTACTAGGTTCTCTGCGCCCACGCAGTTACAGTACTTTTCCCAATATTCACTGGAACAAATCTTTGTTGTGCCATTTTCCTGTGTTTTTCGTGAGATTTTGGAAATGCACAACTCATAACGTAAGAAAATAAGGAAATAATAAATTGTGAAGCTTATGAAATAACATAATAATATGTGATTTCCTAAGGTAAAATAAATTATGAAATTTAGAAACAAAAATGTACATGATAAATAATTTACATGAGCTTTTGATATTTTTCGTTTCTATTTAGGGAACTGCAAAATTTCTAATGACTTTATTTGATTGTCGATTGATTGATTTGAATAATTTCATTCTTGCTTCTAGTTTAATTACAGCGGAAAACTTAAATGTTTAACGCAACCCCCCTCGAGGAATCCTCTGTGTCAAAATAAGGGAACCATTGTTAATTAGCTCAGGATTAGCTGTTCCACCCCATCCACCCCTAACTAATTCTTCCTGCGACTCCATCCCTGCCCTCTATTCTCCCCATATTTTTTACCGTAATAAAACTATTACATTAGTTTTTTCTCTCCTCTCTATCTCTCCATCGTGGGGTCATCTCTCCGTCCCCTGGCGGAGTGACCGTGATACATCAAGCAATATCAGAGTTGTCGGAAGCGGAGGAGTCTCCTCGGGCCCTCAGAGGCCATACATTTCAATATAAACTGTCACCGGATGGCTCCTCCGCCGGTGTTCGGAACTTTTTTATACGCGCGAGTTCATATCTGCCCTCGGTTTTCATAATTTCGAATCGGAGGAGTGGAAAAAATGAAGGAAAGTCGGTATCGAAAGACGACGTGCTGTAGGGATTTAGGGAAGTAAGGCTAGAATTGGAGACCGCGTGCTTGTTGAACTTCCCTGCCAAAGTGCGTACAGAGAAGTTCAAGCAATGGATCTTCGAAATTGTTACATTAAAATAACTGTTTTCTCGATACCAATTCTGCCCAAATATTTATTCTACAGCTTTTCCTACAAATTTACCGCAAGAGATATGCCCAACTTGCAAAACAGAGATATTTCCCTTATTGACCCAAAAGTCACCACTTATTCTCTCAATTTAAAATTTTATATACTGAAATATCGTAAGCTGAAAATTCACAGCTTACAGAGTTTAGTCGACATCTCCATTTAAAACAGTAAACATGAGCGTGTAGTTAAAAGTTTCAAGTTACACAACGTTTTATTAGGGCTTATTAAAGACTACGCGGTGGAAAAATTAATATTGTATTAACACTTAAACAATCTATTTAGTGTTTAACTGTAAAAATACTTTTTACGATTTTTCGCTTCAATATTTCAGTAAATGCGTAAGCTGTTTCCGACAGATTGCAGTAGAAATTAAATGATGTAGTAGGTGGTTTTGCAATACGCTTTAGACCCTTAAAGTTCATTTTAAATAAAGTAATTTTTTGTTATTGGTAGGTTCAAAATGTGAATTATATTGAAAATATGACTTCCATATTTTCGTCGCCATTTTTGCATATTTTATTGATTACAGTACATATAATTGTTTATTATATTAATAGAAATTTAATTGTAATAGTAAAATGATTGTCTTGACACTGAAATTTATCTGGAACTAATAACTTTTTGACACGAATATTTTCTGGGACAAAAGTTACCATAATGATGTGTGTAGTACCAAATTCTGCACTAAAAACACAGTCTATTATTTAGTATCCGATGAGTGATCCGATTGGTTGATTAGAACCGGGGAAAATTCGGAAAAACCTTCGGAAAATTCGGAAAATTCGGAAAATTTGGCACATTTTTCGGGAAGTCATAACTTCGCCAATTATGAAAATGAAGGAGATGAGGAGAAAAAAGATTATTCAGAACATGATTAGGTGGGTTTATTGATTACTAAACTTCAAAAGTTTCCTATAGATATAAGTTAGGAGGAAAGTAACACTTAATGACTAATCAATTTTTAGGTCTAATGGCCACTTTGCCTTTTATATTTAAACGTAATTACCATTTCAACTTGTATTTAGAAGCTTCAGTTTCTTTAACATACTTCTTTAGCCGAAAAAATAAATTTTCACTATTACTACTAACAGTTGCCGGAACTTTGGATACAGCTAAAGTAATATATATATATTGATAAAATATCAATTCTTATGAAATGGTATTGTTAATTATTATCCTTAAGTATGGACTGCGTGTTGTTGTTCCAGGTCGAAACTAGATGCAAAGTTAGTACATCATACGTGGTAGGCAAATAGTCACACTTTAAACTTAAAAACCTTTAAATGCTACCACAGTCCAAGCACTGACGGAAGAAAGCTATTGATGATTATGTGTTATATAAGTTCATTTAACACCAAGATAGGACGCATTTCTCGATTCCCCCTGTTCCTCCTGCCCTTCGCCAGAGATAAGGAAATACCAATATGTCAGCATAGGGGGAGGCTTGTGGGTAACAGCGTCCATCTGGTCGTCGTCGTCCTCCTCCTACTCCTCCCTGGAAATCTGGCGTCGGGAGATATCCCCAGTCGTGAGGCCGGGAGAGATTAAGCGCCAACGCTCGCGGGCAGATACAGATAACGGCCTTACACTAATCCAAATAACAACATTAAATACGAGTCCAATTTGCCGCACTGTGGATTCCGGATGATTCCGGGCCGGCCGCAAAACCCCCGCCGAAGGACCACCTAAGGAATCCTCAGGCGGAGGCTCGCATGGAACCCTCCTCGTCGCTTTTCTCCCTTACAATAAATCCGAAAATAATATCTTAACCTTTGGTTGAAGATTTTATGAATTACGTTGGATGTGCGAAATGCTAATGGATACTAGACAGACATATGTTAGAGTTAAATGTATTGGAATACTCAGATTGGCCGAACAAAATAGATGAAGACAGGAAAAACAAATTATGTCCATAAGTATCACAAGGTTTAATAGTAGTCAAGGTCCCAGAGAGTTTTTCTAAGTTTCCAAGTTTGCCAGTGCCAAGACTAAAAGTTTTCGACATATGAAATAGTTATCTCTAACAGACGGTACTAAGAATAAGTAATAAAACAACAGCTACTACATATTTCCCCTTTCTGGGCCTCACGTTTCTCGAACATTTGAACAATTCTGCATTTGCATTTGCATTTGAACTAACTGTTCTGCAGATCTATTGGCTATTAGTACATTATTTCGGGTTCTAACCTTCCTTTCTACTTGGTACCTTGTGTATAATAATGCTTTTAAATCAGTTGTTTATTTTTCAAGAGGAATGATCCTACGGTCTTCATTAGTTAATTAACTCAAGTATTCACTACTTGTAACATTTTTAATATGCTTAATTCGATGTTATGGTTGTTGTCTTATAGGGCATTTTGTCAGCTGGCGCTGTGGTGCTAGATATCAAGTCTCTATTTGATACTTATTCTCCTTTGTTTTATATTTTGGCCCTCTTGAAGGAATAAAATATTTTTGGCACATATTTGTACCGTCATGTCATTATCGACCCTGGAGTCTTTCATTTTTGCGATTCGCTGCTTAAAAATTTCACGTAGGAAGTGCGAGGAGCGACGTGAACAGCCCAGGTTAACTGTTAATGAAAAGGTCCCCCTCGTCTCCTAGCCCATCCCCGTCTAATAACGCCTCGAGTAAAAAATCTCCCCTTTTATGTGAGCTTTTTACACATATGTGGAAACGTGACGGAGTCCCGTCTCGTTTATTTCTGGAATACCTCGGGCAGCACGTGTTCCACGCTACTTTGATTAACTACCGAGGTTTGTTTACCGGGTATATCAATAATTTTCGGGGAGACGTCGACGTTATGCTCACGTAGGAGATCCCCGTGTTTTTGTTCCCTTGTGTACCTTATAAATTTTAAAGGGAGGAATGCCTATCTTGGAGTCTTTGAGGTAAGGATTCCGAATACAAACAGAAACTTAATAACTTACTTAAGACTTAAGGATAAAATTGTGTTTCCTGGTTTAAATTTTTAGGTATTTTCCATTTTATATCAGTGGATGTATGCACCCTGATTAGTATGTATATTACAGTTGCTATTAGGAGCCATTTTTCTATCCGATTAATATTCCACGGTTGCACCACCTTTAAACAAAGTAGCCATTTATATTTCCAAGAAAGCGAACGTGTTCCTTTATTATAAAAACATAAATGTCTTGTATAAAAGGATGGTTTACATCAAATAATAAAATGTAAATTCTTTTGTTATTTTTTATAATAATGGAGACAATGTGAATGGTAATATGAATCTAATGAAGCGACGACGTTAGAGGCCTGCTGAGAACCAGTAAAACGAGTTGTGAATATATTATTATTTATTTGTGAGAGGGAACAATGAAGAGATACAAATCTTAATAACGCCTCGATAATGATGATTGTCGCTGTGACGGTACCATTATTGTCGTAAAGCGCATATACGACGGAATACTCAATGGTCTCATTAATCCGTGCAATGTTAATTTCCCTTTAATGCTTATAATCGTGTCACCGAAGGTCGAGTCACTAACACATCCTGTGTAAGATGCATTTTTCAATTTTGTCAATGCTATTCCACTTGATTTTATTTTGAGTAAATATTAGCAATAGACACCCCGAAACAAAAACAGGAATTCAAAGAGTAGAATTCGGTCGTGTCGCGTCGAAGTAAAATTTTTCCGCCAGACGCGTCCCCCTGGAAACCTTTGACCCGATTAGATATTTTGATCATATTTCCAGACGATTTTTTTGGCGGGATTTCCTTTTTTTTGTTTACTGTATGTGTGCCCAGACGAGCCCCCTTCACGACCTAAAATAACCGAAGGGGATTTAATTTGACTGGACTCTATCAAATATTGAAACGACCCGTTGCGTGCATTATGGAGAGGCGCATTTAAAAATGGATCCGTTCTAATCCTTATAAATTTAAAGTGTCATTTTACAATGAGGGGTTCGCTGCGAATTTGTACGATTCGACCCCCCCCTCTCTTTTTTTCGTTTTAATAATGCAGGAGTTAGGTTCATTGGCGTAACCGAGAATGCAATTAATATTGAAGCCCTAATTTAATTGAGGGTGGAGTTAATTGGAATTGATGATTTTCCGTGGCGCGAGGATAGAAAAAATAACGCGTAGGCGAAAGCGCGTCTGGTGTGGATTGCTCCAGCATGGAAAATGTGGAGTTTTAGTAAAATTATTAAAAATATTATATGCGTATACCTCAGATTTGTCGCTGATAGTACTATATCAGCGTACAAGTGTCTCAAGAGTAAAGGGGCAGTTTTAGAAAAAAATAGTTGGAGTGGAAAGGGTGGGGAAATTACTACAGAATTATTACAGAAGAACATTCTTGAGACGCAGTTACCGTTTAAGGCAGTTTTAGGAAAAAGTGTTTTAAGTAGAAATAATAGCCACTAAATAAGGTCAGGTTGTCAACCGATTTAAACTACGCTTACTAGTATTTCCTAACTTTTTATGCCAAATATTTTTATTTACTTTATTTTCTTCGGTATAAATATTCGCTTGTAAAGTCTATTAGTAACTAATGCAAAGTAAAATAATTTGTTTTTTGATATATTTGCTGGTTTTCTCCCTAACACGTTTTTGAACTATACTCTAAACTTTTGCTGAAGTAACTTACTTACTGATGGTAAAATTGCATCATAGCTTGTGTTATTATCGCCTCTATTGCTATAATTTTTCCTTGACGGTCTTTCCATTGACTTCATCGTCGGTATTTCCTCGATGTTGTTCATGTAAATTTCCATTTCTCTATGCTTCCTTCTACGTGGTGTTTGTTGGTGTTTAGCCATTTCTTCCGCACTATTTACTGCAAATTTACTGACAGTTCGACTCCCTTCCTGCGTAGATCGTTGACCGCTTATTAGACTTTTATTGGTGAATCCCTTTTGGCCTCTACGGAACATCAGGCGCTGAGGATGGTGGAGGAGACGATCAAGGACATCAACGAGAAGAGGACGACTTGCATGGTACTATTCGACGTGGAGAAGGCATTCGACAGGATATGGCACAACGGACTGATTGCGAAGATGGACGGACTAGGATTCAAGACGGCGACGACCCAGATGATACAGGACTACCTAAGAGAGAGGAACTTCAGGATCAAGGACAAAGGGACGACATCGAGCAGCAGGAGGATGGAAGCAGGAGCACCCCAAGGATCGGTATTAGCACCATTTCTGTACAATATCTACACCAGCGACATTCCAATAGGACGAGGGAACAGCAACACCAGGACCTATATCTACGCGGACGACACGGCGAAGGCGGCGACATCGAGGCAACCAGACAAGGCGGCGGAGTACCTACAGCGAGAAGTGGACCAGATGGACGAATGGGCGACGAAATGGAAAATCAAGATCAACGCGGAGAAGACCGAGGCAATCTACATAGGACCGAAGACGAGACGACCAAAAACAAAAATCTGGATGAGGGACATGGAACTGGACTGGAAGGAAGACGTGAAGTATCTAGGAATCCACATCGACAGAGGACTAACATGGAGGAAACATATCAAGGAGACCGAGAAGAAGGCGAAGGACCGACTGAGCAGACTAGGACCACTCATTGGACGACGGAGTAAGCTGAAATTGGAGACGAAGAGGAGGATCTACCTGGCAGGAATTCGACCGATCATGACGTACGGGACAGCAGCATGGGGACAAGCACCGAGGACACACATGGAGAGACTAGAAAGGATACAAAACCAAGCCATGAGGAGGATGACGGACGCACCATGGTACATGAGGAACGAACAACTACGACGGGATCTGCGAATTGAACAGCTGAAGAGGATCATCAAGGAGAGGACGAGAAGGACGATCACCAAGGCGATGGAGCACAGGAACCCACTCATTAGGAAGGCGATGGACTACGACGAGGACGCACCATCAAGGCGGAAGAGACCCAAGACGGCGATGACGGAGGACTAGGAACCTAGGAAGGACCAAGGAGGACGATTCCACGAAGAGGAAACCAGAAGCAGAGGACAGCAGGACCACCTGGACGAGAGGAATAGGAAAACACAACAAGGATCGCGGAGGAGATTTAAAACATAGAGGGAGAAGTAGGGAGCTGTATAGCTCAACTTTGTAAAAATTAAGGACAATAAGCAGATCCCTTTTGGCTTCCTAAGTTTTCTCTTGCTGTATCATCGGCATTTTCGACACTTGTGGACTTGTGAATGACATTTCATTAGTGCTTTTGCTCTTTAGTTTCATTTCTTCGTCCAACAGTCTGGATTTTGCAAAGACCACATGAATTAATATCTGTTTTTATTGTTTCTGATGTTGTAGTCACCGGTTGCTATTCTTTGTTGAAAGATAACGGCGTGTAGCAAATTATGTCCTCTACTCCCATTTTTGAACCTACATTTTCTTAGTCACGTATCAAGGCGTTAAATATAATTATTAATTTGCCATTCAAACACATTTTGCAACGCTTTCATCATCTCTTTGGCGCTTTTAGAGTTTTTTACCAAATCCAGGTACTGTAGGATAACAGGTTTGCTTTCATATCCTTAAGCTTGCAATGATTTCGTTGGATGCCATCGTTATAAATCTGCTTCCTCCTTTTCTAGTGCATGATGACGAACATTCAGTAATTCCATGGGTAAATAACCAATAAAGGTCACAACTTTTATATTATGGGTTTTACAAAAATAACGTTCCATCTTTCATTGACTGTCATTATATGTATACTGTATGAATAATTGAGCCGTTCCCTTAATCAAGCGTGTATGGAAGTCGGGTGCATTTTTCACATTAATCAAACTTGCCATCGCACGTTTGCATAGTGCACAAGCGTCTGCGATATAAATGGCTTCCACCCACGAATCGCGAGCGTAGTTCACCTCTCTTTGCAGTAGTTTCCGGATTACGGGCACATATCTGGTTAAAATTAATGCAAAACTTCGTCGAAATTCAAGCGCGCGCGCGCGCCGCGGAAGTACGAAGTAAAGGTGTAATTTCATGCTTAGCGGTGTAGTCACATTATTGGATAACACATGTGTAATTATTTCTCCAGATGAGAAATAATTAAGCGAGTTTCATGTGTGTGTGTGACGTGGAAGGTCGAGTTTCGTCTGCATCGTAAGCAATTTGTTGCAGAGGCTTAAGTATGTTACGTCTCGTTCCGTGCGACTGAGTTCATCACTAATTGGCGTTCTACCACATGTTATAATCTGACACGGAACATAATTGTGCGCCGATAAAAGCTTTGTTCTATTCCGTCGCCGTGTTGTGTGCGGAGTTATGAGAACGAACGTGACGACCACACTCATTATATCTCGCACACATCGTACCTACCTTACGGGTCGCTAGTACAAACATTCGATTGTCTTTAAAACTACCAATTTCAGTGAGAAATAATTTCTTAGCTTGACTTGTTTTTAGACACAAACCTCCAAAGTACGTTGCCGTTAAGAACACCCATAATATGTAGCAGTAGCGTCTTATTTGTAACCGGTAATGAGTAAATTAACTCGTTACTTTTGGGGAAAAGTAGTTGGTAACAAGGGCGTCGCCAGCCGATGGCGCAGGGGGGGGGGGGCAAGTTGACTTTACATACTACAATTCATACTTTTCTCATTCTCTATGAATGAGAAAAGTAGGTATGAATTGTAGGTAAAGTAGGTATGAATTGTAGGTATTCTGTGACAGTACAGAGTCCAATGTGTAAAGCTACACGAGCACGAGCTCTTGACTATGCAATAAAAAACTTGTAAATAAGTTATAATAACATTTATTAGAAAAATAGAATAAAAAGGAGTTTGAATTTGAATAAGTGTACAGCGTACAGCGTAAATCAACTCAAATACTTAGGACTTTGGTTGCATTATATTTGGCAACTTTTTTAGAATCTCTTGGGGGGGGGGCAGCTGCCCCTCCCTGCCCCCCCTTGGCGACGCCCTTGGTTGGTAATTATAACTCATTACTTTTTCATGGTGATGGCAACATGAAAAACGTTACTTTTCAACGTTACATTGCGAAATTAGTCACTAATGGACACGTGATAAAATATAATAAAAGAAATAATGAAATGCAGGCAGCCAAATCACTAGAATTTCCATTCAGGAAGTTCTGAGGCAGCGCATAACATTTCACGCGTCTACATTTCATTACTTCTATTATATTTCATGATATGGTCGAAATAATCCATAGTTGCCAAAGTTACTGTATTTTCATGAAATTTTCGACATTCTGAAAATTTCCAAAAGTTACTGAAGGCGCAGTGATTGAAGATCCTCCATTACTGCTCAAACTTTAAGGCGCAATCTAACCGAGCAAAGTTGAAACATTGACAGACAAGCACATGCGACTGAAGATGAGCATAAGTTGCTCGAAACTTGTATCGCATAATAAAATTGTTTAACAGCCTTGATTTCGTTTCTATGGGTGGAAAATTTGACCACGAGTTTCTAGTCAGCGGTACTAATTTAAAAAAATATTCACTGGAAAGACAAAAGAAGCATGTGTAAAACATCTTTTCAGACGATTTTTCAAATTAAAAAATGCCACTTAATTTCGTCACGTGACTTAAATCACTTATACTAGTATGACATGAGTTTACTAAGTCAAAATTTAATATTCCTGGATTTTTCTAGTTTCCAGTTTAAAAATTTTTAATAAATTCTATGTAAGTTGCCTCTAATGAGGTCTCCAAAGTTGGTTGTTTTAAATTGACACAGCTTGCCTTTAACGCTTAATTCTCGAAGTTACAATGATATCCTCAAGGTTATACCATTATAGAAATTACCAAAGGTTGCTTTTAGTTGTTTAAGGCATAATGTTTTTGAACGATCTTGAAGGATCCTCTAATTTTTGTGTCCAAATTTTAAAGCTATAGTACGAAATAATGTTCAAAAAATGGTGGTGTAAAGTATACAAAATAGGATCACTAATGTCCTCTATAGATTGCCTCTAACGAAACACTGCAGGTTTTATTTAAACTGTGCTAGGTTGCTTTGAATATTCCATAGTTGCCAGAGTTCTGAAAATTTTCAAAAATTGCTGAAAGCATAGGGGTAATTGAAGATCCTCCATTACTGTTCAAACTTTAAGGCGCAGTTGCACCAAGTAAAGTTTAATAAGTGTTGTGTAAAGTACACGAAGTAATCAGTAAATCCTCTACAGGTTTCCTTTGAAATGGGTCCAGTTGCTTTTAATACTCCATAGTCTTAAAAGTTACTGTAATTTCATCAGTATTTTCACACTGTGAAAGATGTCAAAGTTTGCTGAAGGCTTATTAGCACTTGAGGATTGTCATCGTACAATATCAAGTTTGAAAATTGTCTTAAGTATACAACATAGATTCAGTACTACTCTCTATAGGTTTCTTCTATCAAAACATTTAAGGTTTGCGGTCATCTTATTAAACCATAGCCTCCAAAGATACTTTAATTGCATCAGGTGTTCCACATTCTGAAAATTGCCAAATGTTGCTGAATTGAAAATCCTCCATTGCAGCTAAACTTTAAGGCGCAATCTAACCAAATAATGTTTAAAATGTGTTGAGTAAAGTATAAGTAAAATGGACACAGCAATATCCTTAATAATCTGCGTCTAACGAACCTTGTAGGTTCTTTTAAATTATCTCCTGTTTCCTTTTAATACTCCATAGTCTCCAAAGCTACTGAAGTTTCATCAGGTCTTCCACATTCCGAAAATTGCCAAAAGTTGTTGAAGTTTTAATAGCAATTGAGGCTGCTTCAACCTTAAGGCAAGATCATACCAAATGAAATAGATTTAATAAATACCCTTTGAAATCTTACAAACTTGTGCTGTAACTAAGGGCTGTGGTTCTTACTTCTGTACAATGCAATAATTTGATCATAGCATTTAGTGGAGGTGTAATACTTTTTCTGCAAGTAGAATTAAATGCACAAAAACGTTTTAATATAATTAAATTATTATTGCTGCAACATCTGATCCGGATACATTCAGTCCGGCTTTTTTAATAACTTGGAAACTATCCACTAATAACAATTTCGTCCAAAAATAACCCCTTTTCAATTCCCCCGTCCGTCTTCATAAAAGCAAATCGTCCACTCTCCGATCCCTTACCATATTGAAACAACATCAGCAAAAAATAAAATCTATATAGAAAAGGCTAAATCCAATTTATGTAATATGTTTATGATAGCGTGGGTGGCTCTTGACAAATGGTCCATAATAGGCGATCTGCGGGTCAGTTTTTCGACGGTAACTTGGCGAGGCGAGGATACGAATCCGGGTAGCACCCAAAATTGAATACACAACCGGAGATATTAATACAGTCATTGGTGGAGCATTTAGTCTAGTAATTCAAACAAAAATCCTGCAGATTTCCTTGGAAATCTCAACGAATTGCCCTCATTCCCCCATCCCAATGCTCTTCCATGCATTTATCCATTTCCCTTTTCATATTTCCATAGGAATGCAACATCGTTTCGCAGCGCGAGCAATCGATATAAAGCCAGAGAAGAGAGCAGGAGCGATACCTTTCCGGGCGAACGCGAAACTACATCGCATCCCATAGGTATATATGGGTTATTGAATCGGCCTTTACGACTTTATCGGCTGACCGGTCATATCATAACTCAGCCAGATGGGGATTACCTCTTAGGTGATTAGGGTCATCCGTCTCCGATATCGGCGAGCGACGTCAAAATACGCTGAAATATAGATACATACGTTTCGATAATATTGATAAGTCGAGGAGGGAGGGTTTCGCTTATGGGAACGTTGAAGACGTGCAGGTTTTATGGTAATGGCCGAACAAGTGGAACTATGTTGAATTTAGAATTTGGACGGATTACAGGGACTTTCTGCGGAAGATGGAAGAACTTGAATATAGTAGAGAGGGAAAAATTGACAATCATGGAGCTAATTGTGGTCAATAGTACCACCGTTACTATACGACCAGGACACAAATGATATACCAAAAAGCAGTACATGTGATACTTCCAAGACATTATTGCAACCCATCAAAACGGCGAAATATTTATGAGAGGAGACAGGAGGTGCAAGTTATCCCACGTCTTTGAGAACTATACCGTATTTCAACGCAAAGTAATATTAATGAGGTACCCGTCAAAGGGCGGTATCTTTCATGTACCGAGGGAAAAAAGTTTCGCCGTTATCGTAAGCGGTCCCTGCATTTTCACCTCTTTTTTTAATAATTTGGTCGGGGCCACCCGGTATGAACGGTGTCAGAACAAAAGGTCGAAGAAGAAGAAGAAGAAATTTTCGACAGAAAGTTCGGAACAATGCATAATGTTTTAATTATGGGAGGTATATTTCACTGTAATAATTGTTACGCAACAATTCCTTACCATTTTATCCAGGCTTAAGACAGGCGTTTGTTAAAATTGGCGAGGTTAAGACGTTGCCTGCTTATCGCATTTCGTCAATACTAATAACATACTAACAATACAATATATGAATATAGGAAATCAATATTATAAATTATTTCAATCCTAAATTCGTTAGTACTTATCATACTAATCATCTGAAAATTCAGAAGGACTATCATCATTATTTATCGTGATAATCAGGGGTTCTGTTATTCTATCAATGAAATTACCAAGTTCCCAAAATTTTGCCCCTTCCTTTATGGTATGATCTACAGCTTTTTTCCAATTTTCGGGGGTTACACTTTTCATTCCATTTGATAACAATACTTTTACATCTTTCAATGTAAAAGTTGTGTTGTTTCTTGCAGTATGGTCTTTCACTTGGGCCCATATCAATTCGATTGAATTTAGTTGACAATGACACGGTGGAAGTCTTACGATCATGATGCTTTGATGTTGTGTCATTTCATCTACAACATATTTTTTGTATATCGATTTTATACGATTAACAATGAACAGTAGTTCCTTTTTGACCATATCAGCGTCATAGTGAATTAACTCACCATTATTTTTTGTATTAGCTAACCAGTTAATTATGTCAGCTTTTTTCTACAATGTAGTAGGTGCCTTCTCGACTTGTCTAGAATGATAACTCGCGTTATCCATCACAATTACACTTCCTACTGGTATAAGGCCTGACATTAGTACAAAGTATTCTTCAAATACATCTGCATTCATATCTTCGTGATAATCGCCGGTTTTCTGAGAAACAAAGGTCAGAATTCCACCTTCGACAAATCCTGTTTCACTGCCAATGTCTGCAATAATGATCCTTTTCCCTTTTCCACTAGGTGACTTCAAGCCTGAAGACTAACCTCCTATACGTGCTTGACGAGCTCTTTCAATATTTTTGTCACACCATTTTTTTGCAACGGTATGTCCAGCATTAACCCACGTTTCATCCAAATAATATTTTTTTGATTTCCTTGTCTAAATTGTTTAATCGATAGTAAAATATTGCCTCACGCAATGATTTCATCGATATCAGTTAAAACAGAGTCTTTTTTGTTACATTTTCCCAAGAAAAATTAATTTCTGTTAATGTTTCTCATAGTTTTTCTTCGACATAGTAGGAAAGTCATCACCATCATTGGTTAATTGTAGAATTTTGTCTAATGTTGGGATTTCTTTTTTAAAGAAAAAAGAATGAACCTTGCGCCTTAACGTATTAATGTCTAAATGCCAACGACTACAAACAGACTGATTTTTCTTCATTTACCAATTATCTCTTTACCTGCCCTTTCTTAACTGTATTTTACAATGAATTAGAGGGTAAACCGCAATGTTATTTAGCTAATGATTCCTTATCCTACGTAATCAGCCTTAAAGCCTGCATTAGAATCTTCTACAGTCCTGCCCTTACACCATCACCCGAGTTCTCGGTAATCGGTAACCCTCTTGTATGACTACTTGTGCGCCTATGAGTTTGACAGGCACTTCATTAATATTACTTCGCCTTGAAGTGTAATATAGTGTTGCAAATTATATATACACATTATAATTGCAAAACTAATACAACAGGAAGCGATATTTACTTTAAATTATCACTGAGCAATACAAGTTTAGTTTCATATCGATGCCACGTTATATTATTTAGTTAGCAGGACCTCTTAGAATGTCCAAAGACCGTTTCCTCGACCGCTTTAAAGAGAAGCTCAAAAATGCAGGAGTTATAGAAGAAAATCTATTCTTAGGAAAACACTCCTACATTCAGGACATATTTTACATGGGCGTCATCTGTAATAAAGAGGTATGACTATATCATCCCTCGTGCCGTAAAGCTAGCAAAAGCATCCCTCGATAACAGTAACTTTCTTGTTTTATCACCGATTCGACACTATTATCGGATAAGTTAACGTTTCCGCGTCCAAACACGTCGTGTTTACACGAAGGCCTAACAAATTTCATTTAGGTTTTTAAGCAAACATTAAAAGCCAAAATCGATTCCCATCAATTTTACAACTCCATTTGGGGCCCGCTAATAATAACCCAGATCGAGTCATTAGGGCGACGTGAGATGATTGATTGGTATAACGGCGGGATGGACAGGGTGAAATTTTATTAGCGGCTTAAAGAAACACCTAACGCGACGGGGGGCGTCGAAGCTCACCCCAAAGTGTCCGGGATCCAGCTGCGCACCGCGTCACGTTCCATGTATGCACAGATTTATAATTTATAAGGGGAGGGATCGCTAGAGTAGATACTTGCAATTGACGGATTTCATTTACTTATTACGCCGGGAAATTGATTTTTCGCGCGTTTTAAACTTAAGCGTAGTGCACCAGCGGCGTTTCCTATCGAAAGTCGCAACGGGTCGAACTGCGGCTTAATGCAGATTAAAACAATACAAATTCACTCCGAATCCCACGTCGATTCGGACCCGAATTTAATACCGATCGCTCTATACGTTAGCGGAAGCGTCGAGACCTGCTTCGATTTTATTATGAATAGAGAGGAATCTACTCCGAATGTGTCCGGTGCGCTAATGACGATTGGCTAACGTGAAAGGGGTCGCCCTCCCTGCCGGCCACGCCATAATCGAATCGTACATTTACATTAACTGCTTCCAGATAATTTCTGTGCCATTCGAATCGCCGCATTGTCTTCCAATGAGACAATCGAATATGTCTCTATAATTAACAGGGTATTGTGTTATAGGCGTCAGCGCTAATGGACCGAAATACTGCGCTCGAAAGGGGTAAATGTAAATGGGGACGGTTTTTTCCGGGAGGAAGTAAGGACGAATCCAGAGGGAAATCCATACGTTTCGCTTAAAGTTATGCAAAAACCAGATATAAATTTGGTTAAAAAAGAATGCAATTAAAAGTAAGAGGAGTATTCCTCGTCTTTAATATGGTTATAAATATGTTAAGCCATGTCTACAAGAAGGCCGACGATCATTGCGAACACAGCTTATACTTGACTGTTTTCAAGGGTCCATTAGAAATGTTGAGCTTTTTAGCAATAACCAAGTGTAGCTGAGAGAAATAACCCCTTCTTCTTCTTCTAATGTATTTTTTGGGTATTAGCAAACTGTATTTTGAAATATTACTAAAGCATGTACAAGTACGAGTATCTAACTTGGAATAAGTCCAGTAAATCAAAGACAGTTTTGTTGGAAATATGCTGGAACAGGTCGATTAGTATTTTAAATTACGCTTCTTTTGATGTCAGAAAATGTTGTACTGCATGTACCAAATTTGAGATATGACGTCATCGACTATTTTTTTAAATGGCAATACTAATTTTTTTTAATATTCTTAAAGGATCTATTAAGTCACACGTGGCGTACCAAATATCAAATTTTTATTTCTTACCGTTTAAAAGATACTTCATAGTTCATAAATGGCGTAAGGTAAAGACCGCTTTAAGTTATGAACCTGCATGTGAAACTTTTGCATAGTTTAAAACGCCATTGCTGTAATACGATGGATGAAAATAAATTTGACAACAACCGTGTCAGCACCAGTAGTAAAATTTCCAGAAGGATTTGAATTAAATTAAATTTAAGCCAGTTGTGCCCTTATCACCATATCCTTTTATTGCCGCCAAGTGTTGTGACCCAAAGTTGTACTACTAGCTCAATTATAGAGTATTTATATTTATATTATATAATATTATGTATTTTTTGGTATATACAATGTAACAGCAGACGGAACAAAAAACTTTGTTTAAAATGGATCAAAGATGATAAAAACCCAAAATCTAGACAAATCTGAGCTTTTGCGGTTTTTTAAATAATAGAAATTTTTAAAAAAATGGTTCGATATGCCATCATAGCGTGAAAATTATTGACGGAAATGTAATACGTTGTGCAGACGATTTGTAGAGAATTAAAAGACCTTCAAAGTGAACGTTTCTAAAAGGTGATCTAAGCATTTTTCACCGAAAAACTTGAAAAAACCGTTGAAATGGACCATTTTTCAAAAATTCACAGCTTTGCCCAGTTTAAAACGGAAGCGCTAATTTTGCCTAAGTGTTAGGTTATGATGTCTACTGTAAACTTGCGAAAGTTGGATGCTGTAGGATGAATAGGTTTTGCACAATTACGTTATTAAAAAATTTACACCAAAATTTTGCAAAATTCGGCGTATTAACTGAAATGGGCCGATTTTAATTTTTGAAACAGTTTTTGAAAGAGGATATCAAAATCTACAACTTGGCTATCTTCGATTTTCATATACGTTTGGAGAAAAGTAAAAACAAATGGCTGTACTTCGCCCAAGTATAGTATATGATGCTTGTAGCCTTATCACTCAGCTCAAAAAGCGAAATCGCGCGTTTCGCGCAATGTTCGAAGCCATTTTTTGCACATTTCTCCATATGTATATGAAAATCCAAGATAGCCAAGTTGTAGATTTTGATCTCTTCTTTCAAAAACGGTTTGAAAAATTAAAATCGGGCCATCTCAGTTAATACGCCGAATTTTTCAAGATTTCGGTGTTTATCATTAATAACGTAATTGTGCAGAAACAATTTACCCGACATCATCCAACTTTTGCATGCCTAAATTAGACATAATAACCTAACATTTCACTGAAAATCAGCACTTCAGCTTTGAACTGGGCAAAGCTGTGAATTTTTTAAAAAGGGTCCGTTTTAACGATTTTTCTAAGTTTTCTCGCTGTAAAATGCTCCGATCACCTTTTAGAAACGCTCATTTCAAAGGTCTTTTAATTTTCTACAAATCGTCATTTTCACGCTATGATGAAAAAACCTAAAAACGACCTGTTTTTTTAAAATTTTTACTGTTTAAAAAAACGCAAAAGCTCAGATTTGTCTAGATTTTATGTTTTTAACTCCTTTGATACATTTTAAGCAATATTTTTCGATCCTTCTGCTGTTAAATGTTATCTACCAAAACGGCTCCTTTATTGCTCTATGAACTGGGCTATATAGACCTTTTGGATTGGCGTTATAACCTTACACAAGTTTTAAACGCCGCGTTCCTTGAACGTTTGCATTTGCATAATGCAGATGCAGCACCTAGATAAAAACATATTCATAAACAAAATGTACCGCTTTTCCCTTTCCAATTCTTCCCATTGAAACGCTGCAATTATGAATACGATCGTAAACAGCTCAAAAGCCGTACCTTTTCAGCATTTTCAACCGAACAAACACACCATTAGTAATAAAGATTTACACTACGAGAGAGCAGTTTATTTATCTCTTTATTGTGTTATTAATATGCGAGAGGAGATATGATAAATTCAAACATTAAGGGGAAGAGTACGTAATGCGTTTCTAACATTATGAGAGGAGAACTGGTTTGAGGTGCACCTTATATCATAGCTTGACTTACAGCCGACGTCAATCCGGCTAAATTATTATTATAATTACATTTAATGCGGCTGTATCATGTTTCGCCTGGCATATTTATTATTGCAAAGACGTCCGTTAAGATATGGTGACGTTCCACTCTTGTATCGTACTTAAAACTCCGCCATAATTCAATCTTTGCTTTCCTTAATTTCGCCTCGGCTCCGAAGTGTATTATAGCGAATTCGAGAACTCCGAGGACCGGAGATCTTATCCCGCGGAAATTGCAAAATTTATTCATCGAGGGACGTTCAAACGTACACACCTACACCGTGTATACTCGGAGGTCGAAATTTTAATTCTACTTTTTCTCGATTTTGAGGGAAATTTTAAATGCAAAATTTCAAATTGTCGCGAACGAATTAATTACATGGATTTTTCTTTTCAGGTGAGTGCCGACCCAAGCTTCACCGAGACGACGCGAAATGGTAAGTACATTTGACTTAAGGCGTGGTCGTCGCATGGATTAAGTTTCTGTCGATTCGATAGCTTCAAACTGTAACGCTTGTACCGAGACGTTACAATTATAATCGAAAATCCGTATAATTCAATCATTAATATCGTACGATCGCACTCTCTTTTGTTGCTGCACGTACACGCTTCGCTGACTAGATCTAGTTTAACGATTAGCTCTTGCGCGATTGTTCTCAGATGATAGATATTGTTTTATAGAAGTTTTCGGTTAAAAGTACACGGTTTTCAATTTTATAGACACGCGAACTTATCGTTTACAACATCGCATTTCGGGTAGAGAGAAGAGGAAAACGAAAAATTCCGTTGGGTACTTAATGAGCCCCATTCACAACATTTGATAATTATTATTATTATTTTCGGTCGATGCTTATCTGTTTTATTGGCGGTGTTAATAGCGCGGACGGAAGTAACATGTACTAAAAGCCCGGGGAGTTAACACTTCGCGGCGAGGCTCTAAAACAAAAATAAAAATACGAGAGAACAAAATGAAATAAACGATTTTGTTTAAAACTGCGCCGTTTCATGACACGAAATCAGCTGTCGCGTGTAATTGCATATACGATTGGACTACTTTCGATACCACGTCCCTGTAACTAAAATGTCGACGATACCTGCAACTCCTGCATTTTCTTACAAAATTGTAGAGATAATACAATTTTTGTTGCAAATAACAGAATCTATTCGAGAATAATAGAGAAACTATCAGTTCAGTCAACGGTAATACATATCACAGTTACACTAGTTCCTTCGTAGACTAAAATGTCAAGTTTCCTACAAGAAAATTTGCAACAGGGTAAAAGTTCCAACAAATTACATCACAAAGATGTCTTTTTTGCACCCTTTTTCTCTGTTTATGTTCTTATGAACTTTATAATAAGCTAATAAGCGATTGGAAATAATAGTATTTCTCATATGAAGCATACAAAAATTTCTTTGTACGCCTTGATTAAGTCTACACCATCTTCACATATGTATTTCTCGCAGACAAGACATAGATGCACATCAAACATTTCCACTGTTGCTTTAAATCAGTTTTATTTAACTTATTATGACTGATAATTCTTAATGGGATATTTCTTTATCATTTGCCATAGCTTCACGTTTTATATTTAAATGTTGTACCAATAGCCTTAGCATTGGATTTTATCGTGGTTTTACCTGTACCAAAGCATGATTTCTTTACCAGCAGAGCTCTACCGTTTCTTCCTTCCACCCATTTCCAAAAGATTTGGCCATTTGTGCTGGGCTCACCAATATCTACGTTACTGATTTGCTAAGATTATTCGTGGCGAAATCATTCTCTGCAGAATGAGGAGTTATTAGGGTGATATTCCTTTCCCTTTGGAGTTATTAGGAATGGAGTCACTGGAGTATCGACCAGGATAGTAGATGCACGTGCCCTTGGAGGCAATCCATTTTTCTTCAGGTACTTTTTCTACTTGGATAACCACACTAGGGACCGTTGCTTTAGGATCAAATAAATAAACCTCTGTTTATGCCACGACCGGTTATTTTAGGTCCTAAGACCCTTTTAAAACATATATTCTCGCAACCTGGATCCATTAACCTGGATTTAAGCCAATTTCAGTCCCTTTTTTCTCAAAAATCAGATGCTATTAAATTGTCTATCCAAAAAATATCCAGAAGAAACTATTATTGCAATTAATTTTCAGAAATTGAGTTTTTAGTTGAGTAACTGATTCATGAATCATGAGCCATGAAACTTTAAAACGCAGTTCAGTAGTTTTCCAATAGGTCATGAATTTTATTTAAATTTTCAGGAATCCACCCAACTTTAAATCCAAAATCTGATCCACAAATCTGTCCTTGGAAATAAATTTAGCAGATTTCCCAAATATATAATGACCTCTGGTCGACTATTCAGAAATTAATTTAATCTTCTGTAGAAAAATGGAACTTTTATACTTAATTCAATAGCTACCAAAAATATATTCAAAAATCCAGGTAATTCAATTTCTCTCGTGTGTATGTTGCATTAAAATTCCTAAATGCTAATTATTTGGTCAAGCAAATGATCCATTAACCTGGATCTACACCAATTACACGATTTTTTTCAAAAAATCAGACGAAATTAACTTAATTGCTCAGAAATAATTACAAAAAATTGTTGTGAAAATATTGTAGTTATTTTTCAGAAAGTGAATTATCTGATTCGCTATCTGATTCAGATAACTAAAGCCAGTTATATGATTTTATGAAATTTTAACAGGATGTATCTCGGAAACGAAGTGTTTAGAAACATATTGTAACGAATACGCCCGATGTGACGTGCAGACGTTTTTATTTCCCTAACGTCGAAATTAACAAACATTTTTATTGTTTTTCACATAAACAATCGTTACAATATTATCATATTTTCACTGAATAAACATGATGCTTAATTTTCTTACACTATTAACGAATCAAATTGTGTCACTAATTATGATTATCAATATTTTCTTTTTCCTTGATATTTTTATTTGAAATAACTTTTATGTGTTTAATAAGTCGGATCAATTATTGTCGGTTCAGTTCAGATTACTTCAAAAAATTACATCAAAAATTCTAAATATTTTTTGACGCTCAAAACACTGCAATAAAATTATGGGGAGTAACGGGCAGTAACTGGAATAAAGCAGAGACTACCGGGACTGTAATGTATCGGAATATTTTGCACTAAACTCTCTGATTGTTTGCATGTACTTACCATACCCTGTTAATTCATATGGTATGTAAAAATGACGAGAACTGCGTTACTTTCAAGTCCGTTTTTCCACGATTATTACCTGGCGGTAATGGAAATTTTCTTCGTAACATGCTTGAGATGACCTACTCCCCTTCGGTTATTTTTACTATTCGCCGTCTACAATTTGGTTACATTTTCCACTCCGACCGGCCTCGGAGTCGGGACCTAATGGACTTTCCCGGACGGAGGCGTCCTCCTTTACGACTTTCTTCTCGCCATGATAAATCACTGTTATAGAAATGAAAAGCGCACGATGATATCCAGAAACATGGAAGTGCTTTATGGAAGGTCCAGTAAACAGTCATGTCCGGTGTGCGGGATTAATGAGAACGTATCTCTGGGAGAAATGGGAATTTATCGCCACATATCTGCCGTTTTATTAAGATTTATATGAGGCATATACGCTAGACGCGCGCTCTTGTGCCGGAATATTATAGCGCACCGCCCTGGGGGTGAATATCGATACCTGGCGAGAGGGAAGGAGGAAATCCTCTCTTTCCAATTCTGTCTTAATTAGGAATTCAGTTAGAATTTATTTGTAATTAAGATGATGCTTCTAGGCAATTAAAAAAATTCCGATGCCACTGCCAGTCGGGGAGAGGGAGCCTGTTTAATTAATTTCTAATCAAAATTAGAGTAAATTTCAATTTTTAATTCAACGCACTTAAAAATAAACATCTACTAAACGTTTTAACAAAAAGTATTTCCAAGAAATGCCGAAACAATTAAAAAATATTACTAATAGTGTCATTGGTGTAAGAAATAAGTGCATTTTCCGACCAAAAAATCGCAACCCCATTTTTTACAGAAAACATCTTGTCTGTCATTTTATCCTTCGAATTTTAGCAAAGACAATAGTTTGCTACATTTTTCTACCTCAGATTCTGTTTCTAAGGCCCGTTTTCGTACCAAAATTATAATGTGCACCAGTGATCTGACACTGATTACTAATAGTGTCATTGGTGTAAGAAGTAAGTGCATTTTCCGACCAAAAAATCGCGACCCCATTTTCTACAGAAAATATCTTGTCTGTCATTTTATCCTTCGAATTTTAGCAAAGACAATAGTTTGCTACATTTTTCTACCTCAGATTCTGTTTCTAAGGCCCGTTTTCGTACCAAAATTATAATGTGCACCAGTGATCTGACACTGATTACTAATAGTGTCATTGGTGTAAGAAGTAAGTGCATTTTCCGACCAAAAAATCGCGACCCCATTTTCTACAGAAAATATCTTGTCTGTCATTTTATCCTTCGAATTTTAGCAAAGACAATAGTTTACTGCATTTTTCTACTTCAGATTCTGTTTCTAAGGCCCGTTTTCGTACCAAAATTATAATGTGCACCAGTGATCTGACACTGATTACTAATAGTGTCATTGGTGTAAGAAGTAAGTGCATTTTCCGACCAAAAAATCGCGACCCCATTTTCTACAGAAAATATCTTGTCTGTCATTTTATCCTTCGAATTTTAGCAAAGACAATAGTTTACTGCATTTTTCTACTTCAGATTCTGTTTCTAAGGCCCGTTTTCGTACCAAAATTATAATGTGCACCAGTGGTCTGACACTGATTACTAATAGTGTCATTGGTGTAAGAAGTAAGTGCATTTTCCGACCAAAAAATCGCGACCCCATTTTCTACAGAAAATATCTTGTCTGTCATTTTATCCTTCGAATTTTAGCAAAGACAATAGTTTGCTACATTTTTCTACCTCAGATTCTGTTTCTAAGGCCCGTTTTCGTACCAAAATTATAATGTGCACCAGTGATCTGACACTGATTACTAATAGTGTCATTGGTGTAAGAAGTAAGTGCATTTTCCGACCAAAAAATCGCGACCCCATTTTCTACAGAAAATATCTTGTCTGTCATTTTATCCTTCGAATTTTAGCAAAGACAATAGTTTACTGCATTTTTCTACTTCAGATTCTGTTTCTAAGGCCCGTTTTCGTACCAAAATTATAATGTGCACCAGTGATCTGACACTGATTACTAATAGTGTCATTGGTGTAAGAAGTAAGTGCATTTTCCGACCAAAAAATCGCGACCCCATTTTCTACAGAAAATATCTTGTCTGTCATTTTATCCTTCGAATTTTAGCAAAGACAATAGTTTACTGCATTTTTCTACTTCAGATTCTGTTTCTAAGGCCCGTTTTCGTACCAAAATTATAATGTGCACCAGTGGTCTGACACTGATTACTAATAGTGTCATTGGTGTAAGAAGTAAGTGCATTTTCCGACCAAAAAATCGCGACCCCATTTTCTACAGAAAATATCTTGTCTGTCATTTTATCCTTCGAATTTTAGCAAAGACAATAGCTTGCTACATTTTTCTACTTCAGATTCTGTTTCTAAGGCCCGTTTTCGTACAAAAATAATAATGTGCACCAGTGGCCTGACACAAAGGAGAGGTGTGACGATGCGTTTTTTCACCTGTTGAGTGGATATATAGTCGATAATTATCCATGAAAGGAATATTAACAGCCAATATTGATTTAGACTTCCCTGTCCATAAGAGGCCGACGAAATCATCCGGAAAATTAAAATCCGCCTTTTCTAAAACATTGTGCTCTGCCACATAATAATTCGTTTATGCTAGATACAAAAAAATGCAGCCATCGTTAGATTGAAATAATAGGTATGAAATTAGAAGAAAAAAAAGCCAAAAAAATCGCTACTCACCTTCGGACATGGCAACGTCGATTGTGGTCCGGTGAGCAATAGAAAGCGATAAAAAAGTACCTGTAACGTTATATTACTTATTTCAAAAGTAAAACCCCCAATTACGAAATTAACTAACGATTTCTCACCGGAATAACACAGAAATCTACAAAATCCAGCATCGAACGTAATCTACGTACGTTCTTTTGTTTTCCCTTACTTTTTTTCTCATAACTAATGGAACGATTCCGTTCATTTCCTGAATCAACAGTTAGTTCATTGTCAATTCCGCCACTATCATAAATAAATATAACAGACAATTGTTTTAACGCTATCTATTGCCAGTGACACGCATCCTGATTTTTACACATTTCGAAAAGAAAGCTCTTTATTACCGACCATAAAAGATACGATTAGGAAACTGAAATTAATGCAAATAAAATGTAAAACAAGCGAAGCTCATTATTCGCCATCGGCCACTCTCATATTCGGAATGTTATAAATGTTACTCTTTTGTTCTTGTTATTACACGAAAGCAATCTCTTGTCCTGCCCGTAATGACGGTCTAATGAGTTAACGGCGGCGGAATACATTGTTTGCTGCTTTTTTCGATTCCATTTGAATATTCGTACGCACACGCCCACTCAACTTGAGCAACGAAGTTTAGAAGGACGAAATAATGTAAGAGGTGGATTGTGTTAACGAATCCTACGTTGTTTGGAAAACAAAAGATGAAATGAACAGCGTAATAGTTAGGCAAGTAAAGGTAGAGCTGAAACATGCTTTGTTAAACCTTTTGTCATGAATTAACCCTTTTGACATCTGCAAATCTACTGGAGTACGGTCTTAAGTAAAATAACGTTTTTTAAATACGATGTCAAGAGTTATACATCGATTACATCAGAGGACGCTCAAAAATAACACTATTTTGTACCTTAAAAATTATTTTTTTCTGTTATTACACTATTAAACTTATTTTTTGTTTAGTTTGGTAAAATCTTTCACCTCAAAATAAAGATACGTGACAAGGAACCTTCCAGTATATGAATCAATTTACATACTTAGGGAGCATCTTTGGTAAATATGAGGAAACATAAGGAGATTGCAGATTTTCCTCATTTACTTTCTATAGTTCTTTGGCAACACTGCTTGGAACACACCCTTACATTTCTACTAACATATCCGTGGTCTCCAGTAGCTCTTAACTTCACCAGAAGTGTCATACGCTACATTGCATGTCGATAGAATTAATTACTTCTGAGGTAATTTGAATTACTTAACACACTGTGAGTAGTAAGCGCCTTCGCCATTTTTCACAAGACTGTAAGTGTGATAAGCTCTTTAAAAATCAATTTTATTCGTCTAGGTTTTGATTGTGGGGTATTAATTTTCGGTTCATGTGAAAGGAAATATGCAATAAATATTTATTTTGTAATGTGAAACATTCGTGTAAAATTCGGTTAAGACTCTAAGAAAATGAATTAGTGAGAAATTAAAATTATTCTCTAAGGAAAAAAATGAGTTAAGTCACTAGCTCAAATATATAATTCCTGTTCGTTTTCTAATGCACTACTAATAATGTAGACGTAGACCAGCTTAGACGTAGACCGTAGACGTAGATTTAAAGAAATTTCAAAATATGTGCCAATTTGGGCAATTAATTTGAATGTTTAATGCAATGTGAGTAAGAAATCTTAGTATCTATAATTATATTGTAGTCATAAGACACTAAAAACAAGTTAATGTTTTTTGAGCATTGACTTTGGCAATTTTTTGTATTTTTGGTTATGAAAATTCAGTTAAATCATGTACCCATTTAATATATTTAAAACTCATACAAAAATAAGCCCCAAGCCCTGGGAATCCCCCGCCAGAGACGACGATGTCAGGTTACTACCCTACTACTCCCTGTTCCCTGCGAAATGTCACAGCTCCAGGACTCCTGATGTTCCATGTCACCAGTGTCAAATTTAGAAGTCAAGCCAAAGAGGCCCTCCACTGGGGGAGCACCCGGTGTTTGCAAAAGTGAGGTTATGTGCGCAATCACGTCACCAAACCGACATAGTATATCTACTAACCTAGCAGTATTCTAATCTAGCCTTTTTGTAAGATAGAGGTATTTTATATTTTTCGTCAGTATCTTTGTTATCTATTTCATCATTTAATTGCAGTACATTATTTTCAAATGCTGTAGTGTCATGTTAGATTTTTGGAGCTGCCTCTACATCGTAATCAGTATTTTCCTCGGTTTGTACAGATGTTTTTGGAGTTATTGCGTTTTTACATGCTTACCCTTGGAAATCAGCACTGTAATTTGTATATTACAAACCATGTTTAATGCAGTTGTATCATTTAAAACATTCTTTTTTGCAGTAGTTGCTAATGCTCTTCAGTGAAATTTCTGGGATTTGTTTTGTTGTTCCACGGCTAATTTAAGAAGCTATGAATTAAGTTAGCACCTCACTAATTTTTGTAACCTTGTATCTTGGGTCAGAATCATAATTACGAACATGAACAATAGTTTGAACCATTTTCCGAAGTGAATTCCATGTTCACTGCACCAAACTCACTTTTTTAATATTTTCCGGTTCCTCCCTTTAATTAAACGTTGCCCTGTATCCTCTGACAAACGTTACACCGTCAAAGATCAGCTCTCTCTCTCTCTCTCTATCTCTCTCTCTCTCTCTCTCTCTCTCTCTCTCCCTCTACCGTACGCACAGAAATACAAGAGCAAATATTTTCCCCGTTCCATTCGCAATTAAACCCGAGCTATGAATTCTCATCTAACAAGCTTAGCCCCACATAAAAATGAACAATGCCATTGCCATCCAGTTTCGTCGAAAATGAGCAGCCCCGCGCCGTACGTATTCTGATTAGTAAATGAGGAAGTAAGTAAATGGAAGTGTGGAGAGAGGGGAAAAGCGAGGAGGATAACCCGGGCCGAGGGGTGGGTGGCTATTTTGCCCTTTGGTCTCTACGACTTGCCAGATGGACTCGTCAGATACGGACGCCACATCGGCGTGCAAAGGGAGTTTCTAAAAATAAATCGCGGAAAAATCCGCCAGGTTTAAGCACAGTTGAAATTTTATGAAGGCACGACTCGCCTAAAATCGGTTAATTTTTAACCGCTTCGTTTCAGGTCGGAATTGGTTCGATTTCGTCGGCTCAGAGGGGTCAGATTTGATTACGCCGGATTATGGCGTCAAAACGATTTTTAACCACCAGCGTGTTTTAATCCCGGGTTAAAAGTGTTGGTATTATCGCCGCAGCTTCTCGCGAACGGTCTCGTAGAGTTAGTCTAGAAGATTCCCTATGATTAAGCCTTAGTAACTCGTTAATCCTACGGAAGGGCAAATCATCTCGTCGCATTAAAGCTGTAAAATGCAGATGTTAATTCCTCCCGTTTCCTACGTCTTTGGCGTAATCGATGAGCTGACCAGCTGCCCGGTTCTCGTAGCACACTCCTCCACTTCAATAAGAAAATCTAGATGGTTCTCGTCCCGGAGATATACACCCATAATTAAAAGCCAGGCACATGGCGTATATTAAGGGTTTTGTTTTCGTTATCGCCGCTCGGCTTTTAGCAGGTGAATAAACACTAATTTATAATATTCATTAGTCACTTCTTGCGGGTGCATATTTCAGGTCTTATATGGATATATTGTGCGTGGGTCGTAAAATACGGAATATCTAAATAGCGTTGTTTTACAAGTGACTCGAGGGAATAGTCGTGAAAGGTGAGGGCTGCAACATTCATTTTTTTAATTCGAATTAGTAATTGGTAGAAAACACATAATCGGCATAAAATGCTTCAGCTCCTTCAGGTAAAAAATTTCTGAAATATTAGAATTGCTGAAGTGAAACAATACTGAGTTTTGAAAAGCCTACGTTTTGGAAAATAAATGATTAACCAAAGAATCTTATCTTTGTGACGGTTCAATGAAATAATTTTGGTCTGTTTTGTTTGCCATCGAAATATTGAAAATCTGATTTGAATTCCTGGAAAAAACCACATGAAGATAATGTCTCCTAGGTTTTCCAACTAAAGAAAAATTACTTTTCCAGTTTCAGGATGAAACCATTGTTATAAGCAATTGCGAAGGGTGAACTTCCCTTATTTTGGGTTAAAAAGTGAATTTTGGAAATGTTAAATGAAACTAAGCCAAGGGCCTACTTTTAGGCCCTCTGGTCAATTTTTAACTCTATAGGTTCAATAATATTTCGGGTCAAAAAATGAACTTTCGAGTTTCGAGACGAAACCCAAAAATATATCCAAGACCTACGTTCTAACACAAGGTCTAGAAAGTTTGAGCCCAATAATTTTTAAAATAATAATATTTATGAAGTGAACCAAAACTGAGCTGTATTTGAAAAGAAAGCGTATTATTTCTGGGATCAGGAAATAATTTTCCTTCGTTGGTCATAACGATTTTGAAAATCTAAAAATGAAACATTTTAACAAGAAAATAATTCTCATATTTTTGTATGAAATCCGCTATGCAAGAAAGTTGATGACACACTCTTAAGCACTGGAGTGAATTTTTCATGTCTTAAGTTAAATAACTCCCAAAATAATAGAGCATTAGGAAAAAAGAAAATACTTTTCAAAAATTCACCAAACGTTTAAATTTTTGGTTTTATTTCTGATAACAGCAAATCACCTTTCTTCATTGTCCCCAGTATTATGGAAATATAATATCGACTCGTTTTGGAAGACATTTCAACAGATTAACTTTTTTTTTAAAAATATTTAAAATATTTAAATTTTCTAAATATGTTTTTTTAAACTTTCTAAGTAAATATATGATTTTTCAAAACTTCTATCCAAATACGATCCATTTTTGGAAAATATGTTGATGGCAGCCTGAATTTAAAATCATTAGAACCCTTTGGAGAATTTTCAAGTCGATTGATTCGCTATTTTCCAAAATATTGGCACTAGACGAAAATAAAAGATTTGCCAAAAGTTGACAATTTAGAAAGTATATGTATGACGAAGGACATGATTTTATTTTTGGTATCAGGCTTTATGTTTACTACTGGTATTTTGGAAATCTAATGGCGATCTATCTAATGGTCAAAAACGTGATTTCCTTTTATTAATCACTGCACTTTTAATAATCTAACAACGAATCATCTTGTCTGTGTAAATTTAGCGAAAGTAAAAATAAAAATGTGTAAAAATGGCAAAAATTGAATTTTTAAATCCCTAAATGAAACTGCCATAATAAGTTGAAATTAAACCATTTAAGTCCCTTAGAACATTAATACTAGGAGACCCAAATGGATTTGTCAAAATATCAGAAATTCACATTTAATAAAAAGAAGCTTTCATTGTTACAAAGAAATCTTTTAATTTTTCAGGAAGTCATATTTTTCTTTGTCGCAAGAATTTTGAAACTCTAAAAACGAATTACTTTTATGAAAAGTTGCAAGAGGAGTTCTTTGTTTTCGGTTAGAAAAATAATATTCCGAACTTTTCACAGAACATCATTTTCTCGACAAATTTTTGAAGATATACAAAATAAATAAAATACAAAATACAAAAAAATATAAAATACATATATACATACATACATACATACATATATAAAAATATATAAAATATAAAATACAAGAAAATAAAATAAGTTGATAGCATGCTTATATGTCTTGTAGTGAATTTTTAATTCCAGTATTTTCCAAAATATTGAGACAGAGAAAATAAAACCTTTTTCCAATCTTTGCTTCGGAAAAGCTTGGAAAGTAAATGTTTAATAAATGAAAGGTTTTCTTTCCAATCAGGAAATCGTCGCTTTACTTTGCCACGGTTTTGAAAATTATAATCTAGGTATTTATAGAAAAATTCGCATATGTTTATCTTTTTTCCAAAATATTGAGTTTTTCGAAGAAATATGAGATTTTTATTACACTTTGTAATTAGGAATGCATTAGCTTAACGAAAGGAAGGCTATCTTATCTACCTTTCGTATCTTACAACGGTATTCCACTATTTACCCCGCGAATAAACGAAATCGTTACGGGTGATGGAACAACATACATAATTAGAGTATCTCTGAAAATAACCGTATTTTTCGCAATTTATAAGATCAATGCACTTAAAGGTATTAACCTAGCGTTTAATTGTTTACCTTACTATAAAACGCTTGTAACAACTTCCTCTGATTGTATATGTCACTTAAGTTACAGAAAGTTGAGGAATTACTGTTGCTTGAGCATGACGACGATCGCCGTAAAAAGGAAGCAGAAAATGTAGAAATCAATGTTTCTATGTAGAAGGAAAAAAACGCACAGGAAATAATCGGTGAGGCATATTTACCTCACCCATCGAAGTATGCAGTTGAGTAATGGCATAAAATCGGCCGCAAAGTATTTATAACAAGTGCAGTTCCTTCGGGTTCTACGAAATTCAATATATTACGGACTTTCCCACAAATCGTGCCGTATGAATATGATCCCGCTTAAGATTTACCTTCTTTCCGTTCATACGCTTCACACGATATTCCTTACACTCGATTTCCTGCACTGTTCGGCTTCATTTCGCACTACGTTCGCCATGCTTCTAAAAATTATTAGTTTGAGACAATTTTTTAACCGCGGAAAATACGATAATGTCGTTTAATGATTGTATATAAATAGAAACCTTTTTAAAAAACTGATTTAAATTTTTTAAACATTTCATCTCGCTTGCCATTTTAAGTAGTGATAACTGAGCATTTTCCGATAATGGCGGTTATCAGTTTCGGAAGATGGCATTTCCAGTTGCACCAAATTTTGACATTTTTGTGCTTGCCATTTTAACCGAGTAAAAATGAGGTATGAAAATAGTAGGCAGCATTAATTGTAGGGCGTTTCGGCGTTTCCAAAGGGCTCAAACGATCGCGCGAACTTGATGAAAAGAGATGTCATTTTCCGCGTTTACGAACTGCCTGTTAATGATAGATAAGATAGGCAAAGTTTTCCCTTTTTCCAAGTGGAATTTTGATAGAAGCTATTGATGACTAGAAAGTATATGAAATAACTAGTTCGAAAACATCAATTATCGTTTTAGGAAATGTTCCGTGCAAAAGTTATAGCCTTTTGAAAATGCGATTTTCCATAAGAGGTTAAAGGCATGGAGATTAAAAACTCACCAAAAAATCACCACTGATCAATAAAAAACCATAGAAAACGATGTGGGCATTCAATTTTTGCCTTTTCTTATAGTCTTTGAGAAAAAAATTGTTTTTCATCTAACCTCACTTTTCCGCGAACCTCTACTTCGTCGACTTCTAATCGATATGGCAAGTATGAGGGGTCACAAGTTTCTCTTTCTGCTACATCCATGGCATGTCTTCTACACGTGTCACACTAATTTTCATATGATATTTCACAAAAACACATATAAATTAATAAATTTCTATGGACATGCCCAATTTCATCAGATTTTCCATTTATTTAACATGGAACATCAAAATGATCGCAGTATGCAACATGACGATGGCACTTAAATGGTGGTGGTTAATCGACCGAGGGAAGCTCATTGAACCTGTATTAATTTGTAATACTGCTCGTTTTTCCTCTTAGAAATATTATAAAGTACCAGTTCCTGTGTAGAATCCTCCAGAAAGCAGTTAGGTTAGGCGGGTTGGTTCTGTTGTTTTTTTATAGAAACATTATAAAGTTCGACATAAACGACATACGATATAAACAGCGACGGTCGTTTAGCCACTACCGTATCTCCGCTAAGCACACCCGCATTTAAAATTTCAAAATATTGAAGACGCGAAAACCGCGCCGTTTGGAATCGATTTTTCACTTATTTCTCCATACTCTTTTAACGAAATTTGAATGTCAGTGTAAGGTTGAACAACCAACTTTATTAATATCGTTTAACCCATGAGAATTACATACGAAAACGTTTCAAAATTCCACTCTGAAAACCGGCAAAACTTCTCACATTTTATTTTTCTCTCAAAAAATACTGGTTTCCTAATGTTAATATTATTTTTCCCAGCACCCTAATACTGCCCTTTTTTACAAAAAAATTGCCATCTTTGAGATTTACCTGGAAGAAGGAAAATCTTTACCGATAACATAATGGCAGTAAGTGCACCTAATGGTAGACCTAGACCTAGACTTACAGCTAAACCTACACCTAGACCTGCATCTACACCTACCCCTACACCTAGAAGTACATCTACGTTCTATTAGCTAATTTACATGGAACTTCCATTTATTGGAGTATTCTCCTTATTTTACTAAAACAGATAAGTTGAAAAGACTGCCGAAACTTTCAAGAAACAGATAAGCTGTCACATATAGTTAGGCAACTTCAGTGCTCAATGACAGTTGGCTGTCAAAATTACCATTTCTATCTGCAACCAGCTTCTTGAAACTACACCAAAAATTTATCTCCAAGTATTTGTGTATTATTACTAAGATCTCTATTTCTTTACTCTCTATGATCAAATTCGTGGGTGGTGTTGGTAATACCCATCATTATCCACACCTCGAACAATATTCGGTTATAAAAGTAGAAATGTCTGTTCTACATTAATTTTACTTTTGAATAGAACGTATCGACGTCAACGTCAGCAGAAGTCAACTCGACTTGTAATTGGTTATCGGAACGAACGTAATGCGGATTCAGTGAATTAATGTTTTTAATGAGGCCTGTTTTTTTCCCTGTCTCTCGGCATAAATCGCACGTCTCTATTAGTAAGTAGTACTGACATGAAGTACCGTAGAAATTATGCCCAGGTGCGAAGCATGCGTTAACATTCGAGTCATTTTTCCAGCTAAATAAGACTTATGTAATTTCTCGATGATCGCCGCATCGAGTAAGAGAGGATCATACTGGCATCCATATACGATACCTCCGTTATAGAAGAGGAACAGTGGCAGCGGTCGCAGTAAATAAATCCGCTTTTAGATATGGAAACGGACGTCATGTTGTTTATGACCGCGGCTATGATGCAGGAAGAGATGAGCAGGAGCACGCTCTCGTTACTTTTTATTATTCGTGGAATTCATAAAAGACCATAAAATAACTGAGATAAGAGGTTCAGTTAGTAGGAAAGGAGATAATCATAAATCGGTATATATGAGGCTTGTTGTGTGTGTGTGTGTGTGTGTGCTATGCTATCGATGATCTTTTATGTATTAGCCCCGGCAGGGGGCCTGCTTGAAGCAAACCGAACTTCTTAACGACGATTCTGAACGATTTCCTCTGAGCACCGACTCTGCGCGCCTCAAACTTTCCTCATTCGAATCTCACCTAAACACATAGCGATACGTGTCGGTATATTCCTCCTCCTCTTCAAACATTTACCCGGGCAAAACCCATCTCTCATAAATAATTCCGGCGACGCGACGCGATCTAACCCCGAACACAAAAAGGATATCGATATCGCTCTGATCTGATCTGAATAGACGAGAATATTCAATAACTTGTCCTGTAAGGGGTACCGACTCCCCCGGGGGCCCGATTGCACTCAGCTACTGTCCAAAATCTCGGGCGGTTTTCCCGCGAGTCCGTCGACTTGATAAAATGGGAAAAATTTGAGGCGACAGCTTTTTATGTGTAAGAGCCTGTCGGGGATTATATTTGTGGAGCCAGACGGGGGAGAAAGTGGGAGAGGAGGATACAAGTCCGCTCGGCGGCAGCGACGGAAAAGGATATGGGATTTTTCATATATTTTTATTAAAATAATTCTTTAAAATCCCACTCTGTATTAAATTTAGAACACTTTAGAAACTGGATTAGACAGAACATCTTTTTGTTCTTACAATGTCAATTAAGCGCACCCTATTTATCAGGATTTATTGTAATAATCAAAAATTCTATGTAAATCTGGCTCTGTAACTACTAGGAGCAAACATTCTTTTTCCTCTTAAGGCAACGCCTCTCTTTTCTCAGTACCTATCTCGTTCTTTTCCATTTTGACAGGCTGCTTAAACAGAGAGGAAAGAAATTCGAGACGCCGTCTGCGGTCGTAAGAGCGAGGAATCACTTCCTTCCCTACTAGTTAAAACGGGCAAGAAATTTTGTCGTCCTTTGTGCGATAATTTATTGGCAACTTTGCCACACAAAAACGACTATATTATACAAATTTACTGTATTTCTGGATTTCTGGATAAGCCTTTATCCATGATGATTTGTTGCATTTTTTTGGAATTTTGAAACTTGTTACTAACAATCACTTACTCAATTGTGTAATGTGTGTAGGTCAAAATTTGAATTTTTACTGATTACTCAATCACCAGATATTTGGAATATGGCAATTGAATATTTACCATTTTACTCAATTTTATGTACCAACTCATGTACTACTTACGTTAATGGGAGGAGGGAGGTAAAATATTTAATTAATAAATTAGAAAATATTCAAAAATTGAAAAAAATCCAATGAAATATGCATGTTTTGCATATATAAGCTTTTTGTACTTAGCTCTAGTCCTTAGAGATTTATAAGCCTTAGGCATAGCTTTGTGGAATTTTAATTATTTTTCTTAAGAGTGTGTTTAAAATGCACATTATTTAGACACAAAAATGTCTTTAGTAGTACAGTAATTATCAAAGGACATTTCTCGTTAAAAATAAATCACTCTGATATAACTATAATTTTTTAGTTTCCACATTTCTTCATATTTTCCACAAATACACACATGCATTAAGTCACTTGACTGTTACTCAGCGACAAAATGTATTATTTTACCAAACTGCCAAGAAACAAAAGTATCTGTAAGAGAAAAACAATGTAATGAAATACTACATTGAATTATAATCTCACCTGTAATTTAAAATATCCGTTAAAATTGATTTTACGCCGCATATTTTTCATGCTTACTGGTTAATGCGAAAAGGTTTTCATAATGAAAAAATGCAACAGGCCAATTGTTTCTACGTGAAAGAAGATTTAGAATGGAATTATTAAATTGTGCATTGTAACTGTGCAAAAAGTTATGGTGGAAAACCTATGGAGTTTTTCAATTTACATCCTCTTCTTAGCTTGGTAGATGATATAAAGTATTTTCCTAAGAAATCCAATGAGAAATCACATCTCAAATTTATTCTTCTATGCTTCCTTAAGTATGGGAAATACAATACAACTGAAATATAGTTTGCTTCTTTAAAGACGTCATTTGTGAAAATCGGCTTGTATGTTTGTATGGAAATTTGTTTCATAACGGGTCGTTCCTTACAATATTGAAGGAAAATCGGTCTTAGGTGACGTCATATATACATGAAGGAACGGTAAATAATCATTTGATATCAAATAAAATCATTTTAATGAAAATCGTGTGACGTCAGTGTTACTGCCACTGCTAGTTAGGTATAGTTAAGTTTTCAAAGTTTTCCCTGTATAACGTTTCAAAATTTTACTGGCCATGTTCGATGATAAATCTAAATTAAGGGAATAAAACAATTCCAATTTAGAAAGCTTACGATTGCGTCATTACATAAATACCAATGGCGTAATTTCTGGGCTTTTTTAACAAAAAGATGTAATTTTATGAACTAAACTCGACATGTCCGAGCGATTTTCTTATAGCCACTTAATAACGCAGCAATAAATTACATACCATATAATCCAGGGGCGGCGTTAAAAGTGTAAATTCGAATTACTCGAGTCGTTTCACCAAAAAACTGTTATTTTACATTATACCATATGTACAGTTAACAGATTTCTTAAAAGGGATTCTTAAGTGATTTTGTCTCTCCTTTACCACTATTCTTTTACTGTACTGAGTGTAAACATCATAATTAGAACTGTCTTCTTTAATCATTTTCTTGTTGCCTTCGACCAACTCAACATACGAATTAGAGTTAATAGTCTAGGCAATAGGGAAAAAAGTCCGAAAAAATTGTAGTAGGTATAGCTCAGTGTCTTTTTGTAGAGAAAAAATTCTAAGAACTATAGCGTCTCTGTATGATTGAAACAAACAAAAGAAGTAAACAAACAGAACTGTAAACAAAAGATGGTGCAAAATTGGCCATTTTTACGATTTTTTTTTCGATCTAGGGATTTGATTGTACAAAAAAAGTTAATTGAACGATTTGAGCAGCATAAAAAACCTACAAAATGGCGCCTTTCAAAAGGAAATCGGTTAATTAGTTATTGCAAAAATGCCATTTTTATTGTTAATTGTTTATTGTTAATTATTACTGTAAAACTCATTATTTTATTATTTTAATTATATAAAAAGATAGCCGTTTCGATGGCGATTAATTTGAGAGTTTGTAGAAAGTTGTACTTTCATTTATTAATGAGATATGCTTAAATGTTTGTAAATGGTTCTATTTGTTGTTAACATTGTCATTATGTTTAGAATGAACGGAATGCCTGTTAGCTGGTCTCAAATTGTTCCTTAACTTTTAAACTTTCTTCCTTTATAAATAACGGGACTTTAAATTATTTGCAATATGCTTGTTTTTCTTGATAAAAGTGTCGATATTGGGCTATACCTATAGTCTAGTTTTTGACGAGCATACAACTTGTTTCTTTTAAATGTATCTGGTATTTATTTAACTAGCCTGAATTGGTTGCAACATAGCTAACCTGCTTTAAATTTGTGCCTTAGGGAACAATATGTAAATAATTCTGCACTTGCCGATTTGGTACAAAAGTCATTACAAATGGGCATTTATTTTCCCCTAAATATGGAGGAAAACCTGCTATTTTCTGCCTGCGAGGTGCTTCGATCTTGGACGCGCACGTAACGTGTAAATTTCGGATTCCCCCTTCGATTTACCGGCTATTTGTCGCCTCCCGGGTGTTGATTAATAAGAAAGTAACTGCGGCACATTCGACCTCATATGGCGACCGGGGAGGGACGCAATTAATCATCTTAGCGGGTCGTGTGCGTGCACACGCAGTCACATCATTAATAAAGCGCTCGGACGTTTAAGGGTCCCGCACGACCCCCCAGCCTATCGAGAATGTGGGAGAAATCCGGGTGGAAAAGTGCGTATTTTTTGAAATTAAGGGAGAGAAATATTTTAATAGTAAATTCTCTCCGTCCTCGTACGTACCGTTGCGTCGTTAATACGTATCGTTGAAGTGATACGGGGGGAAATGAGGCACATGTGTGTAAAGTACGCCACTGCGATAGGCCCGAAGACAGATGACCCATGAACACCTCGAAGATACACAATACGTTGTCTTGCGACACCCCACGTCAACACCAATTTCACTTTATCATCTCGAGTTTAATTCTCTCATCAGAACGGCCAAACTATTTATTTTATGGAAACATGGCGGCGTTTAGGCCCACAGAGGATCCCCGGCCGAAGGACATTAGTCACACGTCGAGATCGGAGATTTCGGCCATAACTCACCGAAAAATTGAATGAAGCATCTTTCCCGGGCGCAATCAAACCGTATATTTTCTCAAGGAGGTGCTGCTCACCCCGAGAGCGGGGAACGGGTATTTAACTCGATGATTTATCCGTCGTTATCCCCGGGTAAAAACCGCTGGTCCGAAAATCTTCACCTAGATTATTAATAAGTCCCATTCCGGAAAATGAGCCCCCTGTCTATCCCACCTTCGGCCACATAAATCGAGGCGAGAGGGCCCGGGGAGTCCGAAAGGGCCATTTGTCTGCGAGGATGAAAAATCCATTTCTGGCAGACTTATTGATATCACCCCTGGGGATCCGCGTAATATTCGACCACCCCCCAGGAACTTATGATGCCACTTCGGCCGACACTTTAAAAAGCATCGCTCAAAAAGTTTTTTGTTAGGATGGAGACGGGAGGACTTTCGTCCTTTTTGGGAAATGGGAATTTGTCTTCCATCGCTAGACTCTATAAATTTAAGATGAAACTTTAAAACCATAGTATAACGTGCTATATTTTGTAACATACCTTTAGGAACAGGACAATAAGCAAGATTGGTTGAGGGAGTGGTCTTAAATCACTTTTTAAAATAAAAAAGATAATCACCCAAGATCCGAGTATGCCCAGGTTGTTGACCATCCTAAATTGCTTAAAAGTGTTAAGTAAGATGTCAATTATCGTACTTCTCATGCATTCTCTTAATGAATGTATATGAACACACCATTTCTTTTCGATATCTGTCTATATATGCACTGTGTCTACTTAAATTGGAACTATATGAAAGACTTCAGGATAATTTTATCAGAAAAAGTTATTTTTTATAAAAAAATCTCTGAATGACCATTTCATTTTCTTAAATATACTTTTCGATATCATCACAAATAAAGGTACTTTACTTTTGAGCAAAATTTAGATTTTTTTTTGATGAACCTCGTACACGACTGCAAGACATCTGATTATTTCACTTTGGGTTTTAGGCCATGCAGAACTTTTAACAAAAGTAGCATTTCTATAAAGAACACATGTAACAAAGATTTTCAGATGGTTTCTATTTAAGTAGACACTTCCTTAGATTTTCCAATGTTCGTAACCCGGTATACTGCCCTATATTGCATACCGATTACATCTTTTTCCTTTTCAGTCCCCTCAGTCGTAAGAGTTGGTATTTTACATTTCGCCTTATATGCAGATTTTCTTTTTTTAATTACCAACAATAGTTCGCTATCATTATTTAATTTTTGGAAGACTTTTTCGTTTATTTTACTGTCCACGCCACTTTTTAAGGGCTTCTAGCTTGATTGTGTCTGCTTTCAACGTCCAGCTTTACACCTGTACGTATCACCTTAGGGATCTAACATGAAAGTCTCTGTTTGATAAAACTGATCTAAACCTCATGAATGTCCTGTGACCAGTCTCTAAAAGTCACACATTCGGAAATACATTCTATAATATAATCTGTTTTTCCATTAATGTTTATTTTAACTGCTACCTAGATAGCAGTCCAAATTATCAACCATTTAAACTGTATAATCCAAATACTGATTGCTGTTGGTCCACGTTTCATCCACTTCAATACCCTTATTAACATTATTTTCCATGGTAGCCTCTAGATGTTCCATCTTGGCTTCTTGATGCTCCCTGTTCCAAATGCGAGTGGCTCTATTTGCCAAGGTTTGAATGTTACCTCATTTTTCGCACATGGTGATTAGAATTAACTAGATATAGATAAAAAAAGATAGATCGAAGAAAGGTAGATATAGAATATTATAGAAGTATAATCTGTTTTTCCATTAATGTTTATTTCAAGTGCTACCTAGATGGCCGTCCAAATTATCAACCATTTAAACTGATAATCCCAATACTGATTGCTGTTGGTCCACGTTTCATCCACTTCAATACCCTTATTAACATTATTTTCCATGGTAGCCTCTAGATGTTCCATCTTGGCTTCTAGGTGCTCCCTGTTCCAAATGCGAGTGGCTCTATTTGCCAAGGTTTGAATTTTACCTCATTTTTCCCTCATGGTGATTAGAATTATTTAGATATAGATAAAGAAGATAGATAGAAAAAAGATAGATATAGATATTACAGAAGTATAATCTGTTTTTCCATTAATGTTTATTTCAAGTGCTACCTAGATAGCAGTCCAAATTATCAACCATTTAAACTGTATAATCCCAATACTGATTGCTGTTGGTCCACGTTTCATCCACTTCAATATCCTTATTAACATTATTTTCCATGGTAGCCTCTAGATGTTCCATCTAGGCTTCTTGATGCTCCCTGTTCCAAATGCTAGCGGCTCTGTTTGCCAAGGTTTGAATTTTACCTCATTTGCGCATGGTGATTAGAATTTTTATGGAAATGATGACCAGTGCGCATGAGTTTCCTGTATTCCTTATGGTCTAGCCTTCCCTTGATTCTCATCACCTGTACCTCAAGGAAAGCGATATGGCGTTCTTTTCCTTGCTCCATCGTAAATTGGAGTTTTTCGGTCGTATTGATCCAGGAATTTCTCTTAATCCTTCCTCACTCCTATTATTTCCTATTCAGAGAATTGAAAACCAAAACCGACTACCTGAAAGTGGGTTAATATAAACAGGTACTGCACGAAGACTTCATTGCATTAAACAGTATAGTATTATAAATGAAAATCAATAACGATTACCTGTGAAATAACATCTTTCCATCTCTTGGTATCATGGTTAAGAGTCCGTCCAAACGCCCCGCTGTAGGGTGGTTTCTGGTGAACCAACGCCTGGTTCAGGGCAAATTTGAGTTTGCACTTGCGCCATTTCGATGGAGTTTAATGGAAAAGCAGTAACTTTATGTTATCAGAGGTTTATGCACAATGTTTCTCTTCTCAAGAGGTACTAGATTCAGTAAAAAATGTTCAAAAGGCGATTTTTGAGCCTTCTCTACGTGACAATCGTCGATTGTCGTAACAAATAGCGTAGCATAGTATGAAATGAAGTTGGTTATTCTGTTATTTTATCGTATCGAGGGACCCAAACGGGGGACTAACGACGCGCTGTAAGCCTGTCAGTTTTTAATTTACTCTGATTTGGCTCACGCTGGGCGCCGCCGCCCTCGGTCCAAAGCCTGTGCATACACGCGCTGACACATCTTCCTATAATCCGAGCCCATCCCGACGACATCTCCAGAGCTACTCGTGCGGCGCCAGCACGAGTAATATGCGCCCGTGATTTGTCGCGGCCGCGGGGTTCCCCGCGGGCGGCCGCCTCCCCCTGCAGCCCCGGCCTCCCGCCGCTCAGGTGATGTGTAATTGCCGTTCGAGTCCCATAACTTCACGCGATCGCTTCCTCTCTTTGATTGGCCATAATAAATCCGGGACGTGGATCCTTTCCGGGAGGGCCCGGGCGAGGGAGTTATCCGGATCCTGCGGGGGGCGGGGGGGTTCGTCAGGGGTAGTTGCTCGATTAGTTTTCGGCGATGAAGACAAATGATATAATTTGGTTGGGGGGTGATGGATGGGGCCGATGGAATGTTCTTTCCTATCGGGGAAATTCGGTAATGAAAGGTCATCAGTTTTGTAAATTAATTAATTGCGATTGTTACCTCAGGCATCCCGGAAATGTGCCAGGGGGGTAGGAGGGGTTAGCCCATTTTCGAGGAAAGCGTGTGCTGGCATCGTCACTCCTTCATCTTAGAGGAAACGCTAAAGTTTCTAAATCTTTTTTATGTATATATATCTTTTAATACGTATATATCTTCGTGTTATATAGTTATTCCACTTTGTAAATTATCCAGATCTATATTTGTGGGGAGTACTTGGCCGGTATAATGGGGAAGTTCTGAACAGTTTCCTTGTTCCTTAAAAGATCCACAAATGGTCCATTTTTATCCTGAAATTGCCTGAAAAGGTGTAAAAGAAATCTACAATTTTACAAATAAACTAATAAGGGCATTTTTTGCTTTGAAATCTCTGAAATGGTTCTCAATAACTCCTTCTTTTCTCTTCTTTTTCTCAATAACTCATCTTTCATCCTCAATGAAGGTGAACGATCCTTCGCAATTTTTCAGTCTGAAATTTCAGAAGGAGTCCTGAATTCTTTCCCAGTTTTCTTAAGGAAATAGAACTGACCATTTTTTTCTCCTGTAAAATTTCTAGAATGTTTCTGAACAGTTTCCTAAATGATCCTCAAGGATAACTGTTAATCCAGAAATCTCTGAAATGGATCTGAACAGTTGTTCAAATGATCGAAATATAGCCATTGTTTATCCTGAAATTACCAGATTTTTTTCAAAATAATCTATATTTTTCTAAATGATTCAAAAGGGCAATTTTTCGTTTGAATTGGTTTTGAGCAATTCCCTAGTTACCTAAATAATTCAATTAATGGCCATTTTTCGTCCTGAAATTGTCTGAAAATGATATGGCCCCCAAAAAGTGTAATTTTCCATCATGAATTGTTTTCTACTGAGTGTTTATTAGATTCTCAACTCATGTTCCAATATAAAAGTTCAGTAATGGTTTAAATTATATTTAAGAACGAAAATTTTAATTAAAAAATGTACAGTACCTACAAATTAATGTATATGGCTTATCTACACGGTGTGTCATTCATTGTGAAATTCCTATACATTCCTTACTACATACCGTGTGATCAAAAATTGTTTTTTTCGTGAACTGGCGACTATGTGAAACTTCTTGAGACAAGTCGATTTTTTCTGTCAAAATATCATATTTTTGACTGAAAATCATATTGTCGTATCATATATAGATTTTTCCAGTTTCTGTTTTATAAGGTTTTTCAGTCCCTCCTACGATCTCAAAGAAAATTGGCATGATATATAGAAATTTTCCGAGATAATTATAACTAAAAAAACTTCATTAATATGATTTTTTTATAATAAAATATAATGTATGATATCTTAGGTTTTTGATACGCCAGGAATAATTATTTTATGAATTATCCTATGAAGGAAGGTAACATTTTTGAAAACTTTATGCATTTGGAGCCTTCGATTACCTACTTTACTCCCAATAGAAGAATAGCTTCAATGCTCCATTTGTTAACTGTGAATTTAAATAGAGATTCAGAAATAGTCACGTTTAATTTTTATTGTTTTTATTTACTACATGATCGTTAACATTGAATAACTACAAGCTGTGGCATAACTTCCTTTTTTTAAAACGCATTGAAACCCATTTTGGGAATCAGACTTTTTTAAAGTTTTGTTTCACACAATTTCAAAAATCATGTCACGTATGTGACGCCCCCCTTGTCCATACAATGAATAAGCCGATTTCTGGTGTTTGTCATAACCCTTTCCAGCATGGCAGCGAGTATGTTGGCAATTTCGGCCCGAATATTGGCCTCGAAATCTTCTAACGCCCTTGTGCCTTTGTTTCGACCTTTGTCTGAAAGAAGCTGCCCATGTAACAATCGATTTACGATCTGGGACAGGGCCTACCGGGGCTACATTGGACCGATTTCGAAGGGCACGCTGGGTTGCGATCACAGAACGCCCAATGGAAAAGTACTTAAAGTAAAACAAAACCTCAAAAGTGTGCCAATGGAATAAGACCTTTCTCCTCCCGCTACGTGCTCTACAGCCTGAATGTCATGCATTTCCAAAAAAGGAAGTTATGATGCCGCACCCTGTATTATAAAATAAAATGGTTTGGTACAAGGTAATTTTTCTCTCATTTCTTTTTGCCGAAAATCCCAAAGTTTGAATAATCAGCGGCCATGCTTTCATAAATCTTCTCAAAAAAATATTTTTTTCTGTAATTCTTAACATATAAATCTCGAAAATTTGCTTGCTACGCCTACGGACATGAGAAGTACTTGATCTTAAATTTGCTACCTGAATTCTGTTATACCTCGTATATGTTTGACACGTTTGAATTTTTCACAAAGTCCGAATTTCGCGTCTACGAGCCCGAAATTTTTACGTTTAAAATTCATATTCTGATTTAGAGGCTTCGGTTTTATCTCCGGACCTTTCGTATAAAAAGTGAAATGCCTTATTCATACCTTTAAAGAAACACGAATCGGCAATAATAATAAATAGAAGAAAGACAAGAAGGTTACGGCCGGACAAAAAATATGTCTACATTATTATTTATTGGGGTATTATTTTAACGTGTTATGTTTTGAAAAAGGACGAAAACTGTCATTGTATTTCAGCTGAACTCTCGTTTTCGTTAATGGCCGTCGAGATAAGTGCCGGGCGTAGGAATTTGAGAGTAGCATATATATATTTCGAACGACACCTCAGAATGCAGAGGTAAGGAATATTCTATATAATATGCGGCATTCAATTTAAATTTTGTGAGAATCGGGTTGTTGTTTTTTCCACCATCGTTCCACGGCTATTTATATGCTTATGGTAATATGGCACTTTTGTTGACGCTTCGCTTTTGTTTGAACTAACCGACACACACACACACACGCACGCACTCACGCTCTTCTCTCTCTCTCAATAATTTTAATGATTCGGAAGTTCCTTCGTATAAGGGTTATTTTTTAATAGGGAGACAGGCGTATCCTCCGAATATCTTCTTCGCCTCTACGCTGACCGAATACCGACGTTTTAGGATTTTTATTAGTCGGAATCGTTAAGGCGTTTCTCCTCGAAACGTATCGTTAAGATGATCTACGAAAGATGTTTAATTATAACAGACCACAAGCAAAAATTTCAACGGTTGAAATTTGGATAAACGCGTTTCATAAGTAAGGCTGGGCAAATATGCCGTCAAAATTGGTCATTAGATGCACTTTCTATGCCGTAAAAAGTAGCTACTTTATGGATCTAAATATGCTGTATAAATATGCCTTCGAATATGGATGTTGTGCATAAACTAGTAAAGCTCGTACATGATGATACGTTACTTATCTTTTATTGCCTCAAAATAAGCTCACTTTCCTATTAAACTAGGTATAGAGATATTAATCTATTGGAAGTATTCAAAAAAGGGTATTTAACTAATCACAAGCAGCGAAATTTTACATCAACTTGATTTCAGAATTTTTTCTGCAATATTTAGAAACTACAAATAAATATTAAAAAAATACTAAAAAATAAATACTAAAATACTAAAAATAAGTAATAGTAAAAATAAGTAGTAATAAAAATAGTAAGCAAGTAGTCAAAAAATAAGTAAAGTAGTAAAAATAAGTAATAATAAAAAATTAGTAATACTAAAAAACCAAAAACAATTTTAAATATTCTTTTTCTATAAATATTTTTAAAAAATACAATATAAGTACACATTTAGCCTGAATAATATTTAAAAAAAATGAAAGCGATACCTAACAACCTAACTAAACAAAATTGTTGCAATAAATAATCATGTGCTTTTCAAGATTTTTGAAACTTCTTTTATTGTCTTGTAGAATATTTTTATATCACGAAAAACTCCTTTCAACGTCACATGACGTAATGGGGCAATATTTAAATGGGTAAGATTTTTCCAAAACAATCTGGTTTCTGGTTATTACATCATTTGATGGGTTAAATAATAAAGCTAAATCACAATTTTTTGTGAATAACGAATTCAGTTTTTCAAATATGCGTGAACATACGACATTAATTGACAATTTTATATGATAACGAAAATCCTCCACTAATGAGAGTGACTCTGATAGAAGATTTTGTTCTTTTAATTTTTTTAAATTATTGGAATTCTGTTAAAATTAATTCAGATTTTTCAAAACAGTCTACAATGACTAGAAATTGCATCAAAACTTTGAATTACATTTATGAATTTTCCAATATGCTCAGCATAAAACAATGCATGTTTTCCATCTAGTTAGGATAGGTTGTGGTTAGGAATTTGCAGCAAAAATGACAAAAATATGCTCTGATATGCTCTTCCATGTTAAAATATGGAACCTGTATGGGCTTATGCAGTAAATCTCCAAAATATGCAAAATACGCTAATTAAAGTTTAGTTTTTTTAACTAAAAAAGTCATATAATACGTAAATATATCATTTTCACCTAAATATCCCCATAAATAAAAAATTTTCGATCATGCTTTTGCCCAGCCTTATCATAAGCATTCACTGCACTTTGCGTATAGACGTACATACACACTACGTACGTCGCCTTTTCCGAGGAGCGATTCATAATAACTACATGCAGCCGTATATAAACAAATGGCAGCCACGTATCGTAAAGAAAACATTCAATTTGCTTATTACAAGCCCGACGGAGAAAGAGAAAGAGAGAGAGAGATAATGAGGTCAAATTGTGTGCGTACCTAATAATAAGGTAATAAATTCGCGTTTAACAACAAATCATTTCCATATTTGTTAGCGGGACGGATTTATTTATTTCTGTTAACGTACATAGCCACTGAATTATTCAGATTGTAGCCCTGGAATATGAAGAGAACCGGGAGAGAATCCGTTTAGAATATGGTAATCCGCCGATATGGAAATAATACAATTACGGAGAACAACTACGCGAACTTCGAAATAAGCGTAATTTTTCACGTTTCCATCAAGAGCGACAAACCCGGACGACGAGCCGGTCAGATTTCCTTTTCCTTTTTCCCCTGCGGCCAACCCTTCGTTAATACGCCGGGCGGCGATGATATTACGACCGCAAGTAAACGATATTAACTGCTCGGGGCGACCGCCAAACAATAACGAGTTGAGGAAGCGTGAGAAATGAAGCGGTTATATGCATGCGATGCAACAATAAACACGTCAAAATTATGGGGAAAGCGTGATCGGAGATGACAGCTCGAACTCCGCTCGATACGCGGTGATGAAAAGGTGGGAACTTGAAATATTTACTCGGAGGGTGAGCGAGTGATATCAAACAGGTGATCACAAAGGCGGCGATAATTTGAAAGTACCTTAGTTAGTGACTGAAAAATGTCGTTACTGTTCTTATTGCACCACTTCTACTAGCATTATTACTACCAGTTTATAGCAGATAGAGTATCGATACACCTTATCTGGCCAAAAATGGAATAACTTATGCAAATGCCCAATATGATGTTTGGGTAAGTGAGTACCATAAAAGAATTTACCTGCTTGGAACGCATTTACCGTTATCCTTAACGACTATGGGCATAGTTCATATCAATGTGGTCTTGAAACCTGTAATAATATCTTCTCTTGCATGCCTATTAGCCACCTTACAATGCTTTCCAGAGTTTTTAGGTAGATGTACCATTTTATTGTACATCTTTATATGGAGGTACCATAAAAGAATTTACCTGCTTGGGACGCATTTCCTGTTATCCTTAAGGACTATAGGCATAGTCCATATCAATGTGGTCTTCAAACCTAGAATAATATTTTCAATGCTTTCCAGAGCTTTTGGGAAGATGTACCATTTTATTGTAAATCTTTGTATGGAGGTACCATAAAAGAATTTACCTGCTTGGGACGCATTTACCGTTATCCTTAACGACTATGGGCATAGTTCATATCAACATGGTCCTCAAACCTGGAATAATGTTTTCTTTTGCATGCCCATCAGCCAGCTTACAATGCTTTCCAGAGTTTTTGGGAAGATGTATGCCAAGGAACTTACGATAATTAAAGACAGGAAAAACCTATTTAATCAATACTCACGAAGTAGAATGCTAAGAAATACTGCTCTGCGGCTTTTTTAGATATACCTTGAAGCTTTTATCTCATCACCAATATCAACTACTCAAATCCTATAGGGCCTATAGAAAGTAGTGAATATACCTACTTAAATCCACTATATTCAGGTGCCCCACAAGGTACTGTATTTGTACCCATATTGTTATGGGTTATACCTAACTGTTAGAACCACCATAGTTGATATTGTCACATATGGCACCCCATACCGATCCAACATTGTCTTCAAGCAACCTTCAGCGCAATTTGAACAAAATCTTCACGGGTCAAAAATGGTTGGTGGCTATTGTGACTGTAAGGGGGTTGCTAAAGGTGGCGGCAATTCCCCACAAATCCCGGCCATCGGCCATGACCTGTAACAGGTAACAGGCTCCGTTCCAAGTCGGCAAATTCTTTTATGGTACTTACTTATTTCCTCAAACGTTGTTAAAGAGACTTGCACTTCATTTTTTGCTGGATAATATATAGAATGAGTAATTAGAAAACCTAAATACATAATTCTCGTTTTGTGATTTAGATATGTTCAAAAGGGTTTACTCCCTGGAGGGATGCACTAATTGCCATTTAGTTTGTGTCATTATACATGTTTATTAAAGCAGATTATAGTTGTATCCAGAAGAAAATAATATATGTTATTATAATAACTTCTGATTGCTGCGTTTGAAAACTGTTTTAAAAGTCTAACTTCCAATTGAATAATTCTATGATACATTTCCCGAAAGCGCGCCCATTTTCGATTCAACTAATTTAAAAGCCATTCTTCGTCCGCGGAAATCGGAAAATCATTATAATACTTATGCGATCAAAGTGGCATATTTTACCGCCCAGATGGGTAAGCATAAAAGCGAAAGGGCTTGCCCTTTTATGTCATTACGCAACCGAACTCTCCCACATATATTAACAAAGTACGTACATTAAATACTTTTATGAAATCATTCTCCTATTCCGGATATCCCAGCATTCAAAGTAACCGGAACTGTAAAATGTTTTGTTCCATATTAATACCTTTTGATTGAATTAATTTATATAAAAAAGGTCACACCGTCAGGTTGATAATGGTGGGCTCGTCAGGGGATATTATTATCGTTATTGTTGTTTTAAAATGATAATTTGTTTGATAATGGAATTGATGCTCTAGCTAATACGCAACGGTCACATCTCGTTGGTTTTTATGTAAGCGAGCACATTAATTTATTTTTTCACCGGCTGTTTATTGTCGCCGTTTCCCCCTCCAGACAGCATTTTAATCGAAACGAATAAGCGGATTTAATTTCGCTCCTTACGCGAAATAATTTCGGTTTTGATGGAATAACAATTATATTTAGCCGGCTCGCCTTTCGTTCGAAGTGTAATTACTGCCGGTGGGGCGGAGAGGGGTTTTTTTCCGGGCGATTCCTCTTTTCCGTAAATTAAATGATCGACGGTGGCGCCTCCCGATCGGCAAACGGAAAGAGAAAAACGGGCATGAATGGCATTGATCGAGCAGAAATATCTTTTCAAATTTCGTCCGCCTCCTGACCGAAAAGCGGCCCCCGAACAAAAAGGGGAAAGGCAGAAAGAGAGAGTGAGAGAAAGGCAGTTTCTAAGGGTCGACTCATATTGAAATAAATTCGTTAAAAGGGTAGCGAAAGGGTTAACGCGTATTTAAAATCAATTTAAATAACTCTGGCTAATATTTCGTACACGCACAATTCCATTGAAGTATGCACAAAGGGCTTTCTAGTGTAAAATAGGGAAATTCGCCGAATTACATGATAAATTAACTAATCTCTCTTCTCCCGGCTTTCAATTTTAAACAATGCGGACTAATGAAATTAAGTTTCGCAACGGGTTGAATCGTAATAAATTTATACGTACGTGTCCTGGATGCCGAATGGGGAAGAAAAAGGATAAAACGGTGGATAAACAACGCCGGGGAATTAATAAAATGAAACATGGAAGGGTACGCTTTCCATTTTATTTGCAAACCTCTAACATTCTCGAATTATCCGTAATTTTAAAAAGACAAAAGAATCCGTCAAATTGCAAGTTATCAAAAGCCGCTTGATATTTTTCCTGCGCATTATAACGGCACCGAAACGTTTAATCACGACCCAACCCTTTCTGTTATTGTTAGTAGACACAATTATTATCCATCTCGATGCAATAAAGCCTAAAGATAACATTCATCTTCTCCAGAAGCCAATTATTTACCCGAGGAACACGCGCTTTATCCAAACATGCGGCCATATTTATTGCTGCCAGGTCGTTTACTATTCATCTAACCATTAACCTACGTTTTTGAGAGGATCTCGACAAGGAATATAATCCAGGGACATAAAGTAAGAATTTAAAGGTGAGACGGGGGGAGAAAGATGACGATTCGGAGGGAATTAACGTGGATGTTGCGTAATGTGTCATCCAGGAGAAAAAATTTTTGGATTCGAGGGGTAATTTAATGGAGTTATTTAGTGTAAAGACGTTATTTACATTTTTTTAGTCTGGAAGCAATGATATTATTGACAGCATTCAATGACAAGTAGTTAGACACCTACGAATTTGACCATGATTTTCTTCTGGGAGATTGAAGGGTTATCATAACTACAAAATTACTTTGGATAAATTTTGTTAGTAAGTTGTGGTAAGCTGAACTCAGTGATTTTCTACATAGATTTTCTTTGTTAGCTGGGCGATTGTGCAAGCATCGATACTCCAAAATATCCGCTGCTGAAATCGTGCCAAGCATGCATTTGATAAATAAATCGAACGGCTCTAAGACGTGTCATCCATGTGTATACACAACGCTATAAAGATGTAAGAATTGATAGCCTTTACTTTACTTTACCTTTACTTTACCTTTACTATTTATTCACCTTCCCGTTAAATGAGTATCGAAGCGTTCATAATAATGTTTTGTCAATCTTGGGGTTATCTGCACATGAGTTTACTTAGCGATTTATTAATATGGTGGTGGCTTTTCGCTACATTGTGTAAAGCCAGTTCATCGTTGGATATGCTACTACTTTCTTTTGAAATTTGAGAGGCAAGAAGTTAGAAACTTTTTGGAATGTCTAAGCTTTACATTTAATGTCTAAATTAACATTTTAGAAGCTTTTCTAACAACAAAAACTAGAAAAAATGAATTAGTGTGAATGGAAGGAGGTTTTGTAGGAAGTTTTAAATAAGTCCTTTTTAATTTTGGACACTACAAAGCATCTAAATTAAAATTACTGGTTTTTCTGGAAGTTTTTAGGAAATTTCATATTTATTCATTTTTCGAGGGCTATAGATAGTGCTAGATTTTACACCAAATGTTCTCAGACAGATTCTAAAAGAATTTTCATTTTCATTACAAATACAACAAAATATGGATCGTCCCCAAAAAAATCTGTAGGTTATTAAAGCATTTTGGAAGGCTAGAAGGAGTTTAAAACTAAATCAAGAAGGCTAACAAAATATTCGAACAATTTCGTTTTAATTTTAAGTGTTGGAAGGAATCCGAAATCAAAATTTCACACAGATGTATTTCTAGAAGTTTTCCAGAACCTAAAGGGTGCCTCGAAATCGATTCCAAATTCCAATATGTTTCACTCTCCGAGAATCACAGTTTCTAGAAGGTTTCTTGTTATAATTTTAAACGTTTGAAACCTAAATCATGCTAAAGAAAACTCTAGAGCTTCTATTAAACATTACAGGCATAGAACAGTGTCAATGGTCGACGCATTATGAAATTTCTAATGAATGAAGAATTTTCTAATGAAATTCTATGTTCCAGTAGCCGATGTTACACCTTTAACATTTAAAATTGTTGCCAAAGAATATCTGTATTGTTCACCAAAATCCAAGTAACTTCTTTTTAATTTTAAACAATGGATAGGCTCCGTAATACATATAGCTGAAAATACCTTAAAATCGTATATAGGAAGTTTATGCATCTTTCAAATTGTTTCATTCATCTATATTTCCCTATATTGTTTTATATTGGTTCTTATATGGATAGGTTCCAAAAGCTTTCTTATGGTAATTTCAAATAGTAACTACCACGATAAAGAAAAACTTTAAAAATTCCCTTATAATTGTGAAGGGCCAGAATTAGCCCTAAATTGAATTTAGAAGTCTTATGGAACATTAAAATGGTACAATTCTATAGTTTAACAACGATCTTAAATATTTTGAGTTATGCTGAAGGAAAACTCTAGAAATTCTCGAGAATTAGAGGCTTATGGAAGTTTGAAAGGTTTTAATTCCCCACGCTAGAAAATTTCAAGGATCTGGATAAAAGATTCCAGCAATTTCTAGAACCTACAACACCTAAATCTGCCTGCAAAGGAAATCTAGATGGTTTACCAACGCTCCCAATATTTTAATTTTAATTTTAAGTATTGGAGGTATTTTGGAGAAAAATTCTAGAAGTTCCTAATTTTATAACACCAAAATTGGTGTAAAATTGAATTTAGAATGTTTATGGAAATTTTAAACGTTTTAGTTGTGTTCCCTAAGAAACTTCAAGGGCATGGACGGAAGATTCCATGTCATTATGGAATACAATCAGAATCAACATCCAAAACTCTCTTCAAAGGAAATCTGGATGATTTATGAATGCTCCGTACAATTTTATTTTAATTTTACGTAGTGAAGACTCCATAATACAAATGAGTGAATGTGTCTTTAAATCAAAAATGGAAGATTTAGGCATGTTTCAAATTGCTTCCTTCTCGAAGTATTATAGAAAATCTAAATTTCCTTATACCGTTTTATATTGGTCGTTATTTTTAAAGATGCTTTAGTGTTCTAATAGTAATTTCAAAAAGTAAATATCTTAGTGAAGGAAAACTACAGGTTCCTTTAGTATTCTGGAACTCCAAAAATGGTTTGAAAGTGAATCTAGAAGGCTTATGGAAATTTCAAAGGTTTTAATACATTTTATGTACGTTAGAAAACTTCAAGGATATGGATGGAAGATTTCATAAGATTCTGGAACCTTCAACATCCAAAACTGCCCCTAAAGAAAATACGGATGATTTATGGAAGCTACAAATGATTTCTAAAACAAAGTACCTTACAATTGAATTTATAAATTTGTATCTGTGTCAAATTTTTAAAATTCTAAGAAAATGGAGGACAGTAGAATACGTCTAGATTTTCTTAAAGGGTCTTAAATAGGATCTAGTTGGATTTTAAATTTTTGGTTTAAAATTATGGAGGACCTTAAATTAAATAAACATCTTGTAAGTACTGATGTTTAGCACACGTGGCATTTTTACATAAAAAAAATATTTTTTAAGTAACTTGTTCTTATGGAGGATACTTTACCCCTATAGTAATATACCTAGATACATTTTTTTTTTATTCCAATTACTCTGCCAGACTACAGTTAAAAGAGTGATTTCAAACCTCCTCTCCATAAAAAGTACGACTGAAGGGGAAATTTTCCATAAAATGAATTTACAGAATATAATTCTATGATGATTTAATCTCGAAGTTTCACAACAGGTACGCAGGAATTAGTCACAAAAAGCATTTGGATGCTGCTCGAAATATTTCCGATGCTGCGTCTAGTAGAAGTCCAAATGTTGTTACTTCGTAGAAAAATATTAATTATGTTATTGGTAGCGAAAATTTGGTTTACTTAATGTGATTACTACTAGGGTTGTAAGACAGTAAGTAGTGCAGTTTGTTCTCGTGGACGTTCACGCGCGAAGACCTTACAAGTTCTGCCTGTACGAAGATAATGTAATGTCCTCCGATATTGTTAAGTACGTTATATACCGGTATGAACAATATGTCTTTTGGTAGAATTTATGCGTCCGAAGGAATCTGCTCTGTTGGTGGCGTTAATGCATTTAGTGTCGGTATGTATAATAACTCTCTATCAGATATTGTGGTCTTCGTCTTCTTTATTTCTCCCTTTCTCTCTTTCTCTTGCCGAGACTTATGGTAAGTCGTCGTTAATATATTCATACTAGCGTGATCGTAGGAGGCTTCGGTTGTCGTGGGCATTGTCTGGTCTGTTCCTCTTGTCTCATTGTCGCTTCGGACTAGCTCGTAGCTCTTTTGCTCTACGTGTTTCGTATTTTTCGCTTTCGCCGCCGCTCTCACTCTCTTTTCCTCTAACTGCCGTTTAGTTATTGATATCGGTCGGCGTTCCATTTTACTTTCGTCTTCGAGGCCGGAAGAATTACGAGCTTGTGGTGGATCAGAGTTCGAAGCCCAAACGGAGACTGGAATTGGTGCCCGCCGCGTGGCGTTCCGTATATAATAGTTTCGTTAACTCTCCTCCTCGACAATAAAACGCGAAAATGTATTTACCACCGCTCGATTTCTCGACTCGGCTAATTCCATCCTGCTCGATGGGCTCTTCACGGTGCCTTCCAACTGTGGGCTCGGAAAGAAAGTAATTATTGGTTACGAGCACGGCCTTATTGGCCGTGGCGGAATATCAAAAATAAAACACGATCGGTCCTTAACTAGAGGTTGTTACTGCGATTTTTATTATGCAGGAGGTGAACGCGAGCGCATGTACTCTAATACGTTCCCACGAGGTTAAGGGTAATTGCTTCAGTTCTTCATTTTTATTTCGTTTTTCGAGAGGAGCGCACCTGCCGGAGATTAAAAATTATAATTAAGGAGAGGGTTTTATGGCAATGGAAAATTGGGAAATGGTAACTAACGCCAAGGAAATGCAAGATGTACGAGATGGAATAATGGGATGTGTGAACTTTATGAGAGCAGATGTATTAGTCGATCCGGTTTAATAACTAAATTAATTTTAATCGGCAGGTAATTAACAGTATACCATTGAAATGTTTTGATCGGTACGTTTTCGGCAGCATTTTTTTGTTAATTCCGCTTCAATATCATCACTTCCTGGAGATTTTTCGTTTTTGAGCATTTTTGAGTAAGTGACTGTGGGTAGTTTTTCGGAGTGTTCTTTCCATCTTCAGACGATTTCTTGTTCAGATGTGAGTAGCTCTCCCTTTCGTCCACGAAGCCAACTGTTTTAACATTTATTTTTCTTCTCTGTAGTTCAGCATCTTAGTAGAATTTTCAGGTCTGATTTTCTCTGTTTCCTATTTCCGCCTCTTCAAGCTGCGTTTTTAAATGTGGTATTTTCTTTGCTTTTAATACCCTTCTTGCTTCTGCCTCTTCCTATTGAGCATTTCCTTTCTTTGATTTGTTGGGTCCATAGTATTTCATTTCATTATTTTTTGGTTGCTTTAATATGTCTTCGCAATCCGCGTCGTACCACTATCTGATTGGGTCATTTTTTCTTTTCCTCACACGTCCTTTTACCACCTCCTTATGGCTGTTTTTACTGCTTGCCGTTCATGTTTCTCTTCTGTAGTGTCCATTTATTCTAATGCTTGAAATCTTAACAGATGAAGAAAGCACCGAGTCTTCACCAACTATTTAAAGGAATTTAAAATAATAATTACCGTACTGCTTTTTTCTCTGGTATCTCTGGTTTATAATTTTGAATTTGAAATTTTGAATTATCATAATGTAACTCATATTATTAACAAAGGGAATCTTTGAGCATTCCAAAATATCAAACAATTCAAAAATCACTTCAAAATTCGTTGAAATATGAGAACTGAAGTGCGATTATCATAGATTTACGTGACATGTCGTGTCTCTCCCTACTGTGGTTTATTGAAATTTTGAATTATCATAATGTAACTCATATTATTAACAAAGTGAATCTTCGAGCTTTCCGAAATATCAAACAATTCAAAAATCACTTCAAAATTCGTTGAAATATGAGAACTGAAGTGCGATTATCATAGATTTACGTGACATGTCGTGTCTCTCCCTACTGTGGTTTATTGAAATTTTGAATTATCATAATTTAACTCATATTATTAACAAAGGGAATCTTTGAGCTTTCCAAAATATCAAACAATTCAAAAATCATTTCAAAATTCGTTGAAATATGAGAACTGAAGTGCGATTATCATAGATTTACGTGACATGTCGTGTCTCTCCCTACTGTGGTTTATTGAAATTTTGAATTATCATAATCTATCTCATATTATTAACAAAGGGAATCTTTGAGCTTTCCAAAATATCAAACAATTCAAAAATCACTTCAAAATTCGTTGAAATATGAGAACTGAAGTGCGATTATCATAGATTTACGTGACATGTCGTGTCTCTCCCTACTGTGGTTTATTGAAATTTTGAATTATCATAATTTAACTCATATTATTAACAAAGGGAATCTTTGAGCTTTCCAAAATATCAAACAATTCAAAAATCATTTCAAAATTCGTTGAAATATGAGAACTGAAGTGCGATTATCATAGATTTACGTGACATGTCGTGTCTCTCCCTACTGTGGTTTATTGAAATTTTGAATTGTCATAATCTATCTCATATTATTAACAAAGGGAATCTTTGAGCTTTCCAAAATATCAAACAATTCAAAAATCATTTCAAAATTCGTTGAAATATGAGAACTGAAGTGCGATTATCATAGATTTACGTGACATATCGTGTCTCTCCCTACTGTGGTTTATTGAAATTTTGAATTATCATAATCTATCTCATATTATTAACAAAGGGAATCTTTGAGCTTTCCAAAATATCAAACAATTCAAAAATCACTTCAAAATTCGTTGAAATATGAGAACTGAAGTGCGATTATCATAGATTTACGTGACATGTCGTGTCTCTCCCTACTGTGGTTTATTGAAATTTTGAATTATCATAATTTAACTCATATTATTAACAAAGGGAATCTTTGAGCTTTCCAAAATATCAAACAATTCAAAAATCATTTCAAAATTCGTTGAAATATGAGAACTGAAGTGCGATTATCATAGATTTACGTGACATGTCGTGTCTCTCCCTACTGTGGTTTATTGAAATTTTGAATTGTCATAATCTATCTCATATTATTAACAAAGGGAATCTTTGAGCTTTCCAAAATATCAAACAATTCAAAAATCATTTCAAAATTCGTTGAAATATGAGAACTGAAGTGCGATTATCATAGATTTACGTGACATATCGTGTCTCTCCCTACTGTGGTTTATTGAAATTTTGAATTATCATAATCTATCTCATATTATTAACAAAGGGAATCTTTGAGCTTTCCAAAATATCAAACAATTCAAAAATCACTTCAAAATTCGTTGAAATATGAGAACTGAAGTGCGATTATCATAGATTTACGTGACATGTCGTGTCTCTCCCTACTGTGGTTTATTGAAATTTTGAATTATCATAATTTAACTCATATTATTAACAAAGGGAATCTTTGAGCTTTCCAAAATATCAAACAATTCAAAAATCATTTCAAAATTCGTTGAAATATGAGAACTGAAGTGCGATTATCATAGATTTACGTGACATGTCGTGTCTCTCCCTACTGTGGTTTATTGAAATTTTGAATTGTCATAATCTATCTCATATTATTAACAAAGGGAATCTTTGAGCTTTCCAAAATATCAAACAATTCAAAAATCATTTCAAAATTCGTTGAAATATGAGAACTGAAGTGCGATTATCATAGATTTACGTGACATGTCGTGTCTCTCCCTACTGTGGTTTATTGAAATTTTGAATTATCATAATCTATCTCATATTATTAACAAAGGGAATCTTTGAGCTTTCCAAAATATCAAACAATTCAAAAATCACTTCAAAATTCGTTGGAATATGAGAACTGAAGTGCGATTATCATAGATTTACGTGACATGTCGTGTCTCTCCCTACTGTGGTTTATTGAAATTTTGAATTATCATAATGTAACTCATATTATTAACAAAGTGAATCTTCGAGCTTTCCAAAATATCAAACAATTCAAAAATCACTTCAAAATTCGTTGAAATATGAGAACTGAAGTGCGATTATCATAGATTTACGTGACATGTCGTGTCTCTCCCTACTGTGGTTTATTGAAATTTTGAATTGTCATAATCTATCTCATATTATTAACAAAGGGAATCTTTGAGCTTTCCAAAATATCAAACAATTCAAAAATCACTTCAAAATTCGTTGAAATATGAGAACTGAAGTGCGATTATCATAGATTTACGTGACATGTCGTGTCTCTCCCTACTGTGGTTTATTGAAATTTTGAATTATCATAATTTAACTCATATTATTAACAAAGGGAATCTTTGAGCTTTCCAAAATATCAAACAATTCAAAAATCATTTCAAAATTCGTTGAAATATGAGAACTGAAGTGCGATTATCATAGATTTACGTGACATGTCGTGTCTCTCCCTACTGTGGTTTATTGAAATTTTGAATTGTCATAATCTATCTCATATTATTAACAAAGGGAATCTTTGAGCTTTCCAAAATATCAAACAATTCAAAAATCATTTCAAAATTCGTTGAAATATGAGAACTGAAGTGCGATTATCATAGATTTACGTGACATATCGTGTCTCTCCCTACTGTGGTTTATTGAAATTTTGAATTATCATAATCTATCTCATATTATTAACAAAGGGAATCTTTGAGCTTTCCAAAATATCAAACAATTCAAAAATCACTTCAAAATTCGTTGAAATATGAGAACTGAAGTGCGATTATCATAGATTTACGTGACATGTCGTGTCTCTCCCTACTGTGGTTTATTGAAATTTTGAATTATCATAATTTAACTCATATTATTAACAAAGGGAATCTTTGAGCTTTCCAAAATATCAAACAATTCAAAAATCATTTCAAAATTCGTTGAAATATGAGAACTGAAGTGCGATTATCATAGATTTACGTGACATGTCGTGTCTCTCCCTACTGTGGTTTATTGAAATTTTGAATTGTCATAATCTATCTCATATTATTAACAAAGGGAATCTTTGAGCTTTCCAAAATATCAAACAATTCAAAAATCATTTCAAAATTCGTTGAAATATGAGAACTGAAGTGCGATTATCATAGATTTACGTGACATATCGTGTCTCTCCCTACTGTGGTTTATTGAAATTTTGAATTATCATAATCTATCTCATATTATTAACAAAGGGAATCTTTGAGCTTTCCAAAATATCAAACAATTCAAAAATCACTTCAAAATTCGTTGAAATATGAGAACTGAAGTGCGATTATCATAGATTTACGTGACATGTCGTGTCTCTCCCTACTGTGGTTTATTGAAATTTTGAATTATCATAATTTAACTCATATTATTAACAAAGGGAATCTTTGAGCTTTCCAAAATATCAAACAATTCAAAAATCATTTCAAAATTCGTTGAAATATGAGAACTGAAGTGCGATTATCATAGATTTACGTGACATGTCGTGTCTCTCCCTACTGTGGTTTATTGAAATTTTGAATTGTCATAATCTATCTCATATTATTAACAAAGGGAATCTTTGAGCTTTCCAAAATATCAAACAATTCAAAAATCATTTCAAAATTCGTTGAAATATGAGAACTGAAGTGCGATTATCATAGATTTACGTGACATGTCGTGTCTCTCCCTACTGTGGTTTATTGAAATTTTGAATTATCATAATCTATCTCATATTATTAACAAAGGGAATCTTTGAGCTTTCCAAAATATCAAACAATTCAAAAATCACTTCAAAATTCGTTGGAATATGAGAACTGAAGTGCGATTATCATAGATTTACGTGACATGTCGTGTCTCTCCCTACTGTGGTTTATTGAAATTTTGAATTATCATAATGTAACTCATATTATTAACAAAGTGAATCTTCGAGCTTTCCAAAATATCAAACAATTCAAAAATCACTTCAAAATTCGTTGAAATATGAGAACTGAAGTGCGATTATCATAGATTTACGTGACATGTCGTGTCTCTCCCTACTGTGGTTTATTGAAATTTTGAATTGTCATAATCTATCTCATATTATTAACAAAGGGAATCTTTGAGCTTTCCAAAATATCAAACAATTCAAAAATCATTTCAAAATTCGTTGAAATATGAGAACTGAAGTGCGATTATCATAGATTTACGTGACATGTCGTGTCTCTCCCTACTGTGGTTTATTGAAATTTTGAATTATCATAATGTAACTCATATTATTAACAAAGTGAATCTTTGAGCTTTCCAAAATATCAAACGATTCAAAAATTACTTCAAAATTCGTTGAAATATGAGAACTGAAGTGCGATTATCATAGATTTACGTGACATGTCGTGTCTCTCCCTACTGTGGTTTATTGAAATTTTGAATTATCATAATCTACCTCATATTATTAACAAAGGGAATCTTTGAGCTTTCCAAAATATCAAACAATTCAAAAATCACTTCAAAATTCGTTGAAATATGAGAACTGAAGTGCGATTATCATAGATTTACGTGACATATCGTGTCTCTCCCTACTGTGGTTTATTGAAATTTTGAATTATCATAATCTATCTCATATTATTAACAAAGGGAATCTTTGAGCTTTCCAAAATATCAAACGATTCAAAAATTACTTCAAAATTCGTTGAAATATGAGAACTGAAGTGCGATTATCATAGATTTACGTGACATGTCGTGTCTCTCCCTACTGTGGTTTATTGAAATTTTGAATTATCATAATCTATCTCATATTATTAACAAAGGGAATCTTTGAGCTTTCCAAAATATCAAACAATTCAAAAATCACTTCAAAATTCGTTGAAATATGAGAACTGAAGTGCGATTATCATAGATTTACGTGACATGTCGTGTCTCTCCCTACTGTGGTTTATTGAAATTTTGAATTATCATAATCTATCTCATATTATTAACAAAGGGAATCTTTGAGCTTTCCAAAATATCAAACAATTCAAAAATCATTTCAAAATTCGTTGAAATATGAGAACTGAAGTGCGATTATCATAGATTTACGTGACATATCGTGTCTCTCCCTACTGTGGTTTATTGAAATTTTGAATTATCATAATCTATCTCATATTATTAACAAAGGGAATCTTTGAGCTTTCCAAAATATCAAACAATTCAAAAATCACTTCAAAATTCGTTGAAATATGAGAACTGAAGTGCGATTATCATAGATTTACGTGACATGTCGTGTCTCTCCCTACTGTGGTTTATTGAAATTTTGAATTATCATAATTTAACTCATATTATTAACAAAGGGAATCTTTGAGCTTTCCAAAATATCAAACAATTCAAAAATCATTTCAAAATTCGTTGAAATATGAGAACTGAAGTGCGATTATCATAGATTTACGTGACATGTCGTGTCTCTCCCTACTGTGGTTTATTGAAATTTTGAATGGTCATAATCTATCTCATATTATTAACAAAGGGAATCTTTGAGCTTTCCAAAATATCAAACAATTCAAAAATCATTTCAAAATTCGTTGAAATATGAGAACTGAAGTGCGATTATCATAGATTTACGTGACATGTCGTGTCTCTCCCTACTGTGGTTTATTGAAATTTTGAATTATCATAATCTATCTCATATTATTAACAAAGGGAATCTTTGAGCTTTCCAAAATATCAAACAATTCAAAAATCATTTCAAAATTCGTTGAAATATGAGAACTGAAGTGCGATTATCATAGATTTACGTGACATGTCGTGTCTCTCCCTACTGTGGTTTATTGAAATTTTGAATTATCATAATCTATCTCATATTATTAACAAAGGGAATCTTTGAGCTTTCCAAAATATCAAACAATTCAAAAGTCACTTCAAAATTCGTTGGAATATGAGAACTGAAGTGCGATTATCATAGATTTACGTGACATGTCGTGTCTCTCCCTACTGTGGTTTATTGAAATTTTGAATTATCATAATGTAACTCATATTATTAACAAAGTGAATCTTTGAGCTTTCCAAAATATCAAACGATTCAAAAATTACTTCAAAATTCGTTGAAATATGAGAACTGAAGTGCGATTATCATAGATTTACGTGACATGTCGTGTCTCTCCCTACTGTGGTTTATTGAAATTTTGAATTATCATAATGTAACTCATATTATTAACAAAGTGAATCTTTGAGCTTTCCAAAATATCAAACAATTCAAAAATCACTTCAAAATTCGTTGAAATATGAGAACTGAAGTGCGATTATCATAGATTTACGTGACATGTCGTGTCTCTCCCTACTGTGGTTTATTGAAATTTTGAATTATCATAATCTATCTCATATTATTAACAAAGGGAATCTTTGAGCTTTCCAAAATATCAAACAATTCAAAAATCACTTCAAAATTCGTTGAAATATGAGAACTGAAGTGCGATTATCATAGATTTACGTGACATGTCGTGTCTCTCCCTACTGTGGTTTATTGAAATTTTGAATTATCATAATCTATCTCATATTATTAACAAAGGGAATCTTTGAGCTTTCCAAAATATCAAACAATTCAAAAATCATTTCAAAATTCGTTGAAATATGAGAACTGAAGTGCGATTATCATAGATTTACGTGACATATCGTGTCTCTCCCTACTGTGGTTTATTGAAATTTTGAATTATCATAATCTATCTCATATTATTAACAAAGGGAATCTTTGAGCTTTCCAAAATATCAAACAATTCAAAAATCACTTCAAAATTCGTTGAAATATGAGAACTGAAGTGCGATTATCATAGATTTACGTGACATGTCGTGTCTCTCCCTACTGTGGTTTATTGAAATTTTGAATTATCATAATTTAACTCATATTATTAACAAAGGGAATCTTTGAGCTTTCCAAAATATCAAACAATTCAAAAATCATTTCAAAATTCGTTGAAATATGAGAACTGAAGTGCGATTATCATAGATTTACGTGACATGTCGTGTCTCTCCCTACTGTGGTTTATTGAAATTTTGAATTGTCATAATCTATCTCATATTATTAACAAAGGGAATCTTTGAGCTTTCCAAAATATCAAACAATTCAAAAATCATTTCAAAATTCGTTGAAATATGAGAACTGAAGTGCGATTATCATAGATTTACGTGACATGTCGTGTCTCTCCCTACTGTGGTTTATTGAAATTTTGAATTATCATAATGTAACTCATATTATTAACAAAGTGAATCTTTGAGCTTTCCAAAATATCAAACGATTCAAAAATCACTTCAAAATTCGTTGAAATATGAGAACTGAAGTGCGATTATCATAGATTTACGTGACATGTCGTGTCTCTCCCTACTGTGGTTTATTGAAATTTTGAATTATCATAATCTATCTCATATTATTAACAAAGGGAATCTTTGAGCTTTCCAAAATATCAAACAATTCAAAAGTCACTTCAAAATTCGTTGGAATATGAGAACTGAAGTGCGATTATCATAGATTTACGTGACATGTCGTGTCTCTCCCTACTGTGGTTTATTGAAATTTTGAATTATCATAATGTAACTCATATTATTAACAAAGTGAATCTTTGAGCTTTCCAAAATATCAAACGATTCAAAAATCACTTCAAAATTCGTTGAAATATGAGAACTGAAGTGCGATTATCATAGATTTACGTGACATGTCGTGTCTCTCCCTACTGTGGTTTATTGAAATTTTGAATTATCATAATCTATCTCATATTATTAACAAAGGGAATCTTTGAGCTTTCCAAAATATCAAACAATTCAAAAGTCACTTCAAAATTCGTTGGAATATGAGAACTGAAGTGCGATTATCATAGATTTACGTGACATGTCGTGTCTCTCCCTACTGTGGTTTATTGAAATTTTGAATTATCATAATGTAACTCATATTATTAACAAAGTGAATCTTTGAGCTTTCCAAAATATCAAACGATTCAAAAATTACTTCAAAATTCGTTGAAATATGAGAACTGAAGTGCGATTATCATAGATTTACGTGACATGTCGTGTCTCTCCCTACTGTGGTTTATTGAAATTTTGAATTATCATAATGTAACTCATATTATTAACAAAGTGAATCTTTGAACTTTCCAAAATATCAAACAATTCAAAAATCACTTCAAAATTCGTTGAAATATGAGAACTGAAGTGCGATTATCATAGATTTACGTGACATGTCGTGTCTCTCCCTACTGTGGTTTATTGAAATTTTGAATTATCATAATCTATCTCATATTATTAACAAAGGGAATCTTTGAGCTTTCCAAAATATCAAACAATTCAAAAATCACTTCAAAATTCGTTGAAATATGAGATCTGAAGTGCGATTATCATAGATTTACGTGACATGTCGTGTCTCTCCCTACTGTGGTTTATTAAAATTTTGAATTATCATAATGTAACTCATATTATTAACAAAGGGAATCTTTGAGCTTTCCAAAATATCAAACAATTCAAAAATCACTTATCGACGCCTATAGAATAATTTTCACGTTGAAAACCACCATTTTAACAAATAAAATTCCATCAGTTATTTGTGATGATATTAACTCGCAGGCAAAGTAAGTAGAAAAGTCAAACAGAAATTCTTAAATTATAAATCGCCTCCGAAGGAATCTCCCCTCAGCTCTTTCTCTCCCGATCTTTTTCCTTTTATCGTCGTCGAGTTAAAATAATTCCGAGCTCCCAATCTCGGCCCGTAAAAATATTGTCGCAATTAAAATCTTAATTTTTGGAGGGCGATGCCATTATTCCTTGAAATTTTAATTGGTCGAAAGGGTTCGAAAGATTATACCCGTTCGTCGGTATTCGAGGGTCTCGCTTTCTTTCTTTCTTCCGCTCGGGGGACGTCTTGTTTATTGTGTGAGAGGGTTGTAGCGGTTCTAATGGCAGCACTCGAAATGATTTCTCGGGCGAATTGGTAATTAGTCGGGAAAGTCGAGAGAGGACGGCGGATAATGTCGTTTCTATTTTGTACCTTCGGCCAAATGATAAATGCGTCGATTTTAGTATTCCTCGCCTCGACGGCCACATTAATAAATCATATCGGATCATCTATAAACAAATAATTCAAAACGTCCGACTTCAACGATAACAAATGATGAAAGGACTTTTATAAATATTAATATATCTTGCATTTGAATCTTTAGTGGCCGGTAACGTGACTGCAGCCTCTCTCTCTCGATTATGCAACCAGCAATCATAACATTAATAATTCCGCTATTATTGCTACCGACTGATAGATTTATCGTTCATGCAGAAATCATATAACAGATTTATCGGTGGGATTTTTAATAAAACAACCGCCGAGGTTATCATGCCTGTAAACGTTCTATACTTCCGTCGTTGCTGTACATGGAACAAAAAACTTACATACATAATTTATTTTGTTTTATTTTTCTGGTAGTGAAATTTAGTTTCGTCACATTTATTTTAAAGTACTCCTCGAGTAGCCTGTACCCATGAATTCTGTAAGAAGGATACCCAATTATGTAGATCTCAAACAGGAATTTTTTTCGGCTAGAAATCGAGAAATATACGCCACACACACGGGCGATAGTGGCGCCCTCCTCACTTGAAAGTAGAACAGACCGCTATAGGGGGGTTCTGTGCCTAAATCTCTCTCTTTCTTTCACACACGTACTCTTGCTTACAGTAATTCCCATTCGAATTTCACCCCTTGCAGTAAATCTCCTGTGACGTCAGTTTGTAACAGGGAATATAAGACGTTTATAACTCAGAGCCGAATATTCTAGTCTATAGTATTCATACTTATAGATTAGGTCTAGTTATAGCCTGAAAAATAATTATATTCTCCGAATTTCACACATGGCACAATGATGAATTTTATTTGTTTGTGACCAAAAGCATTAAATATAGTCGTTTATTGCTTGGGCTCTAAGGTGGTTCAAAAAATAATATTACTGAGGAACTGTAAAATTTATTTAGTAGCATACGCTCCATGAAGGTATTTAAAAGTACTTCAACTCGAAATATCCTTTTATGAGGGAGTCAAAAACAAGGATGAAATTTATTTAGCACTCCCCGAATAGTTAGAAACTTAAAGTGTACGCTTATAACTTAGTCCAACTTCAAATTTCTCTTTCTTTCAAATAATTAATGGTGTTGGACAAAAAATATTTTTTTTCCTGGAAAATCAAAAGAAAATGAGGGAAAATTAGCTGCTCTTCGTTGTCCATGTTTTTTATTGACCAACAAAGAATTTTTGAAAAACGTAATTTCGTATCCTCTAGGAAAGTTGTGGAGGAGCTTAAAGTTGGTACGCTTAAGACTTACTCCAACTTCAAATTTCTCTTTCTTCCAAATAATTAATGGTGTATAACGAAAAATATTTTTTTCCTGAAAAATCAAAAGAAAGTTGGGGAAAATTAGTTGCTCTTCGTTTTCAATGTCTTTTTATTGACCAACAGAGAATTTTTGAAAAACGTAATTTGGTATCCTCTAGGAAAGTTGTGGAGAAGCTTAAAGTTGGTATGCTTAAGACTTACTCCAACTTCAGATTTCTCTTTCTTCCAAATAATTAATGGTGTATAACGAAAAATATTTTTTTTTCTGAAAAATCAAAAGAAAGTTGGGGAAAATTAGTTGCTCTTCGTTTTCCATGTCTTTTTATTGACCAACAGAGAATTTTTGAAAAACATAATTTGGTATCTTCTAGGAAAGTTGTGGAGAAGCTTAAAGTTGGTACGCTTAAGACTTACTCCAACTTCAAATTTCTCTTTCTTCCAAATAATTAATGGTGTATGACGAAAAATATTTTTTTTTCCTGAAAAATCAAAAAAGTTGGGGAAAATTAGTTGCTCTTCGTTTTCCATGTCTTTTTATTGACCAACAGAGAATTTTTGAAAAACGTAATTTGGTATCTTCTAGGAAAGTTGTGGAGAAGCTTAAAGTTGGTACGCTTAAGACTTACTCCAACTTCAAATTTCTCTTTCTTCCAAATAATTAATGGTGTATGACGAAAAATATTTTTTTTTCCTGAAAAATCAAAAAAGTTGGGGAAAATTAGTTGCTCTTCGTTTTCCATGTCTTTTTATTGACCAACAGAGAATTTTTGAAAAACGTAATTTGGTATCTTCTAGGAAAGTTGTGGAGAAGCTTAAAGTTGGTACGCTTAAGACTTACTCCAACTTCAAATTTCTCTTTCTTCCAAATAATTAATGGTGTATGACGAAAAATATTTTTTTTCCTGAAAAATCAAAAAAGTTGGGGAAAATTAGTTGCTCTTCGTTTTCCATGTCTTTTTATTGACCAACAGAGAATTTTTGAAAAACGTAATTTGGTATCTTCTAGGAAAGTTGTGGAGAAGCTTAAAGTTGGTACGCTTAAGACTTACTCCAACTTCAAATTTCTCTTTCTTCCAAATAATTAATGGTGTATGACGAAAAATATTTTTTTTTCCTGAAAAATCAAAAAAGTTGGGGAAAATTAGTTGCTCTTCGTTTTCCATGTCTTTTTATTGACCAACAGAGAATTTTTGAAAAACGTATTTTCGTATCCTCCAGGAAAGTTGTGGAGAAACTTAAAGTTGGTACGCTTAAGACTTACTCCAACTTCAAATTTCTCTTTCTTCCAAATAATTAATGGTGTATGACGAAAAATATTTTTTTTTCCTGAAAAATCAAAAAAGTTGGGGAAAATTAGTTGCTCTTCGTTGTCCATGTCTTTTTTTGACCAACAGAGAATTTTCGAAAAACATTTTCGTAACCTCTAGGAAACTTGGGGAATCGTATTTTCAAAATTCAATTTTTTTTTTATGGAATCATTTCCAAGGTTTTAATATATTTCAGGTGAATTCTGAACATATCCAAAATTGCTGTTGCGACCCAAACCATTAAATATTTTCCTTTTTTGGAGCCTGCTGCGTCTCGCTGCGAGCAATCTGATTTCAAATTTAAAATCCTATTACGATCTTCGCCCTCTACCTGATAGGAACGCGCGATTCGGGTATTTGCAGACCAAGCGAATTGTTAGTGCAATAATGTTTACAGTGCAACGTTTATGTATGTCTAGCGACCAATGCCTGTGTGTGTATGTGTTAATGTACAAAGAGCTCAATCAGAACCGTTGCATCGGGCAAACAGTTCGGCTCAGTCAAAACACCATAGCAATCAGTTTTGATTAAATTTTACACCTTCCCCTTCGCCCCACCACCCTTTACCTTCAACCGATATGACGATAAGGGATCGATGTCGCGTTTGCAAAAATTCACGTCCGAGATGACACGTTAATGGTAATCCAATTAGGACCCCAGGGCTTCAAAATGAAATTTTAGCGCTTATTTTCAGGTTATTCTCTCTCTTTGAACCTAAGAGTGTCCTACTAATTCGACGTGTGGAACACTTTTCCGCGATTCCCCGGAAATGTGCAACCACGGCCATCTGTGTGTTGGTCGAACAAACAAGTGCGGCTTTTTTATGTGAAAGTGGTGCGCGGCAGTTTTCATTTTACCGGAAAGGGGCGGCATTGATTCTCGCACGAGATCGGATGAGTCACCGAGCCCTCCAATAAAAGTATTCACCATCGAAACTATCACCATAAGAAGTTGGTTTGGTCCTCTTTCAGGAAATCTCTAGATTTTTTCCTTTTTGGGAAACTCCAACTGTTTCTTTTTAGTTATTGAAATATTGGAGAAGAATTTGTACTTAACTGCAGAAAGGGCTCAAAAAATTGATTTGCCTATTCTTACTCATTTATTTTTTGGACTATTATTTCATTCGCTTGTGCTTTATTTTCTCTTCCTTTTCTGGTAAACTGAAAAATATTTCAGCAAAATCGACCCGGAAAATCCACGTCACTGTACTGAGGTGCACTTTCTCTCTATCATACCGAGGTATAGACAACAGGTAGTCTGTACAAGTAATACAAAGTTTCTTTTTGAGATAACTTTTGGGGGTAAAATTTGTAATAATTTCTAACAGCAATACATATACACTACTACTGGTTATTCTCCTATTTTCTATTAACATCAGAAATTCACGTCATCCAATCTTGTTTCCGTCGCTTACTTCGTTTCAGGTATTTTCTGCGCGGTTCTTCTGCACATGTCTTTCGACTATTTTTCGTTTTCGTGTGCCTCTGTGTTTTCCTTCTGCTTTACCTGGAATCTAGAATTGCCGTAAGAGGAGGCTAAAATTGTTTTGTGAAGTTACAAACAATTTCGATTAAATTTTAAACGTCAGAAAGGGTCTAAAATAAGAATGACAGCGGTTTTCATGGGCTAGTAAATTAGCAAAACTGTCCTGAAATCATACGTGGGAGGTTCTGGAAACCTGTAGGAGTTCCCTCAGAAGTTGGATGGGCTTAAAATTTAATTTAGATGGTATGGGCATTTCAAACTTTTCAATGTTAATCTAAACCTTAGAGTATTTCAAAAATTTTCAACATCAAAAATTTCATCCAAAGGAAATCTAGAAGGATTACAAATTACGTCATTTTAATTTTGATCATTAGAAAGAGCCCGGAATACAAATTCCCAAAAACCCCAAATGACATTCGCGGATCTTAAAAATTTCGCGAAATTTACATTTTTTCTTAGTTCCCAGAGTGCTATGGAAAAAGACTAGAATTTCCCAAAAATTTCTCAAGAAAAGTCTAGAAACTTTTTCTCTTTGGTTTCAATGGAAAAATTCAATGGAATGGAGTAATGGAAAATTTTATTTTGAAAATATTGCTGCACAAGATTTTTGGATCATAGAAATTGATAGTTGTTACGTAGAAGAAATGTATTTTGTGAGTAACAGAAGTTTTGAGCTTCCTTCAGCAGAATTACTGCTTCTTAAAAATACTCATTAATATAGAGTTTATAGTAGATTATCAATTGCCTATGGTTTGGATAGTGAGACACTTCACCCATTCGCACAACGACGAAATATCAGAATTTCAAACACCGTCCAAAGGTCAAACCATAATCTATTTCCTCATATTAGTAATTCATCGAGCCAACAAAGCAATTATTCAAAATCATGCATACAGCAGGCGTATTACCATTTTTTATTGCAGCTGTTACGCTCATATCTGATACCAATTTATTATTGTACGAGCTTCACGCATATTTTAAATACATTTTTTTGATTTCATGCCTTGAATTAAACATATCCGCTTTTATTCATATGCTGATTCTGATTTGAGAACTGTGAAACGCCTTTGTTGCGTTATGAATTTATTTGTTTCGGATCGGGTCGCGTAACAAAAATTTATAGGCGATTATATGTGTATGTAAAAATAAAATAGTTAATTATGGAAATTCGCTGGCGGGTCGGAAGCTTGCGCGACTGAATACACGGGAAATTTTGAACAAGTATTCAGAAATATTTGAAATGGGGGGATTTTTCCTATTAAAAATTTCACGCGTCGAACTGATGCTGGTGGATTTGTCAAGAGGGAATCCGTAGAATTCAATAATAAAACGATTTTTTGCGATATTCCCTTCCAACCTTGAATCGACGATGAGCTTATAACAGCTTATAAAAATAAAATTCCAGCGAAGCAGTTATGAGCGATGTTGTAAGTGCATTAAATCATCTGGAGATTTCTATTGTTTTTATGGTAATATAATACCTTGTGGCCTCCTTTTATGTAAACCGCGTCAGCATTTGAAATATTTTTATATGCTGTTTTTAATATGACATTGATTAAGGACGGCATAACATTTATTTAATTGGTGACAATCAGTCCCCACATAAATCAACATTTTGTTCCCACAATGAGAGCCGGCCCAACAGGTAAAGGGGGACCCAATAATAAATTGTCGATGATTTAGTGTCACTTTTTCAACATTGACTCACTTGGAAAAGGAACCGGAAACGTTCCTCGAGATCGTCAGCTTTGATTAAAATACCATTGAAGCCCGCGATTTTCGCCAAAACTGACCAGTCTTGTACTACGTGAAAAGCGAAGAATAGATATTTCACGTTTCTTCTTGCCTTCGACTTTTCCAGTCGGCCACGTAAAAAGCTCGGTTAAATTCAGAGCGGCGAGTTACCCGAAAATTACGAGTCGATGTTTAACATTTGTGTCTGCGCGGAACTGCGCATTTTTCGAAAAAACTTGTAAACCTTCCATTCCGCAGTAATTTATGGCAGTTCGCTAGTGCACACAAGCGCAATAAGAAAAGTGTAATAAAACCTTTTAAAGTGAACTTATAAAAAAATGGCCACACACCGAGCGGCTCATCAGCTCACTCTGTAATCGAAATAAACATTTGAAAAATTGGCACGTAAAACTGGTACTTGTTTTCCGTTTTAAATTGGTTGATAAATAAGCTTCGGACATGGGGAGACGTCCGGGGCGCTCGTACTTCGAAGGAGAAGTGGTGGTACTTTCAGTACTTGATGGGCGATTGTTTCGATAGGCTCTCTTTTGGAAAAAATTAATAATGATTTTTTCTCTCAAAAGGGACCGCAGGAATTTTCGCATGCCGCGCTTTAGTGGTCTATTATGCGCTTTTGGGGCCGCGGGAGAGGCGCCGGGCGGCCGAATCGTGGGAACCAATTTTCATCGTTAACGTAAAACGTTTTAAAAAGGAAAAATTATTGGGAAATTTTAGGAGAAAAGTGGAATTTTCGGTCAGTCTCAGGCACAAAATTCAAATTTACGAAGGGTCCCCTTATCGCGGATTTATTAAAGGTATAAAAGAAGATATAAAAAATAAAACAAATTACAAAGTATTGGCGTTCAAGTGCAATTATTTTAGAAAAAGATGGGAAAAACCGGGTAGGAGTATTAAAAAGCAACGGAATTTTATTAATTCCTTCTCTAGAAGTAATAGAAGAAGTCCTCAATTGAACTGTTTTGTAGTTGATAATATACATATTAATAACCCAACGTGGGAACCAATTTTCATCGTTAACGTAAAACGCTTTAAAAAGGAAAAATTATTGGGAAATTTTAGGGGAAAAGCGGAATTTTCGGTCAGCCTAAAAGTCTCGGGCACAAAATTCAAATTTGCGAAGGGTCGCCTTGTCGCGGATTTATTGAAGGTATAAAAGAAGATGTAAATAATAAAACAAATTACAAAATATTGGTGTTCAAGTGAAATTCTTTTAGAAAAAAATGGAAAAAAGCGGGTAGGGGTATTAAAACCCAAAGGAATTTCATTAATTCCTTCTCTAGAAATAATAGAAGAGGTCCTCAGTTGAATTGCCTTGTAGTTTAAAATACACAGATTAATAACCCATATAATATTGTAGACGTGGACGTACCAATAGCTCCCACATGAGGGGGGATTTAACAATTTCCAATAGTGAACTACAACCAGCCAAGCAGTCCATCCAAAGAAATAATGCAACGGTGTTAAAGAAATTTCCAGACCCCCTAAAACTCTCCTCCCCTCCCTTATTATCCGTGATTGTAGATTAAATGATCATTTCTCTAAAGTTGCCGAGGATATTGTCGATAACTTCTATAATGAAATAATGTTAAGTACAGTCTTTCCACAGTTAATTTGCAAGGATAAATGGTCCATGTACACCTGAAATCAAAAGAGCCGACTCCATAGGCGTGCCGTTTAAAAATCCTTTAGCAGACTTAGTAAATATTTAAGAAAATAATGTACTCCCTTAATCTACGATAATGTTATGAAAATGAGTTTGTTATGTTAAACAATAACTCACACAAGGATGTTTTTGGCCTATTTTTTGAACGTCACTAGCAACCTGGGGGAACATTAAGAAACATGTTGCAGGCATAAAAATAACTCGTCATAGAAAACCAAAGTGAGCATCACTTTTCGTTTTTTTTCTAATTTCAAAAACCTCCCCTTATTAAAGGGTTAAAAACAGCCCAGGGCATTTTAAAAAATTAAAATTAAAATTTGGTGAATTTTCAAATTTTAAAATCTAACCCTTATCAGCCAAGAAAATACTTGATTTAATATTTGTAAGATTTATTTTCAAGTAAAAATACAGTGAATTAAGCGGTTTGCATTTCCCGCATGTAAAATAATTACTCGTTTTTGCTCGTATTAGTAAAAACAATTTTCATATTAAGTTTTTTGACTTTTGCAAGGGTTGTTGCCACGTGTAGATTTAGCGCCAATTTATACACACTCTATGTTATCTCATGACCAGGGCTAAGATTTTTATGCAGCAAATTATCCCAAATTATGCGCATATTGTGCACAATTTTCGGAAAAATATGTACAATAATATGCAATTTATGCGTAACATATGCAAAATATACAGCGATTAATGAAAGGGTATATTAAGTTCAACTTTTGAATTGAGGTCAGAGGTTGTTATCAATGAACTTCGAAATGATTAAAATAAAATTTATTGAATAAATACAAAAGATATTTGAAAACATTATTTAATCGTAAAGTAGCATTTAGCAATGGAAATTTTTCTACATTTTCTATTAATAGTATTTCGGGAACGACTACTTGAAATGCCGTTTTTGACAGGAAAACGTCTTGCGATTAGGGCACATTTTAATGATCAGGTTTTCTCAGAATTTAAATTAACTACGTCATTGCCGCCTTTATATAAAATCTTACTTATATTAACTAAATTTCAGTAGCTGTCAATGTTTAAAATGACTATATTTAACCTAATTAATATGATTTATCCTGTATCGACATTTTAATAGCGGCTGACATTCTTTCACAATGTCAATAGCCTCAGAACCAGTGGCTGTATCCAATTTGCTTACAGACTTACTTAAAAACTATAACTTGATTTAATATACAATATATTTATTGTTATCTTTTTGTGAATAAATTTTTACTCATTTTTTAACTAGAAAGAATCTGCAAAATTTCATATTTAGTCGCAGCAAAATTTTATCCTAAAATGAACAACTCAATGGGTAACAATTGGTTCAGAGGGGAAAGGCATCTTAAGCAATTTTTCTTTATATTGCTTATAGGTATTACAGCTTTAAGAAGGTTTTTTTTTACATTTTTCACTAATGAATTAATAAGTGAAAGTGATTTTTCATTATGAAAAACATTAAACTTGGATGAAATTTAATAAAAGATCTTTAAATTGGTCCCAGTTGGGCTGCATTTCTGCGATAATCAGAACTATTCACTTAGTTTCAACAAATGCCATTTAACTTTCATTAACAATTCGAACTATTTCTAAGCTTAGTCAGTTTTCCTTAATTGTTTTGTATAAAATACAAAATATTTTGAAGGTTGACTTTCATTTAGAATCCAAATAACTAGATTGACTTCACATCGGTTGTTTAATACAGGAATATAAGGAACGTGACTATTAATTTGAATTTTAATATCTACCTTCACCCTTGTACAATGGCCACAACGTATTTTTTGGATAATACTTATATAATTATATCAAATTCAGTCTGCATAGAATATCCTGCAAAAAGTTATGTAAAGTGACGCTCTGTATACTTGACGTTTATCATCCCTGCAATGGCGGTTGGTAAATTCGGGCGTAGGAAACAGTTTTAATAGCGAGCGACCGGCCAAAGTTTATAGATCGGAGCGATAATTAGATTCTACCACACCCTTGTCTTGAGTTATAAGGTAATAAGAGGCCAGGACATGCCTAATTTATAGTTAACCCGTTCCTAGGAACATGCCGCACACATGGACGAGGTAGAGGCAGATAAAGGGTCTCCTCGTGTGGAGGAGAAGGAGAAGAAAGAAAGAAAAAAATAAAAGAAACGCTCACACATGGGACGGCTCTCGGGTTAAGCCTTTTTAAAACACCTCATAATTAAATCAGATATCTCATTATGACTGCATTCATAAATACAGGGTTTTCGTTCCATTCAGTTCTGTTGGTTTCTCCGCCATTGGCGTGCAAAGGAAAATTCTGATTGTGAGGAACCAACTTTGCTGGGGGCAGATTTATAGTCCATCACTTAAGGAATACTCAAGGAGGCCTTGGTGGAACCTCAGATAAGCTGTTAGATAGTTACAAAATCTTCTTGCTCACGCCAAGGAGGACTTAAGAAGGTAAAAATTCTGACAATAGTGACTAAAGAATCGGTCTATGGAGTATTATTTCTATTTCTATGGCACCACGATCTTGTCAAAGTGAAGCTATAAACTAGAACAAAGTAAAACTTGTAATTCAACTAAGAAAAAGTAAATTTAAACCCTCAACCCTCTTTTTTAAGCACCTGAATGGTTCTTTCCAGATTCCCAAACATCTTTTGAAAATATTTCTGGTGCTTCTATGAGCCCTATTATAATTTCTTTCTGCATGTGTATTAGGATGTACAACTGTTGTTAGCAGATATCTTTTACATGCATAGCCATTGTTATCCATCATTTTACCAGTAACAACACATCATTTATAACGGATTCATATTGCAAATTTGATGTTAAACAAGTAATTATAGGCTGACCTGGTACTTCATTATTTTTGTATTTGACACGAACCCCACTTCTCTGAAATATTGTGTTATCATGAGTGGACCCTGGATACCTAGCGACGATATCTAATATTTGCATTCTTAGGCCACATACCACCTGTAAATAACAATTTTTAAACAATTTCATCAATCATTATTGAAATAATATAAGTATCTGTAAATTAATGGGGAAAATTCTCCTTCTATTTCTGTATATTTCACCTACAACACCTCGAGGACTTTTTATTGGGATGTGGGTACAGTCTATACAAGATGTTACACCAGGAAAGTTGGCAATTTGATTAAATTCATTCATAAAAATCTGATAATGAAAAGGGTCCTTTGGGAATTTTAAGATATTCCTCATTTTTTCTGCTAATGGCTCTGAAATCTTTTTTATTATTAGAGGCACTGTAGATTGTGAAATTCCCCTAAGATCACCAGCAACAGTCTAAAATAAATATGAAATAGTAGAATAGATATATAAAGTTCAAAAACTTGAATAAACCATAAGTAATAATTTTTTTTCTAGATATAAATACATATATAAAAATGCAACTTGCCTGGAAATTTCCTGTACCATAGAATCATAAACTGATCTATAATTGGACCGGTGAACCACTGGCAAACCTCCAGTATTGGGTTTATGAAAAGCATCATTAATCAGAGACAAAATAATATGTACAGTTGTATTTTTAGAAACGCGATACCTCCTTATAACCTCACGTTCACTATATAAATCTAACGGATTTTGCCAGTCTCTCAAATACCCTTCAGGTAATCGATTTGTGTTCCTAATAATCCGATGGACGTACTCATAATAATCGTCATTCATTTTGAATCCACGTATTGAAGGTCAACTTAATTTTTAATATTTTCTGAGGGATACTCAAGGTAAGATCAAACCGACCTCGGCCTCAACTCATCCTTAAGGTACACTTAAGTGGACTATAAAATACAGATGGCGCAGTAAGTACGCCTTAAGGTCTGAGGAATCCTCAAGACGCGATTATAAATTTGCCCGTTAGTGACAAAGTCATGTCGGTTCATATATGTATTTTGTGCAGTACATTTGACTGAAGTACTACAAATTCTACAGTTTAGTTTAAAAAATATGTCTGCATCGGTTATTAAGGAGAGAAGGTATACCTCTTCGATAAAAAGGAATAATTGTGGCAGCTGTAAATCTTCCTTCGTTTCCGATACCTGTACCTGTCCAGCGACCTCTCATAGATTATCGAGTGAGTCGACTTTGACGTGAACGCATGTCAAGAACGACGAAGGCGACGTCTCAACGCTTCCAACGTCTCGCATTATGCGGGATAATTAGCTCGGATCTTCTGTTTAGTTCAAATTTAACGCGGTAACGTTGACATTTCCTTTAGCAAATGAGAAAGCATCATAAGAGGAAAATTGTTGATTGTGGCGTCCATAGGGAAATTCGGAAGGAAGATGGTCATCAATTTTATTAATCAGCGGGGCTTGAAAAGCATGCAAAGTGCACGTCTTCCCTTAACGTTTTCTGGTACAAAAATTTAGTAAATAACCGCCCCTATCTAAGCACCTGTCGGACTTTCCTATTGTCAATAAGTTAGTACCCATGGTTAAAATTTATTATTGAAGGAACTCTATGCTACTGTAGCGGTTTGACATGTTTTCTGCCGAGCATGATCTGCGCGGAGGGATCTGCGCAGCCTTCGTACCCCTTTCTCTCCCTGGCTCTTTCTCTGAGCACATTTCCAGTTTTCTTATTAATCCTGTTATGCCCGGTTTCTCCAACACCCTTCGTCTTCGAAATTAATCACGCCCTCCTCCTAAGCTCAAACGACTAGTTTGGGCGACTAATTGCCTCCCCCCACAGGTCCAGTTTATAACCTCCAGGTCATATTCAGGGTGTTGACGACAAAGAGCCCTGGCCACTGTCGCTAATTACCGGGTCGAATATCAAGTTGTGCGGTAGTTCGTCGAAGGTTCCGGCAACTTCGTCGGTGTCGTAGTTCGGAAGGGAAGTTTCCTTCTGGTCGTGAAGTGTTGCTTTAAGGTGGCCCGACCGCCGTCTAAAGGGAGTAGTTTAACAGTCATCAAAAGTTTGTCGTGGGGGAGACTTTGAAGTGAAGTTATGAGGTACACTAGATTAAATATGTTTTCGAGGTGAATTAATGCGTGGGTACGTCGGGGTCTGGTTTAGATTACCTCGAACTTTTCCTGACTAAGCACCCCTACGGGGGGCGTGGGTGTTTTTGTTGCAAGTCGAAAGGATTGCAATAAATCCTTCTGTTATTTCTCGAACAGAATTTCACTTTTCGGACATTGTCGTTGGTTTGATTTATATACGCATGACAACTGAAAAAAATAAACGTCAAGCTGGTAAAAACGAAAGTACAATGAGGTGGGCCAGGTAAGTTGCGCCGTTAAAAAACTGACCGCAACTCCCCGTTGGCTTTCTCGACGTTCTAGGAAGCCGGACGGTTATAAACCTCCCTAATCTTATCTTTATTTGCGAAAAAATTGCGGGCGCACCGATAAGTACCTGCAAAACTGGGGGGTAAAAATTGTAAAAATTCAAAGAATTTTAGAAATATCCCCGTTCTGTGGTACCTCGAGTCACGCCAGTCGTTGCTCCAGACACAAGAACGCAGCTCATCCTGCTCCCGTGCGTCCCTCTTATCATTATCGACGAGCCCCCAAGTTGTAACGCGTACGCACGAAGTGACGTACAGACGTTTTTATTCTACTAGTGACTTAAACCGTTTTTCCACACAAACAACAAGTGGCATCGAAACTGTCTTGTACGGGGCGTTCGTTAAAATAGGTACATATTTCTGAGCTCCCTTTACCCTTTTTACTTTCTCATATGAGTACTCGGTACTCTGAGTACTCTCAGTAGTTTGAGGTATTGGTTTTTCTGTCCGTTTTGAGGTCCCTCGAGTCCGGAAAATACGTTTTTGGGAAAATGTCTGTGTATGTGTCCATTTTTGTAATATTTAATACTTGTTTTCTAATTATAATCAGCCTTTGCATCCTTTTGATTCAATTTATTCTTGGTAGCCGGTCAATTGGAATCTTTTCGACCTTTGCTCATTTGTTTGTTATGTGGCGCAACCACCAAATTTTAGGTACAGTCACGTAGAAGTGGGAAAAAGGAGAATTTAAGGGGAACAATTGTATCATGAAGTTAAGGAATTGATAGAACAAGGAGAATTAGAAAAATTGCAAAGAAAGAAGAATTCATTCTTCCTCAAGTGAGTATTACAGAAAATCATCTGAGAATGGGGAGAGGAATTACCCGGGAAATAATGAATGAACACAGTGTACATTGGAGGTTCAAAAACTGCCTAACTGCCTTACTTTCGCTGATGACCTGGCAATTCTGTCGAAAAACATGGAGAAACCTGTTGAACAGAATAGGCCAAGGACGCTCGTCTCCAAATTTCTTTAGAGAAAGCAAAATACATAACAAACATCCGAACATCACCTCAGTACCTGGCTAAATTGCAAATGTGGCTTACACCTTGGTGAGATGAAAATTAGCGACAAACAAGCCAATGACAGCAGACAAAAAAGATGGCTGATGCTTTTCGTAGGACGTTTGTCTTACAAAAGAAACGACAACCTCAAGAAAAGTTTAAGTTTTGTATTATAACACAATGATCAAAACTGAATATTTGTGGGCAAATGGATGCCACAGTATGACCAAGAAGATACGAGAAGTTTTAACCCAAGATCCTTCACAAAGTAATGGATCTATTGACGGACACAATGTACATCGAAGAACCGAAGATCAGGGATAGTTTTATGGACATCTGTTTAGAATAGATGCAATTCGACTAACGAAACAGAATTTTATTGTACTGGAAGAGACCTAAAGTCTCTGCTAAGTGATCGAAGTAGTTAAGGACCATGGGACTGACCCAAGAGGGCATCTTTTACCGATCAAAGTACAGATCATCAATCATCAACTTTAAGAGCTTCAGTGGTGAGCAAAAACAGAAACGACAACAGGACAGAAGAGAGAAAAGAAGCGGTCAGAGGAAGAACGCGACGCTTTTAATGACGTACGTTTTGCAACGCACCTTCAAAAAAGTAGTAGTTTTTCTTTAGTGTTAAATGGAGGGCATCGAAATCAAATGAGTTTTGAAGAGGATTGGAGAAGTGGCGACTGCAGCTTGTATCCGATCTTTGGAACGAATCACTTGGGTTTACAGCCTTTGGGGCACAAGTATTCAGGGAGAATTTGGGGCTATGCTGGGAATATTAGAGAAAGAAAAAAACGTGGATCGATTCTATCCATATTTTACAACGGCGAAGGACGAATCTGAATATCTTCACAACTTAGTTAAGGACGCTATCGAAGAAATATATAGTAGATTTCCAGTGGAAAAAGTCACGAACCAATGCGACGCGAAGAAATTCGAAACAAGTGGATCCTCGTCACGTCTCGTCTCGTCATGCAAATGTTTATGAGACTTGTGCTTCCTTCGACGTGCTCTAGTGGCCCTCGATGAAAATACAAAAATTAAGTAAATATCACTAATTTGCTGCAAATGTAGTGTTCATTTGTATAATTATCTGATTATCTTGTAGCTGGATGTTACTTGTTCTCATGGGAACCTACAATTCTTATATCGTTAATATCGATATTGCACAGATCTTCTACCACTCTTCTACCCTTCTTCGTATATGCTGAATCCCATCGATAAACGAGAATATTTGCATTTCTAATCACCCAATACCCTTTGTTCTGCTTTCCATGTACTTAACATGTATGCACTGCAGGCATGTTATATGGAAGACATTAATTTAGTTCAGTGGCCCTCCATACTGCAAAATCATTAAAAATCATTGAGCCATCTATTTTACCTGTCATGACTGTGACTACCTGTCATGTGTGCTCTACTTTATTATTGGATTTTAAGGTCAAAATGGAGCGTTCATGGGTAGAAGTTTCCCGAATGCGATCGAAAATCATTGCGATACACCGTCACGTCCTGGTTATGCAAGACTATGGGCACCGTTAAATCCGAACATGACCAATATTAATAAACAAGCCTTGCCGATGCTCCTCACACCGTTCATTCATATTTATATGGTTAAGACGTGGTTAATTTTAAATTAAGACCTGTCGGTATGTACGTGCGTTTCGAGACCGTGCGAAAATATGAATGACATATTTTTGTTATGATATTTGCATACGGGCACTCCTCTCATATTGTTTTATTATGTAGTTTCGGAGTGCATCGTGCATATTGATCGGGACCGTTTACTATACGTGGAATCGTACGTTTGTAATTGATTTACCGTACGTTAGTATTTGTTTACGATCGGTGTCCGGGTCAAGCGCCGTCGGGAATTCCATTAAGTTCCGCCTTACGTCCCCCCTTATGAATCCGAGGGCTGGAAAATCTCGCCGAGTCCGGGAAGGGAATAAAAAGCGGTTTTACCGCGGGATTGACAGCCCGGAGACCGCCCGGGTGTATAAATTTGCAAAGGAGCGCTCCTCATTGTCGCAACGGGCGGGATGTCCCCTTTGCGGCCACATAAACCACGCTCGGAGGTCCTCCGCTTCTTCCGACAAGCGGTAAATCAAAGCAGGCGCCACTCTCACCTGGGACGCGAGATCTACACGCTTCCATACGAAAATCTAACCATAATTTTCCATAATTTCGAAGCTTCAAATTCGAAACGAATCACGTACGTCCTCTCCCTCCCCTCCTCTCCTTTCTCATTAATCCACGAAAGGGTTAAATAACGCGAAACCTGGCAAGTATATTGACGCTGTGCATTTACATAAAGCGGCCATAATAGTAAAGTAGGTACATCAGGTGGGTGAGTGATTGAGGTATCAGGACACGGTATGGGCATGTCCTCATAAACTCTCTGCTCCATCCTGGGCCCCGTCCGCATGGCAATCGCATAAATGCCTTCGCTCTAATATGCATATATACCCGTGATGTAGGGGATCTTGTTTGTTGAGGGATCGACGTTATTCGGATCGGAATTAACGCGAAATTTAAATTATGGACGCCGCTACGTACGGTCCGGGATTTTATAATCCCATGGAGTAATAAACGTTCGTTATAAATGCAAAACGCTCAAAAGTTTATAGTTCAGTCGTTGATGATTCAAATTGGAAGTTTCCAACGGTGGGTGCTTGTAACAAAAGCCCTTTACCGTACTGAAACCGTACTGAAATATTTACAGAACTATTTACAAAGGACTCCTTTGAAATCCCTTTGAAGGTACATTAGGTCCCAATAGTTCTCGACCCCAGCATTGGTTCTTAAGGCATTTTACACTTAACTCTTAACCTCAATCTCTGTCATATATGTCGATTAAGTGTTCTGTCATTGGGTCTCGCCTAGTAATTGTTGTATGGTTTTGTTCTATAGTTTACAAAAGTGGAAGTGCCCGAATTGTCAAATTTACTTAAAAAAACAATGAATTTTGAGGTTAGAAGTTTTCTTGGCGATAGGTCTCGATTCCAGCATTGGTTCTTAATACATTTTACACAAAAATCCTAACCTCAATATCTGTCATATATCTCTATTAAGTGTTTTGTCATTGGCTCTTGCCTAGTAATTGTTGTGTAGTTTTGTCCTCTAGTTTACAAAAGTGGAAGTGCCCAAATTGTCAAATTTACTTAAAAAACAGTGAATTTTGAGGTTAGAAGTTTTCTTGGCAATATCTCAAGACTCCAACATTGGTTCTTAATACATTTTACACAAAAATCCTAACCTCAATATCTGTCATATATCTCTATTAAGTATTTTGTCATTGGCTCTTGCCTAGTAATTGTTGTGTAGTTTTGTTCTCTAGTTTACAAAAGTGGAAGTGCCCAAATTGTCAAATTTACTTAAAAAACAGTGAATTTTGAGGTTAGAAGTTTTCTTGGCAATAGCTCTCGACTCCAGCATTGGTTCTTAATACATTTTACACAAAAATCCTAACCTCAATATCTGTCATATATCTCTATTAAGTATTTTGTCGTTGGCTCTTGCCTAGTAATTGTTGTGCAGTTTTGTCCTCTAGTTTACAAAAGTGGAAGTGCCCGAATTGTCAAATTTACTTAAAAAAACAATGAATTTTGAGGTTAGAAGTTTTCTTGGCAATAGCTCAAGACTCCAGCATTGGTTCTTAATACATTTTACACAAAAATCCTAACCTCAATATCTGTCATATATCTCTATTAAGTATTTTGTCATTGGCTCTTGCCTAGTAATTGTTGTGTAGTTTTGTCCTCTAGTTTACAAAAGTGGAAGTGCCCGAATTGTCAAATTTACTTAAAAAAACAATGAATTTTGAGGTTAGAAGTTTTCTTGGCAATAGCTCAAGACTCCAGCATTGGTTCTTAATACATTTTACACTTAAATCCTAACCTGAATCTCTGTCATATATCTCTATTAAGTGTTCTGTCGTTGGGTCTTGCCTAGTAATTGTTGTGTAGTTTTGTTCTCTAGTTTACAAAAGTGGAAGTGCCTATATTATCAAAATTATTTAAAAACAATGAATTTTGAGGTTAGACGTTTTCGTCTAAACGCATTATACTGGTACGATCCTCCGGTTTCCGTTCTGGGGTTTCGGTCCCGCGTTCGAATTCGAAAAATATTATTTCAACCTTATGAATTTTGTATAACGTCGCGAATGGAAAAGCTTTTCTTGGTTCGACCCCGACAGGATAACCTCTTCTTCCGGCATATGAATATTTGATGTCGCCTTATGAGGCCGAGTCGAAATCGGGGAAGAGGCGAGCAGTCGTCGGGTATTTAGGCGAAAGTCGACGCGGATGATGACGAAACGAGATCCTCATAGAACAAAACGTTAATGTTTGATGAGATTAAGACGCAAACCATGTCTCCTCATCGTTTGCGATACACAGTTCGTGCCGTTTGCTCATCTCTCATCCCTCCGGATCCGCCAATAGGCCCATTCTGCATATATAAATTTAGGTTAAATGCAGGTTCGTGAGTTGAGTGTCGAACCTCGACGTACAAATCAAAAATAACGAATAAAACGTGACAGGTACACCGAAATCCGACGCAGCACTAGAAATCTTAAGCCTACTCTTCCTAGCCTCCCGGGGAAATAAAAACGGTATTAACGTCGCTTATTATCTGATACAATGTTAAGAGAATGTCATCCCTCCAGTAAAAATTAATATGGCTCTGTTTTAACTGTCCCGAGGGGTTGTTAAACGACCATAAAACGTCTGAAATTAAAAGCTCGCCGTAAATATAAACTTTGTTTATGTCAACATGAATTGTGGCCGGTCATGGACGAAAAAATTATGGAACACGTCACCCTGTCATAAAACTTATGGTCGATAAATCAGATTTTAAAGGACCGTGAGGTTCACAGATCGAAAGATAACGCTTACCTTCGGTTTATTAACGCCGACGTCTTCGCTAATTTCTCGGAATGGCGTTTGTCATCGTATTGTTTCTCGTTTTATCTCGTCTTCATTTTTAATATCCGCGATATAAAAAGAACTCGCGGTGGAGACGAGACGTTTCATCCACCGCCTACGTTTTATATGACAAATTATTTCGCAGGTCATTTACGGTCGCCATCAAATCGATGAAATGTTTTTAGTGATTATTACGATTTATTTGACGCAGTAAAATTACTCTACATACTCAAAAAATTCCAGATGGAACGCCAATCATAAATTATCATATTAAGAAATTAAATTAAATCATATATAGAAAATTTCTGGTTTTTCATAAATAACTTTTTTGCTGTACGTTTTAGAGAAAAATCAACGAAAAAAATACGTTTTAGAAAAAAATTCTTTCGGCCCTTTGACTTCCTCGACTATGTCGTTGACTCATATATAGAAAATTTCTGATTTTTCACAAATAACTTTCTTGCTGTACATTTTAGAGGAAAATGTTAAATAAATTTCACCTCTCCTTCTAGGAGATTTTAGATTTTTCATAAATAACTTTTTTCCTTTACGTTTTAGGAAAAAAATGACAGGGTACAAAATTATAGAGCTTTTGAAGACCTATAAATGATCTAAGTAACATTTTCATTTCCGAAAACTGAAAAAAAAGATACGAATTTTTTTTAGGTTTGACAGGCCGCCATTTTGTTTCTATTCGGAGGATTTGGCTCGTTAACGAATTTATCCAAGAAATTTGCCCAATCGATTTTTGCTCCAAGTTTGAATGCGATACGTAAAAAATTGCGCCCTCTATCGGGGCTCTATCTATCTATCTTACATATATAGTGAAACCTCCAAATAAATTTTTATGATGTTTCCGAACTTTCTCCCTAATAAATACGTATAAATGAAACTCTGTAATAGGGACACTCTGTAATACGGACACTTTTTTGACTAACGAATGACAATAAACAATGGTAAAAAATATTCTGTAATACGGACACCTAAATATGAATTTATCAGAAATTATTAAACAAGGGCCTTTTCGCAGCTTATCAGATATTTTTCCTAGAATACCTTCATTTAATAACCCTTAATAGTGCTGCTTATAGTCACAGGTAGCGGAATTTTCTTTGCTGCTTTAAGCCTGTTTACCTAAAACAAATAATTTTAAATATTTTCATTCAGTTAAAATCAAGCTTTTGACTTCTATTCGTAGTTTCTCAGTTTGAATATTTTATACTTGAAACTCTATATTAAAAATGAACAATGAATTAATCAAAAACAAACAAATATTATGGGTACTTTCACATACTGTATGTAGATATACTTATAAGCGCCTTATACAAATTTTCAATGAAGAACCTCCTTAATGTGGACATCTCCCTGATCCGGACAAATAGTTTGATCCCACATGTGTCCGGTTTAGAGAGGTTTCACTGTATACGTATATAAATTTTTGAACGGAGGGTGGTTTTGGTATCTAGGGACCACAAACTGCCGTGAAAGTTTTCCAAAATCGTGTCATGCGTACCTCCGCAATAGTCTATATTTCTATAGAAATATGTGCTGCGTACATATAGAAATAAGGGTAAAAGCAGTGTTTAAAAATCGTTAGTGTAGTAAATTTAATGTACAGTGCTACAGTTCCAGTAACGAATAATCGGTTAAAAAATGGAACGCTGAGAAGATGCACCATAAATCTTAACCGACTTACCCGTGATTTGAAAATGTACAAAGCAATCTTCACGGTTCATCTAAATATATGATCGTAAAAGGGATCTGAAAGGAAAGTAATCGAACGGCGTTTGTCCCGTAGTAGGTATCGAACTTTTACCGCTCAAAAACAAAATTAAATAAAGAACACACACACACCAACCACACCGAAATAAAGCATTCCACGGTCGGGCCCTCACACGTACATCGAATATTTCTATAGCTGCCAATCGATCCCATTAGATAGCAGCAACAAGAATATTTAATGGGCGAGCCAATAAAATTTAATTAAAACATACATTTACTCCGCATGCCCACGCATCTTAAAATCGCCTAATTAATTTACCGAGCCCCAATAATAAGTGCTTTGATCTGTTATAAATTCCAATCAATATCGGATAAACGTTGTTGGGATTGATGAAAATAATAAAAATGCGACTGTCGTGGTTACCTGTTGTTGTTGTTGTTGTTGTTGTTGTTGTTTCGAGGAAGAATGTTCAATTTTGTTCAGTGGCGTGGGAAAGAAAATTAATTACTAGGCGTGTTGGTACTTACAAAGCGTCGGAGTAACTGTTATTGTCGTTTACTCGTTTTGTCCATTGGTTATAATTAATACCAAAACGAGGCACGTCGTTGATAAAATTTTAAGCAGAATTGGCTTAAAAGCCGTACGCACGCATATTTGTATTTGTGATAGATGGCCTAGCCTTAACTAGCGACAAGAAACGTTTTAGTTCTTGTTTTACATCCCGATTTCCTGAATTTATAGCGACTTTGCTCGAAAAGTGACCGTTGAGGCCGTCGAGCAGCAGAGAGAACCACCACTGCACTTTCGTATAATTAATGAATTGGCACCGGGACTGATGCTAATGTTAATTGGTGGAAGGGAAGGAGTGGCTCCGGTGTCTGTGCCCGTGTGCGTGTGCATGTCGATTCCCGTCACCAGCGACGGTGTAATTGTGACTTACGATGCAGAATATGAAGAGGACACGATGAAGATAGTCATAGTTGGATAAACGATCTGACCGATACTAGTCTAACAGAGCTGATTTTCAATGGGCTTTCTCACGGTGTACCTGCCACGGGGCTTTGTTCTGCACATGACGTCGCTCTCGTGTTGAGGGATCGACGACTTTTCCTGGTTCGACGTGCGAAAGGCTCGAGGAAAAAATTCAGACAACGCGCCTTTCGGATCGAGCCAAGGGCCCTAATCAATCTGGAAATTCTTGGATATTTTAGGAAGACGAACTTGTGACGTGATGTGGACTCCATTAGTACATTTCGTGATATCAGGAATAAGATCAGCCATCAGTAATCCAACCCATGATCATTAATAAGCGAAGCTACGTTTGCAGTAAATTCTATCTGCTTTAAAACTGACAGAAAGTAAATTAAAAATAATTCCGAGCAGTTATTAGAAATTCTAGAAGAGTACAGTACTCCTGGATAATCTGATGGGGAACCAAAACGCTCCAGAGGTTTCCAGATGACGTTATATAATGTTTAGGGTATAGTATGAAGTGGAGGGAAATTCAAGGATCTTGGAACGTTCCAGCAGCTAAAAGGAATCTTAAAAGAGAGAACGAAAATCTTTGGGTTTTCAGGCAGATTTTCAAAGGATTTAATATGAACTGAAAAAGGTTTGAAGTAGCTTGGGGAATCGCCAACGGTAAAAGAATTTATTGAAGGAGTATACTATCGAGAGAGTAAGGGAGTTACAAAAAAATGTTCCTGAATTATCCTGCGAAGAGTACAAAATCCCACGGCTCATCCGGATGGGATTAAAAATTTAAGGGGATTTTATTAATTTTGAAAAATGCCACATCCATATTTATTAGATTGCTTTTAAGTTTTCATGAACATTTCCACCTCTGTGGAATCGCGTACTGTCTTCTCTTACCCTATTAATTTACGATTTATCCCAAAAAAAAAAAAAAAAAAACTCAAAATTTTTACAATTTTTTTTTTTTAATTTAGACACCTTATTTTTGCGCTCGCATTTTTTCTTTAAAATCAATTACTGAAAATTTAAATTTAACTGAATTATATATTAAGACATTCGCAGATAATGTTAATGGTGTCAAATTACACTTTATTTCCTCAATAATTTTATACTATTTATATAGAGTTACAAGTAAAACAAAATCAAACAATTTTTTGCCAATCAGTTCCGTCGGTTTATTTTTATGAATTTTCGTTTCACTCTTCTGGCAGACATTTTTTTTTGTTCTATTCACCTACATTTTTAATGCAAATTTAAAATCAATTTTCCCATCTTGTGCCTAGGTACAAAACTGAGAAATATGTTTTTCCACCTTCCAATTCTTATCAGATTCACATATTAAATTGACAAAAATTTGGTAAAACCAGTGCAAAGTATCTATACTGCATGTAATAATCATAATTAGCCTATAATTAGCATTGATTATAGCATTGATTAGCATTAACTGAAAAGCATTTTTTCTTATCAACCCCCTTTCTCCCCTATGACGAATTCATACTAACAGATTTCTGCTTTCTTTTCTCCGCAGTGCATGTTAGTTTACTTATAATAACATAACATAACAGCTTTACCGATTTAACTTGTAACTAGCTTGTTTTCCTAGCATTAATACCTGCTCTAAAAATAATCACTAATATGATGTAAATTTAAATGGATGTAACACCGTATCTTATTTTTGAAGAAACATGCAGTGAGTGTGTCTAAAATAAAAAGCACAATTTACAATTAATTTCACGTGTTCATAATAAATACATGGAACACATTAACATATATATTATACCAATACAACATATAAATATAATTGACAATAATTAATGAATAATATCTCTAATCAATAATAATATTCTATTTGTAATTGATTATAATTTTAGCAGTCTGTTTTGGGGCGAGATTTTTAAAAGGATCACTAATCAATAAAAAGGATTATTTTGTCATGCGTCAAGTGGAGAAGGTGTGTTTCAATTGCAATGAAATAAGGTGTAAAGAAATTGCAAAAATATAAATTTATTTCCTCTTATTTTCCTGCATTAATTGTTAACTGTTCAGTTTAAAGAAAACTGTTTAGAGAAAAAATACATTGTTGATGCAAAAATAATATTATTTGTGGAATATATAACATTTAAGCAATAATGAGTACATGGCGTGCATTACAGTACCGTTCAAAAAAAGAATGAAATTGAATCGTTCGGTTTCGATTTTTGCTTACATATCACAATTATTTATTAGAAAAATTGCCACTTTGACACTTTTTCCCTTGATTAAATAGCCATTTGTACCAATTTACATGGCAATCTCTTCATCGGTACAATAGTTAATATACCGCAGCGCCATCTGTTGGCGAGTTACAATGAAATGAAAGCCCCAAAATATCCATTTATACCAATGTTTTGAACTATAGGTTAAACGGTATAGAAGTTGATAGGCTGCAGCGCCATCTAGTGGCGAGTTACAACAAAATGGATAACATAAGAACTTTATCCATGAATACGTACTACGTATTAACATTTAAGGTTATTTATGATGTTCGGCCAGTTTCGTAGTGTATTAACACTTGGTACAAACCAGCATCCAATTTTGTACAGTAAGATAAGGTATAAAAGGTTTAGTATTTACGCTTGTTCCCCATTCAGTTAAAAACTACAACATAACTAACTTAAACGGTAAATTAGTGATTCAGTATAAGGGCGGTGGTATAAGTATTTACTTGTTGCGTAGAAAAATAAAAGTACTTCAAAATGGCGTATGAAATTATCGATGGAAAATTCCTATTTTCGGCGTTAGAAGGTAATATTTCCTTGTAAAATTGAAATTTTCCCAGAAACTTTTTTTTGTAAGTGGTCTAGAGAAGTTATATTTCAAAAAACGAACTCTTTAGCTTATGAACAATTAAGATAACTTCGTCGCAACACCTTTTGGTAACAAGTTTTCCGGCTTCTTTCTAGGTTGTTTCCGTTGGGTGTTTCAGCGGTCTTTGTTAAATTTTGTTGTTTTTGAGGAAAATTGGTTAGGAAAACAACATCGATTAGGATCTAAGGCATCTCGGGGCAAAACCCTTCTGCCTGATCGAAATCCTCCCGTTCCTGCGACGTTTCTGCAGGCGTCCATCGCCATCACCGGTAAAATCACGCATCGCCTGCCAGGCAGTACGTGTCTTTCTGTACGAGGAACCAGAAATGCCCGTTCGCATATCGTCACGGAGCAAAACGTCGAGAGGTGCGGTTCAAATCGGTCAGAGCGAGGAACAGAAGCCCTGGTCAAGTTCCTTGAACGGCCCAAGGCCGCTCTAGGCCGAACGTCCGCGGCCTATCGATCACCTCATCGAATTATGAGCGCACTTATTAGGACGGTCGCGATCTGAATTGGAGATTTCGGCGGACGGATTAGCGTCGCGGGGATTTTCATCACGGAACCGGGTAATGCCGGGGGGAGGCCTCCGACCGGAATATAAAAGAGTTTGTTAACTTATGAGAGCGATCATACAAGATGGCATCCGAGGAGTTAGCAGCCGATTAAAATTCATGGCCTCCGACCGGAGAGATATTTGTTTAATCAGTACTCGCAGTTTTACATAGAAATGAAGCTTTGCCATAGTGGGTGTTTAAGGACAGTAGACGTTTACTCGCTAATTTATACATCTCGTAAAGACGGACGGGGAATTAATTCGAATCGAATCGGTTTTTATTAACGGGGGACTTTACCGTACTTCAACCAATTATACGAAGGGGGACACACTTTCTCAACAGGCGCATCCTCTTAAGCTACCATCTCCTATCATTAATACTAACAAAAATGATTGCGCATTGTATTACACTACAGCAGGAACCCAATTTCAGATCACGAATTTAAAAGTAATTCACGCAAACATGTGTACAGAAAAGTTATTGTTCAAGCATTGACAGTTGAACTATTTGCCCAGTTTGTAGAGCAAAAAAGAAGGTGTTTTGGTAGATGGAATTTAATAGCAAACGAACCAAAAAACTTCGTTTAAAATATATCAAAAGTGATAAAATCCAAAAATCTAGACAAATCTGAACGTTTGCATTATTTTGAAACAATAAAATTTAAAAAAAATAGGTCGTTTTTGGTTTCTTAACCATAGCGTGAAAATTATTGACGTAAATGCAATACATTGTAGAGTCGATTTGAAGAGAATTAAAAGACCTTCAGAATTAGCGCTTCTAAAAGGTAATCGGAGCATTTTTCACCGAGAAAACTTGGAAAAACCGTTAAAATGGACCCTTTTTACCAGAAATTCACAGCTTTGTTCCGTTTAAAGCTGAAGAGGTAATTTTGTCTGAAATGATAGACTATTTACTTTAGTTTTAATTGAAATGGGCCGATTTTAATGTTTCAAACGGTCTCTGCTATCTTCGAACTATCTGCTAAACTTGGCTATCTTCGATTTTCATATAGGTTTGGAGAAAAGTGCGAAAAATGGCCTCGAAAATTGCGCAAAACGCACGATTTCTCATTTCGACGCCATTTTTCGCACTTTCCCCCAAGTGCATATGAAATCCCAAGATAGCCAAATTATAGATTTTGATGTCCTCTTTCAAAAACCGTTGGAAAAATTAAAACCTCAATTAATACGCCGAATTTTGCAACATTTCGGTATATATTCTTAATAACGTAATTATGCAAAAACTGTTCATCCGACAGCCTCCAATTTTTGCATGCTTAAAGAAGACATAATAACCTAACATTTCACGCAAAATTAACACTTTGACTTTAAACGGAACAAAGCTGTGAATTTTTAAAACAAGTGCCATTTTAACGGTTTCTACCAAGGTTTCTGAGTGAAAAATACTCCGATTACCTTTTGGAAACGCTCATTTGTTGTCTAGAAATTGTCTGTAGAGCATATTGCATTTCCGTTAATAATTTTCTCGCTATTCTGAAAAAACCGAAAAACGACCTATTCCTTTTAAATTTTTATTGTTAAAAAATAGCAAAAGCTCACATTTGTCTAGATTTTGGTTTTTCGATCATCTTTGATCCATTTTAATCAAAGGATTTTGGTCCATCTGCTGGTAAATTTTATCAACCAAAAAGAAAACTCTATAAACTGGGCTATATTACAATTAGAATGTTTCATATGACATGTTTGAGACTAATGGGTTACTGACCAATATGCACAATTTCTCTTAGTGTTTCTATCATTTACATCACTTTCTTTGGTCTAGGTACGTAGTATAGGTCCGTTACATACTTTTCCATTTGTTTCTTCTTCTCCTAGATGTTATCTCTATACAGGTCGCTAACTAAATATTATGGCATAACCTTCTCTATATTGTAAAGATATGTATGAGCGTAGTGCCATCTTTGGTTGTCCAATCCTTGATATAATAAGACAAATATTACATACATACAGCGCCACACAAATAACAGAAGTTGCCGTGATTATTACTAAATGTTTGACTTCCTCCATTTCCCTAGTGATAATCACTACACCTTGTCTTTGCATGCCTTATCTTGCTAGCAATTTACACTGTGTATGCGCTGTCTTAGACCTGTAAAAACGTCACTCCAAATACCTTGCCTAATACATCGTTGGTACTATTAGTCAGTAGTAGAGTTAAAACCACCGCCACGTGTGTTAGCTTCTCGCTCTGACTTCTCACTAAGCAATTGTTGCGCCCGTTCACACGGCTAGTGACAAGTGCTTAGTAAAATAGTGGTGATTGGTCCCACTCGTCACTCGTTAGGCTCACTTGTCGCTTAGGAAGTGGGATCGACTTTTATTCACTATTTTTAAACACAAGGTATCAGTGCAGGTGACTAGTACTAAGCGTTAACGCCGCATATCCGTAGTCTCAAGTAGCCGGACCAGAAAAGGCCAAATAGTTTGTGCTACTAGGATATTTCCTGTTTCTTCCATGGATGGATTATCGACGTTGACATTTCTCGGTGAGCCTAACTGGCCTAACCTAATATTAGCAATGTTTCACCAATCTATGATGCAGAATTAGTGCAAACAGGCATTAGTTATGACCTTTTTGATTACTAGATACACATTTAAACTTGATCCTTGTGACAATAATTCAATCCTTCCGGTTAATTTACAGGCTTTGACGGTGCAATTTATGTCCGCTGTCGCCAGGAATCAATATTAAGATAATTTCCTACTCAGTTAACAGTACACCAATTTTTGAATTAATGCGCGGTTGTTAAGCTTATCAACTTTAAACGCGTTACGTCCATAATACTATTCATTTATGTACGCGATATCGTTTGTCGCATTAATTAAACTTTTAAAGTGACTTTAATTCGATATATTTTTAACCGAGTATTAGAACTCGAGTTGATTTATCGCCGCGAGACGATCTGATTACCGGCGTTTATTAAATTATTCGGCCTCGCGAGATTTCTGAATATTAAAATGCGTACGTGGCGACTTATCGAAATTATTTAACATGAGTTATGCGTCGACGACAAAACGGGCGGTCTCGACGATAACTCCTCGAAGAACTTTCCGAGGGGGGACACCCACAGTTTGATGTACCAATTTATTTAAGTTATCTGGCGTCATTAAATTTTGAAACGGGCTGGACGTTTACATCTTTTACACCTTTTTTGTATCGGCGAAGAAGATCTGTTCAGATTAATATCTGAGCCGGGATTTATTGCCCGAAAGGTAGATACGAAAGTAAACACTGACGGACCCGTCGAAGGAGAGCGTATTGTTTTGAGAGGAGGAATTCGAGATTATTTTTTGAAGGAAGTACTCAATATTACAGCCAGAAATGACCAAAAATACTGAATTTTCAATTTTTGTTTTCAAATTATGTAACGTTTTACGTGAACTGCCTCGGAAACTGAAAATTATCCATTAGCCCCTTTAGAATGTGACACACAAAAATGATGTATTTAAAGGTGGCAACGAAATTTTAAGTAGGTCCGCATTACAGCCCATTCTGGAGTTGAACAAAGCGTTGATTCAAAATTATAGAAAATTGTCGTATGGGCGCAATACAAAATGAATTTAGAAAACTGGAACAAAGCAAATTGGATTAAGAATACTGCCCAATATCGACTTGTGTACTCAAAGTTCCTTGACATTTGGAAAATTACCTGTTAGGCCCTTAAAAGTGTGACTTTGGAAGATAAAATTAAATGTGGCACATAAACTGCAAATTGCTGAGGTTAAGTACCTGTTCTGGAGCCAAACAAAGCCTCGCTTCCAATTTAAAGAAATTAAACCAAGTTACTGCCCAAATAGACTTGTGTACTTTTAGTGAGCTTTTCATTGCCAAAATTTTGAAAAATAGCTCGTTAGGCCCTTCATAATCTAACTTAAAAAGCATTAAAATATGCCCAGTAAACGGTTAAATCAGTTAAATCGGTCTGAATTAAAGTCCATTCTTGTTTGATTGCCCAATTAATTCAATATTACCGAAATTGGTCCTTTAGACGCTTTAAAGTTGCAAATGTAAAACATCCAATCCAAACTTTTGGAAGAAGATGATCCCTTAGGCACTTGAACGTAGGGGAGGGTTAGTGACATAGCAAATTGGACTACGATACTGCCCAATATCGACCTTTTAAAATCGTAATTAGGCAAATTTAGACAGTGAATCAATAGTAAATTGGATCAAGTTACTACCCAATATCGACTTGTGTACTTATAGTAATCTTTTCAATGCAGAAATTTTGAAAATTGTTCGTTAAGCCCTTCGTAATGGGCTTAAATAACATTAAAATATGCCAAATTAATTTTAAATCGGGCTGGATTAAAGCCGATCTTTGATTAATTGCCTCATTGATTCAAAAAAAGAGAGATTGATCCTTCAGCCGTTTTGAAATTGCAAATGTATAACATTCAATTCAAACTTTTGGAAGAACATGATCCCTTAGATACGTGAATGTAAGGAAAAGGTGAGAAGCGTAGCAAATTGAACTACGATATTGCCCAATATCGACCTTTTTAATTAAATTTTAAAATTTCACTTAACAGGCAAATTTAGACAGTAAAACAATAGCAAATTGGATCAAGTTACTGCCCAATATCGACTGTTATTCGAAGTGTATCGACGAAATTTTCCGATCATTTTTTTAAATTGTAACCTACAAGAAAAAGTTTAAATGTGGTAGGATATTTTGAATTCGTTGAGATCAGTTTCTTAACTCTTATTCGTCTCAATCTTCTCCAATTTTACCCTTGACTTGAACCCTTGAACCCTTGAATTGGTCCATCTCTTATTGAAACCTCGACATCTATTACATATGGCCGATTAGAGATATTCATTTCAGTTAGTATTATAGAAATCCGCTGATCAGCTCATGGTTTAACATGGATGTCCATTAGACGACCATGTGGACGTCCGTTGAAAGTTCTTTACATGGTTTTTATGAAAGTCTATCTCTTGGTATAGCATAGGTGCACTCTGGAAGTCCATTACCTACAGATTTAATATGTATTTAAGGTGGATGTCTTGGACATTCATTATATGTTTTGCTATGGACGCTCAATTCGTGGTCTAGCATGGATGTCAACTGGATGTTGAGGAAAAGTACATGACGTTTCCTTTTAATGGACGTGAATTGGGCAACATGGAACAATCAGCAACACAAAGACAAAGAGCAAATAGGGGCTTGATCCTTGAGGTACTCTTATGTTTATTGAGGCAAATGTAGAAATGGATTTGCTTTGAAAAAGCCATTGAAGCCATTTAATTTAGATTCTTAGCATGAGTTTTGGTGAAGTCATAGAGTAATAAAATGGTAATTTGACGTCGATCTGTACCAGTAATGCTATTTCAGCACCATGCCCAGTTCTAGAAGGTTTCAGTGCTGGAAGAAGATAAGTAGTAGTATAGTAGTTATTTAGCTCATTGCACCAGGCTAGATCAAATCAATAATTACACCGACGCTCTCATTATGGCTAGCTGTAATATAATTTACGGTAACTTGTCCCGCCTAATGACCCGTCCATATTTCTGATTTCCATCGTCCTCAATTATATCTTGAGAAATAATTCCCGTTCGGGTCGCGACACCCCCGTATAAATCACCGTTTTATTTATCCGTCTACCTGGGTTTTTCGATCCGACTGTCGTTCTCACCTGAAACAAAAAATATTTGGGAAGGAAATGTCGAGCCATTAAGCAGGACCCTTTCTTGAATGAACGTCTCGATCCGTCCTTAATTTATTTGGAATCGGCGTTATCGAAAATTTTAATAGATTAAATGAATATTTATGTCCGAAATGGATGGTTGATTCTATCCCTTATTTGAATAAAAGTCTCATGGGCCGATGCGTCGCTTGTCGGTTTACTGCTTATTTTTCGTTTGAATTTTTGTGACTAATAAATTCCTTTACGTCGCCTTATAGGAGCGAGACCTTTCAATTAGATCTCATGTGTAATTCCCCGTTCTTGGTATAATTGTGAACATTTCCAGCGATGAACGTCAAAAAGTAAAGTGTTGTCGAGAGAAAAGAAGCGGTCCGAGAGCGCCTCGTAAATATGTCAAAATCGGTGTTGTTTTAAAGTTGGAAACAATGAGACGGGCAGATTTGTGCGTCTGAGTTTCCTCTCTCCCAGCTGTCACCCGACACCGTGCGATCCGATTTCATGGAGGGCAGAACGGTAGGGATAAAAATCGCTGTGCTTAGTGGATTCATACAGGCGACGATTTAAGTCGAATCGTGCTTTGCATAGGCGAAAAACTATAAGATGACTAATAACAGCTAAATTCTCTATAACTCAACTAAGTCCTTATTGCTCCACGTGCTCTAAGTGAAGGATTAAATTTTATTAGTAAAATGGACACGACCGCTGTTTTAAGACCCTAAACGAGTAATTCAAAGGCAAAAAAAAAGTATTAAAAATTGGTAACATCCTGTGGAAAACGTTATGAAACCATAGAGGGTAGATAGAAGACGGTGGATTATGTAAAGATCAAAGCCAATATTAAATAAAGTAGATATCGTATGTTTCTACAGATGAGGAGGTTGTTCCTCCCCTTTTTTACCCTTAGGTTATGTGTAAAATTTAATGAACACCAAGGATTAATAAGCCTGTATGTTTTACATAACTTCGTGAGGCTTTTGTGTAATCCCCCTCCTCTGTTCAGTTTTAATTCTTCCATAATCATCTTTTGCTATACTTTCGCACATTCTGCTTATATTAGACTTTTAGACTTATAGACTTATAGACGTTTACCTTTCCTCTATGTAAATCTTCGTCTTTCCGATACGGTAATAAAATGATTAACTCCCCAAATACGTTTTAAAACAAGTAACTTTTCCCTTTCATTTAACATAGCTCAAAATATCATGGAATAATGGAAAATATCATTCCATCAGTGGAAGACAGGCTACTTCAGTGTTTGGCGACCCTGTCCTACGTTAGCTACTTTTTTCTCCCAACCCACAACCTCGGGAGAATCTGGTCCCGAACCTTCCCTTTGGTACCACTCGTCTCTCCTAACATATTCCTTCCCTGGCGTAGAGCTGTAGCTTCTCTAAGGGATTGATACAAACGAAGCAAAAGAGTGATGGATGGAAGGGAGGTGCAATATAATCGAAGAACTCAAAAAACCAAACACAATGATTTTCACCTTCAAAAAAAAACTAAAGGAAACTGCAGGAATGTATCGAAGAAAGTACTGTAACACTACATTAAGAGACGAACAAACTCATTTCATACTTGGCGAAACCCAGAAGGGAAAAATACGTTACAAACCAACATAATGACTAAACCAGATCTCTAAATGATTCGGAAGCAGCTGACACAAGTCCATGAATATCAATAACCGTAGTTAAATGTGCTATCAATCAGGCTAAAACCGCAAAAGCTCTTGGTCCAGATGGAATTCTATGAGAATTACTTAAATTATTGGACGAGTAGAACCTAAATCTGCCCCTTTCAATCTTGATATAGTTCCGGCATGTTTCTCCATGTTAAACATATTTAACTCTCTAATGCTTTTGTTACACCGCTGTCCCAGAGGCTTTCTTCTTCTGTTGGGGTATATAAATTTATACTTTCTTCTCGTGTGCCGTCTCTTTATGGATGTTGGCTATGGTTCTTAACCAGGATATACGTCTTTTTCCTATCGATCTATTCCCTGTGACTTTTCCGTCCATTATCAGTCGTAGCACACATTGTCCTTCTCCATGCAATAACCAACTTGGTCAGTTTTCTGTCTCTCACCACTCGGCGTAGGATTTCCTCATTGGTAATCTTTTTTTTCGATAATATTCTTAGTGGCCGCTGGAAAATCCATATTTTATAGGACTGGAGTTTCTTCCTTGCCATTTGGTCGGTTGCCCATGATTCTAAGTGGGAATTAACGAACCGTGCTTCCCCATTTCTCCCTTTAACTCCTTAAATCTCCTGAGTCTGATCATGCTTGTAGTTGATCCATGTGCTAAGATACTGATGCAACACTGAATCGACATCGATATTGATATTAAGATGGCTTGATGGGGTTTTACTTAGGACCATGTATTTCGATTTTTGTAGTTCATTTTTCCACGTGTATTTTATCCTTTCATTCCTGTTCCTAAGAGCCTCTTTGAGCATGGCCTATGGATAATAGTTAAACAGAAGTGATCTTGTCTTACTCCCCGTTGTATTTTAGCAACTTGATTGCAATAGAGTTTCTTGCAGGATTCTACAAGCTATACAAACTATAGGTATAAGTTTATAAATTTATAAGTAAATTGAGCTCATGAGTTCCTATCCCAACCAATATGTACTGCACCCAAATCTTAAAAACGACCAATGATTGAATGGGGCAACTCTAGTGGATATAGCGTTTGTTATCGATCTACTTAATACAAAAATAGTGTTGAAACTTATTCGACACGTAAAAAAGCTAAGTTCGTTTAGAAAATTCGGTGTCTCAAAGTGATATCGTAAAATAGGCATCCATTACATTGACAAATTCGCTTATCCTCAATTCCTCTCCCCTGCCCTCCTTGGTTTATCTCCACTTTTTTAAGTCAATCTTTACATTATTTTAAATATTTCTCCGGTCCTCTCGTTCTTCGTCCTCTCTTTCTCTCTCTCTCTCTGTCTTTCTCTCACTCTCGTCGCGCGTTTTGCCATAACTCGCGCCCTCCTTTCTTTCCAAGCAATTTAGATAAAAATAAACCGACAACCGAAGCGTATTTTATGCCACCCTTCAGAGCTGTTTTTTCCTTCTGTTTTTAAACTCGAATAATTCTCCTTCGAGATTGCCTCTCCTCTCTCGCTCTCTCTACCTCTCTTCCTCTCTCGTTCTCTACTAATATTAGTTTTTGACTTCCTGGAGGGGGAAGTTGCAAGGTTCATAATTTTTAAGGACGATGATTCCACTTTGTTAGGTATGCGTTGGAGTTAATTTAAATCTCGGGTGATACCTTTATGTGCGCGAGGGACATAAAGGCCCTCGGAATTTCATTATAACGCATAATAAGTAAATATATGCAGCAGCATCGAGAATATGCCCTCATCATGCCATGTGGTAGGTCCGAACATTATTAATCCGACGTCTCTAATTGTGTCGCTAAATAATTTCCACCCGGTATTCTCATGAATGGGTTTCCTTCTCTTTTTCTCATCTTTTCTTTTATTCTTTTCTGCGTCGGAATATTCGTCGAGTCACCGCCGCCTGGCCGCTGATAACTTTTGATACAGTAGCAGTTGATTTTGATAGATCCACAGAGGATGTGATGATGAGAGGGCGATTTTTTAATAACCACTGTCATGGTGGATAAAGACACATCCTCCCTTTTTGAAGAGGCCAATTCACACTTATGCTCGTGGTAAATTTAATATTTTCGTTTGAGAGGAAAGAGAGGAAGGAGATTTAGACCAGTTTGTAGAGTTTTTTTTTTGGTAGATAAAATTTAACAGCAGGCGGACCAAAAATTTTTTGTTTAAAATAGGTCAAAGAAGATAAAAACCCAGAATCTAGACAAATCTGAACTTTTGCGTTTTTGTTAAACAATGAAAATTTGAAAAAATAGGTCGTTTTTCGGTTTTTCTCCACCGTAGCGTGAAAATTATTGACGGCAATGCAATACGTTGCACAGGCGATTTGTAGAGAATTAAAAGACCTTCAAAATGAGAGCTTCTAAAAGATGATCGGAGCATTTTTCATCGAGGAAATTTGGAAAAACCGTTAAACTTAACCTTTTTTCAAAAATTCATAGCTTTGTCCAGATTAAAACTGGAGCGTTAATTTTGCGTGAAATGTCAGGTTATTATGTCTATTTTCAGCATGCAAAAGTTGGATGCTATCAGATGAATAGTTTTTCAACAATTATGTTATTAACAATATACACCGAAATTTTGGAAAATTCGGCGTATTAAGAGAGATGGGCCGATTTCAATTTTTCAAACGGTTTTTGAAAGAGGACATCAAAACCTACAACTTGCCTATCTTCGATTTTCATATACGTTTGGAGAAAAAGGGGAAAATGGCTTCAAGCAGTATACTTGCTCCCACCCAGCTCTTAATGCGAAATAGCGCGTTTCTCGCAACATTCGATGCTATTTTTCGCACGTTTCTCCAAACGAATATGAAAATCGAAGATAGCCAGGTTGTAGGTGTTGATGTCCTATTTCAAAAACCGTTTGAAAAATTAAAATCGGCCCATCTCAATTAATACGCCGAATTTTGCAAAATTTCGATGTATATTGTTAATAACATAATTGTGCAAAAACTATTCATCCGACAGCAGCCAACTTTTGCATGCCTAAAGTAGACATAATAACGTAACATGTCACTCAAAATTAGCGCTTCAGCTTGAAAACTGGGCACAGCTGTGAATTTTTGAAGAAGAGTACGATTTTTAACGGTTTTTCCAAGTTTTCTCGGTGAAAAATGCTCCCAACACCTTTTAGAAACGCGCATTTTGAGTATCTTTTAATTCCCTACAAATCGTCTGTACAACGTGTTGCATTTCCGTCAATAATTTTCACGCTATGGTGAAAAAACCGAAAAAAGACCTATTTTTTTAATTTTTAGTGCTTAAAAGAAAAACGCAAAAGCTCAGATTTTTTCATTTCATCAGTTTTTTATCATTTTTGATCCAGTTTTTTGGTCCGCTTGCTGTTAAATTTTTTTTACCAAAACAACTTTTTTTGCTCTACAAACTGGGCTATTTAGTGGGGCGAAGTAGAAGTAGTCCGGTAAAAAGTACGTAGAATTTTTCAAAAACGATGGATTTTCTATTCAAGTTAAAGAAAATTCTGTTGTTTTATTTGTGCCTCCTAGGAGAGCGGGGGTGGGTGGAGGTTAAATTGTAGACCGTGTTTTGAGTTATGGTGGTCGGTCGGTCCACGTTACTTTCAACCAAAGCGAGGATTTATCAAACTCGACTTCCATTCGTCACTTGTCGCCTCACGTTAAAAACCCGTTCGGCACTCTCCCCGTCATAAATATAATCCGGACGGTGCATTAATCAGACCTTTCATCGAAATCCTCCTTTCCAACCCCTTTAATGGCCCGACCCAATTCTTATCTGACCGTGTTATTCGACTATATTCGACGCGTATAAGTCAAATCTTCGCGATACGATCTGATCCGTTACCGTCCCGGATCTTGTTTACATTCGGCATTAAGTCCGGTTATTATACGCCTTATTATATTCGATGGTTCTTATCTTAATCTGGGACGCAAACATCCGATAAATTGTTACGTAATAAGGGGATGATAGGGGTGATAGCGTATTCGGGGAGGGCTAACGATGTAGATGCAACGGAGGATAAAAAGGCTCGACTGATTATTAAATGGGTATTTAGTCATAAATTTATTAACACGTGCTTCGTCGGGGGAATATTGTTTAATCTTTTTAAAGCTGTGCTTTATACCAGGGGTGCTCTCTGTCTTAAAGAGTCAAACACATCTTAACCATACGTGGGGAATCCTTTAGAAACCGGTGGTGCAATTTGTTTAAACATCGACTATTAATCTCTATTGCAATAATTTATCAATGTGCTTTATTGAAACCCAAACAGGATCGTCAATTAACTTTCTGTATGACCATAATACTGATGGTCCGACTCATTTTTCAACGGTACTGTGGGGATTTGCCGATATCTTTGTCTCTACAGTGACGATAGGAACTAATAATCCTTGTTGTTTCTAAGTTGATCCCGTTTTGGTATGAGATGACCTCTAGTAAATGTACAGAATGTTTCAAAATTATGTTAAAATAATTACTCGACCATTGCTCAATGAATTAATTGCTTTAATTGAAACCTACCCTCTTTTCACTCTCTAAAGTATATACGTGATAACCTCTTTTAAACAAATTATTCACTTTCAAGCAATGACCCTTTTAAGAATAATATGATAGACCCTTGCCATCATCATTTTTATCATCATCTATTAATTCCACTGTTAGACATAGACCTTACTCAATACCATTCTATTACTTTATCATCCCTTCATCCTTCAGGAAAAGCGCTTCCAGGATGGTGTCTATTTTGATCGTACCAAAAGTCATAAGGAAATCTGTAATGCCAACCATCTGCTGTATTCCATAGATTTCACAGGAGTCTGTAATGGTTTTCCAGTCTCGTGTTTATTATTCTAGGGAAAGGTGGTAAATGAGCAGACTTGGTGGGCCTGTAACTTGATTAAGTTAAGTTGGTATTGATCTCTGGATTCATTGCAATGATCTTTCATCTTCCCCAGAAAATCGTCACCAGTTTCTTCATTGCTTCTATAGCTGTTCACTTGAAATCTACACAAGTCTTTCCTATATGCTTTCTATATTTTTATCTCTTCTGTTTCAATAGTTTCTTGGTTTGTAACGTTAGTATTTCCTGGTCTTACTTGGTCCACGTTCTGATGGCTTACATTCATGGGTTCCAGGGTGGTTTCTAATGATGCTCTTGTTTCTTGTATTTGGGAAACACCAAGTGTCCTTTGACATTTGCAATTATCGACCTTAGCAATTTTTGTATGGGCTTCTCACGAGAAATTCCTCTTTTTACCTCCTTGTGTGTGTTTTTATTTAAGTATTCCTTATAGTCACCGAATTCTCAGGTTTGGTCCGAAAGTGAATTGTTTAGGGACTTTCCAGGAGATGCATTAGACACCATGAGTGTAATTGTAATGTGAATGTAACCACCAAAAATTGTAGTGTAATAGTAAAACGGGCGAGTTTAGTAGGATTAAAATGATGTTGCATATTCAGATCCATATTACCCTGACACATGAAAATCTTTCACTAGATTGATAACACCAAAAGAATTTTCACCAATATAAATTTTTCCCTTTATTTTTCTTTCAATATACAGTATGAGTGTGTACATAAACTGAATTACTTGTTTTCCTAGGGTAATCCATTTTTCAGTCGACATTTATTTATTATCACGACCCTACAATCACACCCGTTTCATACGCGATAATTTATACAATTTGGTGTATATACTTCGTCACCCGCCTCCCCATCCTAAAACACCTTCCTACCCAATAAAACGCGAAGTAGACTCATTTATTTATTTAAGCCATGATAAAGCAATAACAGCGTCGACGTTCCCCGCGAATGTTACCCTAAAAGTTATGAGAGAATATAAGTGGAAAATTAGAATATCTAAAGCAGCCGCTTTGTTCCCTTCCCGTATTAAACGTAACCTTATTTATTAAAGAAGCTAACTAAGCTCAGACATTAGCATTAAATTTCCATTCATCAGCGTGACACGGGGTTATCAGTAAAATAGGAGGGGGTCACCGCCCCAGGGCCCCCTCTCGACGACGGCGAGGGCTCCCCGTCATGATTTATTACGTTCGAGGATGATGTTATGACCTGACAAATTTGGCGAAAGCGCTTGAAAAATGACTCCGGGAAAGAAATGGCTCGGTTTAATTTATATTTAAAACGGTTAACTAGAGGAAAGTTGACTTACTCGCTGAAAATTTTATCTCCTAAGCTGTTAACGGTAGGTGTCCATTGGTTAAGGCTGGATTTATACAGTTCAGTAATACTGAAAGCTTCACGTAAATTAGACAAAGGTTCGCAATTTAGAAGAAAGTGGTCAAAGCTGAAGCAAATTACGAATCTATTTTTTACTGCAATATTCTTACTTTTTAAGGTTCAAAGTTCAAAGGTTCATAATCATAAAAATTGTATATTGCTTTACAGGACATCGATATCTATTTCTTTTTTATCTTTTTAATTATGTTAATAGAAATTTAAAAATGAGTTCATCAATTTAAAAACCTTATCAAGGTTATTAAAAATACATAAATAAATTACAGATTTAAAATAGATACAAAAATCTATGTGAAAGTGATAACTGCTTCAGATTTACTTTTTATATAATCAAAATGAATTTGTAACTAAGAGAAGAAATATTTAATTACAATTATTTAATCACAACACAAATATATATAGAGATTTAATTATTTGGCATTGCAAATTTTCTTTTTTGGCGTTTAAAACTGGACACAAAAGGTTAAAGCGAATTTCGATTTGACATGTAGAAATTAGAGTTCCTTTACGTTAAGCATGAAATTTTATTAGCACTTATTATTTGGATTTTTCTTTGAAATTCATTTTTTAAGAGAAAAATAATCAAATTTCAGCAAATGTGTTAATATCGTTTGAGCCAAAAAACGCTGAATACATCAAAGTTGTCCAATTTTTATCTTTGGTCGGTTTATCGAAAAGCAAACAAAAACTAATGGCTTTCTTCTCTTATTTTTTTGTCTGTTTTACAATGCAATGTTAACTCGCTTATTAATAGAATAAAATAACGAGAACAAATGAAAACATTGTCAAAAAATGCGTTCTTATAAGTATATAAACACCTGTTATTATTTATAGACACAGTAAGGCTGCTTGTCCGCAACCTTCTTCGTTCCCCCTGTGCCAGAGAAACAAAAATAGTTACATATTGTGCAGGACATGTGGTAGCCACGCCTATTAGAAAGAAAGGCTAGCATTTCTTACATCGTTTCTCTTTCTCTTATACAGGAGTAACAAAGAGGGTTGTGGACGAACGTGTCTCTTAATAGTTCAGTCAGAATAGGGAAGAAACATCACACTACAACAGAAGTAAAACAAGGGCAGAAATGCTTAGGAAATGTTTACAAGTGGATGCAAAATAAGTTCCTATTGTAAGTTAGTAACGCATGATTTTTTTTGGAATAATTTGCTTACATCCCGTGTTTAGTAGCGTTTATAAGCTAAGTAGTTATGCTACTTCCATACTGGCACTCAATCTTCGGTCACAAGGCTACGAATTAGAAAATAATTCGTGTCTATTAGAAAATTTAAACACCTCTTTGCACCTACTCCACGAATGCAACATGGTGTAAATCTATTATTCTACCACGTAAAACAGTACTTGAAGGTAGAGGGATTTCGACTGGAAATTTTTTTGAAATACTTTTGCCTGCGAAAGAAAATCATCCCAATTTCGAAAATAAAGTCATTACTTTAAGATGACAACGATCGGTCATAACAGAAGCCCGTTATTCAGAGAAAATTTCTCTAAATCTCTCTTAAAATTACCCTGGTAAAAGGTTCTACCTTGCTGCTTATAATTTTATTTATGTTTACGTTTCGTTCTGTACCTTTAACTATACCTTATCTAGCGAGAAATCACATTAATTTGGCTAATTTCCGAAAAGATGTATGGGTAAATGAGTACCATAAAAGAATTTACCTGGTTCGAACAGTGCTTGGTAGTGTGGAGGTTTGCTAATATCTTTTGCGATCCGCCTACAATTGAGACTAATCCTTTTTTGATCTAAAAAGTCATATTTATTTTTGCTAAAGGAAGTACATTGCTACTACTCATATTTTAATAATTGTAGTAATGGTGTACTTAAGTGTAATTAAATTGTTTTTATTTTATTACAACCTCCAGTTAAAAAGGTGTATGATGTACCTGTACTTGCGCTTTGTGACATATTTCTTGAACGATTTTCTCTCATTTCCCTTTAAGGGTGGTTAATGACATTTCAATACTACGTGTCATGTAAACGAGTGGGCCGAATTTCAAAAACACAGCAGCAGTGTATAGGGAATTAAAAACCCTTACCACTTGACACGCATTTCCATTTGAAAAATTAGGGGATGACATCCCCGTTCAGGAGAGTAAATTTTGAGCTGTAATTTTTGCGTGCAGTTACTCATATTTTAATAATTGGAATAAGGGTGTACTTAAGTGTAATTAAATTGTTTTTATTTTATTACAACCTCCAGTTAAAAAGGTGTATGATGTACCTGTACTTGCGCTTTGTGACAGATTTCTTGAAACAATTTTCTCTCATTTTCCTTTAAGGGTGGTTAATGACATTTCAATATTCCGTGTCATGTAAACGAGTGGACCGAATTTCAAAAACACAGCAGCAGTGTATAGGGAATTAAAAACCCTTTTCAATGAGTTACCACTTGACATTTCCATTTGAAAAAATTAGGGCATGACATCCCCGTTTAGGAGAGTAAATTTTGAGCTGTAATTTTTGCGTGCAATTACTCATATTTTAATAATTGGAATAAGGGTGTACTTAAGTGTAATTAAATTGTTTTTATTTTATTACAACCTCCAGTTAAAAAGGTGTATGATGTACCTGTACTTGCGCTTTGTGACATATTTCTTGAACGATTTTCTCTCATTTCCCTTTAAGGGTGGTTAGTGACATTTCAATACTACGTGTCATGTAAACGAGTGGGCCGAATTTCAAAAACACAGCAGCAGTGTATAGGGAATTAAAAACCCTTTTCAATGAGTTACCACTTGACATTTCCATTTGAAAAAATTAGGGCATGACATCCCCGTTTAGGAGAGTAAATTTTGAGCTGTAATTTTTGCGTGCAATTACTCATATTTTAATAATTGGAATAAGGGTGTACTTAAGTGTAATTAAATTGTTTTTATTTTATTACAACCTCCAGTTAAAAAGGTGTATGATGTACCTGTACTTGCGCTTTGTGACATATTTCTTGAACGATTTTCTCTCATTTCCCTTTAAGGGTGGTTAGTGACATTTCAATACTACGTGTCATGTAAACGAGTGGGCCGAATTTCAAAAACACAGCAGCAGTGTATAGGGAATTAAAAACCCTTACCACTTGACACGCATTTCCATTTGAAAAATTAGGGGATGACATCCCCGTTCAGGAGAGTAAATTTTGAGCTGTAATTTTTGCGTGGAAAGTTGACCACCGTTTAAATTTGACAGTTTTCAAGTTTTTTTCGACGTGGTTTTATTCTGGCGGTTGTGCATTCCGTTACGTTTTCGATGGTATAATAATCACCCTTAATTGCAGAGAATCGCTTCGAAAAATTATTTTTCAAGCGATAGTCTGCAACAAATTTGACGTTTCAAGGGTTAATTGTCGTTTTGAAATCTATAGTTTACGATTATTTCGGTTTATTATAGTGTTTAATTCGTAAGAAGCTCGAATAAAGGCGAGTTCCAACGTGGAAAAAATTAATTAGTTTAAAATGCCTGCAGTGTTCTCCCCTCTCTCGTCCTGGACAATTTTCCGGTCATCTCGCGATTCAACCTCACTGGGTTATTGAATTTTTTGCCGGTGCCGCGGCACCGTTTATTATAAACGGTTATTTTACAGCAGTTAGCGAAATTTCTGCTTCGCTTAGCCCTTCGCGGAATCGGACAAATCCATAATATTCTTCAGCGATTTTTACCTCTCCGTTTCTCAGTATCCGGGATGTCGACTTTATTAAAAGAGGGAATCGTATCAAATCGCCTTAATAACGTTTAATAATGGTAATGGTCCCGAATGACGGTGCTAATAATGTCAACAAATTGGATTAATTCACTTGAAATTGATAAGACCGACGGCGACCGAGAAAAGCGCGCAAGAAGGACTCTGACTCCATCTGCTGCGGAGCATGGAACGCGTCATAATTATTTCAATTGAATTTCTGCTGTCAGGTCTGATGCGGTTTTTAACGCGGGATTACTGCTTTTGATTGATTCGATCGTTTCGATAGCAGAGCGGCAGATACGTGTCCTTTTTCCAGTCGACGTTTTTAAATTAATCACATTCCTTCCTTTCTCATCAACGTATCACTCATCCTTTAATAAACGAGAATACCGCGTACATACGCGTACGATTTTCTAATTCTCGCAACGATCAGAGACTTTTTGCCGTAATTTGTAAGAGTTTATAAACGGTACCGCCATCAGTCTGCGACAATGTTTATTGTTTCTTCTTAAATATTTCATGTCGCGTAGATTCGGTCCGGGCAATGGGGGGCCGGCGGGGGGCCATCTGCCGGATAATTCATGTCACTTAACAACATCGAACGGAGCTTTGCACTGGCAGTTTTATTGAAGCTCCAAATTGGATGCTGGTCTCTCATTGGCGTCCCTTGCCGGGGGATGAAAATCGGGAGGAGCGGCAAAATTGGAAACCCCTGAAGTGAAGGGAACGAATACCGACGTTGAAAACGAAAACTTCTGGGTACAATCAGTAACAGCCCATTTTCATAATTTCTAGAAGAAATATGTACATCTAGATTAGCTAAACTTTTAGGTACAAGGGTGATCAAAGAGGGAAAAATTAAAATTGGATCCTGAGAGGCCTTCATGTAAAACATGGTCCCCAATTTTACTAGTACTCGCGAGAAATTGTTGGTAAATAATTATTATGAATTAAATCGTACCCGTTTGCAATGACTTAAGTAATGTAGTGATAATACCTTTTAAGTAGTTAATTAATGGGGATTTAAGGAGCGTTTTTGAATAAATTTTTATTTCACTAAGCTGTCGCTCCGCCGCTGGCGGGGCAACGTGTCCTGGAGGCACAAAATCGCACCGTGCCATTGATCACCAGAAGTAATAATCCACTAATTTGTCCCGCTTCGGCTAATAGAAATTGTCAATCCGAGAGAAGAGGAGAAGTCCTCTTCCGGTCCTGCATCTGATTTAATGCGAAAACACGGAGAGAAAACACCAATAGGGACCCCAGGAGGCGGCAGATATCGGTCTTGCAGGATCCCACTGATTAAACGGAATCTGCCGATATGTCCTGCGATTCGTTGCCTTCTAATCCTTAAATTCATTATAAAGTGGAGCCTTAAATCTTTCACGAGCGATTTCATGGATATTTATTGAGCGCGGTGTCGAATAACGGGATATTAGAAGCATTATGTCACTTTTAGTGCGTCAGGAGGCAGGGATTCGGGATGCCTTTTCTTTGGGAATAAATCCCTTGGATTTTTTCCACCTTCCTTAATGACGCGTCACAACGGCCGTAAAGAGAAAGGAAACGAGAGAAAAAGGTACCATGGATGATTATACAATTATTATTTCGTTAAAAATGATTTCCTGAAGCTCTTTAAAGAATAAATCTGCGACGCTTTTGTAATATTAGATGCAATTTGCACCATGATACGCGAAGGGGCGATTCGAAAAAATTTTAATAAACCGTTTTTCCACGAGAAAAACGATTTTAATGTCACTACTCTTAATCTCGATAAGGGTGCATTTTACAAAGGGTCATATGGATTTATTGCGAATAATTGTGATGTTCTTAGGAAAATCATCAATACTGATTGGTTTCTTTCCTGTGTGCTTCTTTGCTTCCCTACATACCTACAAATCTACATGTGTTAGCTTCTCCTGCCTCCATTAGCCCACATTAGGACTAATTCGTGAATAGTAACATTTAAACGACATCCTGTATATTAAGAATAGTCTTTTCGCTGACACTATATAGAGCATGATTTACCAATTGCTGTGAATTCAAAGTTTTCAAAATATCTACAACTCACAAGTAGAATTAAAATATATTATTTTTCAATTTATACTTATATGGCCTTTATACAACATTTTTAATTTGTTAGTGGTTAACTTACTTAGTAGCCTCTTTGGGCAAAGGGTATAAATAAAGGAGAATGATATTTTGTATATTTTACATGTAACAATTTCTAATACAATGTAACCACTTACTCAAAGGTCGCCCCTCTGGAGGACTTTAAATAATTTATCTTGAGGAACCATTGATCGAGATCCTGTCATATGGCCATTATACTTATTATAGTTTCTTAAAATTTTATTTCTGTATCGTACGCAGTCGAAAATAGTTACAGAGTAACAACCACAAAGGATAATTTGAATTTAAACACAAAGGATAATTTGAATGTAAACATGAAGGTCTATAATACCAATAAAGGTTAATAACATATTAAAATTTTCGTAACTCTATGTGTCAACACATACATACAACACATAGCTTGTTGTAGGCTTCGTGGATAATTCGACTCAAAATGTTTCTCTCTCTCTCTCTCTCTCTCTCTCTCTCTCTCTCTCTCTCTCTCTCTCTCTCTCTCTCTCTCTCTTATATATATATATATATATATATTCTTTTAAAAGCTCGTAAAAATGGTTCAGTAATTTTAGGAAAACAAATTATAATTCTAGTAAATTGTATTTCGTCAGTAAATAAGAAAAAGTTTAATGAAAGTTGCATCTTCTGTACTTTCTTCACTAACTATTTACAACATTTCCTTTTTGGCCGATTATTTCTGTCTAAATATTGCACGGTTTCAATCCTCCTTCAATAGAGAAACGATGAGCTGAATCTTTCAATACATTCCAAATAAATAATATTTTCCTGCAGCTTATTCGAACATTATTTTCAGTAACATTTACAGATCTCTGGGATTGCTCTTTTTCCTGCTCTAACTTATTCTAGAAGTTTAAACTTTCCTCCATTTCACATTCCTATTTTCGGGTAGGAGAAGTTCCAAAGGCAGAAAACCCAGGAATATACTCAATACGAGCCTAAACAAAGTTTTAGAAGCTTCCAGATGTATCTAGTGCCTTCTATTACACCATGGCAGTTCGAGATTCGCGACACTGTATATAATTATAGAGATGGACATACACACACACTCCATTAACTGCTTTAGTAGCATATCTGCTTTTCTTCTTTTGAGCACTTTGGCGTCGAAATCGCTCAGAACGTTATAAAGTATCAGTATTTTAATATGACTTGTTTACTTTATTTCAGTCATTAGTGCATATACTTATATTTTCAGCACACCAATGTCAGTATGCAGCTGAATCATCATGATTCTATCTAAGCCATGAAATTTGTAAAAGGATGTGTTAATTGTTACATCTAATTCCATTTTAAGTGGGACATTTTTCTGTTGCTTAGCACTAGGACCTGTACATTCAGACTTTACATTTCCCAGTTAACATTGTCCAATTTCCTGCATGTAATGGACGTCTCGGATTCCATGTTGTTGCTGTTATTTTATTTTTGGACGCACCGAAGTACTCTAAATACAGATATAATCGTGGTGTTATTTATTTGGATTTTTACCAGTTTTCCTTTCGCGATTTGCGCGACTGTTCGAGAATTTTCTTCCTAAGGTGGATATTAATATAAAGAGCGCACAAAAGATTCAAATAGCCTCGACCGCCGAGCGTAATCGTTGCATAAAGAGCCGAGGCTCTTTCCCGGCCCCGAGGAATCGTTAAACCGTTTAAAGGCATCAAATTATCGAAACAACGACTCTCACCAATGTTAACGTTCGTTTTAAAGCTTCAGTTTAACTCAATTCTTGCCGTTAAAATTACACATCCTCCTCTTTAAAAACAAAAGATGGGAGTGTGGAACGGCAGCAGCGGCTTTAGCGTCCCCAGCGCGCCGAACGTCCATAAAATATTTTATAATTGCTTCTGGAAGTGGTACAGACACCAAAATATAATCAGATGGAGTGTTAAATGTGTCTTTAAAAATTAACTAGACATATTTTAGGGAAAAGGCGTCTAACAGCACAACGAGCGATTATCTTATTGAATCGTAAAGACCTTAACGAATGCGTTGATATTTGAAACTTTTTTTCTCCGTTCCTATTCCGAGTAGTAAAATGTTACTTCTGTGAACACAATTGAATTTTCGATTTACCATTCATAGTTAATAGGCAAAAAACTGCCATTGTTACAACTTAACGGTCTCTAATCGTAAGTAAGAGTTAAAGGTCCTTGTCTATTTCGTACTGTTCTGTGACCTGTCACTAATCCAAAGCGAGGAAAGAAATGAAATATATCCACCCGAAATAACGCTGTATATGTACAAATATACAAGTCATCGATCCTTGCTTCCTGTGATTGATGAGGTTTTTAATTTCTTTCATATCCGAAAATTATCCAGGTGTGGAGACAATGGTGAAAAAATTATAACGATTTGTTCGGTCCCGGGGGAAATAAAAAACTTGTGGGAAACGTTCTCGACCAGAATTAATTTAGCGATAAACGTTGGAACTGGCGATGACGACGACGACGATGATGACATCTATCGTGACGATTTACATAAGTGAACCTCGACAATTTTTGATTCGACACACAAACGAGAATCTCAAGCAGAATCGAACTTACTTTAGCAACTTTTAACTGGGAAGATACTGGCTGGTTAGAAAATGACATTTTTAAAATTGAATTATCTGGAAACCTAACGAGAATTTTGCTTTGTAGTCAAAATTGATTTACCTAAATACTTATTACACGTAATATGTATAAACAGTATACAAACGAAGAAAATAGTGACAAATTGGGTAAACGATGTAGATAAAACAAACCATGAAAACATATTTCAGACTTGTTGATCTCCATCACTTTGATGCAGCCTGGTTGAAGCGGTTGGAATACGCAAATCAACATCCTGTATATACGGTTTACATTTAAAGGAACCATGCATATAACTAAAATTTTGGTTGCCACAAAGCTTGTCAAAATCTCAGATAATTCCTGTAAGTTATAAAGTACATCCAAGTGTACTAAGGAAATCTCTCAATCATCAAAAACTTTTTATACATTGAATATATAGCGAACAACTGAGTACCTAACAACCTTAAGGCGGTAAATTAAAGTACCTTTTGCACGTATTTCAGACGTGAACATATCTTCGTCCACATTTATTAGTCATACGCATGATTCAAAGGCATTATCAGCATATCCGTCTTCTAAGGAGCCCAGTAATGGAGGGTAACACACTTGTACAATAAACACTGTCAACGTTTTCGATACCCCTTGTAGTACTATTGACATCATCGGCTACCTGTTTAAAACCTCAAGTTGACAAGTTAATTTCCATGTAGCTTCCACTGTTTTCCTTTTAAATAACTTTTATAAATTACAAATGTAATAGATAACTGTTCGTGCAGTCCTAGCTTTTATAGAGGTGGACTTCTGAAGTGGGATTCTTGAACACTCTGTGCAACGGGCTGGTTGAGGAGGTCCTGAACGCCCTGTAGGTATGCAGGGTAGGTATAAACTGAGGACGTGACTTAGGGAGCAGCTAAGTCATTAGTGGGCTGCAGCTATGGAAGGAAAGGTAGTCTTCATCAGATAGCCTCGTATTGGCTCAACTGACTGTAACACTGTGATCAAGCAGACAAACGGGAAATCATTTGATTACTTATTCCAGTGAATTTTATGATCATTTGAGGACATAGGAGCTGGGTAGGTGAACGTAGACAACCAGACAGCATCTGCGACAGGATGCCTGGACGACCAATATTCAAACTCCGTAAGAAACGCCATACAATAACATGGATATGACTGTTAGAACCAGGAAAATTATATACATTGAAGCAAGAACTGTTCAGGGAAAAAGTAGAAATATATGGAGTACCACAAGCAGGCCAAGGAGACTGGGAATCTAACCATTGTGGTTAGATTTGGTTTTGGTGTCGAGAGCAAATAAAACTGGACGAAGAGGAGTAGCAATGCTGGTTCCAAAGAGTCTAGCAAAATGTGTACAGAAATTTCATTCAATAAATGATCAATAATAGAAATGCCAATGAAATCCACCCATCCACTTCATTAATGGAATCGTATTCATGGTATTTAGTTTGTATATCCTTATTGGTGTGGATTTATGTCCTAATAGGATATCGAAGGACCTGTCATTACTACATTCCTGTTATATGGAACAGGTCAAACATTTCTGTAAAACGCAGGAGCATTTTGTATCAAACATTCTCTTGCTTGTAAGATAGTTTGTGTAACACTCGTGTAAGGGATTTTTCGTACTAGCAATCACGCGAAATCAGTGAATAGCGACCGTTCGCCTGACCGTCGTGCACAATAGGAGTCGCACAAAAGAGAAATACTGTCGTCACGGAGTCATCAGTTGTCAGTCAAAAAGATCGGAGGCATGTACCGGTCGCCGTCGTCATCGGTTTTTCGCACATGTTTCTGGCGGTGGTCATGTCGAGATGGTGATGGCAGATTGCGGGATTGACAAGCCTTCTGCATGCGCAAGGATCGCTTATGTATCGTGCAGGGACGGACCCCCAACTCTTACGCGCTTTGGGTCCTTCTGATGCGGCCTTGCGCGCTAACCAGGAGGGTGTGTAGTTGCACATCGAGTAAAAATTGTACCTCTTCAAAGATTTAAGAATGGTTGGTTTTATATTTCGTCGTCTGTACCAGTAATATTGACTCTAGTTAAAATTCTGATGTCAGTACAGAAAGGGGGAGTCCTTTTTAACTCTACTATGTGAACTATCATTAGTGTCTTGCCTCCTCTATTTTACCTAACGGTAATATCACGAGGTTTACCTATAAATCTTGGGTGCAGTCGAATATATAGTCTGTCGGATATTAACCCCTAACCCCTGTGTACTGGAGTTTTCAGTAATTTCCTTGGAAAAACCTACTGTCGTAGAACCTTCAACTAGAATCGCTCTCCAAAGTTAGCTAAGGCTCTTTTCTATAAACCAATAGTTTTAATCCAAATTTCTTCTTGTCCCATGTTTCTTCTTCATAGATATATATTTGCATTTTGCCAATCCCCAAATTTTTGGCTTCTCCAACTTGATAATCAAGTCTCACTTGGGGAAGGTACCTGGCCTTAAATGTCATTTGCTTTAATTTGTCTTTAATCGTCATTTTTGGGCTTGTAAGCCACACCTTATCTAACGAAAAATGAAATGACTTGACCAAGTGTGCTTAATATGTTTGGGTAAGTAAGTACCATAAAAGAATTTACTTCATTACGTCGCCTCTTATGTGTGACTGCATACCTAGATGCGGTGATATTATTGGTAGTTAAAGAATCTGAATAGATCAAACGCAGTACTGGTTCCAGCACACCTCCACGTGAGATACCAGATTTTCTGGTCTTGAGGAAATTAGGGAAAATATTTTCATGAAGTTTAAATGAGAGCAACCAATATTTAATCAAGGAGTGGAGGGTGGGCGCTTCGCACACGCAAATGTAGGGTTTCTTGGAATCGTTATTTCTTTAAGATATTAGTATTACCTAATAGATATGTTAAATTGGCAAATATTTGAACAAATCCACGTGTAATTATGCCTTTGTATACCATATATCATTTTTTGATTTAAATCAGCAACGTGAGGTAATTAATTGAGGGTATATACTGGGTGATGATGAAGGTTGTAATAGAAGTACACACAAATCTATTAATGTAAAGTTCAGTTATATTATTAACAAGTAAACCAAGATATACGTTGTTAAATTAAATTCAAACACATATAGTAATAATTATTACGAATCTACGACCTATTATTAATTCTATGTTTTCACAATATCTTCCCTTCGTGTTGTACAAAATTAATGCACCTGTTATGTATACGGTGTGTACGTACGCACTACACCATTCTGAAGGTATATACCGTGAGGATCTAAAGTATGACCAAAGTGCGTACCTAGTGCCGCCAATTTCCAATTTATTAAGTACCTACAGATTATTTCATTGATCGAAAGTACCTACACAGCAGGCATAACAAGTGCACGGTGACACATGAGACATAACAATGGTGTAGCAAACATAGCCTGATTAGTTGCAATGTCGACGTATGTCGTAACTTACGCTTAGTTTACTTTTCCAGGTTCCAGGGTACTAAAAGGGCTCCGGTGTGTTCTTGTGGGAGTTCCACGAGACGACGTAGCATCAAGCCTTGTGGAGGAGCACCGATATCCAACGTAAGTTATATTTGTTATATAAGTTATATTTATACCACAGAGTTAGTGTTAATGCACATCTAATAATGACTCAGTAACTAAATTACATATTTAGATGTGCTGTTTCATACTGAAACTTGACTAAGGAACGCCAATTTCGTATGTAAGGTAAGACAGGGGACGCCATTTGATCTTATTTAAACGCTCTTGTGTTAGAACCGATCTGATCTTTATGATTTCACGCATCTGCGCAGTGGTAGGTTACTTGCACATCATTGTTTGACTTGTGTGATGGATTTTGTTCCGATGACAGTACATACTGCAAAAACGAACCTTCGATTATTTCTCTCGGAACATACAAAGAGGACAGTCATTCAAAAAAGTCTCGGAACCTTCGACGATTAACGCGCTCTTCCATACAATCGCAATCACGATAAATCTTCGTATTTCTCTCTCTTCCTCGCTTATTTCGTGTCGAATCCTTAGAAACCGATATGTTCCGTCCTGAGAGAGGAATCCGTTCCTGTTCGTATGACGTGTACGTATCGTAAGTAAAAACGCCCAACGACCCTAAATGGGTCCGGTGTCTCGACGTCTCAGCCGAGCCATCGTGGGTGGTAGAAGACAGAAACCGAACCGAAGGAACTATGATCCAATATTTATTGCGGTGATATCTCCTTCGGCCTTTGATCGGGCCGTCATTTCTTGCGAGGGCCGTGTCATAATCGACCACCGGTATGAGGTGCAGTCGAAAGAAAACGAGAAATTGTCTTCAGAGCAACTTCTAGGGTATATTTTTGGGTTCATTTATAGAACATCGCATTGAAGCTCCTCTTCTAAATGCAGCTTTTCACACATTTTAATCTAATTTCAAACCCATTCCAAATCACACATAAAGGTAAACTCAAGTTTTTGTTATTGTTATGAAATCAAACAACGATATCACAATAAAAATAATGCATTTCAACTTCTATTTGCATTAGGAACTCATATAATAGAGTTTTGTTTCCGTGTGAAATCTTCTACAGAATTCCATCGTTTCAGCTAAAATTGCTTACAGAAGTTTTGAATTTAGTTTTACTCCCAGACCAAATTACAGAATTTGAGGCAATATCTTAGGAAAAATTAATTTTTTGATGTGGTTATGACGTCGAACACTTTTGTGACATGACAGTTGAACTCCATGAACATGTAACTTCAAGTTGAAGGAAAACATATTTGTGGAAAATTACCAATTAATTAATTCAAAGAAAACATGCTGCTTCCCTATCAATTTTTTACCTGATTATACAAAATTTCAAAACAATTCTTAGCTATGAAATTGACAGTCTACTTGCTTCAACCAATCTTCATATACCGAACTGAGCACCCAAACCTTCTTGTTGTTTGTATAATTCACTGGTAGTAATTTCTTGGGGATGACTTTGAAACGCCACAGCTGCTTGGATTTTCCTCTGTGCCAGAGAAAGCAGTCACTATCACAGCCATTCCCATTTGGAGACAAATAATACTTTTTACAGGCTGAAGTTACTTGTAGCGTATCTTCAATGATGGTTTAATGTAAGCACAGGGACTGTCTGATCAATGCGTACGATTATGGTCAATATTATAATCCCTGGAGTAATACTCAACCACCTAATAACAGATTGGATACCTCATTGATCCTCCACATGTGGTGAGTGCGCCAGTTAAGTGCTATATTTGAGCATCTGGTGTCCCTTGATCCAGATCTAAGTGACCCTAATAAATGGGTCATAAATGACCCAGTGCATTGCAATCAGAGGGAAGAGTTGTGGAAGGCACTCGTGAAATTTAATCAGTTGTGATAATTACAACTACTAGTAGGTATGTTAAAGTTAGAAGGCACTTGAACTCTAAGAAACTTGAAGTAAAGATGGAGGAGCTGCGCAATAGAGGAGCTGAGCGGAAATATTAGTCGATTACAGCAACACATCGCTTTAACCAGCACCAAGAAGTTAAGGAGTGCGTGAATAATATGAGTAGAAATGCTCAGTTTGCTATTCCTAATAGAAATCGACAATATATCCTTCGGAGGCAACACCATGCATCGAATCCAATCACTGTAAGGCTTAAAAAAGTCAGCGAACGAGAAATTTTACTGCAGAATATTAAGAACAGGGCTCATTGAACTAAGGCGCTTTCGCTTGAAGAGGACTAGAAGAATTCCGACATGAATTTGGTGACAAGAGATCCACTGCGACCTATACGCATGCGCAACGAACAAAAACAAATGCCACGTGTAGAAGGCATATAAGATTCGGGAGTTATGTTGCAGAAACTAGCAAAATTTCACTATTAACTCAGATAAGTCTTGGATTAGTTCTTTGAACACTAAATTTACTAACTCCCTAATAGCAAGGTGCCATATACCTGCTCTTGAAGGATAGGAACACACATCGTCACGTTGTAAAGGGTATTTGCACTGAGCGTTGTGAAAAAGATCCTCGTTTCTACTGTGCATTAAGATACTGGAAGAGTAAAAGAGGTGCATTAGGCATTCATAGGTTGTTGATGGTGCAGTATAACAGAAAAAGCAGCACTTAAGTCAGAATACATGTATAAAGCCTTTAGAAAAGATAAATGAGTATTTGGCACTAGCTGAGGATATTGGCAAATGTGGAGGTAAGAACGAGGTCACAATTTCTGCAATGGGGAATAATACTAAAGGTATTTGAAACTAATCATGGTAAACTGAATAAACTCCAAAATGAAGGTTAATTTTAGAGGATGTGGATACATCTTAACTAATGCTCTCTTTTGGCGAGTATGTCTATAAAATCCCTGATTTCAGGTAAATTTTCTTCTAAAAACTTCTAAGATTTTTTTCATTTCGTTTCAACTCTGAACACAGAAATCGAAAATAACCATTGAACAACTAAAATTTGTGTTGTAATCCCGCCATTCCACCCGCTTTGAACTAACCTAACTGTACTTAAGTAGCTATAATATCCAATAACTTTTTTCAGTTAGTGAAAGACAGTGATTTGCGTTTGTGTATAAGGCCATATAAGTTATGAAATAACTTACCACTTAAAGGTCGCAACGACCGGCGTTTTCCTGCTGGATGTGTCATTGAAATTCCCCATTTTCGCATCGTATTAAACGTGTAATAAACCGTCAACTATTAGGCTCCATTGCAATGAAATCATCAATCGAATTACCTTATCGGGTACCCTAGTCGGCGTAATATAGAAAAATGATTACATCCTTGGGATTGTTGTGGGCATTGTTTCTTGTGCAAAGTGAATCGGATATCTTGAGGCGTCCCTATATAGAGAGTATAAAGCGTACGCCGAGCTGTCATTTCTTCTGACGACCGTCGACCATTTAAATTATAATAAAGTTTTGTGATAATCCACGGCTTTTGATGCATGACATACCGTGTCGCGAGCGGAATAGATATTGCTCATTTAGGCCTCCTTTGAAATTCATTTTAATTATAAAAAGATTTTTAATTGCTCGCGTCTATTGGTTGCTTTTTCCTTTAATGGCGTTTATTTTTTTCCAGAACGACTTAATGAGAGGTCCGTTTCGAGTCTTTTGACCTCTATTACGGAGCTGTCGTATCGCCCATGATTTTTATAACGCACTTTTAAAGAGTTCGTCTTCTGTTTTCTTTGCCTTCGTTATTCTATTTATCCCGTTAACGTCGACGGTTCGTGTTGAACATTCCGATTTACTGTTAATTAATAGGATCTTATGGTTATCCCTTCTAATGTAAACACTTCGACTTCTTGCTCTAAACACTTTGACGAGTAAATTAAATCCCGACTCAAAACACTTCGTTGCGTAACGTGTCGTTATTTAACATTGCCCGTAACGAGATGTCATAATGTAAAAAAATTACGTCCCAGATGGTAAATTGCCGAATATTCCGTTATTAATCAGAGCCAAACCGCTATTATAATGAGAATACGAGGAATTGTAAAAATACTGTACATCCGGCAGGGAATATGCCTCAAAATATGCTTCAAGCTCGATTAGAGATCCACTTAAATTTTAAGCAGCCTGGCTGGTGTCTTCATCTGACCGTGGCACCGACACGAATGGAGGATTATTGGTTATAAAACCAGAAATCGGCATTAGAATCAGGGAAATTTGCTGGTTGGTTTTTAAACTTTTCCAGTGAAAGGGAGGGAATTAATTGACTGGCAACTACGAAGGCGTTAATGTTCGATCATCAGGGCTGAGGTTACATGCAAAACATGCATGGAAATATGCGAATATATTCCAAAAGCACGCAAAATTACTCCTATTATTTGATTGGTAGATATATGGATGTATTGAACTAAATCAGTTTTCAGCTATATTCAGCTGTAATAGGATTTGGTTAATTGAAATACCAAATATAATTACAAACATATATTAATTTTTTCACAAAATTTAATGATTAGATAGTAGCGTTTATATTTTTATATAAACTTTATCTATTATAACAAAATCTTCACGATAAAAATGGAAATCTTTGTTAATTCCCTAAGTTATAATCACATCATATCGAAGTTTTAATTGCAATAATAGTTGCATTGGGCAAGCCTAGTATAACATGCCTTTTTTCCATAGGCTTGAGATATATTTTACTATGCTTAGTATATTGAAAAATTATTCAAGTATTTTGCTCTTTAACTCCACATATTTTGTTTTATCACTGAAGGAGCAAATTGCATCCTTAGTTCTTCTTTCACATTGGCATTATTGTCATTTTACTCAGAAAGTTTGTATAGCTTTACCACCTAACAACTACGGATTCAGATTATTTGAAAAATGAATGACTAATTTATAAAAATTAATTCTAAGTGGCTTATGAAGTATTCCAAATGAAATTTTTCTGAAAAAAAAAAATGAAGATCATTTTTGGCATGAGAGGAGTGTTCCCTTTTGTGTAGCACAGGAATCTCGAAAATCGACTAATTTTTGGAAAAAATTGCGTAAATAGGGATTAATATTAACATTTCTTAATTGTAATTAAAATAAGGATAAGGGAAAAAGGGATTACCCTCTCTTTTCCTTTCCCGAGCTGTAAACTTTTCAATGTGTTAACAAAACTCGCAACGTTTAATAACCAAATCTGCAAATTACGTTTCGCTTCAAAAAAGTGTCATATTTTCCATCAGAACATTATTAGACATTTAAATTTAACACAACAAGACAATTGAATAATTCTTACTTCAACTTACGTTATGAATAAGTCTCGGGTTTTACACTAAATAAATGTTTTATAAGACATACATTTGTTAATTAAATTAGAAATATTCAAAACGTCCTATGTTTTGCATTGATAAAAAAACGTCAATGAAAGTTATAGATTTGGCATTAAACAGCATTCTTCAGCTTAATCGCGATATATCTGCATATTGATGCATATTTTCAAGTTTCTTTAAATTTTTTTAGTCGTAATAAATCTCAAAATTACAAGAAAATCGAGAAGAAATAAATAGTTTTACCCAAATTTACACATAAATATTTGATTATACCCACATGACATACATTAGTATTATAATGGTGTAATATCTCTAACTGGCCTATTTCGTAATAGCTATAGATTACGAATTTCCAAATATATGTTTAATTAACTTGTAAATAGCTGGTGGGCTTCCAATAAGGTGGGAGGTTAGTTAAGGATCTTTTACAGGAAGTTGCTGAATTGACTAGCTACGAAGTGTCACTCTAATTTGACGAGTATATTCTCCTGCTACATGTGACAACGTCGCGAATTGAATTTATAGGTGCGAGTGAGCGAAATAATGTAAGTAGTATTCTCCTCTGTTTTTTAATGGGCGCATGGATAGTGCGACGTTGCCAATTTTATCCAGCTGATCTCACAAATGCAAACTATTGTTATTCATGATGCAGGTATCGAAAAACCCTTTCTCTTAAATCAATCGAAATAGGAAGTATTCCATTACCGATGTACCAATTTTCACTTATTTCTTAATATTAACAGTAAAGATACAATGCTTTGAAGTGCTGAACGCCCATAGGGTACCATATTAATTTCGAAAAAACTATGAATTTTGTTTTTCAAAATGGAAAATTCATATGGGTTCTTAACACCTCTTAATTGAGCAGTCCTCGCATTTGAGGTCGTTCTCAGTATTAAGTCGTCTTAGACTCGAACATCCTTAAGAGACGCTCTTATCACTTTTGCTACAATTTTATGGAGGAAATGCGTACAAGAAAATAATCTGTCTGCACATCAATTGCACTTACAATGGTTGAGGTGTGATTGCATCAATGATATAAGTAATTTTCTTTTAACAATAATGGATCGATAACATCAGGCTGGGTCGTCAAGACGGCAAAAGGAACCACGTAACCTTTTTGTCGTTATTACTAACCCAACTTGAGTTGATGAACTTACTTATGAAATTTTTATTATGACTGCGAAAAAGGCAACTGCAAGCAACCAATTTTTTAATGGCAGGTGTCACAGGGACCAATCAAGCTAGACCGTTACCTTTTAAGTCTGGGCAGCCAACCAGTCAGTGCCATAGCTTACTTTACATGGCCAATAAATAAGTTCACATTCATATGGTTCTTGGCGGTTGTCATATTATATTTGGATGGTGAGATATTAAGTGTCTATAATTGTATAGTGAACGTTGATTCTATATGTTGGTTTGTGATATATAGGTGGAGGTACTGGTACGAACCAAATCGGCTCAGTAAGTCAAAATGGCGGCCTGTCAACTCAACTAAAAATCCGTAATTTCTCTTCGTAATTCTAGTCATTTCATTGGTTCCTTGGGGATTTTGAGCGATAGTGATTAGTCTCCTTATCTAATCCTCTAGATAATACCTATCCGCGCTTGCGCAGTTCGAGGCCGAGCACCGAGCCTCGACGATTTGTCCGTCTCCCCCCTTCTGTGAAGATTCCAAGATTGAACCCAAGCATCCCTCGAATTTCGAAATAGCTCGGACAAGTCCATCGGGCCCGGGAATGCCAACGATCTTTAATGACAGTATCGCGGACCGTCTTTTTGGGTGTCGCGGATTCCCCCCTCGAGGGGCCGCCACCCCGGCTCCGGCTCCGGGGCCTCAAAACCGACAGATTGGACCTCTTCCTGGAACCGGGACGGCGACGTGATCGACAGATGAAATTGCCCATTGTTGATGGACAGTTGACGGGCGCACCGGGCAGGGCCGGGCCGAGGAAAATCCCTCGAGGAAATTACACGTTACGGATTAATCGAAGTAAATGTTTAGTAATTTATAGTGAAACACGAGCTCGGGAACAAATACCTCCACTAATAGTTCCAGTTTTCATTTGAGCCTTTTTTTAGGCCGATTATTCGCCGACCCTGTCGTGCTCCTGTCGTGTTGCTGTCGCAGGTCGTGAATCTCTCTCGATCTGATCATGAACAGCTAATAGTAGGTAAGCGACAGATCACGCGAAGGTGGACATCTGCTTTACGTATTAAAAATACATGCAATAATGTATTTTGCGCTACCGTAGCAAACGACACAGTCGAGGCACGACAGGAGCACGGTGGCATGCGTGGCAAGGAACCTTTATGAGGTTGCCCAAATTTAATGTTGAGATTGAAAGCGAAATAACCTCGTACAAGGCGAGAAAGAAGAATCTTGACGAGAATAGAGAGTTTTCGCATTTCACATAACGTCGGGCGCTATTAGCGTTTACCTTATTTTGACAGGTACGCATGCGCATTAAGCAGTAGCGCTATTGAAAATGCTTAATGCGCATGCGTACTTGTCAAAATAAGGTAAACGCTAATAGCGCCCGACGTTATGTGAAATGCAAAAAGTCTCTAATATCACGAGATGGGTGTAGAAATCAGTTCTATGCCTGTGGGTGTACCTAGAACGTGAATAATGAAGTTGGGATCTTACGTCATTTCCCCGTTTTCCCACTTTCGGATCGTACGACTCCAAGAATCCCCCCGTAAGACAACTTTCCGCGGTCGAAATAATTCCCCCTTTCCAGCGTTGTACGGTCCTGGAACGTGTCATTCTTCTGGTGGGAACGGCCCGTGCGGGCCCTGTGACAGCGCCGTCTGCATCGCCACCTGATTTATAGCCGAAAAAACTGTTATAAACATTCCGCTGCTCCCGAAGAAATTTAATTAATTATTTCAAATATACCCCAATAAGAATGCGGCCAAAAAGTTCGGTATGGTACCCGGGACGGAACTGTTAAGGTTAAGAAATTGCCAAACGGAAAGTTCCCCGAATCCGCGGCAGGAGAATTATCGAAAAGTTTAATGGAGAAAAAAGTCTCGGGCAGGGGGACATTGCGCGAATATAATTACGCCCCGGGAAGATTACAGATTTAAATTGTTTTCGAAAAAAATCGACGCGGATCGTCGCCAGATTTAGTTCCTACGTTCTTTTTCAAACTGGATCTTCCTATGAACTTCCAAGGGGAAATAATTATAATTCCAGTAGGTTTGTTATTAGAACTAGTGTATTTTTCGACGACTCAGGTACCTTATGTAATTTAAATCTACCCAATATAGCTTTGTTTTGTAGAATTTTATGAAGAAATTTTTAATCGAAGAAAATCGATGCAAATTGCCTTCATCACATTAACATTACAATAAAATAGTAATGCTTTCGTTCCACTAAAAAGCCAATTAAAATTCCTTAGATTAAATTCTTGTGTAACTGTAATGATATTTTGAGAATGCTCACATGAATGATGCATGTGAAAGCCATGGAGCCATGGGTTAATTTGACAAATATACTGGTTCAAAAAAGCAAAGGGCAAATATGTGACTGATTAAAAATATCATGTACGTGACAAACGTGAAGTATATTGTTAGTCAATATACGGTTATCAAAACCCCAGAAACGGTTCAATCAGAAGTCTTCCAAGGAACCCATTTGCCCCCCCTTCTGATTCCATTACGCACAGGTTATTAAAAAAATGAGGAAATGAAAATCGTTTCAAGTCAAAATTGACAAACAGAACTGGAATAAACAAATACTCTGTAAAATCTTTTACCCATGCAAAGCACACTAGTACAGTCACTCACAGACTACAAATTATTAACCTTAAGGTGACAATTTATAGATTTTTCTAAAGTGACGTCAAGGTTTTGTGGTAGTCACTCAGTTACTGGCCCTATTTTTACCTGACGCATCAGGTACGTTTTTCTTGAAAGGATAAAGGATAATACGTTAATTCGCAATCATCCTTACACTTACAGTTACTGGGAACAATTACTTAACTACTTGTACACGATTTCATGTACTAACTATTCAGAAACAGGTAAAAACATTTTTGGTATGCTCGTATATGTTTCATATATGACAGAATAAAATTCTAAAATCTCCAACACGTCTAATTAAAATCGTATTAAATCAACCCTGAATCTCCTGACGTAAAAATCACAAAAATGCCCCAAAAGACAGGCGGTAATAGCTTTATGGGTGCCATAAATTACCGGTACCACTGATAAAGCGTTTGGTCCCGGGAGCTCGGGAAACACGGTTAGTGAACACCTCTGCTGTATACTGCCCGCCAAGAGCTTTATCGCCGAAGTCCTCAATGAAGTCTTTTGACGGCTTACGCCAATTAGGATAGTGCGCAGGCCGAGAGATTGTTATAAAATGGTTGGAATAGATACATAATAATGAAGTCAAAAGTGTTTATCATCAAATAAATCAAAAAATTAAATCACTATTTTCGTATTTAAGTAATTACTATTAGGTTATCATAATTGGAAACCTATCGAGTGATTTGTCGTTGAAAAGGACAAAAAGGGCAATTTTGCCTGAAAAGTCGAATAAAAACCTATTTGTGGTTTTCGTGTATGTTATTATACCTTGGCGGGCACTATACCGTGACAAATTAAAGAGGTAGGAACCTGCTTCCGAAATTCCTTATGCCTACTTTGGCTACCATCACTAAATCTACTTTTCTAGTTAACTGACTACAGCCGTTAAAAATATTCATTACGCATTATTTTTGACTTTCTGTACTCTTGTAAATGTTCCTCCGCTGCGGCCGCGCCGGCGATGCGGACCGCATTTCTTTGCATCCTCTCCTCGATCCTTATAAACAATGCATGTATGACCGTCTGCATTACGGCAACATTTAGGCAAAAAATCCGCAACTAAAGTGAAGCGAGCATTTCTGTGAAAAGACGCAATTAATAAAGGCAAGCGCATGACAAACAAATTAATTGTCGCATTGAGCACGATATCCAGTCAAATCATGTACCCGTTGCGTTATAATGTTGCCCGATGCCAGTGGACCTGTTCTGCGACGACCATGTTCGTCGGGCTATTTTTAATTTTCCCCCCTTTCGCCACCTCACGACTTAGGACGGATTCACAATCGCCAAGTTTTAATTAGGTAAATGTTGCCTTTCCCCCCTACCTCCCTCCCCTCCTCTCCCTCTCGATATCTTTTTTATTTTATGTTTCCTCTCTATACGCCCATAAAAATACCGAGCGATTGATTCAATATACGTGATTTTATGCTACACAAATTTTGTAATTGTCTCTGCCACTGAAAGGTTCTCGGAAGAGCGTTTTCGTCTGTCCAATCGGGCTCGCATTTTAGTGGACTCGTTAAGGGAGTCGACCTCCATAAAATTCATTACTGGTATACTAATACTCGTTCTGCATACAAGAAGTTTGAAAAAGTTGCAGAAAAACACGACTAATACGAGCGACATGGATTTTTCGGAGGATATCAAATCAAGTTTGTTAATGGAGTTGTCCACGTCGTTCCTTTTGGAAGTCCATGGAATTAATATGAATCCATATGTGTAATATATTTAAATACCTTTAAAAGATTCATAACTAAACTTGGATTTACTTGCACGGAAAATATTGAAAATATAGGTAGGTTACAATTGAGGGGCCAAGTCTAACTCGAGCTGTTCACACTTAACCCCCATGAAATTTATACAATAAGGAAAGTAGCAGGATATCTACATAATAGAGTTATTTAAACAAAAATTAAATCTAACATAAGAAAAAAGATATTTTTTAATTTAAAATATATAACAGGATAATTCAATTTATATCCTTTCAAAATTAGACTGACACAGTTACTAAGCTCCTTGCATGCCTTTCCTGTAAGAATTAATGGGGTAGGCCTTATAATTAACTTTTCTTGTTCTCGTTTGCGCATCTCACCGACCAATTGAAACGTGTTAAACCTTACTTAATAACTGTTCAATAAAACTTATAATTGCTTGCTTTGAACTTAAATTGAACCCGCAACAAAGTTGGCGCGTAGTTAAGCGCGTATTTGCATACACGTCCTCCATCATTTTGGCCTCTTTTGCGCGAATCCCAGCACCGAGTTAGCCCCGGGCGATCCATCTCCGGCGCATCGGATATTTCCATCATCCGGCATCGATATCCCATTAGTTAATATTTCATCCCTAATTAACATGCATAAGTTCCCAGAAGCTCTCGACCGATGGCAGAGCCACCGAGAGAGAAAGAGAAATAAAGGAGGAGGCGAAGAAGCAGCAGAAGCAGCAGAAGAAGAAGAAGTGCACGAGTAATGAAAACAAAAGAGCCAATTTAAATTGGTTTCATCTTTGCATGTATAACGAGATCGAGTGATAAGAGGAGCGCCAGCAAGGCTGCCCAAGTGGCCTATCACGGGCTCCTCATCGTTCCGGGAACACGACGTCTTTGATTTATACGTCTTGGCGATGGCGGCCTGCTCCCGGTGCTCTTCTGAGGTAGCTCTCTTATTCATATAATATGAGGGGCACGGGAGGCGGTTTAATTAGCTCGTTGAATCTTTAATTATTCTGGAAAATTAAGATTTTATGATGTTATCTGCTAATGGGCTGAGCAGGACCCAGTGATATTCTCTTAATTGACAAGGCGATATTACAGGTTTTTATATTGAAGGTTGAACCTTTCAATCAACACTCTTTTAAAGCGACACTTCTTTACTTGAAACGGAGGCAATTTGAACCATTAATCATTTAACTTATTTACTCGTTTTACATCGGAATTATCTCAAAATTTAACAAACCTTCCTGATGCTCAGGTCATTCAAGGTGCATGTAATGCATCTATATATCTTTTAGTGCGGTGATATCCTCTAGCGGGCGTCCACGGTATTTGGGACACTGGAGCACCAATAAAAGTACTGAAAATAGTGAAATAACATTATCACTCCAGGTGGAGACAAACTTGACTCTATGGATTCACTGCTTCGAATTTATATTATATTACACATTCAAACACCTTCACAAGGCACGTTAGAGATTTTATGGATTAGTTAGGATTAGCTGTCACATTCCTGGCCAAATAAAAATGTTAAACCGTCACTCTTGATGGGCATATTCACCAAACTTGGTAAAATTTATAACCTGTGTAACTAATGGTTAACTTTGCATTTGCTCTTCCCCATTGATTATTAGTAGTGTCTGTCTTCTCTAGTATCTATATTTGACTTCATTTTTCTTCTCTAAAAGTCTTTGTAATTTATTAAAGTAATATGTTGCTACAAAGTGACGTGATTTAAAACCACTTTCTTCATTTACTTTGGGAAGAATCAAGTTGTTAAATGTAATAGTTCCTGTATTTTGCCTAAATTTTCTTTGGAGTTCTAGATAGTGATTATTAATTCAATATAATACTCTTTTCTCTTATGTTCCTTCTTCCTCTCCGTCCTATTTAATAGATTCCGTACATTCTGTAAGGAGATTTGTGCTTGAGAGGATTCGACCAAGTTTTGCAAGTGGAAATATCATATACCTATTTTAACGCTTTTGTTTTGTTATTTATTTCATAATCCCATCGTAAATGCTGTTAAATAACACAGGAATAGTCTCAGCGAAATTACCAAGTGTTATGCACACAATCTTTAATCTCCTTAATAAGAATTATAGTTTTTTAAGTACCTTCGTCCAAGATTTATCGTGGCATATACCTACAGTATTATCAGCCAGTAATATTGCTCCTCCCTTTCGTTGTACATCAAATAAATCATCAGTACATACTATAAATAATAAGGGGCTAAGTATACTACCTTGCGGTACCCCTAGGCTTCTAGGTAACCAGTCACAGATAGTCGTTTAACAAATTCAGACCTTTTATGCCTAGTGAACGCTTCTCTCTTCCGTACTGTCTAACGTAATGTGCCCTTCCTCCGTGTTCGTTACGTCCCCTGCAGAACCCTGGGCGGGTACGAACCGCACTATCGGATAAGTTGGGAAGGTTTAGTCAACACCTGGAGGTTCCAGCTTTTTAAATAATATTTCGTGATCAACCGTATCAAGAGATTTTGGCATATCAAGAAAAAGAGCTACAACAGGTGCACTTATATCCTACCAATTCTGAATAATTTTGTAAGATTCCGTAAGAATTTACAAGATTCTTAGTAAGTATTGTTAGTAAGATTTTGTAAGATTCTTTATATTCTCGTTCTTTTAGTAATCCTTAATATATTTTAAATAATTTTTAAGACTTTAATGCTTCTTGCCCCTTAAGTTCCTTTTTTCTGCTTTTTCTACAAGATTCAGAGTATCCATCTTTTTGAATATTTTAATCGCATTTTTAGGCAGAAGACAGTTATTGCATTATAAGTTTAAATGAAATGTGTTAAAATGATCACAAATTTTGCCCATTTCTTTCATTCTATAGTTGAAAGATAGAGTTACAAAGAAAAATTTATTTTTTAGAGTAATCATCAGAATATGCAAATTACACAAAAAATATTCTGCAATTTTTTGGCCTTTGATATTAGTAATTCTTATTATATTATTAAGCATCATCTACGTAGCATTGAATCATTGCATACGTATCTTAATTATTTTTGTAACGTAATTTTCAAGTAGAATGATGAGCGATTAATGCCCAAAATTTCCTCAGAACCTGATAAATCTCTTAACGACCCTAATAACATTATTCATGGTTACACAATAGTAATATCATCTTATGCACATTTCACTTACTATTTTGCTTTACCGTAAATCGAGCTTAATTGAATTTTTCCAAAATTGGATAGCTTCTTAACATTTTTCAGTGTATCATCGCCTCTGTGTTAATTTCCTCCACGACCTTCCACTGATGGTTAGCGCCTAGAAAAAGTTATTACTCGCTATTAGACGATTAAGAACTTTAAAAAATTTTTAGATCCGATGAAACGGTCGCGTTTTTCCAAAGAAAACAAAAAATAAACAACCGACACATTCGTCGAAAAAAGGCGATACGAATTGCATTTCAGCTTGCAAATAGAGCCGGCTAATTCGAACGTGTTCACGCTCGTTTTGCGATTTATGTAACGTCAGCTAGTAGAAAGGCACCCGAAATTCGATGGCGCATTTCCCTCAAAAAACCCCGACGTTCTAATTTAATAAACGGAACCATTACGATCAATTTTCGAATATATTATAAAGGCTGAAAAGGTGATCGGAATGAAGTTGTCTACGTTTTAGGTGGGTCGAAAAAAACCCATCCTCCATCTAAATTGGAGAGTCTATTCAAGAAAAATACAATCGATATCGCGAACGAAACTATACGAAAGCCAATTTAAAGACGATGTGTGCATGTAATATAACTCCAGTGTAACAAACCGTGAAAAGAATTAAGTTGTTCCCAGAACATACAAAATATCTCATCAAATAAGATTAATGAATTTTATTATTATGAGCGCGTGATCTAATATAAGAATAAATTATTTATTTTAAATTGTTATTAATTTTTTATGGCTATATTTTCCGAAACACATTATATCTACAATGAAACATGATTATATTCTATATTATGTATGAGGCTATAATAAGAATTGAAAAAAAGACTTAATATTAGGAACAAGACGTTTAATATTTAACAAAGAAAACAGTTTTTTGTTGGGTTACACATCGTTTCCAGTTTATTAAAAAAAGCATTTAAATTTAAAGATAGAACTTTCATATTTCGACAGGGCAGGCTTAAGTCAATTTTAGATCCTGGTTCACTCACCTGTCGACATATCAGTAAACCGAAAAAAATAATAATTATTGGAATAAGCTACGTTAACATAATCTTCAGATAGAAGTGTAAGTATTACACATATTTTAATTTCTATTTATGAACCAACAGCTTGAACATGCAACAGTGGGAACACTTGTTAAGAAGCCCTGTAACGTGACTCCATACTAATAATGAAATGTCTGATAAAGTTGTCCTTTTACTAATAAACTATTATCCAGTTTCTTGAAGGTTCTGAGAAGGTTTTTAGAAAGTTAAAAGCTTCTGCTACTTTATAACTCAAAACCATTTCATCAAAACACACACAGATCATAGTTGGTGCTAAGTTGCTAAGTGTCTTACGTTCTAGATAGCTTAAATTTCTAGTTTGTAATTTAGAATGCCTTCGTCAAAAACTGCAAAGGTTCTAGTTAATACTATGTTAGTAAATAGCCTATAAAATTTAATTTCTAGTTTGTGATTCAAGAGACTTTTTGTCAAATCCTGGTTCTATTGCATGCATTTCATTTTAATTTGTGCTATATCGGTAAATTGGTGATGTTTTCGCTTCGACTTCTAGTTTATGATACAAAAGATTTTTCATCAAAGCCTGCAAAGATTCTAGTTGGTGCTACATCGATATAGATTTTTGCTTCAATTTCTGGTTTTTCATAAATGCTCCAAAGTTTCAAGCTGGTGTTCGTTATGTACATAGCATCTACTACTAGTTCGACTAGGGGTAGATACTATATACCCCTCATGACTTTCATTAAAGCCTGAAAAAATTATATTGGTGCTAGGGTGGCTTCAGTTTTCGTAATTCAAGAAACACTTCATCGAACTATGCAGAGATTTTAGTTGGTACTATATTATATCGATCAAGTTCTGGACATCTTCAGCCACTAGCTTGTGCTTCAAAAGACATTTCATCAAAACGCGCAGATTCATAAAACTCATGTCTTAAATATCTTGAATTTATAACCTGTGATCACGTGGTATATGGAGTTGATGTGATGTTAATAAAGCGACCATGTTACAGATAGCTTCAGCTTCTACTTCATGATTCATAAGACGTCATTCACGGTCAAAACTTGCAAAAATTCTAGATGATAAGTCGAAGATATTGCAAGTAGCTACAACTTCTAACTTGTGATTCAAAAGACTCTTCCTCAAAAGTACTATATTAGTAAATCGCTTATGTTTTAAATGGTTTCAATTATCAGTTTGTGATTCGAAAAACTTTTCAGTTAAAGGTGCAAAGATGTGCTACATTGGTAAACTGATGATGTTCTAGATGGCCTTAACTTTAACTTCGTAATTCAAGAGACTTTTTATCGAAGTGTGCAAGGATTTTAATGGATACTATATTGGTATATCGATGACGTTCTAGGCAGTTTCAGCTGCCAACTTGTGCTCCAAATGACGATACGTCAAAACGTGCAAAGATTCTAATCAGTGCTCTGCCGGCATATCAGTGATATTCTGGATGGCTTGAATTACTAGTTCGTGATTTAAAAATACTGTGCAATAATTCTAGTTTGTGCTATTTTGGTAAATCGATGACATTCGGGATAGCTTCAGCTATTTTGTTATTCAGGAGACTTTTCATCAAAGCGTGCAAAGATTGTAGTTGGTGCTATATGGGTAAATAGCCCACGTTCTAGATAGCATCAAAGTCCAGTTTATGATTCATTTTCATTAAAGCTTGCAAAGATTGTAGGTGATGCTGCATGGTATGTAAATCGTTTATGTTCAAGATAGCTTCAACTTCTATTGTGTAAATCAAAAGACTTTTAGTTCGAAGCGTACAAATGGGCTAATTGATAAATCTCTTATGTTCTTGATAGCTTCAGCTTCTACTTTGTGACTCAGGAGAGCATTCAAAAGCATATACAGATTTTAATTGGTGCTGTATTAGGTATCTGCATTATCTATAGCATTACATGCTACATCAATGTGTTTAATGTCGGTAATTGCTATCAGTGCAAGCCTCAGTAGCACCCTCGATACTTAACAGTCACTTAAAATAGGCTCCTCTACAATAACTATTTTATAGTGATGTCTTTGGATTCTAGATAAATCATTAGTGTTTCTCCTTTTGAAATCTGGAAGTTTTGCTTATGTCATCGAAATTCCTGTCGATTTGTATTGAAAATTCGATATCTTAGCACGCGTCTGTTTTTCAAAATTAAAAGGGCGACCGGATTAAAAATTTTGCAAGCAGCAAACTGTTGTGTTGCGCAAGAATATCGGGCGTAAAGATTACAATAATTCAATAACTTTGTCCTAATATCTCAACCAGGTTTATAAGGATAAAAACATGAGTAATGCCTTAGTAGGCGCATTCTCCATTTCTTTAAGTCCTTGGTAAAGGCAATTGCAGGTTAAACTGAGGTAGTTTGGGGAAACTTCACACAATCACCTTAAAACACTGTTAATGTTATAAAATCTTTTCCTTCTTCATCAAGTGCCTGGTTTTTCACCTCATTAGTCATTAGAAGGGAAGGGGAAGGGTTAATGCCCACTTCGAATTACATTATAGTCGAACCGCGATATATACGTATCGTCGTGCTGTTATGCTATTTTATTACGCTATGCTATTAATTATGAACACAAATTTACTAAACGTATTGAAGTTATAATTTTCGCTGCTGCTCCCTTTTTTCCCGTGCGCCATTGTAATCTTTTGCGTTTCCATATAAAACACAATGTTTGTTTTATGCAAATCTCGATACCGTCCCTTAACTTCCTATCATTTTATAAACGCCTCGTTCGGAAGCAATATTGTGCACCATCGCATCGTAAAAGGACAATTATTTTTTTAATTACGGGCATTTTATTGCTTTACTTAGATTAAAAATGGAAATGAGTTCTCTAAGAAGCAGGAGAGGGAGCGGAAGAGAGAGGAGAAGCGGTCCGAGGATAAAAGTTGAAAGTTGCTTATCGGGGGAAATTAATTGTTCTCCCTTATTAAAAAAGGAAGAAGAAGTTGTTAACTAGGAGGAAATTCACACGGTTTTTGACTGGGGATTCACTCTGGGTTTAGTTTAACATTGGAATATATTTGAGCGCGTCCTGCCGTCACGACGGACGCCAGATATATTCGTCTTATTTAAAAAAAACGAACTTTTCCTTTTATTCTTCACAAAATCACCATTTATACACGTCCAGCTCCCTCTCTTGCGACACAAAAGAAACTCGAGTGGACATCGGGACACGATTGTTGCTAGCGCGACATCTCCAGAGGCGGATCGTCAAAACGGAAAAGACACGAAAAGTGCATTAATGCAACGAAATTTATATGGAGTGAAACCTTTTATTCCGTGCATTACTGGGTACTGAGTAATAAGATAAACGTTGGCAAATATTTGAAATCAACGCCTGCATGTATCAAACGACAGGGTGTCTTTAAGTTCGTATCGTTTTGCACTTAATATTCCATCTACAATTCTACGATTGTAGTACATATAGTCTTTACCTCAATTTACAGTAAATAACTAGCTTAGTCCACTTTGGTGGTGTTGCAGATTGTTTCTAAGAAGTGTGAGGGAAAAGATTTCGTATCATCACGAGTGGGTACGTCACTGCCTCCGCACACCCGGTCTTTTCAGTTGTCGATGCCATAGTGATTCACATGCTAGAAATGTATCAGATTGGATATGGTGCATTATTGATGAACAGGTACTTGAATCCATCGCATGGGACGTCCCGATCTCCTTATTGCGACGACGTCCCCGAGGGGTCAAAGCACAAAAGGGCTCGTCCTCTTTGCGAGGAAATCACTTTTTCGAAAACATACGTGGAGTGCGAACGGGAGGGCGACTAAATAATTATTCCGCCGATAATATATTAATCCAGTAATAAGGAAAGGTGCCCGGCCGGAAAGCCGAGAGGGGGAGTCTTCACTTTTGTGATTTAACGTGAGATGCATGATACATTTCAAAGCGAATTTTCCTCTCGGAAAGCTTACCCCACATCCGTCCCCCCTCCGAGGAATAAACGCCATCAAATCAGATTGCGTTTCATCCTATTCTCAACGTTATCTCCCGCTGTTTCTCTCTCTCTCTCTCTCTCTCTCTCTCTCTCTCTCTCTCTCTCTCGCTCTCTTCATACTTTCCATTATCATAATTTCTTACATGCGCCGTCTCAAGAATTTCACAATAGACGCCGTCCATTAAATTTTCATTTAATTTTCCGTCCCGGCTGCCGACTATATTTGACATAATAGCCCGGGATATTTTTATGGCCATAATAAAATGGCGCATCTCGCTATCATTTTATTTTTGTCTCCGAGCGAAATTTCCCAAATGGGATTCGCGAAATGATGGATTAAGTTCGTAATGCGTTCCGAGTCGTTGTGAATTCAGGAGCAGTCCCGGGAAAGGGGTTCGTTTAAGACGGGGGGGGGGGGGGGTGTGTAGCATAATACTTACTTCGGGGAATTGTAACTGGAAATTAGAATATATTGCGAGAACTTAATTTGTCTTGAAATTTTGCAATAGGTATTTCATGTATTAGCATCGAGGTTAAATATTCCGTTAGGTTTTACTTCGAATTCATAACGTTCCTATACAGGGAAAAGGTGTTTGACGTGCATTCGTAACCAGAACTCTCAGACTATATACAACTGGTAAGAAAAATAATGACAGGTTAATACTTTCAAGCGAACAAATCGTGAGATAGCCGTCAGAACTGCAAGAAAAGGTAGCCATCGACCCGTGCCTCCTTCATAGTTTCTTAAGGGTGGTATGACCCACATTGAGGTAAACGATAATGGTTACATGAAGACAGTAACACCAAATGGGATATAAACAGTAAGCAACAAGCAACAATCTTTTTTGGGAGCGACAATCCAATAATTGTGATTTAATATAAATATTTATTTCATTACTGATGTGAATTCCTGCGTTCTACGCGATACTACAACTTTTCTTCGTTGAAACTTCAAAGCATTCAATTACTCTAATGGATGATCATGAATTTCATGAATTACTGGGTACGGTATCATAACTTTCTTTTTTGAAAAGCGTGACATTCGGGCTGTAGAGGTCGAATGATTACCATTTGCAAATATGAAATAAAGCGTTACGTCTGCATCTAAGCATTGATTATAGTGAAGTTCACCACCTAAAATCACTGTTTCCAGAAATCCTGGAAGAATTTGAGTACTCCCTAAGTTCCTGTGTTTCGTCAACCCCAAAAATATTGAAATTAATTATCAATTAAAATAATGCGTTACATCTGCATCTAAGCGTTGATTAATAGTGAAGTTCACCACCTAAAATCACTGCTTCCAGAAATCCTTGAAGGATATTTTTCTACCTTGAGTGCTCCCTAAGTTCCTGTGTTTCGTCAACCCCAAAAATATTGAAATTAATCATTAATTGACATAAAGCCTTACTACATCTAAGCGTTGATTAGAGTGAAGTTCATCGCCTAAAATCACTGCTTCCAGAAATCCTTGAAGGATATTTTTCTTCCTTGAGTGCTCCCTAAGTTCCTGTGTTTCGTCGACCCCAAAAATATTGAAATTAATCATTAATTGACATAAAGCCTTACTACATCTAAGCGTTGATTAGAGTGAAGTTCACCGCCTAAAATCACTGCTTCCAGAAATCCTTGAAGGATATTTTTCTTCCTTGAGTGCTCCCTAAGTTCCTGTGTTTCCTCAACCCTAAAAATATTGAAATTAATCATTAATTGACATAAAGCCTTACTACATCTAAGCGTTGATTTAGTGAAGTTCACCGCCTAAAATCACTGCTTCCAGAAATCCTTGAAGGATATTTTTCTACCTTGAGTGCTCCCTAAGTTCCTGTGTTTCGTCAACCCCAAAAATATTGAAATTAATCATTAATTGACATAAAGCCTTACATCTACATCTAAGCGTTGATTAGAGTGAAGTTCACCGCCCAAAATCACTGCTTCCACAAATCCTTGAAGGATATTTTTCTACCTTGAGTGCTCCCTAAGTTCCTGTGTTTCGTTAACCCCAAAAATATTGAACTTATTTAAGTACTCATGGTCTAAGATCTGCAATATCTCTGTTTCGTTATAAACATAAGAGTTTGACTAAACACTATTTTATTTAGATCGACATGAAAACTGCTTTACCTCATCACGATACTTTTGTAGTGTGCCTCTATTATCACTAGTGAATATTGTTTGCCGTGCGACCGTAGATGTGTTCTTAAATATCTGTTTAGTTATTATTAATGAAATAAAACGGTTGTACCTTTACAGAATTACCTTAACGTAACTACCATTGTGATATTAAAAGGAAAAAAACTTGTTACTCATATTCAACGAATATGGAAATTTCGAGAAGTACCAGTGGGCAAAAACGGATAGACGCTCGTTAAAATATAATCATCGTTTAGATAAGAAACATTAAGTATCGAGATAATTTAAGTTATGTAATTCTCTGAGAGCGCCCAGCGTTTTTAAGTCAGTTATAGTTAGGAATCGAATGCGAACGGTTACGAATTATTTTCGTGGAAGTATTTGCTCTTGTGCTTGCATTTATAGAAATGAATTTTGTGAGTGAATCATTAGTTATTTAAACGCGGGTTAAAATAGCTTGAAGGAGCGTTATTATCTCTTGATTGCGAGGAAAATGTTTTCAACAGGTACATTCGTGATATATTGCTCGTATGCTGCTTCATGTATTTTAGAGGCGGTGTCTTTGTACGTATTTGTACCAGATGAACATGGACTTTCATCACTCATACTTACATCATTCACTATAAATCTTGTGTTTTGCTTACATATTACATAACTGATAATGGGCTATAACTGCTGTGTTGGTTAATGCCAGGTGTACTGTGGATGTAGTATCTTATGTTAATCTTGTATCTTCCAGCAACGCAGTCATTAACTTTTTGCTCTATTCGACCGTTAAAATCGCCAGTAGTTATCTTTTGCGCTTTTCATTTAGGGCATAGCTTCCTATTTTTACTAAATCATGTCCTATTACACGTAGCTACGTAGAAAAAATTGGTCAGTATTCATCCAGAATATTAGCGACGGAGTACATAACACTACTAGCACTCGTGCGTAAAACACAAGCAGATACCAGTGCTTTACATTTTCCTTTTTGAGAAAAATCCTCTGGATACTTTGATCGCACAACGCTCATACCACATCGACGTTGAAAATTTGGCTCTGGAAAGTTTTTTACTTGCATATTCTCCCCTAGGAGCTCAAAATACTGGTCAATATTTTTCTTTTCAGCAGTGAGATGCGGGATATTATTAGTACCTTATTTATTAATATTTATTAATACATCCATAGTAAAAGGGGTGGCATGACGTACATTTTAGCGCTTTTATTCCTTTTTCATGACCCTTTTATTCTTGTTTTCTCGTTATAAAGGTCCAGAGCTTGCTTACTAATTTTACCATTTTTGCATCATGAACATGATGCAAGGTAGTTTTCCATAAAACTTTGATTTCTGTTACGCTTTAACCTAGTATAAGTAAATAGCGTAGGAGTTTATAATGCTGTAATGATATTAAAAATATGGGAAATTTACTTTTGCTATGGAAAACGCAGATTTTCATGAATCGGCTATTTCGATTTGCTGTTTGCAGATTTAATTTGACTAACGTGTGATGAGGCAGTGAACGATTTAATTTTTTCGCTAGCATCACCTCTTTCATTCGCAGTAATCCTAATCCCCCGACATTTCCCTCAATCACTCGATTATTCGGTACAAAAGGACGAAAATACGCATTATTATCGAATCACATAGGCATAATGTCATCATCTAGCACCCCAGAATATAATCCTAAGTGTTCATACATACTTGATCGTCTATTGAATGCATTTTCTTGTAACAGGGGTCGCGCCCCCAAACATAATCGTTGATTCAATTTGGATTTTTTTAGGTGTAACGATTATTTGACGCCTGTCGACGCTCTCTCTCTCTCTTCCTCTACCCGCTACTTTTAATGAAATATGGCCCTCCGCCGGGAATATCGACGGGATAGGGAACCGAAATTAAATAGTTTAAGTGAAGGACGAAGTGTTTAAAATTCCCCCTCTATCAATTTATGAGTGTCAATATTTATAAGCGTGATTCAAACATGTGTTGGAGTCGGTGCACATTTTCCATTCGTCGCTAATCGTCATTGGGCAGCCGCTGCGCTCTGGAAGCATAAAGAACCTTTAGTTACATTTAAGTGGTACTCATTAACAGTATAATTAAGCGGAGTAATTCAATGCAATTAACGGGTTGTAAGTGTAATTTAACATGTTTTAAGTAAAAAACGTCAAGTGGAGCGTTTTCTTTTGATTGTTTAAAACTTCGGTCATAAAATGCATTAGATACGTAATGCCCTGCACTTGTCAATTTTGTAAATAGAAGCCAACATAAAATTTAGAGAACCGATGGTAAACAAGGGTAGGTAAACACCACAGCACGAAAAATGATGGCGTCTTTTCACGGAGAGAGCGAAAATTTAGTTAAAAAATATTTAATGTTAAGTGATTGAAACATTTTTGTGGGAAAGGAAAAATAGTAGATATTAAATTTTTGGGTTTTCAGGAGAACTAATAAAAACAAACTGTGACGACAATCCAAAACAAAAAAATCGATGGTAACTGTTACCTCCAATGAATTTTGTGTAATAATGCATTTGTAAAATTAATATAAGAACAAAAATATGCACTGATTCTGATATAAAATTGATTCTGTAAGACTACTTGCAACTCCTAATTTAACTGAACCTTTTAATTTTGATATTTCTTGGTGAAGTTTCGTTTCAAGCAAGAATATCACTAGTATATATTGTCAATGACAAGCTGTACAGCGCAGAAACTGAAAATCTAATAGATTTCAATCAAGTTCCATAGAACTTTCACAATTTTCCGGACCTTCACCTGTAACAGTTTGTGTAGGATCTACAGGTGAATTCTGTCAAATTGTGGTATTATCAATCGCTATATTTTCACTACCCTTGTTTGAAACTCTTTTGGTGTTGAGATATCCTTTGAATAGCTTCACTATACTACAGCTACTTACAGCCTCACAAATCACTAAACTCACTCTTTCCTAATTTCGTTCTTCCTTCCCTCTGTAAATCACTTAACTACTTAAAACTTAAGGAAGAAACAGTGTTACCATCTGCATCAATGAAATTTAAATTATCGCCTAAGGAGCTTCTGATTTTAAGATCTGGCATGGCAAATCACACCATGGCAAAATGAAAATTCTGTAAGGTTGTATCATCAAGTATAAGAGGTACTACAACAATCACTCCACAGTTGTATACAAATTCTAATAACTTTCTATAACCTAAAACTGCCGTTAAGTTTGTTCCTTACGTTAAGGCAAATTGCATAAATCCGCAGTAAATGTTCAGGGTGAGGATCCTTTCAGTATTTTCTTAAATATTTCATGCGCATTGTTTCACTCAGGGACATTATTTTCAGCATTTTCTGAAATGAAAATTTCTGTTCAATGATCTGTATCAATGATTCCAACGAGTTCCCTCCAATTTTCAGACTTCCAGTCCCGAAAAGTACCTTCGCCCTTTTACAGTAGCTCTGGCTATTTTCCAGGTTCTTCTAGCCTTTTTCCTTGTCCATGGATCCATGTCGTTCTGTATTACTGTGTTAAAAATAGTGTGGATTTAAAGAGCTGAAGAAAATTGAACGGAGAACGGTTTGAATAACAGATGTCTTCCACACCCTCTAAGATTATTGTAAATAAATGTGGAAACAACTGACGAGCTGGTACAAATTACATACTTACTTAAATAAAAATTACACTTACATGGAGAATTTAAATATGGATTCATTCCAGGCTTTAGTTTTTACGAACCCTCTGATCAAACCCGAGCAAATCAAATGAAACAAAAGTACATAAGTGGTTCCAGCAGCGTGATCGCCTAACTAAATCTCCATCCTCATCTCCCAATCGACCGATTCTGAAATTTTGACTGCCCTTAACGACATAATTCAGTTTGGACATCGGGGGTGAGTAAGTGCCTCCTTAAGGATTCATTCAATGAGAAAAGGGCAAGGGACGTGAATCGCCGCGTGTACTACATATGTATAAACGCATGTATCACTGGACGATTGTGTCGTATAGTGTACGCAATCAATTTGGGCACTATATTTGAAAAAGGGAAAAGGGCGAACTCTCCAGAGGATGCGTTCACGCTCCGGACTGACCGGCAATTTTAAAGGGCACAGATGGAAAGTGACCCTTACATTTTTCTTTCCGAAAGCCATTCACCAAATATTACTTCCTTTGATATGTGAGATTGCTTTCTATTGGATTTCCCGATGTATATACGGATATACTTCTGTGGATCAATGAGGTGTCCAGGAAGAATGTACGTGTACTTACTGTTAGGGGGAAGAACGGCGGATTTATTTTTAACTGAAATGCCTCCACATCCAAATGCAATACAAACGGTGTCAGAAAGATGGGAAGTTATGTTAGGTAACAGGATGGAGGTTTGCTGAAATATAAAATATATATTTAAGTTCTTTCATGATGTATTTGTCGCCTTATATGTACATCTAAACCAGTGCTTATTTTTAATAACTCCAGTATCTTCTGCATAGTTTATAAGGCAGTGAACTACCAGTTACGACTTGCTGGTCATCAGATTTTTAAATTAAATTATTTGGAAAATAAGGCTAAGAGGGGGTATAAAATAATTTCTTTGCAATACGTCATAAACATAACATTCACAAAAGTTGTCATGGACTAAATTATCCCAACCAATGTGAACGCAAAGTATATACAATTAGTTAAAATGTCCAGTAAAAATTGTAACAATATTCAAAGTTTTCTTTGAGTAAAGATTTTATTGATGTAATTTGAAGATTTTCTTTGTCATTCGTGTTTTTATCGTTCTGATCTTTCTGTTCTTGATCATTCATGTTTTTTGACAGAAGGTTTTGTTTTAGGATCAATAACGATGCATCGAATGGTAATTCGCCATTTAAATCTACAATTGTAATTATGACACTTAAATGATTTGCTTACTTTCTTTTGAATTTGAAAATTTCTATAATTGGAAGTAAAACGATTAGGAAAAGAACAGAAACCCTGCGAAACTGCCCTAAAGCTGCCACCTTTCGAGAGCTCTATGTGAACTAATTTTTAAATTTGAAATTTGAAAATTTATGCTATAGTAAACTTTGAAGTATGTACACCAACATTTATATTACGGTGAAAAAGACATTTAAGTGAGCTCTTAACGATGGCAAATAGGTAAAAGCGGTTAAGCAAAATACTACATTAGTAAAGTAAGAAGAGTGTGTTTAAGCACGAAATAGGTTGACAGCTAAACCTAGTTGTATGTAATACAGCAGATATATACAAATCTCAGTGAGGGGTAAATTTAGTACGGTTTATAAGTGCGGTAAGTAACCGTTTTGTTAGTACAATACGGTCGGAAAATGCACGATCATACTTCACTAGGTTCGGAAAATTCGCTTGGAATCGGTCTCTAATCTCTAAAGTCGTTAAATTCATATCTCTTCCGATGACATCAATTCATTATAGTTCCGCGAGTGCTGTGGGGTTGGAAAATGCGCGATCTGTAATCGCAAAGGTCGGAAAATTCGAGGATTTTCCGGGGACGTTTTGAATTGATTTACAAGTCTTTCATACGTACAGTGCGAATGGAAAATGCGCACGTCCCAGGAAACGATAGGTAGTATAAGAATAACAAATTTTTTGTATTTCGAAGAAAAGAAGAGGTACAGAGTAGCATTTGATTACCAGAAAAATAGAAATTTTAGAGTAATTATATTACAACTGTCCATTAATGCTAGCTGATTAGTCCTTGTGTGCATTATAATCAAAAGAGTTTAACTACATTTCACTTACTTAAAGATGATAAAAATGATGCTTCAAGTTATCAGTCGTTCAAAACCTAAGGTAAAGGATTTTCATCAATCTCGTACTTATTTATTTTCTTAATAAATTGTTTTTTCAAATGAGGCAAAGTTGACATTTGATATATTCTTAGGCAGTATTGTTAAGCGTCCGCACTAGGAATATATAACTGTAACATTAAATTTCCGGAACACAGTCAAGTTTTTTTTATAAAGTTAACCTTATTTGCAAGTTTACAGCTCTTGGATAAGTAATCGTTAGTATTTAAGGAATCGAACGTGGATATCCCGGCATCCGGCCGCCATTTTAGCCGTCATACCTTCCCTATGGAAGCCATCTCTCCCCCGATAACGTTACCTTCCTTTTTATACGTTATAGAGAAGCTCCAACGCCGGTTGATCCTCCACTATATGGCCTCCTCTCCCCGTTCAGAAAACGGCCCATAACGGTGCGGCAGATGCTGCATCATTGAATAGTAATAAGATCCCGAGTGCGTGCTATAGAAATGAATTGCTTCTGTTTTATGTTATTGCTGTTTGGGAGTAGAGAGAGCCTCCCCCTTTCCTTACCCGCCGCCGAGTCGGGCAGGTGCCCGCCCGATCCCATCATCCCTTATTCGATTCCTCCCGCTTCTCCCTCTCCCCGGCCGCCTCCTCTCACGTCCTCTCTCCTTCTCTCCTTCTCCTTCCGCCGCCCGTTCCTGCCATAAAATAACTGATCTGGCTAAACGACACGCGTGATTTGCATGTGGAGTTGATAGCTTAAATTAAAAGTTGGCGGGGAAGTGATCGCGACACTCCCGGCCCCGTACCTGGGTTCGGAGCTCGCTTTAGGGGGATGGTTTTCATCTCCAAGAGTCATTTGCTCGATTCGAATAAAACGTATCGATTTTTAATGGCGATTAGGTATTTGTGATGGCATGCTTGGGTGTTCTATTTGTACGAAAAATAAAAATATAACGACACAAGTTGCAAGTATAAAACTCCACAACTTTTGTATAACTTTCTTAAAAATTGGTGCTGCAGGCGTTAAAAGTCAAAAAAGTGTGCCTTTTTCCTCCGTCCTTTTAAAATAAGTTTTAATGTAAGGAAAACTTGGTAGAAAAAGGGTGTATGGGTGAGGGGAAATGGGCTTCGGTGAGGAATATACCTATGAGATTAATGACGACTTTTCATATTAGTGAGGGGCATACTTGTCAGCGCTTAGTGAGGAATTTACATCCGCCCCGTCAATTCTGTAATGTATAGTTTTTCAAGCTGGGTTTATTTATGCCTAAACAATGTTTACTTATACCTCAAATATGGATTTGCTGTAAAGTGCCCCGGCCGTCCATCGAGGTGCAAGTTTCGATTATTTCCCCCCCTGGCGCGTTCCATCAGGATTTATCCGGGAAACCGCCTCGAAATCGACTGGAACCATCCCCGAGGTAAACATAAAACTTTAATTCTAGTTCCAGCTCGCTTCGACGATACAATGTAACATCCCCTCGCCCCACCCCTCGTCCGACCCTTTGTAGTTTTCGGCACCTTTCGAAAATTCGAAGATCGCAGGTCCTCCTCTCCCAGTTTGAATTTTAAACAGTCATAAAACGAGTGATGTTAATTTTTCCTCTCCGACTGTAATATCGTAGGGGGGGTTTCGGTACGTGACGCGAATCGTGCACTCCGCATCCGTCCCGATTGGCGGTGCGAATCTTCGGAAGGCCTCAGAAATGATATTTGCTCTCTCTCTGCGTGGGGTAGGGAGACGGGGTGGAGGTGCCCCCACCCCCTCCGTGAGGTATAAATGCGTTGGTAACGTCTTCGGTTCATCGTCTAATATGCTAATTTTCCTTGTAACTACTTCGTCGGGTTATAGCTAATAACAAGCAAATGTAAATTTTGAGCGACCGCATTCTGAATTTCAATGAAGGGCAGGAATTCGTAGAGAAGATGGCTGATTTCGGCGCCTCGCCGTGAAATCGGCCGAATCGCCTACCAAACTCCTCGATTCGAACACACCAAAGTAGGGTACATTTGGAAAATTTTTATTAGACCACATATTCACTAATCCTAATAATGTGTGAATGAACACAGGTTATGCAGGGCCGAAAATAAAGAACTCGTATTTTTTACATCATTTAATAAGTATATTGAAGGGGTGAAAACTGCCCTTAAAGTTCATCCCTGAAAATTTATTGTTTACAATCTATAACGTTCTTGCTGCAATATCTTTATGAAGCAACATATAAATCTCTTACTTATGGCTAATTTCACTCCTCTATATATACATGCACTTCCATGTATAAGTTACAAATCTTTCACTTCGTTTTACTAGAAAGGCGACTGTGGAAGTATGTTATGCTTATTGATACACTGATATTTCTCCAAAGTTTTTCAGAAAAATTAACTGTTGTAGCTCCTCCATTATTCTTATTAAGACAATAACTTTCTGAAATATTTTTAAAAAATCCGCCATTACTTTTTCTTTTGTAAAGCCATACCGTCAATTTGGTTCATATTATATACGTTCTCCTATATTCTTTTTATGGTGGATAATATTTAGGTGGCACTCAGAAATATTATTGCCCAAAAATTGCTCCGGCTATCCCTAGAAAAATCGTGACAAGTTTCCTGTGCATTGGCGAAAATTTTCCATCAAACCCGTTGATAATTTCTGTAATTCTCTTCTCTAATCTTCTCGATCTTGCTGCAATATCTTTATGAAGCAACATATAAATTTCTTACTTATGGCTAATTTTACTCCTCTATATTTACATTCACTTCCATGTTATAAGTTACAAATCTTTCACTTCGTTTTACTAGAAAGGCGACTGTGGAAGTATGTTATGCTTATTGATACACTGATATTTCTTCAAAGTTTTTCAGAACCCTTAACTGTTGTAGCTCCTCCATTATTCTTATTAAGACAATAACTTTCTGAAATATTTTTAAAAAATCCGCCATTACTTTCTCTTTTGTAAAGCCATACCGTCAATTTGGTTCATATTATATACGTTCTCCTATATTCTTTTTATGGTGGATAGTATTTAGGTGGCACTCAGAAATATTATTGCCCAAAAATTGCTCCGGCTACCCCTAGAAAAATCGTGACAAGTTTCCTGTGCATTGGCAAAAATTTTCCATCAAACCCGTTGATAATTTCTGTAATTCTCTTCTCTAATCTTCTCGATCTTGCTGCAATATCTTTATGAAGCAATATATAAATCTCTTACTTATGGCTAATTTCACTCCTCTATATATACATGCACTTCCACGTATAAGTTACAAATCTTTCACTTCGTTTTACTAGAAAGGCGACTGTGGAAGTATGTTATGCTTATTGATACACTGATATTTCTTCAAAGTTTTTCAGAACCCTTAACTGTTGCAGCTCCTCCATTATTCTTATTAAGACAATAACTTTCTGAAATATTTTTAAAAAATCCGCCATTACTTTTTCTTTTGTAAAGCCATACCGTCAATTTGGTTCATATTATATACGTTCTCCTATATTCTTTTTATGGTGGATAGTATTTAGATCGTACTCAGAAATACTATTGCCCAAAAATTGCTCCGGCTACCCCTAGAGAAATCGTGACAAGTTTCCTGTGCATTGGCAAAAATTTTCCATCAAACCCGTTGGTAATTTCTGTAATTCTCTTCTCTAATCTTCTCGGTCTTGCTGCAATATCTTTATGAAGCAACATATAAATTTCTTACTTATGGCTAATTTTACTCCTCTATATTTACATTCACTTCCATGTTATAAGTTACAAATCTTTCACTTCGTTTTACTAGAAAGGCGACTGTGGAAGTATGTTATGCTTATTGATACACTGATATTTCTTCAAAGTTTTTCAGAACCCTTAACTGTTGTAGCTCCTCCATTATTCTTATTAAGACAATAACTTTCTGAAATATTTTTAAAAAATCCGCCATTACTTTTTCTTGTAAAGCCATACCGTCAATTTGGTTCATACGTTCTCCTATCTTCTTTTTATGGTGGATAGTATTTAGATCGTACTCAGAAATACTATTGCCCAAAAATTGCTCCGGCTATCCCTAGAAAAATCGTGACAAGTTTCCTGTGCATTGGCGAAAATTTTCCATCAAACCCGTTGGTAATTTCTGTAATTCTCCCCCTTCTACACGCCCGCCTTCCCGAATCCATTACCTAACTTTAATGAGTCCGTCCGCCGATCTTAGCTCTCCCGGCCTGCACCCGCGAACGTCTTTATGGACGCCCCGCACACAAATCTTGCTAGCGATGCAATCTATTCTCCTAATTAAAACATATGTAATGGCAGAGACACCGGCCAGGACGATACCGTACGTTTGTATTCGGTTGCAGTGAGCGATCCGGAGATGATATTGATTGCGGGGAAGTTTGCGCGCTGCCCCTCTACCGCACCCCCTTTGGAGCTTGGCTGATTTTTGGATTTATCTCGACGCGACTTCGCCTGGTGTAATTATGGTCGAAAAGATGGAAGATTTGTTGCCACTCGTGGGGACTACCGCGTTAGTTTTGAGTTTTTTTTTCTCTTTTGTGCACACGTGCTACGGGGGTGAGGGAGCATAACGTTTATCTGAAGTAACTTTAAATTGAGAAAGAAAATAGTGGCTTTATGAAACATTGCACTTGGTTGAGTACCTTTGCTTCATTAGGGGATGGAAAGAGCAGACATCCTCCATGGAAATCGACACGTTGTCGAATCGTGTGATTTCGTTAAGTATGCCCTTATGGCTTTAAAATTAGATTGGCGTGACTTTACTTGTGGTCAAGACGCCTGATTTTGTTACCATTATTAACGTTTTTTCGTTAATATAATATTTTTAGAACAGGATATTTTGGATCATTATCTTTATTGTCGTTGTTACTTTCTAAATAGTAGAGAGAAAACAGCTTTACTCACCAGTAGCAGTTTTCTCTGGTTAAAATTAGACGTCTTCATATAATAATGCCATCATATAATAAATTACACCGGGCAACTGACGCTAAGATATACGATTGCATAAGTAGAAATATCACAACACAACTAACTCGGCGCCTCCTTAGGAGAGACAACACATAATTTATAACAGATTCATATTACAAATTTGATGTTAAACAAATAATTATAGGCTGATCTGTCACTTCAATATTTTCATATTTGACACGAACCTCACTTCTCTGAAATATTGAGTTATTATGAGTGGATCCTGGATACCTAGCGACAATATCTAATATTTGCATTCTTGGGCCACATATCACCTGTAAATAACACTTTTTAAACAATTTCATCTATCATTATTGAAATAATATAAGTATCTGTAAATTAATGGGGAAAATTCTCCTTCTATTTCTGTATATTTCACCTACAGCACCTCCAGGATTTTTTATTGGGATGTGGGTACAGTCTGTATAGGATGTTACACCAGGAAAGTTGGCAATTTGTTTAAATTCATTCATAAAAACTTGATAATGAAAAGGGTCTTCTGGGAATTTTACCACATTCCTCATTTTATCTGCTAATGAGTCTGAAATCTTTTTTATTATTAAAAACACTGTAGATGGTGAAATTCCCCCAAGATAAAATAAATATGAAATGGCAGAATAGATAAATAAAGCTGAAAAACTTGAATAAAGCACAAGTAATAGTTCTTTTTCTAGGTATAAATACATATATAAAAATGCAACTTTCCTGGAAATTTCCTGTATCATAGTATCGTAAATTGATTAATAATTGGATCAGTGGAACCACTGGCAAACCTCTATTATTGGGTTTATGAAGAGCATCATTAATCAGAGGCAAAATAATACAATATGTACAGTCGTATTTTTAGAAAAGCAGTACCTCCTTATAAACTAACGTTCACTATATAAATCTAACGGATTTTGCCGGTCTCTCAAATACCGTCTGGGTAATCGATTTACGTTATTAATATTTCGATTGACATACTCATAATAATCGTCATTCATTTTGAATCCACGTCTCGAAGGCGAACTTTACTTTTAATATTTTCTGAGGAATACTCGAGGTAAGATCAAACCGACCTCGGTCTCATCTCATCCTTAAGACTCACTTAGTTGACTATAAAATACAGATGGCACAGTAACTACGCCTTGAGGCTTGAGGAATCCTCAAGGCGCGATTATAAATTTGTCCGTTAGTCTATCAAGTCACATATACTAATATACACTACCACTAATACACTTGTGCTGGTTTGGATGGTGGTTTCTTATGAAACTACAAACGATTTAGTATTTTCTCTATGTATTCTATAGGTATTTTCAGCTGTGTTGGTGCTAATGATTTAAAAGCTGTTAATCGCATGCATTTAACTTCAAGATTCGAACTGTAGGTAGGAAGTCACCTCCCGTTGATCCTCTTGAATCTACTTTCTAAATACGCCCTCTAATTATTTCTCATCGACGTTAGCGTGTCGTCCATCACACGATCGAGAGTTTAAAACAAGAGCTCGCTGCCCCTTCCCATCTAAAAACAAAGGCTCCTCGTCGGACCGCAATGTGAATTGCATAAAATTGCCCATAATTTCCTCCGGAATTATTAGTGGGCGGACCTGCCTTATCCAATGGAGCATCGGAAGGAAGCCGTCAATCTCTGGCATCGAGCGAGAGGAGAAAATGTGCAATTTGCGATCCCACGATTTCGACCTGACACAATAATTGTGAACCCTTCCGAGCGGATTCTTTTTCTTTCTCCTCTAGCAGGAAGACCGTAATTTGTGCGGCACCGTGTAATATCTGCTTCGCACTGAGGCGATAATGTGCGGTGTTGCGAGGCACCAGATCGACATCCTCGATCCACGCCGGCACGATAACTTTCATAACGAAAAGAGGTTCCACCATAGTCTATACATACAACTAGTCGAGTCACTCCTTTGATCTCCTCGAGAAACCGGCATTTTTTGCTACCTATCATAAATCATTTTATAGTCCCCGTAAAGGATCCGAAACTGCAATGTACAGGGGTGAAGCGACTGTGAAATCGATAATTTCATTGAACCGTCGACATACGGGAGGCGGACGAATTTTAAATACATTCGAAGATTCAGACTAGTTGAAATTTTGTCGGCGCAAGATTATTTACAAACGTATAAGGCCGAAGTACACCATAAACAATTGTAATCAGGAATTTATCAATACTTCTTGAAGTAATTGCTGTTTGCGAATTGTTAAGGATAAGGATTGAAATCAGTTGCAGGACTTGAAAAAGGTTCGCTTAGTAGGTACACCCTAAACAGACAAAGTACTTAAAGATACATATATTTCATTGCTAAGATAACACATAATAGCAACCAACATATAAGTACATACGTAATGGCCGTATTAGGTATAAATATAATGAAGTACAAGTTTATTGTGTATTTGCAAGTACTTGCTCCAGTTTTTACATGTTTTTTAATACATTTAATTTAGAGTTTTCCTTATTATTTTTTGATGTTTTATTTCTCTATTCGCAGACTTTAATGTATAGTAGATTCTTGATCTTGTGTATAGAGAAATAAAATAAATATGAGGGAAATTGGGACATGGGTGTGAAAATTTAACGTTTTTAAATAGATTTAGCAATGCAACGCCCTCATGTATACAGAGGTCGTTGAATTTGGATGTAAAAATTTCTTCTAACGCTACTAAATAATTAATAAAATCAATTGGAGGGACGTTTAAACCTCCAAATGTCTCACCATGACTGCCTTTATATTTCTTTAGCTCGCAAAATTTGGTATTTCTATCGGATTTTTTATTGCTGCTGTCATTGACACAAATGTCACATGAGTGTTTTGAAATAGACTTAGGTAAAAAGTATCCACCGACATATACAAGTGCGTTACCTTCTACAGTTTGTAAATTTCGTTAGTCAGAAGTTTCAATGGCTAAAATTGATTTTTGTTTTGTTGTTGTGCTGCAAAAAAATACTTTTTTCCAATAAATTTGGCGTTAGTCGTTGACGGTGCGTTAACACGTGCGTAACGTGCGTAACACAAGTGCGTACACTTATAACTGAAAACTCTATGGTTCCACCTTACTAAAAATCTGACGGAAAAACGTAGGAAGGCATTTAAAATTCTGGAAATTCCAACTGTTAAACTTCCTCAGGACGTCGCGAGGATATCCCATGACTTCACCGGGCGTCGCCCGGGTCGTTTTCCTCGACGAAACACGTGTTATTATGACATGTGCGATGATTGAAAACGCGTAACCTGCCCGGTTCCACCTCTCGACTGCCGACTTACGATCGCATTAAATTAAGCACTTTCAGCGCTAAACGGCAGCCAGGCCATCTGGAGCTGAAGAGGCGTTCATTTAGATTATGATTTATTTTATCTCGGCCACATTTAATCATCGCGGAATGCGCCTGGCTTTTAAGGTGTCGACCGGCGTCGTAATAATAGAGTAGATGTGTTTATTATTACTACTTGCGCGTAAAAATTATTGTTTAACGGGTTAGAACGGGCGATGATTAGAATGTAATAAAATCGTGTGTCGAGGATGGAAGCTATCGGAATGTTTTCGATTTAATGCTCGTTTAAAAGCACTTTCAGCTTTCGTCTTTACTGGACGTCCATTGATTGGAATTGCGTCGTAAACTTGAAGTGAACTAACTTATGCACCGGGCATATTCATAACCAATGCTGAATCCGGTGAAATATCCATAATTGGAGTAAAGCGTCTATTTTAAGGCCCTATGGCCGTTTGAGGTTCAACTAAATTTAGTATTATTTTAAAACTCTTTTACAACCAAAAAAAAGATACTAGAAGTTTGGTACAACACTGCCTTTCTGCTTAGAACGACAGTATCGTATTGGATTACCGATTGCAGTCTTAGCCAATTGAACTTTCTTATGTTACTTTTACTACAGGCTTTTAAAGTGTTTCTCCTAGCTTATCGTACTAAGACCTGCTAAATTTAGACTTAACGTCCAAACTTAAGCTTCAAAGACGCCCAAATATGACAATTTTAGAAGATGCACTCCTACCGCTATCAACCAATCTACCAAACATGACTTGCCCTTCAATTAGTAAAACACTCATCAAGGGTGAAGTACAGCTTCCATTTTCTGCTCGTGTGGTTCAGAGGGTTAAAATAAAATCAATCGACTATATACCTCATAATGTAATGAACTACTAAACCACAACGAAGAGGCTACATATTAAGTTAATCTGCGTCAAATGCTGATTCCAAATCTGAAATTCTTCTTGATCTCTTGTCTCTTAGTTTTCTTGTGCCAGAGGGTCAAAAGTACCCCTTACAAAGTACCCCTTTTTCTTGCTTTGGAGAATTTGTGGAGAATCCAGGGTCAAAAATTTGAGGAGGGTTGGCGCGGCGGATCTTGAGTAAGACGGTGGGCCGACTTGAGGCGAATAGTTTGAGGGGAAGTTAAGTAAGGTTTTGAAATGGGAGTCAGTAATGGGGTGTACAAGTCGAAAGCAAGAAAAGTATCCTAAAATTTCCCTAAAATCCACCTTTTGCCTGATAATGGCGAACACCCTGTGTGATACGTGATTTAGTGGGGGTTTTCTTGAGACCTAAGCTATTGGTCTGGCGGTATTGGTATAATGTATAGGTTGTCAAATCTAATAATTTATATTTTTTTGAGACAACTAATTGTGTTTATGGTAGGTAAATACTTTGAAATTAGAAAATAAGGTCAATCACCCCGCGAAAATCTAATTTTTTACTTTCTTCTACCACGGCCCCATTAGAGAAGGAGTTACTCATGCTCAGTTTGTCTAGCCGGGACAAATTAATCCTAGGGGGGATTATTAAACGCAAGTGAATAATATTGAAGAATTACATTAACAAAGGCCATTTACCATAAAGGTAATTTATTGAATCCATCCCAGTTAAGATTTAAAGCCAATAGAACTCACTTGGGACGTCTCTAATAAAATTGTACCTGTTGGAAAAATTATTTTTACTGAAATTAATTTTTAATTTAATAGTGAAGGTAATTTGATTCCTTATCGTTACGAACAAAAATTTTTTTGAATAAAATGAATTTTTTTCTATTAACTTAACATTATTGTGTGGTGCACTTCTTAAATTAACATTACCATGGAGCACCGATATGCTCTTATACGAATTTATTCTATTTATTTATTATCTATCACCCAATTGACTTATAATCGTATTATGACAACGATAATGGAAAATCTCAGACAATTATAGCACGTTGCCATAACGAAGTTTAATATTAAAGAAATCCTATGGTTTACCTAATTTCGACAGAGTTGCCTAATTTTCATTTTCTTCTAAGAAGAAATATCAATAAAATAAAAATGAAATAATAAAAAAAAGGAGTAAAAACAATGAAAATTAGGCTAGTTCTGTAAAGAAATCAAATCGAAATTTAAATTCCCTATTTTAGACTCGATCTCATCATTTCAGCATACTTTTAATTGATTTTCTACTCTTCTTTTGTTGATTTTAAAAATTTTCAAATTGATTACAAACATTATTATTCCTGTACCTTATGATGCATCATTAAATATTTTAGTAAAACTGTTTCCTCTTCATTATTTTTCATCTTCATTTTTCAATATGTGGTGCATTCACCATAATTGCATTTGTCTTCGTTTTCTTATGTAACGTTTAAAACATTAAATTAACCAATTTTAGTAATTGAGACACTTACCAGACATGTAATAAAGCTTCCATTTTATTTATATAAATTTCATTTTATTAATTTTGAAAATCCTTTTGTCTTTTACTGGTCTTGCAGTAACACAAACTTTAATATAGCTTCATAAGATATGAAATAAATCATGAAGTCGACTAAAACAAATTTAAATAACACACGCAATCTTAATGAAGTATGAATTTTCTTCCACAAATCTTATTTCATATAGTTTAAAAAATTAAGTTACGTTGAGCATCCCCAGTGAACATTTTTATAACTTCAGTTGAGGTTCGTGGAGTTTGCATTTCCATTTTATAGAATTTAAAACTTTTTCCCTTCCTAAATGATTACTTCCTTTCATCGCCGCCGCTAATGGCTGTCGTCGACGTCGGCCGCAGATTAAAACCTGGTGTTCGGTTCGAGGATCATTTTCCTAAACATGTGCCCCTATTTACCCCTTTAACTCATCACTTGACGTTTATGATTATGTTTTAAGTAGCTGGAGCGTAAATATGTTATTTTTTAGTCGCACTCCATTTATTAAATGGTTCAGGGGGGATTCCTTACATAAATAATACGGCTGCCATGAGATTTTAACACCAACACACTCGATCACTAAGTAAAATTATGTTATAGTCAAGGAAAGTTTTGTGAAAAGTGCAACTTGTGTATTGAAAGAATGACATATTTTCTGTATGTTTCTGCTTTGTCGTCTATTGATGAAAAATATGATTTGTTGCAGGAAGGAGCCCTAATCCCCCGTCATCCAGTCAAGGGTAAGTCAAACAATATCGCTCGCAATTTTGCTCCTATACGGCCCCTTAATTTGCCGCCCAAATATATCAAATATGCATGAATTCCATACATGGACATCGAGTACGTCGAAAACAGTCGCCCATGTCGGTTCTGCGCGAAACGCTCACAAGAAACGGTCGTAAGAAAGCATCTGGTCGCACTGCGTTAGGGTTAACAAGTTACAATTGAATTGTATCGGCGACAATTCCATTCCCTATTCGATATGATATCCCTGCCTCACCCTCTGCCGCCAGTGTGTACATTTACCATATGATGTTCTTCTTGTAGTAGTTTTCAAAAGGAACGTGCCAGATATATTGTCGGGAATTTTAGAGTCCGACCATCAATCATTTAAATGGACCTCTTCATTTTATAGCCCCGGCGAACGGTCGGCAATTTACTCGATTTATATAGAAACGACACATGATGAGATATTTTGTATAGTCTGAGCCCGACGTTTCGAATTCGCTTGGAGATCAAACCGAAGCGATTTACAAGAGATACAGTGAACACATACTTACTTAATCTTGTAGTATTCCTACTACCCTCTATGGGTAAAAGATGGAAGCTTGGTTTTTCCTGGGATTACCAGATTCACCCATTTCTTCAGATAACTCTGCTTGTAGTTTGCTTCCCCTTCCCTCAATCGCCATGTCGGTTTAGGCCATCTGTGGTTTTATAAGAGATGTTCTTAATCCCAATTATTTATCTTAGCTTTTTCTGCTTGGGATATCCTTAGTGTGGTTCTCTAGTTGTTCATTCTTTTTGCACAGCTAAATCATCTTAACTGGTTTTCTTTAAATATTTTTCTTGATCTTTGATGCGATCAAGACACGTATTACCTATAAATGCTTCACCAAAAAAAGAAGCTGGAATGGAAAGTTCCACTTTCCAATGGCACACCAGTACGGGTAACTGAGGAAGTAAAGTACCTGGGCGTAATCCTGGATGCTAAGCTCTCCTGGAACCTCTATATTGAGAGACAAACCAAAAGGGCTACCTTACCCATATGGGCTAGCTTTTTTCATTCAAGTGTCTTTTACTTTCGAAACATTCGGCTGGGTAGGTCCAGATTTTCATTGAAACCATTTCGTACTTTGTGAAAATCCTATACCATCAATACCATCAAAGTTACCACAGTACCCATCTACATGTTTCAGTAGCGTACTTCGTAGTTTCAATTTTTGTTTGGCCTACTTTACTAGTTTGTCCATTATTGAGAAGAACTTTAGTGCTTTAGTAAGGCTTTGCCTTACTAGTTGTCTCCATGAAGTGGATCTCGGAAGTATACTTGCATATGGGTGAAATTAACTCAATAGGGCACTCAGTTAAATCCGCAAATTTTACAATGCTATTGAGAAGAAACGGTAAAGACCATCTCTAAATTGTGTTGTATTACCACCACCAGCCGCGATATATTTAGAGCCCAAAGGGATCTACATGAAACGAATCCTTTTTGGAAGGCAATAGGCACAATTTTGTACCGAAAATAAGATTAACATGGATATTACGTCGTAACACTGATATTTCTAATAATGCTTTAGTTTTAACTTCTTTTTCGCAAGGTCTTCCATATACCATTCCTGACTCTCTCAAGAGCTATAAAACACGTGTACATTTTTCAACTCTTCTATCGCTTTTCTGCTTCATGTGTTTCATGGATATCATTACAGTGTTTTGTTCCGTGTATTCTTAATATGGAGTTACCTAAAGTTGCCTTAGTGTAACACATTCTAAACGCATTTTAAGCTAAATCCATTTTATCAACAAAATACGTTTATGAATAAGAGGGTTAGTGACTCTGGGGGTTAAGACTAGTTACTGACTAATGGTCTTATTCATGAACGCATATTAACGTTTAAATGGATTTTAGCTTAAAATGCGTTTAGAATGTGTTTCACGGATGTCACTACAGTGTTTTCTTCTGTGTATTCTTAATATGGAGTTACCTAAAGTTGCCTTAGTGAAACACATTCTAAACGCATTTTAAGCTAAAATCCATTTTATCGTCAAAATACGTTTATGAATAAGAGAGTTAGTGACTCTGAGGGTTAAGACTAGTTACTGACTAATGGTCTTATTCATAAACGCATATTAACGTTAAAATGGATTTTAGCTTAAAATACGTTTGGAATGTGTTTCGTGTATGTGACTACAGTTTTATTCCATATATTCTTAATATGGAGTTACCTACAGTTACCGTGGTGAAACACATTCTAAACGCATTTTAAGCTAAATCCATTTTATCGTCAAAATACGTCTATGAATAAGAGGGTTAGTGACTCTGGGGGGTTAAGGCTAGTTACTGACTAGTGGTCTTATTTCATGGATGTCACTACAGTGTCTTATTCTGTGTATTCTTAATATGGAGGTAACTATAGTTGCGTTATTGAAGCTCATTCTAAATTTAAGCTAAAGCCCATTTTAATATGCGTTTATGAATGATACCGTTAGAGGCTTAGTTTAGAGGGTAGGTCTAAAGATGTAGTCATTTCTCCTTGTATAAAGTGCTAAGAGCAATAGCTTCGAGTAATTTTACCGCGGCACTTTTGGTTTTGATCGACTGCAAAATTCCTCCCACTCGATCCTAAAAACGTATTCGTGTCAAGCGGCGATTTTTTGACAGGGAGCGCGCCCGTCCGGGCGTCACAGGAAACGCTTATGACTTCGCCACGTGGGCAATAAGGGTCCGGCCTTATGATATCATAACTTGTTTTGACTCGTCCCATGACGAGCTTCCGTTCAATGTCGCAGAGACATGGGGGAGATCCGCTTCCGGGTTTCCGATGTTCTGACGTTGCAGAAATAAGTTTTACTTAATAGATGATGCGGTCGATTGGGTCCGAAATGGATGCTTGCAGAATGGATTTTAAGTTAAAGTGAGAGTTAATATATGGTTGTAACCGTTAGATGAATTGAAGTGATAGGGAGTTCTGTTAAGATTTACTGCGGTTCTACCGGGTTTGGTCCCTTGATTTGATTGTGTAGTAAGGAAGGGTAGATTTTTGGAAACGGTAGCTGCCAAAAATCTGACTTTTTCTGAAGCAAGGGGGGGTGCAACTTTGGAAATTTCGCCAGATGGACGATTCGAATTTTCCGTTGTATCACATACGATAATCGCATCCGTACAGCCGCGGGGCGAGAGGGGGGCGGGCGTCTTTCCGCCGCCCTTATGGAAGACGGAGGTATCGTTCGCATTGCCGGCAACAGCTATCGGCCCATAAAAGTGATACAGTGCCGGGTAAAACACGGCCCAGTTTGTTATTCCCGGCATCCGGGAAGGCGCGCGCGAACGGCTTATCTGTAATTCTGGGATCGGAGCCGGGGAAGGCGCGTGTAACGCGCCAAAGTGCGAATTTATTCATAGACCGGCATAATGAGAAACTGTAAAAATGGACATTTTCCGCGCCGTCGACGGTTTTATGTTTTGATAAGGGGAATAACGGGGCATTTTTCCCGCTGCGAACGGTCGCAGTTATTTGGACGCTCCGGGAGATGGCTTCTCCTTCACCTCCCGACTTTCATAATATGGGATAAATATTGGGAGGGGACGGCCTTTCCACTTTCGCGATAAACGGAATGCGGTGAACTTAACGCGACGTTTCTTTGACGATCCCAACATAAACGGTAACGTTCCAAAAAATTGGAACAAAAACTAAATTACATCACATTGAATTAGACGTTTCTTGCCCAGAAACAAATAACGTCATTTGGCTTTACTGCTGTAAGATCTGCCAGTGTAAACGGCTCCGATGGTGCAAAATACGCAGGTGTACATTATTGATCCAGCAATGCCCATGCGCAATCCATTCAATACCCTCATATTATCGCAGCCTGATGCTAGCTCTTTCCACTTTTATAACTGTTAATAATAGATGGTACCTTTTTTGCTAGTGATATCAATTTGATTAATTAATTCATATTTTGGCGTACAATACATTAACACATCCCATGAAATACGTGGACAAAACGAAATATATGCATTAACTCACAATACTTCACTAGACACATACCTACTTACATTCATTAAGGTATAAGGCTTTAGCTATACATTTAGACTGGGAGCTGCAGAAAGGTGGGTGTCCGCATGCCCTTTTTATGCAGCATGCCCAAAAGTTCTGGTGTTTTCCTGTGATCTCTTATTTGAAATACGAGATAATGTCAAATCTGAGGCATGCATGCCGCAGAAGCGCAAAGGGTTCGAAGGGTTGTTCTTCTAAGGAAAATTTTTGATAAATTCTGAAGATATTGCAACAGTTTGTTAGTATAAAACATTGTAAACAAAATAAATAGTATTACTATGATATTTATAATTACAATTAAACCATTGGAATGGGCAAAAATACAGAACATTTTTCAGTTAATAGTTAATTATCCAGATTGTGTTTTAACTTTGTAAAAGTTTATTAATGTTAAAGTCGACCTACGAGCCTGCCACATTTATAATTAACGTATGATAAAATTCTTTCATGAAATTCAAACCAAAATGGCAAATTTTTTTGTAGTTCAAAATTAAGAAAAAAATTAAATTCCAAATTTTTTTCAAGATTCGACTGGTGTAAACTGCATACCTTTTTTCCAGGGTAACTTAAATGAATGTTCTTTAGTGAAATGCAGTGAAAATTACGGAAATTGTCGGGTTTTTGGATGTATAACACTAAATTGAAGTAATTAATTTCAATATTTTTTCAATGCTGGACTGGAGCAAAATGCAGCCATTTTTTGGGGCATAAATTGATATCTTTTTTAATGAAATTTTCAGTGCGGCCTGCAAATTGGTATCACGGAAAATTTGAGTGTTTTTTTGCAATTTTTCCACGCATGCACAATTTTCACACGTCTTGATACACATGCTAATGTTCTTTACTATCATTTAAATTATTTAAATTAACTGTAGTTAAAATGGTATGCAATATTAAGTCGCGGAAAATCACTTCGAAGTTTTTACACGATTTTCCTGGAATTTTTCCCCCTTGGGCTAATAAGGGGTACATGCCAATTTTTCTAAGTACTGTACCATTTTTTATAAAAACTTGAATTTTTTTTTATAGCGATGCAATCAACAATAAATCAAAAAACTCAAAAATCAATTAATTGAACAGTCAACAAAAAATTTCCTTTGAAATACGACACTTCGAACCCTTTTATGAAACACTAAAATTTTTAGCAAATTAAAGTTCAATTTTCGTTATGACGTGCACGAGAGGAAATCCAAATAACCTTTCAATTTTCCTGGATAAGATTAATTATCAACCCCCAAAAAGGGACACCTTAAATAAGGGACGCACACCTGTCACCACATTCCAGTCTAGTTCGCCATGGGGGATTTTGTAGGAAAAATCGCTAAAATGGTGAATGCTAATAACAATCTTTTATGAATATTCAGGCGAGAGTTTATGTTTCTTTGGGGGATAAAACCCTCTAAATCTCACCCCTTATCTACAGCCATGGTAACTGTGACTGCCAAGCATTTTTGTAGGTATTTTTAAAGGATGTCTTTGGGGTAGGTAATGACAAAAATAACGAATTTTTCTATGATTTTGTTACCATTTAATGGTTTAAAATTAATGTAAAATTACCATTTAATTTTCTCGACGTCCCTGGGTTGGCAATCCCCTCCGTTCCCCATCCTCTCGTCTCCCGCTCTCCCGAAAATAGTTTATGATACACTTACGAAAGCTTTTAATGCCGTAGCGTATAAAACAAAGATGTTTATAATAAAGCATATACGCGAGAGGAACGGAGCACAGGTGTTCCCTCGAAACAATAAAATCTTCCATACCTATTAGACAAGAGCCGTAAAAAGCTCCGACAAAGCGGGTACGTTAACGGGACGTTACTTTAATTACTTATAAGTAAGGTATTATGACTTATCATCTAGCGATCTTAACAGGCGTACTTCCTTATAAAGCCGCGTTTGCTCAATTACGTTTTGCAATTAATGTGGAAAATCATTTCATTCATCTCGTATGATATCGATACCTGGAATGATATCTAAGCGTATTTATATTTGTGGAATTTCATTCGACCCAACACGACGGTTCATCTGCAATTGAAATCGACGGATCAGCGGTTGAAACAAAGAAATTTTATCGACCTACCTTATAGAGAGAATGCCAAGTCATTTATTTCATTCGGTTATAGATTGTTGCGACATACGAGGAAGTTCATAATTGCGGTATAATTTGTTACTAAAATGCCTACCTACGTATCTCTCTTTCATCAATAAGTAATAATGAAGAAATGTCAAAGCGGATGGGCTTGGAATTGAGAGATTTTGAAGTAATACGTAATTTTGAAGTAATTATTTAGAAAAGCTACAACCGGGACTGAAATAAAGTAGCAGTAGTATAGTGATACGTGGTAATACTAGGGCTTAAAATAATTTCATCCAGCAATTTTCTGAAGACTTCAAGGGGATGCTTAGCATCGACATACTCAGTCTTCGAAAATACATCCAAAACTTTGTGTCGCAAATGCAGACTCCTGCAGTTCTCAACAGTCTTCAGTTTTCTATAAGTTTTCAGCAGTTTTCTGAAGACCCCAAGAAGTTGGAGCTATTTTGATGGCAGGAGCATGCTCGGCGTTCGAAAATAATTACAAAACTTTGTGTCATAAGGGCAAATTCGACCAGTTCTCAACAGTCTTCAGTTTTCTGAAAGATTTCAGCAGTTTTCTGAAGACTCCAAGAAGTTGGAACTATTTTGATAGCAGGAACATGCTCGGCGTTCGAAAATACTTACAAAACTTTGTGTCACAAGGGCAAATTCGACCAGTTCTTAACAGTCTTCAGTTTTCTGAAAGTTTTCAGCAGTTTTCTGAAGACTCCAAGAAGTTGGAACTATTTTAATAGCAGGAACATGCTCGGCGCTCGAAAATACTTACAAAACTTTATGTCGCAAGTGCAGACTCGACCAGATCTCAACAGTCTTCAGTTTTCTGAAAGTGTTCAGCAGTTTTCTGAAGACTCCAAGAAGTTGGAACTATTTTAATAGCAGGAACATGCTCGGCGCTCGAAAATACTTACAAAACTTTGTGTTACGAGCACAAACTCGACCAGTTCTCAACAGTCTTCAGTTTTCTGAAAGTTTTCAGCAGTTTTCTGAAGAGAGTTGAAGTTGAAGAGAGAGAAGAAGTTGGAGCTATTTTGATAGCAGGATCATGCTCAGTGCTCGAAAATACATCCAAAACCTTGCGTCGCAAATGCAGACTCGACCAGTTCTTAACAATCTTCACTTTTCTGAAAGTTTCCAGCAACTTTCTGAAGACTCCAAGAAGTTGGATCTATTTTGATAGCAGGAACATGCTCAGCGCTCGAAAATACTTCCAATACTTTGTGTCGCATTTGCAGACTCGACCAGTCCTAAAAATTCTTCATTTTCCGAAGGTTTTCAGCAGCTTTCTGAAAACTGAAGGCGATTTTTATAATAAAAAACATCACTGATCGAAAATACAACGATACGTCGCATGTGCAGAATTGAAATTTTCTCGAAATTCTTTATTTTCCTGACAGTTTTCAGCGATTTGCTGAAAACTGGATGGTGATGGTCCAAATCCGACGACGATTCGTGTTCAGGAGGCAAAATTACTAAGAAAATGACATGTCACATGTAAAGCAAACAACTTTTGTTTTGTAGACCTGTATAATGATGTATTTCTGGTACCATAACGTAAGGACATGCGTACGACCTTAATGTGGGTGCGATCATTTACAAATCTTAGAAATATGAGTAAATCGCAACGGTAATAGCACCTGAGGAGTCTATAATCTAGTGAGTATTAGGGGCCTGGATTTTTCATCCTATACTAGACGTCAAGTACTATAATACATTTTCCTGCGAAGCTCTCCCCGTCGCGAAAACAGAAACAAAATCTTCGGGGTATTATCGTCGTAACGATGGCGGATGACGATGGTGTGGCATAAACAAGATGGAAGTCGAGGATAATCGTTGTCGAGATATGCAAAGCGATCTCGTTATTATAATCCTTGATGAGCGTAACTCACGAGGAGAGGCGCAGGGATCCACGCAGATAACGGGCCCCCCATCAAATGAACGGCTCGGCTCTCCCTCTCCCTCTCTCTCTCTAACTATGGAAACTCCGTTTAGTAGCGGCGCTAGCAGGGGGGCATCGTTTACCTACGATTAAAACAATTTTAGAGATAAATGAAGTACAAAAAACGTTTCAGGTTTCACGCGCAATCGTTTTGTCACTCCCTACGTCTGTCATTGGATGCAACCGGACCTGATCGAATGTTAGTCGTTGCTTTCGGTTTTCTTGGCGAAAACCCGACCATGTGGGTTGAAAACTCTCGCCCTCCAGCACCCCTACTAACGACGGGGTCTCATCCCTCGCGAATAAACGCCAAAACGCCTAAACGGTTGTTATCGGTCGCGAGTTCCCAATCCCCGGGGCGCGTGCTGCGAATTATGATTGTTATTACTCATGTCGACAAGTGTAATATGCTCTCGGCCCCGGATGACGATAATAAATATCGTTTTAATATCGAAATGATGCGCCTTTATACAACGTTCTCGGTTTATATGTTTAATGACGACGGTTTTACTCGTGCAGCGATAACGTCGAGGAGGGGGAGATAACGGAGCACCATGTAAACTTTATGGAAATTCTCGTCGGATGCCAGTGATATTTCAAATGGATTATGTCGAGTTTGCGATGTGGAAAGTGAGGATGTTAATTAAGAGAGAATAATGAGGAATAAAACGTGGGGTACGTTACGTAACGTTCGGTTAGATTATTAAACAGCGTACGTACATCCTTCTTCTATCCCCTAAAAATATATTTAAAAAAACTGGAAGGCTTCAAAGGCCAATTTAGACCTGAAAACTTTGTCTCCAGCTGTTGCATACTCGCCTAAACAATAATTGCAATTTACGACTCGAACTGCAGCAAGTGGAGTTCGATTACACAGATCTGGTTGTAGTTGGGTAGTTGAGGATTATTTCCCAAGTAATTTTCTGTATAGAATTCCAATCTGAGCTCACAATTAGCCTATCACCTTAAGGTTGTAAGATCTTTGAGGTTACGTGCAGGAAAATCTGCTATTTTAGCTAGTTTTGAGGTTAGATACGGGCTCATTTTTTTTTTTGCTTTTTTTTGTCGGTTTGGTCAATTAGTGTGCATCCTTCCCTTCAAAATGAGCTCTTAAATGGTGCCATAGGAATTTTCTTTCAAAAGTTATGGCCATTTGAAAATTAGGTGTGGAGGTGAAATCTGTGGTAGGCAGAACATTTATTGCCATACATTTTTCAATCCATGTTTTCATATAAAACTATTACCAAGGCTGTTTTTGGAGCGGCTGATAACGAATCTGAGGTTAAAATTCAAAAATTCAAGATACAGGATCCAAGATGGCGGACAATATTTTCGAAATTTTGGACCAATTTAATGCTAACCTCTTCTGCGGGAGTTTTCGACGTTGTTAATCACAATTTAAAGACCTGAATACTTTGTCTCCAGCTGTTGTATACTCGTCCAAACTATAATTGCAATTTACGACTCGAGCTGCAGCAAGAGGAGTTCGATTACACAGATCTGGTTGTAGTTGGGTAGTTGAGGATTATTTCCCAAGTAATTTTCTGTATAGAATTCCAATCTGAGCTCACAATTAGCCTATCACCTTAAGGTTGTAAGATCTTTGAGGTTACGTGCAGGAAAATCTGCTATTTTAGCTAGTTTTGAGGTTAGATACGGGCTCATTTTTTTTTTGCTTTTTTTTGTCGGTTTGGTCAATTAGTGTGCATCCTTCCCTTCAAAATGAGCTCTTAAATGGTGCCATAGGAATTTTCTTTCAAAAGTTATGGCCATTTGAAAATTAGGTGTGGAGGTGAAATCTGTGGTAGGCAGAACATTTATTGCCATACATTTTTCAATCCATGTTTTCATATAAAACTATTAACAAGGCTGTTTTTGGAGCGGCTGATAACGAATCTGAGGTTAAAATTCAAAAATTCAAGATACAGGATCCAAGATGGCGGACAATATTTTCGAAATTTTGGACCAATTTAATGCTAACCTCTTCTGCGGGAGTTTTCGACGTTGTTAATCACAATTTAAAGACCTGAATACTTTGTCTCCAGCTGTTGTATACTCGTCCAAACTATAATTGCAATTTACGACTCGAGCTGCAGCAAGAGGAGTTCGATTACACAGATCTGGTTGTAGTTGGTAGTTGAGGATTATTTCCCAGGTAATTTTCTGCATAGAATTCCAATCTGAGCTCACAATTGGCCTATCACCTTAAGGTTGTAAGATCTTTGAGGTTACGTGCAGGAAAATCTGCTATTTTAGCTAGTTTTGAGGTTAGATACGGGCTCATTTTTTTTTTTGCTTTTTTTTGTCGGTTTGGTCAATTAGTGTGCATCCTTCCCTTCAAAATGAGCTCTTAAATGGTGCCATAGGAATTTTCTTTCAAAAGTTATGGCCATTTGAAAATTAGGTGTGGAGGTGAAATCTGTGGTAGGCAGAACATTTATTGCCATACATTTTTCAATCCATGTTTTCATATAAAACTATTACCAAGGCTGTTTTTGGAGCGGCTGATAACGAATCTGAGGTTAAAATTCAAAAATTCAAGATACAGGATCCAAGATGGCGGACAATATTTTCGAAATTTTGGACCAATTTAATGCTAACCTCTTCTGCGGGAGTTTTCGACGTTGTTAATCACAATTTAAAGACCTGAATACTTTGTCTCCAGCTGTTGTATACTCGTCCAAACTATAATTGCAATTTACGACTCGAGCTGCAGCAAGAGGAGTTCGATTACACAGATCTGGTTGTAGTTGGTAGTTGAGGATTATTTCCCAGGTAATTTTCTGCATAGAATTCCAATCTGAGCTCACAATTGGCCGATCACCTTAAGGTTTTAAGGTCTTTGAGGTTACGTGCAGGAAAATCTGCTATTTTAGCTAGTTTTGAGGTTAGATACGGGCTCATTTTTTTTTTGCTTTTTTTTGTCGGTTTGGTCAATTAGTGTGCATCCTTCCCTTCAAAATGAGCTCTTAAATGGTGCCATAGGAATTTTCTTTCAAAAGTTATGGCCATTTGAAAATTAGGTGTGGAGGTGAAATCTGTGGTAGGCAGAACATTTATTGCCATACATTTTTCAATCCATGTTTTCATATAAAACTATTACCAAGGCTGTTTTTGGAGCGGCTGATAACGAATCTGAGGTTAAAATTCAAAAATTCAAGATACAGGATCCAAGATGGCGGACAATATTTTCGAAATTTTGGACCAATTTACTGCTAACCTCTTCTGCGGAAGTTTTCGACGTTGTTAATCACAATTTATAGACCTGAAAACTTTGTCTCCAGCTGTGGTATACTCGTCCAAACTATAATTGCAATTTACGACTCGAGCTGCAGCAAGAGGAGATCGATTACACAGATCTGGTTGTAGTTGGGTAGTTGAGGGTGATTTCCCAAGTAATTTTCTGCATAGAATTTCAATCTGAGCTCACAATTGGCCGATCACCTTAAGGTTTTAAGATCTTTGAGGTTACGTGCAGGAAAATCTGCTATTTTTGCCAGTTTTGAGGTTAGATACGGGCTCAATTTTTTTTAAATTTTTCTGTCGGTTTGGTCAATTAGTATGCATCTTTCCCTTCAAAATGAGCTCTTAAATGGTACCATAGGATGTTTTTTTCAAAAGTTATAGCCATTTGAAAATTAGGTGTTGAGATAAAAATTGTGGTAGGCAAAATACTTTTTGCCATACATTTTTCAACACATTTTTTTATATAAAACATACCAAGGCTGCTTTTGGAGTGGCTGATAATGAGTCTGAAGTCAAAATTCAAAAATCCAAGATACAGGATCCAAGATGGTGGACAATATTTTCGAAATTTTGGACCAATTTAATGCTAACCTGTTCTGCGGGAGTTTTCGACGTCGTTAATCACAATTTTGTAAAATTTTTCTCCCTTCTAATAGTTGACAGATAACCTTTACCTAAAGGACCCCCTTTGTGGGTTCAAGTGTCTAGAGTAACTCATCTGGCATCTACAGCTTTGGGGTGAGGACTCGATTTCTCCCATGCTCGCAGGTTAAGAGTTTCTGGATTTGTTGGTAAAGCTGAATTTGATCCCTCGAACCTCCGAGCAATATCGGAATACAGTGGGCAGTTATCAGGATTTCTTGCTGCATGGACACCAGCAATCTACCCTTTATCACCGTTTAACTGCCGATTTGGATATTTCGCTTCTAAAAGATCATGAGGAGCAGGTCGTGCGTCGTGTACGTTTTCGAATTTCCCTCAATTCAAGTGTCCAGTGTTCTAAAATATCTCATAAGCAACGGAGTTTCATGCTGCATCAAATACAGGTAACACCGAGAGGTTACCTTTTCCATTTCCGTTACCCCGGAGTATTGTTCCCGCCGTAAAAGAAAACAACGCGTCGCTAAACAGGAACACTCACGGATAATACCCGTTCCTTAAACGCTAAGGCTATTCAATTTCATCGATACGACCTCCCCCGACTACAATCATCCCTGCCGGATCGAATCCCGACCTTAAACGGCGTTAATCTAATCTAAGCGAGTGACCTCGACTCTATCGGCGTGTATAGTTTGAATTTTTTAAATACGCGCGCGGTCGCCCTCCTCTTCCCTTTCCCCATCGTCTCGTGAAACGTTAAAAAATTCACTTAAGTCAATTGGTGTAAAATTAAAGTCACCGGCGGCGAGCTCTTGAGATTTACTCGAAGTGGAAGTTCATTAGGAGTGCAAGAAAAGCGGATAAGTGAGTTAGCATTTCGAGCGAGAGGGAGCGAGAGAGGGAGAGAGGGAGAGGGGCGGGAGTTAGGAGAGTTGGGAAGTTAAGGGACACCTTGACAGTGGCGGTTTAGATAACGTCACGAATAAAAACCAATTTGGCGGAATGACCGCGTTTGTCTCAATCAGGGCTTAAGTCTGCGTCTTGCCCGCCTCGGATGGCCGATGTCGAATAATGAGTGTAATTAATTCAATTAACCGTTAATGAATGGCTTCGTATCCCGTGTATTTGCACGGATCGCCTGCCCGCTCTAATGGACTTTTGAGCCTCTAATCAATATTTTCTCTAAGACTCACTCCCCTGAGCAACAAAACGCCGCCTTAATTCTCCCTTTAAGAGATTAATTTCGGCCATACAGATAAATTATTTTAAATGAAATACCCAAAGTGTACATTCACTATATCCCATTTTGTTTCTTTTTCTGAAATTCCCATGGAAAAACAGGGATCGATTGGCACGGTGGAAATCTCCGCTCGGAAAAAAAGGGAAAAAATAATTTGTTGCAAAATAAATCGCACAACCAGACAGCGCCTCCAACAACTCCTAAGGCGGTATAATAAAAGAATACAGATGGAGAATGAAAAGCGATAGTCCACATTATTAATGTGAGCCATTCATTACCTTTGCGCCACGTTTGGTTTCTTAAATGGGAAACTTTTCTCTCGGTACGTATATTTATAAGTCTCCTCCCCTGAATCCCGAAAAACGAAAAGGAAGAAATAGGTGATGTCAAGACTTATGGGATGTTCGATAAGATTCATTTTCGGGACCTTTCTCCCTCTCCTTTCACGCTTTTTAAATGCTCCGAGTGGTCGGTTTTTATAACTGGCCCGCCTTTGGATTTTCAATTTCTGATATCGCATTCGTTATACGGATCGATGTGGGCCCGGGGAGGAAATGAAGTTTGAAGGCGGATTAATCGATATAATAGTAGATCAGCTACTGGTCGATTTACTTTTTTTATACAATCACCGAAATAAAAACCTAAGTTTAAAATCTGCGATCCCAGAACTTATATCATTTATTTATTATTTGCCAATTTCAAATTCATTTAGTAGTGCATTTAATTGCAATTTAGATTTGATACAAACAATTATACAGACTATATATTAAAGAGATTTTGGTACTGGAAATGGCCAAAGGTCGTATAATAAACGGAAAAATGCAGGAGCAGGGCAGAATAAGGGCGGGTTCGAGGGTGTAAAAGTGTAGAAAAACGACATAATTCGATTTTTGAATTTTGACTTTATTCAAAAAGGTAGTCAAAAAAAGTTGTAGATCACGTAGCTTTTGTAGAGGTTACTTCTTAACATAACTTCAAAATTCCAGAGAAGAGGCCAAAAATGGCTTCTATTTATTTTTTTCTTTTTATTGATGATTTTGGCAAGAATAATTTATTTTAACAAATCTAAATAATCACATTTCTTTGGTAATAACCAACAAAAACTTTCTCAACTTTCCTTTATTTCAAGAAGTTTGCCTCATTATTTTCGTTTTTACATCAGCTTTATTCCAAAATAATAAAAAATAATACCTACCATTTAAAAATAGGCTTATGAATTTTAAAAAATTATTACTGTTGCGAAAATGATTTTTTGAGTACTAAAATTGAGAAACTCTGCCAAATGTTTTGTTTTTTACAATATGGTTGTAAACATTTAAGTTAAATGCTTTTGCATACAGAAGAATCTGAGAAAAGATCACAAGAGATGCCCAAAAAAATGGCAAGATTTATTTTTGAAAAGAATATAATTTGCGCAAAACAAATACTGCCTGTCAAACTATATAACCTGGCTCAAGAAATACTGCGATACTGAATCTACCCAGCAGCACTGAACAGAAGCCATCATTTACCGCTTTAAAATCGGATATGAGGGAATAGTTGCGAGTAGCTTTGTTAGATCTAATTTAGATTTATATTCTGATATCCTTAGTAAAACGACGGTTACGACCCTATACGAATACCGCACTATATTTTATATTTTGAAATGCAGGAGCAATAAAAGCTCATAGCCCGTGCAATTCCTCACAAATCTTGATACGTTTTCTTAGGCTCTTCATATGGGTTACCTGAACGCTATGAGAAATCCTGCTTACCTACTAGTAGAGTTTATAGAGTATTTTCTTGGTAGATAAAATTTAACAGCAGACGGACCAAGAAACTTTGTTTAAAATGGATCAGAGAGGATAAAAGTCAAAACTCTAGGCAAAGCTGAGCATTTGATTTTTTTTTAATAATGAAAATTTAAAAAAATAAGTCGCTTTTCGGTTTTTTCACCATAGCGTGAAAATTATTGACGAGAATGCAATACTTTTAAGGACGGTTTGTAGAGAAATAAAAAACGTTCAAAATGAGCATTTGTAAAAGGTGACCAGAGCATTTTTCAGCGAGAAAATTTTGAAAAACTGTTAAAATGGGCCCTTTTTCAAAAATTCACTGCTTTGCCCGGTTTAAAGCTGAAGCGCTAATTTTACATGAAATGTTAAGTTATTATGTCAACTTTAAGCATGTTAAAGTTGGATACTGTCGGATGGATGGTTTTTGCACAATTATGTAATAACATTAATAAACAATATACACCGAAATCTTGCAAAATTCGGCGAATTAACTGAAGTGAGCCGATTTTAATTTTTCAAACGGTTTTTGAAAGAGGACATCAAAACCTACAACTTGGCTATCTTCGATTTTCATATACGTTTGAAGAAAAGTGCGAAAAATGGCCTCGAACATGGCGCGAAACGCGCGATTTTTATGCTTTGAAGCATAAGCAAGCTACTTGAAGCATAGCTTGAAAAATGCTCCAATCGCCTTTTAGAAATGCTAATTTTGAAAGTCTTTTAATTCTCTATAAATCGTATGTACAACGTGTTGCATTTCCCGTCAATAATTTTCAGGCTATGGTGAAAAAACCGAAAAACAGTTTATTTTTTTTAAATTATGTTGCTAAAAGAATCAAAAGCTCAGATTTGTCTAAATTTTGGGTTTTTATGAATTTGACCAATTTTATCTACCAAACTTTATCTACCAAAACAGCTTATTTTTGCTCTATAAACTGGGCTATACACAGAAACTATATTGTCGCCTATAGGCGACCCTGGAGGGTTCATAAGTAAGCCAGTTACTCAACGTGAGTTTGAGACGTTATGAAAATTTGCTCCAATATCCCGTGACTTTAAAAATGTTTATAATAAAATGACTACATTTTGAAATACTTTCCAAAGTTATTTGGTATATATTTGTTCTCAGGATCTTGCTATGGCTAATGCAGTGCCAGGCTTAAAGTGGAACCGCCATTGTTTTTCGGCAGCGGCTCTGGCAGTACTTTTGCTTTGTGTAATGAATGATAAATTTCGTTAGAATCTTAGCATATGCAACGGATGCGGTAACTCACAAACTTTACGTTGAAAGAGTCATAGGATTTAATCCCATAATAAGGCCCAATAAGCTACAGGCCCATAACAACAATCAGTTTTATAACGACAAACGTAATAACGCACATATTCCCTTCCATTTCGATTCCTATCTTCGACACAATAAACCCACCACGCAGCTTCCTCGTTTCGGTACCAGGCCCGATCCCGATGGGATTAAGCGACATCCGTCATTCAAGACGTTCACTCGTTCGAAAAATATTCCCCGGGGGTCAGTCATCCGGGAGAACACATACCATAACGGGCAAATAAAAATACTGTTATCGTTCAATATTTACTCTCATGTCGTGCCGGGGACATTCTTCCGCTCCGACGGGCTGATCGCCGTGGGGGATTCGGGATCAGCCTTTTCATTAGGGATTAAAATAATTTTTAAGGAACGGGGACGCTGTTCCAAATCATCGGGTCGGTTCAGGTTTCATTTCGGTTTGGCAAGGGATAAAAGTGCCAAAAACATTCGAAACCGTTCGTACGGACATTAGCTCTAACCTGATTAGGTGTTAAGGCATTAGGAATCTCTAAGCTTTAAGTTATATAATTCCAAGTCTCGTTGTCAATGAAAAGATGTAATGTCCAAGGGGGGTTATTAAATGAAACATAGTTCAAACCAGGAAAATAAAGCATATGTGGAGACAAATTAAAGGAAATCTTACCAACAGATTCACACGAATTTACTGTCAAATTTGTTTTTCCTTCACGACTGCCTTTTACTAATAAACTGACTCTGTTCGAAACATGCGAGGTGTGGCTGTAAATTATTTTATTTTGAGTATATTGTTATCGAGTTACAGTCGAACTTAAGCGAGTCGAATCTTCATGGGATCCTTAAAAGGTTCGAGTTATAGAAAAATTTCCAAGGAAATTTCCAGTTATGGAACTTAGACTGTATGCACTTCAATTTGGGTTTGCAGCAGACCACAGTTTCTTTCATTATTCATTCGCTATTAGTATTCCATTTTTTTTTTCAAATAGTGATGATCTTCCATTTACAAGATTTTGTAAATTTGTTCTCAATTCATCGATAATTACACTATTTTACTATGATTTAAGTGAATTCAAACAATTCATAACTTGCAACATAATTTTATTGCAAACTACATTCGTTTCCTTTATAATTCGTAAGAATCAATCGATAATCCTAGATCGTAACTCCAGATTCATCCGACTCGCTTAGTTATTTATTCTCCAATTCGATTATTTCTAGTATATTGTTATCGAGTTACAGTCGAACTTAAGCGAGTCGAATCTTCATGGGATCCTTAAAAGGTTCGAGTTATAGAAAAATTTCCAAGGAAATTTCCAGTTATGGAACTTAGACTGTATGCACTTCAATTTGGGTTTGCAGCAGACCACAGTTTCTTTCATTATTCATTCGCTATTAGTATTCCATTTTTTTTTTCAAATAGTGATGATCTTCCATTTACAAGATTTTGTAAATTTGTTCTCAATTCATCGATAATTACACTATTTTACTATGATTTAAGTGAATTCAAACAATTCATAACTTGCAACATAATTTTATTGCAAACTACATTCGTTTCCTTTATAATTCGTAAGAATCAATCGATAATCCTAGATCGTAACTCCAGATTCATCCGACTCGCTTAGTTATTTATTCTCCAATTCGATTATTTCTAGTATATTGTTATCGAGTTACAGTCGAACTTAAGCGAGTCGAATCTTCATGGGATCCTAAAAAGGTTCGAGTTATAGAAAAATTTCCAAGGAAATTTCCAGTTATGGAACTTAGACTGTATGCACTTTAATTTGGGTTTGCAGCAGACCACAGTTTCTTTCATTATTTATTCTCTATAAGTATTCCATTTTTTTTTTCAAATAGTGATCTTCCATTTACAAGATTTTGTAAATTTGTTCTCAATTCATCGATAATTACACTATTTTACTATGATTTAAGTGAATTCAAACAATTCATAACTTGCAACATAATTTTATTGCAAACTACATTCGTTTCCTTTATATAATTCGTAAGAATCAATCGATAATCCTAGATCGTAACTCCAGATTCATCCGACTCGCTTAGTTATTTATTCTCCAATTCGCTTATTTCTAGTATATTGTTATCGAGTTACAGTCGAACTTAAGCGAGTCGAATCTTCATGGGATCCTAAAAAGGTTCGAGTTATAGAAAATTTTCCAAGGAAATTTCCAGTTATGGAACTTAGACTGTATGCACTTCAATTTGGGATTGCAGCAGACCACAGTTTCTTTCATTATTTATTCTCTATAAGTATTCCATTTTTTTTCCAAATAGTGATCTTCCATTTACAAGATTTTGTAAATTTGTTCTCAACTCATCGATAATTACACTATTTTACTATGATTTAAGTGAATTCAAACAACTCATAACTTGAAACATAATTTTATTGCAAACTACATTCGTTTCCTTTATAAATGATAAGAATCAATCGATAATCCTAGATCGTAACTCCAGATTCATCGGACTCGCTTAGTTATTTATTCTCCAATTCGCTTATTTCTAGTATATTGTTATCGAGTTACAGTCGAACTTAAGCGAGTCGAATCTTCATGGGATCCTTAAAAGGTTCGAGTTATAGAAAAATTTCCAAGGAAATTTCCAGTTATGGAACTTAGACTGTATGCACTTCAATTTGGGTTTGCAGCAGACCACAGTTTCTTTCATTATTCATTCGCTATTAGTATTCCATTTTTTTTTTCAAATAGTGATGATCTTCCATTTACAAGATTTTGTAAATTTGTTCTCAATTCATCGATAATTACACTATTTTACTATGATTTAAGTGAATTCAAACAATTCATAACTTGCAACATAATTTTATTGCAAACTACATTCGTTTCCTTTATAATTCGTAAGAATCAATCGATAATCCTAGATCGTAACTCCAGATTCATCCGACTCGCTTAGTTATTTATTCTCCAATTCGATTATTTCTAGTATATTGTTATCGAGTTACAGTCGAACTTAAGCGAGTCGAATCTTCATGGGATCCTAAAAAGGTTCGAGTTATAGAAAAATTTCCAAGGAAATTTCCAGTTATGGAACTTAGACTGTATGCACTTTAATTTGGGTTTGCAGCAGACCACAGTTTCTTTCATTATTTATTCTCTATAAGTATTCCATTTTTTTTTTCAAATAGTGATCTTCCATTTACAAGATTTTGTAAATTTGTTCTCAATTCATCGATAATTACACTATTTTACTATGATTTAAGTGAATTCAAACAATTCATAACTTGCAACATAATTTTATTGCAAACTACATTCGTTTCCTTTATATAATTCGTAAGAATCAATCGATAATCCTAGATCGTAACTCCAGATTCATCCGACTCGCTTAGTTATTTATTCTCCAATTCGCTTATTTCTAGTATATTGTTATCGAGTTACAGTCGAACTTAAGCGAGTCGAATCTTCATGGGATCCTAAAAAGGTTCGAGTTATAGAAAATTTTCCAAGGAAATTTCCAGTTATGGAACTTAGACTGTATGCACTTCAATTTGGGATTGCAGCAGACCACAGTTTCTTTCATTATTTATTCTCTATAAGTATTCCATTTTTTTTCCAAATAGTGATCTTCCATTTACAAGATTTTGTAAATTTGTTCTCAACTCATCGATAATTACACTATTTTACTATGATTTAAGTGAATTCAAACAACTCATAACTTGAAACATAATTTTATTGCAAACTACATTCGTTTCCTTTATAAATGATAAGAATCAATCGATAATCCTAGATCGTAACTCCAGATTCATCGGACTCGCTTAGTTATTTATTCTCCAATTCGCTTATTTCTAGTATATTGTTATCGAGTTACAGTCGAACTTAAGCGAGTCGAATCTTCATGGGATCCTAAAAAGGTTCGAGTTATAGAAAATTTTCCAAGGAAATTTCCAGTTATGGAACTTAGACTGTATGCACTTCAATTTGGGATTGCAGCAGACCACAGTTTCTTTCATTATTTATTCTCTATAAGTATTCCATTTTTTTTCCAAATAGTGATCTTCCATTTACAAGATTTTGTAAATTTGTTCTCAACTCATCGATAATTACACTATTTTACTATGATTTAAGTGAATTCAAACAACTCATAACTTGAAACATAATTTTATTGCAAACTACATTCGTTTCCTTTATAAATGATAAGAATCAATCGATAATCCTAGATCGTAACTCCAGATTCATCGGACTCGCTTAGTTATTTATTCTCCAATTCGCTTATTTCTAGTATATTGTTATCGAGTTACAGTCGAACTTAAGCGAGTCGAATCTTCATGGGATCCTAAAAAGGTTCGAATTATAGAAAATTTTCCAAGGAAATTTCCAGTTATGGAACTTAAACTGTATGCACTTCAATTTGGGTTTGCAGCAGACCACAGTTTCTTTCATTATTCATTCGCTATAAGTATTCCATTTCTTTTTTTTTCAAATAGTGGTGATAAGTGAATTCAAACAATTCATAACTTGAAACATAATTTTATTGCAAACTACATTCTTTTCCTTTATAATTCGTAAGAATCAATCGATAATCCTAGATCGTAACTCCAGATTCATCCGACTCGCTTTAGTTATTTATTCTCCAATTCGCTCATTTCTAGATCCGAAGAACTCGGCAATAACACAACTTCCCTCGACTTCCAACTTTCCCAATCGATTTCCTCGTCGGGCAAAAATCAGGTAAGGGCTGTCGTCCCGGAAATTCCCGCGTCCCCCCACGGGAGACAAATCGCCTACAACGAACCGTACTCCGCGAATCAAACCCCATAGATGACTAATGGGGGCGCAGCTCACTTCATAATAACTCACCCCGGCGCTCTTATAGTGGATATCTATGTAAATCCGAATTTAATTTATCGCTGGTATTGTCGACGCGCGGGAGTTATTAATTTCCACCCCCGCGCGCGCGATACAAAAGTGTTGGAGGTATAAGGGTTAAGTTTCGAAAACGATCGGCCGCATAAAGGGCCGTGATCGATGTCGCGCGTCGAAACGTTGAGTTCCTAATGGCGGGCTATTTGTAAAAATTCGGTTATTCATTTGCTTGAAAAGTCAGAGTTTCTACCTAAGAAATGACGGTTTTAAAACGATGCTCTCGCTTAAACATACGTTAAAAATCATACTTACAATTGACTTGATTTCTAAATAAATTTTAATTGAAATTAATAACGCTATCTTTATAGTATCTTATAGGGCAATGGTGGTTCACAAATAGCACCAAGCCGATAAGAGACCTCCATTAGCGCTTGGCTTACACCAACCCATCCCTTCGCAGGGAGCAATATGATGTAAAATTGATTTAATTCTATACGTGCTACATACCACTTTGGTTCATATACATTACGATGAAATAGGAACTTAAGGAGGTTTGAGTGTAACACGACTTAATGCTGAAAATGACTTCAAAATTCGAGGACTGCTTAATTAGGTGGTGTTAAGCCCTAACTCGAGATATAAGAAAAACACAAATCATAGTCTTTTTGGAAATTAGCATACCTTCCCTTACCTTATTATTAAGGTTATTAACCTTACCTTCTATTTTTACTGTTAATACTAAGAATTAAGTGAAAATTGGTACATTGATAATGACATACTTCCTCTTTCGATTGGTTTAAGAAAAATCATTTTTGGACACCTGTATCAAGAGATATAATGGATTAAGTAACAATAATTTGCATTTGTGAGATTAGCTGAATAGACTTGGCAACGTCGCACGCTCTGTACACACACATAGCGTTCTTAGCGCCATTTGATTTGAAAATATTTGTTAGATTAATTCGTACACAAAAGAAAGTTATTTTGATAAAAATTATTGTCGAAATTAAAAACGCTTTAATTAAAATCAGTTTATATAGGTTCTTGATATGTAGTTTTAATTATGTATGAAGCAAATATTGACTAGATTTAAATAATGGACAAACATGAAATGTGTAAACACTTTTAGTTCTTAGGATAATTGAGTAATAATAATAAATAAATAATTAATGGACCAATTGTAACTTAATTATTTGTATCAAACGTTTCTTAGGACTCGTTTGTTTATCTGCGCTCTAAAAAATCGAAGATTTTCGTCTTTCGCGACGTTGCCAAATGTAGAATGAAACTACTCGCATCAAATTAGAAAACCACTTTGTAGCTAGACAAATAAAAAACTTCCTTTAAAGCGTCTTTTAGTGCTTGTTTAAAATTTATAGCGGAGAGCTAGCTCAATAAATAAAGCGGTTAAACACGTCACATATTTACTCAAAGTGAAATATACAGTCGGGTCAATTATAGCAGCGTTAAAATGGGTGTAGCAATTTAATAAAATATTACGTACGACGAGCATATGCAAGTCACGATTGACGGCCGTAGCCTGCTGCAAATATAGTACAGTTCATATAGTAGGTCAATGATAGTTCTGTTAGTATGTCATGGTCGGAAAATGCACGATCATAATTCGCGCAGGTCGGAAAATTCGCAGATTTGCACTCCCATTACCTATTTCATCGTAAACAGCCGTTAATATTTAAACCTAGAAATTTTACATGAGGGACGTTTTCTAATTGTACGTTATTATAGAATAAATTAATATCAGAACTTTGTTTTGTGATATAAACTAAAAAGAGCTGGCGCAAGTCCATTTAAACAAAAGTTGGTTACTATTAATTTCCAGTATCAATGGAGGTTTATCACAAATAATTACTGACGTATCATCTATATATCAGACGTATCATCTAGGTGAGTTAATGAATTACCTGAACTTATGGTGCGTCCTTGACATATAATAAATACAGATTTGGTCCCAATGTTAACCCTTGTGGTACTCCAATATTTGTATTATGGTAACTAGAACTATTTTTTATGGTCTTGTAATATTCCTAAAAGACACTCTCCTGCGTCCATTAATATAACATTTTTAGTATATTTGGACTCCTGAAAACCACGTTTTAGATAACCACTATCATTTCAAGTAGGCACATCTATATATTATAGAAAAGGTTGATGGAGCAGCTACCTGGGTCCTTTGATGGCTTTAACAACTTTTCTGTTCTTTAGGATTTTTCTGGAAAGTAATCATTAGAAAAAGGTAAATTTATAAGATATGCCAATAATGAAATTACAAGAGGAGCAATTTTTTAGAAGAAATGAGGGAAGCACATAATTTTTATTTTTCATTTTTTTTTTAAAGAGAATTTTGTTGTAATTAAACAAATGGACGAAGAAGAAGACTTTTAGTCTGTATTACCATTTCCATATTTGATGTTAGTTTGGAATTTTGAAACTAAATCTTTAGCCCCATTAATAACTAGTCTTAATCTAAGGGGTGTTAACTTATTTCTCTCCTAAAAGATGCATGACTCGTATATGTGCACTGAGTTACCAAATTAAACGCAATAAGCACAAGGGTAATGTTTCAGTGACTTTTTTAACGGGAACGTCCGTCGCCACGAAAACAATCGCAATCCCGATCCAGAAAAACCGCGAGCTCCAGAAAAGGGAAGAGCCGAAGGTTTTTACGTAATTCGACGTTGGCGGTGAAGCAAACCGATGGCTTTTTTCCTGGACTGGGGCGGGTGGTTGTAATGAGGTCGGCGGCCGGCTGTACCTGTTGCAGTGTTACCAACCACCTCGCCACCGGATGTTTATCGTCGCCATCAGTGTCGAGCTCACTTGAGCATACGTTCGAGTCGAAGATCTCACCCTTCAGGGCGCAGTCATTGTGTGTCTCGCCTCGAGCACGTCTCCTTAATTCCGTGGGATAAAACTTGAAGGGAATTTGTCTTAAAAACTTAAAATCACAACAGCCTTAAGGCAGTTTAGTTTCGCACTAGAATTATACGTCAGGTAGATAGGAGGGTTGATATTGTCGTGAAGGACACCAGTTTGTGCTTATTGCGAAAGGTGGTAAAGAAATTGAAGAGGTCCACAAAAACGGCACTAAAAGACTGCGTGGTCTAAGCAGAAAGAGAATGTTTGCTAAAACTACATTTGAAAATATTTCATAATTAGGAAGGTAGTACGATTTCAAGAAAATTGACAGCTTCAAGTATCCAGAAACAGTACTCAATAATAAATAAAGGAACAAAATTTCCACAGAAAACAGCCACATTATTTTCAAAATAATCTTACCTGCATTATGGCAATGATCTGTGGACATTGAAGCTAGGGGAAAGTCGATGCACGAAGTTCAAATAGTACATGGACAGCGTAAAATGTAGTTATTCTGTCTCCTTAATCATGGAATCGTTGGAAACCAAAACTTGTCAAATATGAATCAAGTTACTTCCTAGAGCAGGAGAATTACCTTTAAACTAGTCTTCTAGACTCTCTAAGAGAACACTTCTTTAATATTCATTACTTTAGCTTTGAAGCAGCAGCACGATTATTCCTATTCACTTCAATCTATTCATGAGGTAAATATTTATGTAATACAAAGTATTTTATTGGACTTTCAATCAAAAAATATAGCTTTCTGATGTAATTAATCGAATTAATTAGTTTCAGTATAAATTCAATTAGTCTGATTTTAATAATTACACCTTTATTAACCAAATATAATTTGAAATAAAACCCTCGAGAAAATCGAGAAATGATCGAGAAAATAGCCCCACCTTTTAATCTGATTTTACAATCTGATTCAAAAAGCGATACCGCTCCTTTAATGACGTATGACTGTTACCTCTAAGGAGCGGTAAAATCATTATAGAAGACATGAGCCTTGCATAAGTCAAATATCCCTTTCTCTTACTAAACGTGTCGACATATCCATTGGTCCCGGTGATACAGGTGTGGATGATGTGGCTTAAGTCTTAAGCTAGATTATCCACTCTCCCTCGTGAAGGGGTAGAACAATGAAAACGTAAGTTGCGTGACAAATTAGCAATAAAATATGGTCTTATAGCCGATGCAGACTTATCGAGTGGTTGAGGTGGCGTAATAGACATTTTGATGGGCAGTAAGTGCCCCAAAATCTCTAGCACTAATCGATTTGTGGGGGAGAGGAGGTGTTACGATAGTTTAAAAGGTTGACTGTTGGTACCTATAATAAAAGGTATAAGGTTTTCTCGTTTGGGGCGTATCAGAGGCTGCTCAGTTTTCAGAGGTTGTCACTATTCAAATTAGGGAAAGGCAACGCCACCACCGGTCGGGGGTGGGTGATATAAAAAGGTCCTCCACCGAGCTCAGTTAGTTTAAATCGTCCCGACAATTAGGACATAATCCTTCCCTATCTCCATCTGGTCGGTCGGCCTGGCGGGCTCACCTTCCCCGTTTCCTTTGTCCGTGGAAGACGTCGTAGGGTGGTGGGACATTCCTGCGGCGGGCAGATGACGGACGTCGTCGTTTTCGGGGGAGGCGGCGGCGGGGGTGACCCGACGCCGCCGCCGCCGCCAAAGATGGCCGGGGTCGGGCTGAGCGGTTATGATAAGGCGATGGTCGCCATGATTCGATTAATGACGAGGTGGTCGCCATGGCGACGGCGGCCACTGGGCAGGGCCGGTCAGCAGGTAGAGAGAGAGGAGAGGCGGCCATCACGCAATCTCAAGCGCCGGCAAGGGCTGTCGATAACTTTCTTCGGACGGTGGAGATGTATGACGCGCGCGGGGAGCGCGGAAGGGTTTATTTGTTTTTAAGTGGGCGGTTTTATTGTCTGTGAATTATATATTTTGGGGGTGGCCGGGGCCCCGACGCGTCCCCTCCCCTCGTCGCCACCCCCGACGCCCGGTGATTGCTCGTACCGAAAGAACTGACCACGGCAAAAATATCTTTGGAAAAGAAAATTACACGTTAGCGTCGTTTCAGATAGATCGAGCTCGAGTTAACCGCGTCATCGTTACCATTTCACTGGACGAAATAGCGACCTGGCATGTCCGTACTTGTAAACTTCAATCAATTAGACATGCTAGATCATAAAATCTTCCCAAGTACCAGGAAATCGTTATCTTCAGATTTACTTATTTAGTACCTATCACACTAACCAAGATATTGACACTAATAGACACTAATAAAGTAATTATTTCAGACTCATGTGATACACTATTTATGAAACGATTCAGGATCGGTATATACTGGCTATATTATAGTGCCTAAAAGTGTAATTTAAAAGGTAAACAGATGATAAACACACATATGATTCTTTTACCTCCTCGTTTCCATAATAGTAAACTCCACAGTAAACGACCCCATTTCATTTCCCTCTGTTAAAGTGATTTTATTTTACAGCTTTCCGCCTTACATCACTCCATGCTAAAGAAGTATAAAAACACTAGACCAGTAAGATAATTTAAAAGAAATAAGTAATATGGGGATAAGCTTTTATCACATGATGTCATATTTCTTAAGAGTAGCGTAGTAAGAGTAAAGCGCCCTTTATTAATTCCTTAGTTTGTTTCCATTAGTTATTTTTTAAAAAATAAAAATAGTGTCAAAAGATGGGCATTAAACGACATTTCTTACATGTGTTTAAAACTTTCACATTCTAAGCTGCAAAGAGATCATGATTTCTGAATTCTGTAAAAAAATTATGTTAACCTTCCCTCCAACAATAATTATTATTATCTGAAAACTTGATTCGTTCTGCGATAAATTCAAGTTTTCCCTCAAATTAACAAGAGGTTGTTGATTTTATTTGAGTTAGTTTTATTGGTGCCAAAAACTAGAGTTAACCAAGGAAACTGGAATGGAAAATTCAGAGTTTGGAGTATTTTTAAAAAATTTTTATCGTCCATGATTAGGGTCTACACATATAGACGATGGTTCTACAGATGATATTATGTCAATTCAGCCAGAAAACAAAATAATTGACACTTTTATAATATTTTATAACAGTATAGATTAGACTCTTTAATTTTCCCATCTCATATTCGTGCTAATTTTTCTTGAACAATTGAGAGAACTACATCTTACTGCAATTTTGTTTTAATTTACCTTTAGTATCAAATTCTTCCGCTCTAATACTAATATTTTTGTATTTATTTAAGCCCTAAACATTAATATACTTGGCCCCATTAATATAGATCCAAATAAAATTGAGAACTAAAGCAGGACAGCCCGAGCAAATTATAGGAAAATAGACAGTCATATTTTCAAAAAAAATATTGCTTATATGAAATAACAAAATAACTCGCTTAGATTTTATTCGACAATTCTAAACAAAAAAAATAAAAACGTTTAAAGAGTTATAAAATATTATTGACAAAACTGCTGGATTTATTAATGTAGTTGAATATTGAATACATTTATTAATCATTTCTATAAAAGACTATATCTTCTATATTTTTTAGACAAAATTTAGGGACAAATGGAAAATTTTGACGCAACTACAGAAATTTTAACCGCACCAGAATTTGACAGATTTAATTTATTTTTAGTGGAAATACAAACAGAAAATCTGAAAGAAGCAGGAAGGAAATTTTGCCTTGGCAGAAGCCTCAATTTTCTAAAAAAGATACGTCTATTTTATAGGAGAATTGGGAATTTTTTTGCTTATATTTAAAATTTAGGGTTCTACCATATCAAGTGAAGAATTAAATTAAAAAGCCCCAAAAGTCAATTGTGAAGGTTGTCATGTATTTTACAAATAACTTAATCAGCAGTACATTACATTTCAGTTACAATTTAAAGATAAGCGTATAATATCTCGTTTATTTAATACCAAATTAACTATGGATCTTGTCACGTGACGTATCGCAAAGCGTTCAAAGAGCTGATTTTGCTGCATTTATTCCCTACAATTAAAATGACAAATTGACCTAGCCATTATTAGTTTAAATAATTACACTTCTACCCTGGGACTTATTTCCCAACCTGCTTGGGGTCGTCATCATCCCCTCATTTTTATGTAATGGATTTGGGTGCAAGTTATATCCGAGCTTCAACCAACTAGAGCCTTTATTACTAATTACACTTAGTAGGTATCTGCGTACTATTAAAATGAGTCATTACATTTTGTTTCAATTCAAGATGTTGAATCTCGCGCATCGATTTATACGAAACAAACGTTTAATTAAATTATTGCCTGTAAGAGAACATTTTCGTGAAGGAATCCACGAGAAATTCTCCCTCTCGCTAATTATAAAACTGAAGCTCGATAAAAATCCCGCGTCGAAGCAGCCTCGTCGCTAAACTATTGCCAATTTTCATGCAAATCGTCCGCTCGGCGAAAGAATGGAAATTGTTGAAATATTTAAAAAGCTCATTATACCAGAAAACGGTGAAAATATAAATCTGCTGAAAGGCGGACTTATATGGGAGCGCGCGTTTGGTGTAAGATGAGCGCCTGAAAGTAAACATCAGCATCTCTCTCGAAACTCGAGGCAGTGCCGTAACGTGACTCTACCTGCTCAAAAAAAAATAATAATAATAATATAGAATTGCATGACAATTACTTACAAACCAATATCATACTTTATGAAATCAAGTTAATTAATGCCGCACTAAAAATTGGAGAGCTTCATTTTCCCCAATTTTTTTTGTGAAAAATTAATGACAACTATGAATCTAACTTAATACCAAGAGTTATTATCTGTATTAACTAATCCAAACTAGCACTTAACACACAAACCTCCCTTACTCAGTCAAGTAACAGTGTTGGTACGCATGTAAAAATTTCTAATTTGAGTACTGACTTTATCCAATGTTACTTAAGCCCTTTAAACGTAAAGTTCCCCTAAGGCCATTGTGATTTAAAATCTTTCAATGTTTATTATAGGTAGAGCCCGGATTTATAGGCAGAAAAAATGGAAGAAAATGGCGCCTATACAGGCAGAAATTTTGGGTCAAAAAGGCAGTAAAAATCAAAGAAAGGCAGTTTTATAGGCAAAAAAGGCAATTTGCCTAAATTTCGGACTTTATGGATAACATGATAGCTGATGAGTTATTTTATCACAGGGTACGACATTCGGTAAAAATTTATTTATTAAGACCTCTTGAATACTAATTGTTACATTGTTTGGTTTGTCTAATTATTTCACAGCAATTAAAAATGGTGTTTTAATAATAAATTCTTTTCATATTTCAATCAATATTTCATATCAATTTAATAAATTCGTTGTTTTATCGACGATTGTGTATAAGACCTTATTTTCTATACAAGTCTTAATTTTTGAAATAGTTTCATTGTAACATTGGTCCAGTTTCGTTTTTCTTAATGTACTTCCGTCAGAAACATTTTCACACCATTTTTCGATGAGCGTTTTAAAACTAGGATTATTTAATTTATATAAGGGAATATTCGATTCAACCATAAACCGGCATAAATATAATTTAAAGTCTTCTTCATCGCATTTTCTTGAATTGACTGAAATCGATTGCCTTATGCTTAACTGGAAACTGAACCTGTCATTTGAAGTTTTTCTCGCACAATTTCCTTGACGAAAGGGAGTTTTACAATGTTGATCGATAAAATACTTTTTGTTACTAGAACTCTAAAAAAAAATCACCATAAATGATTTATAATTTTTATAAAGTTACCCTCAGTTGAATACATGTTATGTAAAACATAAAAAAATACTTACTGATCACCATCAAGGGAAAGCTCAGGGTAAGGACGTATCCATGAAGAAATTTTAGAAGACATTTCAAATGATGTTTTTATAAGACTTGTAAATGACAACAGCGCGAAACGAACTGAGTGCCAATGACACATAATGCACATTATATGAAATATTTTAAACCCTACCACTTTGGCAACAAAGGAAATGTAAAAATAGACCATAACACCATAAATACCTACCTGCCACTACCCGCAGGATAAGGATAACGAGGGTAGCTTTACCTCAATCTTGGAAGAACAGCTTATCTACTACATTTTGCCCAAAACAATAAAATATAGGCAGTTTTAAAGTTTATATTTGCACAATGAGGCATGAAATTTACTAAAAAGGCATATATTGGCAGTTTTTTCAGTAAAGGCAAAAAAGGCCGAAAATTGATAGAAAAGGCAAAAAGAGGCAATTTGCCTAAAATCCGGGCTCTAATTATAAGCTTTATCGTCATTGGATCATTGCGGAGATCTTTGCCTGCTTGGATGCGCCACTGGATTGCGCGGAGAGTCGCCCATGGCGATATAAATTTATGTAGCATTTTATTAGTTTTTATTCGCAAATTTCATTGTACGTATGCAAATAAAGGAATGAATTGCGTCTCGGAATCACGATGTATTGTTTCAAGAACGGCCCAAATAAATGGCAGTTGGGCTTCACGAGTGATCCTGCTCGTAATGCAATATTGATTCAAAGAATTCGCTCTGGTGGAGAGTGCGAGAGGCGGAGAGAACGAGAGAGAAGAGAAGAGACAAAAAACAACAACTCCCCGTAATGCATTATCGCTATGTTTTAGAGTTGGCTAATATTATTTTTAGCGAACAAACGGAAAAAAGGAAAAAGGAATGCTTCACATTGTTTTGATGCCAAGCTTTTAAAACTCCACGCTATCGTCCTCTCTTGCTCTCGCTCTCTATTCCTACGTCCTGCTCTCTTTCTCCCTTCCAACGTTCCGCTTCTTTCCTGAGGAATTACTGATAATGCAAACTCTTTTTTTCCTTTCTCTGTTTTCCTGGACTCTTTACCGGAACATTCGGAACGGCAGATGGCCTTTTGTACATGATTTAATTTAATCTTCGCCGTTATTTACTCGGACCTCTGGATGTTCTCTCTTGTTTTTGCCATCGGACGACCAGAAATACAACAAAATTACTTACTATAAATAAATACATACACTTTTAAATAAACGGGTTTCGAACTTATTCCAAACCCGCCGTTAGTAGACTGCAAACAAAAGGAAACGAATTCCGAATGTTAAAAACGTTTTTAAAGAATTTTCGACTTGTTTGAATCGCTCGAAAGTTTCGGAATACTTCACATGTTCGCCTCGATCCTTTTTTATCTAAATTTATCTAAATGAACTACGAAACTTATATTTTGTGCTCAATACTTGGGATTGTATCAGCGAGCACCGCTTTGGTTTAATGCGACATTTAACTACGTTTTTAGGGTGGATGTAGGACCGATATTAGTTGATTAACATTGATTTCGTACTAAACTTGTGAATATACTGAACTATACCTTAATACCTTGTTGGTTCAGCAAATTTTTGTATTCTTCTACCATCAACTCTTTGGAATTAAATTCTAATTCCGGCGCTAACAAGTCACATTTGACAAAAATTTTTGTCCCATCTACGTCATAAATCCCTCATTTTAACCGTTGACTTAAGAGATTTTACCAGGATGAGCAACCGAATGGGGATACGTTTTACGCGTTATTGTTCCAGCTCGACCTAACGCCGCCTCTGTGTCAGAACAGTAAGCTTGGGTCCACTAAGTCTTGAAGAGTATTTACAAGTTTCTGAAGGTGCCTAGTTGGCGAAATGTCTTCAACGTTGCCGATTCATGTTAAAAGTTAAGCAGTTGTATAAAATAAGAGCTCTTTTAAGTATACGTATTGAGCGTTGGCTTGAGCGTACTATAGTCGTGTTTAGTATGGTTCATAATGTATATTTTTTATTTATATCAACTTACCAACTTTTACATTAATTGGCAACGTTGCCTTGCCAACTAGACACCTTCAGAAACCTTTAAATACTCTTCTAAACTTAGTACACCCCACCTTACTGTTCTGACACAGAGGCGACGCTAGGTCGAGCTGGAGCAAAAACGCGTAACACGTATCCCCGTCTTGGTAAAATTTCTTTAGTCAACGTTTTAACGTATTTAATGGCTACTTTATTTTATAATAAGTGTATTAAAATAGGTTTTAAATTGAAAACCTGATTATCGCATACAAGTACCGAAATACTCGTATATATTTGATTACAAGACAAACATATAAAATTATATAATTAAAATTGTTTTTGCATACATTCTGTACTTAGGAAAATACAATAAGTGGCCTGAATTATTAATAAATTCGCAACTAAACAATTCAAAAATTCAGCATAGGCATTTTGCCATTCCTAACACAGGTTATCATAATGGACATAGAGAAGTATTGAAACTATAACTAAAATAGGGCGTTTAGAGACTTCTTAAATGCAAAATCGTCTATATTAGGTATGTCTGTTTTGACAAATATCGTGTTCAATTGAGACAGTGGCAAGAATTGTCAATTTTTCTTGAGACGTACTAGACCTTAGCAATTTTTTAATAAATTTTAATTCACTAAATTTTTTCCCCAGAAACCATCGTCACAGATAATGTAAGAAATGTTACAGATTGCATAGAATGCAACTAAAATTTATAACCACTTATCAGCAAAAGACATTAACTCGTAAAAACCTAAGAATGATTGTAGATAGGTTTTCATTGAATATACGAAATTTATAATGGCGCTGAAAATATTTTAAATTGATAGATCAACGTCAGTTTATCAGATTTAAGTGAAAATTTGCTATATTGATAATACGGTGTTTCCTATTTCGATTGATTTAATAAAAATGATTTTTAGATACCTACATCACGAGGTATAATGGATTGAATAACAATAGTATTGTAACGTTTCTACGTACAAACAGATTTAGTTCTTCCGAAATTACAACAGCCTTTACACACAGAGATTTTGTACTACACTGACATCAGTATTTACATTTCACAATTACATAAACAACTACTTGTTTTTCCCTAACAACGACCTATACGGGGCATTCGCTACACTATCCCTCCCCGTCTTCAGGGTCGCCCTCGACCCTCGGACGATCTACTTCCACAGCAGTCCATATCAGCGAACTGCTACTGCTACGGGTACTGCTACAGCTACTGCTACTGCAACTGCTACTGTTCCTGCTACGGCTACGGCTACTGCTACGGTTACGGCTACTGCTACTGCTGCTACTACTGCTACTGCTACGGCTACTGCTACAGCTACTGCTACTGCAACTACTACTGCTACTGCTACGGCTACTGCTACAGCTACTGCTACTGCAACTGCTACTGCTCCTGCTACGGCTACGGCTACCGCTACTATTACGGCTACTGCTACTGCTGCTACTGCTATGGTTACGGCTACTACTACTGCTACTGCTGCTACTGCTACAGCTATGGCTTTTGCCACTGCTACGGCTACTGCTACTGCTAATGCTACGGTTGCGGTTACTGCTACTGCTGCTACTGCTATGGTTACGGCTACTATTACTGCTACTGCTGCTACTGCTACAGCTATGGCTTTTGCCACTGCTACGGCTACTGCTACTGCTAATGCTACGGTTGCGGTTACTGCTACTGCTACAGCTACGGCTACTGCTACAGCTACGGCTACTGCTACTGCTGCTACTGCTGCTACTGCTACGGCTTCTCCCCTTCTTCAGAGATTCCGCCTGATCCTTGCCAAATCCATTTGATTAACTCCATTGAGCGGGTTAGACTGCAAATCTTGTACAAAAATTAATCAGCAGCAAATCGAAATCAAGCAGGCCAATCCTCTTTCTGACCATGAAAGACACCAGGGATGACCAATCCCATCCAATGCTCCAGGTAGAAGAGGGACCTGTCTCTTGAAATCCTCCAAGCAGGCCAATCCTACTTCTGACCATCAGAGACACCAGGGATGACCAATCCCATCCAATGCTCCAGGTAGAAGAGGGACCTGTCTCTTGAAATCCTTCGCTGCTCCTGCAGTTACTGAAATCCCCAGCAACTGCTTCATGGTTCCAGACGCACAACCCAGTGGTCAACCATCACCAATTCTTGTACTAAATATGAACAGCGCCCGTCTCCCAATATGAGTTACAAATGTGGGTGTAGCACTCAAACGGGCCACGCGCGCCAGCCGCACGCAGTCAATCCATTCGAGTGTTATCCTAAATCTAACTTAGCTGTAAGTCCTGTGGAATCTCGAGTCGCGCCAGCCGCTCAACAACTCCATAACGCCGCACAGACTGCACTCCTCGCCTCTCCGCCGCGTGCCATCGCCATCACTTCTGTACGCCATCTCAGGTCCACCAAAATTTTTCCGCTACTTCGGTTCACCAAATCCCGGACAGGCCCCCAAATTTGTAACGTTTCTACGTACAAACAGATTTAGTTCTTCCGAAATTACAACAGCCTTTACACACAGAGATTTTGTACTACACTGACATCAGTATTTACATTTCACAATTACATAAACAACTACTTGTTTTTCCCTAACAACGACCTATACGGGGCATTCGCTACAGTATGTATTTTTGAAATCACCTGGATAAACTTGGCAACGTCGCACGCTTTGCGCGCGCCTATTAAAGAAAGAGGAAAGTGCAGTCTACTTCATTTTACTCTCTCGCGTTAGTAGCTTCACGGCAGCTTCGCATTTGTAACGTTGCCAAATGTAAAAGGAGGATGCATGCGTCAAAGTAGAGTCAAACTTCCTAACTAATCAACTGAGTAACTTCCCGTAAATCATCCATGAGTGTAGGTACTGCACCCCTGCCAGGAACGAGCATGCGCGCTACGACTTAACCTGCACCGTCAAACGCGCCATCTATCGTCCGGAAATATAGACCCGAGCGTTAGTTGCAGGTGATGCGCACCATACGGCGCTGGCGACTCGGTTAGGCGGAAGGGTTAAACGATTTTTTTCTCTCTAAATAAACACAATTAATAAAGAATAGATCGCACCACCCCTCGAACAATATCCTTGTGTGAACCGGGCAGACGTCAGGAAGGGGGCGAGCCGGGACGTTTTAATTGCGAGGATGTCGCGCGTGTAAACAAGGAAGAGCGGTTAGGGGGTAGCGGTATCGAAACGTAAGTGAAACCGAGCAGCTAGAAGATCATCCCCAGCTGGCACGGCCGAGCCGCCGTGTTTACTCCATCTGGTTGTATTTTGCGGATCGGTGAATTTATCAGCGGATCGGATTTCGAGCTCGGACTCGTCTTTTTCTCTCTTTGTCTCTCTCTCTCTCTCTCTCTTTTTTATTTCATTTCATTGTGGGGCGTGTGTGCGCCTTTCCCAAAAAAAATCTCGATGACGCAATCGAAGGTAAATAAAAGAAGTTGAACGGAAAATATCGAATGTCAAATTATAGAGTTGGCGATTTCAAACTCTGATTATAACTATTTTTATTTCTAAGCCAGTTCAAACTTTAACTACAAATAAAACAAAACTCCCAAACGAGAGAATATTTTCTTAAATGAATGTTGGGGATGCAAAATGTAGATTACACCTTAGAGCACGTAGGGGTAAGTTGACCATTGAGGAGGGAAAACTAGTCGCTGTTAACAGTGTAACGCCCTGTATTATGATAGTTTCCATACTGCTGCTGTTGTTCATACTAACGGTGATCATGCGTGTAGGTACTGCATGTTTCTAGGTATGAGTACACCGTAACTTCCTAACGGCTATACCGATTTTGATGAACATTAATTCTTTGGATTGAGAAGTTTTTTTCCATTTGCGACCGGTATTACATGTTCCATTGTATTGACACGAAGTATGGAAGTATGGATCGTATAGCTAAATGATATGTACTGTGCTCGCCACGAAAGAAAAGCTGGTGTAGTTTATGGGCGGGTTCATAGTCATAGACTATATGCAGGAGTGCGCAGTAACAATTTAAAGGGTACCAGTGTAACTGGAAATGAAATTTCTCATTTAAACAGTTGAAGCCGTTAGAAAAGTTCGTGAATAATGCGCATATAATTCATCATGATTTGACTGATGCGCTTTGCCTCGTCCAGAGGACGGGTATTTTGTGACGTGCGTTAAAGTTTGTTGAAACATAAGTCATAACGTGATTGGCTCTTCCCGCTTTTCTTTCTTGTCACTCACTTTACCTTGACCTGAATGGATTCAAATAGATTCAAAACACTTGTTGAAACTACCCAGAATATATTGGACGTGCCTATAAGTCAGTATGTAATCATTTTAATTATGTGTTACATTATATCAACGTTCCGAAACGAGAAAATAACCACCTCGAGAGGAATTTGGCCGATTTGCTGCGGAGTTTTCCTCAACCCTGTTTATAGAGCAAAAAACCTGTTTTGATAGATAAAATTTAACAGAAGACGGACCAAAAAACTTTGTTTAAATTGGATCAAAGATGATAAAAACCCAAAATCCAGACAAATTTGAGGTTTTGCCTTTTTACACCAAAAATATTTTTAAAAATTAGGTCGTTTATTTCGTTTTTCACCATAGCGTGAAAATGATTAATGGGAAGGTAATACGTTGTATAGACGATTTGTAGAGAATTAAAAGACCTTCAAAATGAGCGTCTTTAAAAGGTGATCGGAGCATTTTTCACCGAGAAAACGTGGAAAAAACATTAAAATGGACCCTTTTTCAAAAAATTCACAGCATTGCCCAGTTTAAAGCTGAAGCGCTAATTTTGCGTGAAATGTTAGGTTATTATGTCTACTTTAAGCATGCTGGATGGATTAAGTTGGATGCTGTGGTGTGAATAGTTTTTGCACAATTACGTTATTAATAAGATACACCGAAATTTTACAAAATTCGGCGTATTAACTGAGATTTTAATTTTTCAAACAGTTTTTGAAAGAGAACATCAAAACCTACAACTTGGCTATCATGGATTTTCATATATGTTTGAAGAAAGGTGCGGAAAAGGGGCCTCGAACATTGCGGAAGGCGCGCAATTTCCAATTTCGAGTTGAATGGGGGGCGCAAGTATATCATTTTATGCTGCTTAAAACCCACCATTTTTCGCACTTTTCTTAAAACGTATGTGAAAATTGAAGATAGCCAAGTTGTAGGTTTTGATGTCCTCTTTCAAAACCCTTTTGCAAAATTGAAATCTCAATTAAAACGCCTAATTTAGCAGGATTTCGGTGTATATTGTTAATAACGTAATTGTGCAAAAACAATTCATGCGACAGTACCCAACTTATGCACGTTTAAGGTAGACATGCTAGCCTAACACTTCATGCAAAATTAGCGCTTCAGCTTTAAACTGGGCAAAGCTGTGAATTTTTGAAAAAGGGTCAATTTTAACGGTTGTTTCCAGGTGAAAAATGCTTTGATCGCCTTTTAGGAACGCTCATTTTGAAGGTCTTTTAATTCCCTAGAAATCCTCGAAGCAACGTATTGCATTTCCGTCAATAACTTTCACGCTATGGTGAAGAAACTGAAAAACTACCGGTTTTTTCAAATTTTTATTGTTTAAAAGAAGCGCAAACGCTAAAATTTGTTTAGATTTTGGGCCGTCATCATCTTCGATCCATTTTAGACCAAGTTTTTTATCCGTCTGCTGTTAAATTCTATCTACCAAAAAAGAAACCCTGCAAATGGGGCTATATTTTTACTGGGCTTTTCCCTCACAATCGAAGCTAACAAGCCCAACAAAACCCGATATTCCCGGGCGATATATTCCCGAGTTGCAGAATATTACTGGCCGAGGCTGCATCTTCTGCGGGACGTGTCCGGCATGAATTCGCGGCCGCAATCAGCAGGAGCCGTGACGGCAATGACAAGGAGAGCGATAGGGGCGGGGGTGGGTGGCTGGATGATATTTACAGGAGGGAGGGAGACAGAGACCCCCGCACCCCCTACGTGACCACCCCTAACGAACGGTGACTTATGAGGCCAAACGATATCGGTCCGACGGGCTGCGGTCCCGGGGTTTTATTTTGGATACGGGCGGAATCCGACAGGACGAGCTACTACCCCTTTCGACCTAACATTCGTTATCATATCGTACGGTTCTATTTGTATGTTTCTTTCCGTCGACTGCAGTCCAGGAAGCGTCTTCCATGCAGACAATTTACGTTCCCCGAAGCATAATTTGTGAAGACGACGACGACGACGACTGGGTATATATTGCGAGGACGCTCGACTGACTATAATATGCCGCCTTAATTGTAGCTGGAAATGAGAAATTTCGTGGAGAAGTTATAATTGGATCCAGGCCCACGTCTTCGAGGAAATCTTACATATCTACACAATGCAATTTAAGTTACGGAAGGGGGATAAGAGGAGAAGTGAGGGCTCCTAGTGGGGATGCATTTCAATTGCGTTAAGAGCATTTCTAAGCCGGTGGAAAGGAAAATGGGATTTGGTCCGTTAAATGCTTTAACTGCTCTGGTATTTAATTCTTCATCTATTAATATCTACGTAATAGCATTGTGCACTACTAGCCACCAATCGTTTGGTTATACGAGGCTTCACGAGGAAATTTATTATGATGCGTTCTGCTTCCTCATAATCTTAATTGTTTTGGCAACTAACTAACTATTTTCCTTAATTAACTAACTATAATTTTTTACCTAGATCGGTGAAGTTGTATAAAAATGACACAAAAAAGGGAAATCGTAACAGGGATTTTTTGGCATGAATGTGTTGGAAGTAATAATAATAAAATCGATTTTTTTTTAATTCAAAACCTAATTATTTTGCAGGAAAATATTGTACACATGAAATGTGCGCAATAAAATTATCTAAAAAAACAGAGTAGGTGGATTAAATTTGGTTAAAAAACAAAAATGTTATTGTCAAAATCGTTAATGCGTCGATTCGTCAACATTATTTTTAAGAAATTCTAAAAAAATTCTATTCTAAAAAAATTCTAAAAAAATAATCTTAATTGTTTTGGTAACTAACTAACTAACTATTTTCCTTAATTAACTAACTATAATTTTTTACCTAGATCAGTAAAGTTGTATAAAAAGGGCACAAAAAAGGGACGAATCGTAACAGGGATTTTTTGGCATGAATGTGTTGGAAGTAATAATAATAAAATCGATTTTTTTTTAATTCAAAACCTAATTATTTTGCAGGAAAATATTGTACACATGAAATGTGCGCAATAAAATTATCTAAAAAAAACAGAGTAGGTGGATTAAATTTGGTTAAAAAACAAAAAAGTTATTGTCAAAATCGATAATGCGTCGTTTCGTCAACATTATTTTTAAAAAATTCTAAAAAAATTCTATTCTAAAAAAATTCTAAAAAAATAATCTTAATTGTTTTGGTAACTAACTAACTAACTATTTTCCTTAATTAACTAACTATAATTTTTTACCTAGATCAGTGAAGTTGTATAAAAAGGGCACAAAAAAGGGACGAATCGTAACAGGGATTTTTTGGCATGAATGTGTTGGAAGTAATAATAATAAAATCGATTTTTTTTTAATTCAAAACCTAATTATTTTGCAGGAAAATATTGTACACATGAAATGTGCGCAATAAAATTATCTAAAAAAACAGAGTAGGTGGATTAAATTTGGTTAAAAAACAAAAATGTTATTGTCAAAATCGTTAATGCGTCGATTCGTCAACATTATTTTTAAGAAATTCTAAAAAAATTCTATTCTAAAAAAATTCTAAAAAAATAATCTTAATTGTTTTGGTAACTAACTAACTAACTATTTTCCTTAATTAACTAACTATAATTTTTTACCTAGATCGGTGAAGTTGTATAAAAATGACACAAAAAAGGGAAATCGTAACAGGGATTTTTTGGCATGAATGTGTTGGAAGTAATAATAATAAAATCGATTTTTTTTTAATTCAAAACCTAATTATTTTGCAGGAAAATATTGTACACATGAAATGTGCGCAATAAAATTATCTAAAAAAACAGAGTAGGTGGATTAAATTTGGTTAAAAAACAAAAATGTTATTGTCAAAATCGTTAATGCGTCGATTCGTCAACATTATTTTTAAGAAATTCTAAAAAAATTCTATTCTAAAAAAATTCTAAAAAAATAATCTTAATTGTTTTGGTAACTAACTAACTAACTATTTTCCTTAATTAACTAACTATAATTTTTTACCTAGATCAGTAAAGTTGTATAAAAAGGGCACAAAAAAGGGACGAATCGTAACAGGGATTTTTTGGCATGAATGTGTTGGAAGTAATAATAATAAAATCGATTTTTTTTTAATTCAAAACCTAATTATTTTGCAGGAAAATATTGTACACATGAAATGTGCGCAATAAAATTATCTAAAAAAACAGAGTAGGTGGATTAAATTTGGTTAAAAAACAAAAATGTTATTGTCAAAATCGTTAATGCGTCGATTCGTCAACATTATTTTTAAGAAATTCTAAAAAAATTCTATTCTAAAAAAATTCTAAAAAAATAATCTTAATTGTTTTGGTAACTAACTAACTAACTATTTTCCTTAATTAACTAACTATAATTTTTTACCTAGATCGGTGAAGTTGTATAAAAATGACACAAAAAAGGGAAATCGTAACAGGGATTTTTTGGCATGAATGTGTTGGAAGTAATAATAATAAAATCGATTTTTTTTTAATTCAAAACCTAATTATTTTGCAGGAAAATATTGTACACATGAAATGTGCGCAATAAAATTATCTAAAAAAACAGAGTAGGTGGATTAAATTTGGTTAAAAAACAAAAATGTTATTGTCAAAATCGTTAATGCGTCGATTCGTCAACATTATTTTTAAGAAATTCTAAAAAAATTCTATTCTAAAAAAATTCTAAAAAAATAATCTTAATTGTTTTGGTAACTAACTAACTAACTATTTTCCTTAATTAACTAACTATAATTTTTTACCTAGATCAGTAAAGTTGTATAAAAAGGGCACAAAAAAGGGACGAATCGTAACAGGGATTTTTTGGCATGAATGTGTTGGAAGTAATAATAATAAAATCGATTTTTTTTTAATTCAAAACCTAATTATTTTGCAGGAAAATATTGTACACATGAAATGTGCGCAATAAAATTATCTAAAAAAAACAGAGTAGGTGGATTAAATTTGGTTAAAAAACAAAAAAGTTATTGTCAAAATCGATAATGCGTCGTTTCGTCAACATTATTTTTAAAAAATTCTAAAAAAATTCTATTCTAAAAAAATTCTAAAAAAATAATCTTAATTGTTTTGGTAACTAACTAACTAACTATTTTCCTTAATTAACTAACTATAATTTTTTACCTAGATCAGTGAAGTTGTATAAAAAGGGCACAAAAAAGGGACGAATCGTAACAGGGATTTTTTGGCATGAATGTGTTGGAAGTAATAATAATAAAATCGATTTTTTTTAATTCAAAACCTAATTATTTTGCAGGAAAATATTGTACACATGAAATGTGCGCAATAAAATTATCTAAAAAAACAGAGTAGGTGGATTAAATTTGGTTAAAAAACAAAAATGTTATTGTCAAAATCGTTAATGCGTCGATTCGTCAACATTATTTTTAAGAAATTCTAAAAAAATTCTATTCTAAAAAAATTCTAAAAAAATAATCTTAATTGTTTTGGTAACTAACTAACTAACTAACTATTTTCCTTAATTAACTAACTATAATTTTTTACCTAGATCAGTAAAGTTGTATAAAAAGGGCACAAAAAAGGGACGAATCGTAACAGGGATTTTTTGGCATGAATGTGTTGGAAGTAATAATAATAAAATCGATTTTTTTTTAATTCAAAACCTAATTATTTTGCAGGAAAATATTGTACACATGAAATGTGCGCAATAAAATTATCTAAAAAAACAGAGTAGGTGGATTAAATTTGGTTAAAAAACAAAAATGTTATTGTCAAAATCGTTAATGCGTCGATTCGTCAACATTATTTTTAAGAAATTCTAAAAAAATTCTATTCTAAAAAAATTCTAAAAAAATAATCTTAATTGTTTTGGTAACTAACTAACTAACTATTTTCCTTAATTAACTAACTATAATTTTTTACCTAGATCAGTAAAGTTGTATAAAAAGGGCACAAAAAAGGGACGAATCGTAACAGGGATTTTTTGGCATGAATGTGTTGGAAGTAATAATAATAAAATCGATTTTTTTTTAATTCAAAACCTAATTATTTTGCAGGAAAATATTGTACACATGAAATGTGCGCAATAAAATTATCTAAAAAAACAGAGTAGGTGGATTAAATTTGGTTAAAAAACAAAAATGTTATTGTCAAAATCGTTAATGCGTCGATTCGTCAACATTATTTTTAAGAAATTCTAAAAAAATTCTATTCTAAAAAAATTCTAAAAAAATAATCTTAATTGTTTTGGTAACTAACTAACTAACTATTTTCCTTAATTAACTAACTATAATTTTTTACCTAGATCAGTAAAGTTGTATAAAAAGGGCACAAAAAAGGGACGAATCGTAACAGGGATTTTTTGGCATGAATGTGTTGGAAGTAATAATAATAAAATCGATTTTTTTTTAATTCAAAACCTAATTATTTTGCAGGAAAATATTGTACACATGAAATGTGCGCAATAAAATTATCTAAAAAAAACAGAGTAGGTGGATTAAATTTGGTTAAAAAACAAAAAAGTTATTGTCAAAATCGATAATGCGTCGTTTCGTCAACATTATTTTTAAAAAATTCTAAAAAAATTCTATTCTAAAAAAATTCTAAAAAAATAATCTTAATTGTTTTGGTAACTAACTAACTAACTATTTTCCTTAATTAACTAACTATAATTTTTTACCTAGATCAGTGAAGTTGTATAAAAAGGGCACAAAAAAGGGACGAATCGTAACAGGGATTTTTTGGCATGAATGTGTTGGAAGTAATAATAATAAAATCGATTTTTTTTTAATTCAAAACCTAATTATTTTGCAGGAAAATATTGTACACATGAAATGTGCGCAATAAAATTATCTAAAAAAACAGAGTAGGTGGATTAAATTTGGTTAAAAAACAAAAAAGTTATTGTCAAAATCGATAATGCGTCGTTTCGTCAACATTATTTTTAAAAAATTCTAAAAAAATTCTATTCTAAAAAAATTCTAAAAAAATAATCTTAATTGTTTTGGTAACTAACTAACTAACTATTTTCCTTAATTAACTAACTATAATTTTTACCTAGATCAGTGAAGTTGTATAAAAAGGGCACAAAAAAGGGACGAATCGTAACAGGGATTTTTTGGCATGAAAGTGTTGGAAATAATAATAATAAAATCGATTTTTTTTAATCCAAAACCTATTTATTTTGCAGAAAAATATTGTACACATGAAATGTGCCCAATAAAATTATCTAAAAAATGAGAGTAGGTGGATTAAATTCGGTTAAAAAACAAAAAAGTTATTGTCAAAATCGTTAATGCGTCGATTCGTCAACATTATTTTTAAAAAATTCCCCCGTGGCGTCGCCTACGCCTAAACGTATTAATTTCCTTCTCCAAACACAACGCGTCTGTCCCAGATGATAAATCGCCGAAGAAGTCTTTTATTCCCTTTAATTAGCTGTCAGCGGAGCCGCGACAACGGCCTAATTTAATACGTCATTCGGTCAAAAAAAAATGAAGCGATTTTTTAATTTCACCTCGAACGGTCTAAGAAAATACCTCTCCCGCCTCCTTTTCTCCTCTCTCCCTTTCAACTACTCACGCTATGCGAACGAAACAAATAGCGACGCGCAGTTTAATTCACTTTGAACTCCCAAATTCCATCGTTACTGTCATAACAATCGATCTCTATTCTTACTCTCTTCCCCTCTCTACGTGTGTGTCTGTGTCTTTTTTTCGCACGACTTTACGTCACCGAGCTGTATTCAAACCCCTCGGATATTACGTGCCGTCGAATCGTATCTCCCTGCGAACTGTCAAAGTTTTTCAATCTTCCATATAATAACTCGCAGGAGTTAAGGGACTTTTAAATTCGGAAGTTTCATGGGACCGTTTTATTTTTCCTATATTAAATCTCGGCGTGGAGTATCAATAAATGCAGCCAGTGCAAGAGCGTCGGAGGAACGAGAAGGAAATTGATCGAAACTGGAAGAAATGGATTTTTTGAAAGGGATTTAAGGTACGAGATCCGTGAATTTGAGTGGATTATCGGTCTCCATGTAAAAGGCTACGATGTTCGCTTTCATTGGAAGCTAATAGGAAACAGTGCAATAAGTCTAACTATTATTTTCGATATATTTTTAATATTTGAGACATACAATTAAATGCCAGTAGAATACCTCCCTAAAAACGAAGTACAGATGATATGGTATCGTCAATTTTTTGATTTAGCGTCTATTTTAACACCGCTGTACGTTAGTCGCCAAAATTTGTGCCCTAATATATCGGTATTTGACATCGTTACATCTAATTTTGGTGTTAAAATATTAGCTGTATCACCTTGGTTATACTATATCCCTACTCGTAATTAAGGGGAAGTGTTTTCGTATATATACAAGATATGAGAAAAATCGAGGGGTTCCATAACTACAAAAAGGACAAACCGTGGCGCAGCCATCCGAACTGTAAGAAACGGTAACCACCGACACGTGTTTCTGCTTGTTAGCTTCATTAGGGTGGTATAACCATGTTGAGGTAAACGACAACGGTAACATGGAGGCAACAAAACCAAAAGGGAGGGAAACAATAGGCAACAATCACATTTGTGCCTACAAATGGAAAGACCCCAATTTCTGGGGCGACAATCCAAATTGTACCACGGAGACTTGCCAAAGCCAATTGTCATAATCACCTTGCCAAGGAATAGAATAGATATGAGGAAAGTTGCGACGGTTTCATAACTCCAAAAAGGACAAATCGTGGCGCAGCCATCCGAACTGCAAGAAACGGTAAACACCGACACGTATTTCTGCTTGTTAACTTCATCAGCGTGGTGTAACCATGTTTACCTCAACGCCTTTAGAAAGTTTATGGTCAAATTATGTGTGTACTTGCATTACTGCATGCTGCAATGCAGAAGAGCCTTTTGTTCCACCATTCGTGTTTCTAATGCACCAAAAAACAATGGATGAATATAAAGACGAAATTGCACCAGAGTATTTAACCTAGAAAACCCACAAGCAAAATACCAAATACCATTAGATAAAAACTTTTCCCATTGAAGTAAGGTGGAAATGCTCGTGCATGCAGCAGAAAACGATGCCTAACGTTATCTTCTTCCTTTGAGTCACTACACTCAGAGTTCTTGCAGTCATTAGGTACAAGATCTTTTGTAATTTAATCATTATGTTATGAATGCTGTCACATAAGAAAAATCAACTAGAATAAAAATTGCAATGTCTTCGTCCCGTTTGTTTCTACAGTTATTCTTAAGTGTGTGTGTTTAACTAACTGGTGCCCATGTAGGCAGTTTAAGCAGCCTGAAGATTCTATTAACGAAATACTTACAAAGAATGCTTCAGAAGAAATTACACTCCATGGTGATAATCTGATCTTACATCAGCCACGCCGTCCACAGTACACTGATGGTCTTCTACCCAGGGAAAATGCTGAATCAGATCAAGAACTGTAGGATGGTAAACGAGCTGTGAAAACTCTACAAACAACCTCCACGTGCTTAGACAATATTTCACAAAGGATAACAAACGACTGGAGGAGACAACGAAATTGTTGTAATCAGAAGATTTTTGATCAAAGGGATCTGAAGGTGTAGTTTTTGGCAATCCCTCCAGTGGTAAGAAGACTGCTGTTGTGGGAAGGATGTACAAAGTTTCAATATTTGTGGGATTGCATTCATGAGAAATTTAATAAACAATGTAATGTATGTTGTATTTTTAGTTGAAATATATTAAGGAACTGGATGTGTCATCTCTCCCATATAGTAATGGTGAGATGACGCATTAATAATAATACAAAGTCAGTGTTCTCCATATTAAACATTTGCGTCGTATGCTTAAAGGTTTATTCATTAGTAGCAAATATCTGTTTAAAAGAAGATGCGCCACTCTCATAGACTCACACTAATTGTGTACAGTAGAATGTCGCACGTGCACTAATTTTGTAGTACGGCAATGCTAATTACTTCCTAGATAATATTCCCCTTTCGGTCCAGATTTGTGTTCAATATAACATTACTGAAACGGACCGAATGAAAGCAACACGATTAATCCCATAAAGTTCTCCCGTACACATCCCAGTCGATGATTTGGTGATTCAGGAATCGACACTCCACTTAATAAATCCGATGTGTTTTGGTTTCTCTTTGCCTGAAAATCAGTATTCCATATGGCGCGAAAGCAATAAAATGTACCGCTCAACAATGGCTGGTTATTTTTCGAGCTGTTTTGGCGGAGTAAATGGCGTGTGTTATCCATCTAGTCGGATCGAGCGAGAGGGGGCTTACAAAGCGCTTCTCTATGTATGAGTTCAAATGTGCTTATAAATATTGAGACCGAAATGAATGCAGCCCGAAATAGATGCGAGCGATAGACAGGAGCCTTCTCCGCTTTTTTTAAACGTACGGGATCGATCCTCCTCTCTTGCTCAAAAACGTAAACTCATCGTCGATGGGATAAACGAGGCGAACCAGACATTTTTCGTGGGCAATACGATTAGTGTATATTGTGACTCTATTACGTTCAAGTGCATTCGTCATTAGTTCAGTAGTTCAGTTCTTTTATCATTGTTCTAGCACCCAACTTATGTCTCTACTACTATCTTTATGGCTATCTTATGTTGTTTTCTACTAACAATGTACAATCTTTTCGTACACTAGCTGGTATAAGTACACATATCGATCTAATTGATCGTTGCTCATTATTAACCTGCGCAACATGCACTTTAAAGCACTTTTTTATTTCCAAACCGATATCAAAGGAAATGCTTGTATGAATTTAGGCAGCTGCTATTGTAGGGTGCCGAAAAATTATTCAAAAACAATTCTTGAAAAACGTTTATGCGCAAAGTAGTCAAATAATCAATTTTTTAAAAAAAAATTGTGCTCCAAAGTGCAAGCAAAAATAATTTATTCGGCAAATATTCAAATCAACGAAATCGTACCTATAAAGGTACAAGTTGGTATGTTTTTACATAGTAACAGATACATACTTTTTAAAAAATAATTTACTACGAAACAATACCTCCACGTAACTTTGGAATACGAAATTAAATCCTTCTAGCTGCCCCCACGATCGATTTAAGGGTTCGTACGACCCCCAGAGAAATTCCCACTGTTCTACCATATGCATATCATACGGCAGAACGGACACGACGGAACGACACTTTAATAATGCATGTATGCTTCCTAGTAAGGCCATTTGATGGTAAAATCACAGTCACAACTCGTCGTCGATGTTTGAACACTTGATTTGTTTACTTTTGCCCTACGCGTTTGATTCTCATCGCCCTTTGTCGAAGTCGGTTTGAAATATATATTTTTTTATGTTCTCTCGGGGGATAATTAAATTTTAACTAATTAACTTGAACAACAATTATACAATGTATTCCAGAAAAGGGCGCCATTTTTAACCAAAACGACCATTTTGTTGTAATCCACTTGTTGATGGGTCAGGAGCAATGTTCATTTCTTTCGATTTTGTAACTTATGAATGGAGATTGACGGGCATCAACTGGAATTTGTCTCTTTCTTGGACTATACGCATTTTGGTGCAAAATTCCTTAATAACAAGTACTGTACTCATCTTTTCTAAAATTTTAATGAAAAAAACCCAATATCTTTTGTGTAATGAGGTTATCATTTTATTTTTTCCATTCCTTGTTTATGAATTCCATGAAATCTTCAATAATCATCAAAATAATCGTATTACAAGACACAGGACTACATAATATATGACTTGGTGGTAGCTTTGATTAACTATTCCTCAACCCCATAGTAATGAAGGTACTACGTTACATTACATTTGATACATCAAAAGCTGATTCAGGTCCTGTTGTAAAGTCATGTTTCCATGTTAAAGTTATTTCAATTGTACTTTTAATTTCCTACAAATATACAGTTATATGCATATTTGTATATTTTCCAAACTCTACTATTGACCAATGAAACTACTACTGACTAGTGGTACTAATCTACGTTTTATTTTCTATGGGATTTCTAATTATGGGATTTCTCATATTTTTTCTCCTAAATTATATGGATTGTGAAATATTAATTAACCTAACCTTAGTACGATACCTATAGTTAGTTGTGGCGATTCTCCATCATTCAATTTAGCTGTATAGATTACTTCAACATGCTATTATTATATAAAGAATTCTTATGAATTTTTTGAATTCATTAGAGAGATGTCAATATCTGAAGGGCCTACTATTGTATGAATAGGTTTAATTTAAGTTTTTACTAATATCCCAAAAACTGAGAGAATTCAATTTAGTATGAAACTTTAATTCCTTTCAGTCCTATTGAAATTTTCTGTAAATTGAAATTTATTGAAACTTCGTCTGATCATTCAGGTTTATCGAAAATAATTCAAACATGAGTCTCATTTCAGCTGAAACTCTCCCACTGAGACTCTCTGAAGGCAGCTCCTGTCATGAGTTTCGGTTCAAATGAAACTCACGGATTTCGATTTTGTGTTAAAATGCTTCAGTTTTTGGCATTCACCTTTCCTTAATTGAAATTTAACGTTACCCACGAGTTTCAATACAATTGAAACTCTACAATTTTGAACCCGAAATGGATTATTTGCAGGTTTATTCCAAACGGGAGTTTCATTTTACCTGAAACTCTCACTTTTGCCTCCCATCTTTTCCATACTGAAACTCCCTGTAACTCAACTTTATTCACGAGTTTCAGTCCAACGGAGATTTTTCAAATTTTGTATCGAAGCTCCCCTTTTTAAGTGCCATTTTCCTAAATTGAAACTCCCTGGAGTCGAACGGTTTCTAGGAGTTACACTTGAAATGAAACTCTCAAGATTTAAACTGGCAATGGGTTAGATAAAAAATTTCCAAACGTAGGTGTCAGCTAAAACTTTCTTTTGTGATTTACGTCATCTATGAATTGAAACTTCCTGGATCGTTGTCATCTTTCATCAGGTCTAAGTGAAACTCTTCGTTCAATTTAAGCATTTAGGTAATGTTTCGCGTCCTATATTCCATAAATTCTAGCAATCCTTGTGGTTGTATAAGTAGTTATGTTAACATAGTGACTCATGATAGATATACCGCTAACTTCATTGATGTTATGGATGGCCTCAATTGTAAGGCGTTTTACTTGTATTTATAGTCTTGAAAGGCAGATCGAAACGTCCCCTACCGTCTCAAACGGGAGTTCCATTTTACCTGAAACTCTCACTTTTTGCCTGCCATCTTTTCCATACTGAAACTTCCTGTAACTCAACTTTATTCACGAGTTTTAGTCCAACGGAGATTTTTCAAATTTTGTATCGAAACTCCCCTTTTTAAGTTCCACTTTCCTAAATTGAAACTCCCTGGAATAGAACGGTTTCTAGGAGTCACACTTGAAATGAAACTCTCAAGATTTAAACTGACAGTGGGTTGGATAAAAAAATTTCCAAACGTGAGTTTCAGCTAAAACTTTCTTTTGTAATTTACGTCATCAATGAATTGAAACTTCCTGGATCGTTGTCATCTTTCATCAGGTCTAAGTGAAACTCTTCGTTCAATTTAAGCATTTAGGTAATGTTTCGCGTCCTATATTCCATAAATTCTAGCAATCCTTGTAGTTGTATGAGTAGTTATGTTAACATAGTGACTCATGATAGATATACCGCTAACTTCATTGATGTTATGGATGGCCTCAATTGTAAGGCGTTTTACTTGTATTTATAGTCTTGAAAGGCAGATCGAAACGTCCCCTACCGTCTCAAACGGGAGTTCCATTTTACCTGAAACTCTCACTTTTTGCCTGCCATCTTTTCCATACTGAAACTTCCTGTAACTCAACTTTATTCACGAGTTTTAGTCCAACGGAGATTTTTCAAATTTTGTATCGAAACTCCCCTTTTTAAGTTCCACTTTCCTAAATTGAAACTCCCTGGAATAGAACGGTTTCTAGGAGTCACACTTGAAATGAAACTCTCAAGATTTAAACTGACAGTGGGTTGGATAAAAAAATTTCCAAACGTGAGTTTCAGCTAAAACTTTCTTTTGTAATTTACGTCATCAATGAATTGAAACTTCCTGGATCGTTGTCATCTTTCATCAGGTCTAAGTGAAACTCTTCGTTCAATTTAAGCATTTAGGTAATGTTTCGCGTCCTATATTCCATAAATTCTAGCAATCCTTGTAGTTGTATGAGTAGTTATGTTAACATAGTGACTCATGATAGATATACCGCTAACTTCATTGATGTTATGGATGGCCTCAATTGTAAGGCGTTTTACTTGTATTTATAGTCTTGAAAGGCAGATCGAAACGTCCCCTACCGTCTCAAACGGGAGTTCCATTTTACCTGAAACTCTCACTTTTTGCCTGCCATCTTTTCCATACTGAAACTTCCTGTAACTCAACTTTATTCACGAGTTTTAGTCCAACGGAGATTTTTCAAATTTTGTATCGAAACTCCCCTTTTTAAGTTCCACTTTCCTAAATTGAAACTCCCTGGAATAGAACGGTTTCTAGGAGTCACACTTGAAATGAAACTCTCAAGATTTAAACTGACAGTGGGTTGGATAAAAAAATTTCCAAACGTGAGTTTCAGCTAAAACTTTCTTTTGTAATTTACGTCATCAATGAATTGAAACTTCCTGGATCGTTGTCATCTTTCATCAGGTCTAAGTGAAACTCTTCGTTCAATTTAAGCATTTAGGTAATGTTTCGCGTCCTATATTCCATAAATTCTAGCAATCCTTGTAGTTGTATGAGTAGTTATGTTAACATAGTGACTCATGATAGATATACCGCTAACTTCATTGATGTTATGGATGGCCTCAATTGTAAGGCGTTTTACTTGTATTTATAGTCTTGAAAGGCAGATCGAAACGTCCCCTACCGTCTCAAACGGGAGTTCCATTTTACCTGAAACTCTCACTTTTTGCCTCCCGTCTTTTCCATACTGAAACTTCCTGTAACTCAACTTTATTCACGAGTTTCGGTCCAACGGAGATTTTTCAAATTTTGTATCGAAACTCCCCTTTTTAAGTTCCACTTTCCTAAATTGAAACTCCCTGGAATAGAACGGTTTCTAGGAGTCACACTTGAAATGAAACTCTCAAGATTTAAACTGACAGTGGGTTGGATAAAAAAATTTCCAAACGTGAGTTTCAGCTAAAACTTTCTTTTGTAATTTACGTCATCAATGAATTGAAACTTCCTGGATCGTTGTCATCTTTCATCAGGTCTAAGTGAAACTCTTCGTTCAATTTAAGCATTTAGGTAATGTTTCGCGTCCTATATTCCATAAATTCTAGCAATCCTTGTAGTTGTATGAGTAGTTATGTTAACATAGTGACTCATGATAGATATACCGCTAACTTCATTGATGTTATGGATGGCCTCAATTGTAAGGCGTTTTACTTGTATTTATAGTCTTGAAAGGCAGATCGAAACGTCCCCTACCGTCTCAAACGGGAGTTCCATTTTACCTGAAACTCTCACTTTTTGCCTCCCGTCTTTTCCATACTGAAACTTCCTGTAACTCAACTTTATTCACGAGTTTCGGTCCAACGGAGATTTTTCAAATTTTGTATCGAAACTCCCCTTTTTAAGTTCCACTTTCCTAAATTGAAACTCCCTGGAATAGAACGGTTTCTAGGAGTCACACTTGAAATGAAACTCTCAAGATTTAAACTGACAGTGGGTTGGATAAAAAAATTTCCAAACGTGAGTTTCAGCTAAAACTTTCTTTTGTGATTTACGTCATCTATGAATTGAAACTTCCTGGATCGTTGTCATCTTTCATCAGGTCTAAGTAAAACTCTTCGTTCAATTTAAGCATTTAGGTAATGTTTCGCGTCCTATATTCCATAAATTCTAGCAATCTTTGTGGTTGTATAAGTAGTTATGTTAACATAGTGACTCATGATAGATATACCGCTAACTTCATTGATGTTATGGATGGTCCCAATTGTAAGGCGTTTTACTTGTATTTATAGTCTTGAAAGGCAGATCGAAACGTCGGCGGTTTAGAAAATAAAATTTAGAACCTTATCTAATTTCATTTGCGGGTTCGTTCCCGTTCGATTCCAGAACATATGGGTCGAAACCGTTCGGAGATATTTTAATCATCCGGCCGTCGGAATTAAAGAGGGCCGCCCCGAGTATTATACTTTGAAGCGGGCACCGTTGTTTAATATCCCGACCGAAGTTTTCCAGTAGGACGGCTCCTCCCGCCCCCACCCTCCTCCCCCTTCCTCCCGTCCCAGTTATGTATTTCGGAATGTCATGTTTCACGGCCGGGCTGCGGTTTCTTTCAGAATTTCAGTTTGACAGGGTGCACGCGTTATTGGATACCGACGGCGACCAATGCCGGACGCGTCCCGAGCATCATATAAATTCCGGGACGGGGGGGACCCCGCCGCGCTCTCTCGTCAATATTCCGGGAGGCTCACCGGGAGGGAGGAAGACGCGCTTATCCCTCCCGTCCGAAGTGGACAGTCCGTTCCATTCCCTCCTCTCCCCCTTATTTCGCTCTCTCGCCCCCTCGCCCTCGCCGTCTATCCCCCTCTCGTTCCCTTACTCGCTCTCCCACAAATCATCCCGGGCTTGACCCTTTCAAGGTACCCCCGGACTCGTGCTCGCATTTCGGAAGTCGTTCTCGTGATGTCCGACTGTCTTCTGAGTTTTCTTTTTGCTGCTTTCTGAGTTAAGAAAAATTTACTCTAATCTAAAGTAGAATTCGGTCAGTTTTCAGGTCCAGGGGATTTCCCGTTAGATTTCCACGCTCGATAATTGATTCGCATAGATCATTCATGGATTCATGGATAATTAGTTATTAAAATTGAAATGTCGCATTAATTTCAGTCGTAATAACGATAATAACTGTTAGTCTGGGGTCTCTAATGAATAGGATCAACCATGGATTGCTAATAAAATAAGACATGTTTACTAAAGTAACCTACATATAACTAAATATCTTTCGTTTGTCTTGAATTTGACTTCAAGGGTCTAAAGAAAATATTTTTTGCAACCTACAGGGTGTGGCATCATAACTTCCTTTTTTCAAAACGCAGTGAAACTCATTTTGTGAATTAAAATTTTTTTAATAAAGTATTAACCTGCAGTTGCCACCCCATGTATCCCTGGGGTTTTAGGTATCGAAATCTTTTAGTTGGCAAAATTTTTGTGGCTCGCAATTGAGCTACTTTGAATTTGTCAAAAACTACCCCTTTCTCGAGAAAACCACCCCTAAAATCCCAAAAACTTCCTGGAAATCGATTAGTGCGCATTCATGTTATAATCGAAATAAGATAATTAGTAGCTAATATGTGGTTAATTCTTTCTGTCAAATTTAATTCTTTAGCTCTGCTTGTTTCAGAGAAACAACTGCACCTACAGCTTAAGTAGGAACTTTTTGTAATATCGAATTCTTTCAGGCGCCAGAATTAGAAACTGTTATGTAGTTCTCAAATAGGCTACATTGCAGTTTTTCAAAAAATATCCCTTTTCCCGAATAACACCCCCAAATTCCCAAAATCAATTTTAGAATTAATTTTAAGGGCAAAATTAATTTTAAGGCGTTTTCAGGATATGGTGAGTAGCTTTCTCGAGAAATGAGTGGTTTTTGAAAAACTCAATGTAGCTTTTTTGAGAGCTACATATTCTATAAGTCAAAAACAATCAATATTCCTAATGGTTCCAGAGATACGAGGGTGGCTACTGCAGGTCAATGCTTAAGCTACAGTAGCCACTGCAGCCAGTAGCGAGGATGTGAAATGGCTAAGTAATTTTAAACAGAGCAGGATAGTTAGATAAAATATTATAATTTTTTAATAATGAGTCGTTCTCTTTGCAGCATAATAATCCAATAATTTTCTGATATTTTTTAAATAACGGGTTATTAAATAAATAAAATGTTAAAGTTAATGTTAAAAATTAAATAAATAAAATTAAATAAATAAAAAATAAATAAATAAATAAAATAAAAAAAAATAAAATTAAAAGAAAAGTAAAAATTAAATAAATAAAATAAATAAATAAATGGGTTATTATCGTCTCAGTCCCAGTCGTATCTTTTATAAACTCATCAGTTTATAAAGTTTCTGGGACAGTGTGTATATTAATACCCATAAATTAATGAAGTATTAGACGATGATAATGATACTAAAACTATGGGCTTGTTCATATATTTTTTATAATTGTATGGTGAACATATAATAATAATAGCTGTAATAAATATATAGGATTCAGGATTTCTTGAAGTCCTTTAAAAAGTGTACAGAACAACTCAAAATTCAATTACAAGAAATTAGTACTCATGACAATTAGGGGAAAAAAGTACTTTAGTCATTCACTTATCGCATTTACATATGCCAAAGTCTAATTTGGCAGAATTTCGCCAGCTTCCCTTACACCTGTTAACAGCTAATACAATATCGAAGTGGATAATAAGAACGGCTTTGTCCCTGTGTGGAAGTTATCGTATTTGAATTTCGCATCGAACAGTTGCATTTCCACTGTGCCACTCTCTGCTCATTAATCGCCGCACAGGACCCCAAACTGTAACAAATCATCCCCCACTTGTACATCATAATGGGGGTAGAATTTCCCTCATCTAACGGCTCCGGCGGAACGTCATTTGACCTTCTGTCACTTTATATGGCCTGTCACGCGCAAAATTGATATAATGCCTAATTCGTGTCATTTGCTTCGGATGTTGCTTATGTTTATGCATAGAGAGGATGCGCGCAGTCATCGGCGCGTCGATTATCTGAGCATAATTGACTGTTTGGATGAGAGAGGGTGCGCGAATTATGTAATTTAATTTGAAATTTGCTTAATGGCATAGAAGATTAGTCTGTTACTTTCGGGACCGGAAAATTCGATCCTCGCGAAGAGTCGTTCGTCATTTGCAATAATGAATTATAAAATCGGGGGTATTCTAACTTCCGCGCCTGCGAATACATCTTTAATAACCCCACCTCGACGATGAACTAACCTTCCGTTGTCGGATAAATTTCTCTCGTCAACTTCTTCATGAAATATGTATCGAGGCGTTTTAGTGGAAATGGGGAAAGCATAAAACAAGTTCCGGACAAATATAATTTAGGTCGGGAAGATTTATAACTGATGGCGAGTTTTACAATCGACGTTAACATTTAACGAGTCGATGTTTCTGGGGGGGAAATCTCATTGCCATACCCTGACGCCATGAATATTTTACCGAAATTTGCTGAGGAAGCCCCCCTCCCTCCCTCCTCACGCCCTTCCCGTTCCCCCTGCCAGATGCAGGAGATTTCGGAAGGCGTCCACTTTGAGACATTTTTTGCTACTCTCCTACGCTCCGCTATGAGACGGAAGTAAATAAATTTCCCTCCGAGATCTTTGTTCGTGACGCTGGACGCAGTTTTTTACCCCACGATACACGCATACACGCTAAAAAAGATATCGTATATGATGAATCCTAAATCCTAGGAATAATATACGAACTGCATTACAGATTTGGCTATTTTCGTCACTTGCTAGTGTTAAAGCTACAAGAAAAAGGAATTTTACAGATAATTGAAACACTTTGGAAAGTCGTGCCGAAATAGCTTCATGGCAGAACTCATTACGAACAATGGTGGAATTCGACATTTTCTTTTATATTGATCAGTTCTGAGTAGTTTCAGAAACATAATCTTCCAAAATTTGATTTCTCCATATTGTTTACTTAAAGAAAATGACTGCTTTTACGTGATCACTTCATTTGCTTGAAATTAAATGCTGATACATTTCGTTTTCAAAATATTATAGTCACAAAGCACATTTTCAACAAGTAAACAATCAAATAAATCTTTCAGCGTTTCAAGCAGATTTCTGTAGCTATGATTTTTACTATGATGATTTTACTATGATATGCTATGATTTTTGTAACTCCTTCATAACGACAGCTTTCGCGTCTGCTCTCTTTATGTGGTCCTATTTTTGTTAAATTCATACATTTTGTGATTTGTATTTTCAAGCTGCTCGATATTTCAAACCCCGCCGCACACGTGTCTTACGTCCCTGCGCGACGATAAGCACTTTTATGCAGTCAAAGTGAGCGTAAGTTCCTCATATTTACCAATTTCTTACCGCACTTGTAAGACGTAAAAAAAAAGGCGTAATGTGCATCTAATGAGTAGATTACTTAACTGACCGAGGTTTGCAATTTTATTGATATATATGGGTTTCCAATAACTGAACTAACCTTAAATAATTATTTAAGATCGCTAAGTTCCACATTTCGACTTCGAAAGAGAGCTTGACAAAGTTTGTCACCTCATGAACGTTAGAGGCGTAAAAATTCATAACTTTTAATCGAAGCAAAATTTTCAAAACCCGTTAAAAGTGTTCACAGATAATTCGATAAAGTACTATTAGAAAAATTTTCAAAGTGTTCGGTGGAGCGGTTTTGGGAACAGAAGAGGGAACTGTCACTTATAACCTTTAACCTTGTCAAAGTATACCGTTATACTGATCAGTTAACCTCTTAAACACGTGTCGACATAAGAAATATTCATACCTGGCCAGGCTTTTCTATATGCGTCACTGCATTTCATTGGGTTGCTCCCCTTCAGTGGAGAAATACCACCACTCTGTGTGGAGGTACTGCTTTGATAAAGTAAAGGATGACGGACGCACCATGGTACATGAGGAATATACAACTACGACGAGACCTGAGGATAGAAGAACTGAAGAAGACCATCAAGGAGAGAATGAAGAAGACGATCATGAAGGCAATGGAACACAGCAACCCACTCATCAAAAAGGCAATGGACTATGACGAGGACGCACCATCGAGAAAGAAGAGACCCAAGAGGGCGCTGACCGAGGACGACTAACTAGCAAGGAAGGACTAGAGAGGAAGGAAGAAAGAAGAGGACGACCAGGACAACCAGGACAAAGAAGGAAGTAATCTAGGAACCCGGAGGAGCACCAAGGAACACAGAGGGAGGAGTAAGGAGCAAAGCAGCTCAACTCTAGATGCAATCAGGACTACGAGCGTAGTCAGTTAGTCAGTCGATAAACGACTTGACTTCTTAGTTCTAAGTAAGAAGTTAAAGTGAATACTTAATTAAATTACTTGAACAATAGTGTCAATAGTCAATAGTGAACAAACGGTTTTTTGAAAATGTTTTCGTTGGTACATTGTTGTGAATGTAAATCGTAAAACCCAACAATTAACGTTACGCATTATAGACGCCTTCGTTATTAGAAGGGCCCCAACCCCATGCATTATAAACACACGACGTCAATTGTTCACTACCACGTATTTCATTATATCATTTCGTAAAAAATTGATCGCGATCGTTGTAAAGTTAATCAGTGACGCATGTCAAGGGTAAATTGTTCTCGATGTATACACATAAATACATAAATGGGGGAGGCATAACAATAATGCATGGCGTGATATCTGTCGATATGCTCCGGTTTTGACGTCAAGTCTCTCTTTCCGGTCACGCCATCTCTACATGTCGATATCAATAAGTAAGTATCATTGTTATTAATAGAAGTCTAGAGGAGCGGTTTAAAAGTTTAATACATTCGACGTAATCGGTGGAATCATAAACCTCGAGGACGGTGAACGTATCGACGAATCCACTTATCGCCGGTCGCGGGGTATACGAAAATTAATTAATCCTCCCATTATAAAATATGCATGATTCGAAGCTATTATCATCGGTGTTTTCATTTTTAAATAACAACACACCGGAATGAATAGATGCAATCACGATGCGATGGCCGGGATTAAATTGGAAAAGTTTAACGCTTATGGAAGCGGATTTTCGCTGAAAATAGCTATTGATGGTGATGTATGTCGGAGGAACATGTAATCATAACTGACGATTTAACGGGCGTTTCGCTAATACGAAATAGCTTCGAAACGTTGCGATAGGGCTGAATCGCGAAAAGGAATATTTCTTGTTTAACGACTTGTAATTGGTTGTAAGTTTGAAATTGGCCGTATTTTGCACAAGTGGAAGATGAAATTTTCCACTGGTAAAGTCTTTTTGAAGTGAGACTCCTGTGGGTTCCATAGAGAATTGTCGGTCATGGAACAATTGTAACATACGAAATTATTGCTCCCAATTAAATCTCATCTAAATCCTGTAAGATCCATTTTAAAGAATACAGTCATATTGAGGGTTCTTACCATCCAAATTTCTCGATCCGATCAAAATGTATAGATATTCCCCATCTTATTAGTACTCGCAGTATACAATCAAGGGTAGGTTACAAGTAATCAAATTAACGCCATCTGGCACAAGTTCCTTTCACTACGGCGCGACGTTCCATAGACACTATACAAGACAAGATTGGTTGCCTAACCACAGTTTCGTTAAGGATAATGAAAAGTAGGTCCGTTACTATCTAATTAATTAACGCACTGTATATTGACCAGATTGAAGTTTTTTTAAAATATTGATCTACTTTATATAGAACTCATAGCTGTCTATATTATATGGAAGGGATAGGCTACTTTGTGTTATTTTGTTTTTCGATGATATTCTTAAAATGTTTCATTCCTAAGTACCTATGTTTGCTTTAGAAACTACTGAACTTACAGTAATTAAGAGAGTAATTAATACACTACCAAAAATATAACACAAAGTTCTAAATAAAGATTTTTAATCTTCTGCAAGACTCATGGAAAAGAAAAGACTGTAGCTTTTGCATGTAGGTATTGTGTGTCAGTTTACTATTGAATATACATAACAAGCTTAATGAAAACAGTTGGATGTCTAAGGAAAATGTACACCATCCTTAAAATAACGTGTACTAAGCTTTGTTTCATTAATAGCTACTCAGTGGTTTACGTAACTTTTCCTAATCAACCCCTTAATATATAAAATTTTGTTAATAATTTAATTAAATGGAGTTCTCTATCTCCCACTGAAAATCGCCTTTGTGCAAATAGGACGAGAGGGAAAGAGAGAAGTCGCGCGAAACGTGCTTGGTTTTTAATAGTTCTCACGTCCGCCAGGGTAATATACGGCGCTCGCATCGGCCCTTGCGAATATCTCATACATACAAAAGGAGGGTGACCGGTGGTCCCCCGGCCCACAACGCTCACGTTGCTACTTCCCTTGTAATTAATGCATTGTGCTGTTTATTTCACAATGATACAGTTAGAGACGAAGGTATATGAGTTGGGCAGGGGCGTGGGAAGTGGATAAATTGGATAAAGGATGGTTTATGTACAACATGTATAATGTATCGGTACTTTAATCAACGCAGGTTTTCAGCGAAGCTCGAGTGTTTTGTAGGGAAGCGGGATTGCAAACTGATGCATTTCTCGAGCATTTTCGGTTTTACTCTATTTTATTATTTTATAGTTCTTTAAAATAAAGTCATTGCCGAAGTACCTATTGCATATTAAAGTCATTTACTTGCAAGTAGTTTTTTCAGGAGTACTAAAATCACGATAAAATATATCACTAAAGTACGCACGAGTAAATGCTTCATTGCCATCAATTTGAGTATCTATTCGATTTCCTTGGTTATACGGCCTCTTATCTGATCATCCTTAATGTGGAAAGTTCGAGTATACATGATTTATACAAGTAGTTAAAAGTTTTTATAACTACAGGAGACCTCACTAATAAAATAATATTTGTTTCAGGTTGTACACAGATCCTAGGAGATTGCATAGTACATTTATAACAGCAGGAAAATCACCAGAGAGTAAGTTTAAAACAAAATATTATTTGATTGATCTAGTTTATACTACTTTCCATTTTCACTTAAAAATTATTCCAGGCTTACCACGTAGGTGATTAAGTTATTTTATCAAATATCGCTCCTGTGGTGGAGGTTCTATTATAATCACACCCAAGAGAAAACTTTTGTGAATGTCCTTACTCAAATTAGAGTACAGCACAATGACAGGGTCGCCAAAAAACCTAACCTAAACATCTATTTCTTAAAGATTAACACAAATCCCCTTGACAGTTGACAGACGTAGTCAATTACTTTAATAATCCTATCATTGTTACAAAGTCATAATTTTCCTCCATCATCCCCATAGCCACGTTTTGGATTGATTTTGGATTTTCAATTATTTAGTTCTTCTTATTTTATTTAACTTGCCTTATCTGAGTTATCTGAGTTGGTTAGAACGGGGTATAGGGAATTAATGGTCAAATTCTCCCTAAGTTATCATCACTTTGAAACTGCATTAATTTTTTTGAAAATCTGGAATTAAGCTAGTCATACTTCCAGTTCAAAAATTATTTATGCGAGACTCGCTTTTTGTTTTTATGGGGTGAAAACCACCCCTTGCATTAGAAAGTTTAAAACCAATAGATTAACAATATCAAATATTTGTTGTTTTTACCGTGTTACTACCCTTCGAAACTGCTCCCAATAATAAAATTCGTATAAAAACATATTTTTCCACATTTTATAACGTTTTTATAGTAGCATTTATGTAGATCAAATATCTTCTAGTATGTGTGATATTATACTTTTTTTAAACGTTTCAACCCTTAAAAATCATCCCTAACATATAAAACGGGAAAAAAATTAACAGCGAAAAGTAGTTTAATTATACAAGTATATTCAATAGTGAATCACATATTATAACACTGTCACCCTTAATAAGGAACCCTTGCAATTAAATCTTCTGCATTATTGTATTAATGAACTAATAATTGCAATATATATGAAATGTTTCTTTCCCTTTCTGTCTTCTCCTTATAAAATTTGTATTATAATATGCATATGTACGAATGTGTGAGTCACTAATGTATTTAGATATACATGTAGAAGACTCGGGAGAGATAGCCCTCGTAAACTAATCCAAAGTTCGGCCATATCTCATTTAATTTTTATGCTAGAAAACTACGTTTTTAATGGAAATAAAACTAAATTTTTGTTAAGGAGAACTTTTACGCATTTTTGTTAGATTTAAATATATTTTGAAAAAAGGCAATTTTCTAAAAAACTAAGAAAAAATTATTTGACTCACCTTGTTTCAAAATCTATACTTTCTAAACGATTTAATTTTCTGAAACAAACTACTGTGGTATAAATAAGGTGAATTATGGATAGGTTATGGTAAATTTTATTTTTGCAGGTAATGGCGCCTGTTTTATTACTCATTTTTCTTCAAAAATTCGGGCGACCCATTTTACTTTCATCATAACGCTCTCAATTTTTGTCGTTTAGACTTCTATTGGTGCTCATATTAAAGCTCTGTTTGGGTACTTTTAGAAAAGTATTAATAAGTTCTCCCAGAAAATTTGCTCAATTTTCTAGTGTTTTACATTGAAGTCTTCGAATAAATTTAAGGCAAAAGGCAAACAAAAATCGCCTTCAGGCAGCCATAACTCCCTTTAAGTTGCGTCTAGAAGAATAATAGTAAACAGAACAAATTTCTTTATGATTTCATATGTGTCGTTTTTGACAGGGATGATTTTTTTTCCAGAAACCGTAAGGTTTTTGGGTTATTCACTAAATTCAGTTAGAAAACATGGATTTGTTACATTTTCAGTCACTAATAACTGGAAAAGTACAAGGGAAAACTCTATACGACATTTTTTGCTTAAAATTAGGTTTTCTATCGACTTTTGGGGTTATTTTCAATTTTACAATTCACACCCCAGAGAAGGGAGAAGGGGTGGAGTGAATGCCACCAGGATTAAAGTTCTCAAAAATTTAAATTTGAATTTCTTACTTTAGCACAATGTCGATAGAGGGAGTATCATTGATTGTCCCAAATGTTTACTAAAAATTATTAAATGAAATGTGAGCCAATGATTGCGTTTTAAACACAAGCGAAACTATTATTTGGAAAAAAATTTCATTCCTGTTTTGAACGCTCAAATCCTATTATAAAACCTGTCTGTTTTGTGCCTAATTGTAGTAATTTATTCCCCTGGAACAATCTGCGAGTAGCCGCCACTGGCTGCGAAAACGGCAGAGACGCGGTATGAGTGCTGCGCCCGGACCCATTCCTGCAAATTAATAGCAGCAATATAAGTCTCCTGCCTGTGAGCTTGTTTAGTACACGACCGTACCAGAAATTACGCCGAGGTGACCATTGATTAATCTACTCTAGTTATGCTCGGCCATTTATCTCCAAAACTGCCGCCATATACCTTACTTTAATTCTCTTAACGGTCGAATGCATCTTGGACCATTAAGGGCAGCTCGAGAGATTTTATTAAAACGTATGGATCGCTCCGAGAGGTATACGAGGGAATCGATCGGGGATGTGGAGGAGTGATGCAGTTTTTCGAAAAATCTTACGTGTAATTCCCCCGTCTGTTCCGCGCGACACTCTAGGCAGAATCATGATTTATACCCGGAGTGAAATATATGATCTCATTAAATAAACGTTCAACTTTTTGCGCGAGGAGCTCAGAACGCGATTTGTCAGAGGGAAGACGACGGGAGAAGAAGAGTGCGACAAGAACTTGACGAATCATATTTTCCTCATTCCGGGATAGGTGGGACGCGGCATCCGAGATGAGTGAACATCCATCAAGGGAGGAGGCCGTACCTCCTCCATTCTGTGCGATGATGGAACTGAAACTCTTACAACATCTCTGATAAGAGCCGAGCAAAAAACTCTTAGTGGATGTCTAGAGATACTTTATGTATAAAAGAAACGGCGAGGAATCTCTACGAAAGCTTCACATTTATAACTAACCTCATCCATCTTCTTCCCCAGAAGGGGAACTCAAATGCAGCACAATTTGTCAGAAAATCTTACGGCCAGGACCGGGACAGGGAGACGGCGAAGAGGATTTTCCGCCCAAGGAAAAATTACGAAACCTCGCCTTTATCAACACTAACTAAACCTCACAGTGAATCTCGAACAAATAACACCTGAGCCAACCTTCGATATCTTCGACACACGCTTGTAATAATCTTATATAAAACAGTTGAGCTACTTTTGGCTATTCCAGGTCAAATCCAGGCGCTCAAATTAACCGCCACGTTATTCCTGACACTCAACTAACCGTATCGAAGACGGTTAACCTTGCTGAACCGTTTCGTTTTCCCTCAAAGTCTTCTCTTCGGTGCCGCCGGTCCTGTCGAAAAATCTAATGCCTCAGTTTCTGCCATCTCCTCAGACGCAGACGATACCAATAAAGCTCAATCGGAGTCATCGCTGGAATACCTTGCGCTGCTGATCCATGACTTATTTTATTATTATTGTATTCAGGCTGGCTCGGAGATAAAAAGAGAGAAAGGAAGTGAGCCCTGTTTGAACGGTCTTTATAAAATTCGATGTCGGATATATGTTTCTGAGGGTATTTTTCCAAGGAGGAGAAAGGGAGGGGAAAAGTTCGTAACGTAACAGATTTTCAGTGAGGAGAAGACAGAGGGAGAAAGAGGAACTAAGAGTTCTAACTAAAGAGAACTAAGAACTCGAGTGGGGATTTTAAATGCAATTATCAGTTTAATCGACGTTTATTAAATGATTTGAACGTCAGATAGTCTTGGAAAAAGTTAAACGTGAACATTCTCATAATGTATGATTCGTAAATTATAAATTTAAAATTATTTGAAATTTTAAATGCGGGTGTGCTTAGCGGAAATATGGTAGTGGCTAAACGGCCGTCGTTTTATATCGTATGTCGTACTTTATAACATTTATATATAAAACAAAAGCCAAACCGCCTAACCAAACTTTGCATTCCGGAGGATTCTACACAGGAACTCTTACTTTATAATATTTCTAAAAGGAGAAACAAGCAGAATTACAAATTAATACGGTTTCCATGTGTTCCCCTCGGTCGATTAACCACTACCATTTAAGTGTCATCGTCGTGTTGCACCCTGCGATTTTTCTGATGTTCCGCGTGAAATGCATGGAAAATTCGATGAAAATGGACATGCCATAAAAAAAATTTAATTTACACGTGTTATTGTGAAATATCGTGCCAAAATTAGTGCGACACGTGTAGAAGACATTCCATGGATGTAGCAGAAAGAGAAATTGGTGTCCCCTCATACTCGCCATATCGGTTAGAAGTCGACGAATTAGCGGTCGCAGAAAAGTGAGGTTAGATGAAAAATAATTTTTTTTCTCAAATAGTAAAGGGAAAAAAGAAAATTGAATGCTCACATCGTTTTCTACGGTTTTTTATTGATCAATGGTGATTTTTTGGTGACTTTTTAATTTTCACGCTGTTAACCTCTTATGGAAAATCGCATTTTCAAAAAATTATAACTTTTGAACGGATCATTTCGTAAAATTATAATTGATGATTTCGAACTAGTTATTTCACGTACTTTATAATCATCAATAGCTTTTATCAAAATTCCACGTGGACAAAGTAAGGTTTGCCCACAAAAGAGTTCTTTAGGTTTTTAGAAAATCAGCAGAATTGGACCCACAGGACCAATTTAGGGATTAAATTCTTGAGTAAAACATAGGGGGTTTTGTGATTCGCTTTACTTTTGGGAAATGTTCAGAAATTGCTTCAAACTCCAGAATTATGGATCAAGTGCTTGTGAATCAGTTTAATTTCCAGAAATTTGACCGGAAAATTAGTTAATAAAACGATTTATTACTATCTCTAGAGTATTTTTCAAATATAGGGAACGGGAAGATACAAAACATTTATTAATTTCATTAATTATTTTCCCAGTTTCAGGGTTTATTGGCAACATTTCCTCAATGAACCCTTTTGTAGAGACTCTTTATTATTAAATTTTTAAAATATTCGACAAAATTTTATTTTAAATACGCAGAGTAAATACAGATAATGCATGTGTCTTAAACTACATATTTAAATGCATTAAAACTTAACATGCATTTAACTACTTAACAACACTGGTAGTGCCACAGTGTAGGGATGACTAAAATCGAACTGTGTTATAGGCGTAAAGATTTTGGGTTAGTTCTGTATAGAGCGTATGTATCTACTGATTTTTCCATCCAGCGAGGTAGTATAAATATTTGCGCGCAGTTTGCGCACTTTTCATCATTTTTCCACGCGGCGAAAATACATTTTCCCCCCTCGGTTCGAATTCTCATAGCGAATAAATAACGCGCGAGATAAAATCGCCGGTCGGCCGTGCCCGCGGGAACTTTCCTCATATTTCAGCGGAAGATTACCCGTTTTTCCCGAAAGCGGCGCGGTCAGATATAATAAAAGTTGACGGGCGTCCCCCTAATCCGGCATAATTTGGCACTTTGTCAAAGATGTAATCCCACGGAGCGATAAGTCGGCGTGAACGGCCGGACCCGTGGCGACTTTTTGGCGCATCCCCGCACGTGCATTTATCATTATTAGCCGTAGATCGACGGAGAAGGAGAAGACCGGACGAAGAAGGGGAGAGAGAGAGAAGGGAAAAAGAAGGACCGTCTGTTTTATGTAAACGGAGAGGAAAGGAGAACGCGGGCATCATATTTTCTGGTTTACGGAGACAGGAGGGGCCGGTCGACGCATTATATCGCTCGGAAAAAACAATGGGGGGTTTTGGGCGGACGCCATCTTGTCGGGTCGGATTTTTTAAAATGACGAGCTCTACGCGAGAGGTGCACTAAGAGAAAATCGGTTTAATTCACGACAAAACGAGACGGACATTCCAAACCGACGTTTTAGTTCAGTTTAACAAACCTCGTGTCACAATCGAATTTTTGAAGTAAAAAGGAGCTGGGCGTTGTTAAATTATGGTTAGGCTAAAATTCTTTTTGAATTTCCTCCGATAATGCTTCAATTTGAAATTTTAAGCATACGGGGAAAAGATTTGGTTGTCACATGTAAGAAATTTTCCAAATTGTTATTATTGTAACCTGCTGCTTTGAAAAATCTGAAAATCCTCTAAAATATCGTATCTATTACTACCCGAAACAAATTTGTGTGGTATTATTAAAATAATACATATTATGTTCTGTTCTGCTATGTTGTAAACCATCTTACTAAGAATTAATACGAAATTGGAACTGATTTGTGGAAAAGAAACACAATGACTGGAAAGATCGTTTTATATTTTTCGTTTATTTGTTTTTACAAAAAAATTAATACGACTAAAACCAGCCAAATCATACAAAAAAATCAATGCCGAAGTAAATATTAACTACAAAATCTTCTAAATCATCACTTTATTGTTTTATCTAAGGAATACTTTTTGTCCATTTTCTCGAAAACTACTAAACCAAATTTAAAAAAACAAAGAACCGTCGAATTCAGAAGTTGATAAGCTTTAAAAAGAGGTATCACTTGACCCCTCTTCCCTGTTAAAATTTTAGGGGTGGAACTCACCCTGGCTAAAGGGTTGAAGCGACAGGATTGAAAATATGCGCAAAATAGTTCCCCATCGAAACAAAAATCGACGTGTCTCGCCAATTTCTATAATTATCCTTAGTTTTAAATTTAAGCCCCATTGAAACTTTTTGAATTGTCACCCAGTATACATGAACATGTATATGTGGCCATTACATATTTAATATATGAATAAGGTATTTAATACGTAATTATTAAGAAACTGATTTTATTTAACATAAAATCGTCCAAAAAAGTTATATAAATAATAGAAAAAGTTGAACTAAAGTTGCAAGAGGTTAAAACAAGAAACCTTGAGCGACAAGTTTCCACCACAGATGAAACGACTGTTTCTTTGTGTTTTGCACTTATTTATTTCCCCATAGACAAATTAACAATTTTTCAATATTTTCAGGCATTAGGTTGCTCCTTTTGCTTATTGATATATTCTTATAAAGGGAAATAGACCTGCTGTTATCCTGTAGGTCCTGTAGATCCTGTAGATCCTGCTGTTATCCTTTGGCAGAAAATAAACAGAATAGGGCAATATAGTGTTATGGATACAATATTATCAATATCATATTACAAAGTTACATTCCATAAATAAGAGAATAAATTTCGAATTTCTTATCTTTTTGGTGTTTTTAATTTTTTGGATCTCTTTATGGTTTTCGGTGGTTTCATAGATAGTAAATTTTAATCGTTCTATGCCGTTTTCACTTAGTAAAATTTATTAATTTTCACTTTTTTCTGAGACATACAAAAATTATTTTATGATTTAGGAAGGTATAGCTAATTTAAGTTCGTTAATATGAGCGAATATGAGGGGAAGAAAATTCCTAGATCCTGCCGGCATAATTGGGGTAGGGAGAGTAAGAATATTGTCACAGGGGAAAATCGGGAAAGCGAGGAACCTCTCATATAAAATATGGATGAAGCCTGATGAGCCTGGATGGCCTGATGCACATTTTATATGTGTGAAACAGGTATGCCCTGGCAGATGAAGCAGGCCTTGTCTATCTCGTGACGGACTATTTTCGCATCGATCTTAATGTTTCTCTTATGTATTTAGGATTGTTAAAAAATTTTGGGCTCATCCATCAGCACCGCTTGCCATTAAAAAAGGGCATCATTTTTGAGCTGGCTGCTAAATGACGGCTTCGGCGGTCGGATTTCGTGTTTTGACCCCCCGGACTCGTTTCCCTTTTCCCTTCGGCTCGTGGCGATTTTTCGCCGTTTCGCCGATGATTTATACCCGTCGCGCCACAATTTATCTTCGGATCCATCGGCTCCAGACACGTCCGATGACCGTTACACGTTCCGGAGGCAGAGCGCGCGCGCGCTTATGCGTATTGCTCGTATTAATCACGGCCCACGTCAAACTTTCAATAATAATACACATAAACGTTGGTAATTCCGTTTATAACTGTCGGACGGGGGATATCCCGTTAATGACGTATATTCCTGTGCGAGTTCGATTCCGCTGCGTAAGCTAATAACTCGGAAAAAGGGGGACCGATGGACGTGTGTGGGGGAAGGGCCGGCCGCTGGTCACTTCGCAGGATCGTCTGCAGGGAAGTCCGTGGATCGATCCCGGAAACTTACCAGAAGCGATTTAAAGTTGATTTATGTGAAACTAAATGTGACGTTCCAATAGAAATCGAGTATTTTTGCGGGAAAAATCCATGGCTTGAAGGCAGCAGGATGGTCCATTTCGCTCGACACCATGTGAATATTTTTGTGGAAGGAAAAGAGAAATTGTTAATTTGTCTATGGGGAAATAAATAAGTGCAAAACAAATGAGCGTTTCATTTGTGGTGGAAACTTGTCGCTCAAGATTTCTTGATTTAACCTCTTGCAACTTTAGTTCAACCTTCTTCTATTATTTATATAATTTTTTTGAACGATTTTATGTTAAATTAAATCCATTTCTTAGTAATTACGTATTAAATACCTTATTCATATATTAAATATGTAATGGCCACATTACATGTGTATTCCGGGTAACAATTTAAAAAGTTTCAATGGGGCTTAAATTTAAAACTAACGATAATTATAAAAATTGGCGAGACACTTCGATTTTTGTTTCGATGGGGAACAATTTTGCGCATATTTTCAATCCTGTCGCTTCAACCCTTTAACCAGGGTGAGTTCCACCCCTAAAATTTTGACAGGGAAGAGGGGTCAAGTGATACCTCTTTTCAAAGCTTATCAACTTCTGAATTCGACGGTTTTTTGTTTTCTATATTTGGTTTAGTAGTTTTCGAGAAAATGAACAAAAGGTATTCCTCGGGTAAAAAAAATTAGTGACAAGTTTCCCGATATAAAAACCTATTTCGTGACACTCAATTCCTTGAGGAATTCTCGTCACCTCTGAACAGAAGCCAGTTTTCATCTATGGGTTTGCGTCATCTGTTGGACCATATGTTCCTATCATCTCCATTGAAGGCCTTCTGATGTTAAGTTCTATCAGTATTATTCTATGGTTTACTTATCTGTATCTAGTTATTTTTCTATGCTTTGATTGGGCACATCCCTTTTCCATTTGAGTTTCAAAGGTAACCCCTACGACCTCATATGTATAGAATTCTCTTCATTATGCCAGCATCTGTAACTACTTTTAGCCCACCTGGCAATCTGTCAACATGGCTTAATTAGGTGGTATATATCATTCATTACTTCTTCAGTATTATCCCAATTTTCTGCAGAAGCAAGGATTACCTATAGCATCAACTGCAAAGGATTATACCTTCTTCAGATAGTTTGAGTGATAATTCATTGACAAATACCAGAAAAAACAATGGCCCCAATGTTGTACCCTGCGGTACACAAAAATCAACAATTTTTCACCTGCCAATTTATACAACTTGGTTTATATTTATCAATTAACTTTTAATTAATTGGAAGACTGTCCCCATAATCCTGCTCATCTCGAGATTTCTCAAAAGAACATGAATCACATTATCCAGCGCCTTTGTTAAGTCAAGGAAGGTAGTCATTGCAGGAAGGCTTGTATCTTATCTTTTATAGATGTAATCAGTTAATAGTGCCAGTGCGTCTTTCGTTCGGGTTCTTCTTTAAACCCAAGCTGTTTCCTATTAAAAAACTTAGCGAGGGGTTCATGTATGTATTTATGTAAGTACTTTTTTCTTGATTACTTCAGATGGAAGGTTATCAGCATGACTCGGTTTGTTTTTATTCCTTGATAAGATCACCAATTTCGTACTTATCAGTAAGCGTTAAAAGTAGGATTAATATTGACTTTAATGTTTTGATAAAAATATTGCAAGATATTGCGGTTAATTAACCAATTTAATTAATTAATCAAACTAGTCAGTGCAGTTTTTTTATTTTTCTGCAGTTGTTAATATTTTGTTACTACGTATCATCATTGTTTAAGGTTAAGATACCATCTTTCACCTCCTGCCTTTTCAACTAGACGAATATGTAATTATTTCACCTTATGTAATATTTAATTTGTACTTTGTACGCATTATCTGAATGTGATTTGTGGCAGTAGCTTCGTAACTAGAGCGAGAAAGTTGAAACCGCGCGTTAGAGGAAAATCTCTAAAATAACGTCGAACACATTTCAGTAATTATCATCGTTCCTGCGACACATAATCTAATTGCATAGAGAGCAATTCCAGAATAGTACGGATGTCAATAGTAGTTATATATCGATTCGGGGCGAGCATTTGTCATAGTGTGGTGGCCGTACAGCCGGGACTGACCGGCGGTCAGCGGGGGAGAAACGGGGGAGGACAAGGCTGCAAGGGGAAAGACCCCCTCTCTCTCTCTCTCTCTCTCTGATCAATACCCAGGTCTACCGCCGTAGTGCCAACAAAGCAACTATAACGGATCCTGGACTATTGTTCATCAGGAGATAAAATGGGAAAATGGATTTTCTCTGCGCGCCGCGACCGGCTCTCTCCTGCTGCTCCTGCTTTTTCTCTTCCTCCCTACGTTGTCGGCAGCGGTGGGGCACGGAGGTTTTATACGCGGGGAGAAATCGTAACCGAACCGCTAATTTCTCCATATCTATTTATTTCTCGTTTGATTTGGTCCTTAATTCTATAGGAAATATTTGTAAAAGTGCAAAACTGTCGTTTCTTCAGTTAAAAAGAAGCAACATTATTATCTTTGAAGGAAAAGGATTGAACCTTAAACCACGCTTCACACCTTAAACACACTCCTTGTACACAATAAACAATACTAAATAAGCAAAATATTATCGTCATATGGACACTACGAGTGTCCTGTTTTACTGTGTTAATCCGCCCATAAGCTACACCAGCTTTTCTTTAGTGGCGAGACCTGTGCTTTGTCTTGAAACAAAAAGAATTCCCAAAAAATACTAAAGATAAGTTATTCAATAAGAGTAAAGCAGATCCTAGTATTACATTAGATAAAAGAAAGAAGGAAGAGTATGAAAATTCTAAATAACAATGATTAATCTATTAAAAACCATATGGAAAAAAATTTATTGAAAATTCTGACCTAAAATAAGAGCAATAAATCAGAAGAGCAAAATTGCAATAAGGAAAAATGTAATGTACAGCGTCATATATTAAATAATGATAAATAAAGTACACAATTGGTGATGATGTAATAAATATAACTGGAGTACCTCAAGGACCCATACTCGGCCCTCTTCTATTTAGTATCTATATATAGGGATTTCTAAAGACGTGGATTTTATGGACTGGTTATCTGCATCTTAGGTAAAAGTACGTCGTTTAAGGGGTAATATCCCAAAAGAAGGTGCTTGAAGTCACTCTACCGATTTTCTGATGATCTTTTATTGGCAATTATGGACAACTTGTGGCCATCATCAGTAATGATCTGTGTAGAAAATAGGTCAAATCAAGGGGTGTACAGAAAAAAATAGTTCCTGTATACGCTGTATAGGAAATAAAAGCGAAGTTTTTGAAACAGGTTTTTGAAATTTTGAACTTAATCAGATGGCGAGCCAACGTTCCGCAGTCCCGTTTTGTGACAATGTACTGACAGGAGACAAAGTTGAAAAACCATCGAAATCGGACGAGCTAAACCTCAGGAACTTTTTGATAGATCGTATACCGGCCACCTAACGCCACCTTAGAGCGTCCTATCCGAAACTATAAAATTAACGCCGGACCTCGCTCGCCTCCCGACAATGTACCTAAATATGCAACAAACTAAAAGTGATGAACTCCCTACTCCCGGGCGGAATTTGATAAAGACCCGACGTCTCCTAATGAGAATAATCACGTAGTTAATCAGGATACGTGTTTCCATTAGTTTTTATAGGACACGGAGGACCCCGCGGCGCGCAAAAGTGACCGTAAAACAACGAAAACCGGACGGGGGGATATTATGAGGGAATTGGAAGGAACGACGGGAGAGCGGGATTTTCCAAGGATCATCAAGGGAGAGGGGAACGAAAATGAGAAAGGGAATAAGATATTTTTGTTAATTATTGAGGAATGAATATATGCATGTGGGAACTACATATCTATGCACGTTTTATATTGAAGACGTTAGAATTCGTGTCATTTACTCCAAAAAAAAAAGTATTTTAATACAGTTTTATGTATTTACAAATAAATTTCCCTTTTTTGTTTAACATGGATCCGGATGATTTTAAGCGCTAGGCCTCTTCATCAAAAAGTTCCGGATTAATATGGGAATATTGGGATTAATATCGGAAATTGGAAGGAACGACGGGAGAGCGGGATTTTCCAGGGATCATCAAGGGAGAGGGGAACGAAAATGAGAAAGGGAATAAGATATTTTTGTTAATTATTAAGAAATGAATATATGCATGTGAAAACTACATATCTATGCACGTTTTATATTGAAGACGTAAGAATTCGTGTCATTTACTCCAAAAAAAAAAGTATTTTAATACAGTTTTATGTATTTACAAATAAATTTCCCTTTTTTGTTTAACATGGATCCGGATGATTTTAAGCGCTAGGCCTCTTCATCAAAAAGTTCCGGATTAATATGGGAATATCTGGATTAATATCAGGAATTGGATGGAACGACGGGAGAGCAGGATTTTCCAGGGATCACCAAGGGAGAGGGGAACGAAAATGAGAAAAGGAGTAAGATAATTTTTTAATTATTGAAGACCAGTGAATATATACATGTGGAAACTACATGTATATGCATGTTCTATACTAAAGACGTAAGAATTCGTGTCGTTTACCCCAAAAAAGGGATTATAATACAGTTTTGTGTTTACAAATAAATTTTCTTTTTTTGTTAAACGTGGATCCGGATGATTTTAGGCGCTAGGCCTCTTCATCAAAAAGTTCCGGACTAATATGGGAATATCTGGATTAATATCAGGAATTGGATGGAACGACGGGAGAGCAGGATTTTCCAGGGATCACCAAGGGAGAGGGGAACGAAAATGAGAAAAGGAGTAAGATAATTTTTTAATTATTGAATACTAGTGAATATATACATGTGGAAACTACATGTATATACACGTTTTATACTAAAGACGTAAGAATTCGTGTCGTTTACTCCAAAAAAGGGATTATAATACAGTTTTATGTTTACAAATAAATTTTCCTTTTTTTGTTTAACGTGGATCGGGATGGTTTTAGGCGCTAGGCCTCTTCATCAAAAAGTTCCGGATTAATATGGGAATATCTGGATTAATATCAGGAATTGGATGGAACGACGGGAGAGCAGGATTTTCCAGGGATCACCAAGGGAGAGGGGAACGAAAATGAGAAAAGGAGTAAGATAATTTTTTAATTATTGAAGACCAGTGAATATATACATGTGGAAACTACATGTATATGCATGTTCTATACTAAAGACGTAAGAATTCGTGTCGTTTACCCCAAAAAAGGGATTATAATACAGTTTTGTGTTTACAAATAAATTTTCTTTTTTTGTTAAACGTGGATCCGGATGATTTTAGGCGCTAGGCCTCTTCATCAAAAAGTTCCGGATTAATATGGGAATATCTGGATTAATATCAGGAATTGGATGGAACGACGGGAGAGCAGGATTTTCCAGGGATCACCAAGGGAGAGGGGAACGAAAATGAGAAAAGGAGTAAGATAATTTTTTAATTATTGAAGACCAGTGAATATATACATGTGGAAACTACATGTATATGCATGTTCTATACTAAAGACGTAAGAATTCGTGTCGTTTATCCCAAAAAAGGGATTATAATACAGTTTTATGTATTTACAAATAAATTTCCCTTTTTTGTTTAACGTGGATCCGGATGATTTTAAGCGCTAGGCCTCTTCATCAAAAAGTTCCGGATTAATATGGGAATATTTGGATTAATATCAGGAATTGGATGGAACGACGGGAGAGCAGGATTTTCCAGGGATCACCAAGGGAGAGGGGAACGAAAATGAGAAAAGGAGTAAGATAATTTTTTAATTATTGAAGACTAGTGAATATATACATGTGGAAACTACATGTATATACACGTTTTATACTAAAGACGTAAGAATTCGTGTCGTTTACTCCAAAAAAGGGATTATAATACAGTTTTATGTTTACAAATAAATTTTCCTTTTTTTGTTTAACGTGGATCGGGATGGTTTTAGGCGCTAGGCCTCTTCATCAAAAAGTTCCGGATTAATATGGGAATATCTGGATTAATATCGGGAATTGGATGGAACGACGGGAGAGCAGAATTTTCCAGGGATCACCAAGGGAGAGGGGAACGAAAATGAGAAAAGGAGTAAGATAATTTTTTAATTATTGAAGACCAGTGAATATATACATGTGGACACTACATGTATATGCATGTTCTATACTAAAGACGTAAGAATTCGTGTCGTTTACTCCAAAAAGAGGATTATAATACAGTTTTATGTGTTTACAAATAAATTTTCCTTTTTTTTGTTTAACGTGGATCGGGATGGTTTTAGGCGCTGGGCCTCTTCATCAAAAAGTTCCGGATTAATATCGGAGTTTCCACCTTTGCTGGGCGAAAGTTTCGAATGGAGTTCATGGCGAACTTGAAAAGTTAAAAGTAATTTAGGAGACGCCGAATAAATTCTTCAACATCTCGGAATATTTATCTATTACTCGAAAGTTTCGTCGTGCGACGTCGCCGTCGCCGTTCCAATATCGCCACGTTTTTTCCCCATCAGCACCACACAGTTTTCATTAATTACATCGAAAGCAATTTCGATTGTAAACTTAATGAAAACAAAGTTTCTCCGGGAAATCCTTGGGTTCCCCTCCCGGGGAACTCTTGACAAGTTATATTGGCACCGGAGTCTTCCACATTGCACCGATATATTTTATAAGCGATGTTCAGCCGCCATTTGTAGTGGCGGGCCCAGACAAGGCCCATAAATTAGAAGATATCTAATAAAGTCGCACGGATTTATCGGCCCGTTGCTCAGATAAATTTCCGATCGCCCTCTCCATGCAAATGCCGACGATATTGGCTGCATGACGATCATGAGAAAGGAAAAAATTGCCTGCGACTTGGTAGCTTTATACGTACGATATATATACGCCAGATGCGATGGATATCTCCGCACAAACGTAAAAACACTCCTCGTGTACTTTGTATTACGCTAGGAGAAATCTACCTATTGAAAATTAAAGAAAAAAGACTTCTTGCTTTCCTCCACAGAACTTTTTATTGTAGAAATCGCGCTATTTCAGACGTTCAAATGCTTCAATTTTTTCAACAAGGGATTAATAGAAGATACGATGGGCACAGTGATGATACAGTAGCGTTCAATTTTCTCTTCCATTTTAAGGGGTTAAAATCACTTTCCTCCTCCTTTTCATCACTTTCCTCATTATTTTTATCAGATTTTTATTTCTATAAATGGCATTCACCACTTTAAAACTTCGTTTCCTACCAAATACCCCCTTATGGTTCGCCTACTTTATAGTCAAGAAGTTTGTAACAATCTCAACATCTTAGGTGTAAAAGGTCTTTTAGATCAGGGCGCGACTGATTTAATCTCTTCGAAAAATTGAAACTACTTATTTTCGCATATTTTGAAAATTGCCCTGCTTTAAGACTCGTCTCAGACAGTCGAAAAATAAATTATACAGATTAGATCACGTGATTTTTCTGACAAAAAAGACTAACAATAACTAACAAATCAAATATAAAAATCCCACCCCCAAATGTACCTTTTTATCCAAATTCCTTCAGTACAATCAAATTTAACTTAAGTAAGTCTCAGATTTGACAAATTTACTCTTAATTCCATCAATGGATTACTTATCAATTTATAAAATCTAAGCAAAAAGATCCCAAGGAAACAAATTCTTACTTATCAAGTTCATGAACCCCAAAAATTCTGATTCAAGAGCATCAGTGTAATGTCCTTAGTGGTCGATTACAATGGAATCAACTTTTATTTAGCCACCTGCAGTTAAGTCCACCCGTCCGTAAATTTAAAAAAAAAACCTATGGTAGTTCCCCATGGGGCCGGCGCCACAATGGCGCGTCGTAGGCCATTAAGATGAATTAAGATGAATTTTTGACCATTTTAAACGTACATCGATAACTCTCAAAATATTTCAGTTAGAAAGTTAATTTTTACGAAAACGATGGAAGAGATTTTTATATAACTGCTGTCCAAATTTGAATGGAATCAATCAAACAGAGACAAAGTTATTAGCAAACTTAATAATTGTATTACGAAAACCGAGCCGTAAGAAAGTGTCATAGTACAATACCTGAACTACCCGGCATACTGGAAAGGTGTGCTAATTATTTAGGTGGGGAAAATGTGTAAAAAGTCGAAGAAAACCGCGTTCCTCGTCATTTTCTTTTGCTTATAACTTTTTTATTTATCAATTTTGAGAAAAGTTGAAGGAGGAAAAAAGTTTTAGAATCTCTTTTTGTGCAATATGGCATTGGTTACAAGTGCTAAAATTTATTTGCCGCGTTGCAGAATAGCAATATACAAAATAAAAGCACAAAAACCTGGTGTCGTTATTTAATTTTTTCGGCCACTTGGTATGGCACTGAGGAGCTTCATATTTTGGCAGGGAAAACCTGAAGGTATGGTAAAACAAGCCCATGAATTTTGTTACAATCGATTGGATAGATTTTGCATAATAAATATTTAAATCAGACTCCCGAAAAATTGCAATCTTGTTAAATTTTCCACAAATTTCTTTTACGATTTAATTTTTTTTACGTATATTAGAACTTTTTTAAGCATTTAAAAAAGTGGATTTGGACGGGCACAGCAATTGTTTAAAGCTGAACGCGATTTTTCTACTTATAACAAATTATCATGGCGGATTTTCACTAAAATGAAATTTAAAAAATGTATCCTAAAGCGCGCTTCTTTTGAAAAAAATGATGGCTCTTTTGCTTTACCTTTTTCCGTTGTTGCCATGATTTTTTTAAAGTGGGAAAATGATCGCCCCTGGGCATGGAAAATGACGTAAAACAAACAATCAAACTGGTCAGAATTAAATTTGACGGATATGTAATTATTTATACCATAGTATTTTGTATGCAAAAGATACAGAAAAACATTTTTATCAAAAAAAACCCTGGCGGTCCTGGGGTTAAACTCGAATCCAAAATTTCAACTTTTTCAAATCTCAAGTGCCCTATACAATATTTTTGACATACCGCCCTTTCATTTGTCTTATTCAGTCAGTCAATTTCAATTTCCTCAGTTTCTAATTGAGAAAATGGCTTCCATTTCTACTGTAAGAAAATATTTCAATCAATATCCAGTTCAGTTCTTCCGCCCCGTCGCCGCCCCCGTCACTCGGATTAATAACTTCAAATGTAATTAAATGATAAGTCAGGAGGAGAATATGGTAATCCATTAAGACTCCCTGATGAATGTTTAACTTTATCGGCGTTATTTGAGTATTAAAAGTGAATTAATTAAAGGCGAGACGCTTCAGCGCTGGAAATCGAACGAGATATAACTTAATGTATTTACTTTTACTTTATTACCCTCTAAATTTTAATATAAGTTACGATTAATTGCGCGTAGGGGGGCTCAAGGTTATCCCGATTTGAAGCCCGTGATTTACTCGAGGTAGAAGTTCCCGAGGGCGAACGGGAACTTCATCAGCACATTAGAAGGTAACTTAGGTTTGCATTGTTTTTGTTCCCCGTTTTATTCCCTTCCCTTTCCCGGCGTATATCCCGATGTGTTTTATTCTGGACGGACATCGCGCTATGCCAGTTCGGTCAATACGGACTCCTCTCTTTCTCTACACGTATACTCTCCCTTGCTCGCTTGTGTCCGGACAAAGTTTTATCGCAAACTCCGCCGAAATCCCCAAAACTTTGTTGTTTAGTTCGTTCGGCTCGAGGCCTGAACTTGAACAGTGACAGGATGAAGGAGGGCCTTTTTCATGATTAATAGTTACTTTATTATTTCTTCAAAGTTCGATGCCGGCGTTAATTTGTTACGTTTCGCCGAAGATATTCAGACTTTGTGGTTTCTTCGGGCGTTTACTTGCCCTGGAAATTGTACGTTTCCGCGCGCGCAGGCGCCGTCCGCGTATAAAAGTTTTTAAGTCGCCCGCGAGGCGTTAGTGGGGAAATTTTTGGAAGAAAACTGTCGATCAATCGAACGTAAAAAATGATTTTTGCCCATCGTGACGTTATTTTGAATAGGCCCAAACTTTACCTTTTTCCAGGTGGAATTTTGATAAAAAATATTGATGATTAGGGAGTACAGGAAATAACTAGTTCGAAAAAATCAGTTGTAATTTTAGAAAATGTTCCTTTGAAATCTTACAGCCTTTTGAAAATGCGAGTTTCCATAAGAGGTTAACTAAAAAATCACCACTGGTCAATCGAAAACCGTAGAAATCGTTGTGCGCATTCAATTTTCGCCTTTTACTTTTTGAGAAAAAATATTTTTCATCTAATCTCACTTTTTGCGAACCGCCATTTCGTCCACTTATAACCGATATGGCAAGTATGAGGGGACACCAATTTCTCTTTCTGCTACATGTCCATTTTCATCGGATTTTCCATTCATATCACATGGACCATTAAAATAATCGCAGTATGCTACACGAGGAATGGCATTTAAATGGTAGTGGTTAACCGACCGAGGGAAACGCATGGAAACCGTATTAATTTGTAATTCTGCTTGTTTTTCCCTTTAAGAAATATTATAAAGTACCAGTTCCCGTGTAGTATCCTCCGGAAAACAGAGTTAGGTTAGGCGGTTTAGTTCTGTTTGTTTTTTTCTTATGCAGAAACGTTATAAAGCACGACATACGATATAAACGACGACGGTCGTTTAGCCACTACCATATCTCCGCTAAGCACACCCGCATTTAAAATTTCAAAATGGCGAAGACGCGAAAACTGCGCAGTTTTTAATCGTTTTTTCACTTATTTCTCCAAACTCTTTTCACGAGATTTGAATATTGCCGTAAAGTTGAATAACCAAACTTTATTATCATCGTTTAACCCATGAGAATAATAAAGGAAAACATTTAAAAATTTCGTTTGGAAAACCGGCAAATTTGACACTTCCACATTTTATTTTGTCTCCCAAAAACTAATGGTTTCCTGAAGTTAAAATTATTTTTTCCAGCACCCTCATACTGTCCTCTTTCACTAAAAAAAATGCCATTTTTGAGATCGACTTCAAAGAGGGAAAATCGACCTTTGAATATTGTCAAATCATAGTGTAATATTTAATGATTTCGTCACTAGTTACTACCCATAAGAAACAAAAGTGATCAGTTGAGGATTTGGGGGATTTATATTTGGAAAACTTTCCATTCCTGGTCTGGAAGGCTCCTCGCCCGAAACCATATTTGCCCATCCAGGAAATAAGTAAGGGAAGGTGCGCTCGGTCGTTCGGTAAAAATTTAATGAAAGAAATTGAAGAGCACCGTCGAGAAGAGAACAAACACAAAACTCTGGCCCGACGTATGTGTGTGTGTGTTTTTCCACGAGCAATATCTCCCGCCCTCTTATCAATAGATCTCTTCTCCTTCATCCCCTCCCCGCCCACATCCTGTATTTATTTTCTTTATCTCATTTTGCTAGCGCTCAATTGTTCCTGCTGTCAATATCCGTTCGCCCCGGAGTCTTTGAGAGATCTCCTCGGCCTGTCTTATCTACCAAAATTCAATTTCTGCTCGTCGGCCAGGACGCATTACCCGGGCTGCTTGAAAGTGCTAACACGTTTCATCTACTAATATTGCGAGGCGATAACCGGGGAACCCACGCAACCCGCCCCCGTATACTATGAGATATCTTTCGGTTACGCTTCAAACTTACGGCGCTTTTATTAGACGCGATGAGGGGAATTGGATATGCGGAGAAAATTTTATGTCTCCCGAAATATTGCCGCCTATATTCCGGAATCCCCTCTTTTATGTTCTCACGGAGGAGATGACGCCCTCCTTCGCCTCCCTTTCTCCAGACTTTCTCATACGGGCATTAAAATTTTTTACATCTCCTTTACGAAAATTAAAATACGCTCTCCTAAGACGGACGGGGCGATAAAATCGGTGATTGAAAATGGCGGAGGATGCGCGGGATTACGTCGGGAATGGGGGGAGAGAATAAACCAAATTATGGTAGTACACTAGTAGCCCAGCTTATAGTTTTTTTGATAGATAAAATTTAACAGCAGATAGACAAAAAAACCTTGTTTAAAATGGATCAAAGATGATAAAAGTCTAAAATCTAGACAAGTCTGAGCTTTTGCATTCTTTTTTTTTAAACAGTAAGAATTTTTTTTTAAAAAAAAAGATCGTTTTTCCGTTTTTTTACCATAACGTCAAAATTATTGACGGAAAGTTGTGCAGACGATTTGTAAAGAATTAAAAGATCTTCAAAATGTCTAACCTAACCTAACCTAACCTAACCTAACCTAACCTATCCTAACCTAACCTAACCTAACCTAACCTATCCTGACCTAACCTAACCTAACCTAACCTAACCTAACCTCTAAAAGGTGATCGGAGCATTTTTCACCGAGAAAACGTGGAAAACCCGTTAAAATGGACACTTTCTCAAAAAATTTACAGCTTTGCCCAGTTTAAAGCTGAAGCGCTAATTTTCCGTGAAATATTAGACTACTATGGCTACTTTAAGCATGCCAAAAATGAACTCTGTCTGATGAATAGTTTTTCCACAATTACGTCATTAACAATATGCAACGAAATCTTGCAAAATTCGCAGTATTAACTGAGATGCGCCGATTTTAATTTTTAAAGCGGTTTTCGAAAGATGACATCAAGACCTACAACTTGGCTATTTTGGATTTTCATATACGGTTGGAAAAAAGTGCGAAAAATGCCATCGAACATTGGGCGATTTCGTATTTCGAGCTGAATGGGGAGCGCAGGTTTACTGTTTTATGCTGCTTTGAAGCCCCCACCGCTCAACCTATACATTAACCAGCTCGGAAAATGAGTTGTTAAGCTTACTTTTGTCAACCTAATAAGGTTGACAATATGAAGCGTTCTCAATAGAATTAACCACAGCTGGTGCCATTATATACAGTTATGAGCTTTTGTATAGTCTGCAATGCACAAAATGCCCTCAATTTTTCTATCATTTGTCGCATATGGAGAATTCGTTCTCCAGCTCGTTTTCTAGCCTGTTTGTTCAGTAGCAGAAAAGCTTTGATCCAGAGAACTTTAGCAGCATGTGATACCACAGCGATTTTCTTATACTTACTACTTCTAATGTAAAGGAGTAAATGCAACCTCATACCATTCCTTCAGGCATCTTCCAGAGTTTCATACCACATTACAAAGTGTATACAGTCTTTCCTATGCAGTCTTTTCCATTGTCGTGATTATTTCTGCAGTTATTTCGTCAGTACCTGCTGCTTCTTGGCCTGGCTTTTCTGATCCCTGCTTTGAGTATGTGTGGCTCTACGTGAGATTGGAAAAATTGTTTACAGTATTCTTTCCACACATCGAAAAGTATTCTACCCTCTATGTCTCTAATTATTTGCGTTATAGCTTTAAAATCTCTGGAAAGATACTTTACTCTCTTATAGAGCTCCTATGTGTTGAGCTTCTTCTAGCTCTCTGCAGATGTTGATAAAAGTAGATTATTTTTACATGCTTGTTTTGATTTCCTCTTGATGACCTGATGCATTTTGTGACAGCATAATGAATCTTCTTGTTTCTACGAGTTTCAAAGTATCCAGTGTATCTGTGTATGTTTTGTGTTCTTAAGAGAACATTGAGTAGAAGCATACGTCATCCATTTTTCAGTTTTTGTCCTGGTTATATCAGCATCTTCATCTGGAACATTGCTATTTATTATGGTTTGGAAACTGGCACCACTTTACTAACTTGTGATTTGAGCCACAATACGGATGATCTCCTCTGGGATGCAACCTTGGGATTAAGGCACACAGATGGAATATTTGTTTGTAACTGTGATATCTATTAATTGTGGAAATAAATGAAGGATTGCAATTGTTACATAAGATATTAAGTAACAACTAATGAAGTAGATACTAATTCTAAATAACTGATATACCCAGCTTGGTTCTGAGGTCGACCCACTTACCTCTACTTATGTTTACGTGCCTCTTTTATATTAATTTTTCCGAGCAAACTTCTTAATCGCCCGCCATCCCTTTGGCAAGGATCGGAGCTTCGAGGGGTCGCGAAAGAGGAGGGAGAACGTAAAAGTCGATTCGGCGGTTCGATCATCGTAAATTGAACATGAACACACACACACGCATACACCTGAATGCCACATGAAAGCGGAACGTTTTCAAAGGTAAATTAATCCTGTCAGAAACAGAGGGAATCGGAGAGACGTAGACGGGAGGAGCATCTCCGAGTCATGACTTTATTAATAGATGGCGTATCAGGTGAACATGCCCGATTTCGTGTTCAGGCCGTCAATTCCAGCTTTTCAATTTTTAAACTCATTTCAATTACTCCTGTACACGAGCCGCCCGACCCCCGCTCCCCGCCGCCATGGGCGGGGAACGGATCGAGACGGAGGGGAGGGGATTTCTGGTTCTGATCTGATGGGATAATTGTTGTGCAATCGTTTTTAGGGGAAGTAAACAGTTGTAGCGCTAAGATTGAATTATATTTTAAAGTACACGCATGTTTTACAGTCCTAGTGGATCTCCCATCTTATTAATTATACAGGGTGCGGCATCACAACTTCCTTTATTCAAAACGCAATAAAACCCATTTTGTGAATTCGAATATTTTTACTTCTTTTTATAACACAGGTACATATGTAAACTTATGTATATGTTATTTGTCAGGTAGGTCTCTACGGCATTTCTATCTTCCGATATTTCCGATCTGGAGCAGGGCCTACCGGGGCTACATTGAACCGTCTGCCACATTGCCTCTAGATTGGCTTACATCCCATGTTATTAATTATACAGGGTGCGGCATCACAACTTCCTTTCTTCAAAACGCAATAAAACCCATTTTGTGAATTCGAATTTTTTTACTTTTTTTATATAATATAGGTACATATGTAAAGTTATGTATATGTTATATGTCAGGTAGGTCTCTTCCGACATTTCTATCTTCCTGTATTTCCGATCTGGGGCAGGGCCTACGGGGCTACATTGAACCGTCTGCCACATTGTCCCTAGATTTGCTTGAATCCCCTCTTGCTTCTAAAAGTCTGTATAATTTGATGATACAGTAAAAATCCATAGTCTCGCAGGTTGTCATACTCGGTAATGTTCTTTGGTGGTGAGGTGTTTTTATTTCGAGAAACCGCTTCCACGTTGTGCTTGATGTTACTAATTAATTTTTGGAAAGCAAGAAGAAAAGCAAATAAGAAGCCGCTACCATTTGATTGTTTTTATGAAAAGAACACACAACTTTGAAAAGTTTGGAGGATCTTACATCATGATTAGTTCACCTATGAATCTACCAAAGAGTACAGGTACAACTAAGGGACAAAAAAAGCAAAACATCCTGTTATTACTTATTTTTTCATATGTAATATCCAGGTTCGGATCCTGGTAGAAGTCAAAAATACCATTTTCTGAAATATTTCTTAAATTTTAATGAAAATCATTTCAGTTGTCATCTAAAGCCTTAATGCTTCAACTTTAAGTATAAAGCAATTCGTGGAAATTCAATGCCTTGAGTGGTATATATAGTCCGGGAAGTTAGATCGAAAAGCGCCCCAAATTTGAATCGTTTTTCATACACAATTTTTCTTCTTCAATTCTTTCTTTTATCAACCCCGACCATTTTCAAAGATCCTTGAATAAATCCGCTTGAAAACTTGAAGCTTGAAGCTTGCAAGCACAGCTTCAAGCATGTTTTCTCGAATAGTTTTCGCTCAGGACTTTTTTGGCACAGCTTGTCCAAAATATTTGTAGAAATGAAGATATAAGGAATATTATAAGGAAACTGTAAGGAAAATTGTAGGAAATTTAATTTTCTACAAGAATACTTCGGTCGAATTTTAAAAATTCTATCGTTTCAACCCTTTGTAATAGTATTGTACCTAACGAACGTACCTTGAAATACAGATCATTTTTTGAACATGTGGTTTTTAAAGATTGACATTTTCAAAACTTAAATGAGAAGTGGAAGTAAATTTTTCAACATTAAGTTTGAAAAAGACGTGTAATTTATTTTCTTTTCTCAGTAAAAGTCCCTAAACATTTGGTAAAAGACCTTAAAAAATTCTAATGTCCATTAAATACAAGTCTTACTTCTTAATGTGTTACAAATTGTTAATGTCCATAAAATTTGCAGAGTTTTAACAGAAATAACAGAAATTTCATTTTATTTGCTGGTTAAAAAACATGTTTTTTAAATATTTTGCCATTTTGGAAAATTTAAGGTTGAAAAAATCTGACCTACGTATTCTTGTAGAGAATTAAATTCGCTACAACCTTTACAAAATTTATTTGTAAGCGCACTTTTTGATTTTAGAGGGTGAAAACTGCCCCTTTATATAAAAAATTTGAAAACTATTGATTTAAACATTATTTATATGGAGATTGTGATTGAATACACATAGCAAATATTTTTTCATACATATTTTGGAAATGTTATGAATTATTGCAATTTTTGAACCTTTTAAAGCTGCCCTTCATAATAAAATTTACAGCTTCAAATTTTTGAATTATGCCCGACACTGACACTTCTGCCCCTTTATACAAAAAATTTGGAAACTATAGATTTAAACATTATTTATATGGAGATTGTGATTGAATACACATAGTAAATATTTTTTCATACATATTTTGGAAATGTTATGAAATATTGCATTTTTTGAACCTTTTAAAGCTGCCCTTCATGACAAAATTTACAGCTTCAAATTTTTGAATTATGCCCAACACTGACGCTTCATTTTTTGGTATCTCTTTCTCGGCTGTGAGTACTTTGGTAAGAAAAGAAAATCGTCTGGGAAAAATCATAACTAAATTTCTTCTAGTAAGAGGGGCGACGGTCCCCATTAATAAAACTCGTTAAAGTAATGCCCGAAGTAGTCACATTAGATTATCCGAATTAGTCCTCCGATACGACGATGGTGCGTTATCATCCTCGCAAATGGCATTGGGGTGTGAAATGGCCGAGTGTGTAGGGATATCCAATCTGCCCTGATCAGGTGGAGTTTCTCGCCTGGAAAATGTACAATAATCGAATCATCTCGACCGGACTTATTTTCGATATAAACCATATTAGCGCGGAAAGATGGGAATACTAGGGTGTACAGGAAATTTCTTTTAACACAAATTTTTACTAATTTTGACCTATTTTTGGCCTCATAAAATGAGTTGTTTATAATTGAAGCAGTGAAATGTCCAACTTGGTACTAAAAATGAAGATTTCGAAAAGCTCCTTCCTGATCATTCATCCCTTCTCTTCGACTTCTGCTTAGTAATAGGGGCTTTACCCAATTGAATAATTTTTCAAATTTTTGTGGTTGTATGTAAAAGATCTTTCTAGATCTATACCATTACACCCCTTAAATCTCTCGTCCACTGCTATGAGGGTGAAAATTAATATATAATAATATATAATATAACACTTCGAGTTAAACAAATTCATTTTATACGAGGTGTGAAAAAAGTTTTCGGAATTGATTTAAGTGGAATTGGAATTTTAGGCATAATTCTGCATAAAAATGTTCGACATAGGCCAAATTTTGCTCCATTCGTTTTCAAAATCCCAAAAATCCAAATGTTTGACTATCGCTAGGATCTGGAGTCTTATAGAGTGGACTCGCGGATGGTCCGGAAAAATCCGATAACCCCGAGCTTCGTAATGCGGCAGTAGGGCATAATTCCCGGGCGCCTCGCCGCCGCTCTTTCGTCCGTCTCTGGTTACCCTTAAATATTATATAGAGAAAATCAAACAGCAAATAAAGTAGACGGGAAATGGTGGATCTAACACCGCTCCCGCTCCCGCTCCGGCGTAGCTTAATGGCCGGATCCAGGAAATTGTGAGCACATATATCTCCGGCCAGATTTATGAAAGTGCTTTTCTTCCAAGAGCAACGGGTGCGAGGGGGGGGGAGAGGGGGAGAGGGGGGCGCGCGCGAAAGGCGGCTCGGGAGATATATACAATAGCGGAGCCCGCACCTGCCCACCCGGCAATTTTCTTCTTGGAGATGCCGTTATGGCCCCCGCCAGAAATATTGGCACTCTCATTCGATGGGAAGGATAACGCGGACCCTAAAACACCCGCCCAGGAGGCTCACGCCTTCCTATCCAGATTTCAGACCCTTAATAAAAACGTCATACATACATGTGAAAGGCGATGTAGCCCAGTGTATAGTTTTAATTTTTGGTAGATAAAATTTAACATCAGACGGACTAAAGGACTTTGTTTAACATGGATTAAAGATGGTAATAACTCAAAATCTAGACAAATTTGAGCTTTTATGATTTTTTAAACAATAAAAATTTCAAAAAAATAGGTCATTTTTCGGTTTTTTTCACCATACCGTGAAAATTATTGACTGAAATGCAAAACGTTGTAAGCACGATTTGTAGACGTTCAAAATGAGCGTTTGTAAAAGGTGATCAGAACATTTTTCACCAATATCAAATTACTGGAATCGATCGGTTGAGGTTCCTGGTACTTACCAATGGTACTTCCTTTTTCCTAATTACGCAATCACTCCTCATCTCGTTAAGCAGCGAGGCGTCGTCCAATTAAAGAAGCAACAAAACTCATCAGCTCTGCGTTCCACGAAAGGGCGCCGAGGACGAAAATTAATACCATAAAGTTAGCCGTGAATTTAATAATGAAATACGTAAATCCTCCTCATAACAATTTAATATCGGGCGAATGACAAACTTTCTTGTACAAAGTAAATTTCATTTGAGCCGGATCCACTCGAGCCGTAATAATTCCGGAGGAGATGAGAGGAATGCAGGTAAACATCATCGCCTCCCAAACGAAATCTTAATAATTGTGACACAAATATTGAAAGAGGTTAGGCGGGGCGACGACGAGCGGGGCTCGTTTAATACGTTACTTTCGCTTAATATCGAAATGGGGCGACGAAGGAACGAGCTTTTGAGGCGCAAGTAGGAAATGTTATTAACGCAGTATATTTCAATCGAGAATTTTCTTTCGCAAGATGCTTACGTACTTGATAACGTGTGATCCTTACCATTTCATGTATTGTAAAGATGGCTTTTACCCACAGCCCCAGCAGTAGATCGCTTGTAGTAGTGCAGGTATACTTTTACTAATAATTTTGCACCTCATGCTTTTGTTCTTCTAGTCCTTAATAATTCTCCGTGTTTAATTTCTTTATTTGCTTTAATTACGTATTGTTCTATTAATAGTTTTTAGCTCACATAAGAGGACATGTGCCTTTTCCGCCACATGTCCTCTTAACTTTTATCGCCACGGCCATTGTTTCTGGCACATATGCTAGCATTGGTCCAGATATTGTAGCATATAGCTTCGTTACGAATTTTTATTTTCTACTTTGCTTTAATATAACTAAATAAGGTAGCATAACTAGGAGCTAGGGCTAGCTTCCAAAGTCCACATTCTTGACCCGAAAAAGATTTTCGAATTAGGGTGCCTATCGAAAGGGGGTGCCCCCCTGATGCAAGTAGTTAAGGAATTTCTTTTCTACGACTTCTACTTTCCGAGATATGGACGACAAAATGAAGGGAAATCCCCTTTTTTTGGAAAACCGCGATATTTCGAGAACCGTCGGGCCTATCGACTTGAAATTAACGCCATAGGGCTTAGAATCTCCTAAAGGACCTACCCTGCGTGTTTGAAATTCCAAAGTTCACATTTTGAGGCCGAAAAATAGGAAGGTATTTCTTGGTATTTTCTTCAAAAACAACAAAAGATTTTCTTATTTGGGGTGTCAATCGAAAGGGGACGCTTCCCTAATGCCAGGAGTGAAGGAATTTCTTTCCTATGACGTTTACTTCCCGAGATATGGAAGGTAGAATGGAAGGGAATTTATTTTTGAAAAAAACGCGATGTTTCGAAAACGGTTGAGCCTATCGACCTGAAATTAACGTCATAGGGCTTAGAATCTCCCAAAGGACCTACCCTGCGAGTTTCATGTGGAATTTCCAAAGTTCACATTTTGAGGCCGAAAAATAGGAAGGTAAACCCCTTGCGATTTTCTCCAAAAACAGCCGAAAATAGATTTTCGAAATTGGGGTCCCAATCGAAAGGGGAGGCTTCCCTGATGCCAGGATAGAATGTTTTTCTTTCCTACGACATTCACTTTCCGAGATATGGAAGGCAGAATGGAGGGGAATTTATTTTTTGGAAAAAATGCAATATTTCGAAAACCGTCGGGTCTATCGACTTGAAATTAACGCCATAGGGCTTAGAATCTCTTAAGGGATCTACCCTGCGAGTTTCATGTGGAAATTCCAAAGCTCACTTTTTGAGGTCGACAAAACGGAAGGTAAACCCCTTGCGATTTTCTCCAAAAAGGCTGAAAATTAGATTTTTGAAATTTGGGTGCCAATCGACAGGGGAGACCTCCCTGATGCCAGGAGAGAAGAATTTTCTTTTCTACGACCTTTACTTTCCGAGATATGGATGGTAGAATGGAGGGGATTTTCTTTTTTGGAAAAATCGCGATATTTCGAAAACTGTTGGCCTATCGACTTGAAATTAACGCCATAGGGCTTTAGTCGCTTATGAGAAAACATCTGTTTTCAAACTTCCAACCAAAAAGGGATTGAACTAAGCCACTGTTGACCGCAACAGCCAGTAAATCAGCAAGTTGTGACCAATAGCGTCACACCAATTTTAAACTCCACAGCTTCGTGAATCCTAGTATAGTATACTCGTACACCCCATTTCAAATGATAAAAGCCACACATACCTAAATATTGCACATTCAACATTTACATTAAAACCATAGAAACACCTACGTCAACTGATATGCAAACACTGAAAATCTCCAGGAACGGTATGCCATAATATTTTTCCTTAATTGAGGATGGAGGTTATTCACAATTAATACAAATTGAATACAATATAATAGATTAATGACGATCAATGTAACGTTATGCAATTTAATCTATAAGTGAAGTAAAAATTATTTTTCGAAGTCATAACTATCAGCGTATAATCCAGTAGACGTTTTCCAACTTTTCCACTCGTCTCAATACATCTCACCGGATCGCTTTCGCGTAATAAAACCCGCTTAAGGAAATCCTTCCCGTCGATTATTTCTTCCTCAAACATCAATCGTCATCTAAAGTCAGCCTTGGAGGTCCGTTAAATCTTGGCCACTGGATTAGGGTCGGGAGAGCGGGCGAGAAGTAGCCGAAGAAGGAGGAAGGGGAAGAGGAGGTATGCAGATCGCACAAAGCCTGGAGGACGGAGCGGCGGGGGACTTTCTTACTTCCGGTCGGCCGGGTCGCTTTCGCAGTCTTTGACACGCGAACGGGAACGGACGCACGACAAGCGGGAAAGTCTTGCCACAGGTTGGGATTAGGGGGATGGAAGTGGAGGAGGAGGGATTCGTAAGTTCGCTGCTTAAGCGTGTACACCTAGAGCTCGTTATTTAGGCGGTTCCGATTCAGATGTTACGGGTGGTCGTTTGTCCCGATGCATTTAGCTGACTTGTTGCTCCGGATGGGCTAATAAGGGCTCTGTACGCGGGATGAGCTCCATTTTATTTTCTCTCGCTCAAAAGCGTTCAGACGGTATTTGTCTCTTTAAAGTGCTTTTTCCACGTTTCGGATAATGTATTGAACTAATAAAAGAATCTCTCTATACTAATTTACGAGTATAACAGTTCTAATTAAAATAGTGCGATTACCTGTTGGATCTTACGGGTTAAATTATCAAATCATCGACCATGGCGGAGTATTGAAAGGTCACTAATTACATTTCCCGAAAAATGCCGGAATTAAATCGATTTTACCTAAAAACTTTCTTCATGTTTGAAGTAAATGTTGAAAATGTTGTCCACCAACCTCCATGTATTGATAGAAACTGTCTTCAAATCGTTGTCGTGCATTTTGCAGATCTTGCGGTGCTTTGACCGGTAGCAAATACCAAATAAAAATACAAGACTGCCTTTTGCCCTTATAATGATCGTATTCCTTAATCGAGGCGAGGTCTAAGGTATTTACTGAACATTTCTGATTATACTGTCATCTTTCATGCTTGGAGCAACGAAATAAATTTGCGGTCAAAGATATTCCATCAGAAACCGCGAAGGTCGGGAAATCCACTAATTTTCAAGGTACACTGATTTGTTGGCCGAATTTTAACGGAAAATGCGCTGGTCGATTTTGTGAATTTCCCGAAGACAGCAGAAATCTGTTAGTCAAGCTCCCACAGGTACGCCACGGTCGGAAAATGCGCAATCGTGTGTCGCGACGGTCGGGAAATCCACTAATTTTCCGGGGACACCAAGAGACAATCGAACTTTCACTGGTGCAGTACGAAAAATGCGCAATCGGAAACCACGAAGATCAAAAATTTTGTGGATTTTCCGGGGACTTTAGAAATATGTTAGTCAAGCTCTCACAGTTACGCCACGGTCGGAAAATGCGCAATCGTATGTCGCGACGGTCGGGAAATCCACTAATTTTCCGGGGACACCAAGAGACAATCGAACTTTCACTGGTACAGTTCGGAAAATGCGCAATCGGAAACCAAGAAGATCAAAAATTTTGTGGATTTTTCCGGGGACTTTCAAAATATGTTAGTCGAGCTCCCGCAGGTATGCCACGGTCGGAAAATGCGCAGTCGTATGGCGCGTCGGTCTGGAAATCCGCTCATTTTGGGGGGACACTCGGTGTATTAATCGAATTTTCACGGATACGGTATGGAAAATGCACAATCGGAATCTGCGAAGATCGAAACTTTGTGAATTTTCCGGGGACCTTCGAAATATGTTAGTCGAGCTCCCGCAGGTAGGCCACGGTTGGAAAATGCGCAGTCGTATGGCGCGTCGGTCGGAAAATCTGCTAATTTTCCGGGAATACTTGGAGATAATCCAACTTTCACCGGTATAGCACGAAAAATGCGCAATCGGAAATCGCGAAGGTCGGAAAATTCGCGGATTCTTCGGAGAAGCAGATACTCTACACTACTCCCTGAGGAAGTCAATGTTGAACACGTACCCCTAAGGAGAAGAACAAATATAACCTCAATCCCCAATTGATAACGTTTTACTCGTTTTTGATTTTAAACTATAATAATGAAATATATTACGAAAACAATAAACAAAACCCAGATATTCCTCTCAATAATTTTGAAAGTAAAAATGACACTGATTTATTTTTTCAAAGCGCTTCAGTCAAACTGTAATTTAATATTGGATGATATATAAAGAAATATGCAAATAATTGTGAAACCACATAAAATATGCAAAATATGCACTTCGCATAAATGCCCTTCTCTGTTGCGATTGTGTGGTGGAAAGTCAAAATAGAAGATTTCATCAACGATCCATTGACATTATACACATTAATAATTTCCTACTAATCCCACAACTTATCGTATAATCAACTTTACCTCATCTCTTCCCCCGAAGGAAAACCACCAGGTGTTTACTAATGCAGCATACAGCGAGAGTACAGGGGCCAGGCCGGTCGAAAGGAGAGAAAGAGAATCAAAGTTTTGTTTCAGTTATTTGCGCTTTTATCAAGAAAGTTGAGTAGGGATAGATAGAGGGAGAGAGGCAGTGCGAGAGAGAGAGAGGCGCCCGAGGCGCGCCCATCAAACTTTGATAAGTTTCCTCGCTCTTATACGGAATGAAGCTCTATACGCTTCTGGACAACGGTCATTTTTCTTTTTGTTTTCCAATCTACACACATTCCTCCGACGTCGACGATGTTTTCTTTTGTTTTTTTTCCGGAGGCCCTTCGAACCCTCAATCGTCGAAAGAGAAAGGGGATGGACAAGGTGGATCTCGGGGCGAAAGGGGAAATGGAATTAAACGAGATCCTGCAATAGAAAATATCTCATCTCGTGCTGCCTAGCGGACAATGGTCTAATAACAAAGAAGTTTAAACGGGAAAAGTATATTATACATAGCTCGATATCAAATTTCGTTAGATGTAGGATCCGTAGGGCTCCACTACAAAACAATTTTTTCTATAGAACCTGAAGAAAAGTTGAGAGAAGTACGTATTGCTGTCGAGGTGAACTATTTGAGAACTAAGAGGAGAGTCCATGTTGAAATGAGAACCACAATGGATGCAAGGGAAACCAGGTTAGTACGTGCGATAGAGGAGAATGGAAAGTATGACGCGGTATTCTATAAGAAACGTCATTACTCCCCCCTCTCAGTCACTCACAGCAGTAAGAATTCTCTATGATAACATAAGGTCTTATGCTAACAGTAATATTATAGTATAAACTGCCCTGTAGAAGTAGAAATAATTTTTGTATAGATTGTACTCTTCATAATTTTGTTATTCCCTGTGGCGAGACGCTGAAGGGACTAACAAAATGTTAACAGGACTTAAATATGGGGAAGGAGCAAAACCATTTGTTTCTGATCCATTGCAAGAAAATTTATTTGTGGGGGAAAAGGTGTTTACGAGTATAACCAGGATTCGAAACAGGAACTCTCGAAATATATACAAGATGTAAGTAAAAATAATAACGGTTTAGTACTTACGACATAACAAATCATGACATAGCCGTCCAAACTGCAAGAAAACGTTACCGCCGACACGTGTTTCTGCTTAATGGCTTCGTCAGGGTTGTTCGTTGGTCATGTTGAGATAATCGATGGTATGGTAACGTGGAGAAAATAACACCAAAATAGACAAAAACAGTAGGCAGAAAACATATTTTTGCCCACAAAAGATGACTACTTTTGTGGTAGCGACAGTCATAAAGAAGAACAAATCATGACGTATACGTCCGAACTGAAAGAACCGGTAACCCTCGGATCGAGTATGTTCCAGTTAAACTACTGCGTGTCAGCCAAATTCCTAATAAAATTTTAATATTTGCGCGTAATTCAATAATGAAGCTTAAAGTTCATAAGAATAACTTAGGAAGCACTCAAAAAAAATGAAAAAATTTAATTGGAAATGGCAAAATTTCTCATTTTTTTTTCAAAAACTACTGGTTTCATCAAGTTAAAATTGTTTTTTCCAGTACCTCAACACTGTGCTCTTTTACTAAAGCTTCTTATTTGATAAGAAAAATGTGTACCGAAAATTAGAAATGTCAGCTGTCATCGTGAGAAATTTCCTAAATTTCCACGCCCCTTTTAGTTACTGATAAGTTCTTAAAGCCACTGTAGTATTGAGATATTGATTTACTCATCGCTCTACGACATTTCCCAAGTAATTTTCCCCATAAATAGCCAAGTTTTATGATTAGTAAAGTAATTAGAGTTACAACACTTGTAGATACTTCCTGCATTGTCCATTTTTTTTTAAAATCAATTTAAATCACTAAGTACTATTAGTACGAAGTCAAAAATGGTATTTCCTCCCAGGAAAGAACGTTTCCCGTTTGTTCGTCGAAACGGGCGGGGAGTATATGACAGGAATAGTTTCGAAATTCGTTTAACCCAAAGTCACTTTCTCCTTAATGCCTCGAACATATCGGGCGCGAAGAATCGATACCACGAGAGCGTTACAACAGGCGAAAGAGAAGCCATAAAAGTGTTCGATAGCCGAAGCTCCAATACTATTTAGTTTTAGTGGTCTATACAGGTCATTATGACAACGGCAGGAATAAATGAAGCCTGAAGGAGAAGTGAGCGAGGCGAAAGGAGAAAAACTTATAAAACCCTAACTGGATTTCTTTAATGGTACTTTGAAGATATTGTTAAGAACGGCCGGAGTTGTTCGGAGGGAAGGATATTATTTGCAGGTGTTTCTCGTTGTTCGGACCGAGCTGGAAGAACGGTTTCGCTCCGAGGCCATTTCGTTAGTTTGTTACCACATAAATAAGATTGATGGTTTAGAGAGATTAACAAAAAAAGAGGGGGAATATTTCCCGAGGGATCCCGAACAGAAATGAAACTTCGACTTCGATAATCCGGGTTAGGTTGAAACGTTCCTGCTCTTAAGCAACATTTCTACGCGTTCTAACAAAAGCGTATCGCCCGTGATAAAACGGGAGGTTTGCGTAGATGTATAAACAAACGGGTCTGTTTAATACACGTGTTTTGTCAATTTCTGCTGTTAACTTTAGAATGAGATTTATTCACGACATTCGTATGAAGGCTCATGGAACTCGTTTCAAAAAGCTATTACGGAAGATTTAATATACACCCGAGGCCATAACTACGGAAAATTTAAGATCTGCTTATCCGTAACAATAACGTATAGTTTACCTATTAAATTTGTAATAGCGATGAAAAAAATATAACAAGCAATTAATTTTACGATTTTATTATAATTCGCCTTCTAATTGTTTACTCTTTCTTAGTTCCTCGGTAACAAATACATCCTTCATTCCAGGATTTTATTGCCACTCGCAGAGGCGTCGCTTCTGGAAGACTCGACGGAAATAAAATTATTCAGAATGGACGGATAGTACGGGAATTCCAGGAACGTAGAAATATTGTCGCGGCCAGGGCTAGAAATAAGGTAAGAACGTTTAAAGTGTACAACCGTGTAATAGTTAAGCCTAGGTACTAAGTGTTCTAAGGGAGTAGGAAAACTTTGCATGATCATAGAGTACTTAAATCTGACTTGATGGGTGGAAAGGTTTTATGTTCCCGTTGATAGCGATTCGTGACGTTATAGTCCAGTTTATAGGGCAAAAAGAGCTGTTTTGGTAGATAAAATTTAATAGCAGATGGACCAAAAAACTCCGTTTAAAAAGGATCAAAGATGATAAAAAAACTCAAAATCTAGACAAATTTGAGCTTTTGAGTTTTTTTAAACAATAAGAATTTTAAAAAATAGATCGTTTTTGTGTTTTTCCATCGTAGCGTGAAAATTATTGACGGAAATGCAATTCTTTGTAGAGACGATTTGCAGAGAATTAAAAGACCTTCAAAATGAGGGTCTCTAAAAGATGATCGGAGCATTTTCCACCGAGAAAACTTGGAAAAACTGTTAAAGTAGAAAGAAGACATCAAAACCTACAACTTGGGTATCCTCGATTTTCATACACGTTTGAAGAAAAGTATACTATTTTATGCTGCTTGAAGCCCCCACCACACAGCTCGAAATGGGAAATCGCACGTTTTGCGCAATGTTCGAGGCCATTTTTCGCACTTTTCTCCAAATGTATATGAAAATCGAAGATAGCCAAGTTATAGCTTTTGATTTCCTCTTTTAAAAACCGTTTGAAAAATTAAAATCGGCCCATCTCTGTTAAAACGCCGCATTGTGCAAAATTTCGGTGTATAGTGTGCATAGGGTAATTGTGCATAAACTATTCATCCGACAGCATCCAACTTTTGCACGCTTAAAGAAAACATAATAACCTAACATTCCACACAAAATGAGCGCTTCAGCTTTAAACTGGGCGAAGCTGTGAATTTTTAAAAAAGGTTCCATTTTAACGGTTTTTTCCAAATTTTCTCAGTGAAAAATGCTCCGACTTCTTTTTCTAGACGCTCATATTGAAGGTCTTTTAATTCTCTACAAATCGTCTATATAGAGTATTGCATTTTCGTCAATGATTTTCACGCTATGATGAAAAAACATGAAAACGACGTATTTTTTGAAATTTTTCAAAAAAAAACACAAAAGCTCAGATTTGTATAAAGTTTTTTGGTTCGTCTACTGTTAAATTGTATCTACCAAAAAATCACTGTATAAACTGTGCTATTAATTTAGAATGAGAATTTAAACAAGAGAGGAAAATCGACTAAATAAATTGTCCGATTTTCCTATCGATGTTATGGCGAATGCGCTGCAGTTAAAACCTAAAAATACCTCTCGCACTATGTTTTAAAACATTTCTAACCACTCGAAGTCTAAAGAATACAAAATTATGTTTAGTATCAGGGTTGGTATTTCTTGAGTCGTTTTCCATAGGTCCAAATTTAATTTTAGCAGTATAACTTTCCCAGCGAATAGCCAGTTACGAAAGTTGCGGTAACAGATGCTTTGAAACGTTGATCCCACTCTGACTTAAGTAGTATTTTCACCATTCGATGTTATTGTACGCCCCTGCCTTCCGTTAGCTCAACAATAAACAAATCGATATCTAAGAAATTATATGGGCGCATTAATTTCCATTCCCCGGAACGTCGGCAGTAAATATTTTACTTCAGCGCCCGAATATTTATATGAACAAAGAAAATAGGTTGTTCAGATACATAATCTCTTAAGTCAACAATGTATTGTTGCGAGAATGGTTTCTATCAATAGGTATACAGATGTTCGCACGCCTACATTAAAGTAGAAATTAAAATACATTTTAATGCGCATTGTACGACCGCCTTTGTTGTTCGCTTCCCCTCCGTTTGATCGACGCGATGAAATTGGAAGCACTAATCTGTCGAAGTGTATTTTCATTTCGATGATGACAATCGGCCTCCGCTCTCTCCTTCTCTTCACGCTTAAGACCTTTATAGGAAAATTTTCCACAGTACACACATACACACCTGTACACCTAAAGGGTGTGTAACCCAAAAAGAAACAACAAAATTATTAAACAAGTAATATTTGGCATTTAATTTTGGATCTGCATGGGTATAACAATTTTTGTAGAATTAGTACGATCCATTTTCATTTAAGCTAAACATTTATAATTCTATTAAGTGCTATAGAAACGTTTTAGTAAAGGACAGTTAATTGGGGGCTTAGGTGCATATCTGTCACTTGTATATCCCAGTTCATATTCCTACGTCTCCCATATCAAAGCAAATTTGATCTGTTGTTGTTAGGTGTGTGCTAAACGGTATTGGAAGCCTTCTAAGCGATTGAATTTTTTTATGGTGCTTACTTACGGGTAGATTCTTTTATGGTACTTACTTACCCAAACTTTGCCCAAACATCCTTGAAGAAATTTGCACTAAAATTTGATCTGTTGTTGTTAGGTCGGTCATAAACGATATTGGCAACTTTCTAAGCTGTTAAATTCTTTTATGGTACTTACTTACCCAACCTTTGCCCAAAGATCCTTAAGGAAATGCGCACTATTGTACTAAATTTGATCTATTGTTGTTAGGTGGGTCGGAAACGATATAGGAAACCTTCTAAGCGATTAAATGCTTTTATGGTACTTACGTACGGGTAAATTCTTTTATGGTATTTACTTACCCAACCTTTGCCCAAACACCCTCAAGCAAATTCACACTATTGCACTAAATTTCATCCATTGTTGTTAGGTGGGTCGTAAACGATATCGGCAACCTTCTAAGCTGGTAAATTCTTTTATGGTACTTACTTACCCAGACTTTTCCCAAACATCCTTAAAGAAATTTGCACTAAAATTTGATCTGTTGTTAGGTTGGTCATAAACGATATTGGCAACCTTCTAAGTTGTTAAATCTTTTATGGTACTTACTTACCCAGACTTTTCCCAAACATCCTTAAAGAAATTTCACTAAAATTTGATCTGTTGTTGTTAGGTCGGTCATAAACGATATTAGCAACCTTCTAAGCTGTTAAATTCTTTTATGATACTTACTTACCCAACCTTTGCCCAAACATCCTTAAGGAAATGCGCACTATTGTACTAAATTTGATCTATTGTTGTTAGGTGGGTCGGAAACGATATTGGAAACCTTCTAAGCGATTACATGCTTTTATGGTACTTACGTATGGGTAAATTCTTTTATGGTATTTACTTAACCAACCTTTGCCAAAACACCCTCATGGAAATTCACACTATTGCACTAAATTTAATCTATTGTTGTTAGGTGGGTCGTAAACGATATCGGCAACTTTCTAAGCTGGTAAATTCTTTTATGGTACTTACTTAAACTTTGCCCAAATATCCTTAAAGAAATTTGCACTAAAATTTGATCTGTTATTGTTAGGTTGGTCATAAACGATATTGGCAACCTTCTAAGCTATTAAATCTTTTATGGTACTTACTTACAGGTAAATTCTTTTATGGTACTTACTTACCCAAACTTTGCCCAAACATCCTTAAGGATATTTGCACTAGTCATTCCACTTTCTTTTGGATAATCTACCTGTGTTTGAACCAATGTTGGAAAGTTACAAAAAAGGGAAATTACAGTTGACATTACTTAAAAGAAAATAACCAAATAGTTAGTGGCACTTTAGTTTTTATTCATCACTGACTAAAAGCTACTTATGAGTTATTTTGTTTCTAATGTGACATTTAGACAATTAGATGATGATAGTAATAAATAGTATACCATAGTATTAATATGTATGAACATTGATACTGTGTAATATTGCAACTATTCCTCTTTTTTTTTTAGTGTACATAATTTAATTTCTAACTAAAAAGAAATTTTTGAAACGTCCAGGTTAGGATTAGGAAATTTCTGTGGAGAAGTCTAATTGCAAATAAGTGCACATCTAGATGATTTCTTGGGTAAATAGGCGTCCGTAGTCCTTCAGATTTCGCCGCAAATTAACTTTTGATACCGTTTCCTCGGCGGAGATATAAAAAGCGCGGATGAGAGTAATTCCGAGAGGAGAGCGGACCTCGAGAATACATTTAAATGGAAATTTGAAGATATTTCCGATGTCGGTCGCCCTCTCGCAGAGAATTAAAACTTTGTAACATTAAAATACATCATTTCCACAAATGATTGAGTATTTGGATTGCGAACCGGGAGCTCCGACAAAGACGTCTCCCTCGGACAAAGCGAGAGGGATAATTTCGTTTTTAGAACTCGAGATTGCTTGTGATTTTGCATTTTGCCCCGCCAAAATTAATTTCAGAATTGGAAATGTAATCAACAGAGATGAGATGTAAATATTTTAATTCGAGCAGATGCTCGGGATTCTTTCTTTGCACAAAAGGAGAGGCGTCTGTGTTTTTCGCCTCTGGGAAACTAATCAATATGCAAATCCTTCGGAATAACTCGTAACTCTAATAACTTTTAAAGACAATAAATGTCAATGGGGGATTAAAATTTGAAAGTATCTTTCATTTGCTAATACGCCATAAACTCGCTTCTTAATTTCTTTTCCTAATCGGTAAACTCGTTTAAAATATCCTCGCGTCTGATTCATCTTATCTAAACGATTTTGTACTTAACAATTCGCACCATAACAGCCAAATTTTTAAAAAATCGCTGCATGGCCACACCGACACTGTTGCTCCATCAGAAATCCCTTTAATCCCTTTTTAACGACGAAACAGTAAAAAAGTTTTACTGTCGGTAACGACGGCTCAAAATTCACAAATTGCAGGATCAAAAGAAACCTTCCTATAAAAATTTATACATAATAATTACTACAACACTTGTTATTGAGAGGTTAGTGAAGAGAATTTTTTGAGAGATTCTACATTCTAGCACTTTAGCCATTATTATTTCAATCCTTCTGCTAGAATATTCCTACAACAACAGGATTGTTACCTTAGTATATGCTAGTATCTAGCATATTCTAGCATCTTGTATCCTTCATATCCTAACAAATACTAGATTCTTCTACTGTGGTAATATTGAATAACATCTCTAGTGTCGCATACAAGATTTTCTCGAAATTACATTCTGACCCATCAAGGCTAGCATATTCAAGGCACATAACAATTAAGCATACTTTACCCACCAACTAGTGTTTAGATTCTTTTGCTAGAATTTTATAGAATTGTGGAATATTTGCCTTGGTATAAGCGTTTACTGAAGAAATTTTACCAAGAATTGGGATACGTGTTACGCGTTTTTGTTCCAGCTCGACCTAGCGCCGCCTCTGATTTCATTCCTTCTGCTAGGATATTCCTACAACAAGCTAGATTGTAACCTTAGTATAAGCTAGTATCTAGCATAGTCCAGCTCCAAATAAATTGCATATTTGAACAAATTCTAGTTACCCACTAGAATTTACTTGGATATTCTTGAATATAGCACAGTTATCATTTTGTAAGTGTCGCATCTAAGATTTTCTCCAAATAATAATTCTGACCCGTCAAGCTAGCATATTCAAGGCACAAAAGAATTAAGCATACTTTACCTACTGACTAGTGCTTAGATTATTTTGCTAGAATTTTATAAAATTGGAGAATATTTGCCTCGGTATAAGCTAGTATCAGGCTTACGATGAATATTCCTAGTTATATATATTCCTGTTTATGTCAGATTCTAGCCGCTTCTAGGCCTTAGTGATTTTTATATCCCAGCAAAATCTAGTTGTCGACCATATTTCAGATGCTCTCGTTAGTACACTTAGATTATGATGGTGTAAGATTCTGTTATAGTGTATTTGGACCTTTTGTGCTTTGACACTCAAGAAAATAATGCGCTATAGCATTTTCCAGTCCTGTACAGTACACTAGCACTAGCAAATTCCAGCCACATATAAATTCTACACTCTAGCACTTGAGCTGCCATTATTTCAATTCTTCAATAACATGAATTTAACCTGAGTATAAACTGGTGTCTAGCACTATGCTAGCTTATATCCAAGCAAATTCTAGTTACCTACCACATTACAGATATCACCAGAAATAACATAGTTATATCTTAAACACACTTATAGCGACGCCTGGTTACTGGCCTAAATGGGAACGGGATTTTTGCCCCTGGTTGGTCCATTTAAGTATGTTTTGTGAAGCAAAGTGAGGTTATGAGGGAAAGTTTGATAGTAAATCTATAACTAAACAAATAATGCGGGTTCGTTGCTTCAATTGAGTGAAAAGTCCTCGGTATTTCGATTATCAAAGTACTAAGTACACCATTAACTTATTAAAAGGTCTCCATGTGCCAGAAAGAGGGGAACGGTGCAGGTAGATTGTGGTGTTTTCTTTAGTAAGGGCGTTAGCAACGTTTTTGAAGTGCATTCTTTTGGAAATCCCTGGATAATGAGGTTTATTTGTAATGAGGTTGTATAGTTTAGGTACTTTTTTCTTTACAGTTTATTTCCTATGTTGTATGAGTTCATATTATCCACTACTGATTACATATGGCTTTCCCCTTTTTGACGTATTCCTTCACTTGAACAAATCGTTATTGCTCCATCACACAGGGAGTTAATGATTCTAATGCTCGTTGATTACATACTCTCTTATTTTCATGAGTTGCTTTTCGCTACAAAAACCAATTTTTCCTAGATTTTCCCGAATTTCCAAGCCGAATAATAATTCCGTAACGGTATCAAAGCGAAACTGGGTAAATATTTCATGAGAGCCGTTCAATAACTCCGGTATATTTCGCCGTGGGGCACGCGAGCCTCCCATCTGGATCGACCAAAAATTGCCTGCCGTCCGGCCCGTTATGAATTTTGTATGTTCATATCGAAATGGCCAGGCGATCTTTTTAATAAACCGAAATTAACCGAGCTGTCCGGTCGGCGTGCGGCTTTTTGCCCCTGTCTCGATTCGAAAAAATATAGTGGCTTGTTATGTCTCCTCCTGCGTTTTGAATCTTTTATTAATCCGCGTTGTCGTGCCAGAAAGGGAGGTGGAAATAAATACCGAGCGCGACGACGGGGACGAAAATATTTAGAAGGGGAAAAAACAGTTTCTGTTGTTTTTCTTCTGTACAGGTGTTTCCTTCAATTCAAATCATTTAACGTATCAAGTAATTGCTTTTGCCTTATTTAAAAAAATGGCGCAGTGCATTGACTAGCCTAGTCGGTTATGGTTCTGTGATGGAAAACCATCGTTGCATATTTCTTATTGTTTTGTTCCTATTCTTATGGCGAGAACCGTCTAAATAGCAATCTCTGTGAAATTCACACGATAGGTATTTTGAAGGAATTCTTCCGCTTCGAGGAAAACCTCTACGTGCTCTGAACCCCCTTAAATTAGACGCTTTTAAAAGATCCGGCATCGGGATTGATTTTCCGACGTCGCGTCTCGAAGTAGGCGAGGATTCTTTCCTCGGGCGACGGTTTCTTCCCCCGTGTCTCTTCCCATTTAGCATTCGGCTTGACCGTTGTTAATGAAAAAACTTTATTAATGAAATAAAAAAAAAGAGGGGAGAGAGGGCGAGAAAGATAACGCCGCGACGGCGACGCCGACGACGACGACCACGTTTCCAATAAGGAGAGTCGGCGGTGTAGCGGCGAGGGGCGACGCGGGGGGACGGCCCCACACGGGGCGGCATAATCGCGCCTAGATTGCGGACCGATCTCCCCCGCAAACTGATCAGACACAGTCATTATCTCGTATTAACTGGTAAATATTCATGGGCACCGTCTCATTGGCAATGCTATCGCTCTTGATTAGTATTAAGACCGGCCGTCTCGCCCCCCTTGACCCCGTTCGGTAGACGGACACAGTCATTACCATGTCAAAGGAGCAATTTCTAGCTTATATTAAATGTTCGCCTCGGATCCGATTAAAATCTGTTACTGGTGCGAGGAAAGAAATTGGAAATTATGGGTTTCGGCGCTCACTTCGTTTATTTTCCAACGCCAATTTTGTTTTCTCTTCTTTCGGTGCGCACGGCATCGAATGACGACGACCCACGACTTCAACATTCGACAATCAATTAACCTCACAAATTTTATTAAACTGACGTTAACTGACGTCGGTGGAACCGATAGAAACAACTACCCCATGCCGCAATTCAAATAGGTTGTTGACGTCAGTTTAGATGAGTCGACAATGACAAATTTAGTTAACGGCTTAACTAAAAATTGACAGCAACAGTGCCATCATATTGAGCTCATCAGCTCCTCACTGATGTTGACTCCAATAAATTATTGTTCTTCATGGCGCTCTGCAACAGCTAGAGCAGTTTAGAAGTGATGCCCTCTCCTTGTCCAATACTTTTCTCCAAAGGGATTTTTTTGGAGCAGAGCAGAGTTTTGACAGAGCAGTTTAGAGCAGATTGTGTCTCCTTGTCTAATACTTTTCTCCAAAGGGAATTTGTTGGAGCAGAGCAGAATTTGACAGAGCAGTTTAGGAGATATGGTATCTTCTTGTCCAATACTTTTCTCCAAAGGGATTTTTTTGGAGCAGAGCAGAGTTTTGACAGAGCAGTTTAGAGCAGATTGTGTCTCCTTGTCTAATACCTTCCTCCAAAGGGAATTTGTTGGAGCAGAGCAGAGTTTTGACAGAGCAGTTTAGAGCAGATTGTGTCTCCTTGTCTAATACTTTTCTCCAAAGGGAATTTGTTGGAGCAGAGCAGAATTTGACAGAGCAGTTTAGGAGATATGGTATCTTCTTGTCCAATACTTTTCTCCAAAGGGATTTTTTTGGAGCAGAGCAGAGTTTTGACAGAGCAGTTTAGAGCAGATTGTGTCTCCTTGTCTAATACCTTCCTCCAAAGGGAATTTGTTGGAGCAGAGCAGAGTTTTGACACAGCAGTTTAGGGCATATGGTATCTTCTTGTCTAATACTTTTCTCCAAAGGGAATTTGTTGGAGCAGAGCAGAATTTGACAGAGCAGTTTAGGAGATATGGTATCTTCTTGTCTAATACTTTTCTCCAAAGGGAATTTGTTGGAGCAGAGCAGAGTTTTGACAGAGCAGTTTAGGAGAGATGGTATCTCCTTGTCCAATACCTTTCTCCAAAGGGAATTTGTTGGACTGGAGCAGAGTTTTGACAGAACAGTTTAGGAGAAATTGTATTTCCTTGTCTAATAACTTTCTCCAAAGAAAATTTGTTGGAGCAAAGCAGAGTTTTAAAAGAAGAGTTTTGGAGAAGTAATCTCCTTGTCTAATACCTTTCTCCAAAGGGAATTTGTTGGAACAGAGCAGAGTTTTGACGGAGTAATTCAGGAGAGATGGTATCTCCTTATCTAATATCTTTCCCCAAAGGGAATTTTTTGGAGTAGAGCAGAGTTTTGACAGAGCAGTTTAGAAGAGATGGTACCTCCTTGTCTAATACCTCTCCCCCAAAGGTAATTTGTTGGTGAAGCCATTGTACATTCTGGCTGCCGCTATTGGAAAAGAGTTTTGTACCTCTTATTGACTTTTAACGTAATAGCACAAAGATGTCTAGACATGAACCAGGATGTTTATGTTAGCTTTATCGGCTATAATGCAGAAAATATAACCAGCAAGGCATTGGAAGGAATAGAACACTGCAATATAGGTATCAAAGTAAACGGTACCCCTTGTACAAGGTACGATATGCTGACGATACCGTTTTAGTATCAGAAAGTCTGGAAAATCCTCAGATTCTATTAAACAAAGTGGTGGAAAGAATAGAGGAAAGTGGACTTTCATTAAACGTAAAGAAGAGAAAGTTTATGCTAGCATCAAAGACAACATTAAATGTTGGAAAATTGTACATCCATAATTTGTTCGAACGAGGAAGGCAGTATATCTTGAAGCTTGTGTAAATGAAAGCAACGACAGCTCTACTGAAATAAAAATACATATAGAGAAAGCAAGAAATATTCATAGAAATGAAAAGAGCTCTGTATAGTCGGGATTTGAGTCTGGATCTAAAGTTACGATTGTTAAGATTCTAAATGGAGAGATAAATGAAACATGGACGAAGATTTTGGGAAAAAGGGACAGTAGGAAGAAGACGAAAATCATGGTTAAGAAACTTAAGAGATTGGTACAACTGATCAAATAATAACAAAAGCTACTTAGATCAAGGGTGTCCAATATTAAGATTGCTTTGATGATTGCCAACCTTTGGAATGAAGATGGCACCTAAAGAAGAAGTAGTTTCTCTCAGAATAGCAGATTTCAAAAAAATGCAAAATATGCACTATTTGCAAAAAAAAAGAAGGAAAATTTGTAAAAAACCTGGAAAACGCAATAAACACGTTGCATTATTTTCGCCCCTTCGACGTAACTAAAGAGCTTGGTCTATCGCTTTCTGATTCCAAAAATTTGAGGAGCGTCAGGTCGGACGGGCGGCGGCGTCGCGACGCCTCGCGTCTCTAAGCTGGTGCGCCCCGCCCAATTCATAACCGGACACATCCTCACACACACACACACACACACACACACACACACACACACGTCATATTTCCGGAGGTAGGAAAATCGACGTCGCTGCGCCGCTGTCGCAACAGTCGATCGAGGGGAAAGAGAAGAGCCGAAGGAGGAGAGAAAAAGAGAAGATGAGCGGAGGAAGAGAGTCGGACGGACGGACGGACGGTCGGACCGACGGACGGACCGCGGAGAGGCGTCCGCTTACACACACGTCGCCGACGTCGTCGTCGAAAGAGCGAGAGAGGAAGAGAGCGGAGGACCAATGGCCGACCCCTTCGGCTTATTACTTCCATAAATCCATCATATTCATAGCCGGCGGTCGTAAGAGCCGCCCCCCATTGGTGGAGGTGGCGCATTGCGGGCATCTCTCAGCCCGCCCCGCTCCCGATGTCACGGATATTAATATCGAATTTTTGCGCGGCGAAGAAGAAGTCGCGTCGCGCGAGATGCGCGCGCCCCCTCTCTCCCCCTCTCTCCCCCTCGTCATCCCCCGTTCTCTACTCCTCTTCCTCCCCTCGCCGGACCGAAGCCGGACCTCATTATGTGGAAGAGATATTTACTTGTGGGGGCGGCTGCCGCCCCGCCGCCCGCGCCGCAGCTGCCCTGCTGCTCCCGCCGCCCCCACTTCTCGAAGATTTCAATTTAGCGCGCTGATGGCTCGTATGTGTGGATGTGTGCCAGTGGACAACCGCCCAGGGGTGTACTACACACATTGTAGTAACCTTATTTCAATCAACTACACACTTCATGTAATCGCATCACGAGTCCACCCAAAAAAAAAACGACAGGACTTCCTCTACGTTAAGAGCAACTCCTTTCTAAGTACGTAAGGTGTAATGCAAGTAGTGAAACTTCAGTTGAAGGTTATGACACCAATCAAACTTCGTTCTAAGCACCAGAGGAAGTGAAAGGAAGTTGAAGCTTACGACACCAATTAAGCTTTGTTCTCAATGCTTTCACTGCATTTGATACTTATGATAAGAACGAAATAATTAATATAAAAAGTAATAAATATCACTTTGGTCACACTTCATCGCCATCTAGCTATGGCTACAAGTACCAAACTTGGTACTTACGACACCAATTAAGGTTTGTTCTCAATGCTTTAACTGCATTTGATACTTATGATAAGAACGAAATAATTAATATAAAAAGTAATAAATATCACTTTGGTAACAATTCATCGCCATCTAGCTATGGCCACAAGTACCAAACTTGGTACTTACGACACCAATTAAGCTTTGTTCTCAATGCTTTAACTGCGTTTGATACTTATGATAAGAACGAAATAATTAATATAAAAAGTAATAAATATCACTTTGGTCACACTTCATCGCCATCTAGCTATGGCCACAAGTACCAAACTTGGTACTTACGACACCAATTAAGGTTTGTTCTCAATGCTTTCACTGCATTTGATACTTATGATAAGAACGAAATAATTAATATAAAAAGTAATAAATATCACTTTGGTCACACTTCATCGCCATCTAGCTATGGCCACAAGTACCAAACTTGGTACTTACGACACCAATTAAGCTTTGTTCTCAATGCTTTAACTGCGTTTGATACTTATGATAAGAACGAAATAATTAATATAAAAAGTAATAAATATCACTTTGGTAACAATTCATCGCCATCTAGCTATGGCCACAAGTACCAGATTTATAAATAGGGCGGGAAATTTCATCTGTGGTAGTATGTAAATATCTCATATCTTTTTCAAGCAGTTCCATTAATTCCTTACAAAAATTGTACTCCAAAAAATTTAAAAATTGAAGTCCAAAAGTTTGAATTTTGCAAAAGATACTATGAAACTGATTGAAATGGATATTTTATTAGGAATTGGATATTTCGTAAGGAACTTTTTTATTTTAGATTGAGATCGATGGATTTACCGACAAATTCCAATCATATTTACCCCTCGACACCACCCGTCGTGTTTATTGCTCTAGGAGCACTACATTGATTTCGGCCCCAATGACCTTTAGTGTTGCTATGGGACATATTGTTTATATTTTTTGTATGAAACAGATTGTGGAAATGTCGAGGCAAGTTTGGAGACCTTCTGTTAGAAAATGGGTATCAAGTACCATTTGTTAATTATTTGGTAAGTCAACATAGTATTTCCTGCTTCTAAGCCAGTCGAATGGCTGATTTTCTACGTTTGATTGCATTGTATCATGTAAAAACGTGGAAAGCTCCATTACCACATGTGACTCCAAGCCCTTTTGGATTTGGGAGTCAAAAGCAGGAATGCCCCACATGGAGTGAGAATCCTCCTTGTCCCCGCACCAAGGTGGCTCCTTCTCCGGCATCCCCGGTGGGGAGGCTCCTGCGGCGTCCCCAAGTCGGAAGGGGGGAGAGTCCCCCATCGACCCCGCCGCTGTCCCCAAAAACGGACGGGACACGGTGCGCTCGGCCGCACAACTTGAAAATCAATAACATCTTTGAACAAACACTTGGCAGTGCACACACGCATCGCTTTCCCAGGGGTGGGGGTGGGGTCAGCGGCACCGTCCCCCCCGGACGGACGGACTCCCCCTCTCGTTCTCCCTCTCTCTCTCTCCATCTCTTTTCTCCATCTCGTTTCCCCTCGAAAGTTTGCGGTGGTGGGTCCGGCACAGGCCACCGCCGCGGGTGGAAGAAGAAGGAGGAGGAGGAGGAGCAGGAGGAAGAAGTAGAAGAAATTGAGGACCAGGAGAAAGAGTGGTGATGTATATAGTATAGCGAGAGGCTGGGGTGACGCCGCGGGGTTTTTCGGAAGGATGCGTGTATTGCCGTGAGGGGGGGTCGGGGATATCTCGGTTTGAAATGTCTAAAATACTCTTCGAGAGATGAAATGGGGAGGATAAGTCCCGGCCTTTTATATTGGGTAGGAACACTTTCCCTCCGGTTACTCAGACTACGAGACATTCTATCTTGGGAATTTGTAAACTTCAATAGGATTTTTACCAATAAAGTGCGATAGACAGACTATTTTTCCACTGGTCGGAAAAATAAGAGAATTAACAAATCGAAAATCTTCTAAGCACCATTGCAGCATCTTCAATTTTATTGAAACTCACTTCTGTATTCCCATTTAACATCCGCTCGTTTGAATTTTCCAATAATAACCAAGTTTGAATAGGAATTTCATGTTGTGGCATTTACTTTTCTTGGTCCACCAAGTAGTAACCTAGTACAACAATATATTCATAAAATTCCTCCTCCTAAACTTCCTTTGAAGACAGTTTTGGATGTTCAAGGTAGCAGAATAACCTCTGAAATCTTCCATTTACATTTTAGAAATTTGTTCACGTTTGAAATCCATGCTGAAACGTTTGCAATTTCCATTAGTTTTGTAGATTTTTTGTAGGTCGAAAATTTTAAAACCATGATTCTAAAATCTCTGGATTTTAAAATACAAGAAGCACGATTCCTTCTGCTCTTTGAAATTAAACGAGAAAGCATCTGTAACTTGTCTCAGACCATTTAAAAAATCTGCAATTTTTGTGGCCCCCGTAGAATCAAACAATAACTTCTTCTACTATGTCGGTAATTAAATAGTCCAGGAAATCCTTTATTTATTTATTAAGGTTGAAATGACATAATTCGTAGCTTCTGTAAACCTTCTAGAGGCCCTTTGAGTCCTCCAAAACTCTAAAGGAATCTTTCGTGTTATTCGGCTTAATTTAGACCTTCTGGTACTTCAAAACCATACGAAAAAGTTTCTATATTATACTTAAGACCGTTTAGAAAAATTAAGATGGTTTTTGTAGTCCTCGGTTAATGAAAAATTTCTAAATTCCCTTAAAAGAGGAAGAGGGTGACTTAAAAATAATCCTTCTAATACATTTTTTACCATCGACCGTAGGTCGCAGGGGCCACTCGGACCGAACGAACGAAAAGCAGTAATAAAACAGAGCAAAGACGTCGAGAGCACTTAAACGCCACCTCTGCGGGATCCCCGGAGATCCAGCGAAAGAGGCAGGAGAAAAATGGGACGCTTTAGATGCGACGTCCAGCCAAAGAGGGATCGCCCGAGATGGACTCCTCGCGATAAGACGTTGATGTTGCATCGACTCGTCCTTTACAGTGCAACAGGAGAGATCCGTCTTGGGGGGGGCGGCCGGATCGATGATAGTTTCGTAAAAATGCCTTGTTGCACACGGAAATAACACAATTGGTGCAAGACGAAAAAATCCTCGGGAAATATCCCCCGGTATCCTATTAAAATTCCAACGAACCCATAACAATACTTAATTTTTCCTTCCACGCCGAACACGCCTCGGATTCCTGTCGTCACCCCTTCCCTCGAAACAGTCAAACGAACCCGTCTCGATTCCCGGCATCCATCAGTGTCATATAACCTACTTATGCATTTAAGAACTTCATAAATTACCGGAAAAAATATGTAAACAGAAACAGCTGCGCCGTTACGAAAATAGAGCGCGCCAAGGTCGAAATACCGGAGCGGGCGTCGCGACGCCATGCCGCAGCGCGCCCCGACGCCGAGGCCGCGTCACCGTCGTATATTAAGAGGCGGGACGGCCACCAATCATAACTGTGACTTATGAAATATCATAAACGGCCGCCCATTGGCCGGATGCGGCGTATGAGGATCCGACCGAGGGGAAATATGAAATCATATCGCGTCAGGGTTGGACGCGGAGGCGTCGCGAGGCGTCGGCGCGGGCTCGCATAGGCGTCGGCGAAGATCACCGCGATTAATAATAGCATCGCGCGAATATCGCTCGGCTCAGATTTACATCCACACTACTCGAGGGTTTTGAAGTAACTAACGTCAGCGATGAATATGTTGGTTCCATTTTTTAGTCCAATTAATGTGCAGTCAACATTGACAAGTCCAAATGCGTATATGTCACTAAAACAAGAGTGATTAAGTAATATTACTTAAGATTTAACTCCGCCATAACCGGTCCCAAGCCCGGTTGGAAAGGTCATGGTGATAGGGCTGACAATAGACCTTGGGGTAATCACTGATATCGATAGGTGGGTATCACAAATACTAAGCCACGTCCCAAGTAAGACCATCTAATCAATCAGCCAATCCTAGCTCAGAATGAGAAGTCTCGCGGGTCTCCAGCGCCCCAAAAACTGGATCCATCCGGCTAGGGGTAGAAGGGAAATCTCCCTGGTCCTCCAGGTTGTGGCTTCTTGGGCCTGCTCCCTATCACTCGGAAAAGGATAGGTACCAAAGTCCTGGAGCTGGATGGATCCAGCGATACGATCCAGCTTACGAAAGAGGTTGATGAATTTTGGGACCTTGGGTTTTTGGACATAGTTGGATGAGGTGTTGAAAGAAATCGAGCGATTCAAAGTAGATATAATAGTCCTTACTGAAACAAAAATGAAGGCGAAAGGTGCAGACAAGCTTGAAGACTTTGTTCATATCTATAGTGGAGTAGGTAAAAATAGAAGAGCAGCAGCAGGTGTAAGTATATTAATAAGTAAAGGTGGTCACAAAATGTTAAGAACTGAGAGCAAATAAATGAAAGATCAGCGTATATGCACCTTTCGAGGATGAAGAAGACGAGGTAAAAGATAAACTTTATGATGAAATGACTGACTTGATGGGAAGTATTGGTTACAAGCAGGGAAATAATTTGATTGGGTGACTAAAGTGTTAGAACCTGGAGGGGAAAAATGACAAAATGATCGGACCGTTTGGAAAAAGAGGAAAATGGCTTGACGAAGCTGCAGTGGAAGCTATCGGAGAAACAAACAGGAGGAAAACCCGAAATGAATGGTGGAATAAAAATATAGAAGATCTTGTCAAGAGGAAGAAAAAGATAGTCAGGTAGCACAAGATGTAAGGAAGCCTGGAAGAACATTAAACGTAGTAGGAAAGAACGGAATAGATTAAACTAAACTCCTCCAGAAAACTGGATAGAATATTATGGAAACATGCTGACAGAATTTCGGGATATCAGCAATGAAAGAGGTGATGTTTCGTTTCGTGAAGAAATTGAAATAACACCAGAAGAAATAAAAGAATATGTCAACATAATGAAGGATGGAAAAGCTCCTGGACCTGAGGGAGTACTCATAGAACATGGCCCTGAAAAATTGTTCCAGAAAACTGCCTATGTCAGCAACCTCTGTAAGAATAAAGGGAATAGAAAAGAATGTACAAATTGTATGGGGTTTAACGTAACTAACAGAGTTTGTAGGTTTTATGGGAAGATAAGTCGAAATGAAAATTGTTGGAAAGACACTGAAGATCAAAGCGGCTTTCGAGCCGTTCGTTCTAATATAGACAACGTGTTTTATCTATAAAAACAATAGAAAAGTGGTTAGAACATATTTATTGATCTTTAAAAAGCATATGATAGCGTGTCATTAGTAAAGCTGTGGCAAGAAGGGAATCTTCCACCATGAAAATTAACAAAGATGAATTTTGTAATAAAAGCCACTTTTTAACGGCTTTTCCGACTTTTCTCTAAGAAATTAACCTATAGGATTCTATAAGAGTTCATTTTAAGCTGTTTCAATTCCTTAAAACTTTTCTATGAAGTATAAAATGTTTCGATCATTCCTTTGCACTAGAGATAAAAATCCAAAGACCATTTTTGCAAAAACTGTTATTTATAAAATTCGCAAAAGGTGATAACGAATCGCAATTTGGATTTTTCATGTCATTTGTGACGCCTTGACACGCCAGAAAATTACGATTCCTGTATTCCCAATTTTTACCATTTTCTTTTTTGGAAAAATTTTAAGTGCCACGACTTCATTACGTTAGATTTTCGCTATACAATACTTGTGTGAAAAATAGATACGTGTATACCGCCTCTGCAACACAATTGCTCGTACAACTTTCTAATATTTGGCGAACACTCTTACTCCGCCATTTTATTGCTGCGTACCTCCTCCATAACCAAGACTAAATGAATACCCATATAACAAATCTGAATTTATTTCGTAAGGGCATTTAAGAGTTAATAAACTAAAACGCAAGGGCGCAAATTCTTAGCACTGTTTCCTATATTTTTACTTTCAAAGTAATTAGACGTTTTAATACCATACCAGATGCTTCCACAGGTTCGTTTATTGAAACAATTTGACATGCCTATAAAAATTAGTGCCAGTCACATTTATACTATTGTTTTTACATCGATTCAATAAAGATTTGACACGAGAAAAGGAAAATAAAACCAATATACCACGTCGGTGTGTAAAATGGTGAATGCGCCAGATCGTGTAATGCTCTTAACGTTCTTGAAACGCCCTTTGGGCTGGTTATCATTGGATTGTCGGTCTTTTTTCATGCTGAGAAAGTGCCTTACTTAATGGATATTTCGATATGCGATTTTCTTTATGAATAATTTCCTGTATGCTTCGATATTTTGGCGAATACCCGGTTTAAGTGTGGCGTAAAATATATCAGATTTATTCCCTTGAACGCCCGTGCTGAAATGATCCATCGGGATCGCCCGAAGACCGCGGCGCTCCCGACGGCGCGACTACGAAACAAAGTTACGTTTCGTCGGCGGGTGGCGCACAAATTAAATTTTAACAGAAACGTAATTGAACGCCGAATGGCGCTTTATAACGTCCTCTCTCGGCGTTCCACTTGTTCCGAGCTTAATACGCTAACCGCAAATAAATAGGCCCGTCATTTTAGGCTAACAACGAATTCATACGCCCCCTTCTCGCCCCGTGTCCCTCCTCTCCTGGACAGGAGGATGATTGCTCGGGTTAGCGCCGGAGCTTCGACTAAATGAGGTTTTCGGATCTCCGGTTAGGGTCGCCTAAGCCTCGGTTTTCAATGAGCGAGTGGTGATGCAGCCCCTCGAGAATAAATTTACTAAATATCGCGATTCGAATCAAATCGCTGATAGTCCTACGAAAATAGTATTATTCCTAAATTACTCCTAAATAATTTACTGTGGGTACGAACGGGATTTCTAATGTCATGAAAAGGTAAATCACGGATTTATACTTCACTTTGTAAAAAGGAGACTAAGGCACAATGGTACAGTCCCCCTACTTATCTTAAGAACATTTTAGACAAATTCTGTGCCTTAATGTTTCTAAAAAAAAATGTAGTAGAAAACACTCACCACTTTCTTTGCCCTTCACCAATATTTTGTACTTAATTCATTACGGTGCTAGAAAATTAATTTAATTTTGAGCCAATTAGTATATTTAAATAGTATTTCAATTCAAATACAGCATGTTATTAATTCAAGAAAAAGTACTTGGAAGCTGATGAGGAAAAATTTAGGAGAATTGTTAGTTTACGTAGATCTTAGATAAAATTGAAAAATAAGTGTTATTAATTAAATGACACATTACAATGAAAATTTTGAAAGACGTAGTTTCTAAAAAAAAATTTGGATGAGTCCATTATATACTTTTCTCATATGAAGCAGGCGTTCTATTACATATAAGCTTTTAGGAAATTCTCTAGAGTAAAGTGCCCTTCAGGACGATTTTAGAAATAAATGTTTCAAATAAAAATTATAGGTGTTAGCTAGTTAAGTTAGCTTGTGAAGCTTGAAATAAATCACCAGAGCAGTTTTTAAGAAAATGACGAGAAACTGAAAATTCTTTCGAGAAGAAACTACCCTTTAGGGTGATTTTGAGAAAAACTGTTCCAAATAAAAGATATAGTATTAAATAGCTAAGTCGGATTATAAAGTATGCAATAATTCACTATAGCCGTTTTTTTTTTTAATAAGAGAAACTGAAATTTCTCGAGAGTAGCCTTTTGCCCTTAACCGATTTTAGCCAAAATCACTCGATTTCGAATTAATAGAGTATCAAGCATAAATACCAAATTTCAGCTTTTCACCACATAGAGTTTTTGAGAAAAAAAATCGACCAAACTCGTACATGCACAGGCATTTTTCTAAAAATATGTTTTTCGAACTGCAAGCTTCAAATCGTTGAGAAAAGTCAATATCATAAATTCCGAAAATCAACCCAATTATAATACCTTTTCATTAAATAAGTACCTCATAGGAGAAAGCAAATATCAACGATAGATCTAAATTAAAGAGGAAAATGAGGAAAATATACGACGTTTTAATTGGAAAAACAATAACTACCTATCGCTATTTTAGCAAAAAAGATGAGATTTTTAAAAGTGTGATCTAAATTAAAGAGGAAAATGACGAAAATGAGGAAAACATACGACGTTTTTATTGGAAAATCATTAACTACTTATCGCTATTTTAGCAAAAAAGATGAGATTTTTAAAAGTGTGATCTAAATCAAAGAGGAAAATGAGAAAAATATACGACGTTTTTATCGGAAAAACATTAACTACTTTTCACTATTTTAACCAAAAAGTTGAGATTTTTAAAATTGTGATCTAAATTAAAGAAGAAAATGAGGTAAATGAGGAAAATATACGACGTTATTATCGGAAAAACATTAACTACTTATCGCTATTTTAGCAAAAAAGATGAGATTTTTAAAAGCGAAATGATCCCGTCCCAGCGATTTTATTATAAATATTTAATATTTCTACAATAAATTTCATTCTTTACGTTGTGCATGCTCGGTATAAGGCCACCTCCAAATCGATTCAAAAAACATTAATTTCTCGAAAGCGAAAAAGATGCTAAGAGTAACATCGACACAACGCTGAGTTTTGGTGTCGAACAGTGGAGAAATTTCTCGTTCCATAATACAATTTACTTTTACTGTTCCGCACCTATTAACCGATCCTGTACGGTTTCGTACAGGGCGTTCCAAAAATGAAATCATCCCGGCCGAAACGGCGTGGGCCTTTGCCCGCCTAATGGAATTTCCCCCATACTAATTCGCAGTTAGACTATAACACGTAGATGGAAGTCTTTAATATAATTTCCCCGCTCAATCCCCTCGGAGTTTGCACGTGCGTGTGCGGCTGCCAATTTTCCGACACAATTACGTTCCATCGGAATTGCGGTTTACGTTTTGATCATTTTCACGGGAGGTACGGTTTCCTTATGTGTGGGATCACAATAAATTTTGTCTCAATCGATTAAATAGAATACTTTTTACATTTCTCGATAAAACAATTCTCCCTTAATCCGATTGCACGTGCAATGAGACTGTAACGTAACCTATCCTTATTTTCTTTCCGGGTGTACCCCGGCAATCCGAACCAATTAGTCTGATTCAAATAAACGGCCCAAATGAATTTCTCATAGGTACCATTCCGGGAGAAATATTGATGTCCGATGCTTAGCCACTGTCCCTTACATAATCTAATTTGGACCATTATAGGGCCTTATGACCCCCGTTACATCCATCTCCTTGATGGTCACTCCAAGAAAATGCTAACACAGGAGAGAGGATAATGAATACCCCTATTTGTCAATCACGAGGCCATTACCGAGGGGCGGTAGTCGTGTTTTTCAATTGCCCTTTTTTCCCTCTTCCTCTCTCTCTCTTTCTATTTCGATCGTTTCACCCTGGTGCGACCGATCTGGGGTTTCCAAATTTTAAATGTAAATTCTGCCCGCCAGTAAAAATCTAAACTTGCAAAATTAATTTTTCCTTTCGAGTCTAAATATGAACCTAGCGACATATTTGTTGGCCTTTACGGAACATAGAAAGAAAATTTTTAACAGTAATGGGGAGTCCAGCCAGCATGTTTGAACTATGAGCACTTCAATTGGTCACTTAGAACTATTGCAACAAATCTAATCACTTTGATAGAGGGTAAGTCCTTGTTTGTACATGTCGCTATCCTCGTGCGTTATCGCTCCCTTTCGTAGCGACGCTGTAACGATTATTTGCCATAAACTGGCATCTTTGAATTCAAAACGTTTGTAAAAATATTACCTTCTCTCACGAATCCCCGTATTACGCAACCTCCCCTCCTCCCGTCCTGCGTCCGTATAGATTGTCCCCTCGTGGTCTCCGTTCCCCCGTCCCCATCTCCACCTGCGTCACTTTTCTGACCTAACCGCATGAAAAATTCAAACGTTACATACACGAAACTCGTAAAATTTTATCTCCCTCTAAATAAAATGCGTTTTTACAGCTTATCGTTCCTAAATAAAAAATAAAGCTCCCTTATTTAAAACCTAAAAGACATGTCCGCTTCCGTTTTTATCTCCTGAGGATTGTACTGGGTCAAAAACAAGTGTCAATCGATCCGGGACCTTCTGTCCCTTTTTTCATCCTTCGAAATTTTACGTGACTCCTCCGCTGAATTATGCAGCGCCGATGTGAATTGCTCCTCAAATATGCATAGAGAGAATGGGGGGACACAAATCAGGCGGGCGGCGGTTGTTGCTTCTCCCCCGCTCTAAATCTCCAGGAAACCCTCATTTTTTTGATTGGCTTTAGTTTTGGGTTCTGTACGATTTCGTCCAATGACGCCTTGGAAAATATGGACAGTTCATTCCTGGGTCGGTTTCATATTTTCTGAATACCCCTGAAACGTTAGGCTTCGTTGGCAACACTTCCATCGACAAACCCTCATAGTTCAACTGTCCAAAAATTTGGACAATTTGCAAATGAGCTCGTGGATGATAATACTGAAGATCCAACTGATAATCCTGTAAATATCCTTCAGGACCACTGGGATAGCGATGAAACCACCAATTTATTGCACCACCCTTTATATTCTACCAAATCGCATGGGTCTCTTGAAGAAGTAGTCCCAATGTTCCTCATTCTGCTCTTCACTTTCTTCCAGGAAACCTAAAACGATATACCTTCATTTTTTAGGGGTCAACATGGTTATAATCCTAAAGAAAACGCCAAGCTACGAGAACGATTGGTCCTCCGAGGACGAAATGAGAGATAATTCCATATCTGCCGCTATATCGAGAGATAGAGGTGCTAAGTTGCTAAGGTTACGACCATTACGTACCAGGAGCTAAAATCAAGGCGCTTAACCCAAGAGGCACCTACAGGACCATCCCGCATCTTCCAGGGATGGAACAGGTCACCTTCCATGCCAACCTGGACAAACCCTTGGACGGCAGTAGCATTAAACAAATTAACCAGAACATGGAGTAACAGGTGGAGCTTCGTTGACCGGCACATCCAGGTTAACAGAGCTGATGTGGTTTACTTCTGGATCGGCGTGAGGAAGGATGGAAAGGAGTGCAGGTTCGATAATGAAAGATTTTTAGTGAGAGGTAAGAAAATAATTCATATACATTTTTTGCACTATTTACTCCTAATGAGATGTTATAGTATATAATTATTTAAAATTTACAAAATTGTGTGAACATTTTTTGGAAGAAATTGTCAGTTCTAAATTTCCAAGAGGTATTCAAAGCTTTCCCTATTAATTCCAGAGCACCCATTGAAAGTTTATTAGTCAGTATACAATCAGCAGCCACAATGTTTCTACCTTGGGCTTTCCACCAAAATGTGACACTTTCAACTATTAACCATATAAACAATCGATATGTCTATAATTCACGATTTTTGACAGCATCCTCTTGAATTTATTAAAAATTTAAATAATATCGCTAACCAGGTACCTACGTATCAAGCTCTTTTGTGTTGTACGATCTACTGCGCAACCTAGAAATATGTGTATTCCCTGGAAAAATGTTTTTAAAAATTACATACGTTTACTGCTTACTACATTTGTTTCTAGCGCATTAAATTTTATTTGACACCTAAGAATGTTCCAGACATTCTTCAGAAGAATGCTACAGATGATTACAGATACAGATTACAGATGAATACAGATATTAACTTGCTGTTATTGTTCAAAATTTACAAAAATATGCCTAATTTACTTTTAAGGGATTATTGCTGGTTTCTTATAGAAAACCTTGTCTCCTTTGACAAGCGTATAAGTTTTTTTAAGCTACCCTTATGCTGTAGTATTAGGCTCAAGCTTAAGCTCAAAAAGCTTCCATTAACTCAACATTCACATGCTCTTCAGCGAATTGTCACTATCACTATAAGACGACCCGTAAACGATAGCATCCTTATCTTTATCACTCTCACTATAATAAGCCGAGTAAGGCCCTTTGCTATCCTTACTATAACCGTACACGTTGTAATCGTGCACGAACCCGAGCCTGTCGTACTCTTCATGGCTATCGTCGAGGGGCACGTGCGTCACCTTCACCTTGGACCCCCCCTTGCGCTCGAACATCTTCCTCAACGCCACCCCCCCGACGATGATCAGGGCGGCCTTGGCTGCCATCAGGGAGTGAGCGGCGATGATCGTCAGGGTATTCATGACGAGCGGACCGGTCAGGCCGAAGATACCCAGCAGCACCAAAAAGGCGTACCGGTAGTACTTCTTCTCCTTCTTCACGGCTTTTGTGTTTATGTTGAAGACTGAGCCGTGCTCCGCCCTCGGCCTCACTGCCGAGGGGTCGAAAAGGGTGGATCGGAGCGAAGTGGCCGCTGCGTTGAAGAGGCAGGACGATCTGGAAGGGACGTTATGGCAAATTTTGAGAGAAGTTGCAAGGAAGTTTCGACCTGGATGAATTCGCAACAGTATGGAAGACTTGGGTTTGGGTGCGAGAAGTGCTAATGGTTTATACGGAATGGTAGTACCCGTGGCAGTTCCAGTCCTTATGGTCCAACCTCTACTAAATCAATTAGCCACATCTACCATTATCTGCCCCCTTCTCTTACTTTACAGATATCAAACTTTTTGCCAGAAAGGGTTTCAAGTACCAATTGACCAATTTTTGATACAAGACATTATGCCTGCATTGCTTAGAGACGTAAAGATGCATCGATTATGACAAATACATAAATAATATCAGTTCCGCTTCTGGCGCCCTGTGTGCAGTTTAAGAAAAATCTAAATAAAACCTACTTACAAGTCATCGGATTCGTCACATTTCCCGAAGACTTCCTGCGAGGCATAAACGCACACAAGCAGCAGAAGCAGTTTCGTCGAACGCCACATTTTAACGGCGCACCGAACCAAATCACAAATAATCATTAATGAGCAATAAACACCTCATGCGAGCGCTCTTATAGCTTCGTAAAAGTTGCATGTTGGAGTTAAATGATGCAAATCGTGGTTGGCGTGAGAAGAAAATGCGCGAAGAAGGATGTGGTAGTTCGAGGAATATGGGTTATCAGATGTAAGAAATGGACATTTTTGAAAGACGTGCTTAACAATGAAACTTACTTGTAGTTAATCGTTTAGCTGTCAGAAAACCCACATCTTCACAATTTCTTCCAGTCTTCTAAAGTTCCTTCCTCTTGAAATTCATTGATTGTGTGCACCTTCTGCACTTATACAACGCAAGAGTTTCCTCTCCACCCAAGCAGAAACTGTAACAACATTAAAAATTCAATTTTCTTCAATTGTTCATGATATCGTGATAGAATGAACCATTAACCACACCTACTTCTTATACACACGCATGCATCTCTTGATAACATTAAAGGTAAATAAACCTATAGCCTTATTCCGGCTTCATTATCGTTATGGACAACTTTTATAGCGAAAAAGAGTCGCAAACATTTTAAAATTCTTTGGTTTCTACAAAGTATAACGGAACAAGAACAGAAATTAAAAGGGAAATAAAAGTGCCTTGCCTGAAAAGCTTTATTTTTGAATAACTTCCAATCTTTTCTTAATAACAAAATAAATATTATCACAATAAATATTCCTGAAGTAGCCGCTGGCTTCGGTTTCCGCCGTGGACTTTCTTCTTCAGGAGCACAGCACTTAATCAAAATTTGCCTAGAGTAAATAATTTCGGATATCACAACGCGCGCAAGTCCTACAAAATATCACATAAGATCATCACTATTCTCCCGGTATCAGTGGCATCCCTTAAAACTTAACTTATTCTATTAAAAATTACCAAGTAATTACATAAAAGTTATCGAATTTATCTATAAAAAAATATCGGTTTAATAACTCATATTTGCTCAATTTAGATTTTTTTGTGGCTAAAAATTCGTAATGCCAAAACAAGTGTGTATGATTGTTTGTCACCTGTTTTGATTTTACAAATCAAAAAATTGTTATCCTTCAGAAATACTACTACACAAAATGTCTAACTGAACTCTCTCATTTTCTTCCTTTTTTGATTTTTCTTTAATTTCTAGATCAAATACAGATAATCCTTATACCGAATCGCAGATTATTGAAAAAAGATAAAAATTACAAGTTTTTGAAAAACGAAATAAGACCAAATTATAAGAATATACGTTTAGCTTGTTTGAATCAATAGTTATCCAAATTAAAATGTAACAGAAAGAATAACATTCTTAAATCATTTTCCAAAAATACTGAAACTGTAAATGTATTCTTTTAATAATAATTCCACAATACAGAATACAAATACGTTCTGATTAATATTAACTCTTGCGCAAATTTTGTAACCATTCGGTAAAAATAAATCATCGAAATTACCCTAATTGCACCCGACGCCACCTGTGGACAGCTACCAGCCATGTAGATGGGACCAGAAGCTACCGCCTTGACGCTACCTTTAAATTTAGACAGCCCATGATCAGAATAATCAGTTTTCATCCTGTGCAGCAGTTCGATCAGTACTATATGAATTTTGAAAATTTAATCACATTACTTGTGTTTCAATATGTTTATTTTAGAAGTACTGAATATAGAAACTATCGATCCACAAAATTGTCCCTACGTTCCAAAGAGCCTACAAGTACGTTCTTCTTAAAAAATTTCATAAATTGACTTTAAATCTAAAGGTAACATTGTTGATTACAATTTTAGCTTTAAAACGTAATCCTAGTGTTGTTAAATTACTAAACCTTAAACTACAGAAAAATTAAATCTATTTAAAAAATTACTATTTGGTGTTATATCGATAGGTAGGCGTCAAATAGTGATCCAACAGTTTTATCAACATACTTCACCATTTTCAAATAACACGCTTACATTTAAGTAAAAAAATAAATATTCATGAAGACGTCTGAACTATCGATTTGTTGAATTTTTGAGTAAACTGCCTTGATTTCGTATCATTTTTCCTCTGTGCAAATAAATACTTAAATTTTCGTTATGGAATATAATAACCCAACATCCTCATGAACATTCGGTTCCTTTAAAAAAATATATAAAATCATTTCAAATCACAAAATATCAAATTTGACCCCTTCAATGCGGTGTTCTATTAGTATTACTATAAGTATTAATATAATGATAAGACAGAAAACAAGAAACTATCACAAGTTGGAATGATAACGGTTATATATTCGTGGAAAAATATTAAGATTTATTTTAGATAATAAAAATGATGGGAATGAAATGTTCAGTGATCGACTCAATATTGCTATGTACTATTAATTTAAAATGAAATAAAATAAAAAGAAAAAATTAACCAACTTTAAACGTAATGTCTGATTTCGATAATTCCTAACAACTCAGAACACCACATTAAAATACATTAAAAAATAGAATTTTTCATACTTGATGCTTACTTCGAGACTAAATTTTAGAAAGTATGCTTTATTGAAAGAAAATATAAAAGCTGGAAAAAACCAACTCAAAAATTTATTTGCATACCTCGACTATCATTAACCTCATATCGCTCGTTATTCCTATTTGACTGCTAATTTACCTTACAAAAAAAAGTGGCAGGAACTATTCGAAACTTTCATAGTCATATTGCGTAGTGCATTTTTAGGATATGAAAGAATTCACGAAAAAAAAATTAGTACACTAAAATTGATGCAACTGACTGCCTTATTACTAGTGACGTATATTTGAGGTATCGCGACCTTAACACATTCTCCAAATATTTACTCTCCAAAGATAAAAATAATCTAGTTCAAGTCCTGTTGTAATTAAACAGGATTCTAAATACTGGAAACTTGATTTTGCATTTAAACCTAACGATACGACTCATTTCACAATATCACCAGAGCAATTACAGCTGAATTTATTTAATACCCCTTTGGCTTCCTTATAAAATATTATTGAAAAAGCAACATGTCATTCCCGAGCTAAATTCTCTTCCAGACTAGCTGTCCTCCTTCTTCCTGTTGACGGCCTCGCTCGACACGCGACTCTCGAGGCTCTCCAGAGAGGTCGCCGTCGAGTCCCCGACGCCTAGCTGGTCCTTCGCCTTGTCGTAGTCCATCAGCCTCTCTTTGAAGGCCGGCTCCGCCGGCGGGCTCGTCGGGCACTCCGAGGCGGCGGCGGCGAGGCGCATCAGCTCCTTCTGTGACTCGCGCGCCTCCACCAGGAAGATGCTCTCCTTCACCTCCTTGTTGGAGTACTCGTGGATCTTGTCGTAGATCACTCCGTGCAGACCGAGCTCTTTGAGGTAACGGATCGTGCCCGGGTCGGCGTTCTCGTCGCCCCAGCAGAAGATGACCAGTCCGGCGTTCTGCGCCAGTTTCACCTACAAATTTGGAATTTCAGTTAAATCAAGTTAAAGGACCGAGCAGTGAGTGGAAAAACCTCGAGTGTCCAGAGGACCTCAAAAGAAAATATTATACAAGTACACAAGTAATCATAAATACAGAAAAACATATCAGACGTGGAGGTTACGGTGACCAATATTGCTAAAGCAAGTAACTAGTTTGGTTTTTCCCTTCTTCATTCTAACAACTTTAAAATAAGATCGTGCAAAAATGTATAAAAGAAGAAAATGCACCATAGACAAACGAAGGGTTTACCCAAGTGCAAATAAAGTCACTAAATATTTAAAGCAGCACAATGGAGCGTCCATATTGTAAATCAATACTGTCAAACTAAAATGATTGTCCTAGCCTTAGGTTTCTACAATATTCTGTGGTTTGAACTATTATAAGTTGCAGCAGCCTTAGCTGTGTCATGGCAGACTGTCACGGTTGTCGTGGGTTTGAGTCCCACTGAATACCATGGGTGTCGTGTATGCTGAGGAAAATTATTGTGACTCACATGATGTGTTTACTGTAGGTCATACCCTTCAGGTTTGTCTATTCTCCTTCTAATTGTTATTCATTATATTCGAATGTTCGTCATTTTTACTATGCTTGTATAAAATTCACACCTGCTGACACCATCCCTCCTAAAAATATAAGTGCTGAATTCAAATTGTTCGCCAAAGTATTTTAAGTTTGTAAGTCTGGGTTAGACTTACAAAGGTAGAAGGTATGGAGTGAATGTTTTCCACAGTCGCAATGGCGCATTATTGGAATTTAATTTAGGTTAGCACATCCGAGTCCAAAAAGCATAAGTACACAGTGCGCAGATACGATATATCATCCGGGATAGTCCACTACTATATTAATGTTATAGTTAATTGAAAAAAAAAATAAAACTATATTAGAAGGTTGTTCACTTGCGTAATTTTGAATTTTTCTTTGATAAGATGTAGGTACCTACGTTACACTAAGAGAACGCTGTTATTGGCAGTTAAAACTTATAGAAACATGAAGTATTTTCTTTTCTGGTTTTTATCATTGGAAACCAGGCTCCAAAAAAAGTTTTTAATTTTTCCAAGTTCAGCACAAAAAGCCATTTTCATTAGTTTAGTCTAAATTCATTTCATTTCTGGTCTTTTTTAAGATTTACAATAACGATAATTACAAGAAATAATAATAACAATAGTAATACCAATAAGAAACGATTGAATTCATATAAATTAAAACAGTAATAGTAATAAGCATTCTTAATAATGACAAATTAATAAGGATCAATAAAACAAAATTTTGCTTTTAGTACTGAAGCTAGAAAAGACACGAAACGAAGTAAATAGACAAAAATACTTGGAAATTTAAACTATAATGCATCGAAAAGAAACCTTTGAAAAACCTAGAGTTCAGTGTTATCCAAATTTGATGTCCACTCACATTTTGCGTTTGTATATAAGGATACAGTTTAAATTAACCAACTTTATCTTATGTATTATTTCTTGTTGGTATTACTATTCCTAGTGATTTCTTGATTTTCAGGCATCCACATGGGCCCAGTCTAACTATACGATGAGGACTAGGATATTAGATAGAACAGAATAGGGTAGATAGGGAGAATAGAACCACACAGGATTTTGTGTTTCAACAATTATGCTGATGGTAAGAAGACCATTTTTTCTTGTATAATGTAAGTATTATCTGTATTTTAATTTGTTCATGTCAAATTAACCGTACTCATTTGATTCCCATACTAATCAACATTCGCTTCGAGATAAAATGTAATTAACAACAATTGAAGCATTATTAACGAGCACATGACTACTTTACTTGTCATATTTTTGAAGTGGTTATCTGTTTATGACAAATATAATGAAGTACGTATTACATTTTTATCTCGAACATTTTGTAGAAATAATCACTTTATTCCCAGTATTTTAAGTATACTTATGCACATTTAAAAAGTATTAATTATATCACCTTGACAAACGCCACGTGGAGAAAAAGGGCAATTAAAAATTTGCAATCTAAAAAATATTTGCTGTAAGAGGACAATTATCTGATTTGATTTGTGTTTTCAATGACTTAATCACATGGATACTAATGAAATTAAATTAGAACAACTGAAGGTTAAAACGATTAACGGTTCTTTTTTTGATTCTGACTATTGACTATTTGTTATCTCAACCTCACTGCACATGGCGAAATTCAACACCGTGAAATATTGTTAATTGTTAACTTACAATTAGAAATATATCTACAATATCACTTTTCAATTATGATCAGCTTAATATCTTAATATGATATCAGACAGGATATCTAGCACAATAGAAAATGTTAAATATTTTATCATTTTCTATTCATTTAGGAAAATTGTTGCAGACTTTACAAATGCAGAATGCACTTTGCAGAATTGTTGCAAACTTTACAAAACGTTCACCATTGATAACACCATCACTCACGTCCTTCATTATTAATTAAGTGTATTCATACAAGTAACTGCTGTTAAATTCGTCATTAATCTTTGATACACAATGATATATACACTGTATCACAATCTTCACTTCATGTTTGTATTGAAATATTTGTTTGGTGCGGTGTTTACTTAGAAGGCGATGCAGCGATTTACCTTGCATCAACTGTAGATAAAATATACAGAAAAGTAAATAGAACTGGATATTAAACTAGTAAAACAACAGGCTACCTTATGAAGGAAACCCAATTTTACATTTATACCTAGGATGGTTCTGGATCTGGAGCTGAAAACAGTATTCGACAGTTCACAGAGAAAAATATGTAAATATTTGAAAGCTTAGAAACAAAACAGCTTAGGAACGTAATGGATAGTATTTATAAAATATTCATAGGAGAAGTATGAGTAAATTTGTTAAGCAAAGGGAAATTGAGCTGGGAGATAGTTTAAGTCCTTTACACTATTCAATAAAGACAGTACGGCACTACCCAGTAAACTGACTCTGTTTGTCAGGTCAAATTTCTCTTACCAGAGACGCGTCCCTCAGCAAATCCTCCGTGTGCACGTTAATCCCCAGCATTTCGATCATGAGGGCGTACTGCACTGCCGCATTGATCGACCAGCACCTCGGGTCCTTGTACCTCGGATAGCTCTCGGACTCCCCTACGGTCAGGAACATGACCGGATACTTGTTCTGCTTGATCCTGATCACCTGGCAGATGTCCGGGTTGAAGCAGGAGAAGATGATCCTCCGGTCGCCGCCGTACCGGAGGACGACGTCGAGGATCGTGTCGAGGTAGAGGTTCAGGTCGGTCGGGTGGTACAGCTCGTAGGTGCCGTCCTGCATCTGCATCGTCCATTTGATTTCGATGTTGAAACCGGTGTGCGGGTCGAGGGTCTCCAGGGCCTGCTGCAGGGTCGGGAAGGGCTGGTGTTCGTCGAGCTCCTCGTCGAAGAAGCGCGGGTTCTTCGTCTTGCCCTCGGTGAGGTGGTAAACCTAAAAATAATTTATTTATTTATTCATTAAGCAGAAAGTTTACTAGTAAATAACAAGTAAACTTGTGTCCTAGTCGTTATCAATATAAAAATTTGTAAAATGCAAGATTGAAAGTCAGTTCAATATAATTTTCTTACGAGCTATGCTTATAGAAATGGGCAAATAAGTCACAAAATTGCTGTCATAATTTTTTGGATTAGTATTCAAGACTAAATATTAATATGGTTTATTGCAGAAGACAGAAGATTATTTTACATTAATATGATATGTAAAAAAGGTTGAACGTTAAACTGTGTCCTGTGGAACTTCAAACTCTACTGTCTGTCGTTTTATTTCAGGTACCAAAAATGTTTACTTTTTGGCATTAATGCTTGATAAAATTTGAACAATTTATATGCCACACCATTAGGTGTAACAGTATCAAATTTTAATAATCCACAGTCTCGAATGTCTTTGGGTAGTCCAAAAACGTAACCGAGAGACTTGTTGAAATATATTTGACTTGGCATTGAAATAAGTGGAGAGAATAAACCACAATCCATTGATTCAGATCATAAACAAGGTAATTAATAAATAAACTTAATAGTAGAGTGCACAGTAGGATCTTTGAGGAACACCTAAAGACCCTGAGAATACGTGGAAAATACACAAGATTTTGGGAGATGCACGACAAAAATTGTATTTTTCTTTGGTGTGAAGTACACAATAAAAAACAAAAACCATCAGAGTATACAATGCCTCAACGATAAAAATATATCAAATTAAATCCTGGTTTGAATAATGTATACTAGAGAGGAGTTCAACAGACTGTCTGGCCTTGACTTTGGAATTCCTAAAATATATCAACTCATAACAATAAAAGTTGTATAAGTGTTGATATCACCTATAGTGGCTGTTTTATTATCTTGTTTTGTAAGAATTCTTGGAATCTTTTATTCCTTTACAGTTATTATTTTATAACACCTTGAGACGATCCGACATGTGGCAATTAGATGTTCAGATGAAATGATTATGATTATCCTCAGAAAAATTCTACAAAGATGATCTTATCAGTTCATTCACATTGTTACAAACAAATTTCAGGCGGATAAATAAGTACACCTAAACCTCTATAAAATTTTCAATACTTTTCTAAGATGAATGGGTACTGAGGTATACGATCGAAGAGGAAAAAAGTATAGAATTGCACGATAAAAAGTTATCCCCACATTTTTGAATTTCCCCGAGGGAAAATTATCATTTCTATTGCGATAGAAAGCCATTAAACCGAAAATCCGCGCTTATATATGATTTATTTAACCCAAAACAAATACATAAGCTCGTGAATGCTCACAAAGGCTTAAAAATATTTTTGCTTTGTTCCAACCACATTGGCTTGACCTTGTACATTTGCCATAGAAACTGCTAATCACCAAGTCAGCTAAGTTGTAGAGTATAAAAATAAATGCTCTTATTTAACCAAGCTTTTTTGGCTGCAGTTTATATGAACCGAAAACATTTTACAATTCAGTAATATTTAACAGAACAAATGCTAATTGGATCTTTTTCTTCTTTTTTCTCCCCTCTCTTACAAGTAGGTGTTATTTCCTTAAAATATCCTTTCAGTTAAAGTGATTACTCTGTTGCACTAAACATTATCACTGTTATTAAAGCTGATACTTCAACGCAACTGTAACCAGCGTAAATGTCATGATTACAAAGGCCGTAAATTTATTAATTTGGTTGGAGCATTTGAAAAATTAATTTGCGTTTTGAGATACAAATTTAAAAATCACAAACATATTTCCTGTAAATTTCCATATTTACAACTTTAAATCTGCCATAAAGATAACAATTACAACTGTTCAAAAGTCTTCCAATATCTTAATCTTTCAATAAATACAATAATAGTTATGCCAATTCACACGTTTTTAACTGCTGCAAAAGTAACCAATAGTGTCCGGTTAAAAATGTTTATATTTCTGTCTGGTTCAAGGTATGCGAATAGCAACTGTAGCCAAAATACACTTGTTATTTTTATTGAACAGGTAATTTTAGCTTATATAAACAAACGTGTGTACATGTAATTTACGTCATTGCATTGTCGGCGAAACTAAAAGAAAACTGCCCATAAACTGCCATAATAATACATTTAATATTCAAGATGAAAGCTCTATAGTGAATCACTTACTAACAGGAGTAACCTGAAAGGTCCTGAAAGGAGTAACCTGTGTGATGAGGACATATGGGATAAAACCAATAATATATTTGACCAGTGAAATCAACTATGAATCACTCTTATCCTTTTTTTCAGGACATATCAAATCAAATTATACTTTTAAAGTCCCAGATTATATAGCATATAGGGAAGATCGACATGGTGGATTTGGAAGGATAGCAACGTTAAGCCTAATATCCCACATATTCCTTACAAAATTTCATATTCAGGTTTACCTATATTTATAAATGCAGTGATTTATATTAAGTTCACCTAAAGTAATAATTACAAATATTTATAATCAACTGTTAGTCAAACTGCAAGGGGTTTGATTTCATGAAATAACTAGGACTAGCATTCATATTCATGGGAGATTTTAATGCGCAACATACAGCTTGAGGTTCTTATAGAAAAAAGTTATAATGATAATATCATCGATAAACATTCTGGATGACTTCAAGTTAATTATATTAAATAAAGGAGATGCCACCAGATTAAATAGCCCAAATGCAAATAAATCGGTAATTTACTTAGCAATTATTTCTTCAAATCGTCCTGTATTTCTGCAGATGGGACAGCACATGCGGCCTCCACCAATGGATAGATGGAGGAACCACAGTTTTTTCATTGGTTTACAACAGGGTTTACACCTCACATCGAAAACTTAACTACTTCCCAAAACCTTCAAGATCAAGTAGCCCTACTGTTATACAGTGGTCATAGAAGTCATATCAGCATGAGAATTATTGAGGAAGCAAAAAGCAACAATATTATTTTAATGAAATTTCCAAGCCATGTCATGAATAAGCTGCGACCTATGGACAAGCGTGTATTCAGACCCTTAAAAGTAAACGGGAAGAAACAATTGATGAAGTTTGCTAAGGAACAGATGGAACGAGGCTGTGGTAGGCTAACTAAGGAAAAATTTACAGAACTGCATAGCGTCACTTGGCAAGAGTCCATGGATTCTAACAATATTACATCTGGATTTAAAAACAATGGCGTATACTCAGTTGATCCAAGGAAATTTCCACAAAATGAATGCACGCCTCAAGACCTGGCCAAATACGAAGCTGGCCTCAAAGATCTGAAAACATCCGATGCTTTTATCAACTAACCATCATCCTTTAAATCAAGCTTTGTTGCACCTTCTGAACCAAACTCATTTCTGCTAATGGTTGATGATCAAGTGCCTTCAACTTCATCGTGCTGTTTAGTACCATAATCTGAAAACCAACAGCAGCCTTTTACATCAAATGAATACCAACAATTAGTACCGTCTACCCATAGTCCACAGCCATCAACGTCCATCAGTAGATCGATAGAATTAGCAGACATTTTCGTGTCATCAGCAGCTGTCGAGACATTGCACCAACAGATTAAAGCAATAGAGATATGGAGAGGTAGCAATAACCCAACAGGTCTTGGAAAAACTAAAGGATGCAGAAGAGAAGAAATAAAAACAAAGCAAGAAAAAAGTTAATCCGAAAAATGACAACAAAAAAGCCAAGGTGAATAGTTCTGATGGTGAAATAAGTTTCAATTTAGTATTTCAATTCACAATTCAAAATATTGTTCAAAATGACCAAAATTTACCCTATTAAGAGTGAGCTGAGTCATGCAGGAGTTACATTATTGAGATATTTTTGGAATTTGTCTGTTTCTTTTATTAACTGAAAATGGAAGTCTGGTGTAAGGTTATCTTTGTTGAATGAACATATTTAATCATTAAACACATACAAAAAATTGAACACTGCATAGTTGACAGAATATATGCTTACACGTTTCATTTGTCTATATATAATAGATGCTGAGTGTGGATCATCCTTTTTCTTTGTAGATTATATTTCAAAAAATATGAATTAAGTCAGTTCTGCATAATTTGAAACAGAGTATAGAGATGTGCCCCTATTGCCCCTAATCTTTAACTTTATTGCTCCATATTACTTTACTTTAACTTATGATTCTTTTGGACTGTATCTTTGGTAATGGGGACCACCATTGAGCAAGCTTTAAAAAATATTTCAATGTATCTAACCCACGCTGTACTGATAATAAAATTCCCTCACCTTCAACAACCTCAGCTGATCGAGCGTAAGTTCCTTCAACGGTATCTCCAGCATATCGATATCCTGCAGCTCCTTCTTCTTCTTCATCGAAATACAGACGTGGAAATCGTGATAGATAATAGGCACCAAATCCTTGCTGAGCTGGACGTCAAACTCTACAAAATCCGCTCCATGATTGATGGCGTTCTTCAAACTAGCTATGGTGTTCTCCCTTACTTCAGCGCAGTTCTGCACCTTGTTCTTGAAGCTAGACCCGGACCCCCTGTGCCCCACGTCCAAACCAGCCCTGGTCTTCTTCCAGTGCCTGGCGTAGGAGACCTGCATGTCACACTTGAAGTTCGGCATCGGACCTATCATGATGTAATCGATGCGTAGCTCTCCTAATGGGCGATGCTTAGTGCTGGTAACGGGCAGGACGACCCTACCTTCGGACGATTGCATGGCAGTCGGCAGCAAGTAGCTGAACCCGGCATGGTACGGGGGTTCCCCATCGGCGACACGTGAGCTGTAAATGTACAGATCGATGAGGAACGCTATGCTGGCAGGGAAGAGGACCGTCGACTGGAATATCAGCATGTCGTCTTTTCTCAGCTCCTGGCCGAATTGTTCTTGCGGCTTAAAGACAGGATCGTCTGCCAGCAGGCTGGCCACTTCGGTGAAAGCGTGCTTGGGGTTATCGACGGTGTCTTGCGTGTCGCTCAGCGACTCCTCCAGCGCCTCAGACATCGTCTTCGGGAAACCAGTATTGTGCCGCATCAGATTCACCGGAGTCACTTTGATGTTGACGAGCCTGTTCTGGTACTTCGTACTGAACAGGTCGATCGGGCCGTTGCAAAGTTTGAGTTGGATGACGGTCTCCTTGTTAAGCCAGCCGCGGGCGACCTGATCGCCGTTGTCGTAGCTGCCGTATTCGTCCGGCTCGTCGCCGTACGTCGGGCACCGCGTCTCCGTAATGTTTAGCGTCCTCGGCGCGAGGTTCGTCTCCCAACTGCGCACGATCACCTGCAGCCCCTGTTCGATGATCATGCAGACGCAGTACCTGTACTCGATCTTCTTCTTCTCGGGCAACTCGACGTAGCCAGACCAGACGTCCGAGTCCTCGTGCTCGCGTTCGAGCGGGACGCACTTCTCGGGCGCCCAACAGCCGAGCTCGTGCAGGTTGCCGACGACGCAGACGGTCTCCTCCTTCCGGACGCCGGCCACCCTGATCCTGAACAGCCAGCTCCGGGCGGGTATCTGCACAGAGCGGACGGACAGGCCGGAGACCGACGACTCCCTCTTGCCGGCACGGACGTCGGCGTTCGTCGGGTCCTCGAGGAAGAACCAGCGCTGCATCCTGGAATCGGTCGACTGGAACCGGATCAACTGGAAAAGTGAAAAGGGGTGAGACGCTTCGGGGGTTGTTCCGCTGTACGAGCGGTGGTTCTGCACATACCGTCACTGGCCCGAGTACGAGATTAGAAGAGATTACCTGGCAGGGAATGACATGTGAAACTGCCTTTTAATTTAGACGTGTCACCTTAGTGAAATGAAGATGGGATGCATGGGGGATCGGAAGGAGGGGACTTTCGATCGAAGAACGGCCATATTCGCAATCGCAATTTTTACCCTACCCGAGGAAAGAGCCCACTATCACGGATATCAGCCGTCAGCAGGGCTGACCAAAGTCGCCACACGAGACACCATCACACACGACGCCACTCACACGACAACGGCAAACGTTCATACTTTTATGCGACAGCTGCAATCAACGCCACTCAATAACAGCCGAAACGTTTAATACGAACCATCATCGTACGATTGTATGCATGCTTTGTGCGTGCTGGGGCTTGCGCGTTGCCTCCCAACAGAACCGTACTTAAAAATTACCATTTTTCATCTGTAACCCTTTAACATGTAATAGGCCGACCGATAGAGAATTTTCCTGTAATTGTATAGCAAACCATTAGTGCAGTGTTTTTTAAAATCCAATTGCCGGCCAAAAATTCGGAATAGCTTATTTGTTATAAACAAAAAACACCCAAAAAGTAACCTTTTTTTAGTTTTTTTGCTTAGATCATGGAAGGTATTGATTAAATAGCGTTAGTATCAATAGGGCATATGTAGAGAATTGAAAAACCTTTAAATTGGCGTTTTGAAACCTGTAATCGGGTCAGTTTTAGCCGAGAAAAGCCCGGAAAACTGTAAAAAACGACTTTTTCTCAAAAAATTCATAACTTTGACCGTTATTAATATTAAGAGTTGATATTAGGGAAACCAGTAGTTTAGTGTTTGTACTTCAATCAGGCGCAAAATGAAGTTTATCACATAGTTTTTGCATAATTGCAATATAAACAAATTCGGTCAATACCTTGCAAAATGAATTCTATTAACTGTAGTTAACGTATTATAATTTTCTAAACGGATTCTAAAAGTATAAATCATAGGCCACAACTCGCCGATCTTACATTTTTAATAAAATCAATCTAAATATGTTAAAAAGGCTTATAAACATAGCGCGAGACGCACGAAAGCCAAGTCTTAAACAACTATTTATCGATATTTATAGCATTTGTCGCTACGACTGGTTTCTACTGACTCATAGTCTTCATTGAACATACGGACGCTAAATGTACAAAAAGGAACAAACTTGAAACAAACAAAAGTAACAAAATTAGAAACATTTAGCATCCTTAGACCTGAAGATGACTACGAGTTGCTTGAAACCGGCTAAATACCCCCAAAATTATTAATCAGTTGGTTAAGACTTCGTGCATTCTTTATTTGTTTACTAAATGCCTAACTATGAGAAATTTGACAACAAATCGGTTTTACAGTAAAGATGAATATCCAAAACTTATTTTTTCCTTTCAATATTTGACTGAGGACATGAAATTCAATTACAAAAATATAATTATAAGGCATACTTAAGTTTGATGAAACATTAGCCAACGTTCTACTTTTAAATTCCAGGATTCTTCCAGGCAGCGATTTGCAAGAAGCTTTCAAAAGCCCTCTCATCTCCTCCAGTGCATTTAATACTTCGTGCTGTTGTGGCTTCGCTTCTTCTTGTGTCGTCTTCGTCGTGCTTGCCTTCTTGCTTACCACCGCGGATATGGTCAGGTATGTCTTCTTGGTTCCTTCTTCTATCCCTTCTTCCATCCTTGGGTTCTTCTCGCTTCCTTGTAGCTCGCTGGGTGTTTTCCTTAGGTTTCGTGTATCTATTATATGGTGGTCCTTGGTTTGTAGTTGGTATATCCTCATGGGTTATTTTTACTTTAGCTTCTTCTCGCTTCCAGAAAGGTAACTTCTACTAACAGACACTAATAATGATGCTTATCGTATACCTACTACATTTTTGGTGCAAACGCTTATTTGTACACCCTGTAATGTCATGTTTATATTAACCATATAAAAATTCTCCCTGGAGATGAATTTCCAACAGGAAAGGCCTTGTGACCCATTCATTTTTGCCTAGATAATGTAAACAAACGTTACTTCAACGGTTTTCTTTGGCCTCGTCTCATTTTGAATCATTTGCCAAAATTTTTTTAATAAAATCGTTTTATAAACATGATACAAGGCAAAAATCATTGGACCACACACGTTTTTGTCTATGAAATATAATTCGATTTGCATGAAAAAGCAACCTGGTCCAATTTTAAATTTTCCCTTACTTTACTCACCTCTATCTGTCAGTATCCTCGGAGGCATAAGGGAGAAAATCATGGTTGAACTTCCCTTTAAGAGATATCCCGGTCTAATATAACTTACTTATGTTACATTGGGCTATATGAAAGACTTCACTCGTATTACAATGAATTTTAAAGATCTTCCTTCTTACTTTAATACCAAACTTCAACGAATAATTTTCAATAACTATTCTATTGCGAAAATATTATTGTTTATGATCTTACCTGGAGGATGCTGACAAACTTCGTTACCTCAGCATGAGAAATTTTAAAACCCCATGTTCTAACAAAACGGTTGCAAAGACAAGTCCACATTTGGCATTTTTAATGATGCAATTTTAAAACACCCAAGCTGTTTGACGTATTCTTTGACAGTTGATAGAATCAGACAGATAAAAATCGATCACTAAACCCATAGATGAGTTAACAGTCGCATTTCATTGGTTACAACCGTTTTGGAACTTTGTGCTAAAACTTGTGAAAAAAAAAAATTAACTTCGCTAATGTTAAAGCAAAACTTTTATTATGGCTAATGTTTCTTAGAAAATGTAGAAAATAAGTATATATCTATATACACATTAATGTTAAGGAAGTGATAATGTTGGTTGAACGACTATGCTTCAACGGATATTTCACTGAAAAACACAAATATTACATCCTTACTTATCCACTAAAAACAAAACTATCAGTTTCTCCCGCAACATCACCGAAAATTGTTACATATAATTAGCTCTTATGGATTACAAGTCTACACTGGAAGGCCCTACCACAATATTACTCCGATAACATTACATTTAATATTGCTTTTTTATACAGGCAAGATACATACAGGTTTATATACAAGTATCACAGGCCTACAAATAGACTCAAAGACCAAAGGGTCATAATAAGAAACACCCATCTGTCAACTTGTACAAGGGGACTTAAATTTTAAAAAACAAAACTTTAATAAATCTTTTGAATTAGAAACACTACTTAGTTTCAAAAAATAAATAGGAAATTTCAAGTGTTTTCACAACGTCAAAGTACTGAGAGAACATTTAAAGTATTTATGCGAGGGTTAAAACTTTGAGATTTACACAAAAATCACAATTTCCACGGCTCGAAATTCGCGAAGCAGCCTCGCTGCAAGTGATTTTTAGGTACAGTTCCTGTTAGTCTTTGGGTCGAATGAATTGAATGTATTGCAGGACTATGTATGTAAAAGAAAAGTATGAATCTATTGTTTATTCTTATTACAATAAATAAATGTATGTACGTAATCACTGAAATACACGAGGGAATAAATTAACATCTAGTTTGTACTCTCAGTAAAGGTGTTCAACACCTCGAACGTCCGTGTCGCTTTCTCGTCCATTAAAATATCACAAAATTAGGCGATCCTAAAACGGATAACCGTGTCGCATCGGCTTCAGGTGTACCCTACCCTCTAAGGGTGCAGGAACATGCAGTTCTCCCTGTTCCGGCAGTAGCCGTGTATCTGGATGTTCTTGCAGAGCTTGCTGCTGCCGCCGCCCCTGCCGCCCCTCTTCCAGTTGTTCGAAGTCATGCGCACCCAGCCGCCGCCGCCGTCGCCGCCGCGCGGCCTGTACATCCCGCGGCCGCCCCTGCCGCCCCTCTCGGGCCCCATCGGCCGATAGTTGTGGTTGTTCGGCGGGAACATGTTCATGTTCGGCGGCATCTGATTCGGGAACTGCGGGAAGTCCGGGTAGCCCATGTCGGGCGGCATCGGGAACATGTTCGGGTTCATGTTGAGCATGTCGGGCGGCGGCGCCGCCATCATCGGCCCGTTGGACATCATGTTCGGCGGCATGAAGGCGGGTCCGCCCATGCCCATCGGCGGGCCGCCCATTGGCGGGCCGCCCCCGGGGTTCGGGAAGCGCTGCGGGATCGACTGGTAGCCGGAGGGCGGCGGGCCGGGCATGTTCCCGAAGGGCGGCTGGAACGGCCCCGGCTGCGGGAACATCGGCTGCGCGGGCGGCGCCTCCGGCTGCGGCGCCGGGCCCTTCGGCTCCGGCCACGGCGTCGAGCGCAGGTCGATGTCCTGCGAGTCCGGGTCCTCGAGCGGGATGATCGCCGGGTCGACCATCTGGTGGTTCTCGGGCACCGGCTCCTCGGCGCTGTCCGGGATGCGCCTCTTGTCGAAGTACAGCGCCTGGAGGACGCTCTTCTCGCGCGCGAACTGGATGTCCTTCTCGAGGCTCTTCGAGCCCGGCACGACCGTCGAATCGGGCACCTCGATCTCCATCGGGAAGCGCCACGCGATCTGCGCCTCCATCATGTCCTCGCCGCCGAGCTTCCGCGACAGCTGCAGCGTCTCCCTCTCGCTCGTCATCTCCATCTTGGCCATGTCGCCGAAGGAGGCCCTCGAGACGTTCACCCTCTCCGTCTCGTCCAGCTCGAAATATTTGATCTCCACCAGGTCGTCGTCGTTCTTCCACGAGATCGACTTCTTCGGGCCCCTCTTCTTCGTATACAACAACACACCCCTCAGGCCGCCGTCGGCCACCTTGGCTCGCTTCGCTTCCGTTGGCTCAGCCGACTCGTCCTCCTTCCCGTCGTAGGTCGGAGTCTTGGGGGAGCTCGAGCCCTCCTTCTCCTCCTCCTTCGCATCGCCCTTCGTCTCCTCCTCGTTCTCCTTGTCGTCCTCGTCTGCCTCCTGCGCCAACGTGTCTTGGTAGAAGTTGATCGGCGCGATGTTCTTCAGGCCGAGGGCGCTCGGCGACGTCGGCGCCTGCGACTGCTCGCCCCCGGTAGGCGACGTGGGGGACGTCGGCGCCTCCTTGCCGACGCTCGGCCTGCGTTTCCGCTTCTTCGGCTCCTTCTTCGTGCACGCCGCTGTCAGAGCGTCGCTGAAGATGTCGCTCTCTTGCAGGAAGGCGGCTGCAAGGAAAAAGAACCAATGTTAAACCATCAAGTGTCAACGGGGAGAACCGAAACCGATGGAGACGGCGTCGTTTTGCCGTGCACGTGTACATATTTATTTTCTTATGTAATGGTCATTCGAGAAAAGGCAGAGTGTGTTTTCGACGTTGGCTGGGTACCAAAAGCAAGTTTTCTTACGGCCAAGATCGCAGTACGCGGAATGTTTTAAAATATCCCGACGGGTTAAAACCGTCCAACTTCTCACCTGACGTAAAGAGCTTATTTAGTTATATCGTACGATAAAAATAACATGAACGTTTTGTTTTTCATTCATTCATTGTTCCGATTATACAAAAATTAATCAAATAAATTTTTCGATATATCACCAAATTTCTAAAAAAATTTTAAATTATTTAGTGATTGTCACTTAACACCAGACAAATTATTTAAAAGGACCCTATTGATCTTTCGTGTACTTTAGTTAATGACTTATTATCCAACATGCCTCATGACTAATTTTCTTTTCACACGATATGAAATGACTCATGCAGACGTCCTTAAGGATGTTTGGATAAGTAAGCACTATAACAGAATTCACGTGTTTCTAAGGGCGATGGTTAATAGCCGGGATTTTTGGGGACTTGCCGATATCTCTTACGGCGACAATAGCCACTATTCCTTTTTGACGTAAGAAATTATTTCATATTTCACTAGAGACGTGTGGATGCCCTAATGTATTACAGTGAATAAAGTGTAAGTGTGTAAGTTTTTCGGAAATTCTTAACAGATAGGGCCCTTTAGGGCGCCTTTAGGAAAAGACGTTTCAAATGAAAGTTGTAGGAATTAGATAGATAACACGTTACGAAGTTTGAAATAAGTCGCTGGTGCTGTTTTAGAAAAAATTGAGAAAAGCTTAAGCATGTTTAAGGGCAAGTCTCTTTAGGGAAATTTTAGAAAAAAATGTTTTAAATACAACTTACAGGGATCAAATAGATAAGTCATGTTGCAAAGGTTGAAATAAATCGTCGAGGTCGTTTAGGATAGGATAAAAATTTCAAATTTTCAAGGGTAAAATGCCCTTTAGGGCGGTTTTAGAAAAAAATGTTTCAAATAAGTTATAGGTATTCAATAGCCAAGTGCTATTACGAAATCTGATATGTATCGATTTGACCGTTTTTCAAAAAAACTAAGAAAAATTAAAAATGCCCAAGAGTAAAGTGCCCTTTAGGGAACGCCTAGAAAAAAATGTTTCGAACAAAAATTATAAGCATTTAAGTAGTAGTTCAGATTTAAACATTGGTGAGTATACGTGAAACGGTTTTGGAGAAAATTGAGCAAACCTGAAAATTCACAAGGGCAAAGGACCTTTCAAGAAAAATCAGTGAAGATGACGATTATGGCACACAATAACGATTAAACATACAAAGTTTAACCCTAAACAATTTTGACTAAAGTTGATGTGTTCAGAGGGGACCAAGCCCAAATTCAAAATTTCAAGTTTCCAATATTTACAATTTTCAAGAATATTTTCGGGCTTCGAGCAACTTAAAACGCCCAGAAAAGACAATAAATATCTCAATTTTTGAAAATCGACCCGAAAACAATACTTTCTCTTATGAAAATAAAAATACCAAAGTAACAATACAATAAATTTCTAGAATATGATCTCAAAGGGATAATAAATGTCAATCGTTGGAAAAATAAATTGGATTAATAAATTTAATGTTACACAGGTGTTATTGTAATAATAATGACAGCACATACTAATGTTCTGCGACATGCATTATAAAATTCCAAATAGAAGCACATTCAGTCTAATTGTAGTAAATTTCAATGTTTTTTTCAAACAGCCAGTTTAACGAATGTGTTCCTACATCTACTTGTATTGTACGTATACCCATGCAAACCTTCTGGATAATAAATGAGTCAAATCGACATAAACTGGTAAAGGGAAGAATCTATTCTTGCAAATTTTTGATCTCGGTTTAAACGACTCAAAGACCCTGCTGTACATATGTAGTTACTGTAGGTAAAGATCAGATGGTACAAATCAAACCCTCATATTGACAGTGTTAGTTTGATAAATAAATGGTAAACTACACCTGTATGATCGCTATGACACTTTTTCCGCTTTGTATAAAGATTATGAGCATATAAAAACGATTCAGCCGTCATATAGATAGCACTTATCTCTCAAAAAAAGGAAATGACTGGCATTAATTACACTTGAAATTTAAGACTAGTTACAATAAATTTATGCCACAAATGCAATTCAGCCGTCAAGCGCAACACCTCGATTTTCCAATAATCAATCAATAATGAACATATCGCAAAAACACAAATGTTATGTAACAAACGCGCCGTGATATGACTAATTTGTCAGTGTGCGCAACGTATACTTTGTCTTCAGACCTGATGAAACAGAACTTTTCTATCGACGCGTTATCTAATTGCATCACGCATTTGTTTCCATTATTCGTTATCAGTAACCAGTAAGAACGACGGCGCGGGGAATTTATAAACAAAACATTGCGCAATGATAATTACGAGTGCATCGGCTGTGTGTATTACCTATGAAATCAAACGGAAAATAATCCAAAGAAATAAAGTGCTCACTGCGCACGTTGAATGCGTCGAGTGATTCCCCGATGTACAGCGATAGCTATTTAAAAAAATAGTACTTTAGAAAAATGTTTCTTAGATAATAAATTATTATATTAATAGTGTACAAATGAAACCATTTAAATTATTATCACACCAGTATTATGTTGATAGTCGAGATAACAATTAAAATTGAAATATCATGTGAACCACATATCCCAAATTATTAAATGAAAATCATTCCATTTTTATTTCCTTCCTTTCTAACCCGAAAAAAAACAATTAATACATCAACAAATGGCTGTCATTAAATCAGTGAAATATCTTAAAAGTAATCACTTGTATATAACAGTTCTTAATTTGTTATTGTAAAAATAAAATAATTAATTTTTCTGATTAGATTTTAACGCTTATGTGTGGAGGTAATTAAAATGACATATTTTTGGGACACTTATTCAGTATACTTAAAAAGCAAAATTCATGTTCACATGTGCCTTAAAAAACCTTAAACGCGTGTAAAATTAGATCAAAAATTGTTTTGGTGTCTATAAATTCATTATTTTTAATAATTTACTAAACATGCAATTATTTATAAATACGCCTCATAAATGTGTAAAAATGTTTTTAGAACAAATTTTGAATTATTAAATCATGAGCTTTATTAGAAAATTAAATTTGAAAGCTACGAAGGTTCATATTTGAGCGAATCAAAAATATTTTATAAAGTGTAATTAATTGCGATTAATAGGATCACAATATTTAGCATTTTTAATGCAGTCTAAAAAGAGCATAAGCAGACTAATGGGCTTTAATGCGAAGAAAATTCAATTTGACTCCATTTAAATTGTGAGATATAAATATTTCTGAATTAAACATAAAGGCTAGACATAATACCTGCTAGAGTAACTATTCAGTACATGTGATGTTACAGGGATGAATAATAAAAGCTACTGCACTAAATTAGTTTGCAAGCTATTTAAATTTAAATTAGGAGCTAAAAGCTTAGGAAATTTTGCTGCCACAATTATTTTTTAATTACAAAGCTAAAAAAATGGTGGAAACCGTAAAAACGTTTTATAGCTTGGACAGATATAAATATTTTAATAAATAATTGCGTAATTATGTTTAATTTTCAAACTAATCAAAAGTATATAATTAGATTAGAAGATTTCAAATCAAATAGTTTCAGTATATAATACATATACATAATATGTATATGTAGTGTTCGTAGTATTAATGCAAGTGAATACAAAATATTTTATAACTTTGCGAGGGTAATTAACTATTTAAATTCGATCGTTTATAATTCCTAAACAACTGAAACGTAGGTATAAAAGCATTATTGTGAAAAATACCACTTTGATTCCATTCAATTCAAGAAATACGTGCTTTTGTAAATAGTGAAACAAAATCAGTTTGATTTCGTTTAATTCGAGTACATAAACTTTCATAAACAATATTTTTAAGTAAAAACACAATTAAGGTTCCTACTACGTTCTTAGGATTATCAAAGCACAAATTTGTTATACGGCAGAAAAGCAAAAATCATTTAACCAAGTTTTTCATGCTACTTTCAGCGTAAATTTAAATTAAACGCAAGTGAAAAAGCAATAAAGCAATTTAATTAAAAACTAAGCAAGGAAAACGCTAACAGCAAGTGGATTAAAAATGGTATCAATTTCATTGTTTTTCAATAAATTCCTTAACAAATTTCCCGGGGTTACCGTTAAAGTTAGAGATTCAAAAAATATATTAGAACTATGCAAGTTATGAAAACTTGAATAATTAATTATTAATGACTGCCACTTTGAATTTCCAAACAAATTAAACGTAGGTGTACTTATTACTTTTAGCGCGCAAGAAATCATTTTGATTGCAATTAAATCATTGAATATATAAACTCTGAAAATAGTACTTTTGAGTAAGTACCTACTTGTTTCTTAGCACTATTAAAGCAATATAGCATACTTATATTCTATGGCAAGGATTTTCGGCAGATATTTAAGAGATAAACGGCAAAGAAAATTCACTAGCAGAGGTTAAAATAAAATTTCCAACAATGAAAACATTCTAACGTTTGCTACTACCATAAGCCCAAATTATTTGCATTTGATAATATTGCAGAATAATAAGAAAGCAAATACTAGTTTACATAATTATGACTGCCATGTATAATTGGCAAATAAATTCAATATAAATATGTAGTTCGGTTAACGTTTTAGTATATTCAGTGTACCTGCATCGAATTATTTTTTAATCCTAAACAAACATTAACATAAACATAAATGAAGGTGATTAAAAAATATTTCATCAACGTAGGTGTAAAGCCATCAAAGTGAAAAAAGAATTTTTAATTCCATTCAATTCAAGAAATTCGTAAAACTTTTAACAATTATATTGTTGAACGAATCAAAATCAATTTATAAACATTATTTTTAAGTGGAAACAGGAGTTAAGTACCAGTTACTTCTTTAGGACTATTAAAGCAAAAATTTGTTATACGACAGAAGAGTAAAATTCATTCAAGCAAGTTTGCATGCTACTTTCAGCATAAATTTAAATTAGACACAAGTGAAAAAGCAACAAAGCAATTTAAGTAAGCCGGTTAAGCAATAATTTCTGCAAGGAGAACGTTTCACGATGTGGTCAAAGCAGTAAATGTTATTAAAAACAGTAATATCGATTTTAATAAAAAATTTTAGCAACGAATTGCCAAGGAAAACGCATATTGTAAAAGGATTGAAAAAATAGAAATTGCTATTACAAAATAAAGTTTTATAAATTTGCGAAGACCTGCATAATGAATTATGACCGACATGTTTAATTCACAAATAAATTTAACGTAAATATGTACATTTGTAATGTAAGTTAATCCTATATCACTTTAAATCAAATTATATTTTAACCGCGGACAAACATTTTTCACAAATGCGCGTCGCTGATGAAAGTGGATAAAAGTATTTATACAATCGCGAGGGAACCCATTACGTCATTATTCAACGGAATTGAGAAATCACAAACAAGTTCAACGTACACGCGAGTACTTTAATTTGCCTAAATTCCCTAAGCCGGTCCTGCGCCCGATTATTCAAATCCGCGAACACCCTGTCGATCAGGAAATCGTTTCAACTGCGGTAAAATCGAGATCCGACCAGTCTCGTTGCCGTCCGTAAAAATCGTTCGTCTCGCGTCCGACGTTGCCGGATTGATCGAAATTTACGCGCGGGCGTGCCCGAAATCGATGCTAGCCCAACTCTCCTAGTCCTAACCGAACCTAACTAATCCGGGCCCCGTCTCTATCCCGAATCTTTACCGTATCTAACTTTACAATACCCGGATTGGTCAGGCTCGGCTCTTGAACGCGTTTTTGCCCCTACAAGCTAATCTCAATGTATTAAAATATCTTCCCTAGCTCATCTTAACAATAAGTCACAACAGTAATGCGAGTAGTTCAATAAGCGAACATAACATTTATAGATCCGCCGTAGGAGCTTGGTATTAGGCTACGCCAAGCCCCAAAATATTACGGGTTGGATGAAATCCAACTGTGCTTGTAGAAAAAATTATCTCATAGTATCCACGAGCGCGTCCGCAACTTTACCGAATCGATCGTCACGAAGTTGTGCCTAAAACACACTTTTTTCATTAAATACAAACATTTCTCAGCCAAAGGTACCACCACCAAGGCTGTATGTTGGATGAGGCGAGACCGATCTGGTCTCCACATGGCTTCAATACCGATGTAAAACACCCAACATACAATCCAAAGACATGGCACTAATTTGATCTGTTAAAACGAAGGTAAAGCACACGAACCGATAAATACATAAATGACTACGTTTGTTCATTGAACTACTCCAATGCAGGTACCCTCTTGCTTCTATTTTCGCCAATTTTCTCGTGTTGCATCAACTGAAGCATCATTAGGTCTTAAGCTCAGCACAGCAGGCTGGTAACCATATCCTCCCCCAGCTGTGTATTGCGCAGCAATTTGACAACGCTGCGGTACTACTAGCCGATTCATTCGTGTAAATTTGCATGGGATTACTACTGCTGTGCTCAGTTTGATTTTAAGGCTTCCAAAACTCAAAACCTAACTATACAATTAAAAACCAAAGTGAGCACCGCAGTTGGCGATTTCAAACACCATTGGGCATGTAAAAACCGTACCACGAAGTGAAGGTTTTTGATTTCCTTAAATACTATCCATTACATATTAAAAAATAATCGATCTGGCAAATTGAAAACCTGGATCAGACAGCTCCTATGGGCCCTAACAGGATTAACTTATGTAGTTGCATAAAATTCGTTTCTGGTTGGTATCCGACTATGTCTAGTTTTATATCTACAACTGTACTTTAAGAAAGCATGCATGAATGTTTTAGCAGAGGTCTCGAGTTTTCAGCCTTTCAAATGCAATAAGCAAGATTCGTTGAGCGGTTTCAACTTTCGAATGTTCATGTATCTTATCTATCGTTTTAAAATTATCCTATCTTACATTTCTAACATTCATTGTTTCCATAGCAACTACTTTGTTTTATAGGAGAGGACCTGTCCCATATACCGTTGTTGTTGAAAAATTACTTTTATTAATCCTTCAAGAAAATAGTACAGTCAATAATTACAAGGGCAACTTACCATACCGGAACCTATCGTCAAAGTTAATGAAATTTAAGAAAAAGTTTGTAAAAACAACAATAACACGACAGTTGACCGTCCAGCGACGTCTTGATCCCACTATCACTTCGTCTAACGTATGCTACGCCTTGTACAATAGCATGGGAGAAAATAAGTTTAAAAAATACACCTGGCGTTAGAGTGGCATCGCTGTGCCGTAACTCGGTGCACCTCTCACGTATAGAAAGAGAAAGAAAGTGAAAAGAGTCTGTAACCAAAACATGTTAAAATTAAAAAGAAAATTAATGTACACACTCTGCCATTTCCCATAAGGACAGTCAGCAAAGAAGAAAACAGAGCGCCTGCAATACTTGTAGGTGTCTGGTGTAACTTCCTCCTGGCTTCCAATATGACCTGCAAAAAATAAAACAACAGTTAATGACCTGCACTTAATGAACTTACGTTTCGGTTTAGCCGGTATCAGTTTGATGGCCCCAGGTCGATCGGGTATGTCGATCTTGTCGATTTTCAATTTCTTCTCCGGCTGGATCACTGGCTCCCTGATTTCCCTTGCCGGCGAGGGCCTCTTCTGGGGAATGGTCGGCAACTGAACGGACGGCGTCGGTTTCTTACCAGAAACCCTCGGGGGAGCCGGCTTCACCTCTTCCTCCAGTCCCGTCGACCTCATCTTCGAGTTGTACACTTTTACCGTCTTCGGACGTTCATCTTTGCCGTTGTCTTTTCGTATGCCAACGGAGAATTTTTTCTTAATGTCGGCCGCATCTTGATTCGATTGTGACTTGTCTTCAGAGCTGCTTTTCTTTGGTATCCTACCTAGCTTGTCTATCGCATGCGTTTTGAGTTTAGATAAAGTTTCTTGGTCTTTTTCTTCTTGCTTCTCTTTATCAGTTTTGTGCCTTTCTTTGCTACGTTCTTTATCCTTACTCCTAGATTCTTTTTTGTCGCGACTGCTGCTGGACTTACTGGAGGAACTCCTACTGCTGCTGTGACTGCTTGAATATTTTTTATCCCTGTCCCTGTCTTTTCTGTCATGGTCTTTACTTCGACTGCTGCTACTGCTACTTCTACTTTTTGAAGAGGAACTACTCGATCTCTTCCTATCTTTGTCACTGTCTTTGTGCTTGTCCTTACTGCCACTGCTACTGCTCCTCGACCTCTCTTTCTGTTTCTTGTCTTCGCTCTTCTCCTCTACCACTTCTTCAGACTTCGCTTCCGAGACGTTATTGCTCAGTTTGCGAATGACTATCTTCCCGTCTTTGTCGGACGTCTTGTAAAGCGCGCCGTTCGCCTTTTCCTCCTCGACGTATTCGATTTTGACCTGTTTCGTTTCTTCTATGGGCACTTGAACCATCCCGGGATCTGCCGGTGCCGGTTTGACTATCACAGGTTCGATCGGTTCAGACTGGGGGGCTTGCGTCTTCTTGACTATCGACAACCACTGCTGGACTAGTTTTGAGGACAAATCTGCTACTTCTAAAAAAAAAAAACTGGTGTCCTTATAGAAGTTGCAATATAAATGAAGTAGTAGCAGTAAATAATGGGTTGGTCTATCGAATGTGCGGGGAACAATCTTCAAAACGTCAAACGAATTGCATTTCGACATGGTTTAAGTGAAAGTTAAAATTAGGGGAGCTACCGCTCCTGCATTTTAAATGGTAATACAATATATCCCCTGGTGCCTCGCACACTTCTTATTAAAATACGACCACCAGTAAATGAGTAATTTTTAGTTTACGAACACGATTACCTTATATATATCTAAATTTAATTAGAAATTCTTTCGGAAAGAATCGAACAGTTTGATTCACACAAATCACATTGGTATCAACTGCAAGGAAAACATGAAGCAAATATAATGGTAAATAAATATAAAGAATTGCACTTCTAAAATAGCACCTTCCTCATTTGTATTCTGTCATTATCAGCAACTAAATTATACATATCAACCATAAGAAAATTGAAACACTAGTAACCACAGTGATGCAGCAAAGTATTCTAGATAATCGTGAATAAGTAGAATACGGTTTTAAACATAATGAATAGTGTGGATTTGGTATTAAAACTCGGTAGTGCTGTGCTAACAAATGTTTTAAAGTGTCTGCATAACATGCTGAAATCATACCTAATTAGAATGGATATGTGTTAACGTTTTGCATTCCCTTACCGCAATTACTGCCCAAATATTATGAAAAGTACTAAATAATGAAACAACAGGACATGGGAAAATGTAGTTTCCTAAGCAATAACATGTACTCCTAGGGCTAAGATTTCAAAACTTACACATAGCAAATACCCTTGTTAAAGATCAAAATGGTAGTCAGAATGAAAAACTCGAAAAGCAGAAATATTAGTAGCTAGTGTATCTCTTGTGTAGTGTAACTCATAAATTTTTGCTTCATCTTAAATCTATAATGCGTTGTTTGATGGAAGACGGAAGCTTCAATTCAGACTGTACGTCACACTATGGGCTCGAATCCCACTGAAGCCATGGATGCTGTGTGTGTAATATGTATCCAAAATCCCCTTCCCATGCACGCCAGTAAGCAGGCCGGATGTAATCGGATATCCTGAGGGAAGGTGGGACCAGGATACGTATTCTGGGTTAGTCGGGTACAAAGTGATAAACTGGAGGTGCAGCCTAGAGACCGTTGTTTAGAACGGTGGTTTCGAGCCTACATTAAACAGTAGGTCGTATCCGGTTAGGCTTTTAGTAGCGTAAAAGGGATGTAAAAATATGAAAATGAAATATGAGACCTGTTTAATTTGAAGATCAAGATCGATCAACAATTTTACATAAGTATGGAAAATTAAGAAGAAAATCAACAAACGGTTTGGCTGTATTTTGTAATGTCCAGTTAAAAGCCATGTTCATAGTTACAACTAAACTTTTTTTGCTTACAGAAAGAATGTGTTAATGGAACGTTTGTTTGCAAAATTGTAATATGAATGATGAAAAGTAAATAATCTTTGGGAGCATGCAAACTGGATGCTTTCAATTTAAAGAACAGTAAATGTGCCATCTGCCAAGATGAAGTGCTCTATATACCTACTGGCGCACAGATGGCAGCACATGCTCCATGCAGTAAACTTCTAAATTCATTCAAAAACAGGATTTTAATTACCTCCCAACTCCTCTCTCCTGGAAAGGTTCTTGATGAGCTTTGGCAGCACGTTCATCTTCAGGCGCTGCACGTCCGCTGGCGTGACGAGCAGGAGCTCCAAAATCTCCCGGACGAGCTCCCAATTTGCTATCTGGATCGCATCTTGCAGCCATGTCTGGATCAGGGCCCAGCCGCCTTCTCCCATGAACATGTCCACCAACTCCACCTCGGTATTTTTCAGTATTAACAAGTATATACACTTACTGACTAGTTTCTTGGAGAATTTCGTCATCAGACTGCAAAAAGGAAAGTGATTAAGTAGGTCGACCTTGATTGAATGACTTGATTGATTGGTATGCTTACTTTACTAATCTGGGGACTTCGTAACTCGACAATATACCTCCTTCCGGGGTTAAGAGCACCGAGAGGCACTTTAACAATTGTAAGGGATCGATGCGAGGCTATAAAAACATGGCGGAATTAATGCAATGTGGGTTAAAAATAGGTTATGACATCACAGCAACTAAATGTGTTATAACTACCCGCTACCTTATTAGTTTATAATGTAAAATTCTTGTTTGATATATTATCTCTTCATTACTTTTAGCACCTTACCATTTTATTATTCCGTTTACCAAGCAGCACTATGGGGGTATATCTGAATCACTATTAAAAAGTCTCTCGTTTTGGTTATTTACAAACGCACAGAGTAAAACGATTGTAAACGTTCGCAACGAGTAGAAGTCCCAATGTATCGAAATCGTGGGCCACCGCCCTGATACTCCATTACGTGACGCAGACGATTACCAACAAAGGACGCTACAGCTCATGGCGTGTTTAAATACAAATACAGCTAAACCTAAGCCAAAATTTTACATTCAGTATGTGTGGAAACTACAATTCGTGCAGATAAACGCAGATACAATTAGTAATCGAGACAAAGACGCGATAAACGACAGAACGAACGACCTCTTGCAAGCCGTATGGCGGAAATGAAACGACGAATGGACGATACGGACGAAACGACGGTGATGTGGTGGAATATTACGAGCAACCGATCGAAACCGGATGTGACGACACGCGCGCACGCCCAGTGCATGCCGAAACTTGGGCGCGCCTAAAATTCAAATATTCGGTCGAGTGAACACGAACGTTAAGAGATCGTAAAATGAATATTGACGGGATCGGAGGCGCCAATTTGAAGCGAGGCGTTTGTTTAGAAATGTTAGGCGATTGTCAACTGTTATCGACGTTTTCGGAATGTATCTAACACAAAACTATACACTAGAGAGGCATAAGATTGTTGAGATTTGCCGCCATATGCATTCCTCCCCCCCCCCAACACTGATAGGAATTAGCGGGAAATTCGAAATTCGCGGGAATTTTGAAATCTGAATCTGTTATTCCTGTTTCTTTCAAATAATATTAAAGCTTGCTTTTAATTAAGGAGCACTAAAGAGAATATTTTCATTTCAAAAGGTTTAGCAATTTTAGTAACAGGTACAGTTATGGGCGACTTTAGCAATATTAACGCTTTTCAGTAAGATTTGCCGTCGTCAGGTCACGAATCTTCGACAAATGTGCAGGGTTCCTAGGAAAATCATGAAACTTCTTTCGTTTATAATCAGGGTTTACAACTGATGAGAAGTATTTCTTTGTGCTAGATGAAAACTTGCATGAACTTCCCTAGTGACATATTTGATGCTAATTACATACTTATAATTTTTATTTCCACCCCAAACTCTCTATGGAATTTATAGAACAGTTAAAACAAGGAAATTGTGGCTGCTTTCTTAATGCATATTTCACCCCTGTGGTACCTAAGGGCGCAGTCACAGTATCGATACTGCGATGGTAGCGATGTTTTCAGTAAATATCGATTAAATGTTTCATCTCATAGGACTAAAACTCAACTCAAAAAAAGTAAAAGTCAACTAAAAATGTCGAAATCCACGTTGTAGACGATGGAGTAATTTCCTTCAAGTAAGATGAAAGTGGAAATGTAGCAGATTTGGTAGATTTTTTTGTGTGAAGAACATACATAGTGCGAAGAACATAATACTGTGAAGAACACTGATTTCGTAATGTTTTCCCTTTACAAGAGATGGCGTTATATACGAAATTTCCCGCTCATAGCCTTCTTTTTTCTGTTTCATTACAGAGCATAGATAAACCCGTGATTAAAACCACGTGACGGCAGGATAAGCACGCAAAGAACGTGAAGTGAATGACATACTATGGACATACGCCATAAGCACAACACCCAAAACGGTATGATCTAATCACAGGGCATCATAAAAGGTAGTTTCCTATTTAAATGGCGGCGTTTTTAAATGGCGCTTTTCTTTTTGGTGTCGTATTAAGTTCGAGGCTGTTTTTTTTTCCGTTTAAAACAAGAGGAATGGCAAAAAACGTATTTTATTATTATGTTATGTTATGTTATGTTATGTTATGTTATGTTATGTTATGTTATGTTATGTTATGTTATGTTATGTTATGTTATGTTATGTTATGTTATGTTATGTTATTTATTACGTTTTTTCACTTTCAGGTACTTTCTTCATTTCTATAGATTGTAGATGTAGAACTGGTTTCCTCGATTTCCCTCCCTCTGCATCTTCGACGATCCTAAAAACAGGCTACTGAATATATCGAAAAATCAAGGTAAGTAAGGAACAATTACGTGCAAAGATGGTTTTGACAGGGTATTTAGGGACCATTTAGAAGACGAAACCGCAAAATGTTACTAAATACAGGGGTGCGTTTTGAAAAACCGGGTAAATTTGGTCATCTTTCGGTTTATTATAAATAACTCGAAAACAAAGCAAAATTTCGAAATAGTATTCTGAACTTTTTTCTAGGAAATTCATTTTCCTACCTAAATACAGTGGTTAAAAAAATTTTGGAATTTTTTTTGACTGAAAAAATCAAGCCGAAACGCCAGATCCCGTTTTCGCAAGCGTTTTTCTCCCTTTTTCCCCCTCCCGGTCGAAGTTCAAACAAGGACGAGGGCGTCGCGACGCCGCACCGACGCACGTGCTGATCATGCGCGTCGAAATACCGAATCGCGAAAATTATTTCGCTCCCATCGACGTTCCTCGTCGCCTCGCGGAAAGTTCGTTCTCTCGTGACGTAACCAATCAGCTGAAGGCTATTTTAAGCGCCGAGGGAAATCCATTTTCCGAGGAAAATGCCGAACATCATCAACGAGATCAAGCTCGACTTTAAGGACGTGCTCCTCAGGCCGAAGAGGTCGACGCTCAAAAGTAGGAATGATGTAAGTGGTTGATTAAGTATCGATTCGGTTTTTTGTTGGTTTCGTGGTTTAATTTTTTTTTTTTGGGGGAATCTCTAAGGTTACATCGCAAACAACAAATATTTTGTGGGAAAATTTAAGGCTTATAACTTGAAGGGTTGTTTTATTTGTGGAATCTAGGCTTTTCCCAAAAATAAGTAAATAAGTTAACTATTTTTAACTTTGAATTCAAAAGACACGTTGAACGTGGGCCAATTTGATAAAACTTCATCTTGAAGTAACGTTTTTGGTACACATACCAACATTTATTCAAGCAGAATATATTTTTTACAATTTTTCACAGCATAGCACATCTACATTAACTTGGGTTTCGTGAAAATACCTCGAAGAACTGATCTGCGGTGGGATTCCCTGAAGAACATCCACTTATGGGAGTCACCAACTGTTTCATTCAGTGAAGTTGTTTTTTTGTCCATATTTTACTGTAATAGGTTGCATTCTGCGTTTTTTGAAAAGAAACTGTACTTATTTTCAGGCTTTTATACAGAACCGTTATAATTTTGGTGCACTGGAGAGCATGCAGAAGGTATTCGTCTCTTTAGTTCGTAAGCTATAGTAGATTTTGTTGCCCCCTGTAAGTAACTATAAAATTATCCAGAAAATTAAAAAAATTAACATCAATAGCTGCTGTAGTATGTTCCATGAAATCTTAGTGCATCAATTCCTTCGAAACTCGTTCCAAAATTGATTAACTATGACCCAATTCGATCAATCGCTGTAATTAACTTATTGATCGACTCGCCAGACGTCGATACATTGTTGCATTCGTCGATTAGAGAGAAATTCGTGCCAAGCACGTGGCCGCATTCGACGTATAAACCGCGTCAAATATTTTTTTGCGAATTACACAAACATTCAAACGCTTCGATCGGCATGAAATTCGCGTTTCCCATTTATTTTAGTCATTACTACATCATATTTGAAACGTAAGCCTGTACCGAGCGGATCGACTCGCACAAATTGTATGGTCGAGTGTCGAGGGGGGTCAAAGGGGATTAATTTTGTCTGGCGTCGGTTCGCTTTCTAGTTCCCCTCAGATTGATAACATGTCGGGCGAAGGTCGTATAACTTGATTTCAATTGATCGATCACTTCGGTATAAATAGGGATCGTCTTTTGTACTACTCCTGGTTATATTTTAATGCATTAAAGTGATGCAACGTTCGTTTGCGACTGACAGCTCGCCATCCCCCATAAATGCAAATCCCCTAACGGTCGTGTACTGCCGGCTGAAGGAATTTCCCGACAATAAATAAGTTTAAATAGGAATTTCATGTTGTGGCATTTACTTTTCTTGGTCCACCGAGTAGTAACTCATACAGCAATAGAAACATAAAATTATAGTAAAGCATTGATGGAAAAAGGCCGGTCGGTGACGGTGCGTTCTACTTTAGGTAATTCATAATACCATTGAATTTCCACGTTACATTTTGGTGAGTTATGTAACGCCTATGATTTATCATCATGTTATTCTTGGGGGAGCTGTCAGCAGCAAACGGACGGACTTTATCAAGAAGGATGATAGAAATGTCCAACTTTCATCAAATCACCAAGTACCGAGTAGTAAAAAAATTTTTTTGTTCATAAAAAAACTATACAAACATTTTTCGTTTTTGGTTTTTGAAAAGACTTTGTAGAAATATCGTTTCAGAAGTGTTTTACCGTGAATTGTATGTTACCTCACAACAGGTCAATATTCTTAAGTGAAAACAAAGTAAACGTGAACTGAATGATGTAATAGCATGAATACCACATGAAATTCAATGTAAAAAGAATTTATCAAGAAAATGCAACTTTAGTTGTTAAACACGGCCCTTTGAGCTGCTTTTTGTTACAAATTTATACTATAACAGACCTGTTCAGTAAACTTTTCAAGGGTTTGAACCTTTTTCAAAATTGCTTGGGCGTTTCATCTTTCACAGCGAAATCATCCTCAGTATCAACCATTTTCTTGGGGTAGTAGCGCTATTGTAAAAGTAGAACGTGTATTTCTCAACAAAATATTTCCTATCTGACGTTTACGTTAAAATTAATTGTAATTTCTTCCGCCAGGTGAATCTCTACAGGAACATCACCTTTAGGAATTCTAAGCAAACTTACGAAGGTATTCCGGTGATGGCCTCCAACATGGACACGGTCGGCACGTTCCAAATGGCCAAGGCTTTGTCCAAGGTAAGCCAGCTCCAACATAGAAAAAGCGAGACATTTAACAAGAAAAAATCTATGCACTGTTTTCCTGACTCAGCCTACCGTTGAAACTTGCAACCCCACTCACATCTAAGGGAATTTAAATATTCCAGCACGGGCTCTTCACCTGCATGCACAAATATTACACAGTCGAGGAGTGGAAGAGCTTCGCCCTGGAAAACCCCGACTGCCTGAAGAACGTCGCAGCGAGCTCGGGTACCACCGAGAGCGACTTCGCCAGGTTGACGGACGTCCTGAACGCCATCCCGGGGGTGAGCTTCGTATGCTTGGACGTCGCCAACGGTTATTCCCAGCACTTCGTCGAGTATGTGAGGAAGGTCCGGGCGACTTTTCCCAACCACACCATAATCGTAAGTAAAGGCGGTCTTCCAGAGTCTTATACCAGGCTAAGACCGGGGTTTACAGGCTGACCGTTGGTCTTGAGCTATTGCATGCCATAAGTGTGTGGGCTACGAACTAATGGCTTGTTTTTCGCTTTCGATTCAAGGCTGGGAACGTGGTGACCGGGGAGATGGTGGAGGAACTGATCCTCTCAGGCGCAGACATAATCAAAGTCGGTATTGGTCCGGGTTCGGTCTGCACCACCAGGATGAAGACCGGGGTTGGTTATCCGCAGCTTTCCGCTGTGATAGAGTGCGCCGACGCGGCTCACGGCCTCCAGGGCCACATAATCTCAGTGAGTAATCTCAAAAAATCACTCAAAGTTAGACTGCGTTGTACATCCATTTTTAGGACGGTGGGTGCACGTGTCCTGGCGACGTCGCGAAGGCCTTCGGCGCCGGTGCTGATTTCGTGATGGCAGGAGGCATGTTCGCCGGGCACGATCAGTGCGAGGGCGAACTCATCGAGAAGAATGGGAAGAAGTTTAAACTCTTCTATGGAATGTCGTCCAGGACTGCCATGGAGAAACACGCAGGTACGCATGGAGGCGAGGGGTTTTATACCCAGGAATATGTAGACGCATATGTAACGTTTGTGACAGCAGTATTGGCATCAGTTGTATTGCGTTGATACATGGTAAATTTTGTATGCCAATACTGTAGGCATAAATGATGCTCGGAGATATACTTTTCCTTTGAGACTCCTGGCGTAACTTCCACAAAGTAAATCTGCTATTCTCTTCCAGGCGGAGTGGCGGAGTACCGCTCCTCTGAGGGCAAGACCGTCGAGGTGCCCTACAAGGGCGACGTCGAGGCGACCGTGCTGGACGTCCTCGGGGGGCTCAGGAGCGCCTGCACCTACACGGGGGCGGCGAAGCTGAAGGAGCTGCCCCGGAGGGCGACTTTCATCAGGTGTACGCAACAATTGAACAACATCTATGGTTGAAGTTCCTCCTTCGAACTCGCCTTCTACGGGTGCTGATAGCACAAATTTTTTGGTGATTCCTACAAAAGTTTAAAAAAGTAATCCAGGACGCTTTGGCTGATACAATGTAAAGTTCAATGATTATGGCGGCTGTGTTTGTGGCACTTTAAAAACACAATTTAGAAATATTTATAGGATACTTAGCAATTCCATTAAAAAACGCAGTGAACATACACTTCGACAAATTTAATCGAATCAGTTTTTAACATAACGTCTAACACTCCAAATTAGCAACCCTAAATAATTACTTGTATCTAATTCTCATTGCATATAGTATGTAAAATTTCTCAGGTGACAATTTCCAACAATCAAATTGATAGAACTCATTTATTTACCTATATTTCATGGTCGTGTAATGTTGACTGCTTTAATTACCCTAGTGTAATGCATAAACATTTGGTCATCAGATTCGAAATTTACGAAATTCCAAATATCATTCGGATTGTTATTGCAGCATTTTAGATAACATTCCTTGAAAACGATATACTTTGAAACAACAATCGTCTAATAAAACTTTAAAGGCAACATTGTTTGAAGCTTGTATTGCAGTTATAAATTGTACAGGTGACTCTTAAATATTTTTTGCTCAGGATTCAACAAAGGAATAATAAGTTAGTACTAAAATAAATGAAGTAAAAAGTGTCATAAATGTACCTTCGCTCTATACCATTCGCTGCCATTCTGTCAAAAGTTTATATCAATTAATTGTATTGTTACAAATTTGAATTTCTGCAAGGCATTGTATCATTAACCGAGTATTATTTATTATAATGGATTTAAGTACTGATTTCGATATATTTTATGCTATTGGGTATTAAAAATGTATTATTTTTTTAATATACCACAGTATTTGAAATATTTGTATATGCTATGTTTGAGTTATGTTTGGGATCAATTTTATGAATATTTTCCACAATTAAAAATAATCTTCGTCAAACACATAAAAGTTTACAACACACTCGTCTAATTCAACGTCTTGCTCATCCCTTTATAACCTATGGCGACGCCGAAAATCGGTTTAGTGTGTGTCGAAGTGATATAGCAAAATGAGTAAAGTAAGTAGTACCGCAACACGAGACTGTATACACACAAGACGTTCATTTTCAGATTTTGTTTTTCCTTTGTCTCGCACAATATCTACCTTTATCAGTTTTCTCCCAGACGTGCGGCTCGAACAACATAGTCTGTTCCGATGACGGGAACTCTTATAAGATATGTTTTAACATGAACGGAAATGTTATAACCATTGGAAGTTGGACTGCGTGCGGTACTGGATATGCCTGTAGCACGACGTCAAATTATGCGTAAGTACAACAGACGTGGGGTATTACTGTTTTAATTTTGATCGGTTGCAGGTGTGTCCAGGAAACATCAACTACAACAACGGAGGCAACAACGTCGACCAGCACAACTACAACAGGTAATCCAACAACAACACCTACAGAAAATGATGTAGAGACGGACATACGAGTAAACGTAGAAACCACCGACATTTCTACTGCTAGTGCCAATGCTGTGCTAGGTGCTGCTAGTACCAATTCTGAAAACGCTACCACAATTTCTAGCACTACTGTTTCAAATGCTTCCACGACTCCCGTAGAACCCACTACTACTCCTGTCATTTCTACGACTACGGCAAATACCATTACTACAACTATTCTGACTACTAAAGAAACCCCTGCTTCCACTTCTGAGGACACTACTACAGTTTCTGATACTACGACAACTGCAGACATCACTACTGCAACTTCTGCAGATACTACTACTGTCACTTCCACTGATAATACCACCTTTACTTCCGTAGACACTACTACACTACCTAGTACTACGAATACTGCTGCAGATACTACTACCGTTGCTGATACTACGACTTCTGAAGACACTAGTACAGTTTCTACCACTACAACTACTGCAGAGACCACTACTGAAGTTTCTGCGGACACTACGTCTATTGCTAACACTAACGCTACTTCTGCAGATAATACCACCACTACTACAGTGCCTAGCATTACGAGTACTGCCCTAGATACTACCAGCGTTGCTAACACTACGACTTCTGAACTCACTAGTACAGTTTCTACCACTACAACTACTGCAGAGACCACTACTGAAGTTCCTGCGGACACTACGTCTATCGCTAACACTAACACTACTTCCGCAGATAATACCACCACTACTACAGTGCCTAGCATTACGAGTACTGCCGTAGATACTACTAGCGTTACTAACGCTACGATTTCTGAAGTCACTACTGCAGGTCCTACGACTACAACTACTGCAGAAGACACTACTACAACTTACACGACTTCTGCGGATACTACTACTGTTGCTGACATTACTACGACTTCTAACGTAACTTCTGCAAGTACCACTGCTGATAACACTACTGTACCTTCTGCAGACACAACTACAGTTCCCAGCAACGCTACTACAACTAACGTAGATACTACAACTGTTACCAGTACTACTTCGACAGGTTCTACCACAGCTGCTGCTATTACCAATGCTACGGATACAACAACTACGACTATGGTTGCCACAACAACGACAACAGGTAATTGGGTATCAAGAACTTAGATGAGTGTCATGATAGTACTGATCATGAGTGTTGCTGGAATGTACCACCGAGCGTACGATCATGGAGCTTCACGTTGATCATGGGAAAGAAGAAAGGATTCAGTTAAAGGGTAAATGAAGCTTTTCGTTGGACTCTGCGAAGATTCATGATCGCAGGCTCCTTGGTACATTCTATTCCATCACAGCAAATGAATACTCCTAATAATAATAAAAAAAATTACAATTGAGAAAATAACTCGTATTATCAGTATCGCTCCATGGGTTTGACCCAATCTACGAAGCTAGAAGGTGTATATATTGTACAACTTTCAAGCAGTGACATAAAGTCCCAATTTCTTGTCAAGGGTACATTGATTATAACTGTATTATTGTTGCAGCGTCTTCTACACAGAATTGTGATGCGGTCGGCTCAGGGAAATACGCCACGTCGGTGTGTTACGAATATTACGAATGTTTACAAGTACTGTGGTGGTACATAGGGAGTACCAAACAATGCGATTCTGGATTCGCTTTTAATGCAACGTCCCAGGCCTGCGAGGCGGATTCTTCGTGTACTTACTAGAAAAAATAAACAGGAGTTAAATTTTCTTAATATTTGATAACAATATAACGTAGAGGGCGTATATGTGTTTTTAAATAGAAGTTAAATTGACTCGAATAAAAGATTTAAATCTGTTACAAACTCTCGACTTGTTATTTCTGACGTGTATATCGACCACGCCTCATTAGAGTAAGTACCAGCAACAAATAAGGAAACAGTTTGATTTTTGATTAGCAAGGAGTTTTCACTTCCAATTAGTACCTCTGCTGGATCTCTGTGCTCGCTCTTATCCTAGTTCACTTTACTAGGTCAAATTGAAATTTATCCGAGGGACAATGCAAACAAAGCAATAAATTCACACTTACAGTTAATAAAACAGTTTGTTCTTTCCGTTAACGCTTTTCCCGCTAGGAATCCTCTTTCTCACTCTCATAGGAGCAGTGGAGAAAACAATGGCAATGAGATACGATGTGAAAAATGTCAAAAGGAAACTTGTGGTTAACATTGTTAATGGTCTGAAGAATATTTTGTATAGATGAGAGGTTATAAGTTTTCTTTTAGATCTTAACGATTTTCTTTGGGAGAGCGTCGTCCTGTGGTACTAAACGAGTGGCTTGCTTGGACAGAAACACTTTCCAGTTCTGTTTCCGGACTAGATTCATGGTTTTTCTTGTGGGGAATGTTAAATATTGCCCCAAAGGCACCGCTTGCGATGAAACCATTGGACTATTTCCGTAAGTACAAAACTATACCTGCTCGAGAGTACACAAATGCATTTTTCTTTGATACGTTAGGTGCGTAAAGCAGGACAACACATATGGAGTGATAACAGGTACGAAAGGCTAAATTGAAAATCTTACATTCTTACCAATAACTTCATTTTAGATTACCCACAACATGAAGCGACACCTTCGACAGAAAGTACAACTGATATTCCTTATAGCACCTATTTCTCAAATGGTAACGTTCAATAAAACTTAAAATTTAAATTACATCTAATTACACATCATTACATATTAAAATTTTATTTCAGATCATACTCGAACATTAACAGAAATCCCTCAGTACATTACATCTCTTTCAGAAGGTAAGTAAGGGTCTACGCTAACACTCCTAAAACGCAATATCTAATTAATATAATTTGTAACTAGGCTATACTGAAACCCCAAGTGATTACTTTATCGGTAAGTAACACCTAGTTTCTATTATTTGGGTAATGGTGGCGACGATTTCTTTTAGAAGGTAATATTCTGGAACAATATGATGAAACGTCGGAAGCAAAAATTCCAAGCGACCAAACTACAGCTGCGAGTTATGCAATTAGTACGTCAAATTGATCTGCAGTTTTATGAAAAACTAATCTTTTTTCAAATTGTAGAGGCGACTGAGTCGACTACACCCAGAGAAAATAAGATAAGTTACGAAGAACTCGATACCGAAGAGTACTTACAAGGTAAGTTTGTTGTACTTAGTGTACGTTATTTACTATTATTATATGGTATCGATATTTTTAGATGATAATGTTATGGATCAGTCTGATGGAACGAAAGAAGTCATACTTTCCAACGATCAAACTACGACTGGGAGTCATGTAATTAGTAAGTAATACTATGTTATAGTTTCATTTACTAAAACTGGTTTCAATTAAATTGTAGGTGCTACCACAGCAGAAGAAAACCTGAAAATTTACGAGGATAATAATACAGGACAAGATTTGAAAAGTAAGTTTGTTTGGTAAAGGTACCTGTTCATATCTATATGTTTAACGCTGTTTTAGCTCGACCTACTACACCTCCTACTGTAAAAACTACCCCTTGTGTCAAGTATTACTTGATCAAGTATAAACCTCAAATAAGTTATAATATGGAAAATAAAATCACTACCTTTGGTAAGTTTTCAGCTCAACTTTAATGTCGGAAATTGTATATTTTTTAATTCCAGTTTTGAATGAACGACCAGAAAATAAAGCGGTTCCTGTTAGTAATGTAGATTTAGGTGAGTAAATTATACTAATGACAATATTACAATACATTAACCGTCAAAACTACTATAGAATTAATCATTAGATATAAAGGCTATTATAATATGACTAATTATCCCAGTCGAGACATTTTAATCTTATAGTTTACATAGAAAAGTATTTAACGAGTTTTGGTTTAGTTCCCCTTGCACATCATCAAGATAAATTGACTGAAAATACACTTGCAGCTGATCAAACTAGTCCAACTGAAAATCGTAAGTATTTGAGTAGATTTGTAAAATAAAATTTTTAGAATTTCTATTTTCAGTTCCTTCTACATTTCCTCGACTGGAGGCAATTCCAAATAAATCAGAAACATATCAGACACCGAGAACAGAAAACCGTGAGTAAACAGCTGATTACGTTATTAAATTTATTCTATTCTTCTTTTTAGTTCCCATAACATTTCAGTACAAATTGCTACCAACTACACAAACAACGGTACAAACTACCCAAACAGAGAAAGGTGAGTATGTCTACAATTCACCAAATTTCTACCCAATGTAATATGAACCTCTCTTTTTACTTTCGGAGCCATCGAAAATAAATGATAGCCAAGGCGAATATTTTCTGAGATTATTTTTTAGTGACTATAAAGCCAGCCAACCGTAAGGACCCAATCGAGTCCAAACAAGAAACTGGTAAGTTTTAACGTTCACATCAAACGACACTTCAGAAGAAAAATTGTTTTAGCTCCGAAATGTACGGCAAGAGGTACATATCCATCCTCCAAGTGTTACCAGTACTACGAATGTGTTCAAATATTGTGGTGGTACAATTTAAAAATTAGAAGTTGCGGATCCGGCCAAAGATATGACGTAACCGTGCTGAGCTGTGTCACGGACGTGAGCTGTAATCAGTAACCTGCGTAACCTTAGATCAGTATTCAATAAAATAATTTATATAATTCGTCATATATTTATTAGAATGAATAGATAATCAGTGCATATTTACAACTACAAAATAACATTTTGGCAATCGTTACGATAGTTTAAAGCTAAATTATGTATATACAACCGGGTGAATATGGGAGCGGAAACACCATTTAAGGAGTGCTCGAATCATATCATACGTATGAATTTTGACATAAATGTACCTCAAAAATATAAAATACTTACAATGACGCTATAGCTGGACCATCACAAGAAATTATAGATTCCTACAACTAGACAGATTTCTATAAAACAGAAACAGAATGATTCCAATTATCACAATTTATTACTTCGAATAAGCTCTATACGAACCTATTTTGCCGAAAATCTAGGAAAGATCTAAACATCGGATTTTGCCACTATTTTAGGGAGGATTGGTCTAATACATTCTGAGCACTTATATGATTTCAGAGCAAAGGTTCCTGCACGAATTTAATCCAAACGGACTGTCAATGTAATTTTACACATACCCCTTGTTTAATAACCATAACAATCCAGTACCTTGTGGGAAAAAAATAGATTTTGATGCTTAAAACAACACATGTAAAATATATAACTTCAAGGTAAATAAAATGAACCAAGTCATACCTTCCACCGTTCAATTTTCAAAAAAAAATTTGAAACATCCCCATTTCAGCTACAAGAACCCCTTCAAGTGCCCACTAACACCAAAACAAAACATTCAATCGACAACAATAACAAACAACAACAATTACAAAACCGGAACTCCTTAAAATATGTCCTTAATACTTTTTAGTCGTAACCGTCCACCAGATACATAGTTATAGATACAATAGAGGAAGGGAAAGTGGTTAAAACAATCAGATTTCCGTCTTCGGACTTTCAGCCGACGGTACGTTGACGTTGCCGCTGATCGTAGTCACGTGATTATTAATACTTAGAGAAGCCACTTTGGCACGCTGATATGCACTCAGGGTATTTTGACCAAGATATCTGAAACAGAAATTAATAGTTATTAATTCATTCCTCTATAAGCAATATTATTATTACATGGACGATGTCGCCTGCTTGGTTAGAAAAGGTGGAAAAAAGGGAAAGAGAAACGGGCATCAGAGGAGAGACCGTCTTGTCCTCGGTCCCTATGGTCTCACAGAAAAAAAAAGAGGAACAAAGAAAATATTCCGTGTATCTCGGGGTCCGCGTGATCTCACATGAGAAAAAGGACGAGAAAGAATAGATACAGTAAATTCACTTCCGTCTCGTCTCGTGACGCTTCTTTATTGAATTACTCCTCATCTCTATTCAAGACAAGTACAAGGAAATACGTACAAGTATTTCCTGGTCTTGCAACATACCTTTCGGTACAAGAAAATTCAGTTAGAAACACCAGACCAGAAGTCAAGTGCAGCAATAGAATTTTAGAAATACTGATCAATCATTTAATCAATTTCACACTTCCCGCCCCGACCGGCTTATTCATCGACCTAAAATTTGACAGGTAAACGATGTGGCCACATATAGCTCTACGGTCTACGGATGTAGGAGGCCATTGGTGGAAAGTGTCAGACTGTTCAGAGCGTCACACCATTACTTCCTTGAACCACTCCAGCCCTGATAGTTATATGCGAATTATACACATAACCCTGCGATTTCTTCAGTAAAATCATCACATGGAGTAGTACCCCATCTGTAAAAATAATCCCTTTGCTTTTACTGGCTGTGTTCATTGAACCTTCCATTAGGACGCACAGATCAGTGTAAACTTTCATTTTCTATCTCAATTTTCTGGATCCAAAGTAAAACCCACTTAAATTTAGTAATTGCGTTTAATGCAATAACCTCACCTGATGCAAATGTAGATCACTAGAAGGGCGATGCTGGCGCTCGTCATCCTAACGTATGGATTGTTATACAGTTGAATGACGATCCACGAGCCCGCCACGGCGACACACATACAAGTCACCAGCATCGCCGTGCTGCCCCAGTGGTGTGCCGTGAACCCTTTATCCCATTTCAGCTCGTTGTTTCTGCATATTTCGTACTCGTACTTGCAGACCTTGCACCTCAGGGGCTCGTTGCTCGAAGACGCGCTCTCCATGAGCCACCTACGGAGGCACTCATGGTGGACGCTCGACACGTCGCCGAGGCAGTCGCACGGCTGGATCAGCGGCTCCTGCTTGTCGGAATCGTAGCATATCCAGCACTCCCTCTTGTCGAGGAACGCTTCGTCGTCGGTCCCCGGGCTGCCCTTCGCCGCCTCCTCCTCCCGTTCGACGCCGGCGTCTGGCTGCTGGTCGAACTTCGCCAGCAGCTTCTTCGGGTTGAGGATCCACAGCTCGGACGGCTGCATGCAGTTCCAGAGGACGGCCGGGAACCAGACGGCGACGCCGATCTCGACGACGCGGAAGATCACGTCGTGGAGGTTCCTCGAGTTGATCGGCACCTTAGTCTTCCAGAACTCGGACAGCGTCTCCGAGAAGAGGAAGCCCGCGATGCTGATCAGCATCACCGCCTGACTCAGCAGGCCGATGCGGGATTGGTGGAGTTGGGAGATGTTGATCTGGTCGCGGAGTGTCTGCTCCTGACGCAGGGGCTCCGTCTCGTGGGAGGTGCTCGCCAGCTGGAGTGGCCTCGTCACGAAACCGCCACGGACCTTAAAACACACAGAACGATATAGGGACACACAAATTAATTTCCTTAATCAATCCAGAAAACCAGACAAGCCACTTACATATTTCTTTATACTTTCATATTAATAGTGAATATCATTATTTTAACTCACAGTTTGCAATATTTTTCCAAGGCACCCTTCAGCCTCTTCTTAAATCCAGCAATACTAAGACCTAATATATTGCATTGCCAATTAGAATTTTTTATAAGAGGGCTTTACAGATTTCATGGCAAGATCTTAAAAATCGATGGAGACTATTATAAAATTTTACAACTAAATTCCCCCACACCAACTTGCTGGAATGAGGTTATCTTGTATTTGACACGAGTATACTCTTGGTACCTATCAACACGATTCACAGAAGACTAAATAATCTGTCTGGAACAAGCTGTTTAAAAGCTGGCCTGCATGTTTCTCTATACCGCCCTCTACCCTTTCTCTGTAGATCTAAGTTATCTATGTCACATGATCCTAGAGAACCACCAGAGGATTCACCCCCATTGATTTTAAGTGAATGTATGGAGAAATTCATAGTTTCCTCCTATCTTGGCATTACATCATGGTTCATTACTTAAAAAAATACCTCTAAGCAAAAGTGCCACACAGGACATCGGCAGACGATAGAAGAAACCCAGTGGACGTGCAGTGAATTTCAAAAAGATCTTCGATAAAGCTTTCCATTCAATTTTCTCTTCAAAACTGATTTGGAAGATGGGTAAACTGCTGAGTTTTGCTACGAACTTTCCTCAATGCGACATTCTAATATTAGAATATGCTCTTCTACTTCAAAGCTGTTCTCTTTGATGTTACTAGTGACTGTAGCGACTGTGCATCATTTGCCAATGAGACAAATCACCAGTATAACTCAACTCTCAACCAAGGAGACTTCTGAGAAGATATCAATACAATCAAACATGAACTTGAATTGGCAGATGTCATTTAATGACAGTAAACAAGCCATTATTCATTTGGAATTGTTATCACTGAGAAAACTTATATCTAGTAAATGTTAACAGCAGGTACTTAGTGGAGTAGTTAAGTATACTCCAAACTCCATTCTACAAACACTAAGGCATTATGATGATTTAGCCAAAATTATTATACGAAAATACTTCCTAAGGAGGTGGCCTTTGAAGGTGGTATCCTCACTTTAACTTTTTTTAAATATCTTCCAAATGACACTTGTTGCATTGATCCATCTACTTACTCCTGCTTTCCCATAATAATAAGTTAAGTGATGGCAAGCTCGACACTAAAATAGTCTTTTACGTGATAATATGGGAATTACCTTTCTTTGTAAGGCCTCCTCGTTTAAAATAATCAAAAACCTCCAATAATTGCTGCGCAACAATACTCTGAATTGCACTGCAAATTTTTATCAAGACACTCATCTGACGTCACATACCTTGAAGTACACTTCAACACCGTAGATAAGGAAAAAGACCACGACGATAAACATGAGCACGGCGTAACAGCCATTGAAGAGGTGATGGAAAAATACGGGATCCCCGGGCGGTGGCTGCGCCACTTGGGTCGTTATGAACTCTGCGAACAGCAGGCTGTAGTTGATGATGTTGAAGGTGACAAACGCCAGGAAAGACTTGGACAGGAACTGCGGCCTCTCCCAGCTTATGCCTTGTAAATGGAATACCTGAAAAATCGATAAGAAAATCACAACCACAATAGACCATTAGATAATGTTAACAATAGTCGGTACGATGTTTATGGTTACCTTAATAACGAATACGAAATAAGGATGGCAGTGAAAACGTATTTGGAGGTAGCTAATAGTGTTGCTGAGGTGAATAATGTTTAGTTTGTTTATTTTAGTCTTTTATTAATAAATTATGCTAATTTAGTTAACTCATGTGATGATTTAATAAGTAAAATAAAGTCAAGAAAATGCGTCATTTGCCATTGAGTAGCGTTAGAAAGAACCAATTTCTGGTGAGATTTGGATGATCACACATATTTTACATCAGTGAGAGTGAAGTAAATACACAGCACATTTAAAAATTTAAAGAGACATCACAGCCAAAGGACTAAAGGTAATGATTATAGTTAATGCGATAGATATGTTAGTTATGGTACATCCAGAATTGTAATAATTAAGTAAATGAGATACTTACAGATTTGTTATGTAACATATAACTCAATAAATTTTTCAAAAATGTCTCCTCAACTTAATTACACAATGTTTTAATTAAAGTTTTGTCAAGACGTTGCTGCGTAAATCACATACTGTATTCTCATAACAAATCATGATTTATTATTTTGTTATTACAAACATTACAGAAAAATTCCAAGGTAAATGAAGGTTAAGCCATTGTCAATAAATTAGACTACTCCTGTCCTTTACTATTTTCATCCAAATGTTTGTACAAATTAATAACTTAGCGATTTGTTATCTCTCTCAGATAAGAATGGCTGACTAAACAATAAAGATTATTAATTTAAATATTTACTTACTTCTGCCCAAAAACATACTATAAGAGAAGCGCTTGACATCAATAATGGGTAGTACGAGGACAGCAAGCTACTGGACCATCCATACTCGAAGGAATCCTAAAGAGAAATATGAAATTAATTGATGAAATAGATTTAGTTTTAACGAAAACGGCACCTGAGAAATGTTAATACAACACTAACCGATAAAGCGGTTTTACATTACAAGCAATTTAAAATTTACTGATAATATGCTTTTAAAATATATAATTAGTGACCATTTATACTTCAAAAGCATTGGAAGGTTTTCGATATCAAATAATTACTTAAACTAATTGTAAGAATAGGTATACTACAAGACCCGCTCACACATTGCTTTTTTATTCATGAGATTTAATTAAACATAATTGAAGATGAACCCTATAGTGTTTAAGTAATGTTACATACATGAGTGCTAACTAAATTTGTGTCAAATAATTGGACAGTCGGTATCTATATGCAATGGAGTTGGTTGAACGTTTATCCTTCACTTAATTTTACTTCCTATTAAGATAATCGACTCAATTTGATCTCGTTTTAACTGAATGTGGTCAATATAGATACAAAACATGAATAAAATGTTAGAAACTATTATTGTTTGAAAATATTTCATATTAACGGTACAATTTTAACAATAAACATACAATTTTGTCGTCAACTTTTTATTACTAACGACTAACGTTCAATTCAATAGATGAGTCAGAATAACGTAGGGAATCACGAGAATTTTCTGACTCATTTTAATGCTTCTGATGAAATAGCACCATAACGATCCTTTGAGAATTGTTTCATGATCAATTTTACCGACTCCAAAGTATTATTAACAAAAGAATCGAAAATACTATCTCCAACCTTTCACTGCTAATAAAAGCAGTGTTTAAATTACAAAGTGCGACAAGGGAGGGTTAAGGAGACTTAAAATTTAAACGTTTGATAACAAACAGCTCAACAGTATCACACTGTTGACAATTGAAATACTACTGAATAACAATCTATATAACTTGAATGTTCCCTTAATGGAGAATTTATGAGAAAATTTGATAGATAAAACATCAAATTATACACGTGAAAAATTAAAACCTAACTACATTTGAAAACTAAAAGTAGTTTGTAATTATCTGTGGAAAACAAATACGATTCACCCTATACATTTATCACTTGCAGTTGGAGTGGCTGAAATCACCCCTATTTTGAAATAAAAATTATAAATAAATTTAACTAATTAACGTGGAATAGGAGTATCGGAAGTAGTAATTGTTCCTAAAAGTGGGTGAAGCCATCCCTATTCAGACATATTGAAATAAGTTTATATAAATAGCTCGACACTTGGTAACGAAAGAGACAGTATTACTACCTAGCGAAAAATCAAATAACTTATGTAAATGCCCTTAAGGATGTTTGGGTAAGTAACATAAAAGAGTTTACCTGCTTTTAACGAGAATTTGCTGATATCTGTAAGGAAACGTCGGCAAGTTACAATGGCCAATGAGAAGTTATTTCATTTTTCACTAATTAACCCTAAAAAGTGATTACTAAACACCACACTGGCTTACCACCCATGTGGGGTAGGCAAGTTATTCATTTCAATATTTCATAACAGGGGTGATTTCACCTATAACTGCTGGTGATACATGTATAATTGTTTTCAACAGATAATCGCAATTCTTTGTGCTTGCATATCAAAATAAACACTCCGAGAGAGGTCAAAAGGAACTACATCCCGATAACATATAATCGGAGTATTTCATAGGCCCACGACAACTTACAGGAAATATGAAGTAGGCGCCCCTGACGAGACTGGCTAGGCAAGTAACGAAATAGATCAACTTCTGCGTGGTGACCTTGCAGGCCCTCGGCAGGCTCGGAGTCTTGAGCTTCGCGTACTCCGCCACTATGCACATGATGAGCTGTACGGCGCACACGAAGCTGATGAAGAAGAACACCCCCCCGATGCCTGCGTGATAGGGCAGGTTGTGGCCGTCGCAGAGTGCGCCCGCGAACCGAATGTCGCACGTGCACGTGCCGTTGTAGCACTCGCCCCTGCCGGAGCAGTCCCTCGTGCAGCTCGAGCCGAGTCCGGACATGATCAGCAGCTGGCGGAGCATATTTTCGAGGCTCCCTCGGGTCCGGCACAAAGGACAGCGCGTCGTGTCGGGTCGAGGGCGAAGTGAATCGCTTCTGGCGCTAGTCCGATAGGTTCGATGCGATCTGCAAAGGGGAACGGTTAGAACTCGGACGACTGTCGACGGTTAGGGACGGTCGTACGCAAATAACACATTTTACGCGATATGGCGAGTTATTGTTCGGCCATTTTCTGGTAGCACGGAAGCAGAACTGGGGAAATGTCAAAACATGGAACATCAAATAGGTAGGGGAATGGCTGTGTTCTGCGCAGCGCCAACTAGCGAGCGGTCGCGTAGTTCTCGGAATGGAGGAGATCTGTAGCGATTTACAGATGTTGTCGTAAGAGTGCGCAACCTCTGACTCTCTCCTGGTTTCTTCGGGGGTTTACACATCAAATCTGGTAAGTTGTAGGCTTCTTTTATTATAAATAGGTATAAGTGATGAGTTATACGATAAATAGTGAGTTTAGCAGCAAAAATGAGTTTACAGGGTTGTCCAAAACGAAGAAAATTAAGTCATTTCATACGATAAGCCATTGCGTGTAGATAGTTGAAGTAAATACGGTTTTCTCACGAGTTATTTGCAATACCTACGACACATAGGGACGGAAATATCGAAATAACATCGCGGTCTATCGACACACATCGATATTTACTAATAAAAATCAATTAAAACCTACCGCATTGGTATCCCTAGTACTTATATTTTAATTTTCTTCCTCGATTTGTTTTGAATGTATTTCGAAAAATAGTTTTAAGTTTGATTTTATTCCCAGTCTTAAGACGTGAATGGAAAAGGATGGAAATGATATAAGCAATGCTCGCCTCTCTTTTAATTGAGCGGGAATGACCAAAATTATTTTTTTTTGTAATAACCTTCGTAAGAAATAAATATTACATGTCATGTAATTTATATAATCTATAATTACACGTTGCTAAAAAACTAGAATGAATTATGACATGTTTTTGATATATTAAATTATGCAAAAATTATAAAATTAAAATTACTTTAAATAATTCCTCGTCGTTTAGAATTTAACAGCAGTAACATATGGGACAATGGAATTTCCCATTTTAATAGTGTATCTGGTAATATGTTTTTAATGCCCATAATGAACAAATAATTTTATAGTTTATAATAGCCGCGAGTTTTATAAGGTACTTCCGTTCATATTTTTTGAAAAATAAAGTTTATTGAACATAACATAAATTACTAATGATGGACTAATGGGGAACTATAACTATTATACCTCATAATCCTGAAGCGATAAAGTTTCATTTCGAATTAGTCGTCAAGCTGAACCATTAAAATATCGTAAGGGTTTGTTTATTGTGGGATAATACGTGCCCATTAGATATGCACTTCCATATGGGACCAGAAAAATGTAAATAACTTTTTTTGGTATATCTGAAGAGCGGATGTTTGTAAATATTTAATATTTGAAACACGACTTAAAACCTCTAGTGATTTCGTGGTCCATATCGATAAATTTTAGCAGTTTTAAGCAGATCTGATTCCTCATTTCGACATCGTTTTTTTAAGATATTCTAAATTAGGTAATGGTATATTTACTATTAAAAAGCAAGGAAAGTTTAAGTAAATACTTATGAGTAAATATGATTAGTGATGATCACTAATCATACTTACTTGTATTAACTTACATGATATAAGTTCGATTGTTACAATTTCAGACAAAAGCATAATATATTCTTAGTGTCTTAACCTTTTGACCTAAGTTTTCGGTGTAAAATTGCATTTTTGGAGTGAAAATTCGTAAAGTCACGATACCACGTCCTGCCCTGGTATAACAGATCGAAAAGTGGATACCAAAACCAAGCGAACAACGAACATTCCCACTCTACAAATTCGCCGAAGTAGTGAGAGAGGATGTGGAAAAAGAAGGAGCGTATGCGTGTGTGTGTACAATATGTGCGCGGTATAGCTGCGCCTTCAGTGTCGTATGGGAGAGGGAGAGGGAGAGTTGATGAGGTGTACGTGGAGAGCCACGCACCTCCTACCTATGAGTTGAATTGCACATTTGACAAAGTAATTTTTTCTCTTAATGGGTACATGAAAAGTTACAAAACAATCATGGATGACAGGTTTTAAATTGATGTACGATGGACTAGCATTAAAAAACAACAAAATGCAAGGGAAAATTAAACGGAAAATAAGAGGCGGAGAGGAAAAAGGACGAACAATCAATGCGCAGATATTGAAGCACTATAGAACAAATATGATATGCGCAGAAAGATAAGAAAGGTGGCAGGCTTTAACAAAGCTACTTCAAGAGAAAAAATACATGATATCTTAAACTGTGGAGAAAACATGAAGGTTCGGAAACCGTGCATAAAATAGCTGTTTAATGATTCAAGCCAATCAATCGATCTACTCAGGTGTATCATAAAAAGCTTTTTAGCAATAACTGTAGAAATCACACGAACCATTACATACCTCATGAGTGGAAAATCACCAGGCCCTGATTAACAAAGAAGGTAATTAATTAATTAATTAGTCCAATTAATTACGAAGATATTTAACGAGGTACTCTCACTAGAGTTTTTTACCAGACGCTTCGATCAAAGCCACTTTTGTATCTAATAAATGCAAAGAGATGCAAGAGATGCTTTTCGTACATTTTCTCAGTATCACAATCCTCCCTAAAATAATACGCCGGAAAATATATGGCGAGGAACAACGAGTCCCACTCAATTTGGGCTCCGAAATGTTTCGGTAACCCGAGGAGCGCTTTTCAGCGTGCTAGCTTTATTTCATAGTGCTCGTGACGTAAGTCACGATGTTTTCGCGTTTCATCAACTATATAAAGGGATTTGATAAAGTTAGACACAATAAAATGAAGGAGGTGTTTAGAGGCAGTAGGAGTGGAACAAGCTGCTGAAATATGCTGGAATCATACCTCTTCAGTCTTAGTGGAAAATGAAGGATCTGACCCATCTCTTGGTGTACGTCCATTACATGTAGATGGTTCCTTATGGGCATTCACCTCTGGGTGTAAAGTGTATTCCATTGAACATCTATTGAATTGTTTTGTATGGATGCTCAGCTCATGGGATAACATGGATATCGACTGACCGCCTATGGAAAGTTCATGGAAGTTTGTTCATTTAAAGGGTGCCCAAGGAATTTTTCCATGGTAGTCGGAGAATGATAAAAAAATTGAAACTACGAAACACGTCAGTTGTTTTCAGTAATTTAAGGTTCTAGAAAAATCCTTAAAATTTGTATTCTAGATTCTGACGTATAAAATAAAATGAAATTGAGTCCACACAATTTCCTATCTGAAATTCCTAGATTTTTCTTCAGCATGATTTGGAATTTCTATGGTTTGAAATTAAATTTAGAAAGACATTAGCAGCTATCTGAGATCGTTTATGGAAATATTTTTGACTTATGTAAACCTTCTAGATTCCATTTTAAGGCACTTTCTGTAAATTTAAAATTTTACAGAAACATTTAAACTCATTTTTTGGAGGCCGTTTTGGTTGTTGAAATTTTCATAAGAATCTACTGGAGTTTTCCTTCTAGATTCTTGAATTTCAGGTTTCGACATTTCCACATATCTTTTAGATTCAATTCCGAACCCATTTGGTGTCCTCCCAAATTCTAAACTAAATTTTGGAGTCTTTTTAACATGGTTCAAAGTTTTTATTGGTTAAAGTATAACGAGAAAGCTCGAAGGACCTATTTAGGATTATTTTGGGAAATATGGAATTGGCTATGGTTTTCGTAGAAACAAAAAATTTGAAATTTCCAAAAACCTTGTAGATTCTGTTTCAAGGCACATTCATTACTATTTACTAATCAGCTTAACTACTCCTTCATCTGTAGGGCTATCTTCAGACTCCACTGATATATTCTGTTTTCCTGAGATTAATATTTTTAGTCCCCATTTCTTGTACTTTTATAATGATTTGATGAACATGTAAGGTAATCATTTTCTATCTTAATTCTCATGCTTCACATACTACACCATCTTTTTATAGCTTTCAAGATATATAGGTTAAAAAGTGTGGGAGAAAGGAAGCATCTTTGTTTTAAGCCTTTTCTAAGATTGGTAATACAGTTTAAGATTAATATGATAGTGTTTGGAACTTCCGTAAATCATTTAGATTTTCTATGGAGGCAGGTTTTCTACGTAAAAAAATTATTTTTCATCTAACCCCATTTTTCAATCGATGCCTCGATATGGCAAGTATGAGGGGACCCTAATTTCTCTTTCTGGTACACCCATGAGATGTTTTCTACATGTGTCGCACTAATTTTCACACGATATTTCACAATAACACATAAATAAACTAATTTTTATAGACATGTCCATTTTCATCGGGTTTTCCATTTATTTCACATGGAAATAATCGTAGGATTGCCACACGATGATGATACTTAAATGGCAGTGGTTAATCGACCGAAGAGAACACATTGAAACCGTATTAATTTGTTTTTCTTTTAGAAATACCATAAAGTAGCAGTTTCTGTGTAGAATTTTCTGGAAAGCAGAGTTAAGTTAGGCGGTTTGGCTTTTTTATACATAAATGTTATAAAGTACGACATAAACGACATACGATATAAAGGACGACGGTCGTTTAGCCACTGCCTCTGCTAAGCACACCTGCATTTAACATTTCAAAATGGCGAAGGTGCGAAAACTGCCCGAAACTTCTCCCGTTCTTAACCCATGAGAATAACATACGAAAACATTAAAAAATTTCACTTTGGAAACTGACAAATTTGGCAAAATTTCTCACATTTTAGTTTTTCTCTCAAAAACTACTGGTTTCTTAGGGTTAAAATTATCTTTTCAACACCCTTATGCAGTCCTCTTTTAGTAAAAAAGTGTCATTTTTGAGATCGACCTGAATGAAGGAAAATCTTTACCAAACATGGATCAATCGATAGGGAAATTTTTTCCAAGAAAATTCCATCTTCATTTCATAAGTAACGTCCAAACTGTAAGTGCATACATTTTCTACGGGATCGTAGCAAATTTTAAATACGTCATCAGTCGTTGTGAAAAGCCCGAAAACGAACAGTTTGAACATTTTCAATGGTTTAACATTGCGTAACTCACTCCTCAACAAATATCATTACATCGAGAGTGTATCGGTTAATTTATTTCGAGAGCGGCGTGACGACAAGTAGGCGATTAACGCCGCAAACAAATTCGTGATGTGGGCAGCGAAAACCAAATTTTGACGGTGTTCCCCGGGAGGCGAGGGCGCGTTTGCGTTCTCCATCACCATGTCATGCCGCCTTATTTAAAAGGCGCGTCGTCCCAAAACGCGGCTTACAGTAACATTTATCGCACGTTGCACTCGAAGAGCTGCCGAGGCGAGAGGAAAAACGCGACAGGAAAAGCGAGGGGGAAAAGGGTTTTCTAAAGTATTCACTGTCATGTTCTGAGTCGAGATGGTGATCGTAGCCGGGTACCTTCTTTGGGCGCTCGTCCTTATCCAGGGGTACGACTCCGCCGAGGCTCTGCCTGTCCTCGAGAAGGATTTGCCCGCTGAGGACTCAGATTATAGCGACTATAGGCTCGGCGTGCGGTACGATGAGTATCCGGTGAGTAGCTTTTCTAGTTTGGTACTTCCAACACTGTTACTAACAATATTTTTTTGGATTCAAATGTACACAAAACATCGCAGATTTTAAGCAAAGTATTTTAAATTTAATGAAATTATATTTTTTTAACAGCTCTCTATCCTCATGATTTTCCCCCATTTCTAATTATTATTACGTTCCGGATTTTAATTAATACTAATACAATAAGTGGTTGTTGGGAAATTAAACCCTCTAGATTTAATTTTAAACATTATTTTTTTACAAAACTAAGGGAAGCTGTAGAATGTTTTTCACCAAGATTTAGAATTTATATTGTCATAAATTAAAACACGAAAGGTTCTAGAATCTATCTAAGACCATTTATGAAACTATATAATGTAGGAAAATGTTTCGACTACCGTAAATCATGTAGATTTCCATTAGAGTCAGATTTGGAGATTCAACTTTCCATTAGAATCTTCATTTTATATTCTTGAAATTTTCTAAAAATTAGAATTAAATTTAAAACCTCTAGAATTTCCATCAATTTTAAACACTTTCTTTTTTCTGAAATTGTAAAGGAACCACTAGAATTTTCTTCAATATGATATAGATTTTCTATCGTTTGAAATTATAACGAGAAAGCTTCTAGAACCTTTCCGAGTCCATTTATGAAAGTAAATAAACTTTTTTGTGCTCTTCAGTATTGTAACTTTAAATTTAAAATTCTAGTTTGGAAATCTTTAAAATCGTTATTAATTTCAAAATTAATAGGAAAGTGTTTGGACTATCGTAAATTATTCAGATTTCCATTATAATCAGTTTTGTACATTGAACGTTCCATAAAAACCTACATTTTTTATTTTTTGTATTATTTCTACTTTATATTATTTTTATATTAATTTTTCTAAAAATTTGAATTAACTTTAAAACGTGAAATTTTCAAAAACCACTTAGATTCAATTTTAAACCCATTTTTTCGTTCCAAATTTCTAAAGGGCCCTCTAGCATTTTCTTCAGCAACATCTAGAATTCCAATTGTTTGAAATTATAACTAGAAAGCTTCAAGAATCCATCTAAGACCACTTATGAAAATTTAGATCCCTTCTGTAGCCCGTTAAGAACGAATCAATTTTAAACTTGTATAAACCTTTTAGATAAAATTTTATGGCACTTTCGGTAAATCCAAAATTCTAGAAAAACGACTGGAATCATCATTTAAGATTTGAAATAAAGTTTGAGAATAATTTTAAAATGCTAGGTACTTCCTAAATCATCCAGATTTCCCTTGGAGTCAGTTTTTGATGTTGAAGGTTCCAGAAGAACCCATTGGAGCCTTCCATGTAGATTCTTGAAGTTTTCCAAAGTTCAGATTTCAAAAGAATCGTTTGAAATTTCCATAAACCCTTTAGATTCAATTTTAAACACATTGTGGCATTTCAAAATTCCAAAGCAACCTCTGAAAATTTTCAAATTTGTATTGTTTAAAATATTACGAGAAAGCTTCTAGAACTTACCTAAGCATTTAGGAAAATCTAAATTTCTCCGTGATCTTCGGGAAATTAAACGATTTAAAACTTCTTTAAATCTTCTAGATTCAGTGTTAAGACACTTTTGGAAATTTAAAATATTACCAACACGCCTGGAATCTATTTTAGATTCGTTATAATATTTAAAGTTAAGACGAAACTGATTGGAATTTCCTTAAAATATCTAGAATCCCCCTGGAAGCAGGTTTAGAATTTAAAGGTTCAAATAGAACCCCTGGATTCTTCTTTCTATATTCTGAAAGTTTTCTAACGTTCAGAATGAAAATTGTATCAAAATTGCTTTCAATTGTAAACCTATTGCAGCTATCTGAAATTCTATAGAAACCTCTAAATTTCTACATTCTACATAATTTACTTCTTGTTCTTGGAAACGTAATGAGAAAGCGCCTAGGATCTGTTTAAGATGGTTTAAGAAAAATTAGATTTTATTGTGTGGCCCTCGGAGAACGAAATAACCACCTAGATTAGATTTTAACGCCCTTTTGACAATCTGAGTTCTAGAAAGACCTATTTCCAAAGGGTTAACATTAATATGAAATTATTTGAAACATGTACAGATCTTCTAGGTTCAGACTTTTAAATGTTTAAAAGAACTATTTATGAATGGTTCTTTCTACAGAAATCAGACTTTCTACCACTTGAAATCAAAACGAAAACTTTTCTAGGGTCTATTTGAGAATATTTAGATACTAGATGCTATCTATGGTTCTCGGAAAATGAAAAAAGGTGAAATTTCTCTATAGCTTCCAGATTTCCAGAAGGCACTTTTGGTGGTTTAACCTTCTGATAGGCCCAATAATTTAATTTTTTGTAGAAATAAAACTGTCTGAAACGCCCGTAAACCATCTAGATTTGATTTTGAGGCATTTTTTGAATTATAGAAGAAATTCTATAAATTTTACTTTTTCAATACTTAACATTAAAACGAAAATAATCCCAAAAACCTTATAAATTCGATTTTGGACCCATCCTGGCCTATTAAAATTTTAAAAATCCGGTGGATTTAAAAGGGCATAGGAAAGCACCACCTGCTAATGTTTTATTTGATTTGGGTGCCGGCAAAATTTTCGAACACTGGCTCGTTACTGGAAGGTTAGGCTCTGATTACAATACAGTAGACAAAAATTACGATTACAATATTATCAGACCCTTTTTACATTTCTTTCTTATTTTCAAGCGCGTTTCTGCTGATAAACGAGTAGTAATGTAAAAACCGAAGCGTTTAAGCTCGATGTAAACACGCAAACCGAGCTTCCGACAATTTTTCCATAACACGAAACAAATTCAAATTTGCTCAGCCAGCAATGGCTATTTGACGTGTCGTATGCGTGATATTCTGACTTAATTGTAACGTGGGTGGATCCAGACGAATGGTCTTCCGTGCTAATCAAAAGCATTAGGTAATTGAAACGGGCATATTTCCTTCCCTTTGTAGATGTGGCGGAGGCGCGATTACGCCGCCAAAACCTCGAGTCAATACGAGCAGAAGAAATCAAGTAATTGATTACTTTCTTTAAGACCAGTTAGCGTAGGGGGGGATTCGTCGAGGTATAATAAGTAGTATCAAAAGCGATTAATATGGCTTGTTTGGAGATTTCGCCCAAGCCGAGATTTAGACCAATTTGCGTCGAGAAGGCAAGAAGAAGGGAGAAAGGAAGTTTCCTTTGATGAATGGAGATATAAAAAAATGTCCGGATATGTCAACATTTGCCTGGAAAGGTACGAACTTGCAATTTAAACATTGCTTTCTCCTCCAGGCTTCTTTTTGATCAATCATAGCGGGATGGCTTCATTATAACTTTCTGAAGTCGTTCAATATTGATACCTACAATACGTATAATTAGTATGAAATAGGATGTTAGAAAACTGCACATGATTTCCTTAAAAATGTGGTCAGCAAATGATTCATTATCAAGGAATAAGGCCGGAAAATGATCGGATTTACGTTATACAGTACATATGAATGCTCAAGTAGTGGCATTAATCAATATTAATAGGAGGTTTCTGCTGTGATATGCAGCTGTATTAATAGCACATATTTAGTTAGAGACCGAAGAATATAAATTTAAAATTCTAGATCTAAAAATCTTCACTTTATATTCGTTGTTAATTCCAAAATTAATAGGAAAGTGTTTGGACTACCGTAAATCATCTTCCATTAGAATCAGTTTTGCATATTGAACGTTCCATAAGAAACTACATTTTATATTCTTTGTATTATTTCTTCTTTATATCATTTTTCTAAATATTTGAATTAAATTTAAAACGTGAAATTTCCATAAACCACTTAGATTCAATTTTAAACCCATTTTTCGTTCGAAAATTCTAAAGGGCCCTCTAGAATTTTTTCAGCAACATCTAGAATTCCAACTGTTTGAAATTATAACTAGAAAGCTTCTAGAATCCATTTAAGACCATTTATGAAAATTTAGATCCTTCTGCAGCCTGTTGAAAACGAAACAATTTTAAACATCTATAAACCTTTTAGATTATATTTTATAGCACTTTCGGTAGATCTAAAATTCTAGAAAAACTACTGGAATCATCATTTAAGATTTGATATAAAGTTTGAGAATAATTTTAAAATGTTAGGTAATTCCTAAATCATCCAGATTTCCCTTGGAGGCAGTTTTGGATGTTGAAGGTTCCAGAAGAACTATTAGAGTCTTCCATCTAGATTATTGAAATTTTCCAAAGTTCACATTTCAAAGAAATCATTCGAAATTTCCATAAACCCTTTAGATTCAATTTTAAACACACTGTGGCATTCCAAAATTCCAAAACAACCTCTGAAAATTTTCAAATTTCTGTTGTTTAAAATATTACTAGAAAGCTTCTAGAACTTACCTAAGCATTTAGGAAAATCTAAATTTCTCCGTGATCTTCGGGAAATTAAACAATTTAAAAATTCTTTAAATCTTCTAGATTCAGTGTTATGGCACTTTTGGAAATTTAAAATACAACCAACACGCCTGGAATCTATTTTAGAATCGTTATAATATTTAAAGTTAAGACGAAACTGATTGGAACTTCCTTAAGATATCTAGAATCCCCCTGGAAGCAGGTTTAGAATTTAAAGGTTCAAATAGAACCCCTGGATCCTTCTTTCTATACTCTGAAAGTTTTCTAACGTTCAGAATGAAAATTGTATCAAAATTGCTTTCAATTGTAAATCCATGGCAGCTATCTAAAATTCTATAGAAACCCCTAACTTCCTACATTCTACATAATTTACTTCTTGTTCTTGGAAATGTAATGAGAAAGCTCCTAGGATCTGTGTAAGATGGTTTAGGAAAAATTAGATTTTATTCTGTGGCCCTCGGAGAATGAAATAACCACATAGATTAATTCTTGAATTCACTTTTACATTCTTCAAGCAAATTCTGCCATATTTTTATCACCTTCACTATGGTATCCCTTTGACTAATTCTGATATGCGAACATTTCCATCAATGCCTCTTAGAGTATTTCATCAATAAGGCTTTCATAATTTATTCTTCAACAAGGAAAGTGGCCTTAGTAGTTTTACTTGACTTAACCTATACAAAATATTTTTAAGGCGCTTTTTAACGCACTTTTCATGAAACATGAATCGTTTCTCTATAGGTCCTCTAGAGAATTTGCTGCGCTGTGTGATTGGAAATAATTTTCAGTGATGATGACACAATTTAAAACAGAAGCGCCTATCCACTTCAACATTTTTTTACTAATTTTATTCAATAATAACTTTGTCTGTATCGACTGATGGGAAACTTTCCCGACATTTCCCACTTGACGCGGCTTTTATCGAATATCCATTCAAATACCCAAACAATACGTCAAAGGACGTAAAGGTGTAAACAGGCCTGCTAATATCGAACAGATTACACAAGCAGAATTCATTCGACACCAGACGTCGTATCAATGAACACGATTTGATGTCAATGAAGCCGACGCGACGGGTAATACGTCCAATATAGTTGTAATTCCATAAACGGGAAACGTGCCATTAGGTATTGAAATTTCAAGGGTTTTCTGTGAACTTTTTCAGCGTCTGAAATCAAAATTTTCGTCGTTAAATAACTTATGAAATGGATTTTCTCTTCGTTACGTTACAGCGATTTACTGTACACGCCACGGTACATTTATTTAAAATAACTACTTAACCTCCCACTGCGACAAATATTAACGTTTAGGCAGAAAACTACACTTCACCGGTTAATTTCCCTTAATGAAGATCGTACATCGAGCCAAAAATTATTTCGAGGACCCAAAAAGCGAGAAAAGATTAAAAACCCCTTCGAATTCCGTTAAAATTAGAACATAACGCGTAATCTTGAAAACAGGGAGTCAAAAAGTTGGGCTTATTTCAGATCGTTCAAACGGCGGAAATTTCCCCCCATATTTTGCCCCCGGAAGTTTCGCTCCCACACAATTCGCTATGGTATATTTAGTCCCGTACTTTCTACCGAAACGTTTATTTTCTCCATCGAGTTCGTTAGTGTAACGGCCGATATAATTGACAGAACGTTATGTTTTGAGCGAGGGAAAATTCCAATTGTCGCTTTTATAACTCGCCTTAACGGTTTTGAAATGTGAGGACTCGTTCGAAGCTTCTCGACGAATTGCTTGTTAAATCTGAATGAATCGAACACGCTTTTATAATTTTTCCTAGTCCAGTACAGATTTCTAATCCCATGCAGATTGTTTCGAAAAATTGTAACTGTCAGTTTGTCATGGTTGTGAAAGTGCTTGTAAAATTTGTAAGGAGAAACATGGAGCTTGACACCTTTAAGAGACCTGCCATCACTTTTTCACCCCCTTCTCAATCAATGATCATTTCATCCCAGTATTTTTCCCAAATCCCTGAAATCGAATACTATTGGGTGCGATAATATGTCACCGAAAACGTTACAGCTCTGCTTAAATGCTACTCTGTGTTATATAAAACACGTCATTCGCCCTTGCATTTAAGTCGGGTATTTTCCAAATCTTAATACGCGTTAATCACCCCTAAACCGAAATTTAATGAGTTTGAAAGTTATTAAGGCGTAAACTTTAGTAAATTAGTAAATGAACTTTAGGAGTTCAAAAAGTTGTAAACATCAAAACCGTAAAGTTTCGAAGTTGTGGCTAAATATACGATATCATGACGCATTTAATATAATTTCTACCAATAGCAGACTTCTAAAATTCATTAAAGTGATATTACAACTCATATTTTGTTAAAACTCCACCCTATGTTTAATGAAACTCTAATTTAAAAGTATAGAGATTTCCAGCTCTCCAATTGACGGAGTTTTCATATTTCAAAAAATTCCTAAAAAATCTCTCCACCTATAACTTAATTGAAACTCCACAAAAAGTTTGATTGAAATGTACTTTAGGAGTTTATAAAGTTGTACATATCAATACTTTATAGTTTCGAAGTTGTGGCTAATTAAACGATAACGTGACGCATTTAGTGTAATTTGTACCAATAGCAGAGTTCGAAAATTCATTAAAATAAGATTGCAACTCCTATATTGTTGAAACTGTACATTATATATAGTGAAACCTTAATTTAGAAGTACAGAGAGTTTCAGCTCTCCAATTAACAGAGTTTGAGAGTTGTGGTTAATTGTATGAAAACCTGGCGCACCTATTTCGATATTCACCAATAACAACTTTCAAATAATTCCTAAAAAATCTCCTCAATTTCTACTTAATTGAAAATCCTCAGAAAGTGCCACATAAATGTACTTTATCAGTTCAAAAAGTTGTACATATCAAAACTTCAAAGTTTAGAAGTTGTGGCTAATTATATGATAACGTGACGCATTTAGTGTAATCTGTACCAATAGCAGATTTCGAAAATTCATTAAAATGCGATTACAATATACATTTTGTTCAAACTCCACATTATGTTTAATGAAACCTTAATTTAGAAGCACAGAGAGTTTCAGCTTTCCAATTAGCTTAATTTGAGAGTTGTGGCTAATTGTGTGAAAACCTGGAGCATTTATTGGAATATTCACCAATAAAATATTTCAAATAATTCCTAAAAAATCTTCTCAGATTTAACTTAATTGAAAATCCTCAAAACGTGGCACCGAAATGTGTGTTAAGGAGTTCAAAAAGTTTTAAGCATCAAAACTTTAAAGTTTCGAATTTGTGGCTAATTGTACGATACCGTGACGCATTTAATATAATTTCTATCAATGGCAGATTTCTAAAATTGAATTGAAACTCCACACTATGTATAGTGAAACCTTAATTTGGAAGTACAGAGAGTTTCACCTCACCAATTAACGGAGTTTGAGAGTTGTGGCTAATTGTATTGCAACCTAACTCATTTATTGCAATATTCACCAATAACCTACTTTAAAAAATTGTTAAAAAATCTCTTCAACTTTAACTCAATTGAAACTCCTAAAAAATTGGCACTGAAATGTTTTTTATGGGTTCAAAAAGTTGTATGTATCAAAACTTTAAGATTTCGAAGTTGTGGCTGATTATATGCCAACTTTACGCATTTAACGCAATCACAGACCTCTATTATTCTTCAAAATTGGAATATAACTCCCATTTTATTAAAACTCCATATGATATTTAATAGAACTTCAATTCAAAAGCACAGAGAGTTTCAGTTATCCAGTTAAAATATTTTGTCACTTACGTTTGTATATTACAAACTAATAAAAGCATTTTACTATATTATTGAAGTGATTTTAGTTACAACGAAACTAGGATTAATTTTCAGGTTAAAATATTGTTCTAATACCCTGAAATTATTCCTGAAACCTACAGTGTTTCCCGGAGGAAACCTTCCGAGGGAAATTTCGGTTTCAGTGATTGTTCCCCGTTAATTGAATGTATCTTTGTCGACGTTTAACGCATGCCGGAAGTGAACACTCTCGAAAGTTCCAAATAAAGGAATAATCTAGACGATTGAAAAATTAATTTATTTTCGACGTGTTCATATCGCAATTTGATGGCCTACTTCGATTGCAACGATTTTTATAAATATATCAGGCGACCTAATTAGCCACCTAAATATAACCCATCCCCCAATGGGAACCTTGTGTTGATTTACCGAATAAAATTCTCCTGAAACTGATAGGTGACCGGTTTATGATGCGTATCTCCTGCAAAAATAATTGAAAATTAAATTGAAACCTTGGCAGCGACAGAAGCAACGTCGGTGCCGTTTTCTATATGGATTACTCCCACACTTTAATCCTGTGTTAATTATTTTTTTTGTACGCCTAATGTTGTTCAGCAGTAACTTGTTTGGATTGTAATTCAACCTACACTTCAGCTTTAACCGCATTTCACTGAAAATTGTAGACAATTTTGACCACCCCGTATTATAACCAGAGAAGTTGCTGATGCATTCGTTTAATATGAATCTAACGTTGTTCACGAAACAATAATGAATGATCTTTTCTTTGGTCTCTTCAATGGCTCTCCCAGTCTTACTATCTTAAAGGAAATTGAAATTACCCTGATAGCTGAGTATGTCTCCCAGATAAATCCGCTCATTTTCCGACCTTCGTGACTTCGGATCGCTCATTTTCCGACCGCGCCGTACCCACGGGAGATTACTTCACCGATTCCAAGTGCGGTCGGAAAATTCGCTCATTTTCCGACCTTCGCGACTTCGGATCGCTCATTTTCCGACCGCGCCGTACCCACGGGAGATTACTTTATCGATTCCAAGTGCGGTCGGAAAATTCGAGAATTTTCCGACCTTCGCGGCTTCGGATCGCTCATTTTCCGACCCCGTCGTATTCGTAAGGGCCTAACCGATCGATTTCAAGCGTCACCCGCTAATTTCCCGACCATTTTCCGACCGCACCGTAATTTGGCAGATACTGACGATCGAATAGACGATTATTCTACAATTTTCTCCCCTTTGCCACTACTTTCTGTTAGGTCCTATCTAGGGAATATCTAGGTCCTCGTTTTACTATTCAGTAATAAGGAATATTCTGTTGTACTTAAGTTAAGTATGATTGCAAGTTCTACTGTCATTCTGTGCGAAATCCACTGTTAAAGAATGGGCGAAAATTGCAATCCGTATTAAACTTTACAGTAAACATGACTGTAACTCTTATATTTCTGTGAGAATATTTATTGTTTTAACTCCTAGAGAAAGAGATTGTACTTATGGTTAATTCTAACTGGTTGGTTAAACGTAAGACGTGAATCATTCTATTTTCGCTTGCCTTAACTATGCAAAACGTTTACGAATAGAATAATAGCGCTTGTATAGACAAGACTGGGGAATAAAAGATAAGGGAAGTCCCTTTTACTAGGAAGACTTTGATGCTTGCTTTAATTATAGCGTCAGTAGCTTTTCCTGGGAGCGTCGTGTAGTTTCCCAGCATCGTTTTATTAAAAGTTGTCCATGTCTCGTTAATGAATTGAGAAACAAGAGTATTTAAGCAGCAGAAGCTCTTTGAAGAAAATCAGGAAGTTCGCATTTTAGTACTTGGCAAAAATTTTAATTAGTCCTCCTCGTCCTTGTCATCTCATTCAGTTATCTTTCTACGTAAAATTTAAAAATACAAGGCGTTCATAAACAAGGTTAATTCCTTATTCGGGGGTTTTTATTGCACCCTTACTTTTATATTTCCGTAATTGGGAGACGTAAAAACACAACGCCGATATTCACTTTTTTGTAGATCATCTGTACCAATTAAACTCCGGAACTTCACGGATATTGAATTAATCCCGAGGACGGGCGACATTAGAGGGGTGCGTTAATTGTAATTGAGGGACAAATTTACCAAAAAAAAACACGAGGCTTCCATTAAAAGACACAAAATTTAAGTTCGAAATCGTCCAAATTTTACTCCATTGTAAGTGGATGGAAAATATTTTAATTTTATACGATTTTACTTCATCTTGGCACCCAGAAAGCTCGCATAAGAAGAAGAAACGAAGGTAAGTGAAGTAGAAGAGGTCCCTAGAAAATTAAAAATGGGAAAAGCACCAGTAATAACCAATACTACAACTATAAAACTTATAAAATGCAGATAAATGAAAGGAATGACAGGAAACAAAATTTTGGAAGTTACTCCTCAAAAATATTTATAGCACAAATACAGACCACTTGAGCAGCTATTTAATATGGACTACATATACTTCCATACATTTTCTCTTCTTCAGAATTTTTCTTGCTCTTATTGAAGCAACCTTATAGGTTCGTTTTGATTAATGTAGCAGAAATAATTTATTCTTTCAAGAACATTTTAATGACATTAAACAAAGTCCTATGAAATCCCTCCCAAAAATAATAATCTTACGAATTTAAATCAGATCTTGTGAGTATAAAATGGTTCTGCCTCTACCTATCCAATGATAAAAACTAAATAATAAAATAAGAATACAACTTCGACGTCAAGGACCTACTAAAATTGAGAACGGAAATGGTAACAGCGAGGGAAATAAAAATTGTCTGAGAGAAAGGGAGAGACATTTTAGACACACATGGAATGCATGTATTAAAAGAATATTGACGTAAGGAGGAATTTCCATGGATACAAGCGAGGATTTTAGCGCAAGATTAAAGAAACATCACAAGCTGTACACCTTTGGTACAAGTGGTAAGAGATCGTTCATAAACCTGGGCCATAGGGGAGGAGTGTATCAATAGGCAGTTAATATGCCTCATAAAGCCACGTGGTCTATGATCGATCCTTGGGTTCATGAGTAATTATAGGTAAAGGAAAATTTAAATCCCAAGCAAATTAGTTCAGGATGTTGAATGAAAGCGCCTCGAGTGTCTAAATCGTGCGAAAAAGGTTTCCTGTTATTTTTAGAGATTAAAAAAATTAAGTTAATACTGAAAGGGTAAAGCTTGAACGCCCGGCACATTTCCCTGTGTTTTCATTGTATATTGGGTGTCTATCAAAAAAATGTGATTTTTTATTTGTGAAAAAATACTGGTTTTTAATGTCGGCCGCCTCCGGCGGCTCCATTTGCGGTGCGTGCCGCCGATTAGGTTATCACGCTGTCCGGGAAATAAAAGCATCAATAATAAAAGCAATCATGATCAAATAAATCATAAGCGACAGAACAGCTTTTTATGACCTTTATAACGACATATCACTCGATTGGTTTGAAACATGAAATGAATTATTTTATACCTAATTAATAGAGGTTTAACAATTATAACCCTATCGAGTGGGGTGTCGTTATAAAGAACATAAAAACGCCCTTCTGGTGCATAGGATTCAGTTGATGAATTGATTAAGCTAATTGTCGGCACACGCCGCAAAAAGAGCCGCCGGAGCCGGTCGACGATAAGGGGCAGAATTTTTTTACAGTCTATGCCACTATAATATGAAACAAACTAGGCTTTTAGACTAGATTCTTGAGAATTACATCATTCAAAATTCCCTTAATGTGCTATGTAAATATTTAAAAATTTGCATGGAATATGCAAAACAAGCGCTTTGCATACGTGGATTACCTTAGGTATAACATTTTGTTAATCCGACTGTTCGGGGGACTGTTTCAGATTTAATAGCGATTAAATCAACCCGCGTCAGCAATAAATTATACGAGTAGATTGAAACCGCGGACTAAATGCTAACGATCGATTAAACACGAAGATGCATAAACACGTTTAATCGCAACACACCTGGCCGATAACGATCGTCCCGGGGGCGATTTGAATGCCAGAAAAGATCGGTCCGGCTCGAGGGAAAAGTTACCCCGTTTCTCCCTAAAATCGGCCCTCATTTCCAGCACTAATGATTTAACACGCGCGGTGTTAATTATCGAAATGATTTAATTTCCGAAACGTCAAGGAACTTTCATTGAATATAATTTAATCGCGTGAATAATTGCGATCGGGTACATCGAACTGTCTGAACTTAATTAATTTTTAAACGGGGTGATCGACCCATCGGAAAAGAAAATGGAAAATCGGACGACATATTCGTACGTAATTGGATTTAGATTGTTTCCATGCCATCGGCGAGATTTAATAGTCAATTTGCGCCGTGATATGAAAGAACAGTAAATGAAACTATTGGCATAGTGTATACAGTTATAAGTGTAGTCACTCTCCGAATTGCCGAAAACCACCACCTCTTGTCATATCTACCCCCTCATACACCCTTACCCCTTATGCACGGTGCGACAAACGCACCGTCAACGACTAACGCCAAATTTATTGGAAAAAAGTACTTTTTTGCAGCACAACAAATCGTCATCGAAAAAAATAAGTCAGTTTTAGCCATTGAAACTTCTGACTAACGAAATTTACAAACTGTAGAAGGTAACGCACTTGTATATGTCGGTGGATACTTTTTACGTAAGTGTATTTTAAAACACTCATGTGACATTTGTGTCAATTACAGCAACAATAAAAAATCCGATAGAAATACCAAACTTTGCGAGCTAAAGAAATATAAAGGCGGTCATGGTGGGATATTTGGGGGTTTAAACGTCCCTCCAATTGATTTTGTTAATTATTTAGTAGCATTAGAAGAAATTTTTACATTCAAATTCAACGACCTCTGTATACATGAGGGCGTAGGAATGGCATTGCTAAATCTATTTAAAAATGTTAAATTTTCACACCCATGTCCCAATTTCCCTCACATTTATTGTATTTCTCTATACACAAGATCAAGAATCTACTATACATTAAATTTTGCGAATAGAGAAATAAAACATCAAAAAATAACAAGGAAAACTCTAAATTAAATGTATTAAAAAACATGTAAAAACTGGAGTAAGTACTTGCAAATACACAATAAACTTGTACTTCATTATATTTATACCTAATACGGTCATTACGTATGTATTTATATGTTGGTTGCTATTATGTGTTATCTTAGCAATGAAATATATGTATCTCTAAGTACTTTGTCTGTTTAGGATGTACCTACTACGCGAACCTTTTTCAAGTCCTGCAACTGATTTCAATCCTCATCCTTAACAATTCGCAAGCAGCAATTACTTCAAGAAGTACTGATAAATTCCTGATTACAATTGTTTATGGTGTACTTCGACCATATACGTTTGTAAATAATCTTGCGGCGACAAAATTTCAACTAGTCTGAATCTTGGAATATCTTTAAAATTCGTCCGCCTCCCGTATGTAGACGGTTCAATGAAATTATCGATTTCACAGTCGCTTTACCCCCGTACATTGCAGTTTCGGATCCTTTACAGGGACTATAAAATGATTTATGATAGGTAGGAAGAAATGCCGGTTTTTCGAGGAGATCAAAGGAGTGACTCGACTAGTTGTACGTATAGACTATGCTATTGGTGCCTCCGCCAATTAGTCATCGATTTTGGTCGATAGCTGGAGGTGCTTAAGACCTGTAACTGGAACCTGATAGATCGGCGCGTTCAGTTTGTTATCGGTGTCTTACCGTCTCCGTTATATAACAATTCAGTAGCTATACGCTTCACTCCATTTTCGGTCATTCTCATGTGACACAACAGAAAATAAACTTCGCCGAGAGACAATGCGAGGGCATCGTTAATTCTATTTCCGTCTCTCCTCTCGCCCCCAAATTCCGAAGTAACTCAATACAACTGGATCATAATGTATTTACATTAGTGTGATATTACAGTGTTTAATGTGTTTTTACGTTATCGATATAGCGGGAACGAGAGGATGATAAGGAGTGCAAAGTTGTGTTTTCGTTTAATTGTCACTGATAAATTCCCTCCATGCGGTCGTCATTAAGAGTTTTAGTGGATGCATTCACGATTTTTCTACAAGTTTGAAAAACAGTTCGTTGTAGGTATAGCCCGGTTTATAAGAGCAAAAAATAATTAAAATTTAGTAGGCGGACCAAAATACTTTGTTTACAATGGATCAAAGATCATAAAAACCCAAAATCTAGGCAAATCTGGGCTTTTGCCTAGATTTGCCTAGATTTTTTTAAACAATGAAAATTTTAAAAAACAGATCGCTTTTCCGATTTTCCACCGTAGAGTGAAAATTATTGATGGAAATGTGATGTGTTGTGGAGACGATTTGTAGAGAATTAAAAGACCTTCAAAATGAGCGTCTGATCGGAGCATTTTTCACCGAAAAAACGTGGAAAATCTGGTAAAATGGACACTTTTTCAAAAATTCACAGCTTTGCCCAGTTTAAAGCTGGAGCACTAATTTTGCGTGAAATGTTAGGTTATTACATCTACTTGAAACATGCAAAAATTGGATGTTGCCGGATGAACAGTTTTTGCACAATTACATTATTAACAATGTACCCCGAAATCTGGCAAAATTCGGCGCATTAACTGAATTGGCCGATTTTTTCAAACAGTTTTTGAAAAAGGAAACCAAAACCTGCATCTCGGCTATCTTTGATTCTCATGTACATTTGGTGAAAAGTTCGAAAAATCGTCTCGAAAATTAGCGTTTCAACTTGGCAACATGTGAATTTTTGAAAAAGGGTCTATTTTAACGGTTTTTTCAAGTTTTCTCAGTAAAAAAATGCTCTGATCGCCTTTTAAGACGCTCATTTTGAAGGTCTTTCAATTCTATGTAAATTGTCTATACAATGTATTGCATTTCGGTCAATAATTTTCACGCTATGGCGAAAAAACGGAAAGACGACCCTTTTTTTAAATTTTTAAATTTTACATTTTGGGTTTTTATCATCTTTGATCCATTTTAAACAAAGTTTTTTGGTCCATATGCTGTTAAATTTTATCTACAAAAAAATACTACTATAAAATGTGCCAGTAAGGCGAAAGGTAAACTTGAAACGTGTTGAAACTAATGAAATAATACGTGAAGTTCTCATCAAGCCGTTTCAGGCATCATCACATCCGTTTTCCTTATTTTAAAACCAAGGTTTTCTATTTTCCTGCTTCTATAAGACTCCTAGGCAGATTTACCCCATGCGTCATCTTCGTTTCCCTCAAATAGACATTATTTCTTTAAACCTGCAAGAGCAACAAAATAAATTAGTAACAAGTAATATGAAAAGGCCGATGAGGGTCCAATAAAAGTCATGATTCTATTGAACTACCGCAAAATAAGTCCGGTGATTATCCTTCGAATTCCCCTTCCTGCGTAAGAATTTTCCCTGGTTACGGCCTTTTTGGCTCTTTCCGCGTTAATGACCGTTAAAACGGTTCGACATTCGATGGCCGCAACCTCCCTAACGCGACAAGCCCGGGGGGAATCGGCGGGGAGCACCACTTAGGACGAAAACGAGACAAACCTGCAGGAAACAAGGACAATCGAATTAATACAGGTCAGTAATCGGTATGTGTGCGTAAGTCTTGCTCCCCCGGCGCGTCCAGGGGCGGCCATTAGCGCCGCGGAGGGCCGCCGTTAAAAGGGAGTCGACGGCGTGCCGGGAGGAATTCCATATCGTCGAGCTGTCGGGCCGGGAATCGCATTAACTTCCTGCTGGTCCGCGAGGCGACGAAACGGGAAGAAGAAGGACGCCGGCCGTCTATTCCTCGACGAAAGCCCTCTAATGCCAAACAACGGACGCCTAATCGGGTTATCGCCGAGGTTCCTGTCACCGAAAAAGCGCCAATAATCAAATCTCTAAGTACTAATGGACGTTCCATCGATGTTAGGTTTTATTACTCCTCATCAGGAGGGGACAGCGATGCAATTACGCTATAATCGTTCGTTAGCGCACTCGAATTAAATGTAGACGACTGCGGTAATTGGACACTGCGTGCGTGCATCAATTCCAAATTTCAGCAAATGTAGACCGAACTGTTTTGCCAGGAGATGCATTGACTAAATTGAGTCGACAGTGACGATTCTAAACTGATTTGTCTCTCGATTAAAGCGCCCCGAGAGGAAACTACCACATGGGATTGTAAATTCGACTAGTCACAAAAGTGTGAGCAATTTACTACAGTCCAAATCTGACGCATTTTGCGCAGATGACGTCAGCAAGGCCTTTCGCGACTATAACTTACAATATTCTTCGTTTTCCTTTTACTCGTGTGTCTACTATACTTATACTGTGTGTTCTGTTAAATGTACTATACATATAGACTGTTAAAAATCGTCGAATCAGTGGTGAATTCAATTTTTTCCTTTCCTTTTGATGCGCATTAACACTCTCTATTTCATTAACAGAACTCATATGTACTTGCTGGTTTTACGTTAACAAATATTTTTTGTTAAATATGGTCGTCAATTAAAGAAAATGTTTCATACTGTAATTATCTCAGACCAAGTAGCCCTCTATTTTAAGTGTGCGGAAATAAGTCATCTAAGGAAACGAAAGTATAATAAAAATAATGAACAACACGTGACACGTAGTGGTTATGCACTAACCCTGATGATGTCCCACAATAAGAGACAAAACGTTGGAAAATAGAGGTCCATTATAAGTCGCTTGGAGTTAACCACGAGAACCTTTTGGCATTCTGCTGATACAATTTAGAGTAAGAATGTATGTCGCGACACTAAAGAAAAGCTCGTGTGGCCTATGGGAGGGCTCATAGGCAACTACACGCAGGAGCGCACGGTAAAAATTAAAAGAGTATCGGCGTAAATGGAACAAAACAGTTTATTTAATGACGTCTCTAGAAAAGTACCGAAAAACATTACAAGCGCGCCTTTGAAATTTCGATGTCAGGCTTTAAACACTTAGTGGATTCATCACGACTTAACTGGGACGCTTTGAGCCGTCCTCATGGTGGATATTTTGTGAAGCGCCTTAAAGTTTATTGGTACAAAAGTCATGAACTAATTTGCTTCGCCAGCTTTTCTTTCTTGTCAACTATAGGGACGTCTAAGGTCCCACAATACCATCATTTTAAAGGTACATTCTGGCATACTCCAAGCTCAAATGGTTATATATCTTAGCATGTTGTAGTTAAGGATCGAATGGCACGTCCACTAGATACTATTGGCCCTACTGGCACTATTCTAGAATATAGTGCTCTTGGGCTAATAATGAGGTATGTTCCATGTTATGTTCAAGTAAAAAGAAAATATTGTTTTCAAGCCTATTACGATCACTAATGTTGACGATAATAGAAAAGTTGATTTTTCCAGTGGCACACCAAATACATTTATGCAATTTTAAATTAACACATCTCTACTGCATTAAAAAGTATATCAATTTAAGTAAACAGTTAAGTAAAAACCAATTAGTACAATTGTTAAGGTTGCAGGTAAAGGTGACATTACCAAGTGCCTTTCTGGTGGTCAAAATATCCAAATTGGGTTATACTGTATCAGAAAAAATTGAAATTCCTTTAATTTGTGTAAAAAGTAATAGCATCAGTTGTAATAAAAGATGATGGTGTCCCATTAGAATTTCAAAAACTCAGTTTTTATATACAAAAATTCTTTGTAATCGTAATGATAAGCGAGGTACGCAGCACTCAAAATTTGTTAGAAAAATCTGTACAAATAAGACGTTTATGAACCTTTTATAAATTTTTAAAGACGCTATAAACAAAAGTGATACACCGAGTCCTGTGAAAGAGAAATTTTAAAATAGTATTGAACCTTGTATTGTTCTAGTATCAAATGTTTCATGGTTCAATAGTTCAATTCTTCTGATTTTCAGAAAGTACGAATCTGTTAGTCGGCGATTTTTATCCATTACCTCCGTTGCTATTACTATCAATTTATCCCAATATTTTTGAACGTTAAGTGGATAGTCTGCTATCCACTGCTACATTTCTTCATATACTTTTTCCTGAAAACTCTCATACACTCAGCGTACGTGGGCACTTTAATATCCTAATGCATCGTAAGCACGCTGTATATTGACGTAATTATTTTTCTTTTGCTTTGATGACAAGTAAATCTTCTAGAGTGTGTTTTTTCCATGACTGATTCCATTAATATTTTAGTTAATCGTGCCGAAGAAAAGGACCGCCCTCCTAATGAATCACTTGATGGACGTTCTGAAGGAGGCCATTGAAAACGAAGAGCGAAAAAATTTAAGGAACGACTTGGATGACCTGTCGAGATCCAGCAAAGATTTCCCCTTATCGTCCGAGGACGTGCGAACGGTAAGAAAATTTAATTATCACAGAGTTAATTTGTTATCAGTTGTAATGATAAAACAGCTAAATATCAACACAAGGAATGAATGTATTTAAATGAGGTCTGATGTCGATCTGTGTTTAAAATTCAATAGTTTTTAAAATTCTGGAATCGTACCAGTTTACTTCATTACAGGCGAATAATAAATGAGAGGCTGGCAGTGCAGGAGCTCAAAGAGAAATTCTAATAAAACTCTGCCGACATTTTTGTTTCCCGTTTTTTCCCTCTCCGTCCTCCGGGCGAAAGTTTGCCGGGAATTAACTTTGTTCCTTCTAAATAATACGAGTCGAGGGGCTTATATGAAATGTAAATTATACTTTTGATTACGTCCTTTTGGAAAATCGTATTAATTCACCCTCTATTAGGCGATTCGTCAAAACAACTTACTCGACAGTTATTCGGCTTCAATTGATTGCTCGTCTATAAATATAGCCTATATCGTTGTGTATCAGAGCAATAAAGTTTCCATCAATTTATCGGAGTGACAATGGACGGTAACTAATAAGCGATAATTACAACCAATAATAGCACAGGCGGCGAATATCCAATTGAACTCTAATTTTTTCCAACACTTGTTTAGACACATAGAGTGGATTTTTCGACTCCAAATGATTTTAACAATAGCTTCAATGGGAAAAAAGACAAGTAATGGATGCTTAGACTAGAGAAAAACTTGCAATGACAACAGCAATATACGTAAAACAATGAGCAGGCAACTTCGAGCAACTCTATAGAGTCTATACTCTATAAGCGCCCAGAAGTAATAGATGCTTAGACTAGACAAAAACTTGCAATGGCAACAGCAATATATGTAAAACAATGAGCAAGCAACTTCGAGCAACTCTATAGAGTCTATACTCTATAAGCGCCCAGAAGTAATAGACTAGACAAAAACTTGCAATGGCAACAGCAATATATGTAAAACAATGAGCAAGCAACTTCGAGCAACTCTATAGAGTCTATACTCTATAAGCGCCCAGAAGTAATAGATACTTGGACTAGAAAAAAACTTGCAATGGCAACAGCAATATATGTAAAACAATGAGCAAGCAACTTCGAGCAACTCTATAGAGTCTATACTCTATAAGCGCCCAGAAGTAATAGATGCTTAAACTAGACAAAAACTTGCAATGGCAACAGCAATATATGTAAAACAATGAGCAAGCAACTTCGAGCAACTCTATAGAGTCTATACTCTATAAGCGCCCAGAAGTAATAGATGCTTAGACTAGACAAAAACTTGCAATGGCAACAGCAATATATGTAAAACAATGAGCAAGCAACTTCGAGCAACTCTATAGAGTCTATACTCTATAAGCGCCCAGAAGTAATAGATGCTTAGACTAGACAAAAACTTGCAATGGCAACAGCAATATATGTAAAACAATGAGCAAGCAACTTCGAGCAACTCTATAGAGTCTATACTCTATAAGCGCCCAGAAGTAATATATACTCGGACTAGACAAAAACTTGCAATGGGAACAGCAATATACGTAAAACAATGAGCAGGCAACTTCGAGCAACTCTATAGAGTCTATACTCTATAAGCGCCCAGAAGTAATAGATGCTTAGACTAGACAAAAACTTGCAATGGCAACAGCAATATATGTAAAACAATGAGCAAGCAACTTCGAGCAACTCTATAGAGTCTATACTCTATAAGCGCCCAGAAGTAATAGACTAGACAAAAACTTGCAATGGCAACAGCAATATATGTAAAACAATGAGCAAGCAACTTCGAGCAACTCTATAGAGTCTATACTCTATAAGCGCCCAGAAGTAATAGATACTTGGACTAGAAAAAAACTTGCAATGGCAACAGCAATATATGTAAAACAATGAGCAAGCAACTTCGAGCAACTCTATAGAGTCTATACTCTATAAGCGCCCAGAAGTAATAGATGCTTAAACTAGACAAAAACTTGCAATGGCAACAGCAATATATGTAAAACAATGAGCAAGCAACTTCGAGCAACTCTATAGAGTCTATACTCTATAAGCGCCCAGAAGTAATAGATGCTTAGACTAGACAAAAACTTGCAATGGCAACAGCAATATATGTAAAACAATGAGCAAGCAACTTCGAGCAACTCTATAGAGTCTATACTCTATAAGCGCCCAGAAGTAATAGATGCTTAGACTAGACAAAAACTTGCAATGGCAACAGCAATATATGTAAAACAATGAGCAAGCAACTTCGAGCAACTCTATAGAGTCTATACTCTATAAGCGCCCAGAAGTAATAGATACTTGGACTAGAAAAAAACTTGCAATGGCAACAGCAATATATGTAAAACAATGAGCAAGCAACTTCGAGCAACTCTATAGAGTCTATACTCTATAAGCGCCCAGAAGTAATAGATGCTTAAACTAGACAAAAACTTGCAATGGCAACAGCAATATATGTAAAACAATGAGCAAGCAACTTCGAGCAACTCTATAGAGTCTATACTCTATAAGCGCCCAGAAGTAATAGATGCTTAGACTAGACAAAAACTTGCAATGGCAACAGCAATATATGTAAAACAATGAGCAAGCAACTTCGAGCAACTCTATAGAGTCTATACTCTATAAGCGCCCAGAAGTAATAGATGCTTAGACTAGACAAAAACTTGCAATGGCAACAGCAATATATGTAAAACAATGAGCAAGCAACTTCGAGCAACTCTATAGAGTCTATACTCTATAAGCGCCCAGAAGTAATAGATGCTTAGACTAGACAAAAACTTGCAATGGCAACAGCAATATATGTAAAACAATGAGCAAGCAACTTCGAGCAACTCTATAGAGTCTATACTCTATAAGCGCCCAGAAGTAATAGATGCTTAGACTAGACAAAAACTTGCAATGGCAACAGCAATATATGTAAAACAATGAGCAAGCAACTTCGAGCAACTCTATAGAGTCTATACTCTATAAGCGCCCAGAAGTAATAGATACTTGGACTAGAAAAAAACTTGCAATGGCAACAGCAATATATGTAAAACAATGAGCAAGCAACTTCGAGCAACTCTATAGAGTCTATACTCTATAAGCGCCCAGAAGTAATAGATACTTGGACTAGAAAAAAACTTGCAATGGCAACAGCAATATATGTAAAACAATGAGCAAGCAACTTCGAGCAACTCTATAGAGTCTATACTCTATAAGCGCCCAGAAGTAATAGATGCTTAAACTAGACAAAAACTTGCAATGGCAACAGCAATATATGTAAAACAATGAGCAAGCAACTTCGAGCAACTCTATAGAGTCTATACTCTATAAGCGCCCAGAAGTAATAGATGCTTAGACTAGACAAAAACTTGCAATGGCAACAGCAATATATGTAAAACAATGAGCAAGCAACTTCGAGCAACTCTATAGAGTCTATACTCTATAAGCGCCCAGAAGTAATAGATGCTTAGACTAGACAAAAACTTGCAATGGCAACAGCAATATATGTAAAACAATGAGCAAGCAACTTCGAGCAACTCTATAGAGTCTATACTCTATAAGCGCCCAGAAGTAATAGATGCTTAGACTAGACAAAAACTTGCAATGGCAACAGCAATATATGTAAAACAATGAGCAAGCAACTTCGAGCAACTCTATAGAGTCTATACTCTATAAGCGCCCAGAAGTAATAGATGCTTAGACTAGACAAAAACTTGCAATGGCAACAGCAATATATGTAAAACAATGAGCAAGCAACTTCGAGCAACTCTATAGAGTCTATACTCTATAAGCGCCCAGAAGTAATAGATACTTGGACTAGAAAAAAACTTGCAATGGCAACAGCAATATATGTAAAACAATGAGCAAGCAACTTCGAGCAACTCTATAGAGTCTATACTCTATAAGCGCCCAGAAGTAATAGATGCTTAAACTAGACAAAAACTTGCAATGGCAACAGCAATATATGTAAAACAATGAGCAAGCAACTTCGAGCAACTCTATAGAGTCTATACTCTATAAGCGCCCAGAAGTAATAGATGCTTAGACTAGACAAAAACTTGCAATGGCAACAGCAATATATGTAAAACAATGAGCAAGCAACTTCGAGCAACTCTATAGAGTCTATACTCTATAAGCGCCCAGAAGTAATAGATGCTTAGACTAGACAAAAACTTGCAATGGCAACAGCAATATATGTAAAACAATGAGCAAGCAACTTCGAGCAACTCTATAGAGTCTATACTCTATAAGCGCCCAGAAGTAATATATACTCGGACTAGACAAAAACTTGCAATGGGAACAGCAATATACGTAAAACAATGAGCAGGCAACTTCGAGCAACTCTATAGAGTCTATACTCTATAAGCGCCCAGAAGTAATAGATGCTTAGACTAGACAAAAACTTGCAATGGCAACAGCAATATATGTAAAACAATGAGCAAGCAACTTCGAGCAACTCTATAGAGTCTATACTCTATAAGCGCCCAGAAGTAATAGACTAGACAAAAACTTGCAATGGCAACAGCAATATATGTAAAACAATGAGCAAGCAACTTCGAGCAACTCTATAGAGTCTATACTCTATAAGCGCCCAGAAGTAATAGATACTTGGACTAGAAAAAAACTTGCAATGGCAACAGCAATATATGTAAAACAATGAGCAAGCAACTTCGAGCAACTCTATAGAGTCTATACTCTATAAGCGCCCAGAAGTAATAGATGCTTAAACTAGACAAAAACTTGCAATGGCAACAGCAATATATGTAAAACAATGAGCAAGCAACTTCGAGCAACTCTATAGAGTCTATACTCTATAAGCGCCCAGAAGTAATAGATGCTTAGACTAGACAAAAACTTGCAATGGCAACAGCAATATATGTAAAACAATGAGCAAGCAACTTCGAGCAACTCTATAGAGTCTATACTCTATAAGCGCCCAGAAGTAATAGATGCTTAGACTAGACAAAAACTTGCAATGGCAACAGCAATATATGTAAAACAATGAGCAAGCAACTTCGAGCAACTCTATAGAGTCTATACTCTATAAGCGCCCAGAAGTAATATATACTCGGACTAGACAAAAACTTGCAATGGGAACAGCAATATACGTAAAACAATGAGCAGGCAACTTCGAGCAACTCTATAGAGTCTATACTCTATAAGCGCCCAGAAGTAATAGATGCTTAGACTAGACAAAAACTTGCAATGGCAACAGCAATATACGTAAAGCAACTTCGTAAAGTAATATACGTAAAGCAATATATATAATATTCGTAAAGCAATATACGTAAAGCAAGCAACTTCGAGCAACTCTGTAGAGTCTATACTCTATAGGCGCCCAGAATTAAGTTAGAGGAAGCCTCAATCAACCAGCATGCTAAGAGTAAGATGATTTAACCACCAACCGCAAGTCCAATCATTTTTCGATACATCACCCTGTATGTGCTATTGTTTCGTATCTGCCACAGCCAATATTGGTCACCCTGTATATATCGAAAAGCTGATACAGGGGTAGGAACTGTTTCTAGAGTTTCAGAGAAACGAGGGACAAATGGCGTTTAAAAAGTATCGTATTTGACGCATTTGTTACAGGAGTATTAATAGTCCGGGGAAATAAGGAAAAAGACCCTGTTTAGAATTGTGAAATATCCAGGTATCTGAGAAGTGGTTTAGGTAATATTGACCTATAGGAAGAGATTTTTTTAATTTACTGCGTGAGATTTGGTCGTGGTGTTTAGTTATTAACTATTAAGAGCAAAAAATCCAAATTTTCGCTATTATTACCTATCATTGCGAATGTTAATATCCAATAAAAAGTTCTAAGTAATCATCATTTAAAACATGAAATATGCTTTAAAATGGCGTTTTATGAATGCTGTTAAAATAATTTGTTGCTTAGAAATTTGCAAAATAAGGAAAAAATAAAAATAAATCTTTAAAAAAATTACTCAAAACTATGTTAAATACGTGAAAATGTGAGGTTTTGTGGTACTACGTGAACCCTAGACAAATTTCATATCGATCCATCAAATAGAACCCTGGGCAAATGATATTTGATATGGAATATGACAAGGATACGATTTCTCTTATCTTTTGGATTCATGCCCCGTAAGAACTTTGCATTAACTCAAATATAACTGTCTCCCTCTTTCTCTCAAAAACGATCGGGATTATCCACAAGATACAGATAGCACGTAAGTCCTTTGATCGTTAGAACCTCCCCGAAGACCGCGGCCCCTCCACGATCGCTCCGCTTGACCTCGCGGAATAAAAACCAATTCCGGCCCTCCGTGTTGCGTGTCGATACGATGATTTATCGAAAAATATCCACGGAGTTCGGCGTAGCCATAAAAAGGCTACAGCGGGCGTCTGAATAAATTGCGGACAAATTGAAATTCCGACGATCTGCGAGGGCGGACGTCTTCTTCGTTCGACGATCGCACGCCCTTTGTGCCGTACACAAAACGCGTATACGCGAGCTCCGGGGGCGAGTGGGAGAATCTATTAATCACGCGGGGGGAGTGTGATAAATCTGCCACCTGTTAATTCCGTATTTTCATAACTGCGACGCGATGAGAAGTCGCTCGTGTAACGTGAGCGTCGCGCGAGGGAAAATGTAATTGGATTTATTCGGAAATCAAACAATACGGGATGAATTTAAACCCCGTGTACAAAACAAATATCAATTTCGATTCATAAAAAGTAACGAAAGAAATAACAAATTGGGACAGTTGTTATCGAAGCTCAGTCAGTCAAAAGAAACTTTTTCTAAACGTAATGAAAACACGGGAGAAATTATAATCGACGTGAATCATACGTCAAATCACTGCCACGACGATTGTTATTTTGAATCTACTGACACGTCAAAAGTGCCCATTAGGAAAAATCACAAATGGCGAAAGCACCACATTAGATCTGGCGAAAACTCCCTGACCTGAAACGCCTACAATACGACTGTACCTCCTAAAGTTCCAATTGTGTACTACACTTAGGGATTTTGAAGCCTGGTTGAACCCTTTGAGCTTCACTCAGATAGAAGGCAGAGCGAGAATTTCTTGATTATTCAGTACTGTGTGAGATATGCCAATTCTTGCATATGTTTCGTTATTTCCTGATGTATCAACAGATATATCGTGATTTTCCATGAGATACCGTTTCAGGTCCATTAGTTTGTTTAGTTTTACCACTTCAACACACAAAAATCAAGAGAAACGCCTGTAAGACGAGGAGTACAACGAGGATATGTACCATCCCCATACTTTTCAATATATGCGCAGAAGATATGTTTAAGGACGCATTAGAAGACAGACGCAGGCATATCAATTAATGGAACAGTAGTGAATAACCTTAGATATGCAGACGGTACAATGTTTTTCGCGGACAGCAGAGAAGGGTTGCGGGTCTTTGTTGACGGTACCACCCAGTACTGCGAGAGGCATGGAATGGTTTTGAATATAAGGGAAGACAAAAACCATGATTTCCAGTAAGAATAAAACTGGAAACCAATCTACGAATCGATTGACGCGTTGAGATGGCCAGAAGTACTTTTAATAATATTGTCATGACTACCAGATTTCCACAACTCTCAACAAAACTAGAGACGAGACCGCGGCTCAGGCCGAGGTGAAATTATATAAACTTTTATAAACGCGCTGACTGTCGAGGTACGAAATGTTTTGATAAACGACACGCCTTATGCCAACAAGCGTGGAGAAGACAAAACGAAATATGAATATAAATAGAAAGAGGCACGCTAAGGAGAAGAAGTTTTACCAGGGGAGGTAAAACTCAGCTATGTTTGGTTTTCCATCTAGTACAGGTCTGTTAGTAGCGCCAAAAGCTTTCTGCAGAACAGGTTCAGTCCTTGAGTGATTCGTTTGGACATTTTCCTTCTCCAGTTAATATATCAACGCCATGACCCTTAGAGCTGGGGAAGATAAACTTGGATAATTTCCTGTATTCTTGGAGAATTCAGTTATGATCCTGGCATTCTCTGGAAAGATATCTTTGGTGATGAGGTCATATGGGAGCACTACCAGAATTATTTTCTGCTGGTTATTGCTGTAGTGCTGAGAACTAAATATTTAAATTTCTCGCGTCCATGTTCATATAATAAAATCATGCAGACATCAGTATTTCTTACCTAAGAATATTTGTGGAAACAGTGGAAACAAAAGACTCTTTTGTCTTTTGACTTGATCTTTCAGCCCGAGCTGCAAGCTCATAAAGAGGAAAATAATGACAGTAGCAGCCATTCTTACCAATTTACAGGGTTCGGTAAATGTACAAATTTACAGCTGCATGTACGCCCTTATTTTTGTATACAGAAATATGTGCATTTGTGAAAAAAACCTGAACCATATTTTCAACAAAAATAAATTAGTCACTATACATTACTTATCGATTTTGAGGCTGTAATTAACAACTTTTTTGTCAACAATTTTTCAAAATAAGTTCTACCGCCCTTAGGAAACATTTACAAGTTGGAATTAATAATCATTACATTAATTAATTATTAGAATAGGTAATTATACTAATTTTCTAAGGAACCGGCTATGAGGACCTCCCTTACTGGTAGTAAATTCCATTAAGAATGAACCTGAGTTCAATTAATTAACTCTAATTTTCTTTTCATATTTCAGTTGGAGTTGGAGAGAAGAGGCAGGGGCAATCTCGGACAGAAGAAGGGAAGGAACTACTGGCGATGTTATTTCAACGCAGTGACATGTTTCTAAGGACTATTCAATTAGTTAACATCCTTACTTAAATATATAAAGAGTTAAGATTACTTCCTTCATGTGATTCCTTAACGTGTTTTGCTGATGCCTGAAAACTTGTCCCCAATACTCACCTTCTGGCTACTGTCTAAGTAATTGAATTGTTGATTAGACAAGAGCAAGAAACACAAAGTACGTACTTAATTTTATCTCCTTACGTCTTGGATGTTTATACTGTGTAACGTATACTATTATATATTTTCGATTGCGTATATTATGGATATTGTGTATTGTGGAAGAATTAAAAATATGGGCTAGTTGTGGACGCCCTTTGATTTACCGGTACGGTCAAAATGTTGTATGAACATTAAATAAAGTATTATTACGAGGAAATTGCATTTTAATAACATAGCAAAGGTCGAAATAAGAAAAAATTGATTTTACTGCCTTTGAGTGATAAAGTAGCATAACACAAATGATATCAGAGTTGTTATAAAATATATGCATTTTGTGACTGTGATTGGTCATACTTAAGTTAATAATGGGTCCCATTTTCGTGTATTTTATAGCACCACAGCTAAAATGTCAATTATTTAATTTCGTTCCAATTTCCATCTCCATCTAGCGTCGAGACAAACAATTTCCCAATTTACGGCTGTGAATAGGAGAAAACGACTGATCGAAATCGATTAATGAAAATAGGGGAAAGCTCGTGAGTTCCAGGATATCCAGGCTACACGTTGTAAGGTGTCTCTGGCAACAATGGAGGGAAGAAAGTTTCGGGATTAGTTTTAAGGCGATTATTAATTGAATTGGATTTAAGAGTGTTTCGAGAATCGCGAAGGAGTTAAGACTCGACTAAACTGAGTTAATCCCAGTCGTCGGCTGTCTTAACGGCCTTGGGGGACTCGTTTGGGAAGTTTTTCGCCTCGAGGGGAGATGGAAATTCGGAAAGTCGCTGGAAATATATGAAAATTTAAACGGGAACAGGGAAGTTATTTTGACGTTACACATTTTCTTTCTTAATTGCACAATGTAAAGGGGTTTTTCTTGAACCTACGCAACCGAATCCATTTGAAAATTTTTTTCCCTTATAAGTTGACAGTGCCTACATGTAGGCACATGTGAAAAAATATGTGAGACCTCTAAGAATTTTCTTAGAAACCACAAAGAGGGAAATCTCTTTAAACATTCATAGGAAATTGGGAAAATCCCTAAATTTTCTGGAAAAAAGCTGTGGTCATTTAGGAAAAGATTCGGCTTTTTTCATGTGCACAATTAGGACTTTCGAAAAATATTTCAATTATTTAAAAAATCCCTAATACTTTTTTGACATACAGATTAGATACTTTCAAAATGCCGTGGTAACTCAGCCAGAGCCTTTGATGATATGGAGATTTTTCCAACGTGAAAAATAATTGAGCCTTTTAAGAAGGACTATCTAAGATAGTCCTTCTTAGCTAAGATAGCTAAGGACTATCTAGATAATTCTGGAAATCTGTTTAAGGCATCAATAAAGGTTTATAAATATTCTGGATTCTACAGGTTTCTGGATAACTAAGTAAGGTTAGTTTGAAGTAAAGCACTCTTTAAATAATCATGGGAAATTAGGAAAATCCTTAAATTTCCTGGAAAAAACCTGTGGTGAGTAAGGGAGTACTTCGGATTTTTTGAAGTGTCCTATTAAAAGCTTCGAAAAATTTTCAGATTTTTAAAACATGATTTGATGATATCGAGATTTTTCTCAAGAGTTTCAAAAATAATTGGGACTTTTAAAAAATCCCTAAGGAATATCTGGATGTATCTGGAAATCTAGTGAAGACATCAATGGAGGTTTATAAGTATTTGGGGATCTAACAAGTGTTCTGCAAAAAATAAGTAATTCCAGAAGATTCCTTAGAAGTAAAGGGTCATTTAAGCAATCGTAGGAAATTAGAGAAAACCCTGGATTTTCTGAAATATCTTACCGGGAGTTTTACGGAGCATAGCTTGGATAATCAGGATAGGTTTATGAGAATTTTGATAGATATCCTGAAATACTCTAGAAATTTCCTATAATACACTGAATACTTCCAAAATGCTGTGGTTATTTAAGGAGAGCGTCGGATTTTTTGGAAAGTCTTACAAGGAGCTTTAAAAATATTTGAGAGTTTTCAAAACATCCCCAATAGATTTTTTAATACAAAGAGTATTTTGAAATTGACGTGGTAACTTCAGGAATACCTACGATGACCAGTATGGTTATGCCAAAAGTTTCAAAAACACTTTAAGAATTCCCTAAGGATTATCCAGGAATATCTGGAAGTATCATTAAGGCATCAAAAGAGGTGTTCAGCACCTTTACACCTAGAGGATTCTACAGGTGTTCCGAAAAGTAGCTCCAGAAGGTTCCTATGATGTAAAGCACTCTTTAAACTATGGAAAATAGGGAAACTTTAGACTTTTTGATAAATCTTGCCAGGAAGTTTATAGACACTTTGAATTTTTGAAAGAGAACGAAGATAATATGGAGCATCCTTTTTGCAAAAGATGACATTTTAATCTTTAAATATCAAAAACATTGGATTTTTGAATATAGTAGATGTATATTTTTTTGCCTTATACCATATCATTTAGTAAAACGCATTACAAAATTATTTTAAATTACTTATTTAAAATATTTGTTTAAATTAATTTTGGATATTTTCACGAATCAGTAGCAAACATACGAATCCTGCAGGTAAAATAAACAATCATATAGTAAATTCACACGAATATCTACGGTCTCTTAGTCCAGGAGATATTATTAAAGACTTTGCCACTCAACTCAGTTTTGAAAGGCTATTTGTTTATACCCTTAAAAAATGTGTTAGGGATTTAATTTTTGTTAATGTTTCAACACAAATTGGAAGTTAAAATTTTCAGAAAGCTGCAAGTATTCGATTTGTCTAAAAATATTAATTTTTTCTAAGGGTATGTGTCCAAAGAGCCTAAAATTAATTCATGAATTATTCAGTTAAATTCAAATCATAATTAGAATTAAATTCATAATTAAATTCAAAGCCTAACGATTGGTGGACGTCTAGAAGGATTAAGAGATAAGGACTAAGTGTTCAAAACATTTTCCAAATGTCGTTTCAAAAGTGTTATAACCATTTTCCAAATAAATATAATATTAAGCAATTTAAATAACGCGATATTTTTGTGGAATCGCCCTAAGAATGCGATGCATAGAAGTATTCAGAGGAAGAAAATATGTGGTATATCGAATTTTCTCTGTGGTTTTAGATACTATTATTCGTAATTATTAAAATGACTCCCGTGGGAATCCCTGTACATCGGGCAGTGGATAATAAACACTCTTTATAGCCCTTTACTCTTTATAACCCTTTACGTTTTATAGCTTTTAGAGCTAGTTGGTATCTCAATTCCGAAATCATTTCTTGGCGACCCTTCTCCTATCCTCGACATTACGTGGATAATAAATGCTGTTTACAGCTCTTTACGCTTGATAACTCTTTATACCCCTTTACGCTTCCCATCTGAAGTATCGGAAATTCACCTTTAAAACTCAACATATTCACCCTTCGAACGAAAGTATCCACTTTGGGTTTTCAGCGTTTCGTTTCGTTAGCGCACCGCCAGAGCTGAAATAAAACCCGTTCGCGATCGGGCGTCGCGTCATGGTGGAGAGCAGCGGAATTATATCAATTTGTAGGGAGGTAAACGCTCATCTTTGCGACCCGAGGCGACGGCGTCGTTTTTCCAAAGGGCCGTAATAAATTTCCTAATAAGTTTGAAAGCTCCACCGCGCGCGTTAAAGGGAAAGAGGAGAGAGAGAGGATTACCTGTTTTCTACCTCGGTAACAACCTGAAAGATTTTTTCAGGATTATTATTAGAAAGGAAATTCAACAGGGACTAACGACGGGGATGGGAGGGTTAAAGGGCACGACAGGGAAACGTTAAAGTGCCGTTTTTCTTACCCGTCGAACTTTGTTTCGGTCCCGAAAGTAGGTTAAATTGTTCACAGCCCTCCGAGCTAATATAGCCTCAAATATAAATCTAGCATTGCTTGCTCCGATGGCTTATCGAGGGGTAATTGAGCAATTAAAACGTGGATCCGCAATTCGGCCGCGATTACCTGAAATGAGGTCGATTTTACATTATTGTTCACGGTTTAATCGGCGCTTAACAAGATTTTCTCCCTTGAACGCAGCACGTGATAGTCGAGAGGTGAAAATGCGGCTGAATCGTTAACAGGGATTTGAACGTGAGTTGCGATGATATGATAATATCATATGGTAAAGGCGATAAAATCTAATATTTAGGACCATACAAACGAGTACAAACTTACAAGCGCATAGCTTGATTAAAATATTTTTACTTAACCTAACCCGGACAAATTTAATTAAATACAACTTTGCGTTTCTATTAAATTAACAATACTAGCCAATGAAAGAAGAAATTCTGTAAAAAACCGTGATTCACCAACTCATTTGATATTATACGTGGTGTATTGGTGTAAACTAAATATTAGTGACATCGCTAATCGTCATAACGACACAGAAAAATGACAGAATAATCTAGGAAAAAGTAAGGTTATACACAGGTGAAAACTTATTTTGGCGTCCCTAACGAATTTCAAATTATAACATTGACGTTCTTAAGTTCATTAAAGGGTTTAATTCCGTTTGTTATTTTAGTGATTGTCGATTCAGTGGGCAAGGGTCTAACAACGATTCACCAAAATATAGAATAATGAAATGGTGGAAGTTGGAGTATTCGCCAAATGTTCGAAAATTGTAGGTGTAATTGAATATAATGGCGGACGCAAGAATATTTTAATTTTATAGTATTTGCAACTTTTTGGACGTCACAACCAAAAAAAACAGTATAAAGATAAAGGGTGACGCTGCCATAGGATTATTTTAAATTTTGAGTGACACAACATTTCAAAATATATCTGAGAAGTTGTTTTAGAAATAATTTCTTCCTGCGTCACATCATTAATTATATTAAACTGATCTAAATTCTACAGTTGGATATTGTAGGGGTACTATAAAGTAATTTTTCTTCGCCTTCAATTTAGGGACCATGATTTTTTCGAAAAAAAATGGGATTTTGGGATCTTAGATTTGCGTTTTATAGCGATATTCAAAGAAATTTACCAAAATAATATTTTTAACTGTTTAATTTTATTTCTTCAATAGTATCGTTAATAAATATGACAAGCAGAATTTTTTCTCCGCCTTCAATTTAGGGAACATGATGTTTTTCGAAGAAAAAGGGGTTTTTGGGATCCTAGATTTGCGTTTTATAGCGATATTCGAAGAAATTTACCAAAATAATATTGTTAACTGTTTAATTTTATTTCTTTAATAGTATCGTTAATAAATATGACAAGCAGAATTTTTTCTCCGCCTTCAATTTAGGGAACATGATGTTTTTCGAAGAAAAAGGGGTTTTTGGGATCCTAGATTTGCGTTTTATAGCGATATTCGAAGAAATTTACCAAAATAATATTGTTAACTGTTTAATTTTATTTCTTTAATAGTATCGTTAATAAATATGACAAGCAGAATTTTTTCTCCGCCTTCAATTTAGGGAACATGATGTGTTTCGAAGAAAAAGGGGTTTTTGGAATCCTAGATTGGCGCTTTATAGCGATATTCGAAAAAAATTTTCAAAATAAGATTTTCACGATTCACCTTTATTCCTTGTTTATCGCTTACTACTGTATTGTTAATAAATATGTCAGGTAGAATTCTTTCTTAGCCTTCAATTTAAGGAACACAATGTTTTTCGAAAAAAAAAAAGGGTTTTTGATACCCAAGATTGCCGCTTTATAGCGATATTCGAAAAAATTTACCAAAACAAGATTTTCACGATTCGCTTTTATCGCTTATTTATCGACTACTACTGTATTGTTAATAAATATGTGGGTTTAAAACAATTCACCCTCAAAAATAGTTATATACCTCATTTAACAATATTCTTAAACAAATTAACAATTTTAACACTTTCGTGTTAACGAATCGTGTTTAAATTTAGAACTAAAGACAATTATAAAAATTGGTTGCCTAAAAATTTTGCCTATTTTTTCAACCCTACCGTTTTAACTCTTTAGTCGGGGTGAGATCCATCCCTAAAACTTAAGTAGAGGAGGGGGTCAAGTGATACCTCATTTTAACCCATATTTTTCGTTCCTTTTTTTTCGCTAAAATATATACGATTAAAAACAACCAAAGCATAAAATAAATCAATACCGAAGTAAAAAATTCTGGAAAATTACGAAACCAAATTTAAAAAACAAAAAATTATTCGAATTCACATTTTGATAAGCTTTAAAATGAGGTATCACGTGATCCCTTTTCCCTATTTAAATTTTAGGGGTGGAACTCACCCTGGCTAAAAGGCTGAAGCGGCAGGGTTGAAAATGTGTACAAAATGGTTTCCCTTCGAAATAAAAATTGACGTGTCTCGCCAATATTCGTAATCGTCGTTCGTTCTAAATTTAAATCCGACTGAAATTTTTTAAATTGTCACCCGGTATATCTCACCGAATTGTGAAACATGATTAAATCTGTTTTCCGTTATATCAGTTTGTTGCTACCTGAAAATGCAAATAAAGGTAGAGCTCTACGTAATAATCAAGAAATGATCAACGAACGTATCCATCTCCACTCCCGCACTTCCAATAAGCTGCGTAGTTGTTATCCGTGTTATCGCTTTAATTACGCCCATAAATAACAATATCTATCTTTTTTGACATTATTGAGTCAAAACTCTATTGATATTAATGTTTCAGCAATATCGCCTTTTTTATTGGGAGAGTACTTATTTTCTGGAACAATTTACTTGTTTTCCTCGTAAATGCAATTAATGGAGACTCCATAAAACGTAATTGACAGCGGGAAATGGATTTAATTTTCCTAATCGAGAACCAGCAGGGGCACACCTGCGGCCGCATCGGAGGAGAGGAAAATTTTTAAAATAACAGGTCGGAACATTAATTTTCGTTGCTTGAAATTTGAGCACTCACGTATCTCGACGGGGGGTTGCATATACAGGATGTCAACCTGAAAACTTTGTAATAATTTTTATCAGAACATTCATGAAACGAGGGGTAATCAGTTTAATAGGGCTAGCAGGTTTGCAGGATTATAGCGCAAAAAATATTTGTACAACTGCTTAGGGGGAAATTAGATTGGACGTTCTAAAAAAAAATTAATCTTCATTGTTAGAGCCAATCCAAGGTTTTGGAATTAACGTCATGTATATTTAATCCTCGCAACAGATCCTTAATTGGCGTCGTCGAGGGAAGTGCTATCCATTATAATTATCCCAATTCGACTGTGTGATTTATTATCAGATTATTGACACTACGTCAACAACAGGGGGGTACACCAGGGACTTAATTTTTAATTCGTTTACACGCTCGAGACGATTTAAAAATTTAACTCATACAATATTTCCACCTGCAATATCCGCGACTTATAAATTTTTCCTCCGCCGGCGTCGTTAAGATCCTTACAAAGTCGTACAATGGAATAAGGAACTTATTGGGAAACAGGAAGTTAATTGTTCGGAAAGTTTCAAATTCTCGCGGGGCGCCCTTTATTGCGAGAATTCCAAGGAAATATTCCCTGTCGCTGTTTTTTCGACGTGTTTAAAGGTAGCGCGTAATTAAAAATAAAGCTGTCAACGAGCAGGGAAAATTGCGTGTAATTGTTGTGCAAATAAGGCTGCGAACTTCGGGGAAAGTGCAAACGATGAAACATCGCAGGGGGTTGTTTTGTGATTTTAAAATATTTCTTAGGGTTAAAAATTGACTGGTTACTTTCTCATCGGAGTTGGGGGATTTTAGGCACTTTTCGGTGCTGAAATTTTAAATTAATTGCCCCTTTGTTAAGTAGGTGCTACGAATATGGTTAACAGTTGTTGCGGTATAGTTTTTAGATTCGTGCGAAATTAAAAATCTCAAGAGGTGAAAATGGGGGAAATATGATAAGCGCCCATATACTTAAAGCAAATTTAATAGAGAATTTTCATCTTATAAGGATGGAATTCGTGGAGTTTCAGAATCTTTCTTACAGGATCACGCGATAGGCCAGTCTCTGTGGCTGCTTGACGGGTTGTCAAAACTGGATTAATAGTGATTTGTTCAAGAACTTCTACCTGAGCAGCTTCGTTCAACAATCTTGCTGTAATTCTTTTTTTATTGGCGACAGATCCTGTTTCCTCAAATTTGGTAAATAACTGTCGAATGTAAGTATGGCTTACGTGTTTCCCTAGATGTTTTTGAATTATTGTTGTTGTTGTTGTTGGAAAAATTATTGTATTTAACTCGTTCTGCTATATTGTAAACCACCTTAATGCAAATTAATACGAAATTTGAATGATTTTTGAAAAAGAAACACAATGACTGGACAGATCGTTTGGAGTATCGAACCGAACCACACATGGAACTGTACTGTTATGTACTGTTATTACTGTACTGTTAATACGATTGAAAACAACCAAGTGATACAAAAAGCTCAAAATCTAAGTAAAAAATTAATTTCGAAATCTTCTAAATTTTCACTTTATTTTTTGACGTAAGGAATACCTTTTGTTCATTTTCTCGAATATTACTGAACCAAACTCAAAAAACAAAACACCGTCGAATTGAGAATTCGATGAGCTTTAATATGAGGTATCACTTGACCCCTCTTCCCTACTTAAATTTTAGGGGTGGAAATCACCCTGGTTGGAGGGTTGAAGTGACAGGGTTGAAAATATCCACAAGATAGTTCCTTCTCGAAATAAAAATTGACGTGTTCGCCAATTTTTGTAATTATCCTTGGTTCTAAATTTAAACCCGATTAAAAATTTTCATTCAAATTGTTCTCCCAGTGTATGGAGCTTGCCCCTTACATCATGTATCGCCTTAACTTATGTACGTCTCTATGTTAAGAAACTTTATGTAACACTTTACAGCAAAGTTAAAGGTATCAAAGGTATTCCACATACCTGAAAATCATTGAATAGCGAGCATTTGTCTTGTTAAGAAAAGAAATCCTTCAAGTAGTAGGAAGGTTTGTAGGAAAATTGGGACAAGCTTTAAAGAGGGAGTCCTCGATGAAAAACTGGTTTCTTAATTTTGAAAAACGTCATATGAATATTTTAATCAAGAGGTATAACGAACCTACAAGAACAAATGGGGAGAGCACGTACAGCGTTTGTCTCCATAAATATTTTTCCAAAAAATTTCCTAATTTTGTTCCTAATTTAAAAAAAAATATTACATTATAATCCCTCAGGATGTCCCTCATATGTATCAGCACTTTATGTGGAAAGATAGACGAAGATGATCAAAGTATTATCTATATTAAAGGCTTCCTGGATGTTTTGGGTTATTCGTTAATTTCTGGAGCCTTACTGTCGTTATTATTATTATAGCATTATGGGATTTGCTTCTTTTTACGCAAAAGCTGCTTAATCGACCTAACCTGCTTTCTCGATTGATAAAATTATTACACGTCATGTGCTCTGATGAATATTCCTACCCCGAAACTATTTACTTAATACAATTTGCCGCATTACAAGCGGAGAACGTGCACGGTTTTCCTAAGGAACGAAATGCAAACGAGAAAGAGCCCACGAAACACACACATACACACAATGAATAATGAAATGAGAGTTAAAACATCAACGGGAGCGTATACGTATCCTTGGGAGAGTGATATTTTTCGAATGAATTGAATTCACTTCGTAAAGGAGCGAAATTGGGCCTGCCGTTTTGTTGGCTGCTCTTTCCAAAATATCCCTTGCTTTTAGAGCAAATACGAACCGAGAAAAAAATTAAATTAACTGATATTAACAATGTGAAACACTCTACAGGTTTAATACGTGAATGGTTGAATAATGGTTGGGTGATTACTGGAAACTTGTAAGATATCATGTTTATGTAAGAGATAATTTCTATAGGAAAACAAAACTAACTGTCTCATTCTTAATTACTTGTTCTTAAGGTGTAACGTTTTAGAAAGAAAGGACACGTTACGATTCTACCCCACTCGGTTATTTTTAACCAAGGATCATGGACAAAACTGAGACTATCTCTGATTGACTACCGTGGTCCACTAGATAGCTAAAAATAACGTACTGGGGTAGAATCGTAACATTCTCCCTATCTAACGTCCCTACCTAACGTATTTCGTGTCAGAAATATTGAAAAAACGTAAAGATGTGGAACTGTTAAGCAAAATCATAACGCTTTTACATCTAGTTAGCTTTACACCTCCAAAAGACTCTTCCAAATTCTTGATGGGTTTGTCGGTTTAATTAAAGTTTTTCCGAGGGAAAAACCCCTCCTCCGCCTTTAACAGCTCATTAAACGAAACAACCTCCACAGCGAGTCTCCATGTCTCCTCACAAAGAACAAGGATAATTAGCTATCTGATATCAAACTAACGGGCGTAAAAGTGACACTTTTTGCGCAAAATGAACGAGAGAAAAAATGCAGAAAAATCAGATCTGTCCCGCTAATCATGCGCACCCACGTTCCACGTTAAATTAACGTCTTGTAATTATAATGGGAAAGGTGGGCGACGATAACTTCACACCTGACTGCTTGTACATATGTGGGAGCAGAAATGTTTCTCCCACGGCTCATTTCGATTGGTTGCATTTAAGGGTCGATGAAGGTTAATTCGAAATTGATTAAGGGAAGATTTGACATCTGGAAGAGAAACTCCACACCCGTACATAATTCAGTTATTCAAAATTTGCAAGTAAAACTACTCCTGAAAATTGTTTTTTGTATATCGTAGCAAACGTAAAATCTTCCAGATGAAATCCATCTTGCATGATGCATTGTAGTTTCTAACGAAAACTAATTTTCGGTCCCATAAATTAGAATTCCTGCCAGAGTTTTTGCCAAACTTACTTCATCAAAGGGTAAAACTGAAGTCCTCCACTTCTTAATCTTTTCGATGGACATTCACAGGAAGGATGGACATCCTTCAGTCCAATGGATGTTCACTCAAATATCACCTGTCTCTGCCTTATGTTATATCATATTATTGTGGGGTCAGAATCTCTTCGTCAGTTTCAGATTTCCGCTTTTGTCCTAGAAAGATTCAAAAAAATATTTTAACAAAAAAGGTAAATTTTTGTATTCATGCACTATTTTGTTATTTTTGATAGTTTTGAAGTTATTTCGAAAATAAAATGCTTCTAGATGCAGGGCTCCGCTCCCACCCCCGGGGGGTAGTAGAGTACTAACCTCACATCATCGGTTCACGGCTTAGGCCGCTGTGCGGTAGATGGCGCCACTCCAATGGGCGTCTATTCGTGCTTCATCGCTCACAAATTCTCCCCCTCCTAGAGACAATCGCCATAACCGATGATGCGAGGTTAGTACCCCACTACTTCCTGTTCCATGCCGAATGTCACTGTTCCAGGATTCCTGGTGATCCATGCCACAAGTGTCAAATTTAGGCGCCAAGCCACTCGGCGTTTGCAAAAGTGAGGTTATGTACGGATTGCAACCGGCTTACTATATCTACTTACTATCTGTGGTGTAGTAATAATTATTTTTGCAAGTTCGCATGAGAAACCTTCCTGTTCGAGATGTAGGTACTCTATCGGTTATTGCCCAAGAGAATAGCTGCGATGGCCCCAGCGTTGGAGCGATATTAAAAGTAAATAACAGGAAATTTCCACGACGAGAGAAACTTTAAACTGCCATTGAAACGCAATGAATGGAAATTATAAACATAAACATAAAGTAAGAAACGATTTTCCCGTTTCAGGCTATAAGTGGAACTATCCCTCGGTCTTGTGGCCGAGGTATTAAAGTGGTTAACAGCGCAGACATAAAGCATTTCCGATGCGGTATCGTAAAAATTATAACTGCAGTTTCCGCTTTGAAAACTACATATCGTATTACCCGAGGCGGATAGTAAAATCCACGAGAGCAGTTAAATCCGACTGCGAGATAACGATATGAAATTTTCTAGCGATATCTGGATGGGAAATCCTGCATTTGTTTTACAAGTGGTTTTCCTCCTCCATAAACATTCACACGTGAGGGAATGCGGAAAAATGCGAGAACCACAAAACGTTTTCAATCCCTTTCGGAGTAAACGGCGACGATTTCAATCTCAATCGATATCGAACTTGTTGCTAGAATAAAACTACCACGTTTGCTTACACGGGAAGGCTCCTCGAGACATCGCTGTAAATTAGATAATAAGATCCTTTGATCTTTGATGCGAAAGTTGACGATTCGGATCCGGAAACGTTAATTTAGGTGAGGCTGCGAACTCATAAATGGAGTAATTGGCAATTAGGGCCCTCGAGTGAGAGTACCTGACCCAAGATAAGACTTCAGTAAAGAGAGAACGTAAGTGTTGCAACGGGAGTAGCAGGTGGAGAGTCTCTTTAAGGATCAGTTTAGGAGAGAAAATGTCTCACGTTTACATTTACCACTTTGTGTTCACGTAGGTTGAATAAATTTGAAAATATAGTCAGATTCATCATCTGCTCATAATCACAAATCTTTAGGGGTTTAGAAATCTGTCTGCTGAAATGGAAGAGATGATTTTAATTTTAAAGCTGGGAGAACTGCAGAGGATTAAGCTCTTTCCCCCTTCCAGCAGCAACATTTTATGGAAATTACGCTATATAGTAAATATATGAATAATTAGACCGTGAGCCTGCGACAGGACGAAGGTAATGATACTTTGCTTTCTATTTTCCGAAGTGGTAGCGCTGGTCTTGAACAACGTGGGAGTGGGAACTTGAACTCGAACTCTCTTCAAGGCTGCTGAAATGAGAAAGAGAAATTTTGCCGTTTGCCCACTCAAAACGACAAGAAACATGGGGCTTCCTTCTCCGATCTGAAGAGTACCTACAATCTTGCAAGGGATAGAAGATCTAGAAAATCAGCCTCTAGCAAAAATACTTGAGATTACTTAAGAGTATCTATAACAACAGAAACAGGTGTACAATGGAACTAGCCTAAAGACAGAACGATCGTGTGTTCCGGGTTCCAACTACCGCGTATGATGTAGGGTACGGTGCAAGGGATAGAAGAGCTAGAAAATCAGACTCTAGTAAAAATACTTGAGACTATCTATAATAACAGAAAAAGGTGTACCGTGGAACTAGCCTAAAGACAGAACGATCGTGTGTTCCGGGTTCCGACTACCGCGTATGATGTAGGGTACGGTGCAAGGGATAGAAGAGCTAGAAAATCAGACTCTAGTAAAAATACTTGAGAGTATCTATAACAACAGAAAAAGGTGTACCATGGAACTAGCCTAAAGACAGAAAGATCGTGTGTTTCGGGTTCCGACTACCGCGTATGATGTAGGGTACGGTGCAAGGGATAGAAGATCTAGAATATCAGACTCTAGTAAAAATACTTGAGAGAATCTATAACAACAGAAAAAGGTGTACCATGGAACTAGCCTAAAGACAGAACGATCGTGTGTTCCGGGTTCCGACTACCGCATATGAAGTAGAGTACGGTAGGTGGGATAGATTGATGCATCGATCCGGGAGAGTAGCTACTGTTCGCTAGGTGGCGTTACCCATACCAAAACGGATTTTTATATGGGATGAAGAACTGAAATCTGACTAACAATAGGGTAGATGACACGGACAAAAAACCATTCAGGCATTCATTTATATTCAGGCACTTTGAATAATAGATTCACATAGAAACACCTACTGAAGGTTCGAATTGATTTCATAATATATTTTTCGTCTTTCTTCGTAACTCTCTTAGCACTTACCAATTAATAATAAGGTTCATTTCCTATTTATAACTTTCACTTCTAATTTCATCACATCTGGAAATGTTTGCGAAGGCCCCACATGCGTTTAATAATTCAAATAGGGGCGACATTTGACGAACTACCCTCTCGATTTGCATACCTAAATAAACCTTACATGACGAATTTGATCGTTCATTAGTTTTGCCCGTTCTAAGCAACTTATCAATCCATGTGGATAATTACAGTTATGTAACGATATATTTTCGCTTCACCTGGAACGTCGTGGCTTTCCATTAAACAGAATCTCTATCGAGATGTTATTATCTGTGGTGTGAGATTTCCACGTTACACAAAGGGAAATTCGATATTTCCAGAAATGGGAACGTTACCTAATGCAATGACAATGTAACAAGAAGTGAGTCGTCTTCAAAAAAATAGAGTTCTGATACAATCAGCTTTTTTGGTGTTGCTTAATTCGCACATCGACGTTTCACTAATTAAACTTCACATCCACATACGATACCGAAGAGAAGTTAATCTATAACGGAGTTAAGTTCTCAGCCAACTTCTGTATGCAAATTTTATAATTCACTTCATATAATCCTTGCGAGTAAATAAAGCAACTGCTATACTTAGAGACGACTTAAATTCTCCGCAATTTAAGTTTGAATTAGTACAGCCAGATAATTATAATACAGTAGATTCAACCAAATTGGACATCACGATAACGTAGGGCCCTTTAAGGCGAGAAAAATTCTTGGAGCTCGAAGATTGGAGAAATTTTACCTAGAGAGTGATGTGTTCGGTAACAGGGTAACCAGGAGAAAAATTCTTCGCTTCAATAGTAGGGAGCTGCCCTGATTTTGGGAGACGAGGGATAAACCAATCGATGGGGCGTTTCAAATTTGGATAGGGGAGATACGTTGCTTAACAAATGATGGAATTCCTTAGCGCATCTATTTTACTAAGGAGGCTACACACCTTTGCTTATGTCACTTTACTTATAGTGGAACGGGATACCCTTACTCTATACCCATACTTCAAATGGCATTGCCAAGAATTGATGACGGCAGTAATAGGAGCTAGACCATGGGACTTCGTAATAAGGGGTTCAGACTTGTTTTTAGTCCGATACTTAAACGATCATTGGTGCAACGTAGAGAAAAATGTAGGCTCTTTGTATATGTAATAATGTGGGAAGGATTTAGGACCCAGCGAAATTGGAGGAAAGCCACATATCAATAATTCAGTAGATCCGTCTTTACGTGCGTGTTCACCAAAATGGTTCCTTGCTTTCGAATGATAATAAGGCTCTGGTGGCATTGGAAAGCCCCAGAAAATTAGCCATGGAGAGTTTCTTAAGTCATTATGGCAAATAACTTCTATTACCCTTTCGAAATGGATTAATTTAAGTATTTTCTCAATGCTTCGTTGTCATTTTCATGAGTATAAAGTAGCCGAACCTATAAGAGAGTGTACTCAATGAAAGTTAGTTCTTGATAATCAATCATAAATATGAGATGTCAGATTGATATTAATGGAATGAACGCAGCTATGTTTGTATTTGTGAATTTGTACGGTTTTTGGACCGATCAGAACAATTCACAAGTACTTAAGTTTGTTAGGTCAATTCAATTAATTCAATTCAATAGAATAGATATCACAACATCAACTGGTTAGTTTAAATCAAACTTAAAGCGAAAAATTCTTTACAAACGACCTCAAAATCAGTCAGTTTAGTGCTCTTCAATTCATACAATTATCTCACAGCAGCCAAGACTTGAGCTAAACAAATTTGTTTGTATGTATGTATCTGCGTACATAACGTGAGGGGTAAGTGTCGCAAATTCGTTGTATCAAGTCGACATGTCGTTTTTCCGTCCGATACAGGCACTTTTATGGCACGTGTTGTTGAAAAGTTAATTGAAGCGGAGACGAAGACAAGTCGATCGATATTTCATAAAGGCCGAGGAAGCGAACAACTAAATTAGAGGTGGTACACAATGAAAAATTTAGAAGAGAAAAGATGCAAGTCTCAAATCTAAAGATATAGAGCCATGAATGCCATTAAGGATGGGTTAGATGCAAACGTTCTACAGTAATAAGGTCGCGGAATTATTTTGACAATTTGAAATGGCACCAAAATTAAGGATGCTACTACTATTCAGCTCTTTGTGTGCGGTTTGACAGCTGAATGACATGCGCCATCTCGCGGCGAAGGCAGAAATTTAAAGTACTTAAAGTATTTAACAGAGCCAAAACCAGTCAAGCTATTTGACAGAGATATCAGTTGTAATTTTTTTATTATGCCCCAAAAAGAGAAATACATTGATCAATTTCGTAAATTTATAAAAGTTAAATAGAAAACAAATTAATGAAACAAATGAAACGAAAACGCAATTTCTATTTCGTATTCAAATCACGCTAATTCCAGAATGTCGACTAATAAACTGTTACCATTATTATCATTTAGTAAACGTCTACTTCTCCTTTGGCGCAAAAACAATCACAGAGATTATCTTGACGTGAATTAATTCCCCCCGATTACGCCCCCTCCTTTCTCCACATATAGAATCTAAATTCGCTACATCTCGACTTACCCCCTACCTCGTTTTCCTTCCCTCCACAGGTTTTCCTTGGTAATTTCGCTCTTCCTCGTCCTCCACTTTCTCAAATTATCCAATTACCAACAATGGAGCGTTTAAAACAATAACCTGTTTTGATGGAGTACTTGTTTCGGCTCAAACGGTAATTACCTAAAACTAAATCGACATGAACTCGTTAACTGTATGATGAAGAGGGGATTAATGCTAGAAATAGCATGTGGGGTTCGAGATTGATTTTATGTTTCCTATTTTTGACATATTTTAGTTCTTGGAAACCTGATGGAGTTTAATGTGAAGAGTAGTAAAGTAATAGCTTTAGAGAGGTGCCCAAAATCCACACGTCAGGAACGTTAATTGAAGTTTCAGCTGCACTGAAAGGCGAGGGCATTATTCCACTATCGGTAATGCCGCGAGGGATAATTCCGTTAACTCGCTAATGGTGCACGGAACGTTCTTTAATGCCATGGCAAACGTTCCCTCCTGTGCCAAACAAGAGAGGTTTCTCCACAAAAATATTATCAGCAAAATATGAATATATTGCAAGTACGCATCATTACTCTTAAGTAGTGTCCATAGTGGCCTTAGTAAAGTAGTGCTTGGCACAATTTTTACCACGAATCGGAGGGGCTGCAAAGTACAGTACATCGTAGAATTTCTTGGTGTTAACAAACCACAACAAGGCAATGTTATCTAAGAATGTAGCATCAATTCCCAAAAATATCATAGAAGAAGCCCTGGAAGCAGTAACTTTACTATCACTATTACACACCATTTACAAGTTGACAGGGTTAAGTCCCTTAACGAACTTTAGTTTAGGGCCTGTGAATGTGTCCATTTATGGGAATACGTGTACAGTATAGTGACATAGTGATTCCTCCATACGAAACGGAGAGCAACACAAGTCCTGCATTATAGGAACTCCAAAGGTGGTGTTGATAACGCTGGTGAGCTTATTTAAGAATATAGAGGTGCTTGTCTAACTCCATAAGAACCTTCATGCAAATATTAGACAGTGTAGCTGTAAATGCCTTCATAACTTACATAAGAGATCCTTGTTGGACAGCCAATCTTGGACGCAGAAGATGAAACTTGGCAAACCACAGGTTCGGAGTATTTTCGAAAGCTATTCAAGCCTATGGAGTTGATGTAGGCACAGTTTAGACTCAAGAAGCAGCACAAACGCCACGTGAGACTGGGAAACGAGGGAGATGCAGACTTTGTCCAAGATTTACACCGAAAATTTGATGTTCTTTGTGAAAAATGTCGAATGTTCCTCTGCAAAGATCGTAGAGCAGAAAACTGTACGTTGCTTGGATCATGAAGCACGTGAAGGATCATGTAAAGGTGTAAAAAGGCAAAGGTCGAAATTAATTTATATTTGTCTCGTTTGTATTTAGCAATCAGTTGTAGATACCATCTTCAAAACGTGGTAAATGCCTAAACGTCCAATTTTTCCTTTTAGTTCAATGGTCATTTAACGTAATTATGGTAACATGATAGAGAACTCTTAGCAAAATTTCTATTATACCTACATTTGTGAAAATAATTAACAATATTGATGTGATGCCTGATGGATAAGTCAAGCTAATATTAAATATTTCTCAAGGAAGGAACTATAGATCTCCTGCTAGTTCTGTACAAAGTATTTTATTTTTGGCCCAATATTGTTGATCAAAGACGAGGAATAAATAACTAAGTAATGCGTGTATCCCAAGAAACGTGTTTACGACTGCGACAGGAATTCTAAACCGAAACTCTCGGGATGTAAGGAAAGTAATGGTGAACTTCGGTTAGTTTTGTATAAAACCTTCTTTTTTTGGTCCAGTATTATTGATCAATGACGTGGTATCGGAATAAATAAGTAAGTAATGCACGAATCCCGAGAAAACTCATAAGGAAAAGGTGTTTACGACTGCGTCAGGAATTCTAAACTGGAACTCTTGGGATGTAAGGAAAGTAATGATGAACTTCGGTTAGTTCTGTATAAAATCTTCGTTTTTTGGTTCAGTATTATTGGAAAATGACGTGGTATCGGAATAAATAAGTAAGTAATGCATGAATCCTGAGAAAACTCATAAGGAAAAGGTTTTTACGACTGCGTCAGGAATTCTAAACTGGAACTCTTGGGATGTAAGGAAAGTAATGATGAACTTCGGTTAGCTCTGTATGAAACCTTCTTTTTCTGGTCCAATATTATTGATTAATGACGTGGTGTCGGAATAAATAACTAAGTAGTGCTTGTATCCCAAGAAAATTCATAAAGAAGACGTGTTTACGACTGCGACAGGAATTCCGAACCGGAAATCTCGGGTTGTAAGAAAAGTAATGAAGTTTAACACTCATCCTTGAACTGACCTACCGACAAGTTTAGTGTTTCGTCAACAAATTGATAAGTGCCTTGAAAATTTGTTTCCCAGCTTATCTGGAGACTTTTAATTGACCAAAACAACAGTTACGTAACAGTTTAGACTTAGTTAATTTAGTATCGAAAATTAAAGAATAGGAAATGGAGTATTCACGTTTTTCTGCCGCTTCACCGCTTTAAGTCCACTGAAAACTTATCCATAACGACTCCTACGTAACATTAACGTGACCCATTTCTCGATGGTGGGTGGGGTGGTGGTGGGACGAAGAAAATCTGACCAGCCGGACAAAGAAAAACCGTACGTCATCGGCTCCCCTTCCACCCGCCGGGGTCCCAACTTATCCAGGAGGAATTTTTTTCCTTGCACGGAACCACTCGATGCAAGAGCGGCTATTGGTCGGATATCGCGTCGCACCGTATTTATCGGCGCTCCGATTGGTCGGGCGCTTTAACAAAATCTCGTGTTGGCGCTCTCTCGGCTAGAGTAAGTCTGGAAGTGCTTTGGCGAAAACGCGAAAAGTCGACGAGAAAGGTAAGGGAGAGAATGTGTGTGTGTGCGTTTCCCTCGTCTGATACGCTTTCCCACTTTTGTTGCTCGCTTCCGGGAATCCTGGATTAGGGGAAGTTTGTCGTCTGGATTAGTTTGCTAATCAAGGGGATTTATTCCGCGGGTTTTTGTCGCATCGACGAGGGGGAGTTTTAAGGGATAGCTGTTGCGTCTCCTTAGAAATAGGATGGAGAGATTGGACCTGTTTGGACACATGATTCTAGCAATTTTTTTTTAAATATTTATGGTAAGTGGGTTCAAATGGGATAACAAAATTTTACTGTAAACGTGCTTTTCCCTGGCTGGTGTGCATTTCAATGTTAAATCTTCGCTTTCAGGTAACTCCCTTGCGTATTTTTCGAAAAAATTTCTAACTGAAATTCATCCATTCAGTTCCAAAAATAATTTAAACCATACAAATTCAGGCAATCAATTGCACAGAAAAATTCTACTTTTTGTGTCTTACGTGGTCCAAATTTTGGGCCCATTTACTTGAGGGAATCTTAAGTACATTTGTTGCTTTCAGTGTTGTAATATAGGGACAAAAATATTTTTTTTTGAAACTAATTGAGGCATTTCATAATACTTTTAATAACTCGCTTTAGTCTCTTATGTGCTTGTCTGCTTGATATGAATTTAATGAAGATTTAAAATAACTTCTCGATAAACTATTGATTTGAAATTTAAAACATAGTTCAGAACTTCGATATTAACAATGTTATCAACAATATTATGTTAGAAAAATGAGCTAGGGAGAAGAGAGGAAATATTGAACAAAAAATATGTTTAAATAACGTATAAAGGAACGTTGTCATTATGACGTATAACGTAATGACGAATATAACTGTTTTTAACTTATAAAAATCCTGCAATAATGCCATAACTCGTCGCAAAATTATCAAAATGTTTAAAATTCCCATTAAATTCCTATAAATTTACAAATACTAGGTAATTCCATTCCCGATAAAAATTAATTTAGCCAGTTCAAAAGTATTATTTTTTCCTGTAATTTAAATTTGAAACAAATCTGACTAAAAGTCATTAAATAATTTAAATCTAAATAAATATATAAGATATGATATTTTTAATGTACACTAAAAAAAAGTATAACGTAATTTCTCCTAGCCCAGAACAAATTTATAACGCTATACAGATCCTGAATCCTGTAGAGCTTGTCCTGAAAAATTATAATTGCAAACATGGTAACTTACATGGTTACCACATATTGTATATAAAATTTTAAATTTTATTTTTCAATATTTCATAATTAATATTAAATTAATTATTAAATTAAAATATTAACATAAATTTTAATATTTCAAAAATAATATGTCATGAAGAAAAATTGCCTTAACTGCTTGTTTACATATCCTTGATATTTAAATTAGCGTTACCTTAGTTGAAAAATGAGAATTGTGATGTGTTAGGTAAGAAAAAATACAATACATTTGCTTGCATTAAATTCTATAAAGTATCTTCAAAATTCAAAAATTATTTGCATTAAAATTGTACTTTGTGAAAATGTGAACTCTGATATCACCATTCTGTCGGATAAAAATTGAATTTTTATTCAATTTTAAATTCGAAATTTTTAAAATTCGAATCTAATGAAAAATGAAAAATTTTAAATTCGATATTTAAGTAAGAACTAAATTTCAAAGTATTTCATAGAATTCGTTTCATACAGGAAAATAACAAGAATTCATACAACAGTTCTAAGTTCATATAGCAGGAATTCAAGGGAATTAGTTCTCCAAAGAGGCCAAATTTCATACCATAAGATTCCTAATAATTTTGATAGCTGTGAAAATACTTGTATATATATGCTTGTATATATATTTACATATACATTTATGTTTTCATGGAGAAGTTCTTATGCCATCCACGTTTTTGTAACTCGCCACCAGGTGGCGCTGCAGCATATCAACTCCTACGAACAGTCATGAAAATTAGTATAAATTGATATTTGAGTACGGAAAATATTTTCGTGCTATTAATTTGATTTTAACTCGCCAGCAGATTTACAGCCCAATTTATTCTTCTAAAACCACGTTTTGCTTGAAGTTCAATCTTTGATGGAAATTTTTATTTTGATACGTTAATTGTGTACTTTCATTAATATTCCATGAACCAAAGAGTTCTCCCCAACTTCAAGCAAACCGACGAGATGAACAGGGAATTATTATAATTTAAATCGCTTCAGTAAGTACAATTCATTACCGCCATTCCTCTCGAAAATTTCCATTCGAGGTAAATTAGCTTAGAATCGAGGCTTTACGGTCGGAGTGATTCCACCGTAGCTCATCATTCCTTGAGAAACAAAAAGATAATAACTTTGTTTAGAATGGATCGAAGATGATAAAAACTCGAAAACTAGACGATCACCTTTAAAAATCGCTCAATTTGAACGTCTTAATTCTCTACAAATCGTTCCTATACAACGTATTGCATTTCCGTCAATAATTTTCACATTATGATGAAAAAACCGAAAAACGACCTATTTTTTTTTAAATTTTTATTGCTTAAAAAATCTTAAAAGCTCAAATTTGTCTAGATTTTGAGTTTTTATCATCTTTGATCCATTTTAAAAAAGTTTTTTAGTCCGTCTGCTGTTAAACTTTATCTACCAAAACACCCTTATTTTTGTTCTATAAACTAGGCTATTAGTTGATTACGCCTTGCCCTTGATTAGTGCGTCGCGCTTTGCCCCTTTAAGCACACATAAAGGATTTTAATTGGGAAATTGCCGGTCCAAAGCCGTTGGAAATGGAATGCGCCTAATTGGCGTGAAACACGACGCCTATTTACTAATTTCCAGTCACGTGTCGCCATTTAATATACTGTTTGATACATAATTTAATGTTAACATTTATATGTTAATTATAATATGTTGGAATCTTATCTAAACATGCGGGTGAATAATTAAAATTGGTAACGGGTACGTGGTGAAAATGTGAACACAGGTAATAAATTTGGTTCGATCACTAACTAAATGAGGTAATAAATTAGTTAGAATCAATTATTCACGATTTATTACTAATTCAACTAACGGGTGGCATTTTAATTTTTTTTTACGATATTCATTAAATTAATAAGTATTAATAAGTGAATTAAATCACCGGCGGAAAATTACACAACGTTCAAAAGAGTGTTTTCATTTATGTGCGCTTCTACAGGTTTGCCATTTATCGCCTCCCTCGAAAATCCAACGATGCACAATGGAAAACGACGTCAAAAGGTACGGAGATAACGTCGCACTTTCCCTCACCTCCAAATATACATTTCCAGCACTAATAATAACGGCGTGGAAATTATTCCAAACGAAATATTCGACTCATTCCAGTTTCCATTGTGATCGACACGTTTGTACTCCGAGGGTTTGGTTTTTCGTCTGGGGCCGATCAAAAATTGATCGGGAAATCGCTTTAAGGGCGGAGGAGTGTTGCTGGATGAGAATTATTTATTCATTTATTTTTCTAAGGGCGCGCTCGTAGTCCAGGGTATTTGCGCGTTCTTTAAGGGAATAAAAGTTTCTTGTCTTGGGTCAAGCTGGGTTTGAGTAAAAGGTAAATGTACGTAACGCTAAGGATTACGAGGATAAGGGTTCGGAGATATATCGTTCGAAAATTCAAAAAAAAAATACACCTTACAAATTGAAAATTATTTAAAAATTACAATTTACAAATTAAAAATTATTTAAAAATTACACCTTATAAATCAAAAATTACAAAATTGCAATTAATCTTTTGTTATACTTATTATTAGGTTTATGTTTAATTACACTAACTTTGATTAAAAGCGATACATCGATACTAATTAAAACGATTACATTATTATAACGGTGTAATAAAAAGAAAAATCAAAGCTTCCTTTAGATTTCGTTGAAAAACCACTGATTTGTTTCCCGTCCCATCGATAAACAAGATTTTTTGACGGCAATTGATTTCCTATTTTTACCCGTTTTATTATCTTATCAATTGAAACGCAATGATTTCCCCGTCGCTCCATTCGCATAACGAATAGTCGAATGTATGGGCGATAACGGGAATATATTTTTCCGTAGATAAACGGAATGCGCATGCGCATCGATAAAAAATCCGAGCGCGAAGTGATAGAACCCGGCCATCAAAAATTCCATTATTGCTGCAATCGGCGGTATTCACGTCTGCCGCTAAAGAATCTAATCTAATATTTTACCTGCGAGGGAAGGAGAGCGGAGCATTTTGCGAGAATTTATTCTTGCGACTTTCCGGAGGGAGGCGACGCTACACATTTTCCACTAGGGTTTTAGGTAACAGGAGTAAAGGGAATTTAGGACGACGTCGTCGCCGTGGGGAGGAAAGGGCGATAAATTACGCGGAAGGGGGACAATGCGGGGATGTTCGTGGGTTTAGCAGTCAATTAAGTGTGGATGCGGCCTCTGAAGGGGGAGGAAATTGGAGGAAAATTTGCCTGGAGTTATGGATTCTTTTTGAAACATGCGACACACACACAATTAAATCATTATGAAACTTGGAGTATGTTTTGCCACTCCATGGAAGTTACCTGTGGAAACTACCTTCTGTCTGAGAGGTTCTTAACTAGGGTTAGAGAACTTCCACTAAGGATAATTAATTAATAATGCAGTAACCACGGCGAGTGACTTTACAATAACAAGAAACTATGGGAGAAACTTCATAAAAAAATAAATTAAGGACATGCAGAAATGGAAACGAAAAAAGAAGTGATAGGAGCCAAACAGACATGAAACCTCCCAAATAAACTCAGGGTAAAAAATACAAGGATAAAAATATTACTGCATGTATGCCGTAAGGCTTGGTACACTGGCGTTGTTCAACCGATTGTCCAGACCTACATGAACCCCATTAGTGATAAAATTTCCCTATCCCTTGTCGAATCTCTGGGTTTCATGGCTTGAAAAATGAGCCTGTTCTTTTGTATATTTTTCGTGGCCATGGTATTATTAGAAAAAAAAATATAGACAGTAAACAATTTGAACCTCAGGTTTGCCTTAAGGAGAAATGCAAAATGTTCAAGTAAGTAACCAAACGTTAACAACAAAAATATTTTCGAAATTTCTTTTGAAAAATTGTCGCTGGAGAGGGTGTTTCAGAGTTCCATGATTTACCGCTGAAAAATTAACATCAACATAGTCATGAACGTTAATTGTAATCTTCGAAGCAGTTTTACCTTGTACCTTTTGTACCAGTACCTTTTGATTTCTTCCAAGCTGAATAATAAAAGAGCGTAATTTAACCTCCCATGACAATATCCATTGATACAGTGATTCATGCTTACAAAATAAATAGTAACGTGCCTAAATTAAATGGGGAAACATACCAAGGGTTAATTTAAAAATTTTCAATCTGGTTTAAATTTAGAACTAATGACAGTTATAAAAATTGGCGGGACATGTCGATTTTTATTTCGAGAGGAAAGCATTTTGCGCTTATTTTCAACCATTTCCCTTCAACCATTTAGCCAAAGTGAATTCCACCCCTAAAATTTAAATAGGGAAGAGGGGTCAAGTGATACCTCATTTTAAAGCATATTAAATTCTGAATTCGACGGTTTTTTGTTTTTTAAATTCGGTTCATTAATTTTCGAGAAAATGAAAAAAGGTGTTTTAAATAAATAAATAAAGTGATAAAATTTAGAAGATTTCGAAGTAAATTTTTCACTTCGCTATTGATTTTTTTTGTACGCTTTGGTTGTTTTCAATAGTATTTATTTTTTGTAAAAAGAGAAACTTTAAACGAAAAATATGGTTTTGAGAATGACAACAGCACTGTTCCAGGTGTGGTTCGGTTCGATACTCCAAACGATCTTTCCAGTCATTGTGTTTCTTTTTCAAAAATCATTCAAATTTAGTATTAATTCGCATTACGATGCTTTACTAGCAGAACGAGTTGAAATAATCTCTCCCAAAATCATTGTTTCAAAAAACCGTCGAATTCAGAATTTGACAAGCTTTAAAATGAGATATCACTTCACCCCATTCCCTACTTAATTTTTAGGGGTGGAACTCACCCTGGCTAAAGGGTTGAAAATATGTCCAAAATCTTCGTCGTTACGAAATTACACGCGAGTGATTTCATAAAATCAGTAAGGATACAGCAGACCTAACTTTTAAAAAATCTTACATTGGAGCCGTGTAGCCAATCTAGCCTTGTGTAAATATTATTTTCGTTAACTCTCTATGGAAACAAAGTTAATGGAATATCACAAAATCACTGCGTCACGATGATTGCTTTTACAAAACAAACAACCCCTCTCTTTAATTCAGACAAAAAACATATTGATGCGAGTCTAGAAAAAAAAGAGAGCAAAACAACAGTGTTAGGAAAGCAGCGAAAACACACAAAATTTTTCTTGCTACACACGTACTTGATAATGTTTTCAGTAGATCACCCAACAAAAACACCCTTGTTGCCCTACTCTACTGCTGAAATATTGCATTTCATTCGCTAATGAGCAAATGGACATGTAGTAGTCGTATTATTCGTCGATCTACATTAGGAGGTTTTCGGATATTTCACTTATACAAGCTCTACTGCGTCCGAATACATCTGGGCTAATTTGGCATCGCTTTGATAGCAGTGGTGTTTTCTCCCTGGGCAAACACCGATAAGACTTTACGTAAATCCGTATTTATTTCCGCTACCACAGTCGATTCGTAAAATCTCCAAAAACGGCGTAGCTGTACGTTCTGCAATCGCCCTAGGACATTAAAGGAAAAATCGGCAAACAGTACAGTAACCACTCTTTTAATAAGTGATGAGGTCCGCTTCAGGTGATGTTCAATTTTTTATACTTCGTTCGTACGTGAAACCGATTGATCCGGGATTGTTAAAAATGATGAGGAGATCCTCTACGGGGAAAATTGTGGAAATGCTGGAAAATTCCAACATTTTCAATTCGGCGACGCGCCCGTAGTTTCCTTCCTTAAGTTATTAGGAACAAATTAAAAATTCGAGAGCTAAATTAGGCGTTTTCAAGATGCTACAAATTTAATAATTCACCCCAAACAAGGGAAATACCCAGACAATTTAAAATCGAACCAAAGGAAAGCAAAGAAACAGTAAAATTTAATAAATCCCGGCCTACGTAAATTTAAGTTTACTAAACGTATTGGACATACCATTTAGATATACAGTGGGGTAAAGGTAAAATGTGGTGAATCCATGGTTTAGCATAAAACCTTTCGATTTCGTTTGAGAAACTAGAAATGGAAATTTTCGTGGGTTTCCAAGAGAAGTTAAACACTGGCCAAAGTTTGCATTTGTTTGGTGCAACTTTATTTTTCTGTTAAATCACTGCATGTTAATAATGTTAATTAACTAATGCGCCAGTCTAAAAAAGTAGGCTCAAAGAAATAAATATGATTTATTGCAATATTTAATAAATAAATATTGACGTATTACCTGTCGAATATTTCGTTACACCTCGTAAATATTTCTTTGAGAAAAACTAAATAAGTGATTTAAATCTTGACGCATTCCATTATGATATTAATTATGATTACAGCCTTCATCCAAGTGTGGTAATTGGTAAAGAGTATATTACCTTTAAAGTTTAAGTAAAATTAATTTTTTTTTAAATAATTTGGTAGAAATCGATGCAATTTTTTTGATAATAGTCATTTTTGCATACAATAATAAAAAAAATAGCTAATAGTTAGGCAAACATGGCTCATTTGAAGCCCCTTTTCACTGAAAATAAAATAATTTTTAATTTCCTATGAATAAGGCTAATAGTAATAATATTAAGCTAAGTTTTAGGTCAAAATATAGTATTTTACTCAGTATACTTTTAGGATATTTTGGAAAATATGAAAATAAAATTTATTCAACTTAATAGTTTTGGTAGTACAATGTTTGACGTAAAAATGAGGTATTCTCTTGCAATTCTGTTAGGTAACACCATGAAAAATTTGGGATCAAGCCAATCTTATCCTGTTCTTCAAAATATATATTGCGTCGAGGTACGCTTCTTGCTCTTTAAGGGTGAAAATTACCCTTTATTACAAAAAAATCAAAAAGTAGTAAATTATGCTTCTTATATACTGAAATCTTGCTTAAATGAATGACATAAAAATCCCTTTATGTTTTTCAGTGTAATTGATAATGTTTCCCAATGTTTAGACCCTTAAAAACGACTCACTAACCCTAAATTTGAAGAAAAATTTAATGTTTAACAAGTTTCCATACTCGAATGGAACATTTAGAGTGAATAATAAACCATTGAAATACCCTGAGGTAATTTACAATTAATTTAGAAAATTTCATCCCTTAAAAACCCCTTCAGAGCATAAAAACTGTGAAATTTTTTTACTTTGAAAATATTTAAATATCCACAATGAATAAACCATCATATTGTGGAACATGATATAGAAAATACCCCATAGGACATAATGATACTTATTATAAGTTTGAACCTGTGGACTGAATAGTTGTGAATATCCTAGATTTTAATGTTCTATAAGTTACAGTTTATGCTATAAATTATGGAATAAAACTTTTATGAGCATGTAGCCTTTATAAAGGTTGCAATCCTTAGAAATAAATTACGAAAATATAAGGACATAAGGACAAACGATACAAGGACATAGGAACGTAAGGACATAAAGACATAAGGACAGTTGAACATTTTTAAGTAAACCGGAAATCAGTTACTTTTTTAATACGACGTTTAATGTCACTTGTAATATAAATCCGTAGAGAAATAAGTACCCCATAAGGACGTAAGGATATAACAAGGACACGAAGGCATAAGGACTCCAAGGATAGAAAGAAACGACACGTAGGGTAAACGAACACAAGCATCTAAATATATCATAAGGGCATAAGGAGATCGACTTACTTTTCTAAAAATTTGGAAATTTTAGAGAAATTACTAGTTAGACACCTTCGGTAATTAAAACTGAACCGTTTTCTCACAAACTCACTGCACAAATGAAACTAATAACTGAGACTCGACAGTTGTTTATGCGAAAAGTAATTAAAAAATCTCACAAAAACTGTACTAAGTCATGAATCATAGGTGATAAGAGGCGACGAGAGCCGAAAATCGTTGGAATATTTGGAGTAAAATAATAAAATATTTCCATTTCCCTCACATTTAGTTAAATGAATTTTAAAGGTAAATATTGTATTTACGTACGCACCCGTTTTTACCGAAATTAAAGTAAAAAAATGGCTGTTATAAATACTCTCATTAAGAAATTTGAGTCAACAACAGTACTTCTATGTAAATTAATTTTATCACACCAGAAATTGCGTCATCAAAGAAATAATTACCATTCATACCACGAATCAATAAATTAATTTTTTTTTTGTAATTTATCCGATATGGAACTGGTTGAAGCGTACTTTATTTTTCGTTATTTTTATTAGAAGACATGCAAGACAATTTAACGTAAACTCTAAAACGGTCATTTTTCATGGCACGTTGAAAAATTTTTTTCGAGTATGAATAGGAGAGAAAATTTTCTTTCAAAAATTCCCTTTACTTATTGAAGGGAATTTATACTTTATTCATGGTTGACCCGTGGGTCAACAAATCCCAAGGTCCTATCATGTCGCGATTCAAAAAGTTTTCTTCATTTTTCACAATAATGTAACTTTCCCTCTAATTTTCCAACCGACCACGTAAATATTTTATGGAGGAAGTTTCAGGTGTAACGTAATTCTCCTAAACCTCCCCTATCATATCTATAAGAGTTATCCAATTACGAGTCGCGCTGAAGCTAAACCCAACAAACGTGACTGTCGAAGAGTAATTTTCTCATGTATTTTTCCTCAAAATTTCTAGTATCTCCTTATGGCCTCTTTTTAGTCGAACGTTTAACGATTTACACGTTTCCGCACACCAATTACAACCACGGGACCGCCGCGGTTAAACTTTCCAAGACTTCCTGTGAACTTCATTTAATATCTTAGGGCCTGAAAGAGAAACCTTGCGACCGTCGTTCCCGAGGAAAATAACAACTTTAATACCGCCGAACCTTCGATACTTTACGTATGAGTGTATGAAGGGAATCTCTTAAACATATACGCCGAAGAGAGGGTCCCGGGGGACGACAATGTAAAGTCCTTGAACGTAAGCCCCCGCAAGAGGAATTGGAAATTTTCAATTTGCCTGTTTAATTATTAACAGCGTGGCTTCAAATACCCAATTTGTCAAAGCGTCGCGTCAGGCGGGCCGTCAGAGGAATTTTAATTAATGCCACGTTTCCTCGTGTGGCTGACAATGGATCGGTTGCTCGTATTAGAGAAAATCACTTGTGATTTAAAAAAAAACGTTATAAATTAGGAAAAAACCTGCAGTAAGGGGAAGTTTGATGTAGAGTTGAACTTCGATAACCTATTTGTACCATTTCCGATCCTAAAAATAACTGACAATTATGGCTGTACTGTCATAAGGAATACCTGGGATTTTCCCAGTTATTCTTCGATTTCCCGATAACCAATTGCCTTGTTATCATTATTTACAACTCAGGATTACAATTGAAATCCATGCCATTCGCACATAATCACGACCACGAGATTTCCACAACTATCAACAAAACAAGAAATGGGACCGCGGCTCGGGCCAAGGTGAAGCGATATAAACTTTTATCAACATGCTGACGATCAAGGTGAAAGATGTTTCGATCAACGACAAGCCGAGAACACTAAACTATATGAATATAAATAGAAAGAGGAAGGGCGAGAAGAGGACAGAGTGGTCCAGACTGTGTTGCCCTAGGGGTTGTCCATGCGGGTCGGCCGGACGGCCCTTTGGGGAAGAAGAGAAGAGAGAGCGGTCGGCCCTAAGAGGTTGGCCTGTCGACGAAGGGACCGAGGGGAAGAGACCGCCCCGAAGATGCTCTCCGACCTGCCGCGCCATGTGGAAGTCCGTAGGTTCGCTGTGCCCGAAGTCCCTTTTTCTCTTTTAGTCTTTTTGCATCCTTTGGCATCCCTAACCTATAGGTTCTCCGCTCCAGGCGAGAATGAAACCTTTCTTTTTTTTCTTTGTTGTCTGTTGATTTATTCGCAGCACCCCCTGTGGCTTATGGCATATGGTTGGAGGCGCCTTGCAGGAGCGAGGGGTGAAAATTAAAAGGGTATCGTTGTATGTATGTAGACAAGCATCGAAAAACGTTAGAAGCGCGCCTTTAAGCAGTTACACACCAGTCAAGGCTTTTATAGGCGCGAAGGTACCTTGAGCTTGGAATCGAATTTGCACTGCAAAGCCAGTTGCAACCTAAAAAGCCCCTTTCGTAATACTTTACGTGGCTGCAGTAAAAACCCGTCGAAATTACGTGACTTCCCCCCACAATCCGTTTACGTTTCCGACCGGTGATCACTTAGTAAAACGCGATAAACGCCATTCGTAGTTTCGCTCTTGTAGCCCTATTCGAGTTCATTAGAGCGAACGCGCGCTTTTGTTTATTACTTTTCGGGGATTTACAAGGATTTCGTTTTCGAGTTTTATTACTGTGCGATTATGATTAACGACGGCGAGGAGAGAGAGGGGAGGGGGGTTGATAGCTGACGCAAGTGCGAGATGAAAATGGATTAACGTTTAATAATAAACATAAAGTGATTTTTTCGGAATTTTGAAAAATACGTGCGCGGGATTAAGAACGGCAAACCGTAGATTTAAATTCATGTCGCCGTAGGTAATTTAGCGTCTTATTTAAAGGAGAAATTTAATAAAACCCCATTAACATAGTTAAGAAGCGACGGCCGTCACTTTGAGTAATTATGCGTTATCAATCCTACCGCGGTTTTCTTCGAGGTTCAGAGTAACCGAATATCTCCGACTTAACTGACGTATGCCGGTAATTAGTATTAATCAACCAGTAATGAGGCGAATTTAAAAGAAGTTTTTGGTATTTTATATTGATATATAATATAATATAATTTTGTTAGTTTGTCAAAATTTATTTATTTATATATCCTCCGTACACCTGAAAAGTCTCCTGAAAAGGGACGTACATAGTATCCCGTAAGAGAGATGTAAGGTCCCTCCGTGCGCAGGCGCAAGGATAATTTGTCATTAAACACATTATATACTTAAATCTGAGCTAAAAATGAAATTAAATATAAATTTACTTAACGAAAATTACTTCAATCGAACAAGTGGTACTGACTATTTGTCAGTGAGGCTAGCAGTACTATTATTTTGTTATATTCTGTACAAAATTATTACATCTATTTATGATTTTTGATACTGCACACATTTATATAAGTTAATAACATAATTCTGATAAATCCATCACTTTTATGTGTTTTACAAATTTTTCCTTAACGTATTTTTTAGATCCCTGCCAATCTTTTAGTCATTGAAAGATTTTGTGCCAATATAAGTGCGTACTACTCTTTTCTACTAATCCTTCGTTTTAATTTTAATGTTAATTGTTTGTTAAATGTCTGTTAATCCAAAGTTAGTAGCACTCATGCTTTGAGTACCGTTGGGTATGCCCCAATTCGATTAATAAGACCATAATTTAAAGTACCAATAATAAGTTCTTAATACACGATTAAGTAAATGTTTTATGTCATACATCACAAATAAGCCTTAACCTTAATTTGTTAATACCCTTATGTACATGCATGTTTCATTTGCAAATTGCAATGGCCCTAGTACAGAGCCTCGAGGGACACCCATTGCTATATCACACGATGAACTACATTGATTATCACAGATCTGAAAATAATAGGGTCGTTATGATTGATGGGCAACTCGATGTTATCTCCAAAGTAATTCTCATCACCTATCATCTGGCCCATTATGTGATGATTTTCAGATATTTGAGGTTATGTACAGAAAAATGGATAATGACGTGATGGGATGAGACATAGACATTGTCCTATAGACAAATCGTTTTTTGTCATGCATGTTTATACCATTTTTCATATCAAACTTTTGACTAGGAATTCAAGATGGCCGATCCAATATGGCCGACAGGAGCAGACTGGCATTTAAATTCTTGAAGTTATTGTCAGCAATTAAGATGATTAAAAAAAAGTAAATAAACATTTTCTAGAGAGATGCATTTAATGATATTAAACACAAAACTTAGAAACGTCTATTACCTGTCATAACCCAAAAATTTCTGTATAGTTATTATCAATTGAAATTCTTTTCTCTGAATTGAAAATTCTTCTCTAGCATTTCGGGAAGCTAATTATCATTTTTCTCTTGTAAGTATTAAACCATTATTCTTTTTTTACCTCATATTCCGAGAGTTTCAGTTTCGAATTCTTGTCGTAGTCGTAAACACCATTTTCCTTATAAATTTTCTTGTAATATTTCTATACAGTTATGCCCACTTAAGGGCATTTATACCTCAACCTCCATGGCTTTCACTATGCTAGTGTATTTTGACAATTTTCATAACAAATCGGAATACTTCGTGTAATTTTGCAATTTTTAATGCAATGTTTGACGCGAGAAGAAATTTTTGAATTTTTCTTCATTTTTCCACGCAAAGATATATTTTGTAACTTTTGTACATTGCGGTATAGGTCCTATGGTAGTAAACTTTTTATGGTATACCCTAAACATGTTTACGAATAGGCAAAAAGAGTTTCCCGACACGAAAATTTCATTCTTACTCCGCTAACAGTCATAAAATTCGTGTCTCCAAGAGAATCCTGGTAAAACTACATCCTGGTAAAGCAATACAGGCACTCAAAATATTAACCGAACTTTGTAGAAAATGCGGTGTCGACGTAGTGATCATCGATGATTATTTCTCTGTAGCTATAAAACACCCATCCATTGATTTAGTACCTACAAATCTATTTATTTCATGATATAAATTTTCCAATGTAAACCTCCTGCATTGGCGAATGAAACACACTAAATCCTAATTACGTGCTCATTTCGCCAATGGAAGTATTGTTAATTATCGCGCGGAAGGCAGATTTTATTTCAAAAGGGCAGGTGCACAGAGCCAATTACGGATCACTAAGGGGCGTATCAAGTAATTACCTTCAGGATTCTTCCGAAGTAATCGCAGAGACGCATGAAGCGGGAAAAGTGGTGAATGGGGCTTTATTTCTTGGTATGCAACAGGTGAATGAAAGGAATATTATTTTTTAAAAATAGATGAAAGTGATTTATGAAAATTGTACATTTCAAGTACACCTTTCTGAGGAAAATTGTGAATGTTTTATAAAAGCAATCTTGAGGCGCTGCAATATTCCTCATAACCTCTCTGTTTTTTAAATAAACGTAAATTTTATTTAAATCTCTAAAGCAGCCGATATTTTTTGTCTTGGCGTCTTTAATAGAAAACCCGGCATCGTCGTTAGCTTCCATTATACGTTAATGCCCCGCTTGGTTCGTGACATGCCATAAACGACATTAAATTGCCTTTTAATCGGTCATGTTTCACAGAAAATCTACGATTGTTATAAATTTGTTTTTAAATTCGTTTCGTCGGGCGGACAAGTACGTCATCTATGAAATGTCGAAGGCGCCTAGTTTTATACCATGCGTTCATAACTGGTAAAAATGTTTTTAAAGCGAGAACTCCCAGAGAAAAATTCTTACCCCTAGCCCAGTTTATACAGCAAAAGAAAGCTGTTTTGGTAGATACAATTTATCGACCAAAAAACTTTGTTTAAAATGGAACTAAGATGATAAAAGCCCTTTCTACCTATGACAGTTTTCCCATAAGTTCGATCGATATTATTCCTAGTGGGACACCCAGTATACGTGTTTTACCGATTTAGTGGCAGTGACACCTTTTCAATTATCTTGTGTTTTGTGTTTATTTAAACGACAATTAAGGTATCCATTAAGCACGTCAACCAATCCTTGGACCCCCTCACTGGTGTCCCTAAGAAGGACACTCCCAGTAATTTTGTAGTTAATATTCTGGTCAATTCAAATAAGGATCGTTTTTTGCGGGTCACCTTTTATTTGCCATTCATTTCTATTTAAATTGTAATTTTTAGTTACGAAATTATTCCCATGCCTACGTCGGCCCTTCAACAAATTTTTTCCTTTGTTACCTTTGGGTACTCGGTAACGAATTTTGGTACAATTATAGATTAGAAGATATTTATTAAAGCCAGAAAGAATTCACGATAGTTTCAAAGTTACTTCCAAATATATCTCAAAAAGTACACCTTACGATGTTTCAAAATTATTTTAGATCGACAATTTTGATATAGAAGTGCTATGACTTTTATACGAGCACGTAATATCGATAACTAAAACTCTTTAGCAGAGGAACGGTTTGCACGTAGCGACACGAGTCGCGCATCCTCCCAAGAAGACAAGGCGACCAACGATAAAAAGAAAATCATTGGATTCTTCAATTCGCGTTATTGCATGTGTATTTTTTAAGGGATTAAATTTTAATTTCGGGAAAAGTGTAGGGTTAAATCCATCTACACAATTTTTCCCAGTGATATTACAAAAGTTTTCCATGTTATTAGCCCCTCCAGAGTGAAATAACTGTAATGAAGGCAGAGATAAATCACTCTCAGAGGAAAGCTCTTATTTGAAATTGAAGGAAGTGAAGTATTTTTTGAAAATATCTCTAAGGTGTGTGTAAATTATTTTGCAGCTTATTTGACGTTATTTTAATGATGCTAGGGTAGGGTTTATTAAACGGAAATTGTATGGCAATGGCTTGTTTGAGAAATGGACAAAGTGTACACAGCAGGCATTATCGAACGATTTGCGCATGTGCAATACAAGTTAAAATCCGATAAATCATCCACGATAACATGAATGAAGTTATTCTTCCTCTGTTTTGTATTTTCTAAAATAATTGTTCCATAATCTCAGGGAGAAGACATCTTTTTGTTATATAGAATCGATTATATACGAGTGTATGATTGATTTGAAAATTTAATAAAAAAATAATACACTATTAATATGTAAATAACTGTTGAATTCATGCCTTAAGACACTTTTAAGGAAGTATTGAAACTCGTGGAAAGTCGACTTATATACTTTTTTAATTGAGTTTAAACGCACGCCAATGTTTCCTCAAGGCAAATTTAATTTTAGATAACAAACAAATCAAAGCAACGTCTGCATTTTCGTCCCTTAATTCGTGGAAATTCAATTATCTCATCATACAAGGCCTCGACCTCATTATTTTTCTGTTTTTTCTCCGCAATATTTTCCTCCTTGATTTGTTTTCCGCCCCCGCGTTCTTATCGCGACTCTAATAACTGCCACATCAATCTGATAGATTTCTCTTTTCATAACTCCGTGTCGATGCCGATAAAGCATTTGGTCTTAATGAACTTTTTTTGAAGTTGCCGTTTGTTTGTGCTTTCGAATTAAAAATTTCAAACGAAACATGAGTAACTTTCTTAGGTCGATTAATTAAATTACGTATAACAAGCAATTTCGACGGTTCTCCCTCGTTGCTAAGTCCAGTTGCTAATTCGTCGCGCTAATTCTGATTTACATCGAAAAATCGTCGGGATTCTTTAGGAAATTTTTCCTGGGATGTAGTACGTTTGCACTCCACGAATTTTTATCGAAATGAGGGCGGACCCTTCTCGCATAATGAGAACAGTACATTTGCATAAATATTCTTATTTCGAAAACATTTCATATCGTCAGTCAGTTTCATTAATTCAGGATGTGCTAGCCATATCAAGTACTAGATTTATATTTGCGCCGAGATAGTAGCCCAGCTTATAGTTTTTTTGGTAGATGAAATTAGAATAATTTTAATTAACTTAATTAATTATAATAATTGAAATGAAATAGGCGGACCAAAAAATGTTTTTTAAAATGGAACAAAGATTATAAAAACCCAAAATCTGGACAAATCTGAGCTTATTTTTGAAGAAAGGTTACATTTTAACGGTTTTTCCAAGTTTTCTCGGTGAAAAATGCTCCGGCTATCTTTTGGAGACGCTCATTTTAAAGGTATTTTAATTCTCTACAAATCGTCTATACAACATATTGCATTTCCGTCAATAATTATTACGCTATGGTGAAAAAATTAAAAAACTATCTATTTTTTAAAGTTTTTGTCGTTAAAATAAACGCAAAAGCTCAGATTTGTCTGGATCTAGGGATTTTAATAGTGGCAGCAACAGTGGCGCCATCTTGATATAATTTTACCCGGATGGCCCCCATCGAAAATGCCACGCTGCCAAAATTTCAGATTTTCACCTATGACAGTTTTCCCATAAGCGATCGATATGTTTCCTGGTGGGATACCCTGTATATTCAGAAAATTTGCTGACGGCACATGTGCTACATGGTGTCACGCCGTAGCTTCATAAATCATAGTGAAGACAACCTTTATTATGCTCTACAGCATATGCATTTAAAACCGTAGAAATTGATTGAAAATATGACCGACTTGTAGTATTTTGAAAATTTCTGTTTATTAAATTTTTGAATATATTTAAGCATTCCATTAAAATACTCCTAATTTGAGGAAACTTTTCTTTTAATGCACACTTAAATAGGTTCGAAGAGAATGGGTATGGACTATAAGGAGCGTCAAATAAATTACCCTTGAAGTATCTTTCAGTTTCAAAACTACTATCAAAAGGGGTACACAATAGATTTTATAAATAAAGCACAACGAATTAAAACTTGAATGGAGTCAAGAGAGTATTAATTACCGTCCCTTAAAACCTGTCTCTTTCTTGCCCCTATTGTACTCTATTGGAAAAGGAAGTCCTTAAGAGAAAATTGGCTACGTTTCATTACTCCTTAATTAACTACTAAATAATATTCTGCCTATTATACTATGGAATGCTTAAATATCCAGGAGACATCTAAAAAAAGTTAATTTCAATATCTTATGAATCAAGACGTTCCTTTGAAAATTAAATGATATATTTTATGGACACTTCTAGTCAGAATGAGAATTTTATCAAAATCGTTTCAACCGAGATTTCAAATATCTGCATACAACTTTTTAAATCTCATTCGCGACCAAATAGGGTTAAAATGATCTTTTCCGCGCTTTGTAAAACTTTAATAGGCTCAAATAAAGCCGTAGCAATGTCTATTAAATTCTATGTAATTTAACTTAGATGATCTGCCACTGAAGAAGCGCATGAAATCTGCGCCATATATTTTAAGTGAGTCGTTTTATTGATATTCGACGCGTAGAGACGAAATAAAAGAATTTAAACACTATTCATATTCCTCAAGAGCTCATGAAGTACTTGTGATTAAATTAAACTTGTGAGGAATCGATGAAAAATGCTTAACTGAGAAAAATTGAGTAGAAGTAACATAGGATTAGCTCTAATTATTTTTAGGTTTCAGGTACGTTCAAAATGCAGGAACTCCCACAGGTCATCTTCAGAGCAGTGCTCCTCTTTTTGGCCGTATCGGTAATAGGAATCACCTCCAGGCATCTGACTGAAAACAATCAAGTAAGTCCCACTATCAACAATCGAACATTGCGTTTGTTTATTCATGAGGCGATTTCAGATTTAAACCAACGAGCATTCGAGCCACATCGCTCGCGTAAACATTTATCGGATTAAAATCGATAGTATAACGGATTTTCAGTTAAAATCGTTGAATCAACAATGCCAGGAAAAGCAGTTAAATACACTCTTGACGATTTTGTGGTCGCGACATATTTTCCCAGCAAAATTTCTTATTGAACTTTTCGAATTCCGGAGTTTTATTCGAAAACAAGAAAACATCCAAGTGCTCTTGATTAGTTCCATAAGACAGTCTTGCACCTTCAATAGCGCTAATGCTTAATGCGCATGCGTTCCTGTCAAAATAAGCTAAACGTTAATTGCGCCAGACGTTATGTGAAATGCATGATGATTTTGTGGTTGCGACATATTTTCCAAGCAAAATTTCTTGTTGAACTTTTCGAATTCCGACGTTTCACTCGATAACATGGAACCATCCAAGTGCTTTTGATTAGTTCCATAAGACAGTCTTGAATCTTTAGTAGCGCTGCTGTTTAATGCGCATGCGTTCCTGTCAAAATAAGCTAAACTCAAGCCCAAAAGAAAAAATTGAGAGTTACAAAATCGGTAATAATTGAAAATACCACAACTAAAATCAAAGCAAATATGTTAGAAATAACAGAGAAATGTTTTTATTGCGAACCGAATGAAATATCTCCTATGTATTTTCCAAGTTTATAATATCGATATTGTGATCACCATAGATTAAATTTACAGGTAAATCGTGCAACTTTACATTTATTTCTATTGAGCACCATACTCAATTTATTCTTGCCTTACTTCCACCTGCAGGATAAAGGGTAAAGTTATTGATACATATGAAGAATAATAGTGTGCCTAAATTGGAACCCTGTGGCACACCAGAGGTAGCAAAATAAAATTCATATTTACAGCCAACGTTCTCTTCGTAAGATATTTCATTAAAATTAACAAGGGCTTCAAGATTTCAAAGGATTGGAGTTTAGGGAGCAAAATCACGTGGTCGATTTTGACAAAAATATAGGCGTGTATGGTAGTGTATGGAGGGTAGTTAAAGCCATCACTTGTTTTATGAAATGAACAAATGTTTGTGCTCTTCCAGATATTAAATATGAAGTTTTTTAAAGTACACTGAAAACTATGGTTAATGGACACATACAACCCCTTACTAAAAAGTTCGGTATATTATCAACACCAGAAATTTATTTTTAATTTTTTCGAAGTACGTATTGTATCATTTTCGTTACACTGTGGAGGGAAATGTAAGCATTATGCTCGGTGTAATCACTTTTACCTCCATTTTATTACTTTCAAAGGGGGTAGAATTTATGAATCTCCGATTTAACACAAATACAGTCAGAGTAAAAACAATGAATAAAGCAAATCCGCAAATTAATGAACAGACTAAAATACACTTCGAAAGTGAAGAAGCTGTATTGGAAATTTGTTCCAGTCGAAGAAACTATTAGAAAATAAGGAATTTTTCTATTCCTCTGCCTATACTTCCATATAGCTAGGAGAAATAGTAATCTTTAGTAGTAATCTTGAACATAGTGGTGAAATATGCTAATTACCTGCAATGATAACATCAAAATTAGTAAATTAATTAACTAACGATTTAGTGGGCAAGTTAGATAAAATGGCGAAGTCATTCTAAATTATGGCGAATGCACAATATAATATAGCGCAGCTTCGTATTGCAATTCGTTGTACAGTTCATAGTACTCTATTGGTAGTGAGAAGCAGATATTATTAGAACATTAATAATAAAATATATTTAGTACTTGTTACTTCTTTTAAAATTTAGTTCGTACTAAATAAAATATTGCAATGTAAGTGATTAAAATAAAAATTTTTGACATAAATAGTCCACCAATATTAGAAACTATTGTAAATTAAAATTTAACTTAAAATCGATATTAAATTTAATTAACTAAAGATCTCTATGTTTTCCCTTGGTTAATTTTAATCTCCATGTTTTCTTTTATAACTTTACACATAAATTTCTAATTTTGTTTAAAAACGTATTACTGCATTTGATATTTTCCTTCTACATATATATACATTCTATATAATTAAATTCCGCTTCTTAATTTTGGTTCCATTTTAAATTATTCTATTTATTGTAGCTGGAAACATGAGTAAATTTTTATGAAATTTTAAGCAGGTAGGGCCGTACCTACGAATGACAGTACCAGACGTAATGTATAATAATTTTACTGTGTAGAGTTTGCAATTACTGTGTTACATAATTAAGTTCATTGTATGTAAATCAGGCGGTAAAGCGGCAGCAAAATATAAAAACAAATTAAATTTACAAGTTCATTACAGTATATTTTAAGGGAACAATGAAAAACCAGTAAACTTCAGACAAATTGCAGTAGTATTGCTTAGTGGACGGGATAATTTTTTTATACTAATTACTGATTAATTGTTAATTAGACAATTAACGTATTTCAGCTCGTCAAGCTTGATGTAATTGAAAAAATTACCAATTCCGTAACAAAACAAAGAAAATATATCAATTTTTGTAGCTTATGTAATACAACTAAAAGTTAGTAATGTAAGTCATAAACTATGGTGAGTAATGAATAATGCCCTTTTTGTCTCAATGATAAAAAATCTATAATGTGATTTACCCAACTCATATATTAAAGTTAAACTAAAACGAAGTTTTGAGATCCTTCAATTCCCTCATTATTAATGGGATCTGGAAGAGTTGATACTATACTATTTTACTAATGGAATTATCTCAAAATTCCTCAAATTTTTCCAGAATTTTCTACCTTGTAGGGTTGTAAACCCAGTTACTTAATAGTTACTTTCAGATCACATGTCGACTACATTCCATTAAAATTTTTGGTCCCTCTACCATATTTACTCAACCTAACGATCCTTTACTATCGCTCTATTACGTATTTCCTCATTTTTAATATAACATATTAATTTAATATATAATATATATATAATAATGATATATATAATATAATAATTAATTAATATTAATATAATTAATATTAATTTTTAATATTTTCCTTTGGGTAATACATAATTCTTTTCTATATGTTTTGGTAAGATTCGTAAGTGGTTGGACAACTTGTATTTTGTGACATATACATCAACAAAAATCTTCTCTTGGTACTAAGTTAGTCATGTACTGTACATGTTTATGTGTAATGCTGCCTGCATCGCATTTTACAACCCTTGAAGCCTACCTTAAGGCTCAAATCACTCAGTTTTTCATTACGATGAGATAGAATGGGGTATAGGAGATGATAAATAAATAAGAGTTGATGGAGATGTGGGTTTTGGGTCCTGATCCCTCCTGGGACAGGGAGTAGGAGCTGACCAGTAGCTTACGTAGGGGCAAGGTTCGCCACACCTTGTAGTAGCATTTATCCTACCTGGATCGTAAGAAAATGCTACCCGCTACCCCAAAGAGCCCTCTGTTACAAGCTTGGATATACCTTGCATATCCAGCAGAAATCTCCAGAGGGATCAAAGCAATACCAAGACACTTCCTCCGAATTTCGTAGCATTTTCAGTACTGCGCTACTTATGCTTGTGTTTTCTATATCTGTATAATTTAATTTAGAAATTTTTCCATTTCAGCCGAGTAAAATTGTGTATATTTGGTATATTTGTATGAATGTATATTATAATTATGTATATTTGTATGTAATTGTGTTTTTAAGACAACTATTTTCTACCAAAATTTGAGAACTCATGACCGCTAAGGGGCACCGGAATTTATATAAACGTCCATTTAATATTGATATCGATTTAGAAGTAATTTGTGGGTCGAAAAATCTAAAAAAATTCGTGAAGGCACAATTCAGTAGCCCCAAATCTCCTAATTTTTTTCAAATTTTTTGAACCCCCTTAAGTACCATATAAAATTTTGAACTTTTCAAAAATTTACTTTAAAGAAAGGGATCCTATAGCAAATTGGAGAAAATTAGTGCTATATTAATGGTTGAAATACACACTATAAATAAGTATACGTAAGTATATACGAACTTTTTCGAAGAGTCTATGGGCTTCAAAAAATATTTTCGTCAAAAAAGCTGGTTTTTCGGCGATAAATCGTAGCTTCACGCTTTTGAACTTTGGAAAGAGTTTTAGAGTATGCATTCTAACGTTAAAAAAATAGCTCTAATTTTTCCAGTTGGTTATAAGGTTCATTCCCCTTAAAATAAAATTTCGAAAGTTTCAAAAACTTTTATGGCATTTAAGGAAAAATTTAGAGGAAGTGTTAATACCGAAGTGTGCTTTCATAAAAATTTTCAGATTTTTCGATCCACAAATGGCTTCTAAATCCATATCAATACCTGTCGACTCTTCCATGGGACCCCAATGCTTAAACTGCATTGAAACCTTCCTAAAGTCCCGTCGCGCAACTACTTCTAAGACGCAAGTGGGCATTTTCTACTCTTCACCTTCTTCTCCTTCCAGGCGATCTCCGACCCGGACTCGAGCCAGCTGTACGACTCCGGGCTGAAGCCGTGGCAGATGGAGCTCCTCGCGCAGAGATTGGCCGAGCTGAACCAGATCGGCAACGACTTCGCCTACGACAGGTCCCTCAGGAGCGACTCGGAGAGGAAACGTCGCTACCGGCCGAACACGTGTTTCTTCAACCCCGTCAGCTGCTTCAAGAAGAAGTAAGCGGGCGCGGCTCCGAGTCCTTCTGTCGCTGGATGATTTAAGCCTACTTATGTAACGACCAGATTTTATCGTAAGAGTTCCGCGCGCACCTTTGAGCCCCGACGCCTGAAATTTATCCGAGGCCAAGTAGTACTAGTGTTCCCGTTCATGTCTGATGTCCTTACGAAATTTTAAAGGACTCTTACGATAAGATTTGCCATGAATATCTCATCACAAAGCTATGTAATATAATCGATGTTGAATGTGAAATCCTTTAATTTTAACACAGGAAAGTCTTCTTCAAACACAGGGCAACTATAATAAAGGTAACTTTGATGGCTAATTTCGAGTTATCCCCTAACTATCTTCATGTGATCCCAAATCTGTAGAGTTTTAACAAACATATGAATAAATTACTTTAGTAAAATGAACATTTCTCTTTATTCGACCAGCGTTCAAACTTTCCTCTCGCAAGCCATAAATCTTCCTCGTGTCCGAATCGAGAGCCTCGCCGTATCAATTCCTCTCTTCGTCCCATAGGAGGCACATTTTCGCTACACCATTTTCCTGGGCGAGATTGGCTTCCTTTCGCTCCTTCCCCGCGTGCTCTAACAACCTTATTTGATGTGTATATTCCTGCAGGAGAAACAGGATTACCTCCTCCGCACGGGAAAATCTGAATACTCCTCATCAACACTACAGGATTTTCCAGCGGCTTTAATGTCGTTTTTTATATGGGATAACCCAGGGATTTGGGCCGGGATGGAGTCTGAGCGATGCGTCGAAACGCGGCAGTCCTACGTGTGAAAACTTAGAATTTCTTTCTATTAAATTTTCCTGAAAATTCCCGACTCTATCTGAAGCCCCTGGAGGGGGTTTTGTGTAATAACACGCGATGACTTGCGAGGAATATCATGAGGACCATCAGGTTGGTACTTTTTAACACGTACGGGGGCGACGTGGAATAAAACGTCCTAAACTTTTAAATAAATTATTTAGTTTCAACTAAACGTATTATAAGGTACCATCAAGAACAGTTTTTACAAAATACAAAAACAATGTACAAAAGTCCGCTTTCCTTAATGATAAATTGCAACATTCCATATAATTGCATTTTACGAAAAATCATACAAACTTACCCTAGTCTAAACGTACGTAATGACAAAAATATACTTATTTACATAAGAAAAATACTTGAAGCGACAACTTACTGGTAATTAATTACATGCTGCTTTACACAAGTCGGACTGAAACGCGACTTAAGGACAAATCATTACCACTTCAAGCCGGCCGTTCGCGACTTAACCTCCTCAGAGGAATCGCGTTGTTTAAGTAGGTATTGAGCAATCGATTTCCTTCATTCGCCTTTTAGGAACTTTACATTACTGTCGATATAAGTGCTCACAGGATCGTAGGTTTAATCCCTCAGTGGACTACGATCCGGCATGTCTGCGAGGTAAAAAGGGGAATGGGGATAATTGAACCTCGCCGCGCTGGTCCATAAGTATTTAGTAAGGAAGCGTGGAGTTTAACGGGGTGTTAAAGGCATTCTTAAAGAAATGGAAAGTATTGTGTATTCCAAAGTCTCGGAAACCCATTTAATCACTGAGATTCAATACCAATAGCGCGCTTGAAACGACTAGTTTTTTGAAAATTTAATATCAATACGGTTATTAACAATAATATGAACTTGAAATACCAATATTGGCCACAGTCGGGTACACTCATGGTTTTTCTCGACAGAAAACGATGTAAATTTCAACTGCATGCTTAGCACACTTTAGCCTGTCCCTGTATATAAATTACACATTTGCATATCTACGCATACTTTAAATTCATTAGAAATTCGCACCATCAATCTATACCATGTGTTCAAACCATAGAAGGACCGTGGACGATTGATTGGAAATGTGATAACCATTTTCCGATGCAATTACCAAACAATGATAGATCTTAATTACAAATTCGAGCATATCTGAATATGATTGAAAAATATCAGTTTAAAACTTAGAAGTATTTAATTATAGCTGTATTAATTGCTGTAATTATTCAATTCCAGCACTGAAATTTTGTTTGTTCTCTTCGTAATTCGTTGTACGTGGGGAATATACCAATCACAGGGCGAATATTGCGAACACGTGACTGATTAAACGCATTAGAAGGAGATGACGCGTCGCGATTCTGCGTCGCCGTCGTATTAGAGATGCGAGTTTTACAATTAAGCCGCGTATGCGCAGTGACGCACTATAATTCAACTGGCACTTTGTTCAAAATGAAGCTGAGCTATTGTAGATAGCTGGAAAAATAAGCAGATTTACTTTTAGCCTTAACTTAAATAGATTTTACCTCGAAATTGCTGACCGATAACGCTTAATGAATCAATTATATTGAAAATTTTTTGAAGTTACATTTAAGCGAAACTACTGATAAGTTGATAAGTCCAGTGTTGATCTTTTTCAAGATAAATATTTCAAACACAAAATTGACATTTTTTGAAATATTGTAGCTACATTTTTATGGATGACAAATTTATATCTCGTCAACAGATGTTATTAGATTTATGAAAATTTAGTAGTTTTGCTAAATTAAATCGAATTCATTAATAACTATTAATGAAATTTTCGAAATTGAACAAATGAATTAATTCACATTACTTGGAAAACGATTATGTTTTTGATTTCAGGGAAGTCGTTGTAAGTGAAGACAGGGAAAGTTCTAATAAACAAGAAAATCACTAAAAATTTTCATTTTTGAACTTGACTTTTGTTATTTTACATTTGCTTGTTATGATTAATTATTATTCTTGAATTAAAAAGGCTACGGTGCTCAGCAAAAATTTTCTGATTGTAATAATATCTTGTAATTTACTCACAGGTAGGGGTAAGTGGAACATACTTCAATTTTTTTTATATCCAATCAAAAACACGGAAAACTGAATTTTCAACAACACAGCTATCATTTTATTGGTAACATTGCTTTGCTTAATTTCAGATAGGAAGGTTATGAGATCAGAATTCTTTCTGTTTTGCCCACCATCTCCTATTTGCCCTTTACATGTTTGTCACCAAAAAATGGCGCCTTCTCGAATTTCTTTTCTTGTCTAAGCAAAATTCTGAATGAACAACTTAACAGGTGTACTAATTGATTATTGCAAAATTGCCCAGTAAACTCACTGAAAAGAAAAAGATATTGTCTATTTTTAAGCAATTGAGCAGAAAATCTCCTTCCCTTTTCTACCTCGGATACATTAGTACATTGCGCTCCGCTCCATATCCAGAGATTTAAGCGCCCGTGGCAGTGGCAAATTACGTCTTTTCGTTTTGTACCCCCGACCAATCCGTGACAGACCTACGTCCCCCCCCCCCCACATTTGTAACTTCGTGCTCCGTGCCTCGGCACCGCCTCGCACTTACGACGTTCCTCCTCCGGAACATAGATGGCGCGAACTCGCCGTCCCTCCTCAGGGGATCCCCCCGGAGTCCGAGAGGTTGCCGGCGTTGTTGTTGCTGCCTCCGGACTCCGAGGAGGAGCCGTTTGCGCCGCCGCCGCCTCCGCCGTTGTGGCAGTGCGTGCAGTGCAGGCAGACGCTGCACGAGCCGAGCCTCTTGGCGAGGATCGAGCGCAGCTTCAGAGCGGGGCCGAGCTTCATGTTCATCGTGGAGGTGAGGTGCTCCTCGGTGAGCATCGGCAGGCCGGAGCCATCTATGCGCTGCTCGCGGAACCTCTGGAACGAAGAGAGGGTATCGATTAGGGAGAGGGAGTGACAAGCGCCCGATGGCTGCGTCGAATCGTGCTGCTACAGGCAACTGTAATGCGCAGAACTGTATAAAAGCTTCGAGCACCGGAAACGATCGAAAAGTGCAACAAACACGACGGGTGATATCCAGCAGCAACTTATACAGAGATCTATTATACCCACTAGGGCTATTATGAGGAACTATAGACAGAGAGAAGGAAATGCAATTATTAGCATGACTTCCCGTTTCGCCTGACGGTCGAATTTAAGGCGTTTGGTCTGACCATACATTAACAAGAGCAAAAGAATCTCCAGATTTCCACGGAAACCCCGCATCTCTTTTCGACCCGCGGAAGTAAACGAAAAACCGGCGGCAGGCCCGAGATTTACGTCCCCTCGGATAATATTTAAAGCGAGCGTAACAATCGGAAACCGATAAATGGCTCGGCGATCTTTTTATTACAAAACGCGATCGGCTCTCTTTTTCTCTCTTCCTCCTCTCCTCCCGTTTCTTCTCCGAGAGTTCATAAAAACTGGCCGTGGCTATCGGCTACCATATACATACATATAAAATAAATAGTGGCCGCAGGTCTAACGATCTCGTTGCTTCTCGTCGGCCAGTGGCGGAAACGGAACACGGATCGGATAATAAAGGCGGAGCTTTAACGGTTTAATAATTATTAAATTGCCGGATTGCTTCCTGTTTACTTATTTCTCTTTTGGTTTAGACTAAAAGTGAAGCTGACCTAACGTGTAGATTTGTTTTTGGAAATATTTAAAAAAATTGAAATATTGAATTTTCGAAAAGAGCGCTGAACACTCCGGTTTCGTTATCAAAATTATCATATCTCCTCAGCCTTATGCATCTAAATTGATAGGTTTTATAGGTATAATCAATGAATTTTTTCATCCATCATTCTTGGATATCTCGTGCACTTATCCAGGAGTTAATCCTCTTGGGTAAAAAAATCATAACAATTTCCTTCTTTATCCCATTGAAACGAAACCCTGTCAGGGTGTTTATTAGGATATTTTTTTATAAATCTCCAAGGTTTTATGCATCTAAACTGTCAAATACGCTCAATAAATCTTTCCATTACATATCCAGCAGTGACATCTCTGGAGTAAAAGTGTTATAACCATGTTCAATTTTATTTAATTGAGTCAAAATTCTGGTTGGATACTTAATGGGACATTTACTACTATTTTTTCGCATTAAAATTCACAGTTATTGCATATATGGCCAATTAATGTTCCATTAGCTATTCAGAAGTTATAAAGTAAAAGGGTTATTTATGTAAAGTGTATATTTTGCATATTTGGCATTTTTATGCGGATTTAAAGTAATTTGCATATTTCTTAATGAATCTGCATAGAATGCATAAAATACTTATGTTATTAATAGCGGAGAGATGTTTTTGTGCCCGATCGTTGGCTTCTCTTTTGGGTGGCATGATTAATTTTAAAAATACAACAAATACTATGAGATCATCACCATTACAAATTCACAAAGCCACTCCAAATACGTCGACCAATATTTCCTCCTCGTCCACTAACAACTGGCATTGTTTCATATATGAAATTAAAGATTGAAACGTCAAAACAACGTCAAGCTATTCATGTGTACGTCATTTGCCTTACATTGACGACATATTTTTAACATTGCCTTAACAAACCAGAAATTATTCATATTTGTATTACTCATCAATCGGATTTCGTTTTGGATTTATAATAATGATTTCCTCATATTTTTTATTATTTAAATTAACTATGTCATCCAAACAAAAACACAGTATTTTTAAAAAGAAAATTTTTGTTGTAATTTCCAAAAATTTGAACTAAAATTTAAAAAATATATAAAAAAAATCCCGGAACCCTATCGCAGTGCCATCTACCTGGAAAGCTACGAAACTAAACCATCCAGGGTCCCACTCAAACACACACAAAAAATTTCATAAAAATTGGTAGAGTGGTATAGGAGGAGTTCAGTGACATACACAAGTATACGTGTATATATCATGTATATAAAAATTACAGTCTGAATAAAAGCTTTGAAATCATAAATCACTTATAGATTTACTTTCAAAATTATTATCTGAGTACCCCTTAATTACCATAATGATTCCCTTGGCAGTGACGAGGAGTAGTATTAACAACAGTTACAGTTTTTATGTAATACTCTATGGGAAATAAGTTTTCAAATGGATTAAAAGTGTTCTAAAAATAAATAACGGATTGCACTTTATATTTGAAATATTCGATATTCCAAGAGGCAATTATAATGAAAGGTCCTATAGGAAAATATAAGGTCCTGAAAAATTGTCGAGTTTTAAAAATGTTCCCATTGCATCAATTGACGTGAAAAAGAATTTTCCAGGAGGAATTATTGTGTATTTTAAATTTCATAAAAGGTGTTATTTTTTATTTTTTGTACATTTGTTACTTTTTTAGGAAATTTTGAGGATGTGTTTGCTTATTGCTTTTATAATTAAGCACTCCGCATTTTTGCAAATTTTATGAAAACACCATCTATTTTCTGTTTACATTTGTTCATCTTTTTAAATTTCTATAGTAATATGTAACTATTTATTATGTTATAAATAATTATTTTAATTATATTTCTTCCACATTTATCAGTTTTCTTGAAAATTTGTAAAACGTGTCTGTTTATTGCTCTTAGAAACAATTATTTCGTAAATGATAATGTTAATAATTTGACTAAATCGTTTTGAAATCATGAATCACTTTTACAACTACGTCAAAATTATTTAGAGAAATTCCTGTGTCTCCCTTAATCACCGTGATGAGTCCCCTTGATTATGACGAGGATTAGAGTGATTAGGACTAGTACTAACGACGCCACACTTTATGTAAGGCTCCTTGGAAAAATATGTGTTGTGTTTACTGTATTGTATGTTGCATGTTATGTGGTGTACGTTGCGTGTTTTGTGTTCTCTGTTCTATTTCTTGTGTTCTCTGTGTTTGAAAGACATTTTAAAAAGTCTTGCAGAAGTAAGTGATGCAATTAAATCTAGTGGATATTCCAAGTGGAAATTTTAATGAAACTGAGTTATTTGATAAATTCAATAGACAGCAACTTTCATTTCTTGCAAAATTTCTCAACTTTTTGTAGTGAAAAATTGCATAGTTTCTTGTGGTTTTATGTGCATATTTGCCTTTCTCTAGTCGTACCAAATTTGTCCTTATTCCATTGAGCCAAAACTCGGTCAGGACATTTGTTATAAAATAGAATCGCTGCATTGCGTGCCATCACCAAACTTTAATAAACCCACAAAAGATGTCAGCGTTTTGTACGCGGTTATCAAATAGTATTTAAACCATGTTCACGTATCGTGTGAAAGGAATTCTCCCAAATGTGTGGACCATTTTCCTTCTCCTAAAAAATTCAATTCTTGTAATTAAAAAATTGTGATACATAATATGTGACGATATGCCATAATGGAATTTCCAGGAATTTAAATAAAAGCCCTGCAATATCCCCATGGTTATAGGGTATAGATGTGCTAAAGTTTATGGGGTTAACGCTTTTTCCCGTTTGTTGCTTGTTACGCCCCTGAACTTGATCTCCTTTTCTAACACGGGCGCGCATTGAAAATGTCATACCTGTGGAATTATGTGAGATAGAGAGAGGCCGTCAGGGCAGGAAATGATAATTATATTTCTAGCTGACCGGAGGACAAGCACCAACCTACCGAGTGCTCGTAAAATGTATGGCCATTAACACTCCCTGATCGTTATTCATTGCTCGAGATGTCGATTTTACTTTGAGATTTCGCTCTCGTCGAGAGTTCTCCTTTTTTCTCCTCTCCTCGTCCTTACTCCCCGCTGGAGTATCAGAGTGGAATTTATGAGCGGTGCGCGGTTGAGTTTTGTCATTGGGTTTATTAGGGAAAATTTCGGGATTCATTTTCCAGGCCTCGAAGGTGCTACGCGCTACAAGGACGAGGTCCTTGCAGATTCGAAACGACGTTCAAGAGAATTGTTCATTTAAACGCTTATACCAATAGACAATAGAGATACGGACATTTCCAACTTTCCTAATCAAATCAGAGCGCTCAAACATCTCCGACCAGATACGATCTGTTAGCACAGTAAACGTAAGTCCTAACGAGCGTAAATAGGAGATCAGCACCGAAACTATCGACCTCGTCCATCTCCTCCTCGTTTCTCTTCTCCTTTTGAATAATTTAATTAGCGCATCTACTGTTTCGAACGGAATCGTCGGTAAATGAAGTTCGCGCGTCCAACGGCCCGAAAATTAGAGCTTATTATTGCTAGCGGCGTAACGGCTCTGCGGCACGAGCCGATTAAATTAAACGGAGGAGAAAATTCAATAGGAAAACGTCCACAAGAACAGCATGTGAATTTTCTAATAACAGCTTGTTAAAAGCAATTAATTCTTATCTGTTCTTAGTTGGTATTTGCGATGCTTCAACTTTTCAACACATTCACATTTATTCAATCTTCCCTACAACACCTCTTAGAGTTTAACACGACAACACTGTTTAGCAATGAATTGGAAACTATAATTCAATCTTGACAGGCCGAATATTCTGCTTCGCCCAGAGTATGACTTAAACCACCCTTCTTTACCACCCCATCAAAAGGTTCATAGTATATTTCCCAAGTATCTGAACGCTTACACTATAACCATCTCCACTTTCCCATTTAGTGACTACAGCAAAAATTTCATCCCCATTTCATCACCTTCTGTTTCATTATCATTTCGAGTCGGTGGAAGATGTTTCCACCCCCCGAGAAATGGAAATTTGGGATTTTCAGGTATTTCTTAAATAGCTGGGAGCCCAATCAATAATTGTATCAAGTCTCCAGTTGACACCTCTATACATTTCATCCCCATTTTCCACCCCCTCAGAATAGGGGGTTATATTATCGTTCCACACCATCTTGAAATCAAAGCTATAAGCGTGCCAAGTTTCAAGTTTCTAGTGTATATTATTAGGAGTTATATTATTGTTCAGCACCATCATGGAATCAAAGCTAAAAACGTGCCAAGTTTAAAGTCTCTAGTGTTTATTATTAAGAGTTATTATTGTTCCGCACCATCTTAAAATCAAAGCTATAAGCGTGCCAAATTTAAAGTTTCTAGTGTATATTATTTGGAGTTATATTATTGTTCAGCACCATGATGGGATCAAAGCTGAAAACGTGCCAAGTTTAAAGTCTCTAGTGTTTATTATTAAGAATTATATTACTGTTCCGCTTAAAATAAAAGCTATAAGCGTGCCAAGTTTAAAGTTTCCAGTGTTTATTATTAGGAGTTATATTATTGTTCGGCACCATCATGGAATCAAAGCTAAAAACGTGCCAAGTTTAAAGTCTCTAGTGTTTATTATTGAGAGTTATTATTGTTCCGCACCATCTTAAAATCAAAGCTATAAGCGTGCCAAATTTAAAGTTTCTAGTGTATATTATTTGGAGTTATATTATTGTTCAGCACCATGATGGGATCAAAGCTGAAAACGTGCCCAGTTTAAAGTCTCTAGTGTTTATTATTAAGAATTATATTACTGTTCCGCTTAAAATAAAAGCTATAAGCGTGCCAAGTTTAAAGTTTCCAGTGTTTATTATTAGGAGTTATATTATTGTTCGGCACCATCATGGAATCAAAGCTAAAAACGTGCCAAGTTTAAAGTCTCTAGTGTTTATTATTAAGAGTTATTATTGTTCCGCACCATCTTAAAATCAAAGCTATAAGCGTGCCAAATTTAAAGTTTCTAGTGTATATTATTTGGAGCTATATTATTGTTCAGCACCATGATGGGATCAAAGCTGAAAACGTGCCCAGTTTAAAGTCTCTAGTGTTTATTATTAAGAATTATATTACTGTTCCGCTTAAAATAAAAGCTATAAGCGTGCCAAGTTTAAAGTTTCCAGTGTTTATTATTAGGAGTTATATTATTGTTCGGCACCATCATGGAATCAAAGCTAAAAACGTGCCAAGTTTAAAGTCTCTAGTGTTTATTATTAAGAGTTATTATTGTTCCGCACCATCTTAAAATCAAAGCTATAAGCGTGCCAAATTTAAAGTTTCTAGTGTATATTATTTGGAGTTATATTATTGTTCAGCACCATGATGGGATCAAAGCTGAAAACGTGCCAAGTTTAAAGTCTCTAGTGTTTATTATTAAGAATTATATTACTGTTCCGCTTAAAATAAAAGCTATAAGCGTGCCAAGTTTAAAGTTTCCAGTATTTATTATTAGGAGTTATATTATTGTTCGGCACCACGATGGAATCAAAGCTAAAAACGTGCCAAGTTTCAAGTCTCTAGTGTTTATTATTAAGAGTTATTATTGTTCTGCACCATCTTAAAATCAAAGCTATAAGCGTGCCAAGTTTATAGTTTCCAGTGCTTATTATTAGGAGTCATATCATTGTTCGGCACCATCTTGGAATCAAAATTATAAACGTGCCAAGTTTAATGTTTCTAGTGTTTATTTATAGGAGCTAAAAGGAGGTAATGTTTTATAATTGTATCGTTTTTCAATAAACGTAATACGATGTGAATCATATATATAAGCAAGGATCAGAGAGCTCCGGAATTCCTTAAAAGTCTCGGCAACGCCGTATTTAAAATATTTATTTTTGCAACGAATTCTTGCATTTCTGTACATACACAGCACATTATGAATTTCTTTAAAGTACTCGCCATACTTGAAGCACAATATTTACGAAGTTTTGAGAAGTAGCGTCAACTCGACATGAAATCAGTAAATATCGAAGGCACGGAAAGTTATGGCAACACTGTGAGCAAAAATTTTCGGTAAGTAGAAGTAACTATGTTCAAGTCAGTGAATTTCGAATTTCCAGAAAGTATTGGCAACGCTACATGGCGAGTAATTAATGGAATTGCGGATTTTCGAGAAGTATCGGCAACTATGTACGATACGACCAATATTTACTAGTGCAGGTGAAAACAAAAACTTTTTTTACATTTTATAGAAGGTAAATGAACTAATTAAATCATACAAAATGATTTTTGCATCATTACTAAAAGAAAACAGCGTATAATAGAAGGAGAAACTCCAAACTAACAGTATCCTAACTAATCACCGCGGCGGAGAAGTATGCTCATAGCTAAATAAACGTGATAATTAAATAACGTGCTTGGCTAAGCAGAGCAAAGTAATCACAAAATGAGGATGTCGTGCAATAACGGCCTCTTTGACAAAGTAATCAATAGTATGAGGGCCAAGCAAACATAAAACGGTTGGGCAATTAAACTTGATACTAATTGTTGTGTAGGGGTGTAGTCAAATTAATAATACGTGGAAAATACGTAATCAGCAATTTTAATCAGTGGCACAGAGGAAGGGTCCGTCAAGGTTCGGTATAGTGGCTGTAAAAGAGTTAGTAAGAGCCGTAAGGCTCATGGTTAAAGAAATGTGAATTTTTCTTAAAAATGGTCTTGGTTTCTGGAAAGCTTGGATTTGTGATAATAAATAGAGAATGTAACGATAGCCCTGGCTTTTTAGCGGACACCATGTTAAAGGAAGCAGAAGTTTCAGAATTTTAATTAAATATCCACTATACTAAGTCGTGCCTTCAAGCCGCCGATTAAATATTTCAACATTTCAATCAGCGCAGTAAATTATTGTTGTATCCACACGTCGACGTTTTATTTTAAACCGTTCAGAGACCACCACTTTTACCATCCTCGCATTAATAATCGCGTGTCATTCCGTATAACTTTATGCCGCACTCACTGTCACTAGATGGTAATTTTTAAGATAAATATCCTAATAGTCTTCATTTGAAGATACGTTATCCGCTGGCCGGGCTCCTCCGCCGTCTCTCCTCGAGATGATGTATGTAGATTATTGATGATACGTACAAATTTACATGGAGATTCCGGCAATTTAAATTTTATTATATTGTTATTACAACAATTACGGCAGTGCAGCGCTTTTGTCGAGCCGTCCGGCTCTCGACGCACGGGGAGAATATTCGAAAGGACGACGCTAGAAAGCGTGTAGAAATAAATTAAGAAACTTTATTAAACTCGATGGACGTGTCAGATAATTTCGTGTAATTTAATTTATAAAGCGTCGTAAAAGTAATCGGACGGTTTGGAGTATTTTATTTGGGAGTTTCCACGACGACGCCGCGGGGGTCCGTCACCTCTTTCGATCCTCTAAAAGGGGAAATGGTAATCGTAAAATGTTTATTACGACCGTACAAGTCATAGTTCATAATTCCATTCTCGGCTGGTCGAAAAAATCGAGGTGTAATTCCTTACGTACAAAATATCATACAGTAAACAACTCACACGGATATAAAAAAGACAATTTTCCAATCTAGTTCTCAAGGAATTCAATTAAAAATTTACATAACTTTAACTAACATATCTGCAAAAAATACATACATACATCAGAATTTGCAGGAGCGAATTTCGCACGATTCATAAATTCGGTCAATAGGAATGGCAATAGTACGATAGGCTCGGAAAATGCACGATCGTAATTCGTGAAGGCCGGGAAATTCTCAGATTTTCCGGCGCCGTTTGGAGCAGTTCAGTCCAACTCCCATGGTTTCGGTGTGGTCGGAAAATGCGCGAACTAAAACCGCGAAGGTCAGGACATTCTCAGATTTTCCGGCGCCGTTTAGAGTAATTCAGTTCGGCTCCCATGGTTTCGGTGTGGTCGGAAAATGCACGAACTGAAATCGCGAAGGTCAGGAAATTCTCAGCTTTTCCGGCGCTGTTTAGAGTAATTCAGTCCGGCTCCCATGGTTTCGGTGTGGTCGGAAAATGCGCGAACTACAGCCGCGAAGGCCGGGAAATTCTCAGATTTTCCGGCGCAGTTTGGAGCAGTTCAGTCCAACTCCCATGGTTTCGGTGTGGTCGGAAAATGCACGAACTGAAATCGCGAAGGTCAGGAAATTCTCAGATTTTCCGGCGCCGTTTGGAGTATTCAGTCCGGCTGCCATGGTTTCGGTGTGGTCGGAAAATGCGCGAACTAAAATCGTCAAGATCGGGAAAGTCTCAGATTTTCCAGCGTTTTTTGAAATCGTTCGGTCCGTCTCCCATGATTATGCTGCGGTCGGAAAATGCGCGAACTAAAACTGCGAAGATCAGGAAATTTTCAGATTTTCCGGCGTCGTTTAGAATAGTTTGGTCTAGCTCCCATTGTAACGGGGTGTTCGGAAAATGCGCGAGTTAAAACGGCCAAGATAAGGAAATTCTGAGATTTTCCGGCGTCGTTTGGGATCGTTCAGTCCGGCTGCCATGATTACGTTGATGTCGGGAAATGCGAGAACTAAAAACACCAAAATCGGGGAATTCTTAGATTTTCCAGGTTGTTTGGAATTGCTCGGCACGGCTGCCATGGTTTCCGAGTGGTCGGAACTAAAACCGCCAAGATCGTGAAATTCTCAGATTTTCCGGCGCCGCCTGGAATTGTTCAGTTCGTCTCCTATAGCTATGGTGGGCCGGAAAATGCGCGAACTAAACCCGCGAAGGTCAGGAAATTCTCAGATTTTCCGGCGTCATTTGGAATAGTTCGGTCCAGCTCCCATGGTTACAGTCCAGTCGGAAAATGCGTGAACTAAAACCGTTGAGATCAGCAAATTCTCCGATTTCCCGACGTCGTTTGAAATCGTTCGGTTCCCACGGTAACGATGCGGTCGGAAAATGCGCGATCTAAAACCACGAAGATCGGAAAATTCCTGTTTTTTCCGGTGACACTATTAATTGGAAATTAAAGATCTCACATGTATCGTACGGTTGGAAAATTTGCGGGTTCATTAGGAAAGCCCGTTGAAGGATAAAAAATCGTAGGTGAAAATTTTATACGTTCGATACTTTACGCGAGCAGGGCCTACCGTAAATTTTTCTTGAAAAATATTTTGTGATTTTCAACTGCAGCATTTAAGGACAAGTTATATAACTCTCTATAATTTAGTTAACTGTTGTCGTACAGATTTCCTCTTCGGAAAATAGAATTGTTTGCATAAACAGCAAGTTGGCTTGTCCGTGTTTGTTTCGCTTCAATCAGGCAACGGTTATCGAAATGCCTCCCAACTATTATAATGTATAATTCATTTTTTTTTTTTGTATACAATAATCATTGTCACAAATGTAAATAATCGATCTCAACCACATGTCGCCGACAAGTATGAGCATGTGTGTGAGTGTGAACGTGTCATACCCACGACGGCCTCTCCGTCTCCGTACGCCCTTGCTAGGTCACCGTTAAGGTCACCACCGTTTTAGTCTTCGCCCCCCTCGTTGTCACAAACACGCACGCACACAAATATGCGCGCACTCCGCACCTTTGCGTGTCTCTTTATCATTGTTCGCTGCGATATTTTCAAATGTGTATACGTACGGGTGAGTTCGTGTAGGTTTACCCGACGTGCATTAGTACATGGGTATATTTCCGATGAGGAATTCGAATGGGAGGTTAAGATGCTAACGGCGCGGATCGATGGGTGACGTTCTAGTTGAAGGGAATTCAGATCGACGAGTCTCAGTTTTGGATAGTTTAGGGTTATTGGCTACGAAGGCAACTGTAGGGGTAGTTTTCTCACCCTTGGAATTCTTACATTTTCTTCTATTTCAGTTTTTCAACATTTATTTCATAGACATCAAAATAAAGTAGAATTACTCGAGACCACACCGGAAACATTGCAAGAGCCAGTTTGGTCAGTAAGGCCTATTACAGCACTGATAACTTCCCCAAGGGCACCGTTTCACATTCTAATGATGATAGTGTTTTCACCAGGTATGTGCAATACATTGCAATTATTCGTCGATGGCACTCAGAAGTCCAAGCATTTTCGACTCAGAGCACATCACACTACTAATAATGAGAAATACGTATTCCTATATATAATAGCGAGGATCCTACAGCTTCCTTTGTCGCATTCCGCATTTCGTACGCCATACTTTTCTGTCTGTTCACTCGTTTTCCTGGATTGCTCTGTCTTTCATGCCTGTTCTATCCTATCCTTCCAGGACCTCGAGGGTGCTCCTCGTTCCTGTTTCGAAACGAAAATGTTACTTAGATTTTTTGTAGGTCTTCAAAAGCTCCACAATATCGTACACTTTCATTGTTTTTCCTAAAACGTAAAAAATATATATGTATATGTTTGCATATAATATAACGAAACTTGTTAGCACGATAGAGGGCGCAATTTTTTACGTATCGCATTCAAACTCGGAGCAAAAATCGACTGGGTAAATACCTTGGATGAGTTCGTTAACGAGCCAAATCCGCCAATTAGAGACAAAATGGCGGCCTGTCAAACCTTAAAAAAATTCGTATTTCATTCTTTAGTTTTCGGAAACGAAAATGTTACTTAGATTTTTTGTAGGCCTTCAAAAGCTCTACAATTCTGTACCCTATCATTTTTTTCCTAAAACGCAAAGGAGAAGAGTTATTTATGGAAAATCAGAAATTTCCTATATATGACTTAACGACATAGTCTAGGAACTTAGAGGGTCAGGAGAGGTGGCAAGCCCGTCGGGGCTCACCACATTTATAAACAGTCCTCATTTCTCAACTGATATTGAATAATACACGGGAAATAGAAAGAAGGCTATCCGATTGGCGTGTCATGGGGAATTTTTTTATATCTTCTTTTGTTGTTCCATCTTCCGAAATTATGCTTCCTGGGTATTTGTACTATCCTCACCGTCTAATCCTGTTTATTTACAAGTCTCCATCGGTGCTTCCTACCGTCAGGTATTCCATTTTCGACATGAAATACGCATTAACCGACTAAATAAGTTGCGTGCACGCAGCGTCCGATAAAGTGACGTTTACAAGCTGTTCCCCCGTCCCCATCAATTAGATAAACGTATCCGTAATCGAGCGCACAAAAGCGGTAGCACCGATCCATCCGGGGATCTCCTCTCCGTCTCCTCCGGAGGAGACTATTTCTTCTTGTTGTTATTCTCCGGTGCACCGGTCGATTTCTTCAAAGAGAGAAAGACAAGACAGGTTATTTGGTGTGTGTATGCGTATGTGTGTGTGTGTGTGTGTGATCTGGTTCAGCAGCAGCCCGGAGGAGACTGACCTCGACGGGTTGGGTCACATGCCGAGCCCTCCGCGTTATCGGCCCCCCCGTGACCCCCGGGGGGCCGCGCCCTTCCCCCCCGCGCCTTCAAACGTCGTTTGTGATCTAGATCTTAGTATACATGTATATATATATATATATACATATATATCAGCCGTCGAAAGCAATTCGGTTTTCGTATGGTTTGCTCCGCGTTACACTAACGTAGCTTGTGAAAAAATTCCGTCCCTTATCGTCGGCCGCCTACGGCGGCTCTCTTTGCGGCTCGTGCCTGCGATCTCGCCCGGTCCGATTCCATGGGTAAACACTTCCAAATCCCGATTTCCAATCAAAAACCATTCGAACTGATCCAAAACGAGCAGAATTTCCTATCCGTCGTAAACGGCCGGAGTCCCGCGCTGCCGCGAGAGAGAAAGAAGCCGCATTATTGAATTACGCGGTGCCGCGCACGTACCGCCGCACGGTAATTCCCCTGGCCCGGATCCGCACGCCATTTTAAATCGGACCAATGCGCGCCGGCAATTCGCGCGGGGAAATTACGCACGGAAAAATAAATTGTACGTACACCGTCGTCGTCCGTGATCGAGATCGCGTTTCGCCGTAATAAGGATACATATTTATCATTAGAGATTTCGTGCGGACCGCGATGGAGTCTCGGGCGTGTGACGAATCGGGATCAGACGCGGAATCGATATAATCTAGGATGATACGGGAGGAGAGGAAAATCAGGATTATTCAAAATTGCATACCTCGGTAAGGAATGTGGATGAAACGTTATAGACGTTCTAGTTCAGTAAATACTCCTTTACCCCTCGACACCACCCGTCGTGTTTATTGCACTTTCTCGAGTGTTTCAGGTCATAGAAGCTTCTATAGCTCTGCATAATTTTTATCGGTTAAGTACGGTTCAAGTATAGAGTTGGAAGTATTTCTAAGGGCGGTCAAATAAAACGCCATATACTCATCATCATAATTCTTGGTGAGTGATCTTCATAATCAAGAAGTGTGATTTTTCGGATTTGGAGCACTTTCGAGACAGTAAAAACCATCAGAATTGCTACTCAAACTTTTGAAGTTTTATTGTTCCAAGGCTTAAGTGATCTTGAAAAGCAATTATTTAACTGTCACTATGGCAAGGTATTGGTGGCTTTGTGTAGGTGATCCTCTGGTTGATTAGGTAAAGAATTGAATTAGTATTTCTTAAAAAAGCACCAAGACCTCACTCTTACGAACCCAAAAACCTGTTAAGCTCCAAACCAGAAGCTCCAAACCAATCAAGCAACGTCTACAATATTGACACTAAAAATTTTAAAATTTTAGGTTCCAAGGCTTAAGAGGTTTTGAAGAGCAATTATCTGACTATGATGATGACAAGGTATTGGAGGCTTTGTGTAGGTGATCCTCTGGTTGACTTGGTAAAGAATTGAATTCAGAAGACCTAAAAGCACCAAGCCCTCACTCATACGAGCCCAAGTACCTGTTACGCTCCAAACAAGAAGTCACAAGATCCAAACCAAGCAAGTCAAATCTACAATATTGACACACAAAATTTTAAAATTTTAGGTTCCAAGGCTTAAGAGGTTTTGAAGGGCAATAATTTAACTAAGATCGTGGCGAGATATTGGAGGCTTTGTTTATACGATCCTTTGGCATCTGGCCAAGGATTAAATTAGTATTTCTTAAAATGCAGAAGGCCTAAAGGCTCAAAAATCTCACGCCTACTAGTCCAAAAACCTGGTAGTCTTCAAACCTGAATTCCCAAACTCCAAAACAATCAAGTCAAATTTGCAATATTGACACTCAAAGATTTGAAGTTTTATGTTTCAAAGCTTAAGAGGTTTTGAAGATATGGGATACTTCTAAGATATTGGAAACATTCGTTTACACAAGGTTTCAAACTGGGATTCAATTGGGCTTGCAATTATCATTCAGGTTCTTATTCAAATACTATGTTTTTAAATTTTGAACCTTAATTTGATTCCTTTGAACAGTGAGCTGCCTTTGTTAGAATCTAACATAGTTTAAGAGACAACAAGCTTGGTTCAAATCATTTAAGCACCATTAAATGAAGGCAACAGAACCCAAATGTTTTGGATCTGTTCACCTCATCAAGGACGAAACTATTGGTTCAAGAGTTCAGTTAGAACCAAAATTTACAAGTTTCAAAGTTCATGTCGTGTACTCAAAATTCCAAACCCTAAACGGAATTCCATCCAACAAGGAGCCATCGTTTATGGAATTTCTATGGAGTTTCAAGGAATCAATCACGAAATCCAGCCCGTGTGATCAAACGGCGATATTCCTCCTCGTCCTCCTCCTCGGGTCGAGGAGGTCTCGCTCCGGGGCTCCCGCATCTCTTCGTCATCATTAATGGCCGACGTTTTCGCATTTTCATAGCCCTACTAAAACGGATAATATCCCGATGCATATATACGCGATACGTATCTAGACAGCGGCGGATATGTCGGTTATGCGGGAAAGAGGAGGAGGCGGAGGAGGAGGAGGAGGAGGAGGAACGGATCGCTCTGTTTTATTGATAGAAACGACGAGAACGTTTTGACGTTGATCATACCGGATCGGGATCGTTCTGAAATCGATGCTGATACTCGCGATTTTATACAGGGCGATGCAGATCTGAGTTGCACAACCAAATCTGGCTCGAGCGATAGTTTATTTTCCTACAAGACTTTTTGTTTAATAAAGGTAATTTTTTAAATATTAGATTATTCAATATATATGAATTAGTTTTAATGTCATGTTTTGTACTACATGTAAAATATTCAATATACTGTCAAAATGCACTTTGAATACCTTACAAGACTAGTAAGGGTACATACGATTTGTCACATTTAACGTAATTTTAATAACTTTGTCAATTTCGTTAGGTTTATATTTAAAAAATCAAGCGTAAAGAAACGCCACATATAATCGTTGACGCAGAAACGCTTTTAAGATACCCTCGCCTCTAGTAATTCAAAACAGTTAGAAAAGAAAAGAGAAAATTTATTTGAAAATGAGTGAAAGATACTGAACAAGATGGTGTAACTATCACATCTCAACGATCAATAAATACTATTCAATAAGGTGTGATTCAGGACGAATTCCCATAATGACAAATATTTTGTGTAATACATTCGGTTCTAATGATCGAATTTAGTTGATTGTTTAACAAATTATTTCATAAGTTAACCCCTTTCGGTTGACACAGTTTTCGACGTTGTAACCCTCGTAATTACTGAGATATCAATTAAACCTCAGACGAGCTTGTACGAGGGAAAGGGAAAGCTGTGGAACGGCTTTGATTGGACTACAGTCCGGCTCAAGGCCAATCCCTTGGTCGACTACAGTCGAGTCTTACATTTATAGTTACGTACGGGCCTCTAATTTAGAGGCACGTGTTGCTGGCCGACAATTTTCCATTATTGTTAGAGCAGATTTGTTCCTGTCGTCGTCTCCAGTGGGAACAGGGAAGATTCTTCTTGTTCATCACCTCCTCCAAGCGTTCAAACGAGGAAGGAGTTGCGATGGACCTGTAGTGTGCGTAAACTGAGTGCGCTAGCCAGAAATAATGGTACCTTTGACTTCTCCACCTTGGTTGATTTAACGATCTCAATTTGATATAGGTTAAGAATTTGCATTTAATAGAACGACTTAGTCTGGTATTATTGTATACCAATTTAGTAAAATTCCAATTACAGTTACCCTCGTCATTCGGTTAAGACCTAATCGTTTTACTCTTAGTAGTAATAAACTTGGGTATACTCACGTGGATGCGTGAGAATTGGTATTTATTTCTCCCTTAAGGTGTATTGTTGGTTGCCTCCGTTAAGGGGAATTATTCCAAAAGAGGTATCTTTAATTGTTTAATAGATCATCTTTTTAAACGATATGAATTTTATACGTAGTTGTGTTCTAATTGCTTGTGTTACATCATCGTTAGACTGAAAAAATTAAACAACAGAGAGGGGGACACGACTATTTAGCTCACAACGGCGTGAAGTTACATAATGAAGAAAGCACGCAGTCTTAACCAACTGATTATTTTTTCCCACTGCTTTTGCCCACAAAATCAGTCAAGGGGTGTATGGACTGAAGCCGTGTGTTATGTTAACAGCCATTTCGATGTTGTTATAGAATCGAATCCTTCAATTTCTCTTCCAGTGACTTCAAAAGTTGTTCTTGTAGTCATGCAATTGCAATTTTAAAATGTCCCTAAAATTTCTTCCTAGTGGTGACTTCAATAGGCGATCAAGCCAGAAACCCGAATCGTTTAACCCCTCTTCCAGTGCGGCCATTTTGAAATTCCAAAAGTTGTCCCTGTAACCAGTTAACGGGGCAGAAGTGATTTTATTTTCAAATTCAATCATCACGCAATTTTTACATGTTCTCTAGTGTTGCTGGAAATTTGTTTCCAGCGGTGATCTCAACGGGTGATCAAGTCAGAAACTCGAATCATTTTTCCGACCTACGTGTTACCCAATCATCCGCAAGCACTGAGTCTCGTATGTTATATCATCCCGTATAGGCATAACGTAGATGTAGCATCTCGACGATGTAAAATAATTCGATTTATAGTTAAACAAATCGAGGTAGAGCTCGTTCCTCACTTCCTTCGGGCCTCCTTTCGCCACACATTTGATTAATAAACATCGAACGTCGCCGCGACCTTGCGATCTCAGTCACGAAGCGATCGGAGGATTTATGGCCTTAGCGAGACCCGAGGAGAGTCGTTCTAGAAAATCGCCTGATGTCAGAAAAGCGCGAATTTTGAAACCTCAGCAAACGTAGCAAAAGTCGATAGCTTCAAATGAAATCTGGAAGCGCATACCAGCGGGTTAAGCGCGTCAAGTAAAAATGTCTTAAACAACGCACCTAATGATCTACTCGATCCCGTCATTAAAAAAGACATCATTTCCACCGCGCTGTATACCCCTGTAAGCCTTCAGACAGGCGCTACTAATAACCATCGTTCTTATTTTCGAGAGTTATATAAGCGTAGAGGTAACAGTCGTGCATGGAAAAAAATCGACACATCGAGCGATCCTTAATTACTTTTCCACACATCAGAGGGGTCCCAAGTCCGTAGGTGCGCGATGAGAGAAATAATTATCGTGCGTAATGCCAAAGCACGCTTAATAATAATGGTACACTTTGACCTCGATGAGTGGCATTCGTACTTTCATTAAAGGCAATTAGATATATGTGTCGACATTGAATTCTGCTTGGCTAGGTGACATTAGAAACGTTTTGAAAGGTCAAAACGCTTTACCATGAGGTACGCTAAGGAAAAGGGTTATAACAATTGGTGAAGGGCCTTAAGAACTGGTGATAATTTATTTTTCACAAGTGATATTAGCGACGTTAATTCGGTATTATATTTATATATACCAATATTTGACGTATATAAGATCCTGGGACAGATTTTACTTCAATTATTGAGCAAGAGAGAGTTTGGTATTCAGATTGATTGACATTATACGATGCATTAATGAAGATATGTTCTAGTACACATAGTTTTCAAGAAAAATTACAAGAAATATATTTTTTAGGGTATCTAATGGATCTTTCATATGATACAAGATTTGAAACAAAGCTACAATTAAATGTCTTCCATAGGATCTTTTGCCATACTCACTAAATCTAAGGCAGGTGTGCAGTAGTGATGTAACATTCTTACCCGAGCTTCAATGCTATTGAATTTTGTATTTGTTGAACACCAGTTAGGTAATTCACATTTTATTACGACGAGAAAGATATTCTATATTCTAGATTTACGCCCTGATAAGTAGGTAAATGGGTATGTATCAATGTACAAGTAGCAGTCCGATTTTGAACCTTGTTTCCCATTTTAATGGAAGGGAATATTACTGTTTTCTCACAAAATTTGCCATCCCTCTAAGGCATTCTAAAACATACTTGTATGAAATTCAGATAACCTTTGAGCCGGGATAGAGGAAAAAATAAAATGGAATGAACAAAGGTAGTAGCGCTGATTAATATTTCTTATCGTGAAATTTGGTACTAGAGTCTGGAAATTTAGGGGGTGAAAAGTGGGGTAAGAGCGCGAGAAATATGCTGGACATGCGCACAGTTCGATTGTCGACGTAGGAGCGATTATTATCGCGCGTGGGCGTCAGACGTGCGTGCGCTGCGGGTTTGAAATATCGAGCAGGAGGAAAGTGCAACCTGTAAAATGTAGAAATAAAAGAAACTAAATAGCAATGGTACTACTCAGAGCGGGCAGGCGCAAAAATATTTTTCTTAAGACTTTGTGGCTCTGATTCGTAAAATTACCCAGAGAATTATCAATCGTTTGAAATTTTGACCCACTTCTTTAGTAATCGGAGGATACCTTGACCTATGTAAGAATATCTCTTCTTTTTCAATAAAATCAGATATTCTAGACTGATGATAAAGGTGCAAAAAGTCAGTGGCGTAGAAGTTCTATTAAGAAATGTTAGATCACCGCCATACCTTCGCGATTTATTTCATGATTCATCAGTATGGACCACGAGACTGCTCATGTTTTATTGTGTCATGCCGGATATAATTTTATCGGTATTGTAAATAACTCAGATTATTTCTTTAGGTAAGTTAGATCCACCTCAAAACAACTGTAACATGAATTCCGAATCGTCCTGTATATTCCGTTGTGTTTCTTGAAAAAAGTCTCGAGATACCTCAAAAAATTACTCCTAGATCAAGCAGATAGACCGACTGAGCGCATTCCTTCCACCTTTCGCCATAAACACGGCAATTTTCCGTAATTCTATCAGTTTACAACTGAAAACGCACAACACGTGCGTCCGCTAAACCTCACTTTCGCGTAATAACCGCTAATTTACGGTACGATCCGTTCGCAGCACGCACGCCATTGATAATCGACGATTACATTGGGAGGCTCGAGCCGATGTGTACAACCATCGAGATAATGTTTACTTTACGGCCTAACCTGAAAACGCGTTTTCTATAGAACATAATCGACGTTTCATATCTTTTCCATTTAACCGAGATGGACTTAATTAATTTAATCAAGGACGTTCGCGAGTACGTCCGAGTGATGCTACCTCTTAATTTCACCTAACGCCATCAATTCATGAATTATTAATATTAATTAATATAGGTGAATTTTGCAGGTGGGCCTACGGCCTAAGTTGCCCATGATAAATTACCGTACGTACACTCTGATGATTTAAGGACACCAATCACCGATTATCTGGTGTAAGAAATGGCCGAAATAACGGGTAAACTTTGGTAACTCTCCCTTTCTTTTCTCCAGAGATTTAATTAGGAGCGCGCCCATTTTCCTAGCATAACTGATTTTCAAACGACACCCTACCTTAATTAAAAACGATGTAGCGAACACGTGTCTTAAATTTTCTACCGTCGCGTTCCAATTTTCGATTCTTTCCCCTCTGGAGGCGGATTTCGTTTTGAAATAGACACACATCGTATATATCGATAATTTATTGGTGAGTCGTTGCGAGCGCTTTTTTCTCAATCTATTTTTTTTCCACGACGCAATGACCTTTAGCAGCTACCGACCGCCATTCTTATAAAAGGCGAACGCAACGCATATCCTTTTAGGAACGAAATGTCAACGGGTAAATGAGCGCGAGAGCGTGTGTGTAATTTTAAAAGTTCAAATGATCCAGTTTTTGCGTCAGTAGCGATAAATAATAGGCGATCTACAGTTGACATGTCAAGGATTTCGTTACACATTCGAACTACGGCGGAAAGCGTGTTTAAGCAAATTTGGACAAGGAAAATCGACTCACACTGTAGATGTGCTAGATGAAACACTAGATGAAAGTTCAAATGATCCAGTTTTTGCGTCAGTAGCGATAAATAATAGGCGATCTACAGTGGAAATGTCAAGGATTTCGTTACACATTCGAACTACGGCGGAAAGCCTGTTCAAGCAAATTTGGACGAGGAAAATCGACTCACACTGTAGATGTGCTAGATGAAACACTAGATGAAAGTTCAAATGATCCAGTTTTTGCGTCAGTAGCGATAAATAATAGGCGATCTACAGTGGAAATGTCAAGGATTTCGTTACACATTCGAACTACGGCGGAAAGCCTGTTCAAGCAAATTTGGACGAGGAAAATCGACTCACACTGTAGATGTGCTAGATGAAACACTAGATGAAAGTTCAAATGATCCAGTTTTTGCGTCAGTAGCGATAAAGAATAGGCGATCTACAGTGGACATGTCAAGGATTTCGTTACACATTCGAACTACGGCGGAAAGCCTGTTCAAGCAAATTTGGACGAAGGAAAATCGACTCACACTGTAGATGTGCCGGTAACTGTACTTCGATAATGAAAAATCACATTCGAAAGGCCGAAATTGCTTACATTCACACCATCAATAAAATAGTAGGTTGAAATTAATTTCATTTAAACGATACATTTGTGTTAACGACCATTTCTCGACCTTCTACAAAATTCCATTACGTGAGATGTGTGGATAAACGCACAACACACTGATGCTAAAATGCTTCAAAGTACCATATCATTTAAGCAGCATTACAAATAAAACCAAATAACTCAATTAAAAGATAATTAAAGATGGAAAGTTATGGTGATCGAATCCAAGGTGGAAATTACAACACATATATTAAGCTCATCGACACATCTTAAGTACTAAAATTTGTCAGAAGGTCAAGGAACGTTTTCAATACTTTCTTGAATGGTTTCCACCAGATGAATAGTAATGCTAAACGTCAGTATACGAGTGCTAAACTCCTGAATACTATAACTGAATCTAGATTTATTTACTGGAAAGATCTAAAATAAGAAAGGTCCTACTGTCATGTCAAAGCCAAATTCTAGCACATTTCGGGCCGTAGTGACATCTGTATCCTAGTATATTGTCACGACTCCAAGATTTCCACAGTACTCAACAAAACAAGAATCGGGACCACGGCCCGGCCAAGGTGAAGTTATGCAAACTTGTATAACCGCGCTGACTACCGAGGTGCGAAATGTTTTGATAAACTACACACCTCATACCAACAAGCGCGGAGAGGAAAATCTAGAGAGACAGATAGTGGCCGGCCTGAGAAGCTACTCTGCCGGTGAAGAGACCGAGAAAAATCTACCGCCCCGAAGATGCTCTCTGTTCCGCCTCGCACCGTGGAAATTCGAAGGTCCAAATTATGTAAATCGCCACCCTCGCCTCTCACGCTTTAGTCCTTAGGATTCGCTGTGTCCGAATCCCTTTTCTCTTTTTTCCTTTGTGCCCCGAAGTATAGGTTCTCCGCCCCAGGCCAGAATAAAACCCTCTCTTCTTCTTGCTTTTCGATCATTTGTTTTATTCACAGTAAGCTCTACTACCTGTGGCCACCAACCTCTTATCTACTGGATGTCCGAACCCTCTATTAGGACCTCAATTAGCGTTGCATCTGAACACTTTTCTAAATTTTAGTAGTGCACCGTTAGATCCAGCATATCCCTGGCACTTAGGAGATCTAGGGTCTTATACACTTCAAGTGCTTAATAGAATCTAGGTTCTTCTGCAGGAAAACTTATTAGTGACAAGATTTTAACCGCAGTATAGGCTAGTAGCTAGCATATTCCATATCTAAAAGGTGCTACTGGATACATAGCACACTATTCTGTCAAAGCTAGATTCCAGCATATTCCAGGGCTGCTTTATTTTAGCTATCGAACGGATTAGAGATTTCCCTGACTTCTGCATTTGATTTTTCTTCACATTTTAGTACAGCCCTATTAGAGCAGGCATACTCCAAGCACTTAAGCAGATTTTTAGCACTTCAACTGCTAAATGGAATCTAAAGCTGGTACTATCTTTCATAACTTCAGTATAACTAGTAACTAGTACATTTCTGATACATTTTCCGGAACATATAGCACAGTATCCTCCTAAAGCTACATTCTAGCATGTTGGAGGCCCTAATAGCACATTTGCCCAATTATATTTTTAGATTTCTCCTATAGAACATTCTAGAATTTAGTTCATATCCAAAAACGAAATCAATTACCCTTAATTTTGCTCAATACCTTACGATTTGTCTATTACCATCCGTATTTACTCTCCCTGCATTATTGTTCGCCGTGCGTGAAACGGCTTATCAGATTTTTGGATATTTTTGAACCGTGCGATGAAATTACCATCACCTTTGCTTATCTGCCTAACATAAAAAATTTGTGAGGGCACAATTCTTAGGGCTGCTTATGAACTAAATCGTAATGGGCGATATAATTACTTAGTATGCAATCTCTCACTAGCGACACCTTGTGAAATTAAGATGTATACACACCAAGTTGGTGTTGCCAGATTTCTGTTGACATACTGAAGTTTAAAGCATGAAATACCAAATGATGCTGGATTTTGTTGGAAAATCTGTCATTTTCATATCCACTGGCAAGTGGGGAGTAAGGAAGAAAGAAGAATGTTTAGGGTGTGCCTTAAGAGCGCACCACTCTATTAGGAAATCAAATTATATGAGTGTTGTGACACGTTTCTGTTTAGTGGCTTTTGGAGACAATTTCATATACAAAAATCTGTAAGGTGAGCCTTTGTTTCAGTAGACCAATCAGGTGTAGGCGAAGGAAAAGTGGCGTCCGTAACACTTTCCGAAATTCCGCCTTCGGCACGTGCGGCGAACTTCCCGTACGATCCTTCTCGCTCCTCCGCCGCCGCTGAATGAAATAGATTAATCCTTATCGGGGGAGATCGCAATTGCGGCCCCAGACGTCGGAGTCCGAGGAAGATAATTAAGCGAAAACGCCCCGGAGATTCGCGGCGGTGGTGCGTAGGCAGACGGAGAGGACGGCAAAAAGAAGAATAAGAAGAGGACGACGACGACGACGAGGAGGAGCACGAAGAAGACGAGGACGAGACGTCTAAACGCGAGCAGAAGAAGAGGAGAGCGAATATAATAATAATCGTGCCTGAAAATACGAATCACGCGAGTACTGGGCGTCTCCTGGTGCGTCCGAGGCCTGTGATTACGGTGGCCCGGGGGCGCGTGCCCGGCTACCGGCCCCCGGTGCGCAGGACCGACTCGGCCGGGGAAGAAAATATTAATCAAGCCGGAGTATCGGTCTTCAAACCTAAAATTAGGGACATTTTCTCTAAGAGTACAGAGCTCAATAGGAACTGGCGCCCGATGCGCCGGAGGTCGGGCGTAAACGAGAATTATCTATACTTGGAACCACCAAGCTACGAGAGAAAAAACGGCGCTGCCGCTAAAGTTAGCACGGACTTTCTTTACTTAATTACGTAAAAAGTTAATATCCACGGTACTTTTCAAGCCCTAGAGATCTAGAAACCCGCAGCTCCTTGGTAACTGAAATTTTTGGAGCTCTAGAGTCAAATGAGGGTACTATCCTTGAAAATCTATTTTGTTCTAAATCTAGATTATAGAAACTTAAATCCTCTTGGTACCTTTGAGGTTTTTAAAGCTCGAAGATCAAATGAGCGTGATACCCTTGGAAACCTGGAGCTGTATAGTTTAAGATCATGTAAATCTGTAGTTCCTTGGTACCACATTTGAAGGCTTTGCAGCTTTAAGACCGAGTGCACGTGATATTCGCGGAGCATTTGTAGCTTTATGGATCTAAATTCTAAAAAAATAATTGCTTCTTGCCCTTGTAACTTTAAAAATAAATGCACGTTATATCCTTGGGATTTATGAAGCTCCAGTTCAAATAAAAGTTCTGCAAAACATCGAACATTTTTGTCATTCTGGAAATCATAGATAGTAAAGTGTGGGTTTCCCCAAAGCTTTTGGTTCTGTAAGTACAATCTTCTTCAATGAAAGTCCTTTAGATATTTAAGCAGGATCTGCGTGATTATTGGTCGACATCCTTAATTTAGATGGATATGCAACCAACTTTGACTTCCACCCTTGATTACAAAATGCACCGTGCTTTAAGCTAGGTGGCAGCACTTTAGCTGTGGGTCTATAGCATGCTTTTTGGCTATCTGGGAGGTGAAATAGTTGGACTTGGAGCCTTTATTGCCCTCGGTAGTCTCTAGCGCATAATAAAGAGAAAATTGTTGGGCTAACTCGAGGTAATTTTTGTTGGAGCCCACTTCTCCTCGGGGCTCCCTGTTAGCGAGTTCCTTATTGATATAAACGTAACAAACGTCGATTCTAACCAGCGGACCCAATCTATTCCGATGATTAGCACGCATGACGGCATGACAGATCCGAACGAGACCGTTTTCCCTCTCTGATTCTCTCTCGCTCTCCTTTTCTTTTCCATTTGTATTCCTCCTCCTCTCTCGTCCGTACGAGAATGCCGGAGTGAGAACCGTGTGAACGTAATCAGTAGCAGTCGGATCGAAAAATTTCGTTTCGCCGATAAATGAATAAAATGAGTAAGAGAGGGAAAAAAGAAGAGGAGAAGCAGAAGAAGAATGGTCTCGGTTGCGGTTGACCGTCATCGAGACGATGACCGTTCGTTAAACCGTTTTCTGGTTAGGATTTTCGATTGAAGGATTTTCGTGGGAGATCGGGAGGAGAGGTGTCTTCAAAAAATTGAGGAAGTGAACAGCAATTTTTTCCATGTTGAGATATCGTAGGTAACGTACAAATCGATTATAATTCGCGAAGACGCTACAACATCCTACAGTGAATGTTAATTACTTGATATATGAGGTAGAGTTTTACATGTTATTCGCGTCAAGGACGCTCTACCTACTACATTAGTGATGGCCATAATCAAATCATCTGTTCTCGAGTAATCCTAATATTCGAGTGAGTTCTAGAGTTCAAAGACTAGATTCTCGAAGGGAATATTTCAGATATTGATGGAAATACTGGACCATAAAGCAATTTCAAGAATTTTGAAAGCAATTCTGTATAGCACCTCGTTGAACCAGATTATTAGATGCTGATTCTTCAAAGCGATATTCATGGAATCTCTTCAAGTGGGACATGTTTAAAAGGAAACCTAAATGCAACAGTCACTCAGTCTTCATCTCGAGTTGGGTGTAATTCTCCAAAGAGTAGGGGTAACTCTGCCTTGGACGATCCAAACGGAAAATTCAAGATATCTCGACGATCTAAAATATGCAAAAATCATAGAATTCTTGGAGGAGCTTCTGGGAATAATTTGCTGCTAGAAATTTAAGACAGTGATTCAAGGTTCACTTAAACACTGCGACCCATGGTTTATACAGAATTCTGACACAAATGATACAGTGAATCTCGTTAATTTAGAGTTCAAAGACTAGATTCTCGAAGGGAATATTTCAGATATTGATGGAAACACTGGGCCATAACGCAATTTCAAGAATTTTGGAATCAATTCTGTATAGCACCTCATTGAACCAGATTATTAGGTGGTGATTCTTCAAAGCGATATTCATGGAATCTCTTCAAGTGGGACATGTTTAAAAGGAAACCTAAATGCAACAGTCACTCAGTCTTCATCTCGAGTTGGGTGTAATTCTCCAAAGAGTAGGGGTAACTCTGCCTTGGACGATCCAAACGGAAAATTCAAGATATCTCGACGATCTAAAATATGCAAAAATCATAGAATTCTTGGAGGAGCTTCTGGGAATAATTTGCTGCTAGAAATTTAAGACAGTGATTCAAGGTTCACTTAAACACTGCGACCCATGGTTTATACAGAATTCTGACACAAATGATACAGTGAATCTCGTTAATCTAGAGTTCAAAGACTAGATTCTCGAAGGGAATATTTCAGATATTGATGGAAACACTGGGCCATAACGCAATTTCAAGAATTTTGGAATCAATTCTGTATAGCACCTCATTGAACCAGATTATTAGGTGGTGATTCTTCAAAGCGATATTCATGGAATCTCTTCAAGTGGGACATGTTTAAAAGGATTCCCTAAATGCAACAGTCACTCAGTCTTCATCTCGAGTTGTGTGTAATTCTCCAAAGAGAAGGGGTAAGTCTGCCTTGGAAGATCCTAATGCAAAATTCAAGAAATCTCGACGATCTAAAATATGCAAGAGTCATAGAATTCTTGGAGGAGCTTCTGGGAATAATTTGCTGCTAGAAATTTAAGACAGTGATTCAAAACTCACTTAAACACTGCGACCCATGGTTTATACAGAATTCTGACACAAATGATACAGTGAATCTCGTTAATCTAGAGTTCAAAGACTAGATTCTCGAAGGGAATATTTCAAATATTGATGGAAATACTGGACCATAAAGCAATTTCAAGAATTTTGGAAGAAATTCTCTATAGCACCTCATTGAACCAGATTATTAGATGGTGATTATTCAAAGCGATATTCATGGAATCTCTTCAAGTGGGACATGTTTAAAAGGATTCCCTAAATGCAACAGTCACTCAGTCTTCATCTCGAGTTGTGTGTAATTCTCCAAAGAGAAGGGGTAAGTCTGCCTTGGAAGATCCTAATGCAAAATTCAAGAAATCTCGACGATCTAAAATATGCAAGAGTCATAGAATTCTTGGAGGAGCTTCTGGGAATAATTTGCTGCTAGAAATTTAAGACAGTGATTCAAGGTTCACTTAAACACTGCGACCCATGGTTTATACAGAATTCTGACACAAATGATACAGTGAATCTCGTTAATCTAGAGTTCAAAGACTAGATTCTCGAAGGGAATATTTCAAATATTGATGGAAATACTGGACCATAAAGCAATTTCAAGAATTTTGGAAGAAATTCTCTATAGCACCTCATTGAACCAGATTATTAGATGGTGATTATTCAAAGCGATATTCATGGAATCTCTTCAAGTGGGACATGTTTAAAAGGATTCCCTAAATGCAACAGTCACTCAGTCTTCATCTCGAGTTGTGTGTAATTCTCCAAAGAGAAGGGGTAAGTCTGCCTTGGAAGATCCTAATGCAAAATTCAAGAAATCTCGACGATCTAAAATATGCAAGAGTCATAGAATTCTTGGAGGAGCTTCTGGGAATAATTTGCTGCTAGAAATTTAAGACAGTGATTCAAGGTTCACTTAAACACTGCGACCCATGGTTTATACAGAATTCTGACACAAATGATACAGTGAATCTCGTTAATCTAGAGTTCAAAGACTAGATTCTCGAAGGGAATATTTCAAATATTGATGGAAATACTGGACCATAAAGCAATTTCAAGAATTTTGGAAGAAATTCTCTATAGCACCTCATTGAACCAGATTATTAGATGGTGATTATTCAAAGCGATATTCATGGAATCTCTTCAAGTGGGACATGTTTAAAAGGATTCCCTAAATGCAACAGTCACTCAGTCTTCATCTCGAGTTGTGTGTAATTCTCCAAAGAGAAGGGGTAAGTCTGCCTTGGAAGATCCTAATGCAAAATTCAAGAAATCTCGACGATCTGAAATATGCAAGAATCATAGAATTCTTGGAGGAGCTTCTGGGAATAATTTGCTGCTAGAAATTTAAGACAGTGATTCAAAACTCACTTAAACACTGCGACCCATGGTTTATACAGAATTCTGACACAAATGATACAGTGAATCTCGTTAATCTAGAGTTCAAAGACTAGATTCTCGAAGGGAATATTTCAAATATTGATGGAAATACTGGACCATAAAGCAATTTCAAGAATTTTGGAAGAAATTCTCTATAGCACCTCATTGAACCAGATTATTAGATGGTGATTATTCAAAGCGATATTCATGGAATCTCTTCAAGTGGGACATGTTTAAAAGGATTATCTAAATGCAACCGTCACTCAGTCTTCATCTCGAGTTGGGTGTAATTCTCCAAAGAGTAGGGGTAACTCTGCCTTGGACGATCCAAACGTAAAATTCAAGAAATCTCGACGGTCTAAAATATGCAAGAATCATAGAATTCTTGGAGGAGCTTCTGGGAATAATTTGCTGCTAGAAATTTAAGACAGTGATTCAAAACTCACTTAAACACTGCGACCCATGGTTTATACAGAATTCTGACACAAATGATACAGTGAATCTCGTTAATCTAGAGTTCAAAGACTAGATTCTCGAAGGGAATATTTCAGATATTGATGGAAACACTGGGCCATAACGCAATTTCAAGAATTTTGGAATCAATTCTGTATAGCACCTCATTGAACCAGATTATTAGATGGTGATCCTGCAAAGCGATATTCATGGAATCTCTTCAAGTGGGACAAGTTTAAAAGGATTCCCTAAATGCAACAGTCACTCAGTCTTCACCTCGAGTTGGGTGTAATTCTCCAAAGAGAAGGGGTAAGTCTGCCTTGGAAGATCCTAATGCAAAATTCAAGAAATCTCGACGATCTAAAATATGCAAGAATCATAGAATTCTTGGAGGAGCTACTGGGAATAATTTGCTGCTAAAAATTTAAGACAGTGATTCAAGATTCACTTAAACACTGCGACCCATGGTTTATACAGAATTCTGACACAAATGATACAGTGAATCTCGTTAATCTAGAGTTCAAAGACTAGATTCTCGAAGGGAATATTTCAGATATTGATGGAAACACTGGGCCATAACGCAATTTCAAGAATTTTGGAATCAATTCTGTATAGCACCTCATTGAACCAGATTATTAGGTGGTGATTCTTCAGAGCGATATTCATGGAATCTCTTCAAGTGGGACATGTTTAAAAGGATTATCTAAATGCAACAGTCACTCAGTCTTCATCTCGAGTTGGGTGTAATTCTCCAAAGAGAAGATTTCAGAAATGAAAAATTCGAGACAAATCTGAGAATTTTTTGGCGGTTCTCCATGATCAATTTCCACTGAATATCGATGGTCAAGAGTCCATGAGGCAATTCTCAGAGGAAAAGATTCGCGTATTTTGACACGGGATGTCGGAATTGACCTCTTTGGAAAACATTTACGCGAGGGTTCGCCTAAGCAGCGTCGCAAAGAGCGAATCATTCCGATACCATTGCTTCACCTCGCGAGGCAATTAAAAAGAGAACGACTTTTAAAGTAGCTGGATATGCGGTTCAATTAAGGCAAAAGCCGACCGGAGAGATCAGGAGCGGAATGTTGTTGCTTGGCTCTCTTTCTCTCCGCCACTATTAAGCTGTTATTAGTCGCTGCTGTTGCTGCTGCTGCTGCTGCCGTTGTTGCTGCTGGTGGAGCATTTTTCTCGGGCGACCGGTATTAGAAAAGCCATTAATTAAGCACAACTTGTTCGCATAAAATATAACATACTGAGCGTTTACTACTGGACGCGCCCATAAATATTAGCCCGGCGGGTATGGAAAAAGTGCCCCGCGTAAATCATCGCTTTATTTCCGTCATTTTGCTCCTTTTTCTCTCTCTCCTTCTCTCTTCGACTTCTCTCGGTACTAATGGCCTTGACGGACGCGTTACGGACAGAAACTTTATGTCGTCCGGTCGCGGATTTGCATAATTGCCCGTTCGACAGATGGGATGGGATTAATGAGGCTGCGGAGTAAGGATATGCGGGGACGACATCATATTTCCTACTTTAAATTATAGGCGCGCTAATCGCGGAACAACAATCGCGCTATAAAAGTCCGCGTTGTAAACATTTTTACAGCCCGATTAATTTACGGCGCGATTATTTATTTCGGGACCGGCGGATTTATGGGAGAATTAAATTTCGAGTTGATCGCAGCCCCCGTTTCAAATAACAGTGTATAATGGTATGGAAATCCGTGTCATAGTGTATACAGTTATTATAAGTGCAGTCACTCTCCGAATTGCCGAAAATCATCCCCTATTGTCATCTCAACCCCCTCACCAGGACGGATTACTGGCTGAGCAAGAGGAGCTTGTGGTCGTTTTGTACAGGGTGTCTTCGTGTAAGGTTGCACACGGTGCGACAAACACACCGTCAACGACTAACGCCAAATTTAAAGGAAAAAAGTATATTTTTGGAGCACAACACATCGTCATCGAAAAAACAAGTCAGTTTTAGCCATTGAAACTTCTGACTAACGAAATTTACAAACTGTAGAAGGTAACGCATTTGTATATGTCGGTGGATACTTTTTACGTAAGTGTATTTTAAAACACTCATGTGACATTTGTGTCAATTACAGCAGCAATAGAAAATCCGATAGAAATACCAAATTTTGCGAGCTAAAGAAGTGTAAAGGCGGTCATAGTGGGATATTTGGAGGTTTCAAAGTCCATCCAAGTGATTTTATTAATTATTTAGTAGCATTAGAAGAAATTTTTACATCCAAATTCAACGACCCCTGTATACATGAGGGCGCAGGAATGGCATTGCAAATCTATTTAAAAATGTTAAATTTTCACACCCATGTCCCAATTTCCCTCATATTTATTTTATTTCTCCATATACAAGATTGAGAATCTACTATACATTAAAGTTTGCGAATAGAGAAATAAAACATCAAAAAATAATAAGGAAAACTCTAAATTAAATGTATTAAAAAACATGTAAAAACTGGAGTAAGTACTTGCAAATACACAATAAACTTGTACTTCATTATATTTATACCTAATACGGTCATTACGTATGTACTTATATGTTGGTTGCTGTTATATGTTATCTTAGCAATGAAATATATGTATCTCTAAGTATTTTGTCTGTTTAGGGTGTACCTACTACGCGAACCTTTTTCAAGTCCTGCAACTGAATTCAATCCTTATCCTTAACAATTAGCAAACAGCAATTACTTCAAGAAGTACCGATAAATTCCTGATTACAATTGTTTATGGTGTACTTCGACCTTATACGTTTGTAAATAATCTTTCGCCGACAAAATTTCAACCAGTCTAAATCTTCGAATATGTTTAAAATTCGGTCGCCTCCCGTATGTAGACGGTTCAATGAAATTATCGATTTCACAGTCTCTTTACCCCCGTACATTGCAGTTTCGGATCCTTTACAGGGACTATAAAACGATTTATGATAGGTAGCAAAAAAAGTCGGTTTTTCGAGGAGATCAAAGGAGTGAACTGATTATTTGCATCTATAGACTATGTTCATGTGATTTCTGTAATAATTTATGCAGCACCAGATAATGCGTCATACCACGTGCGTAGTATAACCAAAAAACGACCTGAGTTAGATAGTAATAAATTCCTTCAGCTCCTTTGCTAAACAAAATATTTACTTACGTTCGATTAATTTTTAAAAACTAATGTTTTTATCCGTTCTTTTAGAAAATTTTACGGTGTTTCACGGAAATCACCATGTCTACAATTTTTAAGACTGTTAAGATGTGTAATTAATCAACAAAATTACCTTCATAAAACCGTTCAAGTGTAAATATGTAAATATTAGCCTTTCCGATACAGTTGTAAAATGATTATTTCCGCACATATATTTTCACAAGTAAAACAACATTTTCTCTTGTTAAAACAATAATTACTGCTTTCTTTTAGCATCACCCAAATTAGCGATTAATGCGTTGATAAAACATATAGAGGGGAAATAAACATAAATGATTTTTGCTCTTTCAATTTCCTTTCCGAAACGCCTGCGCTGAAACACACGACTTCCTCTCCTGGGTACTAGCCAATAGATCTATGGGAAAAACCTGTCATTTTCCTACAATCTCAATAGATGGCGCCTATCGGAAAACCGAAACCTGCTATGAAAATTACGTAATACCTGCAAAGGTGGCTATATAACGTGGTAAACTTTTGTCAATGTCTTAGTCAACTTTTTTCACGCATGCGCCTTTAAGGTGCCTCGATCGTATTCTCAAATTACATAGCTCCTCTTAAGATCCATAAATAACTCCACCGGATTCCACCTGAGAGAGAGAGAGAGAGAGGGGGGGAGAAATGAAACGAAAATAAACCAGAACCCGATCAAGTTCATCGGGCATCGGTTACGGACTACTAGAGCGGACCGGACGGTCAAACAATTGAACGCCCGACCGCAAGCTTTCCGGTCACTAGATCCACTAGATCGAAGGCGACGTTCTCTCCGTCTTTCTCTCTCTCTCTCTCTCTCTGCGTTCCTCTCTCCGCTCGTTCGTGGCACTTCCATTTTTTCCGACTTACACGCTTCTGATTAGCTATTAATTCCACTTCCTGCCCGGCAGAGGGGAACAGAGGAAGAACAAAGGCGACACCGTCGCTCGATCTCGATAATTGACGATCTGGATTCGATCGCTGGAGCAGCCCGAAAAAGATGGATAGAAGACGCGAAAATTGCGCTAATTGTATTAATAGTAATCCGAGGATTTCGACCGATCCTGACGTTCGAACTTCATTACTATTCAACGGTCGGTTCGTGTTTGTTTTCGTGATAAGTCGTGCACATCGAGGAAGGACCTCGTTACGATCTGATTGATCGGGTTGACGATCCTGCTAATCCGGTCCTACGGCAGAAGTCCGTAGGTCAAACGTAGAAGGGAGATTCATGTGGAGAATACCTCGAGTCGCTCCACCAAAAAACTCGCTAGGTAAACGCGACTCGCTCGGAACTGATCGCAGCGAAATTTACGACTTCACCTGTTCGACCCTATAACATTTTCAATAGTAATACTGCTCTATAATTCATATAATCAAGTCATTCATGAAGAAGCTAATAGAAGCTTCACACGTGTACAGTATAGTCCATTCACAAATACATCCTGAAAAGGACAGTTGATCACCTGAACAGTCCCTACGGTGCAAACTATAAAACTTAACGCCATGAATTGTAATGTAAATGTGCCGTCCGGTCGAACATGCATGAAATACACACAATACAAAGATGAGTAAGGATACGAGCGGCAACATCGCTCACTCTTGCCAACAGAATATACGCGCGCGAAATTGAATCAGCTCGTAACAGGCCACGTGCTAAAGATGACGTCGCCGGGTCACGTGGTAGTAGAACAACTTTTCACTTCTCCTCCTCGCTCATACGTGTACACATACAAAACAGTCACGCCAATAGGAAATTGCATGAAGCGCCCCCTTCGGTAATATTGACGAAATACTGAAAATTGTGTCACAGCTAAAGCATTGCTAGGGTATAGGCGTTTATATTATTTATTTTGTGTCTTCAAAAATAACGAAACTGACGCTGCTGCGGAACAAGTACGCATGCGCCAAATGCTATTGACCGATAGCTGTTTAGCTGAACGAATTGTTGTGAAATTTCACTTCAAACTTGGAAAAATCGCTGCTGGAACTTATAATTTACCTAATGAAGTGTATGGCAGTGAATGTTTAACGCCGACACGTGTTTTTGGATGGTTCAAGCGGTTTAAAGATGGCCGACAAGATGATTCGCGGCCAGGTCGCCCTTCAGCATCAAAAACGGGTGACAATATCGAAAGGTAGGCATTGATAAAGAATTTGTACGGCAAATTTTACATGACACTTTGACCATGAGAAAAATGTGGTCCAAAATGGCGCTCAGGCGAGGTGGAGATTACATTCCCAAGCCAAAGCCGAAGTCTTGGAAAAAAGAGTTTAGAGCCGACTGGGAACTCACCCTCTGAGGTCGGAAAATGGGCACTTGGAGGCCGGAAAATCTAGATTCGTAGGTCGGGAAGGGAGCACTCGAATTTTCATGTACCTTCAAACTTTAGCAAAGTAGGCGACGTTGAATCAGTTCGAGACCCATTGGAATTCACGCCCTATGTTTTATTCTTTTATTTTAATTTACGAATTTTCCTCATTAACTGATACATAAGATTTTAAGGAAAGCAAATACGATCCCGACGTGCGAATCTCGATTTTTCGGCCCCCGAGGTCCCATTTTCTGGACACAGGGGGTGAATTCCAATGGGCCTCTAAGTGTTTCACCGTCATCTGCCCTGCTCAAGTTTGAAAGTACATGAAAATCCGAGTGCTGCGATCCCGACCAGCGAATCTGGATTTTCCGGCCCCAAAGGGCCCATTTTCCGACCTCAGAGGGTGAATCCCAGTCGGCTCTAAACTCTTTTGACCAAGAATTCGGCTTTGGCTTGGGAATGTAATCTCGACCTCGCTTGAGCATCAATGTTTCACACCTTATAGGGGCCATTATTGGCCTCTGGGCTATTTTTGCCCTCTGGGATCAATTCCAGGGGTGCAGACCTTTTTCTGACTCCGGATTCGGATTCAGCGATGAAAAATCCATAAGAATACACGTGTCTGATCTGCAGATCCGGACTTCTTTTTGTAGGGTTGTGTAATCGACCAGTGGGTAGCAGGTATACTCAAAACAATTACCCATCCGGTCTTCAACTTATCCTTAACACGGAACACAAATTCAACCATTATCTGTCCTCAGATTTGAAAAATCCACCGATTGTCTCCGAACCGATCGGAGAAGAGAAGCAGAGGAGAAAGAGAGAGAGAGAGAGAGAGAGAGAGAGAGAGAGAGAGAGAGAGAGAGAGAGAGCCACAGGAGACAGGAGCGTCACGACCGTCCGATAATTTAGAGATCTTCATTGAAATAAAAGTTACTTATAGATGTTTCACGCTGGTACAATGGTACAGATGTGTTCTCGCGTATAAACTCTTGTACGTGACGGCGACGGGAGAGGAGCGTGACCACCGGCGTCCTCTCTTCTTCTCTCGTCCTCCTCCTCCCTACGCCGCCGACTTGAATGACGAGCACGGAGCGAGCGGGACGCAGGGCACGCTTCCAGGGGATTTACATAATTGCGGGATGCGCGCCGCGTGTTTACACGTGTTGCGTCCAACAAATTGAGCGCCCGCGGGAAAAGTTCTCCGGGAACCTCGTCCCGTGCTAAGAAAATAATTGAGCACAAACGTTGCATCATCGTGTAACTTGAAATATTCTTAACATGGAGGTAATTATAGTTACGTTATTGAAACACATTCTACACGCGTTTTAAGTCAAAGTGCGTTTATGAACAAAAGGGCAAATCCTCTTTGGTTCTAAAATAATTTAAGCTTCAACGCAAGCCACCAATACCAGTCACGTTGTAGGTATCAACTGGAAAAAAACCCCTTTAAAATACATTTCTAAGACCTCCACGACCAATTCCAACCAATTCACCTCATGCATATTCACATTCATTCCGTCCCTGCGCGCATCTCTCTTTCCTCTCTCTCTCTCAAACACACATACGTTATGTCACATTTGTATTGTAATCCAGGGACGTGGAATCCCGTGTTCTTTCTTTTATCTCGAGAGAACGAACGAAAAACAGCAACAAAGTATCCGTCTCGATCGATCGTCGAGCTCTCCTCTGACGGTCTCTTCTCTCGATAAAATAGACGAGATAGGACGATGATACGGCTCGAGATAAGAAAGCGAGGATGATGGAGGCGTTAAGTATGTACGTGTACGTGAAAATGTGTTAGGGTTTTGGCTACCGTCGCAAGAGTAAGCAGTTGACTGAAGGCGCAGTTTTGGATGGGATCAATTTGGCCTTAGAAAAGGCAGAGGTATGCATCACTAATAGTGACGAAGGAGATAGTTTAATCGTCACTTCAGTTAACTATTGTTAAGGGCGACGATTAACTCAGATCAGTCTTGCAATTCATTAATTAACAGGATTCGAGGGGTCGACCGATGTAACATTAAATTGGGCAGTCACCGAATCAGCAATTTTTAGTGCATAAATAGCGTGGAACAAATCAGTGAAGGCACCACTCGGTTCGGGTCACTTTCACCAGAGTCTGTCCCTACCACGTCGTGACAGCCACCCTCGCCCTCAGGACTATGTAAAGTATCCCTCCATCCCTTCCCATAGTTCTATCTAAATTTCATAAAAACACGATCTTCCGCGGTCTATGCACATATTCCTTGTAGTGTTTTATATACATATTTGCCCTTCTTTACTCATCTGTTGAGAAAAATCTGACGTAAAACAGGGCAGAAAAGTACTTCAGGGCTGTTTCAGAAGGAGGAGGAGTAGTCAAATATGCCATCACTCGAATACAGAATATGCTGGAATGTAACATTGACATGGCAGTATTGGACACCTCGGAACATCGATGGAATTATGGCACGAGCTAAATGCTACTTAGATATCATCACCACTAACTTAGTAACGATTTGGTCGTAACGAATTCATTAAGGAAGTACTTATAACTAATTTAGTAGCTACCAAGAGTGGATACGAAAGGTGGATCTTACCTGGGCGTACTCTGAGCAGATGTCTATCCCGGCGACGAAGTTGCAGACGTCCTCGACGCTCCAATTGGAGACGTCCTCGTCGAGTTTGGGGCTCTCGCTGCACGCCCTCTTGGGCATCTGGGCGGCGGCGCAGGTCGGGCTCGCGCTCGACGAGGGCGTCTTCGTCCGCGCCCTCTTCGGGGGCGGCGCGCCTCCCGCCGACAGGTCGAGGGGCGACGAGGGTTCCGGCCTCTTCACGTTCTTCAACAGACCCTTGAAAGGAGGACAGAGGGAGATTGAATGGGGTGAACCAACAAAACCTCTTTTCGCTCGAATGAACGCAGGGATTTGTTAATAATCCCACTTAAGCTTACTTAAATACCGCAACCACTCACCATAGTGAGCTACTGTCCGTTCGTTTGCGATTGACAGCTCGCCACCCCTATTTTAAATGCAAATCGCTGGAGAGTTGTATACTGTTGGCCGAACGAATTCCCGATAATGGGCAAGTTTAAATAGGAATTTTCTGTTGTGGCATTTACTTTTCTTGGTCCACCAAGTAGTAACTTAAACAGCAATAGGACCATAAAGTTATTGTAGAGCATCGGTGAAAGAACGCTGGTCAGTGACGGTGGGTAATTTTACCAAACGAACTGTAGCCCTTATTTACCCTCTTGGTTACAGACTTAAGTCGTCAAAATGGTTAGCAAAGTGAAACAGAAGACTACCCAAGTCGATTAAGTCCCTCAAGAACGAAACTTGATAGAATTGTACATGGTTAGGTTAGTCATTATTGAAAATTGGCACCCACTCCTGAGAAAAAATTTCCTCACCTGCAGCTCAGCCTCCTTGGCTGTCCTGACCATCGCGAGGAGCGTCTGCGTCGTCGACATGTCGATCAGGGGCGGGAACATCGTCGTCGCGAACGGGTTCAGGACCGGGAAGTCCTGCTTCTTGGCGTCGTTCTCCTTGCCGCCGTTATTCTGGGGGGCTAACGGGATGAGGCTCGGGAACGCAGACGTAGGCTTGAAACGAGGGTCGATCGGAGGAGGAAAGCCGTTCCTCGCCGCATTGAAATAACTAGAAAAGGAAGAGAAGGAAATGAAGTATATTCAATTTAACAAACTTAAGTTGCCCTTATAAAACTTAAAATATGTTCTACTTATATATCGCTTATTGAATTCCAAACTGCCCTGCCACAAGATGATAACAAGGAGAATCAAGGAGCTGCTAGGTTGATCACACCATGATCGAAGCCCTCCATAAGCACTTACTCACAATAAAACTAGATAAGATCCCGACTAGGATTCTGATAGAAAAGACCTACAAGGCAAAATTGCCAAACAGAAAAGACTGGAGGAGGAAAAAGCATTGACCAGTCCAGGCGTGAACCGATGGAACACTGATGGATAAGGGCACCAGGAATGTTACAGGGCTGGCCTGTTTGGAGAAACCAGTGACCACAGAGAAAGCACAACCCAGAAAAACACGCCTTGGTCATCCAGGCCGAGATATATGCTATCCCCAGGTGGCTGCACACCTGATAGAAAACAGGGAGACTAACGGTAAGATCGAAATCTTTACTGACTGACAAGCTCTTAACGAACTGGCGGCTGCAAACGAGCTCACTCTTGCATGGGTTCCTGGATATACAGGAATAGAAACTCACGAGATAGCCAACGAGCTGGCAAGGAAAGGGGCCGCCAAGAAACAAAATAGTCAGTCAGTAGTCAGTTGGTTGAACCCCTAGCAAACCAAGAATTTAAAATAATAATTGAGCAAAAGCAGCCACAGCTTGCTCGGTGGAAGACAAACATTTTCTGCAGGACATCAAAGCAGCTAATGGAAAACCCCCCAGAAGAGAGCAGATGCTTTCATTTAGATCCTAGTGATCTAGACCAAGATTTACGAGAAACTTTTTGAGACGCGCATAAGAAATGTAAGAGAGCTGCGCAGTCCTCCTTGAAAGTTACCCGTACGTACTCGACGAATCTTCGAGGGATACGCAGACCCGGAAAAGTTTTTACCATAGCCACTTACTCGTTAGGGTTTGTGTTGTTGTACTTCGCCGCCAAACTCCTCATGAAATCACTGTAATTCCTCCCGGGCATCAGGAGGTTCTCCGGCGCAGGCGGCGTATCGGGGTGAGACGCTGAACTCGGCGTGACCGACCTGCGGGAACAGTCGCGCGTCATCGGGGATCACGTGGGAATTCTCCCGACTTACCTGGATCTGCTGGAGGTGTCCGGAGTTCCTGGACTCAGTCTTTCGTTCTTCACGTGGTTATTGTTGTTGTTGTGGGACGCGTAGTCCGGGGCGGAGATCGGAGTGGCGATGGGGCCGTTGTTGTTCATCGACCGCTCCATCCTCTTCCTTTTTAATACTTTGGAGCTCTGGTGGACGGGGGACGATTCCAGGGAGTCGGAATTGGTCGTCGTTTCACCTGGAAGAAGAATAATTGATCGATCAATTAAGCACACTAACCTACCACTAATTGCAGTTACATACTGATATGTACTGTTGATGGTGATGCAACTATTAGCCCAGTTTGTAGAGCAAACTGTAGAGCTGTAGAGCTCGCTAGGGGGAGGGATGAATAGGTGGTAGGCAAGGGGACTGCAGGGAGAGGCGAGAGGTGGTCGGTGAATTGAGAGGCGAGAAATGAAAAGAGGATTCCCTTTGGATTGAGGCCCCTCTTTGGGCTCCGTTGGTCTAATTGCTTATTTTCTTCTACCGAGACCCAATTAAAGAAGGAGTTGTCTAAATGGGACAAATTAATCCTTGAGAGCGTGTCAATTGATATAACATACTATTGTGATTGAATTATCCTATTACAATAATCTTACGAATTAATTAATTTATTCTAAAGGTAACAGGTGCGCTTCCTTAGGCATATTAAACCTTAGGGAAGTGCATATCCGTGTGATAATCGTCGTCGCCTAGTCATATTACTCGCACAAATTGTAGGCCATTAACTGTGCGGTCCTTATAAGAGAGAAAGAGAGACGTTTCGCGCATGCACACGTTTACACATCATTACTTCGAAGTGTTAACCAAAAAGCGCCTCATTGTTGCAGACGATAGATTACAAAAGAGAGGCAAGAAGAAGACCGATGATTAGAGAAACGAAATCGGGATACGCCGTCACCGTTACGGGCAAAACTGTTAATTCAATTATCGATATTAATTGGATCCAATCAACTGTAAAACAGCAAGCGATTGCCATCTTCGGACAACATTTGAAACCTGGAAAAATCGCATCGGCGTCTTTCACCGGTGTTAATCGTTTAGCTGAGGATTTAATTTTTTCTCTTTTCTCTTCTAACTGAAGAGAAAGAAGAAAGAAGGTCTCGCTTTTAATTAGTAAGCGTTAGATTATTATTTCTTGGGTTCCGTACCTTGCCGCTCTGAAAAACACAAGCCTCGTAAGTGGTATTAGAAAGACTAGCAGGGGAATTAAGGTTCACTCGAAAAGTACGCAAACTACCGTGTCATAACATTGTTATTTAGAACATAAGTTATCGTATGTTAACGGCATCGCTACAAGTAAATGTTATGCGGTGATGACGAACGCTTTCTTATAGAGTTAATCTTCATTATCTCGGCTAAATGAGGTAATTATGCTCCGTCTCCTCGATACTTGATATTACTATTAAAGCAGATAATTTAATCTCTTTTTCGTTATAAAATTACTATTACACTATTAAAATAAATTATAAATCATCTTTTTTTAATCTTGTTTAGATAAAATTGATGATAACCATTATGAGTTGCTAACACATTCCTATCGCAATTATAGACGCTCTTCTCATGATATTCCCGTAAAATTAAATGTGGCGGTTAATCAGCTCTCTTCATTCTTCCTTTATCTACAAGTTGTTGTGCGTTTGCTTCCACCATTTCTATCTAAAATACCCACGTCTTCACCTTCTTTTTAGTTCGTTCTTCAATTACCTTCCCATCTGTTGAGTGGCTTTACCATCTCATTTTTTTAAATGGTTTTGGACAATTTTCCCCCTGTGGAATTGTTTAATTTAGTTATTCGTTAATAGAGTGGTTGTGTACGTTTCATAGTCCCTGCAATTTAGCTTCTAAGGAGTGGATTTACCTCTTATAGGTTTTCGTTTTCGTTACGTACGCAACTTCATTGATTTAGCATACCCTTGTGCTACTGTGAATAACGGTGCTAAAAATAACACGTTTTACTATCTTACTTTAGTTACTTTACTTTGGTGTTGGTTCGTACAAATTTCTAAGATATTATCATTTTTCTACAGCACGTGAATTACACCTATTGTTGAATTTCCTGGTGCAAATCCATTATGGTATTCGCCTATCGTAAGGATTGTCCATTTTTCCACCATTTTCAATATTATGGATGGTATGGAGTGTTTGTAGTGCTAATTTGCGTCTCCCTTGTATAACTTCGACTGAGCTTCGACCTTTCCATACTTACTAATTTTAAACTTAAGTGAACAAAATTGTACATCCAGTTTTGTCAGAGAATTACCCTTCTGAAGCTACGATTTTTCCCCACATTACGTGAAAAAATGGTTCTAACTCCGTATATTTAATCCACTGCTTAAACCAAACTAGCTACCATAATCGATATTTTGACTGATCTTCTCTGAAGGATCCTTTGCTCTTGTGAAAAATGCTGAAAAATGAAAACCCTTTTGTTAACACCTCCAAATTTTTGAAGCCTTAAGAAAATTGTTTGGAGCTTAACTGACACTTGAAATTTTTTATACACACACCCTATATGTAAATCAATGAAAGTTAGAAAATTTTATTATCTTCTTTTTCGCAATTTTGCAATTTTCCGAGGTCAAATACTCAAAGACTCAAAATTCAACAAAAGTTTAAAACGAAGATCCAATGAGAAACGAACGAATTTAAAAGTCTTTTTATTTTCAGAAAAATCAATGAACTGTCGAGTTGAACAAATTTAAAACTTTAAGGTTTCGTCAAGATTTGAAAGTATCGAATATTGCAAGTGTATTGTATGTTGCATATCAGACAAAAGTGAATGGGGGAAGTCGAAATGCATTTAAAGCGTTTCATTACATGGTGTATTCGCGTGTACACTCGCACTCACGAAATTTATGCCATAGAAATCCTATTTGAATTGTAAGTATAAAATCAAGTGATAATACTTGAGAAAGTTACATGTAACGTTTAACTTCGTGTGGAATCGTCCCTTCGTACATTTTAACATGCGACCTATTAAAATATAACATTTCACACAAATATGACATAAAATCGCCTCATATGAATATGCCTTCGAAGGGAGGTAGCACGCTTTGAAGGTGGCGCCCTACGATCGATTTTTTTAAAATATCTACTAAACGCCTTAAGTAACAAATATGAAACTTTACACATATACTTATTTCTTGATTTGCAATTTACTACTGCAAACGTGAGTTTTTAAATGGGCTCAGACGCGTCTCATCCGGGAGAGGAGGGGGGCAATGGGCACTATATCATATTGTTTTTAATTTTTAAGTCAATTCTGGTATTTTATTTCAAAAATAACAACGTTTTTCTTTAATTAATGTATTTTTGTTTATTATGGCTACGATCCACCGTTTTAGAGAAAATTAGATTTAAATTGTTTATGCTTCCTTGACCTTTATCAAATCCGATTTGAGGAATAATTGAAGTCGACTTTGGACACCACTCAAATAATCAGTTCATAAATGTCAAATGGACAGGAAAGAGTTGTTAGATGTGCTAAATTAGCAAGTGCATTATTTATGCAGTATGTAGTATGTAGTAAACATAAAAATGACCTCGATTTCGTGTGGAAAATATGCTGAAACGCAGGTAGTTTATGGTAAAATGCAATATAACAAAGAGATATGCCGAGAAGTTTTCACATGTTAGCATCTTTATGTGCCTTGGTTCTTTGGTCCCATGATATTAGCTTACGCCACTCTATTTTTTGATGTTACAAATTTGATTCTTGTCACAAATAAGAGTAAAAGACAACTTCAAGATAGAGTGTAGCTGCATTTTTGCCATCTGAAAACGTTACAGTCATTGCAAATCATCTCGCTGCCAAAGCAATGCTCGTGTTGCTCCTCACCTTGATCAGAAGCATAATTGAGATATTTTTCCCAGTACCATCAAGCGCACTTACAATAATATTACGAAATATATGCGAAAATGACACATGTAGAGTAGTTTGTTGCCCTTGACTGCAGTTAAACTCCAGTAATGCCGTAAGAAAAGCATTCCGAGAATATCAATCCAACGGGAAACTCGAACGATCTCGGCAATTCAAGTCCTCCTCACTTAGTCTTTGATCTTCACGTTAGCGAGTACTTGTGAATCAGTTTACGACTCGTCCGCGAACGGTTTACGACCGATTTCGTACATCGACTCGCATAAAAACCGATTTACGACCGTTACACGCTTAATGTAACTTACACAGACCGCAAAAGAGGGAGAGAGAGAATGATGGAGTAACCTAACATGACGTTCGTATTTTTTTAACGATCGTACACACACACATCACGGGTCCGATAATTTTACGATCTCTCCTCTCTCCTTCTCGAAAAAATCCAGGGACAGCGTCTTAAGCCGAGTGCGGAACGACGTCCTGCGTCCTTTCGGTCAGCGAGGAGGGACTCCTCGTCCGTAGGAGCCTTAACGATTTTTAGTTACCTGCGCACTCACACAACTTCTCTCTCTTTCTCTCTCTCGTACTGAAACGACGGCGTAATTAACGTTTATCTCGGGTCAACTTCTAACCTGTCATGGCCTTGCTACGAATCTTTCGAATGTTTGACCATTCACTTAGACCTTGCTCCCGAGAAATACGGCGGAGCCGATCGGAATCGAAAGCTCGTTCTGATCTCTACCTACACGTATTGTTAATTTTTGTTTAAAGGTGGAAACGGGACCGACGCAGAGGGAGCGCAGGGACGAATCTTTGAAACGTTTGAAGCAAGCTTAACGCTTGGTAACGTGATGAGATAAATACCCTCTTGACCAACGACATAATTTATGCTTAAGGACAAAATGAAACGGTCATATGGACACTATTTTTCAAGGATAGGACGAATAATATTTAAATTTAGGATGGATCGACTATCTAGTTCTATAGAAGTTACGGCTCATACACGGGCTTTTATGGGCGGCAGTAAATATTTTGTGATTAACGTAAATGATGTTTTATTAAGAAATGTAGAAAAGGAGATCAGACATCTACGAGTGATTTCCAAGAAAAAACTCCAAATCTGATTATTCAATTTCCTGTATATTACATAAAGAAGAAACTTTGGTATTGAAGAAGGCAATGAAAAATATTTCCTTGAAAACATTTGATCTTTTGAAAATAAGATCTTCCATGGCAGGATAAATGAGTGAAAATTAAATGGGCAGGTACCAATTCCCCGCGTCGTAAAAATTCATCCTCACAAATATGTCCCGATTCCCGGCAGAGGCCGCAAGGGCACATATGCCAGTTTCGCTCGAGCTACCTGCAGAGAACCCTCCAGGCGTCATTGCGATCGCTTACCTTTCAGACTATAACAGTTAAGGGATATATTTTCTAACCTAACCAGGCCAATTTAACTAGATAATATTGTTAATAAGATTTTCGATTATTTTGAAAAAAAAACATTTGCACAAGTTTAATACGTTGGACGTAATTCGCAATAATATATCCCCCCTCCGGATTTCTTTGCTTACGGTCGCGTCCATTTGGATCCCTCGCAGGTAGCGCGGGAAACTGACACTGTGTCCCACATTTATTGATATACTTTTTACTGCCGCGCGGGGAACTGTAATAGAACGAATTAATCACTGATCAAACAATCGTTATAGAGCAATCAAGACGACGTGGACAACGATATCATTTTTATCCAACAATCCTTTTAATTGTATAAAAAAAAATATGTTGCGTTTAACATTCCTCTTCCATAAGCGTCAGTTGCTCCAAGCGATATTACTTGCTATAAAATTGGGCTGTAATTATCTTTGCACCAAAAGCTGTTTAGAGGAAGTTACCAAACTTATGTTGGTACAGGAATTTATTTTTGAATTTGGTACTAAGTGTCAAGAAAGAGGGGAGGAAGGAAGAGTCAGAGATGAGCTCTCATGGCGATCACACGTGACAAGATAATTTGATTAATTATTTGATTTATAAGTCAGAAATACTTTTCACAAATGACCTTGGTTATTTTTTTGTGATACAGAATAGGGCTTAGTCAGTATTAAAGTAGCGAATTTAGAGAGTTTGTGTTCGATACCACGAGTTTGTGCTTCGGCCGTTATCGTCTCGCACGATACTTAGATTTAGCGGAAACAATTGCCAGGGCTGTTGTATCCTACTACATTTATCATTACCAGAAATAATTGCACGGTCCATATTTGTATTGCACTACAATTTTCAAAAATGATTCCAAATTTGAATTTAAGTGGGGAGTTTCCCGCATTTTCAAAGAAATTCTTGCTTTACAAGATATTTTTTAATACACACTACATTTAGTACAATTTTCAAAATTTGGATAACCCCTCACTTAAGCTGAGTAGACTTGATGACGTTTTTGAGTTGTAGCATCGTAATAGAGGTTCGTTAGCACAATGTAAATCAACTTTAAAGGATATCATCCTTGGAGTTTTTTTGGGGAGTTTTTTGGAAACTTCTAGACCGATTTAGAAAAATCAAAATTGCTTTTGAAGGCTTTGCTCCAATTTTACTGCTGAAATAATTACGTGGATGTCGGAGATATTAAAAAATAGTTACTGTTAAGTAATTTTGTTGAAAACCTAGTGAAACCTCGAAAAATCCTGCTCTACACACACGCCACGTTTCCATCTACGGTGCCATACTTTACTACACGAGTAAGTATATCGAACTGACTTTACTTTTTCCACGATAGCTTCGCAGGAGTATTTTCACGTGCCATCGGGCTTCTTCTTCGATTCCATCGTCGATTCCCCGATTACTATTCCGAACGTAACTCGAGACGTTTCAAAAGGTCAGACAGGATGGGACACACCGTCGAAAACAATCTTTCCTCGCGTCACTTCCTCTGGAAATTCTTGAGGTACGATATGCCGCGTGTGTGTGATGGAAACTCGACGTTTCGAAATAACTATCTATTGTGTGCGCGCGTAGAGGTAATTATGTATTAAAGGTTTATTATTATAACAAAAGCGGCGTGGGTTTCGTATCTCTTAAAACGTTCATCTTTGCAAGAGGAGATCACGTAATGGTTTCTTTTGCAATTGTTGCGGGTACGTGTAAGTGCAATAGTGAGGAATCTAATGCAGGATTTATTTTCGCATTAACGACATAAATTGCGTTTAATTAAATAAATAACAACATGTAAACAAAACGTTTACACTATTTAACCTAAAAACAACCTTCGCAGCAACACAATTCCATTGTTTAACGAAATCTGTCTCTTACGTAATTTCCAATCGACTAATTAGCCACGAATGTTGTTAAATTTACTCCGATTTTTATTGGCCTATACGCATTTCCATAATCATTTATGGAGCGCTCGCACGCCTACGCGATCCTCCGACTATACGAACGGATTTATATGTATTTTAGTCCACCTGGCGTGACGTAATAAGTTTTTAAGGCAACATCTTTTATTGCTTTATAATGTGGAGGCCGCCCGCATCGAGGAAATTTCACCCCTACATGCTCCTAGTTCCTGTAAGTTCCAAGGTCGGGATCGAAGGTATTATCCTGTAGGATAAGGGCCACAATGTTTTACACGACCCAAATCAATTTAGTACGTAAAGTGGTATATTGTAGGTATATAAGGAGACAAGGTCCCTTCATCCTCCGCTCTTTCGCCTAGTTGCAACAATGGGAATATATAAAAGGCGTGAAGCCATGTCTTATCCATTACCTTACAGCGAATAGTCGTTATAACAAATTCCTTTGTATTAAAATTTAATTCTTTGGAGATGGCAACAATATCACCAGGAGCTCTTCAACAGGCCAATGCAAGAAGACATGAGCTAAACTACGAAGGTTGGGAGAACGTGGAAGTGGACGTAAATAAACGAACAAAAACTAAGTAGAACAAGCGATTAAGTAACTATGCAATTAAAGCAGCAGGGGCCAATGAAACACCTACAAGCTTTGGGAAGCCGATACCAAAAGTACTGTGGACACATTAGCACCATTAGTATATAAGATACAGGCACAAGTAAGAACACCAGAAGAATATGCAAGTGCTGTACCACCAAAATTGTTTCAAGAATAAAGATATAGAAGGAAAGCTAGGAGGAGAGGTATAATAACAGAACAGACAATGGAAATGAACAAGTGCTACCAAATGATATTTACAGACTTTGAGAAGCTTTCGATAGTATAAAGCAAGATGCCCTGTGGGCCATAGGAAGCCATGGTATATTTAAAAAAAAATCACAAGACTAATGAAGATGATGCCTGCTAGAACCACCTAGTTAGCCTGGAAGAACCTGCTAGGTATACCACAAGGGGAACATGGATAGAAAATAAGGACAACCAAAGGGAACAATCAAGGATGCAACTGATCGTCCTTTTCATATACCACAAAACTGGGATAGTATGGAACCAACCCAATGGCAAAAATAGTGGTAGACCTTGGATATGCAGGTGACATAATGAGACAAATTCGAAAAATTTTAACAAGAAGAAAGGAAAGTTGGACTAAAGATAAAGGAGAAAAAGGGCAAAGAAATGAGAAAGAAATACTACAAATGGTTGAAAAGGGTTCGAGTGGATGAATTCTGTTATCTGGGTAACGTAGTAAACAAGCAGGAAGGAACAAAAGCAGATATAGCATGGAAAGCAAAGAAGGTATTGGAGCATCGACAAAAACGTGAATATCTAAAGCAAGATATTTAGTAGCAACGTGAAAGCAGTGTTGCACTATCCCACTAATCTAATGCGATTTTAAAAGATTGCGTTTATCAAGGTTTTATAGCGATTAAGGGTGTCATCCTTAATTAATCCCGATACAATCATTGCTTCTTATCTAGCTCGTTAAATTGCAATCATCCTTAAGCAACCGTCACGTCTAATCTGGCTCGTTAATGTGCAGTCATCCTTACGCAACAATTTAGGCGATAAGTAGTACCATGTGACTAATAAATTGAACAAATGGAACAACACGCTCTTGGTAATTGTCCATTACGTATCTATCAGCTGTTGAAGATGTATTGAAGGTTAAATTTTGTTAAGGCTTTTTAAAGTTGCTCTTGTATTCTTTAATTCAAAATATGAATGAATCTCTCCTCCTTAAGGGTGATCTTTTATGGACTTAGATTGAGTCAATTTGATTTTGATCCTTAAATTTCGAAATATTTTTTGAATTTTTCTCCCTTCAGTTCCGAAAAGTCTCAAATATGATGCACAATTCGCAACTGTATGTTTTAGTAATAATTTCTAAATCATTCCTTTACTTCAAATTTTTAAAAGTTTGAACTTTAACAGATTTTACTCCAAAGAGTCGAATACTTCCTGGCCCATCCTTTGGAATTGAATTTTAACACGGTTTTAGTATTAATTCTTGAAATTTTATTTTTTCAATTTCTAAACGTTTCAATTCCCTACTAATATTAATCATAATCGCTGGAACCTTTCTATTACCGCCTTTGGAAATTGAAATTAAAGTTTGTAATAACCACTAATGCATATTGTCTTTTTCAATTATATTATCACATTTTATTATCATACAGAATGTTTCATACCAGAGGTAAAGCTGTAAATTCAGTACCGCTTGGTTTTATGATGGTTTAAGATTTGATTAAAGGCACGAGGTAAAAATATCGTTTTACCACAAGTGTGGGTGAATAAAGCTGGATATAAACCTCATTATCATCATACTCCAGTCCACATGTGCATTCCAGATGTAAGTATGTTGTTAGAGTCTATGTAAATGCTAGGAAACTAAATTTGCAGCTTCGAACAACCTGTGCTGTTGTAATATCCGAAAAATCGCGAAATATTTGCACTTTTTTGAGTTTTCCGCTTATAACTCCAAAACGGTGCGTCCGATCGAAAATATCGGTCTGTTCAAATTTAAAGAGCGTAAAACATGGCGTATAACAAGTATTTAAACTTGCAATTCGGTTCGGCCGTTTAGTCACAATGGATCGTCAAAAATCGGCCAATTTTCAATTGTGGTTAAGAGCGGATTGCGCTTTCTTAAACGGCTGCTCCAAATAAAAATGTAATGTGATAAACGTTTCAGTAAATTTAATTCGCTTTCGTCAAAGAAAAGTATTCAAACAATTTTGAAAAAATTTTATATGCACGAAAAAGCTGCCATTTTCGTATTTCTATGGGTTTTTCTTATGTAGCTCGTAAACTATCTGTTTCTTGACTTCAGATTTAACTGCCTTTTTTAAAGAGCATTAAATTTGTATTAAATTCGTTCTAAACCATGCAGTAACGATCTAAGCAATTCAAAATTCTTCCAGTTAACGCATTATAACTCCAAAACTGTACGTTTTTCGATGATAACTGTTAGTACAACTTTTAAAGTACATTAGATTTGTGAGAATTTAGTGCAAACCGCAGCTCTTTACGTCACTCTGTTTTTGAAATATTGCTTTTCAAAATTGAATTTTCTCAAAACACTAAAAAGTTCCCCTTTCATTATTGTGTTTTGTTGAATATGGACTTAACGGCTAATCCAATGACAAAACCCATGGAAACTAAGGTAGTACATGTAATTTGCCATCATTCTATGTTAAAAGTTACTCTGTAATCCAAGCGTTTTCCAACTTATCCATGTCTTTTAATAGCATTTACAATCGAGCTCGATAAAATCGATTAAACCCGCAACCAGACACACTTAGAACAAGTAAATCTTATCTCGATTACACATCGAGACGTGATAAAATAAACATTATTCCAATTACTTTTTGTACAGTCCTCTAGATCGCAGACTCCCCGTGTTTATTTCCCTTTTATCCTCTGCCTTTCGCGAGATAAGAATCGTGTCTCTCATGCTGGAATTCGCGGGGTTATAAAACCGAAAAATGTGCGCAACCGTGGAAAAAATGCACCGTGGACGGCTTGTTTAGCGTAAACAAATTTTTTAATCGTCCCCGGCTATAAAAAGACTCTTTTTATTACCCCGCGACCAGTTTTATGGCGAAATAAGAAATAAATATATATTTTTGGTTTATCAAGACGTAACAGGTAACCCGAAATTACGGATCGCTCGTGAAATTTTTAAATACTGACTTCAAGTAAATATACAGCTACGAAACATTTTGATATCCTTGAAATACGTGTTTCAAAAATCTGTCTACAGGCTTTTTAATGGTGCATCTGAAAGTCCTTGAATATTTAAATCATTTCAGAAGTTCCTTCTGGATAGGTGAGAACAACCCTTTCTGCGGCCCTGGAGGTAATACTTAACCTGTCCTCTTTGCACTTGGTGGTGGAAAGCGAGGAGGAAAAGGCCGCCTGTAGGTTCCAGGATCGGGGAGTATTTGGTGGGAGAAGCAACCATCAGGACATTCTGGTTTCATCATTCTTCTATCAACAGGTTCGACAAGAATTATTCCATAGTAATCCCCAAAACTGCCCAATACAACCCTTGAGCGCATGCGTAAGTTATGATTTAGACCAATATTTACTTTATAGGCACGCTTTTCGAACCCAATGATTTTTTTTCTAGATGATTATCGTTTTCGAAAATTGTCGGTAATTCCAATGGAAATTTCTGAATTTCTCTTAATTACCTGTCATTAACAGCTCAGGAAGCTTGCACTTTATACTTTTAAGCAACAGGAAGCCTAAATACGGCTGCAGAAGAAGTTTGGGTTTTTGGTATGAAAGAGTTGGCTCAAAATTCAATATGTAGAGGGTTCCTTTTCAATTAGAATTAGAAACGTTTGGAAACGTTAGGAATTTAGACAGAAGGGTCCAGAATTTCTCCTGGAGCTGAAGAATTCAACAAGATGATTGCAAGAATCTTCTGGAACCTAAACATTTAAAACTGTTTCTAGAGCAAATGTAGATGGTTTGCAGAAATTCTTTCTCAAAAATGTTTTAATGAGTTCGGTATTTTTTAGAATGCATGTGATTATATCCAATCTACGCGCATTTTAAACATCTAAGACTATTGTATTTCGATAATAAATTTCTCTACCTGAAAATCAGGAAAAAAATTTTTTAATGCGTTTCCCCTTTTTTCACCCCGAAATGGTAACAAAACGCCCCATAAACCTAAGCAAAATTGTTGCTAAGGGTTGAAGCTTCAAACAAGTTTCCATGATGCCATGCGAAAATATCTATTGTTTCCCTGAAATTCGTTTTTGAATATTCAACCCTTGTAGAGGTGGAAAAACGTAAAAATTGAGGTTTTGACCTGAGAACAAAAATGTAGAGACCAATTATTTCTACATTTTGTAGATTTAAGCTAGCCGTCAAATGCACCCTTATTTATACAGTACTTTTCTAAGAGCAAAGAAAATTTTTTAAGTACAATTGAGCTAATATCGACGCAACGGTTTGAGATCTACAACTTTTGATATTATTTTTAAATTTTAGGTTTTTTACCTGCAGTTATTTTGAAATGAACCCCCACGTAAGAGAAAGTGTTAAATAAAAATGAAACTAGAATCCTCAAGAGTAAAAATCTCACGGCAACGAAGGCGTAGGGCTTATATTTTAGCACCAATCCACGCATCAACCCCTTTCATCCCCTAAATGTTGCCCCAACCCGAAAACTGACGAAAACCCGTTTTAGTATTAAAATTGCCCAAAGAATCTACTGCCGAAAATTCATTGTTTCGAATTATTTCGGGTTTTTCAAAATGCAGTTCGACTGTACCAAAAGCGCCTGACTACCTGTGCTCTTTCTTCACCCAAATAAGACGTAGTATTAACGGTACCTGCGCATAATTCCGAATTTGGCAGGTAAAATTCACCCAACTCTTCGGTATCGCTCCCCTTTATACACTAGAATAACTATGGAATTTTTCCAGGGGAAAATTCCAGTGAATTACCACCGAACCGTGGGTGTAATCCCAATTTTCCTATGGATTAACACTGTTTGCTGCCGCTAGTTATTCCCGATTTTCGAAATTTCCAACCTCGATTACGCGCGTCGCAAGTGAATTTCAATATTTCACCGTTTGCAACATTTTTCCTCTCCTCGCCTCGCGTGCCTCCAGCGGCTCGATCTTCAACCTTCAACCTTTTGTTAGGTAGACATCATCTTCGGTGACCCTAAGACCGAAAACCGAAGAGGAGGATGATAAAGGCGAAGAGGAATTTACGAGCCGTCAGGTAGAGACTCTCTTTCTCTCTCTCGCACGGTGTCTTTTAATAACGCCTTTCTCGGAATCGGGTAATTGACAGGTTGGGCGAGGTTACGGATATGACATCGTCATTGTTATCGATAGAAGGTCCCGGAATTTCTAATCCCCAATGGCGGTGGCCGTGGGGTACTTCTGGGAATGAAATCCTTGGACGGCTTCGAAGGGAAAAATGTCATCGGAAATTGTTGTTGGTCGCTTAAATTTTAATGCTAATCCATGGAAGCCGTTCGGTTGATCTTGACATTACCTTGAAAGCCGCGGTACTATTGTTGTTGTTGTTGTTGTTATTTTTTGTTGAAAACTCATAACTCGAACTGATTATTTGAACCTCTAACATTATCACAAGTGCGCACCTCCTCGCTGATTTATTGTAGCAATACGAACATGCGCATGTTCCTATGGGTCAAATTTACGATTCCATCGTATTCTGTAGCCACAATACAAGCAGATTTGTGTGTGTTTTAAGGCAAGTCCGCACTTGCTGATTTATCGTCAGGATACAAAAGGCGCGCATGAGCAATTACCCCCAGGACGACCTCATACAGTACTTAGTTAGGCAAACAGAACGTTTCGACTCTCCCAACGTCCATCGCCACCCCCAAAAATCAAACCACGTCACAAAAACTGCGTCAGTTAGTTAGTTTTCACGGCGCGTTTCGATTATTCCGCCGTTTGATCGAAAACCCGTCTGACCCTTCGACAATGGAGAGGACTGGTTACAAATTCTTAGTAGTACGCCTCGTGCGTACCAACAGGGAATGCCTAATGGCGATACCTGATCGGTATTCAGACTTTGTACGAAACGTCTACGGCTTTTCCATTCCGAAAAGCGCTTAAGACGAGTACGACGCGAAGTTAGCTCGATGAGGCAAAACGGTGCTAATTACGTAATTGGTTAATTGAAAGCAGGAACAAGCTTGATTTTCCATCAAAAATCCTAATTTATGTAATACATACTTATGCAAAAATTCACGAAGCTACACGATAACGAAATGGCACAATTCAAACCTCTTCCCTGCATCAATGGCGGTCGCCTCATGAATTTAAGTAAAGTATTACACGTGTCAGAAAATATTGTACACCAAATAATAAATCCATTAAATTGAAACTTCCTGCAAATAATACGAATACAGAGGCATTCCATGATTTCAGGTTGGTACAAAGGCTGCCGCCGCTTTGTTAGTGCCGCCAGCTGTATCCCCTCCACGCGGAGATACAGTGAGGAATCCGCCACTCGTGTTTCATTGCTTTAAATACTTCAAATATTCGAACAAAATACGAAATAATCGGACGTCCGCTGCTACTATTAAGTAAACAAAGTCGTATAATTTTATACTCCACGTTAGCTTAGGTGAATTATTGTATAATCAGTAGTGTGAAGGTTTACACTACAATAACACATAATGTAGGATACTATTATACTGTAATATATATAATGAAGGGTCTTATTTAAGTTATGCTAATTATGGATTCACGAATACGTAATGCAGGCTTAAGGTATTTAGTGTCCATAATGGCTGTTTCGTTTTATAGTTAATTGTTTAGCTTATTTAGTTATGTTTTGATTAACATTCGCATTGTTTTAACAAATTTTTAATGGAATCTCCGAGGTTTGCTGCAACGAAATTCTAGTAACTACTTTTGTGGTCATTAATTGGGGCATGCGCGTTGATGATTAAATAGAAGTGATAACGGCGATATTTTTAAGCATCGGCTATATATATACACACATGTCAAAGTTAACTAATTTTCGAGAAAATTTTAAAAGTTAGCTTGTTTCTCAAAATTCAAACAAATCATCTAGAATTTCCTAAATTTCTGAATAAAACTCATTTGAAACATCAGACATTCCATTGGCAATTGAAATCGCTATATACACGCTATTAGAAGTAGCCCACATTTGATTTATACATTTATAAATGTTAGTACACTGATATACTTGATTGCTATGCTTATTTGATTGGTACGTATGCATATAGTTGATTAATGTAGTTAATTAATTCAGTCAATAGTTCATGTTCCAGTTTAATTAACAAATTTAGTTTAATTACAAAATTTTAATTAGCATATGTGCTCTATACCTTTGCCACTTGTACTTGTAATCAAAAATTCAAGATATTCGTATGTGTACACTACAGGATGTCTCAAAAAGCTTATCTTAATTTCACACAAAGCTAATTTTTTTTGTATGTATTTCGGAATTTGATATCCCTCCAGTCCCTTAGAAAATGTGTATACAGTGCGTCTCTAACTTGGAATAAACTCAGTAAATCAAAGACAGTTTTTTTTTGATGGAAATATCCTCGGACAGGTCGATTAGTATTTTGAATTGGGCTTTTTTTTATGTAAGGAAATGTTATATAGGGTGTACCAAATTTGAGATATCACGTCACCTACTATTTTTTTCAATGGCAATACTAACATTTTTATGACTATTCCTAAAGGGTGTATCAAGTTACACATGCGTACCAAATATCAAATTTTTGTTTTTGTAATTTCGGAAAATATTTAGTTCTAGTAGATTATAAAACGTTTTTTTAAATTTTTTATGTATTTACTTGACGCAATGATTGAAGCTAAAGCAACTTTGTCCTAGGTACGTTTAAATATAGAAGAAGGGCTAGGAAAGGGGTAAGAAAAAGTACAAAAATCAAGGAAGTGAAAATTTGTTGAATCTGGGTTTTACGTACAAAAGGGAAAAAGGAACAACTTTTTTCTAAGGTTTTCAAACAGTGTCATTTTTTGTATTTAGTTTTAAAAATATGTCAAATTTGACAAGCATAGCGTACCGGAAAGAAAATATCGCGATCATGTTCTATTGATTTAATTGAGATAAAATTGCTAAATACTATAGGGATGATAACGTAAAAGCCCAAAAACCCAAAGATTCTCCCAAGTGAATGTTTCTTGTCTGTTTACTCATTGAAGTTTCTCGACACAAACTGAAGGTTCGAGATTGAATCATTTCCTAAACGAACGTTCATAATTAAGAAGGTTAATTACTACTTCGCCATATGGACAAACGAGTATGCATATAAAATCTCTGGAATTACTATAGCATTAAATATAATCACGGTATATAAACGTTGCGTAGAGCTTTGAAGACCAATGGTGGAGGTTTCGTTTCTGATCTCCCGTTGAAGTCTCCCCTCATGCACCGAAATTATTATTCAAGAAAACGCCCATAACAAATTTTTACCTACAATATGGTTACTTTGGAGCTTAAAAATTCCCCTTCCTACTTATTACAAATAGACTCGTAACATAACGTATTAGGGCGTAAGAAAAACCTCCTCTCTAACCTGAGTAACACCATGCAGGCCACACGACGGGACTCTCAGTGTCCATCTCCTCGTTTAATCCCGATCCTCAGCGCCTGGCCGGCCACATTATCCTTTCCCCTTGTCCCTATTTAACTTAGCGTTCCGCAGGTCCGACGGGGACGCTCACTTTTCGGGTCGAATCACTGTTTACCTAAGCACAAAGAGACGCATTGAGGGCATTCGATTTCGGGTTACGTAAGAGGAGGATTCGGGTTGGTGGTGGTCTTTTCGAAGGCTCTCCGGAATCGCTAGGGAATAGTCTGGAAAAGCCGGGACAGATTTTCGTAACGTATCGATTTGTGAAAAGCGCGGACGCGAATTCCTCAACTTCCTGTCATATTTCACCCATCGCCGTTTTATTATCTCCACGAAATCATTAACAGGTAACTGTAAACATAAATCATGCAAACATCTAATTTTATTACCCATTACGACACTTAAGCGTACAGGTACGTACCAGGCTTTTCGTCATTTTTTTCCCTCTACACCGGCTTTCACACAAATCACGTAAACGCGTAAAAGTCACACAGGGAAAGGTGCACAATGCCTTATAAACAATTTTACGGCGTATTGTCTTATTATTTGAGATTTTTATGTGACGATATTTGAAGAACACAATCGACGAAGAGCGTTCGAATACAGACGGTTTCTTTGGATCTGAAATGCGCCGCAATCGTCGCTTATGGTCACAGGAATTCGAAATGAAAGTTAAATAGGAAGTAAAATAGTGAAATGGCGAATTTTAATAGTACAGAGTTACGATTTTGTCCACGGAGACTGTGAATGATTCAAAGGAAACGTGGGGTTCCAATATTCCCTCCACGTTAGGCCATTGGGTCTAAAAGTACAGGTAAATTTGAAATAAGGGATTAAATCTACCCTTCAATTTGACCAAAATCTCTACTTAACGCAAAGCTGCCATTCGTTTTCTCGCTCAAATTCAGCAAATTACTAAACGAGTAATAATTACTTTCATAACTCGCGTCTTACCATTTCGATGGTCAGGTCCTAAGATCCTATCTATTTTACAAAAGAGGCCGTGCTAAAACAGTTGGGGTTACCTGAAGTTTGACATCCTTGTCTTTCTCATGTCAAAAGATATTTTGTATTTGTGTTACTGGCGTCCCTAAAAAGGGCTTCTGAATCTTTCGTCTCAAAACTATTTGTGCTGAAAAAGTTGAACTTGAAGTGATTTTTATTTGGAAATCCCTACAAGAAAGGCTTAACGGAAATCGTCAAAGCGATGAAAAGTCAAAAACGTTTAGATACACTTAAGGAGAAAGGAAAAAACCATGGAAAGTTCTTCTGTGATATATTTTTTTTTAAATGCAATCACAAAACTGTGAAGTCTTTATGTTAAATGCCTTGTATAAAAGAAACACCTGTATAAAATGTGCAAGTGCTCTTAATTCTGGTTTCTGACCCTCTTGCTTAGTTCTTGGTTGTTTCAAATGAAGGTAATGCTTTAAATAAGTAGGGAAACTCGTAAGATCAAAATGTAACCCTTGCCAAGTATTTCCATTTCGATTTTTCATGAATTACCTCCAGGTGGGTGTCATCTGCTCTCAATTAATATGTTTTAATGCCGAATACACTATAAAATTAGCGCTATGAGATAGAATTACAGAGATCTGATTATGTATATATGCCCTAAGATATCAACTTTCAACATATTCAACTTTGGAACAATTATACTTTGTAAGCACTGCACGTCATTTATTTTAGAAACTAACTGAAACAGTGCAGAAAACTTGCATACGATGCAATAAAAATAGACATTTTCTTCCATCGATTCTTGGCTTATGTGATTTCCAATGAGTTCATTTCTATTGAATGTTTCAAGGGATGTCACATTAAGAATGGTAAATTAAGCATTTCTGACAGACTCAAAAAACTGATTGACTCAATCGAAAACAACGATGAACTTCCATCAACTCCAACAGCATTGGATTATGTAAAAAATAATTTAGAGCTACACCGTATTTGGAGCTCCATCGTCTTACAGTAGGTACTTTAATATTCCTATTTCCTCTGACCATAAACGTGATGTAAAACTTTCGACGCAGGCGTCGATGACCACACCACCCGAATTTCCTCAGGGAACCCCGTGAAATCCAATCAGCGCAAGCAATTACCGCAAATTACAATCCCTTCACCGTTCCGCGGAACATATTATTCTCACTTTCCGCCCCGACAGTATCCCCGGGGATCAGAATCACGACTCCCGTCTGCGCCGGCGCACGCGTCTCGCCCGTTTCACGTCCGTCGCGCATCCCGCACTTAACCTCGAAAGTAAAGAGAGAAGCTGACGATGAAGACAGGCGCGCGCTCCCGCACGGCCTACCGCGATTCGACTGAGGCCCGTCGTCTCCCCGGAGAAGTTATCAGAAGCGCGCGCGTACGCGCTACAGGTGCACGCGGACGCCGCGCCACAAGGTGAGATAGTAGTTCGCCCGGCCGGAATGTAGAGTGCTCTGCATTCGGGGCGGCGGGCGCGCCGCAGATAAGAAGAGGAAGAGAGAGAGAGAGAGAGGACGGCCAGAGGGACTCGGCGTATTTTGTCGTCTCGTCTTATGGGAGGTGTTTTTGTTTTGCACTTGTCGGCGCGGCGCACTTTCAATTGGACGGCTTTTCGGCCTGGGTGTGGGCGGCGGGGGAGGAGTGGGGCGGGGAGCGGGGGGAGGGCGACGCCGACGCTCAATCCAAGAATCGAAACTGACTTCACAAAAATTCTACATCAAAATATGGCCACAGGGGACAACGTGACCGCTGGTGAAGAAGCCCATTCTAGGCTAAAAGCTAGGTTTTCCATGGGAACTTTCGAAGCACTTGGAAAAATGCCTCCACTTACTTGTTCTTAGGATCTGGAGAGAGGAGTACCTCTGGAGAACGTGCACATCTGCCCTATACACAAAATATGGTCCTGATTAGCCCATCCTACCACTATTGGTGACAATCACTGCTTCAACCTGATCTCGCTGCAAATGGGCCAAAGCTACTTATAGCCTACGCAGATGATGTTTACGCAGTCGAAAGAACTACCCTTGACATACGTAGTATGCTCTTGGCATTCGAAAGATCGACACAACAAATGGGGCTGCACGTCAATGAGGACAAAACCAAATATATGGTAGAGAGCAGAGGGGGCTACACTACACGTGGGTAAAACCTGGGATCAACGCATGAATCCAAGCTGCCACAGGTACCTCTACAGTCTTATGGACACTATTTAGATCACGAGACCTCACGAGGGCTACGAAAGTTTCGCTTTACCACGTGGTGGTCCTACCAGTATGTACTACTGCATGTGAGACGTGGACCATGGCCAGGGCGAAAGAGAGAGCCCTCCTGACTTTTGATAGAAAGGTTTTAGAGAAGAGATTAGGTCGAATTGTGGACTCTGCGACTGGTCTATGGCGAGTGAGAGCGAATGAAGGGCTGGAGTAGCTCTACGGCGCAGAGAAGGTCCAGAGGTGGTGGGTGAAGGTCCAGAGGCTGAGGACACATTTCTGGTTGGTCCTTCACTGCTAATAAGACAATAAACGCAATCACAGCAGTCGATTTTTTGAAGAGATTAGTTCCAAAGTTAAAGAATATTTTTGATGCAAATGTCTGTATTTTACCTTTGCAGATAAGTACGTAGACTACTTTGTCTTCCAAACTTCAATCGCAATTATCTTTATTTTCCACTTGTAATACTGTACTGCGATTATTTGCGGTTTACTCATTCATAACCACAGCCTTAATAAGGCCGTTAACAACTTTTTCGAAAATTTTCTATCTGATTTTGAAAAATTAAAATTCAGCTTGAATTTCAGCGAATTTTGAGTCCAGGCGCTATCTGTTTTGGGTTGGAGGGATTGGATAATACTTGAGCTGATTTTTGGTTCAACACCCAACTAAAACCGTTGAGAAAACCTGTATGACCAAGTAGTCAAGGATTTCTGGTTGTTTTCCCCAAGGGTTTTTGTGTTTGAATATCACGTGTTCAAAATTTCTGATTTCTGATGGATAAAAAGAAACAATAGAAAAATTTGAAGTACTCACGAGATGTGATAAAAACTACTTATCATCCTAAGGTACGACATAGACGTAATTACGACTAAATGCAATTAAATAAAATTAAATTAAGGAAATAAGAAGCTAAAGAAAACTAATGGAAATTATTTACATACAAGCCCTTGACAGGTTATAATCAAGCCAGCAGATTGCCATTAAAAATATATAATAAGGAATATATTGCTAAGTAGATTGGATGTAAAGAGAAGTAACTCGCCTATTACAGCAGACACAACACCAAATCTAATCTAAAACTGCTATTAGAATACCGTTAACGTTAACATGAGAAAGGCAGTAATATACTGTTACTGTAATTTTGGTAACTTGAATTATTTGGCTAATAAGTGTCTCTGAGTGTATGGTAGACTTTGAATTATTTTTTCTAGAAACAATGGATGTATAATTATATAAGTATGATAATATTGCGAACATCTATCTGCCTTGCGATCAGTATTACTGAAAGTGCGTCCTACGAACATACGTTATGACGAGTACAGGCGAGAAGTCCAGTTCCGATGGAAATCCCCAAGGTACGTTCGAGCCATCCAAATAACATTCAATGCTAACTTTCCCTTTCCAGAAAAAAAATTCGGCGTCCGCCATGCCCAAATAGCGATGATGTTCTTCCTGTTGGCGATCGGAATCGGGATGAGGGTGCAATTATCAATAGCAGTGGTTGCCATGACCGACAACACTACGAGTTCGAACCCCGACATCCCTGTAGGCCTCACACTTTATTCCCTATGCCCTTAACCCCTTTGACCTTCCATTTTCAGACTTATAACTGGACGAACAAAAGCGTAATCCTCTCGTCTTTCTACTGGTGTTACTTCATACTGCAGGTAGTTGCAGGTACCCTGGGGAAAACATACGGTACCAAGAGGATCCTGCTGATCGCCATGGGGATCAACACGGCTGCTTGTGCTTTGGTACCGTTGGCCGCAGCAGAAATCGGCTCGTTTGGTGTGATGGTGTGCAGAATGCTTCAAGGATTATCGCAGGGGTTCTTCTTCCCTTGCGTGGTGAACTTGCTGGGTACCTGGTGTCCAAAGCTGGAAAGGTCCAGGTTGGGATCCACAACGTACATGGGTAAGTTGAAGGGTATGACATAGTGCAAAGGTGAGGCTCAACGTTGGAAATGCCGACGGTGGGCTCATGGGTAAAATGTTTGGATATATTTTTGAACAACAGATCGATGGCTATTTATCACCAGAATCTTATTTGATGAAATTTCTTTAAACCTTACGATAATTTTTTGGGGCACTGGACCCCAAAGCTGAAAAACTCCAAATTGGGCTCTTAGTAAGTAGCAGTTGAAATAATTCTCGTACACAAAGAAGAATGACAGCATAACAATGCAAAAACTTTCTCTGATGCCTGATCGACTTTTTGGGGAGATGAAGCCCAAAGCACTTGTAAGTGTTGCTAGGGTAAGAGCAAATTTCTTCAATTTTCAGGTGGTTCCTTCGGTGTGATCGCAACTCAACCGCTCGTGGGGTATATGTCGGTTACACGACTTGGTTGGCCTTCGACGTTTTACCTCTACGCCGCAATGGGCGTTCTGTGGATGCTCGTTTGGGCGTTCTACGCCGCCGACAGTCCCAGCCTTCACAAAAGCATCTCGGACGAGGAGAGAAGGTATATCGAGGAATCTCGAAATAGCAGCAACGACGAGATTAAGGTGGAAATACTTCGTTCACCAGTTCAGTGTGGGTTGCAACTTTGAATTTTCAGTTCAAGGATATACCGTGGAGGCCGATCTTCACTTCTATCCCTCTTTGGTCCATCACTATTTCCTATTTCGGCCAGGTCTGGATAGGGATCACCCAGAACACGGAGTTGCCGACTTATTTGAACACAATTATGAAATTCGACCTGGAATCTGTGAGTATAAACATGGTTAAAAACCTTGGGCCACTCATCGTACCTGTGTGGATATTATGTGCAGGCCATTAGACCGCAGCAATATATTACAAACTCTCGGTTCATACGGTATAAACATCGATATCTGATTGCTAAGTTTCCGTCTAAAAATTTCCTATTTGTTGCCACCTCATGCTAACTGTATTGTTCTTTTGATAACGATATTATCGCTATGGCAATTATGTTTGTTTTATTGAACAGATTTTTGATCTGATAGCAGATACAGCTGAGATAAACATGTTATTCACGTAATGTTTTTAATTCAATGGTAGGTAAATTACTGATAATTCGAGGACCAAGATATCCCTCAATCTTTTTAGTACTTCTCCTCTTTACCCCTTGAAGAACCTCTTGTAACTAACTGTTTTAGGACGGTTTCGTGTCTTCACTACCAGACCTCGTGGTAGTACTGACGTCTTACCCCATAGCGCACCTCGCAGACTACATAATAGAAGAGAAATACGCATCTATTGGTGCCACCAGGATTACCCTCACTGTGATACGTAAGTTTCTTGAAGGCTTGTTAAAGGCTTTGCTGACTCTTATTGTCATCAGCTATGATCGCTAGTTGCGTTACCATCTTGTGCCTGACGTATCTACCTCAAGACGCCAAAGTAGCAGCGATTTTTGTGCTGATTTTAAACGGATTTATGAACGCATTGAACGCCAGCGGAAGTCTGATCAATCACATCGATTTATCTCCGAAGTATTCCGGCATTATAATGTCCATAAGTAACAGTCTGTCTATGATGATCGCACCTCTAGCACCACTAGTCGTGCAGTCCATAGTGACAGATGAGGTAGGCTGTATTTGAGGTTAGGTTGAGCTTGTAATGGATGTTAGTTGTGTTTCAGACGAACGTGACTCAATGGAGGATTATCTTTATAGCTACGGTGGTCATAGTGACAGTGACTCATGGTATGTACCTGTTTTGCGGTTCTGGGGAGGTGCAACGGTGGAACTTCCACGGGGAAGAAAGGCAGGTCGAAGGAGAGGAGACCAAGAGAGAGGGGTCGATTAGACGCAGCAGTATATTGTCGGTACCGGTATGAATCAGATTTGTACATAGTTAGGATGAAGTATTGCAGTTTTGTGTAATATTCTTCGTAAGAGTAGATGGATGTCATTGGAGCCCTGAGTTTGGAAACTAAATCAATATTTAAGAGCTAAACTTGTTGAATCTCGAACTGAACCATCGCAACTCTTCTGAGATTTTGCTTTGAACATATCACTCACTATACTTAGTTATAAAAATATTTGCCAGTACCATGCGACTTTGACCACTAAATACTACATGGAGCCTTAAATACTACATGTGCCTGAAAATATACAACTGTAGCTAGTGTTATTTTTGCTTTGCTTGGTTTATTTTGGTTTCCAATAAGGGGTGCATTCAACTCTCAAACATTAATTTTTCGAATTCTTTTAATGCATTGGACCTTTTGCACAGAAAAACCAAGTGAACCACTGAAACCAAAAATTAGCAGTACCAACTTGTGTAATGAGCTATTCGGAGTAAGCTCGAGGGTTAACGCGATGTATGACGTTGTCATGTGAATATGTAAGGAGTATTAAACATATTGAAATGTCATTAATGTAACCAGAGCTTAATTAGCGTACCACTTAATGTACCCAATTAGCAGGAGAAAATATGGACTGTTAGAGTGATTAGCCATTGAATATGTTACTATATGTGCCTATAAAATAGTACAACTATTTTGGAACCCTTGAGGTATGTGTGCAAAGTTTAAAGTTTCCAGCTATTCGGGCGTTGTTCAATTAATTTCATTCGCTTTCCTAACCCCTTGGTAAAGGAACTTCTGAGTTCTTCGATAGTCCTCAAAACAAAAATAGACACTTAGTATAAAAAAATGATTTTAACTGATCCACTACAGGAATCTGTTATCTAAAGGAGTTAGGGAGAGGTCAAGTAATTCATTTATTAATCGCAGGATGGGTCTATAGCGAATTTAGTACTGCTTATTATAGTCAGCGTTTTCAAAGAAACGCCTCCCTCCACTATCGATTTACACACTTAGAAAAGGTCATAAAATTATAATTTTATGAGCTAAACACTTTGTATTTTAGGAAGAAATGTTTATGTTAGTTTTTCTAAGTGTTATTGTATAATATTTTCTGCTACGATTATTTCTGAAATTTAAATTCGTATATAAATTTAAGTAAATACGAATTTAATTTTAATTAAGCACTAGCAAATGCAGTATATATCTTCTATGTATATCAATCTACATATTTAATTCGTATATGTATGTTTAATACTATTTTCGCATTTTGTAAATAAATTAATGTAATTAAAGTAAAAAAATTAATGCAGTGAAAACAATCAAATTCAGTTTTGTCGTTACGTGGTAGGTTGAAGTTTAATCCTTCGTTCAAAGGATTTAATTCACCAGGTGTGAAATCAACGTTAGAAATATTGCTGATACGATCACGAAATTTGTGATAAGAGAAAGACTGATCCCCTTGAGGAACAATTTGAAAGCGAGTTTTACAGGTCAGTAGTATCAAAAATGTTCTTACCAAAATCTGTGATCCAGTATCATAAATTCCTATCTAAATATCAAATTCTAGGTTGAAGTGGAGTAATGTAAATATGCAATATGTACCATACGCTTTTCTCACTGATCTTATGGCAGTAGTGGAGTTCATGCTTGTGTGATCGAAATGAGATGGTGACGTCATTACAACTGATGATGGCTACTAATTAATCGAAACCGGTGAGTTTCTTTTTTGAAAGAAATGGTTGGTGAAGAGTTTGGGTTGCCTTCATAAGCATTCAAGAGCTTATCTGATCAGTATAATGGTATATTTTGACATTTGGGGAAACTACCAGGTCGATTAATTTGTTTTTTGGGGTTTAATGCATGTATAATTTAAGATTTGTTCCTGTTTTGGCCAAATTTGCATTTGGGCTTTGTGGTAAAGAAACATTCATTTTATGGTAGTGGTTATTGATAATTACATCAAGTGAAGCATTAATTTGTCGTTTTACTAATTTCTTCCAATCACGACCCACAGAGAAAGAGGCGCTTATTGCTTTAACTAGCCTAGTCTTTGTTATTTAATGAGATTAATAAATTAGAACTTTCCTTAGTTTCTTTTGAAGGATAAGTTGTAAACTATGTGTACCTTCCAATAACATAACGCGTTAATTTTTCAAAAAATTCGTAAAAGTATTCCGACGAAATTTCTGCTTATGAAATCTGAGACCTTTCATACGAATCTTCAACCTTCTCTCTGTCTCTCTCTTGAATTTACTGAAGTAATAATTTACTATGTAAATATGTTTAAATTGATTTCTATCCAATTAACCTGTTTAGATGATTCGTGAGGGAATCAAACCACTCTGATCACGATCCGAGATAAGATATTTCTTGTTTTAAATCATAAGAGGAAGACTAGGAAGGCTTATAGACCGGGAGACAAAATCAGCACTAAATACAGAGAATCGCTGGAAGTAAACGCAAAACCGATGTAGGTGAGCGCAGTTGAGGTGAAATTCGTTGAAAGTTCTTGGAAATTATGTTGATTTACGCGGCGCAAGTAATAAGACGGTAATCTCGATCTGAACTTATATTTACGTTTTCTACTGGCCTGTAAACGCTAGGAGAGCTACGGATTCAATTCGATTTTTTACGACGATATGGATCTGCGAAATGTATTCGTCGAGAACTCGTTTCGAACTAGGTGATAAATAAAGTGGCAGGTAAGAGCGCGTAAAAAGTGAAATTACGAATTCCTGCCGTTCCCTCAGAAAAAATCCATCACTCGCCCAATCTACGCACGTTTCCATTAAATCATACTTTCGAAATCGGAAGGCAAAAGCTTTAAAAACGTCTCCCCCCTCGCCAATTAACTCGCAGCCGAGGGCTAATTAACCTGCGATGCCTACCGACGAAATGAAGCCGTAACTTACTGTCAATGCGATAAGGTCCCGAAGAGGTTTATTGTCGGCCACACTGCCGGCTCCTAATTAAAATATATTTCGGGCTTAATTCGAAAATAAGTAAAAAATTACCATGATAAGTATCTCGGACACCCCATAAGTTCGAGAGGGTCAAACCTCGGGTGAGGAGCGAGGAGGGGAGGGAGGTAGATTACGGTTGATGCTCGTCCTTTTCTCGGTACGAGGGAGAGAGAGAGAGAAAGGGAGAGAGAGGCTTCTTGTGTGGTAGGAAACGGAAAAATCCACCGAAGAAGTACCTGGGAGGTAACTGTTTAGGCCTCCACTTTTGTTCCGAACTTAAGTAATACTCGTGCTTAATTTGTCCCATTGCATTTCGTCTCCTGCTGTACTGTAGGTAAACGTTTAAAACCTTTGAAAGCTTCAGCAGTTGCGTTTCACACTTCATGTCATTTTAACTTCATTGCTATGCTTATGAATTGTTTTAATCTCTTCTTTAAGCCTACTTCTACTTCTTCGAAAGAATCAACATGAATCACTACAAAAAAATAATAGTATCTTCTTTGAAACTGTGGCAGGGACACTACGATTGTATTAAGCCACTTAGAAATTTCTAATAACGTATCAAAATTCCTTTTATAATGCCCCAATACAGTGAATGTTAAAAATTCCCTTACAACGACATGAAAACCGCTTACAACGACAATTTTTAAGAGATACAAATTATAATATCGAAATTAAATAGTAACATCATCGATTTGCAGATCTATAAGGATCGCCCAATGATCTAAAATTTACGCCCTGCCTAAATTTAGACTATCATTTAGGCTGATACACATCCTAAGTAAGACTAGAATTCTGATCTGATTTAGAGATCAATTCCATGTAGATACAGATCTATAAGGACCGCTCAAACAGCAAAAATTTACGCCCTACCAAAATTAGACCATCATTTACTCAGATATACACCCTAATCTGATCTGATTTACAAATAGACGCCCTGTATATCCAGATCCTGTATATCAAATACTGACAAGACTGAAAACGACGAGGAAATCTTGCTCCAAGTACTGCAAGCTTCAAGAACTTGCCACGAATCCTTCTAAGCTCACCATATCCCATATTAAGTGCCTCTTCTTTCAAAGAAAATTTAACAAATTCTATGCCAGTGGCAAATAGTCGAAGGGAGAAAGGTAGAGTTAAAATATTATCCATAGAAAGAGAAAATAACTAGTGGATGCCCTCAAAAAGTAATTCTATCCCCTCTTATATGGGAAAATCTCAAAAGGCCACCATATAAAACCGATTATTGCTTAAGTAATGCTGACGACTTAATAATTAACACAAGTGACAACCGAACAGGTGGTTAAGTACTTAATATACTTGAATACATACAAGTGGTGTAAAGTTCGCCAACAGCTATAGAAGGACTCTCATATAGGCAGAATTCAAGTGGTTCAAGTGGTGAATTCAAGAAGCACCAAATCCAAGCAAGGTACAGGAGGAGCAGAAATCTATAGAATCAAGCCAAATGCAAGAAACTTACTGAACCTAGCCAAGTATGTAACGATGTTTTAGATAGAAATCACTGCGATGTATCAATACACAATGGAAATAATACAGCAAGGGCTTAGTGGAAAATTCATTCAAACAACTATCAAGAATTTAAATTCCCAGACCGAGCAACTTGTTTCAAAACTGTGTCGGATTCTTTTAAAGCCCTAACAAAATTAAAGAGTCAAAGCAAAGCGATCCTGGCTTGAGTGCTGATTGAATAGCCCCCATAGGACTTTGGTGGTCCAGAGCTTCTCTGCGCAATCTCAAAGATGACGCATAGATCACACATAAACCAATACATGCATATCAGAAGCCTCAAGAATGTTTAACTGACCAGGACAGGAACAGGATAAAATATTCCTTAAAGAACCGACGCCAAGAGTAACGGGGCTTCTAAGTCAGTACAGAAGGGTTACTAGGATAACGGTAGGCATCCTGACAGGACATTTTAGATTCGACAAACATATGAGTACAGTAGACCTGGCACAAATGTCTTCGTCGGTAGATTCTGTAAGGACAATGAGGGAATTGCGAGGCATGATTTACTGCTAAAGTTCAGTAAGACCAAGGCTTCTACTACTTGGGAAGGAAACAAAAGGCAATTTGCTATACTGAAGCATGTCGAAAAAGGTGAAGTTATTAACAAGGAACAATCCAGGCAAAGTGCCATAAGAGAAATGACGAGTTTCCACCATAGGTCGCGGTGGAACAGGTCGTTTGAACCCACAGTCGACATAGATTAATCGAACTACTTATGTCGTACCTAAACTAATGGCTTTTCAAATACGAACTTCTGTCGTTTTAATAAGTTTAAGGACACATGGTCCAAGTGCCATCAGGGAAGTAAATATTGCTATTAAAGCAATATTTGTACGAAGTGTTTTTCCTACGCCCCTGAGTGCCACGCAGGGCACCAACAGAAGGTCGAACCCAAAAAGAAGTCTTTCATTCTTTCCCTCATTCTCTCTCTCTCTCTTTCTCTTTCCTCGTAACCCGGGGACATCTCCTAATTGGCATCTCTCCGACCTGTTGTTGTGTATTATCGACAATCTGGACCGGAGCGCGTTTTCGATGGTCGAAGCGAAGGAACCGAATATAGCTGATGATGACCGGATACGGCTTCTTCTTCTTCTCCTTCACCTCTTCCTCCTCCTCCTCCTCCAGTAGTTTTTCTCGCTCCTCTTCTCTTTTTCACGTCGACTCTTTTATTTGGTGCGGCCGTTGCGGTCGCCGGGGTCAGGACTTAATGAACGGCCAGCAACTTAAAAATGCCTCCGAGAAAAAAGAAGCAGAGACAGATCGGGGGCTTTGTACCGGTCCACCGGAATGCGCACGGGGTGTTCGTGAAATACACACTCGAGCGGAAAATGGGATTTAAAATTGAAGAACGATGTGAAGGAAGGCGAAATCTCGAGAGTTTCAAGATACTCTTAGGCAACATTTCAAACCAATTAAATAGGCTGGTTAAAAAATGATTTCTAACCGATGAGCGATAACGCAGAAGCTAATGATGTAATCAGTAAGGCAATCCAAATCCAAATTAATTACACCTGAATAATCATTACACCAAAGTTAACTCTAATCTTCCAATACCGACCATGGATTGGCCTAAACCTTCCTACATCGTATCCACCGAAGACACAAGGACAAACGGCATGGAATTACCACAGATACCTAACCTCGATTTCTATTGCAACCATCACTTTGGCAAATGAACCAGTCAGGCTTTTTCTGGGTAAAATCTCCTTCATTTTTCCTCCCTGAATCCCGTCCTGCTCTCGAAAAGAAGAAGCCGCCGGTGAAGTAAGTTAAGAGAAGTGACGATAGCGCTCGACGGGCGGGCGGGCGGTACGTTTAAAAGCGATTATTCCAGACTTACGGCCATCACTTCTGGATCCTTCGTTGGTTTCATTAAAATTACTGACCGAACGAAATAGGAATATATCAGACCTGTCAGAAGGGCCTTTACGAAGTGAAATCGAACATTTGTTTCTGTGCTAAGTTACCTTTATTCGTATTAAGTAATCACTTTGCCCAAATCAGTGCGTATTTGGGGTTTTGTTTGGATCACGTATCGAACAATATTGACTTACTTTCTTCGTTTTGTCAAATATTTAGTGTCATTACTATCTAAGACCTTTACAAGCAGCCGCTTCCCGTGCTCAATAATGCATTAAATGTAAGTAACAACTTAGTCCTACACTCAACAATTGAGTGAAACGCTGCTATACTCAAATTGAGTCTACCAAGAAATGAGTGAGGACGTGAATTACTAAGTAATTTTGTGCTAAAAAACGCTTGTCGGAAGAGATAATGAGAGATAAAGAGCAAACGTTTACACGTACCAAACCGTGACGTCACGTCAGTCGCCATGACAGATGAGAACATTTTCGCGCTAAAATTCAATTCAACGCTATTGATATGTTTTATACGTTGGTTTTTTAAGGAATATTATATTTTTTCACTCTGTAGGTCAATCTACCTACAGAAATACAATAAGGATTGATGTTTCCATCAGTTTAGATTAGGCATTATTTATAATGTATGAACTCTCTCGTCTGAGCACATATTAAGTGACGATATTTCTCTCTTTCTTTCTCTCTGCGTTTTATTTCTCGTTTTCGCCACACCGCCTGACCATCGAGATGGGGTCAGGCCTCCATATAAGCGAGCGGCGATCCTGGCCGCTGCCTCCGAGGAAGGCGAGCAGGTGCAACGGGTCAGACTTTCATTTGTCGAAAGTGGAGCAAATAATCGACGATACAATTTAAACGGAGGCGATTCATAATTACGGCGGTGTCGTTGTGTAACCGAGAGAGGAATAGGCGACCCGGAATCGGCTAATTATAAAATTTACCATCTACGCTGATAGCTCTCATTTTCTTAATTAAGGAAGTGATTGGGTGCTATGGAGTACTTTTTGCGATAATCTGCGTTCAAGTGGCGGTCCGACCATCTACACAAGGCGATGCCAAGGAAACGTGGCTTTTACGCCTCGCAGAAACTCCAGACAACAAAACCATCACCGCTATGTCGTTATTATCATTCACGTTACGTTTATTATACTAATGTATGCCATAGGCCGCCGGCCCAAGTTCGATTCATTCCTACAGCCGTTACTCCAAAACGCATTTGAACTCTTTTTACCGATAACAGGACTTACACGACGAGAGAAAGAGCACAAGAATCCCCTGGGCTCTTTCCCACAACCTTTTTTCCAAGTTATGAATGGAAACGGACATAAAAAATCTCGCACACGCACGAGCCTCGATGTATAAATTAAAAAAACCCGACCTGGAGCTGGTGAGGGAGAGAGAGGGGAGCGAGGCGATCTTCGCTGTCGAGTCGAAGATAAACCGAAGCAGTTGCTGTCCGAGGAAATAAGAAGAAGAAGAAGGATTGAATGATGTTGCGGTCACATGAAAGGAGTCAAAGTGGACACCGGTAGCTTGTTGACCCTTAACTTGAGTTCTACTGAATGAGCTAGTTCAGGCGAGGGGGATTTTTTGAAGGGAACCTGATGGCAATTCTCGCCAAAGAACGTGTAAAACTACTATGGAGATCATAAATCAGGAAACATATTGACTATATTTTGGTCAACAGTAGGCAATGGGACGCATTCCCCTCAGTAAGAAGGTTGAAAGAGGTATACAAAAGAATGGCGAAACGCTTTGATTTGCAAAAATTAAAACAACAGTTCAAGCTGAAACTGAATTAATATCACAAGAGCAACGAATACCTATGGGGAGCTTCAGAAACAATGTGACAAGGTCCAGGTTGCAAGCGAGAATCCTGGATGACTGAAAAAAATCCTGGAACTGATTGAACAATTCTGTAATATGCAAGGAACTTGACAAATCCATTAGAACAATGATCATAGAGGATTTTAGCATAAGTATCCCCGACCATAAGATACCACAGTTGCAATCTACACCACAAAAGCAAGTAATTAACAGGAAAGGTCAAATATAGAACAAACAAAAGTTGTTTTGGTAGACAAAATTTAGTAGCAGACGGACCAAAAAATTGTGGTTAAATTGGATGGTGATATAAATCCAAAATCTAAACCTTCTAGAAAATCTGGAAAAAAACCTTCAAAATGAGCGCTTATAAAAGATGGTTGGAGCATTTTTTACCGAAAAAACGTGGAAAAACTGGTAAAATGGACCATTTTTTCAAAAATTAACATCTTTGCCCAGTTTAAAGCTGAAGCGCCAATTTTGGGTGAAATGTTAGGTTATTAGGTCTACTTGAAGCGTGCAGAAGTTGGATGCTGTTGGATCAATAATTCTTGCACAATTAGGTTATTAACAACATACACCGAGATCTTGCAAAAATCGGCGTATTAACCGAGATGTGTCGATTTTAATTTTTCAAACGATTTTTGAAAGAGGACATCTAAACCTACAGCTTGGCTATCTTGGATTTTCATATACGTTTGGCACAACTATAATGTTTTATGCTGCTTGAACCCCTCGCCATCAAGCTCGACATGCGCAATCGCGCGTTTCCCGCAATGTCCGAAGCCTTTTTTCGCCCCTTTCCAACTTTTGCCATTCAACATTTGAAAACGCGATGCTCTTAAATGCTTTAATAAACACATTTTTCGTCCACCTAGCATAACTCATAACCCCAAGGCCATTCTCCTCGGGAGGCATTTCGGCGTAGCGCAAATTTTTCGAATCGCTCAAATTATAATTAAGCGATAAACATTTCTACATGGAAAAGTACTTACGGAAGGCATTTAAGGCATTCGAGCGGTAAATCTAACAATTAAAAGCTCGTCCGATGGCCGAACAATTTATTTCCCCATTCACGGTTCATCCTGCGATAGGGGAATGGAAGTTTGAGATGTGAAGGTGCGATTTCCAAGTATGTTATAGAGCCTTAGATCTACTTAGTACGAAACGCAGAAGTACCCAGTAAAATACGTGGGAAGATAGGGAGAGTTTAGGGACTTGGGCTGTTACGAAACATCACTTCGTGGCACTTTGGCAATTCTGTATATGAGAAGATGAGTAAGAAAGGCAAGTTTCCGGTTCCATTCACAAAAACTGATCAAACGATCACGAAGATATTCTCGAGGTCATATCCTAGCGCGCGCGTCATGCTTCTTGACCAAAGTAATTTCGTAGTCGAGTTCTATAATGGCAATCGGGTAGAGAAAAAAGAGGAGCAGTGGAGTTGACGGACCCGCCGGTCACTCATCTTTGCCCTTTTGTGAAACGTGCGTTCGTCTAATATTCCACATTCTGGGCGAGAGATGACAGAAGCGGTCGGGGCTCATCTTCTCCTTCTCGCGCTCGTAAATCTGCTAAAACTAATAATGGTAGCGTTAATAACGATCAGGTATGGTGCGGACGACTTCGCCGACGTCCGGTTTAATTTATGGGGTTTGTTTTGCGCTACGTCTTGCAATTTTTATCAACTTCATATCGCCGCAATGGCTTATCCTTCTTTTATTCATTTAATCTTCGTGGAGTCATTAAAATTCAATGAATTTCAATCAGCCCGTTAAGTAATCGCGTAAGGGACACCACGCGGGATGAAATATTATGACGAGAGTTTCACGTTGTTTGTTTATGAGCACTTAGGCGAAATATTCAAGTAATGCGCGCATAGGAAAGCATTAAAACTCGTTGATCCCCAGCTCATTTTTGATGCATCAATAACAAGGGAAGGTCGGGCAAGGAATGCCATGCAAATAGGGCTATTCAGTTTTGCGATCCATTCCCACTTGGGATAGAAATTAACATACCAGCTTGCTCAGCGCATTTAACATAAGTATACCAATGTACAGTAGCTAGAGTTAAGTTTTACAGGTAAAAGCGTGAGAGGATAATTAACCGAACCCGAGTATCCCCGGAAAATTCGCGAATTTTCCGACCTTCGCGATCATTGGTCGCGCATTTTCCGACTGTACCGTATCCGTAGGAGCATGATTAACGGATTCAAGTGTCATCATGAAACCATTGCATTTCCCGGCCTTTTCGGGTACAGGTCGCGCATTTTCCGACCGTTCCGTATTCACAGGGGCGTAACCAAGCGACTTCAAGCGAAAATCCGAAGATTTTCCGGTATTCGCAAATTATGATGGTGCATTTTCCGACCATACTAGTGGAGCACCCACTAGTGTGACTGAATTTATCGACCCTACTAAAATTGGTATAGGTTAAATGCCGTTTAAGCCCAAGAAAACGAGTGTTTAACTAAGGGTCACTTAAGGATAGGTTAAATGCAATTTTCACACTAATGGCACTCTCACGGTTTTATTCATAGACGCATTTAACGTTAAAATGGATTTTAGCTTAAAATACGTTTAAAATATGTTTCACGGATGTAACTACAATGTTTTGTTCCGTGTATCGTATAGGTAACCATAGTTACCTTATTGAAACACATTTTAAACGTATTTTAAGCTAAAAGGTTAGTGTTAAGCCGTCGTTAAATATGTAATATTTAAGTTGAACTAATGTGGCAATGAGCATGGAGCATTAGATTCACTAATATTGACGTGTGTTGTATGTTCTAAGGTTAGATATGTATTACTGACTATGGGGAGCCCTTGGTGATCATGCAATGTCAATATATGATTTTTACAGGTACTACTTGTTAATCATACGATATCTTGGCGTGGAGCGGAGCCGACAGGCGCAGCGATCTAAGACTTTTTGACGAGAAGAATTGGGAAGAATATGTTGCGATTATTTTAGAGAAAAACTTTATCCAAGGAAAGGAGCTCGCGAAAATTCTCTGGAATTTCCCTTGACAGTTGTTGTAATGGCGAATTCACCATTAAGTACATTGAAAAAATAGGCATTTTTCTCAACGGAGTTTATCATCAACGCAATTAAAACTCTCCTTTCAGTGATCTCTGAAAAATTCTAACAATTTTTGTTTCAGGAAAAATATAATAGCAACAGTGTAAAAGGTGCTCTATGATGGATTCCATAAGCCCATGTTGATTTTACAACGCCGACTACAGTAGAGACTTCACTCTAATTGTATCTTCCCCTAAAATATTCCGAGATAAAAGTATTTCACTTCCTTCACTTATATCGATTGTTTATAATCGATTTGAAGCTTGGCCGGCGCGGAAAATTCAATATCCCTCCGTTCTCCTCGGTCGCTTGACCATCGCCGTCAGGTCACCGGAAGCGGGACGGTAAACATTATTATCTGGCGTGCCGTGGTCACGCTCGGCTTTCCCGTACGTTTTTACCGAGGATTTTCCGTCGACACGAGAGATCGCCTTAACGGATCGCGGGAGCGAAAGATGGGAGGTTGGCTCGCCGAAGATACGTACGGCGGTATCGTAGGTAGCAGCCACGGTAGGAAGTTATTAAGCAAACAGCCTCTTTAAGGCAAATAACTTGGACGCCGCTCGGACCCGGGAGAAATTATCCGTCGCGCGCGAATGGGTTTTACGGAGTGACGGACGCGGAGGTCGATAAATCGCCGAGGGAGACTCTAAAATATTTTAGACTACCCGATGTATCGGCTTTACTCGGGAGTCGACCTGATATCGTCCCTTATTTCCACCCCTCGTTTATAGTCCTGAATTTTAAAAAGATGAGCTATATAGCTCCATACTTATCCCTTTATGTTTAAATCTCCTCCGCGGTCCTTATTGTGCTTTTCTCTTCCTCTCGCCCAGGTGGTCCTGATGCCCTCTGCTTCTGGTTTCCTCTTCGTGGTATCGCCCTCCTTGGTCCTTCCTAGGTCCTTCCATCGCCGTCTTGGGTCTCTTCCGCCTTGATGGTGCGTCCTGGTCGTGGTCCATCGCCTTCTTAATGAGTGGGTTCCTGTGCTCCATCGCCTTGGTGATCGTCCCTCTCGTCCTCTCCTTGATGGTCCTCTTCAGCTGTTCAATTCGCAGATCCCGTCGTAGTTGTTCGTTCCTCATGTACCATGGTGCGTCCGTCATCCTCCTCATGGCTTGGTTTTGTATCCTTTCCAGTCTCTTCATGTGTGTCCTCGCTGCTTGTCCCGTACGTCATGATCGGTCGAATTCCTGCCAGGTAGATCCTCCTCTTCGTCTCCATCCACCCTTCAGAAGGTACTTTTACTAAATTACTTGACAGATTGACTGAGCACCGGAGGGCGAAACAAAAATCGAAAAAACAACTCTTCAATGACCGCCGTATATGTACGTTTCGCAGATGAATGACAAGCGCCATCTCGCGTCGAAAAGGGTAATTTAAGTAAGCCAAGTTATTTGACAACTTTTTGACATTGCTACATAATAATAACAGCAGACAATTATAATAATACCACTGCACAACTCTGTTACGTTATGATTTTTAGATTCGTGCGAAATTAAATCTCTCTAGTATATTATTTAATGCCTTATCGACGTGTATGTCGCTAATTTAGTAATGTAGTGATAGTCATCGATCCGCTCGATCAATTTAACCCAAATTTGAACCTCGAATAAGTCCCTAGAAACTTAATCATTCCAGAAAATTTGAAATCAAAAGGATAAGGGATGTGGCTGCAATTGGCTGAGGAAGATCTCCGACTTAGGGTTAATTTGAGCCCAAATATCGCCAGAATGAAGTTGGTAACAGTTTGGATTCTGGAAGAAGTGGAAGCTGCCGGAAAATGAGGGAAGGGTAAGTGAAGTAGGGGGACATGGTTCTAAGCTTTAAATGAGTGAAAGGGAGTTTAGGGATTTCTTATTAATTGTGTAATTAGTTGTTGATTCAGTAAATTATTCTGTGCTTTAGTCGAGTCATTAGAGTCATTGGAGCATATTGGTCAAGTGCACCTTAAACAAGTTTGGAAATTAATTCGAAGGATTTTTTTTCGAAATTAAGTATAAAAGCAAGTTAAGCAGCACAAAAGGTGAATTTAAATTTGTAAACTTTAGTAAGTTTTGGTGCGAATTCCGCTTGCATCGAGGGAAAGTTCCAGGAACGCCGTTCCCTTATTTTGGTCCTGTAGGAAACCTGTAGCCGAACAGGACCCATCTACTTAGTTTGTAAGGGTGGTATTCTTCCTACGCTTCCTACGAGTATAACTGATCAGTTGAAAGTAAATTTACATTTTGGGAAAAGTAACTTGGGGATGTATTAGTTTTTTGAATTTAACTTAACTAACCAACTGCATCAGTTATTAATAAGTGATGAATATTTAATAGGTGAATATGACACATCCGACCAACGAACCCCCGACTATGAGGCATGATCTATTCCCAGGGAGCCGAGAAGACCAAAACCCCGAAACGTCAAATTTCGGTACTGCTCCTGAATAACCTGATCCGTCGAAATTTAACCGACCGTTTAAATATAACGCCGATTAAATATAATGCGATTTGCGTTTGTGCGCACCGCAATTAATTCCGTAAAAATTTACCCGACCGCCGTCGTTCGCCTCCTCGCCTCACCTCTCCTTTCGTCGAGCTAATTAGCGAAATGGCTACCATTTATTTCGATGAAACAAAAGCGCAGATTTACCGAAACGATTACAGCGATTCCAGCTCGAGGAGGCCTAATGGAAAAGAGGACGGGCAAGATAACGACTGCATCTGGCCTGGTCGTCCCGAGGAGGGCCTTAAATCGCCTTGAGGACTAAATCCAAGTCGAGGGATTTAAATGGGAAAATCGGGAATATGTTGGGGTATAAAAATTTGGCTGTTAAGCGCTTGAAAAATTGTGTAAATCGATCATTAGAGGTAGAACCAATGAATTGCATTTGACCGATTATAGGAATTTAGTGCCATGGACCATTTGGTTAAGATTTTTGGAGTAAATTCGAAGATGCGGAAAAAACTTGTGCTATAAGAGGCTAAACAACTAAACGGCAGATATTAGATGAAAGAAAATTTGGAGTGGTTAGGAAATTCAAACCTATTTAAGGAAACTTCTGTTGAAAAATCCATAATATCAGAAGAAACCCTCTACCTCCTATAATTTCCAAACTGAATTCACCAGTTCAACCAGCCTCTTTATAGCCTTTTGGCTGCAAAATAGCCTTTTTATAGACTTTTGGGACTTTCATTTCTAGCTGAAGCTTACACTAGTGGGACTGACTAACACCACATAAATGTAAGGCCCCAGTACTCTCATATCATGATGCTGTAACGTCGCCATTAGGAGCCCTAGTACAACAAATTAATAAACATAAAACAAACCATTTTTGGCTGAAACCAGACTAGAAGACTGTGCTATATTCTAGAATATGCTTGTGGAAGGATATTAAATCTGGTGAGTACAAGAATGTGCTGGGACAACGAATCCAAGTGAGTCTAGAATATGCTTTGACTATAATTGACAATGCAGCAATGAATATCGATCAATCATGCTAGATTCTGGCTTATAGCAAGATTAGCATCTTGTTATTCTAGAATACTCTGAGAGAAGCTTCTAGACACTAGTTATTAGGTGGAGTATGCTATAATGTAAAATTGATATATGCCTTCAATATGTTAATTCTAAGAGGACAGCAATGTAATCTAGAAAAGGACTCAGATGCAACATCTAAAAGATACCAGGCAAATCTTAGAAAGTTAGAAGATAGAACAAGTCCAGTAATCCTGTAATTCAGAGAAGAGCCCAAATGAGACGGTTATCAAAACAGCTCATATTCTATGGTGCGAACTAAGATATATTCTGGAATCTCCTAGCGAAAGAATCTGGACTCTAGAATTGAACTAAATTGTGTAAAATACATCTCAGGTATGGAATATAACACGATATGATATAATCTGGATTGCTCATTTTTATGTAACGTGTCAGGTAGCAATTTCTTCTAAGATTAGAACGTTGCTAGTCCAACGAATGTATCTAGATACTACTTAGCAGGTAGAGTAAGTCAGAATTCATATAAGTCTAGAATATGCTAATCCTGAAATATAGAAAATTGCCCAGAGGCGATAGTCACTAGAAACTAAAATAACTAATAGCTAGTTATAACTGGCTAGAGTCCAGAAAATCCTCTTGGAAGGATCTGGAATCTGGATGGTAACTAGCGTGTGGTAGTATATCAAATTCATATATTTATTGTGACAGAACAGTGCTGTAATCTAGAAGAGAACTTAGACATGTTTTAACAAGTGGACTGTACTATACTCTGGAATAATCTAGTGGAGGCATTTGAGTTGTTCTCGATAACTAAAACCTGGATGTAGAATTGACTCATGGCTATAATTTGCTGATAGGTAACCTTGATGGTACATGGTGATTTGGTGATGTACACACTACTTTTTCCACCTTTAAGCACTCTAGTTCTAGGCATTTGTGATTGCGGCATTGCCTTTATTACAATTTTCTAGTGTATATGTCGTTGTCGAGGAAACAAAAATGTTTCCTAGTGTACCGCAAATAAACGTACGGCGATATGCCCGCGAGCTACAGAGCGGAGACCTAGCGGAGGGGGCGGAGGAAGAGGAGGAGGAAAAAAAGCGAGCGTGGCAGCAGCAACGGCAGCAATCGCATTTAGTAGTTTGGCCTGTAATTAGCGATAGGTCATCTTGGAGATACCGAGAAGAATGAAACGCGCAAGAAGCAGAAGAAGAAGAAGAAGAAGAAGGAGCGACGAGTAAGAAGAAAAAGAGTATCTGGAGGAGAGAAGCCAGCAGCGGGCGACGGGCGGCATCCGCCGCCTCCGGGCCGGATTTCTTGAGAGAAAAAGCGGCCCCCGGAGGACGTAAATCGTGTAATTTTTCACGTACAATCGAGATTAATGCTTTTTTAAAGTTTTTGTTTGCTCGCGCATGATTGAGGGAGCGCTTTCGCGATAATTAATGTTTATCTTCGTTTATCGGTTCATTAATTCCGGCGAAGGTGAAACACCAAGTATCCATCGCACAAAACGTACACATGGACTTGTCTAATGATACATTGTACGCTCTCATTTTGAAATCCTTATCGAAAAATTAAGATTTTCATAAACATAACGTCAAATCAGATCCTTCTCTTTAACTCCCTTATGTGTGTGAAGGGGGCAAAATGGGCCTTAGTTATTTAAACAGTCAAAAGTATCATCCCCTGTTTGCACCCCCAGCCATAGAACATATTCTCATCGTTTCGTAACAATTGCTGAAAATATTGAGGCAAAAGATGTTGCCTCCATTTGGACAGAAAAATGTTGCTAAAAATTCAAGCAAAATCACCATACACTAACATAATGCAAGTATACGACCCAACCCTTGATAAAAACAATGAAGTTAGAAGATTTTATGGTGAGGTTAAGGTATTGTTAAGTCTAATCGAACCACACCAAATGACTTTAAGCAAAAATCGATTTTTAAAGAACGTATTTAAATATAAATACAAACATTTCTTCTACGTATTTAAATAGTATTAAATTTGTAAATCCCTTTTTGTCTAAATTCGACATTGTTAAGATGGTTAAGCAATTCTACTGCTAGATAACTTTATAGTAGCTTTCTTCACTAATGTAAATAATTAAATAAGGTAATATTTAACATCAAGATTAGCTAGCATGTAAATGCAATAACTGTTAGGAATTATGTTAAGGAAACACGAAGAGTAACAAGGTTTGTTGCAAAATTTCCAATAAATTCCTAAAGAAGGAGAATCGTATATGGCAAGATGGGAGACTCAAGTAGGAGAATCGACTATCCATGACATCTTATCTCTATGTTAAAAATTGATATGTGGAAACATATGTTTAATTGTTGATATCAAATTTCTAGTCTTGTTAATCACAATTAGATCGTTTCTACTTAATTGTACAGGCCTATTATAGGCCAGCTAATAGAGAATTTTTGTGTAATTAAATTGTTTAGAAAATCAATGGTGCAACTTTTTTTGGATATCTTCTATATGATTAAAACCCAAATGGCAGCCAAAAATTTGGAATAGTTTGTTTGTTATGAACAAAAAACAACCAAAAAAGTGATTTTTCTTGGATTTTTGCTAATATCATGGAAAATATGGAATGAATCGTGTTAGTGTCAATAGGAAATCTGTAAGAGAACTGAAAAATCTTGAAAATTGTGTTTTGAAAACTGATTGGGCCATTTTTAGTCGAGAAAAGCCGGAAAAACTGTAAAAAATGACTTTTCTCAAAAAATTAGCAACTTTGACGATTATTAATATTAAGAGATGATTATGGGAAATGATAGTTTGGTATATGTACTTCAATAGTGAAATATGAAATAGTGCAAAATAAAATTCATCGTATGAATAGTTTTTGCATAATTGCAATATAAACAAATTCGGTCAATATTTTGCAAGATGAATCCTATGAACTGCAATTAACGTATTTTAATTTTCTAAACGGATTCTAACAGTATAAATTACAAGTTAAAATTCGCCAATCTTACATTTTTGATGAAATCAATCTAAACATGTTAAAAATGCTTATAAAAGTAGCACAAAAAGCACGAAAGCCAAGCGGAGCAGCAGTAGTGGAGGGCGGATCATTGGAGGAGAAGCATTAGCGGGCTGCATATATCAGGCACAAATATATTCTATATGTAGTCACATAGGAACTATTTTACCTGGACATTTAGGTTTTAACCATCTACAGGATATTTAAAAAATAGTTGCAGTAATGGTTTGCTATACAAATATTATTTAATTAATTGCTTAATTACAAAAATACGGTTTTATGTTCTCTATGACTTAGCCCATTATTATTACACAGTTTGTAGTTATAATTCACGTTTTGTAATATTGGTAAAAATGTAAACGCCATAACTGAACTAGAATGTGACACTCTGATAGGTATAAATATAATTCTCCATGACTCAATTAATGCAATAATATCCGTTAATCTGATAAGTAACTCTTAGAACGGTTAGTAAATGACTTAAGTATGAAAGTTAAAGTTTTAGGCTCAAGAGGTGTAGTCACTCAGTAATCCCTACTTAAATAACATGGGTAATTGCTGTTTATACAGTAGCGAAATTCAGAGAACTATAGCGGAAAATATGTTGTGCATAACATCTCTCTTGTAAAACATAGCGAAGGTTCAAAATGGAACTGTACTGCAAAAATTAAATGCCTTAAGTCAGAATACTGACTTTATATTGGCGGAAGTCTAGTAGTTTCGAAAATTTAATGCCAAGCAGGTATTACTCCTGAATGAGTAAGATTGGTATATAATCCAGCCAATGAAAGGATATTCTTTCTTTCTCTTTTTCCCTGAGCCAGCCCCACGGAGGGCTGGGGGTCTTTAATTTTGAGAGAAAGAAAGGGTATTTGCCGTTAGGTCTTCAGAGTAAGTCGCCTTCCTCTTGTGACCTTTTCCCGAGAGAAAAATGAAGATCAGTTTCAAAAAAATCATGAGATATTGAAATGTTCCTCATTTTGGCACAAACGTAGCTGGCACGTTCTTCCAACAGAATAACAAATACTTGAAATGGCTCAGTTGCATGAAATATCCCTTAAGAAATCTGATCTCCAATGGTGGAGAAACGTTAACTAATCTGGTTCAGATAGCAAATATGGTGCCAGCGAAGCTTTCCCACCCAGCAGACGTAAAATCACTTTGGGCCGCTTGGACACATCCAGCCACTAACGTAATCAGTTTGAAAACTTAATTGTCCCCCGAGATCCTTTTACGCTCACGCCATAAAGTGTCTAGGAACGAACCTACACGGCCGAGATTAGAGCGAACGCGCACCTTCCTTATCTCGACGAGAACTTTCGAAAACAATTAATTCGATAGTTTAGTGAGCGGGTTCGTTATTTTAGGTACGGGAATGCGAGGGGTGGGCGAAAAGAGGAAAAATCCCCGTACCGGACGCATAAACGTACGTGTTTATGGCGTACCATTAGGTAGATTGCGGCGGTTTTAAACTAGTCTATGGAATTGCAAAAAAAGCACCGTTAAACACACATACACACACACACGTACTCGAGTACCAGTCGCTTTTTATTCGCGTGGCAGGAGATGTAGGAAGGTGTCGAACCATTGGTTGGTAGCGACCACGAGGACCTACAGAGACGGTTTGTTGATCCTGGATTAACGATGCACCGTACTCGATTGTAGTTCTCTGAGCTTCTTTGGTTCTGGAGATACTATAGCGACGTTTTATGCATTTTATGAACCAATAGAGATAGTAAGGAATGTCCTGGTGGCACCGAAACGCTATTACATGCGATAGAGACCGATACTCTCACTTTAAAAAACCATTCCACTGCCTCCGATCTCACAGATGTACGCGCAGTTTCGTACCTTTGAACCTGGAGATCCATAAAACGCAATAAAATATGCCCAAGCTGTAATGCAGCACGTCTCGCCTCCATTTTACGGTAAACCGCGTCGCAATCGATTATCTCCCTGTCGGTAGAACAAACAGCCTCGGTTTGAAAGTTATTTGTTCTGTTAATGACCGTAATGTAAGTATCGCCGTACGTACACACGCACACTTATTTTACACGCACACATTTTCAATCTCGCTGGTGCCGCGCGTCGCAGGCCGGTATGACGACAAAAAGCTTTCGGTCGTGCCTGTGTTAACGCATGGTTTAACAAACTGTTACAAAAGCCTGGCCAACAGCCAAAGGCTACGCGATGCGGTACACTGAGAAAAACGGTCTGAACTGTAGAATGTTGTAATTGTAAAACAAGGCTTATTAGTGGCGTTTAAAACATCAGATATTCTGTATGTGCGCAGTATTTACGCGCTGTCGACGCTGCGCCAACTGTTTTATAATATTAATTTTTCAATAAAATAAATGGAAACAGTAATTGTAAGAGTGGAAGTAGTAATAGTAATGCCTTATTGATTATCGTAAACCCTGTGGTTCCTCCTCCATGATTGGGCTTCTATAAAGTTGAGCCGAAGGTATGAACATATCAAGATGCTTAATGGTTACATGACAACATGACAACATCAAAATAGCCCAGGAAATACTTTAAGAGGATCATTAAGGGGTTGGTTTTTCCATCACTACCAACGTTACTCAAGAACACATGGCATGGCTACTGACTTAACACCAGAAAAATCGTTATTATAGACCACCTCGTAATGTGGGTGATATTAAACTGCGACTCGCAGAACATAATCGTTGTTCACCTTTGAAAAATTCGAAGCACAAGGTCGAAAAAGAGCTAACATAAACATCCCTTGCCTAAAATTGCTATTGGTACCAAAAATTTGTGTCATCCAAATGTCAGTCTGGAACTCAAGAACACATTACATGGCTTCTGACTTAACACCAAAAGAATTGTTATCATAGACCACCTCGTATATGTGGGTGATATTAGACTATGACTCGCAGAACATATCCATTATTCACCTTTGAAAAATTCGAAGTGCAGGGTCGAAAAAGAGCTGACATTAACATCCCTTGCCTCAAATTGCTATTGTCACTAAAAATTTTTGTTATCCAGATGTCAATCTGGAACTCAAGAACACATTACATGGCTACTGACTTAACACCAGAAGAATCGTTATTATAGACCACCTCGTATATGTGGGTGATATTAAACTGCGACTCGCAGAACATAATCGTTGTTCACCTTTGAAAAATTCGAAGCACAGGGTCGAATAGAGCTAACATAAACATCGCTTGCCTAAAATTGCTATTGGTACCAAAAATTTGTGTCATCCAAATGTCAGTCTGGAACTCAAGAACACATTACATGGCTTCTGACTTAACACCAAAAGAATTGTTATCATAGACCACCTCGTATATGTGGGTGATATTAGACTATGACTCGCAGAACATATCCATTATTCACCTTTGAAAAATTCGAAGTGCAGGGTCGAAAAAGAGCTAACATAAACATCCCTTGCCTCAAATTGCTTTTGGCACTAAAAATTTGTGTTATCCAGATGTCAATCTGGAACTCAAGAACACATTACATGGCTACTGACTTAACACCAGAAGAATCGTTATTATAGACCACCTCGTATATGTGGGTGATATTAAACTGCGACTCGCAGAACATAATCGTTGTTCACCTTTGAAAAATTCGAAGCACAAGGTCGAAAAAGAGCTAACATAAACATCCCTTGCCTCAAATTGCTTTTGGCACTAAAAATTTGTGTTATCCAGATGTCAATCTGGAACTCAAGAACACATTACATGGCTACTGACTTAACACCAGAAGAATCGTTATTATAGACCACCTCGTATATGTGGGTGATATTAAACTGCGACTCGCAGAACATAATCGTTGTTCACCTTTGAAAAATTCGAAGCACAAGGTCGAAAAAGAGCTAACATAAACATCCCTTGCCTCAAATTGCTTTTGGCACTAAAAATTTGTGTTATCCAGATGTCAATCTGGAACTCAAGAACACATTACATGGCTACTGACTTAACACCAGAAGAATCGTTATTATAGACCACCTCGTATATGTGGGTGATATTAAACTGCGACTCGCAGAACATAATCGTTGTTCACCTTTGAAAAATTCGAAGCACAAGGTCGAAAAAGAGCTAACATAAACATCCCTTGCCTCAAATTGCTTTTGGCACTAAAAATTTGTGTTATCCAGATGTCAATCTGGAACTCAAGAACACATTACATGGCTACTGACTTAACACCAGAAGAATCGTTATTATAGACCACCTCGTATATGTGGGTGATATTAAACTGCGACTCGCAGAACATAATCGTTGTTCACCTTTGAAAAATTCGAAGCACAAGGTCGAAAAAGAGCTAACATAAACATCCCTTGCCTCAAATTGCTTTTGGCACTAAAAATTTGTGTTATCCAGATGTCAATCTGGAACTCAAGAACACATTACATGGCTACTGACTTAACACCAGAAGAATCGTTATTATAGACCACCTCGTATATGTGGGTGATATTAAACTGCGACTCGCAGAACATAATCGTTGTTCACCTTTGAAAAATTCGAAGCACAAGGTCGAAAAAGAGCTAACATAAACATCCCTTGCCTCAAATTGCTTTTGGCACTAAAAATTTGTGTTATCCAGATGTCAATCTGGAACTCAAGAACACATTACATGGCTACTGACTTAACACCAGAAGAATCGTTATTATAGACCACCTCGTATATGTGGGTGATATTAAACTGCGACTCGCAGAACATAATCGTTGTTCACCTTTGAAAAATTCGAAGCACAGGGTCGAATAAGGTCTAACATAAATATCTCTTGCCTAAAATTGCTATTGGCACTAAAAATTTGTGTTATCCAGATGTCAATCTGGAACTCAAGAACACATTACATGGCTACTGACTTAACACCAGAAGAATCGTTATTATAGACCACCTCGTATATGTGGGTGATATTAAACTGCGACTCGCAGAACATAATCGTTGTTCACCTTTGAAAAATTCGAAGCACAGGGTCGAATAAGGTCTAACATAAATATCTCTTGCCTAAAATTGCTATTGGCACTAAAAATTTGTGTTATCCAGATGTCAATCTGGAACTCAAGAACACATTACATGGCTACTGACTTAACACCAGAAGAATCGTTATTATAGACCACCTCGTATATGTGGGTGATATTAAACTGCGACTCGCAGAACATAATCGTTGTTCACCTTTGAAAAATTCGAAGCACAAGGTCGAAAAAGAGCTAACATAAACATCCCTTGCCTCAAATTGCTTTTGGCACTAAAAATTTGTGTTATCCAGATGTCAATCTGGAACTCAAGAACACATTACATGGCTACTGACTTAACACCAGAAGAATCGTTATTATAGACCACCTCGTATATGTGGGTGATATTAAACTGCGACTCGCACAACATAATCGTTGTTCACCTTTGAAAAATTCGAAGCACAGGGTCGAATAAGGTCTAACATAAATATCTCTTGCCTAAAATTGCTATTGGCACTAAAAATTTGTGTTATCCAGATGTCAATCTGGAACTCAAGAACACATTACATGGCTACTGACTTAACACCAGAAGAATCGTTATTATAGACCACCTCGTATATGTGGGTGATATTAAACTGCGACTCGCACAACATAATCGTTGTTCACCTTTGAAAAATTCGAAGCACAGGGTCGAATAAGGTCTAACATAAATATCTCTTGCCTAAAATTGCTATTGGCACTAAAAATTTGTGTTATCCAGATGTCAATCTGGAACTCAAGAACACATTACATGGCTACTGACTTAACACCAGAAGAATCGTTATTATAGACCACCTCGTATATGTGGGTGATATTAAACTGCGACTCGCAGAACATAATCGTTGTTCACCTTTGAAAAATTCGAAGCACAGGGTCGAATAAGGTCTAACATAAATATCTCTTGCCTAAAATTGCTATTGGCACTAAAAATTTGTGTTATCCAGATGTCAATCTGGAACTCAAGAACACATTACATGGCTACTGACTTAACACCAGAAGAATCGTTATTATAGACCACCTCGTATATGTGGGTGATATTAAACTGCGACTCGCAGAACATAATCGTTGTTCACCTTTGAAAAATTCGAAGCACAAGGTCGAAAAAGAGCTAACATAAACATCCCTTGCCTCAAATTGCTTTTGGCACTAAAAATTTGTGTTATCCAGATGTCAATCTGGAACTCAAGAACACATTACATGGCTACTGACTTAACACCAGAAGAATCGTTATTATAGACCACCTCGTATATGTGGGTGATATTAAACTGCGACTCGCACAACATAATCGTTGTTCACCTTTGAAAAATTCGAAGCACAGGGTCGAATAAGGTCTAACATAAATATCTCTTGCCTAAAATTGCTATTGGCACTAAAAATTTGTGTTATCCAGATGTCAATCTGGAACTCAAGAACACATTACATGGCTACTGACTTAACACCAGAAGAATCGTTATTATAGACCACCTCGTATATGTGGGTGATATTAAACTGCGACTCGCAGAACATAATCGTTGTTCACCTTTGAAAAATTCGAAGCACAAGGTCGAATAAGGTCTAACATAAATATCTCTTGCCTAAAATTGCTATTGGCACTAAAAATTTGTGTTATCCAGATGTCAATCTGGAACTCAAGAACACATTACATGGCTACTGACTTAACACCAGAAGAATCGTTATTATAGACCACCTCGTATATGTGGGTGATATTAAACTGCGACTCGCAGAACATAATCGTTGTTCACCTTTGAAAAATTCGAAGCACAAGGTCGAAAAAGAGCTAACATAAACATCCCTTGCCTCAAATTGCTTTTGGCACTAAAAATTTGTGTTATCCAGATGTCAATCTGGAACTCAAGAACACATTACATGGCTACTGACTTAACACCAGAAGAATCGTTATTATAGACCACCTCGTATATGTGGGTGATATTAAACTGCGACTCGCAGAACATAATCGTTGTTCACCTTTGAAAAATTCGAAGCACAGGGTCGAATAAGGTCTAACATAAATATCTCTTGCCTAAAATTGCTATTGGCACTAAAAATTTGTGTTATCCAGATGTCAATCTGGAACTCAAGAACACATTACATGGCTACTGACTTAACACCAGAAGAATCGTTATTATAGACCACCTCGTATATGTGGGTGATATTAAACTGCGACTCGCAGAACATAATCGTTGTTCACCTTTGAAAAATTCGAAGCACAAGGTCGAAAAAGAGCTAACATAAACATCCCTTGCCTCAAATTGCTTTTGGCACTAAAAATTTGTGTTATCCAGATGTCAATCTGGAACTCAAGAACACATTACATGGCTACTGACTTAACACCAGAAGAATCGTTATTATAGACCACCTCGTATATGTGGGTGATATTAAACTGCGACTCGCAGAACATAATCGTTGTTCACCTTTGAAAAATTCGAAGCACAAGGTCGAAAAAGAGCTAACATAAACATCCCTTGCCTAAAATTGCTATTGGCACTAAAAATTTGTGTTATCCAGATGTCAATCTGGAACTCAAGAACACATTACATGGCTACTGACTTAACACCAGAAGAATCGTTATTATAGACCACCTCGTATATGTGGGTGATATTAAACTGCGACTCGCAGAACATAATCGTTGTTCACCTTTGAAAAATTCGAAGCACAGGGTCGAATAAGGTCTAACATAAATATCTCTTGCCTAAAATTGCTATTGGCACTAAAAATTTGTGTTATCCAGATGTCAATCTGGAACTCAAGAACACATTACATGGCTACTGACTTAACACCAGAAGAATCGTTATTATAGACCACCTCGTATATGTGGGTGATATTAAACTGCGACTCGCAGAACATAATCGTTGTTCACCTTTGAAAAATTCGAAGCACAGGGTCGAAAAACGCCAACATTAACATCCCTTGCTTAAAATTGCTATTGGTACAAAAATTTGTGTCATCCAGATGTTAAATAGATGAAAAATGGCAGATATATCAAATTTTATAAGAAAACCGATTGGTCTTTGGATATACGACAACAAATAGGTATTCAAGTCGGTATTTTTGCAAACTTAAGTACACTTTGAGTTTGTCGTACCGTCTTACTTCGGCTTGAGAAAGACGTGGCAGGATTTAGTGAACACCAAGTAAACTTCTGTTAACCTACACCTCATTAAATTACCATACGTAATCAGAATGTGTCCATTCCCCCCTTATCATATCGCATCGTGAGCGTAGCTAGGAAGAACGCTCGCAGTGAGAGAAAAGAACAGAAGGTAAGGCTGAGAAAGGCTAAACACCTGGTGCGCGTACGTATTGGAACAACTTAATTTGTTAAGTAAATATGTACCATTACGTACTTACATCTCGGGGTTACTGACAGTTCACGCAGTCGTCGAATGTGAATTTAGATTTTCTTCGCGGCCTTTACGTCCCGCCGTAAAGTAGGATTCGTATGTAAATTAGTGGAGGTTTTTTCGCCGGGGCGGATCAGATAGCGCGATAGGTTCGGACATAAGATTGCAATTTAAGCGTTGCCGTTAGTGGATGGACAATGTAGGCGAATATTAAGCGAAGTTAAGTGCAGTCTTACGAAGAGAATGTTTATAAATAGGTTTGATTTCACTTAGAAGGGGGGTCAAGGTGGACGAAGGGTCAACCATGGCTTGGGCTTCGATACGATCTACTCGAATATTTGAAGGTGAAAGGTGTTTTACTATGTACTATTACCTTTTGGTACCTACCAGATCTAGCCTGTCCTATAAAGGTTATTTTTCCAAAATTTTCCCAAAATTGGTTATTGTAAGCTTAAAACTCACATAAACATGTTATAAACATTAAAATTCCCAGGACCAATCAATATCAAAGTGTTAAACAGGGGTTTTTTGGAGCTTTCCTAATTTCAAAGTTTATGTACTTTTTAATCCTGATGATTTGTTTTTCTTACATATTTCGATTTTGTCATAAATAAAGGTAGGTTACTTTCGATTAAAATTAATATTTCTTGTCTAAATTAAAGAAACTATTAGCACAGTCTATAGTGCAAAAAAAACCTGTTTTGGTAGACAAAACTTAACAGCAGAAGGACCAAAGAAACTTTGTTTAAAATGGATCGAAGATGATAAAAACCCAAAATTTAGACAAATCTGAACTTTTGCGATTTTTTTAAACAATGGAAATTTTGAAAAATAGGTCGCTTTTTCGTTTTTCGGGAAATGAAAGTCTCTAAAAGGTGATTGGAGCATTTTTCACCAAGGAAACTTGGAAAACCCGTTAAAAATGGACCCTTTTTCAAAAATTCACAGCTCTGCCCAGTTTAAAGCTGATGCGCAGATTTTGCTAGAAATGTTAGGTTATTATGTCTACTTTAATCATGCAAAAGTTGGATGCTGTCGGTTGAATAGTTTTTGGACAATTACGTTATTAAGAAATATACACCGAAATCTTGCAAAAATCGACTTATTAACCGAGATGGGCCGATTTTAATTTTTCAAACGATTTTTGAAAGAGGACATCAAAACCTATAACTTGGCTATCTTCGATTTTCATACGCGCCTGGAAAAAAGTGCGAAGATGCGTAACACCCACTCCCCCGAATCGAGACGTGTCAAAACTCGCTCAAAACATTCACGACATCCCACGACAAACTTTCAATTTCTACTCACGCGACCGGCGCCTCCTCGACCAACCCGCCGACCCCGATCGCCTCCTCCTCGCCGACGTTTCGAATTTTCCCGCCGTCCTCAGTCGACACCGATCGGATCGTTCGCGCGCCCGAGAACGACCAGAGTGAGCGCCTCCGGGCGACGGCCCGCCGCTTCGCGGGGTCGCTAGGGGTCCCGGGTCCCGACCCGGCCCTGACCCCCGACCCCAGACCTCCGATTCCAGAAATACTTTTACTCGATTCGGTTCGACCGCGGAGGCGGCCAAATGCGAAACGCCGCGTCGTGAGTAATGTGGATTATACACGGGACGTCCGTGAGGAAGTGTTTGCTTTTCGTAGTAGGGGGTGGATAATGTCGAACTTGCCAGAGAATTTGGTCGAGGAGACATTTTTCTACGCACTTCTTACGCGAATATAGAGTAAAACTGAGGGCCATAAAGGGTGCTGTAAAGCATGTACTATCCCTCAAAACATAATGAATTGCCGTCAGATGTTTCGTTAAACCACTACAAAAATTCTGCACCACACATTTGGAGCTCACTCACTCCCTTGCACACTGATCTCGAAAAATATTTCCTGAATCCATGCATAGAAATTCTAAAGGATCTTTTCCTCCAACGATCATTTACACCTTGATGTGGCCTGTTGGCCACAATATAGGAGATGGACAGCCCTGATACATGCATACAGATTCCACACTCCAAATTATTTCCAACATCATTCACTAGTACCTACCCTCAAAATCCACACCCCCGAATATCAAAAGGTCAATTAGAACCTCTCAAGTAAGAGAGAAACAGAATTGTATTAGTTCCCCTAAGTAAAAGAAGCCCTCATCTAGCTGGATATGTTAGGATTGAGTTTAAGTAGTATAAGAGTATATAACTTGGAATATGTAAGCCTTCATCGTTTGCGTTTAGAATTGCTACCACATAGATGCATTAAGCGGCGATATCAAGGCTACCTTTTCAATGAACACCATGTAGAGCTCCAAAAAAAATTTTGTTAGTTGCTAATCACAAGTTTAAGCCACTTTGTTATTTCTGCTATGACCAGGAACTGTTAGTGAATATTAACGTAGTGTCCATGTGTAATACATGCTGTGTAATTTGGTGTAGATTAAACCAGCAGCTATAGAATATTCACAATGGATAAGTCAGCAAAGAATCTGCACAAATCTTACAGGTCTTTGAGCAAAGGTTTTACAGCGTGAATGGAGGTACTTCGTATGGTCATATTGGAAAAGCTTTAAGAGCTGCAGTCACTGCAAAGTCTGATCAAGCCTTTCTTGGGAGAATCCCATAAGAAATTATAGAACGTGCAGTAGCAACAAGACAGGTCTGCTGAAAAATATGTACCCCCTTTGAAACACTGGACTGAATGCAAGTACTTTTGTATGGTCATATTGGAATAGCTCTAAGAGCTGCAGTCACTGCAAAGTCTGATCAAGCCTTACTTGGGAGAATCCCATAAGAAATTAAAGAACGTGCAGTAGCAACAAGACATGTCTGCTGAAAAATATGTACCTCCTTTGAAACACTGGACTGAATGGAAGTACTTCGTATGGTCATATTGGAATAGCTTTAAGAGCTGGCTAATGCCCTTTTTGGGAGAATCCCAGAAGAAATTAAAGAACGTGCAGTAGCAACAAGACATGTCTGCTGAAAAATATGTACCCCCTTTAAAACACTGGACTGAATGGAGGTACTTTGTATGGTCATATTGGAAAATCTTTAATAGCTGCCAGTCTAATCATGCTTTTTTTGGGGGAATCCCATAAGAAATTAAAGAACGTGCAGTAGCAACAAGACAGGTCTTGAAGGTAACACTTGAAGGGGTCCAAGAAACGAAAAGTTCTTAAGATTCGAAAAAGTGAACATGCTTCAATCGATCTAGCACACATCAACAGCAATTAATCTGTGATACAAGAAATTAATCTGTGGTGGAGGTGTACATAAGGATAAACTAATTATACTTAAAATAATTCAAATCTTGAATAAGTTACACCACAAAACCTCTGCTCTTTTCACTTTAAAAATTTTAGTTTTTCAGTTTTTAAAAGAAATATGTGCATCTTATTTAAAATTTCCTCAGAACCTAGTTGCACCCTCAGATCACAATAAACACCAACTAAAGCAAGACCATTAAGCCTTCTATTGTCATTTCGGTTCTAATGTAAGTTTTCATCCCCTTTAGTATGATGAAACATCTTTCAGGGGTCACAATGGACACTGAGAGTGTGCCACAATGATAAGAAGCTTTTGAGCTAAAGCAAAATAGTGATCGTTGGTTTATACTGCAGTGACAAGTTTCCGAGCTTTAAATTTCTAGTGATTGCGCCATATTCACTCAGAAATATTTTGCATTCACTTTCACCCAGCAATGTTAGTGCAATAATTATTTAGTGACACAGATATACAAGGAAAGGAAGTAGTATATCTAACGTGGTTCCAGCCCAAATTGACCTTTGGACCCTCACGAGTGGATATGGAGGATGGCGGTAGTTATACTACTAATGTACTCTGCGAATATCATATTTTTGCGTATGGTTTACTACGAGGGTTTAGTAGGCAGTGATCTTCCTGTATTTTGATTAAAACCCTGGTAACAGTTTTCGGTGCTTCTTGGGAAACCCTTGAACTTTCCTCCTCTTATGATCTACGGGTTGACCTTCTTTTCGCGATCACCCTGTGCAACAGCACCCTCGCTGCATAAGCACTTTTAATGTAATCACTCTTAATCAACAAAATGTGCGTGTGATTGTTTATACATAACACATGGTACATGTTTACACACATGGTTTATACACATGGTAAAGATGGTAAAAACTTTCAAAAAATCTGTATTAATGATCACTTTGCCTCTCTCTTCGCATTAATGGAAGCACGCTGGAATTATGCATGGAGATTCGTTCCGATTTCAGCAGGTATTACTAGATAATATTCTGTAGTTAACGACGTTTCACACTTGTACACTACGTTAAAGTAATTAACGGTTTCTATTAATTTAAATTTGTTGCGGTACATTGATGAAAAATTAAAACGAATAGACTGTAAGGAGATCCAATTAAAAAAGGTCGTTAAGTAGTTTCTATTACTAACTGTTTTCTTTATAGATACTACGTAGTTTCTTTACTATGTCGCCCATAAAATTATTCTCGTTGAAATTTACACAAGACGTATGTGGCGTGCTCCGGAGCAATGTTAAAGACCAAAGGCTATAAGGCTACGCCCTATGCGATGATACTTCATTGTTTGTCAGTGAATAAATGTCAATTTCAAATAAATAAAGTAGCGATAACCTGTTTCGTTTAAGTTCAAAATTTAACACAAAACTGCAACTTCATTACACGCATCGACGATAAACCGCCAGTGGAAACGTTTCGACTCGAAGGTATCGAAACGTCGAATTAAAACCGCTCCGTGTGATGATAGAAACGAGATTATACGATTCCATTGGACGTAGCAGGTTGTGGTGTTCCTTGAACCAGTTCACCTCTGACCCGAGAGGAGCACCTCCACATCTTTGACCGACAGGTCGCACAACAGACGAGACGCAGGGGCGTAACAATGCGCCGTAAATCCTCGGAAGAATACCGGTCGTTTAATAATGTTGTACTCTTCAAGAGCGCAACGAGAAAAATCCGTACGATTACATCTCCACGGGTTGTGGGCGTTTGAGCGCGAATTACCTACTAATTCAGGGCTTAGACGACTGCGTGCTCGGGTGAAAAGTGTTTTAAATTCGCCATAGAAAGCGCCTAATGTGAATTTAATAAAAGTTACGATTACCTTCACTGGTCCATCAGGAAATGAAATCAACTTCGAGCCGAGGTAAATCTGCGGTAAAAGTGATGGGTTTCGCCGATACAGGGTGAACAAATTAGATACATCATACGACGTGATGAAAGGACGATCTCAAAAGACACACACGTGCTTGTAAAACAGTTATGACATGTTATCGCCTCGAGAAATAGTACTATAAAACCTGAAATCAGATATAGAACGTGCTAGGCACTAACCTACCTTAACGCTAAGACCTTGTAGTTCTAAAATATCTCAGTAGAATTATACAGACACTAATTACTAGTTCGAAAACGCTAGAATTTACAATTCTTATGTACTGCGGCTACTATAGGGCAGTGTTACAGAGTATGGAATCTACTTGGTAATTAGAAAGTCCTGGCCTGAAATATGCTAGAATGAACCTTTAATAGAGCAGTACTATATCACCTTGAGCATCCTTATTAGAGGAACATCCTTATTATTATTAGAACTTATTAGAACCTCCTTATTACGTACTACGGCTACTTCAGGGTAGTGTTAAAGGGTAGGGAATCCAGTTGGTAACTAAAAGGTCCTGGCCTAAAATATACTAGAATGAAGCTTTAATAAGACAGTAATGTATCACCTGGGCATCCTTAATAAAGATTATTATTATTATGCTAGACTGTACCTTTGTTAGGGCAATACTATATCACCTGGAGCATCCTTATCACAGTATATTATTGTGCCAGAATGTACCTTTAATAGGGTAATACTATATCACCTGGAGATCCTCATTAAAATCTAGACAAGTTAGTGATATACTGTAAACTGTGTTATTTCCTAGAATATTTAATGGAAGGAATGGAATCTAGCTGGTAACTAGAAAGCCCTAGCCACTCTGGTCTGAAATATGCTAGAATGTAACTAGAAAGTCCTGGCCTGAAATATGCAAGAATGAACTTTTAAAAGGGCAGTACTATATCACCTGGAGCGTCCTTATTAGAGATTATTATTATTATGCTAGAATGTACTTTGTTAGGGCAATACTATATCACCTGAAGCATCATTATCAGAGTTTATTATTGTGCTAGAATGTACCTTTAATAGGGTAATACTATATCACCTAGAGAGCCTTATTAAAACCTAGGTAAGTTAGTGATATACTGTAAACTGTGTTATTTCGTAGAATATTTAATGGAAGGAATGAAATCTAGCTGGTAACTAGAAAGCCTTAGCCACTCTGGTCTGAAATATGCTAGAATGTAACTAGAAAGTCCTGGCCTGAAATATGCTAGAATGAACTTTTAAAAGGGCAGTACTATATCACCTGGAGCATCCTTATTAGAGATTATTATTATTATGCTAAAATGTCCTTCGTTAGGGCAATACAATATCACCTGGAGCATCCTTATCAGAGTTTATTATTGTGCTAGAATGTACCTTTAATAGGGTAATACTATATCACCTAGAGAGCCTTATTAAAACCTAGATAAGTTAGTGATATACTCTAAACTGTGTTATTTCCTAGAATATTTAATGGAAGGAATGGAATCTAGCTGGTAACTAGAAAGCCCTAGCCACTCTGGTCTGAAATATGCTAGAATGTAACTAGAAAGTCCTGGCCTGAAATATGCTAGAATGAACTTTTAAAAGGGCAGTACTATATCACCTGGAGCATCCTTATTAGAGATTATTATTATTATGCTAAAATGTCCTTCGTTAGGGCAATACAATATCACCTGGAGCATCCTTATCAGAGTTTATTATTGTGCTAGAATGTACCTTTAATAGGGTAATACTATATCACCTAGAGAGCCTTATTAAAACCTAGATAAGTTAGTGAAATACTGTAAACTGTGTTATTTCCTAGAATATTTAATGGAAGGAATGGAATCTAGCTGGTAACTAGAAAGCCCTAGCCACTCTGGTCTGAAATATGCTAGAATGTAACTAGAAAGTCCTGGCCTGAAATATGCTAGAATGAACTTTTAAAAGGGCAGTACTATATCACCTGGAGCATCCTTATTAGAGATTATTATTATTATGCTAAAATGTCCTTCGTTAGGGCAATACAATATCACCTGGAGCATCCTTATCAGAGTTTATTATTGTGCTAGAATGTACCTTTAATAGGGTAATACTATATCACCTGGAGATCCTCATTAAAATCTAGATAAGTTAGTGAAATACTGTAAACTGTGTTATTTCCTAGAATATTTAATGGAAGGAATGAAATCTAGCTGGTAACTAGAAAGCCTTAGCCACTCTGGTCTGAAATATGCTAGAATGTAACTAGAAAGTCCTGGCCTGAAATATGCTAGAATGAACTTTTAAAAGGGCAGTACTATATCACCTGGAGCATCCTTATTAGAGATTATTATTATTATGCTAAAATGTCCTTCGTTAGGGCAATACAATATCACCTGGAGCATCCTTATCAGAGTTTATTATTGTGCTAGAATGTACCTTTAATAGGGTAATACTATATCACCTAGAGAGCCTTATTAAAACCTAGATAAGTTAGTGATATACTCTAAACTGTGTTATTTCCTAGAATATTTAATGGAAGGAATGGAATCTAGCTGGTAACTAGAAAGCCCTAGCCACTCTGGTCTGAAATATGCTAGAATGTAACTAGAAAGTCCTGGCCTGAAATATGCTAGAATGAACTTTTAAAAGGGCAGTACTATATCACCTGGAGCATCCTTATTAGAGATTATTATTATTATGCTAAAATGTCCTTCGTTAGGGCAATACAATATCACCTGGAGCATCCTTATCAGAGTTTATTATTGTGCTAGAATGTACCTTTAATAGGGTAATACTATATCACCTAGAGAGCCTTATTAAAACCTAGATAAGTTAGTGAAATACTGTAAACTGTGTTATTTCCTAGAATATTTAATGGAAGGAATGGAATCTAGCTGGTAACTAGAAAGTCCTAGCCACTCTGGTCTGAAATATTCTAGAATTTACCTTTAATAGGGCAATACTGTATCACCTGGAGATCCTTATTAGAACCTAGACGAGTTCGCTGTAAGCTGTAAACAATGTTATTCGTTAGAATATCTAATGGAAGAAATGGAATCTAGTTGGTAACTAGAGAGCCCTAGCCACTCAGGTCTGAAATATGTTAGAATATACTTTTAATAGGGCAATACGATACCAACTGTAGCATCCTTATTAGAGATTATTATTATGCTATAATGTACCTTTAATAGGGCAGCACTATATCACCTGGAGATCCTTATATAAGGATCTCCATGTATGTATATGCCAATCTATATTAATTTATATACGAGCTTGTCAGGAATACATGTTTTGAATTGGAATAATTAGTCGATTGAAACAACATTTCCCCTAAAAAAAATTAATGGCCCACCGTGGGTATATGAATCTTAAAAGCGGTCAGTTTCAGATCATTTCTCTCGTTTACGTAACAAATAATAACCGTCCTCGGTAAAACGCCGATCTAACGACATCCGAGGGGAAAGGTATTCCTTTCCTAATGGAATAAAACGCGGAATTGCCAACAAAGTAACGGCGGCGGCGAGTTGTGAACGCGCGAGCCGCCCATCAAATTTCGCGATAGAAATCTTATCTGAAAGACTGATCTTTCACTCTTTTACACACTTACTCTGCCTGATATACGCGGCCTGGGTGGCGACTATTTACTATGGACTTCCTTTTTCGGTTAATTGAAGATATCGTTTACGTACCGGCGGAATCGACGCCGATTTATCCATCTCTGCATTAATCTGAACCTATTTTATGCCGCGAGATATTCCATATACGGAACAATCTCGATATTATTACGAGACCGAGTTAACACGTCGATGATGTGCGAATTGTGATTACCCGAACGAATCCATTAGAACCCAATTACTCGAACAGTAGATACGCTAAGGCCTTCAGGGTAAATTAGAATCTGCAGGAGCGATTCCTTCCTCGAGGGCATTTCAAAAGTTTTACATGTTTTCCTGGAGCTTATCTGCAGGTCACTAAAGAATCTACGAATTAGAAACTAAAATCATTCAAATTAGGACTACCAGATTCTGAATTGGGATTTCTTGAAGGCCCCAGCACTTGCAAAATTTTCCTGTAGAAATAGCTTCTCCTTGTTGATCGATCAAATATTTCCCCTTCGACTTTCAATCTTCATATGCACATGGTGGATCGTTTCCCAGCTTTCTGATCTCCAGCAAAGACCACAATGATAAAAGTAGCAAAGAGGAGGATCATTCAGTTTTTAGGATTAATATGAAAGGCAATGGAAGGCTACTAATGCCATTAGAAATATCAGAAGGAGCTTTTGGGGCTTGTCTGACAACAGATCTACCTGAAAATGGTCAAGCGAATGAGGAAGACGACGGTGAAGAACCAGCACCATCCCATCATACCAAACCAATAGTGAATAGCCCAATATTTTAAATAACAAGCAAACAGCTGAAGAAAACTTGGATTAACCAGGACCTCCAATCTCACCTACTCCAATGAAAAGTGTTTTGGTTGCACCAAAGCATCAGAAAGCATTAGAAACACCAGGAGCTTTTGCAGCTTGTTTGACAACAGATTTACCTGAAAATGGTCTAGCGAATAAGGAAGACGACTGTGAAGAACCAGGACCATCCCATCATACCAAGCCAATAGTGAATAGCCCAACACTTTAAAGCAACCAGTTGCAGAAAACTTGAATTAACCAGGACCTCCAATCTCACCACCTCCGATGAAAAGTGTTTTGGTTGCACCGAAGCAAAACCTTGATCTTGGCCTCTGGACCGAAACTGATAGTAAAACGAGCCATTTTTGGTTTCATAAATCACACACTCATTTTTCCCATGTAACTCCCCGTGCTTTTGAACCACGACCCCTGAAAGCACCCTCGATGCTCCAACACTAATTCCAAAATTAATACATACACATAACGTATTAAAATTATTTCCGTACAAAATCTCCAAGCGTTATACACCGGCATTTCCCTCGTTAATTCCTAAAATCATTAGCGACCTTTCTACGGTCACAGGTCGCTTGGACCCAGCACCGGAAAGCATCCGGTCTCTCGTTATTTATAACGCGCGCACGTTACTTACAAACGGAAGCGTCTCGCTCCGCCACCGTTTGTGACTTATCGAAAAAATGGAAGTTAAGTGAGCAAGGAAAAATATTTCTGGTAGAAAAAGGTGAGAAATTTAACGGATTTCCAACGGCAAAAGCAGGTTTTGGGACAAATCGTCAAGTAAGGAAGGAGTTGAAACAGGAAGATCGTTAGAATCAAATGGGGTGAGCAACGATGTAGTGAATTATTAAGGGAAACGCCTGGAAAAAAAGGAACAGTTGTTACACGAGCAGAAGACGTTTATGTGTAAAATGTGCGAACCTTCTAAGGTTACCAACTCCCTCCGGAGCCATCTTGGTTCTTATCAACTTTGAAGTTTTTGCCCTTGTAAGGCCAATATAGCACATATGTACCAAAGATGTTAATTAAAAAGGAGAAGTTAGGATGTCTACATAGGTAATGCCCCATAGAATTGGATAAGAGGTACTAGAAATGGAATTTTCCTGGCGAAGAGCTCTTTGGCAAACTCCTATAAATTAAGAAAAAGCAACAAGAACTGATCCAAAGTCATTACACTATACAGCAGACAGGAAACATATATCCAAGGTGTTGGGAAATAATGGAAATTAAATGTATTGAGAAAAAATTCATGAAGGAAACATAACTGTGGATGAAACTATTACGATTAAAGAAGATCCTAAAGATTCCAAGAGGATTTTGCACAGAACTTTGCAATGAGAACAGCAAAGTTTGATGAGCTGGTCATTCACAAAAAGTAAAACATGTTGGATCGGAAGATATCCTGGATGCACCAAATGCAATGTAAAGACCTCTTCTTGTTACTAAGTGATCGCTTCTACCCCTCCATCCCAGTAACAAAACGATGTAATAGTGACTATCTCCAAGCTCCAATAATTTCCAGATTAAGAGTAAAAATTGATGTCCTCTAGGGTATAACTTTCATATCAGATCGAATAGATAACACAGAAGCAATCGTCAAGGGAAAAGGCTTGAACATGAACATTTCTAAGGCAACATTCCTGACGAATCTAATCACCAAGTGTGGCAGAAACAGAGTAGGTGACATCGTACAAGAACCTTTGGCATGGAAATAGCTTAGACCAAATTAATCAAAGGCAAAAATTCAGAGGAGGATTGGGCTTACGAGGGCATCTTTTGGAAGTGTATTTCAGGTGTGATCAATGTGTTTTGCGAAGGAGTTGGGGAGCTTTGTGGGTGTTTATTGGAGACAAAATTCTATAATTAAAGTGGGACAATGGCTGACAGACTACGTTGGCAAAAAAGACAGTAATAGTGGAATTTGAGTTAACGACTAGGAAACGTCACCAAGAAAAATATGAAAAGCTGCAGTGTTTAATTTCTGTTTCGTTCTTAGGGAAGATCAGTAGACTAGTCAAACTTCCCACAATCCGTACTGCACGCTTGAACTATAGAGACTGTGAGTGAATCTAGCGTAGCAGATCGCCGTCACAACCTTGAATCTTTAGTATTTTTACACACCCCGTAACCATTAATAATCACGTAACTCGTCCAGCGGCGATAAATCATATTTTGTCAAACCGAAAGGAGGCAATTATTCTTGACATTTTGTTGTCTCACATTTCTTAAAAAACGACGCCTACACGCCGCTTAATATATTCGATATTAGCACATTTTGCGATAGAAGGTAAAACGGTCACAGTCTCGCCGGGACAATGGGACGATCCCCAAGGCCCCGCGACAATTACACCGTTGATTAGGTGAAGGTCTGCAAGAAGAATATCCATTTCAGAGATTCAAGTTGCACGAAAGTTTAAACGCTTAATATCAACCAACGGTTCTTTCCTGGTGTTTTTCGCCCTGTGGTCAAAGCTAGTTGGAAACCTAATCTGCTGATCTGCTGCTAATCTGAATGTCGGTTCGACCTAATTTTTGGCGAGTTTTGTAGAGGATTTGTGTGTCACTTTTGAAAGGAATAGAAGAGTTGATGTAATCGAGCTACGACGCGCCTTAGTTATTACGGTTTTTAAATGTGAAAGAAATGGTGAAAATGGTGAAAATTTAATCTGGTGGCATTAGCAAAGCTCATAGTTTAATAATGGCGGAGGTTGACTCATATTAACGTCAATCACAGATAATTGCTTAAATCATGCGTTAAACCTTGTTTTCATTACTAAAAAAATCATCTAATCATCACAAAATGTGATAACTCTACCAATAGGGCTTTTGATATTAGCGAAGACCAAAGGTTTATTGTAATATTTTTCTTTTCTAATATTCTTCTCAGAATTTTAACTTATTTTTATCTGTTTTACCTAAGAACCTCGCAACTAATATATCATCAAAATCCTTTCTGTCTTTCAATCATTGGTGGGAGGAGGAGAAAAGTGTGAAGGTTCTAGGATTTCTTTTCGCACGTGCTCAGGAAAGTCATATCCATAATAAAAGACGTAAAGCTACTGATTTATGAGATGGAAGTCTTTCCCCTCAATGGAGCTGCCTGCCTGTAATTTATAACTTAATCGTGCTCTTGGTTATAAGAATTTACGCTTATTAACGCTGGCGATATTAGCGTCACGGGACGTGCGACACCTGGAGGTTGTCGAATGAGACATTGAGGAGGGTCATTATGTGTGTTTGTGTTATTTCCAGTTTGACAAAATATTTAAACCAGGATTTGTGCTTTTCCCCCAATTATTTAGGGAACATTGGGATTAGAGAGAAAGTCAATGGTTGACGCTACGTAAGCTCCCAATGGGTACCAAACATGCGCTTAGTAACTTGCCTAAGTAGATACTATAATACGCTTGCTAAGTGATCGCAAATACTTAGTGTCTTAGTTGCTGATATACATGTGCAGTAGTATTCCTCAGTTGTCCTTGCATATCAATTTTATGGCTCATGAAAATGTTATATTTTCTACTGTCCAAGTGTTGGAAATATCCCTACTTGATTTTTGTGTGAAGTTAGTGCCGGATTTATAACCTATAATTTTGTACGGGGGCCTTTTCCGCCAAAGGTTATCCAATCAATACAAACTATACTACGTATTTAGTTAATATCAGGCAACTCCCGCAGTATAACTATGTATGCTTTGATTCTTACACGAAGAGAAACAGAATACAAAGTAAAAATTTCCAAAAACTTCCACAACTGATGAACTGCGCGAGCGTCAATTCAGATTTCCCTGCATTAGAGATACTTCACATGCTGTAACTCAGCTAGTGCGACCTTCTACAACTTTATTCCTATGTCAGGAGATAGAGGATAAAAACACCTTGTTAAGTGCTATTGCAAGATATTCCAAAAAATGTTAGTAACTAAGCTATTGCGCGAGAGTCAATTCAAATCCATCCATAATGGAATTAATACGCTGTAACTCCGCAAGTATAACTGTCAGCACTTTCCTTCTTATTCCAGCAAGTAGAACATATAAATGACCACAAAACTGCCATAGTAAAAATTTCCAAAGAAAATCCAAAATTGATGCATTGCACGAGCGTCAGTTCAGATTTCCTTGCATTAGAGACACTTCACATGCTGTAACTCAGGAAGAGCAACTTTCTACCACTTTATTCCCGTACCAGAAGATAGAGGAAAAATTGATCTCAATAACTACTATCGTAAAACAATGCGAAAAATGACAGTAAGTGTGCAGATTTCAATTAAGTTTCAGATGTACTGGAGTTACTTAGTATGCAGTAACTCTGGAAACAGAACTTTCTACAACTTCATTTTTATAGCAGAAGTTACAGGACATTAAGACGTACCATTAGTACTTGAGTATCGAGTCAGATTCACATACAATCGAGTTACTTAACATGATGTAACTCGTAAGGTATAACTTTCTACACTCCACTTCTTATGGCAGGAGGTAGAGGATATTGTGACTTACAAAACGGTCATATTAATAACTTCTGTAATGCGAATAACTAAAGCATGGCTTATTAACTAATCCATTGAAAGATAAGGCTAATATTTAAACAGTCAATGTGGAATTACTAATGCCCTTGAGAAAAGGAAGAGGAGCTTTAGAACCCAAACATCTGCCAGCTACCTACTTATTGAAACAGAACCCAGGCTATAAGGCCAATTCGATTACAACTAAAGCACTTCCCTCTCTTTTCCAAAGAATCCTAAAATTACGTATGCCAAATCACCACTTCTTCTTAGCTCATTCCTCTCATCACTTCCAATTCTCCAATTCCAAGCTTTAACCTCTTTCCTTCGGCTCTTCGCCTCCTTTTTTGCTTCCTTCTCTTCACTTCTAACTATATGATTTTTCAGCACCGATTCATATCCGTCTTCTTCTACTCTTCTCCCTTCGAGCTTTGTGCTTCTTTCCGGTCGTGTGCGTGACCCGTGCGATCTTCTATTGTTTTTTTTTGTTCGCATACGAGAGGCAGAAGAGGTTAACCCGAACGGAAGGAAGAGCCACTTAACTCGGTTATTAACGAAAGGTTAAGAAGTGTGCGCGCGTAGAAAACAAAAATGAAGAGGATAGAGAGAAAAGGAGAGAGGAAGGTAGGAATTAGAAGTGGAGTTCAGGGGCGGATCTTGGAGACTTTCATTTTTCTGGTGTGGTATTTTTGATGACAGAACTATTGGTAGTATTTGGTGTTATTTACACGGATGTCTGTTTGCTTGATCTCGTGTATGTATTCAGGTTACCACCCAGTGCAGCCCTTTTGGTCCTTGAAGACAGCTGCAAAAATAAACAGGATCTTGAAGAATCGCTACAAGTTTCCTTCTCCTCTTCACAAGTCTACTTTGAACACACATTTCTGTCTCCTCCTCCTTCTCCTTCACAGGTGCTACTTTGAACACACCTTTCAAAACCCCCCTCTTCTCTCTCTCTCTCTCTCTTTCTCTTCGTCGAATGCAACACTGTTATCGATTTTACACTTCGAAATTGGATCGATCGCTTCTGCAAACAACGAAGTAAAAAGTCCGCAGCTTCGCTACGACTATGATTAAATCCTTTCGCGCTGCCTGCCATTAACTCGTCCATTTGAAGAGTATGCAATTTGCCTCGAACAATAACGGTTCTCGGAGCGTTCTTTCTCCCATTGAATTCCAGGAGCTCGACTCGTCTGCTTCGATTTCCTACTGATGAAGGGAAGGTTTTCCAGACTTTCGCCGAAGATCAGAGATGCGCAGAGATATTACAACAAAGAAAAATCCTGTTGCTTTTATCTTCACGGGCAAGAGCAGGGAATTCGTCTCTGGCGAGGTTCATAGCGCACTTGTGCCTGTTCCGGTGAGTTGAACGTCTGCATCTAGATTTCCGGTGGCACGAGGATGTAGATGTAGATGGAGGCGGTGATGACGACGGTCGCGTGCCCCTCTTACTATGGCCGGGTGAGCACACAAGGCGAGGGGGAAATATGAATGGAAATAATTAGCGGGCGCAGGTAATAACGGGGGACCTGCACGAGGAACGATACGATCACCATATAATACATATTTGAAGGTATTTAATAACGTGTTCGTGTTCGGTAAGATTTTGTAGATTTTTTCCTCAACAATTTGTTTTAATTAAAGTTAATTGGTTTCTACGAACTTCGCCGGACGTTACTTATTTCCTATAGAACAACTTGATTATTGAAGTCGCTGATTAGCTAAATGAAAGGTCCTTAGATCCTCGTTAGCTCCTAATATCGTTTCAAATCTTTAATTTATTTAAGTGTTCTGTCAAAAAACTCCACCATGTTAGACAGTAACATTACAAAACTCTTCCAAGTTACTTTCCTACGTCCATGTTCTACTTATTATTAACTTTTCTTTTAGATTTTGGGTACTCGACACGTTTCCTCTTATTATCGGCCACCTATAAAACCGACGTTCCCAAATTTATGATTTAAAGTCAATGGGTTCGTAATGAAATAAAAGGAATAAAAGTAGAAGCCCATATTTTATGTTCATAATAGTAGATTACTAATACGGTTTCATTCCGTTATATATTATGGAAATTTTAAGAAAAATTCCCTACCTATGTATGTAAGTAGTACAACTAACGTGTAGCTGGGACAATTTGACCATGAATTTTTAATTGTCGCAGCAGCGGAACACTCTGTATGCGATGGTTAGTGCTCAGTTGTGCCACGATCACCTCATTAATTGGCCCCGTTCGTTAAACGGTTTTCGCATACCGGGTGTTGCGCTTCTGTGAGAATTAAAAACCCAAGGTCGAATTGTCCCAGATGAACTGTAGTACAGCACCCGTGTACTTAGCTAAACGACGCACACAATTTCGCCCAAAGATCGACCTAACTTGATGACAATAATAATTTATTTTTCTGTTAAACGACAGTAGTTTCGAGCTGAGTGGTAGTGGCTTCTAGGGGCTAAAAAAAGTATACTTGCGCCCACCACTCAGCTCTAAATGAGAAATCACGCGTTTCGTGCAATGTTCGAGGCCATTTTTCGCACTTTTCTCCAAACGTACATGAAAATCGAAGATGGCCAAGTTGTAGTTTTTGATGTTATCTTTCAAATACCGTTTGAAAAATTAAAATCGGCCCATCTCGGTTAATACGCCGAATTTTTCAAAATTCCGCTGTATATTGTTAATAACGTAATCGTGAGGAAAACTATTCATCTGACAGCATCCAACTTTCGCATGCTTAAAGTAGACGTAATAATCTAACATTTCACGCAAAATTAGCGCTTCAGCTTTAAACTGGGCAAATCTGTGAATTTTTGAAAAAGTTTGCATTTCATCGGTTTTTCCAAGTTATACTTCGGTGAAAAATGCTCTGATCAGCTTTTAGAAACGCTCATTTTGAAGGTTTCTTAATTCTCTACAAATCGTTTGTACAACGTACTGTATTTCCGTCAATAATTTTCACGCTATGGTGAAAAATGGAAAAATGATCTATTTCCTTTAATTTTTATTGCTTAAAAAACGCAAAAGCTCAGATTTGTCTAGATTTTGGGTTCATATGAATTTTGATCCATTTTAAACAAAAATTTTTGGTCGGTTTGCTGAATTTTATCTACCAAAACAGCTATTTTTTGTTCTATAAACTGGGCTAAAATCTCGATACAACTCGCATTTAATTTCTCATTTGATAAAAAAGATCTTAACACAATTTTATTCTCAAAAATTATTAGATGCAACTATGCTACGTGCTACTAATTTTCAGGGCATTTCGAAGCACCTCAAATCAAAGGGGCTGCTTACAGCTCCATATTATCACTATGTGATAACTCCACATATTCACTAAGAGCAGTTTAAGACTATCAATTGAAATAATAAATGCGAAACGTAATTTTTAACACCCCTTTCGAAGTTATTCTCTACACTTCACCATCAACTTTTTCCTCGTCATCCTTGCACCACCCTTATGGAGCCGAAGGGCAGAAACACGTGTCAGTAATTACCTACTCCTGCAATTCAAACAGCAATTTCATACTTTTTTCTCTTGTGGATAGTAAACCATAAGTACCCAGATACACATTTCGAGAGTTCCGATTTCGAACCCTCGTCGTAGTCGTAAGCACCTTTTCCCCTCGTGAGTTTTAGGCTACTTCCTCGTTTTCTCGGTCGAACGACTCTCATTCTACTCGTTTCTTCTTCGGCGAGCAGCTCTGTACTTCCAGGTGAGGAGGACGAGCGATTTCCACAGTCGATAAATCCAAGTCTCGGCGCTGCCGCCGCCGAACAAAAGAGGCGGCCGGAATAAATCTCGCGGCTCTCCGAGCGCGCGGCGCTTTTCGGTATTCAACAGGTTCGTTTGTTTTTTGTCGTCCGAGAAAATATGATCTACGAGCCCCCCTCGTACGATTCCCCTCGTTAGATTCCACCGCGGACGGTCCGAATCCTATGGAAGTAAGACTTTTACCACCTAAGTTCGTGTATGATTACGCCTGCGCGCGCCATTCCAAAATCACAACCGGGACGAATCAGAAATGGGAACGTCTCGTACGTTTTTCACGGATCCGTCGACGGAACGGAATTAATTTTTTCTTTGCTCTCTTTCCCCGTTTTATTTGAAGAAAGAGCAGATTTATTAGTTGTGGTGAGTGCAACGTTATTGTTTCTCGACCTTAACTGTACACTGTTCTAAGCGATTGATTCCGTCCCGTTACATTATGTTATTGCCTTACTCCGATATTAATTGCTTCGGAATATCTCAAGCGCACCGTTACTTGTTAATCCGAGGGCGCTTGGAATTTCAGAAAATTGAAATTACCTGAATGGATCGCAAGAAGAAATTTAAATATCCAATCTATACTTCAAATTACGGTCCAGATTGCTAAAAGTTGCTACAATATTAGTTTAGTAGAGCACGATATTTTCCCTAGCAAATTTATGCACTCACACATTTCATTTCATCGACTAACTTCGAGTTGTGTGAAAATTGAAACCCCCATTTTGAGAAATCCATTTGTGAGGAAACAGGTGTTTGCGACTACGACCAGGATTCGAAACCAGAACTCGCGAAATACACACAAGATGTAAGGAAAATCATGTGGTATTAATTCTTACAATAGGAAAAGTCAGGACAAAACCGTCCAAATTACGGTCCAGATTGCTAAAAGTTGCTACAATATTAGTTTAGTAGAGCACGATATTTTCCCTAGCAAATTTATGCACTCACACATTTCATTTCATCGACTAACTTCGAGTTGTGTGAAAATTGAAACCCCCATTTTGAGAAATCCATTTGTGAGGAAACAGGTGTTTGCGACTACGACCAGGATTCGAAACCAGAACTCGCGAAATACACACAAGATGTAAGGAAAATCATGTGGTATTAATTCTTACAATAGGAAAAGTCAGGACAAAACCGTCCAAATTACGGTCCAGATTGCTAAAAGTTGCTACAATATTAGTTTAGTAGAGCACGATATCTTCCCTAGCAAATTTATGCACTCAAACATTTCATTCCATCGACTAACTTCGAGTTGTTTGAAAATTGAAACCCCTATTTTGAGAAATCCATTTGTGAGGAAACAGGTGTTTGCGACTACGACCAGGATTCGAAACCAGAACTCGCGAAATACACACAAAATGTAAGGAAAATCATGTGGTATTAATATTTACAATAGGAAAAGTCAGGACAAAACCGTCCAAATTACGGTCCAGATCGCTAAAAGTTGCTACAATATTAGTTTAGTAGAGCTCGATATTTTCCCTAGCAAATTTATGCACTCACACATTTCATTTCATCGACTGACTTCGAGTTGTTTGAAAACTGAAACCTCCATTTTGAGAAATCCACTTGTGAAGAAACAGGTGTTTGCGACTACGACCAGGATTCGAAACCAGAACTCGCGAAATACACACAAGAAGTAAGGAAAATCATGTGGTATTAATACTTACAATAGGAAAAGTCAGGACAAAACCGTCCAAATTACGGTCCAGATCGCTAAAAGTTGCTACAATATTAGTTTAGTAGAGCTCGATATTTTCCCTAGCAAATTTATGCACTCACACATTTCATTTCATCGACTGACTTCGAGTTGTTTGAAAACTGAAACCTCCATTTTGAGAAATCCACTTGTGAAGAAACAGGTGTTTGCGACTACGACCAGGATTCGAAACCAGAACTCGCGAAATACACACAAGATGTAAGGAAAATCATGTGGTATTAATACTTACAATAGGAAAAGTCAGGACAAAACCGTCCAAACTGCAAGAAAAGGTAACCACCACCTATTGGAAATATCAGTTTCGTCAAGTAAATAGAGAGAGACATGACTACAGCTACCTCCTATTGGTGGGCAACTATGTCAAATCAACTCTACTGATTAAAGATAAAATAGAGGTAAATATATAGCAAGAAAAAAGTGTTTAGAGAAGAGACAAAAGCTTTCTCCCATTTTCCATTACTATTAATAGTCCTGTAGCTATTTAACGGATTTAATTGATGACAACAACCTTGTTAAAGAGGCTATTAAGAATTAAAGCATTAAGTACATCCTAAAACGATTTCGTATTTTATGGACTTTCCTGGGTGAATGTAAATGTTTCGTTTTATTATAGCACTTTCAAAGCATATAAGCTTATGTTAGTTAAATGTAAAAAAAAAAATTAACACTTTGAACACTAGAGACAATTTTGGCGGCAAAATATGAGAATGCGTGAAGGCCTACAGCGCAGCTTTCATTACGAAAAGAGTGTAGAAGTTTGAAGGTTGAAGTTTAGAAAAGCAGCTCATGTGAGTTCGTATTGAAAACTGCTGAAACAACTCTTGAAATCCTTCTGAAAAGCTGAACAAATTTTTCGAAAACTTTAAAAAAATCTGTTTTCCAAACCGCCATAGTCACCTCCTATAGATTTCCTTTAATTATCCCTTAACAATCCTTCAAAAGTATTTTCCCCTGCCATCTCGACATGTCGAATCATTTCTATTAATGACTCCTTTCGGCGCTGACGCTGCGCTTCTGCTGACGCACGGAAATGAAGATGAAGAAAATAAGTAGAAAAAGGAAGAGCGAGGAGAAGAAGAAAAGAAGAAAAGTGTTGGAACGTCGCAACAGAAGTTCTTCGACGGATTATTACCGGGCGATGAAAGCTGGTTGAATGGTCGACGACGCGAAATAGAAAGAGAGAGAGAGAGAGAGAGAGAAGGAGACCAAAGATGGATGTTGTTTTGTCGTTAGTTTAATGAGCTTGCAATCGTTATGACGTGAATTATATTGATTGGGAAATGCGGGGCTTAAGTAGAGCTGTCGTGAAGAGAAGTGGAAAGGATCCGATTTTTGTCGAGGAAAACTATCTCGGCGCCTCTAGAGGAAATCTGGGCCATCTCCGATGATTTATTAGCGAACGGGCGCAACTGGAATAAATTTCAATAATTAACCGGATAATCTGACATGTTTTGTCGCGAAATATCCATGTCATACTCGATTCTTCTCACGCTTAAAATTCAAGATAAATATACTAATAGATTAATAACACATTTGAATTTCTAATGTCGATGGGACCGGAAGTTTCGCTTCGAGATATTTAACGCCTCGAATTAGAGACGACCGCTAAGTCATCGATTACGGTAAACGGTCATTAATTATAATTAATTTTGGTGAAGAAAAAAGGTATGTCGGGTGAAGGATGAAGGAGTTTTCGCCAATTTATTTCGCGCGCTCGCCATATTTAACACCTATGGCTGCTTCTATAATACTTTCATTACAGCCTAGGAAAAAAGCTGTTTGGAAGAGTTTAACAGGTGACGTACCAAAAAACTTATGGGTCAAACATGATAAAATCACAAAATTTAGACAAATCTTCCGTTTTTTCACCATAGGGTGAAAATGATTGACGGAAATGCAATATGCTGTATAGATGATTTGTAGACAATTAAAAGACCTTCAGAATGGGGGTTTCTAAAAGGTAATCTGGGCATTTTTCACCGAGCAAATTTGGAAAAACCGATAAAATGGACCCTTTTTCAAAAATTCACAGCTTTTTCCTGTTTCAAGCTGAAGCGCTGATTTTGCGTGAAATATTAGGTTATTACGTGTACTTTCAGCATACAAATGTTGGACACGGTCGGATGAATAGTTTTTGCACAATTACGGTATTAATAATATACACCAAAATCTTGCAAAATTCGGCGTATTAACCGTGAGGGGCCGATTTTAATTTTTCAAACGGTTTTTCAAAGAGGACTGCAAAGGACTTGGCTATGAAGCAAATTGCGAAAAATGGGCCCGAATATTGCGAAAATCGCGCCATTTCAATTAATACGCCGAATTTCGCAAGATTTCGGTGTATATTTTCGCGCAATGTTCGAGGCCATTTTTCGCACTTTTCCTCAAAAGTATATGAAAATCGAAGATAGCCAAGTTGTAGGTTTTGATGTCCTCTTTCAAAAATCGTTTGAAAAATTAAAATCGGCCCATCTCAATTAATACACCGAATTTTGCAAAATTTAGATCTATATTGTTAATAACGTAATTGTGTAAAAACTATTTATCCCACAATGTTCAACTTTTGCGTGCTTAAAGTAGACGTAACAAGCTAACATTTCACACAAAATTAGCGCTTCATCTTTAAACTAGACAATGTGAATTTTTGAAAAAGGGTCCATTTTAACAGTTTTTCCAAGTTTTCTCGGTGAAAAATGCCCCAATCCCCTTTTAGAAACGCTCGTTTTGAAGGTCTTTTAATTTTCTACAAATCGTCTAAATAACGTATCGCATTTTCGTCAATAATTTTCGCGCCATCTTGAAAAAAACCAAAAAACGACAAATTTTTTTATTTTCATTATTAAAAAAAACGCTACAGCTCAGCTTTGTCCAGATTTTGGTTTTTTTATCATCTTCGATTCATGTTAAACAAAGTTTTTTGGCCCGTCCTCTGTTAAATTTTACCTACCAAACTATTAGTGTTTATAACACTTGTGACCAGCAGTGGAAATAAAATCTAAAGATTGCCTCCTCGTCTGACTCAAAATGCTGGTTATTAAGTTTCCATTTTCCGCCGGACGTCTACGCGACTCCATAGCAGGTGGATTGCTGTGATTTTCGTCTTGGTCAGTTGTCCTCACTGTCCCATGTCCGACGACGCTTCCGTTTACAGATTCCCACAAAAAGTCGGAAACGGTCGTTTAAGGACATATCGCACGGTATAATTTATCGAATCACGGCGCTTTACATGGGAAAATACCGTGGATTCGAGACGAGGTTCGTGGCACTTAGATCTAATTTAATTTTTAGTAATTATCATTAGTAAATATATATCGACTGGGGCGCATCAACAAATATTTCGCCAAAAAAATAATGGACATTTCTTCAAGGCTTCAGTTTTCCCGTCGTGCGAAAATCACAAAAATAAAGTTATTACTAACCAAAGAAAATCCTTAATAACTCTGGCCCCACTGATCTGACTCTAGTCAAATTTGCATAACAGTTAGATACTAAACCAATAAATAGTTCTGGAAAGTTTGAACTTGGCGCGATCAGGGGTCGAAGCGTAATCACGATGAGGGATTTTCGGCAAGACACAGTCGCATTATAACGCCTTAATTCTGGTCAACACAACATTAAATACGGGGAAACACCGCTCGCTCGGCGAGAAATAATCTCGTGGTAGGCAAGAGAGTGTGAGGAAGGGCGAACGTCGTCGGGTCGACGGCAGGTGGAGAGATGAAAAGGGGGATTCGTACTACGTGTCTTGACGGAAACAGTCGACTTAATGCAAACAGTTAGAGGGAAAGTTCGATAAAAATTTAAAAGGGGAGTCCGCTAAGGGGTGTAAAAATCGAAAGCAAGAAATGTAACGAGGTATCCCAAAATCTATCTAGAATCTATGAGTAGACCTTTTGTTGTACCTATGCTGCGCATACGTTCCCTGGAGGATCACTGAGTCCCGGACACCTTGCACCAGCATCTTCCCTGGCTGTGAACCATATTGCCTAGCAAAATGGCGAACATCCTGTAAGATACGTTACTTAGCGGGGGTTTTCTTGAGGCCTTAAGGTACGTTTTTACGCTAACGTACGTTAAACAAGCCTAAGCGTTAACTGTTTAATCATGCTGTGACTTAAGTGTAATGTTAATACTTCTACTAATTTATGCCAACCTTTGTATGTGTTGTTCCAAGTACCCTGGAGGCACGATTTGAAAGCTTGGAAGGACCTTAACAAAGGTGTCATCAGAAAAGACATTTTCCAGTGTTTTTTGACATAAACATTAGGAAAAGCGGGAGCTTCTCCTGTGGAAAATGTAAATTCCCGATTAGTGCTGGGATAGAAAAAATTCAAGGCATATGGCCAAATTATGTTGAACCTGAAAAGGCCAATTTAAACGCGATGGACGTTCTTAAGAACGTTCATAATGAAACACGATAGAAGGGCTGATACAATCGTAAGAAGCAAGATAAATATACCATCAAAATAGCCTTGATATTTTCCCGCCTAAACACACACAATGACCATAACGGCTTGTATATTTTTCAGCGCTGTATTTGAACACGATCCCACGTATTATTCTCTATATTCTAAAAAAATAGAATAGAGAAGAGCGCTCCCCTTTTGTATATTAACGTGAAAGAAGCGCGGCTAACTTCATAACTAAAAAATAATTGCGCGATTAGCATATCGCGAACTTTGGGACAGCATAAAGGGAGATCGGAGCACAAAAGGAGCCGACCGATCGCCTCTTCTTCTTCTCCTTATTCTTCTCCTAAGTTATTGTGCGCGACATTTTTATACGGCGTCTACTGTACGTCGGTGCATCGAGGATTACTAGGATTATTCACCCCGTAGGGTCAGAGGACCAGTTTTGAGCTATGAGATTCACTAGCGGCACACGTACAGAATTAATTGAAGTCGTTTCATATTCAAAAAATATACCTGGTGACAATTTAAAAATTTTAACATTAGAACTAACGACAATTACAAAAATTGGCGAGACACGTCGATATTTCTTTCGAGAGGGAACCATTTTGAGCATGTGTTCAACCCTGTCGCTTCAGCCATTTAGACAGGATGAGTTCCAACCCTAAAATTTAAATGGGGAAGAGGGGTCAAGTGGTACCTCATTTCAAAGGTTATCAAATTCTGGATTCGATGCTTTTTTTGATTTTTTAAATTTGGTTCAGTAATTTTCGAGAAATCAACAAAAGGTATTCCTTAGCTAAAAAATAAAGTGATAATTTAGATTTAGAAGTTAATTTTTTACTTATCAAATGATTTTTTGTGTGTGCTTCGTATTTTATTAAAAAAAAGTTTTATGAAACTTTGAAATAAAATAATGATCATTATGAAAGTATTAATTGATTTATTGGAAAAAAAGTTTTTGCAAAAGTGGTTGATTGTATGATTGGTATTGGATTGTACGATTGAAACTTTTTAAATTGTCACCCAGTATATAAATTACACGACACGTATTAGTTATAGGTGAATGTATGATATCAATTACATCGGTTGTGCAATTATATAATTTGTTTATCACCTCAAGGCAATCTTCAAAAGATTTAAGATATGAAATCGCTTGATGATGGGTCTTATAGGTAGAAACAACTCGTGATCCAATAAAAAATTTATAGAGACTTGACCTATTTTCGCTTTTAGCTTAGTCAAATTTAACAAATCGTGTCGTTCAATTTTTTGTTTTAAGCGGTAGGGGAAATTTCACCCACTAATACACTGAAAGTCCTGACCTGTGATTGCGCTTTCTACAGGAAAATTCGAAACAATTTTTCCTTTAATTTTCACTAAAACCCAAATTTTAAATTTTTAAGAAAATTTAAACAGTATGAAGAAGAAATTTTGCAATGGAATTTGTTGGTAAGCCTTAATTTTGACAATTAAGCACGGTGGTTTGAAATTAATTTTCCCTCCTCTTCCAAAATGAGTTAAAAAGAGGTAGCATCGATTTTTTTCATTATATACAAGGTGGTTCCTCTGAAATCACGTGAGGTAAACGAATGGATATTCAAAAAATTCACGACCTACTCGCTTGTTTTAAACGAACGTAAATCATTATAAATTCTATAAACAAATTATAGTCTTCGAGGTACTCCCAAAAACCTTGGAAAAGCCCCTTTGAACCCTTTTCGCTGGCACCATAGGGATCTCCCTTGTAACATGTTGGATGGATCTTACCCATCGCTGATATGAGCTGAAGAGGTGCTAATTTTGTGTATGATAGTGATATCACCACCGGTCGATCATTTATTTATAGCGTAAGTGAATCGACCGTGACGTTTATTACCACTCCACCACGTTACACACGAAATATCTGAACTATTTTACTTATGCAAGCAAGTAGCTTGTAAATAATCCGTCCCACACTATAAAACTAGATAAATAGCAGGTAACAACTACTCAGCGTCTATTCGAGATAAATTAATCTGAACGCAAACAATTCGAGTGTTTCATAAACAATGCAGCCGTACTAAATGCACGAGGAAAAATGTAAGGATAGAATTAATTCTGAGTCGTTATCTCGTTTTGGTGTTTCCACTTGTAAACCTTCATGATGGAAAGGTCATACGTCTTACAGGCGATAAGAATCTTCGGAGGAAAAAACGTACGTGGGTCAAACAGTTTGTTAGCAGCGTATCTGAAAACCATAAAGTTGAAACGTCTAATTTCTACTGGTCGCGGCGCAGGAAGATGGAAGAGATCTGACGTGTACGAACGCGCCCAAGCGTTTGGAATTTTGGAATTTGAACGTGGCGTCTTTCTGATTTATTTTGCCCCTTGTAGCTTTCCCGAGTTGGGTATAAATGCCTTAGAAGTCAGTGTTAATGTAAGTATAAACAATAAGGTATCGAATTGTAATAGCAATAACAATGAAGTTCTTATTTCCTGCTATCAAGAGAGGCGAGACTAAAATAGCACAGTTTATAAAGCAAAATAAAGCTGAATTGGTAGATAAAATTTAACAGCAGATGGACCACAAAACTTTGTTTTAAAAGAACCAAAAATGAGAAAAACCCAAAATCTAGATAAATATGAGCTTTTGCATTTTTTTAACAGTAAAAATTTTAAAAACAGTTCGTTTTTTCGACTTTTCACCATAGCGTGAAAATTATGGACGGAACTGCAATACGGTGTATAGGCGATTTGTAGAGAACTAAAAGAGCTTCAAAATGAGCGCCTCTAAAAGCTAATAGGAGCATTTTTCACCGAGAAAATTTGGAAAAAACGTCAAAATGGACCCTTTCTTCAAAAATTCACAGCTTTGTCCAGTTTAAAGCTGAAGCGATGATTCTGGGTGAAATGTTAGAATATTATGTCTACTTTAAGCATGCGAAAGTTGGATGCTGTCGGATAAGTAGTGTTTTCACAATTACGTCATCAACAATATACACCGAAATTTTGAAAAATTCGACGTATTAACCGAAATGGGCCGATTCTAATTTTATAAACGGTTTTTGAAAGAGGATATCAAAATCTACAACTTGGCTATCTTCGATTTTTGTATACATTTGGAAAAAAATGCGAAAAACTGCCTCGAACATGCGCGAATCGCGCGGCTTTCCATTTAGAGCTGAGTGGTGGGTGCAAGCATACTCTTTTATGCTGCTTGAAGCATGAAATGAATTTGATATGAAAATCGAAAATAGCCAAGTTGTAGGTTTTGAGGTCCTCTTTGGAAAACCGTTTGAAAAATTAAAATCGGCCCATCTCAGTCAATACGCCCAATTTTGCAAAATTTTGGTGTATATTGTTAATAACGTAATTGTGCAAAAACTATTCATCAGACAGAATCCAACTTTTGCATGATTAAAGTAAACATAATAGCCTCACACTTAATGCAAAATTAGTGCTTCAGCTTGAAACTGGGCAAAGCTGTGAATTTTTGAAAAAGAGTCCATTTTATTGGTTTTTCCCAAGTTTTCTCGGTCAAAAATACTCCGATCACTTTTATGAAACGTTCATTATGAAGACCTTTTAATTCTCTACAAATCATATATACAACATATTGCATTTCCTTTAATAAGTTTCACGCTATAGTGAAAAAACCGAAAAACGGCCATTTTTTTAATTTTTATCGTTTAAAAAAACCGCAAAAAGCACAGATTTACCTAGATTTTGGGTTTTTATCATCTTTGATCCATTTTAAATAGTTTTTTGCTCCGTTTGCTGTATCTCCAAAAAAAAAAAAACTCTATAAACTGGGCTAAAATACTTGTGAACGTAACCTATAGAAACATCATTAGGTGGGGCTATCTCAAAAACGTCTCTGTGTCGATCCCCTTTCTATTTGGCGTATACTCCACACTTGCTCAAACATCCTAACTCCACTTAAAACTTCTTGACTCAATTTATACCCAATTTACAAACTTCAATCTCTAAGGAAAATATGACGGAACATTTGAACCATTTTAGCGACTTTAACAACAAAAAGTTATTATTTATAATGAAACATTTCTAGCTGGTATGGTCGATCAGGACAATAGAAGTACCAAGACAATAAGTCATTAAAGCGACACCTCTTGACTTTAGGTATATGTGCTAACAATGAAAAAGTTACTATCTCCTATTTAAGGAGTCAGTGTATTATAAATCCAAATTGGGCATTAGTAAACATGCCTCAATGTTGTTATCGTAAAATCCACACTGTTTAATAAAATAATTTTTTAAACGAACACCCTTTCCTTCAAGTAGGTACCTATTTGCACCATTCTTTGAAGAGCCGTTGAAAATTTGCCAATACTAAATTATAACATTTTTTTCTACTTGTCAGTACTCTACGATTTAGTTAAAGACTTTAAAAGTGTATGACGTCGATTTCAAATTTTTCCCTTCAGATTTTTCCCACAGGTATACAGATTAAGAAGTGCTATTAGTGGTTCGTCAGCGGTCCCTCTTTATCTATTCCTATCTGAGGAGCACCGAAAACAACTCAATTCAAAACGCATAACAAACAGTAAATAGATTAGACGTTTTGTGTCTCGTTTAGAACTGTCACGTAACTCTTAGCCGAGCGACGTGCCTAGATAATTTTTCCTTCATAATTTAGGCGAGGCGAAAAGAGATTACTAGCGGATAAAGAACGAAATAATGGAGATTACGCGGACTGTCGAGAGAAAAAATTTACACTATCGCCTACCTGACGTGTTTGACTTATGGAACCTCAAGTTTTTCGTGATGGAAAACAGGCCGTTTCTGCGCGGGTAAATCTCGTCGGAGTCGCTTTCCGTTTTCACCACGGCGAAATTTTCGCGCTTCATTTCTCCTTCGGTCCCGTCTTGATCGCTCGATTCCTCCTCCATTTCCTGAAATTGAAATTACCTCTCAAAGGAGTTGGCGAGAAAACTTTAACTTCGCATCAACATGAAACGCTGGAATAACGCTTTCAGGCCAGGGAAAATAAATTTACGCCGCTTTCTCTGACCTTTCTGATAATTTAGGTACTATAACAAAAGTCATACGACGACACCAAAAATCATATTGCACTTTTTAAATAATAGACAATTAAAGGTCCAAAATGATGCTTGCTATTTATGGTACAAAGACGAAGGGTTGTATTCAGAAATGATACTCAAGTATTTCTTAAATTTCTCTTACCTAAGTCAAGATTTTCCTTAACTTCAAGGTGAAGAAAGATCTGCATTCAAAAATCTGACTTAGAAAAATCTTGGCTAAGAAATATTTGAGGTTAAATTATTCTTAAGTAAGAACTATTTATATATCCTATAATGTTTATTATTCATAATGATTATCTTCCACAAATTTCCCTCCCTATAAATTAATAACTAAGAGACTCCTATTAATACTGAAAGATAGTTTTATGGGAAATATTTTATTGCTAAAGTTATGATAACCCTATTTTAAGCGTCTATCTTAAGCTCCATATTTAGGGTAAGAAATACTTAAGGGTGGTATCCTGTTTCCTTAAATATTTTTTAACTGTAAGCAGGAGAAATTTCGAATGCAATTGAGTAGGATAATTTTTTAGTCAAAAAATACTTAAGATTTATTTGTCCTAAGTACTGTTTTTAAATATGAAATCTGACTTAAGTGGCCAGATCTAGACTAGTCTATTGCTGGTAAAAGTGTTGACAGTTTCGTCCTTCCTTCCATGGCAACGTCAAATTCTTTGCCCTCAATCATTCTATGAGTTTTTTATAAGCAGAATCTTCTCATTTACTATTTTTAAAGCTGGTTTTCCTACTAACCCTCCCCCCTTAATGACTACCAAACACAATGAATATTGTATTGAAGCAAATAATGCGTTAAAGAAAGTTTTTTCAGGTACGAATATTGCTTAACAATTCCTGCAACATTGAATCACCCATATTTAATCCTTGTTTTTGCAAAAGACAAACACATTTTTGTATATAACGTTTAAACGGGAAGAGAAAATTATATAGAATTCCTCATATTTTGAGAAAAACAAAACACTTTCCGATGAATTTTCCTATTGCTATACATTAATTCTCTAAAATAATTTTCTTCCAAGATATAAGTGGTTAATTGTTATATTCTTTTGCCCTTCAGGGCTACTTTCCATTAGTTTGCTGAAGGTTCTTTATTTGCAATTTCCTCTCTCTGAAAGCCTTTTTTTAAAGAGTGCACACTAACATGAGAAGAAAAAACTTATACGTGTATCCTTGGAGGTGGAGAGCATGTTTGTTCTCGTTTCACTTATTTTTAGTAAACAATTAAAATCGTTAACTAATTCAATCAAAAATCAGCATTTGTTATCTAGTTGTTATGAAGCGGTTTCGATAAAAGTGCAAAATATTGTAACGTTATACGTGGGCCAATAATTGAGTCACAAACTTACACTGGATTACTCATGAAAATATATCCGGTACGAAGGTTTTCTCAAATTCAAGACAGTATTTTGAGGGCAAAAATAATTTAGTTTATTTGTAGATATATCGTTTTCTAGAGAAAAGAGCGAAACCCCAAATCTTCTCAACTATTTTCCAACTGTATCCAACAAAAATGTTCTCTCTTTTCTCTTTACCATGGTAATCAAATTTGAGAACTTCGATAACCTTCTCCAGATATCGTTTTCTATTTCTTGACTTAAAAAAATGTAAAATAAATTCAGTGATTTTGAGAGCTAGTAATAAAATTCGAAAAAACCGCGAATTTTCCGACTTCCTTGGTCAGCGATTACGCATTTTCCAACTCAAGGGACTACAAATAATCAATCCCGAACGTCTCCGGAAAATCGCAAACTTCCCGGCCTTCCCGATTTCCGATCACACAGTATCCGCCCTGACCGCACACTCGACAGTTTAACCAGCGAATTTTCCGACCTTCACCGTTTCAGATCGTGCATTTTCCGACCTTGTCGTGTTCGTGGGAGACTAACGAACCGATTTCAAGTGTCATTGGGAAATTTGCGAATTTTCCGCGCGTTTGAAGCCCATGCAAAATCGCGTGTGGAACAAAAATTTGCGATCCGACTTTTGGTTCTTAAGTTAATTTGATTTTCCGTAGAATAACTCGATAAAGTTTCACTAACTATTTAATAGAAGTGCTACCACAGTTTTTAAGGCGTAGAAAAAAATATATTGTTATTCTACATGATATTTGAGGCCAATTAGCAAGTTAGTCTTGATGCACGCAGTGTCATTAAAAATATTATCTCGTCTGAATTATAAAGTTATTAAAACCACACCACAGCTTTGAAATGTGGATATTTTGCCGGGGATAAAAGTTAAATGAACGCAAATATCCTGAGAAAAAGTGTCTTAGAAGGAAAACTTCTAAGTATGACAGAAATGCCTGAACCTCTTTACTTAGAACAAATTAAACAGTGATTGGACACATGGAAAATGCATGAAACCTAAAGCCATCGCCTGTCTTCAATAACAGTGGAAGAGAGAGTTTCTTCCTACTTTTGCATTACAGTGCATTTGTAAAATGTTTGAACAAAATTACTTGAAATGGAATTTATAGTAATTTCATCACTGTATTGCTGTTCTAGGAATCTACAGTTGGCAGAAACCTTCTCGATTAATTTCCAATCAGCTGTAATAGATGGCGACAGCGTTCTATGTACTCCACTGGGGCGTTATTCACCATAACGCTTTACTTCCCCCCCAACAAAATTCAAAAGCTTTGATGCAAACGAAACACACAATTTCCACCATTTCCCGCATTGATTGGATCTGACCATTAGTAATTCAAGCTTGGGTAAGTTCGAGTACGTTACCTGAGCGTTGGTGAAGATAGAAAATTGCCGACGATCGTAAGCGTTCCGTCAGTACGATAGAACTTACTTAACCGCGAAATCGAAAGCTTAAGTATCGCTTGCGCGCCGTAAATCTCCGGTTTACCTTCCGCGTTTCGCGTCTTCGATCGGGTTTTAAATAGACCGAAAATTCAGACGCTCCCAACGGTACATCTGAAACATACTGAAAGCGGGTGCCGGCCTTTCAGGCGTCGCCGCCGTCGGGTACATAGGTTAAAGTTAAACTCGAATGCATCATGATGATGATGACCTGAGACGACCTCTCTCTAAAAATGCCCGCGATGTATCGAAATAGCTGACACCTTTCACATATGGTGAAGAAGGAGAGAAGGAAGACTGAGACGACAACACGCGCGCCCAAAGTTATTATTAGAAGGCTGGATGGACGCTGCGGGCAGCAGCGGATTTTCAGGAGGAAAACCCAGCCGCATTTTCCTATTCGGTAAGTACGAGCTGACTGCTGAAGCTTTGATGGTACGTGCAAAACGGGTCTAGTTAGTACTGTGATCTTCGAGTTAGTACTACTAAGTTAGTACTATTGAACCTTCGATTCAAATCATAGTCCAGCAAATGAAGGAGGAAAAAAAGGCAAAGTTCTTCAATATTAGCTGATTTTTTTATACCGCCAGTAATAAGAGATAATTACAAATCATTTAAAATGAGCCAACGTCTACAACAATAAAGTGCCCGGAGAGGCCTGAAAATGACCCCCAAAGCCTGGAAAATGGGGTTTTCGGCCAATATCTCCTAAAATATGACAACCAGAGACTTTTTGTTCAAACAAAAGTTGAAGATCCGTTCATTCTCTACAAAAATGGTCCTTATCATTTTTTTCGGAAAATTGATCGTTCCCGAGATAAACAAGTCCAAGCGCACCCAGAATTTTGAGCTCTCGAGCTGGGTATCAGAGAGCACGCTGCGGGAATTTACGCATGCCCCGGCGGACAAATTGTCCAATAACTTGGTTAAAAATGCACATTTTCTCATGATTCAAAGTTCATGTGAAAGATAAAATCTGCCCCTACCATCCCCTGTCACTTGAGCCGCGTGGTCTAGCAGACGATACGAGCGCCACAAGCAGGGAACGCACGGCGGACGACGGCAAGAATTAAAATGATGAAATTCCCTCTTACTTTTAAATAGTACTTTTACTTTACTAATAAATAGTATGACTTTATATACATGAATCGAAAGGTGAGAACGTAATCGTTACTTTCGTCGAGGTAGAAATATGCCCAAAATAAAGGACAAAAAGAAAACAACCACGAAATGAAAAAGTGTGTTTTTTCTGGGATCGTGCATTTTTTGAATTTTCTGGAAAATCCCTGATTTTTTGAAAAAAAGTAATAGCACAGCCGAAAACTAGACAATCTCACCTTTGAGAAGACATGCCTTGAAGGGCCATTTTATTAAAGTATAAATTAGTAATGACTCATTGTAGGTAAATTTTTCAAGACTCAAAAAACAGTCAAAAATTGGAAATTTTTGACCAAACTTTTTTATTGCAACGCAAAAAAATGAGTTCCTGCGATTTTCTGGGATGACTATGGACACATCCAAGATCAATATTCGGGAAAATCCGAAGCAAATCAGGGTACTAGAAAAAAAGTACGAGCAAATTGCTGGCGAGGTCAAAATTGCGCCGGAGCAGAAAGTTTGACCCGTTTTTTCAATATGGCCAAAGAGTCAAATCGTGGCTCAAGTGACAGGGGATGATAGGGGCAGATTTTATCTTTCACATGAACTTTGAATCATGAGAAAATGTGCATTTTTACCCAAGTTATTGGACAATTTGTCCGCCCGGGCATGCGTGCTCCCGCAGCGTGCTCTCTGATACCCAGCTCGAGAGCTCAAAATTCTGGGTGCGCTTGGACTTGTTTATCTCGGGAACGATCAATTTTCCGAAAAAAATGATGAGGACAAAATGAATTTTTGTTGAAAATCAACGGATCTTTATCTTTTGATGAACAAAAAGTCTCTGGTTGTCATATTTTAGGAGATATTGGTCGAAAACCCCATTTTCCAGGCTTTGGGGGTCATTTTCTTCTTGTAGACTTTGGCTCATCTTAAATGATTTGTAATTATCTCTTATTCCTGGCGGTATGAAAGAATCAGCTAATATTGATGAAATTTTCCCCTTTATTTACTGGATTATCACTAGAGACCCGCAAGTACCGCTAGCGTCAGTCATGTCAACTAGTACCGCAATCCTTCACATTTATTTCCGCGATAAATTCTGATTAACTGCCCTAATATATTGCGCCCAGTGATACCATCAGGCGTTGATCCCAATTCACGTACCTTATGCGTATGAAAACGGAGTAATTTTCCGGCCAGACACTCGATAATGGTATTATTAATGTACGAACCAAAGTTCACTGTATAAACTACACGGGAAAGCTCGCACAGTCGGGTTTTCTTCTTCGGTCGCGCGGCCCGAAGAAAATTCGTTAAACACTTTCCGTCACGTCGAAGGTGTCGACCGGCAGTGGGAAAACAAAAACAGAAACGACGCTTTTTACAGGTAGGGTACTTACGTGTTTTTATCGGGACACACATAGGCGGCTTATCAGGGGTCACGGCTTATCACAGTCGACGGGCTCTTATCGTGGGCATAAAGGTTACGCCATATGCAACCCGTCAAATATTTGCTCGGAATCGGATAGGTGATAATGATTGTGCCGTGCAGGTGTTTTCGTACGCGGCGCTCGATAATACCATTATGGAAGTAATTTTAAATGGGTAGTAATTATGGAGTAACAAACAATTTAAGATGGTAATGTCGTAATTTGTTCACAAACAGGAGTAATTAAGTCGTTATGAGCAATCAGTGTAAAAGGTTCGATCCGGCATAGATTCAATCTAATTCTGTGATCCAGATTGATAAAATATTGATGAATATTTATAATGGAATAATTGTTATTAGGTGGTGTAAAACATAGTCTAACTAATTTTTGTGCAAATGTCTCCAAAATGGCTTCAGAAATTAGCACAGTTCATAGAGCAAAGAAGCTGTTTTGGTACTATAGATAAAATTTAAAAGAAGACGGACCAAAAAACTTTTTTTAAAATGGACCAAAAATGAGAAAAATCTAAAATCTGAATAAATCTGAGCTTTTGCGTTTTTTTTTAACAAAAATTTTAAAAAAAAGGTTCGTTATTTTCTACTTTTCACCATAGCGTGAAAATTATGGACGGAAATGCAATACGTTGTATAGGTGATTTGTAGAGAACTAAAAGAGCTTCAAAATGAGCGTCTCTAAAAGGTAATAGGATCATTTTTTACCGAGAAAATTTGGAAAAAACGTTAAAATGGACTCTTTTTTCAAAAATTCACAGCTTTGCCCAGTTTAAAGCTGAAGCGGTAATTTTGCGTGAAATATTAGGTTATTATGTCTACTTTAAGCATGCAAAAGTTGAATGCAGTTGGATGAATAGCTTTTGCACAGTTATGTTATTAACAATATATACTGAATAACCAGCAAAATTCGGCGTATTTAACTGAGGGCCGATTTTGATTTTTCAAACGGTTTTTGAAAGAGAACACCAAAACCTACCACTTGTCTATCTGGGATTTTCATATACGTTTAGAGAAAAGTACGAAAAATGGCCTCGAACATTGCGCGAACAAAGTTTTAAACAAATTTTGTGGTCGGTCTGCTGTTAAATTTTATCTACCAAAAAATTCTATAAAATGGGTTAAATAGGAATTTCAACATGCGTAACTTTAAAAATTTATGCTAAACAAAAGAAAAATCAAAATATGAAAAACTAAGGCATAAAGCGTTTTTTGCCTTTCTTTTGTCCATAACTTTTTAAACATTAAGTCCAGGGCAAAAGTGTATGGGAGTAAAAAGATTCGTAATTGAATTATCTAAAACATAGCGTTTTTTAATAATGTTTAAATGCAATAGTTTCGCTGTCACATTACAAAAACTTACAAAAAGGTGGTTAAAAAATGGGTTAAAACTAGAGAATTTTTTTTAATTACTTAGACCTTCTTTGGACCGTCACATTCGACAAGGAAAAACTTAACGATATATTAAAAGAAACCACCAAATTTCGTTAAAATCGGTTCGGTAGTTTTCCCACAATAATTTTGCATACTAGCCCCTTTTAATAAATCGATATTTTTTTAATAAATAATGTGGGGCTTTAAAAATTTGCTCAAATTGGTCGCTGATTTTTTTACGTATTAAAGAGCATTAAAACTCTCAAATGTCATTGGAATTTTTTAAATCGGAATATTTAAAGAGCGACAGGATTATAAACAAATTGAATAACTTCGCCATTTTTTTCGTAAAATTTACTTCAACAAACGTCATTCAAAAGTACTCAAAATGATGTTTTTTATTAAAAAAAATGCATTGGAATTCGTTGATTCACTTCCAAGATATGGTATGTTAAAATTGCCAAAGTTTTCCTTTTTAAGGAACCCGATTTTCTTCATTAGCTATGAAGTTATATCACGCAAGAATATTATTAACTAAATGTGGTTCAATTACTGAACGTAAAAATAGGGTATTACCTATGAAATCTTAAAAACCGCCGTGATTTTCCTGAAAATTTGGAATTAAACTCCGTCTTTTCCTCCATTTTACAAGCTATACTCACGCGACTTGCGCCTTTTCCTTTAAGAGGGTGTAAACTTCCCTTTCTATGGAAAAATTGAAAAAAAGTAATTTAAAAACAATCTAAGAAACTTGGCTGAAAGAGAAGAATGACCCAAGGATTAGAAACTACGACGTATACAGGAAGGACAGCCTCGAAAAGGGAGCAGGAATACTAATCCTCATGAAAAAGAGGAAATCGCCTCAAGAGGAAGAAGAGTACAAAGTGGACAACGTGGGACGTGGGGACCGAACAACAAGAAGGAAATCAAGGACCCGTTAATAAGAAAAGAGAAGCAAGAAGAAAAATGAAGGTGAAGAGAGCCCAATGGAAGAGCAAGCCGAGAAAAAGAGGTAGAAGTAAAAGTAGAAGGATCCATAGGGATGAACAAGAGGATAGAAGAGAAAAAGAGGGAAACAGAGGACAAGAGCCAAGGCTAGGTTTAAACCAAAAGGGAAAAACGCATCAAGGAGATAATGACAAAAGCAAGGAAGCGACTCTATCGATCTACGAAGGAAGCATCAAGCCAATCATCTTATATGCAGCAGCCACATGAGGGTAATCATCGAAATCCAACCTTACAGAAATGTAGAGTATACAGAACCACGAAATATGGACGACAAAGGACGCTCCTTGGTCTATGAGGACCGAATAACAAGAAGGAAATCAGGGACCCACTAATAAGGAAAGAGGGGGAAGAAAAAAATAAAGGTGAAGAGAGCTCAATGGAGGAGCAGGCAAGAAAAAAATAGATGTGAACAGGATCCATGGGGATGAACAAGAGAATAGAAGAGAAGAAGAGGGAAACAGGAGACAAGAGCCAAGCCTAGATTTAAACCAAAACGGAAAAACACATCAAGGAGATAATGATGAAGGCAAGGCATCGACCCTGTCGATCTAGGAAGGAAGCATCAAGCCAATCATCTTATATGTAGTAGCCACATGAGGGCAAGCATCGAAGATCAACCTTACAGAAATGTGGAGTATAAAGAACTAAGAAATATGGACGATAAAGGACGCCCCTGACACATGGGAACCGAACAACAAGAAGTAAATCAGGGACCCGTTAATAAGGAAGAAGTGGGAAGAAAGAAATAAAGGTGAAGAGAGCTCAATGGAGGAGCAGGCAAGAAAAAAATAGATGTGAACAGGATCCATGGGGATGAACAAGAGGATAGAAGAGAAGCAGAGAGAAACAGAAGACAAGAGCCTAGCTAAGGCTAGGGCTAAATCAAGAGGGGACAAAAACCAAGAGGATTGGTTGAAGCCGGTTAAAGAGCGTGCAACGAAAACAGCCAGCGTTGGGGGAATAAATTATCAGTGTATAGTGTGTTGCATAGTGTGAATAAATAGTGTTAAAAACAGTTAGCAGCGTAATTAAATTATAAGTAGTCAGTTATTGCAGTGAAATTAAGTTAGGCCCAGTTTCGTTTAATTATTTTCTAGTAGCTGAGAAAAATGTTATTATTAAAATAATATGATTACAATTAAATGAATTAGCCAAAACATGTACACGTTTGTTATGTAACAGTGCAACAATTTTGCACAGCAACGTACTGCTTATGTAAATTCCGAAACGTAGATCCCTTATCGTTAAGGTCAGCTTCCCGAGCGAAAACGAAATAAATAAGAGACCTATCGAAACTCGAGCAGATAAACGCGAGATATTACGTTAACAAAAGTCGCGACGACGATCATTAATTACTGTTGTGAGTCCCGGAGGAAAAGTGGATCGCACGTGCGAAATTCTTCGAGATCCGCCGATAATCGCGGACCTCGGCGTCGCGTGGATCTTAGGGAGACCGCGGACCCGATTAGATATGATAAACGTTTCGAGGGTCGGAAAACGGTGATCTCCACTCAGTTCGCTTCTGATCCCGTCGAGGATGAATCCGAACGAGGAGAGGAAGAGGAGGAGGAACCCGAGGGAGAAGGCGAACTTACTGTCCCTGCTCAGCTTCTCGTAAGTGATGCTTGCTTAGTCATTCACGTCAAATTAGCTTAGTGTCATCGCGTTAGTGCTTGTATGTCAGTGATGAACGGAATATCGTTCTAAGTAGCGTTGTGCAGCTTATATGGCGGTAAGTATACTTGCGTCAGCTTTGTAACGGACTTCGAGGGTAATATGGGCCTTATTTCTGTTCCCGTCTCTAGCTACTCTGGTGCTGTACATGCTAGAACCCCAAGCACCTGCCATCGAAGGCGAAAAAGTCCAAAATAAAAGGAAAACAAGTATCTTCGACGACACTCCTGTTTTCTGTGTGTTAGCAAAGTTTAATAACTTAAATTTGTGCCCTGCATGAGCACATATCTTCCTCATGCTTACCCTTAGTCTATAAACATCCTTGAGGGACTTTTTTCGAGGTCCTGGTTCAGAGGTTTTTGGCCATTTTAGGTGCAAAGGGTCCTTACTTTTTCCCTCCATTTAAAACAGATTTTTTCCTTAAAGTGTATGTGAGACTATTCGAACAAGAAGAAGCAATAAACTGGCATCAATATCTTGGTTTATAAGCCCTTAAAATCCTTAACGGGATTAAGGCTAGGGTTAAGGGCTTAAAGCCCTTAAGCCCTATAATGGCATGGATTCGTTTTGAATTTCCTGCAATTCCTGTACGGTTTCTATGGGTTCAGATGCTGGCATGTTCACCAGAGGGACTATATTAAGGGAATTATATTTTCTGCAAAGCGTGTAGACCTCTAGTGACAAGCAAGACAAAAATTTGCCTCATTTTACTTTACTTCGTTACTGCGTGATTACGAAAATTGCATCACTTGTCATCTTTGGTCAGCCTTCAAAAATTAATTTAAAATATACTAGACTTCTTTTACTGTATTGTATGCCCCTCATATATTTTTAAGTGTATCATTGATACCCTTGAAACGTACTTGAATTTGATTTGCACAAGGCCCCTTATTTAACAAATTGTAAGATTCGTGAAAAGGTGTTGCTCTAATTATTTTGTTATTTACGATAAGCCTGTAGCTCTTCACTATATTTTAATGGAGTGTACAAATCAAACTCGCTGATATGTCTGATTAATTAATTTGATAAGACATTTCATCCGAAAATTTTGCGATTAAGCCACTCGATTGCTATTTTTTGTTCTGGGGATATTTTTAAAGTTTAAATTGCAATTACAAAATTTTGATTAGTTTTTTTCTATAGCCAACATAAGGAAAAATTCTTAATAAGTCAATGAGGCACTGACAATGGAATATTCACTTCTGTTTTGTTTTACTCCAGAACTGCAAGTGCCTTAGCAATTTGAATTGGCATGTCAAGTTATTCATGTAGGTTGAATATCGTGTTATATCTAGTAGATAACCCCAATTATCCACCGCAACTTAGAGATAAGAAAAACTGAGGAACCCACTGCTATTCAATGCACGCTAATAAACGCGCTTTAGGCACGCATATTACAATTTCAAAACTGTAATTTCCACATAAAAGCATTCAGTGGAATAAAAACTGTTATCTAAATATATTTGACTTTTGTATCATGCAAGGTAATACCTACAAGATAAGTATCTTGCTTTGAAAAGTATGTTTTTATTTTATAAATCCGTATGTGCTTACTATCTTTACTATCTTCATCCTACTTCAGACGTAGTGTGTTTGTCAAGATTTTTTTATGAAAGACATAACTACCACCATTTTCCAGTACGAAATGAAAAATTAGGAAAAGAAAAGGAAATTGAAGTAATAGTATTTTTTCTCGAATTCTTCTCGAACTTTTTCGAAAACCTTTAGTTTTACGAAGAAAACGGATATTCTATTTTTTGTAGGCAATTTCCTAAGCTGCAAATTTGATAACCACAACTTTTTCCATAAAAGTGACCTTTAACGAAATTTTCGCGAAAAACTGTTTATTGTGACCTTTGACCCCGTATAATATTTCTATCGGCACATGGATCTGCGCTAAGTGGCTTAAGTGTAATAAGTTTTAAGTCTCTATCTATTTGTAAGCATGGTGAGATTCTTAAAGATGGCGCTGGGGCTACTTCGCCATTTTTTGGGCTTAGTTCGCCAATTGTAAAAATTAAAATTTAGGCGTTAGACCGCGTTATATTGTTGTTTAGTATTTATAATATTATAAAGAAATTGACAGAAAACAGAAAAGAAAAAATGCAGAAAAAATTCTGGATCAAAAAAGACGGCAGAAAAAACAAAAGGAAAAACCGGCTGGAAATACACACAATAAAAGAGATCAAAAATCATCAAAAACTCTGGAAGAAGCTGAAATTTGTTGTAGTAACAATAGTGACGATGAAGGTGAAGGTAGTCTGTGCATTTATTGTTTAGAATCTTTTAGTAAGTCCAGGCCAAAAGAAAAATAGGTTCAATCTATGCATTGTAAAAGTTGGGCATATATAGACCGTATTAAAGGAAAAATTTATTAACTTGTTCATTTCAATTGCATTAGTGATCATAGTGACACAAACAAATATTCACTTTTGCTTACTTACTTTTTTTTTAAATTATTCTTACTTATTAATCAAGTATTTTTGGCTAAAAGTTCCTATCAATGTTTTTTATAAGTGAAAATAACAAATGTAATTAAAAATTCCTCGTACGATAATTGTAATTATTCAATTATTGGTTATTGTATTCTTAACTTAAGTGACTTAAACTAAATTTAATAAATTATCATGTATGAATTAATTTTTTACTTATTTCTTGCCTTAATTTTGTGTATATTTAAATTGGTGAACTTACCCCCGGATGAGGGGTAAGTTCGCCAATTTTTCTTTACACTAAGGGTACAGAGTCTCAGACTATGCCGCAAAAATAAGCTTGGCCATTTGCCTAAAATTTTACTAAAATTTAAAAAATTTACCTAAGTCATTAAACAGAAATATGGCGAACTAGCCCCTGGCTCCTCTACTAACCCTTAGATTCAAATTATAAAATACATCATACCGACGACTTAGCATCAGTGACTTAATGTGAGCTAAAATGGTACAAGCGCAAATCAAAAGTGCATTAACTGTAATACCCATTTCATATAAGGCTATTAACTTTGAAGCCGTATCGCGCACACAATGCACAAATGTAAAAAAATAAGGGATGATATCCTTGGGGGTGAAAAAATTATAGGTTAAGTTAATGTCAAGTAACAAGTAATTTCCATTTTGTTTCGTAAAGATATCTCAAATAAAGCCTCAGGGTTTTTTAGAAACCTTTTAGGGGTGGATTCTAGCGGCGATTTTCATCCCCTGAAAATGAATCTCTGCAGATAAAAAGACAACAGAGACTCTTACTTCTGTATACCCTATAAGTACCCACTTCAAGTACCTTCCTTGCTAGTCGCATGATATGATATGAGTGTACGTAACATACGACTTTTATCTAAACTTTACATGTATTTTCCTCCGAGATTTGTATTGCAAGGAACTGATAAAACTTGTTTATAGCAGATTACAGTTATGAACATTCATATACAACTATTTCCATGCCTATACAACTGCAATAAATTTTCTATTATTAATGTATTTTGTGTATCGATAACCATATTAAAGCCATGCACCGAATGCACGGTAGAAAAGTATAGGTTTCGTTCCTGTGAGCTTATAAAGCCTAGAAACCTTGTCAGATAGCTGTGATTGGGTGTCTTGGCTAAATCGTTACTAGAGGCGTTATTCTGCATTCAACGTAACCAATAGAATTTGCCCGAACGAATGTTAAATGACATTAAATGAGACCAAAGTTAAATGATCAATTCATAAAACCAACCTTGGAACCTTGAAGAGCAGCTGCTCCTGTCCTGCTGTCAAGTGGTCTGCCAATTCTGCTAGTAAGGCTTTGGTACCTGTATGGAAAACAATAGTGATGTATAATAATGATATGATGAAAAGGAGAATTATTAAAAATATTACCATTGTAATATGTCCGCCATTTTGTGCTTCCCCACAGTTGGTCGCTCGTGGTACTCAGCTACCTTGAAAGATAAGAGCAAATGTATAAATACATTTCAATCATATGATGGTAGTAATTTTAAGTGAATAATTTTAAAAAGTGCTTACCATAACAAGGCTGTTTTTGTTTGCATAGTCTCCTACGGTCCGCCACTGCATCTGTAAAGTCTTACCTGAAAAATTAATAAGAAAAGAAAGCGTAAGTCGGAAGAGGTGACACGTTTAAGGGGTCTAACCTTAATAGCAGCTACATCGGTCTTTCTGCCCTTACGTGAAGTTCTATGCCATTGTCGTCGAATATACTCACCTATAATAACATTAATAAGAATTATAGCGACAATATTGAATTGTATTAATAAAAATTAAGGTGGTATGGTGGTTTCAAAATTATTAAAAAATGCATACCATTTGACAATGACATTTAGGCATGATACCAACTGCTGCAGCCCCTTTACCGGCGTGTTTTCGTACGCCACTGGCACGAAAGTGTCCGAAATCGTCACATATCACAAGCACTACGTTATTAAAGGCAAAAATGTTGAGTAAGTAAAGAAAATACCAACGCGACCAAAGTCATAGAATAATCATCAATAAAGTACGTATTTTATAAGGTGAATTAGTTATATTTGACTTGAAAAAACTAAAAATTACCACAAACTCGCCTTAAAATCCCTCTCGGCACGAACGTAGCGAAAAACCGGGTCGTCCCGCGGGCACCGACGACTTTTTTCGAGAAATTTTGAGGAAATTTCAAGGAATTTAAGGAGATTTAAGGGCCCGAGTATTTAAATATCGACCGCTACCGACCGTCTACGTACGCTAATTGAGCGCCTGGCTAGCGAATATTCGGTCGAAGTGTGTCCAGCGAAGGTAAAAAATCTCCAGAAAAAACTGTACGGGCGATGACGCGGCGCTGATAAGGAGAGAGAATAGGCGAGAAATCGGTCGTGAAGCCCGTAAATACGCTGGTAAAATTAAAGGAAATAATACGTTCTCGTTACGTTTCGAGAAGGAAAAATTGAATATAATTGTAATTCATTGTAATTATGAATTTTGTTCGTTAGGACATGATTAATAGGACATAATTAGAGTCATAATTAGGACATAATTAAGAATCATGTTCGTTAGATGCCCTTTGATACAGTAATCTGTTGCTTAGGAAATTGCATCAAAAGGTTAAAATTGACAGATTGTGCAATAAGCAATAACTTAATATCTGATAGAAATTACCTGATCATTACATTACATACATATTTGCAATGAAATGATCATTACATGGTGTTAATTCAAATAAAATATTCTGTGTTTGCAATCCAAATATTAATTTGGATCGATTAAAATTTGAATCTTCCAATTAAATAGCCTATTAGAACAATTAAATTTTATAGTTTAATATAATTTATATTATTTATCATATATTTTACTTAATATTTAATATAATGTCTATGAATATTGACAAAACATAGTTATGACACAATTTAGAAAATAATTTCCATTTTATTAAATGCAAAAGATACACTTTATAAATAAATTATTTCTGCTTAAAAAGAACATATAAATCCAAATAAAATATTTTGTGTTTGCGATCCAAATATTAATTTGGATCGATTAGAATTTAAATCTTCCAATTAAATAGCCTATTAGAACAATTAAATTTTATAGTTTAATATAATTTATATTATTTATCATATATTTTACTTAATATTTAATATAATGTCTATGAATATTGACAAAACATAGTTATGACACAATTTAGAAAATAATTTCCATTTTATTAAATGCAAAAGATACACTTTATAAATAAATTATTTCTGCTTAAAAAGAACATATAAATCCAAATAAAATATTTTGTGTTTGCGATCCAAATATTAATTTGGATCGATTAGAATTTAAATCTTCCAATTAAATAGCCTATTAGAACAATTAAATTTTATAGTTTAATATAATTTATATTATTTATCATATATTTTACTTAATATTTAATGTAATGTCTATGAATATTGATAAAACATAGTTATGACACAATTTAGAAAATAATTTCCATTTTGTTAAATGCAAAAGATACACTTTGTAAATAAATTATTTCTGCTTAAAAAGAACATATAAATCCAAATAAAATATTTTGTGTTTGCGATCCAAATATTAATTTGGATCGATTAGAATTTAAATCTTCCAATTAAATAGCCTATTAGAACAATTAAATTTTATAGTTTAATATAATTTATATTATTTATCATATATTTTACTTAATATTTAATGTAATGTCTATGAATATTGATAAAACATAGTTATGACACAATTTAGAAAATAATTTCCATTTTGTTAAATGCAAAAGATACACTTTGTAAATAAATTATTTCTGCTTAAAAAGAACATATAAATCCAAATAAAATATTTTGTGTTTGCAATCCAAACATTAATTTGGATCGATTAAAATTTGAATCTTCCAATTAAATAGCCTATTAGAACAATTAAATTTTATAGTTTAATATAATTTATATTATTTATCATATATTTTACCTAATATTTAACATAATGTCTATGAATATTGATAAATTATAGTTATGACAATTTAGAAAATAATTCCCATTTTGTTAAATGCAAAAGATACACTTTATAAATAAATTATTTTTGTCCAATTTAATTATAATGTATGAACAACAACGTAATTTTTTGTAAATTCTGTTAATTACAGTGTTTATTACTTAATAATATGTTTAATAAAAATATATTCCCACTAATTCATAATGTAATGCAAAAAAAAATTTTTCGTTAAATGTTCAAACAAATTAGGTGATTAATTGAAATATTCATTTATTAATAAATTGCTTATTTGCAATGTACGTGATGAGGTATCACAAATTAACAGAAGAATCATCAAAATCCTTTGATAAATTCTTCTGTTGAAGTGCTACCATTTTTAATTTTCTTTGTACAAAAAGTTCAACTCTTCATCTTTAAAATGGCGCATATTAAGTTCCTCAGTTATCAGAAACAGGTTAACTATAATTTTTTTAAAAAATATTGCCTACGTTTTCCCCATATTAACGAAGGACAAATTATTTTCTATTAAATTTGCTTTAAGATGTCAGCTTTTCCTCGCATTTCTAAGTAGTCAGAACCTCTCTTGTAGGATTAAAAATGTAGGAAAAAGTAGTGTTTTCCCAAGTCCCACACCATTTCCTAAGAGAAAATCTAGAAATTTTAGTGTTACACCCTCAAAACATCATTTTGTATCCCATCATAATTAATTTTCCACCATATCTCATTCCAGGTACACCGCGGGGCTGTTCAGGAAGGGTTACAAGGAGGATTTAGAAAGTAAGGATCTATACGAAGTCATCGAGAGTTGCAGGGCGCAAAGGTGCGGAGACCGACTAGAAGAGCAATGGAGAATCGAACAGAAATCGAAAAATCCCTCGATCTACATGCTGCTGTGGCACAGGTTTGGCTGGAGGTACCTCTTCGTCGGCTGCGTCGATCTCGTCTACAAGATCACCTATAGGTAAAACACGGCTAAAATACAGTTTGCTGCCCAGTTTTGCCATCTGCTTGGGGTGCTTATACCTCTAACACTTATTGGTCCCTTGAAATTAAAGGTATAAACCAACCCACATCAAATACTCTTATGACTAATTCTACTGAAGGCACTGAATTATGTGGAAATATTCTTTGTTCTATTTTTGAAGTTTTCCTAAAGATGCTGGCAATAGAAGTGTTAAACCCCCTTCCAAAAACACCGTCACCAGAAAAGAGCTGAAATTCTAAATAAGCAAGACAAAACCATTACATAGCATCCTCACAAGTCCAATCTATAACTGCTGTATAAGATATAATGGAAAATTTTACCAAGGGCAGCATGAAGCAATATGTGGAACAAAGTCAAAGCTACTTAGTGCTTCTAAAAATAACAAAAGCGCAGTAACAACAATCCCTCTGCCACAAAGGCTTATACGTTGCTAGAGTTGCACAGTTGCAGCAGTGTCTTTTAATGCTAGTTAGACCATTCATTTCTGGCTCATAATGCACATCGCCTTTATAAGTTTTGCTGAAATAGCTTCAAATCTTCTGGTAGCTCTTTAGCATAGCACAACAGCAACGTGCTGTCTCCTTGAATCCATACCCTAGAATATATTTGGGCCTACAGTGATAGTGCACACAGCAGGAGATGTTCTGAAACTGTTTGGTGATTAATTGCCCACATAACATCCCCTAAGCCACGTTCGTAACTTCCGCTTGAACCGATCTACTCCAGCCTCGTCAGCAACTCCAAATTTTCCAGCATCTTCCTACCGGACGCCACCAGCAACCTGGTGGGCTACTTCAAGCCCGAGCAGACGGAGTTCTCCAGGCACGACGCATACACCAACGCCTCGATAGTCATGGCGCTGATAGTGATAAGCTGCATCTACTCGCACAACTACCTGCTCTGGATCCAGCAGTTCGCGATCGAGGTCAGGACCGCCTTCACGTCGCTCCTCTACAGGAAGGCGCTGAGGCTGACCCCGGCGGCCATGTCGACCATCAGCCTCGGGAACATCGTCACGCTGATCACGAAGGACGTCTTCACCTTCCAGGACTCGATCATGACGATCAACGACACCTGGAACGGGATGGTGCAGACGTGCATCATCTGCTACCTTCTGCACGCCAAGATCGGGATCGTGTCCTTCATCGGGATAGGGATTCTGCTCAGCGTGATGCCGATACAGAGTAAGTAAGTCGGGTAAGGGGTTCTTTTAAGGTTTAAATCCATGATGCCAAAAGAGACAAAATTAGAGCTAGTCTAACTTTACAAGGTATGCAATTAGTGATTAGATCGCTTCATTGGAATCCAATCAAGTAAATCGATCAGCTATAACCTAATCAAGTGATCAGCTTACTTCGTTCTTCAACTGTAATTTGTTCAATTGACTGAATTCCCTCATACAATAAATAAGTTAATTTGAAGGCTGAGCCGAGAGATAAATAAATCTGATTCATCACTAATCTGGGCTAGTAAATGATTAACTAATGCGTAATTCATAATCCCCAATTCCTTTGTTTTCACGTAATTAGCCACTTACGTAATTGTCCCCTTTCATTTAAGATAAATAAAAGGTAGATAAGAAGTCTTTATAACGCCTAGAAGTGCTAATATTTCCTTCAAACAATGAGAACATCAATAACTAACTAAATTACTTCAGTCAACCAAGCATTAATCAATCATTGGATTCAATAAAGTGACTAGATCGCTTCAATCGATCAGTTAGAACCTAACTTACTGAATAGATTGCTTTGATTGCCACCCATAACCTCGTCAAGAATCATTCTTGCAATCAATCAGTTAGGGCTTAATATGATGAACGCATTGCTTCATTTGAACCTAATCAAGTGAGCACAATTGCTTGAGATAATCAGTGTGCACGAGGAAGAGGATTGAAGTGACTAGATTGCTCCATTGGAATCCAATCAAGTAAGTGGACTACTAATGGATAACCTAATCAAGTAGCTAGATTACTTCTATCGATAAGTTAGCACCTATTAAACTGATCAGCTTGCTCTGTTTTTCAGTTGTAACTTGCTTAAGTAACTGGGTTACTTACTAGACAGATGATAGCTTAATGTACTAACTAAGTTACTTCAGTCAGTCAGTTATAACCTAATCAAGTGTTGGTCAACCATTAGATCTAGTAAATTGACTACATTACTTCAATCAAAGTTAGGACTTAACAGGCTGACTAGACTAACAACCAGTTAGTGTACTACTTTGATTTGATCTTCAGTTGGAACCTAATCAAGCTACTAAATTGCTGCAATTAACCAGTTAGAGAGAAAAAGGGACTAGAATTGTTCATTCAAGCTAGTCAGAACTTAACGATCTCTAATAAATTAGTTGGAAATTAATCAAGTGAACAGATTACTTCAATCAGTCAGTTAAGTCAATCAAGTAGGACCTAATGAAAGTGCGTTGCGTTGTTGTTCAGCTATAACTGGCTGGATCCTGCCAAGTAAGCAATGGGATGGTAATCAAAGCTAATCTTATTAACAGACTTGATACTTTATACAATCGGTCACAGTCTAATCAAGTAACTATTTTATTAAATGCCAGGTTGCTTCGATCTTCAGCTGGAACCTATTCAAGTAACTACATTACATCAATAGTACGGTTGTACTTCTAACAAAGTCACTAGATTATTTCGTTCTTCGAATGGTGGTCTTCTGTAACAGGTTTATTTCTTTCAGGACTTATTTAAAAATATCTCAAAGGGTCAAATCTCAAACAAATCGTGGAACCACGTTGTAACCATGTTTTTACTTAATTTCAGTGCTTATCGGAAAGTACATCAGCAAATTAAGGCTGGCCACTGGTAAGAAAACCGATGAACGTTTGCAGATCACCCAAGAGACTTTATCGACGATAAAGATAATCAAGATGTACACATGGGAGAAGTTCTTCGGCGACAAAATATCCTCAGCCAGACGGTAATGTGCACAAAATGAAGAGGAAATAGCTTCATAATGGATTTTGTGGGGAGGGATTTTGTATAGGGAAAATAACCATTTAGTAGGGAAAATTCACACAATTTTCCAGATTATTAAACTACCTAAAGTGCCTTGAAGAAGAGGGTTGTGCAAGTTTCAAATTGTCTGACTCTTGGAGAACCACAGAGGAAATATAGATTTTCCTAGATGGTCGTAGATAAGTTCCAATTACAGTTTGAATCAGTAGACAGTCTATTCTATGATGAAGATGGACTCTAGAAGTTCCATCAGAATTCTAGAGCGCCAGATAATTCATTGTAGAAGGTGGATAGGTATCTCAAATTTAATTCTAAACGTTAGTAAAGTACAAGGACCTAGAAGGGAGATTTCATAGGTCCTTATGGGACCGTCATCATCTGAAATTGTAACTTGGTACCTAAGTCCTCTATTATATTGTCGCGTTTTTAACGTTCGTTGCGGTGTGAATTAAAACACTTGATACGAAAAAGCAGTCAACTAAATTTATTGCACACACTCGATAGCTGTTATTAAACACTGTAAGACCTATTGAATAATGTACACCCTAAACATTTATTTATGTCGCATTTATTTTACTCGACGTCGCGCCAATGTTCTCACTGCCCCTCCTAGCGGCCGCGGGTTCCTTATATATGCGGTGGACCTTCTCCGTTCCACTAGAACGTTCGGGATTCGCACTCGCTGGTCGCTTCTCGGCGGGTCGAGTCGTTTCGAGAATAGTGTAGAACTTCTCGCATATTCTCGCTGTTAAGATCGTCACAATATACAGAACCTCATTTCTTTCCCAGATCGGAGATGAACAAAATTCTCCTCGGCTTCTACCTGAGGTCGGTGATCATACTGACCGGTATCCTGTTCTCCCGCGTAGGCTTCTTCGCCCTGATAATCTCCTACATCTGGATGGGCTACGCGACCAATACCGAGCTCGTGTTCTACATGCTGACGCTCTTCAAAGACCTCGAGTACAACCTCGGCACGCTCCTCCCCTACGGCATGGGCAAGATCGCCGAGCTGTACGCGTCGATAGTCAGGATCGACGGGGTGATATCGGCCGAGGAGCTGGGCCCGCGGGACGACCGGGAACGACGCCACGCGCGCCCCGCCCTCGAGCTGGTCAACGTCACGGTGTTCCTGAGGGACTTCAGGGTGCTCAGCGACGTCAGTCTGAAGGTCGGCGACGGGTTGACGATAGTGACGGGGACGGTCGGGTCGGGGAAGAGCTCGCTGCTGAAGACCCTCCTGAGGGACTACCCGGTGGCCAGCGGGAGCGTCGTCAGCCGGGGAAGCGTGTCGTACGCCTCGCAGGACCCCTGGCTGTTCCCGTCTACCATACGGCAGAATATACTCTTCGGGGAGGCGTACGACGAGAAACGGTAGGTTTGAACTTCTTTACAGAAGTTTTTGCATGGGAAAAAGGTCCGTTTACTCTAACGTTTGCATCATAACCTAACCTCACTTTTTCTCATCGATCTGTCCGATATTTTGACACCTAAATTGGATCCCTGCGTTGCTTAATCTTCATCCTCTTCTACAGCTACCGGGAGATCGTCCGCGTGTGCGCCCTGCAGTACGACTTCAGCCTCTACGAAGACGGCGACCAGACGATCGTCTGCGACAGGGGCCTCAACCTGAGCAAGGGCCAGCAGGCGAGGGTCAACCTCGCCAGGGCCGTCTACAGGGACAGCGAGATCTACCTGCTCGACGATTCGCTCACTGCGCTCGATCCGCAGGTCCAGGACCACATCTTCGAGGAGTGCATCAAGAAGTTCCTGAGGCGCAAGGTCTGCGTCCTCGTCTCCCAGACCGCTCACCACGTCCAGCGCGCGGACAACGTCGTCGTCGTGGAGGCCGGTCGGATCAAGTCCTGCGGCCCTCCCGACGAGGAGGTCCTGCGGGATATCATCGCGCCGCGAGACGACGATCTCGATAAGGAAATGCTCGAGGTGAAGGAGAACGGGAAGCACGAGGTTGGGAAGCCGAATGGACTAGAGGAAGGGAAACCTCTAATAGCGGACGGAGATGCTGATCAAAAGGAGGTGTACGGGGAAGTTAAGAAGCAAGGAGAGGTGGACTACGATACTTACAGGAAGTACTTTGCTTTCGGCGGGGGATTCCTGGTGATGGTATTTATCGGCGTGTTATTCGGGCTGGGGCAAGGCGTCGAAAGCTACACAGATCTGCTGCTCACCAAATGGTACTTGATTCTCCTACCAAAAACTTACATAGACAAGTAGGACTAATAACCTGAAGGCAAATCATAACGCGTCGCCTCTTTCTACTGTATTTCATATCACACTTTCTTTCTCGCTCCCTCCGTGTATGGCAGATCCTTGCAGATGATAGATGATGATAGATGAGTATTCATATCACGTTTTGTGTCATGTGTCATAATGTCATGTCCATTGCCGCATGGAGCCAAATTTCCAAAACCAGTTCCATGCTCTCCAAGTACATGAATTACCATTGAACCGACAGTATAGTTATTCTAAGAACCCCAGTGGCTACCTGGACCAGGTATTCCTGGTTCTTTTCCTTTCAACCATCTGGGCCTCTATTCTGTTAGTCGAGGCAGCGCTCCCATAGTAAGAGTGGTAAAACCAAGTCGATGCTCTCCAAGTCCATGAATTACCATTGAACCCACAGTATAGTTATTCTAAGAACCCCAGATGGCTACCTGGTCCAAGTATTCCTGGTTCCTTTCCTTTCAACCATCTGGGCCTCTATCCTGTTAGTCGAGGCAGCGCTACCATAGTGAGAGTGGTGGGGAAGACGAAGACTCCCTTCTTCTTTAGCAATGGGATAAATGGGAGATCGACAATATCAAAAGCTTTAATCAGCTCCAAAAAGGATCCTCTGTTACATACAATACGAGAATCTTTCAATCGCTCTTCTTAATCGACCCTTGCGTTTCAGGGTCGACGAGAAAGAAGCCGTGCTGAGCATAGAAAGAAACCTGAGCAGCTACGGCCACTCGACGACTAACCTGACCTCAGCTGAGAGCGCACAGTTAGAGCAGGCGATTTCAAAGGAGAACTCCACGATCACGCTTTACTCGGTGATGATCCTCGTCGGCACGGCCTCGGCCCTCCTCAAGGCCTACGCGATCCTCAGCTTTTGCAGGAAGGCCTCGGTCAACATCCACAGGGAGCTGGTGGGCAGCGTCATGACGGCGACCGTGTCGTTCTTCGACACGCACTTCATCGGGAACATCCTCAACAGGTTCTCGCAGGATATGAACAACATCGATGAGCTGTTGCCCTTCGTATTCGTTGAGTTCTTTAGGGTAAGTACCCCAAAGTAAGTTTAATAAGTAAGCTGGTAAGTTTAGAAAGGATGTGGCACGTTTGTGTCCATGGTACTGCAGCTCCTTGTGTTGCCACGTTCCTTTGATCGTTCTATTATTGTAAAATGTTATTTCCTCATCTTTAAGGGTACATGGTCTCTATTTATCATGGTAAGTTCTTGCAGCATAATAGTTTGTACCAAGTTAACATAGGATCATATTGATGGTGAATAACTCAGCTCTCTCAAATAGCTTGACTAATTTCAATTTCTGCCTTTGCCTTGTCATTCATTCTGTCAAACAAATGCACGTACACGGTAGCAATCGAAACATAGGATTTATGGGCTGCTTCAGGAGAGCAATTGAATAAGTAATTTGTAAAAGATTGTAATGACTCCTTTTCTTCTGTAAATATGTCAAAGTGTAACAGTAGAAATGACTAAAGAGACCACTGTGTACAAGGAAATTGAATAATATTGAACGAATGTTATCTGTATTCTATTGGATTCTCTCTTATTTTAGGTTTTGTTTTCAGTCGCCGGTGTGATATTCTTGATAGTGAGGGTCAATTGGACCTTCCTCATCTACTCGTTGGTCTTCTTCTCATCGCTGGTGTTCATAAGAAAGGCGTACATGCCTACCGGTAGAAGCTTGAAGCGTATAGAGGCTGCAAGTACGATCGCATATCTGTCGCAAAATAACCGGTAGGCTGCACTATGTATTTTAGGTCGCAGTCCCATGATCGGGCATCTGAACGCGTCGTTGGAAGGTGTGACGACCATAAGGGCTTCTAAAGTCCAAAGTGTCCTGATCAAGGAGTTCGACAGGCACCAGGACCTCTTCACCTCTGTCCATTTCGTTTCTCTGACGACGACGAGGGCTTTCAGTTTCGTCATGGACTTCCTGTGTTCGTTGTTCATCGTTTCCATCATCGGCAGGTTCACTTTCTTCGACAGCAGTGAGTACTTTGTAATTAATTTCGATCGGAAATGTTTCTTAGTTTGTAACGCCTCCCCCTTATGAATGTATTAATGCCCCAGGAATGGAACACCCCTGAGCTCATAGAAAGCAAAGAACAGGGCTCGGGTAGGGACATTGTTGAAGAAAATGCGATTTTATAAAACAACGAAGAACACTTAAGTTAACGTAGGAGCAGTTGTTAACGCTGGCATTCTCCTGCGTATAAACTACCCGGAGCCTTAATTGAGTAAACTCTGTGAAAACTGGCGCCCGAGTTTTTTGACTAACTTTTGTGTAGATGATCCCAATCTTCTTAATCCTTGAAGAGGGCAGTAACGACTTATCTTTAAAACGTCTTTACTGATTTCCCTATGATGTGAGTATAAGTAATATAGGGCCTTTGGGAGATTTGCAGTGAAGTTTGGGCTTTCCTCTTATCCTGTCTTGCGCATTAAAGATGCTTCGGGTTTTTCTTTATTGCCATTAGTAACTTGAAGAGCACTACCTGTGATTTTTTCCAGACACGAGCGTGGGGGACATCGGCTTGGCCATCACCCAGGTCTTCAACCTGGCCGGGGACGTGGACTGGGGCATCAAGCAGTGGGCGGATCTCGAGAACCTCATGACCTCCGTCGAGAGGATCCTCGAGTACACCCGAGCCAAATCCGAGACGGAGCGAGGCGATGACGTCGAGGACTGGCCCAGCAAGGGGCACATCACCTACGAGAAAGTCTCGCTGTCCTACAACCAGAAGGAGACGGTCCTGAAGGACCTCACCTTCACCCTCGGCGCCGGGAAAAAACTGGGCATCGTCGGCAGGACCGGCGCCGGGAAATCCTCGATCATCTCCACCATGTTCAGGCTGTACGAGGTCGACGGGAGGGTGCTGATCGACGGCGTCGATATCCAGACGCTCCGCCTGAAATTTCTGCGGAGGAGACTCGCGATCATCCCCCAGGACCCGATCCTCTTCTCGGGCACGGTCAGGACGAACCTCGACCCGTTCGGGGAGCACCGCGACGAGGAGCTCTGGCTCGCGCTCGAGAGGGTGAACCTTACGGGGACGATCTCGAGCCTGGAGGAGGCGACCGACGGCGGCGGCTGCGCGCTCAGCTCGGGCCAGAAGCAGCTCGTGTGCCTCGCGAGGGCGATCCTCCGGAGGGCGAGGATCGTCGTGCTGGACGAGGCGACGGCGAACATGGACGGCGAGACCGACGCGCTGCTCAACAGGACGCTGAAGGAGAACTTCGGGGGTTGCACGACGGTGACGATCGCCCACCGGCTTCACTCGATACTCGAATCGGACGTGGTGATGGTGCTCGAGAAGGGGAAGATCGTCGAGTACGACGAGCCGAAGGTGCTGCTCGGCGATAAGGACGGGCGCTTCTACAAAATGGTTCAACAGGCGGGGTTGCTGGACTATGACAAATGAATAGGAACGGCGAAGTTAAAATTTGTTCTAAAATCTTTCCTGGATTAAATAACTCAAGTTGTTAATATGTTTAATTTTTTTTTCTAAGATTTTATTTTACTTGGGCAGAAATAGGGCCGACTGTCACGTCAAGCCACTGTCACTCTGCTTTTGTATAGGGTAAAAACGGATTTTTTTAAAAGCGCTCAGTACAAAATCGGTTAATTTTTTGTTTAATTGGACCAAATCTTCAGATTTTTTCTCACCTATGCCCTAGCATACCAACTAGTCCAGTGAGAGCAGTTTGATGGATTGCTTAATATAAACGTCAGTAACTTGTCATTAATAATTTTGATTGATTCCAATCTGCGTCATTACGACACCTCCTCTTTCTAACAGAAAATGGATACGGACGAATGCCTTCAAGACAGTCAACAAAACGATTCCGCGTATCTGATCCAACGTACCGTCAGGCTAATCAGCAACGAAGTAACTAAGAACAGTTACGACTGTCACTATGAGTACATCAAGAGTTACGTGGAGGTGTGCCGAAAAGGAGTGGTATCCTTTTATAAACTAGACCACTTTATTTGACAATTATTTCCTTAACCTCGCACTCAGTACATCACCGATTTATTTTACTGCAGCGAGCTTCTGAGGCAACTGGCTGAAAGGGTGGACGAGGTGCCGGTATACCGCGAGTTAATGGAGGACCTACTGGAGATCCTCCAGGTTCCTCCACGTCTAACTAAGTCCTCGGACGTCTTGGTGTTCAGTACCGACCTCGAACACTATTTTAATATATTAGGTAAAGAGTTGCTACCCTTAGAACCGCTAAAACCCCATAGTTTTCTTCATTAGGGATCGTCGTAGCAAACATTAGTAGCGACTTGAAGCCTAAAGTGGTGGAGGTGCTGAAGAGTTTGATGGGGAGGAAGTACGAAGAGAAGTTTTACACACCGTTGAGGGTGAGGATAAAGGCGATGGAGAACAGCAAGTTATCGGATATTCTCGCTGAAATATTATTGCTCGTTAACGAGGACTTCTACGGGTTGCTCCTGGAGATGATTGCACTAATGACGTCTGTGTCTACCAAGTGCTGTGAGTACTTGAAATGTTAATGTTAAGAACAATGGAACCATAGTGGTAGTAATCATAGACCCTGAGAAGATGAAGGTCTATCAGGGGATATTTGGTTTACAATGTGCTGAGTAATTGTAAGCATAACGCAGTGGTGCTTAATACAGCCATTACACTTTAACACCTTTTAAATTTAATGAAGAAACAGTTACGCCATTTGATTTTAAAGGCAAGTCGTTGCTCTATGGCGATGCTCTCAACACGATATTCCTGAGATTCAACCCGAAGTGGAGCCAGGAGGTCCTGATCGAGTCGTACAAGGACCGGGAGCGATACCCGGAGATGCCTTGCCAAAAGCACGGGATAGAAGATTGCGTCAGGTGCGACACCAAAGCCGTCGTCGAGATCCTACACTACGAGCTGGGCTCTTCGCTAGCCTGGACGCTCCTCGTGTACTTGGAGCGGAACAGGCAGATGCTACAGGACGTGCCCATCATCAGTGAGAAGTCGCTCAGGTGAGGACGACTGCAAGGTTGTGTTGCATTGAGTTTTCCTTTCTACGGTCTTCTTCAGGGGGATTCGCGTCGCCTTCAAGTCCTTCACCAGATGTATGTACAAAGCGTTGGAGAGGAACAATATTCTAGCGATAATCCTGGTGCTGGTCGAGCTGTTCCCGGGCATGGAGTTCATCACTAGCGGATTAGCAGCAGGTGAGAGGATTATGAATTACTGTCCATTATTTAAGTTTTCATTCCTACACATTTCCACCCCTAAAGCGTTGGGAGATAACAACTAAACCATACCCAGAGTAGGGGATGTTAAAGAAATTCTTGTCGAAGTCGTGAAAATCCTTTACGGGAATTTCCATCCCTAATTTAGGGGATGGTGGCATTATCATAAATGTTTTATTAATCTGTATTAATCATTCACCAATTTAAGAAAATATGTAACAATACTTCTATCTTTTGGGGGGTATACCATATACAAAAGAAAAACAGGATCGATTTTTGAGCTGTACACTTACAGCTTTTGTACTTATTAAGTACAAAAACTTACTTGGAGTAAATGAAGCATTGAAATATCCGAGCAGCATTGCACTTCGCTTCCCTATTTCTTCCAGAAGTCATCAGGATAAGCATGTGGAGCATGAACTTCCTCAACTTAGAAGGAAAGGGAGGGAGTAGTATTAAACTAAGCGGCAAGGAAGTCGATTATATTTGCTTCAAACTAGCCCTATTGATATTTACGTATTACCCTCGTTACGAGGGAGGAACATTGGTAAGTTAACGAGTACATTTTATCATATTTCCACAAATACAATCATTTAAAACAGACATAGTTAGGTTAGTAGCCCAGTTTATAGAGTTTTTCTTGGTAGATAAAATTTAACAGGAGTCGGCTCAAAAAACTTTTTTTAAAATAGATCAAAGATGATAACAACCTAAAATCTAGACAAATCTGAGCCTTTGAGGTTTTTAAAGAATAAAATTTGAAAAAAATAACAGTCTGCTGTTAAATTTTATCTACTAAAACAGCTTTGCTCTATCAACTGGGTCATAGGGAACTCACCATCTTATCTTATCCACAAAGCGTTGAATAAAATGAGTTAAAATTGTTTAAAACAACTTGGCAGCTGCTGGAACACGCCAGTTTAACCTTTCGCACACTGAAGACGGTCAAGAAGAATAAAAACGCGACGATATGGCCCCCCACGTATGCCTGCGTCATAGTTATATTCACGTGGAACCTGCTGAAACACATCCTGCCTCACCAGATCGAGCCTTTCATCGACCACGGCGGACCGCACATGTAGAGTTAGAAACTCCTAAATATTTTTGTTAATTACGTTCCATTTTAGCATATTGAGCTACGTGAAAAATTACGATACCACCCTCGAAAATCTGGCCCTGCTAGAAAAGTGCCTTAACACTTTTCTCTACGTACTCTGCAACGACAGCGATAACAAGATAAAGAACGTCATCGTTGACGACGGATTCACAATTATCCTCGGTAATTCGATGACTCCAAGCCAATTACATTACCTCCAGATAGGTTAAATCCAAATTAAACCAATCCAGTTAACCAGTTGGTTAACTTGTCGACGATGATGCTGCTAAAAGCCAGTTGCAGTAACAGTTAAGTTAATTCCTAGTTAAAACCGCGTTTTAACCAAGGGTGAACTTAACTGAAACAGGAAACATTGATTATTGAAGTTTTACACTAATAATGTTCCAGACCTTTCAATAACGCTTGTAATGAAGAAGCCCTCGCAATTCACCAGAAAATGCCTGCAACTATCCCTATGCATCTTGACGATGTTGGACCTCGGCAAGCCCAAAAACGCCCAACCGGTCATCGAGCTGTCAAAGACGCTCATGGAAAGAGTATTGAACCCATCGCCGCAAGTGCTTTCGTACAACAACAAGATCGTCATTTGCCTAATGGACTTGGTGTGCAAGTGCGTAGTGGATTCAGAGAAATTTTCCGAGGAGTTCGTCAAGGCAGGGTGCGTCTACCAGTTGCTGGATATACTAGAGGTGAGGAATTGTGGGGAACCCAGTAATTTGCCTTCAAAAATGTATCAGCTTTGCGAGGAAACCGGTGTATCCGCCAAGGAAGGTCATTGGGCATATCGTAAGTCTTCCTTCAAAAATCGGTTCAAACTTTTCCTTCAAAACATTTCTTCAAGCCTAGATGAATTGCTAATATTGCCAATATGATAAGCCACTTAGCACATCCATTAGATCTTCCAATTTCTCTTCAGAAATTGAACCCAATTTTCTATTAAAGCGATTTCAGCAAGCCTTGGTGCGGTTACTATTCGTTGGATATACAGAAAGGGCCTAGTGAACCTTTGGCAGATTCATATAAGTCCAAAGATTCCTTTAAACTTCGTTAGGTCTTAATGAATTTTGTCAAGAATGGACGCAGGTGCAGATTTCTAGATCTACTAAAGTAGATCTTGTGGTGAACAAGTCGGGCATCCATATGAGCCTCTGGTCTTTCAGTTTCTTTTCAAAAATTAGCCCAAACTTTTTTTTAATTGCACGTGCTGCTTCCTGGGAACACTACACTGAACATGGCAAACCCATTGCGGGTCCATACAAGTCTTATAGTGCTTCCAGGTCGTAGTATATTCTATAATTTTTCTCCGGAAGCTAGTGAACCTGGAATCCTTGATTTCTCTCCAAGATTTTTCCTGTTGGATGCATTTACCACTCGCAGGTGAACGTTGTAAACACTTTGCAGCCCAATACGGACCAGTAGATTTTGTTGGGCTATTTAAGGTTTTTCAATCTCCCTTTAAGACCAGCTCCAAACATTTACTTTCAAAATTTCAGCTCTTGGTGCGTTTACCAGGGATAAACTCGATTCAACCTGGTAAACCCTTCGCAGATAAGTCCTAAAGCTCATCGCAGATTTCCACTTTCTTTTTGCTGCACCAAGCGACTGTCGAAAGTTTCGCCAAGGCTGAATAAATTTACCCATTATTATCGTCCAGAATGTTCTTGTTCATGCTGAGTTGTCTTTTCAAGATATTTCCATTCAACGTGCAACTGATAGTCCTCAAGTTAATAACGGACCTGCTGGAGGACGGTCAGTGCGTCCCATACCTGGTTACTTGGACGGGCAAGACGAAGATAACTTTGATCCCGTTGCTGTTGAAGATCTTCAGGTACGAAAATAAGAACCTGAATGTGAAGAGTCAGCTTAAAGGTCAGATAGCAGGTAAATTAAACCTCGTTCAATAGTTGCAATATACACAAAGTTCGATTAAATGTTATTGATTGATTTATTGAAGATCCTAAGTATCCCTTGATGGGAAAACAGCAATGGATCGAAACGTATTGCCATCAGAACCGCGTGAAAAGCAGTCCGTGCATAACCGATATGATATTGAGCAGCAGACCTAAAATCTATGCTATATTAACGATGCTGCATGAACGATACAAGGATAAGGTCGATATGTGCAGGGAGTGCTACAAATTTGACGATACACTGGAAGCAGAGGATATTGTAAGTTAAACGTATTTAGTATATTATAAATAATTTGTGAAATCTGACACTATTTCTTTTTGCAGTAAATTTCTCATAAAATAATTTGGTACCTAAATGCGCTCCTGATGCTAGCAGCTCAGTAATACTTTAGTCATGAACGTAATGAAATAACATTTAATTGTGATATTTTATCCATTTTTTTAACAGCAATTCTCTTTATTCACTTTATTATCAACTTTCACTTTAATTTACGCAGCAGCCATGCACAAAATTTATATTCTTTCATAAGTAACATCCGTCACTAACATATCAAACTCTTCTAGGTTTGATGACCTAGTATATAGGAGCATCCTTGACCAACATATGAAACTCTTCTAGGTTACCATCCTGTTGGCAGAAAACTACCTGGGGCTGAAACTGGGCGAAGCCTGGAACGAGTTGAAGAGGGAATTCAGGAACATGAAGTTCATACCCAACACAGTAGACAAGGAGATGGTCTCGAAGCTCATCCTGAGGACTCTCAAATGGGCGGACAACTTGAAGACGCTGCAAGAGGCGGTGCTACAGAAAGAGATCTTTGCGGTAAGACCAACGATTAGGTCGTGGAAGCTTTCAACAGAGACAATTTGGTTCAGGAAAAGACGAAAGAGGCCAACCTCTACACGACCCTGACGGACGCGCGCCTATCAGAGGCGCTGGAGAGCCTCACCGAGCTGAAGTACTTCGCTCATTGCACGGAGAAGATGTTCAGGGTGCAGAAGAATTACAGGACCCAATCGCAGGTGGAACGCTCGAGGGTGACGCTGCAGAACATGCAACCGCAGAAGACTTTCGACTTGAACACCAACATCTCGGTAAGGATCCTGCTTATCAGTAACGTACGGTATCGAGTTGGGTTTCAGGTTATTTTCAACCAAATCGTTACGATGAAAAGCGAGATGATCAAGAAAACTTACGATGTCATTGAGCCTGTATCGCCGGACGACAGCGATCAGTCGATCATGACTGAGCTGTTGTGAGGGATAGAAAATTTGGATTCGTTCAAAATACAGAAATGTCAAACATTCTCAATTTGAATTTATTTCAGAGTGCCGAAGAACATTACAAAGACATCAAAAACAATTTAATTGTAATTACATAACAATATACACGTCGATAAAAACCATAGTAAATTTACAGGGAGAACATCTTTATTCTCATTAATATAATTACAAAAATATACAATCCCAACCAAAAATGACGTGCACGAAAACTGTTCAGGTTCCAAAAGCAAAGTGGTTATCTGTTGGATATGTTTAAAGGGCACAAATGGACAACTCAAGCGTCACACCTACCCTTAGGACTAAATAGAAAACTTGAATAAACTTTGGATGGAAAGAACTACAGTACTGCAAACACAAAAGTCTGTTTAGGCCAGATTTAATTCAATTTCAAGACCCCTTTATAGCTTTATCAAAAATTTCTTGCGTTTAAAATAAGTTTCATTGCTATATACTGGTTTATTTTATTTCATCAGGAGCATTTAGGCTAGTTTCCTTCAAGTGAAAGATTTGAAAGCGCTCTTTAGGTTAGCTGCAACGTTACTTATTCGATCACTCAAATGCACTAGGTAGGTTCGTACTTAAATCGAAAAATAAGCTTCCATCAAGATACTAATTATATAAGTGAATTTGCACAATATGCCTTACCATAAAATATAATTAAAAATACATAGTCGTTACTTGTGAAAACTACAAAGTGGATGAACCTAATTAAAATCAAATGAAATAAGAATTTAACGTTTTCCTTAAATCGGTACAGTAGAACTACTTATAACAAACGACGATTCAACAATTGTTAATCTGAAATCCATACGTTACCTAGGCACTGGGTTAAAACGGCTTGAAAGGAAATTTCAAGATGAAGTTTTACTGGTACGCTAGAACAAATTATGGCATATTTTAAGATTCTAATGTAACACTAGACCTATAGCGGACACTAAAGGTTTCACTGTTTTTGATGAATTAAAATAACGAACCCACAATCAAATCCAAAATTAAGTCAATTAAGCTCGAGTAGCCCATCTCATAAGGCCACAATCCGACCAATTCTTAATATTTTTGCTACCTACTAGGTTCTTAATATTAAGCCTGCAGTACCCAATAGATAAATTAAGAAAGAAAACCAAGAAGACCTATGCTAACTCATTATTCATCAAGGGCTTCAGTGATGCAACCCCTGAAAATTACCATTACATATTCTTTAGCAAGAAATTGATGAGGAAATTAATGAAAGAATACTTCTATCTTCGGGAACGATCTTCCTAAACAATTCAGGTCGAAGAGTCGGATACCTTCATCTACAATAGTAAAACATGGGCAATAAAAGAGGAAGACATGGAGGAACATGGAAACAAAGAAGCGAAGAAAAGAGATAAAGAAAATACATACAAGAAAATGGATTCAACTACACAGGCTTACACTTAAAGGTAGAAACAAATAAGAAGTGTGGTTATAATGATACCAATAAATTTATTATTGATGTAATAGATTAGCATTATCAAGTATTACAAGGTTTAAGGTTTTCAAGACTGATACCTTCTCTAACGAAAAACGAAATGACTTCTCATGTCAGAAAGGATTAGCGGCCAATATCACCATAGGGAAGGATAAATCCTGACTATCGACCATGGCCCATAACAGTCCACATCTAAAGGTGGTTAATTCTTTTATAGTACTAACTTAAACCAACCATCCCTGAGGGCACTTGCTTAAATCATCTCATTTTTCGCTAGACATATAGAGGAATTACTAATCAATTCAAACACTATATACACATCGGTTTCACTGCAAAATGTGGCCCCCTTCCGACTCTTTCAGTCTTCCCAATATTCTACCATGTTTCTTCCTGACACGGTCCTAGTTATTGCTTTTTCTCACACATCTCTGGGGTGTCCTCTTTAACTTGTTTCCTGGAGGTGTATGCATACCCTGATTTACACCCAACCATTATATATGACATTAAAAAACTTTAACAGACCCTGAAACGATAGTTAACATAATGTTAGAAAGGATGGTAGTGGCTGGGATGCGCAAACAAGCTTGAAACCAACACCAAGAATTTATGAAGTGTGCATAAGAATACATTTCGAAGATTCAGACAAAACAGCATATATCTAGAATGTCTAGAGGATCCCGTAACTTAATGAACAATACAGTTTTACTGAAGAAACCATCGAATGAGGAAACGTCCTGACTAATAACCCTAGAAGAATATGGCAAGAAAATTAAGGAAACACACTAGCAATTACCCAAGCAATTTAGCTGTAACCCGAAAGACAAAAAACAAGCAAGGACATGTTACATGAGGGCCCATAAGAGAAATCACGTGGATCATACACTAATAATGTAACCAAGTTGCCTTCAATCAAACAGATCATGCACAAGTTGGAACTCACTGAAACTGGCTTTGAACATAAGTTTAAGGTTTATTTTAATGCAATAAGGCTTTTGTCGCTCACCTGCCACATTTGAAACTGCTTTAATCAATGAGATCACAAGAGACTTTCAAATAACAGAAGTGATAGTCTATATTACAAAACAGACGTCCTAGAAGAATGGAAAAGACGATGACGTAGACAGACAAATGGCATCCCTACGAAAGTGTACTCGCACCTATAACGTTCCAAATCTACACAAATGTTCAACCAATTCCGAACCTCTGAATAGTTCCAATGTGGCGACAACCTTGCAAAGCTGTCCAAGCAAACAGATTGGAACAGGAACAGGAACCCTCACATGCATGTGGGAGGACGACCAGCTCAATATGCTCAGACTCAATCATTCAAAAACACGAATACCACGACAATGCCCATGTGCAGATGGGTACGTATAGGATGCTAATAGTTTACAATATGCCTACTATTCACAGTAGCTAAGAACTTTTAAAATTACGAAACCTAGACAGCAGAAATACAAAGGAGAAATAAGTTACTAAGGCTATGCCAGAGGAAGTGTGAGAGACTAGGAAGATGGAAATAGAAGTGGATCACACCACTTTGAAACCAGATACATATAGTAATCAATTAGGAAGATGGTCGGATAGTGGCTTTGAAAAGTGGCTGCTCCAGCTGAAGACCTCGCAAAACTCACCTAAAGTTATATCAATAAAACAAGTATCCAAGCTCTGCAGGCAACTACTTTTAACTCTATTAGACGTCTCTGAAATCATCATCAACCAATATTTGAATCTCGCGTTGCTTTCATCACAGTCTAAATTTGTTGAGAGAATGAGCTGCGACAATTACTCGAAACATTGCCAAATAAGTCAACGACCGTTACCGTTATGGAACTAAAGCAAATATCACACGTCCAGGAAGTCTTTCAGGAGGGTCGTCCGTCGCTTCTCCGCGATATCCATTTGGTTCTCTAGCTCGCCCCTGTCGGTCGTCTCGGCCCTTTCGATTTTCCAGGACAGATTCTCTATTTCGGCTTCGAGTTGCGCCTGTTGATACTCGAACAGTTCCTTCCGAGGACCAGTGTCCATGTAGTACGCGTACGGGTAAGTGTACTGTAATGTGTAACGGCACTTTGCTAACAGATTCGCGGCGCTGAATAAATACTGCCAGTCTATCCACGTCCCGAGCCCCGACATCACTTTCTGATTGATCCTCGAACGTAGCCTTTCGAGAGTGTGCTCCTCGAGTTTCAGCGATTTCGAATGGTTCTCCCACCTTTCGTAGTAGTGGAGGTACTTCTTCAATGCCTCCCTGGCCTGCGCGTGCACCGACTCGAACGCGATGTTCGGGTTCTCCCTATACCTCGAGCACTCGTAGTACTCGGAGCCGTGCGTCTTCCAGTCCCCGAGGCACATCCAGCAGAAATCGTGCTTACAGTTGTAGCACTGCATGTGGTTGCACCCGCCGTTCTTCTCGATGCAGATGTGGCACTTGGGGCAGTCTTTGGTGTGGGCGCTGATGTAGTTGGCGGTCTCGCTGTCGTCGGCGCACTTCGTCAACCACTTCTTGATCACCTGGCAGTCCGTCGGGGCGTGATAGTCGCAGCCACACTTAAAGCAGAACACCGTCTTGCACTGTTCGCACACTGACCGCTTCGCCTTCACTTCCTGGCTGTGCACGACTATGGAACAGTTCGGGCCGGGGCAGAACCTCAGGTTCGGGTGGGACTTGACGTAGTCCTGGAACGAGAACTGCTGGTACTTCTCGCGCATGTTCGGGCGCTGCAGATGCTTGAGCACGAAGTCCTCCGGCGCGAGGGTCTCGCAGTCCCTCGCCATGCACGCTATGCCTAAATAACAGAAATATTTATTTTATTTACTTGTTGAAACGATAAAATTCTACACTGGTAAAAAAACTCCCGGAAATTAATATAATTACTTATTAGTAAGACTGTAGTTAGTAGTACAATGATAAATCTTTTAAAACTATAAAAATTGATATATTCGATATCCTACTAGTAGTCATAGAGAACTGATGTGAATGCTCTGAAATGAATATGAAAACTCGGATATGAAACCACTGATCTCCATAACAAATAGAAGAACAAGAAGTGGTGAAAAAGAATACCCAGAAATGTGATATAGACAAGTTAGAGGAGAATACTGATTGAATACTGGCTGACCTGATTGACGGAGAGAAAATATTCAGTTACATACAATAGAAAACAGCCTGAAAAATAATACACTATATACGTGAGGTCACAGCATACATTATTCAAATGATGAAAATTGGAAGAAAAATATATAAAGATCCCCTTGGGAATCCACTGTAAAGCATATAACTAAGACTAGAGTAAAATATACCTGTTGATATCCCCTGATTGAGTTGCACGTCGAAGTGCGTCGTCCAACAATCCTTGCAGAACATGTGCGCACACGACAGACCGTAAAACTTTTCGACATGTTGCGTCGTCACGCACACGGGGCAATTCATGTAACGCACCAGGAGTAAACTGTTTGGACTAGTGGAAGGCTCCATTTTAGAAGGCGGCAGGGTGTGCATGGGATTCTCCTTGAATTTCCTCGTGATCTCGTTCACATTCCACTGGTGGCTGTGTAGCAGGACTTTCGCCAGAGACGGAGAGATCTGTAGGATGTTGCTGAGCATCTCGACCGTCTCGTTCAGCAATCGGTACACCTCCTCCTCGAACAGACACTTGAACTCGAAGTGTTCTGGATCGAGCTTCTTCGGGTCCACTTGTTCGATGTCGCTATCATCGTGGAGGTTGTAGTAGTACTCATCGCCGCAGTCATTGTCCGAACATTCCATGTCAGAATCTCCATCTTGAGAATTTGACATGGTGTCCTCTGGATCGGTCACGAGGACAGATTACAAGGGCCGTGCCATTTAAGTGAACGGAGGGAAAAAGGCAACGGCCAGACGTTTCCCCTAAAACTGAGAACAATCATCATATTCCCTACCAAGATGAACAATCTAAGTAGTGCAATTATATCCGATTAAAATGTTTCTTTTAGCGAACTCTAAGGTAAATGAGAAATAACGTTCAAACTTACAAATATTTTTTTCCACCAATGGTTTTGTTTATTATTATTATTCTCATGAATAAGTTGTACCTATTGACGTCACTGAAAAGAAGCGAAACGTATACAGAATTACCCAAGTGTAGGACAACAAGGTAGGTAAGAAAGTGTAAAGTTAGTTATCTTGTCACAATGTAAACACTATTTAACAGGAAAGATAATAGATAAGAGTATGTAGAAAAAGGAGTAAATAAGTACCAAACGTTTTGGAGTGTGACTTACACTTTGCATTTTTGTTTATTTCCACAAATGATCCTGGAAAGCCTTGAGTTTTGACTAACTCCAACGAGACTCAATTTCGCCCTACATATTTTGAAATGACAGTGGTGAATAACGAAAAGATCCCTCACGCAGTACACATTAGAGCTCTCACGGACTATTAGATATTAATATTAATTTCACTGCAGGCACAATTATTAGCAGAAATTTGAGAACTCGCGTTCACTGCCCTGTGAACCTACCGTTTTCACTGAAGACTACTCCTGCTGTCTCAACAAAAAGAAACGGCGCAGTTTCACGGACGAGATGCATGAAAAGCCGACCCTTCTACGAGTTTACACTTGTTATTTACATCTTTAATATAAATAAAATCCGAATGGAGGGCTTTCTTAAAGTTTAGTTTGCCCAGCCTGACATGTCAAGCGCTGCTGTAGGTTAAACGTCACTTATGTTGCCTTGAAACAGCAAATACATTGCACATACAGCTTCGTATGTTTAATAAAAAAAGATGACAGAATGGTCACAATATGTTAAAGAGTCTTAACTAAATGAGGCGGTTTTGAAAGTACTCTTTAGAATGCTCTCTGTGTATCTGGTCTCTCATTTTTTAAGAGTAGGTTGGCAACCAGTTATACAGCGAACCTTAAATATGACTGTTTGGTCTACAGCTTGACTGTATGATGACTTTCTAGAAGTGTGGAAAAATTTGATGAGGATCAAAATTGTATTGTACATGTAAAAAGGTACAAAGGTGACATATGTATACTGTATCCAGCTGGAAACCGCTGTATGTAGTAATTTTTTACAAATTCTGAGCTACTATTCGTCTGCAAAACATAAGGTACATAGGATGATGTCGTTCATCTTATCAACACCTGACATTGTGGTGATCCTGGCTACAAATTTTCTAAATCTTCGCTCGATTAACAACCCTTGGGGAGCATCATTCCTCTTATTGGCGACGTTGTCCGACGATCACGTAAAGACCGCCCGACTTGGCAGCGGCGCTCGAGTTTCCCGAACCGTTTAGCGTTAGGGACATCGATGGTGGGGGTGGAGGGCCCGGTGGCGCCCCCAGTGTTGTCCTACGGCGACGGTTCGAACTTTCGCGTCGACTTCAGTCGAATCGAATGCGCTTCGCGTGTCGGTACAGCGACCAGTCGCCCCCACAGGACGACGACGACGAGTGCCCCAGTGCCCGACGAGAAGGGAACGCGTCCGAGACAAGTCGTCGCTGCCGCCCCTCGAGCGTCGCACACACGTATGATCTCAAGAGTAAGTGACAACTTATTTTCGCCCCCGACTTGCTGGGGCGCTTTGTTTTCTTTGTTCGGTGGCCATTTTTCGATGGCTACGGCACGCACGCACGGTTCTTCCTCCGCGTAAACGGAGGGGGCGTCCGAGGCCTTCTCCCCTGGCTTCGTCGCTTTTCCCGTACACGATGTCGCAGTATACGTTCTCCGGAAAAATCGATGCGGTTACATCGAGCGAGAGGGAAAGAGAGAGCGAGAGAGAGAGAGAAGGAGCGAACTGTCAACGTGCACAACGTTACCCAAACAATAACAAACAACAAAGGAACCGTCGGTTCCTACCCTTTGTCCTAAATCGCATCGCCCCTTAAAATAACCCCGTATTAGTCTCGATGCAACTCGCATTAACTCTGCAACGTGACCGATCTTCTGATCAACTCATTCTCGCCGTGATCCCATGCACCGTTCTTTGTTATTGGAGTCAGCTGTTTTACTTTCACGTCCCTACGTCGTCTCGTAACCTGTTCGATTCTCTCTGTCTCGCTCCTCTTGCTCTCCCTCTGCCTTTGTGCGTGTCCCTGCGGCGTAAATCGGGCGTGTGGAAAAAGACGGGGAGATCGAGGAAAAATCTTGTTTTCGCTCTGCTCGAAAGTGTACAACGGACACCTACGGACGTAAACATTTCGTCGCGGTGCGGGCGCTTCGGGTCGTTCCTTTCTTTGTGTGTCGCGTTTCCCGGAATCCTACGGGATCCGGGATCCTAAGAAATTAGGATACTTATGCGTCCGAAATCGCAGTATGCTATAGATGGTATTTCATGCTGACTTAGATTCCTCATTCATTAAATATTATCAGTACATAATATGAACTTCACTGGATTGTTACCTATAAATCAGGTAGATGTACGTATAAATTTACACACACATATTCCTGGAAGATTCGCTGACTCAGCCAGCTGCTATAATTCAAAATAATTCCCGTGATATCGTTGAGGCACTTAAATGTAGATTCTTGAATCGCTGCCAATCCCACAAAATTACATGATCAAATCGTGCATGTAGTTAAAGTTAACTACATTTATTTAAAATCCGTATAAATGTTTAGGCTATTGACTATGTCGAAAGAAACAAAGGCCAAGGAAACTAAAGATGTTCGTGGAATTTTATTGTTTCATATGCTCAGGTTGGTGTATTGAAGAGATAAAATCTCGGAGTGCAACCAAAATTTTTTGAAAATTTTGAATATATCAAATATATTTAATATTGTTATTAAAACACTCAAATAATTTATGGATTGAAAAAATGCTATTATTGAAAAATAAAAAATAACTCGAAAAGAAGAAAAATAAATTAAATAATAATTTAAATAAAATAATTAAATAGTTAAATAGTTAAATAATTTTATTGGACTTGTAAAATAAGTTCAGCGGATAACAAAAAAGATATTGATAAGAAGTACGTTTTCTCTGTTTGAAAATTGTAACGAAAAAGCTTTTTGGAACGAGATTGAATGAGTTTTTATAACCTCTTCGGAGGATCTAATTAATCTTTACGGTGGATCGGCTTTCTTTGTAGAGAGATATTTTGCTCAAAATAGGAAAGAAACGTGAGTTAATCAAGCGAAAAGAACCACAAGTTAATTAATCCTCTGTGGACGAAATGGTCGTCTTTAAGTTAAAACGAAAGAAATTGAAGGGGTCATGATGTCATTAGAGGCGTTTAGAAATTAGTTTTCTAACAGAGAATTAATTAATTTAATTAATGAGAAAACAAAGCACAGTACTTGTTTGAAGAAATATCGTGTCTAGTATACAGGGCATTATAATTACCCGTGTTTAACGTTCCTTGTAGATTGATCTTGATTGATCTTGCTTGATTTTTTCATGTTGAAATCCTTCATCAAACTTTTTGAGTCCCTGCTATCTCAGAAGATTGCACCAATAATCACCGTAATAGTCGCATCTACGAAGGTAATCCTTTGAAATTAGGAATTAAATCCTGCTACAATCTAGAAGGATATATCTGTTAGAACTTATATTAAAGGTATCATTTTCCACACTATCATCTCTTAACATTAATAACTGTCAAAGTCATGAGTTTTTTTAAAAAAAAGTGTTTGGGTAAGTAAGTGCCATAAAAGAATTTATCTGTTGCGATAGCCAGGATTTGTGAGGATTTGCCGATATCTTGTGCGATCCCCCTCGGAATCCTTTTTGACCTGTAACTTCCAAATTGTTGGCATTTTCTGTTCCAGAAATTTCGATAAGCAACTGGATAATAAATTATCCCCGGGGATATCGTTTGCTCAAGCTGAGCTCTTTATGGTATAAATACATTGAAGTGTAATGAATAACGCGATTGTATCAGGCGGCGAATCGTGTTATGTAGGGTCATAATGATAACAAGAGGATTTATTTATACTCCGGTCTTCAAAGATTTCTCTGCGACGTCGAATTTAATGAATAACAAAGCTCGTACGACGGAATCGAAAGGCCTGCCTCCGCTAAGAGCGGCATTAATATTGATCAAGTCGTCACACGTTCGTTCGGCTTTTGTTGTCCGGGACCGACGAGATTTTCTTTGTACGACCGGTCTATTTAAAGTTTCAACATTCTGGAAATGTTAGTTTCCATCGTGCGCATATTGCGATTTTCTTTATTTTTAGAATGTTTCCAGAGAAGTTTCGACGACGCTAGTAGCAACGCGTGTAAATGAACTCCCGCGCCCGGAAGGAGTCCCTGATCCCGCGGATAGTGGATTTTCCTTCTGGAATTCCAACGGGGGAATTCTCGTGGAAGTTTTCGCTAGGGAGCGGAAAATATGAACTAGAAATATGCACGCGAGGGTAATCTACGATTCGAAGTGGAAAATTGCCCCTCGGCTAATTTCTTATGAAACCACTTGGGGGGAGTTTATTGGACTATGCGCAAACACTTGTGGTACCCACAGTGAAATCGGTTTTGGCAACTTCGAGACGAAATATGCAGGAAGCGTAATCACTTCGTCTTAATGCAAAACTGTATGCGCAAGTTTTCCTGTTTATTACCATAAGGGACAGTTAAAACTCGACGAACATCTGGGAACTTCGCCCATACGCATCCCCAGACTAGGAGAAAATCCGCCTATCTTTCGGCGTCGCAGGAGATAAGCATGGGCGGCGCAGAAAGGCGTTCTCGAAATTTCTTACTCCCAAGATAACTAATCCCAGTAAAACACGCGAAAATTATTCTCTTATCCCTCTAATCATCCCCATCTCAATTAATGTTGCTCTCTTAGTATACCATGTACTTTAACAATACGTATAAATCCGTCATTTTTCGATCCCAGAATTAAACCTCCTAAATACTATTTCTTTGAGAAACTTTTAATGTGCGTTGTTAATATATTATATTACATTACTCTAGTTAAGAGGAGCACCTTTTCTTTGTAATTCTATTGTATTCTATTTGTATTCTATTCTAATATCATATTCTATTGATAATTTATTATGCAAACCACTATTTTATTGCTCCACCCCGTAGGGAGAAAAATGACTTAAGGCTTAAGCCGTCCATGCGCGTATCTCTGGAACCGTCGGTGATGTGTACATGTACCGGGGGGGGGGGGGCTTATTTTATTGCTGCCGATAGAGGCTAGTAGCGGTTCCCCAAAATCATCCCTTAATCCCTTTGCACAGCACTCATCCCAAGAAATTGAAAAAAATGTTTTCTACCTAAATATACCCTGGGCTGTTTATTGCCATTTAATTGCTCAACTTTTAAGCGAAGTAATCTCCCTCCCTTCATTTCTCCCTCCACTCCTTAGCGAGAAAAATGTATGTACATGTACTGGAGGGAAAATTTTATTGCTGTCCATAGGGGCTAGTGGAAACAAGAAAATATACAAAATTAAATGATGCATGTCTTCTTTGAAACATTTCCAAATCATGCGCTCTACATGCATTTTGCATATTTTACAGACCCCTGTAATCACATCATGCTTTTCCTTCGGGATTCGCAGATTCCCAGATTAATCTTCCCTTTAAAAATGGACCTCCTGGAGAAGAGCGCAGTTGTGAGTCATTTCCCAGTTCATACGGTATTCGCTTAGAAAAATGCAATTTTTTAAATTTTACGGAATTTAGAAAAGGTCGCCGGTTACTCAAGCCACGGGCATTGTTTCAAAACACCCATACGCACACACATAATGGGATTAATAAATGCGGACAACAATAAAGAAGGAAAATGAAGGACATTAAGTTAGATTGGTTTGTTTGTTATCTACGTTGCATGCGACTATTGAAGGAATGTCAAAACGTTTTTCGTCCGAAACGTGCAAGATGAAGGAAAATGAGCGTAATTTAATATCGACGATGATTCGTTATCTATATCGACCATTGAGGAAGTGTGTTATTTTGTATTCAGTTGTCCCGGTCGCGTCGTTTACATAAATTACCATCCATTAATGAGATTATCAAGGCAAGACATGACAACTGCAATAAGTGTCAGCAACAGGAATTTTCGAGCTTTTTGTCCAAATGAGAAAAACGTATTGGGTATGAGACGTACCTACCATATCTCATTGCTTTGAGTGTTTGATAGCGCAGAACATTTATGGGGTGGTCCTATGAATTTAATGCTCAGTCTAGCTGGCTAGGACTTAATCGGACCTTTTCGTCCAACAAAAACGTGGACTAATAGCCCAGTTTATAGGGTTTTTTGTTAGATAAATGTTAAAAGCAGACGGCTCGAAAAACTTTGTTTAAATTGGATCAAAGATGATGAAAACACAAAATCTAGGCAAATCTGAGCTATTGCGTTTTTTTAAACAACAAAAATTTAAAAAATAGTAGAGGTTTTTTTCGTTTTTTCACCATACCGTGAAAATTATTGACGAAAATGCACTACGTTGTCAGATGATTTGTAGAGAATCAAAAGGCTTTCAAAATGAGCGTTTGTAAAATGTGATCGGAGCATTTTTCACTGAGAAAACTTGGAAAAACCGTTAAAATGGACCCTTTTTTCAAAAATTCAGAACTTTGTCCAGTTTAAACCTGAAGCACTAATTTTGCGTGAAATTTTAGGTTATTACGTCCACTTTAAGCATGCAAAAGTTGGATGCTGTCGGATGAATAGTTTTTGCACGATTACGTTATTACCAATATAAACCGAAAATTTGCAAAATTCGGTGTATTAACCGAGATGGGCCGATTTTAATTTTATAAACGATTTTTGAAAGAGGACATCAAAACCTACAACATGGCTATTTTCGATTTTCATGTACGTTTGAAGAAAAGTGCGAAAAATTGCCTCGAAAGTTGCGCGAAACGTGCTTCATGCAACATATACTTGCGCCCACCACTCGGCTCCAAATGCAAAACCACGCGTTTCGCGCAATGTTCGAGGCCATTTTTCGCACTTTTCTCCAAACGTATGTAAAAATCCAAGATAGCCAAGTTGTAGGATCTGATGTCCTCTTTCAAAAACCGTTTGAAAAATTAAAATCGTCCCATCTGAGTCAATACGCTGAAATTTCCAAAATTTCGGTGTATATTGTTAATAACGTGATTGTGCAAAAGCTATTCATTCGACAGCATTCAACTTTTGCATGCTTAAAGTAGACATAAAAACTTAACATTTTACGCAAAATCAGCATTTCAGCTTTATAATCGGTAAAGCTGTGAATTTTTGAAAAAAGGGGTCCATTTTAAGGGGTTTTCCAAGTTTTCTCGGTGAAAAATGCTCCGATCACATTTTAGAAAGGCTCATTTTGAAGGTCTTATAATTCTCTTCAAATCGTCTGTACAACGTATTGCATTTCCGTCAATAATTTTCACGTTACGGCGAAAAAACACAAAAAAGACCTATTTTTAAAATTTTCCTCATTAAAAAAAACGCAAAAACTCAGATTTGTTTAGAGTTTTTGAGTTTATATCACCTTTGATCCGTTTTAAACAAATTTTTTTGGTCCATCTGCTGTTAAATTTTACCTACCAAAAGAGCTTTTCTTTTGCTCTATTAACTGGACTATAAGCTATGTATGCAAGATTACCAGACCTATCGAAAGATGAAGAACCTAAAACAACCGTTACAGTTGTAATTTCTTTTATTTCTAAAAACTTTCACACCCTTCTAACCGACGTGGGATATACCGTGTGATTCATAAAATCGTAACTTTTCTAGCCGAGTGTATCGTCTTTTGAGCGTTTTTCTCTGCCGAATCTGAATTTCCCGATCTTCTTTGAAGCAGTACGGTAAAAAGCTACGATCCCACGTTATTTTCGAAACCCGGGGATTTCTCATCGTTTCCGGCCCGGTCGAATTACTTTTTTCGCGCTCGCTAATTGGAGATCATCGTCCCGACAAAAGAGAGAAACGTTATTCATAGGAACGCACCTCTCTCAAGTTCAAGGTCCTCCCCCTCTCTGCCTCCTCTCTTCTCCTCTCGGTCATTTTCCGAGCCAGACTCGTGAACTCCGTTGACATCGCTTTCCATGGGAAACGAGAAGGAGGAGGAGAAGGGAAATTTACGTCGACCGTTCCAACGGGAACGTATTGTGTTTCCTGGGGAAGTCTGGCTCATCTTTTTTATTCCCGGTAAGTTAGGGATTCTTATTTCGTGATGTTGCTTCTAATTTAATTGCAAGGGTTGCTTTGCACCCTTTTATGCAGTTAGCGAAACTCGAAAAGCTTCGCTTCTTATGAACGTGAAGCAAACTGATAGGTAAATAATAGGGGTAGTCTTGGCCTTCGTAATGTTTCCAATTTATGCAAATCCACGGTGATTTATTCAAAAGATTGTGTGGTCTTCGATATAACCAGAATAATAACGGCTCCAATGAATCATGCATAAATGGATATTGATTGAAATCAGGATTTACATCTAGGGCAGCAAAGGCGTCCGAAATTAGGATCGATATACAGGTGATTCAATTATCGTTTTGATCATTATATCAAGAGTAAAGTTGAAAAATCCGAGATTACTAATAAAACAGGAAGGCTTGATGTAAGGCCACAAAGTCACCCTCGAATCAAGGATCACATTTAGGAAACCATGGATTTAGGGCAGAAATGAAACTTATTGAAACTGATGAAAGAACAGTGGATATGTGCTAGTGCAATGGCTGTTAAGGGAAAAACGTACGAAATACCCACCAGACCTCAAACATCCTAGTACTAAATGTGCAAGGGTACTAAGGAAGTAACGCGCAAAGTATTCACCCGTCTATTAGTAAACGCAATACACTAGCACCTGGCGTGCAATGGTACCAAGGGAGAAATGCGTGAGGAACCGCTCCACCTACTAATGGCAATTATCCAGAGACGTGCAATGAGTACTAAGCCTGAGAGAAAAGGCGTTCTTGGAACAACAGTGATTGTCTCATGTATTCCATGAATAATTAGGGCAGAGTGTGCAGCGGTATTAGGGGAGAAAGGCGCGAAGCAAGACCAATACACTATCATCGACAGTGCAGTGGTACGAAGGGCGAAACGTAACAAGCATCATTCTATTTACTAGTGGCAATTATCCCATGACGTGCAATGAGTACTAAGGGAGAAACGCACGGGGTACTTTGCCTGAGGTAAAGGGCGGTATTGGAACAATAGTGATTATGTTCTCCATGAACAATTAGGGACGAGTGTGCAGCGGTAATAAGGGAGAAACGCAACAGGCACCACTTCACCAATTAGTAGCAATTATCCCATGACGTGCAATGAGTACTAAGGGAGAAACGCGCGGGGTACTTTACCTGAGATAAAGGGCGGTATTGGAACAACAGTGATTATCTTATGTACCCCATGGACAATTAGGGTCGAGTGTGCAACGGTATTAAGGGAGAAACGCAACGAGCACCACTCCACCTGTTAGTGACAATTATCCCAAGACGTGCAGTGAGTACTAAGGGAGAAACGCGGGAGGTAATGTGCCTTGAGATAAAGGACGGTATTGGAACAAAGGTGATTATCTTATGTACCCCATGGACAATTAGGGTCGAGTGTGCAACGGTATTAAGGGAGAAACGCAACAAGCACCACTCCACCTGTTAGTGACAATTATCCCAAGACGTGCAGTGAGTACTAAGGGAGAAACGCGAGAAGTAATGTGCCTTGAGATAAAGGACGGTATTGGAACAAAGGTGATTATCTTATGTACCCCATGGACAATTAGGGTCGAGTGTGCAACGGTATTAAGGGAGAAACGCAACGAGCACCACGCCACCTGTTAGTGACAATTATCCCAAGACGTGCAGTGAGTACTAAGGGAGAAACGCGGGAGGTAATGTGTCATGAGATAAAGGACGTTATTGGAATGGTAGAGATTATGTCCGCATGAACACTTAGCGGTGAATGTGCATCGGTACTAAGGGAGATGCGCACAAAGAACCGACGATGTGATCAAATTTTTGGCGGGAAATTCGTTTTATTGAAATGTCGAGATTTTTAATATTCGATATCGTGAAATTGAGTGTAAATATTCCTGAGTTTTGTTTTTAGTCACAATATGAAGGTAAATTGTTTTTCCCCTTCTTAATTCTGGGGAAATTATCAATCCAATCAGACTTGCCACCGCCGGCATCGCCGTCGCGCCGGGTAACGAACCCTCCCATCTCTTCTTTTGTTTTCTCTTTCTCTCTCTTTCTCTCTCTGGCGATCCTCGCGTCTACTCCGAGTGCCTGAAATTATGAACTCGCGACCGGAAAAAAGACCGAAATGAATGTAAAATCGTCGTCTGCCATTTTTCAGGTACACGCGAGACGAAACAAAAACAAGAGGGAAGAACGGAAATCGAAGGTGATTCACTCGTCCTTTCGCTTTGGCCTCTTCTTCGGGTTCCCGGGACGGTTCATGATTAAATTATATACGATCGACCGGTCGGAAAAGTGACTGACCCGCCCCCCTCCCCCCGCCAACGTCGTAATTAACACTCTCGAAACTTTGTTTCGGAGTAAACACGGTACGTAAATGATTCAGGGGCGAATTCGTCAGATTTTATTTGATTTGTTTTTACACCCGTTTGTACACATCGAAGGCGGAAATTCCACAATGGAGTTCCAGTCATTGATCTGTAGGAGTCGTTAGAACTCTCTTATTTATATCTATTGTTATATCGTGATAATTTGTCGCTTCATTATTTTAACAACTTAAGTATAGGGTTGGATTTTAAGAAATCGACGGCCCAGGTTTTATCCTCTTTTTTTTTTTGAAAAAATTGAAGAACTGGCTCAACTCCCTTACGCCCTCGTAGCCCAACTTACGTCTTCGAATACCCACTTGCAAATTCCGCCAATCGGGGTTTTTTACACTAAATAAATGAATATTGAGTGAGTCAGTGAGTATGTAGACACATTGTAGATTGAAGAAACTTGATCCTTGTTAAAAAATTCATTTTAAGTAATCATTTTGACGCTTCATCTTTTGGTCCGAACTGGGGCACAACGTCTTCGTCCGCCTCGGCTGCCTTTAGACCCAGTTTCCCTCATTCCGCGAGTAATTCTAACGCCATCCCCTATATTACGTCGTAACTTTCGGCAAGATCGGCATATCCCCCTCTCCCCCGGCCCGAGGAAATAAAGCAGGCGAAAATGCCCGTCTGCGATCCGATCGAGGCGTCATTAAAACTGGATTTGGGGAACCGTTAAGAGCCGTTGCTTCGGTTATTAACACGATTTATATACCGGATATGTCTCCGAAAAAACGAGGTCGACGACTCCGGGGGTATTACTTCCAGTAATGCTAATTGCGTACTTTTTTCTCTTCGATTATTCAATCAGGTTTAGCGGTTTTGGGTTTGCGAGGAGACCGATTGGGCAACCATCGAGCTGGAGTATCCAGCTGGCTGTATAAAATCAAGAAAAAATAAAACACTTTATTCATCACAAACTAACTTCAAGGTTCGAGATCAGATCGTTAGTCAGTGTGCCTGGCTTCGATGGGATGTCGGCCTAATCTCATCTCCCTTTTCCACTCCCTCAGAAAATCAAGTAACTTATGCAGATACCCTTAAGGATGTTCATTCCTAACTTTCTGTCGAAAACGCGAAACGCCACTGACATTTCGATATCCGATCGCTTAAGCGCCGAATTTCTTCTTCCTCTTCTTCTTGTTCTGACACCCCTCATACCGGGTGGCCCCTACAAAATTTTTAAAAAAAACCGGGGAAAATGCAGGGATACGATAACTGCGAAACTCCCCCCTCCCCCCCGGTACATGATTAACGAATTTAGAATTGAAATGATTTATAACGTTGATTTCCTATATTCATATATTGTATTGTTAGTATTTAATTAGTATTGACGAACTGTGATAAACAGGCAACGCTTTAACCACGCCAGTTTTAACAAACTCCTGTCTTAAACCTGGATAAAGTGGAAAAGAAATGTTGCATAACAATTATTACAGTGAAATATACTCCTCATGATTAAAATCTTACGCATTATTCCTAACTTTCTGTCGAAAACGCGAAACGCCGCTGACATTTCGATATCCGATCGCTTAAACGCCAAATTTCTTCTTTCTCTCTTCGGCCATTTTGTTCTGACACCCCTCATACCGGGTGGCCCCTACAAAATTTTTAAAAAACCGAGGGAAATGCAGGGATGCGATAACTGCGAAACTTTTTCCCCCCGGTACATGAAAAATACCCTCTCTTGACGGATGCCTCTTTAATATTACTTCGCGTTGAAGCGAAATACGGTAACTCTATGAAACACTTTCTGATAACCGTCAAGCGAGACCACAGATGAGAAATTGTTTACTTCGAGACGTCCCAGAAAGTTCGATACGTTAACCCTGCGGCTCTGACGTTTTTGGGAAAGCTGGCGATGGCACAGCTCGGTCGAAACGTCGCCGGCACGGTTCCAAAACCCCTTCCAGTCTTCTCCCCGACCTCGCCTTCAGGAAGAAGGAAAGGAAAACAACGCGATTCCTTACGTTGCGAAACGAATGGAAGGCGACGAAGAGCGCGTTACGTTATGACTAATTAACACAAGTACTGAAGTAACGATAATAGGCGAGCGGAACGTCCGTTGCGTAATAGGATTATTTATTAATGCCCATATGACCTACTCTCCGCGTATTTCGACGTGTAGAGGTAGTCTACCTTTAACTCGATTACAAGGAAAATATTGTAGGATGAAGGCGTCTTTACCGGTTGATTGGGGTATTAAATATTAAAATTGCCGAAGCGCGTCCGACGTGCAGCGCGTGGCGTTTCCCATTTTCCAGACCCTCGATGGGTGTCAATTCGGTTGAGTAATCGATCGGGGTGAGTACGTTCCCTTAATTGGTTCCCCTAGGAGCGACCTTTTCACTGGCCTTACAATGGCCAGTTAAATATTTATCCTCCGATAAAGTGAATTGAAAGGTGGGATGGCGACGAGTTGAACATTTAAAAGGTGGCTTGAGGCACTGAAATTACTGAAATTTATAAACGCCGCTCATCCTATGCTTCCACTCGATTAATAAGTAATCCCGGACGAGCCCCCAAGTTGTAACGAACTTTTATTCTACCGTCATCGCTAACTGTTTTTAGCAGTTTTTAGGTACAAGGGCGGCCGTTACAGTACCATAGAAATTGTGTCACTACGCACCCATTTTATATCCTAAAACGAGATGTGAACCTTTAGTTTTTCCAGATAAACTGACCGAAAATACTTCCAGTTTTTGCCATTTTTCCAGCACGGGGTTGCCGAACTTAGCCATAATCAAAAGTAGGATTTTTCATGCCATTTTCATGGATTTCCATTGACCAAGTAAGTGAGAACTTCCAGTAAGCGTTGGTCCAGCTAAAAAACAATAATATTGACCGACTTTATACCGAGCGCATTCCCCCGTATATTTGGCATGGAGAAATGTTGTTAGTCGCTATATATGAAATGCCTGTCAGTATCGAGAATTCGACAGGTCCACTACAGCCATTAAATTTGAGCGCCGAGCACGTGTTCATTTTTAGTCGTCATTAGAGTTCAGTGGTGTGTGCAAGTAAGTCGCAGTTATTATTTTCAATAAACAAGTATAAGTAATCTTTCATATTTCTTTAAATATGGCACGCCTATGGATCGGTATCTCGGTCTTTGTGTGTCGGTAGGTAGGCTGTTAGATTTTGTTGCTTTTCTTTTTGGACTGGACCCATTCAGCCTGGAAGGACCTTAAGATAGGTTGTAAATCGATTAAAGCTAAAAGTAATTGAAAAAGTTATTAGCACAGGTAGAAACCGATGAAGTACTACATTTCTCGTTGAAACGAGCATATCGATAAAATCTATCAAATTAAAGTCGTCCAAATTCCCCTTCCACCCCTTCCACTTTGCGTAACTTGCCCCCATCAGTTTAATTAATATACATTAGGTAATCGCGTTGGCGTAGACGAAAAACGAAGGAACCAACCGTCTAATTTACGTCAAGTGAGAGGGGGAATGGGGATGAAGGCGTCGGCGTCGCGACGACCCCCATCAGTGTACCCCACTTAAAACGTCCGAAGGCGCGTTAAACTCCCCTTTTCGAAACTTTCCCCGTGAAAAGTCCTCGCGGAAAGTTTCGACATCCGCAGATCGATTTCCACGTGGGCGATGGCCACGTGGCAAATTAGATACGTTAATTCCTGACGTGAGGGTAAACGGGAACACGGGGAAGTTTACGGGAAGTCGCGCGCCGCTTGTAAGTCTGGATCGTCTTCGGGACGTTAAGGGAGGAGCGTTTCCGGGATGGCGGCACTTCGTTTAGCTTTATGACGTGGGCTTCAATGTTTTACAATCATTCTTGCAGCTTTAACCATTAATTTGTAGAGCACTTCCATGACCTGTTAAAAATAAAAGTTACAAATGGGGTTTATTTGGTATTCAAGTGTAAACAAATCAGGGAGAAAGTGTTTCTCTTATAAATTTTATCTTTATTCCACTGTATCCTCTCCATGCGGCGATATGGTAAGGTATCGGCCACTCGTGCTTATGTTTGGATCTCCTTAAAAATAAAGATTATAAATGGGGTTTATTTGCTATTCAGTATTGAACAAATCAGGAGAAAGTGTTTCTCTTAGAAATTTTATCTTTATTCCACTGTATCCTCTCCATGCGGCGATATGGTGAGGGATCGGCCACTCGTGTTTATGTTTAAATTTGTTCATTTGCATTAACCACTTCAGTTATACGACAATGTCATTAAAATAATAAAATATAC